>CM066035.1:709073601-712035383 GCA_033557465.1 Ichthyophis bannanicus | reverse complement strand
AACTGGAGAGAGGCACATGTGCTCCCTTTACACAAAAGCGTAAGGATGTGGTTGAAAACTATAGGCCGGTTAGTCTAACCTTTGTGGTGAGTAAATTATTGGAATCGCTGCTGAAAGAGAAAATAGTGAGGTTTCTGGAGTCCAACAGATTACAAATTACCAGATCAGAGGCAGCATGGATTCACCAGAGGCATGTCTTCTCAGACAAATCTGATTGATTTCTTTGACTGGGTGACCAAGGAGTTGGACCTAGGGAGAGCCCTAAATGTGGTGGATTTAGATTTCAGTAAAGTCTTTGACACCGTTCCACACAGGCAATATATAACATTATGAGTGGTAGATGCATGGAATAGTCTTCCAGTAGAGGTGGTAGAGATAAGGACAGTATATGAATTCGAAAAAGTATGGGACAAATACAGAAGATCTCTAAAGGAAAAAGGGGACTGTTGCAGTGGTTGATATGGAAGGGCAGATTAGATAGGGTATGTGGTCTTTTTCTGCCATCATGTTTCTGTTTCTGCAAGCATGCACATTGTAATCATATCATCCGACAGCATGACTTTATTGCCTCTGCTGCAGCACATTGAAAAGGGTCATTCAACTTGACCCTGTGGATGCATGACAGGAGTTGTACATGATTGGAAGCTGTCATGATAACAATGAATGAACATCATTTGTTGCATCACATATATGCAATGCATGCAGGCACATCACATTCCTGAGATGCCCACCTGCATGGATCATCCCACATCCTTACTTGCTTCATATGGGCAATATTAGACACACATCAGTTCAGCGACATGAGTGGCTGGCGAGGTGTAACATCATGCAAGTGACCTTGTTCCACCAGACAGTATGTGTGTAGACCTTATCTGTCCAAGAGCACTTTGCGTTTGCATGTAGCTTATACAGATGTATGGCTTTTATGTCTTTGGATCATAGCCTCCTTACTTGTGCATATGTGTCAGGAAGATTGTATGGTGGTTAGAACAGCTGAGACAGCTATGAAACTTAAATAGATGATATTAGCCCTTCCCTGTGGCCCGGCAACTATTTCATGCACACTACAACTGAGGTTACCTGCATTTGTGAGGTCACACTGGGGCAGCAAGATCATACAGCACTCTCATCTTCCACCATCCATCAGCATGTATCTATCATGTTCAGTCATGTATTCTCCTGCCAGCTGCTATACCCTGGCCCATCCTGGCTACACCCTGGCATTTTACTCATTGGGGTGTATCACTCCTATCTCACCTGCAGCTAACGTGCAGGTCACCACTGCTGCCCTGGCTTTCTTTCTTTGTAGACATGGTGGCTACTCCATGGCATATTTCTACCCACTCCTATGCCACCCACGGTCATTACTGTGGATTACATGTGCATCTCTTACTGCTACAATCCACCTGCCTCCCACATTCTCCTCCCACTCACTGTCTCACACATAAGGGACACAAGGATGTGACATGTTTATCAACTATTATCTTTGCTCCCATCCAGAAGCTCAAATGTGACTTAGCATCGTTTAGTAATCATATCCCTTAATGTCGATCAGGGCTGGTTAGAGAGGAGGGGGCAGACATTGTAGTGTCCGAGGAGATATTGTTCAAACATACCCAACCCATAGGTTCTAAGGAAATAATAATCATTATTTCAGCGGGAGAATATTTAATAACCTGGCACAGTTCAACAATAGATAAAAACTTGTGAAATCCGGAGTTCGGAAGCTGTGATAGTTATCGAGCTCCGAAATCAATTGCATTAAAATTGTAGGCTAAATTAAACTGTGGTAATATTGCCGTGTGCCTCTTCAAAACAAGGAGGACAAAAAGTGGACATCGGGAATCCATTTGAGGAGGGTACACGTACCTTGAAGTCATCTGTCGGGATAGCGTTCTATGCATTGAAAATGAAATGACGGCATAGTTCTTCATTTAAAACGAGGTCTGATGACGTCACTCCAACGTCATTTGACAAGTAACCTGTTCAGGTCTCTACTTAAAAAATCTGGATCCAGCCAAAGTAGAAACAATAAATGCTCCCACAATGAACGTGTCACATAACTAAAACCAATGGTAACTATGGTGCAAAATAGACCACAATGACATTAAAGTTGGAATTATGATGTGATTTATCTCAATTTGATAAATAATAATAATCTCATGTAGTCTATCCCATTATACAGGCACTCATAGTAAAAAGAAATGTGCAAAGTCAAAGTAGCCGAGAAGTTAGGTCTTCAAACAATGCAATAAACAAAATCTGTAATATACTCACAAAGACCATAACGAGCAATATTAAAGCTCTAAGGGGGGGTGTTCCATATATCATCCTATATCAAACACATTTTTTTTTACTTTTTAGTGGTTATATGAACTCTTTTCTTTTGTGGATCAATTATGGTTTTTATCTCTCCTGTCCCCCTTGATGCAGTGCATTACCTGCATTTTTAGGCATTACCTTGGCAAGAGCATGTTATAGTAAGTATCCCTTGTTTGTAGGTGAGTCTTTTAGATGATGTAATTTAACTTGTGTAATACACTCTTCCATGGATTAACTATTTAATTCCAACATGTTTTATCTCCACTGTTTGTTTTTTGCTCTGCTTTTTAGTCATTAATTATACATGGTTTCCATTTTATCTATTTTATTATCTAATGGGCATTTTGTATGATTATTTATTGTATGATTTCTATGTATTTTTTACACATGGATTCACTTTGTATATTTATTTATATTATTAACTTTCTTAAGTTCTTTTTGATATTGTATGTTTTCTCAGTTATGGTTTTTCTGGCATATTGACTTTTTTATGATTTTTATTACATTCTTTTATATATATATATTTTACTTATATGGTATGCAGTATTATTTTTATGTGGTATTATTGTTGTTTAATGTTTTATTGTTTTTTTAAGAGGTCACAATCCCCTGAAGAAGGCTACAGCCAAAACATGTGTAGAGTTTGACCTCCTTGGATACCTAATAAAGCTCTTCGCCACTTCCTACTGCATAGAGTGAGTCCTGCTTCTACTATGCCTCATGGGCACTGCAGGTGAGGTGTTCCTTGCTGATTTGTTTATAATGATTAATTAAGCCAAGATAGTCACAGCTGTACAAAACAGAAAAAATTTCTGTTATGGTGCCTACATGGCATCAAAACATAAGACTGTTTCTAAAAGGAGGTTTCATTCATCTGCAAGTAGTAAATCCAAGGGACCCGACTAGTGAAAGCAAGTGCAAAAACTAGCAAATGTGCCAAGGACAGAACATTGACATATAACTAAAAAAATAAAAACAATTAAAACAGTAAAATCAAAGATTAGAACCTTAAAACTGCGCTATAATATGTCAAAAAAATAAAAAATAGAACCATGAAGTAAAATGCTGGTATGTATAACTAAATGTCATACAGAGGGCTGCCATTGAGTGGAAGCAGAGGACCAAACGGTAATACTATGCTAGCTGTGAAAGAGTACGCTGAGGTCTTATGCCAAGGACCAAAATGATGAATACGGATGTAGTTGACAGATAAAAGGTCCAGCAATAAAACCAAATGAACATAAAATAACCCTATTGTAAGATCATTAAAAAGGCAATAACCGAACAGGGAATTAGTAATTAAGTATAAAATGGTAAGCCAATCAGTGAGGAACATATAAAGTTCAAGGTGTCTAAAATACAGCAGTGCAGAATAAATAGAAACCCAAATAAAAAGTACTTAAAACCAAAGGACGAAACATTACATAATAAAACAGTAAAAATGACAAATTGGTAAAGGAGGAGCCAGGAGTAAAGCATGAAGTGCTAAAATGAAAAATAAAAACAGAGGAATAATATGAATGAATAAATAAAAATAGAGAGTATTAAAAGCACTAAAAAATTGTTTACAACTAGCAGGTGGAGGGGAGGAGAGGGGGAAGGGAGAAAGGGAAAGAAAGGAGGAAAGAAGGGGGGAGGAAGGGAAAGGAAAGGGGAAGGATGATTAGGGATGGGAGGGGTAAGGAAGAAGGGGAAGGAAAGACGGAAAGAAGGGGGGAGGAAGGGAAAGGAAAGGGGATGGATGAACAGGGAAGGGAGGGGGAAGGAAGAAGGGGAACGAAAGGAGGAAAGAAGGGGGGAAGGGAAAGGAAAGGGGAAGGATGAACAGAGAAGGGAGGGGTAAGGAAGAAGGGGAAGGAAAGACGGAAAGAAGGGGGGAAGGGAAAGGAAAGGGGAAGGATGAACAGAGAAGGGAGGGATAAGGAAGAAGGGGAAGGAAAGACGGAAAGAAGGGGGGAAGGGAAAGGAAAGGGGAAGGATGAACAGGGAAGGGAGGGGTAAGGAAGAAGGGGAAGGAAAGACGGAAAGAAGGGGGGAAGGGAAAGGAAAGGGGAAGGATGAACAGAGAAGGGAGGGGGAAGGAAGAAGGGGAAGGAAAGACGGAAAGAAGGGGGAAAGGGAAAGGAAAGGGGAAGGATGAACAGGGAAGGGAGGGGTAAGGAAGAAGGGGAAGGAAAGACGGAAAGAAGGGGGGAAGGGAAAGGAAAGGGGAAGGATGAACAGGGAAGGGAGGGGTAAGGAAGAAGGGGAAGGAAAGACGGGGGGAAGGGAAAGGAAAGGGGAAGGATGAACAGAGAAGGGGAAGGAAGGAAAAGGGAATGCATACAATTCTTTTTTGTATATAAATCCTCCACACTCTTCAACACAACCTTTTCAAAGGTTTCTATAACTGGATTAATCCCATTAGGTGGAACCCAAGATGACTGCTTCTTAATAACTGCAAAAAAGTCCAAAATGTTTTAGTTTCCTAAAAAGCTTGTATAGATCCACTTGTGTAGTAAAAAGGATCATATTAATAGAGGGAACAAACATAACTTTATTAAGGACTTGAAGTTCAAAGAAATCATAGGCATTTCAACATTCCTAAGGCTGAAAAACAATTCTTGTTTAATTTAAGAAACAATTCTGACATTGTTATTGAACCAGCAGACAAGGGTAGCACCTTGGTCATTCAAAATAGTAATGATTATGTTAAGGAAGTCTCCCACCAACTAGGTGATAGGATGTTTTATGAAAGACTGAATGGAGACCCCACCGTCCTGCTTAAAATTAATGTTGATACCTTGCTATATATTGGACTAGAAGCTGGACAAAAGAACATGAGTTCCTTATGGTGACCCACCCTGTCACCTCTACAATATATGTCCTGCCAAAGATACCCAAATCCTTGGTGGACACTCTGGGCAATCTGCCCTTTTTATTTATTTAGCTGCATTTATATCCTGCTTTTCACCGGGTCAAAGTGGTTGGGGGATACATTTAACACGAGGGGATATGAGACACATACACTAATGCTTACAGGGAACATGGGAAATGGAGGGTTAACTGGCTTGTCCAAGACCACAAGGAGCACCTGTGGGACTAGAAACCCCAATCCTTCTGGCCCAAGGTTGCTGTCTTCTAGTGGGATTTGAATCACTGACCTTCCGGCCTGTGGTAACTTGCCCCAATCACTAGGCCACTCCTCCCTCTATATCTAAAATTTTAGATATTTTTCTAAGGCCATTTGAGACGAAAGTGCCATCTTATGTAAGCAATTCGTTCCACGTGATAGAGATTTTGGACAATTTTTTGGCATATCATGAACATTTACAATTCACTACAATAGTTTAGACCAGCCATCAAAAGAATTAGATAAAGGCTAAGCAGTTCTTGTCTAATAGCTTACTATAATAGAAAAAGATAACCCCCATCTTCACCTGAACTACTCATTACAAACAAACCCAATTAATACGTACATGTAAATAATGTATATAATGTATATAATGTATATAATGTTGCACTGTTCTGTGCTAATCTGTTCAACATGTTTGGTTATCTTTATATTGTTTATTGTTATATGACGTTATATGTAAAACAAACCATGCTTTGTTGACTGTTGTTATTTGTGAACCGCAACTGATCTCTGGAAGCTGCGGTATATAAGTGCTTGTTAAATAAATAAATAAATAAATTTAATATTGGTTACAATGGATATCACTTCCTTGTACACCAATATAGCACAATGTGCTGCATCAGAAATATAAGATGTTCTTTTGGAAAAGGAGAGACCTGCCAGGACCCCTACGTGCTATCTGATGCAATTAGCGATGTTAGCTATGTCAGAAAATTATTTTTGCTTCAGAGGGCTATTTTATAAACAGATTAAGGGTGTAGCCATGGGGTCCTCTTATGGCTCCAGATGTTGCCAACCACTACGTGGCTGACTTTGAAAAGAAAATTTTAACTAGACATCCATACAATTCAAACATTAAACTGTGGAAAAGATACATTGATGATGTAACTGCTTGTTGATGGGCACTACAGGAAAGAGCTACTGAGATGCAGGGCCATACCAAGGGCTGTGTGAGCGGTGTAACCGCCCAGGGCACAAGCACCAAAGAGCGCACTGATATTATCACTGGGCTCTCTAGAAGCTTAAAAAGAGTGAGTTAGTGAACGTGGCTGGGTGGAGGGGGGCACCAGATTTATTAGTCTCACAGGGTACATTTCTAACTTGTTACGGTCTGGTTGGGATGATGGAAGTACAAATGCTTTTTTTTTTTCCTGAAGCAAGAGGGTTTATGCCTCCCAAAAAGGAGTTGGTAACTCTTAGCTCGAAAGTACTCAGGTTATAGATTTTTTTGGAGGCTGGAAAGAAGACCCAGAAGACAAGAACTAGATAAATATCCTTGCTTATTTATATAAGAAACATTTATAAACATCAACCAAAGAACATAAATAAAGTTGACCACAATTCAGCAAAGAAAAAAACAATGACTTACCAAAATAGCTGAGAACGACAGGCAGGAATATGAGTCCATGGACCATCCCTAAAAGCGTGATTGTAAGATTCAGGCGGAAGAAGAAGATCTGAATCAGTTGGGCCTTTGCAAAGGCCAAGACAATGATACCTGGTATGTTTGTCATGGCAACACCAGCAAACACCTGCAGATGGGGACAAGGCCATCCGGGATAAGAAATAGTCACTGCACGATACCAGTTAAAAATATAAAATGGTCAAAAACGCATAATAAAGGAACAAGGAACAGCTGAGGTTACCACTACTGAAGACAAACTAAGTAGAACAGTGGCCAACAGCAAAAAAAACTGGGAAGTCAGCCAGAGCATTTTAGTGACTTCCAAATTTGGGTCCAGAAATTTAAATTTAATATTAGTTACTTGCAGTTGGTATGTTCCAGGAGCATAGCCATGGATAGAGTTGGACCCACCCAGTTAACCGTAGTGACCTAGACCAATCACTGCAGAACTGGAGGCGGCATCAACATCGACCCATGTTAACCTTGGGCCTTGCCAAAAATCAGTGTTGTCTATGCTACTGGTATGTTCTAATCACCCTGATCACAATTTTTGTTTGATATGGCCTGAATGGTCTGAGGTTGCTTGGAAGTCTATGGAGGAAAGTATTTCTGGAGAGTGTGGCAAAGACCTTACTGCCGAAGGAATTTTTTTTAATGAGATCACAAAACTGCTGACTTTGTAGTTTATGCTAGCTAATCAGTAGAACTTCTCTAAGAAGGGCCATGGCATAATTAATTGATCAGATTCTGAATTTCAGCAGACCCAATTTCCTTAAGATAGGATAATGTCCACCGATTGGAGGTTAGGGCTCTGACAGCCACTCAAGGACAGTTACCTTTTTGTTTCTTAGCCATTTCACTGTAGCTTGGGATTGTCACACTGAAAGATAAACTTCCATCCCAGTTTCAACTTTTTCAGAGGGCAGCAGGTTTTCTTCAAGGATTTTTTTTGTACTTTTCTCCATTCATTATCTCTTAGCCAGGGCCAGCCCTAGGGTTTCTGATGTCCTAAGTGAACCTTGAGCAATGTGCTCAAGGTCCTCCCGCCCCCCCCCCCCCACCAGTACCTCCCCTTCTCTTGCTTACCCTCTCATAATCTTGCATCTCTCCTTCCCTAATTGCAAAGTGGTTCTGATGCCCTAGGTGAACCATCAGCAATGCACTCAAGGTCCTCCCACTCCCCTCCCCCCAAGTATCTCCCCTTCTCTTGCTTACCCCCTCATAGTCCAGTATTTCTCCTTCCCTAATCCCAAGGTGCCCAACATCTCCCCTTCCTTTCCTTAACCCCCTCCCTCCCAAGGTATCTATCATCTCATCTCCCCTTCCCTTGCCTACCACTCATAGTCCAGTATCTCCCCTTGTCTATCCCCCATGTCCAGAATTTCCCCTTCCCTTATTTATAACCTGTGTCCAGCATCTCATCTCTCCTTGTCTACCTCCCATGTCCAGCCTTTAACACTAGAAGCCCCAAAAGGAATTTTATCTAGAAACCCCAAAGTGCGTCAATTGACGCATTATCACGACGACTGTGTTTAGCATGAAATGCAGATGTGAATTAATGTGAACTTACTTATTTGTTAAATAAGTGCAGTATGTGACGGCATTGCATGACATCATCATGTGTTTATTGTTTATAATGTCGGAGTAAAACTGTAAACAGTGATTGAGATGCGCCACCTAGTGGGAACATGAATTTATACCTAGAAGCCCCAAAGTACGTCAATTAACGCATCCAAGACAATTGAGTGCGTCAATTGACGTACTTTGGGGCTTCTAGATATAAATTCATTTTCCCGCTAGGTGGTGCATCTGTCATTAATTTTCGATGCACATATTTGAACATCTTGACCTTGCTAACAAAGTCATGGAACATGACTGACATGGTTCTAGCAGTGGCGCTGGTATACAACTTCAAAGATGCATTTGCGTCAATTGACGCACTTTGGGGCTTCTTGTGTTAATCTCCCCTTTTCTTGTCCACCCATGTCCAGCATCTCTCTCTGCTTCCTTTCCATTCCCCTTGACCTGCCTGCTGCCACCAACATCACTCTACCTTTGCCTGGACAAAGAGTGCAGCAACTCAGTGTGGCACAGACTCTTGGGCACAGGCTCATACTAAGGCGCTGCTGCATCCCATCCCCCTTTGATGCAAACTTCCTCTATTGTAGAGGATGGTATTTTGTAGGGTGTGAATGCGGTTTTGTGTTTAAAGGGCCCACACTACACTGACAGCTTTAAAGTGCTGTTTGCCTGCTGCACTGGTGCTGTGCCAGTATGCCTCAAAATTCTGTCACCCTAGATGGACACTAATCTGTCCAGTGGCAGGGTCGAGCCTGCTTTTATCCTTACAAGTGCTCCAATCAAAGCCAATGAGAAACATCCCCATAACATTATGCTGCAACCACCATGCTTCATAATAGGGATAATGTTTTCTGAATGAAGTGCTATGTTGGTTTTTTTGCTAAAAGTAACACTTATATTTAGGTCAAAAAGTTCTAGTTTAGATTTTTTTTTCAGAACACAAAACCTTTTCCCACATGGCAACAGTACCTCTTGTGTGTTCCTTTGCATACTTCAAAACGTGATTCAAAGTGGGATTTCTTGAGTACTGGCTTCCTTTTTACCACTCTACCACACAGGCCAGATTTATGAAGTCCTCGGTATACTGTTGTTGTATGAGCACTTTGACTAGTCTTTGCAATGGAAACCTATAGCTCTTTCAAAGTTGCCATTGATTTCTTGGTTGCCTCCCTGATCAGTCTTCTTGCTTGGTCATCCAGTATCAAGGGAGGGATGGCCTGATTTAGGCAGGGAGCAGGAGACGTATAGTGATCTCAGGAAACTTTATTAATAAACCCCAACGCGTTTCAGCGAACGCCTTACTCAGGGGGCATGCAGTATATCACAATGAGGAGCTCTTCATACACAAAACTAATTCTGTATTGTACAACAGAGCGCAGCTATTGAAGACTTCAAAGGAGATTGTTTTTCCTTTGTATTCAGTGTTAATTCTTATTCTGTCAGTACAATACAGAATTAGTTTTGTGTATGAAGAGCTCCACATTGTGATATACTGTATGCACCCTGAGGAAGGCGTTCGCTGAAACACGTTGGGGTTTATTAATAAAGTTTCCTGAGACCACTATACGTCTTCTGCTCCTTGTGTTACCCAGATCGCCCTAGCAAGAGTGGTTCTGCTCCTCTTTGTGTTCAACTTGATTTAGGCAGGTACTACTACTATTTATCATTTGTATAGCGCTACAAGGCATACGCAGCGCTGTACATATAGATTTATTTATTTATTTAACAGTTCTTATATACCGCGCTCTTTGTTATCAGTGCGGTTTACATACAACAAAATTTTACTCAGACAGAATAGGATCTGTCTTAAGTTTACAGATAATAGGGAGCATAACATGGACTTAAACTGGGGAGAACTATTTACATTTTAACAGATATGATGTAATTCTATTTACGTTATGGTAGATGTAAGACACAGTCCCTATTCATCAGAGCTTACAATCTAATCAAGACAAAACTGGAGACTAAAGTATGGTAAGTTATGCATCAGTAGTGGACAAGGGAGTGAGGAGCATCAGGAGCCAAAAGCTGTTTCAAAGAGGTGGGATTCTAGCCTAGATTTGAATAGGGCTAGAAAAGGAGCCCGATGCACAGACTCAGGTAGTTTGTTCCCGACATACAGAGAAGTGAGATGGAATGAACGAAGTCTGAACTTGGCAGTGGCAGAGAAGGGCACAGATAAAAGGGATCTGCCAGAAGAGTGGCGTTCTCGAGGAGGAGTGTAGAGGGAGATAAGAGGAAAGAGGCGCAGAATGAATGCACTTGTACGAGTCAGTAGGAGAAGTTTGAATTGGATGCGGAAACTGATAGGGAGTCAGTGAAGTGACTTGAGAAGAGGGGTTACATGAACATAACATATTTATTTACAGAAACATATGAGCATCCAGGCAACATCCCATACCCAAACTGAAATACCACCTGCGCCGCCAACTAAACACGCACCCATCCTATCCACACACACAAGTTTATCATACCACGTTATTAAATACCCTCATGTTAAATGTTACCTTTAATTGTACTGTCAAATGCTGTTATGTAACAGTACTGTCTAAATGATTACACGTACCCTAATGTTAATTGTAACCCTCTAATTGTGATGTGACGTGACCACCTTGATTGAAGGATAAGGTGGTATACAAATCTGTCTAAATAAATAAATAAATAACAACACTGACAGAAGATAAGCCATGTGGCTGAGTTTTGAACAGATTTAAGGGGAGAGAAATGATTCAGAGGGAGGCCAGCGAGGAACAGGTTACAATAGTCAAGGAGGGAGGTGACTAGTAAGTGGATAAGGGTCTTAGTAGTGTAAGTAGAAAGGAAGGGACAAATTTTACTGTTGTAGAGAAAAAAGCAACAGGTTTTAGCCATCTGTTGGATGTGTGTAGAGAAAGAGAAAGTAGAGTCAAAGATGACCCCAAGATGTGAGCTGAGGAAACAGAAAAGAGTATGGGGTCATCCACAGAAATAAAGAAGGGGGGAGATGGGTTTAGGGGGAAAGAAAAAGAGCTCAGTTTTGGCCATGTTCAATTTCAGATGGCAGTGAAACAATGTCTGATAAGCAGGCAGAGATCTGGGCCTGGATTCCTGGAGAGATTTCATGTACAGAGAGGTAGATCTGAGAGTCATCAGCATAAAGATGGTACTGAAAACTATGGGAGGAAATAAGTGCACCAAGGGGACGGAGTGTAGAAAGAGAAAGGTAGAGGTCCCAAGAGAGATCCCTGAGGTACACTGACAGAAAGCGGGATGGCAGTAGAGGAGGATCCACCAGAACATTCACTAAAAGTGTGATGGGAGAGATAAGAAGAAAGCCAGGACAGAACAGAGCCCCCAAATCCAAGCAATGACAGGATATTGAGAAGAAGGTGGTGATCAACAGTGTCAAAGGCCAGCAGAAAGGTCAAGAAGGATGAGGACTGAGTAAAGGCCCTTGGATTTGGAGAAACAAGTCAGTGCCATACATCTTTCACTTAATAATCGTCCTGACTGTGCTCCAGGAGATATTCAAGGACTTTGCAGTTATTTTATACCCAAACCCTGATCTGTGCTATTTCACACTTTGTCCTTGAGTTCTTTTGCCCGCTCTTTAGTGCTCATTGATGGGTCTTTGCTAGGAATGTGCATTTCAGGCTCATTTGGGTGCCTAAACATTAAAAGTGCACCCAGATAGCTTGTGTGCATATATACCTATGAATTAACGTATTCACAATCAATCTGTGCGTGCAAAAAAAAGCTGTAGCTTATATAGAAAGCATACAATTAAGACAAATATGCACAAAACTATGAAAAAACACGCAAATCATTTGCCAGTTTTTCAAATGAAGGCTAACTAAACTTTATTTGGTCCTGCACAGCCCTAGCCTTTGCTTTGAAATGCATACCCAATAAGAGTAGTACAGGCCAAACATTTTTGTTTTATTTTGTTTCCCTTCTCATTTATGGGTTTTTCTATTTTATTCTGTTTTAATTTTCAATTTTTTTATTTTTTCATTTTAGGGCAATGTCATTAATGATACACACTTTTAAGCAATAGTATGTATTATTGATGACATCAAAAAACCCTAAAATTTCAGAGGGGTTTTTCCTGTCATTTCAGGTTAAAAATACATGAAACATGTGAACTGTATATTCCTACTAGCCAGCAGAGAATTTATCCTATCATCTTGTAAATCAGATGAATTTATCGCAATTGGAGCAAATTTAGTTAAAGTGGCATTTTAGAAGGGATGTCTGGAAAGAATCTGGAGCGTCCTGAGCAGAATGTCCAAAAATAGGGGGGAGTGGAGTAGGGAAGGGAGGCACATACACGTGCCTTCTGAAATTGCTCTATTTCCACCCTGAGACATGAATGTCCCTGTAACTGGTTAGAGAGGTGGTCTCTGTGCAGGTTGCAGACCATTTCACAAATGTGGATGTCTCCAAAATTCATAGCCCCAGAACTAGATACATGGACGTCTCAGCAGGGATAATTCAGAAGGCGGGCAACTATGCTATGAGACTTGTATGTCCTCGCCTGCCATGTCAGATACTCAGATGTGCAGCGGCAGGCCAGTAATATGTTTGGAGCTTGTATTTACTCTCAGGTTTCTTTGGGCAGGAAATAATTACTGTGATGTAAGTGCATTTTGTGCGCCCCCTGGAATTGTTACATCCATGAAACGAGCACATTTTTCCCACTGTATTCATGGTCAAGAGCAGGTATAGGCATGGACATCTCACCAACCAGCAGGGCTGGCCTGTCCACTGGGGTGGCAGATTTCTGTGGGTGACACGGCACTCATGGAAGGCCATGTGCTTCGGCATGTGTTACATGGATATTCTTGTGCTGGGGACATCTATATACCCAGCTTCTAAAATGGTCCCAGGCATGTCTCTATGCTTTCCATGTCTAAGTACCCATTTTCAGATGTCAAACTCATGAATAGGGCTTCTAAAATTACACCTTTGTGTTTGCTTTTGAAGGTAAATGATTACCCCAGAGAAGGTGCAGGGGGAGGAGGAGGACATTTCTCCAAAGTAGTCAATGTTTTAATTCTATTTCATTCTCTAAGGATTTCTGGAATCTATTTTTCACTTGGCTGTTGTGGGCTGGGATGTGTGGATAATGGAAAAAAAGCACCGTTTTAATACATTTTTAATTCCAGGCATAAGCGGAGTTGCCAAGTTACCTGGTTCCAGGAGTGAAATTTTAAGCAAGTCCTGGATTTCTGACAATCTCATCCTGATGCATTATGGGACTTGCAGCACTGATTCCAATGGGTAAAATCAGGAACTACAAATACCATATTGCACTGCAATGCAAATTTAAAACCAGTACTGACTTAAAATCTCACTCCTGGTACTGGCTAATTTGGCAACTCTGCATAAGGCAACAAATGGTGAATGTTTTAGGGGGTGTAGACTTTCTTCAGCCACTGAAAGTGAATAATCCTTTTCCTCTCTGATCTCCAATAGACTATTGTATTTATTGGTACATGAATTAAAGTGCTTATGATTGAACTGCGGTTGAGTAAACAGCATGGTTTTTGCTTTACAATCAGTGGGCCTGTATCTGCTCCTTTCTGGGTTCCTTTCTTATTTTGTTTATTGTATTCTGTATTTGTTAATGCTTCTTTCACATGCTATTGTTCTTGAATGATACAGACTGCTATGAACAGCCTTGTTGGCTGGGAGGGTGGTATCTAGTAAAGTAATACTTTTTTAAATAAATAATCAGATGCAGTAGAACCTAGCAGAGAGGATATCCATGAGATTCTAGTAAATCAACCTACATTCAGTGCCTCCTGGCTTTCAGGATACCCACAATGAATATGCATGAGATAGATTTACATACACGGCCTCCATTGTATGCAGATGTGCTTCAATCATATTCATTGTGTGTATCCTAAAAAAACCCCAAACAGCTAAGGGGTATACCAGGCTTCATAAACACTGACTTTGATCATTACCAGTAGGTCTGAGTGGACCACAGTAGAGGGGCTATTTTGGTTTCTGTGAGAGATGACATCGTTTTGGACCTGACCTCTGCTTTTGTGAGACCATTCTATTCTCTTGGATGGATGCAGGTTGTTAAGGTCCTACAAATTAACTGTCTTTATTTTGGGGGAATTCTGGCTTCTTTAAACGTAAAAAGCTTTCAGTCTGCACTGATAAACCCACAAGGTTCATCCCTGCTTTACCTACATTTTATATAGCTGCAGGGGAGTTTGCTTCCTTCTTTAGCTCTCTGCTCTTTGTATGCATGCCGGTCATTATTCTGGTAAGAGAGGATAATGCTTTGGCTCTTTCTCAACTTGGTTACGCTTTAACTGGGATTTCTTTTTGGCTACTGGGAAGCAAACTAGTCATAAACTAACAGAAGACCGAGATCCTAAAGGCTGGAAATGACGATCCCTGCTTACTCTAAGCATTGAAATTATATTTGTGTTACTGTATATGCTCTTCCTCTGTGAAAAATCTGCAGTTGACATTGGAATCTTTGTTTAATTTACAGACACATATTTAGTAGGTTATTTGCAACGCCTTCCTTAAACTAAGATCAATAAGGAGGCATCATGCTTTTTTTTAGACCTAAAGTCTTTTTAAAACTATGATTCATGTTGTAGTGTTGTAAACTGGACAACCACAATGATCTATGTGAGGGCCTCCCTGAATAACTCATGCATAGCTTACAAGTGATCCAAAATGCTGCAGGAAGAGTAGTCTTGAGATGGTTCAGAAGTACCCTAAAAATCCTTTACTGTATTCATTTTTTCAGTCAACCTAGAACTGGTGTTTACAAACCTGTTGTGAGGATCCCACAGCCAGTCGGGCTTTCAGTATGAACATACACAAGAGAAAATCTGCACAGACTGAATATCTAATACATGCAGACTTATCTCAAGCATATTCTTATGGAAATCCTGAAAAGCCCGACCAGTGTGTGGTCCTCAAGGACTGGGTTTGGGGACTCCTGAAATACATGATCTAAAAGCAGCTCTGAATTTTCTGAGATACAATTCTCAACTCCCCGATAGCATTCCTAAGCATGTCTGCCATTACACAGACAGACATCCAGAGAGCACAGTTTGCTGAGCATAACTCCTATTGCTTTGATCTGTTGTGGGTAAGATGAATAGCTGACTCTGGAGAGCAGGCAGATCCAATCCTTGTTTTACTCCACTTAATCTATGGACCTTGTTATTCCAGTTCTCTAAGGATACATAGGGTTGCCAACTGGTTTCAGATGCACCTAATAGGCTTGATCCAGTCCTGGGTTTACCCCACTGCATGCAGGGCCATGTAGTACTGATTTCTCTATTACACTCCATAAGAAAAGCAAGATTACATGTCCCTGCATGCAAAGGGGTAAACAAGGACTGGATCAAGCCTGTCGAGGTGCCTTTGGAACCAGTTCACAACCCTAAGGATACAAGCTCTACATCTGCAATAGCGAAAAAGCGGGCTGGTCTCTGCTGTACCCAGATACCTTGAAGCCACTGCAGGGAACTGGCCTTCCCCCCTCATATACTTACTGCGCTGCCCATGTTCACGGTTGCCTCCTTAGCCCGCTTAACTTTTGATGGCTTCGTGCTCATTGCAAAAGAGCGGGTAAGATGAGAAACAAACTCCACTGAAATTCCCACAGCCTAAAATAAACAAAAAACACCCCAACTTTTAGGTTATGTAATCCCAAAATTAAAAGGTAAAGAAGTACACTTTATATTTTTTTTGGGAGTAGTCTTTCCAGATGGGTTAGTTTTGTGCATACCATGACAGTAATGAACCTCACTCCTAAGCTTGGGTAGGTTCTGTTTAAGAAAATTACATTATACAGATTTGGATAACAGAACACCTACTTTCTAATTCTTTCAGCCTAGACCTAGGCATGTTAACCTTAAACAGTAAGAGACATCATGTCCGCCTCTGCTGTATAGTGACGATATTTTGTGGTTGCTATCTTACATGGGGCTTGATCTGCTCCATTAGCTGACAGCTTGATGCTGTCTCAGTGGCCAAACTTGAGTGCTGCTGTAATGTATTTGTGAAATACCACCAAGGAGTTACCGTGACTAGGTTGATAAGGGACACTGCATTGTAGTCGATACCCCACAAGGTCATGACCCCCACGGTGTCCACGATAATCATGATAATGGTGATGAAGTTGATGAAGCCAGAACGTAAGTCCATGCCCAGAAGGATCCAGCAGACCACAAAGGTGGGAATGAGGCAGAGAGATAGGTTGAAGAGCCCCTCATTCACGATGGTCAGGTACTGCTCATAGTACACGTAGGTTATCCTGCAGGATGGAAGAAGACAACTTGTCTCAGTGCAGCCTTATGCCAAAGGGGAGTCCCACACTAAAATGCCCCATCATTAAGGAAAGCAACACCTTCAGCCTGGTTCCATGTTATGGGGAAGAGGATTACTGCCATCACCCATGAGATATAGGAAAACTGACACTTCATCTCATGCTGCTGTCATGATGACAACTTCAGCCAGCGCTGAATTCAAGCACAGCTCTGGAGTCACTGCTTCCCTGGGGAAACCTTTTTAATTGTACTTTTGGCCCAATAGTCTCCTCCAGATCCTTTGGGCTTCCAGCTGAATCGGAACTAGTCTCCATAAGCCTTCTATCATCACTAACCAGGTGTTTTCTTCTGTTTTTATTATCTTCCTTCATCTGGTCCTTGGCCAGGCTGATATTTGTACATCTTGAATCAAACCACTAGGTGTTATTATTGAGCAATGGTGAGGACCAGCCCAAGAAGCGGAAGACCTGACCGAGTCCTTGGCACTGCCACTGAGCCATTCAGCTGACCCCACTCCTAAGACGATGCAGTATTTAAAATGATTACTAATTTAATAGTCCACATTTTTAGTACTTCTATGAGTAGTAATTTTTGGGTCAATACTCAGCAATGACAGTGAGCATTTTTAAAGCAGCTGGCTAACACTGCTGAAACTGAAATCGAAACCAGTTTCACCTGCAACCAGAATTGCTATCAGGATAACAGCAATATTCAGCCAATAACCGATTAGCAAGATCTGCATAAAGTTAGGACAGCCCAATTGATCTGTCCTAACTTTATGCAGTTGGCAGCTGAATACTGCCACTAACTGAAGGGGCACCAGGACAGCCCTAACTCCGCCCACAGAACGTCCCGACACTAGGCAGTCCATATTCAGAGACACTATTCCAGTTAGTGCTGCTGAATATTGGGTTTGCCGGGGTTTATGAACCCTTTTGCATATTGGGCCCTTTGTTTTCCTCTTGCACCATTACTCTGATTTACCTTCTCCTTCTGCCCAGCAGAGAGCAGGGGGAGGGGAGGAACACAGTGAGGATCAGATATTGAGAAAAGCAAACAGACCTAACAGAGACGTGCTAAACATTTCAGGTCATGCTACCTACGAGTAGGGGAAGATGGTGAAGTTGGGGTCTGTCCCAGGGACGTTCCTCATGCTCTTGGTAATATTGGCTGCTAGTTCCCGAACTGCTTTCAGCGCTGCAGTGTACTGCTGAGAGTTTGTCAGAGGTGTGTGGTACGCCATGAACCTAGAAGCTGCAGAGAAACATGGAAGGGAAAAGGTTGGGGAGGTAATATACAGGGATGTAAGAAACATGCAGCAGAGGTGCGGTGGAGCTGCTGGGTCACAGGATTTCCCCAATTGCGGCCACACCCAGTTAGCCATATATTATCTAATCTAGTTGGGAGAGAAGAGCAGGTACCCCTTATACACACACACAAACACACACACCTATGACCAAAGCCTCTTAACAGAGTCAGAGAGGTTGCATGATCCCTAGGCGGCACCAGCATGTGAGCAAAATGGTTTTCAGCACAGAACTGTAAAGTTGTTGTTCCCAGGCCTCATCTGATCATGGTGTGGACTCCTGGTCTGACACCACATAAATTCCTAATTCTCTTTCCATCTTACTCTCTCTCTCTCTTCTCCTGCTCACCCACCTCTGACTATGCTAGCAAGTGAATCGTATTTTGTCCAGAATCACCCTCATCAAGGCAAATCAGAAGTCACATTTGTTAGTAACTCAACAGCTTCATTGCCTTCCCAAAGTCAGCTGCATGTTTTGTTCTCTGTCTATAAATCCTCCAGAAGAACTCAAAAATTACAACATAGCTGCTCATTTCTAAATTTCAAACCTTATGTATTGCAACACTTGACGGAAAGGGATATTTTGGTTTACTCACAGCTGGGAGCAGGCCATTGTCTGTGGATCTGCTCTCATACTTGCATTTTGCAAAGACAGAGAATAACTTAGACAATTTAAACTCATTATGAGCATGAATAAAAATTATACATGATCCTCAGAATGTACTGTATCTAAATAAGCAGAGCTTATACGTTTCATTTCATAAATTCCTTTTATGGAGCACCAATGAGATATGCATGGCTGAAATGATTTCTGAGAGAACAAAACAAGAGGCATGGCACATTTTTAAAAAAAAATCTTTTACCTATAATTTCTCCATTGTTGCCTCTCTTGACTGACCCATCATAGGCTCCCAATCCTCTGCAAAACCGAAGAGAACAAGTCAGATGCATGCTGTCACATAGGGTTAATAGAAAAGAAATCCAGCATTCCAGTGAATCGTTCTAGTGCTTTCCAACTTTTAAGAGGGACCGGGTTTATATGTGCACAAAAACCCCAGAAGGATATGACTCTCCTCTGCTATGTCACAAGATTGCCAGGGTACATAAAGGCAAACTGCTCAAAAGATTTCACATTGACTCATTGATTTAAAATAATTTATATACCACTTATGCAGCAGTGTTCCTGCATAGCTATTAAACAGTCCTCCACCTATGCAGCTGCTGGTAGAGGGAGGTGTTGCAATATAACGCTTTTAGTTGCAAGGATCACCCATCTCCTCCTACTGGCAGCAGTGCAGGGTGAGGACTCCCATGCAGCTTTGGGGGATCCTTCCCTGGTTTTACCCCATAGCATGCAGGGACCTGTAGGTCTAATTTTCCCTAAGGAAGCCAGGAAATACACTCATGCATGGCAGGAGGTAAACTCAGGAATCAATGCATCTATTAGTTAAAAATGAAGTTAGCTTGAAATCCTATGACCAGGGACATGCGTTTTATATGCCATAGGAGGCAATGAGTGCGTCATCACTGTATGGCTGTTGCGGTACAAGGCGGTTGTTCCCTGCCTTGATCTAGGTGAGCTAGCTCACAATTTGTTGAGTGGAAAACTCAGACAAGCACTGGATAATAATCTGCCTTTAATTTGGAGCCAAGATATTTCTCCTTTAATGTGACTCTTCTGCAGATTGATTATGCCTCCATCATTGACCTACCCCTTCGGGCACTTCAGGTTGGGCAAGTCTGTGAGGAAAATGGGCAAGTATTTGTTAAACTCATCTACGGTGGGTCGCAGAATGCCACTGGCTATGTTCTTGCACCTACTGCAGTTCCTGGAGGCTGTAGGACAAACAGAGGGTTAACAGGCAGGAGTCAAACTTGCTGCATAAATATTACAGTTATATGAAAAAATTGGAAGCCAGGAATCAAAGCTGGCATTTCTGAGACCAACAGTTTCAAGTGCGTTAACAAATGATGCAATGGCACTATGCAAATAAATCTTAGAAGATTAGTAAATGAAAGGTTAAAGGGGCAGCTGCCTCGCACCCCAAGGGTGATAGTGTCTCAGAACAAATGAGATGAACATTCTGAAGAGCATCTTACCAGTTGGATAATGGAACTACAGAAATCAGTGTAATATTGATGATCAATCAACCAGAACACGTGATTCATGTCTCTCTCCTCTCCACCCTCCACTCTAAACATGCCAGATTAGAATCATGAGAGGTCTGTGCCGCCTATGGTTGCTACTTACAGACAGTGGATGGGCAGAACTGGTCTTTGTTAGCGCCACAGCAATATAAACGGCAGCAGTCTGACGTGGGATTCAACCAGTCTATGAAGTCATCTACCCAGGAGGATGCTGCAGTCTTCAGGTATGACCTGGAGGAGGGCATCTATTATTTAACATTTTCTTTTATTCTGCTTTATCATTTCAGTCAATGCAGTTTATATTGTAACTTAAACTTGGTAATGTACATTAATGATAACTTGGAATTTTCTGAGGCAATGGAGGGTTAAGTGACTTGCTAGTGAGAAACTAACCCTTGTCTCTTGGTTACCGAGCCAGTATTCTAACCATTAGACTACTCCTCCACTCTACTATTAGAGCAACTGTTTTCATTTAAACTCCTCCCCATTCCCTTTCTTACTAGTTAATGGTTAGAAGCATGTATTCTGCCTCCCACTGGTGGACTTTGCCTTATCATCTTCCATTGGAAACAGAAACATGGGGTATGTTTACTAAACAGCGGTAGCAGCTCCGATATCACATGGAAGCTGCTACCGCTGTTTAGTAAACATACCCCATAGGGATTAGCAGAAAAGGACTACTTGGTCCTCCCAGTCTGACCATTTGTAACTTTGGATTTGCCTAACCACCCCTCTTTTTTCAGTTATATACCAAAGATATACATTTCTTTCATATATATGAAGAGGCTGCGGGCAGGGTCCTGGCGGCCGACCCTAACCAGGCACGCGGCCGGTGGGAGGACCCTGCGCGCGGCCACGGCCAGTTTTGAATTCATTAGCTCCCGGCGGTGGCAGCCGCGCGGGAGCCAATCAGGGTGGATCCTGGCGGTGTGGTGGGTGGTGTAGGCCGGCGGGCAGCCTCCGCGTGGTCATTCACGACGGAGGCTGCTCGGGGGTGCCGGCTTCCCGCCCTTCTCTGCGGCGCGCGAGTCTCCTCTGCCGGGGTCTGCCTTGCGCCCCGGCGTGTTTGCATGAGGGGTCATGTCCGGCTGCGGTGAGGGAGGGTTGCCGCCGCTTCCTGGAGCTGTTCCGGGCCAAGTTTCGCGGCCCTTCGGCGAGGAAGCACCGTTGCCCCGGTGGCCCGTTTCCAAGCTCCTCGCTGAGGAGGAGATGGAGGGTGAGTGCAACTCTGCTGGGGCTGGTGTTTATGATGGGGCTGCGCAGGCCATCGCCCGATCTGAAGGGGGTAGGTTGGGATAGCACATTGCAGCTATAAGGCTGTAGCACAGTGGTTAATGCAAGGACTGCGGAGGGAGGAGGTCCCCGGTTCGATCCCCCACAGGGGAGTGAGTCATTTTGAGAGCGTCCCCCCGTGCCGCTATCGGGTGGGGCTGAGGGGTGGGTAGTGGGCATTAAGGGCCCCTAGCTTTGCTGCCATCAGTTTTGAAAGGGGCCGGCGTGGGGGGGGGGAGCGGTGCGCTGGAGCCCCTTTCTCAGTGGGCTCAGCGGGCTAGGGGTGCCCAAATCCTGGGGGTTGGGTGGTCTGGGGGGCGATTATGGGGATGGGGTGGAGGGGGGCGTCGTGGTGAATGGTGGGTACTTTGGAGGGAGCAGTTGGGGGAGCCCGGGGAGCTTGGGTGGAGGGGAGGTTGGCAGCCGGGGTGGGGGGACACCTTGCTCCTGCTGCCTGGTATCTGGTTCCTGGTTTTTGGTGGTGGCTGGTGGGCCTTTTCCTCGGGCGGGATACAGCTGGGTCGGTGTGGGGTGGGCACTGGCTATATGCATGCTTTTCGGCGGCTCCCTCCCTTCCCCCCCCCTTCTGTTTTGGCTTGTGTTTCCACAGGGGTCGGCGCAGAGGGCCTTGGAGCGGACACGGGACAAGGTGCTGCCACGCGGGAGACGTCGCAGACCAGCGCTGAGGTCCACCAGCTGGAGACCGGGACTGCTGCTGGTGTGGCGGCAGAGGTTCGAGAGACAGGTGAGTAGGGGTCATGGAGCAGACATGAAGACAGGTGCTGCCGCATGGGCATCCGGGGTGAGGCGCGGGAGACGGTGCAGGCCTGCGCTGAGATCCACCAGCTGGAAGCCAGGGCTTCTTCTGCTGTGGCCGCAGAGGGCGCGAGACGGGTGAGCGGTTGGGCCCACTGGGAGAGGGGATTACCAGGTGGGAAAGAGCAGGGAGGGGGGGGTCGGGCGGGAAAGAGCAGGCGGCGTCATGGCTCGGTGTCGGCCTTCCCCTCGTCCTCGCATGATTCGTCGGTGGCATCTGTGGGCGAGATGCTGAGGAGGGGGTCGGATAGCGTAGGGTGGCGGGGCCTGGGGGGGAGGGGCCCTGTCAGTGGAGAGCTGCTGAGGAGGGGTTGGGTAGCACAGGGGTGGCGGGCCTGGGGGTGGGGAGGGGCCCTGTCAGTGATTCCATTCTCGGAGTGGTGGGAAGGGGTACCTGATTGACTTCGACGCCAGATCGCCTGTTGGACGGTGGGAAACGCTCGAGTGAGAGTCGGGAATGGAGGGCGGGTGATGCGTGGGTTAGTGCATTGGGCACGATTCTTTCGGCGCCTCACCCTATGGGTTGCTTTTGGCATATGCGGATTCTGTATTGGGGGCGTCCCGGCCGCTCGGAGTGAGGGCGTGGTGGAACTATGTTAGTCTGTTCAAGGACGGGATGGAGGGGGACACAAAGTTATCTTGGGGCACTCAAGATATGTTCACCGCTGGCTGACCCGAATGTCTGCTAGGGCTGGTGTAGGTTGAGGGGCGGCGGAGGGGTGGGCGGGGGATGCTGGCAGTGGGAGCGGGTTGTTCCTTTCGCTCGCTGTCGGCCTGTTTCCAGCGGTAAGCTTGGGCGGGGGGGGGGGTTGGTGACACGTGTGGGAGGTTCAATAAGTCTACCTTCCCATTTCCGGATGGCGGGTTCTGGCACTTCGGCACGGTTTGTGGCGGAGGGCATTTCACTACAATGCGTGGTTCAAAATGGGTCACCGGCGCCTGGGGATCAGCCCCCAAGCCACGAGGTGTGGGGCAGTCGGGCTCCGACTCCGATACGTGTGTAATTTTGTAAGGGTCGCTTCGGCGGTATCCGCGGTGGCGGGATAGGGTTCTACTGGGGGTTCGGTTTCCATTTGAATTGGTTCTTCCAGGGCAGGGCACAGTGGTGTTGCCTAGTACTCGGCATTCACCTTCCTTATGGCGTGTTGGCGGCTGTTACCGAATGAGGAGCCTGGGAGGTTCAGGCTACTTTGTAATTGTCCCTGTCCTATGGGGGGTCGGTCACTGACTGCATTCCGCGCGGGTTGTGTCCGTGAGGTATGCATCATTTGATCGGGCGGCGGAGGGTGACGGCAGCAGGTTGGGCCGCATTGCTGGACAAGGTTGGGTTGCCTTGGCCTTGCGTCCGTTGTCGGTGCCTTCATCTCCGTTTACTTGCGGGGCTGCCATTTTCAGAGGGCGTCTTATTTTGACAACTGTTGGCCTCGGTGCTGCCCAGTCTCCGGCGCGTTCTTGTCACTGTTCCGTACCTTCCTGTACTGGTTGCGCAGGTGGTGCGTTAGTGGTTGTTTGGTCTGTTGGTGGGGGTGGCTTAGACGGCGGAGCGCCTGGAGAGCTATCGCGGAACTTCGGAGAGCTTTGGCGGAGGGCTCGACGGTGGGTCCGGCGACGGGGATGCCGGTTTGGGGGCCTGGGTGGCTAATGTGTTGGCGTCCTTCCGGGTGGCCGTGCGGGGATTCGAGCATTCCTGGGATCGTTGAATTTTGCACGCCATGCGATACAGATGGGAAGGGTGTTTCGCGGTGGTTGGCTGTTTCCATGGGGAGAGGTGTACAATCCACACCGACGGATGGGGGTCGCGGAATCGGGTGGGTGGATTTGCGGTTCTCGAGGCGCTCCTTGACCAATGTCGTTGGGACATGTGTCCCGTGAGGGGTTGCAGCTCTACATGGTTGCGGCGGGGGGGGACCCGGGTGGGGAGTGTACTTCGGTGGGGCCTGGTGCGCGGTCGGCTGGCTGCAGTTTTGGCAGGTAGCGTTTTTGACTACCAATATCTCCTCCCTTGAGCGCTTGCCGCTCAGGGTGGTTTTGGGGTTAGGGCCGGGGTGGCTCCACGACCGCTCGGTGGTATGGTGGTGCGGCAATGCAGCTGTGGGCAGGGTGGTCAATCGTTACTTCTGCAGGAGTTTGCCGGTAGCGGGTTTGATGAGGGAGGTGGTGTTGGAGTGTCTACAGTGGTAAGCATCGGGGAAGGCTTGGCATATCCCTGGCTGTATTGACGGGATTGCCAATGCTCTTTCTCGTCGCTCGTGGGGCGGTTTCGGGCTTTGGATAGGAAGCGGACAAGGAGGGATCTGGGGTCCCAGGAAACTTATGGAGCACTGGCCTTGGAGACAAGCAGTGTTTACTCCAGAGTTCGGTATTGCCGGGGCCGGGGTCTGGGGATCAACGGGTGTTGACTAAGTGGTCCCATTTTGGTCGCGCGTGGGTGGCAACCGGAAACATTGTTTGGTCCCTATATAGTGTTTGATAAGGGTGTGGGTTTTTTTTCCAGACTGGTGGGGCGTGCGCGGTTTGGACAGTTTCAAAATATGCGAGGATGGTGGGGTGCAGATCGCGGGTTGGGGGATTTGTGACTCGCAGGCTACTGTGGGGGGGGGGGTGCGTGCTCGGCCATCTCCTCGGGACTGAGGTGGCCCCTCGCAGGGGGTGCCGGTATGGCACTATGCGGCGGTACGGCATATTGCTGCATCGGGGTATGAAGCCGCCATGTTTTGGACAGTAGTTTGTCTGGCAATTTTTAGGGGGCCTTCGAATGGGGGGGGGGTTGGCGGCGGATGCGGTGGGGACGGGACGGGGCGGGGTGGGCTTCGACGGCCCCACGTTTGGCTTTCGATGCGGTTTGGGATGTTTTGGCATGTTTTGGACCGATCAGCGTGGAAATGATTGAGGGTGCATTTCAGTGGGGATGTTGGCTTGGTGGCGTGCCTGGTGGCTGCCGTGAGGCGATATCTATGGGTGCTACCCGGGTAGGCTTGGGTTTCTTATGGAGTGAGAGAGTGTTGACCTGCTCGGGTGCCCGGGGTGTTCAGGTGCCCGGGGTGGTCAGGTTGGTGCGGCGTTTGGTGGGTGACGAGCCGTCGCATTCTGCGCTGTACTCTTTTCGCTTGGGGTGGCTGCACAGGTCCTATGGAACACTGGCAGATGGCGATCTCGGGCGTTTTGGGGTTATGGGCGGCTGTGCGGGGGTTTCATTGTTCATTTATTTTGCAGGTGGGGTGTGTAGCCTGCTGAATGTTGGGGATTGGTCACTACTTTGTACACTGCTGGATGGTGAGTTGTCGCGAGGCGGGTGAACGCCAACCTGGTCACTACTTTGTCCACGGTGCAGGACGGTGAGTTGTCGCGAGGCGTGGGAACGCCAACTTGGGGGTTGTCCTGGTTTTTTGGGTGGCTGTCTCATGGCTGGGTGAGCTCGGACCCCGTGGGTCGCAGCGGCTTCCTTTGCTACAGCGCCTGGGACGGTTATCGCGATGGACTGCAGTGTTGGAGGCACCGACCTGGGTCCGCGCGGGAGGTTTTGGGGGGGGGGGTTTGCTGATGTTCTGGGTATACTTTGATGGGGTCTGTCATTGTCCCCAGGCCTGCATGATGGAGCCTGCGGTGTTGGTCGCGGGGGCTGGCTAACAGCTGGCTTGGCCGACATGGGGGTACCAGAGGATGCCTTCTCAGGGTGGTTGAGTCTGGGACTGTATAGGGATGATGGGGCAGTTATCGCCAGTAGCGCTGGCTCTGATACTTTAGGACTGGCGGGAGGTCTTGGAATGTGTGTGGGTTGGGATGCTCACTGGTCGCAGCTTGGCTTTGGGGGGGCGGCACAGGAACAAGGTTGTCACCTGTGCCGGTGGCGGGATCCCGGAGGTTTCCGGGGTCCAGAGCCTCAGGCTACACTTGGGCGGGGGCGGGGTGCCCCTGACCCGGTCAAACCCTGGTCGACTTTTGCTAATAGCATGGCGAAGTCGGGGGAAGGGTTAGGTAACTTGCCGGGGGGGGGGCAAGTTATGGCGTTAGCGGTGGCAAGGCACTTTGCTAAGGTATGGCTGGTGCGGGCCGGGTGCCACTAATCAATTGAGAAGGTGTAGCATGTTGGCATATTGTGAAATTGTTAAAGGTTAATAAAGCTGCGACCAGTTGTGTTCCATGAAACGTTGGTGTGGTGTTTTTTGTGGGGTTGGGAGATTGGGGGGTGATGGGGGTGGAGGAAACAGGCCCGAAGCACCAGGTCCGCCTGCCTCGGTTAATGAAGAGGCCGCGGGCAGGGTCCCGGCGGCCGACCCTAACCGGGCGCGCGGCCGGTGCGAGGACCCTGCGCGCGGCCACAGCCAGTTTTGAATTCATTGGCTCCCGGCGGTGGCAGCCGCGTGGGAGCCAATCAGGGTGGATCCTGGCGGTGTGGTGGGTGGTGTAGGCCGGCGGGCAGCCTCCGCGTGGTCATTCACGACGGAGGCTGCTCGGGGGTGCCGGCTTCCCGCCCGCCCGCCCATTCATATTTATGAGGGTGTGGATTATGGGGTGTTGCAGCTTGGGGGGGGGGGTTGGCGGGATCCCAGAGGTTTCCGGGGTCCGGAGCCTCAGGCTACACTTGGGCGGGGGCGGGGTGCCCCTGACCCGGTCAAACCCTGGTCGACTTTTGCTAATATCATGGTGAAGTCGGGGGAAGGGTTAGGTAACTTGCCGGGGGGGGCAAGTTATGGCGTTAGCGGTGGCAAGGCACTTTGCTAAGGTATGGCTGGTGCGGGCCGGGTGCTGCTAATCGATTGAGAAGGTGTAGCATGTTGGCATATTGTGAAATTGTTAAAGGTTAATAAAGCTGCGACCAGTTGTGTTCCATGAAACGTTGGTGTGGTGTCTTTTGTGGGGTTGGGAGATTGGGGGGTGATGGGGGTGGAGGAAACGGGCCCGAAGCACCAGGTCTGCCTGCCTCGGTTAATATTATTTTTCTTGTACATGCTTTTTCCATTTGTTATCCACTTTTTATTAATGTTTGTTTGGAATCGATATTGACATTCTCCTTGGTGCCTGATTTTATTTTTGAACATGTGCATAGTGGTTTTCCACTGACATTTTTATGGTTTATTTTTAGAGCTTGTATTTTTTCTTGTCCCTCATTTTCTGACTTTTATATGGTTCTTAATAGTTCATTTCGTGTTCCTTTTTACTCATTAATGGCCTTACCTGCTTACTTGTTATACCACAGGTTGTTGCTCCTTCTGGTGTCAAATTGACATACGTTTCAGTGTTAGAATTACCCTGAAATTATGTCATAATGGTGGTCAGAGCACTATCACATTATTGATGCTTTCTTTAACTTATTACATTACAATTTTATAGTTGCGTGTAGCTATTTATTTTTTAATTATGTTTATTATTTATTATTTTATATAGCAGGTTGTACCCAGAGTATTTTTACAAGATTCTCTATTTGGCCCAAATTTGGTGGACTAATTGACTATAAGTTTTTGTCCTTCCCTTTCTTCCATGAGTATGTTTAAAGTTTTATGATCTACTCCCTTTCAAAAATAGTTTATTGTTTACCTATTCCTCCCGGCTCTCCAATGTTCTTTTACAATTTTATTGCATACTCTTATTTGCATTACTTTTGTTCTGCCATTATTCTTGTTCTTTTATTCTCAGTTATTATTTATTCATTTTATTGTTATTGCATTTACACGTTGTAATATATTGTTTTTAATTATGTTTAACTCTTTGTTTATTATTTCCAATTTATTTAGTATTTTCTGCATATATGATGATATATTTGATTTTATTTGCTTGTACATTTTAAGTGATTATTTGTACTTTTATATTTTCTTTGATGTTTTCCCCCTGACAAAGGCAATGCCAAAATCCAGCCATGTAGGGGTATTGTTAATAAAGGACCCTTTACCTTCTCACCCTTGTGTGGTTCCTGTATTGCAGCGAAATAGGACGTGTGTTTCATTTTGTGAATTTGTAACTTTTATCCTTTTGTATTTTGTTTGTTTTTGATATGTTGCTGTTTATGATTTTATTTATTTGGTTTTATATACCACTTTATCTTCGAAATCAGAGCAGTTTACCTGGAACCTTTGAACTACTGCACAATGCAGTTTACATGGAACAAGAAACACTTACATATAACAATTGTAGTTGACAATAACAATAAATAATGTAACCATTTACATGATCACGTATTCTTACTATTTTACAAGAGAGTGGGTGGTAACAGTGCGAAAATTGTGAGTCATTGTAATGTAGACTGGAGGTAGATATGAAATTTATTGCTGTTGATCACATTTATAGTAGTCCATGAAGATGAATGTCTAGATGTTTTCTAAATTGGGCAAGGTCTTTGATTTCTCTTAGAGTGTTGGGTATGTTATTCCAAAGGACAGGTGCATAGAAGGAAAAAGCTCTGTTGGTGGTTGATTGATTTGCTTTTCTTTTTTTGGGGACAGAGTGTTTTTTAGGTTGTCTCTTGTCCTTGTGTATTGCTGCATGTTTTAGGGTGCTGAGGTATGTTAGTGCAATGTTGTATATTATTTTATAGATGTTTGTAAGGGCTTTGAATTTGATTCTTTGAAGAATTGGGAGCCAGTGGAGGTAGCACAGAATGGATGTTATGTGGTCTGATCTTTTGGCATGCATAATTGTACGTGCAACCATGTTTTGAGCAAGTTATAATGTCTTTAGTGTTTTCTTGGGGAGACCATGAAGTATGCTGTTGCTGTACTCAAAAGTGTGGGCAAATCAGTGTTTGAACTACAGAGCGGAAGTCAGAGTGGGAAAGCAGTGGTCTCGGGTGCTGTACCATTTTGGTTTTATGGTAAATTGCATGGGTGGTCATGTGGATGTGTCTGGTGAGTTGAGCTGTTAATCCAGGTAGATTCCAAGGTATTTTATTTCTTTTTTTATTTCCACTGTTGCATTGTTTACTTGGAGTGAACAGGGAGGGTTGAATGATTTGTTTCTAGTAATAATGAGTGCTTCGGTTTTCTTCAGGTTGACTTCGAAGTTGACTGAATTGAGCCATGCAGCGACGTCATTGAAGCAGTTGGTGATCTTCTTATAGGAGGGGTCTGAGGTGTCAAAGGTTGTGAATAACATTATATCATCTGCATAAATTCTGTAGTCATGACTGTATGATTTTGCAGATAGGTTGAAGATATATATTGAAAAGTAATGCAGATAATGCAGATCCTTGGGGGACGCCCTGAGGTTGGGTGAATAGGTTGGATAGATTGTTGTTGAAGTGCACTTGTTGGGAGCAGTTGAACAGGTAGTTTTGGAACCATTGTAGAATAGTGCCACCTATGCCAAGGTTCTTTAGGTGGTTGAGTAGGGTATTGTGATTTACAATATCAAATGCTGAGGATATATTGAAGAAAAAAAGGAAGAATGCACGTCTCATGTTGTCAATTCCTTGTATGATTGTGTCAAGTTAATAGAGTTTTGACAGCATGATGTGCTCTAAATCCGTATTGATGGGGATCAAGTGGGGCACTTGAGTCGATAAAGTCCTGGAGTTACAGTAGTACTGATTTTTCAATGATTTTGGATAGGAATGGAAGGCTAGATATTGGTCTATAAGGTGTGGGGCAGGATTTATTTAGGGTGTTTTGTTTCAAGATTGGGTGTATGCAAGCTCTTTTTAGGTTATTTGGTAGATGACCTTGGGATAGAGAGAGGTTGACTATTCTTCGTATATAAGATGTGAGCTCTGATTTTGTTGATTTGATCCAGCTGACAGGACAAGGATCTATGATTGAGATAGTGGTATTCAATGATTTGATGCAGTGATCTGTCTGGTCTTTGCTTGTTGGTGAGAATGAGATCCAAGTTGAAGGGCCGGTTGGTTCTGGGTCATAGAAGGTTGTGTTGCAGATTGTCTTGATTTTTTATTTTTCTATGTAGTGATCGGCGAACTGTTGAGCACTTAGGTTACTCATTGCCGGGTTTTCGTCATTTGATTTCTTTATTAGGTTTTGGATTATCAGGAACAATTCCCTTGGCCGGTTAAGGGATTTAGATAGGAGTTTTGAATAGTATTCTTTCTTTGTGTCTAGGATGTTCTGATGGTAAGTTTTTAATTTTTTCATGTACTTGAGTCTGTCTTCATCAGACTTGGTGATTCTCCATTTTCTTTCAACTTTACTTAGGTCTTTCTTCATATGTTTCAAGGATTAGGAGACCCAACATTGGGAATTTCTGGGGGGGGGGGGGGGGTTAATCGGTAGTTTTGATGGTTTACTGATGCTGCACTTAGAGTTCTGTTCCATGTTGATGTGAGGGCGTCTATCATCACTGGTGGTTGAGAGATCTGGAATTATTTTTCTGATGAATTCATCTTTGCCAAATTTTTAAATCTATTATGTGAAGAAATTTCCTTGGTATTCTTGGTTGGAGAGGTGTCTAGGTTAGTACTAAAATGTATGAGATAGTGATCCGACCATGGGACTGGTTGAATATTTATAATGGATATGTTTCCGTTCTGAGACCAGGATTTAGGGTAGTAGATAAAGTCAAGGATGTTGCCTTTTGTGTGTGTTGTGGTTTGGATTTTTTGTTCATATCCAATGTCTTCCATTGCTTGAAGGAAGGATGTGCATTGCACATTATTTAGTGATGCAAGGTTGAAGTCAACTAAGATGATGTGTTCTTTGCCTGGTGGTGCCGCAGAGCATGCAGTTTCGATTATGTTGTCCAGTGCATTGGGTTCAGCAGAAGGTGGTCTGTATATGAGGGTTATTGTAAGTTTTCTTGTGCTGATGGTTAGCATGTCTGAGGCCTCGTTACTTGAGGAGGATATTTGTTGGGCACCTAGTGATGTTTTGCATAGGATAATTACTCCTCCGCCCTTTTTGTTAAGTCTTGCACAATGATATATATTGTATTCTGGTGCTTTCAGTTGGTTGAGGATTACCGTGTCAGTGTTGTAGAGCCATGTTTCAGTTAGAAACATAGAAACATAGAAATATGATGACTGGTTGAGGATTACCGTGTCAGTGTTGTAGAGCCATGTTTCAGTTAGAAACATAGAAACATAGAAATATGATGACAGAAAAAGACCACATGGCCTATCTAGTCTGTCCTTCCATATCAACAAATACAACAGTCCCCTTTTTACCTTTAGAGATCCTCTGTGTTTGTCCCATGCTTTTTTTGAATTCAGTTACTGTCCTCATCTCTACCACGTCCATTGTGAGACTATTCCACGGATCCACTACTCTTTCCGTAAAGAAATATTTCCGCATATCACTCCTGAATCTATCTCCCTTTACCCTCATCCCATGTCCCCTCATAGCAGAACTTGCTTTCAGTTGAAAGAGGCTCTCTCTCTGAACATTTATGCCATGGAAGTATTTAAACATCTCTATCATATCACCTCTATCCCGCCTTTCCTCTAAGGTGTACATATTAAGATCCTTCAGTCTGACTTCCGGCGATGCGGTGAGCACAGCAGACGGAATCTGCTTGAGCTCTGGTCTCCTCCGGCCAATATCGGGTCGATAGTGCCGTTTGAAAAACCACCGCTAGACTGAAATTGCTCATTAGTGTACCGGGCGGAGTGGAGTGAGTGCCCCTGCCGTTTGGAAAGCTTGGGAGAGATGGCCGCGACTGTTAAAGCCGCGCGGAAAGAGAAGGAGCGGGGAGCCCCGCTACCCAAGATGACCGATACCCACGCCATGCCGAAATCGCCTGCCTCCCCGGCTTTTTTGGAAGAGGTCTCGGCGGCAGTATCAGACGCTCTCGCCCTGCAATTTACGACCTTGCAGGAAAAAATGGACGCTTTGCAATCTTCTTTTGGGGCCATGGGTAGCCGGCTTCAGGAGGCCGAAGAACGTATCGGGAAGGCAGAAGATAGCCTGGAATCCATAACCCATGAGCTGACGGCCCTGAAAGCCCAAGTTAACACGCAGGAAGCGAAAATCGACGACCTGGAAAATAGGTCGAGACGTAACAACCTGCGGCTGATGGGTATCCCAGATTCGGTCCCCGATGCTGACCTGAAGTCCTATGTGGAGAAAATGCTTCTGGAGCTCTTCGAAGGTATCGCAGAGGGGGGGAAGATATACATCGAGAGAGCGCATAGGGTGGGGAGCAAACAGCCCCGCGATCAGCGACCGCGCATTGTCCTGGCTAAATTCCTGCACTTCCCCCAAAAAGACGCGATCCTACGAGAGGCCCGGCAGAGGGGCGAATTGAGCTACGGGAACTCGAAATTGAGAGTGGCACAGGACTACTCGGTGGCTTTGAGCCAACGGCGGAAGGCTTATGCCCCCCTTTGCCAGCGATTGATTTCAGCCAAAATCAAATTTTCGGTACAGTACCCTGCGAGGCTGCACGTTTTTCATGAGGGCACCCGCCGGACATTTGCATCAGCTGCAGAGGCCAGACCCTACATTGTGTCGCTTCTGGGAGAGGATCGAGAGCCCCGGACACCCCCTCGGACCCCATGAAGGCCCTCCAAAGACTTCCCCGATGAGAGGACTGGCTGCGCTGTGGAACAGTCTCTGATGACTGGACTGGCCAGGGGATGCTGCACTCCTTTTGCCAGGCAGCGGTGACATTTATTGTTTAACATGTGAGCTGCGCCCCGCTGGGGTGGCGTAGGAGAGAAGTAGGACGTTCCGGCAGGGCTGCCTCAGGCCCAGGCTTGCGGCGGCCCATCTCCTCCTTCCCCCTTTTGGGTGAGGCCTGCGGGATGAGGGCTATGGATGAATGCAGGTATGGGGGGGGGGGCACGGGGGAGGGGGGAACTGGGATTTAGAGCTGGATGTCTGAGAGGGGCTTTGAGTGGGGGGGGGAGGGGTGTAGAGACGGACCGAGGTTGCAGCGCTAAGCGGACAGCCTCCCTTACTCCGAACGGTCCAAGAGTGGGGTGATTTGTTATGGTATGCATCGGGGGTGGGGGCTGCTTGAGGGTGGGGGTAGTATGGATGCGATGGGGTGGGGGTCTGGAGGTTGGCTGCATTGGGGTTCCTAACGGGTCGGGGAGAGAATGCTAATTGCTTGAATGTTTGGCCCCCCTTGGGGGTCGGGACCGGTAAGCCGAATAGGCCTTTACACATGTTTGATGGGGGTCGGGCCTCTTGCGATCCGATCCCGGGATTGAAAAGTATGCTGGGGGCCGAGGTGAGCCTGGCAGTCGGCTGCCCACTGCGACCCCGGGAAAGGTGAGCTCCGCCCCTCCCCCCCACCCCCCCTGTTATCTCTGATTAGCTGCTGGGGTGACTAAGAAGATTGCTTGTGGGAAGGGGGATGAATGACAGCAGTATTTATTTGGCCTCCAGCAGAGCTGGGCTCCTACCCTAGAGCCTCTCCGGTGTGGGGGGCGGGTGATTCGCGAGGATCGCGACACCCCTGGGTTGCTTAGGATATACTGAGTTAGGAATTGATGTAATAGCCTTCCCTGTGAACTGGGGCCGCTCAGTAATAATATTGAAGAATGGTATTACAATGGGCTGAAGAGCAGAGGCAGCGGTGGTCCTTTACGGATCCAGTGCCTGGAGGAGACCACACGCATTGCAGATAGGTCTCTATCCAGGGAGAGAGTAGAGGATGGAGAGACAACCTGGGAGGGAGAGATGGGGGGGTTGGGGGGGGCGGGGAGAAGGGGTGGGGGGGGGGGAACATAGTCACATCCAACCAGTAGGTGGTGGATATTATATGCACTATCAGATGGCTGCGGGGAGGAGGCCCCAGGCTGGGGGGGCGTCCTCTGGGATAGGGTTTTGTATCCTTCCGAGAATTTGGCTAGATGATTGGCCCCCCTGAAGCTAGTTTCTTGGAATGTCTGCGGGCTGGGAAGCCCCATTAAAAGGACCAAAATCCTACAGGCCCTGGCTAGACAAAGAGCGGACATTGCCCTGCTCCAAGAAACCCACCAGACGGCCGAGGAGCAAGCTAAATTGCATAAAGATTGGGTAGGGCAGGTACGGGGGGCCCCGGCCCTGCATAAAAAGGGTGGAGTGACTATACTGATCCATAAGCGGCTACGCTTTGAGATCGAAAGGGAAGTAGTGGATCCCACAGGGCGATTCCTCTTATTGCAGGGGTGCCTCGAGGGGAGACCGATCATTCTTGGTAATATCTACAGTCCTAATGTGTCGGACCCGGCTCTGTACTACCGCCTTGCATCCCAGGTAGAGCAGCTCCCGGAGTTACCATTGATCTTAGGAGGGGATTTCAATGCTGTGATGGATGTGGAGCTGGACACGTCTAGAGGGGAAGGGCCAAGGGGGAGAGCTAAGTCAGCTCGTATGATCACCCAACTACGGACGCGACTGGGTCTGGTGGACCCCTGGCATTTGCTACATCCCACGGAAAAGGATTTTACACATCAGTCCCGGGCTCATACTTCCAGTGCACGCATAGATTACTTGTTGACTTCTCAGGGATTGTTTGGCAACGTAGATGATGCACAAATAGGCCCCTCAGAAATTTCCGATCACGCCTTAATTTGGATGCAGTTGCGATGGGGAGACACTCGAACGGGGACACGGTTCTGGAGGTTCCCCTTGGAATTATATAAAGATTTGCAGTTCCGTCAGTTTTTGAGGAGGCGTTGGCAGGAATTTGAATCGGACCACCGGGGTCATTGTGATGATCCCGAGCTGGTATGGGAAACGGCGAAGGTCGTCCTGCGGGGAGATATTATCGGCTTCATGGCGCGTAAGCAGCAACTTTTGGCGGAACGTGTTATTCGCCTCGAACACCTGGTGACTAAGTTGAGACGACGGTGGGCTAGTGCTCCGACCATAACTCTTAAGAAACAGGTCTGGGAGACGCAAATGGCATTAAATGAACTCCTGCATCAACGTGCAAAGAAGTCGGTACTGTATTACCGGTTTCAATTGTACTGTCATGGAGACAAGCCGGGGAAATTATTGGCACGATGTTTACATGGTCCTTGGAATTCCCAACTGATACCAGCGCTTAGGGACGATCAGGGGACTCTCCACAAGGAGAACCTGGCTATAGCTCAGGTGTTTCGCTCCTTTTTCCAAAAACTTTATACAGCCGAGTCAACCTCCCCGGACCAGTTGTCTGCCTACCTAGAGGGGCTCGATCTACCCCAATTGAGCGCCCAACAACAGAGTCAGTTAGACAGGCCGATTTCGGCACAGGAAGTGCAAATGGTTATCCAGCAGGCACATTGCTATAAAAGCCCAGGTTCGGATGGCCTGGGCGCTGAATTCTACAAGATCCTCGGAGAGCTGGTGGCCCCGCAATTGGTGGCTGTTCACAATCAGAGGTCCGAGCAGCATGCCTATCGATGGGGTAGCAACTTAGCTCATGTTATTCTCATCCCCAAACCGGGGAAGGACCCTGTACGAGCCGAATCCTATAGGCCAATCTCGCTTCTTAATTTTGATTTGAAAATACTAGCGAAAATTCTTGCGGAGCGGCTGGCGGGTGTCCTGGGACATTTGGTACATGGCTCCCAGGTTGGCTTCGTGAAAGGCCGCTATGCGGTCCGTAACATACGAAAGATCTTAACTTCTTTGGAGTGGGTGCGGAATAGACACATCCAATCGTTGCTCATTAGTTTTGATGCCGAAAAAGCATTTGACAGGGTCGATTGGCAATACCTGTGGCACCTATTACCCCGATACGGACTCGGCACCTCCTTCTGTAACCTGGTACGAAGCCTTTACATAAACCCGATGGCGGCGATCTCATGTAATGGGGTGATCTCCGAAACATTCCCATTGTGCCGAGGGACTAGACAGGGATGTCCTCTCCCCCCTGCTTTTTGTTCTCTCATTAGATCCCTTCATACGTAGGGTGGAGTTATCTCCGAGGATTCGAGGGGTCCGCATTGGTCTTTCTGAGTTTAAGTTATCAGCCTTCGCCGACGACCTCTTGGTGCATCTGCTGTCCCCCCAACAATCGCTTCCAGCACTATTACAGGAGTTCTTGACCTTTGGTCGTGTTGCCGGCCTGAGTATTAATCGAGATAAATCTGAGGCCTTGGATGTGTCGGGCGGGGTGCGGAATGGCTGGCTGGGCGATTTTCCTCTCAAGTGGGCGACCGGACACTTTAAATATCTAGGTATTTTGTTGCCTAGTCAGCCTTCCTTGCTCTACGGGTGTAATTTGACCCGTATTATATCGGGGCTGCGGACTCAGCTGCAAGCGTGGAATCCTCTTCCTTTAGCCCTGTCTGGGAGAATTGCTGCAATCAAGATGGTTGTTTTACCGAGGATACTCTATTGGATGCAAACGCTGCTGGTCTGGCTGTTGAGGAAAGACCTACGGCGGATAGAGGTTCTAATTCGGGGGTTTTTGTGGAGGGGGGTGAGAGCACGCATTCCCTACAATCGCCTAGTGGGGACCTGGGGACAGGGTGGGTTGGGGCTTCCAGACCTGGGTGCCTATGCCCTGGCCTGCCAGGCTAGACAACTGGGGGATTGGCTGGGTAGGACTGAGGTGTACACCCCTTTGGCCATGGAAACAGACTATGCAACCCCGATCTCCCTACTTGCCCTTTTGCACCTCGAGGACCGTTTGCTCCCGGCTCCGTTGGTTTCTAGTGTGGTGTTAGACTCGGTGCGACGTACCTGGCGACAGCTGAACGTTTATTGGAAAGGGAATTGGAGGGTCTCCAGCTGGCTGCCTATACATGGGAATGTCCACTTTACCCCGGGTATGGATACTGCGATTTTTCGAGTTTGGGGGAGAAATGGGCTTCATAGTGTGGGTCAGCTAGTGGAACCCTCGGGGAAATGTAAGGGGTTTCGGCCACTTTGTGCTGAGTATGATCTGGGGCCGACCCATTTTTTTGCGTATTTGCAGGTCTCACATTATGTGGCCTCTTTGCCGGCATCGGAATTGCAGACAGACCGCTCGGTGCTGATCTTAGAATTTTTTGATCTGGGTAAAGAGACCCCGCCATCTATTCGGGTGTTGAAGTCCCGATTAGTCCAGTACCGACCCTCTCCGGATTACCGCTCCGTAGAGCAGGCGTGGGCTGGGGAGATGGGACGGGCGATCCTTTTAGGTACCCTTCTCGCGGCCGTGCGGAGAATACCGGAATTGGCAGGGGGAGCAAGATGGCGGGAAATGCAATTCAAAAGTCTCACCAGGGTTCACTTTTCCCCCCGACGGGCCCTCCGTTCGCACTTAACCACAGATGGTAGTTGCCCGCGATGCCGGGAACCTTTAGCGACCCTACTGCATATGTGGTGGGGATGTCGGTTAATTCGCCCTTATTGGACAAAAATTAGCTCCTTTATGGAGGGGTTGCTGGGTCAAAGGGTGGACTGGGACATTTACTTAGTCATCTTGGATCAGCTGCGTCCCACGCGGCCCAAAGGTAAGTGGGCGCGGCTGTTGCTCCGCAAGGCTTGTCTGGTGGGCAAAGGCCCCCTTCTGCGCAGATGGAGGGAACATAACCCGCCCTCCTATTGGGAATGGCGTAACGCCTTTCATCAGTTGATGTTGTGGGAGGCCCGGGGCGCCCGGGGTAGCATCAAGCGCTGGCCGCTGTTTCAGCTCTTATGGGATCCTTATATCCAGAAATTGGCTCCCCGCAGTCGGAATGAAGTGCTACAAATGGGGGTTTAGGTTTGGGTGTGCTATTGCCAGCTAGGTGGTCGTACTGTTGTGGGGTTCTGTGGGGATTTCTATGGGATGGATGTGACTATGCAGGAGGGGGGAGGGAGATGGGGGGGGAGGGGGGGTTGTTTGTTTACTGGATTAAAATGCACCTGTAAATGTGATTGTACTCCCGGTTGGGGATCAGACTCCACCCCACTAGGAGTTTGTTACCGTTTCTTGTTTGTTGACTGTTGTTATTGGTGTGTATTAAATAAAGTATATAAAAAAAAAAAAAAAAGATCCTTCAGTCTGTCCTCATATGCTTTATAATGAAGACCACTAATCATTTTAGTAGCCACCCTCTGCACCGACTCTATCCTGTTCACATCCTTTTGAAGGTGCGGTCTCCAGAATTGCACACTATACTCCAAATGAGGTTGCACCAAAGACTTATACAGAGGCACTATCACCTCCTTTTTTCTGCTGGCCATTCCTCTCCGTATGCACCCAAACATCCTTCTAGCTTTTGCCGTTGCCTTTTCTACCTGTTTAGCTACTTTAAGATCATCAGACACAACCACGCCTAGGTCCCGCTCTTCTTTAGTGGACAAAAGTACTTCACCCCCTATAGAGATTGGGGATCTTCATCTTGGAGAAAAGATGGCTGAGGGATGATATGATAAAGGTCTATAAAATAATGAGGGGAATGGAATGGGTAAACTTGAATCAGTAGCTTTCTTTCAAAAAGTACAGAGTAGAGGACACACCATGAAGTTACTAAGAAGTACATTTAAGACTGATTGGAGAAAATATTTTTTCAGTCAATACATAATTAAACTCCGGACTTCACTGCCAGAGGATATGGTAAAAGCTCTTAGTGTAGCTGTATTTAAAAGAGGTTTGGACAAGTTCCTGAAGAGTCCATAAAACATTATTAGAGAGGCCTGGGGGAATCCACTGCTTATCTGGGATGAGTGGCATGGAATCGGTCTGCCTTTTGGAATCTTGCCAGGAAAGTATGGCCTGGATTGGCCACTGCAGGAAACAAGATACTGGGCTTGATGGAACTTTGGTCTGACACAATATGGCAAATCTTATCTCATGTACATTCATCTCCCTGCATCTTACTTCTGTCCTGTAGCAACTCCAGTACTAAGATCTATATCCAAATGTTTGCAGATGTTCATCAAGCTTGTTCTACAGCATACCCTGATATCCTAGTATGGACTCACCCTCAGCAAGCAGCTTTCCAATGCACCTCAGTCCTGCCCTGAAATTCAGCCCCCCTCCCATCCAAATGCTGAGACCTCTACACACAGTTCTGCTAATGCATCTCAATGTTGCAATCCTGTCCTACTCAGTACCGAGGCCCTGCATATACACAGCTCTGACAACACACCTAAGTCTTGCCCTGCAGGAGCATCTGCTATTCCAGTACTGAGATGCTGAGGGTATCACAAGCAAAAACAGAGTATTGTGACAGCATGCAGATGTGACAAGTAACCACCAAACCTTAGTACTAGCACAACTCTATACTGTAGTGATGTCTCCTCGCCTCACTTACAGCTCTGGGAATTCAACGGCATACTGGATCTTCTGGGTCAGGGAATTGTTATTACAGCCCACGCTGGAGCAGACACCATTCATGCCTTCCTCATTTGAGAAGTTATAACCACTTGTGGTCACAAAGTAGGTGGGCACCCCAGCCTCGAAGTATTTGTTCAGGTATTTGAAGTAATCCACCATGTAGGAATCCTAAGAGAGAATAAGACACATGCAATAGTCCCATGAACAGAACCTGCAATGACTCACAATTGTTCTCCATTTATCTACACTTTGAGCTTAGTAGCTGTACCAGGGCAAGCCTTTCTCTTCCCCATCACTCAGACACTCCCCCACGACAGGACATGTATAGCACAGGAAGCAACAGTGAAAGCTTATGCAGTGCAAGCATCCCACAAACACAATCCCCATCACAGAGCAGACACCGTGCAGTCAGCAGCAGGGCAAGCATAGCTCTCTCTCTCACGCACACACAGTCCCCACCAGATACAGCGCAGGCAGCAACAATGCAAGCTTCGCTCATGCTGCTCCATCAATATGCTTTGACCCTGGTCTGCAGAAGCAGCAGCAATACCAAAAGTAGGATGCTGATGGCTTTCAACCTGGATTTGAAGTACTGGAATAGCGTGTGCCCTCATTAGCTAGCCATTGATTCATTCTTCTCTGACATATGCGTGCATGTGCAGCTTATAAGCTATCCCACTCTCAGTTGGTGTACCCCAAGGGTCTGTCTTGGATCCACTCCTTTTCTCTCTTTATACCCAATCCCTCAGTGCACTCATCTCTTCCCATGGCTTTCAGTACCATCTTTGAGTGGAGGAGTAGCCTAGTGGTTAGAACACTGGCTTGGTAACCAAGCAACCAGGGTTCGAGTCCCACTAGCACTCCTTGTGGCCTTGGGCAAGTCACTTAACCCTCTGTTGCCTCGGAAGAAAGGCCTGGCAATCTACTTCCGGTGACACTGCCAAGAAAACCCAGGAGCTTCTGGGTCGCCAGGAGTCAGGACTGACTCGAAAGCACACATTGCATTTTTTCAATACCATCTTTACACTGATGACTGAGATCTACCTCTCTACAGCTGAAATTGCTCCTGCAATCTAGACATGCCTGCCTTTCTGACATTGCTGCCTGGATGTCTCACCGCTATTTGAAATTGAACATGATCAAAACCAAGGTTCTTACCTTTCCCCCTAAACCCTCCTCTCCTTTTCCTCCTTTCTCAATCTCTGTGGATAACGCACTTCTCCTCCCTGTTTCCTCACCTCACAACCTTGGGGTCATCTTTGACTCATAAGAACATAACATAAGATATGCCATACTGGGTCAGACCAAGGTCCATCAAGCCCAGTATCCTGTTTCCAACAGTGGCCAATCTAGGTCACAAGTACCTAGCAGTTTCCCCAAAAGACACAGGTTCCACAATGCTTGTATTGGGGCAAACAGTAGATATCTCGGGTCCCCATTTAATAATGGTTTATGGACCTTTCCTCCAGGAACCTGTCCAAACCTTTTTTAAACCCAGCTACACTAACAGCCTTTACTACATCCTCCAGTAATGAATTCCAGAGTTTGATTATATGTTGAGTGAAAAAATATTTTCTCTTATTAGTCTTAAATAGGTTACCCTGTAGCTTCATTGCATGTCCCCTAGTCTTTCTATATTTTGATGGTGTAAACAATCGATCTACGTTTACCCATTCCACTCCATTCATTACTTTAAAGACCTCTATCATATCTCCCCTCAGCTGTCTTTTTTCTCTGAGCCCTAACCTTTTTAGCCTCTCTTCAGAGAGGTATCCTTCCATCCCCTTTACCATTTTGGTGACTCTTCTCTGTACCTTTTCTAATAATGCCATATCCTTTTTAAGATATGGCGACCAGAATTGCACTCAATATTCAAGGTGTGGTGGCATCATGGAATGATAGAGAGGCATTATAATATCCTTTATTTTATTCTCCATTCCTTTCCTTATGATACCTAGCATTCTATTTGCTCTCTTGGCCGTCACCGCACACTGGGCAGAGGGTTTCAACATGTTATCAAAGTCCTCTTGCAAGTTTTCACAATCCTCATGGGTTTTAACAACTTTGAATAATTTTGCGTCATCTGCAAATTTGATTACCTCATTTGTTATTCCCATTTCCAGGTCATTTATGAATATGTTAAAAAGCAGCGGATCCAGCACAGATCCCTGGGGTACACCACTATTCACCTTTCTCCATTAGAAAAATTGGCCATTTAGCCCTTCCCTCTGCTTTCTATCTTTTAAACAGTTCGTGATCCACAATAGTACACTGCCTCCTATCCCATGACTTTTTAATTTCGCCAAATGTCTCTCATGAGGGACCTTGTCAAAGGCTTCCTGAAAATCCAGATACACTATATCAACGAACTCACCTTTGTCTACCTGTTTATTCACACCTTCAAAAAAACATAACAGATTAGTAAGACAAGACCTTCCTTGGCTAAAGCCATGTTGGCTGTCTTCCAAGACCTGCCTTGGCTAAAGCCATGTTGGCTTCTCCCATTAAGCTATGACTATGTACATGTTAAGTAATTTTGTTCTTTATAATGGTTTCTACCATTTTTCCTGGTATTGACATCAGGTTCACCGGTCTGTAGTTTCTTGGATCACCCCTGGAACCCTTTTTAAAAATTGGCTATCCTTCAATATTCAGGTATTACAGATGATTTTAATGATAGTTCATAAATTACTAATAGCAGGTCTGCAATCTCATATTTCAGTTCTTTCAATAACCTTGGATGTATACCATCTGGTCTAGTTGATTTGCTACTGTTCAATTTATCAAATAGTTGTAATACATCTTCCCGGTGTATCAATATTTCTTTCAATTCTTCCGCAGCATCATTTTTAAATACCATTTCAGTCATGGGTAAAATCCCTACATCTTCCTCAGTAAAGATCAAATCAAAGAATTCATTCAGTCTTTCTGCTATGGCCTCCCTCTCCTTCTCCACACACATCCAACTGATAGCTAAAACCTGTCATTATTTTCTCTATAACACCAGCAAAATTCACTCCTCCCTTTCTAAACATATTACTAAGACACTTATCCACTCTTTAGTCATCTCCTGTCTAGACTATTGCAACCTCCTTATTGCTGATCTCCCTCTGAATCATCTCTCTCCCCTTCAATCTGTTCAAAACTCAGCTGTATGGCTAATCTTCCACCAGTCGCAATATGCTCATATAACTCCTCTTCTCAAGTCATTCTATCGACTCCCTATCTGTTTCCATATCTAGTTCAAACTTCTCCTACTGACCTATTAAGTACACTCATTCTGCTGCTCCTCACTATCTTTCCTGTCTTATCTCTTCCTACATTCCTCCTCGGGAATGCTGCTCAGGCAGATCACTTCTATCTGTGCCCTTCTCTTCTACTGCCAACTCCAGCCTTCGATCCTTATGCTGCTCCTTATGCCTGGAACAAACTACCTGAGTTGGTATGTCAGGCTTCTTCTCTGCCCCTTTTCAAATCCAGGCTGTAAACTCACCTCTTCTAGGCTGCTTTTGTATCCTGGTCCACTTAGTCTCCTATGTGTTTCCTTACTATTCCCCTAGACCTATCCTTGTCCTCAGTTGTTGTGTTGTCTGTCTTGACTAGATTGTAAGCTCCAAGAGCAGGGATCATCTTTTACATGTGTCTGTACAGCACTGTATATGCCTGGTAGCGCTATATAAATGATCTGTAGCAATAGTAGAAAATAAATGTGGTAGCTTCAGATCAGATGATTTCACTTATTTGAAGTAATAGTGCCAAAATTGTGTCTGTGATTTGGAGGTGGGGGGATAGAGGAGCAGTAGAATTCAAGAAAGCAAGGAATGTGCCTAGAGGATGCTCATGTTTGGGGAATTAATGATAAAATAGGTTTGGCAACTGCTTTCGTATATTCAGGACTGCTGATCCAGTCCTGATAATTTTACCATATAGCATGCAGAGGCTGAAAGGTTTGTTTTTCTTAGGGAATGCATTAGGGAAATCAGAGCTATGAGTTTCTGCAAAAAATGCAATGCAATGTGTGCCTTCGAGTCAGTACGGATTCCTGGTGACCCAGCAGCTCCTGGGGTTTCTTGACAGGGTGACCAGAAGTGGAGGGTGAGGCCTTTCTTCTGAGGCAATGGAGGGTTAAGTGACTTTCCCAAGGCCACAAGAAGTGCTAGTGGGAATCGAACCCTGGTCTCTTGGTTACCAAGCCAGTGCTCTAACCAGTAGGCATGGAATGGGATAAACCTGTCATGAAAATCTGGAGCCAGTTGGCAAACCTGACATAAAGCCAGGAAAAAGCAGGGTCTCTGGTACTGCAGTAGAAAGGCAAAAGGGGAGCTGAGAGAAGTCTATTGGTCTTCTTCCACTTCCATCACTCCCACCGTTCAGGCATCCAAACTGCTGCCAGTCACTGGTGCTAATTCCATTCTGATTCATTTAAACTCTAAATACAATAGGGTCACTATTCAAAGCCCTTAGCTCAATCCTGTTAGTGCAGGAATGATCCATGGGCGGGGCAAGGGCGGTGTTAGCACTAACTGGATAAATGGTGACTTCTCCGGTTAGCGGGATATTCAGAACACCTATCCAGCCATTTGAAAAGCTCTCTAAGTTGAAAGCCAGATAAGTGAAGGCTGAAAATGGGATAAAGTTGGTTTATCCAGCTGGCACCACTCAGCCCTAATATTCAGCAGCAGGTCCTATCTAGATCCTGCTGATGAATATCCCACTGATATTGAAGTGCCACTGTGGCATTTGATAATCATCCATTTTGACAATCAGTTCAATTAGGAAAAGCTTGAGAAAGAACTTCTCTCTTAACAAGGTTTTCGGTAAAAATATAATAATAATAAAAATGCAAATATTTTCACGTTGATCAACAAATCTACACATGATAATGTTTGGGGAAAAACAAAGAAGGAGACTAAGGAGTAAGACCTGAAAAGAAGGCAAGCAAGCAAAAGACCAAGTGAGCTGATGTACAGAGGAAACTTCAGAAATGCATATTGCTGTATCCTATTGGAGATCGTCTAGAGGCCTCTGCAAGTGCTTTAGAGTACTGGCATAATGTTATGTTTATAAGTCAAGATGATCCCTGCCACACACCTCTAGTTAAGCCCCATGGCTAAATAGATGTTGTGTTTCGGGGACATACCTCGGGCATTGCCAGTTCCTGATCCAGACCTATGCGGACATGCAGTGTGAGGAAAATCCCAGCACAGAACATGAAAGTGAACACCAGCATCTGAGTTAAAAAAACAAACACAAGTTTTCACCACATCATCATATTACTGTGGTACACACACATTACGCATATGCTTTGCTCATACAGGAGAAATTTCAGCAGCTGGAACCCAAGGACAACCAGCAAAGTATTAAACTTTGTCACTAAGATTTCCAGGTCATAATGCTAGTCCAGACAAGCGGGTTATGTCCCCCTGCCAGCAGATGTTGGAGACAGAGAAAAAAACTCCAGAGCTGTGATTGGTCAGGCTCTGGTTGATATAGGTGTACCTCTATTGGTCCTAGTCAGTATTTTCTCTGTCTCCAGTAGATGAAGGTGTTAAACAATTTTGTCTCTTACCTGGATGCACTCAGAGCACACAAGAGGTGTTTCTCTGAATTTCCTAGGTCCCCTTTTTTATAGCTGTATTGCTTTTAAACTATAGTTAGTGACAATATGGCAGGGTCTGAGCTCCCCATTATAATCAGCTCCTAGCCTCTGCCACAGAGCCTGTGTAGCTGAGGGTGGATCAATCTATCAAATTTTTTGCCATCCAGTCACAGTTATAATTTTTACAGCATCTTTAAACCATTTTGCTGCAAGCCTCTTCTCTGCAGCACAGTGAGTACCTGCTTGAGTTCCCTCGCAGTGATTTTCTTACTTCCGTTTTTTTTAATGGCACGGGGATCACCAGGTCTGTGTCTCTTCACTTTTTGGCAGCACTCCTCTCCCTCAGCAATTTCGCCGTGTTTTTGAGCTTTTTAGAGCTTAGGAAACATTTTTATTTTGCAGTTTTTCTGTGCCGACAGCCATTTTGAAAATCGTGAGAGATTTCTCTTCAGTGTTTTTTTTGGTGGGAACAGCTCTGGGCAGCCATTTCAAAGCATTTAACGTGCTGTGAAGGCACAAGGAGTTTCAAAATCCCTTTTCTTTGAAGAGTCTTCTGTTTCCCTAAGCCTACATTGATTTTTATTTTAAAAAAAAAAAAGGTTTAAGCCTCTGCAATGCCTGTTTCTCTGCACAGGTGCATTGTATGTAATAAGAAGCAGGAGGAGTTAATAGATCACTTGTGTTCCACCTGTATGCTGTATCCAGGAGAATCTTCTTCCTCCATACCCACTGCGCTGCCAGCTGGGGACATCAGCGCCTTAACTCCTCCCTCCTTAGAGCCCCTGCAGCAGGGTCTACCTGCAGAAAGGACTCAGTCAGCTCCCATTTTGCTTCCACAGCCGCTGGAAGCCACAGCAGCTTCAGCTGACAGTGAGTTCCTGATGCTCTTCCGCCAGGCATGGCACCTGTGGCGTTCTGAGTCTTTTGGAATACCTCCAGCACCCGCCCCGGTAGCAGACAAAGATATGGCGGGGTCTCGCAAGCGGTCCCATAAGATCTCAGACCTTAAAGCAGTACATCCTCTCAGGAACATTGCATGTGGCTTGCGGGACACTACGGATATCCAAGAAAACTTTAAATCTTCGGAGGTAAGCCCTGATTCGTCGGAGAAAGAAGATGGGGAATATTCTCCGTCTGATTCTTCGCTGACAATTCAAGAAGACTCTCAAGATATCAGACTTTTTCAAAAAGAGGAGTTGCCGGCCTAATCACACAGGTGATAGAGTCGCTACACCTGGCCGACACGCCTGATCCTCAGAGTTCTCAAACTCTTTTGCAGCCGGATCCCATTTTACAGGGCATTCGTAAGCCTTCCAAAGCCTTTTCCTTTCCAGCCGAGTTACAGCAAATGGTATCTCGAGAGTGGGACTCTCCAGTCCTCTCTATGTATGGCACGCCGTATTGGTCAGTTATACCCTTGGTCTCCCTCTGTCTTGGACCGTTGGCTGACATACCCGAAAGTTGATGCGTTAGTGACCGGGGTCACCAAGCATACCACAATTCCAGTTGAGGGTGGAGCAGCACTCTGCGACCAGCAAGACTGGAAAGTCGAGAGTCTGCTAAAGATGGGTTTTTCGTCGTACACTCTTTCCCTTCAAGCAGCAGTGTGCAGAGGTCTAGCGGCGCGGGCCTCCCTTCGATGGATTCAGCAGCTTCCAGACGATCCCAAGTTGGCTCGTTTAGAATCCGTCGCTGCATTCCTGGCAGATGGCTTCTATGATCTCTTGTGACTGTCAGCTCACTCCATAGCAGCGGTGACAGTGGCTCAGAGATGGCTCTGGCTGCATCAATGGGCAGCGGATGTTGCTTCTAAAACACGGCTGTCAAAACTTCCTTTTAAAGGGAGACTCCTCTTTGGCGAAGATCTCGATAAACTGGTAAAAGATCTGGGGGAGGTGAAACCGTAATGCTTGATGGAGGACAAGCCAAAGGCATTCTCCCGTCGCAGGTGTCGGTCTCAAGGCTTTTGACGATTTTCTAGAACTCGCAACTCTCGGAGATACAGATCATTTAAGCCAAGTACTTCATCCACTCCTACCAATCACTTTGGACAAAGATCACAGTCCTTTCGGGGAGCCCGCAAAGGAACTGACTCCTATTCAGGCTCAGTGAAGTTTACGAGAACCTCCTGTCCTTCCCACTGACGGGACGAGACGCCCACTCGAGACACCTCCGCCTGTTGGGGGGCGGTTGGCTCTTTTTTCTCGGCAGTGGGTGCGCATAACTTCAGATCAATGGGTCCTCAACATAGTTTCTCACGGCTACGCTCTTGAATGTTGCCGACAAATGATTAGCCATTCAAACTACAGTGCAGAGACTCCTTTTGTTAAGAGCCATTCGTCCGGTCCCTCTGTTGGAAGAGGACAAGGCTACTATTCTATCTATTTTGTGGTGCCCAAGAAAGATGGTTCTTTCTGGCCAATTCTGGACCTCAAAGGCGACAATTGCAGTCTTCGAGTTCCGCACTTCCGAATGGAGACCCTGCGATCTGTCATTCAAGCAGTACACAGAGGGGAGTTTCTGGCTTCCCTAGATTTAGCGGAAGCATATTTTCTTATTCCCATTTGAGACAACCACCAGCGCTTCCTCCGCTTTGCAGTCCACGGACAACATTATCAATTTCAGGCAATGCCTTTCAGCCTCGCCTTGGCGCCTCTCACTTTCTCAAAGTGATGGTAGTTGTGGCAGCTGCCTTACGCAAGCAGGGCATCAGCGTACACCCTTACTTAGAGGATTGGCTCATTTGCGCAGACTCCCTCCAGGAAGCCTACAAGACTGTCTCAACAGTAGTGTCATTCCTACAGGAGCTCGGTTGGGTGATCAATCTTCCCAAAAGCTGTCTTCTCCCGTCTCAACAAATAGGTATCGAAGCGTGCCCCTAGAAAGTCTATCACGGGCGTGTATTCCTGACTCGGGAAAGCTTCCTCAAGCTGACTTTTCAGATCCGAAGGTTTCTGTCTCAAAGAGCTCCACGAGCATGGGATTATCTCCAAGTCCTGGGGTCTATGGCCACCACCATCGAGCTTGTGCCTTGCGCCAGAGTGCCCATGCGCTGTCTACAACACGCTCTCCTGTCAAGATGGTCACCAGTAGCGGAGGACTATCAGATACAACTTACGCTACAGCTCAAGGTCTGGCACAGTCTGCAATGGTGGCTGTCATCACGCAATCTCCTCAAGGGAGTACTCTTGGAGAGTCCATGCTGGATCTTTCTAACTACAGACGCCAGCCTGACCGGATAGGGAGTGCACTGTCAAACCCATTCAACGCAAGGGACATGGATGTTGCATGAGTCACGATGGACAATCAACCATCTCGAGGCAAGAGTAATTCGCCTTGCCTTACTAAAGTTTCAGTATTGACTCCAGGGTCAAGCGGTTCGGATTTGGTGTGACAATGCCACTACAGTGTTCTACCTCAACCGGCAAGGTGGCACCAAGTGTGCAGGGGTGTCAAAGGAGATGTCTCTTCTCTTCCCTTGGGCGGAAAGACACCTCCAAGCTCTATTAGCACAGCATATTGCGGGAACCAGCAACGTGAAAGCGGACTTTCTCAGTTAGCATACGCTCGATCCCGGCGAATGGGAACTGGCCCAGGACGCCTTCCAAAGGATAGTTCAAAAATGGGGATGGCCAGAAATGGATCTCATAGTGTCAGTGACGAATGCCAAAGTACCATTATTCTTCAGTCGCTGGAGAGAACGAGGATCTCACGGCATAGATGCCTTGGCACAGCCATGGCCACAACACAGGTTGCTTTATATGTTTCCACCTTGGGCAATGATCGGAAGAGTCCTTCAATGCATCAGGGAACACCAGGGGCTGGTAATCCTAGTGGCCCCGGATTGGCCCCGAAGGCCTTGGTATGCTGATCTCAAAGGTTATCTCAAGGGTCTCCTCTGCGACTAGAAGTGCCCTTCGGACTCCTCAAACAAGGTCCCATCTCTATGGACGATTTGACTCCCTACTTGCTTATGGCCTGGCTCTTGAAAGGCGTAGGTTAGACCACAAAGGTTACTCTGCCAAAGTAGTGGTGACACTTCTCAACGGCTGGAGATCCTCAACGTCAGTAGCGTATGCTAGGGTGTGGCATGTGTTTGAAGCGTTGTGTGAGCAACATCGTCTTTCTCCATGGAAAACAGAAATCCCGGACGTTCTTGCTTTTCTTCAAGATGACCTCGACAAAGGCTTAGCTCTTGGAAAGTTATGTGTATAGATTTCCACCTTGACGTGTTACAGGGGACCGGTTCGTGGTCGATCCATTGTGTCCCACTCCGATGTGTCCCGTTTTCTCAAAGGAGTTAAACTCCTATGTCCACCTATCTGTCCAATCGTCCCTCCTTGGGACCTTGCATTGGTCCTCAGGGCATTGATGGCTCAGTCCTTTGAGCCTCTCAAAGAAGTGTCGTTGTGAGATTTGACACTTAAAGTAGTGTTCTTAGTGCCGATAACCTTGGCTCTTAGGATCTCCGAGCTGCAGGCTCTTTCTTGCAGAGATCCCTATCTGTCTTTCTCCACAGAAGGAGTGTCTCTTCGCACTGCTCCCTTATTTTTACCTAAGGTGATTACTCCTTTTCATGTCAATCAGCCTCTGTTGTTGCCTGCCTTCTCAAAGGAACAATGTTTGGGTCAACATAAAGGTCTCTGAGCAGTTGATCTCAAGAGTTCTCCTTCGATATTTGAAAGTCACTAATTCCTTTCGCAAGTCTGACTGTCTCTTTGTTCTTTTTTTGGGACCGCATCAAGGTCTAGCAGCCTCCAAGTCAACTATTGCCAGATGGCTCCATCGAGCCATAGAATCGGCATATATACTTCAAGGCAAGCTGGTTCCGGCAGGTCTTCGAGCACATTCTACTCGGGCTCAAGCCACATCTTGGGCCGAAGGTACTCAAGTGGTTCCCCTTGATATTTGTCGAGCGGCAACTTGGTCCTCCTTGTCTACTTTTGTCTGGCATTATCGTCTGGACGTTCAGGCACGGGAGGACAGTCGTTTTGGAGTTGGTGTGCTGTCAGCGGCTTTCTCTGCCCTCTGCCCTCTGCGCCCCCCCCCCCCGAGGGTTGTTAGCTTGGGTACTTCCCGCTTGTCTGGACTGGTCTAGCAGTATGAACTGGAAGGAGAAGTTTCACTTCCCGTTAATTTCCTTTCCTGGAATACTGCTAGACCAGTCCAGAATCCACCCAATTGTCAGTGGCAGTATTACTGTTGCAGAGCAGTTGACATTTATTTTACTCCAGAACAACCAATTGGAATATCCCAGAGGTAGTTCACAAGCAGTGGATTCAGAATTATTCTCCTAGGGATGACGATTGATCCTCCTCCTCAGTTTATGGTTTGAGTTGATGGATTTAGTAAATTAGTGCTTACCTGTACATAGCTGAATTTGTTAGTCATGGTTTCTCCCTAAGTTATTGCTTGTCAAAGAATACTGACTAGGACCACTAGAGGTACACCTCTACCAACCAGAGCCTGACCAATCACAGCTCTGGAGTTTTTTTTTTTGTCTCCAACATCTGCTGGCAGGGGGACATAACCTGCTTGTCTGGACTGGTCTAGCAGTATTCCAGGAAAGGAAATTAATGGTAAGTGAAATTTCTCCTTATATCCCAAAAGTCAAATCTATTATGCACTTAGCCCAGAGTATACAAAAAGATAGAAACTTCTTTGTGCACCTGGTGCCTAGACCAGTGTTTCTCAACCCAGTCCTGGAGGCACACCTCACCAATCTGGTTTTCAAGATCTCTGCAGTGAATACACATGGGATATAATTATAGACATTGGAGGCCAAATGTATGCAAGTCCTGCATATTCATTGTGGTTATCCTGAAAACCAGACTAGTGAGGTGTCCAGACTGGGTTGGTAAATGCTTCCCCAGTCCTATGAAAAAATGTCCTGGAGCTGGTATGCATGCTTCTACAACTTGAATCATGCTAGAGAGAGTAATTTTATGAACCACAGCTATAGGCAAAGAAGTATTTTCTATGCAGAATTGTTTTTTATAAACTTGCCCACTCGATATGCAAATAAAGGAACGTGTGTGCAGCCAGGCTATATGCACCGAAAGCAAACAGGCATGCCTGGGAACAGTGCTGGAGAGAAATTTGCACTTCTATGCATACTTCTGAAAACTCAAACATGTGCGTGCAATTTTTCATGGAAAAAATTATGCACAACAAAATAGCAGGTGGAAATGTGAGTCCATAGTTTTTCTGCAGTAATTTTCAAAATCAACAGCTATGCATTGTTTCACTTTGAAAGTTTTGCAGTCTCCATAATGAAAAGTACTTTTCAACAAAGTAGGCAGTGATAAAATTACTTCTATGGGGGCTAACTTTGTAAAAAATGTTTCAGCAAAAGCACCTATTTTATGAAGGCAACATATGCACCTATGTGCCTTTTTGAAATAGGGTTCTACTGTGACCTCGAGTAGCATACAAATTGTCATGCACAAATTTGCACCTGTTCTGAAGAGGGTGTAAAACTCCATGCATGTACTATAAAATATGTATATACAGTATATTCCAACTCTGCAGCTGCTCCACCCAAACTATGCTCTGGACCACCTATGCACCGGTTGCATAAACACAGGTGCACCCTTTTGTTGTGCCTACTTTATATGTGTGTGTACACTCCCATAGGATTTTACAACATGCAAAACATGCTTGATGAATAGAAAAGGTTTTATATAATTGCCCCTTAATGTTTAATCCAAATGAGGATGCCTTCAGTTAAGTGCCATCGAGTCAGTGTTGACTCCTGGCGACCCTCTGGATAGTTGTCCTAAACTGCATTTGGTAACTCAGAAGTTAGAGGACCCTTAACACCATGGCTGGGGAACTGAATCAGTAGTGGCTCAGAGAGAAGAGTGCATCTAACTCCATACTGGCACTGAGGGTTAGAAATCAGGGTGTCCCCCTGCTGGGCCGCCAGCACCGTTTCCTGCAGCCCTCGGTGTTCCTTGGAGGTGTCCCATCCAAGAATTGCCCACAACCCTGTTAATGTCTGTGATTTCAAGGAATCCAAATCTAAGACATTCTGACTCAGTCAACCACAGTCTCCCTGGTCCAAAGCGTAGAAAGAAAGGGCCTATAGGTAAGGAAAGAGCCCAAATCTATACCCACCACTGATACTCTCATAAAGCTGTTCAACAGCAAGGGGGCGTAGAACTTCTCCATGAATGGGAGCAGGAGGCCCCGCGATGGTTTCTTGGTTTTCTTTTTCTTCAGTTGGATACAGCAGCAGATGTCAAACCGAGATCCCTAGGAAGGAAGCAGGAAAAACAGCAGCTGCTAGCTTAGGGTACGTGTTTTTTAATGAGATGAGTTGCATTAGGCAGGTGTCTGACACCACCAGAATATTAGATGCTATAGTCTGACATTTGCTAGACTTAGGGGTATGTTTACAAAGCAGCTGTAGCAGCCTCTGTGCAGTATATCGGCGCAGTGGCCCTATTGAATTCAATGGGGTTGTGGCTCCGATATCGCATGGAGGCTGCCACTGCTGCTTTGTAAGCATACCCCTTAGTGCAAAGAGATGGATTTGTGATGCAGAGTATGTCTATGGGGTAAGAGTGTGGCCTTTGCTAACTGTAGTATACTATTCTTTTAGCCATATATGATAGTATGTCATCAGTAAATAAATGTGCTGTAGCGCACCACAGGTACACGGGGCAATATTGTAGAAACTTTGGCAGTGTAGAATATGAAACTTTTTCCCCCCAGATTTATTAACTTTTCCAAATGCTCAAGGCAGGATATAGAAGCATAAAGAATAAATAGCATAAATGCAGAGAAGATAACAGTTTTTCATTGTATTTTATTATTTTAACGTATAAACCTAAAACATCAAAATAGTAAAAGAAATCAACTCCCAATCAAAAAAATAAACCTACAATCAAATCAAAGTTCCTACAGTGAAACAATGATAAACAACGAAGCAGTCTTAAAGCCTGCAGAAAAAAAAAACAGGTCTTGAACTGATACATCATGCTCCATCTCTAGCCCTATTTAAATCCAGGATAAAAACCTGCTGCTTTTGGATCATGATCCCCCTTATTCTCCTGTTTACCACCCATGTGTGTTATAATCATTTCCTTAGTTTCTATCCTAGTCCCTGTTTGTTGTATTTGTCTGTCTTGCATAGATTGTGAGCTTTATTGGGCAGGGACTGTGTACAGTGCTGTGTATGCCTTGTAGCGCTATACATATGATAATTAGTAGTAGTATAGAGCAGTTTATGACAACAGATCAAGGATGCCAGGCCCATGTCATCTGCCCATTTTCACTTCCCAGTTCAGCCTGGAGCAAGACCTGTTCCCATCTGCAGACAGGAGAGCACCCAAAAGTTCCGGCCTCCTACCTCTTGCCTGCGTGTGTCCAAGGAAACCAGGGCTATGAACATGGTCATTTGCAGCAGAAAATCCAGAAGTATGGCCAGGGCAGCATTCAGGGCAAAGGTCCTGATTGCTGGCATCTTTGACAGGGCCCCTGAAGGTTAAGAAAGGAAAATGAAGGACAATGGTCAGTAATAGAGGACAGAGAGGGATGGTGAAAATCACACCATCTTCCCATCTTCCATATAGGCGAGTGGTAATATTCTGCAGCTCATTAGAGACGTTCATGGTGGTTCTCTTTCCATGTCATATCACTTTCAATTTGTGTGTAAGTGTCAGCACTTACCCGCGTAGCCGAGCCATTTTGCAAATCGATAAGAATAAGGGCCTGAGGCCACAATTAGTGAAAATTTTCATTTTGGAAGATGAAATAAAAAATGGAGGAATAAGGAGAATAATTTTGTTCATCCTTTGTGTAAAACCCTGGCAAAATGAGCACTTTGTAAAAATCTATTCAGAGCCACTGTAAATCCTTACTTGGAAATTGTTTGACATACACGCGGATTCCCTTTGTGAAAAGGGGAATATGTATGTCGATTTTTGGACCGCCTAAGCCACTCTGAAACCATGCAGCCATGAAAGCTATACATGGTGTGGCTCTCCATGGGTAAAATAGTGCTGTTCTGAAAATGCATTTACACATGGGGATACTTCTAAAATAATCACCAGAACATGCAAATAACAACTTTGTAATATTGCACTTTACAGCCTTCTAAAATGACCTTCACTATTTGTAAATAGTGTGTGCTAAAATGGAAAGCAAAGCAAAATGAAAAAAAAAAAGAATTTCATTGGTGTTTTTTTTAAATTTCATTTTGAGATAACATGAAAGTGAACAGCCTGTTTCATTGCATTTTTCATCTCTTTTCTAAATGAGTGCACATCCTTACAACCCATGAGGAGGCACCACACCAGCCACCAAGCACAAATTCAGACATGGGTACCACAAACAGAGAGGATCACAAGACAATTTGGGATTCGACTGTTAAGTCATTCCTGGTAATGACCCCCCTGGAATTCCTCTGCTCTTCTTGGAGGGACTGTGTTGGCAAGAAACTTGAATCCAATCTCACACTTGCTGCCTGGAGTCATTCCACAGGGATCATGATGTTGGACACAAAGTCATGTGCACCATAGAAGCCCCTATCAGATCTCATTCTGTTTGAGGTGCTTTATCTTGGCTCTTCTCAGGAGTGCAAGGGGAATTGCAGGACAGCAGCTTAAGGAAGTTGGGAATAGTGGCCTCTGCCAGGAAAATTTGCAAACGGTGTGGGCTGCTCATTGTGTGCATTTCTCAAACTAGGCATAAGATTCAGAGGGTATGGCTCTTTCACTAGCGACCTGCTGAAAGTCATGTGGTGAGTAGAAGGGAGTGAGGGTCTGAGAGCCACTGATAAGTTCTACTGCTAGTCCCAAGGAAGTAGAAATCACATTGTGCAGTTCAGTGTCTGGTGGGACGGAACTCTGTGTGTGTGTGTAGAACAAAGACCACATTAACACCACAGACCCAGAGCCAGCATAAACTCAACATGCTCAGCCTCAGGACCAGCCAGGCTTCTCATCCTCATTACTCCACTGAGAACCATTACAGCAGGAGCAGGAAACGTAAATGAACAAGAGAAGAGGGTGATGGAGAGGAAGGTCCAAGCAGGACTTTTTCAGTGGAAAATGAAGAACTTTGGTGGCTCAGAGACTGATACAGAAGGATCAGAAGCACAGGATTGTGAGGGTAGTTATGTAAAACTGTTTTCCATGTATAAAGCCTCTATTACACGCATAAAAGGACTTTTCTAAATTGCATAAGCACATATGCACATAAAAAGCGTGCCTGTCGTGATGCAGTCTGCTCGTAGGTGTTCCCTGGGTTGCAGTTTCGGTGGAGCGGAGTTAGAATTGTGATGTACGTACATATTTTGTAAACTACTCAGGTACACGTGTATAGAACATGCACATAGGAGTATCTACCCTGTTTTCAGAGTAGGTGTTAATTTGTGCATGGACATTTGTAGCTTTTTGAGCTGGTTATGGGAGTCTATTTTATAAAGGCACCTTTATAGACTTATCACATACAGTAAGTGTCATGATATAAAATTACCCCCCCCCCCCCCCCGGTCCATCCTGTTGTTTATCTGTTGACCTGACTCTGGAAGAGGGTTATAATTTCACCCAGGTCAACTTGAGCCAACTGATTTTGGTCTTGTTTTTTTCCCACTGCATGCAGGAAGCTGTAGTTGTGATTTCCCTAGGAAAAGTATGACTACATTTCCCAGCATGCTATGAGGACAAAACTATGACTGGTTGACCCGACTGAAGTCACAACCCTGTTCCGGAAGCATGATTTACGTGCTTTGTTCTGCATGTGATTTTAGAATCAATGTCAGAAAATGACAAAATTTAAGCCCTGAGAAGTTGAGGAGGATGGGCAGGAACCGAAGAAATTGGTCAAGTGCAGCAGACCAAATAGTATCATGAACCGAGCAACATTTGTAGTTGGAACTGATCTCTTCTCACAAGACTTTTAGCGTAATAGATTCACTAGCCCTGCAACTTAGGAGGAAATAACTATAAAACCTAAGACACTGTGTGAGCAGAATTTAACAAGACCACTACCTAAGATCACCCAGTATTTTGTCCTATGGTTCTGGCAATGTCTCATAAATTTATACAAGTTATTTAGGAAAAACAGAGAATTTTCTCTAGTAAATCCTAAGCCTGTGTGCACTTGATACTACAGGCAATGAAAGAGAGAGAGAGAGAGAGAGAGACTTACCTAAGAAGAAGCAGATGGACTCTGAGGTACTGCAGAGAAGCATGCTTGGAGCCACAGTCCCAAGGACTCGACCAATGTGTTCTTCACGCTTCTCCCCAGGTTTCCTCTCATTTCTCTACAACCCAAATGAAGACTCTCAGATTCCCCTCTCTATTTCTCATTCAGATCAGCAGTCACAAGATCCCACTAAACCCAGCGACACCTCAGGATCAAACTAGCCCATTACTGAAGTTCACAATGTGCAGCATTCCAGGGTCAGCCCAGCAAGTTACCGATGTTTACAGCTTACGGCACTTCGGACTCAGCCCAGCAAAAAACTGGGTCCCACACTGCAGTGCTTTATGCTCAGTTCATCAACTTACTGATCCTTACTGCCTGCAGCACTTCAAGCTCAGCCCAGCAAATTACTAACACTGGACTGAAGCATTCTCTTCTAAAGCACTAACAGGCCTTTTTGGAGAGATGGGATTTGCATTAGCAAACATTTTGAATATACAAGTTAAGGCAGGGTTCCATTAATGTTCCCTTGGGACCTCACAGTCAGTCCAGTTTCCAGGATATCCACAATGAGTATACTGGAGATAAATCTGCAGGCACTGAAGATACAACATGTGCAAATTTATCTGGTGCTATTCATTGTGGATATCCTGAAAATGGTGGTGGGAAGCCCTTAGTTGGTAACAGTCAATGGCTATCTTCTGACTTGACTTTCAGAAACCAATGAAGGGCATATTCAACAGTGGTGGCTAGACAAAATAAAACACCTAGCTGCCGCCGCTGTAATTGGGACCAGCTATTCAGCAGTGGAACATATCTACTTTCTGCCATTGTATATCGCAGTGAGCACATTTTAGCCAGTTAGCAAGTCTGCTAACTAGCTAAAACATTTCGAAAGTGCCCCGCATCCCCAATGTATTTAACAGGTACAATAAGGACAGAGGAAGTTTCAGGCTGCATCAGACTGATGGCCATTGAATCCAGAATCTTATCTTTGACAGTGACCAATACAGGTCCGTTGGAAGAAATGTTAATGGATTTGTGTCCCCCAGAACTTTGCCTAAGTCTTTTTAAAGCCCAGCTTTGCAATTAACTTTGACCATATCCTCCAGTAGCTTATTTTACAGCTTAATTGTGCATTGTTTTAAATCTGCTACCGTTTAGTTGCATAGAGTGTCTACTATTCCGAGCACTGTCTGATAATTAACCCTTCTCTAGTAACCTGTTCTGCGCCACTCATTTTATAGATCTTGGTCTTGTTGCCTTTGAGTTATTCCTTCTCCACGCTGATAAGCCCTAACCTATTTAGGTTTTCTTTATAAGGGAGCCATTCCAACCCCTTCAGAATTTCTGTAGCCCTTCTCTGTATCTTTTCTAGTTCTTTTCTATCAGTTTAGAGATTGAGGTGACCAGAACAGCATGTAAGGTGTATTCATATCAGAGACTGATTGTCACAATTTTGTTTTCCATTCTTTTCCAAATTCTTCCTAGCATCCTCTTTGCTTTTTTGACTGCTGCTGTGCACTGAACCCAGGGTTTCAACACATTCAGGCGAATATTCAAAGGCATTTATCTGGATAACAGCCGCTGTTACCTAGATCAAGACTCTAGCCAGCACAATCTGTGGATATTCAGTGGCATTGCATGAATAGTGTGGCTGAATATCTGTACAGACTGCCTCAGCACTATCTGGGCTGTCACAGGGTGGAATGTATCTGCAAGGTGGTGATTTTCAGACCATTATCAAATAACTTTAGGGCAGATTTTTTCTGGCCTCAGTATTGCTACTTGCTGCTCTCTCCAGATATTCAGCACCAGCCATATCCAGGTACTGGTGCTGAATATCCCACATTGACTGTAAAGCCCAGTATTCAGCCTGCAGCAGAGAGCATTTTTAAAGGACCTAGCTGCTGTGTGCACAACTGAAAGCAGATAGTCAGCGCTGGAGTCTGGATATCCTCTAGGGCTGAACATCTGATTTCAGCGCTGACTGGCACAGCAGTGATATTCAGCTGCTCTCTGGAGAGCCGAACCACATAGAGTTAGGACAGCCTTTCTGTTGACCTAACTTTATGCAGCCACTTATTCAGTTAGCGGAGTGAAAATCACTACCACCCAGATAAGTACTGGGACACCCTCACCTTGCCTACAGACTGCCCCAGTGCTCTCCAGACTACCGGAGAAGTTAAAGAGGACACTCAGCGGTACTCTCTGGTTAGTGCCTGGAAGACCGTACAAAAACTGCTCACCGGATAAATCTTTTTGAATATTGGGCCCTGCAGTGTTTAAATATTAGGCCTACTATTCACTATGGGGTTCATTTTGGAAGCCCTATTCTGCTTTGAATGGCCAAAAACGGGCATAGAGACAACAAAGCACAGGGACATCTCCAGAGCCATTTTACAAGTCAACTCTTGCAATGTCCCGATCATGAGGATGTCCAAGTCTGAACAGGGAGTTGTGGCCAGGGTGTTCCCACCTGATCTCAGAAATGTTGCGGATGTCCAGAGCCGCATCAAAGTTTAGATCTGTTCCAGGCATGAACAGGGATCGTTTTGGCTGCAAAACATCCCGAGGGTGTAGAGAAGAAAGCACTCCTTCATCCCCAATATTCAGCACAATGCCAATGACAGCAGCAGTGGGGTTTGAAGCCTGGCTACTCTATTACTAGTCCGCTGCTCTAACTATTAGGCTATCCTAGACGTCCAGATTTTGAAATATGGTTCTGGGGATGTCTATAGATGTCTGTAGGGGAATCTACGTATCGGGCATGTCCACGTTTGTGATATCGTGTCTGCATCTGGACGTGCCTGCTTCTCTCCCCCCTCCCCCCCGATGTTCTGGCTTAGATGTCCCAGATTGCACTTAGATGTTAGACGTCTTTTCCAAAATTCCCCTCCATGCTTTCAGGGTTCTTCTCCCAAGTGGTAAATCTTAATGCTTAAAACCCAATATTGTGTACTTATAGTTAGGATTATTCTTCTCTGTATGGATAATTTTGCACTTGCAAATCTGATTGTTGCACTCATTGGTCCCTTTTCTAGATCATAAATGAATATGTTACACAACATTGCAATTAGCACAGGAATGCTCAACCTCGCCTCACTGGGTGGTATTATGCACATCTGCACCGATTGTGAATCACTTTACAGTGCGGTAACTGCTGGGGGACGCGCTAAGGATGCCTCTGACAGCAACCACCATTGCATTTATGGCACATTAATATTTCCTCAAATGCACAGTAAGTACTAAGTCATAGTTCACCTCGGTAAAAGGGCCCCTTTAGTCTGCCAGCTGGCCTTTATCCACATATTTATTCACATTGTCAAAATATTGGAGCAGATTAGTTGGAAAAGACTTTCCTTGGCTAAAACTATGTTGACTTTGTCCCATTAAACCACGCCTATGTGTTGAGTAATTTTGTTCTTTATAATGGTTTCTACTATTTTGCCTGGCACTAACGTCAGGCTTGTTGATCTGTAGTTTCCCAGGTCGCTCCTGAATCCCTTTTTAAAAAAGATCTTCACCTTTGGAAAGTTCTTCCATTGATTCAAAAGGAGACATCACAGTTCTTAAGGAACCTCAGGGAATAATTACATCTGGTGTTTATCAGATGATGAGTTTAACTCAGCCAATGCCTCATTTAGTTCCTAAGAAAGTATGGGCCCAGTATTCAGTGGCAGCAGCTAGCAGTGCTAAAATGGTCAGCTGTTGCTGATGAAATAAGGATCCAGATATTCAATGCCAGAGCCATATCTGCCCACCAGCATGGGATATCCAGATCCATGTCTGCCCACCAGCATGGGGTATGCCAGATCCATATCTGCCCACCAGCATGGGGTATGCCAGATCCATATCTGCCCACCAGCATGGGATATCCAGATCCATATCTGCCCACCAGCATGGGATATCCAGATCAGTCGGATAGCAGAGAAGCTAACTGGGCAGCAGTGATATTCAGCTACTGCCTGGTTAGTTTCTGTGGCAAACATTAATCCACCCTTTCAGGTGCCTAATTTTCGGCACTTAGCAATAACCAGATAGTGGTTCAATATTGCCGCTGCCCAATTATCACTGGGTGCCACACCCAGAATGCCCTGTTGCTAGCTGGCTAGCATCTAGGGGTTCAGTGGCAGCACCCACAGATATTCAGCGGCACTAATCACATTAGTGCTGCTGAATATCCAGGTGACTGCAATTAACATGCTTAGCAGGTCTGCCAACTGCATTAATCACATTGAATATCTCCCCCATCACTCCATAATTTCCCTATCTGTGTTTTCTGCAATCTACCTATTGTTGCATATCAGGGAGGCCATGGTGACTCACCTGGTACTCCAGGACAAATATGAAAATGTTATCTGCACCCACAGCCAGCACCAGGAATGGGACCACCTCTACAATGATAAGTGAGGAAGGCACGCCAAGGTATGAGTAGAATCCCATGGAGGATAACACTGACCCGAGGACTACCAGGATCCCCCCGAGCCCCAGAGTAATCTTGGATTCCACCTGGAGGAGCAACAAGATGAGAGAGGTTATTCTTTACATAATATTGTGTTTTACAATACCGTTGCTATATTCAGTTGAATACAGAGTTACAGCCTTCCTGATCCAAGGAGCTTATAGCCTTGGGTTTAGCTCAGGCAGGTAAAGCGACTTTCTCAAGAGCACACAGTGAATAATGCATGAGGAATGAAACTGCAATGTCCAGGTTGGCAGTTCTGGACTCAAACCTGTAAATTATATTTCCAGCTCTATATTCGGGAAATATTCAGTAACACCTCCATTTCATACAAGTTTGAGTCTCTCCAGTTTTTGCTGTGAGCTTAATTAGTCCACATCTGACCAGGGTTAATACAGGTGATGCTGCATTCTCCCAAATACAATCCCCAGCCCTCAAAAACCTCTTGGAAGAAATCGCAAGGCATAATAAAAATGATATCGTCTCAATCCTTTATATCCATATGGCACAGAGATGCTCCTTACCAGCACATACTTGAAACTGGAATACTCCCCTAGAGCCAGCGCAATGTAAAGGAAAATAACGAGATAGCTGATTGTAAAGATGGGGATATCTTCCAAAGTGGTACGGTTAATTTCATCTTCTAATGACCTCTGAGGTGGAAAGAAGGAGGCAAAGGTAGAAGGTTAGAGGGTCCTACCACTGGCTGACAAAATGTCCGGGGTGGCCTCTATTTGTACCTGCCCGGAATGACTTAAACATAATGACGCCCTGCTGATCTGTTCCTAGATCTGTGATTCTAAATTCTCTTATTTTATTTTTCAAAGTTCTGGTTTAAAAAACGGGTCAAAATTAAATGCTACGCTTTCGGAGATCAAAGTTTTACCAAAGTTTATACAGAAAAACTTAGAAAGGATGCTGAGCTCAAAATTGATCTTCCTTTAAAATATTTTAGCTGAATTGAAAACATTTCGGATATGTGTGGTTTACCTACAATTTTTGTGACAAGGCGGAGGCAACAAACCTAATTCTTGGGGGGAGGGCTGAGAGGTTTAACCTTAGAACCATGTGGTATAGCTATAAAGTGTTTTGGCTAAAATAATGCATCTAGATAATAATACTTATCATTGTGATAATGCTACTTGATGCAAATGGCATGGTACAGGGGTGATAAGTATTCAAGTGCAATATGTCCCTGCACCAAAGAGCTCACAATCTACGTGGGAACCTGAGGGAGGTAAAGCGACTTGCCTAAAGTCACAACGTGGCAGGAATAGGATTTGAACTCTGGTTATCCTGATTCTCAGCCCTTTGTTTAACCACTGAGCCTCTTCCATAACACCCATGAGCTTGTAATTCTCGTTTCTCTGAGAAAGGCTGTAACCTCAAGCCCGTAAATGCAACGGGACACACCAGAACTGGATCTGCTCGTTTCTATCTGGTCACCGCAGGACAAAGGCTCTTTGTAAGTAGCTCCACCGTTCTTAGTGCTTCCTGATTCTGAAGTTTGGAATGTCTGACCTTTTCGTCAAGCTGATGAAAGAAGCAGAGCTCTCAAATGCTCTTGTCAGATGTTTTATGAGTTAGGCTAATAAGAATTTCTCATCTGTCTACTTTTATTTCCACATATCCGAGTGAACTAACGGGGCAACCACAAGACTATAATAATAATAATAAAATATCAACAGCTTCATAGACGTTATTACTCTTTGCTATGTAGGGGTCTGTGTTCAACCACGGCACTCAGCATTTGTTTTAAATGCCAGCTGCTTCAGTTAAATATAATTTGGATATTCAGCGCTGCTATCCAGATACCCCGGTGCTGGATATCTGGACTCATCAGTCAGGGACTTAGCCACTATCCAGTTTGTTGCACTAGTCAGCCAATATCCGGATACGAGCTAATCCACATAACTCATTTGCTGTCCTCATCTGGATAGTGGCACTGAAAAGCGGCCCAGCTCCACACACGGCCGTCCCAGCACGCTCTGGATCGTGCCAGTGCAGTAAGAGGGAATATTCAGCAGCACTATACCAACAGGGCCTCTGAATATTGCTCTGGGACCAGCACTTATGCACTTATCAGGTGCTGCTCACCAATTAAGGGCCTTTGAATATGGGCCTGTAGTTTTTAATGTCCCTGCTCTCTTTTCTCTCCTTCCAGTTTCCTATTTCTTTCTCATTTTTTTCCCCATTCTTCTCTCGCATTTTCTGTTTCCCAACCTTAAACCAGTCACCTCTTGCTCTAGTCTCATAAGAAAATCCTTAGTTTGAGTCTCCAAGTCTCTCTTTCTGGAAGTCTTTTGTTCTCAACCACTATCGCTCTTGCCTCTCTCAATATCCCTCCATTTCTCTGTGTCCCTTTTGCTTTGGATGGTCATTTACCCTGCACCCCATTCCCCTCCCTAGTACCTCAGACATGTAGGCAAAGGTAAAGTTGCTGGATGAATTGTGCTTGTATTCTTTCAAGATTTCAAGAAATCTCTTTTCCCACAGCAAGACGTTCTCAGAGCGTGGGTCAGAGCGTGGATAGTTGTTCAGAGAGAAGGTGAGGATGAGAGCCTCAGCTTCGGAGAACTTTACATCTGTAGGAGGAAGAAAAATTGCCAGGACTAAGCAACCCAAGAAGCAGGGAGCCAGCTTTGAGTTAGATGTTAAGCTAAAGCAAGGTGCCATGCTACATCACACAGGAACAGAGACTAATCTTATTCTCACGCCAAATTCTAGCACAAGTTATAAACGGTTGCTAGAATTTGTCCAGAGTCCAGCCTGGTGGTTCCGTGACAGATCTGGATTAAATTCCAGGGTCTAGCTTCTGCTCTTTGAGCTGGTTGGAGGCATCATTCACAGCCCCTAAGGCAGGGGACTCAAACTCAAATTGCTTTGAGGGCCAAATGAGGACTTGTAAAGTAACCCGGGGGCCGCATAAGACGCGGGGCCTCATTTGCATAAGGGGCCTCATTTGCATAAATATTTGCATAATGTTACCATACACTAACTTTTAGTAAACATGCCTCTTTAATGAGTATGGATAAAGAAAGACTAAAAGATTTAGAAACAAGAAGACAATAATTAAACTGGGAACCCCAAAAGCCAAACTTGGAATGTACAACAACACTGTAGAAATAAAACTATAAATTAATTTCCTCTTGTACTAAACAAAGCGCAAACATTAATGATGCACATTTCCCAGAGCTGACATATTCCAGTTAATAAATTCAAAATAAAGAGATATTTTTCTACCTTTTGTGCATTTTTTTCAGTTGCAATTGTTCCAGCCACTTTCTTCTGGTTTCTTCATGTCTTCTGCTAACTCTCCATCGTCTGCTGTCCATTTGCCCTTTCTTCTCTCCTAGTTTTTTTTCCATTCTCTCTCTACATCTGCTTTAACATACTAATCTTTCTCCTTTTTCTCTTTTCTCATTCCTATTTCATCCACTCAAATTTTACCCCTCCATCCTCAATCCCCACTTACTCTCCCAATACCTGGCCAATTGTAGATTTGTCTTCTCTCCCAGACAAAATATTTTTCCCCTCTCCATTTCACTTTCCCAGCTCCATCCCATTCTAATCCTCCCCCAACATCAGCTCCCTTCTAGTTCCAGCCCCACCCAGCATCCGCTCCCTTCTAGTCCCCCCATTAGTCCATTTCCAGTCCTATCCTAGCCTCACCATCAGCCCATTTCCAATCCTAGCCCCCCATCAGCCCATTTCCAATCCTAGCTCCCTCCCCTCACAGCCCATTTCCATTCCAAGCCCCCCTCCCCATCAGCCATTTGCAGTTCAAGCCCCCCTTCCACTCAGCCCATTTCCAGTCCTAGCAACCCCCCCCCCAGCCCATTACCAGTCCTAGACCCCCCATAGCCCATTACCAGTCCTAACCTCCCCATAGCGCACTTCCAGTTTTACCCCCCATCACCCCATTTTCAGTCTTACCCCCCCCCCATAGCCCATTACCAGTCCTAACCTCCCCATAGCGCACTTCCAGTTTTACCCCCCATCACCCCATTTTCAGTCTTACCCCCCCCCATAGCCCATTACCAGTCATAACCCCCCTGCCAATAGCCCACTTCCAGCCCTAACCCCCATTACCCCATTTCAGTCAGCCCTTCCATAGCTCATTACCAGTCATAACTCCCCCCATCAGCCCACCTCCAGTCCTTCCTAACCCCCACCTGCCCATTTCCAGTCCTAGCCCCCACCATAGCCCATTACCAGTCATAACCCCGCTGCCAATAGCCCATCTCCAGTCATAACCCCCCCCTGCCAATAGCCCATCTCCAGTCATAACCCCCCCCCCTGCCAATAGCCCATCTCCAGTCATAACCCCCCCCTGCCAATAGCCCATTTCCAGTCATAACCCCCCCTGCCAATAGCCCATTTCCAGTCATACCCCCCCCTGCCCATTGCCCATTTCCAGCCATAACCCCCCCCCCGGCCCATAGCCCATTTCCAGTCCTAAACACCCCCCCCTGCCAATAGCCCATTTCCAGTCCTACACCCCCCCCCCCCCCAGGTAAATTAAAAAAAAACCTGGCTACAGCTGCTCAAGCAGCAAAATCAGCTGGCCTGCGGCCCCTTCCCCTGTGCCCGGAGATCCGAGTCTGCTCTATCAGCGGCGTGCTTTTCAAGCCGCGAGGAGAGTATTCCCCTCTCGCGCGGCTTGAAACCGCGCGAGAGGGGAGTACTCTCTTCGCGGCTTGAAAAGCACGCAGCTGATAGAGCAGACTCGGATCTCCGGGCACAGGGGAAGGGGCCGCAGGACAGCTGATTTTGCTGCTTGAGCAGCAGAAGTCAGTTTTTTTAAAAATTGGACAATTGATTCTGCCGCTGCCACGGCGGCAACGGCAGAAGCCAGGGTTTTGGGGTTTTTTGTTTTCCTCCGTCGCGGGCCGCACAAAGTTGTCTCGCGGGCCGCATGTTTGAGACCCCTGCCCTAAGGTGAGGTGACACCTAGTGGTTACCTACAAGTACTGAGTTCTGGAAGGTGCTCTGGTCTGTGGTCCCTGGCCAAAGACTGTAACCGTGTAATGGTTAGGCAAGATAGCAAGGGACTTATAAAATGGGGTGAAATCCCAAGTAGTTGCCAAGGAAGGCACATGGCGATGAAACCCAGTTGGGACAAGTTTTGATTGGCTGGAATCCTGAAGGAGCAGGAGGAAACTGTCAAGCCAAAAAAAGATGCAATAAAGGAATTAGTCAACTATTGTGAAGGCCAGAGTATTTAAAAAATGTAATATGCAGAATTGCCAAGTTACTCAGTTCCAGGAGTAAGATTTTCTGCCATTCCAGGATTTCTGGTAATTTCATTCTGATGCATTATGGGATCTGCAGCACTGATTTCAAAGGGTAAAATCAAGGACTAAAAATCACATACTACAATGCAAGGCACATTTAAAACCAGACGTTGCAAAAACTCCACTCCTGGAACTGGGTAATTTGGCAACTCCGAATATGGGATAGCAGTCAGATTTTTATTGCTGCTGGACATTAAACTCAGTAAGGTACTTTCGTCCTTAATTTGTATGTACAACAAATATGGGACCATGGATAAAGTAATTTGGCAGACAGCAGTAGGAATGCACTCAATGACCCACAGCCAGCTGCTGACCTTTCCTACCAAGCTGAGCAGAAAGTTTGTTTTTTTTATTCTCCTGATAAAGTATCACATGAAGCTCTCATCAGGAAGCATTTTGTAGAGCTTCTCGCCTTATTCTCATCAGGTGGCTCTTATCAAGCAGTCACTAGGTGTACTCAAAAAAGATACAGTACAGAAAGAAATGGTACACGGAAAGAGAACAAAAATGCTGAAGGGAATGGAAAACCTCCCTTTGAAGCAAGGCTAAACAGGTTAGACTCTTCAGCTTGGAAAAATAAATGGAGATCTATAAAACCATGAGTGGTGTGGAATGAATAGAGAACTATTAGCACTAGGGGACACTCCATGAAAGTAGCAAGTGGTAGATTAAAAGCACATCGAAGAATATATGTATACATTCAACACACAATTGGGCTGTGGAATGTGTTGCTGCAGGATGTAGTCAAGGCATCTAAGTAGGGTTGCCAAATGGCTCAAGATGCGCCTGACAGGCTTGATCCAGTCCTGGTTTACCAATTTGCATGAAGGGACTTGTAGTCTTGTGTTTCATATGGAGTGCAGTACAGAAATCAGAACTACATATTTATTTATTTATTTATTTAAAGTCTCTTTTATACCGCGCTATTCAGCATCAGCGCAGTTTACAATAAACAATGAACATACACATTTCCAATAGTACTTTGTGTTTACATATGAACAGGATATTCAACTTGGCTAACAGGGTAACTATGTACAACAACAATATATACAATTTATAGACTGGTCATGTGTTCGTATGGTTTTAGACATTGGAGATTTGGGTGGTTTCGGCAAATGGTGCTGAGTTTCTATTGGTTTCCGGGTAGTGTAGGAGGAAGAGGTAGTGTTTCACGGCCTTCCTGAATTGGCATAGGTCCGGGATTGATCGGATGTTGTGAGGGAGGTTATTCCAGATCATTGGTGCATAAAGTTTGAAGGTCCTGCTGGATGTTGACTTGGTGCATTGAGTTATTGATCTTGGGACTATCAAGGTGTTTTGAGCTACTGACCTTCTGTCCCTATTGTGGGGTGTCATCTGGATTAGCTCTGTTAGTGATGTTGACGAGAGACCTTTGGTGGCTTTGAAGGTGAGCAGCAAGGTCTTGAATGTAATTCTACCTTGAATCGGGAGCCAGTGGAGTTGTTTTATTATGGGTGTGACATGGTCTTTCCTGGATGCTCCGTGTAGTACTCTTGCTGCGGTGTTCATTGCCATTTGCAGTGGGTTTAGGGTGGTTTGGGGGAGTCCTTGCAGTATTGCATTTGCATAATCGAAATGTGGGATAATTAGTGCCTGATAGATAGTCCTGAAATCATCTGGCTCCAGCAGAGATCGCAGGTACCTAAGGGATCTAATTTTATGATATACTGCCCTTACAGTGTTACTTCAATGAGCCTGCATATTTAGGTTCTGGTCTAGTGTGACGCCGAGGTATCTGATCGCGGATTTGGTCTGGAGGTCTGCGTCCTTCACTTTTAGTACTGCTGGCGCAGTGAAGTTACGGTTCCTTGTAATGAACATCACCTCCGTCTTCTTGTGTTGAATCCGGAGGTTTTGGGATTGTAGCCAATTGGATATTTCATTTATGCAGCATGTTATTGGTGAGAGGTCTGGGTTTTCTGTTGCAAAAGGCGTGTATAATAGCACATCATCTGCGTATATCATGCAGTTAACGCTGAAGGACCGGATCAGGTTGCAGAGAGGTTGCATGTATATGTTGAACAGCAAGGCGGAGAGGGAGGATCCTTGCGGGACACCTTGGCTTTGGTGGAATGGTTCTGATGATGTGTCTCTGGATCGTACCTGCTGCCATCTGTCCGAGAGGTAGGACCTGCACCACTCGAGTGCTTTACCGAAGATTCCTTTTTCTTTGAGGCGTTCTAGGAGGCGCTCATGGTTAACGGAATCAAACGCTGCTGCGATGTCAATGAAGACAAGGACAAAGCCTTGGCGGGTATTGTCGATGTCTGATATTATGCTGCTGAAGAGTGTGGTAAGAAGGGTCTCCACCCCGTGGGCTTCTCTAAATCCATGCTGGCATGGATCCAGTGGTGCATTGGAATCAATGTGATCTTGTATTTGTCTCTGAACTTCCTTTTCCATTATTTTTGCAAGCATTGGTATGCTTGCTATGGGTCTGTAGGATTCTGGTTTCTGTTGGTCAAGTTTGTTGTTTTTTAGTAGAGGTCTTATTGATGTGTGTTTGAGGGTGCGTGGGAAATCACTTGTTGTGAACGATTGTTGCATGAGTCTGGATATGATGGGACTGAGGTCAGTCCGAAGTTCTTTGACCCAGAAAGCTGCAAGCAATGGGGTGAACCCAGGACTGGATCAAGCTTGTTAGGCACATCTGGAATTAGGGTTGCCAACTGGCTCCAGATGCGCCTGACAGGCTTGATCCAGTCCTGGGTTTACCCCATTGCATGCAGGGACATTTAGTTCTACTTTCTCCATTGCACTCCATAGGAAATTGAAAACTACAAGTATCTGCATGCAATGGGGGAAACCCAGGACTGGATCAAGCCTGTCGGGCGCATCTGGAGCAAATTTGCAACCCTATCTGGAAATTGTTGGCAACCCTACATCCAGCATAACAGAGTTTGAAAGGAATTTGGACAAATTCTTGGAGGAAAAGTCCATAAGTAATTATTAGCCAAATAGGCTTGGGAAAAGCCAATATTTATTCTTGGGATCTGGACTGATCCCTGTCAGAGACAGAATATGGGAATCAATGGACCTTTGCTCTGACTTGGCATTTTACACTAGCTCTGTCCCAGCATTAACAATTGCCCCATTCCTTGAGTGGGATTGTAAGTAAGTCCTGGATTTCTGAGATCTCATCCTGATGTTTATGGAACCTGCAGCACTGATTCCAACGGGTAAGATCAGAGACTGCAAATACCATATGGCAACGCAATGCAAATTTGAAATGAGAATGGACAAAAAATCTCACTCATGGAACTGGGTAACTTGGCAACTCTGCTATTCTCACCAGTGACAGGGCTGTTTAAGGGAAAAGAATGTTTGAAATCCAAGTAGATTTTCTTTTAAACTAGAAAACGTTTTCTAGTGTAAGATTTCATACTTTCTCAGATGCCATGGGATATCACTGCTTGACCCAATACAAGCATTGTGGAACCTGTGTCTTTTGGGGAAACTGCTAGGTACTTGTGACCTATGTAGATTGGCTACTGTTGGAAACGGGATACCTGGCTTGATGGACCTTGGTCTGACCCCAGTATGGCAGTAGTGTCAGCTCCTGTCTTTTCCTGGAGCTGGGGAAGATACATAAGCAATAGAAGTTTTTACATTGGTCTATAGTTTTTAAGAAGGGATAGTCCGCCACCAATACTCTGATACTCCCAAAGGCGATCACCAAATGCTCTCAGGCCACGAGAAACAGAGCCTTCGCATGCTATGCACCTTCCTGTTGGAACGCCCTGCCACCGGCCATCCGGGCCAGCAATAACCTCTCCCAGTTTAGAAAGGCACTGAAGCACCATCTGTTTCTCCAGTATTATACTGAACCAGATGACATCTGACAGCCACCCACACTCCGGACCCAAGCCAGCACCCCCAGCGTAGCCACCTCACACACCTTCAGCCCTGCCTTCGAGAGCCCCACCCCCTCAAAATCACCACCCCTGTGTATAACTGACCCTAACCGTAGGTAATGATGAGCTGTCCACACACCTTGCGACAGACAGCTAGATTGTACATAGTTACGTTGTTAGACCTGTAAATAATGCTGAGCTGCCCATATAGCCTGTGACAGGCAAATTGTACATAGTTTCCCTGTTAGCCCTGTATAAAGAGCCACGTTTTATTGTAAGTCCAGTGCAGACCTGCCTGCACTGCACAAATGTGTTACCTGTAAACTGGCACTGATGTTAAATAGCGCGGTATATAAGAAACATTAAATAAAAATAAAATAAATAGATAAATAAATTGTTTGCTGCAGCTTCTAGTATTTCTCAAACCAATCCTGGCATACCCCCTAGCCGGTCTGGCTTTTAGGATAACCACAATGAACATGCATGAAACAGATTTGCCTACAATGGAGGAAGTGTGAGCAAATCTATCTCATGCATATTCATTGTGAGTATCCTGAAACGCAGACTGTCTAAGAGTACATTACGAGTGGACCAGCTTGCGAAACACTATTTAAACTTTACCATCGGAGTCTCTAGCAACGGTTCCCCAGCAAAACTCTGACAAATGTCCAGAAGGGCTCATAAAGTTCAGGGAAAGGACAGGCCTCAGTTCAGCTCATCTGCGGGTTTGGTTGCTTGCTGCATCGATTGTTATTGCTGTTAATGTGGGCAGTGCCATACTCCGATGCCATATGAAGATGATATATTTTTCAGAGTGACCACATGTTTTGCTTAATTCCTGCCCTTTTTTAAAACATTTGTGCAGAACCTGCTCTGTTACTCTTCCTACAGCACATATGGTAGGCCATTAAGGATGCCATGTGGTTACTGCCCTTGTGGCATTAAAGGTACCTGCCTCTTACCTTCATATCCTCCTATGGCAAGAAAAGGGAAGACGGGGGCTCCATAGTCTGATATACAACTCAGCTTCAGTTCTGTGTTGTCTTTGAAGGAGAGGGGAGAGCTGGAGGGGGAACAGGTAGAAAACCAATTAAAATAGGAGGTCAAGTTCAGTAGCTGTATCTTTAAATGCATAAGAAATGTATTGAAAGTAATAAGTAGTTTTAGTTACAAAAAAATGTATTAAGTGCCACTGTTGAAACTTCACTACTGTCACTTTGGTTATTATGGGGCAGGAGCAAAGCACGAGCAGTGGCAGGTGGCAGGATTTTGTCTTTCAAAAAGATGCAACTCCAATGGCTGGCAGCATCGCTACAGAGAGGTAAATGCAGTATGTGCCGTACGTATCTTCAGATAGGGGAGAACTTGAGAGGCGCCGAATCCCATTACTCTTTAATACCAATTTGCAATCTTGGGTCATACTTTATTTGCCTAGAGGGAGGGGGAAATGGAGGAAGTGTTCCCTGAATCCTCTATGCCGGCCCACCTCATCCACTGCCCCAACAGCTCTTCTACCAGAACAGACCCCTTCCTCCCACATGCACCCTCACCCTTCTCCTTAGTCCCTGACACACACTCGCGCGCACCCCACTGCACCACTCTCCCAAACACACCACCTACAACTAACACCCTCCATGTATACACACTCCCAGATATCACACCTCCACTGCACCCCAATATATACATGCCTCTGCTCCCCACTTCAGATGTCTCACTAATGGCAGACATTCCCTGCACACCCCTACTGTCTTAAAAACTCTTCTACACATGTACCTTCCTGTCAAACACATGTACCTTCCTGTCAAACACTCCATACGCCTGCCCCCGCAATACACTCCTAGCCCTGATATCCATCCACCCATTCATATTCTACACCAGATATCCCTCAATTTACACATATACATATATTGGGAGGAGTAGTCTAGTGGTTAGGACATGATATCTCAGGCCAGAGGGCTGAGGGTTCAAGTCTCAGTTAGGGGGTTCAAGTCTCACCTGGGGACAGCAATCTCAGGCTGGAGGGACTGGGGTGTCTAGTCCTATAGGCACTCCTTGTGGCCTTGGGCAAGCCACTCAGCCCTCTGTTGCCTCAGGTACACATAGATTGTGAGCCCTTTGGGGGACAAGGGAATATATCCAGTACCTGTTTGTAGTAATTACATAATGTAAACTGCTTTGATTGAAGGATAAATAAATATACCTGCCATCTTTCCATTTCCTGAACTCTTGGGGGGGGGGGGGGACACCCACTACTTGGTAACATGCTCTTACAGGAGCACATCTTAAATTTTTCATCTGGGATACACTCAGTCCTAGCTATGCCACTGCTTAACACATTGAAATAAGAACTATACTCAAATGGAGCTCCTTAGGAATCTGCTTCATCATGGCATGAAACTCAACTAAGACCCTCCCCCAAAGGCACATAAACTGCAGTCCTATACAGACAGGCCTTCAACTGGTGCAATAAACAAGCCAATTATATTGCTCTAAATTGGGCATACCTATCTCTCATATCCCAGCTAAACTCCAACATCATTAGAGGAATCCTAGTTTTGACCTCTGCCATAAATCCTACCTGAAACCTGGTTTATCAAGTTCAAATCTTTCTTCGGTCATCATATTTGTAACACTTGTTACTTAGGGACATAAGTCATCTTATACAATGCTATCTGCCCCATTACTGAAAGAGAAAGCAACGTCCAACTTGCAATCCTCAATTTCATGTCTGCAATCAAGCTAGAGGCATTATCTGCATACTGATGTTTTAGATCAGCCAGCAGAATAACATCCATATAGCTAAAGGAACCTAGTTCAGCCCATCCCCCTGATTCCGAACATCGGTGGGGGTTCTGGATACTGCTGCTGAAAATAATACTGGCCACCCCGGCAAGATCCATAGAGTGCTGGCTGGGGTGGTGCATGGCAGTCCTGACAATTATGAGGGTGGTGATGATATTCAGACAGCAAAAAGGCTGTCCTAAGTTATCCAGGCAATGGACTGAATATCACTGCTACCAGGATAATTGCCTCCACAACCCGCATTGTGGAAGGAATGCTACAAGAACAATACATGCTGTTGAATCAATGTTGACTCCTGGCAAGGTGTGACCGGAAGTAGATTGCCAGGCCTTTCTTCTGAGGCAATGGAGGGTAAAGTGATTTGCCCAAGGCCCCAAGAAGTGCCAATGGGAGTCAAACCTTGGTCTCTTGGTCACTGGGCCACTACAGTCAGTTAATTTTACAATTTTACAAGAAGCCACCTATTTTTAGGTGCCAATATGCATAAATGTTGGCATTTTAGTCATTTCCATGCACAAGTAGCCACTTAAATTTGTTAATAACCTCATTAAAAGTTTTTAAAAAATTGAACAAAATAAAATATTGACTAGTGTAAAAGTATGTGCATGGTTTGCATTAAGTGTACCTTCACTGGGAGGAGTCTGGACACAGCATAGGCAGAGCTTGCAAGTACACACATTGATTATAGAATACTGTATGTGCATACTTGCAAAAGGTAGGTATGGTCATTTACCCCAGCTCTAGGGCTGGTGTAGTGTCTTTGCCACTTAGGGTACTGTTTTATAAATTCAAGTACGTCCATGCTTGACTTTATAAAATGGGTGCAAAACACACACATTATTTAGATGTGACTTTTTAAGTTTAATCTTTTTATTAATCGAAACAACCAAGAATACAGCAGATTCCATCACATGGTGTTCTTTACACGCACTGGGCAGTAGGAAAAATACAGTCTTTTTTTTTTTTTTTTTGCATCATTCCCCCATCCTGAGTTTCTCTTCCCAGACCCCAGCAGATACCCATCCCCCACAATGCACACCAATCGGAAATCACTGAGTACAGGTGAACATAAACAAAAATAAAGCCCCCAAATCACCGGGTCTGAACCAACCGCAGCATCCATTAATACCACAGAATGGTAAGCCATATATACCACTTGACCAGGAGGCCTGTACTCTACGATCAACTACCTACAACTCCTACCCAAGACCTCTCTAGGTGAAATCATCGCCCAACCCCCTTCTCCAACCCACTCATCCCCCTTCCCCATCCTTCCAATTGCAATGAACCACCAAACCGGCAGAACAACATGCATAAGTAAAACCCACTGTGACCACCCCTAAAGTCAGGGCCTCATTGAATATTCATAACTTGACTCCATGCTCTATGAGAAAGTATCAGGATATAATTCTCCCAAATCCCAATAAAAGAGTGCCAACTACGTGGCTACCTCCACACCCCTGTATGATCCAATAGCATGAGCCAATGAAGTGCATTCCTTCACTCCCAAAAGATGGCCCGCATGTATTCACCCAGCAAGCTAGAATACTCTTTTGGGTCGCCAACCATACCCAACAGTAGCACTTTTAAACATTACTCTTTATATGTGTATTCAGAGCTGGCTGCTATCCAGATAATGGCGCTGATATACATATTTTATTTCTTGGCAATCGCAGCTGAATGTCAACCTATTGATTTTTTTTTACCCAGTAGCTTACTTATACTCCCCTGGACTTACACACCTCATTCAGAACCTCTCCCCACTAGAGATATGGTATCCTGAGATGTCATCTATTTTTAATCTTGTTCTGTATAGCCTAGGCACAGATCATGGTTTGCTCTGGAACGTGGCACAAGTGTGATGGCTGGGACTCCCTCCAAGGGTGGTGAACACTGCCACCACAATGTCCCTGACCCACCTAAGAAGTGAAAACTAAGCTCAGGAATCAAACCTTGGTCTCCCCCCTCTCCCCCTCTCCAGAAATGCATAGTGCTGCTGCCATGTCATTGGATAAATCCACTGGATTTCATTTTTAGCACAATGATGAGTAAGATTGCCATCTACCCAGGTCAGCCTGCAGAGTTTGATCCATCCTGGTGTTGCCCCACTACATACATGACGAGATCTAATAAGGCGGCAGTATAGACTGAGAACAAACCATAATGATTACCATTAGAGGAGGAGGGTCTTGCAGTTAAGCCAATTCTGAGACAATAAATTTAGATTATGAAGAATATCTGTAAAAAACATTACTACTATTATATGTTATTGTGTTGTTTTTTTTACTTAACTACATATACTGGAAAGGTAGACTACAAGCCACATAAATAAAAAGCAATAAATCAAAACAAGGTGAGCTCACCCAGTGACTCAGGTGTAGGTGTTGCCATGTGGAGGAATCTGGGTTTGCACCCCTGGTTGGCCTGGGTTCCCATGAATTTAGAGATCAAATTCATCAGACTCTGGAGGGCACTGTTGTTTGTGACCCCAAATCAAAAGCTGTCATTGCATGGCTGGTTAGGGTGAGGTAAAATTAGGGCCAGCCCAACCATTAGGCAAACTAGGCAGTCAACTAGGGCAGCAGCTTCTGGGAGGAAGCAAAGAGCAAGGCATTCAAAGCTACATAAGAACATAAGATATGCCATACTGGGTCAGACCTAAGGTCCATCAAGCCCAGTATCCTGTTTCCAACAGTGGTCAATCCAGGTCACAAGTACCTGTCAGATTCCCAAAAGATAGACAGGGAAGTAGGAATACCTGGACTAAAAGAAGGACTTCAGGAATGTTTGGTATATTATCCGCTAATATTATGTTATTTCTGCTCAGTGAACTGCTAATAATTTATTAATCTAATAATCTAAAACTAAACAATAAATTCTAACAACCAGAGGAGGTATAATAGTTAAGGTTAACTGTCTCTGGGGCCAGTTCTGGTTAGCTTGGACATATAACAAAGGGAGATATATCCCCCCCCCCCCCCACTCCCTTAGCTGTGAAGATAGGTTCATGGTGCCCTTGTCCTGGCTGAGCTGGAAATATAAAGGAACAGGAAGAAACTGTGGGTCAAAAGAAGTAGAAAATGGGAAAATGATGGTCCGTTTGATTTTAGAACTATCCCAGTGCATTGTGGGATTTGAAGTCCTTGACACATCCATTTCCCATCAGGGCTATGGGTACCACCATGCAACAAGATGATGTCCAAAAACCAGAACCAGCCTAAAACCTTCCTTTGGAATCAGAGCCATATTGCATCACTGGATTTGAGGTTCAGGAGTGTTTTAGCCTCAGAGCCAATAAAGACAGAAGGCTCCAGCTAGACAGGAAAAGATAATCACCATGGAGACACCTATTATTACAGGTAGAGAGAAAGCAGAGAGTGTGGGGGGGGGGAGCTAAGTAGTCACTAAGATGAGAGAGGGTGTTTTTCTGATTAATATTATTAAATATCACAATTGTACAGGCTAGTGGCCAAGCATCAGCTCACACAAGAACCACTAAGAAGTGTTGTAACATGGTATGACCTGATGTTGTAATAAGAATCTATTTTAATGTGTTTCAGAATTTTAAATGTGCTATTCATTTTGTGATCTTTTGTCCATCTGTTTGTCACTGGAGCTGTCCAGATCATAGTACGGAACCAGGACCGTACCTAGCCCTGTGCGAGCAGTGCGGCTGCAGAGGGTGCAAAGGCTTAAGGAGCGCATTTCAGCTGTCTGCTGTTGCCTGCTGCTGCCACTTTTTCTTCTCTCAGCAGCGGCAGGCAACGACAGACAACTGACATGTGCCCCTTAAGCCTTCTCGCGGCGTGCTAAGCAGATCTGTCCCTCCCTGCTCTCACACCACCTCAGAGCAGGGAGGGACAAATCTGCTTAGTGCACCGGCAACTTGCACATCGGGCATGCCTCTTCTTTCCCACCACGGAAGGGGGGGGGGAGGGCACGCCGATGTGCAAGTCACACAGGGTGTGATTCACACTCAGTACGGCCCTGTACTGAACATCAGTAGAAAGCACTTCATTAAACCCCCAGATTATTAGTCATTCTCAGTGGGAAATTTTTTTTTCACTTATGTTTGATTTGCTGGGGAGTTTTGGACTGCTTCATTAACACAGAAATAAAAAACGCTTTGTAGCAATTCAATTCTGCACTTAACAGCTTTAGTATCAGTGCATTTCCGCAATGTATCATCTATGGCCACCAGAGGGCAGCCTAGCCTCGCTCTAACTGCAGCCTTATTCTCTTCAGCGCAGTGAAGTTTGTAAAACGCTGTCTGGGCTCTTCTCTCCGTAGAGACAAGGAAAATATAACATTTATAATGTATTTATTTTTGTCCAACCTATGTATTGACATTACAACTATTTAGGTATGACGGACATGCAAGACTTTTCATCTAGCTACCAGGAAAAGCGTAGTTACTCACCTGTAACAGATAATTTCCGGTAACAGCAGGAATTTAGTCTTCACATATGGAATGTAGTCTTCACATATGGGTGACATCAGCACCTATGGAGCCCGTGTGGGAACGCTCCCCAGCTCCCTATAGCAAAGCTTTTGGAAGTACTCCACTGCGTCTACGTGACTGCCTTCCCACTCTGCTGACTTCCTCTCCTCAGTTGGGTTGGTAGCTGAGAAGGTAGAGTAAAAATAACCCTATAACACCATGGGGAGGAGGGTGGGTTGTGAAGACTAAATTACTGTTGTTCCCAGAGATCACCTGTTTCAGGTGAGTAACTACACTATCTCCAAGAACAAGCAGGAATGCAGTCTTCACATATGGGACTCCCTAGCTCTCAGATCTACAAGAGAGTTGGAAACCAGGTCAGAGATGTTAGACTGAGTTCAACTAGACATAGACATCCCTGCCATGGAGATCTGGATAACAGTGTGGGCAGGGGGGTGGAGTTGTAGCTATGTTCCAAAGAGATGTTGGAGGACCACCTGGCCAAAGGCCACATCCAGGCGGGAGTCCTTATCCAAGAAGTAGTGGGCAGCAAAGGTGTGGATAGAGGACCAGGTTGCTGCCCGGCATGTTTCGTCAATGGCTACTGAGCATAAGTTAGCTACAGATGCCGCCATTACTCGGACTATGTGAGGTGTGACATGTCCTGTGAGGGAGAGTCCTGCTTTATCATAAGCGAAGACGTCCAAACAAAAAGAAAACACAACTCTACCTATTCACCCTCAATGGTAATAGATTTGTCTGCATAAAAGTATGCGTTGAAATTAAAAATGGAAGAGCAAACCTCAGAACCCTCTGACACCCCCCACAGTTCACACAAAGTGAGCTCAGGTGTGCCGGTGAGGTTAAGTACATCAACGGTTCGTTAATCCACCAAACTTATCAAAATCACAGAAGTCACCATTAGACATTGATACTCACAAGATTCTCAAAAACACATCCGCAAAATACGTGATGTTTTCAGAACCATCATAATATAACACAAACATCAATAATGCACAAAAATCAGAATCTTAGCCTGTAGGACTCCTGGTTTTGAGCAATCAAACACATCAAAACCCGAAGCCCACCGAAACGTTCCTCTTGCGTTTCGCCACCGCTGCTTCAGGGTAAAAATGATTCTAAAACAAAAACATACCACAAACATGCTATGTATTACTACTACCACCTTCAGAAAGTACCACTCCCAAACATTCTAGCAATTCAGAACAGAAACACTCCTACCTGGCCATCTTCAACAAGGGGCCCAACCAAACAAAGCCATCTTCGACCGACAGGCTCCCAACTGCTATTATCGCTTCAGCATATCATCCAAAACATCCAATGCCAGATACACGCATAAAAACACCACACAAACACCTCCAACTTTTCCTCTCATCCAATCAGCTTGTCCACTCTAAACACAAACTCCACAATCTACACCTGAATTCAGTCCTTCAGGTATCATAGTCCCAAGTTGGAAAATCCAACGCTGATCCCTATAAAGCAGATGTTGCTCACGTGTTCTCCCCCTTGAACCTACACAAATCCGCTCTAGACAGAAACATTGCAAATCCAAAAAACAATGTCCCTTCATGAGACAATGCTCAACCAAAGGAGCCTCATGCCGTTTGCAATGCAACCGACTCTTGTGCTCACCGATCCGAACCCGAAAGGGTCGGATTGTTTTCCCAATGTATAACAAGCGGCATGGACAAAAAATCCCATAAACCACATAATCTGAGTCGCAAGAGGTCGCGAATCGTAAAAAATATACCCTATAAATAAAGCGATCCGTTTCCCATGCGACCACACACGCAAGACAATGTCCGCACTTAACGTGACCTGGTCGATCCCCAGCAACCGGACTAGCAGTATGCAACACCGAAGGGTTCAGAATCTCCTTAAAATTAGAATTGCGCGCATTCTTCTCCTGGTGATCCAAGATGGCGGAGGAGTGAGACGCCGAGTTGGAGTGCTCTGAACCAGCTCCTGCACGTTCCTTTCGATGGGGAGGAAAAGAAAACAACGTACCCAAAAAACCCCTGAGGCTTCGACCCCATCTGGAGATTTGGTGCAGTCGTCGATAGCGGGTTTTTGCCTCCCCTCGACGTCCATGGCTTCGGCGGATCCTGTGGGTGCTGCACTGGATCTGAGCTCAGAAGGGGTGATTTTAAGCCCCGTTCAAGCGCCCCCAGCTCAGCCTGGACTACCTCTCACGGAAGGGCAGGTTTGCGGAAATTCACCTGGATTGGGGATATCGGCGTCTGCGGGGGTTTCCCCCGTGAAGAGAAAGCCGACGGCAGCGGGAGGAGGAGCTGCAGTAGGAGGGTGTTTTTCCTCCCCTATTGCTAGCAATGAATCAGAACAGCTGACCCCTAGCCTATCCGGTGCTCTGGAGTCCAGGTTACCTGGGGTTGTTGAAAAACCAGCGCGTGTAGCTTTAGATAGCTTGTGGGAGGCTATCTTGTCCGTCCAGCAAACCCTTCTCCCCTTTGTGAATTCGTTTTCTCAGCAACTAGTGGATATTAATGCTCGTTGTTCCTCGATGGACTCAGAGGTTTTGGCACATTCTACTAGACTTTCTTACCTGGAATCTAAGGTGGAAGGCCTTGAGAACCTTAGAGCTGTTAATGAGAAAGACCGGACAGTTCAGGCAAGGAGAACTGAATTTTTGGATAACTGTCTTCATAAGAATAATCTGAGATTTTTGAACTTTCCTCGGTCTCCTCTGATAGCTTCTATGGACTTGGTCTGCAAATTTTTCATTGAAGTTTTGCAGATGCCGACTGAATCATTGCCTCCAGTGGTGTGAACTCAATATGTTTCAATATCTCCAATAGAGCCCGAGTTGCAGCGGGCCCCTGGTGCGGATCATGATCAGCCCCAGTTGGATCTTTCAGCTTTTTTAGAGAGTTCCCTGGAGGTGGTGACCAGCAGGGCGACTTTATTAGTTAATTTTGCCTTTGAGTCAGATAGGAACACTGTTCTTAAATTATATTTTCGTAAATTGTCTGTTATGCAGTTTATGGGCTCAAAAATTTTGATTTTTCCTGATTTGGCTAGAGACACGCAGAAGAGGCGAAAGGCGTTCCTGGCTTTACGCCAGAGAACGGAAGCCTTGGGAGCGCAGTTTAAGTTAAGATATCCTTGTAAGTGTATGGTTAATTTTCAATCCAGGCAGTACATTTTTTTTGAGCCCAGACAGCTCTTACAATTTCTTGATGCTAGGGAAGAGGGTGGTGGTTGGGAAGCTCCCATATCGGCTGCCATGTAATATATTCTTGCTCCTTTGATGTCTCTTTCTTTCTTGAGTGTTGTTCACTTATGTGTTTTATTTCTTTTTTCTTGGATCCTATGGTGGGTTTGTATATTGTGGTCTATGCCAGGTTATTTTCTTTCTTGTTTGTAGAGGATGGTTATGATGGTTCTCTACAGTGGCTTCTTTTTCTTTTTTTGCTAATTCTGATTCAGATTCAGACTTGTATTATCTGGATTATATTGTAAAATTGATAAATTAAAAAAAAAATTAGAATTGCGCTGCCAAACCCACTGAAGGCGTTTAGACTCAAGACCGGGAACCGTGCGCAACACATTGGCATGATGCCGCACGATACCCTGAATGCAATTACTAAATTTAGAGAACCGAGAAATTAAATTGACACAGTCATCATCCTGCTGTTCCCTCGATCTTGGAGATAACAACCAACCCCTGTCATTATGCAATGCCCTCTTATATGCTTTATTCACCACATATTCAGGATAGCCTCGATCCAAAAAATCCTGACAGAGGGACTTTGCCTGAATCTTAAAATCCAACAGGGACGAGCAATTGCGCCTATACCTAATATATTGAGAAAAAGGCAACCCTTTAAGGAGATTTAATGGATGAGCACTAGAAAAGTGCAAAAAGGTATTCCTATCTGTTTTCTTCTTATGCACAGATGTACCCCAGCCCCCGGTTGTCGAAACACCCGGACATCCAAAAAAACAATCTCGTCAGAGCCATGATTCATGGTAAACTGAATATGGGGATCAAGTACTTAACCTCACCAGCACAGCTGAGCTCACTTTGTATGAACTTTGGGGGGTGTCAGAGGGTTCTGAGGTTTGCTCTTCCATTTTTAATTTCAACGCATACTTTTATGCAGACAAATCTATTACCATTGAGGGTGAATAGGTAGAGTTGTGTTTTCTTTTTGTTTGGATGTGTTTGATTGCAGCTCTGTTAATGACCATAGTGCATATTGTGTTATCATAAGCGAAAGCAATGCAGTCTGCTATCCATCTGGAAAGCGTTTGCTTAGTTACCTGAAGCCCCAAATGAGTGGGGTCAAATGACACAAAGAGTTGTGAGGACTTACGGTGATCCTGAACCCTCTGGAGGTAGAAGACCACGGTCCATTAACAATCGAGTGAGTGCAGAGTGGCCTCTGCACAGGAGGAATGAGGTCTTGGAAGAAGACCAAAAGTATGACGGATTGATTTATGTGGAATGGCGATACCACCTTTGGTAGAAAGTATGGATGTATCTGGAGGATAACCTTGTTATGATGGAATCTGGTGTATGGTGGGCGAGCCACCAACATCCGTAATTCACTAATGTGCCTGGCTGAGGTCAAAGCCACAAGAAAAATGACCATCCAAGTCAAGTAGCACAAATGGATTGTTTGAAAAGCTAGGCCAAGACAATGTTGAGATCCCATGCCACTGGAGGTGGTTGAATGGGTGACTTAGAGAGGATGAGGCCTCTCATGAAGCGTGCCACTAAAGGGTGCACTGAGATAGTTGGCCATCGATTGGTTTATGAAAAGCTGCAATGGCACTTTGATGAACTTGAACCAAATTGGTCTTGAGTCCTGAAGAGGACAAGTGCAGTAGATATTGCAGGATTGCAGATACTTGTGTGTCAAATGATTGAGATTGTCCTTTGAGCACCATGATTCATATCTGTGCCATTTACAGGAGTACGTCCTTCTGGTGGAGGGTTTCCTAGAAGCCAGGAGGATGTTTTTTTGCTTCAGTAGACAGGTTGAGATGCTGAAAGATTATGCTTTCAGCAGCCACACAGTCAGACGGAATGACCTCAGATTGGGATGGAGAACTGTTCCGTCTTCCTGGGATAGAAGGTTCAGACTGCAGCCTAGACGGATTGGATTTGTCTGTTGTAGTCGAAGAAGAAGGGGAAACCACATTTGTCGAGGCCAGAAGGGGGCTATGAGTATCATAGTGGCACCATCCAGCTGGAGCTTGAAGAAGGTCTTCAGTATTAGAAGTGTGAAGGGAGGGGAATAAACAAAGTATTTCCCAACCCCAATGTAGAAGAAAGGCATCATTTGCTTAGCTGAGTTTGGATGGAATTCTGGAGCAGAAGTGTGGAAGTTTGATGTTCTGTGGGGTAGTAAGGAGGTCGATGACTGGTATTCCCCAGGCTTTGAATATCTGGGCTACCCTATTCGGATGTAGACTCCACTCTTGTGGGTGGAGAATCCGACTGAGTCCATCTGCAAGTTGATTCTGCTCGCCTGAAATATATACTGCATGAAGATGTATGTGGTCAGAGATGGCAAAGTTCCACAGGTGACAAGTCTCCTCGCAAAGGGAGAGTGAACCTCTTCCGCCCTGCTTGTTCAGATAGAATATTGCCACTTGGTTGTCTGTCCTTATCAGAACATGGCTGTTGGTGAAATGATGGTGAAAAACCTGTAGGGCTTTCAAGATTTATTTATTTATTTATTTTATTTATTACAATTTCTTATATACCGCACTATTCGGTATCAGCGCGGTTTACATTATAACACAACGACCATAACAACAAGCTGTTTGGTTTTACATAGAACAGGAGTACAAACTTGGATAACAGGGGTGAACTATATTCATGAGATATTTACACGGAACAAGGTTAGGTAAAAATAACATACTGAACGTAAGCTCCAATAAATTGACCTGTAGGGATGACTCCTGGGTTGTCCAGAGGCCCTGAGGGACTCCAAGTGGGTTCCCCATCCAACCTTGGATGCATCTGTCATAAGGGTGTGTTGAGATTGAGGTATCCAAAAAGGTGACCCTTCAAGCAGGTTTGCTGGTGTGCACCACCATAGTAGAGCGTGCACTAATGGGCGAGTAATCCGAATGATCTCATTCAATTGCCCTGTGTATTGTGTCCATTGGGATAATAGGGTTCATTGTGCTAGGCACAAATGTAGCCATGCATATGGCACTACATGCACTGTGGACATCATATGGCCCAGGAGACGCAGGTAGTCCCGAGCCGTTGATGATGTTTGTTGCTGCATGTGGGTGACTAGGTTGACTAGCCAGTCCATATGGTCCAGTGGTAGAAAGGCCTTGGATAGCTGAGTGTTGAGCACTGCTCCTATGAACTCCAATCTTTGAGTCGGGGTTAGTTGAGACTTTGGGAAGTTTATTACGAATCCCAGGTGTTGGAGTAATGCTGTGGTGGTCTGGCATGAAGAACAGAGCTCTTCTGGAGAATCTGCCTAGTCGTCCAAGTAGGGGAAGACAAAAATGCCCTTGCTTCGCAGGTGGACTGCTACCACTGACATGCATTTTGTGAAAACTCTGGGAGCCGATGCCAAGCCGAAAGGGAGTACTTGGTACTGGTAAATCAGCCCCATGAAAAGTGAAGCGGAGATAACTCCTGTGTCCTGGATGTATTAGGACATAAGTATATGCATTTTTTAGATCTAGGGAACATAGCCAGTCTTGTTCCTGCAGGTATGGTAGGAAGGTTCCCAGGAAGATCATCTTGAACCTCTCCTTTACCAAGAATTTGTTGAGATTTCAGAGGTCGAGAATAGGCCTATGTCCTCCTGACTTCTTTGGGATGAGGAAGTAAGGAGAGTAGAAGCCCTTATGTAATTTTTGTTGTGGGACCTTCTCTATGGCCTCTTGAGTGAGGAAGTTGATTTCCTCCTTGAGCAGGGCTCTGAGGGTGGGTTGGAGGGGATATTTGCCTTTGAAGAGAGGCAGAGGAAGTTGTTTGAAGTTTAATTTATATCCCTCCCTGATGATGTTTAGGTTCCACTGCTCTAAGGTGATGGCCTGTCAGTGATTGGCAAAGGAAGAAAGTCAACCTGCTATTTTTATGTGATTGGACCCTTACAGAGTCCGGATGGCCATGTTCCCCAGGACAGAGTCAAAAACGGGAGTAACTTGTGTTTGAGCTGATGGCTGCTATTTGGTAGTTCTGGGCTTCTTAGCCTGGTCTCCTGATGCTTGCCCTGCTGTTGGAAAAGGGGGCTGTGGGTAAGAAGGGTAGAACCTCCTCTGTTTGGGGTAGAAGGGCTTTTTTGCTGCTGGCTTCTTCTTTGAGGGGTCAGCAGTCTTCTTGGAGAGCCTCTTTAGGGAGTGTCATCAGTTTCAAGCTCTCCAGCCTTTTCTCACCAATTCTTACCAAACAGGTTTTCCCCAGTGCAGGGGGTGGTGCCCAGCTTGTCCTGGGCCCATTGTTCAAGGTCCAAGGCCTGTAACTATGCCAGCCTTCTAGCACCAATGGCAATAGCAGATGCAATGCTGGTAGATTCAAAAGCATCAAATGCTACCCTGTTAACAAATTTAGAGACATTTTGACTGTTCTTGAGGACAGTTTCATCTCTTTTAGAAACATTCCCATATACAAAGTGTAGGAATTGATCCTACAGTACAGACACACTATCTATCTGTTCTGGGGACCTATGAGCCTACTTGGCAGCATGGAGGCCTGGAAAAAAGTCCAGAGGCAGAGTAAAATGTATGTGATGGATGTGTTGGTATGCTGGCAGAGAAATCCAGGATTAATAAGGTGGTCACATAATGCGGTGAACAGTACACAGACACACTTTCTATCTGTTCTGGGGGCCTATGAGCCCATCTAGCAAAATCTATCCAAATCACTGTGGGACCACATCTCCCTGGTGACTATAGAACCCTTTAGAATTGGAAAAAGAGAGAAGTGAAAGGTATGGGACCCAGAACCAAAGATGGCTGCAAGGCACGCAGAGACCATCTTGGAGCAAGTTAGTGAAAATATGGACAGCGAAATTGTGGTTGCGGTTAGCCGGAGGAAGCTTAAGGAGATCTCTGAAGTGATAGCTGCTTTTGGCAGCCAAAAAATGGGTGTTGCACCATAGATCTTTGACATGGAGGACCAACTGCAGACTGTGATTCTGGAGATTAAAGATGAAAGAATGTTTGGCATATTATAAAAACAAGTCTAAAGATTTTTCAAACTGGTCCCTTACGAGTAACATTCAGATATTTGGTTTTCCAGAAAGTATGGACAAGAAACTTCAATGGCTTTTGGAAACATGGCTACCTAAGGAGCTGGCAGCAGCCTGGACTACTGGGGGTGGAAAAAGTGCATCATTTAGGCCCCTGGAGGAAAGGATGGGCCTAACCTCATGTTGGCATTACCATGTTCCTGAATTGTGCCCACAAGAATGTAGTGATAAAACTAGTAGAGAAAGGTATCCAAGTAGTTGGTTCCAATGACATAGGAAAATATGGTAGGGAGGTTCTGGTGGCTAAATTTAGGCTTTTAGGTAGGAAGTTGAAATCCAGAACTTCCAGGGTAGCATTCTCTGAAATGCTTCCCATTCCATGAGCAGGACCCAAAAGACAGGCAGAGCTCTGGAGTCTCAATGCATGGATGAGACGATGGTGCAAGGATGAGGGTTTTGGATTTGTTAGGAACTGGGGAACATTTTGGGGACAGGAAGGGCTCTTCCGAAGGGATGGGCTTCACCTTAACCAGGATGGAACCAGGCTGCTGGCATTAACCTTTAAAAAGGAGATAGAGAAGCTTTTAAACTAGATAATAGGGGAGAGCTGACAGTCGCCCAAGAGCGCATGGTTCGGAACAATGTATCCTTGAAGAATACTACCAAAAAAATGAAATTAGGGCATATCAGCAGAGAGGTTCCATTAAAGACAAAAATAGCGCAAATGTCCTTGAATACAGAGCAGAGAGAGCTTAAAATTTTCAAATTACCCCTGCCTACCGATAGCCAGATTAATATGAATAAAATACAGTCTCTAAAATGCTTGTATGCAAATGTTAGAAGTCTAAAAAATAAGATGGGAGAATATATAGCACTAAATCAGAGGTTAGATATGATTGGTATCTCAGAGACATGGTGGAAGGAGGACAACGAGTGGGACACTGTGATACCTGGGTATAAACTGTATCGTAATGTCAGAGCTGATCAAATTGGTGGAGGAGTTGCACTCTATGTTAGAGAGGGCATTACATCACAAAGGATTAAAGTTTTGCAGGAAACAAAATGTGCTGTAGAATCTCTATGGATTGAAATTCCATGTAAAAAGGGGAAGGCGATGACAATGGGAGTGTACTATCGACCACCTGGCCAGAATGAACAAATGGATGATGAAATGCTCTAAAAAATCAGGGAAGCTAACAAAAGTTACAGCACAATAATAATAATGGGTGATTTCAATTACCCCGGTATCGACTGGGTCAGTGTTATGGCCAGACATGCTAGGGAGTTAAAGTTTCTAGATGAAATAAATGACTGCTTCGTAGAACAGCTGGTTCATGAACTGACCAGAGGGGAAGCCAATTTGGACGTAGTCCTTAATGGAACACAACATCTGGTGCAAAGGTTAAGGGTGTTGGAGCCACTTGGCAATAGTGATCATAGTATGATTGTGTTTGATTAATTAATGGAGGAGGGATGGTAAGGAAATCCACAGTCTACCTTTTAACTTTTGAAAGTGAGACTATGATAAAATGAGGAAAATAGTTAAGAAAAAACTAAAAGGAGCAGTTACAAAGGTTAAACACTTACATCAAGCTTGGGTGTTGTTTAAAAATACTATCTTGGAAGCCCAGACCAGCTATATTCCACGCTTTAAGAAAACTGGAAGGAAGTCCAAAAAACTGCCAGCATAGTTTAAAGGTGAGGTCAGAGAGGCTGTTATTGCCAAAAAAGAATCCTTCAGGAAATGGAAAAAGAAACCAAATGACGAAAACTGGAAGCATCACAAGCCCTGGTAAGTTAGATGCAAGGCACTCTTAAGGCAGGCAAAGAGAGAATTTGAGAAAAATCTTGCTGTGGAAGCAAAAATATGTAATAAAGACTTTTTCAAGTACATTCATAGCAAAATACCTGTGAGAGAGTCAGTTGGACCATTAGATGATAGAGGGATAAAAGGAACACTAGGAGGGGACAAGGCCATAGTGGAGAGACTGAATGAATTCTTTGCTTCGGTGTTTACTGAGGAAGATGTAGGGATGTTACCCATGACTGAAGTGGTATTTAAAGGTGATACTGTGGAAGAATTGAAAGAAATAGCGATACACCGGGAAGATGTAAAGGCCAAGGCAGAGAGGCTCGCATCCTGGAGATGAATGCATGGCTGCATGGATGGTGTCTTCGAGAGCGTTTTGGTTTCCTAGACCATGGGATGCTGTTCCAAGGGTTGCAGAGCAGAGATGGCATCCATCTGTCCAAGAAAGGTCAACGCATCTTTGGTAGTAAACTGGCTAATCTACTGAAGAGGGCTTTAAACTAGATTCGTTGGGGATGGGTGAAGAAAGCCCCCAGGTAAGTGAAAGCTCCCAGGTAGGTGATACATTAAATACCTTTATGGAAATGGGTAACATGGGTAACATATGGAAAGCAGTGTGTATTAATGCCCGTAGCATGGGAAATAAGATCCCTGAAGTTGAAGCTTTGGTGGGAGTGGCTGACTTGGATTTAGTGGCAGTTACCGAAACATGGCTCACAGAAAACCATGATTGGGATGTAACTATACCTGGCTATACTTTATTCAGAAAGGACAGGGTAGGAAGAAGGGGAGGAGGAGTGGCACTATATGTAAAAACTACGATTAAAGCTTTGGAATTACAGAGCTTAAAAGGGAGAGAGGAGGCATTGTGGGTTAAACTAGAAAGAGGGAAAGAGAAATCTATTTGCATTGGTGTGATATACAGACCTCCCTCACAAGAGGAAGAGGTGGACAGAGAGTTAATTGAAGACATATGCAGCATTGCTAGGAAAGGGGAAGTGCTACTGCTAGGAGATTTCAATATGCCAGATGTTGATTGGCACATTCCTGCTGCAGTATCATCTAGAAGTAAGGAGATCCTGGATTCTCTACAGGGAGAACTATTCAGGCAATTGGTAACAGACCCCACACGTGAAGGGGCCATACTGGACTTGGTGCTTACCAATGGTGAAAGTGTTTCTGATGTTGTAGTGGGAGATCATTTTGCATCCAGTGATCATCAGATGGTGTGGTTCAGTATTAGGACTAGGGCTGTTAGAATCCATTCCAAGGTGAAGATCTTAGACTTTAAGAAGACTAACTTTGCGAAGATGGGCCAATACCTCAGGGAGTCGTTAGTGGGATGGGAACAGCTGGGGGATGTAGAAAAACAGTGGGAAAAACTGAAAGGGGGTATTTTAAAGGCAACCAACCTTTTTGTTAAAATGGTAAATAAAGGCAAAAGGAACAGGAGACCGCTATGGTTTTCGAAGGAAGTAGCTGAAAAAGTGAAGAAAAAGAGGGAGGCCTTTATGAAATACAAAAGATCACAGAAAGAGGAAGACAGGCATCTGTATTTGGAAAAACTTAGAGAAGCTAGCAAAGTAGTCAAGAAGGCAAAGATTCAAAAGGAGGAGGAAATAGCCAATGCAATAAAATGAGGGGATAAGACATTTTTCAGATATATTAGTGAGAAGAGGAAGGGCAAAAGTGGTATTGTCAGACTCAAGGGTGCAGGGGGGAATATGTAGAAGCTGATAAGGATAAAGCAGAATTGCTTAACAAATATTTTTGTTCTGTGTTCACAGATGAAGAACCAGGAGCAGGACCTCAGAAAACACCCACAAATAAGAACAGAAGCGAGGGACATCTTGAACAATTTTCAGAAGACTGTGTTCGTGAGAAACTAGCTCAACTTAAAGTAGACAAAGCGATGGGACCGGATGGGATACACCCTAGAATACTGAGGGAACTTGGGGACGTTCTAGCAACTCCACTGACTGACCTTTTCAATGCCTCGTTGGAGTCGGGAGTGGTGCCAAAGGACTGGAGAGAGGCTCATGTGGTGCCTTTACACAAAAGCGGAAGTAAGGATGTGGTTGAAAACTACAGGCCGGTTAGTTTAACTTCGGTGGTGAGTAAATTATTGGAAACACTGCTGAAAGAGAAAATAGTGAGGTTTCTGGAGTCCGGCGGATTACAGGATCCGAGGCAGCATGGATTCACCAGAGGCAGGTCCTGTCAGACAAATCTGATTGATTTCTTTGACTGGGTGACCAGGGAGTTGGACCGAGGGAGAGCTCTAGATGTGGTGTATTTAGATTTCAGTAAAGCCTTTGACACTGTTCCTCACAGGCGACTTATAAACAAACTGAGCACCCTAGGGATGGACCCTAAAGTTACTGCTTGGGTTAGAAATTGGTTGGGTGGGAGGCGACAAAGAGTACAAGTAATTGGAGCTCACTCTGAGGAGAAGGATGTTACCAGTGGTGTGCCCCAGGGATCTGTCCTTGGTCCGATTCTTTTTGACATCTTTGTTAGTGATATAGCGGAAGGGCTGTCGGGTAAGGTTTGCCTCTTTGCGGATGATACCAAAATCTGCAATAGAGTAGACACCCAGGAAGGTGTAGATAACATGAGGAGGGATCTAGCTAAGCTTGAAGAATGGTCTAGAATTTGGTAGCTGGGTTTTAATGTTAAAAAATGTAAGGTCATGCATTTGGGCTGTAGCAATCCAAGGGAGCAATACAGTATTTATTTTATTTATTTATTTTATTTAGACAGTTTTGTATACCGCCTTATCCTTCAATCAAAGCGGTCACAACACAATTGGGGGATACATTCAACATGCAGGGATATGAGACACATACACTAATACTTACAGGGAACATGGGCAATGGAGGGTTAAGTGGCTTGCCCAAGACCACAAGGAGCATCTGTGGGACTAGAAACCCCAGTCCTTCCGGCCCAAGGTTGCTGTCCTCTAGTGGGATTTGAACCCCCGACCTTCCGGCCTGAAGTACCTTGCCCCAACCACTAGGCTACTCCTCCCAGTATAGGAGGTGAAGTACTTTTGTCCACTAAAGAAGAGCGGGACCTAGGCGTGGTTGTGTCTGATGATCTTAAAGTAGCTAAACAGGTAGAAAAGGCGACGGCAAAAGCTAGAAGGATGCTTGGGTGCATACGGGGAGGAATGGCTAGCAGAAAAAAGGAGGTGATAATGCCTCTGTATAAGTCTTTGGTGCGACCTCATTTGGAGTATGGTGTGCAATTCTGGAGACCGCACCTTCAAAAGGATGTGAACAGGATGGAGTCGGTGCAGAGGGTTGCTACTAAAATGATTAATGGGCTTCATTATAAAGCATATGAGGACAGACTTAAGGATCTTAATATGTACCCCTTAGAGGAAAGGCGGGATAGAGGTGATATGATTGAGATGTTTAAATACCTCTGTGGCATAAATGTTCAGGGAGAGAGCCTCTTTCAATTGAAAGCAAGTTCTGCTACGAGGGGACATGGGATGAGGGTGAAGGGAGATAGATTCATGAGTGATATGCGGAAATATTTCTTTACGGAAAGAGTAGTGGATCCGTGGAACAGTCTCCCAGTGGAGGTGGTAGAGATGAGGACAGTAACTGAATTCAAAAAAGCATGGGACCAACACAGAGGATCTCTAAAGGTAAAAAGTGGACTGTTGTAGTTGTTGTTATGGAAGGACAGACTAGATAGGCCTTGTGGTCTTTTTCTGTCGTCATGTTTCTATGTTTCTATGTTTCTATTGCAACTATTTGATAAACTGAAGAGTAGCAAATCACCTGGACCAGATGGTATACATCCAAAGGTGTTGAAAGAACTGAAATATGAGACTGCAGACCTGCTATTAATAATCTTTGAACTATTATTTATTTATTTATTTAACATCTCTTATATACCGCGCTATTAAAATCAGCGCGGTGTACATCGAACAAAATATACTGCAATGTGTACAGGTAACATCGAGTTTACAGAGAACAAGGGAATATAAAACATGGAATAACAGGGATAACTATGTACAATAAACAATATGCTATTTATATGCTTTAATTATGTACCATATTTAAACGCGAGTGAATATTGAACATGTATTCATGGGTAGGATGAGTCTATAGTAGTAAGGTAGATTTTCGTGGGGACTAACCGTTTTCTGGTTGGATTAAAGTGCTAGGGTGTTTGGTGTGTGTGGGAGGCCTGTTGGCTGTGTGAGTGTCCATGGACACTTCTGGGTAGTATTTTGTGAATAAGTGATGCTTTACGGCTTTGCGGAATTGTAATAGACTTTTGATGCCGCGGATTTCGTGGGGAAGTTTATTCCAATTCCTGGGTGCAAACAATGAAAAAGCTCTGTTTGATGTGGCTTTAGTACATGAAGTCATCATCTTAGGAACTATTAAAGTGTTCATAGTTGTAGTCCTTCTGTTTCTATTTTCAGGGGTGTTGTGGATTAGTTTTCTGATTGGTGTTGGTGGGTAGATATTCATGGCTTTGAAGGTCAAAACTAGTGACTTGTATGAGAGTCTGGCTTGTAGTGGTAGCCAGTGTAGGTCTTTCATGATAGGCGTTATATGAGCAGACCTTGGTGACCCAGAGAGGACTCTAGCAGCTGTATTCATAGCCAGACGTAGTGGGTTTAAGGTTGATTGAGGGAGCCCGTGGAGGATGATGTTTGCAAAATCTAGATGTGGCAGGACTAGTGCCTGGAAGGTTGACCGGTAATCAGTATAGTCTAGTAGTGGACGGAGGTGGCGTAGTGTTCTGATCTTATGGTATATGTTCTTTGTCATATTCTTCACGTGCATTGTCATGTCCAGGTGTTGATCTAATGTTATGCCGAGGTATCTGATCGTGGGTTTGGACGTCAGTTCTGTGTTGTTGACCAGCAGTGACGGCGGAGGTACAAACTTAAGATTCCTTGTAACAAATAGGACATCAGTTTTGCTATGATTTATTCTTAGGTTTTGAGTCAGCAACCATTCAGCTACTGCTCCAAAACAGTTGGTTATTGGAGTAAACACTGGTTGGTCAGTTTTGAACGGCATGTATATGAGGATGTCATCAGCGTATGCCAAGCATTGCACGTTGAAGGATCTGATCAATTCACAAATCGGCTGCATATAAATATTGAACATTAACGCCGATAGTGAAGATCCTTGTGGTACGCCTTGAGACTGTAGGAACGGCTCTGAGGATTTCTGGCCTGTTTTAACTTGTTGCCACCTGTTGGAAAGGTAGGATCTACACCATTCCAGTGCTGTGCTTCGAATCCCCTTCTCTCTATCATTAAAATCATCTGTAATACCTGAAGATTGGAGGATGGCCAATGTAACACCAATTTTTAAAAAGGGTTCCATGGGTGATCCGGGAAACTACAGACCAATGAGCCTGATGTCAGTACCGGGAAAAATGGTGGAAACCATCATAAAGAACAAGATTATTGAACATGTAGATAGTCATGGCTTAATGGGGGACAGCCAACATGGCATTAGACAAGGAAGATCTTCTCTTACTAATCTGTTATGTTTTTTTGAAGGTGTGAATAAACAGGTAGACAAAGGTGAGTCAGTGTATCTGGAATTTCAGGAAGCCTTTGACAAGGTCTCTCATCAGAGACTTTTGGCAAAACTAAAGAGTCATGGGATAGGAGGCAATATACTACTGTGGATCAGGAACTGGTTAAAAGATAGAAAGCAGAGGGTAGGGCTAAATGGTAATTTTCCCAATGGAGAAAGGTGAATAATGGAGTACCCTACGGATCTGTGCTGGGTCCGCTGCTTTTTAGCATATTCATAAATGACCTGGAAATGTGAATAACGAGTGAGGTTATCAAATTTGCAGATGACACAAAACTATTTAAAGTTGTTAAAACCCATGAGGATTGTGGAAAATTACAAGAGGATCTTGATAAATTGGAAGACTGGGCATCCAAATGACAGATGAAATTTAATGTGGACAAGTGCAAAGTTATGCACCTAAGAAAGAACAACCCAAACTATGGTTACACGATGCAAGGCTCCACATTAGGAACCACCACCCAGGAAAAAGATTTAGGCGTCATCGTGGATAACATATTAAAAACCTCCACCCAGTGTGCAGCGCCAGCCAAGAGAGCAAATAGAATGCTAGGTATCATAAGGAAAGGAATGAAAAATAAAAGAAAGATATTATAATGCCTCTGTATCATTCTATGCTGCGACCGCACCTTGAGTATTGTGTGCAATTCTGTTCACCGTATCTTAAAAAGGATATAGCAATATTAGAAAAGGTACAGAGAAAAGCCACAAAAATGGTAAAGTGGATGGAAGGATACCCCTATGAAGAGAAGCTAAAAAGGTTAGGGCTCTTCAATCTGGAAAAGAGATGGCTGAAGGGAGATACGATAGAGGTCTATAAATTAATGAATGGAGTGGAACGGGTAAATGTAGATCGACTGTTTACGTCATCAGAATATAGAAAGACTAGGGGACAGGCAATGAAGGTACAAGGTAACCTATTTAAGACTAATAAGAGAAAATATTTTTTCACTCACTGTGTAATCAAACTCCGGAATTTGTTACCGGAAGATGTAGTAAAAGCTGTTAGTGTAGCTGGGTTTGAAAAGGTTTGGACAAGTTCCTGGAGGAAAGGTCAATGAACCATTATTAAAAGGGACCTGGGATATCACTGCTTGATCCATTATGGCACCTATGTCTTTAGGGGAAACTGCTAGGTACTTATGACCTAGATTGGCCACTGTTGGAAACAGGATACTGGGCTTGATGAACTGTGGTCTGACCCAGTATGACATATCTTATGTTCTTATGAGAGCCAGTACATTCTCATTTTCAAGACTATTCTACCAAATTTGGAGAATAGCATTGCATATTTTCTCTGGTGTACTTTCAAATCTGAAATGAAGTTGCACTTTGGCAGGCAGTTCCAGTGAGACTGCAAGTCAAACATAGAGGAAAAGTTTGATTTTTGAGTTCTATGGCCAAGTCTAAGGCATTCTTGAGAAATAGTCAGGTGGCAGCTATCTCAGAGAGGGAGTCATGTGACAGTGGCCCAGGATCATGTTTGCAGGAATGAATGAGGCTTGGCCTACAGTGTAGCTGAAAAGGGGATATTTCTTATATAATGATCATAGCATGATCGTGTTTGATTTAATTAGTGGAGGAGGGATAGTAAGGAAATCCACAGTACTACATTTTAACTTTTGAAAGGGAGACTATGATAAAATGAGGAAAATAGTTAAGAAAAAATTAAAAGGAGCAGTTGCAAAGGTTAAAGACTTACATCAAGTTTGGGTGTTGTTGAAAAATACTATCTTGGAAGCCCAGACCAGCTGTATTCCACTTTAAGAAACGTGGAAGGAAGTCCAAAAAACCACCAGCATGGTTTAAAGGTGAGGTCAAAGAGGCTGTTGTTGCCAAAAAATTATCTTTCAGGAAATGGAAAAAAGAGCCAAACGACGAAACCTGGAAACAGCTCAAGCACTGGCAAGTTAAATGCAAGGCATTGATAAGGCAGGCAAAGGGAGAATTTGAGAAGAAGCTTGCTGTGGAAGCAAAAACACGAAACAAAGACTTTTTCAAGTACATTCGTAGCAAAAAGCCTTCGAGAATCAGTTGGTCCATTAGATGATAGATGGGTTAAAGGGGTACTAAGAGGCGACAAGGCGATAGTGGAGAGACTGAATGAATTCTTTGCTTCGGTCTTTACTAAGGAAGATGTAGGGATGTTACCCATGACTGAAGCGGTATTTAAAGGTGCAGAAGAATTGAAGGAAATATCGATACATCGGGAAGATGTATTACAACTATTAGATAAACTGAAGAGTAGCAAATCACATGGGCCGGATGGTATACATCCAAGGGTGTTGAAAGAATTGAAATATGAGATTGCAGACATGCTATTAGTAATCTGTGAACTTTCATTAAAATCATATTTAATACCTGAAGATTGGAGGATCGCCAATGTAATTCCAATTTTTAAAAAGGGTTCCAGGGGTGATCCGGGAAATTACAGACCAGTGAACCTGACATCAGTACCGGGAAAAATGGTAGAAACCATCATAAAGAACAAAATTACTCAGCATGTAGATAGTCATGGCCTAATGGGAGATAGCCAACATGGCTTTAGACAAGGAAGATCTTGTTATGTTTTTTGAAGGTGTGAATAAACAGGTAGACAAAGGTGAGTTGGTTGATATAGCGTATCTGTACTTTCAGAAAGCCTTTGAGAAGGTCCCTCATCAGAGACTTTGGGCAAAACTAAAGAGTCATGGGATAGGAGGCAGTGTACTATTGTGGATCAGGAACTGGTTAAAAGATAGAAAGCAGAGGGTAGGGCTAAATGGCCAATTTTCCCAATGGAGAAAGGTGAATAGTGGTGTACCCCAGGGATCAGTGCTGGGTCTGCTGCTTTTTGACATATTCATAAATGACCTGGAAAGTGAAATAACGAGTTAGGTTATCAAATTTGAATCTGATACTTTTGGCCTTAACGGAGGAAAAGAGGGACGCCAGTAGCATAAAGGGGAGACATTGTCGTGTTCCTTAGGAAGCCCTTTCTGGTCGCTCATAAGATGATACTAAGGAACTGGAGGGTGGCAGATCTCACCAGTGTCCTAGAAATGGGAGAACGTTTTACATGGGTAAGGCGGATGGAAGGCATTCCTGCCAAGGAGTCATTTAGAAGCAAGTGAGGGATTTTAACAGTTTGGGACAGCTATATGCAAACTCCCCCACAATGAGCCCAAATAAGATTTATTTATTTGTCAGCATTTATATACTGCCACTTCAAAAGATCAGTGGCGGTTTATAATGAACAGTGAACAGGTTTACATTATAAACCTGGTGCTGAATTCCCTGTGACTAGGATTATATGTGAAGGCTTCAGTGGGTTATATTAGTATGTATTGCATTCACTCTATTGCTGGTGGAATCCTTAAGGGTAGGAGTGGGGAAAGGAGATTTCTAAAAAACATAAGAATTAAATTGTATGTGTGCTTATGTGACTCATCAGACTGGTATGTATCAGAAACCAATAAGCACCATGTTGTCTGTTTTCTAATCTCAACAACAAAGGAGTAATAAATAGAAAAAGAAAAATTGATGGAAGATCATTTCCTTTAAGCCTATCTCATCGGGACTGAAGAGCATTGGAAGAGTTGTATGTAGAAGTCTCAGCACTGGAATAGCAGAGGACACTGAAGGCAGGACTGAGGTGCATTAGCAGAGCTGCGTGTGGGGGAGTCTCAGTACTGGAGTAGAAGAGGGCACTACAGGGTGGGATGGAGGTGCATTAGCAGAGCTGCGTGTGGGGGAGTCTCAGTACTGGAGTAGAAGAGGGCACTACAGGGTGGGATGGAGGTGCATTAGCAGAGCTGCGTGTGGGGGAGTCTCAGCACTTGAATAGAAGAGGGCACTACAGGGTGGGATGGAGGTGCATTAGCAGAGCTGCGTGTGGGGGAGTCTCAGTACTGGAGTAGAAGAGGGCACTACAGGGTGGGATGGAGGTGCATTAGCAGAGCTGCGTGTGGGGGAGTCTCAGTACTGGAGTAGAAGAGGGCACTACAGGGTGGGATGGAGGTGCATTAGCAGAGCTGCGTGTGGGGGAGTCTCAGCACTTGAATAGAAGAGGGCACTACAGGGTGGGATGGAGGCATTAGCAGAGCTCAGTGTGGGATGGCGGTGCATTAGCAGATCCGCGTGTGGGGGAGTCTCAGTACTGGAGTAGAAGAGGGCACTACAGGGTGGGATGGAGGTGCATTAGCAGAGCTGCATGTGGGGGGAGTCTCAGTACTGGAGTAGAAGAGGGCACTACAGGGTGGGATGGAGGTGCATTAGCAGAGCTGCGTGTGGGGGAGTCTCAGCACTTGAATAGAAGAGGGCACTACAAGGTGGGATGGAGATGCATTAGCAGAGCTGCGTGTGGGGGGAGTCTCAGTACTGGAGTAGAAGAGGGCACTACAGGGTGGGATGGAGGTGCATTAGCAGAGCTGCATGTGGGGGGAGTCTCAGTACTGGAATAGAAGAGGGCACTACAAGGTGGGATGGAGGTGCATTAGCAGAGCTGCATGTGGGGGGAGTCGCAGTACTGGAGTAGAAGAGGGCACTACAGGGTGGGATGGAGATGCATTAGCAGAGCTGCATGTGGGGGGAGTCTCAGTACTGAAGTAGAAGAGGGCACTACAGGGTGGGATGGAGATGCATTAGCAGAGCTGCGTGTGGGGGAGTTTCAGTACTGGAGTAGAAGAGGGCACTACAGGGTGGGATGGAGGTGCACTAGCAGAGCTGCGTGTGGGGGAGTCTCAGTACTGGAGTAGAAGAGGGCACTATAGGGTGGGATTGAGATGCATTAGCAGAGCTGCGTGTAGGGGGAGTCTCAGTACTGGAGTAGAAGAGGGCACTATAGGGTGGGATTGAGATGCATTAGCAGAGCTGCGTGTGGGGGAGTCTCAGTACTGGAGTAGAAGAGGGCACTATAGGGTGGGATTGAGATGCATTAGCAGAGCTGCGTGTGGGGGAGTCTCAGTACTGGAGTAGAAGAGGGCACTACAGGGTGGGATTGAGATGCATTAGCAGAGCTGCATGTGGGGGGAGTCTCAGTACTGGAGTAGAAGAGGGCACTACAGGGTGGGATGGAGGTGCATTAGCAGAGCTGCATGTGGGGGGAGTCTCAGTACTGGAGTAGAAGAGGGCACTACAGGGTGGGATGGAGGTGCATTAGCAGAGCTGCGTGTGGGGGAGTCTCAGTACTGGAGTAGAAGAGGGCACTATAGGGTGGGATGGAGATGCATTAGCAGAGCTGCGTGTGGGGGGAGTCTCAGTACTGGAGTAGAAGAGGGCACTACAAGGTGGGATGGAGATGCATTAGCAGAGCTGCATGTGGGGGGAGTCTCAGTACTGGAGTAGAAGAGGGCACTACAAGGTGGGATGGAGGTGCATTAGCAGAGCTGCATGTGGGGGAAGTCTCAGTACTGGAGTAGAAGAGGGCACTACAAGGTGGGATGGAGATGCATTAGCAGAGCTGCGTGTGGGGGAGTCTCAGTACTGGAGTAGAAGAGGGCACTATAGGGTGGGATTGAGATGCATTAGCAGAGCTGCATGTGGGGGGAGTCTCAGTACTGGAGTAGAAGAGGGCACTACAAGGTGGGATGGAGGTGCATTAGCAGAGCTGCATGTGGGGGGAGTCTCAGTACTGGAATAGAAGAGGGCACTACAGGGTGGGATGGAGGTGCATTAGCAGAGCTGCGTGTGGGGGAGTCTCAGTACTGGAGTAGAAGAGGGCACTACAGGGTGGGATGGAGATGCATTAGCAGAGCTGCGTGTGGGGGAGTCTCAGTACTGGAGTAGAAGAGGGCACTACAGGGTGGGATGGAGGTGCATTAGCAGAGCTGCGTGTGGGGGAGTCTCAGTACTGGAGTAGAAGAGGGCACTACAGGGTGGTATTGAGATGCATTAGCAGAGCTGCGTGTGGGGGAGTCTCAGTACTGGAGTAGAAGAGGGCACTACAGGGTGGGATGGAAGTGCATTAGCAGAGCTGCGTGTGGGGGGAGTCTCAGTACTGGAGTAGAAGAGGGCACTACAGGGTGGGATGGAGATGCATTAGCAGAGCTGCATGTGGGGGGAGTCTCAGTACTGGAGTAGAAGAGGGCAATACAGGGTGGGATGGAGATGCATTAGCAGAGCTGCGTGTGGGGGAGTTTCAGTACTGGAGTAGAAGAGGGCACTACAGGGTGGGATGGAGGTGCATTAGCAGAGCTGCGTGTGGGGGAGTCTCAGTACTGGAATAGAAGAGGGCACTACAGGGTGGGATGGAGGTGCATTAGCAGAGCTGCGTGTGGGGGGAGTCTCAGTACTGGAGTAGAAGAGGGCACTACAGGGTGGGATGGAGGTGCATTAGCAGAGCTGCGTGTGGGGGAGTCTCAGTACTGGAGTAGAAGAGGGCACTACAGGGTGGGATGGAGGTGCATTAGCAGAGCTGCATGTGGGGGGAGTCTCAGTACTGGAATAGAAGAGGGCACTATAGGGTGGGATTGAGATGCATTAGCAGAGCTGCATGTGGGGGGAGTCTCAGTACTGGAGTAGAAGAGGGCACTACAAGGTGGGATGGAGATGCATTAGCAGAGCTGCATGTGGGGGGAGTCTCAGTACTGGAATAGAAGAGGGCACTATAGGGTGGGATGGAGATGCATTAGCAGAGCTGCGTGTGGGGGAGTCTCAGTACTGGAGTAGCAGGGGATGATGCAGTGCAGGACGGAGATTCATTGGCAGAGTTGTGTGTGTGTGGTAATGATAGTGGGAATTCTTAGTACTGGATATGCAGAACTGTTATAATGACTCGTTACCACTCTATTCAATTAGCTTTTCTTAGAGTTTGTCTGTCACCTCAATGAACAATGAAATCAATCTAATTTCTATAGAATAATATTATAATTATACAAATGCAAATAAAAACTCACTTAACACAGTAGAGGAAGTGGTCTCTCCAGTTGACACTCCCTTGCTGTCCTGAGACAGTTTGTGATGCCTGAAGCTCAAATCTGGTCCTGTTGTTCTGGAAATATTGCATGAAACTATTCACACAGCAATCAGTACTGGATGCATTAGTGGGATTCAGAGGGGCATAACAGATATCCTTCAATGTGATATTCATTTGGTATTTGTCTGACCAGACCTGGATGTTTTGGAGTTGTGTCTGGAGGTCCAGCATCTCCAGCAAGATGTCTTCAGACAGGATCCTACTGAAATTCTGTTGTCCAAAGAAGAGTGAGTCATACGGGTAGCTGGTCTGGTTGGCCACAGTGATGATGACCTGATTAGTCCTAAAGAATGGGCCAAAGTTGGCATCATGGAAGTCCTTCTCTTGACGGGCCTGACTTTTAGGTGATGACCAAAGCTCCACAGGGTCTGAGGTTAGCTCAATGAAGATAATCCCAGCTGAGAGCCCAGCCACAATAATAAGGGAGACAGAGATGATAGTGACAGGATAAGAAGCTACAAAAATACCCCACCTCCTAAATGCCTTGCCCAAGATATTCTGAATGCTCATACTAAGTTTCTCTGAACACGTGATATCCTTCTTGCCAATTATATGCTGTCTTCCATCCAGCTTAGCCTTGTATTTAGAGTTGATGAAGTATCGTGAGGTCAGGAATCCTAGAAATGCAAGAACTAGGATGATAAAAACTAGGATGCAGATCACCAGGCTTCCATCCAGCTTGCCAATTTTAAAGGGTGGAGGTACTGGTGATGGGGTTGGGACTTTTGGGCAGCTTTCAATGCAGTCCAGACATGAGCAAGGTTTACCATTTGAGTCAACAGCTTCGTTGCACTTCCAGAGTTTGCTGGAAAATGGGATATTGCCACCCTCAATGGTAGTGCCGTTGTCTATTAATTTAAAGGAGATATCCAATGGAGACACCCCATTACTGCTGTCCCCCTGGTAGTCTAGCCAGCGCTGGGTGGTACAGAGATGTGCTCCATACTTTCCACACATGGTATCTATGGCATATCCCCCTGTGTTTGGCAGCCGGACATTTTTGCATGAGTTAAAGGAATCATCTGCAAATTTCAGCTCATAGTAGCACTGATAGTGCAGCACAGCCTCTAAAATTTCTCCCAAAACATTGGCATAGAATGTCCTAGTGACATTGATGAATTCACTTTGGTCTGGGCTGCAGGTATTCTGGCAGTAGATGTTGGTAAAGGTTTTAGCACACGATGGGCAGCGATTCAAGATAGTCTTAGAGAGGCCCAGGCTTTTCTTGAGACTTTCCAGCTGTTGAGAGGAGCAACAGCCATATGTGTCACTGTCCCCATTGTACAGCATGGGACAGACAGCCTTCAAAGCTTCCAGATGGGTGCCATTTATTTTTCTTGCAGGAGTATTGGATACACAGGGCACAATGGGTGGAATCAGACTTCCCGTTACGTTAGGGTTCAAGCCACATTCACCATAGAAGGCACAGTAGCCTTTCTGATGGATTTGGGTTGCAGAAACCTTTGACAAGAAACAGTAAAGAAAAAAAATTATAGACAATTTTTCCCATAGAATCACATTTCAAACAAAATCATTTACCATTGGCTATCTGAAGTATCATTTAAATGATGGAAAGTCAAACAGACCCAGAGACATTACAGGCATTGTGGCAGAAATTCAATGGTCAGTGATGACATTTAGATATATCTGGTCATCACTTTCCGTCAGCATAACCATCAAACCTCAGAGGCACGGTGGCAGAAAAGCAGTGGCTGGAGGCAGGCATGAAGGATAGTTTGGTTTTCACTATTTCTCCACCAAACGTCCAAGGGATTCTTCTTGCTGTATTTGCCATTATGCACTGTTTTATGCACTGCAGTCATAATTTTATTGCCATGATATTTTCTCCTTACTGTTCTCTAAAGGAAAATAATATTACTCATATAAATAGAAGCAAAGACTAACAAGTCGAAAAATTCAAGCTCTAAAGGTTGCAGAAACGTGTGTTTCACTGGTCGTGTGTGAATGGGTGGGTAGGGTGTGAGTATGGGACTGCATGGATAGCGACTGGATGAGGTGTGAATGACCAGGTGGCTGTAAGTGCAGGGGATGTGGGATGCGTATGAGTGTGTGCCTGTGTTGGGAGGGTGGGTGTTGTCAGGGAGTATGGCTTGTATATGACTTTGGGGGGGGGGTTGGATTGCGTGGAGTCAGTGGGAGAAAATGGTGGTATGGGGTGTGCCTATGAGTACAGGGCTCTCCATAAGGGACGCCGTCCCTGTGAGTGCAGGGAGATGCAGAAAGAGTGTAATCAAGGCATGGAAAGTGTGAGTGCAAATTAGCCCCTTCCTTCTCTATCTTTCTCAGCCTCCATCACTTTCCTTCCCTTTTGTTCCTTCGCCTCTCATTCTGCTACGTCCACTCCCTTTTCCCTTTGCTCCTCTGTCATCCCATGTCCTACCAGCCTCTCTGCCTTTCTATTACCCATAGCACCCTCCCATTCCTACTTCTCTGAGTACAGAGTAAAGTGACTTGCCCATGATCACAAGGAGTGCCAATGGGAATCAAACCTTGATCTCTTGGGCACTAGGCTACTCCTCCACACCAGCATGCTACATCATCACAAGTCTGAGCCTGTCTTCATTAGTGGGGGCTAGAGATTCTCATCAGCACTTCAAGCTGCACCACCACCATAGGTCCAGGTTGATCTTCACTGACAAGGATTGGAGACTCCTATTGGCATTTCAAGGAAGATGGTCAGAGGACTCCATGTCTATCTGACAGAGGCTGAGCCAGGTCTGGTTTTGCCCTATTTCACACATGGACATATTGTTCCTGCTTTTTAGGGAAATCAGAACTATGCATCCCTAGATGCAATGAGGTAAAACCACAACCAAATCAGTCTGCCCTGATGACAAAGCCATCTGATAACCTGCCTTAGTGTTGTAGCCATAACTATTTCCATTGGTAAAATGTTCCACAATATGTGTTTTGCATTAAATATCCCTCCTTTTGAAGGAGATGAAATCTATTAACCTCTTAATTTTAGAGGATACCCCTCCTCTTTTTTTGTAGAAGCAGCTTTGGTAAAAAAAAAAGTCATCTGCATCCCTTCTCAGCCATAGATGCAAGTGCATGCTGAGTTAGGAGCTAAGGGTTATCCCCACTTGGCCTTGGGACTGGGACTGAGAACCTGTAGACAGGGCCAGCCCCAGAGTTAATTCATGGTGTTGGTGTCCTAGGCAAATTTTAAACTTTACAGCCCCTCCTAGATGTCAAAATCAATGATTTAGCTTTGAATGCCCTGCTCTTTGCTCCCCCCTCCAAAGGTTGCTGCCCTAGATAACTGCCTAGTTTGTCTAATGGTTAGGCCTGCCCTGCCTGTAGGATATGAGGATGAGGTGGGAGCTTGACACCTTAATTCAACCCACTTATCTTAAAATAAGCGGATTATAACCTGGTGGTCTAGCAGCTCCTGAAACCTTCATCCAAAATAAAAATAAAATAACCTGGAGGTCTAGGAGCCCTATATCTACCCCCTCCCATCTGTTATCTTAAAGTAAGCGGGAGCACTGCCTAAGCGCTCCTGCTCTGGGTCTGCCATCTTGAGAAATGGCGCCTGGCCCCATGTGATGCATCCTGTGATGCACTGGGTGGGATTACACTGTCATATAAGGCATAGTCTACCTTATATGGCAGTCTGACCTCACCAAGTGCATCCCAGGATGCACTGCGCAGGGCCAGATGCCACCATTTTTCAAGATAGCGGACCCAGAGCAGGAGCACATAGGCAGCGCACCTGCTTATTTTAAGGTACCTGATGTCAGGGGGTGGATTTAGGGGCCGCTAGACCACCAGGTTATTTTATTTTTATTTTAGGTGAAGGTTTCAGTAACTGCTAGACTACCAGGTTATTTTATTTTAATTTTGGGTGGGGAGTGGGGGGAGGGTTTAAGGACTGCTAGACCACCATGTTATTTTATTTTAATTTAAAATGGAGGTTTCAGGGGCCACTGGACCACTGGGTTTATTATTTTAATTTGGGGTGGAGTATTCAAGGACCGCTAGACTACCAAGTTATTTTATTTTAATTTGGGGTTGGGGTGGGGGTTTCAGGAGCCACTAGATCATCAGGTTATTTTATTTTATTTGGGGTGGAGGTGGAGTATTCAGGGGCCACTAGACCACTAGGAAGTCACTTGCTGTTGGGGTACCGGCCCCTGGCAGTATTTTGATGGCACGGCTTTTCCTGATGCCACGATCATCCCCGATGCCATCAAAATACTGTTGGGTGGGGGGGATCAGGGCTGCTAGGCCACCAGGGATTCTCTTTCTGTTGAGGCACTGTTCCCTGACAGTATTTAGATTTATTTATTTATTATTTATTATATTCTCTTATATACCGCGCTATTCTGCATCAGTGCGGTTTACATTGAACAAACTGAAACTACATTGAACAGGGCATTATAACTTGGAGATAACTATTTTACAGGGAACATGGGCTATGGAGGGTTAAGTGGCTTGCCCAAGACCACAAGGAGCACCTGTGGGACTAGAAACCCCAGTCCTTCCGGCCCAAGGTTGCTGTCCTCTAGTGGGATTTGAACCCCCGACCTTCCAGCCTGAAGTACCTTGCCACAACCACTAGGCCACTCCTCCATTGGGGACTTTGCCACAACCACTAGGCCACTCCTCCATTGGGGACTTTTTCCGATGCTGCAATTGTCCCCGATGCCATCAAAATACTGTCGGAGCTGATATGCAAATTAGGCACGCAGTGTCCATTTCTCTGGGAAAGCAAGTCAAACTAGCACCAACTTCCTGTGCTCATGTGTTTGGCTTGCTCTCCCAGTATAATGGGTGGCTCATGTGCATGCACATGGTTACCGCATCCTTAATTTGCATACCCTATCTTTGCTACATTGCGGGACGCTACTAAAATCATAAAAAGTCAATTCAGCACGCGTCTAGCACCGGTTTTCTGCATCAGCCTGTGAGTCTGTGTCACTATGTTTTTTGCTGTACAGTATACTGACACTTTCTCTGCAGCTTCTCCTTCGCTATTTTAAAGACCTTCCTCTTTTATTTTGGATATATTTTTTCCAGACTTTTTGGTTCAGCTACGTAATAGCTTTATTGTAAACCACTTCTATGTATGTTGTATGAGAAGCAGTATATCAAGTTCTTATGAGAAATAAATAAATAAGATATGCCGTTTATTCCCACTTATTTATGTATTTACTTTTATATGCCGCATATCCAGACTTAACTTATCTAAGCAGATAACATATTAAATACATAGGGGCATGTTTACTGAAATGCATTAGGATTTTGCAGCTAATGCAGTGTGTTAGCTGAAAAAGGCCTGCAGTACCTGTTGGGAGCAGAGCATGCACAGAATCCTCCCGCAGATATCACACTGGAAATGCAAACAAGGTGGCCCAGCAGAATCGTGGTTGCAGCTATTGGTGCCCGGCCCAAAGGGAGCTGGCCCATAACCAGGCAGTTGTGGGGCAGAAAGGCTGGCAGCAGGCGTGACATGGGGGGAGGGGTGGGCACTGGGGGTGGAGATGGCAAAAACTAGGCCAATAAAGCCCCAGAGAGCATGAGGCATCCTCCTCTTTGCACCACTTTCTGCTTGCTTACCTTTACTGCTGCTGACTACCCTTCTTCCGCTGTGGCCTGCCCCGCTGATTCCCCCTGCAGTGGTTTCACTCATCGCCAGCAGCACTCCACCATCCAGCCCGCCCCCAGCGATACTGCTAACCGGCACTGCATTCCGCTGTGGGGCCACCAGCTCCAGGACCAACACCGCGGGGAGTGAGAGGCTGTCTGTAGTGCACCAGCACCTGATCGTGGCAGCGAACACAGGAGCATGCACTGGGACAAGAAGAGGCCAATTAAATAAAGAGCAAAAAGCTCCACTGCAGTTACCCGGACCACTGATTCCTCGGTGCATGCAGTAGGTGGGGGAGAGTCCCAAGGACAACAACATAGTCTGCAGCTGTTTCCTTGGAGCAGGCGACTGTTGGGGATCCCCAATGCCGGGGCCGGCAGGGAGAAGCAACCACTGGAGGTAAGTCCTGGATTCAAGAATGTGGAGAGGTGTGCTTGGGGCAGGTGGCAACCATCTTCCCTGACCGCGTGTGTCAAGTGGGGAGGAGCTAGAAGGGGGAACCAGCTCTTAAAGGTGCAAGAACAGGCCTCCAAGACCAGCAGCAGTGTTTGGCACAGAGGTCAGCGAATGGGGGATTGAATGGCCCCAAAGCAGGAGCACAATAAGAAGGGCAAGCAGTCCACCCAGCCAAGCAAAGGAAGGTCAGCAAGGCCGAAACTGGAGGGCAAGGGCAAAGGAGCAAGAAAGTATAGACAGCAAGTGATTCGGTGGACCAACACAAGAGGACAGCGGCAGGAACAAACAGGCAGGCAGCAGGAGCAGACTGGAGACAGTGCACTGAGCTGGTACGGAGGCGCCAGGAGAGGGAGGTGGCCCCTGACATTCTGGCAGCTAGACCATCACTGGACAGTGACTAGCAGGTGGAGCCTGGGGTGCGTGCGCTCACAAACAAGGTCAGAGCCATGACCCATAGAGTGGGATGTGTACAGACTCTCCTTTGTTCGCTGGAGGTAGCACTGGGTGCTGTGCACTGTTCCCTCTAAGCTGTGCGCGTGTGCGCGCGCACACACCTCGCCTAGCGAGCGCACATACTTTACAACAGAGCGCACAAAAATTACGGTTCTGATTCTGATAGAAAACAACACAGACGTCTTAAAATGTAAAAGTTGTGATTGTAATTACTAGAAATTTTCCGCTTCATTTAGTAATCGTCTATTTTCATTTAATTTGATTAAAATCAATGTGGGTGTACATACTGTATTCTGACGTGTAGTCAAATTTTAAAGTATATAACTCAGAGTGTCGTTATGTGGCGCACAATAATGTAACCTTCCTTCAAAAGCTGCACAACTGATATTTTATGTGCACACAGCCTACAGAAAATTAGCGGGAACATTGGTGCTGTGCACCTGTCGTCAGGATCAGAGAGAGACAGTACGGAGGTGGTACCAGAAGGACCCAGACAGAAGGGTGAGTACGCATATGGTGCGGGTACTGAGCGGGATATGGTGGGGAATATGGTGGGGGAGGGAGGTCTAGATAGGGCTGGGGACAGGGCACAGATGGAGGGAGGTAGTGTGGGGGATGGGAACCACGGTATTGGGGAGTGATGGGGTCACAGCGGCAACACAGGTTTGGGGAGTGCTGGGGGACAGACAGAAGGGCATGCTGAGCTTGCTACTAAAATTGGTCCAGATTGTGGAGGCAAGCACTAGGATACAGAACAATCCACCGTCAGGGGTGGATCCACCGGCAGAGGTGAGTGCATGGGGGAGCCTGGCTCTGGCCAATGGTAGCGCTGTTAGGGACCCCCAGGGGAACGGGCTTCCATGCACCCTGGTGGGGGGATATGCAGGGAAAGGGGGTGGTGAGGGGCATCTGGTGTCTGAGGTGTGGCTGGCAGAATACTTCGGCCTTGCTAGCCCTTTGGACAGCCACATGCCCCTAGTGCAAAAAGAAAAAATATGTAAGATGAATATGTTAATATATTCTCCCTGTTAGTTAGGCATGCGGAGGACAGCTGTGACTGCTTGGGTGCCATGCTAAGTGCAAATGGCCAGCAAAAGAGTGGATCACATTCTCAAAACCATTGTGAATTGGTGCACCACTTTTTGGAACTTAACCAGTGTAATAGGAGAGAAATACCCAAAAGAGCTTAGGGGTCTCTTCAAATATCAAGATAGCATTTGTGAAGCCTATAGTGTATATGTCCGGTCTGCTTGGCTGGAATACGATGAGCAGTTTCTTAGGAATATGGCTGTGGCTCAGGGGCTTAACTGTGATTAAAATGATATTGACATGGAATCAAAAAACAAAATTCCTCAATCAGTGATCAACAAAGATAAACCATCAAAAAAAAATCACTATGTAAATCCCAAATGAAAATTAATATTGTTGTCGGGCAACGTTGAGGGAGGATGATACTTCAATCCATCCCCTCCAGTCAACAAATGTCCTTTTATTCACCAATTGTGTCTAAGATATATAACGTAATTTCAAAATTCATCCAGAAAGAGATTGTACTTATCTGAATGTCAAACAATCATACAAGCACAACGTGCACATTTCGGGGTGCACCAACCCCTGTATCAAGTGTTCCGTGGTTACTTGTAACTGCTAAAAAATGCCGGTATGACCAACCAATCAAATAAAGGACTCTACTCTCAGGATTTTATTTATTTATTTATTTATTTATTTATTTTACAGGCTTGATATACCGCCCAAAACCGAGGTATCAGGGCGGTGTACAATAAAGAAAAAGCGGCTTCAGGCGGGTTGAAAGAGAGAAAGGAACGCCATTCAAAGACAGGAAAGAACTAGGGAGATACAGATAGAAGGACAGAGAGAGGAAGGACAGGGATAATACGACTAGACACTTAAACACGAGGGGAAGGGGGTGAGGGGGTGGAATGTGGCAGTGGGGCTAATATGTCTGTCATGGAGGTGCTGGAAGATTAAAAGCCTGAAAAAAGGGACTAATATATCTGTCATGGAGAAGCTGGGGGGCCAAAAGACTGAGAGAAAAGATGGGTCTTAAGGAGTACTTTGAAACGGGGAAAAGAGGGCTCAGTGCAGAGCGCGTGGGGAAGGGAGTTCCACAGAGCGGGGGCTAGGAAGAAAAACGCAGAATGACGGGTAAGTTCAAGGTGGGCCTGAGATGGAGAGGGAAGGAAAAGACGGTTGGTATGAGACGAGCGGAGGAGACGAGGAGCAGGCTGATGATATATAAGATCAGAAAGATATTGAGGAGTGCTGGTGTGGAGAACTCTATGAGTGGTGATGAGATGCTTGTAAATGAACCTAAATTTAATGGGAAGCCAGTGAAGGGAGAAAATACAGGGAGTAATGTGGTCAGAAGGGGAGGAGAAGGTGAGTAAGCGGGCAGCAGTGTTTTGAAGGAGCTGAAGACGATGAGTTAATATGAGGGAAGACCAGCAAAGACGGAATTACAGTAATCCAAGCGAGAGGTTACCAGGGAGAGAACTAGAATGGTGAGGGATTTAGTGGAAAGAAAGGGCCGGAGGGAGCGAATACGGCGAAAATGGAAGAGACAACTACGGACGAGGGAGGAGATATGAGGGTGAAAGGAGAGGGAGGAATCCAGGGTAACACCCAGGTAATGGAGGGAAGAAACGACAGGGATGGGGAAAGAGGACATCATAGGGGTCAGGATGGGAGGAGGCGTGGTGAAAGAGAACCAGATGGCAGAGGATTTAGAGGGATTAACACAGAAAAAATGATCAGAAAACCAGGATGCTATAAGATTGAGGCAGGCGTTGAGAGCAGATAGGTCTGGGGAGGCAGAGCTAGTGTGGTGGACAAGGAGAATGTCGTCTGCGTAGAAGTAAAAGGAGATAGCAGACTGTTGAATGAGAAGGGCTAGGGGGGCGAGGAAAACATTAAAGAGTAGAGGGGCGAGGATAGAACCTTGTGGAACGCCACAGTGTAGGGGGGAGGGGGCGGAAGCAGAGGAGCCAAAGTGAACAGCGAAGGAACGAAGGGAAAGAAAAGACCGGAACCAGTGCAGCACAGTGCCTCGAATACCAGAATCAGACAAACGGTTAAGGAGAGTGCGGTGGTCGATAACATCAAAGGCAGCGGAGAGATCTAGAGAGACAGCAATGGATAGGTCACCCCGGTCATGAGAGCGGTGAAGTTCACTGAGAAGAGCAAGAAAGATAGTTTCAGTGCTGTGCCCAGGCCTAAAACCAGATTGACGGGGGTGAACAAAGAGGGTAGAATCAAGGTGCGCGGAAAGCTGGGTGAAAACCAATTTCTCGAGAACCTTGGAAAGGAAAGGGAGGTTTGAGACAGGTCGCCAGTGTGCGGGAAGACTAGGATCAAGGGAAGGTTTCTTGAGAAGAGGACGGACCAAGGCATGTTTCCAGGAGGTGGAAAAGCTGCCGGAGGAAAGACTGGTGTTGACTATAGCAAGGATATATGGCAAAAGCTTAAGAGAGGGATTGAGAAGCCAGGAAGAAGGGAGAGGATCGAGTGGACAGGTTGTTTTGTGAGAAGAGGAAATTGCCTTGAGGAGCTCTGCAGAGGTGACAGGGCTGAAGGAATACCATGTGTGAGGGAAGGTACTGGAGGGGGGAGGGGAGAGGATGGCGGAGGAGTCGGAGAGGGAGGGGGGAGGGGAGAGAGGAGGGGGACAGAGGGGAAAGGAAGAGCGAAGGGACTGGATCTTATTAACAAAAAAAGAAGCTAGAGTCGTCGGACTGGGGGCAGTGGGAGGAGGCGCTGATGGAGGGGGGCAGGATGAGGGAGAAGACAGAGAGTGGAGAATCCGATACAAGCAGCGGGAAGAGTTAGAAGAGGAAGCAATGAGGTCTGAGAAGTAGGTCCTTTTGGCCTCAGTGATCATAGTGCGGTAATAGCGATGTGCGCAACGAAAAAAGGTCAGGGAGGCAGGGGAGGGGTGTCTACGCCAGTAGCGTTCAGCACGTCGAAAGTGGGAGCGCAGAAGGTAAAGACCAGAATGATACCAATGATGACGGGACATGGGACGGCAGGAGGCAGGGCGAAGGGGGGCTAAAGTGTCAAGGGTGCTAGTGAGAGTGGAGGACCAGGAATTAACCTGCTGGTCGACAGAAAGAGAGAAAAACTCAGGGGAGAAGAGGGAGTCAGCTGGGGGAAAGGCTTGCAAAGTGAGGGGCGTAAGACGCCATTTGAGAACCTTAAGCGAGGTGGCAGGCATGGAGGAGGGGAGCGTTTGCAGGGGAGGGAGAGAGAAAGAGAATAATAAACAAAGGTGGTCGGACCAGGGAAGAGGAGTGGATGAGATAGTAGAGGGAACATAGGGAGATGAGGAAAAGGTAAGAATGAGATCAAGGGTGTGGCCAGAGGAATGAGTCAGACAATTTACATGTTGAATTAGATCAAGATCAGTGAAAAGTGAGCTGAGAGTCCGATCACGAGGGCGGGTTTGGGAGGAGAGGTGAACATTGAAGTCACCAAGAATAACCAAATGAGAAGAGAGTAGGGACGTCTCAGAGAGGGTGAGCAGAAGAGACTCCCAGAGATCGGAGCGCATAGAAGGAGGGGCATACAGAAGAAGGGGTGGAAGTCCCTAAGCGCAGCAGTAAAGCTTCGGGATAGCGGGGCTGGGGGGACACGAGGGAAAGAGGGTCAGAGGAGCGATGAATAACTGCCACGCCACCACCAGACCGGTGAAGCCGGGGAACATGCAGGGCAGAGTAACCAGGAGGAAGACATCGATGGAGGATACCATCCTCGCCCTCACGGAGCCAGCTCTCGGTGAGGAACAAAGCATCGATTGGCTAACAGCGAACTGCCTATTATCTTAGCACACTCCAATCACAAAGGGAGTTCCCACAAAACAAGGAAAGTCCATATGTGAATGGTATTGCATCAGAATGAAACCGTCCAATCAATCTCACGATTCATACCAGTCGGGTTAACAGATTGTAATTTGAAAATCCATCGTTGTTCAAGCCGTCTCATTGGGTTATGCGATCACCACCCCGAGGATCCTGTGGAATGTGATCAATAACAGACCAGACAAGTTGGTCAAAAGTATGATGATGTTTCAAACAATGTTGAACGACAGGCGCTGAAAGTTCTTGCTGACGAAGTCTTGACGCATGTTCCCCTATCCGCACCCTGATTGCTCGTGTAGTGCTCCCCACATATATGGCCGGGCACGTGCATTATAAAAATATATAACAAACGTGGAATTACAATTAGTCAGCCAACGCCGGTAATAAATCCGGCCTGTTTTCAAATCTGTCCACGTATCACCCAATAGTGAAGTGGCACAATAACTGCAGTCATTGCAAGGGAAGTGGCCTCGAGATGTCCCATCCGGATAAATCGGTCTATCCTTCTCCACCGTCGATTTTACCAGCAGATCCCGCAGGTTAGCACTCTGCGAATGTGCCAAACATAAGGGTTTATTGAAACAAGCATGTAGAGATAACACAGTCCAATGCTTCTTTAATATGTTCATCACTTCAGAACAATGACTCATATAGGGTAAAACCCCCACCATTGTATCCTCAGCCAAATCATCAGTTCCAATGGTGTCCGGTTCCAATAGCCACTCGCAATGGGTATATAAAGCCTGGTGATACGCACGCGAAACATTTTTTGAGGGGTAACCCCTAGATGTTAATCTCAATGATAAGTCCTGTGCATGACATTTAAACTCTGCCGTTAATGAACAAAGACGGCGGATACCCAAAAACTGACCATACGGAAGGACTCTGCGAAGAGGTCCTGAGTGAAAACTTTGAAAATTCAACAAGCAATTTCATTGAACTGGTTTGCGATACAAGGTTGTGGATAGAGAACTCCCCGTCCGAAAAACAATCATGTCCAAAAACTCCAGTTGTGTAGAATCAATGTGAGCCGTAAACTTGATATTAGGTTTCAATGTGTTTAACCACTCCACAAACCTCTGTAGGGACTCATAATCAGACTGCCAAACAAAAACGATATCGTCCAAAAATCTCTTCCATAGAGTTACATATGCAAAAAACGATGACAAATATATTTGTTTTTCCTTGCTCAGATAAGATGATAACATTTTTGAAATTTGTAAATATTTAAATCTGTATATATGTTTAAACTATCTATATACCTAATCAGCATTTACTCAGCATTGTAACCCTCAAATTACCATTTTTATTGTAATTTCAATTGTTTGAATAAGTTTCAATGTAATGTTCAAGTTTTGTTCTATGTAAACCGCTTTGATTTTTCTGAAAGGTGGTATATAAAACCGTTCAATAAATCAATAAATAAACGTCAATCAATGATATTACAAGGAATAATTTGTGGATTATGTACAGGTAACATGAATTGCAATATCTACAGAGAACATATTTACAATCAACATATTTACAGGGGAGTTATGTGTTCACAGATGTTGCGTAGTCAAATATGCTCAGTCAAATATGCCACGGTAGACCAGGCATTGTAGTTGGTAATGGTGCAGGGACAAGTGGCATGGCTAGCAAAGTCTGACGTGACGACGGCATTCCGATTGTTGCCTATCCACCTGGATGGCTTTCAACTGCTTGACTTTTATTTTGGGGCCAGTACTACTTTGCTAAGTCCTTCCCAATGGAGTGTTCAGTGTCCTGCACATATTTTGAGGCGTTCAGTTCGGCTGTGCAGTGGATGGTAGAATGGGCAATTGGCCAAGGCAACATCTTGCACTATTTGGATGATTTCTTGTTGATGTCAGGTGACCAGTGTGCCAGCCAAAGGAACCTGGAAATCTTCAGGAACAAGGCCTCTGAGCTGGGGATCCCATTGTCTGAGAATAAGACAGAGGGGCCAGCCCAGGGCTTGTCCTTTTTGGGTATCAAAACTGATACGGTGGAGATGGTGACACGTCTCCCAGGGGGACAAACTCCGGGTACTGAAGCAGACTGTGTAGGCAATGGTGCTAGCCAGGAAGGTCACATTGAAGCAGCTGCAATCCCTAATGGAGCATCTTAACTTTGCATGCTGGGTGATCCTATGGGCAAGGCTTTATTAGGTGTTTGGTGGATGCCTCTAGAGGCATTGGCAAGAGCCACCATTTTATAAGGGTCAGCACGAGCATGCAGGAGGACCTAGCAGTATGGCATGAGTTTTTAGGGAGGTATAATGGTAGGAATATATGGAGGGAGCTTCTTACCAGCAATGGGTCCTTGGAGCTGTTCACAAACATCGCAGGTGGCACGGGGTTCGGAATTTATTTTGGGGGGGTCAGTGGTGCAAGAACAGATGGTTAGAAGAGTGGCATGAGAGACATCATATTCCTCAAGATATTCCCCATTGTGGTGGTCTTGGCCATGTGGGGCCCCCAGTTCCAGAACAAGAGAATACTTTTCCGGCCAGATAATGCCACCGCGGTGTATGCCATCAACAAGCAGTTGGCTAGGGCTGGGAGGGTGCTGGGGTTGGTCAGAAAGCTTGTGCTGTTGAGCCTGGAGCTTAATATTCTTATTAGAGCTAGTCATGTTCCTGGTGAAGTTAATGAGATTGCTGATGTTCTCTCTCACTTTCAGCTGGATCGCTTCAGGCACTTGGCCCCGTCTGCATCCCCCAGGATGACGCCCATGCCAGTGGCATTGTGGAGCACTGGATGCTGAGCGCCAGCAGAATGGTGATGTTCTCTCTGGCACTTAGCACATGGAAGGCATATTGCAAAGCCTCGGTGCACCTGTGGAGCTTCGCCGGGTGATGGAAATTCGACCCAGACCAGGGAATGTCCCCCAGACAGCTGCTGGATTTTATCACAGGGCTGCTTAATCCTAAATCCAGGCCTCTTCTCATCACCTTGCACCTGTGAGTTATGCACTCTTCTGTGACATTAGACTTGTGAGTTATAAACCCATTTGTAACAAGTGACAAGCTCACATAATTATTTATATATATCTTTAACCACTGTGATAAGGAAGCTTGTAGTGAGCCTATGGAAATAGGAGAAACTAATGATTTTGCTTTTAAGAAAAGTGACAGCCCTGCAGTGCACAGGTTTCAGCTTTTGCTTAAAGAAAACAAGCAGAGAGAAACTGAACCTAGGCTGCCACACCCAAGTTCTGCTGACGTAGTTGCAGGCTTGAAAGGTAATTGCAAGCACCTGTCCAGAGAGGGAAAGACACTGCCCTGGGAGCAGGAATATAAACCTTGGCTAGAGAGAAAGCAGGGAGGAGAGCCCCAAGGAGGAGAGCCCGGGAAGGGAGAGCACGGGAAGAGAGAGACCGGAAGAAGAGAGCCCCGAGGGAGAGAGCAGAGAAGGCTTTAAACCCGTTCCTGATCAGAAGGTTCAGAGAGTTCAGAGGTGGGAGCCCAGAACTCAGCACAGGAGTCAAAGGAGCCAAGCCTGGAACAGGGAGCCGTGGCAGAGCTCCAGGAAGGAACTCAGGAAAGTGAACCAGGGACTGTTTCCCAGAAGCTGGAGGGAGACTGGTGAGCACAGCCAGGGAGAAGTGTCCACAGCTTCAGGTACAATTTATCCTTACCGGGTGGAGCTGTGCTCAAGAGAGACACAGGGATCCTCAGAGAGAATACACCCTGAGACATACGTTAAAAGCTCAGAGCAGGGTACTGCATTACCGGAGCCAGAGGAAATGCAGGTTGAGCCTATTGAGCAGGATTTATTGCCTCCTGAAGTACTCATGGACTGTACTCTATGTCAAGCTGTTAGCATTGAGTCCCTTTGCTAAAGAATAGCTGAAAAGATAAAGTCTCCTGAAAAGTAGAGTAATGAAACCTAGCCTGAACTGAAGGTAGGAACTTGCTCTTTTAATGGGAAGATAGATGTTGCATATACATTTGAATGCTGAATGAAGACAAAGGTAAAAAGAAGATATTTTTACTTTGTTGAATGAAGAAGCTGTGTTTTCTTTATCCGTTATATTGATAAGCAGCTTCATATAATTAATGACTATGAAGCTCATCCAGCCTAAGTTGTAAATAACCTTGAGCGAATGAATGGAGAAGTATCCTGTTACAGTCTACATGGACTTTGTTTGCGTTTGGGGAATAAATTTTGTCATTTGCCTTTACTTTCAGTTTCACGACTACACTTCATCTTAGAAGGCCACAACTACAACTCCCAGCATGCATCACTGGGAAAAATAGTTTATTCAACCTTTTATAAGAGAGGTTAATGGCAACCCTACCCCTCTAAGCCTTAGGCAGAGGGCTGGGGTGTGACACCACGCACAGGCCGATGCTGAAATCCTGTATTAGAGTCCTGGTCTAAAGCACACAGCAGGGTTTTCTAATGCAAGTCTAACACAGATGTTTTGCTCACTGATGCTTGTGCGCAAAAAGTCTGCACTGAACAAGGAAAGCATGCACACATGGGTCTGTGTTAGCAGCACCTAGTGTATATCTTGCATACAAAAAATTTGGTTTGGCATTTGTTGCATGTGCTGGAATGCTATTTGGTGCGTAGAAAACAATATTATTCTGTGCAGAAGTTCTGCTCAGAATAATATCGGTGTTCATAAACATCAATACTATTCTGCACAAAATAATATTAACTATTAGATGATAGAGGAATAAAAGGGACACTACGGGAGGACAAGCCCATAGTAGAGACACAAAGGGGGTCATTTTAGAAGCTCTATTCATGATTTCAATGTCTTTAAAAAGCCCATTCAGATACTGAAATCACATGGACATCCCCTGAGCCATTGTAGAAAGCTCCACATATACACGTGTCTGAGGTGATCACATCTAAGTTGAATGGGAGCACGCCAAGGGCGCGGCTGCGGTGGAGCAAAAGATGCACATGTGCACACAATTTTAGAGCAGCGCCGCACACCTCAATTCGCCATTGGGAATGTCCATGGAAACACCTGCTCCAGGGCTTGAATAGGACTCTGAAACATGTTTGTTTCAGCAAGCCAACAACTGTAAAGTGAAAAGAGACATGCCCCACACTCTCCTAATATTTTTATCATTTGTATAGCACTGCAAGGCATACACAGCACTGTACCAACACATGTAAGAGACGCTCCCTTCTTATCAGAGCTTACAGTCTAATCCCATGCCGCCGTATGTCCCCATTTGTAGAATGGTAGGCCAGTATGTGTAAGGGGGAGATATACATGGGTGTGTTCTCAAATTGTGCCTACGCCATGTCTATGTGCCCAGAATGGCAGTTGTCCATATTCGACACATGCAAGTTTCTGAAATCAGGTGAAAACCTGCACATATGTGAGCCATTAATCCGTACATGCTAGTTTTGCCTTTTATGTGGCAGACGTGTCTTTCAGGGTAGAGACAGGCTGATTTTACAAGATACATATACATGCCTCCCTTTTGACCCTCCCATATTTTTATAAATGACCTGGAAATGGGAACCATAAGTGAAATAATCAAATTTGCAGTTGACAAAAAATGATGCAAAATTGTTAAATAACAAAAAGATTTTGAACAATTGTAAGAGAACCTAGATAAATTGGGTGACTGGGTGTCCAAAAGGCAGATGAAATTTAAAGTGGACAAGTGCAAACCTATGTACTTAGAGAAGAACACAAACTATAGCTACATGATGCAAGGTTCCACATTAGGAGACACCACCCAGGAAAAGGATTTAGGTGTCATCGTGGATAATACGTTGCAATACTCTGTTCAGTGTGCAACAGCAGCCAATAAAGTTAATAGAATGCTAAAGAAAACAAAGGATATCATAATCTCTATATATCGCTCCATGGTGCAACCGCACCTTGAGTAACGCATGCACGTCTGCTCACCAAATCTAAAATAAGATATAGCGGAATTGGAAAAGATGCAGAGAAGGGCAACCAAAGTGATAAAGAGGATAGAAGGTTACCCCTACGAGGAAAGGCTTAAAAGGTTAGGGCTCTTCAGCCTGGAGAACAAATGGCTGAAGAGAGATATGATAGTGGTCTACAAAATAATGGTTAGAGCAGTATGAGTAAATATGAATCGGTTATGTACTCCTTCAAAAAGTATTGTATAAAGACTAGGGGACATGCAATGAAGCTACAAAGATTAGTTCATTTAAGACTAATCAGAGAAAATATTTTTTCACTCAACGCGTAATTAAGCTCAGGAATTTGTTACCAGAGGATGTAGTAAAAACTGTTACCATAGCTGAGTTTAGAAAAAGTTTGGAGATGTTCCTGGAGGAAAAGTCCATAAACCATTATTAAAGTGTACTGGGGAAATCCACTGCTCATCCCTGGGGATAAGTAGAATAGAATCTGGATACTCTTTGAGATCCTGTCAGGTACTTGTGACCTGGATTGGCCATTGTTGGAAACAGGATACTGGGACTGATGCACCATTGGTCTGAATGAGCATGGCAAATCTTATGTTCTTATGTTTTTATATTCTTACATTTATAGGCCAGATAGCATTCCAGCACATGTACATAACATTGTTCCAGCACACTTCCCCTGTTGTTTTATTGCACTACTCCCTTCAGCAAAGCCAGAAAAAAGTTGCAGGTGCTGTACACTGAAAATAGAGATGAAATAGGCTGACCGTTGCTTGGATTATAACAGGATCTTCAAAACATGACCACTTGAACCACCTCCACTGGCTCCCCATTAATTCCTGCATCAAGTATAAAACACTATTAAACGTCTTTAAAATGAAAAAAAAAAAACCTCTGGGCACACAGCCTGAAGACCCTCATCACCAATGATACAAGCACCAGGCCCAGGAGATGTCGCATTGCGGATATGATCTCAACCCCCAGTACCTATACTAAAGCTAGTCAATCCACATCTGGAAGAGCTATATCACTTGCTGCTCCTGCCCTATGGAACTCTCTCCTGGACCACCTAAGAGCAACCCCAGATATCAAAGACTTTCGGAAGATGCTTAAAACCACAATCTATATCGAGCACTTTGGAGACACAACATAATTTGGACAACAGGATAGAGTCAATTGCTTCACAAAGGCTCCCTCTCTTCCACTCCCTGCCATCCTTTCATCCCTCCCCCCTTTGAACCTGCCCTAGTCCTTCTCCTTGGAACTTGCCCTATTTCCTCCAACCTCAGATTTGTCTCTCAGCTTAGCACAACAACCACTCTGTATATAGCGCAGTTTGTATCTAGTTTTGCATATAGTTATATTGCAATAACCCCTATATGTCTACATTGTATAGAGCTACATTGCAATATTCGCCTGCATGCCCCCTCACCCCTCGCTTAATGTTACACCTTTGTTATACTGTAAACCGCTTTGATTTAAGGATAAAGCAGTATAGAAATCCTTTTCAATAAAATAAATAAATAAATGAGTTAACCCTTTATGCCTCCTCAGACCTTGTGTCAAAATCCCAGCATTGAGCTCAACCTTCTGGTCTTCTGTGAACCTCTCTGCATTGGCTAATTGTTTCATTACTAAGGATTTAAATGTGCTGTGCACTGTTATCTGCTTGAAACTTTCTGCATAGTTAGCCTGTGTGTAAAACGTTCTGTATTGGTGTTGCACAAAACTGGGCGCAAGCCTGTAGATAAAACCTAGTGCATTGGCCCCTCAAAGTGCTGTACAACATGTAATCCAAAATAGTATATATATCTAATCTTGTAATGCTTTTATTTAAACAACTTGCAAGTAACCACATACCAGTAAGCCAGATATCAGTGCTGGATGAAATGGTAGAAGCAATTGTTTAGAACAAAATTACTGGTCATATAGATAAACCTGGCTTAGAAAAGGGAGGTCATCCCTATAAAGAACAATTTAGAACAATTCAGAACATTATTTTTACAATGAACATTCTTTTAGAACAATGTAACTAATGGATATACTAGTAAGACTGGGCTGAGAATTCAAAACAGTCTTATAAACTATTAACAACAGAAACTATTTACATAGAGGGAGTCGATGAAACCGTTTGCTATAGTGACTAAACTGTAGAGAAATTATGCGGGTGTGTGTGTGTGTTTATGTTTGTCTAAGTAGGGTCGGTATATGGTTGCTGGTCAGGGTTGATCTGTGAATTCAGGACATCGATATGTTGTAATATTTGAAGGTATAAATCAGCATGTGGATAAAGGAGGACTGGTAGAGATGGTGTATTTGGTTTTACAGAAGGTGTTTGATATACGAAATGTAGCACATTTAAGACTAATCGGAGGAAATATTTTTTCACTCAACATGTAATCAAACTCTGGAATTCATTACCCGAGGATGTAATAAAAGCTGTTAGTGCAGCTGGGTTTAAAAAAGGTTTAGACAAGTCCCTGGAGAAAAAGTCCATAAACACTTATTAAAGAGGACCCGGGAAATCCACTGCTTACGCCGGGATAAGCAACATGAGATCTCTGTATCTTTTTGGGAACCTGACAGGAACTTGTGACCTGGATTGGCAGCTGTTGGAACCAGCTTGATGGACCCTTGGTCTGACCCAGTATGGCATATCTTCTGTTCTTATGTTCTCCCCCATGATGTAAGATTCCTTAGGAAATGAAAAAGTCGTGGGACAGGAGGCAATGTCATACAGTGGATTGCCAACTGGTTAGAGGACAGGAATGCAGAGTAGGAATAAATGGTCAGTTTTCCTAATAGAAAGGGGTAATAGTGGAGCGCCTCAAGGATCTGTACTGGGACTGCTGCGTAACATATTCATTAAACATCTGTAAAAGGGAGCAATGGGCGAAATGATAAAAATTTGCAGATGATACGAAATTATTCAAAGCTGTTAAAAAAACCAAGCAGACTGTGAAGTACCGCAGAAAGACCTTGCCAAAATGGTAGATGAAATTTAAAGTGAACAATGTGCAAAGTGATGCACATAGGGAAATACAATCCTATCTATATTTATGCAGTGCTGGGTTTAACATTAGGAGTGACCACCCAGGAAAAGGATCTTGGAGTCATTGTGAGCAAAGCCTTGGAATCCTCAGCTCGAAGTGCAGCAGCATCAAAATTGTGACTTGAATTATTCTCAAAGCAATCAATAATAAAACACAGTATTCTACTGCCTCTGTATAGATCCATAATGGAACTACATCTTGAGTATCGTGTGCAGTTCTGCTCTCCCCATCGCAAAAAGGTATAGCGGAACCAGAAAAGGTACAGAGAAAGCCAACACAAATGCTGAGGGTACTGGAATGAGTAGCCTATGTGGAAAGGCTGAACAGGTTAGTGCTCTTCAGCTTGGAGAAGAGATGACAGAGGGGATTTGATAGAAGTTTATAAAATCGTGAGCCAGCTGATCCAGGAAGCTAGGAAATTCTTAATTATGCCTTTGGACTGTACCAGAACTATGGGGCACTCCATGAAACCTACAGGTGGCAGATTTAAAATAAATTGGAGAAAGTATTTCTTCACTCATCAATCAAACTGGGGAGTTTGTTGCAAGAGGATGTGGTAAAAAGGCATTTAACATCGCTGGATTTAAAAGAAGTCCATAAACAATGATTAGCCAAGTAGACCTCGGAAAGCTAGCACTCATCCCCGGGAGAGAACTGTGGGAAATGTATCTACTCTTTGGGATCTGCAAGGTACTTCCTAGTGACCCAGAAAAGCCACCATCAAAGAAAGGATACTAGGCTGGATGGCCCTTTGGTCTGACGCAGCATGACATTTCTTTTGTTTTTGAAAAATTGACCTCAGGGCTGTGAATATCAAGCCAGCTTGACTTCAGGGATTTGACACACAGATTTGTGACCTCAGAGCTGTGAGTGAGAAAACGGCTTGCCCAGGCTTCTCTCCAGGTATTCTGTCCTTTTTCTCATTTGACAAAATGCTCATAAAACTTACCAGATGAAGAAGAGCCCCTACGAAGAGCAGAAGCTGTGGTATTGCTGGTGCCATTTTCCCTGCTTCTATGTGGAGAGCAGTGTCAGTGAAACCTTCCTTTGTGAGTTTAGAAGGCAAGCTCCATGAAAGACATGTGGAATTGCAGGACGGCAGTGAGGCAGGTGCCCACTCCCCAGGGGCTCCAATGGTCTGCTGAATTATGTCAGTGCTCAGCTAATAAGTGGGAGGTGTTCACGCTTCATTTCATTTTCCCCTTTCCTGCTTATGGAAAACCTGCACCTTGATGGGGTGACAGGGAGAGGGGCTTGATAACCAATGGTAGAAAGGTGAGACTGTAAACACTGTTTATCATTAACTGCTAGGATATATTCAGTTCCTGATACTGACTAAGGGTTTGGTAATGACATTACTTCATCCTTTTTCTCTCTCCAGGAGCTCTCACAGTTCCTGCTGGGCTTCAACTCTTCCCCTCTTCTTTGGTGGGAATTTTCTTAAAAGCAGAGAGCCCGATATTCAAAGGCATTTACACGGTTTGCAGTTAGTGCAGTTGAATCTCCATGGGTGCCACTGCTACACACCCCAGTGCTAACCGGTTAGCATTGGGATGTGCTGGGGGCATTCTGGGGCAGCCCCCATCGCTAACTGGGCAGCAGTGATACTGAGCCACTGCCCAGTTAGTGACATGTGGCAAAGTCATGCGCAGGAAAGACTGGTCTAACTTTCACTGCAGAGGCCAACCGGGCCACACTACTGCCCAGTGAGCTTCCCAGCAATCCGGGCAACCTGGATAGTCAATACGGAGCCTGGATGTGGCCCTGGCATTGGATATCCAGGTTTAAAGGTCAGTGGTGACAGCTAGCCACCACCACTGAATATCAGGGCCAGAAATACGACAAGACAGTTGCAAGCATATTGAGGGCTCTAGGTGAATAGTCAGCCTTAACTCACCCTCTCCACCCCCCGGCCAAGATTTTGATAATTAAATTCAACAATCCTGATCATCCCAACACCACTCCTCCTACAACAATCCTATAAAAATGCATGACTGGACATCACAATTTTAAATATTAAACTTGCTTTTGCTTTGTATATTTTTGTGTGCCTGCTCTCCATGCAGGTAAAACAAAGTGCTCATGGCTGTCAGAATCTATCGTTGCTATGCCTTGGAAGCTGCTGCCCTTGCTAACTGCCTAGTCTTGCTTAATGGTTGGGCCAGCCCCGATACTACAGTAGATTTCTCCAGTAATCTTCTGCTTCTTAGCTCTGTTGCTTCTTCTTGAGTCTTATTACTAGGTCTCCTTCTTTTGTGTGCTACTGTGGTAGCTTTTGCCTAGCAATTATTTGTATGAGTGCAAGGTATGCTAGAGCCCCTTCTTTTTAGAGATGTTCTTAAGTTTATTCTTAAGCGGTCTGCACTGCGTTCCTGCTGTACATATTTCACTGTCACTCCCACCTGGAAGATGGGAAGTGAGGACAGAGATCTGATGAGGACCAGCACAGCTGCAGCCCTGTTTTACTTAGCATTTAGGTAAACAGGACTTCCAAACCTTTAAACATTAAAAATAAAAAAGAAAACTTTGGGGTATGTTTACTAAACTGCGTTAGTGCAATTCGTGTTAGGAGCCGCGGTAGTGACAGAAACCCCAAATAAGGACATGGGCGGTACATCGTCACCACTAACGCGCGTTCAAAAAATTAACGAGCGTTACTGGGCGCGGTGGCGCGTTACTGCGCGTTAATCGTAAGAAGACGTACAGACACAAAGCACTGAAACAGAGCTGTAGCACAATGGTTACGGTACTGACCGCTGTTACAGGCAGCATGGGTTCGAGTCCCCAGTGTGCCTAACGCAGAAGGCTGTCCCAGGCATCACCCTGTACATTACAGAGGGAATGAGGAGGCTTGTTTTTCGTTACGTTGAGTATTGGTGTCAGAAACACACCCTCGGAGTGTGCCTAGCCACGTACGTTGGTGCGTGCGAGGCTGTGTGCGTTGGTACGTGCGTAGCTGCACACGTACAATCGTGCATGGGTACGTGTGTTTTTACCAGTGTGGGCATCTTATATTACAGACTCTGTAGGGTGTCTTGCACCTATGCATTATGCTAGCAGATGTACGTGTGATGGCCTATGGTTTATCAGAGCCTGTGAGCAGGTGCTGGAGTTTCACAGGGTTGGATTGTGCCAGTCACACCCATGATGCACTGCACATGCAAATCAGCTGTCCACAGATACACACCATGGGGAATGCACCCCCACAGCACCTCGGCCTGGTAGGGGGAACTGACCATGTGCACCCCCACTGCACCTCGGCCTGATAGGGGGTACTGACCGTGTGTTGTACTGGCACAGAGTAGCGACACACCGTCACATTGTGCGGGTACTGTGCTCACCCTGAGGGTGCAGTGAGGCGCCCAGCACTAGGTCCACAGCACCGTCCATGGCTGAAAGAGGCCATGGCGCAGGTCCAAAGCAGTGTTACTGTGTGAGATAGGTAGTGTCTGCAGGACCACCTTGGACATCTCTGTCTGTTTCAGTCAGGTGTAGCCCCCATGCACCAACACCCCCCTTCCCCAGGGCAGCAAACAGGGTCTCCTATCAAAAGATCCACAGTCTACCTCCCTGCAAAGGTGGCAGTAGAGGGGAACATTAACCCTAGTCCTGCTGAGGAACAGACACCCCACAGGGCAGTCAATGCAGCTCTGTACACAGCCATAACACAATAGCAAACAGACATTAGGCCTGGATATGGTATGCTGCACCCCACCACTATCTGATATTCCCCTGGTGCAAGCCATCAGCCACTGCACCCTGCAAGCCACTCCATCACAACACCTACCAGCTGCAAACAGTCTGCTAGTGCCTAGTGGAAATGCCTGCACCCAGAACTGGGATGTCAGCATACACAGCAAGCAGATACATCAGTGACTGGGCCCCAAAAGGAAACCCATATTTATCACATGAGAGAAATACTAGATAGCACCATGGGAGTGCCTAGCCATGCTGTGGTCACTGCACAGTCAGGGTGAGAGTGATCTCTCAGCAGGATATACTGAGGTCACCCTGTCTGTGTAGGTGGTGGCCGGGCACTACAATGTGCCTGTCACTGCCCTATGCCCTGTGCAGATGCACCCTGGCCAGGCCACCCTGTCCGGCCTATACCCATGGTACCTTGCTCCTCATTATGCACATTGGCAGCCCAATACTGGCAACATTGCTGGCAGTGTGGACTGTGGAAGGTGTTTGCAGCCACCACACACTGGATAGACAGACAGCCACCCCCACACCTATGCCAGCATTGTGCTACTATAGAGGTGGTCAGCAGCCATACCCACCACACCAGTCATGGGCATAGTACAGGCATGGATATGGTACACAAGGCTGTTGGGGGGTCACTCCCCAGGGTGGCGAACACTGTCAGAGACCAGACCTGCAGCAAACACCGCAGACATCAGAATGATTGTTATGGTGGAGCTCAATGAGCAAAATGTGCTTAACGTAGGAATTGATATCTGCCAGTTATCAGAGGAAACGTTTGATAGCTGTGTACCATATACCCAGGTGTAGGGTGGCATTGCTAAGGTATGCAACTGCTAGTATTGGGAGATACAGGCAGGGCCCAATGTCTTGCCTCTCCAGGAGGCATTGGCCAATGGGGCCTGTGGGTGGGTGTGTGGCCCTGTTGGCTGCTGCTTTACGGCAGAGTTCCCCAACTCCAGTCCTGGTGTTCCAAACACTGTTCGGGTTTTCATGCTGTCCCTCATAAATATGCATGAGCTACATCTGCATACCATGGGGGTGGTGCATAGCTATGCAGCACAGGCATCTTTATTAGAGGTAGCATGAAGCCGGAATGGTGTGGGGCCCTCCAGGACTGCATTTGCGGGACTCTGCTTTAGGTAATGTGCCTGTTTCTGGTGTCTGTGTTTGGTGTGGTAAAATATAGGCCTGCGTATGTTCACTGCAATAAAGGAGTGTCTTTACTATCACTGTTTAGTGGTGGGTAAAACTATGGGGACTGGGTTGGCAGGAGCCCCAGCTGGGATTTGAACCTGTGACCCTCTGGTCTTACAGGCACTGGCTGTGTCTGTTGCACCACACTGTGGCCACAGAGACAGTGCAGTCCCTGGAGTTAGTTAAACCGGCCTGACGAGTCAGAAACCCTGCTCTGCAACAGGTTTACTGTGGCCTCATTTACCTTGTATGCAGACAAAGGTGCACATAAACCTCAGAAGAGACCTCAGAAAAGGGGCACACACCCATAACCAAGCTGGGCAACAATGATATCATTGGGCAACATTACACAACACTCACAGGACAGCTCCATTACAATGACATGATCTTTGAAAGGGTCTGCGGAGCGTAGACCCTTCCACACATCATTTCTTTTTTATTTGGTGCTTTCCAGGGAGTGTTGTTCCTTGTTGCCCATTGCTATCACTGTTGCCCAGCTGAATTATGCTTTTGAAAATGCTTCTTGTGGTCATTTTTAACGTTTTATGTGAAATTTTGTTCTGTGCACATGTATCACACTGCTCACGTTTTGTGGGTTTCCCCGATTTTTCTGTACATTGCTGACGGAAATGGTTTCTCTTCCCTTTAAATGCCTTTAACGACAGGTTTTCATTCGCGTTGGAATTGAGCTCAGAAATTCAGTGCGTTAGTATGAGGGGAGCCTCTCCCCGCCCACTCTCCGCCCATTGACCCCTTCTCTCCGCCCACTCTCCACCTTCTGCGCTGTTTTAACGTGCCGCGGAGGTTTACGATCATTAACTGCGGTTAACGCGCGTAAAGTACGTTTAACGATCGTTCGCACGTCCGAACGTGCGTTCTGACATGCGAACGATCGTTAAACGTACTTTACGCGCGTTATTCACGATTACCGCACTTTAGTAAACATCCCCCTTTGCATAAAAGAGGGACTTTTAGAGGGTAATTTTATGTGTAAATCTTTTTTATTAATTTTCACATATTATGACAGCAAAGCAACATACAGGTAGAAACATTACAAACCAATTAAAATATTGTAAACAACATACAGAATAAGATATGTTAAACACGAAGGTTATGTATATCTTAGGCTTAAGATTATATAATCAAACCAGATAATAACGATACAGCGACAAGATTGAATTGGGTGAGTGAAATATACAACATACCAAAGAAAGCTGCCCGCATACTTGCAGGTCAGATTCCCCCCTGATGACACCCACCTTAGAGCTAGATTCCCCCAAAGGATGGAACAGAAGATACTAAAGATAAACGACCGGGTACGAGTCTGGGAGTTGTGGGTCAGCAAGTGGTAAACTTTAAACATTAACCAACCCAGAGTGGTGCCAACCAGCAAACCTCCAGGAAAAACTGTAACGAACAGCCCCCCCGCTTCCTCCCGACTCTGACTCAGTTCCCTTTATTACTACCCCTTCCTCCCCTCCCCTCCCCTCCCCCCCCCCCTTTATCCGGATCAGGGATGTTCCCACCCCACCCACTCGCTCCCCAGTCCAGTCCGTCCAGGAGGACAGCACCGGCAGGCCCGGGGTTAATTCTTCTCCCGAGCCCACCCCCTCCACCACTAATTACTAAACCGTGGGATTCCGCCGAGACTGCTATCCCGTCACCCCCCCCCAGTCCCGTTACCTCCCCCCCGAAACAGCAAACTAGGGAGGTGCCTCCAAAACTAACCGATTGCGCTGGCATGAGTGACCAGATCGACCATGGCAGATCCACTGCTGCTCCAGCTGAGCTCTTTAGCTACTTTAGGAATTCAAGGTTCCCCCATAATACGCCGTCGCACCCCCGTTGGCAGTAATTGCACATGAGGTCCCCACATCTGCAAAAAACAAGACCATCGCCGTCCCACCCCAGCAGCATACATCCGGTCCATAAGCAACACTTTATGTAGTCTAAGTCTCCAGAACCCATAGCTGGGCCCCCGCTCATCCATCCACTGTTGCAACACCGTCATACGGGCAGTCATCAGCACCAATCGCAGCCACCGCAGTCCCAATGCCCCCAGGCTTCCCCCCATTCATCCTCCCATACATCCAACACCACGTTCTGTGCACTGAGCGGTTCCAGAGGCGATAAGCATCGTCGAAGATGACTTAACACCCGATCCCAAAAGGCCTGGACCTTGGGGCAACTCCAAAACATGTGACCCAGCGTCGCCCGAGTTGCTCCGCATCGAGGGCAACAATGACTCGTACTGACCCCCGCCCTCCACGCCCTCACTGGTGCAAAATACAGACGACGCATGATCCGATACTGGGTGTCACGATGAATTACTTGGACACTTAGTGTCGGGATTGCTGCCAACCCCCCCAGAATCCGCTCTGTTCCGATCTCAGCCCCCAGCTCCTCAAACCATACCGTCGCCAAAGCTTCAACCTCCAGAGGCGACACTCCCTCCCAGAGCATTTTGTGAAGCCCGGATACCCGAACCCCCGCATCCCCCCCCATCAACGCCAACTCAATCTCCGTGCACACCTCTCCCTGCAGCGTGTCCAGAGGTATCGAAGAAAGATAACTCCTTAGCTGGGCATAATGAAAAACGTCCCGATCTCCTAAGAGATACTGACGACGCAGCTCAGAGAATGGCAACATCGCCCCCTCCGTGGTCAGCACCTGCTCCAGATTCACCACCCCGAGGGTCTCCCAGCGCTGGAAATGGGAGCACCCCAGGCCCGGTAGGAAATCTGCGTTGCCTCTGATAGGGAGATAGGGCATATAAGACGCTGAAAGCCGACGTCCCACGCAAAAGGATCGCCATGCCTGCCGAATGGGCTTAAAAAGAAATTCCCGAATCTCCTCAGGTACCACCCAAAGCGTCGTAGCATGCAACAAATACCGCAAACGGAGAGGTGCTAATACGGCCTCCCACATCGCCGTCGGAGAACAGTCAGACAAATCCCACAGCCAATCTCGGACATACCGCAAAAGACACGCCACATTGTATCGCTTGATGTCCGGGAAACCCATACCTCCCAGGCCCCAAGGCTGCCGCAATATCCCCAAACGCACCTGGGGCCTTTTCCCCCGCCAAAGGAGTCTATTGAACAGGCACTCCAGCCGCCGAATGTCTGCGCGCCTAAAAACAACGGGAGAATCTGAAGCGGGTATAGTATTTTAGGAAAGATCGCCATCTTGCTGAGAGATACTCGACCCCCCAGTGACAACGGTAAGTCTCGCCATCTAGCTACACAAGCCGAAACCTCCCTCAATATCTTAGATACATTGAGATGATAAAGATCCCCCAGCCGTGCCGGCAGGTGAATCCCCAGATACTTAAAGTACTCCTTTGCCCACTTCAAGGGGAAGGGTCCCTGCCATCCCTGATGCCCTTCAGGTGCTATGAACATTGCTTCCGACTTATCGAGATTGAGACGAAGACCAGAAGGGTCCCCGTATTCCTCAAGAAGCTGCAACAAACAAGGCAGACCGGCCACATGGTCCCCCAAATGTACTAGCAAGTCGTCTGCAAAAGCAGCAAGACGAAACTCCTCCCGCCCCATCTGAATTCCCCGAAACTGGGAAGAGGCCCGAATGAGGGACAGAAGAGGCTCCAGCGATATTACAAAGAGAAGGGGTGATAACGGGCATCCCTGCCGGGTGCCCTTCTGGATGTCGAAATCAGCCGACATAATCCCATTGACCATGACCGCCCCATGTGGATGAGCGTATAGCAAGTGTATCACATCAACAAAAAACCCTGCAAACCCCATTGCTTCCAGAACCTGGTACATGAACCCCCAGTTGACCCGATCAAAAGCCTTCTCGGCGTCAAAGCTAATCAGTAAAGAGGGGTCCCCGGTCAGTCGCCCCGCCCCAAGCGACAGCAAAATCCGCTGCAAACTGTATGCTACCTGACGTCCACGCACAAACCCCACCTGGTCCCTATGAATCAAGAATGGTAAGTAGTTGGCTAACCGATCCGCCATTATTTTTGCAAGAAGTTTAATATCTACATTAAGCAGAGAGATGGGGCGGTAGGAGCTCGGCAGAAGAGGATCCCGCCCGGGCTTAGGTAAAATAGTAATCAAAGCTTTGTTGGCTTCAAACGGGAAACTACCGTGCTGTACCAGATCCTCAAAGTATCCCACCAAGGGGGACACCACCGCATCCCCCAGGGCTTTATAAAACTCGCTACGGTACCCATCGACCCCCGGAGCCTTCCCATTCTTCAATTTCCTTATGGCGGTTTGAACCTCCTGTCCAGTGAGGGGTTGGTTAAGGGACTCGAGATGCTCTGCCGCAAGCATTGGCAGCCGGCAGCGTTCGAGGAAAAGATGCCCCTCTAGCTCTTTATCGCCATTGCTGGCATAGAGGCCCTGAAAAAAGTCAGCAAATACCTTTTCGATGGCCGCAGAGTCACGCGTGATGGTCCCATCTGCCTGCCGAATGGCCCCGATCTTTCGGGACACCCCGGCCGGTCTCAGCAACGAAGACATCAACTTGCCAGCTTTATTCCCAAACCGATAGAGCCTATACCTATAATATAACAACGATTTCTGGGCCCTCCGGTGGAGCAACATCTCCAGCTCAGCTTGCACCTCTCGAAGCCTACACAGATTAGCCGCCGTTTTAGAACCTGCCACCACCCGGCGCGCCCTGCCTAAGTCCCTTTCCAACTGTAAAATCTGTTGATTCAACCTTTTGCGCCACTGACACTGATAGCTAATTATGTCCCCACAGAGCACAGCCTTCCCAGCCTCCCAGAAAAGGGCCGGGGATACATCCGGCGTCGCATTCAAAGTCTCATATTCCTTCCATCTCTTCCTCAGAAACTCTTCAAAAGATGCATCTCCACATAACTCCAAAGGGTATCGCCACGTGCTACCCCCAGGGGGGCCACTCCCTCTCAGCTCCAAAATGACCGGCGCGTGGTCAGATATAACAAGAGATCCAATATCCGCTCTCGAGACCCAGCTGAATAACGATTCCGTAACTAAAAAGTAATCTATACGAGACCAAGTCCCATGCGCTCGGGACAAATGTGTATAATCTCGGTCTCCAGGGTGCAATGCCTGCCAGATGTCTAGCAAACAGTAGGCTTCACTTAACCCCCACAAACGTTGCCGCGCCCGTCGGCCCCCACTACCCGTAGGCCCGGACCTATCGAGGCCGACGTCCAAAACTTCGTTGAAGTCACCGCCTAGTATAACCTGATACCCACCAGCATCGGCTAGCAGTTGAGAAATATTCTGAAAAAAATCGAGCCTCGTAGACATTCGGCCCATAGACCGAGCATAGTACCACTTTCCGTCCGGCGAGTCTCCCCCAGACACCTACATATCTGCCCTCAACGTCCGAAACTACCTTTTCTTCAACCCAACTAACCGACTTAGCCACAAGGATGGCCACTCCGCGCTTCTTCCCCACCGCAGGGGCTCCATACACATGTGCAATGCGACCGGTACCCAATTTCATATGTTCCACCCCCGACTGATGGGTTTCCTGTAACAAGATCACATCCGCCCGTTGACGTTTTAAATGCTGCAAGATTTTATAACGCTTCACCGGGGAGCCCAGCCCACAAACATTCCAAGAGACTATTCGCAAACTCTTATCCACCGCAGATGGTGAAACCAAGATACCACAAAATAAGATTCCAATTCGTACCAGAGCGGCAGCCCCCCCAGCCAAGGGCCCCCCTCCATGGCCTCCAAACCTGGTCATTCCAACAGAATCGAACACCCAGCTCTCTCAAAACAGTGCCACTCACACTGTCAACCACACATCCATCCCCCCCTATACAGCTAATTTCCGTTACCCCCCCACCCCATCCACCCTTAAGCTATCAAACCCCCCCACCCTTCCATCCCCCTCCCCCCCCTCACCCTCCCATCCGCTCCCCCACTCACCCCATCCACAATCTCACAGCCAGCCCTCCCTGGCCCCACCATGCCTTCCTGAGCATGCAGCCCCCCCTGCCCTCCCCCCTCATAGTACCTCTCCCATCCCTCCCCCTAGCTTGAGTATATACCCAAAGGATTAACAAGAGAGCAGTGGAGGGGAACTTAGGATCTCCCCCGTCCCACCACCCCCGACAGGTCTTAACTGATTACCGCCCGAGTGTTCCCCCTATCCTTGGCCGCTCTTCCAGTATGCCCCCCTAGTTCAATGGCTCCCCCAAGTCACCCCACCCTGCCTGAGGAGGTGGTCCAGTAGGTACAACACAGTATCCATTCCTTACTAAAAGTTGGTGAGAACCCCCCCCGGCCCCAGAAGGGGGGAGGGGTGTAGCAGAAGAGGTCCATGGACACCGAGGCAAAGCCACAAACCGGGTCCGGCCATCACCACCCCGCCCTCCCTCCGCTGCTCATAAGCCTATCCACTACCCAGATGCCCAAGCCCAGCGACCAGGCCACCGGGTTCCCTGTACCCCCCTCAAACAGGAAAGGTGCCTCCCCCCACACAGAATCACACAGAACCTGGCTTTCACTAATGCACTTCACGTAGCTCACGATCGAGGTGACATTTCGGTGGCGGTTGCCTTGGATCTTTCAGCGGCGTTTGATTTAGTTGATCACTCTCTTCTTCTTCACCGGCTCCGGGAAGCTGGTCTTTGCAGCACTGTTCACCATTGGTTTCACTCTTTTCTCTCTTCTCGCTCCTGCACAGTCCTTTCTTCTTCGTCTGCGTTCTCCCCCTCCGATCCACAGCACCTTCCTTGTGGGGTTCCCCAGGGTTCCGTTCTTGCCCCTCTTCTCTTTAATCTCTTTCTTGCCCCTCTAGCTCTTCTTATCCAACAGTCAGGTCTTTCAGCTTTTTTCTACGCCGATGATATCCTCCTACTCCATCACACCTCCCCTTCCTGTCCTGACCTCACTCCTCTGAATTCCTGTCTTTCCTCTGTTGCAAACTGGCTTACCACTAATTGTCTCCATCTTAATCTTACTAAGACTCTTGCCATCTGGTTTACTTATGGTGAACCCCCCCCCCCCCCCCCCCCACTTTGGCCCCTTCTTTTTCCAACTCCCCTGTCCCGTTGGTTTCTACATTTAAATATTTAGGTGTTCACTTTGACTCAGATCTTTCCTTTCATTCTCATATCTCCCATATCACCAAAACTTCTTTTTTCTTTCTTCGACAAATCCGGTCAATTCGTCCCTTTCTCTCTTCCTCCGCTCTGTCGACACTGGTGTTATCCTTAGTCATGTCACGGGTGGATTTTTCCAATGCACTCTTTCTCGGTCTTCCTAAGAATCAGGTGGTGAGGCTTCAAAGGATACAGAACACTGCTGCACGTCTTGTCACATACTCCACTCTTCGAGATCATGTTACTCCTTTACTTTTTAATCTTCACTGGCTGCCTGTTTCTTTTCGTTCACAGTTTAAGCTACTGACCCTCCTTCACAAGGTTTATCACACTGGTACTCCATCCTACCTGTCCGACCTTCTATCTTTCCATTCCCCTCGGTACACACCCCGTTCTTTCCACCTTAACCGTCTTGCTCTTCCCTCCCCCTCCCACGCCCACCTCCAATTCACACGCTCATCTGCATTTTACTTCGCTGGCCCCGCACACTGGAACTCCCTCCCTTCCTCCCTCCATCTGGAATCACAATTCTCTATCTTTAAGCAAAATCTCAAAACCCATCTGTTCTCCATAGCCTTTAATGTTCCCTCCCCATTTGTGTGAGTCCTTTTCTACTGTACCTATCTGCCTCTTGTCTCCTGTCCTGTGCTCCCCTACTTTCACTTTTCTGTCCTTTATAAAATATGTACATTTCTTCTTTCTTTTCTGGCTCTGGCCATAGTTTTTATGTATTATGTATTGTTTATATGTATCCTGTGATTCATATATTTTATGACCTTTTTATGTATCTTACCATTGGTCACAGTTTTTATGTATTATGTATTGTCTATATGCATTGTGTGATTTATGTATTTTATGACTTTTTATGTATTTTATTATTGTACACCGCCTTGATTGTTTTGAAAGGCGGTTTTTATCAAATTATTAAACCTTAAACCTTAATCATGGGAAGAGTTGACAAAATCCCCCTCCCCCTACAACGGGCACCACCCCCCCTTCGTCTGGTCACCCGAAGTGAAATGAGGAAAGGAGGAAACAAGAAGGCAGGAACCCCTCCCCCCCCCCCCGAAGTCCAGACCGGTTACCAACGTCAGGCAGATGCCCACCGTAGTTATGGACCGTGAGGTCCGACTAGACAGAGTTATTCCCGCCTGCTGCCCACCCTGGCATATCATATTGAATACACAGTAACATCCCCGGGGCGCAGGAAAATACAAAGGGATAGCCATTAAAAGACATGAAATTCTGAGAAGTAAGAGAACCAAGAGAGTCGGAGCACATGGAGATTCAAATGGAAATGCATTGGAGAAGGAGAACACAAGTGTAAGAAAGTGCATGAAATGAGAAGTACCATATCTAAGAGGGTATGAGAAATGAGAGCGGTAATTGAGGAGATTTCAGGAAATGAGAAACTTAGGAGATCCCAGGGATCCGCCCTCCCAAGGGCCCGGCTGCAGGGCGCTGTCAGTCAACCGCTCCCTGCCCGCCAAATAGGCCCAATGCACTTGAAAACCTTCGTACCTCTTCAATAAGGGGGGGTTAATCAATTGCTGAAAAATCTGAGCAGTAACCCAGCATAGAAGTACCAGGAACAGTCACCCACACTATATGAAATGCAGTGCTAGAAAACAAGTATAACTGTCTTAAGCATGCTGTAAACTAAACATGAAACAATAAACAAGAAACAATTGCACAGTTTCAGTGTTCAGTGACAGTTTAAAGGTCCTCTGCACTCCGAAAACAGCCGAAACCTCTTGGCCGCCAAGCCAACCGACTCAGCAAAAATAAGCTGGAGAGAACCCAGTCCATCAGCTAGCAGTTCCAACAAGAAACAACAAAACCCCGGCCCCGCACTCCCCACCTCGAGGGAGGCACACCGGAGGGCCCGGGCCGCCCATGTCCCAGCATGAACCCGGAACCCCAGGGTTCCCCATCACATCTTACTGCTTCACTGAGAGTCTCTCCTCAACCAAGTCCGTTGCAGTAATCTCTCGCCTCTTCAGGGGAAGAGAACACTCGATTCCCCCCATCACTAAACACACGTAGAATCGCTGGGTACGCCAAGGTGAAGCGGATACCCCGCTCGATCAGCTTCTTGCACGTGTCCTGAAAGGCCTTGCGCTGCAGGGATACCCCGGTGGAGTAGTCCTGAAAAATAAGGACTTTGCACGTGGCAGCTCCAGAGCGTTTCAGCTGCCGCGAAGCCCGCAGCACTCCATCCTTCTGGGCTGCGTTTAGGAAGCGGGCGATTACTGCCCTGGGTCGTTGCTCTCCGGACCGATAAGGCCCCAGCCTGTGTGCCCTTTCCACCACCACATCCCCCACATCTGCAGACAGGGGTAGGTGAGCCGGCAACCACCGCTCCAGGTGCCACCGTAGATCTTTTTCAGGCACGGACTCTTCAATCCCGATAAACCGCAGGTTGTTTCTCCTGCTGCGGTTTTCTAGGTCCTCCAGTTTATCATGGTGTTTTCGGAGGGCTGCCTCTAGGCTCTCAATCCGGGCCACGTCTCGCGCCCGCAGATCTTCCAAGGAGCCTATACGATTCTCCGCTTGTTCAACCCGCCGAGTAAAATCAGAGACTGCTTGAGCAACCTCTTGCATCTGGGTTGATAGCCCCCTGAGCCGATCCTCCAAGGCCACCACCACCGCTTTGGATACTTCGGCAACTAGCGACGAGGCCTCCAACTGTCCCGGGGTCGCCTGCACGGTGTCAGCCATTTTTGTCTCACCACCTCGTGCTCGGTCTCGGCGGGTGTTTCTCGTTCCATACACCTTTATCCCCAGGGGTTGAGTTCTGGGAGAGGACCAGCAAGTACCCACTCGTTCTCCCCAACTTTGCAGCGGTACAAATACAGATAATGGTTAATAATGCCGGCGGGGGGGAGAGCAGGCTCCGGAGCCGAGACACATGCATCCTCTCAGCTCACCATGCCACCGGAAGTCCCCTAGAGGGTAATTTTATAACTGGGTGCCTAGTTCAAGGCACCCAAACATGCCTATTTTATAAGAAAAAATAGGCACTTACTTTTATTTATAAAATACTAGCATAAGTAACTGAAAATGCACCTTACGTTCAGGTGCAGATATTTACACCAGCCCTACAGTTGGCATAAATGCTCATGCCTAGATTTTTCAAGAATGCACATCAATTTTAATATTTTATAATCTACATTCTACAAGCATAATTGTGTGCACCGCCCAAACTTCACTCATGTGCATGCCCACAGTGAAGGTACAAACCATCAGGGTCGGCACAAGGAGATGAGGCGCCCTAGGCGGACCTCATCCCTTGTGCCCCCCCCAATTGCCCCCCCTCATTGCTGCCACTGTCGCCCCTCACTGGGACCTACAGCAGTGACAAGGACCTGAAACAGCCCCATGGCACTTACCTTTAAACTTTGTAGCAGCGGGGCTGTCTGTTTCCATGCCCACCGATGCCAGCTTCCTTTTGTATGGGGATTGGTGCTGGTGGAAGCGAAAGCAGATAGCCCCATGACACTGAAGTTTTAAGGTAAGTACCACCACTGCAGGTCCCCTTGCGACAAACAAGAAATGCTTTCTACTACCTTTAGAAACACCTCAGTCCAGCGGCTTTTAAAGCAGCAGAGCCACAGGAGCAAAGGAGAATGCTGTCCATGCTGTGCTCAGCTGCTTTAAAGGGCAAATCAGTAAAGGAGGCTTTGGGTGCCCTTAAAGGTTGTGCGCCCCGAGCTAGTCCCTCACAGGCTCGCCTGTTAAAGTGGCAGTATGGGTGAAGGGAGGCCCAGACCCTGTATGGGCGCAGCATGAGGTTGGCATGGGGCCTTCTGTCAAACGGGGCCCTGTGCCACAACATGCTCACATATGCGTAGGGCCAGCCTTGATCTGTACAGTGCTGCATATGCCTTGTAGCACTATACATATTTTCTTATGATCAGTAGTAGTAGTAGCAGCAATGCCCCTTCACCAGCCCTGAACTCAGCCAGACCAAACCTTGCTGGAGCTGGACAAACAGTTCTACATTTTTCCTGAGCTTCACTTCCTTCTTGCTCCAGTCCTCCTCCTACCAGAAGACTTTCTTCTTCCAAACAATTATGTGGTTCCTGCACTGCTCCTGCTCCTGGTTCAAGGCCTTTGGATTCTTGATCTTCGCCTGGTCCCTGCACTGGGCCTAGCCTCTCCAGCTACACTCCTGCCTGGTGTAGGCCCTGACACAGGGTGACTGGAGATAGTGTTTGAGCACATAAACTGGATCTACTTTTATCTTTCCAACCCAATGGAAGTTGCAAAGAATTATACAAAAAGAGTTGAGAATGTCTGACCATCTGGGGGCAAAGTAATTCTCTAAAAATTAAACAGAATGGAATGAAACTTGGCATGGGGAACAACCTGTGAAAAGACACTTCAAGTTTGAAAATGAGCCAGATCAGATTGGAGGTTCTTAGAGAAATTATCCCCCCCAAAAAATGTGTCAATACATTTCTACTGAAGAAGGAGTTACAGCTACTGCAGCATAGAAACGTACTGCCCAATATAAAGTTTGGCTGATAGTTACACACTGTGGCAGTCAGTCATGGCATTTGAAGGACTACCAAAAGGGACTGCTACAGCTGGAAAAAAATCTGCACTTGTATTTATCTTCTGGAATATACTCTAAATCTTCAGGAAAAAGGGCATTTTTGGGTTAAAGCTGATAAATCTGTGTATTTTAGAATTCAGTGTTTTGCTGAGTCAGTCAGAGTACCACCAGAGAGCTTCTCATTTAAATCAAATCAGAGTATAGCTTAGCATAGAAAATAAAATTGAGTAAATAGTCACTGAAATAAATTTGTTTCTAGAGAGCTTTTTATTGCAATCAAATCAGAGAATAACTGAGCATATAAGTAGAATAAATAGTCTCAGTGTAGAGAGAAATAAACTTGTGACCTTTACAAAGAGGCCTTCCAGTTAGGAGGCAAAAGATCTGTGAAATTGTCTTAAATAGGTGTTAAAGCCAAGTGACAAATCAAAGGGGCAATTTGAAAGGCTCCCTTTATCAAATCAAGGGCTGTGTGAATCACCAAGGAAATTGGTAGGACTTTATCTTAGAACACAGGTCAGGTCACTAGGTAGCAAGCCAGCTTTTATTAAGACTTTTGATAATCTTAGCTTTATAGGCTCTTAAACCTATTAAAGGGAAGGAGGTGCCCATATTCACTTTTCTTTATCTTTATTCAAACACTTGATAGACCACCCAGGCCAGAGCATCAGTGCGGTGTACAATTCAAAAATGTCAGCTGCTAGAAACAAAAGATGGAAAGGAACGCCAAAATGCAATAGGACAGAGAGACAGCTAAATAGGATGGAGGACAGAAAAGACCCAAAGAGGGACGGGGAAGAGGGGGAGAAAGGAAAGGGGGAGAGGGAAACAGGAAAAAATCAAGGAGGATGGAAGGCACGACTAGGGGATGAGGCACCATCAGCAGGGGGAGGAAGATCGAAGGCCTGACAGAAAAGGTGGGTTTTGAGGAGGGCTTTGAAGCAGGTGTAGGACAGTTCAGTGCGGAGAGGAAGGGGAAGGGAGTTCCAGAGGGCGGGTCCTAGGAAAAAAAAAGGCGGAGCGGCGGGTAGATTCCAGGTGGGCCTGAGTAGAAGAAGGAAGGAAGAGACGGTTGCCGTGGGTCGAACGAAGAAGGCGGGGAGAGGGCTGAAGATGAATGATGTTGGCCAGGTACTGGGGGGTGTCGATGTAAAGAACCTTATGAGCGATGATGAGCAACTTAAAGATAAACCTGAACTTGATCGGAAGCCAGTGCAGAGTGAGGAGACACGGGGACACGTGGGAGCATGCAGGGGAGGAGGTGACAAGACGGGCAGCAGCATTCTGAGCAAGTTGGAGACGGCGAAGCTGGGAAGAAGCGAGGCCTGCATAGATGACATTACAGTAATCCAAACGGGAGATTACCAAAGATAGGATGAGAGTGACAACAGAAGGCGGAGAAAGAAGTGATCGGACGGCCTTGATACGACGCAGGTGGAAAAAGGAGGTACGAATGACAGAGGAGATATGTTTGTGAAAGGAAAGGGATGGATCTAAGGTAATGCCCAGGTAGCGAAGGGTTTGTATCAGGGGGATAGAGTGAGAGCCCATAACGGGCGACAGACTGGATATTCAAGTGTGACTGGATATTCTCATAAGGAATACATTAATTAAAGACCTGAGATTAATTAATCTTGAGGTGAAAAAGTCCATTAATAGTATTACATATAGTTGTATTTGTATAAGTATCGTCAGCAAACTTAAGTAAGTAAACAACTTAAATACCTAAACAGAACCTATAAACTAAGCATTTGATTTAATAAATGAAGAAAGAACAGTAAGGAAATCCACAGTACTACATTTTAACTTTCAAAAGGGAGACTATGATAAAATGAAGAAAATAGTTAAGAAAAAACTAAAAGGAGCAGTTGGAAAGGTTAAAGATTTACATCAAGCTTGGGTATTGTTTAAAAAACCTATCTTGGAAGCCCAGACCAGCTGTATTACATGCTTTAAGAAAAGCGGAAGGAAGTCCAAAAACCAGCCAGCATGGTTTAAAGGTGAGGTCAGAGAGGCTGTTGTAGCCAAAAAAGCATCTTTCAGGAAATGAATAAAGGAGCCAAATGATGAAAACTGGAAACAACATAATAACTGGCAAATTAGATGCAAGGCATTGATAAGGCAGGCAAAGAGAGAATATGAAAAAAAAAAAAACCCTTGCCATGGAAGCAAAAACGCATATTAAAAACTTTTTCAAGTACATTCCTAGCAAAAAACCTGTAACAGAATCAGTTGGACCATTAGATGAGAGAGGGATAAAAGGAGCACTAAGAGGGAACAAGGCCATAGCGGAGAGACTGAATGAATTCTTTGCTTCAGTCCTTACTGAAGAAGATGTAGGGAAGATACCCGTGACTGAAATGGTGTTTAAAGGTGATGCATCAGAAGAATTGAAAGAAATATCGACAAACCAGGAAGATATAATACAACTATTAGATAAACTAAAGAGTTGCAAATCACCTGGACTGGATGGTATACATCTGAGAGTGTTGAAAGAACTGAAATATGAGATTGCAGATCTACTATTAGTAATCTGTGAACTATAATTAAAATCATTACGATATCTGAAGATTGGCAAATGGCCAATGTAATACCAATTTTTAAAAAGGGCTCCAGGGGTGATCTGGGAAACTACAGACCAGTGAGGCTGATGTCAGTTCCAGGCAAAATGGTAGAAACCATTATAAAGAACACAATTAATGAACATGTAGATAGTCATGGTTTAGTGGGAGAAAGCCAACATGGCTTTAGCCAAAGAAGGTCTTGTCTTACTAACCTGTTATATATTTTTTGAAGGTGTGAATAAACAGGTAGACAAATGTATGCCAGATGATATAGCATATCTGGATTTTCAGAAAGCCTTTGACAAAGTCCCTCATGAGAGATTCTTGGCAAAATTAAAAAGTCAGGGGATAGGAGGCAATGTACTCTGGTGGATTAGGAACTGGTTAAAAGAAAGAAAGCAGAGGGTAGGGCTAAATGGCCAATTTTCCTAATGGAGAAAGGTGAATAGTGGAATATACCAGGGATCTGTGCTGGGTCCACTGCTTTTTAACATATTCATAAATGACCTGGAAATGGGAATAACGAGTGAGGTAATCAAATTTGCAGATGACACAAAATTATTCAAAGTTGTTAAAACCCAAGAGGACTGTGAAAAATTGCAAGAGGACATTAATAAATTGGAAGACTGGATGTTCAAATGGCAGATGAAATTTAATGTGGACAAGTGCAAAGTTATGACCTAGGAAAGAACAACCCAAGCTATGGCTACATGATAAGGTTCCACATTAGGAATCACCACCCAGGAAAAAGATTTAGGTGTCATCATGGATAACATGTTGAAACCCTCCACCCAATGTGCAGCAGTGGCCAAGAGGGCAAATAGAATGCTAGGAATCAGAAGAAAAGGAATAGAGACTAAAACAAAGGATATTATGATGACTCTGTATTGTTCCATGGTGCCACAACACCTTGAATATTGTGTGCAATTCTGGTTGCCATATCTTAAAAAGGATATAGTGGAATTAGAAAAAGTACAGAGAAGAGCCACCAAAATGGTAAAGGGAATGGAAGGATACCCCTATTAAGAGAGGCTAAAAAGGTTAGGGATCTTCAACCTGGAAAAGAGACGGCTGAGGGGAGATATGATAGAGGTCTTTAAATTAATGAATTGAGTGGAACGGATAAACGCAGATCGATTGTTTACACCATCAAAAAGTAGAAAGACTAGGGGACATGCAAAGAAGCTACAGTGTAACTCATTTAAGACTAATAAAAGAAAATATTTCTTCACTCAACGCATAAACTGTTCATGAAACCTGTTTAATGTATACCAAGTTTATTGTCCTGTTCATTGTAAGCACAGATCAATTATTTGAGACGTGTAGTTTTTATGTTCATTGTAAACCGCACTGATGACAAATAGCGCGGTATAAAAGAAACTGTAAATAAATAAAAATAAATAAAATAATCAAATTATTGAATTCGTTATCAGTGGATGTAGTAAAAGCTATTAGTGTAGCTGGGTTGGGTTTAAAAAAAGTTTGGACAAGTTCCTGGAGGAAAGATCCATAAACTATTATTAAAGAGGACCTGGGAAATCCACTGCTTGCCCCAATACAAGCATTATGGAACTTGTATGTCTTTTTTGGAACCTGACAGGTACTTGTGACTTGGATTGGCCACTGTTGAATACAGGATACTGGTCTTGATGGACCTTGGTCTGAGTCATTATGACATGTCTTATGTTAAATATGACCTGGATATTCAGTGGTAGTATCTGGATAGTGACTGCCGCTGAATATCTGGTTTATGCAGCCACTATTACTACCAGATGTCCCCGATTTTCAGGGATTGTCCCTGACTTTAGAACCATGTCCCCGACTTCCATGTGTTTGGCAGCCACCTTCCCCGATTCCAGCAATGGGAACAGAGGGAGTAGAAAAATGATGTATTTTCAATTTAGTGATTTGAATATGTCCGTTTTTAGAATCTACATCCACTGTCGTCATATCTTGCACCATACCAGGGAAATGCATCACTGCTCCATTTCTTTGTGGATCTGCCTGCCTGGAAGTGCTGTTGCTGCTGTCATAGGATGGATTGGGGGGGGGGGCAGGGTAGTGACTCCTCTTCCATCCTCCATGCCTTCTTGCTCAAACCTCCTTCTTCCCTCCCCCTCTGCCCCATGACACTTCTGATAAATGTCCCAGATTTGCGTGCAAAAAATCTGGTAACCTCAGACAAGTGCCAACCTTATCCCAAGAGGAGCAATTTTTAGCAGCGTTTATTCGGATAGCAGTTTAGAGCTGCTTTTCAGGTGGACTAAGCTATCTGGATAAGAGTTAGCTGAAAATCGCCTCTATCTGGATATTGTCAGTACTTATCCAGATAATGGCTCTACCTCCTTAGCTCCACCATGGACCACCACTGCACTAACTAGATAGAGGAAAGGGGAGGGGAGGGGAGGAGGGCGTGCTCTGGTGAAATTTATCAGCACTATCAGCATGGGCTATCTGGATAAGGGCTTTGATCAAATATTGGGCCCTTACATATAGTGAAACATAAGAGTTAGGGCATTGCTCCTTTCAAACTGCCCCTCTCCTGTTCTCAATACTCCCCAAACCCCAAACTGTCTCATCCCCCAAAAAATATCCCCTGCAATTGCCCCCAAACACTCAAAATCTCCTACCCCCAAAAAATACCCCCACGACTCCAATTATAACCTTGAACCTATCCCTACCCCTAAAAGTAGCCCTCTATATCTGCCTATCATGCTGCAAATTGCCCCACTATCCCACAATCTGCCCCATCCCTAAAAGCTACACCTCACAAACTGCCTCCTACCCCACAAACTGCCTCCACCCCAAAAAGGATATCCTCCTGCAATTGCCCGTCACTCTGCAAATAGCTATACCCCTAAAAACTACTTACTGCAACTGCCCCATCACCCTTCAAATTGCCCAACCCCCCCAAAATACTTCTAAACACCCCACCATGTTACAAACTGCCTCAACCTCCATAAAATACCCCTGCAAAGTGTCTCTATCTCCAAAAAATACCCCCACAACTACTGCATCACTCCACAAATTGCCCTCACTGCCAAAAACTACTTCCTCAATGTGCCCCATTCTGAAAACTACCCCCTGCAAATGTTCCACCACCCTGAAAACTGCCCCACTCCCAAAAGGCACCCCTGCAACTGTTCCACCTTTTTACAAACTGCCCCCATTTGCAGAAACTACTCTCAACTGCCCTATCAACCCTGCAAAATCACCAACCCCATAAAATGCCCCATCCCCAAAACTATCCCTCTCTCACACTGCACCATCACTCCACAAACTGAATTCACCCACAAAAACTAATCCCAGCAACTGCCGCAACACTCCCCAAATTGCTCTATCCCCTGATGTACTGCCGATGCAACTGACCCACCCCGTGAAACAGGATTACCAGATGGCTCCAGGTCACCAGGGACAGGCTGAGCCAGTCCTGGTTTCACTTCCATTGAATGCAGCAAAAAGGTATGTTTGAATGCAATGGAAACGAAACCATGACTGGTACATAGAGCCATGCAAGGACTGTGCAAGCAGTGCGACTGCATAGGGAGCAAGTACAGAAGGGGTGCTCATGTCATCACTTGGCTTCCAGGAAGCCTGACTAGAAGACATTCCCATGTGCAGTTGGGTGGGAGGTTGGGGGTGTCAGGTTCGCAAGTCACACAGGGGGCATTTCCAGCTTGGTACGATCCTGCTGGTACAGACTGTCCTTGGTGACCTGGAGCCATGTGGTAACCCTACCATCTCAAACCCATCCCACCAAATGACTCACCAAAACTAACTCCCACCCCACAAATTCCTACACAACACATGCACATAAAAATACATTCACACCATACACATCACACAACACAGATATATGCACACACACAGGGATTATCAATAATTCCCTAGCTATGATGTGCTGCATTTTAAGTTATTCAGATTTATATTTTGTTTTCTTTGTTACTATTCTTCAGTGAAGACTAATGGCTGAATTATAGTTTTCTTACTGGTTGCTATGTGTATGAAACAACTAATATCTATTGCCACAGAGGTCTAAATTAAAGCATTGACAAACTAGGCACATACCTATAGTCTAAAGAGGTGGGGCCTGTCTGAGGTGTTGAGGACTGACAACTGAGTGGCTTTTTTCAGGATTGTACTGATTTTTATGTTAATGTCTGGATGCTAGAGGGATGGCTAATGTGTCTGGATATTATTCAGAGTTTAAAACCTATCTGCAATTTTCTAATCCTCCCTGCGTGAGTGAGCCCAGCTTGCCTGCTTACTGTGCGACTAGCTGCAGAATGTGGATAGGATACAACCAATGGGAAGGTACTGGAGCTGGGTATAGTTGAGGGCAGCTCTAGTTACGGAGATTGTGGGTAGGATCCAGGCACTATGAAGAGTGTAGGAGAGGAGCATTGCTTCTCTAGTCACAGAAAGGCAGTAGGTGAGCTGAGAAGGTTTCTGTGTTGTAGAAATGAATCTTCTGCATATAGTAGATAAGGTTACCAACTTTTTGAACAAGAAAAACCTGACACCTGCAGTTATCTACGCTCCACCCCTTCCCCACCCCCAAATAATTGCAGACAGGGCTGGCCCATCGATTGTGCGAGAATGTTGATCACGCAGGCCCCACGCTTCAGGGGGCTGCGCACCAACTTCATTCCACACATGGTTGGTTTGCAGGGCCAGCTTCAGAGGGAGCTGGGTAGGCTCGAGGCCCCGGCTCACCTCTGCACCATCACCGAAGTGAAGAGTGGCGTGTTCCTTCACTCGGCGGCTGTGTTCTCGCGAAGCACCCTTTAACCTCCGGCGCCTGCAGGCTTCATGAGATCACAGCCACCGAGTGAAAGAACATGCCGCTCTTCAATTTAGCGGCTGTGCTGAGGTGAGCCAGGGCTTCGGGCCTCCCAAGCTCCCTCTGACAGGCACGGGGCTCTTCGGGGGGGGGGGCTAAGATAGGACTGGAAATGGGCTGATGGGGGGGCTAGGATTGGAAATGAACTGATGGGGGGGCATGGATTGGAAATGGACTGATGGGGGGCATGAACTGGAAATGGGCTGATGGGGGGCTAGGATAGGAATGGAAATAGCTGATGTGGGGCTAGGATTGGAAATGGGCTGATGGAGGAGGGCTTGGACTGGAAATGGGCTGATGGGGGGCTTGGATAGGACTGGAAATGGCTGATGGAGCTAGGATTGGAAATGGGCTGATGGGGGGGGAGAGAGAATGGGACTAGAAGGGAGCGGATGCTGAGTAGGGTTGGAACTAGAAGGAAGCTGATGTTGGGAGAGGACTAGAAGGGGATGGGGTTGGGGGAGTGAGGATGGAAAGAGCAAAAGATATTTTGTGTGGGAGGGAAGAAAAATCTACGATTGGCTGGGTATTGGGAGAGTAAGTGGGGATTGAGGATGGAAGGGTGAAATTTGAGTGGATGAAAACAGAATAAAGAAAGAAATGGAGGAAAGAGCAAAAGGGGAAAGATCAGTATGTTAAAGCAGATGTAGAGAGAGAATTGAAAAAAAGAAACTAGAAGAGAGAAGAAAGGACAAATGGACAGCAGACAATGGAGAGTTAGCAGAAGACACAAAGAAACCAGAAGAAAGTGACTGGAGCAATTGCAACTGAAAAATAAAATGACCAAACAACAAAAGATAGAAAAATATTTTTTATTTTGAATTTATTAACTGGAATATGTAAGATCTGGGAAATGTGCATTGCTAACATCTTTGCATTTTGTTTAGTACAAGAGGAAATTAATTTATAGTTTTGTTTCTCCAGTGTTGTTGTACATTCCAAGTTTGGCTTTTGGGGTTCCCAGTTTAACTATTGTCTTCCTATTTCTAAATTGTGATCTCTTGTTCTTTGTTTGATGACGGTCTATGTTCTGCATGTGTAACCGAGCTGAGGTATTCTGTTCATGTAGTTTCTATTTGACAGTGCCACTTGTTCTCTTTCCCCAGTAAGAGATGTATCAGTATTCTCTGAGATGTATTGGTTTAATATTTGCTGTGTTGCCTTTTGATAGATAGGCTCTGGTGGTTTGAGAGTCCTGGTAGTGCTGTTACGATATGGCGGGTTTGCTATAGGTTCTAAATGGGCAGTGTTTATAGTACTTCCTAATGTGCCTGGCGGTTGGCACTGGAGTATAGTAATTTAGAAATCTAGTAGTCTTTCTTTATCCAGACAATCATTAAGAGGCATGTTTACTAAAAGTTAGCGCATGTTAACATTATGCAAATGAAGCCTCACAATGGCTCAAAAACCATGGCATAGCATTTACCTAATGGTTTTGGCACTGCATTGTGGTTTCTGTCTCCTCCTGCATACCGCTTCCGCCCCCCCCCCCCCCTTCCGACACAGACTTCTGGTTTCTGATCCATTGCTACTGCTGCAGGCCCTAGAGAGGGACAGCAGCGGCGGCAATGGGAGGAGCAGGAGGGCACGCTTAGGGAGACAGCAGGATGAAGGGCCCACCTAGGGCACCTCCATTCCCAGCACCGGCCCTGGACCTAGAAAATCACTACACCTATTAGGAAAACTGAACAAGCCAGATTACTACACATTCTTCAACAGAAATTCCATGCTAAAAGAATACCCAACCTTGGTCACACATGCAGAACACAGATGGACCTTCACCAAATAAAAGATAAGTGACCAGAAAGTGAAAACAGAAATACGTAAACAAAAGTTAAACTGAAACCTCAAAAAGTCAGACGTTGCATGCAGCGCTACACCACAGAAACAGAAAGAGATGTTTATCTTTATCTTGTCGCTTGCTATACTGCCTTTCACAAAAGCATCAAAGAGGTTTACAATAAAATATAAATGATTAAAAATAAAAGACAGAAATATAGTAGAGGTCAGAAAAGAACTAATACATCCTTTTACATCTCAACCAGTTAGCATTTAACTTAGCAACAAAACGTTCCATTAGTATTTGATCCCCACACCCATCCAGGCTGTTAAGCCAATTTAGAGGATAGGAGGGAAATTTTTCACTTCAAGGTTTAATTGACCATCTTCTTCAGCAAGTTGTTAACATTGTATTTCCTCCTATAGGGGGTCATTCTGAGGCAGGAATAGCGGGGATGGACGTCCCACTATTCGTGCCAGCTCCTACCCCTGTATAACTTCCCCGCCGGTTGTGCGGGGAAGTTATAAGGGGGCGGGGAAGGGGCAGCACGGGGGCGGAGAGTGGGTGGACAGTGGCGGTCGCTAGCCCTGGGCCGGCAAAATGGCCGGGGAAGTTATTCCACCCCCAGGGTGGAATAACTTCCCTGGATGTTTCAATGTTGCTGCTCCGGGGGGGGGGGGCGGAAGGGGCTGGGGGAGGGGCAGTATTAATTCTCCACAGCCTGACCCTGGCCTTAGTAGGTCAGATTGGGGATTGGGCTGTGGGGAATTAACAGTTTGAGCAGGCAGCCGGCATCGTGGCTTTTAAATGGAGCCGTGACGCCATGGCAGCATGACGCCATGACACCACGGCTCCGTTTAAAAGCCCTGGCTGAGTTAGCCAGGCAGAGCCTGTACATGCAGGCTGGGACTGAATCGCAGTCCCAGCCTGCACATACAGGCTTGTTTGTGATTCTGATCCTGTGGGGCTAGACGTGCCTCATCGGGATAGGAATCGGGCCCATACTGTACAAAACAATAGACAGCAGATGTCAGGACTGGTGTTAGGAGGGATACAACCAGAGCAACTGCCAGAGAGGGCCCCAAACCTGTCTGAAGCTGAAGAAAGAACAGCTTGCTAGTGGGCTTTAGGGTTCTCTCCCAAATTTTTGCCCTGGGCTTGGCCCCAGCCATGTCTAATACCATTCCTGGCAGACGTACATTACCAAAACAACATATTCCAATCACTAAACAGAAAATAAAATTCTTTTTCTACCATTTTTGTCTGGTCATTTTATTTTTCTAATTGCATTAGTCCCAGTCTTTGATTTCCATTTTCTTCTCTCTTTTTTCATGGTCTCCTTTCTATTTGCCATTTCTTCTCTCTCCTCTTGTCTTCACTTCTGCCCTTATATCAACCTCCAATACTGATCTCTTCCTTTCAGTTTTCTTCTGTTTATTTTTCTGCTTCTCTATCCAGATTTCACTTCTCCTTCTTACCAACCACTCCTCAATGTCACTGGTTTTACTATATTTTTCCCTCACCCAGTCCTCCATTTGCCTATTTCTCTCTCCTTCCCCAGCCTCTTATTTCCAGGTCTTTCACTAACTCCCCCCTTTCTCCCCCGTCCAGTTTTTCCCCTCTATGCCCCATCTCTTCCCTGTGCCAATACTCCAGTCTTCTAGCATCTCCTTTCTATTTTATCCCCTCTATGTCCAGCATATCCCCTCAGTATGTGCCTCTATTCCCCCATGTCCAGCTTACTTGACCCCTATCCCAGCGGTTCAGCCTCTTCCATCAGTGTCCCTTCCTGCACCACATCCAGGAAGTACTGCGCTAGCACAGGAAGCAACAGAGTGCGGGATCTGCCTTTACACCATGGGTGCGTTGAGATGGCTGTGCTGAGTCCCACCCCTGTCTGACCTGACAGAACTGCTTCAGTGTGCGCATGATCTAAAAGAAGGCCCCGTGTTCTTGCTATTTCCTGTTCCAGCAGGGGTCCAACTGGGGTTTTGCTAGCAGCACGGCAGCAGCTGGAGGAGGTGAAGGGTGGCAGTGGAACGTGGGACTGATCGGTGATTGACAGAAAATTCGCCTTTACATTGGCTGGCTTTCTGTCCTGCCGGCTGCTGGCCTCCTGTTTGCCAAACCGGTCGATTGGCAACACTAATGGTAGAAGATGGAAAAGAAATCTCATGAAGGTCCCCTGTCACCTCCCTGAAAAATGCCCCAATAAGAAGTTCCAACAACTGCAGCATGATTCACAATAACATAGCACCTTTAAAACAGCCCTCTCCTCTCATCTACTCTACCAGCCATAGATGCACAGAGAACCAAATGGCTATAACTGCACACACACATATCAACATGCCCATATATGCACAGAGACATATATGCAAGCATTCACACACACACATGCACTGACATGCACAAACTTATGCACATGCACACATAGCGGTCCACAAGCAAAATATCTGCACACAAATAAAATAGAGTTACACACACAAATAACCCAGATAAGCATACAAAACAGACATAGACACACAGACAAAACACAAATACAAATAGGCAATTAAGGTACAAACAGACAGGTATGTGCATGCACACGGACACACCTAGAGGTTGGAAAGAAGTCCCTGAGCCATGCTCTGCATGTTTCCCCATTTGATTCCGAATGTGTTGATGCATTCTGGCTTTACCCCAGTGCATGCAGGATTTCCCTGTTGATTACTTTAAGAAAATGTGGCGCAACAACTCAATGCATGTAGTGTGGGTAAAACCAGGACTGAATCTACTTGCCTTGAAAAAAATGGAACCACATGGCAACCCTAGAAGTGGGGTTATATTACAATCTGGGTCTTATTGCAGTCTGCAATTAGAAACACAGTCCCAGGCAATGGAGGCTGCACCGTTCACTTATCTGACCAAAGCCTCCTGAACAAAGCAACAAACTAATACATCAAAAGCCTAACAAACTACATAAATAAAACTGGCATGTTTACTAAAGTGCAGTAGCTGGGAGCATAGGGTTTAGTGTGGGGCTAAAGTGTGTTTTGGCTGCATGGTAGCTGGGAGCAAGCGGCCAGAAGGCTCCCATGCTAAAAACAGCATGCAACCAGAGCAGCATGTGAATAGGTGGGGTTAAGGCACATGTATACCATCCTTGTACATCAGGCGTCTTCTCTGACCCTTTTCCAATCCAGGCTGAAAACTCATCTATTCACTGCCGCTTTCTGATCTCGTTCATGTTTCCTTACCATTCCCCCTAGATGTATCCCATATCTACAGCTACTGTGTCATCTGTCTTGACAAGACTGTAAGCTCTGATGAGCAGGGACCATCTTTTACATGTGTCTGTGCAGTGCTGCGTATGCCTTGAAGCGCTATACTAATGTTCAGTAATGGGGCATAGAGTAAGCATTAGTAGTAGCATGTGGCAAATGCGCCTGCATTAGTGGTGCACTAGAGGCACAAAGATGCCATTAGTGCGGGTGCAACTACCACCAGCCTCCAACCAGGCAGTAGCTGCACTGGCCTTGCTAATCCATCAGCAACACGTGGGACAGCAGTGAATTTCAAGTGGCCTAAAGCCCTGAACCTTCTCCACCTATACCATTCTTGACAATGCTTGATTGCAATGTCTAGAACTGAACCAGGTGCTCCTCTAAGGCATCGGTATCAGACAGCCAGTATGATGTGTCTGCCACAGCAGCAGAGCAGGAATGGAGACAGCAAGTGCAGCTGGGGGAGGGGCATGTTGTTGTTGTTAAGTGTCATCGAGTTGGTGTCTACTCACAGTGACCCTCTGGATAGTTGTCCTAAACTGTGCTTGGTCTTCAGTCAGGCAGGTCATTGTAGATAGAGTGGTATCCATAGCTGCTGTTATTGTATTGATCCATCTCATTTCCAGCCTTCCTCTTTTGCGTTTGACCTTCAACCTTGCCAAGCATGATGTATTTCTCTAATGATCTCTCTCTTCACATGATGCGTCCAAAATATAAAAGTCTAAGTCGTGTCATCTGAGTTTCTAAAGAAAACTTAGGTTTGATCTCCTCTAGTACTGACTGGTTTGTTCTTCAGGCAGTCCATGGTGTACACAGTATTCTTCGCCAGCACCATAATTCAAAGGCACCGATTTTCTTCCTGTCTATCTTTTTCACTGTCCAACTTTTGCATCCATAAGATGTTATTGAAAATACCATGGCTTGGACAAGTGGAATCTTTATATGGAGAGAGACATCTCTGCTCTTGAGAATCTTGTCTAGATCCTTCATAGTTATTCTGCCAAGAGCAATGTATCATCGGATTTCTTGACTGTTTGTCATTTGTTTATTGATTATTGATCCAAGCAGGTTAATCTGCAAATGAGATATTGCAAAAACTGGCAAAATGAAGGTTTGGCACCAATATGTGCTGTCCGACCACCACCTCCTCTACATGGGGAGTCATGTAGCAGTGATCATATGTGCATCTGGGGGGCTATGCTGGTGCCATGAGCCCTGTTTCTGTGGACAGAAGGCCCCTCACCCTGACTAAAGGAGGGTGTATCTGACCTACCAGGTCATGTGTAGGTTGATATATTTCTATTACTAAACATGGGCTTGCTTGGTTGATGCTCTTTGGTCAGTGGTTCTGTTGTGCTACCACCTAGGAGATGAGGCAATCCATGGACCTGGGGCACTCATGTGGGCTCTTAAGGGCTTGTGGCCTTCATTTCCTTGAAAGCTGTCATGTTCTGGCTTGAAACTGCCTGTCTCCATGGGGGTTTGTATGACGTGCTGTGGTGGGAACCTGGGCACCATGGACCCCACATGTGTGTGGTCAGTGTTGAGCCTGCAGATCTAGTGGAAAGGCTTGAGCTAAATACTAATAAATAAATAAAACAAATCTGCTCTAGCAGCCCCCTTCTGCCCTATGGGGGCAGCACTCCTCACTGGTAAGAATACTATGCCAGAAGTATAAGAGGAGTGATAGCAAGGGAGAGAAGGGCTCTAACCACAACTCCTTCCATACCAGAGGCTTGGTAACCTTCTACTGCAGCTTCAGTAATCCAGCCTCCCTGGGTGCCTCAGAGTGAGAGGGGTTCATAGAGCCATTGCGCATTGCGGCCACTGCTGACACCCTGCCTGCACCCTTATGGGGCGCCCAGCTCATTCAGATGCTGCTTTTGTACCTTATCTTCCCAGAATGGACCACAGCATGATGTTTATGCATGTGTTTGCTTCCCTGATTTGCATGTCCCACCTCCTGTTACTTTGGCCCATTTCTCTGAGCTGTGCAGCAGGATGTACCTTTTCCCAGGTCAGCCCTCTGTATCCTTCACTGGCCACTTACTAGGTGCCCTGTTAATGGGGCAGGAGCACAGGTATTGCTGTATGATATCTTTGCAGAGGTTTAGTGACTTACTGCCAACCATAACATTACAATGGTAGCATGGAACAGCAAGGCACTCTTAGTGAGTGCTTTGCAGTGTGCATGTGCTATGGGCAAATACCCTACTACCATGCTAGAGACACATCTAGCATGGCCATACGATCCTACCGAGGATATAGCCTCTCCTTGTTCTGCTTATTCTGCTCCACACTATGCTATGCCCCTTCTGTGGTATACTCACGTGCTAACTGCACACTTGCCTGCACTACTCGCGACACTTTAGTAAACCTGCCCCAAAGAAAGCTGCAATCATTTTTAAGAAGCAAAAAAAGAAAGAAAATTCACTTAAATTCATAGGAAAACAAATATTCTTAGATGTTTCCAAAGCCACACAAAAACAATCCTTTTTGGCCTTGAGCGCTTGTGGAAATTTATTCCACAAAACTGGACTAATAGAGGAAAAAACTTGCTTCCAGATACCCAAAAGATGAACTGTTTTCAAGGACTGTTCAAACAACAGCAGGAATCTCTCTCACACATAAACAGTACATTTTCCCTTAATACAATCCACCCCCAAATTAAACAAGGATTTGAACACAAAGCAAACAAACTGTAGTCAATACTCTATAGGGAGCCAGTGTAGAGATTTAAGAATCAGGCAATTAGCCATATAACCATATCCTGTTACAACCCCTACTACTGTATTTTGCATCATTTCCAGGCTCTTTCCTAGGTGCATAACTTTGCACTTGTCCACATTAAATTTCATTGGTCATTTGGATATCCAGTCTTCCAATTTATCAAGATCCTCTTGCAATTTTTCACAATCCTCTTGGGTTTTAGCAACTTTGAATAATTTTGTGTCATCTGCAGATTTGATCACCTCCCTCATTATTCCCATTTCCATGTCATTTATGAAATGTTAAAAAGCAGCAGACCCAGCACAGACCCCTGGGGTACTCCACTATTCACCTTTCTCTATTGAGAACATTGGCCATTTAGACCTACTCTCTTCTTTCTATCCTTTAACCAGTTCCTGATCCACAATACTACACTGCCTCCAATCCCATGACTTTTTAATTTCATGAAGAGTCTCTCATGAGGGACCTTGTCAAAGGCTCTCTGAAAATCCAGATACACTATATCAACCAGCTTACCATTGTCTACCTGTTTATTCACACCTTCAAAAACATATAACAGATTAGTAAGACAAGACCTTCCTTGGCTAAAGTCATGTTGGCTTTCTCCCATTAAACCATGATTATCTACATGTTCAGTAATTTTGTTCTTTATAATGGTTTTTACCATTTTGCCCAGTACTGACATCAGGCTTACTGGTCTGTAGTTTCCCGGATCACTCCTGGAACCCTTTTTAAAAATTGGTGTTACATTGGCCATTCTCCAATCTTCTGGTACTACAGATGATTTTAATGATAGTTCACAGATTACTAATAGTAGATCTGCAATCTCATCTTTCAGTTCTTTTAACACCCACGTATGTATACCATCTGGTACAAGTGATTTACTACTCTTCAGTTTATCAAATAGTTGTAATACATCTTCCTTGTTTGTTGATATTTCTTTCCATTCTTCAGATACATCACCTTTATTTACCAATTCAGGCACAGGAAACTTCCCTACATGTTCTTCGCTATGGCCTTGTCCTCACTTAGCTCCTCTTTTACCCCTTCATCATCCAGTGGTCCAACTGATTGTCATGCAAGTTTTTTGCTACAAATGTACTTGAAAAAGATTTTATTATGTGTTTCTGCTTCCACGGCAAGCTTTTTTTCAAATTCTCTCTTTGCCTACATTATCAATGCCTTGCATCTCACTTGCCAATACTTATGCTATTTATGTCATTTGGCTCCTTTTTCCATTTCCTGAAATATACTTTTTTGTCAACAACAGCCTCTCTGACCTCGCTTTAAACCATACTGGCAGTTTTTTGGCCTTCCTTCCATTTTTCTTAAAGTGTGGAATACATCTGTTACATTTACATTTACATACATTCTCTTATATACCACGCTATTCTGCATCAATGCGGTTTACATTGAACAAACTGAAATTACATTGAACAGGGCATTATAACTTGGAGATAACTATTTTACAGGGAACATGGGCTATGGAGGGTTAAGTGGCTTGCCCAAGACCACAAGGAGCACCTGTGGGACTAGAAACCCCAGTCCTTCCGGCCCAAGATTGCTGTCCTCTAGTGGGATTTGAACCCCCGACCTTCCGGCCTGAAGTACCTTGCCCCAACCACTAGGTCACTCCTCCACTCACTCTGTTCTGGACTTCCAAGATAGTACTTTTAAACAACACCCATTCTTTATGTAATACTTTAACCTTTGCAGCTGCTCCTTGTCATTTTTTCTTAACTATTTTCCTCATTTTATCATAGTCTCCCTTGTGAAAGTTAAAAGATAGTACTATGGATTTCCTTGCCGTCCTTCTTCCATTTATTAAATCAAATGCAATCATGCTATGATCACTTTTTCAAGTGACCCCAAAATCCTTATCTCTTGCACCAGATCTTGTGTTCCACTACGGACTACGTCCAAAATAAAGCAGTCATTTATTTCATTGAGGAACTTTATCTCCCTAGCATATCTTGCTGTGACATTAACCCAGTCGATACCGGGGTAATTGAAATCACCCATCATTACTGTGTTGTAAACTTTTGTTAGCTTCCCTGATTTCTTTCAGCATTCATCATCCATATGTTCATTCTGACCAGGCAGTCGGTAGTAAACCCCCACTACTATCGCTTTCCCCTTTCTACATGGAATGTCTAGCTATAGATAATCTACAGTGTATTTTGTTTCCTGCAAAACTTTAATCCTATGTGACTCAATGCTCTCTCTAACACAGAGCAAAATCCTTCCACCAATTTGATCTACTTTACCATTGCAACATAATTTGTACCCAGGTATCCTAGTATCCCATTGGTTGTTCCCCTTCTACCAGGTCTCTGAAATGCCAATCATATCTAACCTTTCATTTAGTGCTATATATTCTAGCTCGCACATCTTATTATTATTTTTTTTTTTTAGAGTTCTACCATTTGCAGACAGGCATTTTAGAGGTTGTATTTTATTCATATTAATCTGGTTATCAGTTGATATGGGGTAATTTGATATCTTTCAGCTCTGTACTTAAGGGCATCTGGGTTACTTTTATCTTTATTGGAACCTCTGTTGGGATGTCCTAACTTCCCTTTTTTGCTAGTATCCTTCAAGGATAAATCCTTCCAAACCATGAGCTCTTGGGGCCATTGTCGGCTTTCCCCTATTATCTAGTTTAAAAGCTGCTCTATCTCCTTTTTAAAGGTTAATGCCAGCAGTCTGGTTCCTTCCTGGTTAAGGTGGAACCCATCCTTTTGGAAAAGCTCCTCTCTTCCCCAGAATGTTGCCTAGTTCCTAACAAATCCCAAACCCTCTTCTTTGCAACATCGTCTCATCCTGGCTAATCCAGGTCACAAGTACATAGAAACATAGAAACATAGAAACATGATGACAGAAAAAGACCACATGGCCTATCTAGTCTGTCCTTCCATAACAACAACTACAACAGTCCACTTTTTACCTTTAGAGATCCTCTGTGTTGGTCCCATGCTTTTTTGAATTCAGTTACTGTCCTCATCTCTACCACCTCCACTGGGAGACTATTCCACGGATTCACTACTCTTTCCGTAAAGAAATATTTCCGCATATCACTCCTGAATCTATCTCCCTTCACCATCATCCCATGTCCCCTCGTAGCAGAACTTGCTTTCAATTGAAAGAGGCTCTCTCCCTGAACATTTATGCCACGGAGGTATTTAAACATCTCAATCATATCACCTCTATCCCGCCTTTCCTCTAAGGTGTACATATTAAGATCCTTACGTCTGTCCTCATATGCTTTATAATGAAGCCCATTAATCATTTTAGTAGCAACCCTCTGCACCGACTCCATCCTGTTCACATCCTTTTGAAGGTGCGGTCTCCAGAATTCCACACCATACTCCAAATGAGGTCGCACCAAAGACTTATACAGAGGCATTATCACCTCCTTTTTTCTGCTAGCCATTCCTCTCCGTATGCACCCAAGCATCCTTCTAGCTTTTGCCGTCGCCTTTTCTACCTGTTTAGCTACTTTAAGATCATCAGACACAACCACGCCTAGGTCCCGCTCTTCTTTAGTGGACAAAAGTACTTCACCTCCTATACTGTATTGCTCCCTTGGATTGCTGCAGCCCAAATGCATGACCTTACATTTTTTAACATTAAATCCCAGCTGCCAAATTCTAGACCATTCTTCAAGCTTAGCTAGATCCCTCCTCATGTTATCTACACCTTCCTGGGTGTCTACTCTATTGCAGATTTTGGTATCATCTGCAAAGAGGCAAACCTTACCCGACAGCCCTTCCGCTAAATCACTAACAAAGATGTTAAAAAGAATCGGACCAAGGACAGATCCCTGGGGCACACCACTGGTAACATCCTTTTCCTCAGAGTGAGCTCCATTTACTTGTACATCTTAGGTTCCAGAAGGTAGACAGATTCTCTATGGACAAGCAGAATGAGTCAGCCACACACAGTGTGGCAGACTTATCTTGCTGTCCACAGGGAACCTTCTTTACAGGTAAGTAACCAGGGGTAAGCAGTGGCTTTCTCCAGGTCTAACTGGGGACCTTACTGACAGGCACACTAAGGGATCTTACTGACAGGCAAACTGGGGGACCTTACAGACAGACACATTGAGGGATCTTATTGAAAGGCATACTGGAGGACCTTACTGGCAGACACACTAGAGGATCTTACTGAAAGGCACACTGAGGGACTTTACTGACAGGCACACTGGGGGACATTACTGACAGGCACACTGGGGACATTACTAACAGGCACACTGAGGGATCTTACAGACACACTGGGGGACTTCACTGACAAGCATACTGAGAAATCTTACTGACTGATACGCTGGGGGGATCTTAACTGACAGATAGGGTGACAACTGTTCAGTTTTGGACCAGTCTATTATAGAAGTCAATGGTGACAAAAATACAATTTCCTTATCTGAAAGTCCAAAGTGATCTGTCTGTGAACAGAAGGCCTCTATGGTCTTAACTGTCCAAAATGTTTTGGTCTTCTGTTTCTTTATCAGAAAAAACACATAGTATTCACATTTTAGCTTAAATAGGCAGAATCCCTTCTGGGGAAGGACATTTCTGGGTCCCTTTAGCTGCACCTTCAGACTTCACCTCCCCCAAACAGAGCATTAACTCTCTGTACTGACCCATGCTCACAGGGGAATATTGATTATGTTACCAGCAAATCTCTGTGGGCAGACGGTTTCCCTGACCTCTGAAGGGTGACTGTGCTCAGAATGTCAAGCGATGGTGGATCCTGGTACTAGACTCCCTCCCAGCATTGATTTTTTATCACCTCAGAGCTAATCATTTCCTTTTCTTTTTCTCTTTTGTTTCTGTAGGTCTGTTGGTTTTGCATGAGACACTGTGGTTTGTCAGTGTTGTGAATGTCAGCGTCTCCTGCATAATGCTAGATGCTTGGAGGGTAGAGTGCTCCAGAGGAAGATCTGCAGAAGACAAGAGGGAGACATTGTAAACACAAGAGACCTAAAGAATGCCTGCCATGAGTGACAGGTGATAAGAGTTTGAAATTTTCACAATGTAAGACACTTGCGGTCTATTCTCCCTTATGACTGAAAAGTATATTCCAAATCCACAAAATTTCAAAAGTCATTCTTTTACACTGTGTGCATCTACTCCGCACACTCACCCAATCCTCAAGTCTTTTCTCGTCTTGGCTCGATCCAGTCCTCTCAGTGCCCCCGCCAAACCAAACCTGTCATCCCTCTCACAGCAGTCCCCCACTGGGTGAACTGATCTTTGCCTGTACATACAGAATATTTTTAGGGGGGAAAAGGAGCTTGGATTTTTAAGATAACATTTTATATTCTAGTGAAAGTAGAGATTTTGTATTTGTTTCATTGGGTTTTTATTTTTTATGTTATTGTATATGGATTGTATTAAAAAAATAAAACTTGCATAACCCTCTTTTCACTCTTGGTGGGGACACTCCTCAGATAGAGGTGTGGTGTAGAGATCCACCTTAAGAGACTGCAACAGTTATACACTCCTGCAGTGCTGGGAATGAGTTGAAACCTTGGTCCTTAAGAGATCACTCACTCCAGAATTGCCAAGTTACTCAGTTCCATGAGTGAGATTTTTTGTCAGTTCTGGCTTTAAATTTGTATTTGTATTTGCAATGCAGTATGATATTTATAGTTCCTGATTTTACCCATTGGAATCAGTGCCGCATGTCCTATAATGCATCAGATAGCCTCTGATACAGAAGATCTGTGATATATCTCGGGGCATTTTCTCCAATTTGTTTAGTTTAGTGCATACCATGATCGAATTGAACCTTGGAGATGATATTTACCAGCTCAAACTGAGTCGCTGTTATTAGGCCTGGTTAGCTGGCTACTTGCTTGGTTCTGTCAATTGCCTGGTTTCATGGGGCCCTGATATACAGGCAGCCAAACATGGTAATCACATCCCTTCTCCCAGTCCCCAGTAGGAGAAGGGATTGACCAGAGAGCTAATTTCAGTGCTTGAGGCATAGAAAATATCAATCAAGAACTCTGCCAAATTACAGAAGTGGGTTCTGGATAGTAGCCATTAACCTATGAGAGAAAGGATTGTTTTTTTGTCTTGCTGCTGATAATGGAGCAGCTATCTGAGATACCACGTTTATTTAATTCTAATTTCAAGTTTGTTTATTTATTTTACAATCACCAACTCTGGACACCCTTATCTGGGCTCCTTTTAATAGAAACTTTTTTATTAGTCTATTAAGCACAATCAAACTATAAAAACAAAGTAACAAAATCTACACCCACGTGAATTCATACTGTACCTGTGATACCTGCTTTGCAGTCTGGCACAGGATGGAAACCTATTTCTGTCATAGATTGGTGACCAGCTTTAGATGTATAGACCTTATCCTACAAAAATCCTACAAAAATCCTGAGCTGCAGAAATGGAAATAAAGAAATAAAGGCTTCTGGAGATATTCCACCAGTGACATTCTTCCTCCGGCTGCAAAACAAAATATTGGAATGGGCTTATCAGGAGAGTTGGTCTGTCATGCAAAGACTTCCTTCAGTATATACCTCTGTACCCACATCTGTAGTTTGCACACTAGAGTCAATGTTTAACCTAAGGTAACATGTGTGTGCATGTCTGTGGGTGCCCTGCATGTGTGTGCCTGTTTTTATATTGTCTGTCGCACTGAGGCCCTTTGGCTATAGTTCCTAACTATTCTGTGTCTTGTATCGGTAGAGAGGTGTGTGCCGTTAAGCCCTGCGTTGAAGCCTGGAGACCATTGTCATGTAAGTAACTGATGAGATCACCAGGGATGCTGTTATGTATGGAGTCTGCAGAGAGACGTCAAAGAGTGGGCATCTGTTTTGCTGAGTTCAGGTTTTTTTCCAGAATGGACAGATTTCTTTTACTTTCCAGCAAATAGGTTTTGGCCTCCAATTATAGTCACTAGGAAGAACATGCAGAAGCACTACTAAATTCCTGATCCTTTGGGAAAGTCTCACTAACAACTCTACATGGAAGACTGTGTAAGTTATTTTAATGTAATCTGACATTATACTTATGTCCCAGTTTTACAATCCCTTAGTACTAGTCAAGGTGCCTTACAGCTCAGTGAATAATGCAAAACTGTTTGAGGAGTGTAGGAGAGAAGAAGATTCTCTTACTACTACTACAGATCATTTGTATAGCGCTACTCTAAATCTCAGAGGGATAAGGACTTCAGCCTGTGTGTTATACGTAGAAGCTCTTGGTCAATGCTGAGAGCATTTCTTCTCAATAATGTAGATTTCCCCAGGAGTGCACTTTAGGAAGTATAATCTACTGCTATCAGACCTCACTATGCAATTTCTCTTTTTTTTCCAAGTTTATTTACAATAATTTATGTAAAACTACACAAATACATTTAACATGTGACCAAACACCATCCCCCACTCCCCAGCCCAAAAAAAAGGCAGAGAACCTATCTAAAAATTTTTGAACATAGAGTGGAATTACATATCAGCCAATTACAAATCCAGTGGTCTCCATACTCTCGCTATTTTATCAAAACAATTTGTTGACACCGAAGCAGCACCCTCTAGATTTCTTGTCAAGCAAATATCATGCCACCAAAAGGTTATATTCAACAATGAGATGTCTTTCCAATCACAAAGGATATGCTGTACCACAAATGATATCATATCAAAGAGGAAATTAGGTTCTACCTGCTAATTGATGTTCCTTGAGGAACTCCAGTCCAGTCCCGGCACTGCGGGTTGTCTCTCCCCTCCAACAGCTTGGAGTCTGAGCATGTCACATTTTGATGACATCAATCCTGGATAAGCAGCTGGCACCTCCCTCCTGCCTCCAGTATCCTATTGACAAAGCAGACTCACAGGAGCAACAAGTAAGAACCATACCAGCCTGAGTAATCCACTCAGCAACTTGAAACTATATGAACGACATTAAAATCATATGAAATGTTACCCCAATTGAATTAATTGCTCACCTTTTAGATGAGGAATGCAACTTGCCCTCGAGCTACCAATGTGGGTTTTTTTCTGTTTTTTTTTTGTCTGAAGGAGTCCTCGCACACCATCATCCTCTACTTTGTTATCCCGAACCATGCCACCTACAAACTACTTCTTCTTCAGGTCCGGGACACCCTCGTGGTAGTATGTCACTGTCTGGGAGGGATTCCGGGACTGGACTGGAGTTCCTTAAGGAACATCACTTAGTAGGTAGGACCTAATTTCCTTTTCCTTATCGTCCCTCCAATCCAGTCTCAGCACCTGCAGGATGTACCATTGCAGTCCCAGTTTCGGGAGGGATCCACGAGCCTGGCTTGAAACACCGCCAAACCAAAACAAGCATCCCCCGCCGCTTGCACATCCAGTCGGTAATGTCTCACAAAAGAATGCAACGAAGACCACATCGCTGCCTTAAAGATATCCACTGGTGGCACCAAATTGACTTCAGCCCAGGATGAAGCCTGAGCTCTGGTCGAATGAGCTCTCAAACCTTGAAGAAGAGATCTATATCATAGTAGGTAAGTCAAAGCAATGGCCACTCTTATCCACCTAGAGATGGAGGTTTTAGATGCCACCTCCCCCTGCCACAGGCCTCCAAATAAAATGAACAGATGATCCATTTTACATATGGCCAGTGTGCTCTGCAGATACTGCTGCAGTGTGTGGAGAACATCGAGGTGTTGCAGGAGTGGGTTGTCCAACATCTCTCTGGTCCCTGAAAAAATGGGTAGTGACACCAGTTGATTCAAATGAAATGCCAACAACACCTTGGGCAGAAAGGAGGGTACCAGCCTTAGAATCACTTTCTCTTTAGACATAATCAGAAATGGAGCCCGACAAGCCTGAGCTTGAAGCTACAGGATTCTCCTTGCTGAGCATATGGCCACAAGAAAAATGGTCTTTAAGGTGAGATCCTTTAAGGAACAAGTCGACAGAGGCTCAAACGGAGCCTCCGTTAAGACTGACAGCACGAGATTCAGATCCCATGGAGGGACAATTGAGTGCACTGGAGGCCGGACTTGCATCACCACCCACAGAAAACGCTGGACATCCAGATGAGCTCCCAAGGATACACCCCGTAGCTTACCTCAGTAACAAGAGATGGCCACCTCCTGCACCCGCAGTGAACTACAGGCTAAACTTTTGTCGAGGCCCTCCTGCAAAACCCGAGGATTTCCAGTACCATTGCCTGCAGTGTGCAACACTCCACTCAACCAAGCCCTTTCAAGAGCCATGCTGTAAGCATCCTGATCAGGCCCTGCAACAGTAAATCTTTCTTCACTGGTAACCACCAGGGAAGGGCAACTGTCAACTTCACCATATCGGCATACCACAGTCTACTTGGCCAATCCGGAGCCATCAGTAACACTATTCCCTGATGCACCTTGATTCTCTATATCATCCTGCCTATAAGGGGCCAGGGTGGAAACACATAGAGCAGTCAGCTTGTGGGCCATCGTTGCAGCAGCGTATCGAGTTCCTCCGACAAGCGCTCCCGTCTCCTGCTGTAGAAATATACAAACATAGAAACATAATGGCAGAAAAAGACCACATGGCCTATCTAGTCTGCCCTTCCATATCAATCACAACAGTAGTCCCCTTTTTTCCTTTGGAGATCCTCTGTGTTTTATCCCATGCTTTTTTGAATTCAGATACTGTCCTCATCTCTACCACGTCCACTGAGAGACTATTCCATGCATCTACCACTCTTTCCATAAAGAAATATTTTCGCATTTTACTCCTGAGTCTAATCCCCTTTCACCCTCATCCTATGTCCCCTCATAGCAGAGCTTGCTTTCAATCAAAAGAGGCCCTCGTCCTGTGCATTTATGCAATGGAGGTATTTAAACATCTCAATCATATCACTTCTATCCCACCTTTCCTCTTAAGTATACATATCACAATCCTTAAGTCTATCCTCATATGCTTTATAATGAAGACCACTAACCATTTTAGTAGCCACCCTCTGGACCGACTCCAACCTGTTTATATCCTTTTGAAAGTGCAGTCTCCAGAATTGCACACAATACTCTAAATGAGGTCACACCAATGACTTATACAGAGGCACTATCACCTCCTTTTTTCTGCTGGCCATTCCTCTCCCTATGCACCCAAGTACCCTTCTACCTTTCGCCATTGCCTTTTCTACCTGTTTAGCTACTTTAAGATCATCAGACACAATAATGCCTAGGTCCCGCTCTTCTTTTGTGGACAGAAGTACTTCACCCCCTATATCGCTCCCTTGGATTACTGCAGCCCAAATGCATGACCTTACATTTTTTAACATTAAATCTCAGCTGACAAATTCTAGACCAAGCTTAGCTAGATCCCTCCTCATATTATCTACACCTTCCTGGGTGTCTACTCTATTGCAGATTTTGGTATCATCCACAAAAGGGCAAATCTTACCCGACAGCCCTTCCGCAATATCACTAACAAAGATGTTAAAAAGAATCTGACCAAGGACAGATCCCTGGGACACAACACTGGTAACTTTCTTCTCCTCAGAGTGAGCTCCATTTACCTGTACCCTTTGTTGCCGAGATGTCTTTGCCGATTTGATGGTTGCCATGAGATTCACAAATAGTGGTCCCCAATGGCGGACTAGCTGACTGAACACTCCCTCGTTGAGCTTGTATTCTCCAGATTAGATCTGCACTCTGCTGAGATATTCGGCCGCTACATACTCCCTACCAGCCACAACAGGGGCAGCCCAAGGGGGGTACGGGGCCATGTGCGGAGACTCGGTGTAGGGCCTCATTTGCATAAATATTTGCATAATGTTACCATACACTAACTTTTAGTAAACATGCCTCTTAATGAGTGTATGGATAAAGAAAGACTAAAAGATTTCTACATTACTATAATCCAACCGCCAGGCACATTAGGGACTACTACAAACACTGCCCATTTAGAACCCATAGAACAAACCCTCTCTGTTTGGTAATGAAATGTACTAGAATCAAAAGAGTCACCAAACCATATAAACCCTTTCTATTGCAACTTTTTGTTGGAAAAAAATGGAGGAGGAAGGAATCGAATGTCCAACCACACCAGACGGCTTAGTCCATTTTAATCATTTTCTATAGTATTTCAAAAACTTACCTGTATCTATATATCTTGCTGTTAGTTGTATTTCATAAAACCTCCGCGGTAATATCGTCAAGCAAACACACGACGTGCACGTTTCGGGACTACTGCCCTGTTTCAAGTGCCATCTTCCTTCAGCCAGCAAAAACCGCTCATACAGATAAGTTTTTGAAATACTATAGAAAATGATTAAAATGACTTCCTCTGCTATCCACGCCTTGGACTGGTTCTTTTTGCTTCACATGGATTCATGCTTGTGTGTTGGACTGATCCTATCAGAAGGATACCACCAATACAGGAGTTAATATCCATTCTCGATATGATTTGCCAACACTAGGCCCTTGCCCACTCACGTAAACACTATTGCCCATTGGCTGTCATCCCAACTTTGCCCCATATCCTCTTCCCACTGCATTTGAAAGTGTACCTTACCCTCCTGGGGCTTGCTCAAAAATTTATAATGAAGGCAGCTTTTTGCTACATTTACCACCCAGCTGAGGTCCTGTAAATAGGTGATTACTCTCTCTGTGTCACGTTCGTTTTCCGCTCTGGACTTTGCTCAAATGAGCCAGTCATCCAAATGCAGGTGTACCAGAATGCCTTCTTTACAGAGTGCCACAGCTATGACCACCATGATCTTGGTGAATGTCCAAGGACCTGTTGCTAAGCCTAACGTCAGTGCCCGAAACTGGAAATGACCCATAGGCACTGTGAAACGCAGGAACTGCTGATGTCCGACTCTGATTGGAATATGCAGGTAGGCCTCTGTGAGGTCGAGCAAGGTCAAGAATTCCTCTGTTCAAACCACCACGATGACCGAGCATAGCATCTCCATGTGGAAACATGGCACTCTGAGACACCAATTTACCTGCTTGAGGTCTAAGAAGGAGCTCTCCTTTTTCAGTATGATGAAATAAATGGAGTATTGACCACATCCGCATTGGTCTGGTGGAACTGCCACCACCACGCATAGGTCTATGAGTCGCAGCAACATCTGTCGTACCGCCTGGTGTTTCTTGGGCGCCTTGCATGGGGAGTTGACAAAGGCACCCCGGAGCAGTCATGCAAACTCCAGGGAATAACCTTCCTTAATGACCTACAGCACCCATTGGTCAGAGGTGATCCGGGTCCAGGGGTCGTAAAAGTCCCATAGCTGATCCCCCACAGGAACTACCTCCGCCTGGGCCTGCCTCACATCATTGTGTCTTCTTGGGCCCCGAGGAAGCAGAGGGAAAGAAATTCCTACCTGTTCTCCTGAAGCTTCAAAAGGTGTAACCTCTGGCTGGAAAGCGTCCTCTCTGATAAGGAGTAAACCTGACTGGATGAAAGCACCTGAAGTCTCTAGGCTGCCCTCATCTCTGAGGCAAGGAGCGAACCAGCTTTTTTTTATCCTCCGGTAATCTCCCGCCGTTAGTCTTATCTAGTTCCTTCACCAACTTCTCTAAATCTTCCCCAAAGAGGAGCTTACCTCTAAAAAGAAGCTTACTGAGAAGGGACTTAGAGGAAACATCTGCTGACCAATTACAGAGCCAGAGGTAGTGCCTGGCGGCTACCACCAAGGCTATACCCTTTGACAAACAGTGAATAAGGTCATAGAAAATGTCCGCCAAGTACACCACACCCGACTCAAGCTTGGGGCACGTAACCCCCTGAATTCTCCATGATCCCTTGCGTCCATCGCAGGCACACCGCACCACAAAGGCCCTGCAGACTGAGGCCTGCAAGGAGAGGGCATTAATATCAAAAGCCTACTTGAGATACATCTCTAACTTCTGATCCTGCACATTCTTGAGTGCAGAGCCACATTACACAGGAAAGCACAGTTACTTACCTGTAACAGGTGATCTCTGGGAACAGCAGGAATAAGTCTTCACATATGGGTACGTCGGTACCGACAGAGTCTGCGAGGGAACGCTCCCCAGCGTCCAATTAGAACGCTTTTGGGAGCATCCCACCATGCCTGCTTGCTGCCTTCCCGCCTTTCCCAACTGCCTCTCCTCAGTTAAGTTTTAAAGCTGAGACAAAGAGAGAGAGAGGGGAAAGATAGAGATAGAGAGATACAACTCCTAGGGGAGGTGGGTGGGTTGTGAAGACTTATTCCTGCTGTTCCCAGAGATCACCTGTTACAGGTAAGTAACTGTGCTATCTCCAGGAACAAGCAGGAATGAGTCTTCACATATGGGGACTCCCAAGCTAAGATGCCTGGAGGAGTCCCAGCATGTTGCGAATCTGAGAGAGCCATGCTATTCGACAGAACCTCAGGCATCATGGGGATGGAGGGTAGGAGTTGAACTAAAAAGGATGTGCTGGGGAACAGCTGGACCAAACAGGACGCCTAGATAGGAGTCCCTGTGCAGGTGATATCTAGTAGTAAATATTGAAGTGCAATATACCAATATGGACCTCACCTGGTGGTATTGTAAAACGTTTATGGAGGTTCATATGGATCTGCTAATATGAACCAGCAGAATATCCTCAAGGGAGTACCTCAATGTAAAGCAGAGGTAAATAAACTGTGCAAAAGACAGGTTGAGGTTAGAACCTTTAGGGCGAGAAAAAAAAATCCCAGTGGAAACGGATAGTTCAATAAGTTAGGACTTTTGCAGGAAACACGAAAGTCCCTATTAGATAAGCCTGAAGCTCTTTTGACCTTAAAAGACATAGTTCTTATAGGAGAAGAGGGGTATTGAAGACCCCTATATCCGATGACAAAGAAGGACAGAAGTATGAGGCATTGTAGCCTCCTAATTTCTGAAGATTCAGAATGTCCTTCCTAATTGAAGTCACTTAGGAAAAAAGATGGTACATGGAGGACTTCAGATGTACCTAATCTGAAGGTTATGGTGAAAAAAACTTTTAACTACCACAGGGAAGTGGTTGTTTATGTAGAACCCTAAGCATGCTGGAACAGCATTGATGGGGATAGTGATTATCTGTCGGAGCCTTATAGGAAATATATATGTATATATGAACTTAGGCAGACAGATAGAAAAAAAATTATATAGATACATATCTACCTACTATTATATATTCCGATATATATATAGGTAGATACATATATATATACCCATGTCCCCACATAGGGATATGTGGAGAGAGAAAGATTCATCTAATAACAAGAAGGGAAATACCTGCTTGGGGAGATGTTTAGAGAATCCATTCTCCCCGGTTATGAGTGGGAGAGCTAAGGGAGTGCTCTCACTGACAAGGAGAAGTCTAGATTCCTTTAAGAATTCTAGCCCTTGGATAACCAGGAATGGAGGCCTACGTGAAAAAAGTGCAGAGGATGTTTTTAATCCGCAGGCAGCAAGTCTGGATCCTTCCATAACTCCAGTATGGCAGCTGGAGAAGAAGACGCAATGAAATGAGATACTATATTTTCCCTTTTATGAGGGCAAATTGAGTATCATGCATTAGTGCGCTCAATATGAATTTCCCCATGAAGAATTGAGGGTGGAAGGAAAATACGAGACAAGGACTGGCTGTTACGAAAAGAAAACCATCCCTGGTGAAGGGGTCCACTGGAGATGTGAACCAACCCAGGGAATTGAGTAATTCTTTAAGTCTTCACGTAATTAAAGACCTGTGTCCTTTATTCTAGGAGACTTTAATGGAATGGTAAGAGTAGGGAAGAACCCAGTAATCATGACTAGGTAAAGCCCTTCCTAACCATCTGGAATTATTTGCTCTCTAGCAAGAGCCCATAGTGCAGAGCTGCTCTGTAGAGATGCAGAGAGCATGTTGCAGGTTGGTTAGAAGAAAAAACTGGCTGTTTAAGTGCCAGTATGTAACCTGAACTATTCCGCCAAGCCCAAGGATTGGAGAAGGCTAAGGATAGAAGGTACGCTGATGTGCCTGCAACAATAAGGCCAGAAAAAGTTCTTAACCTGTCTGGAACTTAGTACTAAGGCCAGAAAGGATTTGTATTGGAGAGCAAACCCTGGTTGCTTGGTCAGCAAGTCAGTGGTCTAACCAATAGGAGCCCCTGCACTTCTAGTTATTGCTAGGGCAGCGGAACAAATTTTAGGTCCTAAGATTGGAAAAAGGACCTACAGACATAAGTAGGAGTGGTAAGACTCCCTCATTGTCTGAGAAGCTGCCACAAAACAAGATTGCAAGGGGGAGACAACTCTGAAATGAAAAAAAAAAAAAACCCTTACTGGAAAAGGTAGAAAACTCAGGGGCTTAGGGTTAAGTGGCTATCACTCTTACAGTTAAGTGGTATCACTCTTACAGACCAAAATGTCTTAGTAAGAAGGACAGAGTTGAAAAAAGACTTACGATGGAGTAAATCTCTGAAAAAGTAATATGAGACATGCTGATACAGGAGAAACTGTCAAAGGTAAAGGCATAGGCAACCTTATTGATAGTTGGTACTCCTCTGTCTACTTAGGAGGAAGAGGAGTAACTTTACTACCTGTAAAGCATAATCATCCTAAGAAGCTCTATGAGCTAAAAGGAAGGATGTCTCTTAAAAAGAGATACATGTGTAAAATTTAGGTTGGAACCGGTGTAGATGCTTGCAATGAGAAGAAGCAGACTACAGGTTCTAAAGCTCAAAACAGGAAAGAAGGATTCAGTGAAGAATCTATCAGCAACCCTGCGGCTGTTGGGTTTGCTGAAACGGTTGAGGTTGTGGTTTCTTTGGCCTGGTTTGATGTTTCCTTTCTTTGGAAACAGCTGTATGATGGGTAGAGAATGAATACAACTTTTTCCCCTTGGGGAAATAAAGTTTGGAAGGAGATTTTCCACCACCTGGGATAGAGGAAGGTGTTGACAATCCTTTGAAAGCAATAGTGTCAGTGGTTAACTGAGCAGCTTGGCGTAAAGTCTCTTTGTTAAAGAGATTCTCTCCAGTACAAGGAGTATTTCCCAGCCTTTCTTGTACCCATTTGTCCAAGTCTGAAGCTTGGAGCCAGGCCATGCGTCGTGCCCCTATGGCTATAGCAGATGTTTTGCTAACAGACTCAAAACAGTCCAGGGTAGCACGAGTAAGGAACCTAGAGATATTTTGAACATGACTAACCAGTAAAGAGTAGTCTGTTCTTTTGAGATCTTGAAGAAAGGGGGTCAAAAACAGCAAACTGTTGGTGACCTCTTCAAGAGATAATCCCATATAGAAAATATTTGAGAGAATTCTTGTTGAAAACAAGGATGCCTGGAAGCTTTTACGCCCAAAGGCATCTAAAGTTCTAGACTCACGACCTGGCGGATAAGAAGAGTGCCTTTTAGCACTCTTAACACACCTCATTGCTGATTCCACAACAATAGAATGATGAGGAAGTTGAGTCTTTTGAAAACCTGGAGAAGGGGGCACCTTGTACAGAGAGTTAGTGGCCCTTGAAGGTGGGGATACCTTTAAGGGAGTTTCCCACATTCTAAATAAGAGATCCTGTAAGGTTTGATGCAAAGGAAGCATGACCTCCTTTGGATTCTCAGGGATATGCAGAAGTTCTGAATCCCCTGGTGCAGGATCTTGATCAGGTATAGAAATGGCAAGTAACCTTGCTATATCAAGCAGGAATGCTTGAAAAGAAATTTCCCCAGAGGGGGATCCTCTACCATGAGGAGTAAAGGTTAGATCTGTTGAAGATCTAGTCTTGGCACTAATGGATTGATCCCGATCCATTGGAGTACAAGACCCGAAAGGGTGGAGCATCGGATTGTCCTGAAAGGATAGTCATCGGTACCGCTCGAGGCCGGTGCCGCGACAAATCGGTAGAATACTATCCATGCCAGGGATAGATTCCAAACTCGGTACCGAAGGAAGAGAGCTTGTGGAAGTAAGCATGGAAGGCACCGATACCGATGCAAACGTAGAAACCGGTACCGGCAGTGGTATCACCGGAAGATCAGTCTGAGGTGACTCTAGCGGTACCAAAGGTACCGAGAGCACCAGACCTTGATCCCCAGGACAATGTCTTTGGCACCGTCCGAGGTCGGTACCGAGACGAGTCGGTACCCAATCATCCAGGCTAGAGATCAATTCCAGACTCGGCATCGAAAATAGCGAGTCTATCGAAGCACACTTGGAGGGTACCGACGTGGATACTAGGACCGGTACCGGGATCGATACCAATGCTGGAAGATCGGTCTGTAGCGACTCTAACGGCACCGAAGATACCGAGAGCGCTAGACTGCGATCATCAGTGTGGAATGTTTCATCCAACACCATTGCCGATGCCGGGGTACCGGCACCGCTCAAAGCGGATACCACCACCGAGCATGGCTCAGGTATGTTCGTAGAGGTAAAAACCCCGGGAACAACCTGAAACCCCGTTAATGCTTTGGAGGCCGAAGACTCCCGCCGGGGTTTTAAAGCCAATTTGTCCTCGGGGGCAAGGCCAGAGGCATCTCGATACTGAACATGAGATCTACCACCCGAGGACTGGCTAGTCTTTACAGACTTTTGCTTGGTTACCTGATCCTGTGAAAAAGAAGTTGCAGCTGGTACCCTCAGACCTGATGGGAACCGCGAATCGAGTTGAGCTCGATGCTGAAGACTTCTTCTGGAAATACTACTGAAGGAGGGACACTCCAGCGGATAGTGGTCAGGACCCAAACATGGCAGGCACCAGTTATGGGTGTCTAAAACTAATTTGGTACCGCCATAGTTGAAACATGTTTTAGGGATAGTGGCTGGCGTTTCCATGAAGGAAAGTGGAGAGGCCTAGCAGGCCGAAAAAACCATCAGGCACTAAACAGGGAAAAAGTTCCCTACAAAGGAAAAAATCTGTAGGAGAAAGAAAGAAAAAAACACCAGCGGTACCGGTGCGTCGAGGGAAGGCAGACACGACCACAAGAAAAAACAAAAATAAAGGAAGAATTTTCTGCGGTGACAGGAGTACGTCCTGCCGGCTCCGCGGAAAAACGAAAACTGAGGAGAGGCAGTTGGGAAAGGCGGGAAGGCAGCACGCAGGCGTGGTGGGATGCTCCCAAAAGCGTTCTAATTGGACGCTGGGGAGCGTTCCCGCGCAGACTCTGTCGGTACTGACGTACCCATATGTGAAGACTCATTCCTGCTTGTTCCTGGAGATTCATAGTTTTCTTCGTGACTGCTGCAACCTCAGCGTCCACCTTGGGTGCGCGCAAAAGTTTCCTATCCTTTTCCAGTAATGGGTAAAGGCGGGACATCGTCCTCGTACTTCTCAGAGCGGCCTCTGGAACATCCCATTCATCTTGCTTTATCTGCCTGACCACCCTGTGCAGTGGAAAAACCCTTTGCGTGGTTTGGACCTCCTGCAAGAGCAGATTCTCCAAAGGATCCTCTTCCCCAGGAACTTCTACTCTCACATTAAGTGCCTTTGTGGAATGCGTGATCAACACTGTCAATTCCTCTCTCCAGAAGACTCTGACAATCCAGGCATCCTCCTCCTGAGGGATGTCACCGTCCTCCAGATCCAACCCAGGCTCCTGATCTACTTCCAGATCCTCCAGCTCCTCTGAATGCAGATATCCCTCTGCCTCCCGGGGATCCTCCTGCATTCTACGTTTACTTGGTCCCGGTTCCTCCTCTAGGAGAACCTACACAGTGAGTTCAGAAAAAAACTTATTCTCTGCCTTTCTCTATTCCAAGCTGTCCTCTGAACCTCATACAAAGACCCTGTGCATGAGGAGGACAAATTATGTGGTAAATTTTATTTATTTAACCAGTTTTTCTGTACCACCTTATCCTTCAATCAAAGCAGTTTACATTATGTAATCACTACAAACAGGTAATGGGATACATTCTCTTGTCCCCAAAAGGGCTCACAATCTATGTGTACCTGAGGCAACAGAGGGTTAAGTGGTTTGCCCAAGGCCACAAGGAGTGCCTATAGGATTAGAAACCCCAGTCCCTCCAGCCTGAGATTGCTGTCCCAAGGTGGGACTTGAACCCCCAGCCCTCTGGCCTGAGATACCATCTCCTAACTACTAGGCCACTCCTCCATGTAGAAGCAAGGTGTCATCTCCCTGCTTTACCCAAGGGGACATGTGTTCTTTTTTTACCTTCGCTTTTCCAGCCTTTGCTTCAGACGGCACCTTGCTGTCAGTCCCCCCATTCCCAGGAGGGCCCTGTGGCCCCGAGACACTTTCAGCTCCCGGGGGCTGAGTGGAGGAGTCCCTCTCCTCCAGCAGTGCTGCACTGTCCACCGTCTGTGCTAACAACTCTGCCTCTAGAGAAGTGAATTCGGCCCTGCAACTGTGGCAACAACCAGCGGCTGAGATAGGCCCCTTTCTGGACCCACAAGTTATACAGGTTGTCTTTACTGGCATGCTGCACCCAGTCTAGAAACGTGGTTAGTTAGGAAAGACAAAGCTTATTTTATTTGTTATGCCAAGAACCTGAGAATATCCTCCGGAATGACCGGACAAGGGCCGTGTTTCGTATACCTTCTTCAGGGGTAGTAGGGCATACTAGGGTCATAAATATGTAAACAAAAATAATTAAACCATATAATACAAATAAATTAAAACATAATAAACAATGCAATTAAAAACAAGTGCATGTGACCATATGAACAAATGACTGAAAATATATAAATAGCCTTATCTGATCATACAATCAATAAAAAACTCAGAATAAAACCATACTTAAAAAATAAATACTAAAAAACCCACATATAATCATACAAATGTAGATAAAATCTAATTGACAGATATCACAAACAGCATAAATAAGACAGCAAAAACACTGATAAAACAACAATGATAAAATCCACTGATGAATCAAAATGAACATAAAAATAAAAACAGTAATAAAACAAAGTGAATAACCATAAATAAAGACTACCACAATATAATTATCTGTATAAGGGTGTGACATAAAACGAGAATTAAGTAAATGTTGGTACCTCAGTAACTAGGCAACTCCCAAATATGTAGTTCTTGTACTAAGGAGGGAGAAAGGATAAGATACCAAACTAAGAAGCAAACAGGAGTAAGCCGAGAATTACCTTCTTCTAAGAAAAACTCTGGACCCTAATTTCAATCAATTCCTTTAACTTTAAAATCAATCAAGAAATATAAAAATTTGTGTGAAATAAAATGAAAAAATTTAAATTGTAAAATAAAGGATTCGGAACTATGCAACAAAAACTTGTTAAAAATCTAGAAAAAAACCGATGTCCTTATTCCAATATAAAGGGGTAATACAAAAACCTTTGAATGTTATACCATAATTAAAGCTAAAAAATGTTCATGAAAGTGTATATGAAATAAATAATTAAAAGGTAAAAACCTATATCATGAACCTATCTGTCTTATTATGAAAATGCTTATTTTAGAATTTACAGGCAAACTACGTACTTGAGCTGGAGGGAACTGAATGTTTTATGTAGCTGGTCCATATAATAATGTTACAGTCTACTTCTGCTAATTATACCAATTTTTTTTAAAAAAGGGAAAAATAACGCTATATATGAGATGTGCCAACAAACATTTTGTAAGGCAAACAATTTTTAAATGCAGAAAAGAGACCATTTAATGCATCCTTGTCCTTATTCATATTAAAAATAAAAAACTACAGCGATTGTACTTATGAAAATACTATGCTATATCTTTGACTAAAAATGTTTACTTTAGACGTCATACTAATGAATTATAAAACAGAATGTTTCTGTTGTGCCATCTGAATTCTAGATTAAATAAGTCAAAGCCTCAGCTCCATACATTACAGAGGTGAAACAAACCAACCTAAAAAGATTTCTTCAACCTGCAAACTCGCCTACCGTTACGGAATGCAGCAACTGAATTTGATAATCCTCTTGTGTGAAAGCATTAATAAAGATGCCGGCACATGCTCTGTAGAAAAGGAGGATCTGAATGGCGGGAAAGTGACGTATGCACCATCCGATTGGAGGATAGCTGTAAAAAATTCTGATTACAGAAGTATAGTACAGCCTATGTGCTATATACCCAGGTGTTAATAGTAAATTACATTGAAAATGAAAATTAGAAATCATGCCGTGATTTGGACCATTGGTTCCTCACAAGATAATATATAGAATGTATGTATAGAAACCATTTGTGGCATAAAACTTATCTGAGGCATTTTTGGCCACTTACACTAAAACAGAAAAGAGATGAATGATAATCGCCTCACATATAAAGATTTTTTAAAATTGCAAGCCCATCTATTGTTGCAGGATATGGCACCTATTCCAAATTATTCTAATCTGAGAAAAAAGGCAGAGACACTACCGTTATAAAAAAAGGGTGGATTTTACTCGCAAGAAGGGAAATCACTGTACCATCTGCTAGACTAAAATCAAAAATTGCAGTGCAACGATAAAAGGTTTGCCTAAATAATGAGAAAAGGGGGAGGGTTCTTCTACAATTAGATACTAACTATTACAATACTGTATTTGGTATTAGGAAATGTTCTTTCAAAGTATCTCTTTATATAGACATGTCCTTACTGACCATTACCTCCAGAAGTGTATCTGAGAGGTCTATACAACTCAAATACTAAAACTTTCAAATGAGGAATGCTGGTAAAGAACTACCGTTATAAAAAGAGGGTGGATTTTACTCACAAGAAGGGAAAACCATTATACCATCTGCTAGACTAAAATAAAAAATTGCAGTGCAACGATAAAAAGTGTGCCTAAATAATAAACGAGAAAAGGGGGGTGGGCTACCTGTACAATTAGATACTAACTATTACAATACTGTATTGGTATTATGACATGTTCTTTCAAAGTATCTCTTTGTATATAAATGTCCTAAGAGTAAAGGCGCGGGCAGGGTACCAGCGCCTGCGGGTAACCAGGTGCTCGGCCCGGTGCGGGACCCTGCCGTGCTAGGTTGGAGCCAGGGGTGATGTGGGCGCGCGCGTCTCTCGACGCCGATGGCGTTCTTTGAATTGATTGGCTCCACCCGCGTGAGCGCACGGGGGAGCCAATCGGAGGAGATCGCATGTGCTCAGGCTTCAGTAGGAGCCGAACACATGTCGGGAGTCTGCGGAGGCTGATCACGTTGTTTTTGGTGCTTCGGAGGCTGCAGGGCGGTAGCAGTTGCGACGGAAGGACCGGTGGATGGGACGCACGAGCGGCGGTGTGTAGCGTGAGGCGGAGTGTCAGGAGAGCCCTGGGAGCTGTGCGGTGGGGTGAGCGGTGTCCTTGCCAGCTTCCTATGGCCTGCGGACTGCTGGGATGTCGTGGGCCATGGCTGAGCACGGTGCACGAGGCCCGACGAATCAGGCGAGTTGGGGCGGCGGAAATACTAATTAGGGGGGGAGGTGAGAATTGGAATAGAAGGGCTGAGGGCTGGTGGATAAAAAAAAAAAACAAACAAAAAAACAAAAAAAACCCCAAACAAACACATAATCTGCTGTAACAGATTAGCTAAGAGGTTAAGGGGATGCCGGGAAGAAAAGGCCGCCAGGGGAGGCGGATGAGGGGCCAGAGGGGCAGAGGGGGGACAGGATGGCAGGGTCCCTAGAGGGCGGGCAGTGGTCAGGACAGGTCGGGGGGGCCGACGGGGTGTGGCGGACTGCTCTGCCTCACAACAGGGGGTGGGGGGGGCCAGGCTGCTGGTGCATGGTTGGGCCGGGCCCCCCCTGGTAGCAAGGAGGTCAAGGGGGGCGGCCGAGCTCGGGGACAGGACACCAGAAGCCTTCTAGAGGCTGGTGGGCTACAGGGGGAAGCCTCAGTGCTTACAACAGGGGCTGGGGGACAGGAAGGTCCCCGGGGGAGCTGGATGCTAGTATGGACACGGGTGGGGGACTAGATGTCTGCCGGGGTACGGGGGTACTGGTTTATCCAGGGATGGTAGAGAGAGGGGGTCCTTGGGGTGGGCATGGGCATGGCGTTGTCAGATGGGGGCCTGGATGCTTCGGGGAGTGGGTCGGGGGGGGGGGTCAATGGACTATGGGACAGTGGGGCGTCAGTACGCTTGGGATCAGTGGATGGGGGGCCAAGGCCAGTCGCGGGCCGATTGGGCAGGGGTGTGGCAACCGACATGGTCTGCGCGTATTTCCCCCCCCCCCCCCCCGCTTTTCCATTTATTTCTTCACAGGTGCCTTTTCTGGCGTTGCTGGGACCGGCGCAGAGACCAGCGGAACAACCGATGGAGACCAGGAATGCCACGTCCGCTACACTGCGCAGGGGCCGGGTGGCGGGAGCGGAGGCTTGCGGTGTGAGTGAGGAATGGCCGTGTGCGGTGTCAGCGCAAGGGGTACAGTGTCCGACGGCGATGGCTTCAGGGCCCATGGCTGCAGAGGGTGAGTCCCAAATTGACGAGGGTGCAGGAGGTGAGGGTAGCGGCGTGGGGTGGAAGGTCGGAAAAAGTGAGGCAAAAGAGGAAGCATACGTGTCGGCAGCGGTGAAGTTCGGCATCATCGTCTTCATTGTCTTCGGGTTCGTCGGGGCCGTCTTTGTTGGAGGGCGAAGGTGGGGGGCCGGAGGTGAGTGAAGCGGCGGCAGCGGTGAGTGGTGCACTGGGGGGGACTCCGAATTTGGTGACCTTGTCGGAGTTATGGGAAGGAGTTCCGAGAAAGCTTAGATGAAGAATTCACAAGCGGAAATACATTGACATCTTCCGCCTGCTGGAGGAGCGTAAGCGGTCCGGAGAGAGCAGGAAGAAGCGCAAGGAAGACGAGAAAGCGGGCCAAATTAGGAAGGTGTCTCGGACGATTGTGAACTGGGTGCAGGCTTTCCTGTGGCTGGCTAGTGTTTGGGGGCGACATTATCCAGGTCAGAATGGGATGTTGCTGGTATATGCTGATTCTATATTGGAAGCCTCGCAGATCCATGAAGGTTGGTCGTGGCTTAATTATGATGAAAGGTTTAGGGATAAAATGGAGGAGAACAAGTCATTAACCTGGGGCACGCAGGATATCAACTTATGGCTCTCCCAGATGTCGGTTAAGGCATTAGCAGGAGGGGGCTTGGGAAAAGGAGGCGTGGCGTCCACCGCGGGGGCGAGTCATTCCTTTCGGGGAGGAGGAGCCACGGTGCTCGGTAGAGCGGTGGCCGGCAGTGGGGGGGACGTATGCTGGCGTTTCAATAAGTCCACCTGTCCCTTCCCGGATTGCAAGTTTCGGCACGTCTGCTCGGCCTGTGGTGGAGGACATTCCGTGGCAAAATGCCTTAAGAGAGGTACGGGGTTGTCCACTCTGCAGGCCCTTAAGTAGCGGAGGGGAGTTCGACGTGGCACCGATGCCTATACGGGTTGAGGTTTTGAAGGCGTGGCTTAGGCAATACCCGAAGCGAAGGGATAGGGCAGTTTTGCAGTTTGGTTTTCAGTTTGGTTTTGTCATACCGGTGCAGGGAGTTGTGACGGTCACGGCAGCGCATAATTCCCCATCGGTGAGGCGTTTTTCGGCTGTGGCGCAGGAGAAGTTGGCGGTTGAATTGAAGTTACATAGGGTCTCCGGGCCGTTTACTCAGCCCCCCTTCCGGAAGTTTGTTGTATCCCCTTTGGGAATTATTCCCAAGAAGGAACCGTGGAAGTTCCGGATGATTCACAATTTGTCGTGTCCGGTGGGGGCCTCGGTGAATGATCACATATCGCGCGAGTGTTGTACAGTGTGCTATGCTTCTTTTGACAGGGCAGTGGAGTTGGTCAGGCAGGCTGGGTGCGGCGCAGTGATGGCGAAGGTGGATATCGAGTCGGCGTTTCGTCTGTTGCCAGCTCATCCCACTTCCTTTCATTTGCTAGGTTTTCGTTTTAAGAATATTAAACGGTCTTCTCAGAGTATATAATTTAATTAAACTTGGTAAAAATACTCTATTATAACTTAATGTCAACGTCTATGAATCTATATAGTTGAAATTCCAGCGATGTAACAAAACATATATTGCCAGTCAATCTTCTTTAAACTGAACGTTTAAAAAACTTATCTTAGCACTCTAACGGTAGTCTCAGAACAAGATGGCACTCTACACCACAAGTACTGTGGAAAATGAGTAGTGCCTCATTCACATCAACGACTACCAGGAGACCACCTCTTCTCCCCTTTTTTTAAAATATTTTATGTGATAAAAATGGTGCCAGCGGATAAATATATATCACCAGAATTTCTCTGCCTTGTGAAATTTCTTTAAATATCGTATAATAAGCTTATCTTAGTTCAGTAGACATGTTCATGTTTCAAGCCAAAAGAAGAAGGCAAAGTAGTTGGAAAATATGGACTTGGCAACAGAAATGAAGCTGGAGAAAGACTGATAGAATTCTGCAAGACCAATGATCTATTCATCTCAAACACCTTCTTCCAGCAACACAAGCGGCGACTGTACACATGGACTTCACCGAATGGATTATATAAAAATCAAATTGACTACATATGTGGAAGTCAACGATGGAAAAGCTCTGTAACATCAACAAAGACAAAACCTGGAGCTGACTGTGGTACAGATCATCAACTACTAGTATGCAAACTCAAGCTAAAGTTGAAAAAGAGCAAACCACTCATGAATGCAGCAAAATATGACCTTGAGAATATACCACTGGAATTTAAAGACTGCCTGCAAAATCGATTTGCTGCTTTAGATACAAATGACAGAGCTCCGGAAGAGTTATGGAATGACATCAAGAAGGTTGTGTTGGAAGAAAGCGAGAAGTCTCTACAAAAGGTGAAAAAGCAAAAACGGCCAAAATGGATGACAGAAGAAACTCTGAAAATTGCCCAGAAACGCAGAGAAGCTAAAGCCAGAGGAGAAAGAAAGACAATCGCAGAACTCAACAGAGATTTCCAACGTGCAGCAAGACAGGACAAGAAAAAGTACTACAATGACACTTGCAAGGAAATAGAAGCAGAAACTATTAGAGGAAGAACAAGATCGGCTTTCCTAAAGCTACGAGAGTTAAAGAAAAAGTTCCAGCCTCGAAATGGAATGTTACAAGATGCTCAAGGTTCTATGTTGAATGATGCTGAGAAGATCAAGAAAAGGTGGAAAGAATATACAGAGTTTTTATATGATAAAGATCAAGTGGACCAACAGCCGTTTCAACCTGTACCTTATGATCGGGAACCATTGGTGATGAAAGAAGAAGTTGAAGCAGCATTGAAAGCCTTATCAAAGAACAAAGCACCAGGCATTGATAGTATTCCCATAGATGTATTGCAGCAATCTGATGCAGCTGTTACCGTACTCACAAGGCTCTGCCAAGAAATATGGAAGACAACATCATGGCCAACTGACTGGAAAAGATCTGTGTTTATACCAATACTAAAGAAAGGTGATCCAACTGACTGTGGAAATTATTGCACAATCGCTCTGATCCCACATGCCAGCAAGATTCTACTGAAGATTATTCAAAAGAGACGGCGGCAGCAGTGGAGTGGGGGTGCAGAAGCCAGGGGTGGGGGCTCAGTCTTTAGCCGTTTTCTCAGAACCGGAAGAATTTGTGCCGGAAGATTAAAAAATGAAAATATATAGATATTTTCCGGCTTTTGGAAGGTAGGCCGCAGGCTGGGGACAGCAAGAAAAAGAGGAAAGGAGGATGAGAAGGCGGGCCGAATAAAAAAGGTGTCTCGGAATGTGATAAACTGGACGAGAGCCTTTTTGCGATTAGCAAGTGTATGGGGGAATCATTCCCCAGAGCATTATGGAATGTTGTTGGCCTATGCGGATTCCATTCTGGAGGCGTCATAGACCCACAAGGGGTGGGCATGGTTAAACTACGATGAGAGGTTTAGGGACAAAATGGAGGAAAACAAATTATTGTCGTGGGGCACACAGGATATTAATCTCTGGCTCACCCAGATGTCAGCTAGGACAAGTTATGCAGGTGTAGAAGTGACAAAGGTGGGGGTGGGGAGCACAACAGGTACGGGTTGTTCCTTTCGGGCAGCGGGGGCCATGTCGCAGCAGAGATCCGGTGGTAGTGGAATGGGTGACGTCTGCTGGAGGTTTAATAAGTCCTCGTGCCCATTCCCAGACTGCAAATTCCGACATGTCTTTTCAGTCTGTGGGGGAGGACACGCGGCGGCAAAATGCATTAGAAAAGGGGCAGCGCTGGCCTCAGCGCCTGCCTCTAAGTAAGGATGATTTATTATTAGGCCTGGCCCCTACACCGATACGGGTAGCGGCTGTAAGGCCCTTGCTTCGTCAATACCCAAAGCGGGGGGATGGGGTGGTATTGGAATTGGGGTTTCAGCAAGGTTTTGTCATACATGTAGATGGTAAGGTGGTAGCATATAAGGCGCGAAATTCCCCCTCGGTGAGGCGCTTTGCATCTATCTATGTGATAAGTTGTCAGTAGAGCTGGAGTTAGGTCGAATTGTGGGCCCATTTACGGATTTGCCTTTCCCGAGGTTGGTGGTTTCCCCTTTGGGAATCATCCGTAAAAAAGAGCCAGGAAAGTTTAGGTTGATTCATAATTTGTCCTTTCCGGCAGGAGACTCCGTAAATGATCACATCCCTCGGGAGTTGTGCGCAGTTCGCTATGCATCGTTTGACCGGGCGGTTGATTTGGTTCAGAATTCTGGCCACAAAGCTCTGATGGCAAAAGTCAATATTGAGTCGGCTTTTCGTTTGTTACCGGTGCATCCGTCAACCTTTCAGTTCCTAGGTTTCTGTTTTGAGGATGAATGGTATTTTGATAAATGCATGCCTATGGGATGTTCGATTTCTTGCGCTTACTTTGAGAAATTCAGTACGTTCCTGCATTGGGCATTGGTACAGAAGGTAGGCTGTGTGAAGGTGGTGCATTACCTGGACAATTTTTTGTTTGTTGGCTTGGCACAGTCAGAGGAATGCCAGGAACTATTAGGCAGTTTTGTGCAATTGTCATGGGAATTAGGTGTGCCGTTGGCCGAGGGGAAGACAGAAGGTCCGGCGATGAGGCTTACATTTTTGGGAGTGGAATTGGATTCGGTGGAGATGGTGGCTCGTCTTCCTCAGGCTAAGGTGTCCAGATTGCATGTATTGGTGACTAACGCTTTGGCTTACAGCAAACTAAATTTGAAGGAATTGCAAGTGTTGCTAGGATCTCTGAATTTTCATGCAAGGTAATTCCGATGGGGCAGGTGTTTCTGTGTCAGCTGGCACTGGCAACAGTTGGGGTGCGAAAACCACATCACCGTATTAAGGTGTCGAAGGTTATGAAGGCAGACTTACGGATTTGGGATATCTTTTTGAAAGAATTTAACAGGACGTTGGTGATGATGCACGCGGAGATCTCCTCGGTAGATTTGCAGCTATATACGGATGCAGCAGGGGGTGTAGGTTTGGGCATTTATTTCGGGGAGGGGGGCATGGTGTGCAGATAGATGGCCGCAGGTTTGGCAAGAATCTAGCTTGGCTAAAAATGTAGCCTTCTTGGAGCTATTTTCTATGCTAGTAGCATTAGAGTTGTGGCCTGAGTGGCTTCGTAACCGAAGGGTTTTGTGGTGGTGCGATAATGCAGTGGTAGTAAGCGTGATTAATCATTATACACTGTGATGTGTTCAGATGGCGGCGTTAATGAGGGAGGTGGTATTAGCATGCTTACGGCTGAATTTGTCCGTAAAGGCACGGCATATTCCAGGATGTACTAACAAGATTGCTGGCTCTCTCTCTCGTTTCCAGGGGGACCGGTTTTGGACACTGGTGCCAGACGCGGACACGGAGGGATTCGTGGTCCCAGAGCACTTATGGCAGGTTGGCCAAGTGAGATGCTGAACTTACTGAGGAATTCGGTGTCGGCGGCAACATGGTCGGCATATCAGTGAGGCTGCGACAAGGTGGTTAAGTTTTTAGTGACTCGGGGATGGCAGCCGGGTCCAGTGTCTGATCAGCTGATGGGGCAGTATGTTCTGGCCGCCAAAGCAAATGGGGTCTCCAGATCATTGGTGCGTTCCCACCTGGCAGGTTTTGCCTTTTTTGCGAGAGCGGTGGGATGGGGATCCTCCGCTGGGGGGTTCCTAGCACACAGGCTGCTACAGGGCTGGGAGCATTTGAGGCCAACACCTCTGGATGTTAGGCAGCCGAATACGCATGAGTTGCTGGTGAGACTATGCGCGGGCCCCACCCACGGTTGCAGCATCACCGTATGAAACCATATTGTTCAAGACAGCCTTTTGTTTGGCATTTTTCGGTGCCTTCCGTATTAGTGAGTTAGTAGCCAACTCGGGCAAGTCTCATGTCATTAAGGGGATGCAGCCCCAGCATGTCCAGTTGGAGAAGGGGCACATAAGCGTTCTTATTGCTAGATCTAAGACAGACCAGCAGGGGAAAGGATGGTGGGTAGTGTTGAAGGAGACTGCGGGCTGGTCAACATGCTCAGTGGCTGCATTGCGGGCGTATTTGCGGTTGCACCCTTCAGTAGATGGAGCATTCTTTATACATGCTGATTCGCGTCGGTTGACATGTTTTCAAGTTACAGCAGTGCTGAGATTGGTGCTGCAGCGGATAGGTGAGGACCCGCGGCAGTTTGCCGCTCACTCTTTCCGCATTGGTGCAGCAACTAGTGCAGCCGCGGCAGGATTGCCAGAGAAGGAGGTGCAACGCATCGGTAGATGGCGTTCTAGGGCTTTCCTGGGGTATATTTGTTTTTGACGGGAAACCGGGCTCGTGATGGGAAACCGGGCTCAATCTGGGGAGGCTAATTGTTGTTTACTTTTTCAGATAAAGTGCTGGGTCCACGCTGCCGTTGGCTGATTGGTCATTCCTTCGTTTATTGGGCTGGTCAGGGAGCAGCAGACCATCTGGGCAGCAACAGAATGGGATAGTGTTGACTGCGGAGGATCACATTTCTGTGACAATGGCAACAACACCAAACTTAAACTGCACGGAAGAAAGGCCCGGCAATCTACTTCTGTATCTTGCCATGAAAACCCAATGGATAGTTACAACAAAACAAATTGTGCTATAGTGCTGGAAGATGACACCCCCAGGTTGGAAGGCACTCAACTAGCTACTGGGAAAGAGCTGAAGACTTCTCAGAGTAAAGCGAGCATTTATGATGTGGTTGGATCAAAGCCCTCAGGACGTCTGACTGCTGATGTAGCTGCGTATGAAATGAGAGTCAGAAGCTGTAAAGATGTCTTACACATTGGAACATGGAACGTACGAAGCATGAACCAAGGGAAGTTGGAGGTGGTCAAGAATGAAATGGAACGTGTACAACTTGATCTGTGTGGTGTCAGCGAAATGAAATGGACTGGCATCGGGTACTTTGCATCAGATGATCACATGGTCTACTATGCTGGAAATGAAAGACAAAGAAGAAATGGTGTTGCATTTATAATAAAGAAGAAACTTGCAAGAACTGTAATGAAATACAATGCAGTCAGCAAACGCTTAATCTCTATTCGTCTACGAGGAATGCCTATCAACACAACTATAATTCACGTATATGCCCCAACAACAGCTGCAGAAGAGAATGAAATTGAAGAATTCTATGAACAAGTACAAGCTGAAATTGAAAGAACATGCAAACAGGATATCCTGATAGTCATGGGTGACTGGAACGCAAAAGTTGGCAACAAAGAAGAAGGCAAAGTAGTTGGAAAATATGGACTTGGCAACAGAAATGAAGCTGGAGAAAGACTGATAGAATTCTGCAAGACCAACGATCTATTCATCTCAAACACCTTCTTCCATCAACACAAGCGGCGACTGTACACATGGACTTCACCCAATGGATTGTATAAAAATCAAATTGACTACATCTGTGGAAGTCAACGATGGAAAAGTTCTATAACATCAACAAAGACAAAACCTGGAGCTGACTGTGGTACAGATCATCAACTACTAGTATGCAAACTCAAGCTAAAGTTGAAAAAGAGCAAACCACTCATGAATGCAGCAAAATATGACCTTGAGAATATACCACTGGAATTTAAAGACTGCCTGCAAAATCGATTTGCTGCTTTAGATACAAATGACAGAGCTCAAGAAGAGTTATGGAATGACATCAAGAAGGTTGTGTTGGAAGAAAGCGAGAAGTCTCTACAAAAGGTGAAAAAGCAAAAACGGCCAAAATGGATGACAGAAGAAACTCTGAAAATTGCCCAGAAACGCAGAGAAGCTAAAGCCAGAGGAGAAAGAAAGACAATGACAGAACTCAGAGATTTCTAACGTGCAGCAAGACAGGACAAGGAAAAGTACTACAATGACACATGCAAGGGAATAGAAGCAGAAACTATTAGAGGAAGAACAAGATCGGCTTTCCTAAAGCTACGAGAATTAAAGAAAAGGTTCCAGCCTCGAATTGCAATGTTACAAGATGCTCAAGGTTCTATGTTGAATGATGCTGAGAAGATCAAGAAAAGGTGGAAGGAATATACAGAGTTTTTCTATGATAAAGATCAAATGGACCAACAGCCGTTTCAACCTGTACCTTATGATCAGGAACCATTGGTGATGAAAGAAGAAGTTAAAGCAGCATTGAAAGCCTTACCAAAGAACAAAGCACCAAGCATTGATAGCATTCCCATAGAAGTATTACAGCAATCTGATGCAGCTGTTACCGTACTTACAAGGCTCTGCCAAGAAATATGGAAGACATCATGGCCAACTGACTGGTTTGTGTTTATACCAATCTGTGTTTATACCAATACTAAAGAAAGGTGATCCAACTGACTGTGGAAATTATTGCACAATCGCTCTGATCCCACATGCCAGCAAGATTCTACTGAAGATTATTCAAAAGAGACTACAACCATACCTGGAACAAGAAGTACCTGAAGTGCAAGCAGGGTTCAGGAAAGGGCGAGGAACACGAGACATCATTGCGGATGTGAGATGGATCCTTGAAAAGACTAAAGAATACCAAAAGGATATCTATTTGTGCTTTATCAACTATAGCAAGGCTTTTGACTATGTAAACCATGAGAAACTCTGGGCCACATTAAGAAGTATGGGTATACCAGAAGACCTGATCGTACTTTTGCACAATCTGTACATTGATCAAGAAGCAGCAGTTCGAACAGAACAAGGAGAAACAGAATGGTTTAAAATAAGCAAAGGTGTAAGACAAGGCTGCATACTTTCCCCCTACCTGTTTAATTTATATGCAGATCAAATCATCAGAGAAGCAAGATTGTATGAAGACAACAGAGGTGTGAAGATTGGTGGAAGACTCATCAACAACCTTCGCTATGCTGATGATACCACTGGCTGAAAGTGAATATGATCTGAAACATTTGCTTCTCGCAATCAAAGAACATAGTCTCAAAACGGGCCTGCACCTTAATGTAAAGAAGACAAAGATTCTGACAACTGGCATAATCAACAGGTTCATCGTTGAAGGAGAAGAAATTGAAATTGTGAACAACTTTAACCTACCTGGATCAACTATCAATAAAGAAGCAACAAGCAGTCAAGAAATCAGACGACGCATTGCTCTTGGCAGAATGGCTATGAAAGACCTAGATAAGATCCTCAAGAGCAGAGATGACTCTCTCCATACAAAGCTTCGACTTCTTCAAGCCATGGTATTTTCAATAACATCATATGGATGTGAAAGCTGGACAGTGAAAAAGATAGACAGGAAGAAAATTGATGCCTTTGAATTATGGTGCTGGCGGCGAATACTGTGTATACCATGGACTGCTCAAAGAACAAACCGGTCGGTACTAGAGGAGATTAAACCTAAGTTTTCTTTAGAAGCTCAGATGACAAGACTTTGACTTTCATACTTTGGACACATCATGCGAAGAGAGAGATCATTAGAGAAAGACATCATGCTTGGCAAGATAGAAGGTCAGCACAAAAGAGGAAGGCCAGCAATGAGATGGATCGATACAATAACAGCAGCTACGGGTACCAGTCTGTCAATAATGAGCCGCCTGACTCAAGACCGAACACAATTTAGGATAGCTATCCAGAGGGTCACCATGAGTCGACTCCGACTCAATGGCACTTAACAACAACAGCGAGCAGCTGTGCATCTTATGGGGCCTAATCTTGGTCTTGATCCGGCTGTGGTGTCCGTTTTATGGCTAGACAAGTGAGGTCTGCGATGGACACAGCTGCTGCCTTTGCTTCGACACCATGGGCGCGTACGGAGTCCGCCGGCATTGATACTCCTACATGTGGGGGGCAACGACATGATATCATGGACTTGCAAGCAACTAATAAGAGCAGTGAAGAAGGATCTTGAAGAAGTTCTTCGGTTGTTCCCGGGTATATTGCTAATGTGGTCGGACATCATTCCAAGGCCTTCATGTTGGGACCAACGGCGTTGGTCGTGGGGATTGTCAAAAATCAATCGCCAGATCAGCTGTTGGGTTTGTGAGCAGGGGGGATATCAAATCATGCATTCTTGGGTGGAGGTTGGTTGCGCGGGACTGTACAGTCGGGATGGAGTGCACTTATTCCCTGTGGGGGTAGATTTGCTATTGAACGATTGGCAGGAGGCCTTGGAATGGGTGGCTCGAAGGGATGCTCGCTGGTCGCAGCTTGGTATTGGGGGGGCGGCGCAGGGACATTGATGTCACCTGTGCTGGTGGCGGGATCCTGGAGGTTTCTGGGGTCCGAAGCCGGAGGCTAAGCTTGGGCCGGGGGTGGGAGACTGAGAAATCTCTACAAAAGGTGAAAAAGCAAAAATGGCCAAAATGGATGACTGAAGATACTCTGAAAATTGCCCAGAAATGCAGAGAAGCTAAAGCCAGAGAAGAAAGAGAGGCAATCACAGAACTCAACAAGATTTCCAACATGCATCGCGACAAGACAAGGAGAAGTGCTACAATGATGCATGCAAGGAAATAGAAGCAGAAACTATGAGAAGAAGAATGGCTTTCCAAAAGCTATGAGAGTTAAAGAAAAAATTGCAGCCTCAAATTGAAATGTAACAAGATGTTCAAGGATCCATGTTGAATGATGCTGAGAAGATAGAAAAGAATATACAGAATTATTATATGATAAAGATCAAGTGGACTAACAGCCATTTCAACCTGTAGCTTATGATCTAGAACCATTGGTGATGAAAGAAGTCAAAGCAGCATTGAAAGCCTTATCAAAGAACAAAACACCAGGCATTGATGGCATTCCCATTGAAGTATTACAGCAATTGGATAATGCTGTTACCATACTTACAAGGCTCTGCTGGGAAATTTGGAAGACAACATCATGGCCAACTGATTGGAAAAGATCTGTATTTATACCTATACTAAAGAAAGGTGATCCAACTGACTGAGGAAATTATTGCACAATCGCTCTGAACCCACATTTATTTATTATTTATTTATTTAATTTTCTTATATACCGCGCTATTTGTCATCAGTGCGGTTTACATTGAAACAATACAACATTTGGTCAGCTATAACAGACCTATTACAAGTAACAGGAAAATTAACATGGAAGTCACAGGGAAATCACATGCCAGCAAGATTCTACTGAAGATTATTCAGCAGAGACTACAACCATACCTAGAACAAGAACTGCCAGAAATACAAGCAGGGTTCAAGATAGAACGAGGAACGAGAGACATCATCTCAGATGTGAGATGGATCTGTTGAAAAGACTAAAGAATACCAAAAGCATAGTTATATGTGTTTTATTGACTACAGCAAGGCTTTTGACTGTGTAAACCATGAGAAACTCTGGGCCACATTAAGAAGCATTGGTATACCAGAACACTTGATCGTTCTCTTGCACAACCTTCGCATTGATCAAGAAGCAACAGTTTGAACAGAACAAGGAAAAACTGAATGGTTTAAAATCAGCAAAGGTGTATGACAAGGCTGTATACTTTCCCCCTACCTATTTAATTTATATGCAGAACAAATCATCAGAGAAGCAGGATTGTATGAAGACAACAGAGGTGTGAAGATTGGTGGAAGACTCATCAACGACTTTCATTATGCTGATGATATCACATTACTGGCTGAAAGTTTATTGTTTATTGTTTATTAAAAACTTATTATACTGCCCATCACAAAAGTGTCTGAGCAGTTTACAAACATATCAAAGGCTGCTGGAAAGAGAAAAGAACGCCAAAAGTGAAGACGATCTCAAACATTTGCTTCTCAAGATCAAGAGACATAGTCTTAAAATGGGTCTGTACCTTAACATAAAGAAGACAAGGATCCTGACAACTGGCAAAATCAATAAGTTCATCGTTGATGGAGAAGAAACTAAAATAGTGGACACCTTTAATCTACTTGGATCAACTATCAATAAAGACAGACCAAGCAGTCAAGAAATCAGATGAAACTTGAAGGACCTAGACAAGATTCTCAAGAGCAGAGATGTCTCTGTCCATACAAAGATTCGACCAAAGATTGGTCTTTTTAATAACATCATATGGATGTGAAAGTTGAACAGTGAAAAAGATAGACAGGAAGAAAATTGATGCCTTTGAATTATGGTGCTGGCGACGAATACTGTGTATACCATGGACTGTCCAAAGAACAAACCAGTCAGGGGCGGCTCAAGGCAATCTGCTGCCTGAGGCGAAGAATGAGATGGCGCCTGCCCACCCCCACCTTAGAGGGGGCGGGGCTTTTTAAGAAATCCAATCAGAGACTGAACCAAACCAAAAAACCGATTAAATTATATGGAGGAAATGCAAGATGTTTGCACACAGGGCCATATCGAGCTGCAATCGTGCCCTGTGTGACTTGCAGCTTGGGTGCACGCACCCCTCTCCCCCCCCATACCTCCGTCCAGTGCTACCTGCTCTTTCCTTGCCGCTGCCGCCGCCCTCTGTTTTTTCACAGTGGCGCCGGCAGCAGGGAAAGAGCAGGCAGCGCTGGACGGAGGTATGGGGAGAAGGAGGATGGCATGTGCCCGATCTGAAAGGCGCTGACACTTTAAGCAGATCTGTCCCTCCCTGCTCTGACATCATGTTGGAGGAGGGAGGGAACAGACCTGCTTAAAGTGCTGCAAAAAGGCTTGGAAAGTGCATTTCGGCTGCCTGCTATTGTCCTGCCTGTGGTGGCAGGGCGACAGCAGACAGCCGAAATGTGCTCCCCAAGCCTTTGCGCTCTGTGCGGCTTGACTGCTTGCACAGGGCTAGGTACGGTCCTATTTGCACACCAAGGAACAAAAAGACAGCAAGAACCAACAGCACAGTTTATAAAACTAAATTATAACTCATTTTTATTTTGTTGTTATAAACTGCGTTATGGTTCTTGCTTTTTCTTTTTCAATGTATATTTTGCATCCACAGTAGGTGCAGAGCAGAACCAGGACATTCACCCACAGAAGTCAATATTTTTAAAAAATCGGATTCTGATCATCTCACAAACAACAACAATCACCACTATTCTCCAGTACCAGGCATATTGTGAACTAATACAAAACCCTACAACAAAGAACAAACCTACCATACCATATCAGCACAAACTTCCAAAACTCACATAAGGAGCCCATCCAAAAAAAGCATCACTGTAAATACTACAGTGGGCCCTGGAACATCCAAACACCTATCTGAAAAGCTGAACAAGTCAAATTACTACAGTACAGTACAGATCTTTATGTACAAACTCCATGTTAACAGAACACCTGACCTCAGTCACACACTGGCAACATCGACCCTCACAAAGTACAGAATAAGTAACCACAATCTAAAGTAAAAATAAAAATATGTAGACAAGCTTTTCCAGCGCCGGGGTCATCTCTGCTGCAACCGAAGCCAAGATGTTGATGCCCAAGAAGAACAGAATTGCCATCTATGAACTCCTTTTCAAGGAGGGGGTGTGTGATGAAGAAGATGCTAGTGAGCCTATGGAGATAGGAAAAACCAGTGAATGTACCTTTAAAGAATGTGACAGATCTGCAATACACACACTGCAGAGTGCAGCTAGAGGGAGTAAGCACAGAGAGTCTGAAGCAGGGGTCTCAAACTCAAATTGCTTTGAGGGCCGAATGAGGACTTGTAAAGTAACCCGCGAGCCGCATAAGACGCGAGGCCTCATTTGCATAAATGTTTGCATAATGTTACCATACAAAGCACAGACGTTAATGATGCACATTTCCCAGAGCTGACATATTCCAGTTAATAAATTTAAAATAGATATTTTTCTACCTTTGGTGCATTTTTTTCAGTTGCAATTGTTCCAGCCACTTTCTTCTGGTTTCTTCATGTCTTCTGCTAACTCTCCATCGTCTGCTGTCCATTTGTCCTTTCTTCTCTCTTCTAGTTTTTTTTCCATTCTCTCTCTACATCTGCTTTAACATACTAATCTTTCTCTTTTTGCTCCTTTCTCATTCCTATTTCATCCACTCAAATTTTACCCCTCCATCCTCAATCACCACTTACTCTCCCAATACCCAGTCAATTGCAGATTTTTCTTCCCTCCCACACAAAATATTTTCCCCTCTCCATTTCACTCTCCCACCCCCATACCATTCTAATCCTCCCCCAACATCAGCTCCCTTCTAGTTCCAGCCCCACCCAGCATCCGCTCCCTTCTAGTCTCTAGCCAGCCCATTTCCAGTCCTATCCTAGCCCCACCATCAGCCCATTTCCTGTCCTAGCTCCCCCCTCACTAAGCCCATTTCCAGTCCTAGAAACCCCCCAGTCCATTACCATTTCTAGCCCCCCCATAGCCCATTAACAGTCCTAAGCCCCTCAACAGCCCACTTCCAGTCCTAACCCTCCCATTACCCCATTTTCATTCTTAGCCACCCCCCATAAGCCCATTACCAGTCTTAACCCACCAATTAGCCCACCTCCAGTCCTAACCCCCATCTGCCCATTTCCAGTCCTAGCCCCCCCCATAGCCCACCTCCAGTCCTAACCCCCATCTGCCCATTTCCAGTCCTAGCCCCCACCATAGCCCATTACCAGTCCTAACCCCCCCCCCCCCCGCTGCCATTAGCCCACTTCTAACCCATTACCCCATTTCAGTCTTAGCCTCTCAATAGCTCATTACCAGTCCTAACTCCCCCCCATCAGCCCACCTCCAGTCCTTCCTAACCCCCATCAGCCCATTTCCAATCCTAGCCCCCCATCAGCCCACCTCCAGTCCTTCCTAACCCCCATCAGCCCATTTCCAGTCCTAACTCTCCCCCATCAGCCCACCTCCAGTCCTTCCTAACCCCCATCAGCCCATTTCCAGTCCTAACCCCCCCATCAGTCCACCTCGTCCTTCCTAACCCCTATCAGCCCATTTCCAGTCCTAACCCCCCTTCCCCCTCCATCAGCCCACCTCCAGTCCTTCCTAACCCCCATCAGCCCATTTCCAGTCCTAACCCCCCTCCCCCCCATCAGCCCAGGTAAATAAAAACAAAACAAAACCCTGGCTTCAGCGGCTGCAGCTGTGGCAGCAGCAGAAACAGCGGTCCCGCGGCCCCTTCCACTCTTTCCAGAAGAGCCCTGAGTCTGCTCCATCAGCGGCGGGCTTTTCAAGCCGCGAAGAGAGTATTGCCCTCTCTCGCGGCTTGAAAAGTGAATAGGCTTAAGCCACGCGAGAGGGAAATACTCTCTTCGCGGCTTGAAAAGCCCACCGCTGATGGAGCAGACTCAGGGCTCTTCCGGGCAGAGGAGAAGGGGCCGCAGGACAGCTGATTCTGCTGCTGCCACGGCTGCAGCAGCAGAAGCCAGGGTTTTTTTTTTTAATTGACAGTTGATTCTGCCGCTGCCGCCATGGCTGCAGCAGCAGAAGCCAAGGGGTTTTTTTGTTGTTGTTTCCCTCCGTCACGGGCCGCACAAAGTTCTTTCGTGGGCCACATGCGGCCCGCGGGCCGCGTATTTGAGACCCCGGGTCTGAAGTTAGGTTGCCACACCCAAGCTATCCTGACGTAGTTACAAACTTAGAGGATGATCACACACACCTAGGGGGAGTGAGAGAGACCCTGACAGAGAAGCAGCTTTATAAGCCTTGCTTAGAAGGAGAGAAAAGGGAGAAGAGGGAGAAGGTGATGAAGCAGCACCAAGCAAGGCAGCTAGAGTGGCTGTCGTTGCAGGATAAGAAAAAGTTCCAAAGAGGCCAGCAGTCCCAAGGTGGAGAGCTCCAAGGAGAAGCCGTCAGGAGAGGTACCAGGAAAGCACAGCTCAGAGAGAGAGAGCATAAAAGTCTTCCCACGTCTATGCCAGACTGGCAGTCTCAACGTGCTCAGAGGTGGGTGCCCAAGGCTCAAGCTAGGAGGCAGAAGGACCCAGCTTGGAACAGGGATCGATTAACACCAGAGAGGAACTTAAGCAAGGAGGCCAGGAACTGTTTAACCGCAGCTGGAGAGAGGTTTGTGAACCTAGCCAGAAAGTAATAGCTCAGAACCCAGATACCTGTCTTCCATACCAGGTAGACCACTGCTGGAGGGAATTACGATTCATATTAGTGTAAATAATATGAATTACGATTCATATTAGTGTAAATAATATTTTGTACATAGTTATTTATTTATCAGTTTCCCAGTTCCTATGTTACTTATATAGCCACATATTCTTGTTCTATGTAATCTGTTACCTTGTTCTATGTTCTTTGTAAACAGTTGTTTAATACTGTCAGTTTTGTTACATGTAAACCGTCTTGAATTGTAGAAAGACGGTATATAAAAACTGTTAAATAAATAAATAAATTACAGAGATCCCCAGAGAAAGTGTATCCTGGGAGACATGGGGAAAGCTCAGAGCAAGTTGATGTTTCTTCAGAGCAGGAAGTAATGCAGATAGATCCTAGCGAACAGGATTCCTTGTTGCCTGAGTTTCCCATGGATTGCATATTATGTTTGGCTGAAAGCAGGGAGTCCTTAACTGAGGAATAGCTTTCAGGATGTGCGCTTTTTGAGTAAAAGAGTAAAGAAGTCTGACCTTGATGAAGGTAAGAGCTTGTTTAATCAAAGGAATATTGCCTACCACCTGTGCTTGATGTTACTAAGGAATGAAAGGACAAAAGAGAACATTTTTACTAAGCTGAATGAAGAAGCTTGTGTTTTGTTTTATCTGCTATGTTTTGGATTAAAACGCCTGCACAGAAGTAATGACGGTGAATGACATGCAACCTGAGCTTTGTAAATATCTTTGGAAATACTAACTGAAGAGAATATCCTGATGCTTTATGTTGAACCTTGTGACATTGGGGACATAAACCTATATCATTTACCTTCATACTGGTTTGTCACGGCTATACTTTAAAAAGGGAAACTACAACTCCCAGCATGCCTCAATGCTGAAGATAGTTTTTCAACCCGTTTACGAAGGGCATAATGTCCACCCTAGCTCTTTAGGCACGTGGCTGGGGGCTGGGTGTGACAGGTGATGGTAGCCAAGAAAGATGTGCATATGCCCAAGCATCCTGAGCTGGCAGACAAGAATGTCCCCAACCTCCATGTCATGAAGGCTATGCAGTCTCTGAAATCTCGCGGCTATGTGAAGGAACAGTTTGCCTGGAGGCATTTTTACTGGTATTTTACCAATGAGGGCATCCAGTACCTGCAGGACTTTCTGCACCTCCCCCCTGAGATTGTGCCAACAACCCTATGTTGAAGCCGCCCAGAGACTGGAAGACCCAGACCCAAGGGCTTGGAAGGCGAGCGTCCCGCCCGCCTTACTTGTGGGGAAGCTGACAGAGACACTTACAGATGCAGCGCTGCTCCTCTTGGTGCTGACAAGAAAGCCGAGGCTGGTGCTGGAGCCGCAACAGAATTCCAATTTAGAGGGGGCTTTGGTCGTGGCCGTGGACAACCACCTCAGTAAAGCTGGTTGGACTTGCTTGAGTATAATATGTAGAAATAAAGGTTGATACACAAGATGTGGGTGCTACCCTTTATCTTGGGATTAAAATAAATTTGTGTCGAGCTTTTTGAGTGGAATGCTTGCCATCAGATGAGTTCATAGCAATCTAAGGATGAAATGGTCAGCCGCTACATTTGTTTACAGCACCTTAGAATTGGGAAAACGAACCTCCCCAATTACATAGTAAATGGAGTTTAAAAAGGAGTCATATTTGTAGAGATGAAAATTGAATTCTCTCCCTCTACAAATAACAGCATCCTCCAGCAACCATCCCTTTTTACTTCACAGTTTTGAAAAGAAACCCTACCACTCTCCCATTGTCACAGAAACTGATGTTTGCTTATATTCAGCTAATCTTATCCTTAGCTCATTCTACACTGGCCTAGTGTAGTGAACAGAACTCCAAAATGTTTGCTACAAATGTATTAAATTGATCCAGTATAAAGGTATCACGTAAAACTTTTTCAACCTTATTTCTGTGTATCCATGTGGAATAAGATAACTTCCCTATTTTGTGTATAATAAAACTTGGTAAAAACACACAAAAAAATATGTAGACAAAATTTAAACTGAAACCCCAAGAAGCCAGAGTCCACATGCAGTGCAACATCAGATAAATAAGAGATGCAATTCCCCAATACTGTGTAAAAAAATAGCACAACGTACAATCACTAAAATTAAATACAATTATTTTTTCAACCTTAGTTGTCTGACCATTTTATTCTCTGATCATGTTGGTCCCGATCTGAGACTTCTGCTTTCCTGTCTTCTCTTTGCTCTCTTTCTGTGGTCTATGGTCCATCTGCCATTTCTTATCTCTTCTTTTGTTTTCTTCACTTCCTTCCATCAGTCCATTTCCAGGTCCAGAAAACCCTCCCCAGTATCGGTCCCCTTTCCAGTCCTCCCCTCCCAGTACCTTCCAATGTCAACCGCTTTGCATTCCGACTGCCACTGGTGTCCATTCCCTTCCAGTCCCCCTCCTTCCCCACTGTCCAGCCCCTTGTAGTCCAAATACCATCCCAGGTATCAGCTCAGGTCCACTCTGTGCCACCCCCCAGTCAGCTCCCTTCCAGCCTCCTCCCCATTACCCAGCCACCTACCACTCCCATCCCCAAGTGTCAGCTCCCTTCCAGTCCCCCTTCAGTACATCCCAGGTATCAGCTCCTTTCCAGCCCCTCCTTCCCCTGTGTCAGCTTCCTTCCTGCCTCCTCCTTCCCCCGGCAGACCCTCTCAGTATCCGCTCCCTTCCAGTCCTATTCTACCATCCCCCTGCATCAGCCCATTTGTAGCCCTAGCCCCTAGTTTTCTTCCAGGGCCTGCAGCACTCTCCTCCCCTCCCCCATTAGCCCATTTCCTGTCCCAGCCCATTTCTAGTCCTATCCCCCTTATCAGCCCACTCCAGTCCTAGCCCCCCAATCAGCCCATTACCAGTCCCCAACTTATTTCCAGTGCTGCCCATTACCAGTCATAACCCCCTAATAAGTCCATTTTCAGTCCTAACCCCACCAATCATCCCATTACCAGGCTTAGCCCCCCCTCCCGATCAGCTCATTTCCAGTTCTAACCCCCCATCAGGCTAGTTCTAACCCCCCATTTCTAGTCCTAGCCCCCCCCCCTCAATAGCCCATTACCAGTCCTAGCCCCCCCATCAGCACATTTCCAGTCCTAGCCCCCAATAGCCCATTACCAGTCCTAGCCCCCCTCTCGATCAGCCCATTTCTAGTCCTAACCCACCATCAGCCCATTTCCAGTTCTAACCCAACCCACCAGCCCATTTCTAGTCCTAGCCCCCCATAGCCCATTACCAGTCCTAACACCCCAATCAGCCCATTTCCAGTCCTAGCCCCCCCCCCAATAGCCCATTACAAGTCCTAGCCCTCCTCCGGATCAGCCTATTTCCAGGTCTAAAGCCCCATCAGTCCATTTCCAGTTCTAACCCCCCCATCAGCCCATTTCGAGTCCTAGCGCCCCCCCCCCCCCAGCCCAGGGAAATTGAAAAAATTTAAAAACCCCTCCGGCTGAAAAAGCAGCTGCCGCTGCTGCTGCAGTGGCAGAATGAAGAGCACCGCAGCTGCCACCTCCCCAGAGAGCCATGCTAGGCAGCATTTCCCTTCCACGCTGGCTCAGCTTTTGCAGAGCCACGCGAAGGGAGAGTATTCCCCTTTCCCACGGCTCTGTTAAAGCTGAGCCCATCGGCGCTGATGGGAAACGACAGCTGCTTCTTCAGTCGGAGGGGTTTTTTTTAAATTTTTATTTTGATGGCCGAGTGAGGCGGTCTTTTTAGGGGCAATTTTGCCGCCCCCAAAAAGTTGCCGCCTGAGGCTACTGCCTCACTCAGCCTCATTATAGAGCTGCCCCTGCAATTAGTACTAGAGGAGATCAAACTTAAGCTTTCCTTAGAAGCTCAGATGACAGGACTTTGACTTTCATACTTTGAGCACATCATGCGAGGAGAGAAATCAATAGAGAAAGACATCATGCTTGGGAAGGTCAACACAAAGGGGGAAGGCCAGCAATGAAAAGGATCAATAAAATAACAGCAGCTATGGGTGCCACTCTGTCAACAATGAGCTGCCTGATTGAAGACTGAACACAGTTTAGGACAACTATCCAGAGGGTCGCTGTGCGTCGACACCGATTTGATGGCCCTTAACAACAACAGTTTTATACCCAGAAAAAACATGAAAATCTACCAACTAAATCCAAGAATCTCCTTGTGGATACTGAAGGATTAGCCAGAAGCACCAAAACATTGTCTGCATAGCCTGCTAATTTCCAACACTTATACCCTCAATATCAATATCCTTTTTTATATACCACAACAATGGCTCCAACGCCAAATCAAATAAAAAGGGAGAGAGAGGGCAACCCTGCCTTGTACCTCTACCCAAACATACAGCTTTTGATAAGATACCATCGACCATGAACCAAGACTGAAGAGATGCATGAAGAACCTCGATCCATTCTATAAAGGGAGTGCCACAGCCAAACCAATCCAAAGCCCGGAAAAAATACGTCCACTTGACCCTATCAAAGGCCTTCTCTGCATCTAATGATAGGGCCACAGCGGGAATATTCATACAATATGATAGCTCTACTAATTATAAAATACTCTGGCATTATCACCAATGAAGCTCCCTTTAATGAAGCCAGTTTGTTCTTCTCCAGTCAGAAGATGCATATATCTACTCAGCGTATTAGCCAGGATCTTAGTCAAAATCTTGTAGTCAACGTTCAATAACTAAATGGGTCTATTAGCCATTGAGGTATTATCCAGTTTCAGCTTAATACAACATTTGTATCTGCAAAATTTGAGTTCTCATACTGCTGTATAAAAAGACTCTGAAATAGCCATCTTAACTTTGGAACTAGAATAGCCACAAACATTTGATAAAATTCAACAGTGAATCCATCCAGTCCTGTAGACTTATTCCTTGATAGACTCTCAATCACCATGAGAATTTTCCCTACCTGTATTGGAGCCCCTAACTTTTTCTTTCTGCAATTCTAAGAGAGTTGGATGTTCTGCAACAGCTAAAAAAAGCCTCTCTTTTAAGATCCCTGTTAAGTGCCCCATTAGATGGAAATATTTTCTCAAAAAACGAAGCAAAGACATCCAAAATATCCTCTAATTTAGTTATTACTCCTCCATTCTCAGCAAATATGGAAACAATATAATGCTTACTCCTCTGAACCTTCAAAAGTTGAGCCAATAACCAACCCGCTTTATCTTTTCCCACATTATATCCAGTCCTTTGAACAAATAGCTCTCGCTCTGCTTTTTGCATTAAAGCTTTGTTAAACTCATAGCAGCCACAAGTTAATTACAAAAAGATAGTACTACAGTTGGATACTATGTGAACCTTTTTCAGAGATACAATTTACTCTTCCAATCTTGCAGCTTCTCTCAGTTGTTTTTTTCCCAACCAAGCTGAGAGACTAATGACCTCACCTTTCAGAGTCACCTTGAAGGCCTTCCAGATTGTACGATAATGCAGACCATCATCTTCATTTCTTTGAAAGAAGTCCTCAGTGAAAAATTTTAGATTCTCTACCATTGATGATTCCAAAAGAAATATATTCTGAAACCTCCAAGAAGGCTGGACAGGACCATAATTGGCTTAGCAGTTCTACCGCAGCATGATCTGATATGCAGATGGGTTTTATGTTGCATCTTAGCACCTCTGGCAGAAGAGGTTTGGACACCAAAAGGTAATCTAGTCGAGAATAGACTGATGTGGGAACGAATAAAAGGTGTACTCCTGATCCAACGGATTAAGGCATCACCACATATCTACTAAGCACTGCAAGCCTAAGGGGAATGTTTACTAAGCAGCGGTAGCGGCTTCCATACAATATCGGACCTGCAGCCCCATTGAAGTCAATGGGGCCACGGCTCCGATATCGGATGGAAGCCACTACCACTGCTTAGTAAACACATCCCTAAGACATGTTAAAATGCTTCTGTAGAAGACCAGTGTATATTTCTGTGATTTTTGCTTCTATCGATTTTATCATTAAGGACAGTGTTACAATCTCCCCCAAGTAAAATCTCATCCTCCCTAAAATTTAATAGAACTTGACAAAACCATCAAAAAAATGGTGAGTCCACTGATGGAGTATACACATTCATCAAGGTGCATTTATGCCCTGCAATTTCCAACTTTACACAAGCCCATCTACCTTCATTGTCAGTTTTTGTTGAAGTATTTGTATCAGGTAACCCCTACGAAAAATTATGGAAACATTATTCTTTTTTGAAAAACCTGTTGAAAAGATATGACTGTCAGCCCACCCCATGCAGAGCTTGACACAGTCCTCGTGTGACAGATGGGTTTCCTGTAAAAAGTTATATCAGCAGTCCCCAGAACTTTTTTACATTTCGCAGAATGATTGAGACTATTGAGATTCAATGAAATTATTTTAAAACCCAACATCCTTTACCAATGAAAAACAATCCCAACAGTACCCAAGATACCAACATAGCCATAACTCTGCCCAGAGAAGATGAGAAACAAAACAAACACACCCTAACTAATAACCCCTCCCCGCAATCTTACTCCCTCCTATTTGAATAACCCAGTGAATAAGCTCGAGCCATCAAAGGGGAAAGAGGCAACTCACCTCAGTTGGGGGAACTGTAAACAAAAAACAAACTGCTGTCCTCTATTCATAAACACACTTAAATTGACACATTCCTAAACATCTTAATGAAATACCAGATTTTTTTTTAAAAAAAGACATTGAAAAAGGTAACCAGCGCTTTGAGAAATCACATGAAACATGCTCTCTTCGGAATAAAAGTAGTCAAGGCATGCAACATTACTGCCACCCCTAACTCTAGGCATGAGACTGCAGCTATGGTGAAGCAGACATATTACGCTAAAGCCAGAGCAGTCCCAATGATGTGGATGGAGCTGATCCGTTTGTCTCAGCATAATCATATAGCTATTCACGAGATTTTTAATTTCTTTCCGGGTGATGGTTTATTCAGCAGAGAGGCGTTGAGAGCTCACTTCAGTAACAGTCTGGCAATGACAAACACCAGAAGTAAGCAATTGGAGAAAGCAAAACCATGGAATACAGCAATCTCTTTCCTTGTTATTATTCCTGTCCTGTGCCTTAATCTTTGCTACTTAACAAATTCCACATGCTTCTGAAGATGAATCTCATGTTGCTTTTTCATGCCATTAACCCAGTCTCTCTCTTTAGACCTACTGTACACTTTTGTCATGAAACAGTCTCTTTCTCCCAAGAAGTTAGCATGCAAATCTCCCATCTTTCTGAAACTGTCGTAAAGAACCACTAGGCTGCCCAGCTCTATTAGAATGCAGTATCAAACCATCCTTTTCTTCCTTTTGCATGTCTTCTTCTATGTCTGCAGCAGAAAAATCCACTGAGGAAAATGGACTAGAAAACTGCTGCCAGTACCTGATGTTTTCCACGGCCTCAGAGCTGTTCCCATTAAATTCCTCCTACTGAGATTTACTAACTTGATGCAACAATGACTGCTAGGATGAAGCTTTTTTGATTCTCTTAAGTAAGCATGCTTAATATCATCCAAGCTAGCAATCTGTCTCACTGCCAGCAAATTGTAGTAATACTTCATACCACATCAACTAGAAACGGTGGTGGAGACAGTCTTACATGCCCCAGTCAGGAAACGTGGCAGGGAGTTCCAATAATGCCTTTATTGTTCCACGGATCAAGTGTGCCTAAAACCCGACACAGGCCGTGTTTCGTTCACCACTTCCTCAGGGGTTAACGGCTCACAATGTGACAGCCAATGTAAATCGCAAATCACTTTGATTGGCAGGGCCGTGGGAACAACCTGCCCCTCACAAGTGATGTAGGTTGAACTGTGATACAACCAGTGAAGACGCTGTCAGCAGGCGAAACTAAAAAATGCTTTTCATCGTTTTTTAATTTCGCCTGCTGACGGCGTCTTCATGGCCTTGCCAATCAAAGTGATTTGCGATTTACATTGGCTGTCACATTGTGAGCCGTTAACCCCTGAGGAAGTGGTGAACGAAACACGGCCTGTGTCGGGTTTTAGGCACACTTGATCCGTGGAACAATAAAGGCATTATTGGAACTCCCTGCCACGTTTCCTGACTGGTTCTTGGTTGCCCACGTGGCAGTTTGCTGTTCTTTGGTGGACAGTCTTACATGCTCCATTCCCACAATGCAGGCAAAATCTGGAAGCCAACAGCTAGTGGATGCCCACTGACATTTCTGGCAAATGCAAAGAGATTCAATGTAAACATTTAGACGGGGAGATCAGGCCATCACTATCCAGCTTTAATGAAGCCACCTCACCACCCGCAGCTGTTCCTTCTCTAAGCAACATATCATCTTTAAATTTTATTATGAAGGCTTTGAGATCGCTTCTCCCCCCCCCCCCTCAATTCTCTATCCTTGAAATTCAAGTCTTTGAGAAAAATTGCTGCTACTTTAAAAAGTATAAATTTTATAAACAATCGGTTGCTTTTACTTTTTGTTTTAAGAGCTTACATAAAGTGGCATTACTAGAAGGAGACCACCTTTTTTTAAAGTCGCAGCAAAGGACAGATCGCGATTATGCCATCTGCTGCGGACAAAGAACACAATTAAAGGCAGTAATGGGACTATCTCCCCCTATTGCACACAAAGTAACTGGATCCATAACCAAAGTGATCGGACCCAGTGCTCCCGGCCCCTTCCCATCCACAACCCTTCCCCCACCCTTCCCCCTTTTCCGCCCCACCACCCATATGTCCAAAAACTACAAACACAAAACTTTCTTGGCAAAACAACTGGTTGCAGCTTTATTAACATTTTTAACATGTTAAATATTACATTCCAAGAATAATCCTCTTAACCATCCCAATAGAGGAACAATGCCTCACCAGCCATACAATTAGCAAGGTGACATCACCTCCGCTTCTGCCACGGTCAGGCCAACCGCAAGCTTCCTACCCCCTTTTTCCCCAACCTCGCTATGTAATTAGGAAAAGTCGATCAGGGGTTGTCCGGGTCGGGGGCACCCCACCCCCAGCCCAAGTTTAGCCTAAGGCTCTGGACCCCGGAAACCTCTGGGATCCCCCCCCCCCTGCTGTGATACCCCTCAAACATCCAACATCCCCCTACTGGGTGGGACTGTGGGAAGCCGGCACCACAAGCCCCGAAGGCACACGGATCCCGTCTGCCCGTTGCTGCTGCCAGTTCCTCCCCCCTTCCCCCTCCCGCCTTGCTGCTTGTCCCCTCTCATTGGCTCCACCGCGCTCCTACATGCGGCGGAGCCAATGAGTTCAAATGATGCCGCTGACGCCTCTGCTGTGTCCCCCATCCGATGGCCGCGTGCAGGGTCCCCGCACCTGGCCGATCACCCGGTTACGAGCGGCCACCAGGACCCTGCCCCGCGGCCTTGCACTAACCGAAGTAGATCGGTCCCGGTGCTCCCAGCCCCTTTCCACCATCCACAACCCTTCCCCCACCCTTCCCCCTTTTCCGCCCCACCCCCATATGCCCAAAAACAACAAACACAAAACGTTCTTGGCAAAACAACTGGTCACAGCTTTATTAAAATTTTTAACATGTTAAACATTACATTCCAAGAATAATCCTCTTAACCATCCCAATAGCGTAACAATGCTTCACCAGCCATACAATTAGAAGGTGAAATCACCTCCACTTCTGCCGCAGTCAGGGCAACAGCAAGCTTCGTACACCCTTTTTCCCCGACCTCACCATGTGATTAGCAAAGGTCGGTCAGGGGTTGTCCGGGTCGGGGCACCCCACCCCCAGCCCAAGTATAGCCTAAGGCTCCAGACCCCGGAAACCTCCGGGATCCTGCCACTGGAAAAGGTGACATTAATGTCCCTGTGCCCCCCCCCCCTACCAAGCTATGACCAGCGAGCATCCCGCTGCATCACACATTCCAAGGCCTCCTGTCAGTACTTCAAGAGCAAATCCACACCCACTGGGGATAAGTGCACCCCATCCCACCTATACAAGCCTGCACAATCAATCGACACCCATGAATGCATGATTTGGTAACCTCCCTGCTCACAGACCCAACGGCCGATCTGGTGATTAATTTTTGTCAGCCCCTGCAACCAACGCCGTTGGTCCCAGCAGGCAGGCCGCGGAATGATATCTGACCACATTAAAACAACGCCAGGGAACATTCGTAAAACCACAGCGAGATCCTTCTTCGCTGCTCGTATCAATTGCTTGCATGTCCATACGACCAGGTCGTTGCCTCCCAAATGCAGTATCATCAATGCAGGCTTACTCCGTACTCGCTCATGGTGACGCAGCAAAGGCATAAGCTATGTCCAACAGAGACTGCACTCGCCCAGCCATAAAACCGACACCACAGCAGAATAAAGACCTAAATTAGGACCCAACGGCTGCACCGCTGCTCGCTGACCAGCCCAATAAACAAAGGAATGCCCCAGCAGCCCCGATGACTCTTTCCCCAATCTGAAAAAGAAAATACCATTAGTAGCCATATATTGCCCAACCCTTCCCCCCCCCCCCCAACACAAACGAACATAACCCAAAAAAGCACGAAAACGCCATCTGCCAATGCTTCGGATCTCCTGTTCAGGCAAATCTGCCGCCGCCGCCGCACAGGTCGCTGCGCTTATGCGGAAGGAATGTGAAGCAAACTGACTCGGGTCTTCACCTATGTACCGCAGCCCCATCCTCAGCACTGCTATAAATTGAAAACGTGTCAACAGCCGTGCATTGTCATGCATAAATAGTGCGCCCTCTGCCACTGGACGCACCTGCAAGTACCCCCGCAAAGTGCCTATGGGACATGTTGACAGGCCAACAATCTCTGTCAAAACCACCCACAAACCTTTTCCTTGCTGGTCCATCTTAAATTTTGCTAGAAGGACCCGCAACAGCCCTTCCTCCAGCCGCACATGCTGTCGCTGAATACCGCCCTCCCCTCCAGACCTACTGGAGTTCGCCACCAACTCACCAATATGGAAGGCACCGAAATATGCCAGACAAAAAAACGCCCGGAACCGAATGGCTTCATACGGTGAAACCGCAACCATGGGTAAGGCAGCATAGAGTCTCACGAGCAATTCATGAGTAATCAGCCACCTGGAGTCCCTCTGAGTTGGCCGCAACCGCTCCCACCCTTGTAACAGCCTGCGGGCTAGGAATCCCCCATTTGAGGGGCCCCATCCTACCGCTCTAGCAAAAAAGGCAAATCCAGCTAAATGGGTACGCACCAACGATCTGGAGATCCCTCGTTCTTTTGCATCAACTACATACCGACCAATCAACTGATTGGACACCGAACCAGGCTGCCAACCACTGGCCACCAAGAGAGCCTATCAAAGCCTGCATCTCCCGCAACATCAACTTAGAGGAAGCCAACACGTTCGCAACCAACACTTGCAATCTCGACACCTTCTCCATAGGCAGATGAGCCACAATTTCCACCGAATCTAACTCCACTCCCAAAAAAGTGATCCTCGTCACTGAGCCTTCAGTCTTACCCGCGGCCAACGGCACACCCAAGTCGCGAGACAATTCCACAAAACCCTCCAAGAGCTCTTGGCACCCTGTCGCCCTTGCTGCGCCTATGAACAAAAAGTCATCTAGATAATGCACAACGTCCGTACAGCCCACCTTCTGGACCACTGAAGGAAAGTACTAAATTTCTCAAAGTACACACAAGAAATTGAGCAGCCCTTAGGCATACATTTGTCAAAATAAATACTTTCCTCAAAACGGAAACCTAGCAAACGAAATGCAGACGGGTGCACTGGCAGCAAATGAAAAGCCGACTCAATATCCACTTTGGCCATCAACGCCTTGAGACCCGCCTTTTGAACCAACTCCACTGCCCGATCAAGGGATGCATACCAAACCGAACACAACTCCCGAGGGATGTGATCATTTACTGATGCTCCCAACGGAGATGACAAGTTATGAATCAGCCAGAACTCCCCTGGTTCTTTTTTAGGTATGATTCCCAAAGGTGATACCACCAAATCCGGGAAAGGCTTCTCCTTAAAAGGGCCTGCAATACAGCCTAAATACAGCTCTACCGACAACTTGTCCCTCACTATGTTTGCAAAGCGCCGAACTGAGGGCGAATTGCACCCCTTAGACGGTAAAACATTTCCGAATACTGGTATAACAAAACCCAACTGAAACCCCCAACTAAAATCTCCTTCTCTCCCCCCCCCCCCCCCCACGCTTCGGGTACTGTTGAAGCCAAGTCTGTAAAGCCCCTACCCGTATTGGCATAGGGGCAATACCGAATACATCGTTATTGCTTGGGCCGCAGCACAGGGGCCACTGAGGCCCCTTTTTTAATGCATTTAGCCACAGAGTGCCCCCCGCTACAGATGGAGCACACATGTCGGAATTTACAGTTGGGAAATGGGCAGGAGGACTTGTTAAACCTCCAGCACAAGTCACCTGCCCCGCCACCCCCTGACTTCTGCTGTGGTGCAGCCAACCCTACACGAAAGGAAGGACCCCCCCCCACATTAGCCACCATCCCCCCTCTCATCCCCCCCAATCCCCCCGAACCTCCCATGGCTGACTTCTGCGTCAGCCAAAGATTAATATCTTGCGTGCCCCATGACAACAATTTATTCTCCTCCATTTTGTCACAAAACTTCTCGTCATAATTAAACCAGGCCCATCCCTCAAGGGTCTGTGATGCCTCCAGAATTGAATCCGTGTACACCAACAAAATCCCATAATGCCCTGGATGGTGATGACCATATACACTCGCTAGCCCCAAAAAGGCTCTTGTCCAGTTGACCACATTACATGATACCTTCTTAATTCTGCCCGCCTTCTCGTCTGCCTGCCTCTTTTTCTTACTATCTCTGGACCGCTTCCTGCCTTCTAGCAAGCGAAAAATATGTATATATCTGTGCTTCCTAATCTTACGGCACAGCTTTCTCGGAACGCCCTCCCATAACTCCGAAAACGATGCTACTGTAGGAGCTCCATCCCCTAACATGTTCCCCACTGCTGCTGACCCCCTGCCCCGCACCATCCTCCCCCAATAACGAGGACGAAGAGTCAGATGACAAGGAAGAGGATGACTTCGAGCCATGCCGCCGCTGACAGGAATGTTTCCGTTTTTTACGTGCTTTACCCCTGAGTCCCTTCCGTGAGCCACTCTCCTCCGGCACCTCCCCATATCCAGCCTGCAACTCACTTGCAGCCACCATATCAGTCGCCAATGCCGCCGTTGTACAAGCCATAGACCGCCCCCAGCTTCCTCCCACTGCTGCAGTTCATCTCTCCTCGCGTATGTAGCCTGCTCCGCCACACTTGGCCTTGCCGTTATTCCACCCTCCAAGTCCTCAGCTCCGAATTGGCCTCCTCATCCTCAGTGGGCAGATTCATTGCTGGCACCTGTGGAAACATAAATGAAAAAACAAGGGAGGGAACCACCGGAGACCACGAAGGCTGCCAAGCCGCCAACCACTCAGCCCCGGATGAACCTTGCCCGCCCCCAAGTCAATGTTCCCAGGATGCTGGTCTCCCTACTGGCCGATAACCTCCTTGGACTGCCGACCATCCCATCAGGGAGGTAATAGGTCCTCCAAAACGGGCCCCCTGGAACAGGTATAACCCTGCCTCCAACACCCATTTCCCCCCCCCCCAACAGGACTGCCTAGCTTCCCACTGCCCAAGCTCTCCTCCCCTTCCCCTGGGAGGGACTGCCACTCCTTCCTCACTGCTAACACCTGTTCCCCCACTAAGCATGACATTAGCATCACCAACTCCTCCACCAATCCCCCCCTTAGAACCCGTAGCTGGTAAAACACCAGGACAACACCCCAGCTCACTGCTGAGTGGCCCATCCTGCCCCCGAGCCCTACAAGACCGCACTCCTCTCATCCCCAACTCCCCTTGCCCTCTTACAGGCCCTGTAGCTCTCACAGAGCCGTGATGCGTAACCACGTGTCACTCCCAACTCCAACAAGATGCTCCCCAGCCGCTCCCCTGTCAACTCGTCCCTCCAATGCTACCCTGGACTGACTGTCACGCCATCCAACAGCCCTACCAGCCCTGCCTAGCCGGCCCTGTCGACCCCTGCGTGGAGGCATCAGTCTATACTTGAATCCCTGCAACCCAAGAAAAAGTGTCCAGCCTGTCTTTTTATTATTATTTTTTAAGAATTGTGGGTGAAATGACTGGCCCCAGCCACAGCAATGCAATGGGAATTGAACTTATTCCCTATTTACCCAACTCCACAAAAGGGGGGGGGGTAGGTGCGAATGGAACCTGCAACTCCCGAGTCCCACACAGTTCACTCTCTACCCAGCAAGTTCTCATTCCACGTGCTTTACTTTTTTTTTTTTTATACTTGTATTATTATGCGTCTTTGGTGATGCCCCACACTGGGAAACCCACACGCCTGTCGGATGGCTACCGTGCACACTGCCCTGTGTCCACAAACACTTGCCTGCTTGCCTGAGCCGAGGCCTGTCTCCCCTCCACCGACGCGCGACGGAACCTTGGCCCCACAGCAACCCAACCTCACACCGGCCTCCAAGATGCTCACTCCACTCCTCTGCTCCCCACTATTCTCCACCTCTTTTCAGCTCGCACCCCCAAAGCCGGTACCACAAGCCCAGAAGGCACACGGATCCCATCTGCCCATTGCTCCCACCAGCTCCTCCCCCCCCCCCCACCTTGCTGCTCATTCACTCTCATTGACTCCACCGCGCTCCTGCATGCGGTGGAGCCAATAAGTTCAAACAATGCCGCTGACGCCTCCGCTACGTCCCCCATCTGATGGCCGCACGCAGGGTCCCCGCATCTGGCCGATCACCCGATTACGGGTGGCCACCGGGACCCTGCCCTGTGGCCTTGCACTTACATGAAACAGGTACCCTGTAGCCAAAAGCATTAGATATCTTGCACTACAATAGGAACCAAGTCATCTGCAGACCTTGTCTTAGCACGGCATTATCACTAGCAATAAGAAAGCATGTTTCATAAGGATTGGAAGCTTATTAAGCTTCATTCGCATTTATGTGGTTTCCATAGCAACACTGCTTGAATGATCACACACACAAGCGCCGGCTGCACGAAGAGGATCACGAGCCTGTCAATTAAAAACTATAGCGCTGGGAATTTATTATAAAGTTAATCAAATACATTGAGCCTCACACATACACTATACACATCCATGAGCTCACATTAACATCAGGTATAATTAAATTAGAAAGATGAACAGATTCCCAAAGTATGATTATAAGCCTTAACACAAATTGGCTTATAAAACAAAGTGAAACCAAATCATTATTAAATGTGCTTGCATACATAAATTCCTCAGGACATTTTTAAAGTAGCTAAGAAATGCTTAAGGTCTTCAGGGTCATAAAAAATAGTGGTGTTGTTCGCATGTGTAATCTTCATTCTTGCAGGAAATAGCAAGTCATACTGCACTCCGGCGTTCTTAAGCTGATACCGCAATGACAGGAACTCCTGACAACGAACCACAGTGTCCTTAGCCAAATCAGGGACCAGAGAAATTTTATGATCTTTAAATCTAAGCCTGTGGGAACTTTGACATACGAATCAAAAAGGGACGTGGAGACCATTGAACCGCCATCTATAAGCCATCTCAGTATCCAAAGCAGGATGAAATTTGTAATCTAAAATGCGCTCCAGAAATGCCCCGATGTAATGAATAACATTGTCACCCTCTTCCCCTTCAGGTAGCTCAAGTAGTCTTACATTTTGACATTCAGCAAAGTTCATTGAATCCACCATTTCCTGCTTAATCCGTTTGATATCAGCTGTATTCCGAGCAACCTGAGCTGTTTCAAGCTGTATATCATTAACCTGTTGCTCGATTGAATCCAAACACATTTGGGAGGAGTTCATTTGTACAGAGAGTTGCTCCATGTCCTTTCATATACCCACTGAGACCTCAGTCTGGCTCTCCATTTTCCTCTTTAATATGTGTACTTCATGCAGCACAAGATTAGCAGAATCTTTGGGCTTGTCAGGTGTCAGTGACTCTTTTTGTTTTGCCTTTTAAGCCTGGATGGCAAGCTAAATTAAGTATCAGACCCAGGGCTTTTCTTCTCAACCATATTATAAATTATCAGATAGCTTTGGCGACAACCAAAGAACACAGGATGTCAGATGGAATTTCTTGTGTGCATGGATCTTGTGGTTTTTTGATGTCTTCTATAAATAAACAGGCGTTATTGGAAACATCAGTACTGTTTCCAGTTAAGTGATTTCTGGGGAATGGACTTGTTTATCTTCAACAGTTATCAGCCGTTTATTTTATCTGCCTATTCTAGTCTGGAAGGTTAAGACGTATTCCACTACAGAGGGGTGCTCATCCTATTTAGTGAAGGAATACACCTTGAGGCCAGAACACTACAACATCTGCTCAACCTTTCTTAAGAACCAATTAACCAGGGAGAGTACTGGCACTCACCAGTCACTGGTTACATGCACAAAGGGTATGGTACCCTAGAAAACCTCAATGCGGCAATCATTACAAGTGTAGCAGGACACCAAATGTCCCTTGCATTGAGTAAGCTGGAGTACAGGTGGAGGACTCAAATGCACAGAAGGAGGTAGGACTTTAAGTTCTGGGTGCATTCTTCTGACTTTGATTTTGGAAAGGTTACAGTAGAAAAGAACAGAGAGGAGTCATTTCCAAAGAAAGTGAGAGAGGGACTGTTTGTCTGGTTTAAAGACTGACTGCACACTGTGAAAGAGGAGAGATGAAAGGGGTTTTGCCAGGGTCTAATACTTAAGAGACTGATTGCAAATAAGAAAGGAGAGAAAAGGGAAACTGTGAAGAGACCTGTCAGAGTCTCCTAAATACATGTGATCCTCCCTTACTGTGAAGGACATTTATTTTTATTTATTTATTTAATTTTTATACCATGCTCTTTTAGAATCAGTGTGGTTTACATGCATACTAACAGGTACTTTTTATTCCCTTGTCCCTGAAGGGCTCACAATCTAAGTGTAGCTGAGGCAATGGAGGGTTAAGTGGCTTGTCCCGAGGCCATAAGGAGTGGCCATGGGACTAGAGACCCCAGCCCCTCTGGCCTGAGGTTGCTTGTCCCCTTATGGGAATTGAACCCCTGGCCCTCCAGCCTGAGGTAACCTGTCCCAACCACTGAGCCACTCCTCCCTCTAGGAGAGTGTACATTGTAGGAAAGAGGTGCCTGAGAGCAACCAGGGACTGTGAGCAGGTGAAAGACTTTTTTCCCCCAATCATTTAACGCTGGTTTGATGAACTTTGCACATTATTATTTTCACTACCCTTCTTTTATATACTTTTGCTTATCTTAGGAGAGCCCATTAAACGGGTATTTTTGCTCAAATTACCAGTAGACTCTTATGTTATTTTTCCTGTTATCACCAGAACAGTGGAGGAGATTTGTGTGCCCCTGGGGACCTTTTATCAGTGCATTTTGAGCAGGAAGAAAGGAGACAGACTAGCCCAGACTCCAGCATAATGCTTGCTTATCTGGCCTTGGGGTCTCCCTCAGCCCCGCCTATGGGCAGCAGTCAGGTGAGGGCCCTACCACACCAAGAGTTACACATTCACCTGCATTCTGATCAGAATTGGGAACCTTTAACTGAGCTGTTGCAGAGCTCTGAGAAATGTATACACCAAACATTTTGAGATCATCTCTATTCATGCTTACCTTACCAAATATCTTTATCTTTATTTAAAATTTGATAAACCGCTTTCCGTCGAAACATAAAGCGGTGTACAGTAAAAGGTTGGCAATGCAAAAATAAGGAAAAGGAACGCCAGAGCAAGATAGGAGAGTAAAAGTATAAAAGCATAGACAGATAAAATAGACAGAACATAACAAAACAAAACAAACAAAACAAAAGGGCCAATATTTTAAAAGCATAAGGTTACTAAAAACATAAAAATTACAGCAAGAATAATAGGCCCAATTGGGGAAGACAAAACAGCTTATGGGTAAACAAAGCGCAAGACAAAACAAATATACAAACAAACAACAACTCATATCGACTGAAAAACATCAGGGAGGACCATCGGGTGAAAGTTGAAAGGCTTGCTGAAATAGATGGGTCTTGAATAATGTTTTAAATTGAGAATAGGAAGGTTCCAATCGGAGAAACGGTGGTAGTGCATTCCATAATACTGGACCTAAGAAGAAAAAAGCTGCATGCCGGGTTTGTTCGAGGTGTGCTTGTGACGGGGAGGGGAGGGACAGGCGATTGGCGTGGAGAGAACGAAGCTGACGGTAGGGGGTGTGAAGCGAGATCCGGTCTGCTAGATACAGGGGAGTGTTGGTATGAAGGGCGCGGTGAATTAGAATAAGGAACTTATACTGAAAACGAAAACGGAGGGGTAACCAGTGCAGGCGGAAAAGAATAGGGGTGATATGATCATAGCGATGTGAAAATGTGATGAGACGAGCAGCAGCATTTTGGATGCGCTGGAGACGTAGCAGTTGAAATTTAGGGAGGTTGGCAAGAAAAACATTACAGTAGTCTAAGCGACTTATAACTAAGGCTAAGACAAGAGTGACTAAGGAAGAGGGGGGGAGAAGGGAACGAACTGCCCTGATCTGACGCAAGGCAGTAAAGGAACGGCGAATAAGAAAAGTAAGGTGCTGGTGAAAGGAGTGGGTAGAATCAAGAATTACACCAAGATAGCGGAAAGATGACACGAGAGGGAGAGGAATAGAGTCAATTGAGGGAGATAAAGAAGGGCAGGAACCACTCAGTGAGACCCACATAGCTGTGGACTTAGATGGATTTAGGTGCAGGAAGTTATGGGATAACCAGGAAGAGATCTGGGAAAGACAAAGATTTAGCTGAGTAATATCCAGAATCAAAGGTGAAGTATGAAAAAGTAAAATGATGTCATCAGCATACATGTAAAATGACACAGGGAATTGTTGGATCACCAGTGACAGGGGAGCCAGAAAAATGTTAAACAGGAGAGGGGAGAGAACAGTACCTTGTGGTACCCCGCAAGTGAGAGGGAAAGAAGCAGAAGACTGACCATCAGAGTGAACAGAGAATGAACGAGCTGTGAAGAAAGAACAGAACCATTGCCAAACCGTACCATGAAGCCCTACATCAGATAGACGAGAAAGAAGAGTACGGTGGTCAATCAGATCAAAAGCCACAGAGAGTTCAAGGGAAACCAGAAGAGTGATATTACCGTGGTCATGAGCAACATGCAAGTCATTTAGTAGTGCAAGAAGAACCGTCTCTGTACTGTGTCCGTGACGAAAGCCGGCTTGACGAGGGTGGAGAGTGTTAGTAGATTCGACATGAGAGTTAAGTTGATCAAAGACAAAACGTTCCAAAAGTTTAGCCAGAAAAGGAAGATTTGAAACAGGACGCCAGTGAGATAGAACAGAGGGATCAAGAGAGGGTTGTTTCAGAATGGGACGAACAACAGCTGACTTCCAGGATGAAGGAAAGTGACCGGTAGAAAGACTAGTATTAATGATGGAGGTAATAAAAGGTATGAGCTGCAAGGAAGGTTCAGACAACCAATAGGACGGAATTGGATCCAGCTGGCAGGTGGTCTTATTAGATTTTGTTAGGATCTGCAAAACTTCAGCAGGGGTGATTGAATGGAAGGAAGACCAGGAATGAGCTAGAGCAAGGTTGGGTGGAGAGGGGGGCAATGATGGTTGATGAGCAGCAACCAGGGGACCAGAAGAAACAGATGGCAAAAAAGAACAAGAACAAGGTGGGGATAAGGGCGGTGGAGGGGAAGGGTGTGAGAAGGATAGGCGAAGATTGAGAACCTTGTCTGAGAAGAAAGTAGCTAAGGACTGAGGGTCGGGGGCCAAGGATACTTGCCGACGAGCAGGACCAGTGGTGGAAAGTTTACGCAAAATAGCGAAAAGTTGTCTGGAAGAATTTGCAGCAGTAGCGATCTCAGTTGCATGAAAATCACGTTTGGCAGTTTGAACAGCCGAGCGGTATTCAGAGAAAAGCTGCTTAAAATGAAGGCGTAAGTCGGGGGAGGGATGGCGGGCCCACCGACGTAAATGCCGGAGCTGAGTTCGCTGAAGGCGAAGAGCAGGAGAATACCATGAAGAGTGAGGGGGTCTAGAATGATTGGGGACTGGATGAAGTGGGGCCAGATTGTCCAAAGCATCCGAAAGAAGGGAGTTCCAAAGAGAAGCCTGTTCATCAGAAGGGAGCATAGTAAAGTCTGGTGGGAAAAGGGAAGAGGTGGACGGAAACGCCCTAAGGGTGTCAGAGGTGATACGACGGCGGAGGGAAGCAGACGGGAGGAGTGCGGTGGGATTAGAAGGTAACACAGAAGGAGATGAGACAGAAAAGAGGACACAAAAATGATCAGACCAGGGGACGCTAAACATAGTGGGGGGAGAAATTACTGGTAGCAGCGTGGAAGGGAAGAGAATCAAATCTAGTGTATGTCCAGCTATATGTGTAGGGCCAAGCACATGTGGTCGTAAAGGGATATCATGTAATAGGTCGAGAAAGGCACGGTCTTTCTGCCTATTAGGGTGGTCAGCATGGACATTGAAGTCACCCAGGATGATAAGATTGGAGAACTGAACAGTGACATCAGAGATAGTTTGGAGAGCTGCATCCCAACGAGCAGCTGTCAGAGAAGGAGGAAGATAGAGAAGCAGAAAATAGAGCGGAGGGGAGGAGCGAAGGCAAAGAAGAAGAGACTCGGAATACAGGACAAAGGAAGAAGAAACTTCTTCAATATCAATGGAGGCGCGATGGAGCAAGGCCACTCCACCACCACCTCTTCCTAATCTGGGGGTCGAAATTGCAGTAAACCCAGAGGGAAGAGAGCTAGATAGAACGGGGCTATCGCCCTCCTTCAGCCAGGTTTCTGTAAGGAAACAGAGATCAAGAGAGTGTGAGGAGATAAGATCCTGAACAAGCAGGGACTTTGACCGAAGAGACCGACAATTTAATAGGGCCAGACTAAGTGTTACAATAGAAGCTACGGATGATAGGCTGGGGGAGAGAGGGCGCATGGGGCGACGAACAGAAGGGCCACAAGGAATTAAGTTAGAGGGGCAGCGTGCCAGAGGGCCAGGAGGGACCAACGACGGGAGTGCAGGACGCCGACCCCAGAAGACAGGAATAGTGGACATATTCTCAGAGAAATATAATGCAGAACCTAAGTAGAACGACAAAAGAAAGCAAATACAAAACCAGGGGGCAACAAACTGAAGGGAAGAAGCTAACCTGATATGACCAAGCAAGCGATTTAGAGAAAGAAACAAACCTGATACATAATGGGATGACCGCCGCAGGCAGTGTGATTAAATAGGTGGCCGAGTACCTGGAGGGACCGCGACCGCGGGAACGCGATCGCGTCACTTCCGGTCTCGGCAGCAAACTCCGGTGGGAAATGGAGGCAGCACAGATGGAATACAGGACCAGAAGACCTGGAGGGACCGCAACCGCGGGAACGCGATCGCGTCACTTCCGGTCTCAGCAGCAAGCTCCGGTGGGAAATGGAGGCAGCACAGATGGAATACAGGACCAAAAGACCTGGAGGGAGCAAACAATAGGTAACAGGCAGGCACAATACAGCAAAGCAAAGCATATCTTTTGCATGGAAGGGTAACTGGAAAACAAAAAGGGATAAAGAGATCTAAGGAAACAATCTTGACCAATTGGAAATTCTGTTGCAAAGTACAAAATAATAACTATATCATGCTGCTTATCTGATACTAAGCTCTGCTGCTGGAAACACTGTTTTAAAAAAAAGGAAAAATGACATTCACCATAATCATGTACAAAATGAATTACTAAATGTTACCTGTTGCTTATCTGTCCCTGAAGTGACCCTGGGAAAGAAAACTTAGAAATTTACCTGTGTCGCATATTCTCTGAAGACAACTGGGGATACCTGTTAATGTAAAGAAAGAGGTGAATTACTTTATTGGTTTTCTGTCCTGTTCCCTCCTCTGGGGGACCCACTGACAGGATGAGATTACCCATTACTTAGATGACCCTGTAGAAAGATGGGAATTATGGAGAATAGCAGTAGGGTTTCTCCCCTTAATTTGTGTGCACTCCAGGTAATGTGGAAACACTTGCAAGAGACCCTTGGCACTGTGAAATGAGGGTCTTCAGCTTCCCTAGGGCATTTCAGTAATCAAAGTATATTTTTATTGGAAAGGCATTTCACAAAATAAATTTTAAAAAAATACAGCTGTTCTCCATTCCACCTACACACATACATGCACTTCCCATTTACCCAAAATATTTAGTAAAACATTGATCAAGCTCTCTCAAGATATGTACCTTCATGCATACTTCATAATACCAAGGTACATAATATTAACTCTTGTTTTAAAAAAATCTGCTCCATACTTTTTGAAAACTAGTAGATTTCTCCTGAAATTTGGCAATCAACTCTTCATATGATGCTGTAAGAGAGATAAATCCATTCCTTGGATGGCCAGTTTTTGAAGGATAATGGTTTGCTAGGGCTTTTTCCAAAGGCACATCCTATACTCTGGATATTCTGGGCCTATGCCAGTGGCCATCCAACATTAGTGGCAGAGTGGAGAGAGAAGTTCAAAGATCGAGTAAGACCTGTAACAGCATAAATAAGCAACAAGTATGAACAAATGGACAGACTGGGGGAGGGGGGAGAGGAAGAATTATGTGGTCCTTTTCTGATGACTTCTGCTAAATTTCTAGTTCAAGTTTACTTGGCACAGAATTGGGGGGGGGAGACTTGAAAATAGTACCTCACCTATTTCCAGTTCTACTGAGTGAAATGTGTAAAGTTCCAGTGCTTGCCCCTTTGTGACATCATTGGACAGTGGACAACAGTCTGCCCAGTGTGATGTCACTAGCAGGCAGCACTCTAGCTGCTTGTGATATCATCAGACAATGACCAGGGTATCCAAAGATGTCATTAGAGGGAGCACACAGGCCAACCTCACAGAAGTTAATATTCTGTACTCTATAGGGAGAAAGATGATCACACATGCCAAGAGATGAAATCAGACACCAAGAAAAATATGTTTCCTGTACATATTGCACCCTATGAGCTCCTGAAAGAAGCTTTATTTGGCATAATACAAGTATTAAGAAGGGCACCACAAATAAATTTGAGAGACTGAAATCATATCAAGCATACCCTGGCTTGAGATTGAGGTATACGCAACACAATCCCATTTGGAGACATTAACCCATAGCAGGAAGGTCAAAGACCAGGAGCTCATCATGTGACACTGTAGAAAGGGAGATTTAAAAGAAACGCGAGGTAATACTTTTTCACTGAGAGGTTGCTGAAATAAAAGTAGATTTAAAATTACTGAACAAGGCAGTTTATGTTTTTTATATGTTTATCCTAATGTTTTGACCTTCTTTCCTCATAGTCAAGGTGAGATACAACAGCAATATAAAATAATATTGACAGTAAAACAAAATAGACAATCAACCATAAATCAATATAAAACTTATCATAAGTATCATAAAAGATGGCAAAAAAATCAAGCATCAAAAGCATAAACAACATAACAAATCATCAAGTGAAACTCCAAGTGAAAAAGACAATTTGTCACTAGTGAATAAAAAGAATACAGATGTCCATGTTATCAATGCCACAGTCATCCAAGTAATTATTACTGATGCTATCTCCTTTGTGATTTTTGCTCATTGAGAACAGAGTTGAAGGCCGCAGTTGTCTCCCTCTGATATCAGTCCATGACACAGCAGAGAAGGCCATACAGTAAGGAGCTTCTTATCATTTTCAGAGCAGCCCCACTCTATTAACAGGTGCTATATTCCTTGACAATCAGAGGCTGCATCTCTTATCAGGGGCTAAATGCTTTCCCCAAGGTCTGGGCAGTAAAACTTCAGGGACAAGTGCAGTGTCAGAGGCAGCCGCTGGCAAAATTTCAGCTAGGAACTAGTTCCTTGCTTACTAGAGGCACTTTATTAGACAATGAGCAGTAAGGTTAAGAATATTTAATTTTTACAGTGCAACTGAACAAGGTGATGTACAAGCCGCCTGAGAGCACAGCTATCTGGGATCAAATACATGTAACAATAAAATAACAAGACAAACTGTACAACACAACATACAAGCTACCAGGTATCTTAAAAAAACACAGCATTTTCTCTGCATATAATAAGTATGATACACTGGAGCAACCTGTTCACAAAATGCATGTTACCCTGTCAGCACTACACCTTTTATCTTTATACCTTATAACTGACAGAACAAAAACTGAAGCGTGAGGGTGTATTCCTGAGTTCTTGTGAATTCACATGATATTTAGCCAAGGTGTAGTGGGCCAAAGGTGGAAAGGAGAATATATTTTTACAATCCAGAGGGCAAAACTGTATCCTACTATGCAATTCTCTTTCAGACATTCAAACCACACAGCTGTGTTCCCAACTTGGCTGATTTAATAACAAAATCAATCAGATACTAGCTGGAATTCCATTCATATACTGTACAATACTCACAATAGGTCATTATTCTTTTGCTAACAAGAGGTATCAGATCAGTATATCAAAGGTCTGCAGTGCCTGGCGTCATTGCTTGCATTAGTGCCCATTCCTCCCTCCCTCCATAGTCATCCAGTCCTAGCTTACAGCAGGAGAATGCAGATGGTGGAGCAGGCCTATGTTTTTTTAATTCACTGTTACTTAGGGTTGTCAGATGTTCTGATTTTATCAGGATTGCACTAATTTTGGAAGCTTGTCCTGATTTGAAAAATGTCCTGAATTTTGGCTTTTTGTCCTGACTTGTCCTGAATTTCTGTAAAGGTTTGACAGATGATTAAGATGAACATTGTAATACAAATGAAGTTATTTTTATTTGCTTATTAATGAAACAAACAAATTGAACTTATTGCTACAGACGTCTTCAGATGAATTTAATAATTTGTCAATTGATAAAAAAAATGGTCCACTTTAATTGAAATAAAAAAAATTTGTTGATCTGAAAACACTAGTTAGCATAATTTTTTCAAATCCCACATCAAATGCCACTGTGGAACAAGTATTTTTGGTGTGCAAACAGCAATGGACGGATGATCGAAATCAATTGGATATTAAAACTGTATAATGCTTGCTTCAAGTTAAAATAAATATTCATTATCTTGTGGCGATATGTACAAAAAGATTTTGGCTGACAAAAATCTGCTAAATCAAATATCATCAACCAGTAAATACATGTAAATAATGTTTTATTATGTCTGATGCCTTATAAAACATTTTTTTGAAAAGTGTTATTTTTTGAAAAAAATGCCCTGATTTTGGACCAAAGGTATCTGGCAACCCTACTCTTACTGCCCATAGTGCCTCTCCTGTCTGTTCAGTGGGGTGGGAGCATGGCAACGCTGCGTATATCGTGCAGCGTTATACAAACTTTCAATAATGCTAGTAGTGGTAGTAGAAGTAGAAGAGGCACTGGCATCAGGAAAGGCAAGTTAAAGAGTGCCAGGTCTATCATGCCCCTCTTCAGATGTCAGCTTTAGTCAAACCATGGGTGCATTCCAAGCAGGAAGTCTGCAAAGGAGTTGGTTGGGCCTTTGATGATAAAGGAATAAAAGGGGCACTCAGGGAGGACAAGGTCATAGTTGAAAAACTAAATGAATTCTTAGCTTGGTCTTTCTTAAGGAGAATGTTAGGAAGATACCCACAATGGAAATAGTCTTTGTTGGTGGCGATATGGAGGAACTGAAGCAAGTCAAGGTGAACCTAGAAGAGGTTAATAGAGCAAAAATAATAAGTTCAGAGTAGTAAATCACCTGGATCAGATGTAAACACCCTAGGTCAAAGCTATTATTGGCATTTTGTAACCTATCATTAAAATCAGAATTGAAGGGTGGTCAGTGTAACACCAATTTTTAAAAAGGGATCTGGGCTTGAGGGGGGGGGGGATGGATCCAGGAGACTGTAGACCAGTGGGCTTGATGTTAGTGCCAGGCAAAATGGTAGAGACATTCTGAAATACAAAGTTACTTAATGTATACATAACCATTGCTTAATGGGTCAGAGTCGGCACAGATTTAAGAAGGGGTTAATAAATATGTGGTAAGGGTGAGCCAATTGATATATTAGTATATCTGGATTGGTAAATGGTTAAAATATAAAAAATGCAGATTAGAGCAAAATGGTCAATTTTCTCAATGGAAAAGCGTAAATAGTGGTATGCCCCTGGGATCTGTACTTCTTAATATATTTATAAATGATCTGGAGAAACAAACAACAAATGAAGTGATAAAATTTGTAGATGACACAAACTTGTTCAAAACTGTTAAATCATGAGTGGGTCATGAGGAAATGTGGGGCGACCTTGCAAAACTGGGAGACTGGACAACCAGATGGCACATGAAATTTGGGGGCATGTTTACTAAAACATGTTAGCCAGTAGCATGGGATTTAGCATGGGGCTAATACATGTTTTGGCTGTGTGCTAGCAAGGAGCATGTGGCCCAAAGGTGGTTGCACTAAAAATGCAGTGCTACCCAAGCAGTGTGCGGATAGGTGCGGTTAAGGCAGAGTGGGTGGAGATGTGGCACATGACCGTGATAGGTGCACTAGCCACATGCTAGCTACACAAACATGCTGCTAGCACAGGCACAACTAATGCCTGCCTCTGACCAGCTGGTAGTTGCACAGCATTGCTAAAGCTTCGCAAACACATGTCCCGTATGTGAGTGATAGGGAATAGGAAGGGCAGAAATAGGGTAACTATACTGGAATATAGAAAGGCAAACAGAAAAGACAGCAGAAAAGCTAGGCACCTCCCTAGGGCACCAGAGACGAGGGCCTGCATGCTGCAGCAGCCATGGTAGTGCACTGCAGCAGCCTGACGGCTCCAAAACCAGGGCCTGTAGTTCAAGAGTTCTGTGTTGGTTTTGTTCTTTCCTCACTGCCTGGTTCTTCTCTGTGCACTCTGGCTCTTCCTCCTCTCCCACCCCGCCCCCCCCCCTCCTCTGTGGTATTCCACAAGGCTCAGTCCTGTCTCTTCACCTCTTCAACATTTTTCTGGCCCCCCTCGCTCTCATTATCTAACAATATTTTGTCTTATGACTATGCCGACAATATAATTCTCCTTTACCACACCAGCCCCACAGCCCTTGAGTTCGCCCCTCTGAACTCCCTCCTCTCCCACATCTCCTCCTGGTTGTCCACCAACTACAACATAAGAACATAAGATATGGCATACTGGGTCAGACCAAGGTCCATCGAGCCCAGTATCCTGTTTCCAACAGTGGCCAATCTAGGTCATACGTACCTAGCAGTTTCCCCAAAAGACACAGGTTCCGCAATGCTTGTACTGGGTCAAGCATTGATATCCTGGGTCCCTTCTTAATAATGGTTTATGGACCTTTCCTCCAGGAACTTGTCCAAACCTTTTTTAAACCCAGCTACACTAACAACTCTTACTACATCCTCCGGTAACAAATTCCAGAGTTTGATTACACGTTGAGTGAAAAAAATATTTTCTTTTATTAGTCTTAAATAGTTTACCCTGTAGCTTCATTGCATGTCCCCTAGCCTTTCTATATTCTGATAACGTAAACAATCGATCTACGTTTACCCGTTCCACTCCATTCATTAATTTATAGACTTCTATCATATCTCCCCTCAGCCGTCTCTTTTCCAGGTTAAAGAGCCCTAACCTTTTTAGCCTTTCTTCATAGGAGTATCCTTCCATCCCCTTTACCATTTTGGGGGATCTTCTCTGAACCTTTTCTAATAACGCTATATCCTTTTTAAGATACGGCGACCAGAATTGCACACAATATTCAAGGTGCGGTCTCACCATGGAACAATATAGAGGCATTATAATATCTTTTGTTTTATTTTCCATTCCTTTCCTTATGATACCTAGCATTCTATTTGCTCTCTTGGCTGCCGCTGCACACTGGGCCGAGGGTTTTAACATGTTATCCACAATGACACCTAAATCTTTTTCCTTGGTGGTGGTTCCTAATGTGGAACTTTGCATCGTGTAACCATAGTTTGGGTTGTTCTTCCCTAGGTGCATAACTTAGCACTTGTCCACATTAAATTTCATCTGCCATTTTGATGCCCAGTCTTCCAATTTATCAAGATCCTCTTGCAATTTTCCACAATCCTCTTGGGTTTTAACAACTTTAAATAGTTTTGTGTCATCTGCAAATTTGATAACCTCACTCATTATTCCACTTTCCAGGTCATTTATGAATATGTCAAAAAGCAGCGGACCCAGCACAGATCCCTTGGGTACACCGCTATTCACCTTTCTCCATTGGGAAAATTGGCCATTTAGTCCAACCCTCTGCTTTCTATCTTTTAACCTGTTCTTGATCCACAGTAGTACACTGCCTCCTATCCCATGACTCTTTAGTTTTGCCAAAAGTCTCTGATGAGGGACCTTGTCAAAGGCTTTCTGAAAGTCCAGATACACTATATCAGCCGACTCACCTTTGTCCACCTGTTTATTCACACTTTCAAAAAAACATAACAGATTAGTAAGGCAAGATCTTCCTTGTCTAAAGCCATGTTGGCTGTCTCCCATTAGGCCATGACTATCTACATGCTGTGTAATTTTATTCTTTATGATGGTTTCTACCATTTTTCCTGGTACTGACGTCAGGCTCACCGGTCTGTAGTTTCCCGGATCACCCCTAGAACCCTTTTTAAAAATTGGTGTTACATTGGCGATCCGCCAATCTTCAGGTATTAGAGATGATTTTAATGATAGTTCACAGATTACTAATAGCAGGTCTGCAATCTCATATTTCAGTTCTTTCAACACCTTTGGATGTATACCATCCGGCCCAGGTGATGTGCTACTCTTCAGTTTATCTAATAGTTGTAATGCATCTTCCCGATGTATCGATATTTCCTTCAATTCTTCCACACCTTTAAATACTACTTCAGTCATGGGTAACATCCCTACATCTTCCTCAGTAAAGATCGAAAGCAAAGAATTCATTCAGTCTCTCCGCTATTGCCTTGTCGCCTCTTAGTGCCCCTTCAACTCCTCTATCATCTAATGGACCAACTGACTCTCTCACAGGTTTTTTGCTACGAATATACTTGAAAAAATCTTTATTTCACGTTTTTGCTTCCGCAGCAAGCTTCTTCTCAAATTCTCCCTTTGCCTGCCTTATCAATGCCTTGCATTTGACTTGCCAGTGCTTGTGCTGTTTCCAGGTTTTGTCATTTTGGCTCTTTTTTCCATTTCCTGAAAGATGCTTTTTTGGCAACAACAGCCTCTCTGACCTCACATTTAAACCATGCTGGCAGTTTTTTGGACTTCCTTCCACTTTTCTTAAAGCATGGAATACAGCTGGTCTGGGCTTCCAAGATAGTATTTTTCAACAACACCCAAGCTTGATGTAAGTCTTTAACCTTTGCAACTGCTCCTTTTAGTTTTTTCTTAACTATTTTCCTCATTTTATCATAGTCTCCCTTTCGAAAGTTAAAAGGTAGTACTGTGGATTTCCTTACTATCCCTCCTCCACTAATTAAATCAAAGGCGATCATGCTACTTATACTTTAACTCCTTATACTTTAACTCCTCCAAGTGCGCTGCTATCTGATTCACATTCAGTGCCCCCTGCCCCTCTTTGGCCCCCATGCTTGTGTATACCCCTGTCCCATTACCTTTGATTCATCCTTATCCTTTCATGAGCACATCTCATCCTTTGTCTGCTACTCCTTCTACTCTTTCCACCAAATTCATGCAGTTCGGCCTTTTCTGTTCCTTCCTTCTAACTACACTTCTTTTATCCCTACTCATCACAAGCCTAGATTACTGCAATGTTGCTCTGACCGGACTCCCACAATATCAACTACAATGATTACAACTTCTTCAAAACACCGCAGCTTGCATCCTTAGTCACGCCTCCCATTTGGCCCACATCACCCCCCTCCTTATCCATCTCCATTGGCTCCCGCTCAAATACAGGATTCACTAAAGTTTCTCATCCTTGTCCATAAAACCATTCATAAGTCCACTCCATAGTATCTAGCACATCTCATCAATTTATACGCCCCCCCCCCCGCCTGTTCCGTTCTGTCTATGCCAATCGCCTGTTCCTCCCCCCTGTCCCCAAGGCTCACCATGAATTTCTCGTAACTCCACTTTTTTTCCTCTGGAAATCCCTCCCCTCAGCACTTAGATTGGAACTTTCCTTTCCAAAATTTAAGATAATGCTAAAAACTCATTGCTTCCACCTTGCCTTCAACCTCCCCTCCCCTCTGTACTAGCCCCTCTAACTACTTCTCTCCACTCTCGCCCATCCCTCCCATAAGAACATAAGAACATAAGATATGCCATACTGGGTCAGACCAAGGTCCATCAAGCCCAGTATTCTGTTTCCAACAGTGGCCAATCTAGGTCATACGTACCTAGCAGTTTCCCCAAGGGACACAGGTTCCACAATGCTTGTATTGGTTCAAGCATTGATATCCTGGGTCCCTTCTTAATAATGGTTTATGGACCTTTCCTCCAGGAACTTCTCCAAACCTTTTTTAAACCCAGCTACACTAACAGCCTTTACTACATCCTCCGGTAACAAATTCCAGAGTTTGATTACACGTTGAGTGAAAAAATATTTTCTTTTATTAGTCTTAAATAGTTTACCCTGTAGCTTCATTGCATGTCCCCTAGTCTTTCCATATTCTGATAAGGTAAACAATCGATCTACGTTTACCCGTTCCATTCCGTTCATTAATTTATAGACTTCTATCATATCTCCCCTCAGCCGTCTCTTTTCCAGGTTAAAGAGCCCCAACCTTTTTAGCCTTTCTTCATAGGAGTAGCCTTCCATCCCCTTTACCATTTTGGTGGCTCTTCTCTGAACCTTTTCTAAAATTGCTATATCCTTTTTAAGATATGGCGACCAGAATTGCACACAATATTCAAGGTGCGGTCTCACCATGGAACGATATAGAGGCATTATAATATCTTTTGTTTTATTTTCCATTCCTTTCCTTATCATACCTAGCATTCTATTTGCTCTCTTGGCCGCCGCTGCACACTGGGCCGAGGGTTTTAACATGGTATCCACAAGGACGCCTAAATCTTTTTCTTGGGTGGTGGTTCCTAATGTGGAACCTTGCATCGTGTAACCATAGTTTGGGTTGTTCTTCCCTAGGTGCATAACCTTGCACTTCTCCACATTAAATTTCATCTGCCATTTTGATGCCCAGTCTTCCAATTTATCAAGATCCTCTTGCAATTTTCCACAATCCTCCTGGGTTTTAACAACTTTAAATAGTTTTGTGTCATCAGCAAATTTGATAACCTCACTCTTTATTCCACTTTCCAGGTCATTTATGAATATGTCAAAAAGCAGCGGACCCAGCACAGATCCCTGGGGTACACCACTATTCACCTTTCTCCATTGGGAAAATTGGCCATTTAGCCCTACCCTCTGCTTTCTATCTTTTAACCAGTTCCTGATCCACAGTAGTACACTGCCTCCTATCCCATGACTCTTTAGTTTTGCCAAAAGTCTCTCATGAGGGACCTTGTCAAAGGCTTTCTGAAAGTCCAGATACACAATATCAACCGACTCACCTTTGTCCACCTGTTTATTCACTCCTTCAAAAAAACATAACAGATTAGTAAGACAAGATCTTCCTTGTCTAAAGCCATGTTGGCTGTCTCCCATTAGGTCATGACTATCTATATGCTGAGTAATTTTATTCTTTATGATGGTTTCTACCATTTTTCCCGGTACTGATGTCAGGCTCACCGGTCTGTAGTTTCCCGGATCACCCTTCGAACCCTTTTTAAAAATTGGTGTTACATTGGCGATCCTCCAATCCTCAGGTATTAGAGATGATTTTTAATGATAGTTCACAGATTACTGATAGCAGGTCTGCAATCTCAAATTTCAGTTCTTTCAACACCCTTGGATGTATACCATCCGGCCCAGGTGATTTGCTACTCTTCAGTTTATCTAATAGTTGTAGGACATCTTCCCGATGTATCGATATTTCCTTCAATTCTTCCACACCTTTAAAATACCACTTCAGTCGTGGGTAACATCCCTACATCTTCCTCAGTAAAGACCGAAGCAAAGAATTCATTCAGTCTCTCCGCTATCGCCTTGTCGCCTCTTAGTGCTCCTTTAACCCCTTTATCATCTAATGGACCAACTGACTCTCTCACGGGCTTTTTGCTACGAATGTACTTGAAAAGGTCTTTATTTCGCGTTTTTGCTTCCGCAGCAAGCTTCTTCTCAAATTCTCTCTTTGCCTGCCTTATCAATGCCTTGCATTTGACTTGCCAGTGCTTGTGCTGTTTCCAGGTTTCATCATTTGGCTCTTTTTTCCATTTCTTGAAAGATGCTTTTTTGGCAACAACAGCCTCTCTGACCTCAGCTTTAAACCATGCTGGCAATTTTTTGGACTTCCTTCCACTTTTCTTAAAGCGTGGAATACAGCTGGTCTGGGCTTCCAAGATAGTATTTTTCAACAACACCCAAGCTTGATGTACGTCTTTAACCTTTGCAACTGCTCCTTTTAGTTTTTTCTTAACTGTTTTCCTCATTCTATCATAGTCTCCCTTTCGAAAGTTAAAGGGTAGTACTGTGGATTTCCTTACTATCCCTCCTCCACTAATTAAATCAAAGGCGATCATGCTATGATCACTATTGCCAAGTGGCCCCAACACCCTTATCTCTTGCACTACATCTGGTGTTCCACTAAGGACTAGGTCTAATATTGCTTCCCCTCTGGTCGGTTCATGAACCAGCTGCTCCAAGAAGCAGTCATTTATTTCATCTAGGAACTTTATCTCCCTAGCATGTCCTGTTGTGACACTGACCCAGTCGATGCCGGGGTAATTGAAATCACCCATTATTATTACTGCACTGTAACTTTTGCTAGCTTCCTTGATTTCTTTGAGCATTTCATCATCCATTTGTTCATTCTGGCCAGGCGGACGATAGTACACCCCCACTGCCATCGCCTTCCCCTTTTTACATGGAATTTCAATCCATAGAGATTCTACAGCAAATTTTGTTTCTTGCAAAACTTTAATCCTTTCTGACTCAATGCCCTCTCTAACATAGAGCGCTACCCCTCCACCAATTTGATCAGCTCTATCATTTCGATATAGTTTGTACCCAGGTATCACAGTGTCCCACTGGTTGTCCTCCTTCCACCATGTCTCTGATATTCCAATCATATCTAACCTCTCGTTTAGTGCTATATATTCTAACTCCCCTCCTCCATCCTCTAGTATGATTATCTATCTCCTGTCCTATCAATCAATGGCATTCCCTTCACTTTCTATTTTCTAGCAGCAAACTATGTACTTTTGTAAGCTGCTCTGATGCTGCTGCCTGGATGGTATATCAAATCTGAGAACAAAGAATCCTGCTGGGAAAGTAGACAAACATCCAAAGACACATCAACAGCTTTCCTGACAGGCTGCTAATCATGTCTGCATATGGAATGGCTAGTTGTCAGAGAGCCGCTGGTGTTATGTGCTGTGGAACTATCAGGACATAAGGACTATGCTTCAGCAAGTACTGGCCTCACAGCCAGAATTGGAGCCAGTAGAAGACAGTGGGGTGGGGCATACTGGCAGCATATTGGCAACATGACAGTGTGGCAGCAAAAGGTGCTATCCAGCCCTTGCCTCCCCTGCTTTGAGGGAGGGGGTACGTAGCAGTGCATACATGCACCTGGAGGGCCATGCTGCTGACAAGGGCCATGTTCCTATTTATTTATTTAATCAGTTTTGTATACCACCTTATCCTTCAATCAAAGTGGTTAACAGGACAACAAAAGGGTTTACATTGGGGCATGGAGGACAGAGAGACAAGACATTGTAATAAATTACAGTACATCATATTAATTTACAATAAATTACAGTACATTCTAATAGTATATAAAGATAAACTATAATATTATACTATAACAACAAAATTGAGTAGAAACAGTTAGTAAGGTATCTTGAACTTTTATGTGATAGGTTGTTTGCCATAAGCCTCGATGAATAGATATGTCTTAAGGGACTTGCAGAAGTCTTTCATGTCGGTCTGAAATCTTAATTCCTCAGGAATAGAGTTCCATAGTTTTGGTGCCATAAATGAAAAAGCCCTTTTAGAAGTCATTTGTTTAGATTTATTAAAATTAAGATGGATATTAAGTCTGTTGGTAGCTTGGGAACGTCTGGGTCTTGAGCTTGTGTCTTTAGAAATAATAGATTTTAGAATATCTGCTGATGGTCCATCAAGAATTTTAAAAATGATCATCAGATTTTTGTACTTTGACCTTGCAGTGATTGGAAGCCAGTGAAGTTCTTCAAGCAAGGGAGTTACATGTTCATATTTTGTGGATCCCATTATAATTCTTGCAGTGGTGTTTTGAACCATTTGAAGGGGGTGGATGGTATTTTTGGGAAGACCTTGATAAAGGACGTTTCCAAAGTCAAGTAAAGGTGTAATAACTGCTTGGCATACTGTTCGGAAATGATTTGTATGCAAAACTGGTTTAAGTCTTCTAATAATTTTTAAATGATGGTAAGCTTTATTTGTAATTTTATTTACATGTGATTTTAAATTTAGATGTTTATCTAGGGTTACGCCAAGGTACTTTACTTCTTCACTAAGTTTTATGGATTTGTTTAGGATATTAATTTCTTTAGGAGCCTTTAGGTTTTGACATTTAGAGATTAATAGTGCTTTGGTTTTGTCTGAATTTATTTTAAAATTATTATTTGCAAGCCAGTTGTTCATGTCAATCAAACATTTATCAATTATTACTGTGTCTAAAGAATTTTGGTCGTTGTAGTATAGATCATAATGTCGTCAGCGTAGCTATGGTAATTTATTCTGTGCTGTTTAATAATTTGACATAAGGGTTGAATATAGATATTAAAAAGAATGGATGATAAAGCTGATCCTTGTGGTATACCTTGTGTGACAGGGATTTGAGAGGATTTTTTTTTCCACATTTTACTATTTGCGTACTCAGGTATGATGTGAACCATTTAAGGGTGTAGTTACATAAGCCAATATCTTCAAGACGTTGGAGCATTATTGAATGAGATATGGTGTCAAATGCTGCTGAGATGTCAAGAAATATTAAAAGAAAAACATTATTTATTTTGTCCAGGCTGGTTATGAGGTTATTAAATAGTGAAATAAGTAGAGATTCCACATTATGAAATGGTTTGAAGCCATGTTGGTGTAAATCCAATGGTGCATATGAATCTATGTGATCCGGCAATTCTTTTTGAACTACTTTCTCTATAACCTTCGAGATAAATAGTAAACTGGAAATCGGACGGTATGACTTGGGGTCAGAGGTGCTTAATAATTTGCCTTTGTGTACTGGTCGAATTGATGCTTTTTTGAGAATAGCAGGTAAATAACCTTGTCTTAACGAATTTTCCACAAATTTCATCAAATGTGAGCTCAATTGTTTCTTAGTGTTTTTAATCCACTCTACTGGATATGGATCGGCTGGAGAGGTTGTTGTGTTGATTGTGCTTATTATATCTTCAATGTTGTTTTTTGTTGGTATAGAAAAATCAGTCCAGAAATGTTTGGGATCATTGAAGGTTTTTACCATTAGTTGAGTAGATTGTGAGGATGTAATAATGCTTGATTGATTCACATTTTTGCTTCTTAGATAATTTGCATATTCTTGAGGATCTATTTGGTGGTCATGATGTGGAGTGCTTGCTTTGGTGAGTTGCTTCACAATGCTGAATAACTCCCTCAGTTTATTAGCTGACTTCAGAATTAAATTTGTGTGGTATTGCTGTTTGCGATCATTAATCATGTTATTATATTCTATTTGCTTAACCTTATACAAGAACTCTATGTGCTGAGATTTATTTTGTCTCCATTTACGTTCTAATTTTCTTAGTGTGCGTTTTGCGTCTCTGACTTCATTTGAATACCATGGTGCGCTGTTTCTTCTGCGCATTTGTGTCTTATTTTTTTAGGAGCTAGAGAGGCATCAGAAATGATTTTATTACAGTTTTGTATGGAACTGTCTAGTTCAATGCATTCTTAGTGCAAGTGAGGACAGATAGCCCCTCATCCTGACCAAAGGTGGATATGGCAAAGGCCTACCTGTTCTGAACAGATACTAAATGCTTCTAGCACCAAACATGGGTCTCCAATGTAGGAGCTCACTGATCAGTGTCCCCTTGTCCACAGGCTAAGGCATTCCATGGACCTGGGGAGCCCTTGTGCTCTTCCCTGGTCTGGTGGGCCTTTGGTTTCCTGACAGCTGAGGTTCTTAGCCTGAGGACTGTTTAGAATTTACCCCCTCCATGTAGTGTTCTCCCAGAACTCCTCCTGGTAGTAGGGCATATGGGGACTCTGTATGAGTGGATGGCTTTGCCACTCCCCCTCCAAAATTGTAGACATCAGGCCACAGGGATGGGAGGGCTATGGTGGGGGGGGGGGGTGCTTCTTGACCCTATGGAAACCATGTGGCAAAGCTGCTGATTGTAATCCCATGCAAGGCCCCCTGCATCTTCAGATGCCACATTTGCACACAATCTCCCACATTAGGGACACAGCACAGACTCTGCATGTGTTTGCTTTTCTGATTTGCATGCCTCGTCCTCTTGCACTTAGCCCCAATGCTCTGAGCTGTGCAGCCTGTAGTGCCTATTCCCAGTCATCCCTCTCTTTTCTGCGCTGACCAACTGCTACTGTCCTGTAGGTGTTGTTGGGGCACATTTCTTACTGTCCGCAGTGGTTCTTTAGCCATAGCTGCTCTATTAATGCACTTATGGCTTTCCTTTGTGAGGTGCACATTGCAAAGATGTGCACTGTATGCATGCACTATGGTTATGTGTTCCCTACTACCGCGCTGGTGATAGGACTAGTGTGGTGGTAATAGCCTATCACAGCTGTGCTCCTTGTGTCTATCGTGGCTGCTAGGCTATGCCACAGTAAGAACCCACGCTATTCTCCCATTAGCCCTGTGCTAGCAGCAGTACTTTAGTAAGCAGGCACCTATATTTTTGTTCAGAACTCTGTGGCACAACTGATTTTCTACCAGCCGCGTTACTCTCATGTGACCCCTCTATTGAAATCGCTTCACTGGCTTCCCTTTCAGTTCTGTATTATTTTCAAACTGCTTCTCCTAACCTTTAAATGCATTCACTCTACAGTCCCTCATTATCTTTCCTCCCTACTCCCCCCCCTCGTGAACTCTGCTCCTCCTCTGGTTTCCTTCTCTCTATGACCTTCTCTTCTAATGCTAACGCCAGACTTTGATCCTTTCACATTGCTAGCTCCTTATTCCTGGAATAAGCTTCCCCTATCTCCACATCAAGTCTCTTCTCTCTCCCTTTTCAAATCCTTGCTAAAAACGTACCTCTTTGGGGACGCTTTTGTACCATGATCTTTGTTTTCCTTGTGTCTCCTCTTCCCTTTGACCTCATGCTTCTTGTATTGTCACATCTGTCTTTTAGATTGTGAGCTCTTTGAGCAGGAACTGTCTTTTCTTTGTGTTTGTTCAGCACTGCATATGCCTTGTAGTGCTCTTAATAAATGAATAATAATAATAAATTCCTTTTTTGTAGAAGCTCAACTTGGCCAAGTTTCAGCAGCAAAGCCTTCTTCAGGCAGGGCCGGCCCGTCCATTGAGCAAGAATGTTTTTTTGCACAGGGCCCCGCGTTTCAGGGGGCCCCGCGTAAAAAACATTCTTCATTAGCACAAGTAGAAAAAAAACCAAACCGGCTGCTGCTGCCGCTGCTGCCACCGGGGCAGCAGCAGAATCAAATGTCCCGGCGCGGGGCCCCGCCTGCCCGGCAGAGCCTCCCTTCACCATCAGCTCCCGAGTCCCTCCCAATGCGCAGGCTTTCAGAGCCGCGAGAGCTTCTCTGACCTCTCGCGGCTCTGTTAATTCCGCCGGGGCTGATGGGAAATCCCATCAGCCCCGGCGAGATTAACAGAGCCGCGAAAAGAAAGGGAAACTCTCACGACTCTGAAAGCCCGCGCATTGGGAGGGACTCGGGAGCTGATGGTGAAGGGAGCTCTGCCGGGCAGGCGGGGCCCCACGGTGGGACATTTGATTCTGCCGCTGCTACGGCGGCAGCGGCAGCAGCAGCCGGTTTGGTTTTTTTAATCTATCAGGGCTGATGGGGGGAGGGGGGTCAGGACTGGTAATGGGCTATGGGGGGGTTAGGACTACTAATGGGCTATGGGGGGGCTAAGACTGGAAGTGGGCTGAAGGGGGGGTTAGGACTGAAAATGGACTGATGGGGGGTTCGTATGTAATGGGCTATGGGGGGGCTAAGACTGGAAATGGGCTGATGGGGGGATAGGACTGGTAATGGGCTATAGGGGGGGCTAGGACTGGTAATGGGCTATAGGGGGAGCTAGGACTGGAAATGGGCTGATGGGGGGTTAGGACTGGTAATGTGCTATGGGGGTGCTAAGACTGGAAATGGGCTGATGGGGTTTAGGACTAGTAATGGGCTATGGGGGGGCTAGGACTGGAAATGGGCTAATGGGGGTTAGGACTGGAGTGGGCTGTGGGGGGGTTAGGATTGGTAATGGGCTATGGGGGGGCTAAGACTGAAAATGGGGTTTTGGGGGGGCTTAAGACTGGAAGTGGGCTGATGGGGGCTTAGGACTGGAAGTGGGCTGATGGGGGGCTTAGGACTGGTAATGGGCTATGGGGGGGCTAGGACTGGTAATGGGCTGCGGGGTGGCTAGGACTGGAAATGGGCTGAGTGGAAGGAGGGCTTGAACTGCAAATAGCTGATGGGGAGGGGGCTTGGAATGGAAATGGGCTGTAAGGGGAGGGAGCTAGGACTGGAAATGGGCTGAGTGAGGGGGGTGCTAGGACAGGAAATGGGCTGATGGAGGGCTAGGATAGGACTGGAAATGGGCTGTTGGGGGGGGCTTGGATTGAAATGGACTCGTGGAGGGGCTAGAACTGGAAGTAGGCTCATGGGGGGCTTGGATTGGAAATGGGCTGAGTGGAGGGAACTAGGATTTGACATGGGCTGAAGATGGTGGGGCTAGGAAAGGACTAGAAATGGGCTGATGGGAGGCTGGGATTGGAAATGAGCTGATGGAGGGACTCGGATGGGGGAGCTAGGACTGGAAATGGGTTGATGCAGGGACTAGAAGGAAGCGGATGCTGGGTGGGGCTGGAACTAGAAGGGAGCTGATGTTGGGGGAGGATTAGAATGGGATAGAGCTGGGAGAGTGAAATGGAGAGGGAAAAATATTTTGTGTGGGAGGGAAGACAAATCTACAATTGGCCAGATATTGGGAGAGTAAGTGGGGATTGAGGATGGCGGGGTAAAATTTGAGTGGATGAAATAGGATTGAGGAAAGAGCAAAAGGAGAAAGATTAGTATGTTAAAGCAGATGTAGAGAGAGAATGGAAAAAAACTAGAAGAGTGAAGAAAGGACAAATGGACAGCAGACGATGGAGAGTTAGCAGAAGACACGAAGAAACCAGAAGAAAGTGGCTGGAACAATTGCAACTGAAAAAAAATGCACAAAAGGTAGAAAAATATCTCTTTATTGAATTTATTAACTGAAATATGCCAGCTCTGGGAAATGTGCATCATTAACATCTGCGCTTTGTTTAGTACAAGAGGAAATTAATTTATAGTTTTATTTCTACAGTGTTGTTGGGCTTTTGGGGTTCCCAGTTTAATTATTGTCTTCCTGTTTCTACATTGTGATTTCTTGTTTGGTGATGGTCTATGTTCTGCATGTGTAACTGAGCTGAGGTATTCTGTTTATGTAATTCCTATTTGACATTGCCACTTGTTCTCTTTCCCCAGTAGGTCATGTATTGTTGTTCTCTGAAATGTATTGGTTTAATATTTGTAGTGTTGCCTTTTGATAGGTAGGGTCTTTTGCTTTGTGAGTCCTGGTAGTGCTGTTATGATACGGCGGGTTTGCTATGGGTTCTAAATGGGCAGTGTTTGTAGTAGTTCCTAATGTGCCTGGCAGTTGTCACTGGATTATAGTAATGTAGAAATCTTTTAGTCTTTCTTTATCCATACACACATTAAGAGGCATGTTTACTAAAAGTTAGTATATGGTAACATTATGCAAATATTTATGCAAATTAGGTACCTTATGCAAATGAGGCCCCGCACCGAGTCTCCACACATGGTCCCGCACCCCCCTTGGGCCACCCCTGTCTTCAGGGGGTCTACAAACAATCCATTAACAATAAATATAAAATTATCATTAAAAATATCCAAAATACATATTTAATAAAAACATATGTAATACTGTATATAAAAAAGATAAAAACATATCAAACGTACAGAAAAAACTAGCACCCATACAGAGTGCAAACAAAACAGCATTTACTAAAAAGAAAAGAAAACATATTCAGTTAAAAAAGGAGACATACATATCTTGTAACAAATGTATTAAAAAAAACTGTGTATAAAAATTAATATATAAAAAAGAGACTCAATGTAATATGTGACTCAGCACACTATTAGTCCTCTATAGAATGCTGTTTGGACATACATAAAAATAATTATAAGGCCCGTCTGGGCTTTCGGGTGGAACAACTGCCCGATGTTCCATTGATTCTGGCTGGAGATTTCAACAGGGTGCTGGATGTGGAGCTGGATACATCTGGAGGGGGTGGAGGAGGCACACGGACGATGTCTGCAAGGGCATTGCAAGGCTTGCGGCGCATACTAGGGGCGGTCAATCCTTGGCGTTTGCTGCACCCAACCGAGCGGGACTTCACTCACCAATCCCGAGCGCATGGTACGAGTGCCCGCATCAATTATGTGTTGGTCTCAGAACGACTCTTTGCCCAAGTAGCAGATGCACAGATTGGCCCTTCTGAGATCTCTGATCACGCCCTTATATGAGTGGAGCTGGAGTGGCATGATGCCACCTCGCAGACACAGATTTGGCGATTTCCTGTGGATATGTATAGGGACGCAGAATTTCTTATCTTTTTGAAGCAGAAGTGGCAAGACTTTGTGGAGTACAATGCCTGCCACCAAGATGATCCCGAGTTATTTTGGGAGATGGCGAAGTTGGTCCTGCGTGGAGACATTATTGGATATGTGGCCCTTAGGCAGAAATTGATTGTGCAGCGGATTGTTAAGCTAGAGAAGCAGGTGTGTAGGGATAGAAGGCGGCAAGCATCTCACCCATCTGCGGCAAATAGGAAGCCGTTGTGGGAGACCCAAACAGCCCTCAAGGAACTCCTCCATCAGAGGGCCAAGAAATCCTTTATGTATTATAAATACCAACTTTATAGGTTTGGAGATAAGCCAGGGAAGTTGCTGGCAACTTGGGACAGTGGTTGGGACAGGTTACCTCAGGTCAGAAGGCCAGGGGTTCAATTCCCGCATGGGGACAAGCAACTTCAGGCTGGAGGGACTGGGGTCTCTAGTCCCATGGCCACTCCTTGTGGCCTTGGGCAAGCCACTTAACCCTCCATTGTCTCAGGTACACTTAGAATGTGAGTCCTTCGGGGACAAGGGAATAAAAAGTACCTGTTAGTATACATGTAAACCACACTGATTCCAAATAGCATGGTATAAAAAAGAAATAAAGAAATAATAAATAAAGATGCCTTCACGGTAGTGGCAGTGCTCGGGCAGTGGCCGCTCTGTGGGATGATCAGGGGAGACTACGAAAGGAGAACCAGGAGATTGCACAGGGGTTTCACTCCTTCCAAAGACTGTACTCAGGGAGTGAGGGCTCCCTGGCAGCTATGGAAGCCTACATGCAGGAGGTGCAGCTGCCCAGATTGGAGGCAGCCCAGAAGGCACAGTTGGATGCGTTGATTACCATCGAGGAAGTCTTTCAGGTGATCCAAAAGGTGAGTTGTTATAAGGCACCTGGACCCGATGGATTCGGGGTGGAATTTTACAAGCTTTTGGGCGACCTGATACCCCTGGCCCTGGTAGCAGTATATCATCGCAGGGTCGACCAAGGGGCATTTGCGTGGGGCAAGAATCACGCGCACATTATTTTGATACCCAAGCCTGGAAAAGACCATACGCAAGCCGCGTCTTATAGGCCCATTTCTTTGCTTAATTTTGATTTGAAGATATTCGCAAAGGTATTGGCGGAGTGCTTGGCAAAGGTCTTGGGAGATTTGGTGCACGATTCTCAGGTGGGATTCGTGAAAAGACGATACGCAGTGCAGAATCTGCGGAAGATCTTAGCATAGTTAGAGTGGGTCCAGGAAGATGGGCTGCCCTCGCTTTTGATTAGTTTTGATGCCAAAAAGGCATTTGATAGGGTGAGCTGGCCGTATTTGAAATATCTTTTGCTGCAGTATGGTCTCAGGACTCTCTTTTGTAAGATGGTCAAACTTTTGTATGTGCAACCCACGGCGAGTGTGCTATGTAATGGGGTGCTGTCGGATGATTTTCGCCTAGAGAGAGGTACGAGGCAGGGGTGCCCTCTTTCCCCCTTGTTGTTTGTGCTGTCATTGGATCCCTTGGTGAGGAAGGTAGAACTGGCTAAAGAAATATGCGGGGTGTGTATTGGTCGATTTGGATTTAAGATGGCTGCCTTTGCTGATGACATGTTGGTACACTTGCTGTCCACGCAAACATCGCTGCCTAGTCTACTAGAGGAATTCACTCGCTTTGGAAGTTTTGCAGGGCTGCGCATCAATATGGACAAATCTGAGGCATTGGATTTAGAGGGCACCCTTAGAGGGCAATGGGACGGAATCTTCCCTCTCAGGTGGGCAGCGGATTCTTTTGTATATCTAGGCATTTTGTTGACCAGAGACCCGAAACAGTTATATAAGAAAAATCTGGAGCGGGTTCTACTTAAAGTACGTACGCAGCTTCAGTCGTAGATCCCCCTTCTGCTCTCCCTGGTGGGTAGGGCGGCAGCTTTGGGGATGGTCATTTTGCCCCGCCTCTTGTATTGGCTGCAGACTCTCCCAGTGTGGTTACGGAAGCGAGACTTAAACTGTGTTGACTGAGAAATAAGGCGGTTCCTGTCGAAAGGGGCGAGGGCTCGCATCCCACTGCATAGATTGCAGAGAAGGTGGAGGGAGGGGGGATTGGGGTCCCAGACTTGCGGCTCTATGCGCTGGCTTGTCAGGCGTGACATATTGGGGACTGGCTAGGGAGGATGGAAGTGTACACTCCGCGGTTATTGGAAGAAGCCCTTGTGGCTCCACACACGTTGACGGCGACCCTGCACCTTGAGGGCTCGAGTCTACCAAACAGGGTGACCAGTAGTGTGCTGGTGATGCCGGCAAGATACACTTGGCAGTACCTGAATAGATGTTGGGGTGAGCCTCCTGAAGTTTCGAGTTGGTTGCCTTTGCAGGGCAACGTACGGTTTACCCCAGGGTCAGAAATGCCCACGTTTCGGATCTGGGAGTGGCTGGGAATACGAAACCTGGGGCATGTGGTGGATCAGCAAGGGAAGTGTAAACCCTTTGAGACTCTTTGTGGGGAGTATGAGTTGAGTAACCGCCATCTCTTTGCCCATGTACAACTATCCCATTATGTTGTTTCACTCCCGCGGAGAGGACTTTTGGTGGAGCGATCGGCACAAATCTTGGAGTTTTTCACTTTGGGAGCAGACTCCCCACCCACAATTGCAGAGTTGAAGAAGCGTTTGGACGTGTACGCTCCCACACTGGACTATTCTGCGGAAGAGACAGTGTGGGCGAGGGAGCTGAGCTTGGTGGTGGAGCCCGGTTCCCTTAATAGAGCCTTGGGTAGGATCGTGGGGTTGGTAGGCGGGGCTCGGTGGAGGGAGATACAGTTCATGTGTATCATGTGGGCTCATTTCTCCCCCCGATGAGCCTTGCGGAGCCATCTCACCTCCGATGGTGGTTGTCCGAAGTGTTCTTGTCCCTTGGCGGACTTGGGTCACATGTGGTGGAGATGTCAGGCAGTCCATCAGTACTGGAGGCGGATTAGTACTTATATGAGTAGGGTACTTAATCAACCGATCTGTTGGACGGGAGCACTTGTGGTGTTCGATCAACTTGAGCCACTCTGCCCTAAGGGAAGATGGGAGCGAATACTGGTTCGGAAAGCATGTCTGGTGGGTAAGGGCCCTTTGCTCCGCAGATGGAGACAGCCTATGCCTCCTACTCTTTGGGAGTGGCGTAACTGTTTCCATCAGTTGATGCTCCTAGAGAGGAGAGGAGCCAGAGGAATGGTTCAGGGCTGGGCCTCCTTTCTGCTGATTTGGGAACCATATATTCAAACCCTAAGGCCAGGCACTCGTAATGAAGTATTGCAAGTGAACTAAAGCGGGGTCTAGATGATGTGATTGAGGGCTTGTTGTGGCAATGTTCTCCGTGATAATTAGCTTGATGTTATCACTTGGTGAGTTCCTTAGGAGGGGGGATTGGAAGGTAGGGGCTGCGAGGAGGGTGGGGGTGGGGGATGGGGGGGGCAGGGTGGGATGGGGGGAGGGTCCTGGGGGAGGAATAAAGTAATACTAATCTGGACAGTATCATGATGCTGACCTGTTCAAGATCCCGGAGCGGGAAGTTATGTTCTGTATCTTTGCAGATTGTTGTTTATACTCTCGTATATCCGAACAGTTCCTGCGAAACTGCAGGAACTGGGAAGATGGGAGATTTTCCTTAAGACGACGAGGATGCAAACTGCGAAAATGCAAAAATGTGTTCTTATCTACGGCCTTCTTGAAAACCGACGTTATCCACCCAGAGGGACCTTTCATGATCTGCAGATCCAAAAACGTAAGGGTTTCTCTATGAAAACAGTGTGTAAAAGTAATGTTAGAATCCTGATGATCGATCCATTCAAAAAACTGATACAAGGATTCTTCTGTACCCCGCCACATCATGAAGATGTCGTCAATGTATCTCCTCCATAACAATATCTGGGGAGTGTATTGTGATGGAATGACCCACTGCTTTTCAAAAATCCCCATGTAGAAATTTGCAATAGATGGAGCGCATGTAGCGCCCATGGCTACTCCGGCGACCTGTTGATACAGGTCATCCTGAAAAAGAAAATAATTTCGTTGAATGGCTAACTGGGCCAAAGCCATGATGAACTTAAATTTGGGTTCTAAAGGACTATTTGCCGACTTTGTGTCTTGAGGATACCCCCATCAGGTAGTAAAAAGAGCATACACTTGAGCACTTTTTAATCATCGAGCTCTGTTGTTGGAGCCGCGTCCGGTTACTTCAAGGGAACTGGACTCTACACATGTAAATTTCATCACAAGATACTCTCCATTGAGTTCGGCATTGCAGCGTATCATTCATAAGCATTCTACTATTCTTACGGCAGTTCCGGGGCTTCAGGAGAAATCCATTAGATGCGTTTGGACTAGAGACAAGAATCTCAAAGAGCTTTTGAGTCCGGCAGTGTTGCGACCGCTGGAAGATACTGCCCGGGAGATCTTACCAAAAGGGCATCGCTGCTGTGGCAGCTGTGACATTTGTTCGCTTACATTGGAAATTTCCATTTTTGAATACAATGGTCATCGAAGGGAATTACGATCATCCACTACTTGTGGGTCCACTTGTGTAGTTTATTCTATATTTTGCCCATGTGGATTGGTCTATATAGGAAAAACCACACATGCGTTTAGGGTTCGTATTAGAGAACATAAAAGTCGGATTAAATGCGGTGTGCGCGAGGCCCCCATAGTAGAGCATTGTATACAGAAGCACCATCAGTACGATCAACTTAGGGTTTGTTGTCTTGATCAAATAACTAAGACTGAGAATGGTATGGCTATGGATTGGTCACTGATTAGACGTGTGAACTCACAAATCGTTGTATTTATGGTCTCTTCTCGAACGTATAACTATCGATTCTCAATTAGAAGTACGTTCATTCAAACCTTAATTCAGTAGAATTGATCATCCAATACTTCATCTATTCCAATCAAATTCAGGTCTCAGACTTTAACCGCACATTAATCAGGACTCGCGTCCTTTCATTCAGTGCTGTTGTTTTTGCATCAACGACCTTCAATGAATTCCCATATCTTTTTAAACTTATATGCTAAACATCAAGCTTGGTCACTCTTTTCTGTTCTTATTAAAAGAGTTAGGCGGATCCGCCTAACTCTTTTAATAAGAACAGAAAAGAGTGACCAAGCTTGATGTTTAGCATATAAGTTTAAAAAGATATGGGAATTCATTGAAGGTCGTTGATGCAAAAACAACAGCACTGAATGAAAGGACGTGAGTCCCGATTAATGTGCGGTTAAAGTCTGAGACCTGAATTTGATTGGAATAGATGAAGTATTGGATGATCAATTCTACTGAATTAAGGTTTGAATGAACGTACCTCTAATTGAGAATCGACTGATTAGACGTGAACAGTGGTGGATATGTACATTTAACACAGTGGTCCCGAATGGTTTAAATGCTTCTGTAGATTGGGCGAGTTGCTTATGATATCGTTTTAATCAGTGATAGTTTTAACGTACCTAGTATGCATAGGTGTATCCATGGATTAGGCACTTTGTAAGTGCTGGCTCTTGACGTAGAGATAGTGGGTTTAATTGCTGGTTGAAAGGGGGTTAATAGATATTAAGGAATCATTGGAGCTTTGAATGTCTTGTGTCTCTTTAAAGATGGAAGGGGTAGTTCAGTTCGCATGCGCGGCGTTTCATTTGAACCGGGAAGAGAAGTGGTAATGACCGGTGAAATGCGGGCAGCAGTTAGTGTTTTAGGTATTTGTTATTAGTGTATGTTTCTCTTTTTGTTTATGGGTAGTTGGGATATTATATGAATAAGGTGTTTTTGGTTGGATGTTATGGGATTATAGTAAGTTTGCTATGTTTGTTTTATAGAACGTTAACAAGAAGAACTAAGAACGTTTGTCTTTGAGTGGTCCCCTGATGAAAGTTCAGCTATGAAACGTGAGAGCGGTACCTGTGAAGGGCGTCGGGATCCTTAAAATGTCCTAACTGAGCGGGTGTATTTGTGCGATTCAGATAAGTGCAAAGATAGAGCATTCAGTGAAAAGTTAATGTTTATCTGAATATTATCACCTGCTAAGTTCTTTGAGGTCATTGATGCAAATGGGCCACCTGCTTTGTAACGGACGAGAGTCCCGGTAGCAGAGCCAAAGAGTCTGAGACCTCGCTAGTTTGAACACATGTTTTGAATGAGTATGAAAGGGTTAAAGAGTTGAAGTCACCTATACTGATACATGAGCGATTTTTTGTTTGTTTTGGGGTATTAGGAATGTTTTGGCTTCCTGGGCCATGGTATGATTTTCCATGGGCTGCTGAGTAGAGATGGCATTCACCTATTGAAGAAGGGGAGAAGTGTCTTCTGCAACAGATTGGCTAATCTATTGAGGAGGGCTTCAAACCAGGATCATCAGGTAAGGAAAACATTAAAAAAATAGTATGGAAAAGGGAAAAAAAGGGCAACATCTAGAGAGCTGCATGTACAAATGTCCGTAGTATGCAAAATAAAATTCCAGATTTAGAAGATGTAAATGGAAGATGCTGACTTGGATATAATGGCAATCATGGAGACATGGTACACAGAAAATAATGACAGAGTATAGTTTTCCAGATTATAATCTATTCAGGGAAGACAGGGTTGGAAGAAAGGGAGGAATCATGATATAAGTAAAAAATAATATTAAAGCCACAGAATTGCAGGGCTTATGAGGTAAGGAGGCGACACCGTGGGTTAGACTGGAAAGAGGGAATGGAAAATCTTATTCCTTTGGTGTGATATACAGACCTCACAGGCATAAAAAAATAGAAATTTAACTGAAGACATTCACAATATTGCTATGAAAGGGAAAGTACTATTAGTAGGAGATTTCAATTTGCCAGATGTTGATTGGGATATCACTGCTGCAGTGTCACCTAGAAGTGGGAAATCCTGGATTCTCTACAGGCAGAATTGTTCCAGCAACTGACAAAGGAACCCACGCAGGAGGGGGCAGTACTGGACTTGGTGCTTACAAAAAGGGAGAGCATTTCTAATATTCTAATGGGTGATCATCTGGCGGGCAGTGGTCACTGGATGTTGAGCTTCAATATTAGGAAACAGGTGCATCCTAAACTTCAGGAAAACTAACTTTAAAAAAGATGGGAGAATACCGCAAGGAGTTGTTAGCTCAGATGGGAACATTTGGGGAAAGTGGAACAACAGTGGGGAAAACTGAAAGGAGATATTTTAAGGGCAACAAATCTTTTCGTTAGGAAAGTAAATACAAGTAAGAGGAAATAGAGGCTGTTAATGTTTTCAAAAGAAGTAGCTAAAAAGGTAAGGAAAAAGAGTTTAGCCTACATAAACTGTAAGAGATCACAGGAAGAGGAAGACAAACAACAGTATCTGGAGAAGCTAAGGAAACTGGTAAAGTAGTCAGGAAAACAAAGATGCTAGTGGAAGACAAAATAGCCAATATAGTAAAATATTTATTTATTTAGGCTGTTGTTGCCAAAAAAGCATCTTTCAGGAAATGGAAAAAAAGAGTCAAACGACGAAACCTGGAAACAGCAAATAGGGCCTTTACGATTTACGCTCCCAGAGCATGGAATGCTCTCCCTACCTATATTCGAAATATCACTTACCTAACCCACTTCAGGAAGGCAATAAAGCAGCACCTGTTCACTACATACTACCCTGAATCTAGCCTTAGTAACCATACATATGGCCCCCCAGACAATCTCTCATTACAAGTAAACAATCAGACTCAGCATGAAAAAGGATAATCAACTGATCGCTCAGAATGTACTCCAGTGTAAATAAGATGTAGATATGTTCTGCCTGAAATCAGGTACCAGTGTGATACAATGTATAGAGTTAAGAATTGTACATAGTTTCCCCCAGTTACTTCCAAGTTGATCTCCCTGTTTATTGTAAATACAACTCAAAGTTCCTTGTGTTGTATAGTTGATGTTAAATGTAAACCGCTCTGATCTAAAATAGAGCGGTATAGAAGAACTGTTAAATAAATAAATAAATAAATAAGCACTAGCAAGTCAAATGCAAGGCATTGATAAGGCAGGCAAAGGGAGAATTTGAGAAGAAGCTTGCTGCGGAAGCAAAAACGTGAAGTAAAGACCTTTTCAAGTACATTTATAGCAAAAAACCTGTGAGAGAGTCAGTTGGTCCATTAGATGATAAAGGGGTTAAAGGAGCACTAAGAGGCGACAAGGCGATAGCGGAGAGATTGAATGAATTCTTTGCTTCAGTCTTTACTGAGGAAGATGTAGGGATGTTACCCATGACTGAAGTGGTATTTAAAGGTGCGGAAGAATTGAAGGAAATATCGATACATCGGGAAGATGTATTACAACTATTAGATAAACTGAAGAGTAGCAAATCACCTGGGCCGGATGGTATACATCCAAGGGTGTTGAAAGAACTGAAATACGAGATTGCAGACCTACTATTAGTAATCTGTGAACTATCATTAAAATCATCTCTAATACCTGAAGATTGGAGGATCGCCAATGTAACACCAATTTTTAAAAAGGGTTCCAGGGGTGATCCGGGAAACTACAGACCGGTGAGCCTGACATCAGTACCGGGAAAAATGGTAGAAACCATCATAAAGAACAAAATTACTCAGCATGTAGATAGTCATGACCTAATGGGAGACAGCCAACATGGCTTTAGACAAGGAAGATCTTGTCTTACTAATCTGTTATGTTTTTTTGAAGGCGTGAATAATCAGGTGGACAAAGGTGAGTTGGTTGATATTGTGTATCTGGACTTTCAGAAAGCCTTTGACAAGGTCCCTCATCAGAGACTTTCGGCAAAACTAAAGAGTCATGGGATAGGAGGCAGTGTACTATTGTGGATCAGGAACTGGTTAAAAGATAGAAAGCAGAGGGTAGGGCTAAATGGCCAATTTTCCCAATGGAGAAAGGTGAATAGTGGTGTGCCCCAGGGATCTGTGCTGGGTCCGCTGCTCTTTGACATATTCATAAATGACCTGGAAAGTGGAATAACGAGTGAGGTTATCAAATTTGCAGATGACACAAAACTATTTAAAGTTGTTAAAACCCAAGAGGATTATGGAAAATTGCAAGAGGATCTTGATAAACTGGAAGACTGGGCATCAAAATGGCAGATGAAATTTAATGTGGACAAGTGCAAGGTTATGCACCTAGGGAAGAACAACCCAAACTATGGTTACACGATGCAAGGTTCCACATTAGGAACCACCACCCAGGAAAAAGATTTAGGAGTCATTGTGGATACCATGTTAAAACCCTCGGCCCAGTGTGCAGCGGCAGCCAAGAGAGCAAATAGAATGCTAGGTATGATATGGAAAGGAATGGAAAATAAAACAAAAGATATTATAATGCCTCTATATCGTTCCATGGTGAGACCGCACCTTGAATATTGTGTGCAATTCTGGTCGCCGTATCTTAAAAAGGATATAGCGATTTTAGAAAAGGTTCAGAGAAGAGCCACCAAAATGGTAAAGGGGATGGAAGGATGCTCCTATGAAGAAAGGCTAAAAAGGTTGGGGCTCTTTAACCTGGAAAACAGACGGCTGAGGGGAGATATGATAGAAGTCTATAAATTAATGAACGGAGTGGAACGGGTAAACGTAGATCGATTGTTTACCTTATCAGAATATAGAAAGACTAGGGGACATGCAATGAAGCTACAGGGTAAGCTATTTAAGACTAATAAAAGAAAATATTTTTTCACTCAACGTGTAATCAAACTCTGGAATTTGTTACCGGAGGATGTAGTAAAGGCTGTTAGTGTAGCTGGGTTTAAAAAAGGTTTGGACAAGTTCCTGGAGGAAAGGTCCATAAACCATTATTAAGAAGGGACCCAGGATATCAATGCTTGAACCAATACAAGCATTGTGGAACCTGTGTCCCTTGGGGAAACTGCTAGGTATGTATGACCTAGATTGGCCACTGTTGGAAACAGAATACTGGGCTTGATGGACCTTGGTCTGACCCAGTATGGCATATCTTATGTTCTTACAATTTCTTATATACCGCACTATTCGGCATCAGCGCGGTTTACATGGAACATAAAAATTAGACAGGGAACATATGTCTGAGTTTACAATTAACAGGACAGCAAAACTTGGATAACCAAGGGTGAGTTTACAATTAACAGGACAGCAAAACCTGGATAACCAAGGGTAACTATTTACACACTAGAGTCACAGAATAAATGTAACATGTGATTCAATGGTCAAGGACACCTTGCTAAGTGTGTTCTCCTGGCTGACTAGGTGTGTTGGTGTAGCTACAAATATTTGAGTGGGGATGTGATTCAGTGTTCTCTGGGAAGTATTTGAGGAAAAGGTAGTGTTTGAGGGCCTTTCTAAACTGGGTTAGGTTAGTGATTGCTCTGATGTTTGTTGGTAAGGCGTTCCAGAGTCTTGGGGCACAGAGTCTGAAGGCCCTATTTGCTGTTGTCGCGGTGCATCTTGTTAATTCACTCGGAATTCACTCGAAATATGAGGGCAAGACTTCTTTTTAGGTATGCTAGTGACAAGAGGAAATGGAAGGGTGGCATTCTGAGATTCAAGGGTGAAGGGGAGGAACATGTAAAGGCTGATGAGGATAAAGTGGAATTGCTTAACCAAAGAAGGGCAGGCAATGGGACCTCAGAAAACACCCACAAATAGGGATGAAAATGAGGTAGAACTGAAATTATTTTTAAGGCTGTGTTCATGAGGAACTAGAAAAACTAAAAGTGGCCAAAGTAATGGGACAGGATGGGATTCATCTGAGGGTACTCAAAGAACTTAGGGAAGTACTGGCGGCTCCGCTCAGTGACCTAGTCCATGCTTCTTTAGAGTCGGGCATGATCCCTGAAGACTGGAGTTGGGTGAATGTGGTTTCTGTCCACAAAAGTGGAAGTAAAGAAGAGGTTGATAACTAGAGAATGGTTAGTCTGACCTCTCTGGTGAGTAAATTAATGGAAATGCTGCAAAAGAAGAGGATAGTGCAGTTTCTGGGATCCAAAGGAGTATAGGATCAGAGACAGCATGGCTTTACTAGAGGTAGGTCTTGACAAGCAAATCTGATTTATTTCTTTGATTGGGTGACTAGAGAATTGGATTGTGGGAGAGCACTAGCTGTAGTATATTTAAATTTCAGTAAGGTCTATGACACCGTTCCTTATCAACAGTTTATTTTCCAAACCGCTCTGATGCCTAGTAGCTTGGGCGGCATATCAAGGATATCAATAAAGATATAGATAAATAAACAGAGTGCACTTGGGATGGACCCTAAAGAGACTGAATCAGTAAGAAACTGGTTGAAATGCAGGCGACAGAGGATAGCAGTAAATAGAGTTCACTCTGAAGATATGGGTGTTACCAGTGGTGTGCCTCAGGGATCGATCCTTGGTCCTGTTCTTTGTAAGATTTTTGTAAGCGATATTGCAGAAGGTCTGTTGGGAGAAGCATGTCTCATTGTGGATGATATCAAAATCTGCAACAGGGTAGACACCCTGGAAGGTATAGATAATAAGAAGAGGATCTACCAAAGCCTAAAGAATGATTGCGAATTTGGCAGCTAAGTTTTAATGTTAAAAAATGAAAGGCCATGCATTTGGGTTGCTAAAACCCAAGGGAATGGTAGGTGAAGTACTTCAGTGCACCAAAGAAGAGTGGGACCTGGGGATGATCATATCAGATAATCTTAAAGTTGCCAAAAGATAGTAAAGGTGATGGGAAAAGCCAGAAAGATGTTTGCGTGTATAGGAAGGAGAATGGCCAGCTGGGAAAAGGAGATAATAGTGCCTTTGTACAAATCTCTAGTGAGACCTGATTTGGAGTACTGTGTACTATTCTGGAAACCATACCTTCAGAAGGATATAAAAAGAGATGAAGTCTATTCAGAGGTCAGCTATTAAAATGACCAGTGATTTCTGTTATAAGGCATAAGGGAATAGGCTTAAAGATCTCAATCTGTAAGAGAGCAGTAATATGATAGAGATATTTAAACACCTCCGTGGAATAAATGCACAGGAGGAGACAACGAGGGGTCATAGGATGAAGGTGAAAGGGGATAGGCTCAAGAGTAATTTCAGGAAATATTTCTTTAAGGGAAGGGTGGTGGATGTTTGGAACATCCTCCCAGTGTAGGTGGTGGAGACAATAACTGTATCTGAATTCAAAAAAAGCATGGGACAAATACTGAGGATCTTTGAGAAAGAGGAAGGGATTGTAGAACTTAATAGTTCTTATGAATGGGCAGACTGGATAGGCCATATGGTCTTTATGTGCCATTGTTTTCTATGTTTCAATGTTTCTATGACTGAATAGGGTGATAGGTCTTTTTCTGCCATCATCTACTATGTTATGTTATTATGTTAAACAAGATGTACAACAGATATGACATCAGCAACTGTGGTGATTAAAATATATACACAATTAATTCCCTAACTTGGTTTGCAGCTTGTCGTGCTGTGAGGGCTTGTGTGCATCAGTGATGCTGAGGGCTAAGCTATCAGTAGTTTAACTACTGGCAGGGTCTCCCAGGATGGACAGGTCTCAGCTGAGATGACAGACCAAGACAAGCTACCCATCTGGGCAGCAGCAGAATGGGACAGTGTTGGCGGTGGAGGATCACATTTCTGTGATAACAGTAATAACACTAAACTTAAATTGCACAGAGGAAAGGCCTGGCAATCTACTGCTATATCTTGCCATGAAAACCCAATGGATAGTCACAACAAAACAAATTGTACTATAGTGCTGGAAGATGAGACCCCCAGGTTAGAAGGCACTCAACTAGCTACTGGGGAGGAGCTGAAGACTTTTCAGAGTAAAGCCAGCATTTATAATGCGGTTGGATCAAAGCCCTCGGGACATCTGATTGCTGATGTAGCTGCACATGAAATGAAAGTCAGAAGCTGTAAAGATGTCTTACATATTGGGACATGGAATGTACGAAGCATGAACCAAGGGAAGTTGGAGGTGGTCAAGAATGAAATGGAACGTGTACAACTTGATCTGTTGGGTGTCAGTGAACTGAAATGGCCTGGCATCGGGCACTTTGCATCAGATGATCACATGGTCTACTATGCTGGAAATAAAAGACAAAGAAGAAATGGTGTTGCATTTATAATAAAGAAGAAACTTGCAAGAACTGTAATGAAATACAATGCAGTCAGTGAACGCTTAATCTCTATTTGTCTATGAGGAATGCCTATCAACACAACTATAATTCAAGTATATGCCCCAACAGCTGCAGAAGAGGATGAAATTGATGAGTTCTATGAAAAAGTACAAGATGAAATTGACAGATAATGGATTGTACAAAAATCAAATTGACTACATCTGTGGAAGTCAACGATGGAAAAGCTCTATAACATCAACAGAGACAAAACTTGGAGCTGACTGTGGTACAGATTACCAACTACTAGTATGCAAACTCAAGCTAAAGTTGAAAAACATCAAGCCACTCATGAATGTAGCAAAATATGACCTTGAAAATATACCACTGGAATTTAAAGACTGCCTGCAAAATCAATTTGCTGCTTTAGATACAAATGATAGAGTTCCAGAAGAGTTATAGAATGACATCAAGAAGGTTGTGTTGGAAGAAAGCGAGATGTCTCTACAAAAGGTGAAAAAGCAAAAACAGCCAAAACGGATGACGGAAGAAACTCTGAAAATTGCACAGAAACGCAGAGAAGCTCAAGCCAGAGGAGAAGAAAAGACAAACACAGAACTCAAGAGAGATTTCCAACATGCAGCAAGACAGGACAAAGAAAAGTACTACAATGACACATGCAAGGAAATAGAAAAAGAGGAAGAACAAGATTGGCTTTCCTAAAGCTATGAGAGTTAAAGAAAAATTTCAAGCCTCGAATTGGATTGTTACAAGATGCTCAAGGATCCATGTTGAATGATGCTGAGAAGATCAAGAAAAGGTGGAAAGAATATACAGTCATTATACCATAAAGATCAAGTAGACCAACAGCCGTTTCAATCTGTACCTTATGATCCGGAACCATTGGTGATGAAAGAAGTCGAAGAAGCATTGAAAGCCTTATCAAAGAACAAAGCACGAGGCATTGATGGCATTCCCATAGACGTATTACAGCAATCTGATGCAGCTGTTACCATACTTATATGGCTCTGCCAAGAAATTTGGAAGACAACATCACGACCAACTGACTGGAAAAGATCTGTGCTTATACCAATACTAAAGAAAGGTGATCTGACTGACTGTGGAAATTATCGCACAAGCGCTCTGATCCCACATGCCAGGAAAATTCTACTAAAGATTATTCAGCAGAGACTACAACCATACCTGGAACAAGAACTGCCTGAAGTGCAAGCAGGGTTCAGGGAAGGGCGAAGAACGAGAGACATCATTGCGGATGTGAGACGGATCATTGAAAAGACTAAAGAATACCAAAAGGATATCTATTTGTGCTTTTAGCGACTACAGCAAGGCTTTTGACTGTGTAAACCATGAGAAACTCTGGGCCACATTAAGAAGCATTGGTATACCAGAACACCTGATCGTTCTCTTGCACAATCTGTACATTGATCAAGAAGCAACAGTTTGAACAGAACAAGGAGAAACAGAATGATTTAAAATAAGCAAAGGTGTACGACAAGGCTGCATACCTTCCCCCTACCTATTTAATTTATATGCAGAACAAATCATCAGAGAAGCAGGATTGTATGAAGACAACAGAGGTGTGAAGATTGGTGGAAGACTCATCAACAACCTTCGCTATGCTGATGATACCACATTACTGGCTGAAAGTGAAGATGATCTGAAACATTTGCTCCTCACAATCAAGAAACATAGTCTTAAAATTGGCCTGCACCTTAATGTAAAGAAGACAAAGATCATGACAACTGTCAAAATCAATAAGTTCATCGTTGATGGAGAAGAAATTGAAATCGTGGACAACTTTAACCTAATTGGATCAACTATCAATAAAGAAGCAACAAGCAGTCAAGAAATCCAACGACGCATTGCTCTTGGCAGAATGGCTATGAAAGACCTAGACAAGATTCTCAAGAGCAGAGATGTCTCTCTCCATACAAAGATTCGCCTCATTCAAGCTATGGTATTTTCAATAACATCATATGGATGTGAAAGCAGGACAGTGAAAAAGAAAGACAGGAAGTAAATTGATGCCTTTGAATTATGGTGCTAGCAGTGAATATTGCTTATACCATGGACTGCCCAAAGAACAAACCAGTCAGTAATAGAGGAGATCAAACCTAAGTTTCTTTAGAAGCTCTGATGATAAGACTTCGACTTTCATACTTTGGATACATCATGCGAAGAGAGAGATCATTAGAGAAAGACATCATGCTTGGCAAGATAGAAGGTCAACGCAAAAGTGGAAGGTCAGCAATGAGATGGATCGATACAATAACAGCAGCTACGTGTACCAGTCTGTCAACAATGAGCCGCCTAACTGAAGACCGAACACAATTTAGGACAACTATCCAGATGGTTGCCATGAGTCGACACCGACTCGACAGAACTTAACAACAATCCAGTTAATTTTCTTACAACTCTTCAGTTTGATACGCAGCCCTCAGTGTTCAGTAATTTTAAAGTGCCTAGCTGTCATGGACAAAAATGAAACCACACATTCAGCACCAAAATCTGGATATCCTCTGGTGCTGAATATTTGGTTTTATAAAAAAGGGTGAATATGCTCTTTTATTAAAAGAGAAAAAAGGAGGATTTGCTACGAGAGAGGGAAGGTTCCCTACTCACGGCAAATGATCCAACAAAAAAGTTTAAGTTGGAAATTGTAGGGCTGCTTGGTAGGCTTGGGTTATCTCTTATTTATGTATTTGTATGAATATCTGGTTTTAGCACTGACCAGCAAGGCTATCTAGACAGTGGCAGTCTTCAGCTCCTCTGGATAGCTGAATTGCATAAATTTAAGAGAGCATTTTACTGACCTAACTTTATGTGGCCACTTATCCAATTAGTGGACTGAAAATCATTACTAACCGGATAATTGCTGGGCCACCCTCGCCTTGCTCATAGACTGCCCCAGTGCTCTCTGGACAGTGCTGGGATGGTTAGAGAGGATATTCAGCAACACTGTCCGGTTAGTGCCATGGAATATCCCTCTCACCGGGGTTTATCCATTTAGCAGGTCTTGCTAGTAACCAGATAAACCCTTTTGAATAATGGGCCCCTTATGTTTATGCAGGAAAAGTACATTTTTAAAAATTATTACTACTCTTTGGGGTATGTTTACTAAACTGCGTTAGTGTGATTCGCGTTAGGAGCCGCGTTAGTGGAAGAAATGCCAAAAAAGGACATGGGCGGTACATCGTTAGTGATAACGCGCGTTATAACGCGACGCGCAGCAACGATTGTTACAGGGCGCGTTACTGCGCATTAAGCGTAAGAAGGCGCGCAGACACCCAAATACAGAAACAGAGCTGTAGCACAATGGTTACCACACAGACCGATGGTACAAGGGTCATGGGTTCGATTCCCCAGTGTGCCTAATGAATAAGGCTGGCTGAGGCGTCATGTGTAACCCTTTGAAAGCCTACTATAATATTTTAATCCACAGTCCACAGCTGGGTTAATGTTTGCATATATCAGGAAAATTGTACCCGTCTTATTCAATATGTCCCAATAGTGACGTTCCCTCTGCCATGGTCATGTATTATATACCATTTGATAGGAATATTTAGGCAGAAGTTTGGATCCCGAAAGTTGTGGGCTTGGCCTGGAAAGGGTTAAGTATTGGGCTGTGAGGAAGTTTAGTTGTACTGTAATAGTGCTGCCAGCAAACACACCCTCACAGTGGCGTAACCTAAAGTGCCACAGAAGGCACCCTAGAAGGCACTCCATAGGGCACATTATAAAGTGCGCTGTCTGCCAAGGCACCTTATAATGTCCCCTATAGGACAGCATATAAGGCACCTTATAAGACGCTTTATAGTGCGCCGTATGAGCCACACTAAGGTGACAGTACCATGAGGGTGGTTCTGTTGGCAGCACTAATATACAATAAAAATAGACAATGCCTAAGACAGCCCTATCGATGAACCCCACTGTGGGTTGTGAACCCATGACCTCTGGCTCCATGGGCAGTGAAGTAACCAGTGGGCTAGAGCTGCTAATAAACACCTGGCTGGCTACAGGAGGACTGCACGGCACCACACCCACATTCTGCTGTGGTTACCAGGGAGATTACATAGCACCACCCAACGCACCCTCTGGGGCTCAGGGTGGGGGGACAGCATCTCCCGCCCACAGATCCACTTTCTACCCCCCTGCAATGGTGGCAGTAGAGGGGACCATCACCCCAGTCCTGCTAGGGATCAAACACCCTACAGGGCAGGCAATGCAGAGCAGTACACATCCATAACGCAATAGCAGACAGACGGCAGGTCTGGAAATGCTCAGCTGCCCCCCACCATTATCTGACATTCTCCAGCAGCAAGCCTCCAGCCGCTGCACCCTGCATGGTGTTCCAGCAAGACACATACTAGCTGCAGACAGTCCGCCAGCTAGTCCATAGTGCATCGTCCTGGAGGAGATGCATGTACCCATAATGGGGATATCAGCATACACACCAAGCAGATAAGTCAGTGATTGGGCCCCAAAAGGAAACCCATAAATATCACATAAAAGAAATACTATATAGCACTATGGGGGAACCTAGCCATGCCATGGTCACTGCTCAGTCAGGGTGAGAGTGACCTCCCAGCAGGACATGCTATGGCCACCCTGTCCGTGCAGGTGGTACCGGGCACTACAATGTCCGGCCATATGCCGTGTGCAGATGCATCCAGGTCAGGCCACCCTATCCAGGCTATTCCCACGGTACCTTGCTCCTCATTATGCACATTGGCAGGCCAATACTGGCAACGGAGCTAGCAGTAAGGGCTGTGGAGGGTGTTGGCAGCCACCACACACTGGATAGACAGACACACACTCCCCACACCTATGCCAGCATTGTGCAACTATAGAGGTGTTGGGCAGCCCAGGCCACCACACCAGTCCTGGGCACAGTGCAGGCATGGCTATGGTACGCAATACTGTAGGAGTCACTCCCCAGATTGGTAAACACTGTCAGACACAAGACCTGTAGCACACTCCACAGACATCAGAAAGGTTGTTATGATGCAGCTCACTCAGAAATTGTACTTAACCTACGAATTGCTATCTGCCAGTAATCATAGCAACCTTTTGATAGATGTGTACCATATTCCCCGGTTTAGGGTGGCATTACTAAGGTATGCAAGTGCTAGTATTGGGAGATGCACACAGAGCCCAAAGTCCTGCCTCTCCAGGAGGCTTTGGATAATGGGACCTGTGGGTGCGGGTGTGTCTGCCCCTGTTGGCTGCTGCTTTACGGCAGAGGTTCCCAACTCCAGTCCTGCGGTGCCAAACACTGTTCGGGTTTTCATGCTGTCCCTCATGAATATGCATGAGATACATCTGCTTACCATGGGTGTGGCACATAGAAATGCAGCACAGGCATCTTTCTCAGAGGCAGCATGGATCCGGAATGGTATTTGGCCCTCCAGGACTGCATTTGGGAGACTCTGCTCTAGGTAATGTGCATGTTTATGGTGTCTGTGCTCTGTAGGGTAGAATGTAGATGTTTTGGGCATGTTTACATCATCTGCAATAAAGGTGCTGTCTGTATTAGCAAGTTGTAGTAGTGGGTAAAATATGGGGACTGGGTTGGCAGGAACCACAGCTGGGACTTGAACCTGTGACCCTCTGCTTCTGAATACACTGGTTTTGTGCACTGCACCACCTTGTTGTCACAGAGTCAGTACATTCCTTGGTGATACCATGACTGTTCGTCAGACAGGGCCCGTCTGTTGCAGTACACAGCACCCACCTACACAGGGCTAGGCCACGGTCTGCTCTGGGCAGCTGCCACTGCCCCCTCCACCACCAGCATCCCTCAGCCACCATGCTGACATGCCCTTCTGCTGGTGGTGCACAGTCTCAGGCCATCCAGTGTGCAGGTAGGCAGCTGCCTATGGTGCGGGTTCTGGGGTAGGGGTGCCTGCATAGACGTCGATGCTTCCCCCAGCCCTGCCTGCCAATGTTCCGTGCCCTTGGGGGTGGCTGTTGGGTACTATCCCCTGTGACACTGTGGGAAACACAGTCGTGCCCATGTTGGTCTTCAGCAGTTGCTGTCTGGCTGCTCTGCTGTTTCAGCATTCGTATGGGCCACCTAGGCATCACCCTAGTCCGCACTGTGGCCCAGCTCCACCACAGCATGTGCCGCCTGCGGCCCACTGTATCCCCTTCTCCGGCATCTGTCCAGTTGCCGTTCCGACATGCCCGCCCTGATGTTGCGGGACATGTGCACGCCATAGGAACCCTGTCCGATGGTGGGGAAAACCCTGAGCAGCGCTATTTCACTGTGGGCTCATTCACCTTGTATGGGGACGGAGTATAGACCCTTCCACGATTTATATCTTTTTTATGGAGCTTACTCGGGGGGGGAGGGGTTGATGTTTCTCATTGATACCACTATTGGCCAGCTTGGTTATGGTTTTTTCCAGTTTGTTGGGGTCATTTTCAGTGTTTATGTGCCCTTTTGTTCTGTGCACATGTATCACACTTATCACGTTTTTAAGGTTTCCCTGCCTCTGCTGTACATTGCTGAGAGTGAAATGGTTTCCCTCCCCTGCAAATGTGCATCTAACGGCAGGTTTTCATTCGCGTTGGGATTCTGCCCTCGATTTCAGCGCGTTAGTGTGAATGGGGCCTCTCCCCGCCCACTCTCCGCCCATTGACCCCTTTTCTCCACCCTCTCTCCACCTTCTGCGATGTTTTAACCGCGCGGCTGGCGTTTACGATCGTTAACTGCGGTTAACGCGCGTTATATAACGTTACCGGTCGTAAGCGCATTATTACGCGCGTTATTCACGATTACCGCAGTTTAGTAAACATACCCCTTTGTCTTGTTAATTGCCAGTGTTATCTGTAATCTAAATGAGTCAACCTCTCACAAAGCACCATGATAAGGTTTCTAGAAAATTGAACAAGCAATCTTTACATTTCAGGAAAGAGCAGCTTTATCTGTTTTTCATCTTTTTCTTTTTATCTCTGCATTTTTTTGTCATTTTTTCCACATTCTCACAATTGCCTATGTCTTTTTATTCATATTTTCTTCTCTCTCTCTCTCTCTCTTTTTGGTTATTATTTCCTTGTCTTTTTGACTTCATTTTTTTCTTTTTTGTTTACCCTCCTTCAGTGCATTTTTCCTAGAAGGGTAGGTGCAGGTACTCATATACAGGGATCTTTCATTAATATATGAGGACTATGAATCAATTTTATCAGGAAATGAAAAAAGGTGCCATTCCCTTTTGTGTTCAGTGGTGTACATTGAAATGCAGGCCCCCCCCCCCCCCAATTAAAGTTTTGCAGAGATACCCCTATAGTGAGGGCAGATGTGCCCTCTCCCAGCCATAGTTCTTAGGAAAGCTGAGCATGGCAGACACTACTTACTTTTAACAGAGGTGTGTGCTACCTCCCAACAACTTTCTTCAATTAAATTACTTGATGCCATGCCCTGTCAGCAACCAAAGAAGCACATAAGTGTCTCATCTGCTATATTGGAGCCAAAGTCTCACAATAAGAGCCATAGAATTTCACGGCTTTTCTCGTGAGACTTCAACTCAGTGGGAGAGAAGGCTGCGCCAGCTGCCGGGAGAGAGGGGAATTGAGTATTTTAATTAACGAAAATTGGCAGGAGCCAGCTTGGCAACTGTGTTAAAATTAAATAGTGTTTGCCACACTCTGCCTTCATTCCTGCAGTGAAGGAGGAGATCGCTGGGTCCTCTTTGTGACTACTGGGATTGCTTGGGCAGAATTTAAGCCACTCTTTCCATTTGATGTTCCATCTATGCCACATTTTCTGTACTCTTGAGAGGGATCTATATATACCCATGGATATGTGTGCAAACGTTTATGCTCTGGAAATAAAGCTATATGAGATCTGCATGAAACCTCTTACATTTCTCTTTGCTGTTCTTTGGAAGTCTGATGGAGATTTTTGCAGGTTTCAGAGTTTGCAGTTTTTCTGTGTTGTAAGGAGAAGGGGCTTCTACAGTTTTCTCTCTTAACCATTGCATTTTAATCATGTCTTCATAGGAGTGACCAGCTCCATATCATCCACAGTGAGTATTGTTTATGAGATATATTTGTATAAGCTTGATCTAAGAGTCAAGTTAATAAGCATCTTTTGGTTAGTTGCCTATGGTCTTTGAGAATAGGAACCAGTCACCCCCAATTATAGAAGCTGAGAGTCAGCATCGAGCACATTGTACAAACTGTCCCTTTCTCTGTCCTCAGATGTTCAGCAGGGGAGATTCTCTATACAATAAGCAGAGTAGTTTTTATGGGCAGCAATAGTTTTGCAGCATTCGTACTTTGTCCATCTGTTCTTAGGTGTGATCTTATTTCATTGTGCTAACATTTTTTCACCGTTATCTCCTGCCTCTGTTTGCAAAGTCAATTTTTATTGTTTCTATAGCATGGCTAATATACCATAGCAACTCTGCAGAATCCAAGATCACCTTGCCAATGGTACACAGACCTTTAGCTCTTAAGATGATCATTTACACATGACGAGGGTAATTTTATAAGAAGGCACCTTATATAGTAAACAGTTAAAGAATTATTTAAGGTGCCTAATTTCCCCAGTATCGACTGGGTCAGTGTCATGTCAGGACATGCTAGGGAGATAAAGTTCCTAGATGAAATAAATGACTGCTTCTTGGAGCAGCTGGTTCATGAACCGACAAGAGGGGAAGCCATATTAGACCTAGTCCTTAGTGGAACACCAGATCTAGTGCAAGAGATAAGGGTGTTGGGGCCACTTGGCAATAGTGATCATAGCATGATCGCATTTGATTTAATTAGTGGAGGAGGGATAGTAAGGAAATCCACAGTATTACCTTTTAACTTTCGAAAGGGAGACTATTATAAAATGAGGAAAATAATTAAGAAAAAACGAAAAAGAAGCAGTTGCAAAGGTTAAAGACTTACATCAAGCTTGGGTGTTGTTGAAAAATACTATCTTGGAAGCTCAGACCAGCTGTATTCCACACTTTAAGAAAAGTGGAAGGAAGTCCAAAAAACGGCCAGCATGTTTTAAAGGTGAGGTCAGAAAGGCTGTTGTTGCCAAAAAAGCATCTTTCAGGAAATGGAAAAAAAAGAGCCAAACGACGAAACCTGGAAACAGCACAAGCACTGGCAAGTCAAATTGCAAGGCATTGATAAGGCAGGCAAAGGGAGAATTTGAGAAGAAGCTTGCTGCGGAAGCAAAAACATGAAATAAAGACTTTTTCAAGTACATTCGTAGCAAACTGTGAGAGAGTCAGTTGGTCTGCTATGAGGGAACATAGGATGAGAGCGAAAGGAGGTAGACTCAGGAGTAAAATGCGGAAATATTTCTTTATGAAAAGAGTGGTAGATGCATGGAATAGTCTCCCAGTTGAGGTGGTGGATATGAGGACAGTATCTGAATTCAAAAAAGCATGGGACAAACACAGAGGATCTGTAAAGATAAAAAGGGAACTATTGTAGTTGATATGGTAGGGCAGACTAGATAGGCCATGTGGTCTTTTTCTGCCATCATGCTTCTCTCTTTTGATGTTTCTATGTGGCTGAACTAAGTCCAGACATTCAGAGAGGAATTTTCAAAGGGACATCAAAGTATAATCTGTTATGTCTAAGCCAGAATGTCTGGGGGGGAAAAAAGCAGGCACATCTAGGTGCAGAAACAATTTTACAAATGTGGACATGCCCGATATGGCCGTCTGTGGGGATGTCTACATAGACCTCCCCAGAACCATATTTCAGAACTTGGATGTCTAGGATAGCCTAATGGTTAGAATAGTGTGCTAGGAAAAGGGCAGCCATGGTTCAAATCCCACTGCTGCTATCGTTGATATTCTGCTGAGTACTGGGGATAATGGAGTGATTTCTTCTCTACACCCTCTGTATATTTTTCAACCAAAAGGAGCCCTTTTCAGATGCCTGTTCTTGTGTGGAGCAGATCTAAACTTAGACAACAGACTGGACATCCATGATGTTTCCAAGATTAGATAGGGGCATCCAAATTCCTGGGAACACCCTGACTATGCCTCCACCATGCCCCATTCAGACTCTGATGTCCCCAGAGTTGGCCTCTAAAATGACTCTGAAGACATTTCTTGACTTTGGATGTTTCTTTGCCCATTTTTGGATGTCCAAAGCACAAATAGGGCTTTCAATATGATCCCCTAAGTGTTTATATTTGGATAGTAGTTTGAGCTGAATGTTTGGATTCAGAGGTGACCAGTGCTGCTATCTAGACAGCAACATATTGAGTCTCCTATGCAAATAGGTAACGAGATGTAAAGTTAAGGTAGCCTTTTTTCTGTCCTAACTTTATTTGAATAGTTATCTGGTTAGTGGATTGAATATTACTACTAATTGGATAACTTGAAACTCCACCCAAGCTTTGTCCATGAACTTCCCCAGAACTGGCCACTGTTGGAAACAGGATACTGGGCTTGATGGATCTTGGTCTGACCCAGTATGGCATCTCTTATATTCTTAACCCTGAATAAAACTGAAGCTAGTCAAAACAGCACAGAGTGGTGGTTCCAAGATGCAAATATATGTATATTAAGAATAAAATATTGAAGTTGTCAAAGTCCATAGCTACAAAAGAATACACAAAACAACAACAAAAATACAGCACTAGAAGCACCTGACAACAGCAGAACTCCTTACTTTGAAATGCCTTTTCTGGAAAACCAATACTTTTGCTCCATCCAATAAACATAAGCACTTCAGGTGGGTGCTTCAAGTCCCATAGGAAAGTGGGAATTCATAAGTAGCATGCTCTTATGGACTTAATTGGTAGGACCTAAAAACCTAAAAGCTGGATACCAAACAGCTTCTGTGATGTCATCAATCGCTGGCCCATAAGCTGGTCCTGTCTATTCTCTCTATTTCTTTCTTTCTTTCACGTTTTCTATACCATGCCTCCAAATCACCGAGTATCTTATAGACCCCAGAACTGCTCTGCAGGTCTCTCCACGTGTATTTATAGGGGCTCAGTACTGACCTTCAGGATTTGAAGTCACAGTATAAATGGGGAATTATAATAAATTAAGCCACACCATATATATGTTCTTGTATATAAAGATAATGTATACAAATCTGCTATTTAATTTGGACATAAGAAATGTAGGGCCTGATATTCAAAGGACTGATGCTCCTAACTTTGAGAGTTATACTTCTAAATTGGCCTTTTTGAAAATTTGCTAGGCTGAGTGTCTAAATATTTTCTTAAAACTTCACTAAACTCCAAAATTTAGAGCATAAAAAGTGAGTGGCAACAGGGGCGGATTTAGGTGTGGGCAAAAGAAGTTAGGAGCTTAGGCTCATAAATCTAGACCAAAGAATGGCAGGCCTAAATTTAGGAGAATATATTTTAAGCTTCTAAATTGCAATGGGGTTCTCAGCCACCCCCTCCCCCCTCCAGTCACCTGGGGTGGGTGCCCCCCCAACATGCCGTGTTGCATCTCCACCCCCAGCTGGTCCCATGGAGGCAGTACGATAAACTTACAATACAACTAGTTTTCCACAGTACCTCACACTCCAGGGACTGGTTGCTCTTCTCTCCCAGCAAAATCTCGCGATTCACGAGACTTCGGCCTGGAGAGAAAAGCAGCCGGCCCCTGGAGCGTGAGGTACCATAGCAAACCAGCTTAATCATAAGTTTGCCACACTGCCTCTGTGGGCCTGGCAGGGGTGCACCCCCCTCCTGGCCAGCACCCGAGGTAGGCCACACCCATCCCCTCACCCTTGGTACACCACTGCTAAATTGAGAGGAATTTTTAACTGAGAACTTAGGCCCCTAAGTGTGGCTGAATATAGAGCACAAATTTAGGATCCTAACTTAGTATACTAAATTTAGGAGCTCAGCTTATTTTTAATATCAGCCTGTACTGTCTAACAGATCTGATAATGAATAATAAGGATTAATCAGAATTTTTAGCAATTATTATAATTAGTTACGATAGCTTCTTTCATATTATTTTCCTAAGACCATTAAGGGTTAAAAGAAGCAAGTTAATGTAATTCTGAATTACAGTGTTATTTCTTCTTTGAAACATTCTTGGCTTGGCCTGATCAAGTATTGAGGGAGAGCATTGAATCTTCTTGCATAAATATCTTTTCTCTTTTGTCTTGGGACAGACACAGTAGATCCCTTTTTTCAGCAACAGGATAAAAACAAAATAAACGGAACCATCTAATTTCTCAACAAATAGGGGTGTCCTACATGGAACGGTGGGTTTACCCCTAAATAAAGACATGGGGAGGGGTGGTCTGCACAGAGTGGCAGGTGCACCTACTCCTGCCATCTTACTGGGCAGACTAGATGGACCATACTGGTCTTCATCTGCCGTCATTTACTATGTTACTATGTCTTCATTCTTCTGCCTCTCACAATCACAGTCTTCACAGCATCTTTAAATACACAGCAAGATGTATAGGAATGCACTTTGAATATACTTCCCAAACCGATGTCTGAAAATTTAAAATAAATCCTTGAAAATCACTTTTTGTTAGAGGATATCAACACAAGATAGAGTCCGGCAAACGACTTTCTGCAGTGTAAAACACTGTCCAGAGTCCACCAATACCTTCAAATGTGCTTCAACATTTACCCTCATTCAACATGTGTGTAGATCCAGTGCACTAAAATGTTTAACACATCCCAAAACAAAATAAAAAATATCAATCTTACAGAAAAATCTGTGTAAAAAAATAAGGCAGCTCCCCTTCCCTATTCCTTCCCCCCCCTGCATAATCCAACATCACTCTCCACCCCCACTATTTCCTCTCTATTCCCCTTCCCCTATGTGTGAAATCAATCCTTCCTTCCCTACCCTCCCTCCTACCCCAGGTGTCCATCATCTCCCCTTCCTTTCTCTCTCACCTCAGTGGTGGGGGGGGGGGGCACACCACAACCCTTCCAGCACCACTTAGAGTTACAATGGACCTTTAAGCACCTGTGTGCACACACAAACACACTAATACAAACTTCCTGTTTGGGGGGACAGGAGCGGCAGGCCATGAGTGTGCACATGGGTGTTTAAAGGCGCTGAAGCGGTTTACTCTGCTGCTGCTTTGAAGCATGGTGGAGTCGTCGAGGTGCGCGTCCCCCCCAAGGTCTGCCACTCTAGGCATACACCCAGTCCACCTAGCGGGTGTGTTGGCCCTGCTCATACAATGGAATAGTTGACAGTCCTTTGCCTGTTCAGCCTGTGGCTTCGCTCTGCTGAGGTTGCAATAGTGGTGTCTATCTGCCATTTGGGAGCTGTCCTCAAATTTATTTCAAATAGTTCACTTTTTTTTAAGTCCGTATCAACTTGTGTCAGATTTGTAGTGACCTCTCTCTCACCATCTCTAGCTTTAACTAATTTCCCGGAGCTCTCTGTTCCCACTCAGAATTTCACAAATGTTTTACATTTCCAAAATATTTCAGATGTTATTCAAAGCTGAGCTCTAATCTGTTCAAAGTCCTTTGCCTTCGTAGCAGTAGAGGAATAAGGAAATCTAGGGAAACCTAGATTCTCAATCTTATCAATCTCTGCCAAGGATAACTAGTTCTCTCCTTGCTCCGTGTTTCTTAGAAAACCATGCCATGAGCTCCAATTGACATTTATGGCTTATTCTGCACAAATGTTTATGGTTTCAATTAAAGAAGAGGTAGATAAGGCCTCTTATCACAGATCTATCATCACTCATCTGCTTACAGGAGCACTAGGAAGGATTTCAGAGTCAAGAGACCAGTCTCATCACCTCACAAAACAACCTAAAATTGTCTGCTCTACCCAGCGCCTATTCCCAATTCCACTACACACATAATTACTTTACTGCCTTATACCCTGCTATGTAAATAAACTGGGTTATGTTACAAGAATTTTGAAATCAAGCCATCCAGCCATACTCCCCCACATACAGATATACTTTGTAATAGTAATAGTTTGAAGAGCAATGGAAAATACGTCTATGTTATTGCACAGAAACAATGATTAGCAAACAAATACATATCTTGACTGGTTTTCGAGAGCTAAAAAGAAATGAAGCTGATCAAAGCAAGAGATAATTTCCTCTCTTATCTCTCCCTATACCCCTCTTTGGGAACCGTACTCTTTGGGAAAATGCCTACTCTCTGTGCGCTTGACTGCCACAGCCAATTCCAGATTTCGATCTTTTCACCTTGCCAGGGCTGGGTCAACCACTAGCCAAACTAGCCAATCGCTTAGGGTGGAAACATTTGGGGAGGGAGGACAAAGAGCAGGGCTAAAGCTTAAAGTCTGCCTAGAGGCCAACACCTTAAATCAACTCTGCGGCCTTGCTGCTCCTTATACCTGAAACAAACTACCCAAGGCAGTATGCCCGCTGCTTTTTAACATATTTACATTTCCAGGTCATTCAAGAATAACGAGTGAGGTGATCAAATTTGCAGATGACACAAAATTATTAAAAGTTGTTAAGACTCTATAGGATTGTGAAAAATTGCAAGAGGACCTTGATGAATTGGAAGACTGGACATTCAAATGGCAGATGAAATTTAACGTAGACAAGTGCAAAATTATGCATCTAGGAAACAACCCAAACTATGGTTACACAATGCAAGGTTCCACATTAGGAACCACCACCCAGGAAATACACTGTTTTTAAACAATAACCATGCTTGATGTAAATCTTTAACCTTGGCAGTTGCTCCTCTTAGGTTTTTCTTAATTATTTTCCTCATTTTATCATAGTCTCCGTGGATTTTCTTGCCATCCTTCTTCCATTTATTTGATTTAATAAATGGAAGGACGGCAAGAAAATCCACAGTACTACCTTTTAACTTTCAGAAGAGAGATTATGATAAAATGAGGAAAATAGTTATGAAAAAACTAAGAGGAGCAGCTGCAAAGGTTAAAGATTTAAATCAATCAAGGGCATTGTTTAAAAATACTATCTTGGAAGACCAGACCAAATGTATTCCATGCTTTAAGAAAAGTGGAAGGAAGATCAAAAAACTGCCAGCATGGTTTAAAGATGAGGTCAGAGAGGCTGTTGTAGCCAAAAAAGCATCTTTCAGGAAATGAAAAAAGGAGCCAAATGACAAAAATGGGAAACATAAGCACTGGCAAGTTAGAAGCAAGGCATTGATAAGGCAGGCAAAGAGAGAATGTGAAAAAAAGATTGCTGTAGAAGCAAAAATGCATAATCAAATCTTCTTCAAGTATACTCATAGCAAAAAACCTGTGAGAGTCAGTTGGACCATTAAAAGACAGAGGGTTAAAAAGGACACTAAGGGGTATGTTTACTAAACAGTGGTGACGTCTTCCATGCGATATCGGAGCCGCGGCCCCATTGAATTCATTGAATGGGCTGTGGGCTGATGGGGGGATAGGACTGGTAATGGGCTATGGGGGGCTAAGACTGGAAGTGGGCTGATGTGGGGTTAGGACTGGTAATGGGCTATGGGGGGGCTAAGACTGAAATGGGATGATGGGGGTTAGGACTGGAAGTGGGCTGATGGGGGGGCTTAGGACTGATAATGGGTTGGGGGGGGTGTTAGGACTGGAAATGGGCTGAGTGGAAGGGGAGGCTTGAACTGCAACTCGCTGAGGGGGACGGGGGCTTGGAATGGAAATGGGCTGAGTGGAGGGGAGCTAGGATTTGACATGGGCTGATGGTGGGACTAGGAAAGGACTAGAAATGGGCTGATGGGGGGCTGGGAGTGGAAATGAGCTGATGGAGGGACTCAGGACTGGAAATGGATGGGGGAGCTAGGACTGAAAATGGGCTGATGGGGGGCTAGGACTGGAAATGGGCTGATGCAGGGACTAGAAGAGAGCGGATGCTGGGTGGGGCTGGAACTAGAAGGGAGCTGATGTTGGGAGAGGATTAGAATGGGATGGGGCTGGGAGAGTGAAATGGAGAGGGGAAAATATTTTGTGTGGGAGGGAAGAAAAATCTACAATTGGCCGGGTATTGGGAGAGTAAGTGGGGAATGAGGATGGAGGGGTAAAATTTGAGTGGATGAAATAGGAATGAGAAAAGAGCAAAAGGAGAAAGATTAGTATGTTAAAGCAGATGTAGAGAGAGAATAGAAAAAAACTAGAAGAGAGAAGAAAGTCCCATGATGCCTAGATTTAAATAGTTACTCCAAGTTATCCCAGTTTTAGTACCTGTTCCTTGTAAGCACAGATCAGCCAATGTAATGTGTATGTTTTATGTTTCATGTAAACTGCACTGATATTGAATAGCGTGGTATAAAAGAAAATGTAAATAAATAAATAAATAAAAGGACAAATGGACAGCAGACAATGGAGAGTTAGCAGAAGACACGAAGAAACCAGAAGAAAATGGCTGGAGCAATTGCAACTGAAAAAAATGCACAAAAGTTAGAAAGATCTCTCTTTATTTTGAATTTATTAACTGGAATATGTCAGCTCTGGGAAATGTGCATCATTAACGTCTGCACTTTGTTTAGTACAAGAGGAAATTAATTTATAGTTTTATTTCTACAGTATTGTTGTACATTCCAAGTTTGGCTTTTGGGGTTCCCTGTTTAATTATTGTCTTCCTGTTTCTACATTGTGATTTCTTGTTTGGTGATGGTCTATGTTCTGCACATGTAACTGAGCTGAGGTATTCTGTTTATGTAATTCCTATTTGACATTGCCACTTGTTCTCTTTCCCCAGAAGGTCATGTATTGTTGTTCTCTGAAATGTATTGGCTTAATATTTGTAGTGTTGCCTTTTGATAGGTAGGGTCTTTTGCTTTGTGAGTCCTGGTAGTGCTGTTATGATACGGCGGGTTTGCTATGGGTTCTAAATGGGCAGTGTTTGTAGTAGTTCCTAATGTGCCTGGCAGTTGTCACTGGATTATAGTAATGTAGAAATCTTTTAGTCTTTCTTTATCCATACACTCATTAAGAGGCATGTTTACTAAAAGTTAGTATATGGTAACATTATGCAAATGAGGTCCCTTATGCAAATGAGGCCCCGCACCGAGTCTCTGCACATGGCCCTGCACCCCCCTTGGACCGCCCCTGGGCGGAAGATTAGTCGAGCAGCAGAATTTTGAATAGATTGAAGGGGAAAGAGATGGCTCACAGGGAGACCAGCAAGGAGTAGGTTGCAGTAGTCGAGGCGAGAGGAGATTAAGGCGTGGACAAGCGTTTTAGTAGTGTGTTCAGAAAGGAAGGGGCAAATTTTGCTAATGTTGTAGAGAAAGAAGCGGCATGTCTTAGCTACGAGCTGGATATGTGTGGAGGAGGAGAGAGAGGAGTCAAAGATAACCCCCAGATTGCGGGCCAAGGAAACAGGAAGGATCGTAGAGCCATCCATGGAGACTGAGAAAGGAGGGGGAGGAGGGACTGAGAAAGGAGAGGGAGGAGGGGAGGTATTGTGGGGAAAGATAAGGAGTTCAGTCTAGGCCATGTTCAATTTCAAGCGGCGGTGAGACATCCAGGCAGCGATGTCAGAAAGGCAGGCAGAGATCTTGGTCTGGATTGCTGGAGAGATTTTAGGCGTAGAGAGGTAGATTTGGGAGTCATCGGCACAGAGATGGTACTGAAAGCCATGGGAGGAGATAAGCACACCAAGGGATTAGATATATAGAGAGAAAAGGAGCAGACCCAGGACGGATCCCTGGGGTACACCAACAGGGAGTGGGGTAGGAGAGGAGGAGCAGCCACCAGAGCGTACACTGAAGGAGCAATGGAAGAGGTAGGAGGAGAACCAGGATAGTATGGAGCCCTTAAAACCAAGCGAGGAGAGGGTATCAAGGAGAGGTTTGTGGTCAACAGTGTCAAAAGCAGCAGAGAGGTCGAGAAGGATGAGGACAGAGTAGAGGCCTTAGATTTAGCCAGGAACAAGTCACTGGAGGCTTTTGAAAGAGCCGTTTCAGTGGAGTGTAAGGGACAGAAGCCAGATTGTAGATGGTCCAGGAGGGCCTGAGAGGAGAGGAAGTCAAGGCAGTGGCGGTGGACTGCTCGTTCAAGTAGTTTAGATTTGAAGGGAAGGAGGGAGATGGGTCGATAGTTAGAAGGACAGGTGGGATCGATTGAGGGTTTCTTGAGGAGAGGTGTGACCACAGCATACTTGAAGTCCGCGGGGACAGTTGCAGTGGAGAGTGAAAGGTTGAGAATAAGAGATGGAAGGGACAACGGTGGGGGAGATGGGTGGGGACAGGATCAGAGGAACAGGTGGTGGGTTTGGAGGAAGAAAGGAGGAGCGTGGTTTCCTCTTCAGAGATCGCAGGGAAGGTGGAGAGGGTAGCAGAGATAGTAGGGATGGGGGGGGGGAGAACTGGGGAGGAGGGGAGGTAGATGAGAAGGTGGGGAATTGGAGGGTAATCTTGTGGATTTTGTCATGGAAGTAGTCGGCCAGGGTTTGGGCAGAAAGGGAGGGTGGGACCAGGGGCGGGGGCACCTTGAGGAGAGAACTGAGGGTATTAAAGAGACGGCGAGGATCAGAGGCAAGAGAGTTAGTCAGATGGATGTAGTATTCTTGTTTGGCAAATGCTATGGCTGACAGGAAGGAGCCAAGCATGAATTTGAAGTGTAGAAAGTCTTCCAGGGAACGGGATTTGATCCAAGCATGTTCAGCAGAACACACAGGTGCGTAAATAGCGGGTAGTGAATGAAAGCCAGGGCTGGGGTGCAAAACGTCTCACAGGGCATGGGGTGGGTGGGGCAAGAGCATCCAGAGCCAAGGATAGTACAGCATTATAGGACGTTACTGCCTCGTTGACGGACTTGGAGGACATAATGGAGGAAAGAGATGGAGAAATGGTGGAGGAGAGAGTCAAGGGATCAATATTATGAAGGTTTCTAAATAGGTCGGAGGAGACAGGACGAGGTTGAGACAGCAGAAGATGAAGATTAAAGCTTAAAAGGTGATGGTCAGATAAGGGAAGGATTGAGTTATGGTAGTTTGAGGGAGAGGAATTAGAGAAGAGTATCATGTCAAGGCAATGGCCGTGCTGGTGGGTCAGGGCAGTGGAACAAAGTTGGAGGTCAAATGAGAAGGTAAGGGCGAGGAGCTTTAAAGCATGTGGATCAGTGAGGTTATCGACGTGAATGTTAAAATCGCCAAGAATAAGAGTGGGGGAAGAGGAATACAGAAAGATGGAAAGTCAGGAGTCGAAGTCGGTAAGGGAGGTGGAAGCAGATTTGTCGGGTGGGCGATAGATAACAGTTACTCGGAGGGGAAGTTGTGTAAAGAGGCGAATGGAGTGGACTTCAAAAGAGAGAAAGGAGTGAGACTGAAGCAGCAGGAGGGGTTGGAATTGGCAAGAGGGAGAAAGTAGAAGCCCAACACCATCACAGCGGTCAGTGGAACAAGGCGTATGGGAGAACTGGTAGCCCCCGTGACAGAGAGCAGCAGTAGATGCGGTATCATCTGGGAGGAGCTATGTCTCAGTTAGGACAAGAACATGTAAAGCGTTAGAGATAAAGAGATCATGAGTAAAAGCAAGTTTATTAGAAACCGACTGTGCGTTCCATAAGGCACATGAGAATGGGAGAGTGGAAGGGAAAAGGAGAGGGATATGGATGAGGTTGGTCAAGTTTTGTGAGGATTTCTTTTCAGAGTAAGACAGAGGTCCAGGGGGGCTGTTACGTGAGGATCTCATTCCAGAGTAAGACAGAGATCTAAAGGGCCAGGGTAAGGGTGGGTATCTCTAGATGAGTGTGCGTTCCATGAGGTACATGAGGGAGGGGGAGTGGAAGGGGAATGAAGGGGGATATTGATATTAGACAAGTTACGTGAGGGTCTCTTCTTAGATTGAGACAGAATTCTAAAGGGGCCAGGGTTGGGGTTGATATCTCTGGATGAGTGTGTGGTGCATGAGGGAGTAAGAGTGGAAGGGGAAAGGAGCGGGATATAGATGAGATTAGATAAGTTACGTGAGGAGCTCTTCTTAGCGTGAGATAGAAATTGAGGGGGACCAGGGTTGGGGTTGATATTACCTGATGCGAGAAGAAGAAGGAGTAGTAGAGAGCCGGGTAAAGAGGAGGCAATACGGCGGAAGCGAGGGTGGGGTTGCCTTAGAGAGAGAGGGGCTGGTTGAATGAGGGGGAGAGTGTCATGAACCTCAAGAGCAAATGCTAGATTAGAAGACAGAATGGAGGGAGAAGTGAGGAAGGTAAAGGGAGAATGGGGGGGGGGGTAGGAATGAGGGTGCTGGTAGGAGGGGATGCAGTTGGGGAGTATGAGGAAAAGAAGGACAATGTGATGAGGGGCCATAGAAGAGAAATAGTGGGGCTATGCAGCATAAGTTATCTTACAAGCAATGAGGTGGCAATGGATTCTACACACTATGCAGTATATGTTGAGTTACAAGCAATGAGGTAGTGGGGACTGCATGCTATGCAATATAGGTTAAATTGCAAGCAATGGGTAGCAAGGAGTCTATAGCCTGTGCAGCAAAGTTATTTGCAAGCAATGAGGAAGCAAGGAGTCTATAGGCTGTGCAGCAAAGTTAATTGCAGGCAGTGAGGTAGCGATGGTGAGGAAGCGATGGGTAGCAATGAAGTCACTAGGCTGTGAGTAGCAGTGGATTGGTGGGTGCTTACTTTGTGTGCTGGTGCTGGTTGGGTTTCAGGAGCCGAGTTGTGGAGGAGCGCTTGTTCCCGCTCTACTCCTTGACGCTTCCCAGGTGATCTGCTGGTGCTGCGCTTGTCAGATTGCGGCGAGGGCGTCTTTGGTCCCCGCCTAAGGGGCATGCCAAAGGACCCTCTGGTGAGGCCCGCCGGCGCAGGTGCGCCAAGGGCGCTTTGTTATATTCCAACGTACTGGGGTTGTGGCCTGATTGGCCTCGGCGTGTGGAGGGGGAGGAGCTTTCCCTCCTGCTCTACTCCCCGACGCCGAGGCTGGAGAGGCTTTCTTGCTGCAGCTGTGGCTTTTAAATAGGCTGAAGAGCAAGGGGGAGTTCAGGCCCGATTGGCCACATCGGAGGGGAGCGGGGAGGAGTTTACCTGCCCGCTCTCCCTCGATGCCGGCGATCGGGTGGTGTGACAGGGCTGGAGAGGCTTTCTTGCTGCAGCTGTGGCCTTTAAATAGGCTGAAGAGCATGGGGGAGGTTCAGGCCCAATTGGCCACGTCGGAGGGGAGCAGGGAGGAGCTTACCTGCCCGCTCTCCCTTGATGCCGGCGATCGGGTGGTCTGACCGGGCTGGAGAGACTCTTGGGACTGGGGGTATTGTAGTACTGTGGATCAGGAACTGGTTAAAAGAAAACAGAGAGTAGGGCTAAATGGCCAATTTTCTCAATGGAAAAAGGTGAATAGTGGAGTACCCAAGGGATCTGTGCTGGACCTGCTGCTTTTTAACATATTGATATGGGAATAACATGGAAATGGGAATAACGAGTGAGTTGATCAAATTTGCAGATGACACAAAATTATTCAAAGTTGTTAAGACACAAGAGGATTGTGAAAAATTACACCTAGAAAAGAACAACCCAAACTACGGTTAGATCATGCAACATTAGGAACCACCACCCAGAAAAAGGTTTTAGGTCTCATTGTGGATAATATGTTGAAACCCTCCACCCAGTATGCAACAGCAGCCAAGAAAGCAAATAGAATGCTAGGAATCATAAGGAAAGGAAAAGAGAATAAAACCAAGATTATTATAATGCCTCTGTATCGTTCCATGGTGTGACTGAACCTTGAATATTGCGTGCAGTTCTGGTCACCATATCTTAAAAAGGATATAGCAGAATTAGAAAAGGTACAGAGAAGAGCCACCAAAAGGGTAAAGGGGATGGAAGGATATCCCTATGAGGTAAGGCTTAAAAGGTTAGGGGTTTCAACTTGGAAAAGAGACAGCTGAGGGGAGATATGATAGAGTCTATAAATTAATGAATGGAATGGAACTGGTAAACGTAGATCAGTTGTTTACAACATCAAAAAGTAGAAAGACTAGGGGGCATGCAATGAAGCTACAACGTAACCCATTTAAGACTAGTAAGAGAAAATATTTTTTTCATTCAACGCATAATCAAACTTTGGAATTTGTTAAGCTGTCTAGTAGCTGGGTTTAAAAAAGGTTTGGACAAGTTCCTGGAGGAAAGGTCCATAAACCAAGAGGTTCTGGGAAATCCACTGCTTGCCACAGGACAAACATTGTGGAACCTGAGTGCCTCTTTGGGAACCTGCCAGGTACTTGTGGCCTGGATTGGCCACTTTTGGAAAAAGGATACTGGGCTTGATGGACCTTGGTTATGTCATAAAATAAGCATTTCTTAAGTTCTTATGTTCTAATTTTGCCCCTTTACATGGAATATGAGCAATCAACAATTTTTGGCCCTTAAGAGTATGCAAAATAATAAGGAAATTGTGATACAGAGAGCCGATAAGGGCGGCGCTAAAGTGGTACAATCTAAAACCGAATATGATCAAGAGATATATATAGACAACTGGATGATCAAAAGTATTATGAGTGTTTGGTAGAGGATCCTATCAAGATACTTGCACAGCATATTGAGAAGATTGTAACTAGGGGATATATGCAAAATTATCTTACACAAAAAGAAATGCAGTTTTTGATAAATAAACATCCCTTGATTCCAGTTTTTTATACTGTTCCCAAAATTCATAAAAGTATTGAAAATTTGCCAGGTCACCCTATAGTGGCTGGCAATGGGTCATTGTTAGAACCATTATCCATTTTTGTGGATGAGTCTTTATCCATTAATATGGCAGGTACATCTTTTTGAAAGACATCACTCATATGCTTTGGATTTTGTCAGAGGTGACATCTTTATCAGATAAAATATGGCTAGTTACCTATGGCGTGTGCTCTTTATATATAAACATAGACCAACAAGAAGCATTGACAGTTATCAGTCAATTGGATTGGGGAGAGGTGCTTCCTGCGAGACTCCCTAAATCATATGTCCTTGAGTTATTGAGTTTGTTGTTGGAGAATAATTTTTTTTGTTTCAATGATCTCTTTTTCATCATAAATTTGGCGTGACAATGGGTGCCACAGTGGCACCCATTGTAGCAATGTAATACATGTCATTGTTTGAGGAACATTATTTATATCTTTCTGCTTGAATATTTCACATACGTCTCTGGAAGAGATAGTGTGATGATATTATTTGTCTATGGCAAGGTGATTTGGAATCTCTAAGTAATTTTACTGGTTGGTTAAATTCTCGAATATCAAATCTCCAATTTGAAAGTAGTTATCACCAAACGTATGTTTATTTATTTATTTAACAGTATTTCTAAACCGCCTTATCTTAATAATCAAGGTGGTATCACAGCAAGCAATCAGGTAAAGTGTGTGTGTTGTACATGCAGTGAGGATAAAACTTAGTTGTGTGAGGGATGTGTTGGGTGCTTGATTTGTTTGAGCTATATACAGGGTGGGCTATTTACAGTGGTGCTAGAATCATATTTTATATATATTCAGTTGTTTGGGAGGATTGGAGTGCTGTTATCCATTCTCTTAGGTTATGTGATGTGACCATAGTGCTCTATGAACAGCATGGTTTTCAGTTGTTTTCTGAAGTCTTTGAGGTCTGTTGCATTTTTGCATTTGGTAATAAGGGAGGGTACCAAGTTATGTACTGCATTGTATCAGAAGCCAGTTTCTTGTAATAATTTGCTTAAGTATACTAGCCATCATCCATTGAAATTAAAAAATGGATTACCCATTAGTCAATTTCTTTGGCTTCGGAGAATATGCTCGTTGAAACAAGATTATATTGTACAGTCATAAAAACTTTGCCAGAAATATTTATATCGTCGATATGGTATTGTTAAAAAGGCCTTTTTACGTGGTCTTCATGCTCAGAGAGATTCATTGCTGGAATCAGCAAATGTGAATTGTGTACCAACTGAGGATCCCTTGGTCAGTATGCTACCTTTTACTGTTTGGGATTCACAGTGACCTTGCCAATTTATAAACATTGGCGGGTGTTACGGTTACATTCTTATTTTTCAGAACGTCCCAAAGTTGCCTATCATAGGGGCAAGAATGTAGCCAATTATGTGAACTCGTCAGTAACTTGGACTTCGAATGAACTTGTTACTGAAAGAACTGGCCATTACAACTGTGGCATGTGTGAGTTTTGTGACTCTGCTGTTGAGGGTGCTACATGGATTATTCTGGTGACACAGAAAGCTATTAAACATTGGTGATTCGCAACAAGTCAATCTTCTTATGTTGTATATGTGTTGATATTTATTTATTTATTTAGACAGATTTGTATACCACCTTATCCTACGATCAAAGTGGTTACATCACATTGGAGGGTTACATTTAACCTGTAGGTACTTTACAACATTTAACATGAGGGTATTTAGCAACATTTAGACAGCACAATTGGTGGGTTACAATTTGCATGAAGGTACTTTACAACATTTAACATGAGGGTATTTAATTTGCATGAGGATACTTAACAACACTATGGAGGGTTACATTTAGCATGAGGGTGCTTCACAACACTATACACTGAATTCCTAAATCTTGTTGGGAAGATTAGGTATTGAGTTGGGGGGGTAGTTGCTGTGCCATTTGTGTTATGTGTTTGCTCATATGTTTCTGTAAAGAGCAGTGTTTTAAGGGCGTTGCGGAAGTCTGTGATGTCTTCTAAAGCCCTCAGGCTCGTTGGGAGGGAGTTCCATAGTGTGGATGCCATTAGTGATGGAGCTCTTCTTGAGGTATTTTGTTTAGTCTTGTGGTAACCTGCAGGCGTGCCAATCATGTTACCCTTGCAGAAGATTTATGTGGGGTGTACACAACGGAATATGGTAGCCAGACTGAGTGAACATATGTCTCGTATTAATATAGCTACACAATCAGCACCAATTGTTGATAATTGTTTAAAAATGAAACATACTTTTGGAGGTCACATGATGCAGTGAGTCGAGTAAGAAGTGTTGATCTCGGCTCCTGGGCTTCCCGCCTGAACCCACCGTACATTTCTTCAATTTATCTCCCTAATCACTGCCACCCCTGAGCCATGGGATCCACAGCTATAAGCTACCTCTGCCACTTACTTTGGAATAGTCTGGCTGTGGATGCCGGCAAAGGTAGCCCACCAAGACAAAACTTGCATGCAGGAAACCAAGATGGTCACCGTATCACCTGCTCCCTTATAGGAGGCGGATGGCTTATCCATGGTAGCTTATCCATGGTAGCTTGTCCCTGGTGGTGGTGAAGGCTCTAGATGAGCGGTTTCAGGCTCTGACGGACCAAGTGGCCCAAGTGGTCATAGACTTTAATGGCCACATCACACAAGTGGAACAGCAGGTCTCAGATGCAGAGGACACTCAGCATTCCCAGGCAGCCAACATCAAACGCTTGGAAGAACTGGTTCATCAGCATGAGGAACAAAATCGATGACCTTGAAAATAGAGGGCAATGGAAGAATCTAAGATTTATAGGTCCTGCAGAGACTGTAAAAGATGCTGAGCTGAAGGGGTTTCTTGAGATGTGGATTTCTCTTAACTTACAGCTGGGGGGACCAGATGGGTAAAATACAACTTGAAAGAGTTCATTCGTTCGGCCCATACTGGGACAACAACCCTCAGTCTCGGGTGGTGCTGGCATGCTTCCACAACTTTGCTCAGGATGCGGTTGTGCGGGCAGCTAGGGGACGGTGAAGCAACAACACAACAGACAACGCCGGCATCTTGATTTTTCAAGATTACTCTGCAGCCCTGAGCCGCCGACGCTGGGAATACTCCCCACTCTGCAAACAAATAATGGCAAGCAACATACAATTCTCTCTGCTCTACCCTGCAAAAATGTGCATGGATTACCAAGGACAAACCCGGCTATACATTAGCCCCAGGAAATCCAACAATTTCTGAACACTCTCCCATCGGACACATGAGGCTAACAGGAACTTTGGAGCAACACAAGACCTAGTGAAGTGGAAGTTAGAACTTGTGCATGAACAACTGCAGCTCACAATGATTGGTGAATGAGAAGAGAAACTGCCAGAGGACCTGGGAGCTTGAGGGGGTTCTGGCGCCCTGGTTTGCCTTCACCTCACTAGGATCATACTGGACAACACAGAGCTGGCACTGTGCTGGCAGGCGGCCTACTAGCCATGCAGTGGACCTCCCTCTTAAGTCATACTCAGTTGCATATTTGGGGGGGGGGGGGACAGTGTTATTTAATTTGGGTTGTTTTGTTGCTGGGTTAATTATATTAACTGATAGTATCTATGATAAGATGACTATGGGGGCATTACCCACACTGGCTGAAAAATTGCTTCATTTTGTGGTCCTTTTTTCTCTTGTTCTTTTTCTTTTTCTTCCTTTATGAACCACTGCTTATATATGGGAATATTCAGGGAATAGTGACATAAAGGCTATGCTTATTTATTATTTTAAGGAAGGATGAGGGTGCAGTTTATAATAATGGGCTCATGGGGGGGAGCAGGTAAGTCCTTAGGTGGGGCTAGTGTGTGAATGAGGGAAGTCACATGGGGCGTAGCAGCAGGGGAAGGATATGGAAGTCAGTAGATGTAGAGCAGAGACCTTAGTTTAGACAGACTTAGGAGGCAAACGTCCGTAAGAGAAGATATACCTCCTGGGAGAGATGGCTCTAGTCCAGGAAGCAGTGAGGGAAGTGGGACGCCCCAATGCCACCAAGGTGAATATTGCAAATGGTACTGCAGTTTTGGCAAGCAGGGAATCAAGAAGCTACTTTAAATTTGAGGGAACTGTTTTGAATACTTTTCCTTGGACGTACTTCAACCTAAAGGGTTAAATCAGCAGCTAGACTGGCACATGGTAGTGTGAGACTAAGGCCCTTTAAGTGCGCTTAAGGGGTGGAATTTTGGTAGAATAAAAGAGCGCCATGGCAATTTTTTGAAGAAATGCCTGCAGAGCTCCAAATGGCTTGAGGAATCTCCCGTGTGTGTTAGAATATGGAGAAAACATTCAGATAAATACTGCCTTATGCCCTGAAGCAGAACCTGTATGTTCTGCAATTTGAAACGCATTGGCATGATTGTGGCAGTTTTTATTATTGTGTTTGGAGAAGCATGATCACTTAAAAAAGAACAAAAGGACTTTAACAGGGGAAGCTTGATGTAGCAACCTTGAATTATAGTCCAACAAAAATATATTGGAAGGAGCATATATTTAAGTATAGGATTGTTTGTATCACATAGTGGGATTCTATTGTTCCTATACTGATCCATCATGTGGTTATAATAATATGCCCTGGCAATGTCCCAGTTTTTTACTATTTCCCTTTTTATTTGGTCTTGTTTTATTTGATTATTTTGTGCGTCAACTACATGTGTATATATAACCCAAGAGTGGAGGCATAGCCTAGTGGTTAGAGCAACAGCCTAGCACCCAGGAGATCTAGATTCAGTTCCCACAGGCACTCCTTGTACCTTGGGCAAGTCAATTTACCCTCCATTACCTCAGAAGAAAAGGTCTAGCAATCAACTTCCAGTCATACCTTCCCAAGAAAACCCAGAGGCTACGGGGTCACCAGGAGTCAGCAATGATTTGATGGCACTTTTAAAAATATATATATATATATATATATATATATATAGTCCAAAGCCATTTCACTGTTCACTTTCTTTAGGAGATATAGGATATTAAGGGTTGAACTGCAAGGGTGCCAATAATATTGACAACAGAGGAGTGGCTTAGTGGTTGGGGCAAGTTGCCTCATAAGAACATAAGATATGCCATACTAGGTCAGACCAAGGTCCATCAAGCACAGTATCCTGTTTCCAACAGTAGCCAATCTAGGTCATATGTACTGTGATGGGGCTCGTATGATAGAGCCCTTTTTAACCCTATTTAGGCGGCTGCCTAGGGTTATTGACGTTTTGCTCTGCTCTTTGTATTAAAACAGAGTCTTTTGGTCAAGTGGTAAAGTAAATAATTAGGGTTTTATTCCCCTTCCCGAACGGTCATTCTCAGGAATGCAACACAAAACACAGCATTGAACAAAAATGGCAACAGAAAATATCTTCTTTTCTTTTGTTATTGTCACAAAGTCATTCTCCTCAAAAGTTAACACAAAGAAGTGAGGTCATCCGAAAAACATCTGGCACAGTCCATTGGAATGGGGTCTGAAGTATGGCTATTATTTTCCCATATCATCCCTTCAGCTTCACTCCCCAAACTATCTGAGTCACATTCTTCACATGTGCTGAATTCTGGCACAGCCTCTTGTGATACACCAATATCCCTTCCTGCCAAGGGTTCTTTAAACCCAGGGTTATATCTGCCTGGTATGAGAAAGGCTCCTTGCTGGTTTTTCTCACCAAATGAAAGCTTTGGATATCTTTCAGCTATAACGTTGTACTCAGGGCCACGCCCTTTAAAACATGCAGAGCTTTTAAACCTTTCTTTAAAAGAACAAGGCTCCCATCTTTTTACCTTGGTTCTAGCTTTAGCTCCTGGGTTGTAGAGGACTCTCTCCCTGGCTTTCCAGTCAGGCTCAGAGCTAACAAACTCCTGGTCACCTTCCCAGCTGTTTCTTGCTTTGCAGCCATGCTTGAAGTTTCCTTCAGCCGGTAAACTTCCTCTGGGCTGACCTGTGCTCCTTGGTTGCTCATACCGTCCTCCTGAGCTGCTGGCCCCTCCTGGTTTCTCTCCAGGTCTGCTTCCTTAAGCATTGCCTTCCCCAGCACTGCTTGCTCGAACCCTTTTCTCTCGAGCTCTGCTTCTGCATTCACTTCCTGGTTCTTCCTTCTTACCAGCACTACTTCTTCTCCCTTCACTCCCTCTTCCTGGTTCTAACCAGGAACTTATATGCTTCCCTGCCCTGCACGTTACGTGAGAGTTAGGACACAGGTGCTCCTGATGAGCTTTTCTGTTTCTTCCTGCATCAGAACTGTTACAGGGAAAACTACCTTTAATGGCTTTTGGCTTTTCTTGCGCTGACAGCCTTTGCTGTTCAGCTGTTTCTCCATGCACTGAGTTTCTCTCTACAGCCAAATCTGAGGTAGGTTCCTCATTTTCATTAACTTTCATAGGCTCTATATTACCCATTGCATCACAGTACCTAGCAGTTTCCCCAAAAGACACAGGTTCCACAATGCTTGTATTGGGTCAAGCATTGATATCCTGGGTCCCTTCTTAATAATGGTTTATGGACCTTTCCTCCAGGAACTTGTCCAAACCTTTTTTAAACCCTGCTACACTAACAGCCTTTACTACATCCTCCGGTAACAAATTCCAGAGTTTGATTACACGTTGAGTGAAAAAATATTTTATTTTATTTTATTTATTTATTTATTTAAAGTCTTTTCTATACCGCGCTTTTCAAATTCAGCTCGGTTTACAGGTAACATCAACTTTGTCCAGGCACGGGGGCCCACACTGGACTTACAGAGAACAAGGGTTGATAAACTTGTGTTAAACTGGGTAAACTATATACAGGATGTAGGCTAGTTATTTACATTCTGAGTTACTATAAACATTCTTAGTTACTATGTACATGGTCCTGCTCGGGTTCGGCTAGAGCTATCGTGTTGTGCTAGTGTCATGTATAATGGGTAGCGAGGGGTGGCTGTTTAATTGAATGGGGACGGGTGGTCGTTGTGTGGTGCCGTAGTGTTGCAGGAAGAGGTGATGTTTCAGGGCCTTCCTGAAAGTGGTAAGGTCTGTAATGGAACGAATGTTAGGTGGGAGTGCATTCCAGTATGAAGGAGTGTAGTACTCAAAAGCTCTCTTTTTTGTGGACTGTGAGCATTTTGTGATCTTGCTGGGGATACTCAGGGTGTTTACAGTGGCTGATTTTCTGGCTCTATTTGTGGGAGTGGGGATGATGAGGTCCATGAAGGAGGAGGAGGTGATTCTATTGATGGCTTTGAATGTCATCACCAGGGTCTTGAAGGTAATTCTGCAGTGGACTGGCAGCCAGTGAAGGTGCTTTAGAATTGGTGTTATGTGGTCCCTCTTGGCTGCACCGTGTAGAGTTCTGGCTGCAGCATTCATGGCTAGTTGTAGTGGGATCAGCGCGCTCTTTGGTAGTCCCTGTAGGATGATGTTGGCATAATCAAAATGAGGGATGATTAGTGCCTGGTAGACTGTCCTAAAGTCATCCAGGTCTAGCAGAGGTCGTAGGTGGCGGATTGTGCGAATCTTAAGGTATACTGCCTTGACGATGTTATTTATATGGGCTTTCACGTTTAGTCATTGATCGATTGTTATCCCTAGGTAGCGGATGGTTGGCTTGCTATGAAGTTCAGCGTCTCTTACTTTTAGTACTGCCGGTGGTGTGAAAGATTGATCTCTGGTAATGATTATTAGTCTTAAATAGTTTACCCTGTAGCTTCATTGCATGTGCCCTAGTCTTTCTATATTCTGATAACGTAAACAATCGATCTACGTTTACCCGTTCCACTCCGTTCATTAATTTATAGACTTCTATCATATCTCTCCTCAGCCGACTCTTTTCCAGGTTGAAGAGCCTTAACCTTTTTAGCCTTTCTTCATAGGGGTATCCTTCCATCCCCTTAACCATTTTGGTGGCTCTTCTCTGAACCTTTTCTAATAACGCTATATCCTTTTTAAGATACGGTGACCAGAATTGCACACAATATTCAAGGTGCAGTCTCACCATGGAACGATACAGAGGCATTATAATATCCTTTGTTTTATTTTCCATTCCTTTCCTTATGATACCTAGCATTCTATTTGCTCTCTTGGCCGCCGCTGCACACTGGGCCGAGGGTTTTAACATGTTATCCACAATAACTCCTAAATCTTTTTCCTGGGTGGTGGTTCCTAATGTGGAACCTTGCATCGTGAAACCATAGTTTGGGTTGTTCTTCCCTAGGTGCATAACTTTGCACTTGTCCACATTAAATTTCATCTGACATTTTGATGCTCAATCTTCCAATTTATCAAGATCCTCTTGCAATTTTCCACAATCCTCTAGGGTTTTAACAACTTTAAATAGTTTTGTCTCATCTGCAAATTTGATAACCTCGCTCGTTATTCCCTTTTCCAGGTCATTTATGAATATGTCAAAAAGCAACGGACCCAGCACAGATCTCTGGGGTACACCACTATTCACCTTTCTCCATTGGGAAAATTGGCCATTTAGCCCTATCCTCTGCTTTCTATCTTTTAACCAGTTCCTGATCCACAATAGTACACTGCCTCCTATCCCATGACTCTTTAGTTTTGCCAAAAATCTCGGGTGAAGGACCTTGTCAAAGGCTTTCTGAAAGTCCAAATACAATATATCAACTGGCTCAACTTTGTCTACCTGTTTATTCACACCTTCAAAAAAACATAACAGATTAGTAAGACAAGATCTTCCTTGTCTAAAGCCATGTTGGCTATCTCCCAGTAGGCCATGACTATCTACATGCCAAGTAATTTTGTTCTTTATGATGGTTTCTACCATTTTTCCCGGTACTGACGTCAGGCTCACCGGTCTGTAGTTTCCCGATCACCCCTGGAACCCTTTTCAAAAATTGGCGTTACATTGGCGACCCTCTAATCTTCAGGTATTACAGATGATTTTAATGAAATTTCACAGATTACTAATAGCAGGTCTGCAATCTCATATTTCAGTTCTTTCAACACCCTTGGATGTATACCATCCGGCCCAGGTGATTTGCTGTTCTTCAGTTTATTTAATAGTTGTAATACATCTTCCCGATGTATCGATATTTCCGTCAATTCTTCCGCACCTTTAAATACCACTTCAGTCATGGGTAACATTCCTACATCTTCCTCAATAAAGACTGAAGCAAAGAATTCATTCAGTCTCTCCACTATTGCCTTGTCGCCTCTTAGTACCCCTTTAACCCCTCTATCATCTAATGGACCAACTGACTCTCTCACAGGTTTTTTGCTACGAATGTACTTGAAAAAGTCTTTATTACGCGTTTTGCTTCCGCAGCAAGCTTCTTCTCAAATTCTCCCTTTGCCTGCCTTATCAGTGCCTTGCATTTAACTTGCCAGTGCTTGTGCTGTTTCCAGGTTTCGTCATTTGGCTCTTTTTTCCATTTCCTGAAAGATGCTATTTTGGCAACAGCCTCTCTGACCTCACCTTTAAACCATGCTGGCAGTTTTTTGGACTGCCATCCACTTTTCTTAAAGAGTGGAATATAGCTGGTCTGGGCTTCCAAGATAATATTTTTCAACAACGCCCAAACTTGATGTAAGTCTTTAACCTTTGCAACTGCTCCTTTTACTTTTTTCTTAACTATTTTCCTCATTTTATCATAGTCTCCCTTTTGAAAGTTAAAAGGTAGTACTGTGGATTCCCTTACTATCCCTCCTCCACTAATTAAATCAAACGCGATCATGCTATGATCACTTTTGCCAAGTGGCCCAAACACCCTTATCTCTCGCACTAGATCTGGTGTTCCACTAAGGACTAGGTCCAATAAGGCTTCCCCTCTTGTCGGTTCATGAACGAGCTGCTCCAAGAAGCAGTCATTTATTTCATCTTGGAACTTTATCTCCCTAGCATGTCCTGGCGTGACATTGACCCAGTCGATACTGGGGTAATTGAAATCACCCATTATTACTACTGCGCTGTAACTTTTATTAACTTCCTTGATTTCTTTGAGCATTTCATCATCCATTTGTTCATTCTGGCCAGGCAGTCCATAGTACACCCCCACTGCCATCGCCTTCCCCTTTTTACATGGAGTTTCAATCCATAGAAATTCTACAGCAAATTTTGTTTCCTGCAAAACTTTAATCCTTTCTGACTCAATGCCCTCTCTAACATAGAGCGCAACCCCTCCACCAATTTGATTAGCTCTATCATTACGATATAGTTTGTACCCAGGTATCATAGTGTCCCACTGGTTGTCCTCCTTCCACCATGTCTCTGAGATTCCAATCATATCTAACCTCTCATTTAGTGCTATATATTCTAACTCTCCCATCTTATTTTTTAGACTTCTAGCATTTGCATACAAGCACTTTAGAGACTGTATTTTATTCATATTAATCTGGCTATTGGTAGGCATAGGTAATTTGGGATCTTTAAGCTGTCTGCTCCATACTTGAGGGCATTTGGGCTACTTTACTCTTTTTTGGAACCTCTCTGCTTTTGATAGTATCCTTCAAGGATACATTCTTCCGAACCATGTTCTCTTGGGTGACTGTCGGCTTTCCCCTATTATCTAGTTTAAAAGCTGCTCTATCTCCTTTTTAAAGGTTAATGCCAGCAGCCTGGTTCCATCCTGTTTAAGGTGAAGCCCATCCCTTCGGAAGAGCCCCTCCTTTCCCCAGAATGTTCCCTAGTGCCTAACAAATCCAAAACCCTCATCCTTGCACCATCGTCTCATCCACGCATTGAGACTCTGGAACTCTGCCTGCCTTTTGGGTCCTGCGCGTGGAACGGGAAGCATTTCGGAGAACGCTATCCTGGAAGTTCTGGATTTCAACTTCCTACCTAAAAGCCTAAATTTAGCCTCCAGAGCCTCCCTACCACATTTTCCTATGTCATTGGTACCGATATGAACCAAGACAGCAGACTCCTCCCCAGCACTATCTAAGACCTTATCCAGGTGGCACGCGAGGTCCGCTACCTTCGCACCAGGCAGGCATGTTACCAGGTGATCCTCACGTCCACCAGCCACCCAGCTATCTACATGCCTAATGATTGAATCACCAACTATAATGGCTGTCCTAACCCTTCCCTCATGGGCACATGGCCCTGGAGAAACTTCCTCGGTGCAAGAGGGTTTTACATCACCCGGAGGACAGGTCCAAGTTACAGGATCACTTCCTACCACACCAGGATGATGCTCTCCTGTCACGTGACCTCTCTCCTCCATGCAACAGGGATCTTGCCTCGGGCCAGGGGTTCAAATCCCACTAGTGGACAGCAACCTTGGGCTGGAAGGACTGGTGTTCTTAGTCCCACAGGTGCTCCTTGTGGTCTTGGGTAAGCCACTTAACCCTCCATGGCCTCAGATACAAAAAATAAATAAATTGTGAGCCCTTCAGGGGCAAGGGAAATATATATATATACCTGAATGTACACTGCTTTGACTTGAAAAGTGGTATATAAGCTTAGTTAAATAAATAACTGTAGATGTACCTGCCACACAGTTTCAGAATGCACCCATGTATAAATCTCTCTCTTTCCACCTCCCAGTCTGCCATTTTACAAATAGGGACATGCAGCGGTGAGGGAGCCAGGAGAAATGCCTTTTCACTTACAGCCATGTTTTCTAGAATGAACGAGAAATATCAGGGGAGTGATGGGGCATTTCCCTCGTCACTTTACTGTTGCTGTTGCTAAAACAAGCACTTTTCAAAGTCCTATTCATGCCCTGGAGCAGATTAGCCATGGTCATCCCTGGTGCTGCATTGAGATGTGCAGAGCTGGTACGCCTCTTTCACCCCACCCTGGGCACACCCCTGGCATATCCCCATGTGACTTAGACATGATTATGGCAGACATATATATTCAGGGATTTCTAAAATGGCTTAGGGGACATCAATGTGATTTCAACATCTCAATGAGCATTTTCAGACGTGGAAATCACTAATAGGGATTCTAAAATGAGTCCCTTAGTATGCATATTAAAGTGATATTAAAAAGTGCTATCAGATGGATATGTGTGGAGAAGGAGAGAGAGGAGTCAAAGACGACCCCCAAGATTGCGAGCTGAGGAAACAGGGAGGAGTAGAGTTATCCACAGAGACTGAGAAAGGAGGAAGGGGAGAGGAGGTTTTAGAGGGGAAAATAAGAAGCTCAGTTTTGGCCATGTTCATTTTCAAGCAGCAGTGAGACATCCAAGCAGCAATGTCAGAAAGGCAGGAAGAGATCCGGGTCTGCATTGCCGGAGAGATTTTAGGTGTAGAGAGGTAGATCTGGAAGTCATCAGCATAAAGATGGTACTGAAAGCCATGGGAAGAGATAAGTGCACCAAGGGACTAGGTATAGAGAGGGAAAAGGAGTGGTCCCAAGACAGATTCTTGGGGTACACCAACTGAGAGAAGGATAGCAGTAGAGGAGGATCCACTAGAACAAACACTGAAAGAGTGATGGGAGAAATAAGAGGAGAACCAGGATAGAACAGAGCCCTTAAAACCAAGCGAGGACAGGGTATCAAGAGAAGGTTGTGGTCAGCAGTATCAAAAACAGCAGAGAGGTCAAGAAGGATGAGGACTGAGTAAAGGCCCTTGGTTTTAGCCAGGAACAGGTCACTGGAGACTTTGGCAAGAGCCGTTTCAGTAGAATATAAAAGCGATACTAAAGGTTCTGAAAACTCCTACTTGGGCACTGACACCATAATTATTACATGACAACAGGGCTATTGCCATCCTCATCCACGTTCCATGTAAGAATCTCATTGCTGCATGTAAAGCATGAAAAGCACAGTTACTTACCTGTAACAGGTGATCTCTGGGAACAGCAGGAATTAGTCCTCACATATGGGTACGTCGGAACCGACGGAGCCTGCGCGGGAAAGCTCCCCAGCTTCCCAGAAAGGAAGCTTTTGGGGCCTCCCACAGTGCATGCGCGCTGCCTTCCCGCCTTCCTGACCAACTCTCTTCAGTTCGAGTTTAAAGCTGAGACAATAGAGAGAGGAAAGGAAAGAGAGAGAGAGAGAGAGAGATACAACTCCTAGGGGAGGTGGGAGGGTTGTGAGGACTAATTCCTGCTGTTCCCAGAGATCACCTGTTACAGGTAAGTAACTGTGCTATCTCCAGGAACAAGCAGGAATGAGTCCTCACATATGGGGACTCCCTAGCTAAGATGCCGGGGAGATCCCCCTGTAAGAATTCCTCATCTTCCTATGGATCTCAGGCATCCATTCAGGGAAGGTGGGCAGGAGTTGTTTAAGAATGGAACAGGTGTCTGAGGACAGCCTGACCAAACAAGGCATCCCGGCGGGAGTCCTTGTCCAAGCAGTAATGGGCTGTGAAGGTATGAACCGAGGCCCAAGTGGCTGCTCGACAGATCTGATCGATGGATACAGAATTAAGATGAGCCATAGATGTGGCCATGGCTCTCACATTGTGAGCTGTGACATGACCTTCCAGAGAAAGGTTCTTACTCTGGTAAGCAAAAGAAATACACTGAGCAATCCAATTGGACAGTGTTCTTTTTGAGATTGGAAGTCCTAAATGAGAAGGATCAAAAGCAACAAAAAGTTGAGAAGACTTTCTATGTTGCTGTGTCCTGTGGATGTAAAAGGCAAGAGCTCTTTTACAATCTAACGTATGTAGGTTCCTCTCTGCACTAGATGCATGAGGAGCTGGAAAAAAGACAGGTAGATATACCTCTTGATTAAGATGAAAAGGTGAGACCACTTTAGGCATAAAGTGGGGATTTGTCCTAAGGACTACCTTATCATGATGGAACCTTGTATAAGGTGGATTAGCCACTAAAGCCTGCAGTTCACTGATGCGGCGAGCAGAAGTGATTGCAATAAGGAAAATGACTTTCCAGGAAAGAAATTTCAAGGAGGTAGTGGCTAAGGGTTCAAAGGGCGGCTTCATAAGCTGACCAAGAACTACGTTTAAGTCCCATGCCACTGGAGGAGGCCGAATGGGAGGTTTAGTTAAAGTTAGACCTCTCATGAATCTTGCAATAAGAGGATGAGAGGAAATAGATTGTCCATTGATAGGCTGAAGAGATGCTGCAATAGCACTCAAATGGACTCTTACAGAATTGGTTTTAAGTCCTGCTTTGGAAAGATGCAGGAGATATTCAAGTAAAGAAGTTAAAGGTAGTGCTAGAGGGTTAAGACCTTTGTTAGCACACCAAATTGAAAATCTTTTCCATTTAAAAGCATAAGAACGCCTGGTGGAAGGTTTCCTCGATGCATGGAGGATATCCTTCACCTGTTGAGAAAGATTCAAGTCTTGAAGGTCTAGGCCTTCAGTAACCAAGCTCTGAGGTGAAGGGACTTGGGGTTTGGGTGCCACAAAGTCCCCTCCTCTTGAGACAGAAGGTCTGGAGCAGCTCCCAGATCCAGGGAGGGTGTCTGGGAGAGATGCAGAAGTAGAGGGTACCACACTTGGCGTGGCCAGCATGGAGCTATGAGGATCATGGATCCTTGATCCCTCTGAAGTTTGAATAGAGTCTTGGGAATCAAGGGAATGGGTGGAAAGGCATATAGGAAAGCCTGACCCCAATGAAGGAGGAAGGCATCCTTGGCCTGAGCTCCCTGACACGGAATCCTGGAACAGAACCGGGAAAGTTTGGCATTGTACGGACTTGCAAAGAGGTCTATGTCCGGGGTCCCCCATTCTTGAAAGATTCTGAGTACCTGATCCATGTGCAGGGACCATTCGTGTGGCAGCAGGACTCGACTGAGTCTGTCTGCCCAAGAGTTTTGGATTCCTGGGAGGTACACTGCCAGGAGATGGATCCCATGCTCTCTGGCGAAGGCCCAGAGTTTTAGAGCTTCGTTGCAAAGCGACAGAGAGCCAGTCCCTCCTTGTTTGTTTACGTAGAACATGGCTACTTGACTGTCGGTATGAACAAGGACTGTCATGTTGATGAGGAGGGTATGAAAGACCTTGAGAGCAAGGAGAATTGCTCGCAGCTCCAAAAGGTTGATATGAAGGGTGGTTTCCTGTGGAGACCAAATGCCCTGAGTGGAGAGGTCTTGGAGATGAGCTCCCCAGCCTGTTTGGGAGGCATCTGTAGTGAGAGTTGCTTGGGGTAACACAGGTTGGAAGGGGGCCCCCAACAACAGATTTTGAGTGGATATGCACCATTGGAGAGACTAAAAAAGACGTTTTGAGGTTGCTATTTGGTCTGAGAGAGCTCCTGATGCTTGGGTCCACTGTGTGGACAAGGTCCATTGAGCTGCTCTCATATGTAGGCGAGCATAAGGCACTACATGAACTGTGGATGCCATGTGACCTAGCAGTTGTAGCATCTCTCTGGCAGTCAAGTGGCTTCTGGACTGAATTTGAGAGGCCAAGTGCACTAGACGGTTGCAACGGGCCTGAGGAAGATAGGCCCTTGCAGTGGTAGTATCTAGCCAAGCCCCGATGAACTCTAGGGATTGAGTAGGGGTGAGTTGAGACTTTGGCAGATTGATGACAAGTCCCAGATACTGCAGTATGCGTCTGGTGTGGTCCAGGGAAGTCTGAGCCTCGGACTGAGATGGAGCTCGGATGAGCCAGTCGTCCAGGTACGGGAAGACAAAGATCCCCAGAGTGCGTAGAAATGCAGCTACTATTGCCATGCATTTGGTAAATACCCTTGGAGCAGAGGCTAGACCGAAGGGGAGTACTCTGTATTGGAAATGTTTTCCCTGGAACATGAACCGTAGGAATTTTCTGTGGGATGGATGGATGAGTATATGTGTGTAAGCATCCTTGAGATCTAGAGAACAAAGCCAGTCCTGACTCTGTAGGTATGGAAGGAGAGTACCTAGAGAAAGCATTTTGAATTTCTCTTTGTAGAGGAATTTGTTCAATTCTCTGAGATCCAGAATGGGTCTGTATCCCCCTGTTTTCTTGGGAATCAGAAAATAGGGGGAGTAGAAACCTGACCCTTGTTGAGGAAGAGGAACCTCTTCTATTGCCCTTTGGGCGAGAAGTGTGGTCACCTCTTGGCCCAACAGGTGCAGGAGAGATGGGGGAGAATTGAATTGTCTCACCATGGTATGGGGAGGAAGGCTGGAGAAATGTAGTTTGTAGCCCTCTCTGATGATAGAGAGGGTCCACGGTTCTGATGTGATTTGTTCCCATCTGGGAGCAAAATGAGCCAACCTTCCTGGAATGGTGAGAGGATCTGGCTGTTGCAGAGCCAGAAAGGGTAAGTTCTCTAGAATCAAGTCAAAAACCCTGAGGAGGTTGGGACTGCTGGATTGTAGCAGCCCCTGTGGCCTTTGTTCTGGCCTGCTTAGTTTGCTGACGCTTAGGAGCAAAGCGAACTTGGGAAGATTGCTGGCCAGTATTTGTGGAAAATCTAGTCTTTTTATAGAAAGTTTTCTTAAAAGGTTTTTTCTTGGCAGGGGTAGAGGTAGACTTAGAAAGTCTATCTAAAGCAGCATTCTCTGCATCCATTTGAGTGGCTTTGATTTGCCACTCTTTGCCAAAGAGATTTTCACCTGTACAGGGCAGATTGCCCAAGCCTTCTTGTACCCAGGGTTCCAAATCAGAGGCCTGGAGCCAAGCCAGTCTGCGAGCAGCTATGGCTATGCCAGAGGCTCTGCTTGCCCCCTCAAAAGAGTCAAAGGCTGCTCTGTTGGAGAACTTGGAAACATCCTGAGTGTGCTTTAGCAAAAGAAGGAATTCCTCCTGTTTATCCTCTGGGATAAAGGGGAGAAATTGACGTATCTTTAATGCAATCTCTTTCAAAAACATGCCCATATAAAGGCTGTATGAATTGATTCTGGCAATAAGCATGCTAGCTTGGAAGATTTTTCTCCCAAAAGCATCCAGAGTCCTACATTCTCTTCCTGGAGGGGTAGAAGAGTGTCTTTTGGTACTCTTTATCTTTTTCATAGCAGACTTCACCACAATAGAGTGGTGAGGAAGCTGAGTTTTTTTGAAAACCAGGAGAAGGAGGAACCCGATACATGGTGTCCAAACGTCGAGAATGTGGAGATAGGGTAAGAGGAGCCTCCCACAAATCCATCATGTGTTCTTGAAGAATTTCATGTATGGGTAAGGTGGCTGCCTCTTTAGGAACCTTAGAGTATCCTAAAATATCTATTTTTTTTTGCTCTAGGTTCCTTTTCTGAGGATACAGATATGGAGAGTCCTTTAGCTACTTCAATAATGAAGTCTTGAAAGGACAAATCCTCTGGAGGAGACATTCTCCTTTTTGGAGAAGAGGGCTCCTCAGGAAGAGTGAAAGAGACGTCAGCAGAATCATCTGAGGTATCAGACTCTTCAGAGGATTCAAAGTATCGTCTATTTGCTTCCAGAGATCGATACGCGTACCGATCGGTACCGACATCGGGCGTACCGGGTATCGGAGCGGTATCGAAGAAAGCTCCGGAACCGGAGACCGGAACCGGCATGCTACTGGAAGTAGATGCTCTGAGTACCGGTATCGGTTGCGGTACTGGAATCGGAACCGATTGTCGCGGTACCGATGGCGGTGCAGCATTAATGAAAGTCAGTAAGGCCTGCTGCATGGATTGTACCGCCACAACTGCCTGGAAGTCGGTACCGGTGTTAGCCGGTACCCCAGAGCAGTCTAACAGGAGATCGGTCGAGGCCGTGCCATCGATGTCTACCTGTAACCCCATAGGAGGAGCTTTGGAAGCCGGAGCTTCCCGCCGGGGTTGTTTGGCTGGGGCAGGGTCCTCAGGGTCAATTGCAAGGGCCTCTCGCTGCTTAGAGGGAGATTTGCCTTTTGAGGACTTGCCCGAAGAATGTTTGGTTACCTGAGATCCATCAGGAGAAGAAGACCTGAAGGATGTTGATGCTGGAGTATCGGTAGAAAACAGCATATGAAATTTAGCTGCTCGGTTCTATAAGTCCCTTTTGGACATCAGAGAGCAGGATGGACAATCCAGAATGGAATGGTCAGGCCCCAAACATTTAAGACACCACTCATGGGTGTCTGTAACTGAAATAGTACCGGTACACTTAGTGCATTTTTTAAAACCAGAAGCTGGTTTTTCCATGAGGGAGACCTGAGAAGGCCTAGAAGCCTCACAGAAAAAATGCACCAAGTGTAGGAAAAAGTAATATTTTTTTTAAATAAACGAAAAAAGGACCGGCGGTACCGGTCTGGAATCGGGGAAGGCAGACACGCGGTCAAAGAAACAAATTAAAATAACAATTTCTTCAGCGGTGACAGGAACACGACCTGCTGGCTCTGCGGAAAAAGAAGAACTGAAGAGAGTTGGTCAGGAAGGCGGGAAGGCAGCACGCATGCGCTGTGGGAGGCCCCAAAAGCTTCCTTTCTGGGAAGCTGGGGAGCTTTCCTGCGCAGGCTCCGTCGGTTCCGACGTACCCATATGTGAGGACTCATTCCTGCTTGTTCCTGGAGATACAGCACAGACAGCTGAAGAAAGATTCCTCATCAGAGTTCCATGCAAGCAGCATACTGGTACAGGTAAAGAAGCACTTAGAGATATTTCCTCTCTGTCACCTCTTCACCATTCTGTCTCTGTTCAGTTGATTAGCTCTTCCCAACCCTCAATTCTCGTTTGTGAATCCTTTCCTCCTCCCTCCCGCCCCCGCATACATTCTTGGGAGACGTAAATAAAATGTTTTATAGAATATGGTTAATTATGTGAAGGTGAAAAACTGCCAGGTCACACTGCCCAGCTTTTTGTACTCCATAATCTAATCCACAGCCTCATTCATCTACTGATTATGATACTGCAGAATAAGGCTGAGCTCAAACCCTGCAGATCTGTATCGCCTTATCAGCTGTTTAACCAAGGCCTTGACAGCTGCCCTAATGCCCTGTGCTCCAAGTACATCATAAATATGCAAGAGAAAGGAAGGCAGCAAGGGAAGGGGGAAGAAAGATCAATTATTTCTTTTTGTCTTTTCCCAATATCACCATTAATGCAACCCCCACACCATCAACTCAACCCCCATTACATCATCATCCCAACCCCACCCTGCCTCTGCCCCTGAGCTACCATCATTCCAACCCCACACTGCCTCTGCACGACCATTTGGATATGGCTTTAGGATTTAATTACTTGCCTTTCCAAATCAGAGTTCAGCACTTCCTTTTGCTATGACAGAGCTGTGGGAGAGAAACCAATGTTGCAGGAGCAGGGGCCGCCGGCAGAGCTCCATGGTGGAATGCTTTTGCCCCACTGGCAATGGGGGGCTGTTTAGCAGAAGCAAAGATTGGGCTATCTCTGATCAATTTCTTTGACTGGGTGACCAGAGAGTTGGATCGGAGAAGATCACTAGTTGTGGTGGACTTAGATTTCCACAAGGCCTTTGATACATGTCCTCATTGGTGAGTTATAAATAAACTGAATGCCATGGGTATGGGCCCTAAAGTGATAGACTGAGTTAGAAACTGGTGGAATAGAAGGTGACAGAGAGTAATGGTAAATGAAGCTCACTCTGAGGATAGGGCCGTAGCCAGTGATGTGCCACAATGTTGCGGAAGGGCTATTGGGAAAGGTTTGCCTCTTTGTGGATGACATTAAAGTCTGAAACAGAATAGATACCCTGGAAGGTAGCAATAATATTGGAGACTAGTGAAGCTTGAAGAACGTTCTAGAAGTTGGCAACTAAGATTTATCACTGAAAAGAAGTAGGTTCATGCATTTGGACTACAAATACCCAAAGGAGCAGTACATTATAGGGAGTTAAGTACTTCTGTGCACGAAGAAGAGCAGGACCCAGAGGTGATCGCATCTGATGCTCTTAAAGTGTCCAAAGAGGTAAAAAAAGGCAAAGACAAATGCTAGAAAGATGCTTGAGTGCATAGGGAGAGAAATAGCCAGCAGGTAAAAGGAGGCGCGATAGTGCTTCTGGTGAGCCCTCTTGCGGCGTACAGTGCACACTTCTACACAATGCACCTTCAAAAGGATATAAACAGGATGGCGCCAACCCAGAGCCGAGCTTTAAAATGATTAGTGATCTTCATACAGCATATGGGGAAAATCTTAACATTCTCAATACATACTCTTTGGAAAAAAGACAGGAGAAGGGATATGTGACAGAGACATTTGAATATCTCCATTGTATAAAAGCACAGGAGGCAGGCCTCTTTCAATTGAAAGGAAACTCAGGAACAAGGGATCATAGGATGAAAATGAAAGGGGTTAGACTAAGGAGTAATCCAAGGAAATATTTCTTTAAGAAAAGGTGGTGAATGCTTGGAACAGCCTCCCAGAAGAAGTGGTGGAGACAAAAACTGAATTCAAGAAAATATGAGACACATATGGGACAAGCACAGTGGATCTCTGAGGGAGAAGAAGGAATTGTAGAACTTAGTAGTCAGTTTGGATGGGCAGACTGGAGAGGCCAAATGGTCTTAATCTACCATCATTTTCTCAGTTTCTATATTTCCTTCTGGTACCAGCATATCCCTTCAGCTTGACAAGGGGCAGCATCCAGAGATTTCCTGGGTGTTTCCAGAGACCCAGCAATTTCATTAAAAATCCCGGAGTCTCTGCATGAACCCTGGAGAGCTTCCAGGTATGCAAATACCTCAGAGGTATAAATAAAGCACAAGGTACAAATCATTTTAAGTGGAAAGGAAGATTTAGAATGGTAATGAAAAAAAGCACCAAAAAAACCCTGGACTGGCCTAACATTTCTCAGGATGATATTCAAAAGGACTAATCCATACAGTGGCTGCCACTATATGGATAAGTCCCTGTCTATACATTTTTTTTCTTTATTTTATTTATGCACATAGCAAGAAATACATTTCAAGCAATAACACTTGCCTTACATAAGTACAACCTAGTCAACGTCACAGAAAAAGGGACTAGTGACACGTTTCCATTAGCTACTTTGAAGCAATAACACAAAGAGAAATAGACATGAGCAGGTAAGTCAGTCATTAAAGAAACAAACTCTTACAAGAAAATAACAAATTATATCTATTATCTTTCTGCCCTACACATTTTTTAGGAGAGATCCAATAAAAATAAAATACTGCTTCACAACATGAAAGGCAAATACAGATAACTGCCTAGACACCGGACCCACCTAATATCTGCGAATATACAGTAAATAACAACATCCAGCTTCCTAGGTGACAGCTGACAGACGAGAACTTATAAAGGCGGCCAGCTGGGAAGATTCATAGAAAATATAAGATACAGATTGTAATTTTATCATACATTTGCATGGGAATTTAAAAAAAAAAAAAACACTCCCCTACTGAGTCACCTCTGGCTTCAGATCAAAAATTCACTCCTTCACTTCAGTGTGTCCCAAGCTAAATCTGGAAAAAAATGCACAGACATCCCTTTAAATAGGACAGATCGCTTTTTAAAGTACAATTTAAGCAGCCACTCCCGATCGGAAGTCAATGCCAGAATTATCATCAATGTAGCAGGTGTAACTGTGTCCAAAACCAATGTCTCCAATAACTCCAAAACATTTAAAATATCCATAAGAGGGTTCACTCATCGGGAGATTCCGCCCCCTCTCCCACAGATTTCTTCCCCGTTGGTACATAGTAAATCCTAGTAAAGGGGGGGGGGGGGACTCAGGTGAAACTCCCAAGGCTTCAGTTAAATAAACTTTTCCCTTACAGCAACCATAGGTGATGTAGGAAAGTTTAATAAGCACAGGTTTGTGGCTGTCTTCTGGTTTTCTAAGATCTCAATTTTAAATTTCTGGCCAGTCGTCCATAAATTTTCAACGGCACTATATGGATAGTGCCACTGAAAATTCTTAAGAACTGCCCCGGCACTGGCTGGAAAGTGTTGGAGCCAAGATGGAGCGTGGGCATTTCCCCTAACCCTATGGATAGTTGGTAATATTCAGCTGCTAACTGTATAGAAAAAAGGCTTCTCTAAATTAAAATGCTTAGCTAGATGGACAGCAGCGGAATATCACCCTATCTGTAGAGGGGAAGGGGTGGTCACCGCTCTCCACATATATTCAGCACACTCACTGTTCAGATAGTGGCACCGAATAAATGGGATAATTTAAATACCACAGCCAATGTTTAAAACAAACGTTGACCACTGTGTTTGAATATTGAGCCATCCCTTTTTGAAATGACTAAGGAACAGAACTTATTCTGAATTGCATTTTTTTATATTTCTATAATTGTTCTTTCACATTGAAAGCACAGAGTATGTTGTACAGAAAAGTGAAAGAAAGTCCTACTATAAAGCACAGTTACTTACCTGTAACAGGTGATCTCGGAGAACAGCAGGAATAAGTCTTCACATATGGGTATCGTCGGTACCGACGGAGCCTGCGCGGGAACGCTCCCCAGCGTCCAATAAGAAAGTTTTTGGGAGCATCCCACAGTGCCTGCGTGCTGCCTTCCCGCCTTTCCCAACCGCCTCTCTCCAGTTCGAGTTTTAAAGCTGAGACAAAGAGAGAGAGAGAGGGAAGGAAAGATAGATAGAGAGATACAACTCCTAGGGGAGGTGGGTGGGTTGTGAAGACTTATTCCTGCTGTTCCCAGAGATCACCTGTTACAGGTAAGTAACTGTGCTATCTCCAGGAACAAGCAGGAATGAGTCTTCACATATGGGGACTCCCTAGCTGCAGATGCCAGGGAGAGACCCCAGGGTTGTGTGTCCTTGAAAAAGGCTCCATCTCCCCCCATGGATCTCTGGCATCCAACCAGGGTAGGTGGGTAGGAGTTGATTAGGAATGGAACAGGTGTTTGAGAACAGCCTGACCAAACGAGGCATCCCGGCGGGAGTCCTTGTCCAAACAGTAATGGGCTGTGAAGGTATGAACCGAGGCCCAGGTGGCCGCTCGACAGATTTGGTCGATGGACACAGAGTTTAGATGAGCCATTGAGGCTGCCATGGCCCTCACATTGTGAGCTGTGACATGGCCTTCCAGAGAAAGGTTCCTACTCTGGTAGGCGAAAGAAATACACTGAGCAATCCAGTTGGACAGTGTTCTCTTAGAAACTGGAAGTCCTAAATGGGAAGGATTAAAAGAGTTGTGAAGACTTTCTATGTTGCTGTGTTCTTTGTAAGTAAAAGGCGAGAGCTCTTTTACAATCCAAAGTATGAAGATTCCTCTCTGCACTTGATGCATGAGGTCCTGGAAAAAAGACAGGTAAGTATACCTCTTGGTTCAGATGAAAAGGCAAGACCACTTTGGGCATAAAGTGTGGATTGGTCCTGAGGACTACCTTATCATGATGGAACCTTGTATAAGGAGGATTAGCCACCAAGGCTTGCAACTCACTGATGCGACGTGCTGAGGTGACTGCAATGAGAAAGATAACCTTCCAAGAAAGAAATTTCAAGGAGGTGGTGGCTAAAGGTTCAAAGGGTGGCTTCATAAGCTGGCCAAGAACCAGATTTAAGTCCCATGCCACTGGAGGTGGTCTAATGGGAGGTTTAGTTAAAAGAAGGCCTCTCATGAATCTTGCTATAAGAGGATGAGAGGAAATAGACTGTCCATTGAGAGGCTTGAGGGATGCTGCAATAGCACTCAATGGACTCTTACTGAATTTGTTTTAAGGCCTGCATGGGATAGATGCAGAAGATACTCTAGTAAAGAATTCAGAGGTATTGCAAGAGGGTTAAGACCCTTCTCTGAACACCAAATGGTAAATCCTTTCCATTTGAAAGCATAAGAACGTCTAGTGGAAGGCTTTCTAGAAGCATGAAGAATATCTCTGACTTGCTGAGAGAGATGAAAAACTTAAAGGTCTAGGCCTTCAGCAACCAGGCCCTGAGATGGAGAGACTGGGGGTTTGGGTGCCACAACGTTCCATCTTCCTGGGATAGAAGATCTGGGGCAGAGCCCAATTCCAGGGAGGGAGCTTGAGAGAGATGCAGAAGTAGAGGGTACCACACTTGGCATGGCCAATGTGGTGCTACGAGGATCATGGAACCTCGGTCTCTCTGAAGCTTGAAAAGTGTTTTGGGAATTAGGGGAATGGGTGGAAAGGCATAAAATAAAGGAAGTCTTGACCCCAATGAAGAAGGAAGGCATCCTTGGCCTGAACCCCCTGACACGGAATTCTGGAACAGAACCGGGGAAGTTTGGCATTCCACGGACTTGCAAAGAGGTCTATGTCCGGGGTTCCCCAAATTCGAAAAATCCTGGCTACCTGGACCATGTGGAGGGACCACTCGTGTGAAAGCAGAACTCGACTGAGTCTGTCTGCCCAAGAGTTTTGAACGCCTGGAAGATATACTGCCATAAGATGAATCTGATGCTCTCTGGCGAAGGCCCACAGTCGCAAAGCTTCGTTGCAAAGCGACAGAGAGCCAGTCCCTCCCTGCTTGTTCACATAGAACATGGCTACTTGGTTGTCCGTGTGGATGAGGACTGTCCTGTAGCTGAGCAGGGAGTGTAACACTCTGAGAACTAAGTAAATTGCTCTGAGTTCCAAGAGATTGATGTGTAGAGGAGTCTCCTGTGGAGACCAGATGCCCTGGGTGGAGAGATCTTGCAGATGAGCTCCCCAACCCATTGGAGAGGCATCTGTAGTAAGGGTTGCTTGGGGAAGTGACTGTTGAAAATGGGACCCCAGCAACAGGTTTTGAGAGGACCTCCACCACTGGAGAGACCAAAAAAGGCGACTGGAGTTTGCTATTTTGTCTGACAGGCAACCTGATGCCTGAGTCCATTGGGTGGACAAAGTCCATTGAGCTGCCCTCATGTGAAGGCGAGCATATGGAACCACATGCACGGTGGATGCCATGTGGCCTAAGAGTTGTAACATTTCCTGAGCAGTTAAATGGGACTTTAACTGTATTTGGGAGGCTAACTGCACCAAGCGTAGGCAACGAGCCTGAGGATGATAGGCCCTTGCAGTTGTGGTATCCAGGACAGCCCCTATAAACTCCAGAGATTGAGTAGGGGTGAGATTGGATTTTGGGATGTTTATTACCAGTCAATGTTCCCTCTAATTTTCTGTAGGCTATGTGCGCATAAAATATCAGCTGTGCAGCTTTTGAAGGAAGGTTAAATTTGTGTGCGCCACATAATGACAGAGTTATATACTTTAAAATTTGACTACACGTCAGAATATAGTATGTACACCACATTGATTTTAATCAAATTAAATGAAAATAGACTACTAAATGAAGCAGAAAATTTCTAGTAATTGCAATCACAACTTTTAAATTTTAAGACGTCTGTGTTTTCTATCAGAATCAGAACCATCATTTTTGTGCGCTCTGTTGTAAAGTATGTGCGCTCACTCAGCAAGGTGTGTGCGCGCGCACACGCGCACAGCTTAGAGGGAACAGTGTTACCAGTCCCAAATACTGAAGGACACGCATTGTGCAGGTTAGAAAAGTCTTGGCCTCTGACTGAGAGGGAGCTCGAATGAGCCAGTTGTCTAGATATGGGAAAACGAATATTCCCAGGGTGCGTAGAAATGCAGCTACTACTGCCATGCATTTTGTGAACACCCTTGGTGCGGAGGCCAGACCGAAAGGAAGCACCCTGTATTGGTAGTGCTTTTCTCCAAAAAGGAACCGAAGGAACCTTCTGTGTGTTGGATGGATGAGGACATGGGTGTACGCATCCTTGAGATCTAGAGAACAAAGCCAGTCCTGACTCTGAAGGTATGGAAGCAGAGCACCGAGAGAAATCATCTTGAATTTCTCCTTGAATAAAAATTTGTTCAATTCTCTGAGATCTAAGATGGGTCTGTAGCCCCCTGTTTTCTTTGGAATAAGAAAATAAGGGGAGTAGAACCCTAGTGCCTTGCTGAAGAAGAGGTACTTCTTCTATTGCCCCTTGGGCAAGAAGGGTGGCAATCTCCTGACCCAGAAGGTCGAGGAGAGATGTTGGAGAATTGAACTGTTTCACTATGGTGTGAGGGGGAAGGCTTAAGAAATGAAGCTTGTACCCTTCCCTTATGATAGAGAGTGTCCATTGCTCTGCTGTAATTTGTTCCCATCTGGGAGCAAAGTAAGTCAACCTTCCTGGAATGGTAAGGGGCTCTGGTTCCTCCAGAGCCAGAAAGGCTAAGTTCTCTAGCTGCAAGTCAAAGGCCCTGAGGAGGCTGAGGCTGCTGGGTCATGGCAGGCCTAGCAGCCTTTGATTTGGCCCGTTTAGGTGGTTGCTGACGCTTTGCAGCAAAACGACCTGCAGAAGATGCCTGCTGACCATAAGCAGGATAGTATCTTCCCTTTTTGGAAAAAGATGTCTTTTTGAACAATCTTTTCTTAACAGGAGCAGAGGTAGGACTTTGAAAGTTGATCCAAAGCAGAGTTTTCAGCATCCATCTGATTGGCCTTTGCTTGCCAATCCTTACCAAAAAGGTTTTCACCTGTACAAGGGATATTCTCTAATTCATCTTGTACCCAGAGCTCCAAATCAGAAGCTTGTAGCCAAGCAATTCTGCGTGCCCCTATGGCAATAGCCGAAGCTCTGCTTACACACTCAAAAGAGTCAAAGGCTGCACGGTTGGAAAATTTGGAGGCATCTTGGGCATGTTTGAGCCAAGTGAGAAACTCCTGCCTTTTATCCTCTGAAATAAAAGGGGTTAAAGTCTGCAGATGATCTGTGACTTCTTTTAGAAACATTCCTATATAGAGACTATAGGAGTTGATCCTGGCAGCTAGCATAGAAGCTTGGAAAACTCTTCGGCCAAAAGCATCTAGGGTCCTGCATTCACGCCCTGGAGGATTAGATGAGTGTCTCTTTGCACTCTATCTTTCTCATGGCAGACTCTACCACAATAGAGTGGTGAGGAAGCTGAGTCTTGTGGAAGCCAGGACAAGGAGGGACACGATACATGGTGTCTATCCTGCGAGAATGAGGAGAGGTGGTAAGAGGTGTCTCCCACATCCTCAACATGAGATCATACAGAATCTCATGGATAGGTAAAGTAGCTGCCTCTTTAGGAGTTTTAGGATATTGTAAAATATCTAACTCCTTGGCTCTGGGTTATGACTCAGGGGCCACTGTGATGGAGAGGCCCCTAGCCACTTCCCTAATGAAGTCTTGAAAAGACAAGTCTTCTGGAGGAGACATTCTTCGTTTAGGAGAAGACTCCTGAGGAAGAAGTAAAGATGCCTCGACAGAACCCTCAGACTCATCAGAGTCTTCAGAGGAATCGAAGTATCGCCTGTCTGGATGCTCCTGTAAAGCCCGATAGCCGTACCAAGTAGGATCGGTATCGGGAGTAACCGGTACCGGTTCGGTACCGATGGGCATCATAAGACAGGGTACCGTTGCAGTCGACACCGAAGCCGATGCAATCGGTACCGGCACCAGGAGTGATGCCGGTGTCGGAGCCAGTACCGACAACGGGGATTGTTGCGGTACCGGAAGCGTCGCAGCCGTATGAATGCCGACAGGGTGCGCTGCATGGCCAGAATCTTTTGATCCATCAACGCCTCCATTGTCTGGATGTTGGTACCAGTGGGAGCCACCGGTACCCCAGAACACGGCAACAAGGTGATCTGTCGAGGCCAAGCCATCGATGTCAACCTGTGACCCCATAGTTAACGCTTTGGAAGCCAGAGCTTCCCGCCGGGGTAATTTTGCCGGTGCGGAATCCTCGAGGGCAAGCCCGGAGGCATCTCGATGCTTGGAGGGAGATCTACCCTTCGAGGACCGGCTAGATTTATGCTTGGTTACCTGAGATCCATGTGAGGAAGAAGCAGCCCTGGAAGACGTCGATGCCACCGAAGCTGCATCAGAGGGAAACAGGCTACTGAGCTTGGCTGCTCGGTTCTGCCGACCTCTTTTAGACATCATGGTACAGGACATACAATCCGTGATGGAATGGTCAGGCCCCAAACATTTTAGACACCAGTCATGGGTGTCGGTGACAGAAATAGTACCGCCACATTTTGTGCACTTTTTGAACCCGGAAGCGGGCTTCTCCATGAGGAAAATATTTTTAGGCCTAAGACCCAAAAACTGAAAATGCACAGTGACGAAAAGATAAATTGTTTGGTTTTTTTTTAAAGAAAGAAAAGAAAAGACCGGCGGTACCGGTCCGACGTCGAAGAAGGCAGACGCGACACAAAAGAATTAAGAAAAAATAAAGAACTTCTTCTGCGGTGACAGGAACACGACCTGCTGGCTCCGCGGAAAAGAAGAACTGGAGAGAGGCGGTTGGGAAAGGCGGGAAGGCAGCACGCAGGCGCTGTGGGATGCTCCAAAAGCTTTCTTATTAGATGCTGGGGAGCGTTCCCGCGCAGGCTCTGTCGGTACCGATGATACTCATATGTGAAGACTCATTCCTGCTTGTTCCTGGAGATTGCATTTAAAATTGTGTTTTTTAGATAGCAGAATGTGGGAAATGTTCAAGCATGTTAAGACTTTTGCAAGATACTGTATGGTCACCTAAGCTGTTTTGCTCTCACAATTTTTGCTGTCTTCCTTCTCATTTGGTTTCCCTGGTTTTTTTTAACCGCTTTGTGAATTGGCCGGCTGTGAACAAACCATGTCTCAAGAGCAGCCAAGGGACCCAATTTGAGAGTGAGATGTTTAACCTGTCTTGGATATCTGACTTACACCCCTAGAGCACTGCTGTATCTGTAGTCCTTGCTTCGGATGGATCCTCAGAAACCCACTACTAGCCCACAATTCTCTGGTCTCTCTTCAAAACAAATAAATCTTCATCCAAGCACTCAGCAGTTTGGCAGCTCTGCTTTCCTACCCCATGAGAGGGCTGAAATGGATTTGGCTGGATTTGAAAGTTTCATGTCTGCTCTCTTTCTTGATGTGTTCCTTATCTTTATTGTTTATAGGGTCTGAAAGGTTGCAATTAAGCCTCGTTTCTCTAGGCTCACTGTTATTGCAGAAAGTGTATTTATAATCTCATTAAACTGATCCTCTGAATTACACCAATAAACATCGCACAGAAGCGGAGAGAAACTCAGCAGATAACTGTCCTGTCCTGCCCCTCCTTGTCAAAAGATGCTTTACGTAAGTACCACCTAGTCTACGTCACAGAGAAAGGGACTAGTGACATGTTTCCACTCGTTACTTTGAAGTTATGGAGATTTTTCTCTCTGTTTTGGGCTTAGAGGCTGCCTCCTATTCCTTTGGATTTCCAGTTCAATCAGAAACTGCCTCAACTGATGTTATGGTGCCAAGAGTCTTTGTGGGTAGTTACTTGGGTGGGCTTTCCCCGATTTTTCCCTCCTCTCTCCTACTTCCCCCTTCCAGCCTGACCATCACAGTGACAAAATCCAAGTGAGAGGTGTGAACTGCTGCTGCCCCAGGAATCCTGAACAAATGCACTCTTAAGCCAGCCACAAGATGCTGCTGCTGCTCATGTAACAGCTGGGAGTCTCTCTCTCTCTCTCTTTCTTTTCCACAGCCACAGGAAAGTACCATGACAGGAACATGAAAGATATGAAGGGGGCTGCTAGACTCAATAGAACGCAAGCCTGATATAAAGGGAACAAACCTCGAGTGCGCTATAGGTGAGCTCATGTTTTATTCCATGCTCTATTATGCATTTTTATGGGATTGTTTTGAGGGGAGTGGTGATGAAAGGGGACAGAATATTAATTGAGAGTACAAGCATGACCAGAAAAAAAATGTTCATTTGACATGCTATCTCCCAGAGTGCCATGCAATTAATTGTCTGCAGAATATCCTCTCTGCCTGTGCATGCAGGCAGGACGGCACCCTGCCCACACCTTTGTTTCAGGGTCAGCAGTGCTCAGATGATTTAATTGCTGGCTGGAAGCCTTCCAAGACCAGGGGAAATCTTCTTGGCAGCTGTAGCATAATGTGGCTCTATTCTGAGAAAGGGGGAATTAAAACTCTATACTGAAGCCAATCAGATTGTGTGAAAAGAAACAGAATCTTCTGCTAGGAGTAAGATATATTCCAGCCCATAGCAGCTCTGTACGTAATATCATCCGAAGCATAGCCTACCATGGGATTGGCTGAGGGCTTTCTGTTATACCAGCCAGTGCCACCACGCCTTGCCAGGTGGCCACTGGCCAGGCAAGCAATGTCATGCCCACTGCTCTGTTCCTGCAGGCTCTGCCACACCCAGCTATAAACACACTTGATACTGGCAGCAAGTCGCCATGCAGACAGGGCTACCTTTAGAAAACAAACTATCAGGCTGATGTAGAAACCTGTGCTATTGTTAGCAAAGGCATTTGCACAGTATTTGCACCAAATGTTCTGCACTAGTGTGGGCGCAGATTGCAAGAAGAAATCTAACGCAAGCATAAACTGCACAGATGCCATCACTAAAGGAAGCGGCACATCGTGCATTTAAATCCATAAAGACGCATATTAATGAAGCAATTAGCTATGCAGCACAGATGCAGTAAAGGATGCAGAAGGCCTAACCTAACATGAAATTTTAATGTGAGATTTGAGGAGGCGTTAAGGATTAGCTTGAGATCTGCCTGTTTTTTCAACGTACAGCACCTTCAACCTTCTCAAGCTTTACTGAAGAGAAGAGAGTAAGAGACTGCTGAAAAAATGGCAGGAGAAGCGGGCCGGAGCAATGTTATGCGCATGTGCTGGATTGCTATTTGGTGCAGAACTTCTGCTCAGACTCATGTTGCTATGTGCCAGATAGCAATCCAGCACATGTGCACAGGTGCCTTTTTGTGCTAACACAGACACATGTGACCACTCCTTGGGTTTTTTGACGTAATCTTGGGTTTCAATTTCAGATCTTGGGTTTTTTAAGGCCGCGGCCGCAATCTACGCGTCATTTTACATCATTTTCAGGACTCCGGTGACATCACTTCCGTATTCTCTCCTCTCTCTGAGACCGACTCCTCTCTCACATGACCAAGGCTAAAAGAGAGAAATAAAACGGAGGGGCAGCCACTCATAGTAAGCGTGCCAATCTAGTCATTGCCGGGTACATCACTTCCAGTTACGCAACTTCCTTACGTCACTTCCTGTTATGTCATTTTTTGTCGGTCTTAGGATTTTCTTGTCGATCTCGTGGATTTTATTGCTTGATCTTGGGTTTCGGAAAATTTTTGAGTGGTCACAACATGCTTGGCTTAATCTCCTGATTTTTAGTCAGATTCTTTTGTGCAGAGCTGGTTTGAATGCTGTTTGCTTACAGCATCACTACACTAAACCTGCATGAGGAAAGCCTGTCCGAGAGTTTTTGCACAGGGTTTCTGCATTGAGCTGTATATCTAAAAGTAAAACTGCTCTTTCTTGTTATCTCTGAACAGTTAGAATCAGTAAAAATGCCCTGAAATTTTGAACAAATCCATGTAAATACAGGTTTAAGAAAAAAAATCAGAAACCAATTTAAGTGGTTTGAAACAAATTTATCTGAATAAAACTGAGTTACATGCTCACAGTAAATTGGTCTCCTGAGGTTCCCTTTATCCAGTTCTTGAATATGGGATGAAAATATTTCAGGATCCAGTAAACGGAGTTACTTACCTGTAACAGGAGTTCTCCATGGACAGCAGAATAAGTCAGCCACACTTGGTGATGTCATCTGATGGCCCCGAGACGGAAGTACTCTCCATAGCTCAGAAGGGCTTTCGCCCTTCTGAGCATGGGCCAACTGGCCATGCCCCCCGGCCCGCCCCTAGCTAGCTAGTTCATCACTAGCTGAGCCTTAGCTGCTAGGAGGTGGGCACTGGTCAGAGGCCGAGCCCTTCCCAGGGGAGGTGGGCGGGTATGTGTGGCTGACTTATCCTGCTGTCCACGGAGAATGCCTGTTACAGGTAAGTAACTCTGTTTTCTCCTAGGACAAGCAGGATGAGTCAGCCACACTTGGTGCCTCTCAAGTTGTCCTGCGATGTGGTGGAAAGGGGGAGGCCAAGATCAGGTTCAGGTGACACTTTATCAGGGCTGGATATTGTAATGGTGTGCCCTGGGTAAGTGGTGGCGGTGGCAACGTGCAGTGTGTACGCACATGGTACAATGTGCTGCGTGTAGCACTGTGTAGACCTGCAGTCCCACATCGCACCTACGCAGCAGCAGTTGTGAGAGTATATGGTCTCAGTGGGCAGCTGCAGGGTAAATGGTCTCAGTGGGCAGCTGCAGGGTAAATGGTCTCAGTGGGCAGCTGCAGGGTAAATTGTCTCAGTGGGCAGCCGCAGAGATGCTGCTACAGAGGGAGTCCCACATCCCACCAAGCAGTAGCGCCGAGTTAACCACTGCGAGTGGGGATAACCACGGTATCAATGTTGGAAGTGCTGCAAAAGTGGTGCAAGATTGAGATGCGCAGCAGAAGGGAGTCCCACGTCCCCCTGAGCAGTAGCGTCGCGTTAACCACTGTGAGCAGGGATAGCCACAGTATCAATATCTACAGTAGATCAGCAACAATATCGACAGTGCTACAAGAGCGATTATTAACACCACAAAGGACATGAGCCATGAGTCAGTTCATGACTTGGTCAGGTGTGTCCAGGCGGGAGGTAGCAGTTAAGACGCTGAGACTGCTAGGTGACGCGTTTGTCCATGTTGCATGTAGACCCCGAGACTGCTAGTCGACGCATTTGTCCATGTTGCATGTGTTGTATGTAGTGCTAGCAGGTCTCCCTGCCACAAGTGTGGGCCACAGGTTGTCAATGGATCCTAAGGCACCGCTAGAGCCCTGTTTTCGCCCTAGGCCAGGCTTGAGCCTCTGCTTGAGCCCATGGCTGATCCGGGCCGATGGTGGAGCATGCACGCTGTCACGTGATTCATGGACAAGCTGTCCAGCAGGAATAAGGGATAAGCTATACAGCTGTCAAGACTAACGGAAGGCACTGAGGGTGGACTGAGGACTGATGCTGGGGGGTGCCATGGCAGCCGTTTCAATCGCAGTGCATTGCAGATGGACGACAACTGTAAAAGGGTCAGGCTCAGACTTATGTGTTGTAGAGCCGGATGATTGGGAAACACTGGTGCCGGCCAGTGAGTGATGAGGGCCTCGCATTATGCCTTTTAAAAGTCACACTTCGTGTGAGCCTTTTAACAGTCGCACTTTGTGTGAGCAGGGTGTGGCTGCTGCCGAAGGGTGGAGTTCCAACAAGCAGGTTTGTTTGACAGTTGATCCTGCCTTCCAGCACTGCCTGTGCTCCAGTGGGAGGGCACAGCCTGGATCATTGGTGTTGTGGCACCATGGTGATGCGTAGTAATTTCCACATGATCCTCAGACAGGCCTTGAACCTGTGACCTTCCGGTCAGATACATATTGTGGTGAACCCGAGTGCTGACCCAGCCTGGATCACTGGTGTTGCGGCACCGTGGTGATGTGTGGTAATTCCCACATGATCCTCAGTCAGGCCTTGAATCTGTGATCTTCCGGTCAGATACACATTGTGGTGAACCAGAGTGCTGACCTTGGTTGACCATGAGGAGATCGAAGACTGGTGATTCCCCGGCTGGCCTGGAGCCTGCCGCTCTGCGTTCGTGCACACAGTGCTACAGAGCCTGCTGGGGCCTGTCTAGTGCGGAGTTCTCTCCGCAGGGTTGTTGTGGTAATGTCCAGCTCCTCCACGAGGTGTGGGATGGTCAGTACCCTCTTCAGAGGTGTGCTGCTATCACATGTTCATGAGGAGTACCTGTGGGGAGCACAGGTATGCAGCATGCGCCCTGTATTGGCAGCTATAGGTATGCAGCATGCGCCCTGTATTGGCAGCTATAATCTGATCACGTAGCCCGTCAGCAAGAGAGCGGCTGCCCTTTGGCAGTGCTGCGGAGTCCGCGAAGTGGAAGGGGCCTTGGTTTCTGACCTTCTCTTCTTTGATAGGCTGGTCTATGCAGGGGAAAATGCAGTGCCATGATCAGTAGATGGCACCACTAGGGGATGTCTCAGGGGTGCCAGGGCTGTCTAAATGCTGAACCTGTTTCCTGGTTCCGGAAGCCGTGCACAAACCAGTGGGCGATGAGGGACTTCCTCTGTATGACCATGCACTGACCAGGGGCCCTGAGGGTCTCCTCTGTGCCTGGGGAATTGGGAATGTCATCTTTCACATTCTTAAGGCAATTGGTCGTAGATGCAAGTCATGCCCTGCAGTCAAATGTGAGTGGCTCCTGATTTTCTTGTCTGTGCAATCAGAGGGAGATTGCCCAGCCTTTCCTTGGAAGCCCCAAGGAGTGCGGTCTCATCCACATCTGCGAGTGTCTCCTGTCTCTCTTGGCTGTGCAATCGTAGGGGAATTGGTCCAGCCTTTCTTTGGAGGCCACAAGGAATGCGTCTCATCCACATCTGGCGGATAGTCGCATAGAAGTTGGGAGATTGCCAGGCTTCCTTCGGAGGTGTCCAAGGAATGTGTCTTGTCCACATCTGGTGGGGTGCCAAGCCTCCCCTTTGGGACCACAAGGGGAGCTTCTCATCTCTGTCGTCCTTTGGAGGCCCACAAGGGGTGCAACTCACTCAAGTGTCCTTAGTCCTTGGACTACTATTCTGACGACTTGGGCCAGCACTCAAGTCCAGACCGAGTGGCCTGTGTATTTCCCTTAGAGGGCTGACTTAAGACTCCGCCTTTTGGTTTGCAATATCCCATGTGGACTGTGTGATGATATGAGGTCAATAGCCTCAGTTGGGGTCTGAGATGGGGTACTGCCGCCGCTGTTTGTGTGTGTGTGTGTGTGACTGGAAGCAATGCATGCTTTCTAGTCTGTGGTGATTCCTGGTGATCCAGTGTTCTTGGGTTTCTCGGCAGTGTAAGTGGAAGTAGATTTCCAGGCTGTTCTGATGATGTAATGAGTTAACAGACTGTGTCCAAGGTCACATTCTTGGATTTTTTCGGCGCTGTAACTGGAAATTAGATTTTCAGGCTGTTCTTGATAGGCATTGGGGTTAAGTGACTTTGTCCAAGGTCACATTCTTAGGAGGCTGTAAAAGGCACCCTGGAGAATGACAGGGTTGCGATTGCTGATTTCGAATGGATGCTTAACCTGGCAGAGACTTGCTCCAGGTCACATGGAGTGTCAGAAGCAGGAATTGAACCATGAGTAATGGTTCCCAGTCCCATCCTCTTCTGTTCTCCTTTCCATCTACTCCCCTGCACCATTTCCATTTCTACTGTCAGGGCCGTTGTTGTCCTGGCTCCCTAGAGCTCGTCAAGGAGGGGAGCTGTACGTGCTGCAAGCGGTGTGACAGCGTGGGTGCCAGCCTGAAGCTTCCGTGGTCAGCGTGGAGAGCAAGTTTTCACCTCGATACTGCCAGCTGAGATGGTATGTAATCCTGGGATCCTTCTGTCTTTAGTTTGCTGGAGCAGCTGGCGATTAGGCTGTATGTGGAGGAGGCGGCGATTGAGGGTCGGGTGAGATGTTCCACCGTAGGAGAGGCTTTGTTCGAAGCACAGGAAGGTGGAATGGCCCGCTGCTATTGATCCAAAAAATCACAGTTTTGCGATTTATTTTTACAACCTGCTGCCACTATTGTGTCTTCTTATATTAGGGACACTGGGGATTTTTTGGAACATCTGGCCACATGTACAGCGACCTCCACCTACACTTATCTAGTGTCTCTGGATGTCCAATCGTTATACACCAATATTGATCAGCGGGAGGTGTTGGCAAGATTGGCATCACATCCGTTGACTTTACCGGATCGCATTCCGAGACAATTTATTCTTGATCTATTGGATCTGGTGTTGAATAACAATTTTTTTGTTTACCAGCGACAACACTATCTTCAAATTTACGGGATTGCCATGGGTGCTACAGTGGCACCTTCTATTGCTACGCTATACATGGGTTGGTTTGAGGAGGCATTCATTTATTCTCACCCATTGTATACCTTTATCCCCTTTTGGCGGCGTTTTTTGGACGATGTTTTCTTTATATGGACTGGCACAATGGAAGATCTAGAAGAGTTTCTTCGGTCTTTAAATTCCTTCAAAGATAATATACAGTTTACTGCACAAATTGAGACACGGCAAATCCAATTTCTGGACATTATTGTGGAACTAACGGACACGGGTTTTCAGACTTCTCTGTACCGAAAACCGGTTCAACGAAACACTCTTTTACAATTTGACAGCTTCCACCCGCCTGCGCTCAAACGAGGGTTGCCGTTTGGTAAATTTTTACGCCTCCGTCGGAATTGCACTCATTTTGCTGATTTTAAATTGCATGCGCAAGATTTGAGCACTCGATTACTGGCGAGGGGCTACACACAACAGGTGGTTCGACTGGCATACAAAAGAGCCTGTTATGTTCACAGGGAGTGGCTTCTACAGAGCTCTGCCTCCAAACCCCCACAAGAAAACATCACTGGGGTTTTTCCTTACATGAAGGGCTCTTCTAAGATAGTGGGCATCTTACATCAACACTGGCCCATTTTGGGTCTACATGCCTGCTTTAGAAAAAAGTTACAGATAGCTTATTCCCGGAAATCCAACTTGCGGGATATGATGGTGCATACCACAGCAGCTGTTGATCGCCCGCTTGCTCTTCATGATCCAGCAGGACATTTCCCTTGTGGTGACTGTGATTATTGCTCAAATACCATCTCAGGCTTATCGTGGCTAGACATTCATACTCAAGTTAAACATCAAACTCGTTGGAGAACTAGCTGTACTTCGTCTTATGTAGTGTACCTAATCCTCTGTCCATGCTCTCTTTATTATGTGGGACGGACATCCAGACCTTTTAAGGTCCGGTTGGGTGAACATGCTTCTAGGTTGCGCACCAAATCAACCTCAGCCCCGATAGTGGAACACTGTTTATCCAACTCCCATACTTTTGAGATGCTTTTTTGGCGCATCCTGGATTTTGTACCGTTGAACCCTCGGGGAGGCAATCGTCTTCAAGCTCTGCAATATCTGGAACAGAGATGGATTTATCGTTTAGACACGGTGCACCCGCGGGGCTTAAATCAACAGTTAGATTGGCACACAATCTTATGATTTTCTTTACATCTTCAGACTTTTTTGGGGGGCGGTCTCTGTTCAGTGATTCCTCCCCCATTAGCTCTGATTGGCTCTCCGAGTTGTCAATTACACCAGTTGACCAAGATCAGCTGTGCTTACGTTGTGGACTCCACAGAATAAATACCGTTCTTTTCAAAGATCAGTTTTAAAGCATTTTGGCTGCCGTGCAGTGTTTTGACCTGATGCAGGGGTAGTACAGGAATTACCCCGAAACATGCCACGTCGTGTTCCTGGCATTGCAGTTTGGATGGAAGAGGCCTTTGCTCTACAATTTCAGCTAAGTGAATGCTGGTTTTATTAAATTGAATAATAAAAAGGAAAGGCCACAGCGGTGGGAGGGTTCTCTCCTCTCTACTGGGCTGGCTGTTCTGACAAAAAAAGTTTTCTTGTTCTTTGTTTTGATGGTGATTTTGACCTGGTTTTGATTTTTTGGATTTATATAGTACTGGGTTTTGGTATTAGTTGGTATTCCACTGCTATGGATGGCAGAGAGCTGCCCGTTCTAGTCTGGTCTGAGCTTGTGGTCCTAGGTGGGTTCTTGTCGATGTCACGGGTCCCGCATTGGAACTGGTGGTATCATGTGCCCCACAAGGTCTTCTGCTTGTTGTGACTTCTGATTTTGTGATGATGCGGGGTCTTCTGGTTGCTATTTTACCGTCCCCACAACTGCTGTTCTGGGAGGTGACCGCATTAGCTGTGCGGGGTAGAAGCACAGAGAGGCAGGAGCAACTGCGAAAAACACACGGAGATCAGTGTGAGATGTGCAGAGAAATCCTGACATACAGGATCCGGATGGACTGGAAGGGGTATTTTGTTTGTTGGGGGGAGGGGTTAATTTTATGTCCCAGCTTGGCTTAAACCCAAAGTCCTTGTCTTAGGGAGCTGTGAGGTTTCCCCAGAGCCTCCGAACCTCTGATGGCATGCCGAGCCATTACCTGTAACTTAGGAGGGGTGACGGCGTCAGTCAGAAGTGCAGAGTGGACTATGCATCGATCAGATTACAGTGCTGTGGAAGAGTGAAGTCTTGCGATGACATTCCTCTGTGCCAACAGGGAGATCCCACATTGGCCCAGAATGGGGTGTTGGTGACGCTACTCCCGGATTCGCCCGTCTCCTGATCGCGTGCCATGAAGAAGTCCAAGAGGAGGCTGGCAATGGGTCAGAATAGTGTGGTCTCCGTATTGGGACTCTCCACAGCCTGTATCGGCATCAATACCAAATTGCATCATGGCTCCACCCCCAAAGAGGTCGGCACTACTCTGCACCGAGGCCAGGACATTGGCTGACAGTGCCGGGATCCAAAGCAAGCCTCCATCCCGGCAGCGTCATGTGGCCCAAATGCGCTGTCCCAACGTTTTACTACTCCAGCCTCTCCGCGCCCAATGAGAGAGCTCCCCAGCGTGGTGGTGTTCAGAATCTTCTGCTGTGCCTCAGCACCGACGGAGAGAATCTCTCTTGCAAACATCAGCCAATGTCTTGCATGCAAACACTCTGGTGTTCCCCCGTTGCAAAGGTGACAGCCAATGTCGCCGTGGGGCGGAGTTTGGCCTCAGCCAATAGCACCATGGGGCAGGTTTGACTTCAGCCTATGGCGCCATGGGGCAGTGTTAAAATTTTCTGACCTCACCTCCAAAATATGGGCAGCACGGCTGGACAAGATAGCCGCCCCCATGGTCCACATGTGTGATGATGGTTCCCGGAGCGACGGAGGAAGCAGAGGAGGGCTGGCCGGGGACGGAGGCCTTCCTAGGCACGTCCTGGGCTGCCGCGAGGGCTACTGCCTGACTGGGCTTCCCCTTCAAGGCCCATTGCTCTGGAATCCTTAGCTTCTGCGCTGGAGGGCTACTGCCTGACTGGGCTTCTTTTTCAAGGCCCATTGCTCTGGAATCCTTTGCTTCCTTGCCTCTGCCGCTGGAGAAGAGAGAGGTAGGAGTTCTTTCAAGCATGTCCTTGTGAGCAGTGGGACCACAGAGGAAGGCTGGCTGGGGACGGAGGCCTCATTAGGCACGTCCTGGGCTGCTGTGGAGAAGTGGGGACTGGGTCTCTACCAGGCATCTCTCCCATCGTTGCTCATCCTGTGGCAGGAGGGGCTTTTCTTAAATTCTGTTTCCGATTATATATATATATATCTTTTTTGTAGAAATCTAGAAAAGGAAGCATCAGAGATAGCGTTAGACATTTTAGAACAAAGTAAGTAAGGAGGAAGGATTCCTCTTTTCTTCAAAATTGCTAAATTTCAGTTGGAGAGTAGAGAGGTCCGTCTTGCTGGCAAGGCGGAAGAACTGAAACTGGCTAGCTAGGGGCGGGCCAAGGGGCAGGGCCAGTTGGCCCATGCTCAGAAGGGTGAAAGCCCTTCTGAGCTATGGAGAGTACTTCCGTCTCGGCGCTGTCGGATGACGTCACCAAATGTGGCTGACTGATCCTGCTTGTCCTAGGACAGGGGTGGGCAAGTCCGGTCCTGGAGAGCCGCAGACCAGTCAGGTTTTCATGATGTCCCTAATGAATATTCATGGACCTATTTCCATACAATGGAAGGCAGTGGATGCAAATATATCTCATGAATATTCATTAGGGACATCATGAAAACCTGACTGGTCTGCGGCTCTCCAGGACCGGGCTTGCCCACTCCTGTCCTAGGAGAACTACAATTTATCAGGAACAGAGCTTAGAGCACTTTTTACCTTAGCAACAGACTGATGGAGACAAATTTTCTAAAAGGAACACAAATTGCCCAACAATTCTCTCCCCTGCCATAAAAGAAAAACAATACATTGCGGATCATGGAAGAAGAGGAGCTAGGAAAGCACCAAACTTTTTTCTCCCCCATTTCATCCTCACCAGTCTCTCTCTTTCCCTTCCCCAGCCCACCCACACCACCTTTTCTTACCCCTTCTCATCTCTTGTTGTCTCCTTTTCTCCTTCCCTTTATTACCCCATCTACTCTATTTTTTAATTGTCCTTCTCTTGCATAGACATAGTTTGACATCTTACGTCTGCGGCTGGGGTGGCTTAATACACTTTTACCTATTCTAGTCTCACATCCTAGCCTGGAAAGCCTTCATTACTCCCCATAGCCCCAACGCTATCTGCTCTGATGCCTTCATGGTTTCTTTCCCCATCAGATTCCCCCTCACCTCTTCTGCAAGCTTGGCTCACCTATCTCTTCACCTCTCCCATGACATCAATCCCTCCTTAGGCACCCCTCAAAGGCAGATTCAGCTCATCTCACCATTTGTGATTCACCCTCCCTTCACAGGTTTGGATCATTCTCTGACCCTGCCTTCTCAAAGCCCCGATACACTTCTCTCCAGGACTATTGCAACCTGCTGCTTTCTGGTCTTCCTTACCAGCACATATCAGAGCAATCCCCAACTTGAGCCAATTTAGAAAGGCCCTTAAACATTTCCTCTTCACCAAATATCTCACTGACATCTCCGATCCTCAGTCCCACTCGAATAACGAGCACCTCAACAATAATAGTAGTCAACTAGGCAAGCTCTCGCAACAGGCGTCCCCTACAATGTAAACACCAAATATTATCCTTTCTCAGTACACCTCATATGTATATAGTGTACCCTTTTTCCAAGTTGCATTTCCTGTTTAATGTAATGACCAGACATATTTAAGTTGTCGTATGTTTCTGTTCCATGTGAACCGCGCTGATTGCAAATAGTGCGGTATATAAGAAATATAAATAAATAAAATAAATAAATAATCATCTTTCTCCCCTTCAGTCTGTTCAAAACTCAGCCACATGGCTGATCTTCCTCCAGTCTCACTATGCTCACATAACTCCTCTTCTCAAGTCACTTCACTGGCTCCCTATCTGTTTCTGCATTCAATTCAAACTTCTCCTTCTAACTTATAAGTGTATTCATTCTGCAGATCCTCTCTACTTTTCCTCTCTTATCACTCCTTACACCCCTTCTTGGGAACTCTGCTTCTCTGTCAGACCCCTTTTATCTGTACCCTTCTCTGCCCCTGCCAACTCCAGACTTCGCTCACTCCATCTTGCTGATCCATATGCTTGGAACAAACTATCTGAGTTAGTACGCCAGGCTCCTTCTCTGGTCCTATTCAAATCCAGGCCAAAACCCACCTATCCAAGGCTGCATTTGGATCCTGATCTGCTTATTCTCCTGCTTATCACCTATCTGTATCTTGTGATTCCCCTTGAATTATCCTAGTCCCCATTTGTTGTTGTGTAGTCTTTCCTAATTAGATTGCAAGCTCTAATGAAGAGGGACGGTCTATTGTACACGTACAGTGCAGCACAAAATGATAAATAGTAGTAGACTGCGCTCACCTCCCCCTCTTCTGCAGCAAGTGCTCATGGATGCCAGGCCAGTGGCAGTTCAGTGACCACAGAGCCTACTTGATCTGCCCCACTATCTACATGATCCGAGCCCTATTTGCACAGCTGCATGTGGTACTTCCTGTCTTCAGATTATAGCCCCCCCCCCAAGATCATATGCTGAGTAAAAGAGCCAGGCACAGGATGGTGCCCTCATATCACCCCAGTGCATGCCATATGCCTGGCCAATTTAACTCCAACGTCAAAGAAGCAAGCAGCCAGCCTGAACAGCCAAGTTTGGAATCAACAGCTGGAAGGACCGTCAAGATAATGTGCCAGGAATGAGGGCAGTCAGAAGTTTGCAGCCAAGCAGGGATGGAAGCCAGGGTGTTCCCAGGAATTTGGATGCCCCTATCTAATCTTGGAAACATCATGGATGTCCAGTCTGTTGTCTACATTTAGATCTGCGAACAGTACAAAGATGTGGGCAGTAATTAAAACTCACAACTTTTTATTGGTCCTTATAAAGTGTAGGGTGGCCAGACCCAACACAGGCCGTGTTTCGTAAAATACTTCTTCAGGGGCGAGGCACACCATAAAACTATAAAAACATCAAAAAACAATTTAATAATGACCCCTCAAAAAAATGAGCATATAATAAACAAAGTTAAAAACATAACGATAAAAACATAATTAAAAAATATAAGTAAGAACATAAATATAAAAACCTTGCATGTAAACCACAACATAAAAATATAATATATTGATCTCACACATCACCTTATGGTCCTATGGTAATGTTTTCTCATTCACTCCTGTCTCCTTGTGTTCTGTATTGAATTTAAAGATCCTTATGGTTTTCAAATGCTTATTTTTAGTCTTCACCTTTTGCATTTCTCCGTTTTAGTATTAACGAATTATTTATTGTTTATATAAATTTTATTATAGTTGTTATATAATTGAATTTATGATTTTTTTTCCTCATGTTTATATTCTACATGCACTTTTTTCATATACATTATTTTATTATGTTTTCTATATATGATATTTAGTTGTCCCGGTATATTTTTATTATGATAATTTATTATGCTATTTTGATTTCTTTTATTTATAGATTTATTATTACATATATTGTTACATTTTTATGTTGTGGTTTACATGCAAGGTTTTTATATTTATGTTCTTACTTATATTTTTTAATTATGTTTTTATCGTTATGTTTTTAACTTTGTTTATTATATGCACATTTTTTGAGGGGCCATTATTAAATTGTTTTTTGATGTTTTTATAGTTTTATGGTGTGCCTCACCCCTGAAGAAGTATTTTACGAAACACGGCCTGTGTTGGGTCTGGCCACCCTACACTTTATAAGGAACAATAAAATGTTGTGAGTTTTAATTACTGCCCACATCTTTGTACTGTTCGTGGCACGTTTTACGTGGCAGTGTGCTGTTCGCTTCCTGGTGGTAAGTTTAGATCTGCTCCACACAAGAACAGGCATCTGAAAAGGGCTCCTTTTGGCTGAAAAACATACAGAGGGTGTAGAGAAGAAATCACTCCATTATCCCCAGTACTCAGCAAAATATCAACAATAGCAGCAGTGGGATTTGAACCATGGCTGCCCTTTTCCTAGCACACTATTCTAACCATTAGGCTATCCTAGACATCCAAGTTCTGAAATATGGTTCGGCCATATCGGGCATGTCCACATTTGTAAAATTGTTTCTGCACCTAGATGTGCCTGCTTTTTCTTTCCCCCAGACATTCTGGCTTAGACATGACAGATTATACTTTGATGTCCCTTTGAAAATTCCTCTCTGAATGTCTGGACTTAGTTCAGCCACATAGAAACATCAAAAGAGAGAAGCATGATGGCAGAAAAAGACCACATGGCCTATCTAGTCTGCCCTACCATATCAACTACAATAGTTCCCTTTTTATCTTTAGAGATCCTCTGTGTTTGTCCCATGCTTTTTTGAATTCAGATACTGTCCTCATATCCACCACCTCAACTGGGAGACTATTCCATGCATCTACCACTCTTTTCATAAAGAAATATTTCCGCATTTTACTCCTGAGTCTACCCCTCCTTTCGCTCTCATCCTATGTTCCCTCGTAGCAGAGCTTGCCTTCAATTGAAAGACACCCTCCTGCACATTTATGCTATGGAGGTATTTAAATGTCTCGTATCATATTGCCCCTATCCTGCCTTTCCTCTAAAGTATACATATTAAGATCTTTAAGTATGTCCTCATATGCTTCATAACGAAGACCACTAACCATTTTTAGTGGCCACTTTCTGCACGACTCCAACCTGCTTATATCCTTTTGAAGGTGCGATCTCCAGAATTGCACACAATACTCCAAATGAGGCCGTACCAGAGACTTAAACAGAGGCATTACCACCTCCTTTTTTCTATTGGTCATTCCTCTCCCTATACACCCAAGCATCTTTCTGGCTTTTGCAGTTGCCTTTTCTAACTGTTTAGCTGCTTTAAAATCATAAGACACAATTACACCCAGGTCCCACTCTTCTTTTGTGGACAGAAGTACTTTAACCTCTACACTGTACTGGCTCCTTTGGACTTTTGCAGCCCAAATGCATGACCTTGCATTTTTTGCATTAAATTTCAGCTGCCAAATTCTAGACCATTCTTCAAGCTGAGCTAGATCCTTCCTTATATTATCTACTCTTTCCTGGTGTCTACTCTATTGCAGATTTTGGTATCATCCACAAACAAGCAAACCTTACCCGACAGCCCTTCTGCAATATCACTAACAAAGATGTTAAAAAGAATTGGACCGGGGGCGCTAGTGAGCCCGTGAAGAAATGACCGCACTTTAGATCGGCTCTGCCCGGGTGCTCCCCTTAAATAAGCTATCACTTGCATAATCATCGCAAAATTCCCCGTGCTTACCGGGATCTGACTGCGGATTCTCTGCCGATCTGCCTGAGCCCTGGAGGGCCGATCGGAGGTGCCTGAGGGTGCTTGGAGCCGGGCGGCATCATACCCCGCGGTTGGAACCGCTGTCCTCCTGCCGGCTCCCGACGCTGCTCAGAGCGGGGCTCCCGTTTTTGCGCTCCCTACGAAGAGGTCTCTGGGCGTTGCTGCACCAAGACCCACTGGCTGGAAAAGCGCGGATACTGAGCGTGGCCGCGGGGCTGACTGTCCTGCCACAAGGAACTAGGAACAGCGGTGAGCTCGGCTTCCCGGTGGATACTGCGCTTCGCCCCATCTCATCATCAGGCTTTGGCGGTAGCCAACACATTTTGCAGAGGTGAGCGTGCTGCGATACACGGTGTGCTTGGGAGGCGTGAGTGCCAGATTCTTGAGGAACTGTCTCGGCGGCCATTACCACGTGCTCCTGGAACGCAAAGCCCTGTCTGCATTCCAGTTACCTTCGGCGGGAGAGCGTCACGTGGTCTGCAACAAATCAACCCATCTCTGGCTCCGAGTGGCTCCGTGCTTCCGGGGTTGGATGTCTTGATGGAGAGTTCCTTTCCTCTTCTCCCCAGACTCTGAGTCTGGTCTGGTGAGTCTTTTGTGCTGTGCTGCTGGTCTCCTCATCTTCTGCTAATTACAGTGGACAGTTTCCCCTTGTGTCTGCTAATCTGACTGAGCTTGCAGTGATTGCTTCTGGGACACCTCCTCTCTCTGCTTGTTAGGCCCTGCCGGCCTCACTGACACTGGGGAGCCATCTATTGCTCAAAAGTGGGACTCTGCTGCAACTTTATTTTTTCTTCTTCTGCTTTGGCTCTTTCCACTGATACCTGCCACTCTCCTCCTTGCAGCTGATCCTGGCACATTTTAGGCTTAGAGGGTTATTAAATCTACCCATGGCCGCCAAGACCAAGGGGCTCGAAGCCCGGGAGGGAATGAGGACCTCCCAGCGTCTCCTAGGTAAGAGTGGCTCCCAGTCCAGCCCAACCAGCAAGCAACCTTCAGAGGCCTCAGATGAGACCATGAGTGAAAATGATCTGGGCCCTGTGGCACTATCCTCGCACGCCCTCCTTCAGTGGGAGCTTCGGAGGGGCTTTGAGGATCTGGCTGGCGAATTCCGCTCCATGTGCGAGGAGGTGATGAGCACTATTGCGGAGCTTAGGGGTGATATAAAAGACCTGGGCACTTGAGTGGAGGAGGTCGAGACAAAAGTTGAGGATCACGATGGTGCTCTGGTGGATTTACAATGTGCTGTAGACAGGCATCGCTCGCAAGCGCTGGAACTGACTTATAAAATTGATGACATTGAAAACCGGTCCCGTCGCAACAATGTGCGCTTTCAGGGAATCCCGGAGGCTGTGGGGGGTGCTGAAGACCTCCCAACGGTGCTAAAAACTTTGATGCGCGAACTACTCACAGCAGAGGAACTTGCATCTCATGGCCCTGGAATGGAAATCGAGCGAGTGCATCGTGCTCTGGGAAAGCCTCCTAACAATCAACCTCGGGATGTTATTGCCAGATTCCTGCGCTATACCGATGTGGCACTTCTTCTACGCCGGGGTCGGGAGAAAAAAACAATCCAGTACCAAGAGGCAGCAGTAACTGTGTATCAGGATCTCTCGGCTTTTACGCTGGCCCTCCGGAGGGAGATGAAGCCAATCACAGCGGTGCTGAATAATAAAGGGATTCGCTACTCCTGGTCTTTTCCATTCCGGATGAATTTCCTCTTGGGAAACAAAAATATCTCAGCGAAGGACCATACTGAGGCTTGGAGAGCACTCCACCAGGCGGGTCTGGTGGAAGATAATGCGTTGCCCGCACCTTCGGCCTCTAAGCCTCTGCACTCTAAATGGACTCGGGTGGGAAGACCCACCTGAATCTTCTTGGCTCCTGCGTTTTTGACTTCCTGACCTTGGGAGTATTCTCAGGGGTCCTTTAGTTCTGAGACTGACCGTGTTTGACCAGTTCTGTACAGTTTCATGCCCCCATTCTTGTTCTGGTTATGCTAAATGTTGCTGGCTACATGGGGATTTTGGTACTTGCTTTTTGCTATAAAGGGCTGGGGGAGATAGTGACCCTGCTATGGAGTAGGGCATAGTAGGAACAATTCCCTATTGGTTAATGGTAAAAAAAAAAAAAGGGGGGGAAATTTTGTGTTGCTTTATCATGGTTTTTCTGTATGGGGGGTCCGGAAAGAGCTGGGTTTGGGGTCAGTCTAACCGTGTCCTGTTTCTTTCCTGGCAGGCTGGTGGTACTGACGGGGAGGGGGGTGGATCTTTGGGGGAGGGGAGGGGAGGGGGAAGGATGTGGGGAATAGGGGTTTCTGGGTACCTTCATGGGCTGGGGAGCGTTGGGGGATATGGGGGGAACCTCCGAAGATAGTTAGGCGGGTGAAGGGTCTGGGGCCGCTTTTTCTGCTACAAGTCGGTGGCTCTACAAGCGATAGGGGGGGGGCTGGACCATATGGGCTGGGGGGAAAGAGGGGCAGTGGTGGTAAGGTGATTGATTACCTATGTTGAAAGTGATTTCTCTGAATGTGAAGGGTCTTAATTCCCCTAGAAAGCGTTCTTTGCTGTTCTCGGAATTGAGATCCTTGAAAGGAGATATTGTGTTTTTACAGGAGACACATCTCCGTAGTAGCAATCAGGGGTGGTTAAAACGTAAGCCTTACACTGAGGTATGGGTAGCATCCGAATTGAATGGCAGGAAGAAATGTGGCGTGGCCCTACTGTTTCATCAATGCTTATCCCTCAGGGTGGAGGAGGTTCAGAAGGACACCTTGGGAAGGTAGCTTTTCATGAATGTGCGATTGGAGGGCCATTTATTAACGCTAGCTAACATTTACGCCCCTAACGAAGGCCAAGTCGCCTTCTTTGCGCGGCTGAAAGCCATGTTGGCTGATTTTGCGAAGGGTCTTATTATATTGGGCGGGGACTGCAATGCCCACATGGTACCGCATATGGATTCGACAAGTAGCGCTGGGAGGATGGCGGGTGGGCCAAGCAAGGCATTGCGGAAATTTATGCTGGATTTAGGCTTGCGTGATGTTTGGAGGGATACACATGAAGGGGAGAAAAGTTATACTTACTACTCTCCTGTTCATCAGGTGCATACCCGCATTGACTATTTTCTGTTGGATCAGCGCCTGATGGATGAGAGAGTGGAGGCTGGGCATGGAGCATTGACCTGGTCGGATCATGCCCCGTGTTGGCTTACCCTTCCAACGGATTTCTCCAGTGCGCGGCACTGGCTTTGGCGATTAGATGCACGATTTTTTCAGCGACAGTGCACTGTTCAGGAGCACGGCTGCTTTATAACTGATTTTTTTTTAGTTAAATGATTCTGGGGAGGTCCCGCTCCCCATGGTTTGGGACGCCTTCAAGGCCACAGCCCGGGGACGTCTAATAGCGGAAGCGGCCCATACTCGGAGGGCTTGGAAACGGGAACATTGCCAACTGTTGGGGGAAACTTCCCGTCTCCAGATCGCACATGCTCGGACCGGCTCTAAGCGGACCTTGTGCCAATGGCGGGCGGCCCGTGCCAACCTAGATGCGTGTTTACAGAGAGAGTTGGATAATAAGCGTCGGAAGCTGCGACAAACTTTTTATGAGCGGGGGAATAAGCCAGGTCATTTTCTTGCTTTGCGACTTCAGCAGCAGCAAACTATGAGGGTGGTTCATGAACTTCGAGACTCCGGGGGGCAGAGGAGAGTGATCTCCCGGGAGATACACGATGTCTTCGCCACGTTTCTGGAACGGTTATATAAAGCGGAACCCTTTGATTTGTCCCGAGTGCAGGGTTTCCTGCGAACTGTAGCTTTGCCGCGGTTGACGGACTTGGATAGAGATCAAATAGATGCTGATCTCACTGTGGAAGAGGTGGAAATTGCAATCCGCCGGTTAAAAACCGGGGGCGCGCTGGGTAGCGATGGCTTTCCTGCGGAGTATTATAAAAAATTCCGTGCTCAATTAGCTCCAACTCTGGTAGTACTCTTTAATGAGGTTCTGCGGGGGGAGCCGCTACCCCCTTCTCAACACAAGGCTCTTATAGCGATGATCCCTAAACCGGGTAAGCCCTTGCATGATGCCGCCTCCTACCGCCCCATCTCCCTACTAAACACGGATGTTAAAATACTGGCCTCAGTACTGGCTGCCCGATTGAACCGGGTTCTCCCAGTTCTAGTACACCCAGATCAGGTCGGGTTTGTGCTGGGACGTCAAGCGGCGGACAATATCCGGCGAATGCTCCAGGTTATTCATATTGCTCGACAGGATTCTCAGCCGACGCTCTTGGTGGGAGTGGATGCCGAGAAGGCCTTTGACCATGTTAGCTGGGACTATCTCTGGTGCGTACTAGATGCGATGGGGTTTGGTCCTAACTTTATCCGTTGGGTCCATAGCATATATCAGAATCCTACGGCCTGTGTCCGGGTTAACGGGGGTCAATCGAGGAGTTTTCAGTTGGAGAGGGGTACCCGCCAGGGATGTCCCCTGTCGCCGTTGCTGTTCGCGCTGGTGATGGAACCTTTGGTGCAACGCTTTCGCGAGCACCCAGACATTGAGGGCGTACGAGTGGGCCCTACTGACTACAGAATTGCACTCTTTGCGGATGATATCATATTGTCGTTGGTGAACCCAACTGCGTCCCTCGCTGCTGCTATGCAGCTTTTTGAGGCCTTCTCCCAGGTTTCTGGATTCAAAATCAACTACACCAGGGGTCTCAAACTCAAATTGCTTTGAGGGCCGAATGAGGACTTGTAAAGTAACCCGGGGGCCGCATAAGACACGGGGGCCTCATTTGCATAAGGGGCCTCATTTGCATAAATATTTGCATAATGTTGCATAATGAGTGCATGGATAAAGAAAGACTAGAAAATTTCTATATTACTATAATCCAGTGCCAACCGCCAGGCACATTAGGAACTACTACTAACACTGCCCATTTAGAACCCATAGCAAACCCCCCGTATCATAACAGCACTACCAGGACTCACAAAGCACCAGACCCTACCTATCAAAAGGCAACACTGCAAATATTAAATCAATACATTTCAGAGAACAATACATGACCTACTGGGAAAAGAGAACAAGTAGCAATGTCAGATAGGAATTACACAGAATACCTCAGCACTGTAGAAATAAAACTATAAATTAATTTCTTGTACTAAAGCACAGACATTAATGATGCACATTTCCCAGAGCTGACATATTCCAGTTAATAAACTCAAAATAAAGAGATATTTTCCTACCTTTTGTGCATTAATGTGCTGGGGGGTTTAGAACTGGTAATGGTTCTGCCCCCCCCCCCCCCCCCAGCACATTACCGGGTGCTAAACCCCCCAGCACATTACCAGTTCTGACCCCCCAGCCCACAGCACACTGGTAATGTGCTGGGGGGTTTAGAACTGGTAATGTGCTGTGGGGCTGGGGGGTTCAGAAATGGTGATGGTTCTGACCCCCAGCCCACAGCACCTGACCAGTTGTGACCCCCCCCCATTCATCAGCAGCAGCAGCAAAAATCACAGGCCCCCCCCCATCCATCCATCCATGCATCCTCCCTCCCTCAGCTAAAATCACAGGCCTCCCTCAGCAAAATTCACATCCCCCCCCATCCATCCCTCCATCCTCCCTCCCTCCCTCAGCAAAAATCACAGCCCCCCCCCATCCATCCATCCATCCTCCCTCCCTCCGCAAAAATAACAGGCCCCCCCCCATCCATCCATCCTCCATCCCTCCCTCAGCAAAAATCACAGGCCCCCCCCATCCATCCATCCTCCCTCCCTCAGCAAAAATCACCGGCCTCCCTCACCAAAAATCACAGGCCCGCCCCCCCCCCCGGCAGAGCCATCCCTCCCTCCCTCCCTGCCTCAGTCCCTCTCCTCTTCGGCTTAGAACCGCGAAGGGAGAGTTCCTCCCTCGGGACTCTGCTAAGCCGGCTGAGGCTTATGGGAAATTTCCCCTCTGCCCCCTCAAGCTTAACAGAGTCGCGAGGGAGAAGCTCTCCCTTCGCGGCTCTGAAAGCCGAAGAGGAGAGGGACTGAGGGAGGCAGGGCTGGCTTAATTCTGGGCAGACTGCTTCCTTACCTGCCGCGGAGAGCTGTGCACCCTGGCGATCCTCAAGCAGGCGATCCTTCCTCCAAGCAGGCGATGCTTCAAAGCGCTGGTACCTCGTGGCTGCTCAGACTGCTTCTGGGCCCGGCCCGGCCCCCCCCCCCTCCTGCCTGTCGCTGATTGGTGGAGGGCAGGCGCGTGACACGGTCATGTGAGACCAACACCATGCAGCCCCGGGAATCACGCTAAGGAAAACAGTGAGTAAAAATAGCAGAAATAGCAGAAAGGATACTCCGTGGCGTCGCGGGTCGCAGGCCGCACAAAATGCTCTCGTGGGCCGCATGCGGCCCGCGGGCCGCGTGTTTGAGACCCCTGAACTACACTAAATCTGAGATTCTCAATGTTGGGGTCCCGGAGGCGGTCTGTGAGGAATTGAAGGCTACCTACCCCTTTCAGTGGGTGACAGGTGTCCTTCGCTATTTAGGGGTGAACCTGACGGTGGAGCGGACGGCGCTTTTCAAGGCTAACTATGATCCGCTACTCCAGCAGGTTCGGCGTGATTTGGAGTCCTGGGCTGGCCTGACGCTATCCTGGTTTGGGCATATAGCGGTGGTTAAGATGGTGGTCGTCCCGAGGTTCCTGTACCTCTTTCAAGTACTTCCTATACCACTGTCTCGGGGAACATTGGCTAGCTGGCAAACCTTGCTCATGAAGTTTATCTGGCAGTTTCGTCAGCCACGTATAGCGCGTCGAATCCTTTATATGCGCACGCATTCTGGGGGCATGGGGGCCCCTAACCTTCATTGGTACTAAGCGGCAGCGCAGTGTCGTGCCGGGGTGGAATGGATGAACGCGGCTAGCCCCAAACGTTGGATACAATTGGAAATGCATATGGCGGGGGGAGCGGGACTGGGAGACCGGCTGTGGCTTGGTCCCAAGTCGCGAGGTGGCTTACGTTTAAGCAATCCGTACATTTTGCATACGCTTCGATGCTGGGACCAATCTTATCGGCCTCGGGGGGGCGTTGCTGACTCCCCTGGCGCCTATTGTAGATAATGCTCTGTTCCCCCCTGGGATGATTGACCCGGTTTTCCGGCTGTGGGGGCACAAGGGACTTAGTCGTGCTGGTCAACTGTTCGATGAGGGTAGGTTGCGTTCTTTTGGTGCTCTCCAGGAGGAATTTGACCTTCCCGACTGTCATGTTTTTCAATATATGCAAGCGGCCCACTGGGTTCAGGCTCGCAGTGTGCGGTCTCAAGTGGCCCGCGATTTGTCGGATATGGAGCGTTATTGTGCGGAGTGTACCACCACAAAAGGCCTTATAGCTACCTTATATGCACATTTGAAGGCGCAGCAGCCGAGGCTGGGCAAGTATAGAGAGCAATGGAATACTGATTTGAGTCTCCATTTTTCTGAGCAGCAATGGGAACAAGTAGAGGGCAGGCTGTGGAAAGGTTCGGTGGTGATTAATGTCCGTGAAACTAACTATAAGCTATTATATAGATGGTATGTGATGCCAGAGCGGATTGCTCGAGTGTATCCAGGGAGTTCGGATCTGTGCTGGCGGAGATGTGGACAGCAAGGTACTTTGGCGCATGTCTGGTGGTTTTGTCCTCGAATCCGAACCTTCTGGAGGGGGATTCAATACCATTTAAAACAACTAGTTGGGTTGGCCATTCCCTGGGATCCAGGCATTTTTCTTTTTGGTGTCAAGGTACCTGGGGCACGCAGTCCTCAGCTGGCCTTAATTCGGCATGGTCTGAATGCGGCGCGGCTATCTGTGGCTACTGCATGGAAGGACCTGCTGCCACCCTTCTCTGCCTGGTTGGAACGGATGTGGGATACGTATACAATGGAACGTGGGGTGGCTGCCAGCAAGTTGCGATTGACCCACTTTGAGCAGGTCTGGGAAGCCTTTGTCCTACACTATGGTTCATGAGGATCCGAGGGCTCTGTGTATCCTGTGGGGGGGTTGGCTCCGGGCTCCCCTGTGAGATGATGTCTTAGAGCTTTCCCCTTTTGCCTCACATGCTATGATTGGCTGATCCGTTCCCTTCACTGGTAGCGGGCATGGAGGTTTGGAGGGGGGGAGGGTGGGGGATTGGTAGGTGGGGGGGTAGGCAGAACGTTATGAGAGTCCTCCTTGCTGATAGTTGGTGAGCTGGCGAGGGGGGGGGGAAAGAGGGGGGGGGAAGGAAACAAAACAAAAGAAACAAAACAAAAACACACCAAAAAAAAAAGAGGGGACGAATTGCTGGATTATTATTTGATGTTTACACTTTTTGCATTGTTACCTTCTGCGATTGTATTATGCATATAATGTATGAGACTTTTGTGTGCTTTGTTTCTATTTGCTGCCTTTCAATAAAAAAAAATAAAAAAAAATCAATCGGACCAAGGACAGATCCCTGCAGCACACCACTGGTAACCGCCACGGTAGGTAGTGTTTAAAAAAACAACAACATTGACTGCTGAGGCTAAATATCATCTAAATAAAATACCCCAAAAGGCAAATCACAAAAATATCAATGTCCAAAGATTGCCCCACAGTGCAGAAACACACCCAAATAATTTTGTTGGATCAGTAGTCAGGAGAGGAACCTTTCACTCTTGAATGACTACTATGCCCATTTTATTCATCTAAAGATTTTAAAAGCATGAACGTATCTGGCAGAAGCCCCACAAAGTTGGCACATGGCATCAAAACCTTAAAGTCCTTTGGGAACACCCCACACACAACATGCATGTTTCGAGCCCCCCCCCCCACCCCCACAGTTCTGCTTCAGGTGCAGCGAGATATTGTCAGTAGTTCCCCATAAATGACCACATCAGACACCAAAGGGTCCTCCAAACTGCCACAACTCTACTTTTGAGTATCTGCTCAATTTGCTATTGGCTATCAGTCCAACTGCATCATTCATTAGAACCACCAATCAGGTTAAAGAGAATTCCCCATCACTTCGGGTATGCCCTTCCCCCATTGGTTGAAAGCTAAAACAGGCTCACCCAATCATTCACTATGTTCAACCCGTGCGGGCTCACTGTGTTTAATTGAAAAATCCAACGCTGCTCAAGCCATTGTAGTCTATGTGTCCTGTTGCCCCCCACCCTTGTGGATCAAGGTGGCCGGGGGCGTAAATCAATGATCCTCCACCTCAAATCATCAAAACTGTGACCCTTTGTCAATGATCTACCACAGGAGCAAATTGCACTGACGTTCACATACAGGAGGAGTGGTCCCTCAAACGCAGTTTTAAAGGGCAGATGATACGGCCTATATACAAGTTACAAGGGCAGCGCAACAGGTATACCACATAACTAGACGCACAGGAACTACACCACAAAAACCTGTAGGTGCACCCTGTCATCGGGTTCTCCCAAATATCACCTTCCAAAGTAGTATGGCAGAATTGACATGCAAAATGCACCAGGGTACCATCTATCTTCCATTCAGGGCGATCAGTTGTTAATGCTGATTTTACCAATTGGCCATGTAAATTTGTCCATGTGTGTAGGCTATATGAGAGTCTTATGAAAACAAGATGACTCAAAATAGGCCAATGTAGCCCGCTCAGCTCACGTGTCATACAGTATCCACTGGAACGGAGCAACGACTCCTCTGCACTCAGGAAGCAAAAAACAGGTAAAGCAAAGCAAGCACTCGGGGTGCCGCGGTGGGGGCTGGATTTAAATAGCCCGCTCAGCTCACGTGTCACACAGTATCCACTGGAACGGAGCAACGACTCCTCTGCACTCAGGAAGTAAAAAAACAGGTAAAGCAAAGCAAGCACTCGGGGTGCCGCAGTGGGGGCTGGATTTAAATAGCCCGCTCAGCTCACGTGTCACACAGTATCCACTGGAACGGAGCAACGACTCCTCTGCACTCAGGAAGCAAAAAACAGGTAAAGCAAAGCAAGCACTCCCCACCGCGGATACTGTGTGACACGTGAGCTGAGCGGGCTATTTAAATCCAGCCCCCACCGTGGCACGTGCTCCGAAGGGGCATGTCCAAAGGGGCAGGCCCTGCCCCTTTGGCGCCCCTTCGGAGCACGTAGGAGCACATACCTTTGGCTTGTTTTTTTTTTTTTTCTTGACATCGGCGTCTATGGGGAAACGCAAGAAGAAGCCAACTTTACCATCTTCCTCTTTAGGTAAGGCTGTAAAGGTGGTTGGTCCCATGGATACTCATTTTAAATCCATGGTATCTACCCCAGCAGTTGGAATATCTTCAGAGTCTTCCCTTTCAGCGAGTTCTGCTTCTGAAGGCATGTCTCCTACACCGCATAGGGTTGTAACCCCACCCAGCCAGGAGCTCCTTTCTCTGGATCCAGCCGTTCCCCATCTAGGTAGGGACGGATCTTCATCCAAACTTGTTGAACTGCCTGAGACTTTCTTAAAGGTAAATCCTGTGAACGTTACATTACCTTCTTCTTTTGATTTTTCTTTATCTCCTGAAACTCCTGAACCACCGAAAGATATATCTTTGCAAGATATTTGGCAGATTGTGTCTCGGACTGAACTGTCTCTTAATTCGTCCTTGATTAAACTATCAAAATTTACTCAAGAGACGGTGACTGTCTTAGCTGACCATCAGATTGAGGAACCTTGAGACCTCTAAAGTTAAAACTGACGGTTTAGTTACTTCATTTCAATGCGCTTTGGCGTCATCTGTCCAGGACTCTCTCTTATTTCATTGTCGTGATGAAATACTTGAAAATGCTTTACGTATGAAAAATTTACATTTGTTAAATTTCCCCCGAACTCACTATCTGTCTCCTAGCATATTATTTGTTAAATATTTGAAGGATGTGTTAAAAATTCCTGAGCCAGAAGTTATAACCTTATCCAAACTGTATTATTTGCCAGTTGGAGTTCGGGAAAAACGGTTGTTAGACTTGGAGCCAGATGGTGATGCTCACGGAGAAATGGATCAGTTGACTCTTCCGAGTTTGGATCTTTCTCAGTTTTTGGAGACATCTGTGGAGGAAATTCCTACTCGGGCTACTCTATTAGTTAGCTTCTTATTAGAGAAAGATAAAGAACTTGTTATGCGTTCTTATTTCAAGTTTCGTCATGAGAAGTTCTTTGGCCAGATGATTCAGGTTTTTCCTGATGTGTGTCGAAGTACACAGTTAAAACGAAAGGCTTTTTTTGCATTGCGTCCTCGTGTCTTGGAATTAAGAGCTTCTTTTGTTCTGAAGTACCCATGTAAATGTGTAATAATTCTTCAGGGTAAAACGTATATTTTTTTCGATTCATCTCAGTTAGAGACCTTTTTGCAGGGCTCAGTTGTAAAGTAATATTTTATGGAGTTCCTTGCTTAGTATAATAGGGGTTCGTTAATTATTTGACTTCCTCTGTTTCGGGATATTTGTGATATTTCTTATTTTTTCTTGCACTCCATTTTGTGGGCTGAGGGTTATTATAATTGTGGAATTTTCATTCTGTATTATATTGTGATGTTTTATTACTTGTATTTCCTTGTTTTTCCTTAATAAAGAGGTTTAAAAAAAAAAAAAAAAAAAAAAAAAGGCCAATGTTTCTTCTACAGCTTAACAATGTCAGTGGTGTGCTGTATAAACAGGAGAATTCCTACTATCGATTCATCACCTGTCTCGAAACAAAGAGGTACCTCTTCCGAAAGCAACCACTCCCGGGCAAACTGTGCCCGTGTATATGCCCTCTTGATTATATGTACAGGATAGCATTTTTCCAACAACTGGTTCCTTAAATTACTGGCCTGCATTTGGAAAAGGGGGAGGAGTAGCCTAATGGTTGGGGCAAGGTACTTCAGGCCGGAAGGTCGGGGGTTCAAATCCCACTAGAGGACAGCAACCTTGGGCCGGAAGGACTGGGGTTTCTAGTTCCACAGATGCTGCTTGTGGTCTTGGGCAAGCCACTTAACCCTCCATTGCCCATGTTCCCTGTAAGTATTAGTGTATGTGTCTCATATCCCCGCGTGTTAAATGTATCCCCCAATTGTGTTGTGACCACTTTGATTGAAGGATAAGGCGGTATACAAAACTGTCTAAATAAATAAATAAAATCCTCCTAAAATTGCCCTTATACATTTCTATTGAATAAGCAGTTTCAGCTTCTGAGGCATAGAAACATTATAAGAACATAAGCTATGCCATACTGCGTCAGACCAAGGTCCATCAAGCCCAGCATTCTGTTTCCAAAAGACAGAGGTTCCACAATGCTTATACTGGGGCAAGCAGTGGATATTCGGGGCCCACTTTAATAATGGTTTATGAACCTTTCCTCCAGGAACTTGTCCAAATCTTTTTTAAACCCGGCTACACTAACAGCTTTTACCTCATCCTCTGGTAGCAAATTCCAGAGTTTGATTACACATTGAGTGAAAAAATATTTTCTCTCTTATTATTCTTAAATAGGTTACCCTGTAGCTTCATTGCATGCCACCTAGTCTTTCTATATTTTGATGGCGTAAACAATCGATCTACATTTACCCGTTCCAATCCATATATTAATTTATAGATCTCTATCATATCTCCCGTCAGCTGTCTTTTCCAGGTTGAAGAGCCCTAACCTATTTAGCCTCTCTTCATAGGGGTAAGCCTTCCATCCACTTTACCGTTTTGGTAGCTCTTCTCTGTACCTTTTCTAATAACGCTATACCCTTTTTAAGATATGGCAACCAGAATTGCACACAATATTCAAGGTGCGGTCGCACCATGGAACAATACAGAGTCATTATAATATCCTTTGTATTATTCTCCATTCCTTTCTTTGTAATACTTAGCATTCTATTTGCTCTCTTGGCCGCCGCTGAACACTGGGCGGAAGGTTTTAACATATTATGCACGATGACGCCTAAATCTTTTTCCTGGGTGGTGGTTCCTAATGTAGAATCTGGCATCATGTAACCATAGTTTGGGTTTTTCTTTCCTAGGTGCATAACTTTGCACTTCTCCACATTAAATTTCCTCTTGCAATTTTCCACAATCCTCTTGGGTTTTAACAACTTTCAATAATTTTGTGTCATCTGCAAATTTGATAACCTCACTCATTATTCCCTTTTCTAAGTCATTTATGAATATCTCAAAAAGCAGTGGATCCAGCACAGATCCCTGGGGTACTCCACTATTCACCTTTCTCCATGAGGAAAATTGGCCATTTAGACCTACCCTCTGCTTTCTATCTTTTAACCAGTTCCTGATCCACAGTAGTACACTGCCTCCTATCCCTTGACTTTTTAATTTTGCCAAAAGTCTCTCATGAGGGACCTTGTCAAAGGCTTTCTGAAAGTCCAGATACACTATATCAACCGACTCACCTTTGTCTACCTGTTTATTCACGCCTTCAAAAAAACATAACAGATTAGTAAGATAAGACCTTCCTTGGCTAAAGCCATGTTGGCTGTCTCCCATTAAGCCAGGACTATCTAAATGTTCAGTAATTTTGTTCTTTATGATGGTTTCCACCATTTTTCCCGGCACTGACATCAAGCTCACCGGTCTGTAATTTTCCGGATCACCCCTGGAACCCTTTTTAAAAATTGGAGTTACATTGGCCATCCTCCAATCTTCCGGTATTACAGATGATTTTAATGATAGTTCACAGATTACTAATAGTAGGTCTGCAATCTCATATTTCAGTTCTTTCAACACCCTTGGATGTATACCATCTGCTCCATTTGCTACTCTTCCCGGTGTATCAATATTTCTTTCAATTCTTCCGCAGCATCTCCTTTAAATACCATTTCAGCCATGGGTAACATTCCTACATCTTCCTCAGTAAAGACCGAAGCAAAGAATTCATTCAGTCTCTCCGCTATGGCCTTGTCTCTTCTTAGTGACACTTTTACCCCTCTATCATCTAATGGTCCAACTGACTGTCTCACAGGTTTTTTGCTATGAATGTACTTGAAAAAAGTCTTTATTATGCATTTTTGCTTACACAGCAAGCTTCTTCTCAAATTCTCTCTTTGCCTGCCTTATCAATGCCTTGCATTTAACTTGCCAGTGCTTGTGTTTTTTCCAGTTTTCGTCATTTGGCTCTTTTTTCCAATTCCTGAAAGATGCTTTTTTGCAACAGCCTCTCTGACCTCACCTTTATACCATGCTGGCACATTTTTGGACTTCCTTCCACTTTTCTTAAAGTGTCTAATACAGCTGGTCTGGGCTTCCAAGATAGTATTTTTAAACACCCAAGCTTGATGTAAATCTTTAACCTTTGCAACTGCTCCCTTTAGTTTTTTCTTAACTATTTTCATTTTATCACAGTCTCCCTTTTGAAAGTTAAAAGGTAGTACTGTGGATTTCCTTACCATTCTTTCTTCATTTATTAAATTAAACATGATCATGCTATGATCACTATTGCCAAGTGGCCCCAACACCCTTATCTCTTGCACCAGATCTTGAGTTCCATTAAGGACTTCCAAAATGGCTTCCCCTCTTGTCAGTTCATGAACTAGCTGCTCCAGGAAGCAGTCATTTATTTAATTTAGAAACATTATTTCCCTATCATGTCCTGCCGTGACACTGACTCAGTCAATACCGAGGTAATTGAAATCGCCAATTATTATTACTGTGTTGTAACTTTTGCTAGCTTCCCTGATTTCTTTGAGCATTTCATCATCCATTTGTTCATTCTGGCCAGGCGGTCCATAGTACTCCCCCACTGCCTTGGCCTCCCCTTCCCCTTTTTAGATGGAGTTTCAATCCATAGAGATTCTACAGTGAATTTTGTTTCCTGCATAAAACTTTAATCCTTTGTGACTCAATGCCCTCTCTAACAGAGCACAACCCCTCCATCAATTTTATCTTCTCTATCATTACGATATAGTTTGTACCCAGGTATCACAGTATCCCACTGGTTGTCTTCCTTACACCATGTCTCTGAGATTCCAATTCTATCTAACCTCTCATTTAGTGCTATATATTCTAACTCTCCCATCTTATTTTTCAGACTTCTAGCATTTGCATACAAACATTTTAGAGGCTGTGTTTTTTCATATTAATCTGGCAATCTGTAGGCAGGGGTAATTTGGAATTTTTAAGCTCTGTCTGCTCTATACTCAAGGGCATTTGGGCTACTTTTGTCTTTATTGGAACCTCTCTACTGATATGCCCTAACTTCTAGTATCCTTCAAGGATACATTGTTCCAAACCATGCGCTCTTGGGCGACTGTCGGCTTTCCCCTATTATCTAGTTCAGGGGTGGGCAATTCCGGTCCTGGAGGGCCGCAGACCAGTCAGATTTTCATGATGTCCCTAATGAATATTCATGAGATCTATTTGCATCCACTGCCTTCCATTGTATGGAAATAGGTCCATGAATATTCATTAGGGACATCATGAAAACCTGACTGGTCTGCGGCCCTCCAGGACCGGAATTGCCCACCCCTGATCTAGTTTAAAAGCTGCTCTATCTCCTTTTTAAAGGTTAATGCCAGCCCAGCCTGGTTCCGTTCCAGTTAAGGTGGAGCCCATCCCTTCGGAAGAGCCCCTCCTTTCCCCAGTTCCTAAGAAATTCAAAACCCTCCTCCTTGCAGCATTGTTTTATCCACGCATTTAGAATCTGGAGTTCTGCCTGCCTTTTGAGTCTTACGCATGTAACGGGAAGCATTTTGGAGAATGCTACCCTAGACGTTCTAGATTTCAACCTCCTACCTAAAAGTCTAAATTTAGTCTCCAGAACCAAGAAACAGAAATATGAGGACAGAAAAAGACCACATGGCCTATCTAGCATGTCCTTCCATATCAACAACTACAACAGTCCCCTTTTTTGCTTTAGTGATCCTCTGTGTTTGTCCCATGCCTTTTTGAATTCACTTACTGTCCACCACCTCCACTGGGAGACTATTCCACGGATCCACCACTCTCCCTACCACACTTTCCTATGTCATTGGTACCGACATGTCCCAAGACAGACTCCTTCCGAGCACTATCTAAGACCTTGTCTAGGTGGTGTATGAAGTCCGCTACCTTTACACCAGGCAGGCATGTTACCAGGCGATCCTCATGTCCACCTGCCACCCAGCTATCTACACGCCTAATGATCGAATCACCAACTATAACGGCTGTCCTAACCCTTCCCTTGTGGCACACGGCCCTGGAGAAACCTCCTTGGTGCGAGAGGGTTTTACATCACCTGGAGGACAGGTCCTAGCTACAGGATCACTTCCTGCCACACCAGGGTGATGCTCTCCTGTCACATGACCTCTCCATGGCAACAGGGATGCTGCCAGACTGGAGGTGGGACTTCAGGACTGTATCCCTGTAGGTCTCATCTATGTACCTCTTCTTTATGTCTTCCAAGTTTGCTACTCTAGCCTCCAGAGATCAGACTCATTCCCTGAGAGCAAAGAGCTCCTTGTACCTAGTGCACGTAAAACCCCTCACCAACTGGGAAAAAATCATACATGTGACACTCGATGCAAAAGACTGGAAAACCCCTATCTCACTGCTGGGCTGCTGCCTGCATCTTAATTTTAAGGTTATGTTTAAGTTCTTTACTTAGTAAAGGTTGTTTTTAGGTATTTAAGTTCTTTACTTACTAAGAGCTGCTAGGGATACTTATACTAATAAAACTATATCTAATACATTTCTGTTCTGTATTATCTTACACTGTTTAGACAATATATTCTGTCTAGTTAATTACTTCGTTCCTTGTTTTGTTAAGCATTATACTTATAATATGACGTTACTTGTAAAATATGTTCTGCTATCATTATACTTGTACTATGATGTTCCTTGTAAAACAAACTTGCTTTGTTTATTGTTGTTCACTGTAAACCGCAACTGAACTCTGGAAGATGCGGTATATAAATGTGTATAAATAAATATACTTTGTTCACCTGAAGCTTAATTAATCTCAGGTTCTTAATATATGCCTGATGAGGATAAACAGCTGCACCTGAGAGTGAATATGGCACCTCCTTTCCTTTAAGAGATTTAAGCACCTATAAAGCTACAATTATCCCAGGGGTGGGTGAGTGTCAGGGAGGAAAGGAGAGAAAGATGACTTATTAAAAACTGACTGCTACACAGTACCCTGTCCTGTGCTTCTAAGGTAATCTGTGACCAATTTCTTGGGTGATTCACACAGCCCTTGCTTGGATTGAGGGAGTCTTGGGGTCTAACTTTAACCAGAAAGCTCTCTGCTGTGTTTTAAATTTAAACTGAAAGCTCTTTGCTGCTACTAGGCCCTGACTATTAAATTTAAACTAAAAGCTCTCTGCTGGGTTTTAAACTTAAATTAAAAACTCAACAGGTAGCTTTCAGTTTAACTAAAAGCTATTTGCTGATACTAGGCCCTGACTGATCTAACAAATACACTGGATTAACAGATTAATCAGCTTTAATTTAAAGAATTCCTTTTTTACCAAGATTTAGAAATATTCCCAGAAGTAAATACTTACAATTGCAGATCTCTCTCCAGAAGTAGCAGTCCCTTTTTGTAGCCCTTCCAAGACTCTTTGATATACTAAAACATAACAATTAAAGAACTGCTCCTTTCAAATTGTTTCTCTTTCTTTACTCTCCTTGGCATGGAGCCAACACACCCTACCCATAAACAAAACACAGATGCATACATGAAGAGGAATTGGAAATAATTCCACGAGACATAATCCACATTCTTTCCCTAACATGTCCTTCCTCCCACACATTGATGCCAGATCCCTGTCCTTGCTAGGCCGGCTCTTAGTGATTCCTATGTGTATTACATTTTCTCTCTTGTAAATTCTGTTGTGAAAACTAGTAACTGAACTGCATTGGTTTCTTAATGGCTGCTATTGTACTGTGACATCTAGTGACTGAATCATACAATTTACTGGTTGCTATATGTAGAGTCAATGGCATAAGTTCAAATAAGAAACCCACCCACAGCAAATTTTACTGAGGGCCTCTCATGATGGCAGTGGCAGCCAGAAGGGAGAGGGCAGGGGAACACCTTTCCCCTCCACCCCCAACTAGCAGGGCTTTTTTTCTTCTTTTTTTTTTTTTAAACCAGAGCACAGCAAACATTATACTTACAATAAAGAAGTTTGCCACACCGCCTCTCTGCTTGTAAAGTACTTTGCTGAGGCAGCCCAAAGCCTGGAACAGCATCTCCCACTGTGACACCAAAATCTTGGGTATCGTGAGACTTTGGCCCCACAGTGGGAGATGCTGTTCCCAGCCTCAGGCTGCCATGGCAAAGCATTTTACAAGCAGAGAGGCATCGGGAGATGGCATGGTAAACTTCTTTATTGTAAGTACAATGTTTGCCGTGCTCTGCTGTTGCCATTGCAGCCTAGGGAATGCTGGGCCAAGTGGGCCCCCTTCTATCCTGGGCCCTCCTGCATTGCGGGGGCTGTTTGGGTGGTATTTATGCCATTGTATACAGCCTCTTAGTGGTAAAGCATCACAGCAACACCTGTTGGCATTTGCTACCATGGCACCCAGTGGTTAAACTGTAAAATCTATTATTTGAAATATGTTGAAAGTGATATCTAATGGTTAGATATATTATCATATGTGGTTTAATATTATTCATTGCAAGCCAACAGAATATTTGGGTACCACTTCATTCAAACCATCCTACTTCTGTCCTCTCCAAGTTAGAGAAACACACAGAAATAACAGCTATATATGCACACACTAGAGAAAGTTTGGAAAGAATTCCACAAGCAATGCTCTGCATACTTTCTCCACTTGTTAAGTCTGCAAAATTTTTGTTTGTTTGTACTTCCCCATCTCACTGTCAGTTTATAACTGGTCATTGTGTCTTCTTACGGCACACGATCTCTGAAGGTTGTAGTCTGGAGGAAGTAAGCACCAAATGCAGCTGCAGACCCAGGACTACTGAGTTGATGAGGCTCGGCTCATGCTTGGGTCCAGATTTTGTTGCTTTTTATGATATGACCTCCTTAAATGTGTGTCAGATTAATTTTTCAGCTACCCATTTAGGAGGTCATATGCTGGATGTGGTCCTGGCCTCCCAGTCCACATTGAGGAGGGTTTTGGTGGATAGTTGCAGATCAATGCTTCTCATTTGGTCTGATCATTATTTATTGGAGTTCACTGCGTGGATCTCTTCTATTTGTGCATATGTGAAAAAGAAGGGTATTACCGGATTATCAAGAGATTGGATAGATGAGAGTTGCTTGTGATCTGGAGTGACACACAGTATTAAAGGATCTATGGCTAGTTTGGTGGAAGAAATGTCAAGGTGTTGGAATAGGGTTATTGAGAAAACATTGGATAGTGTTAGCTCTTTAAGAGACTGGGTACAGTCTAAAAGGCATGTTGCATCTTGGTTCTCATTGGAATTTTGCATGAAAAATAGCTGTCCCAACAGCGAGTGCCAAAGGCTCAAATCAGGAGACAAAATTAGTTTCAAAGGTGGAGTCCAATTAGTTAATATAAAACACTATTGGCAAAGACTAAAAAAGAATATTATAATCAGATTATTGCAAATACAGCACTTTTAAAAGTGCTAACACTCAATTCAGAAAAGGAAGAGAATAACACTTGCGTAGTTTCTTTGAAATGAAGGTGAAGACCATATGTAGATTAATAGTAAGATCAAGTGTTATGGATTCTACCATAGGAGTTGGAAGGCTGGATGGTGATGGATCACCTGAGAGAAGAGCTGCTTGATCCAGTCAAGGCTGGTTGTATCTGGCAACAATTTGCGCTGTCAACTGGGAAGTTCAAGACTTGGTTAGAAAGTTTGCTAAAGGATATTGCAGGTCAGATCCATGCCCTACATATTTGTGTAAGAATTTGCCACTGGGACTTTGTGCAATGGCTTACTATTTTTGTTAACAAGCCACTGCTAAAAGGGAGTTTCCATGCATCATTAGGTAACATTACACGTACTCCTCTATTGGAATAGGATGATCTGGATCCTATTTAGGGCTGTAATTACCACCCGATTGTGGGTTTCCCAGTTTTGGTTAAATTGGTGTGGCCAGTGTGAGAGCCAGAGAAGAAGGGGTTGACACAGTAATACAAAAAAGATCATCAAAATGTCTGAATGCTGGAATTGTACTGAAGTGCGTACATGAAGCTTTCAGAGGTATATGGCATCATATGGAAAAGATGTGAAAATATACTTATCAGTAAATGGGGGATCTTGAGAGAGGGTAGAAAGGCAATCATGAGAGATAAACATGCCAGCTTAGCATGAAGAACATATGGCCCCCAGTATAGTTGTCAGAACACAGCGAGTTGAAGAGATATATTTCTTGGGAACCAAAAGGACCAAGCAAGAGAACCAGGTGAATAACTGAGTGGGGGGGGGGGGGGGAAGAGGTCAGATAACAATATAAATCTGACATGGCCCAGGGCCTCAGAAGGTCAATGGAGAGGGGTGCAGATATGAATAGAACAACATGGCAAATCACACCAGTGGGGCCCTAGACAGCTGGAACAAGAATTAGCTAATTAGAGAAGAATACCCCAGAAAACAAGTATGGTCCTGAGCAAGGGTATATAATGTGACAGGACCAGATATACGATGAGTTAGTCTCCTGCACAGTGAAGGCTATGTGGGGTATGGATTTCCTGGGTTTCCTATGGCCCCATATGATGTTGTCTTGTCTGAGAGTTTTGTGTGCATGCTAGTTTGTCTTGTGTATGTCTGTTACACTGATCACTTGTGTCCAGGAAGGCCTGTCATACATTTTCTTACTGGCTGTTGAGTCAGGAAGTAAGACAGAATCATGCAGGCAGGACCAGACATTCTGGCTTGTAGTTGTTTAGAGATCTGCATCTAAGACACACTGACCCTATTTGCCTGCTGTGAGAGGTGGCAAGATCTGTGGTATATCAAATTTAAATAAACATAAACATAAACATAATTCCATTAGACTGTTTTCCTTTGTTCTTAGTTTTCTGTTTCTGTAAGATAGGGAATAATAAAAAGATCCTTTTGGAAGAAAAATCTGTGAGATAGTTATTACCATGTACGAGCGTGTTGTCCTGCATAAGGTGAGATTTTATTGGGAAATGTAAGTCCTCTTTGTGATGTTTCTTTTATTGGGAAGTGATATGTCCTCCCTGAGTGTTTCCCCTTTTGGATGGAGCAAGGTGCTTGGGAACTGTCTGGCCCACAGTCCAGCTGACCCTTCGCCCCTTACACTAGGCAATTGGAGGGGTATGTAGAAGTATTTAATGTGTTGAACTGATCTGGCTGGGTTTTCAAAGGGCATATGAGACAGTGTGTGTTGGTGGCCCTTCTGACCAGACCTGAGGGGAATAGTTGATTGTGGCGATGAAGCCATGGTTATGCAAAGTGACTTTTCAACTGCTCATGATCTATTCATGTCCAAGCTAAGTCAGATAGGGATAACAGGCTTGCCTGAGGTGTTGCATTCCTGGGCAAACATTAAGGTATTTAGAAAAGGTTGTTAGTAAAGAGCTGGATGTGTTCATGCAACCTAGCAGTTAGAGAGGGGTAAACAGGAGAGAGTGACTGGGGCAATAGGAGTGTTATGGAGTGTGTATTATGAGTTGAATAAGTGTGGTTCAAAGAGAAAGGGTACAGCAAAAAATCCATGGAAGAGGCCATATCTCCTACCTGATCCAAAGAGAAGAGACCACCTGAGAATTGGGGCTGATTTCAGTGAGAGATATGGAAAGTTACAAAAGAAGAGCAGGTGAGAGAACTTGTTATGTAATATATTGGATGTTCAAAATGTCAAGTTGATGTTACTGAAGATTTACATTATTGTGGAATAAATACAAGTTTAACAAATAATTGTTGTTGGTAAGATGCTTGGCAGATACAATGTGGTTTGCCCCAGAGCTCCCTCTTTCATTGATTTTGTTTAATTTGTTTTAGTTCTCTAGGACTAGTGCTATAGTATCTGAATGTTTTTCCTGCTTTTCTTATGTAGATGTCATTGTTTTTCCAGGTTCTCTTCAGAATACATATCAATTTTTAGATATATGCTTTAGACAGATTAAACTGTGGATGGATGGCAATCTGCTTAAAATTAACCCCAGAAAAATAAAGCTACTTTGAGGGGGAAGGGTGTCAAGGTAAAGGTGTACCAGATTTCCTTTAATGATTCCTTCCATATACTAGGTGTGTTAATAGCCTCCAATCTTGCTTTTAAAGATCAAGTTAGAACAGTGGTATAGAAGGTATTTTGCAATTTGATGGATGATCTGTCAGATTAGGCCTTTCTAACAATGGAGAGTTTACAGCAAGTGATGCAGGCTATCGTTTTATTCCACTTGGATTATTGCAACATAATTTACCTGAGGATACTAGGTATATTGTTCTGACTCCACATGCTATAAGAACTTGTGGCAAAATGATCTTGGTTGGGGCCAACTGCCCCTCTTTCGTATTCATCTCCAGTTACCTGTTCAAGTGAGGATGAAGCTTAAATTGTTAATTGCTGTTTATTAGAATATACATAGTCTGGCCTCAGAGTATTTTCCAGATATTTTATTTTATTTATTTATTTATTTAATTGGATTTTTATACCACCTTATCATACAATCAAAGCGGTGAAGGTTTATAATCCCCCATGTGCTCTGTGCTCTTTGGGGGAGGTTAAATTGATTCTGCTTCTAATTTGAAATCTACTTTTTCTAAGACGATACAAGGAGTAGCCCCTAGCTTGCAGAATGAGCTAGCAAGGAATTTGAGGACTGCCCTATCATCAGGGCTGGCCCAACCATTAGGCAAGACTAGATAGTCACTCAGAGCAGCAGCTTCTGAGGGGTAGAAAAAAGCAGCAGCACTCAAAGCAAAACAATACATCGCAACAGCCACACAAATTGAAAATGTTCCAGGGGCAGTCATGGACTGGTCTAGCAAGACTCAAGGAAAGGACATTATCTGGTAAATAAAATGTCATCTTCTATATTGTCCTGCTAGTCCAGTCCAGACAAGTGGGACATACCAAAACTACACCTCCACTGATCAGGAAGACGACACAGCAGCTCACAAAACCTTGGAGCCGAAGGCTGTGTCCACCCGAACATGGACACCTGAGTGGTAATGCTTGACAAAAGTGTAAAGTGATGCCCATGATGCCACCTGACAAATGTCTGAAGGAGTTACCGAGCTACATTCAGTCCACAAGGACATTTGTGCTCAGGTAGAATGGGCACACAAACCATCTAGGACCAGCTAGTTCCACAGCAGATATGCCGAGGCAATAGCTTCCTTGATCCAGCACCTCCAGTGTTGACTTGGCTGCCACGTCACCCTTGCAAGAGCCAGCAACCAGAATAAAAAGATGATTCGATGATGCAAATTAACTGTGCATAAAGGCAGCATTAAACTGGGCAAGCAAGCTAAATACATGCACACAGGCGTCTGCATTAACAGCCTCTGTATGCTCAGCAAGTTTGGCATGCTGTCCTGAGAACAAGTTATCTGAGGTGAAATTTGACTCCATCTCAGATGATCCATCATCAGAGAAGGCTCTCAATACCATCGGCACAGCATTGAAGAACCGGTGCCTCCCCCCTCCCTCAAACACCAACCCCCTGACAGAAGTAAAACCATTGGTGGCCCAGTGTGCCCCCAATTCTAATCCCCCTCCCTAGAAAAATCATTGGTGGCCCATGGGCACCGTTGAGAACCCCACACCACCATCTCACTAAAATCATTGGTGGCCTGTGGGCCCTCCATTAACCCCCCTCTAGCAGTACCTTTGGTAGAATGGAGAGTAGGAGCGATGCCTACATGCTCTTACCCCTCCTCTACTGTCATTTTTTAAAATGGCAGTGCCCGACTCCATGCGGTGTACCATCTGGAAGGAATGGGGCAAATTCAGTCTACAAATAAAAAAATAAAATACCATATTTGGCAGACTGACTCCCCTCCCCCCACCATGGATCCTGGGAGAGACAGGGTGGGGGTCAGTCAGACTGCTGACCCTCATGCTGTGCATCTCAGAATTCATCACAGGAGAGTGGTTAGATTGCCAAATAAGGAATTTTGCTTCTGGCTGGATTTTTATGCCTGCCTGCATAAAAAACTGCACTAGGGAGTTAGTTTGAGGAGCGAATGGGTATTTGCAACAGGGCAGTTTGAGAGGGTTCGAAGAGCAGAGAACAGGGAGATGCAGTTTGAAAAGTGTTATTCCCAAACTACTGTGTTTCAATGAATGCACCTTTCTATGTAACAGACTGGAAATCCTCCAGTGGAAATGCATTGGACCATTTTTGGAGGGCTTCATTTTCTCTGGAACTCCCAGTCTGATCTGGCCCATTTTCAAACTTACTGTGACGTTTACTACTACTACTACTATACTTATTAGTTTTTCCCACAGGCAAAACATCATGCCATTCCTTTACATTTTTGGAGATTTATTTTGTCTCCAAAAGACAGACATTCTCAACCTCCTTCTGTATAATTCTTTCCTCCTACTACTACTAATCATTTGTATAGCACTACAAGGTGTATGAAGTACTGTACATACAGATGTAAGACAGTGTCCATGCTCTTTAGAGCTTACAGTCTAATCAAGATGAAAAATATCACAAAACCGGGGACTAGAATATGGCAAGGTACACAAGTAGTGGACAAGAGAATGAGGTGCATCAAGATCCAAAAGCAGCCTCAAAGACATGGGTCTTCAGCCTGGACTTCAATAGGGCCAGAAAAGGAGCCCAAAACACCAACTCGGGTAGTTTGTTCCAGGATTATGGAGCAGCAAGATGGAATGAACAAAGTCTGGAGTTGGCAGTGGCAGAGAAGGGAACACATAAAAGGCATCTGGCCAGAGGAGCGGAGTTCTCGAGGAGGAGTGCAGAATGAGATGAGAGGAAAGGTAGTGAGGAGCCATAGAATGGCTTGGAAATAATAAAAACGAGAAAACAGACAAATGCAGATCAGGAAATATTTACACATAACATTCCTAGTTGGGACATGCAGATATCAAATGTCCAAATGTGAGATGAAATTTAATGTGGACAAGTGCAAAGTTATGCACTTAGGGAAGAACAACCCAAACTGTGGCTACACAATGCAAGATTCCACATTAGGAACAACCACCCAGGAAAAGAATTTAGGTGTCATCTTGGATAATACATTGAAACACTCTTCCCGGTGTGCAGTGGTGGCCAAGAAAGCAAATAGAATGCTAGGAATCATAAGGAAAGGAATGGAGAGTAACCGAGGATATTATAATGCCTCTGAATCATTCATTGGTGCAACCACATCTTGAATACTGTGTGAAATTCAGGTTGCCATATCATAAAAAGATATAGCAGAGTTAATAAAGGTTGTGGGGTTTTCATGGGCATCCCCTAGGATTACCTGAGGATCTTCTATTTCGTGATTGTGGCTGCAATGTTTACCCCAACATACATAAAATATACAGGACCCACCTTCAACAAATCACTCGTGCCACTGTAAGAGCATGGAAACTTTTATTGTCAGGTCTGCAAAGTTACAAGCTTCGCATTTAAATGGTACTGGCTGACCCTCCACTGGAGTGACGCTTGTCTCTGTCTCAGGACCCCTTACACTCAAATCAGGTGCTTTGCTTGCTACAGATGCTGTTTATTGATATTGAAATTTGTACCTTATTATTTAAATGCGAAGCTTGTAAACATTGCAGCCACAATCCCGAAACAGAAGATCCTCAGGTAAGCCTAGGGGATGCCCATGAAAACCTCAACAAGGTACAGAGAATAGCCACCAAAATGGTAAAGGGGATGGAAGGATACCCATATGAGGAAAGTCTTAAAATGTTAGGACTTTTCAACTTCGAAAAAAGTTGAAGGGAGATATGATAGAGGACTATAAAATTATGAATGGAGTGGAATGGGTAATCGCAGATTGGCTGTTTACTCCTTCAAAAAGTAGAAAGACTAAGAGGCACTCAATGAAGCTATAATGTAGTACATTCTAAGAAAATCGGAGAAAAAAGACCCCAGAAGCTGTGTGTCCCTGAGAAAGGGCGCCACTTCCCCCCATGGATCTCTGGCATCCAACCAGGGATGGTGGGTAGAAGTTGATTAGGTATGGAACAGGTGTTGGAGAACAGCTGACCAAACAAGGCATCCCGGCGGGAGTCCTTGTCCAAGCAGTAATGGGCTGTGGAGGTATGAACCGAGGCCCAGGTGGCTGCTCGACAGATGTCGTCGATAGACACAGAGTGCAGATGAGCCATTGAAGCTGCCATGGCTCTCACATTGTGAGCTGTGACATGGCTCTCCAGAGGAAGGTTCTTACTCTGATAGGCAAAGGAAATACATTGAGCAATCCAATTAGATAGTGTTCTCTTGGAGACTGCAAGTCCCAAATGAGAAGGATCAAAAGCAACAAAGAGTTGAGAGGATTTTCTATGTTGCTGTGTTCTTTGTAAGTAAAAGGCTAAAGCTCTTTTACAGTCCAAAGTATGAAGATTCCTTTCTGCATTTGATGCATGAGGCCTTGGAAAAAAAGACAGGCAGGTAGACCGCTTGGTTCAGATGAAAAGGCGAGACCACCTTTGGCGTAAAGTGTGGATGAGTCCTAAGGACTACCTTGTCATAGATGGAACCTTGTGTAAGGTGGATCAGCCACTAGTGCTTGCAACTCACTGATGCGACGTGCTGATGTGATTGCAATGAGAAAGATAACCTTCCAAGAAAGGAATTTCAAGGAGGTAGTAGCTAAGGGTTCGAAAGGTGGCTTCATGAGCTGATCAAGAACCAAGTTTAAGTCCCATGCCACAGGTGGTGGCCTAATGGGAGGCTTAGTTAGCAGAAGACCTCTCATAAATCTTGCTATAAGAGGATGGGAGGAAATAGGTTGCCCATTTAGAGGCTTGAAGGAAGCTGCAATAGCACTCAAATGGACTCTTACTGAGTTAGTCTTAAGTCCTGCATTGGATAAATGAAGGAGATACTCCAGTAATGATTTCAAAAGGTACAGCAAGGGGGTTAAGACCCCTCTGCGAACACCATATGGCAAATCTTTTCCACTTGAAAGTATAAGAGCGTCTTGTGGAAGGCTTCCTGGAAGCATAAAGGATATCCTTTACTTGCTGAGGGAGGTTAAGATCATGGAGATCTAGGCCTTCAGCAACCAAGCCCTGAGATGCAGAGACTGGGGATTGGGATGCCATAACATTCCACTCTCCTGAGATAGGAGATCTGGAGCAGACCCTAATGCCAGGGAGGGAGCTTGAGAGAAATGTAGAAGCAGAGGGTACCACACTTGCCAAGGCCAACGTGGAGCTATGAGGATCATACGTCCTCTGTCTCTCTGAAGCTTGAATAGGGTCTTGGGAATTAGGGGAATGGGTGGAAAGGCATAAAGGAAGTCTTGGCCACAGTGAAGGAGGAAAGCATCCTTGGCCTGAGAGCCTTGAGCCGGGATTCTGGAACAGAACCGGGAAAGTTTGGCATTCAACGGACTTGCAAAGAGGTCTATGTCCGGGGTTCCCCAAATTTGAAAAATCTTGGTCACCTGGTCTACATGGAGAGACCATTCGTGTGGAAGCAGAACTCGACTGAGTCTGTCTGCCCAAGAGTTTTGGATGCCTGGAAGATACACTGCCAGGAGATGAATCTGATGCTCTCTGGCGAGGGCCCATAGTCACAAAGCTTCGTTGCGAAGTGACAGAGAGCCTGTTCCCCTCTGTTTGTTCACATAGAACATGGCTATTTGATTGTCCGTATGAATGAGGACTGTCTTGTAGCTGAGCAGGGTGTGGAACACTCGAAGAGAAAGGAAGATTGCTCTGAGCTCCAAGAGATTGATATGTAGATGAGTCTCCTGTGGAGTCCAAGTGCCTTGGGTGGAGAGGTCTTGTAAATGAGCTCCGCAACCCATTGGTGAAGCATCTGTTGTGAGAGTTGCCTGGGGTAAGGGTTGCTGAAATGGGGACCCAAGCAACAGGTTCTGAGTGGACTGCCACCATTGGAGGGACAAAATAAGGCGAGTTGTGTTTGCTATTTTGTCTGACAGGCACCCTGATGCCTGGGTCCACTGAGTGGATAAAGTCCACTGGGTGGGCTGCTCTCATATGGAGGCGAGCATAAGGAACCACATGCACGGTAGATGCCATGTGGCCTAGTAGTTGTAGCATTTCTCGGGCAGTGAGATGATGTTTTAGCACTGCTTGAGAAGCTAACTGCACCATGCGAAGGCAATGGGCCTGGGGAAGATAGGCCCTTGCCCTTTTGGTATCCAGCAAAGCTCCTATGAATTCTAGAGACTGAGTGGGAGTTAGACTGGATTTTGGGACATTTATGACAAGACCCAAATACTGAAGGATACGCATTGTGCAAGATAGGGAGGTCCTGGCCTCTGACTCTGATGGGGCTCGAATGAGCCAGTCGTCTAAGTAGGGGAAGACGAATATCCCTAGAGTGCGGAAAAATGCTGCTACCACAGCCATGCATTTTGTGAACACTCTTGGTGCTGAGGCCAGGCCAAACGAAAGCACCCTGTATTGGTAGTGCTTTCCTTGGAAAAGGAACCGAAGGAACTTCCTGTGAGTTGGGTAGATGAGAACATGAGTGTACGCATCCTTGAGATCTAGAGAACAAAGCCAATCCTGACTCTGAAGGTATGGCAGCAGAGTTCCTAAAGAAATCATCTTGAATTTCTCTTTGAACAGGAATTTGTTCAATTCTCTGAGGTCCAAAATAGGTCGGTATCCCCGTTTTCTTTGGAATAAGGAAATAGGGGGGAGTAAAACCCCGTACCCTGTTGCTGAATGGGTACTTCTTCTATTGCCCCTTGGGCAAGCAGCATAGTGACCTCTTGATCTAACAGGTTGATGAGAGAGCTCTGAGAATTGAACTGTCTTACCATGGTGGAAGGGGGCATGCACAGGAAGTGCAGCTTGTACCCCTCTCTTATAATGGAGTGTCCACTGCTCTGCTGTTATCTGATCCCACCTGGGGGCAAAGTAACATAACCTTCCTGGAATGGTGGAAGGCTCTGGTCCATTCAAGGCCAGGAAGGCTAAGTTCTCTAGATGAAAGTCAAAGGCCTTGTGGAGGCTGAGACTGCTGAGACGGTTGAGGCTTAGCAGTCTTTGCTTTCTTTTGTTTGGGTGGTTGCTGACCCTTCCGGGTAGGCTGACCTGTAGAACGTCCCTGCTGGGAATAAGAGGGATAAAACCTCTTCTTTTTTGAGAAGAAAGGCTTCTTGAAAGATTTTTTTCTCGCAGGATCAGCTGTGGCTTTGGATAGCCTATCCAAAGTGGAGTTGTCAGCATCCAACTCATTGGCCTTTTCTTGCCAATCTTTACCAAACAGGTTCTCCCCAGTACAATGAATATTGCCCAGTTTGTCTTGTACCCAGAGCTCCAAATCAGATGCTTGGAGCCAGGCAATTCTACGTACACCTATGGCAATGGCAGAGGTTCTGCTTATGCACTCAAAACAGTCAAAAGCTGCACGGTTGACAAATTTAGAAACATCCTGGGCATGTTTGACCAATGTGAGAAAATCCTGTCTTTTATCCTCAGGAAGAAGAGGGCTCAAAACCTCTAAATCTCCTGTAATTTCCTTCAGGAACCTTCCCATATATAAAATATAGGAACTGATCCTGGCAGAAAGCATGGAAGCTTGGAAAGTACAACGTCCAAAAGCATCCAAAGTTCTGCACTCGCGTCCTGGAGGATTAGAGGCATGTCTCTTTGCACTCCTGATCCTTCTCATAGCTGATTCCACTACAATAGAGTGGTGAGGAAGCTGAGTCTTCTGGAAACCAGGACAAGGAGGGACTCAGCACATAGTATCCAGTCTACGAGAGTGAGGAGAGGTGGTAAGAGGCATCTCCCACATTCTTAGCATGAGAACATGCAAGATCTCATGGATGGGTAGAGTGGCTGCCTCTTTAGGAGCTTTGGGATATTGTAAAATTTCCAACTCCTTTGCTCTGGGCTCTGATTCAGGAGCCACAGTAATGGACAGACCTCGAGTAACCTCCCTGATGACGTCCTGAAAGGAAATATCCTCTGGAGGAGACATCCTGTGCTTAGAGGAGGAAGGCTCCTCTGGGAGAAGTATTTCTGCATCGACAGAACTGTCAGAATCCTCAGATTTTCTGAGGACTCGAAGTATCGTCTGTCTGGATGCTCTTGAAGAGCCCGATACCTGTACCGACCGAAGTCGGTACCGTGAGTAATCGGTACCTGTGTATCGGTACCGGAGGGCATTGCATGACTGTGTGCCGGCAATGCGGACACCGATGTCGATGCTATCGGTACCGGTTGAACTGTCTGACGCGGTTCCGAGGGTGTCGATGCCGCAAGGAGAGCCGCCAGACTGCGTTCAATAGCCAGGAATCTCTGGTCTATCGATGCTGCCGATGCCTGGATGTCAGTACCGGAGAAGACAGCCAGTACCCCAGAACATGGCACCAGTAGTTCTGCCGAGGTTGAGGCCTCGAGAACGTCCTGGAGCCCCAATAATGCTTTGGAAGCCGAAGCCTCCTGCCAGGGCAATTTTGCCGGTGTAGAATCCTCAAGGGCAACGCCGGAGGGATCTCGATGCTTAGAAGATCTACCCTTTGAGGACCGGCTAGACTTGTGTTTAGTTACCTGAGATCCACGGGAGGAAGAGGAAGCCCTGGAAGACGTCGATGCCACCGAGGCTGCATCAGAGGGAAACAGGGTACTGAGCTTAGCAGCTCGGTTCTGCCGACCTCTTTTAGACAAAATGGCACAGGACATACATTCCGTGATGGAGTGGTCAGGACCTAAACATTTGAGACACCATTCATGGGTGTCGGTGACAGAGATGGTACCGCCACACTTGGTGCACTTTTTGAAACCCGAAGAGGGCTTTTCCATTGTGGAGGAATTTTTGGGCCTAAGGCATGTGCACGTGGAAAAAAGTACTAAGTATTTTATTTATTTTATTTTATTTTTTTAAAGAAAAGAAAGAAAGAAAGAAACACCGGCAGTACCGGTAGAGCGTCGAGGAAGGCAGACGTGACCACAAAAAAGAAGGGTAATAAGGAAAATTTTCTGCGGCGACAGGAACGACGACCTGCTGGATCCGCGGAAAACGAAGAACTGGAGAGAGGCAGTTGGGAAAGGCGGGAAGGCAGCACGCAGGCACTGTGGGGGATGCTCCCAAAAGCTTTCTAATTGGATGTTGGGGAGCGTTCCCGTACAGGCTCCGTCGGTACTGACGATACCCATATGTGAAGACTACATTCCTGCTTGTTCCTGGAGATCTGGGCTATACGTCTCTTACAGTGATCTTCGTCATAAAGCATATGGAGAAAGGCTTAAAGATTTTAATGCGTATACTCCAGAGGAAACAAACACAAGAGGCGAGTGGTGTATGGAGGTCACAGGTGCTTTATTCAACATAAACCCCTATGCATTTCGGAGGAAAGGCAGGAAAAGAGTGATTTGATAAGAAACATTTAAATATCTCCATGGTATAAATGCACAGGTGGTGGAATGAGGTGTCATAAGATGAAGGTGAAAGGGGATAAACTCAGAAGTAATCTGGGGAAATATTTCTTTATGGAAAAGGTAGCAAATGTGCGGAATAGCTTCCAAGAGAAGGTGGTGAAGATGAGACCTGTATCTGAATTTTAAAAAAGTATGGGACAAATACAGATGCTCTCTGAGGGAGAGGGAGAGATTGCAGAATTTAATAGTTCTTATGGATGGGCAGACTGGATAGGCTGTATGGTCTTTATTTGCCGTCGTTTTCTATGTCTTTATGATTGTTGCCGGCCTTTGACCCAGTACAAGCATTGTGGAACTTGTATCTCTTGGGGAAACTGCTAGGTACATATGACCTAGATTGGCCACTGTTGGAAACAGAATACTGGGCTTGATGGACCTTGGTCTGACCCAGTATGGCATATCTTATGTTCTTATGTTTTGTTTGTTTGTTTGTTTGTTTTGTTTTTTTAAGTGAAGCAACTAGATCTTTCCTTTTCACCACTGCTTTCTTCTTTTTTTTTGCCAAAAAAATTGTTGTGGTGGAGAACTAGAGTAAATCTATAGGGCTGGGTGAATAAAACACAACAGGCTGTAGGAATTGTGACAGAACACAAGAGCAGGGGATTGCATACATGCTCAGGAAAATCTTATATGTTTTTCTGGGCTCTAAGCAAGCAGAGTCCAGTATTCAGCACTTTCAGATGACCGCCCATGTGTGGCTGATACATCTTGCTTGTCCATGGAGAATTAATATACCATAATGTAATAGAAGGGGGAATTTTATTTACAGATAATTTCCTTTCCTGGAGTCCTGCTAGACCAGTCCAGACAATTGGGTTAGCACCCCCAACCAGGAAGTGTTGAGACAACCAGAAGAACTGGGACATCACTAGTAGTATACTACTCAGTATAGCTAGGGGCACCTCTTCAGTATGAGCAACAAGCAGTGGTACTCCAGGAGAACCTTTAGAAACATAGAAACATGATGACAGAAAAAGACCACATGGCCTATCTAGTCTGTCCTTCCATAACAACTACAACAGTCCACTTTTTACCTCAAGGGCTTCCAAGCCCAATGACAAAATTAGAAGAAAAAACCGCCTAGGCTTCCAGGCCCCACTATGTACAAATGATGAAGCCAACTTAATGACAATGAATACAGAGCAGGCATCGTAATCCCTATTGAGGGGTAGGTCCTGGACTGGTCTAGCAGGATTCCAGGAAAGGAAAGTATCGGTAAGTAAAATTTCCCCTTCCAGATCATCCTGCTATACCAGTCCAGACAACCGGGAAGTACCAAAGCTACTCCCCTTCTGGACAGGTTGAGAGCGCAGTCGTGAGTACCCCAGTACCAAACTCGGCAGCAGTCGCGTCTGCACATCCAAACGGTAATAGCATGCGAAGGTTGAAAGGGTCGACCACATCACCACCCGACAGATGTCCAAAGGCGAAACGGAGGAGACTTCCGCCCAAGAGGTCGCTTGTACACGAGTGAAATGCACCTGCAAGTTCTGCAGGACAGGCTTGCCCGTGAGAAGATAGGCAAAGGAGATAGCCCAATAGTGGACTTGGTCGCACAGTGACCCTGTTGTGGCCCCGCAATGAGGACATAAGGATGATCAGACATCCAAAAGGAATTGGCAAATACCAAGTACTGCAATAATACCCTGCAAACATCCAACTGACGCAGATGTTTGTCTTTGCTCACACTGATCTGCGGCGAAGGAGGGCAGGGAAATTATATGATTTAAGGGAAATGGCATTAGGACATTGGGTAGAAAGGAGGGTATGGCCCGCAAGGTCACACCCTCCTCTGAAAAGACCAGATATGGGTCTCGACAAGACAGTGCCTGTAGTTCAGACATGCGTCTGACTAAAGTAATGGCAATGAGGAACACAGCCTTTAGTACAATGTCCTTAGGTGTGGCTCGACAGTGGCTCAAAGGGCAGGCGAGTCAGAGCCTGAAGAACCAACAATAACTGCCAAGGGGGAATAGCCAGCTGCACTGGAGGCCGGAGGGCACGTACACCCTTCAGAAATCTTGCTACACTGCGATGTACTGCCAGCAAAGGCCTCACTATGGGACCCCAAAATGCCGCTATGGCTGCCACCTGTACCTACAAGGAGTTCCAAGAAAGACCAGTCTGGAAGCCCTGCTACAGGAGAAACAGAATCTGGGGAATGCGAGCCTTCCATGGAGAGAGATGATGGGGCTGACAACGTTCAAAAAACATCCAGACCTGAACATAGGAAAAGGAGGTAGAGTGAAAGCAAGCATGCAACAAGGTACTGATGCCTGCCAGTGAATAACCCTTAAGCTTCAGGCAGTGCCGCTCAAGAGATAGGCCATAAACGAGAAGGGCCCGGGATCCTCCATGAGGACAAGACCCTGGCAGAGAAGACCACAGTGGTTTCCAAGAGGGAAAGAAGCAGCTACCTACAGTTGCTTCTGCATACCAAGGACAGCGAGGCCAGTCCAGAGATACCAGCACTATTAACCACAGATGATGTTCTATCCAACAGATCACTCAAGGAAGCATGACCCACAGAGGAAAGAGAGCAGGTGAGCCAGAGGCCACTGCTGAACAAGGGCATCAAGTCTGGCTAGGTTGGCAGGCAGATGGCGGCTGAAGAATGCTGGCACCTTGGTATTTCTGGGAGAGGCCATGAGGTCCATTGTCAGCAAGCAGCGTCATACCTAGCCCTGTGCGAACGGTGAAGCTGCACAGGAAACAAAAGGATTAGGTGCGCATTTCAGGCTGCAGGCTGCAGGCCTGGGCTCTCCCCCCCCCCCCCACCCCCACACACACGCTGCCTGCTGTTGCCCTGTCGCTCTCACTTTTTGTTTTCTCAGTGGCAGCAACACCGACTGCAGCGGAGCAGACCTGAGTTCAAATTTAAAAAGAAAGAAAACGAAATGCATGGGTCTTTCAGACTCTACGCTTGTAGGTAGGTTGGGTCCCTCTTTCCCGTCTCTGATGTAGGTCACATCAGAGGAGGAAGGGATCAGGCCAGCCATTCAAGCTCGGAGTTGCAAAGACCCGCGTTTGAATTGGTGGCCTGGTCCCTCCATCCTCTGATACAACCTACATCAGAGAAGGGAAGGAGGGACCCAACCTGCCTACAAGCGAGGAGTCAGAAAGAAGCGTGGAGGGTTTTTTTTGTTAATTTGAAGTTGAGTCTGCCTCACTGCTGCTGCCGCTGCCTTTGAGAAAACAAAAAGTGATGGCAGCAGGGCAAGGGCAGGAAACCAGCTGGACATAGAGGAACATCGAAGAATGGGATGGGGGGAGCGCCAGATGTGCAAGTGCTGTGGGAGGAGTGCAGCAGCACTACTAATTGAAGCCGCTGAGAGGCAGGCCCGCGCCTGAGGGCCTCGCCAGAGGGCCCTTGGGTGTGGCCCTTAGGCGGTGGCCCGTACAGAATCGCCCAGGACGTCTCACAGAAATTGCTGACACTTCAGCGGCCCAGAAAGGTACTCCACAAATGCCAAGCAAACACCACCTCTCTGGCACATACTCGCCAACAGAACAGTGAGTCAACGCTATTACACGAAACCCCCCCCCCCTCCTCTCCTGAACAAACTCTCATCACTCAGCATTGCTATTCAATCAAAACACTATGACCAGTAGCACTGTCAATGCTAGTTACTATCTTACTGTTGCCAGTAAATGACTCTTGCGATCTGTATCAATATACTGTTGCCAGTATTCTGACCTTTTGCTAGTTACCATTTCACTTTGCTTGCAAATGACCATTACTATCTGTTTCACTGTACTGTTGCCAGTATTCTGTTAATGTATCTGTTTAATGTACTGTTGCCAGTACTCTGACCTTTTGCTAGTTACCATATTACTATTCTTGCAAATGACTATTGCTATCTGAACCAATGTACTGTAGCCAGAATTCTAATCACTGCTAGTTACTATTTTACAACTCCTGCAAATGACCATTGCTATCTGAGTTTTTACACTTGAATGCTTCTTTGACTAATGTCCCTGCTGTCCCTGTACCTTTGACTGCTGTCCCTGTACCGTTACCAGAACATTACTGTACTGTAACCTATATTACTTATCGTAGATAGGATATTGCAACATTGATTCCACCTCAAATTGAGATCCACAAGTGCACATACTACCAAATTTTCCCACATGTGCTCCCTCAACCCCATTCTTGCCCTTGTTACAAATCGAATTTACCCAAAGTAAACGGCTACAGTCCACCCTGTCTCTAGCGCAATAGCCTGATTCAAAGCATCCCCTCCAACTACCCTCCCTTATACACGAAACCACCCCTATCACAAAATGGCCCGCACAGTCCCAGCACTAATTTTTGGATACCTCATCTTAGAGCTGATTAGCAGCACCCTGGCTCTGACGAATACTCACAAACATATACCTATCCTACGCAGTGATGGGAGGAGATGGTCAAGATGCCCTCCACTCAAGGCACCAGATGAGATGCTACCATCCTATCAACACCTGCTTCACATTGCAATCAAACATGGCACAATTGCAAAATCAGGCGCCCCACAGCCCACAAGTTTAAAGGCTGCCCTCATAAACGCGCGTTCAATACGCAAGAAATGGCCCATCATCAAGGATCTGATAACCAGTCATGACCTAGACATGCTTCTGGTCACAGAGACATGGCTAACAAAAGAAGACTCTGTGCTCATCAATCAGCTGCTACCTCCTAACTTTACAATCCATAGCTGCCATAGAAGCAACAAAAGAGGAGGAGGAGTCCTCATAATCTCCAAAGCAGATTACAAGTTCCAGCTGCACAACAGCACCAACACAAGGAATCTTGACTTAGTAGTCATAACCAATAATCTCTGCTCCATCAATCTAATATACAGAGCTCCAACATCATCATCGGACGACCTAGCCACAATAATAGAACTAGCCTGCAATACACCTCACCCGCGCGTCCCAAACTGGATACTAGGAGACCTCAACCTAGCAACGCTACAAGACTCCCAAGCCTCTGCATTCCTAGATGCACTCAAAGACCTAGATTATCAGCAATTAATCAATCAACCAACCCACTCAAAAGGAAACATATTAGATTTGATCTTTGCCCCACTATCTACCTGCAACACTGCCAACTTCTCATCACCAACCTATACTGACGTACCGTGGTCTGACCATAAACTAATCCTTTTCCAAATTCCCATTGATAACAAGCCAATAAAGTCACCTGAGAGTAAGACAGCCCCCACGAGACCACCAGCACTTTGTTTCCAACCATGTAACAAGGAACTCATCATAAAACACACGCAACCCATACTTACCTTGACAACGGACCCCGACAATCTGGTCTCTAACTGGAACAACAGTCTCAGTACAATAGCACAACGTTCAGTACATAACAAAAACACCAGGAAAAGACCCACAGCATCCTGGTTTTCCAATGACCTACGGACCTCGCTCCTCAAACTTAGGAAACTCGAAAGGCGATGGAGGCGCTCACGCTTAACCAAAGATCTAGAGGCTTATAACCTACAACTCGCAACTCACAGATCTGCGATATCCGAGAAAATGAAACAAGCTCACACCAACACGCTAATGCGAGCTCTAAATAAGCCACATGACCTTTTTGCCCTCGTCAAAAACCTAATGAAGGAACCAGGACCAGAGCAAACAACAGAGATTCTCGCTCAAGACTATGCGGACTTCCTCCAATCAAAACTACACCAAACCACCAAGACTGATATTACCGACTCTGAGAATCCAGCATGCATACCAACGCTAACAACTTTCGACATCCCCTCCCCTAAGCAAATCGCTGACTTAATCACTACAATCAACACGACCACGGCCCACACCGACTCCTGTCCAGCTTTTTGGATTAAACTGAGGACAGAGTTTAGCCCCTTCATCGCCAAACTCTTTGATGCATCCATTAGACCACTACTAAAAAACCCCAAACTAGACTCCCAGAAAGTAGAATCCGAAAGACCTATTGCCAGCATCCCACTGCTGGCCAAGATAATCGAAAAGGAGGTCCAAATTCAGCTCCAGCAGCACATAGACAACGCTGCACCTCTTGACCACAGCCAACATGGCTTTAGAGAGGCTCATGGTGTGGAGACTCTACTTACCACACTCTTCAACAACATCCTCACAACAATTGATAACATCCATCGTGGAGTGGCCCTGCAGCATTTGACTCAGTTTGTCACCAAACCCTCCTGAAACGTCTCGAAGAAAAAGGCATCTGCGGCTTAGCACTAAATTGGTGCAAGTCATACCTCGCCGATAGATGGCAGCATGTCCGAACCGAATCATCTACATCCAAACCATTTCATCAGAAACAAGGTGTCCCGCAAGGATCCTCCCTTTCGGCTCTTATGTTTAACATCTACATGCAGCCCGTCTGCGACATCATTCGCTCATACAAAACTGAATGCATGATATACGCAGACGATGTCCTTCTATACATGCCTTTCGAGACTGACCAAATTGACCTCTCACCCCTTACAAAATGCTTCAGCGCAGTAGAAAGATGGCTCCAGAATCAGAATCTTCGCATACAACATAAAAAGACTGAAGTGCTGTTTATCACTAGAAACTCTAACTTCTCTCCACCAACCCACCTAAAAGTCGGCGAAGTAGAACTTCAATCCAAACCCTCAATCTGCTACCTGGGGGTTACCCTAGATCAGAGCCTCAACATGAAGACACACATTGGCAACATGGTCAAATCAACATACCACAAAATTAGGACTCTCAAACATCTACGTCCCCTCTTACAGCCAGAAGACTTCAGAACCATTTTCCAGGCCCTAACCCTCCCACATCTGGACTATGCCAATGCAATCCTCCAAGGACTCCCAAAATCTACGATAATCCCTCTCCAGCTTGCCATGAACACCGCTGCCAGAGTTCTGAATGGGGCCTCGAGGACAGAACATATAACACCCATCCTCAGAAGTCTCCACTGGCTCCCTATCCACTATAGGATCATCTTCAAAACAATACTAATAACATTCAAAGCCATAAATGGGCTCTCCCCCATGTCCCTCGCTGGTCTCGTACACAAACCCCCCCCCCCCCCAATAGAGCCAGAAGAACTACAGCAGTAAACACTTTGGCAATTCCCAAAGCACTGACCCAATGCACTCAGGCCACAGCAAGCAGAGCCTTTAGTATTAATGCTCCCAGACTCTGGAATGCCCTGCCCCCCAACATACGAGCAATCCCAAATCTAATCAATTTTAGAAGGGCTTTGAAACACCACCTTTTCTGTGAATACTACCCAAATGAAGATGCACCATCCCGACCTCCCCAAAACTGAGCCATGCGTCCAATATAATGCTATGTTCTCTCAAACATTGTATATTATGTAAATAATACTATGCTTTAAAAATGTGTAAATAGTTAATTTTAATTTTTGACTATCCAAGTTGAATTTCCTGTTATCTGTAGTTTTACGGTTAACCCACCGTAAAACATAACTGTTCCATGTGAACCGCACTGATATTGAAGAGCGCGGTATATTAAGAGAAATAAATAAATAAATAAAATAAATAAGTAGCACAGGGCACAATTATGGCTTAGTATGGCCCTGCCAGCAAGCCCCATTGTTGGACAATGTGCTGAAAGGCACACGGCGCAAGCTCCCACGCCCCAGGGATGAAGCAATGTCGACTCAAAGTCAGCTTATACATTGTCCTGGCCCACGATGTGTTGAGCCGAGAGGACCAAGAGATCTGCCAAGGGAAAAGCAGCTGCATCTTGCGAGCTACTCTGCTACACTTGGTGCAGTCTTGGCGACTGAGGTAGGAAACCGATAGTACTCTGACAGCCTGCCCCTGCACCAGGGGATGAAGGTGCAGAAGGGCAAGCTGAATGGTTCTTGATTCGAGGCGGTTGATCGCCCACTTGGACTCCAGGGGAGGCCAGGTTCCCTGAGCTGAGCGATCCAGGCAATAAGCCCCCCAGTCCGAGAGACTAGCATCACCACCTTCTACGAGGTAGCGACCAGTGGAATCCTTCATAGGAGATAGGCAGGTGAGCCCACCAGGCCAGGTTGCTCCGCACTGACCATGGAAGTGGAAGACGGATGGAGAAGTCCTGCATGATGGGAGACCAGTGACCTAGTAACGCCCTCTGCAGGGGGTGTGGTGTTGCCATGGTCATGAGCAATAACAGGTAATCCTGAACTTATGGAACAGCCAGCTCAAGAAAGCTGTGCCCATTGTCAATGAAAGCATCGACACTGATCCTGCATGCGCCGTACCCTAGCCTGTGCCATGTTGAAGTGAACCCTGAGGAACTCAAAGGTCTGCGACAGGCAGAGAACTCTTTTCCTGACAGATGACCCGAGGCCCTCCACCACTTCTCTACAGCCTGAACTGCCCGTTCTGCGTCTGGCAAGGAGTGTGCTGAATGAGTCAGTCATCCAGGTAAGGGTAAATACAGATGCCACTGCATCACAAAGCTGTGGCCAACACCACCAAAAACCTTGGAGAAGGTGCGTAGCACTGTCAAGAGGCCAAAAGGGAGAGCGCAGAACTGGAAGTGCTGCCCCAGAATGGCAAACTGGAGGTACCGTTGATGCTCTTGCCGATAGGTATGTAAAGATATGCTTTCGTAAGGTGTTGCATGGCCAGGAATTTGCCAGGGCGTACCAACAGCATGACCAAACAAAGCGTCTCCATTCGATTTACCATGAAGATCTAGAATGGGACGGAACGCACCATCCTTCTTAGGCACCACAAAATAGTAGTGGCCCATGCCGCATTCCTTCAAGAGTACCAGCACAATGCCTCATAGATCTCAGAGTCGCTGAAGCATGTCAGAAACAGCTGCGTGCTTCAGGGCGGATCCGCATGGAGAGACAAGGAAACAGTCTTGAATGGGAGTGGCTAGGTCCAATGCATAGCCTTGACTGATGACGTCTAAGACCTAGCGGTCTGCTGTGTCTTGGGCCCACAATGTCCGAAAGAACTGCAGATGACCACCAATATGCAGCACTGTGGACGGGCCCTCTCGCCCATCAGTGTGACGGGGTTTGGGGCTTATGCTGGGCCCTAAAGCCCTTCTGATAGTGGCATTCTCCACGAAAGAAGGAGCATGCTCCTCTGATGAATAGGAGGGATGGCTCTACTGGTAACAATGTGGCTCCTGGTAGCCCATGTCACAAGAGACGGTCCTGGGTGCCAAAGGAGTTGAAAATGAGTGCTTGGACTTCTGCTTGTCCTTCGGTAGGCACTGGGGCTTGACCTCCCTGAGATCCTTTACCAGCTTCTCCAGGTCCTCGCCAAGCAGGAGGGAGCCCTTGAAGGAGAGGCTGGCCAGACGCTTCTTGGATGCTGTATCGGCTGACCAATTTTGTAACCAAAGCCTGCGCCAAGCAACATTTGTCACTGCAATCCCATGGGCATTGAGCTGTAAAAGATCATAAAAGGCGGAACTGCTGGACTTCCGGTGATGCGGTGAGCCGGAGCAAACGCATGCTGCTCGGGCTCTGGGCCCCTTCACCCCTCCGACAAAGATCCATGCCGTGATTGAGGCTGCTTTCGGGGTCTTTCGTCCCCCCCGGGCTCTCCCACAAGTACCGCTAGTGGGGCCGGTGCCCCGGTGCCCTTCGTTCCCCCCGACGCGATGACTCTTGGAAGAGGCCTGGATTTCGGCGGCAGACGCCGCGCGGGGAGTGCAGCTGCAGTGTGAGGTGAGGCGGGGCGTTACTGATTCCAGCGGCGGTCGGAGCGGGGCCCTGCGGCGGCGGCGACAGCCCTCGGATTGAAACATCCTGCCCCCCCCCCCCCCCGCGTGTATTTCTTAAGCGGGCCCTGCGAGGGGGGCTAACACGGCAGCTACTGAGGGGGTCGGGGGCTGTTGCTGGGCCTAGATCGGGGTCGCCGCCTGTCTCTCCCGCCCCCCCGAGGGCTCCTCGAGGGCCGAGCAGCCCGCCAGAAGATCGGTGTGCCCACCAGAGGGCCCGTGTGCCCTTTAAAGTCCTCCATCCTGCGGTGCTAAGCCATTACGCCCTACTTTTGCAAACGCTACACGGGAGACTGTGTCCTTTCTTCAACATGCAGACGTCTGGGTCCTGAGCCTGGCCTTCGACACGTGGAGTCCGAGCTGTGCCCCCCCCACCTCTGGCCTTTGTCCGATGCCCTGTTGTTACTGCGCCATCAGCTCATGGCGGCCTATACCCCGCACTCTGGGCCCTCCCCCCGGCGCACCGGATTATGAGACCTGTGCCTCCGGTCTGACACGTCGGAGCCTGAGACCTGCGCCCTTTTTTCGGCACCCCGGAGCCTGAGACCTGTGCCCTGCCCTTGGCTCTTGGAGGCTTGCGACCGACCACTGCATCTGGCACCCGAGAGTTGGGGACCCCTCCCTTGCCCCCGGCACCTCGACGCCCGTGACACGGGCCCCCCCCCCTTTTTCTTTTCTAGCGCATAGCGGCTCGAAACCTACACCCTTTCTCCAGCGCACGGGGAGACTTGGGCACAACAGAGGCCGCGGAGATGGCGGCGAAGGGAGGCCGTCGGGTGGAGAAGAAGACCCCCCTACCGCCAAGGGGGGGGGAGCAGTCCTCGCCGCTGAGGGGAGAGGCCAAGGCCACAGCGGGGATGGTGGATGAAATCTCCCTGGCCGTGGCGGGGGCGTTGTCGGCGCAGTTCGACGACCTGCGGGGCCGCATGGACCTCATCCAAACTTCAGTGGAGGCCTTGGGCGGCCGATTGCAGGAGGCAGAACACCGGATAGAGCGGTCAGAAGAGCACGTGTTGGAGCTGCAACAGGAGATGGCCCAGATGAAAAAATTACTCCAGGGGCAGGAGGCCAAACTAGACGACCTTGAAAATAGGTCCCGCCGGAATAATCTGAGATTTCTTGGAGTTCCGGAGGTTATAGAGGACCGGGACCTACAATCCTACGTAGAGGACCTGGTGAAACAAACTCTGGCGAACGATCCCGAGGGCACCTTAGTACAAATTGAGAGGGCACACCGGGTCGGGCCTAGGAGAAACAGCGATGGCCGACCTAGAGTGGTTCTAGCACGGTTCCTGCGCTTCCAACAAAAAGCAGTCCTGCGGGCCGCACGAAAGAAAGGGACTATTCAAAAAGACAATGCCCGGTTACGTATCGTTCAGGATTACTCAGCGGCCCTGGGCCAGCGGCGACAAGAGTATGGACTTTTGTGCCAGGTTCTGATAGACAATAATATCAAATTTATTGTGCAATACCCTGCCCGGCTGATCTTCACTCATGGGGGGACTCGTCGGTCCTTTGACTCCGCGACAGCAGCAACGCCCTACGTGGAGGAGATACGGCGGAGGGCTGCAGTGGCCGTCGAGACCTGAGGTCCGGAGGGGAGGACTACCGCTGTGCAGAACAAGCCCGGAGTTTCCATTTTGGACTTTAAAGTGATGGTGATGGTAACTGGGGTGGGGGAGGGTGGAGGATGGGGCCTGCTCAAATTATTGCTAAGTGGGGGTTGGCTGTGTTCCAGAGGTGTGGGGGCGGGTGGGGGATGGCCCGAGAAGATGGGGGTGGTCTGCCGGGGGGCGAGTGGGGAGGGGGAGTGGATGTGGGGGGGGGAGCTCCAGGGGGCTTCCCCCAGATGATTTGTAGCAGGGTTGGCACAATGGAGGGGTGAGGGGGTCCCTTACGCATTTAGGAATACTCAGAGGGGAGGAGGATGGTAGATGGGATGAGGGTTTGGAGTGGGGAAGAGAGGGGGAGGGGGTGGGCGGGTGGGAGGGGGGGGAAGGGATGGGAGGGAGGGGGGGTAGGGAAGGGAGGGCAGGAGAGGGAGGGAGGGGGAGGGGGAGGGGGTGTAGGAGGTGAGCAGTATTTTCAGGGACTAATGGAGGGGTGGACGACTAGAGGGATTTTCCTGGTGAAGAAGAGGGGAGGACCTCAGGCTGGGGGGGTCCCTTCCTTAGAACAGGTATGGTTTATGCTGTATTATAAGAAGCCTACTTTTGTATTACATGCCGCTTAAGATAATTTCTTGGAATGTATGTGGTCTGGGTAGCCCCATTAAAAGGGCCAAGATCCTGCAGGCTCTAGCACGGCAGAAGGCGAACATCGCAATGCTCCAGGAAACCCACCAGACTGCCGAAGAACACCGAAAATTATGCCGGGAGTGGGTGGGACAGGTCTGGGGGGCTCCAGCTCAGGGGAAGAAGGGGGGAGTAGTATTCCTGATTCATAAACGGGTGAGGTTGGAGGTTGTCCGGGATTTTGTAGACCCGACTGGCAGATTTGTCTTGGTGCAGGGAGTCCTCGAGGGGAGGCCTGTCATCCTGGGCAACCTGTATTGTCCAAATGTACTCGATTTGCCCCTTTTTGCCCGCTTTGCCTCCAAGATCGAGACATTGCCGGAGTCCCCCCTGATTTTGGGGGGAGATTTTAATGGGGTCATGGATGTCGACCTTGATACTTCTAAGGGGGGGGAGCAGAGAGACAGAATTGCGACGGTTCGGGCCTTGCGACGTTTATGCTCCCGACTGGGGCTGGTGGACCCTTGGCGGCTGCTTCACCCGACTGAACGGGATTACACGCATATATCTCGGGCTCATGGCACTAGTGCCCGTATAGATTACCTGTTGATTTCTACTGGTCTGTTTGTTAAAGTAGCGGATGCTCAGATAGGGCCTATGGAGATATCTGACCATGCTTTCGTTTGGCTCGACGTCCATTGGACTGGGAACTCTCCCCGGCCCCCAACGTGGCGATTCCCGCTCAAACTATATAGGGACGCGCAATTTCGTTCCTTTCTTCAACAACGCTGGCAGGAATTCGAAGCTGATCATAGGGGCCACCAGGATGACCCCGAACTGCTTTGGGAAACTGCAAAGGTGGTTCTGCGGGGGGACATAATAGGGTTCCTTGCCCGGAAGAGAAGACTGAGGGCCGAACGTATTACTGGTTTAGAGAAGTTGGTGACGCGGCTACGGCGGCAAGGGGCGCAAACCCCGACAGCAGGGCTTAAAAAGCAGCTGTGGGACTCTCAAATGAAATTAAATGAACTCCTGCACCAGCGGGCAAAGAAATCTGTGTTATACTATCGGTACCAACTCTATCGATATGGGGATAAGCCCGGGAAACTATTGGCCAGATGCCTTCGGGGACCTAGGGGCTCCAAACTGGTGCCGGGTTTGCGGGATGACTCGGGGGTGTTACATCGGGAGAACTCGGAGATTGTGCGGGTTTTTCGTTCCTTTTTCCAGACCCTCTATACTGCGGAGTCGCCTCCCCGCACGCAGATGGAGGAGTATGTGGGGGCCTTGGAGTTACCGCGCTTGACCGCAGAGCAAAGAGCGCAGTTGGAGCGGCCGATAACGGCGGCCGAGTTGCAGGAGGCTATTTCCAAGGCCAGCTGTTATAAATCCCCGGGATCTGACGGGCTTGGTGCGGAATTTTATAAAATTCTTAACGATTTGATTTCCCCAACGCTGGCTGCCGTGCATAATCGGAGGGCGCAGCAGGGCTACTTTCGGTGGGGGGCTAATCACGCCCATATTGTCCTTATTCCTAAACCGGCGAAGGATCCCCTCTCCGCGACTTCGTATCGTCCTATCTCATTACTTAATTTTGACCTTAAATTGATGGCCAAAGTATTGGCAGACCGCCTGACGGAGTTTCTGGGGTTGTTGGTGCATGATTGTCAAGTTGGGTTTGTGAAGGGGCGATACGCAGTTCGTAATCTGCGCAAAATTGTGGCATCCTTGGAGTGGGTCCAGCATAGAAAGTTGCCCTCTTTGCTTGTTAGTTTTGACGCGGAGAAGGCCTTCGACCGGGTGGACTGGCAATACCTGCAGTACATCCTTCCGTGCTATGGTCTTGGGCCTTTATTTTGTAGCATGGTTGCGAGCCTGTATGCCGATCCGACGGCGGCGATACTTTGCAATGGGGTGGTATCAGAGAGGTTTACGTTGCATAGGGGGACTCGTCAGGGCTGTCCCCTCTCTCCTCTCCTTTTTGTCCTGTCTTTGGACCCTCTCCTGCGGAGAGTGGCGGGCATGCGGTCCATAAGGGGGGTGAGAATGGGTGCTCAAGAATTTAAGATATCTGCCTTTGCCGATGACCTGTTGGTACATTTACTTTCGCCAACAGACTCCTTGCCGCTTCTCCTAGACGAGCTCCGAACCTTTGGACAATTTGCAGGGCTACGTATTAACAGGGACAAATCTGAGGCCATGGACGTGTTGGGGAGCCTTCGGGGTAGTTGGCCGGGGGGCTTCCCTCTTCGCTGGGCCGAGAATCAATTTGTATATTTGGGGATTGTACTGCCGTGCCATCCAGGACGATTGTATAGGTGCAACCTGCAGCGAATGCTGACCAAGGTGCGAACCCAAGTGCAGGCCTGGCGGCCTCTCCCCCTGTCCCTATTGGGAAGGATTGCGGCGATTAAACTGGTGCTCTTGCCTCGGATCTTGTATTGGTTGCAGACCCTCCCTGTTTGGCTTCTCCGGAGGGATGCCCGGCTTTTTGAGGTGGAATTCCGCGGCCTCCTCTGGGGGGGGGGGGGGGGCGAGAGCGCGGGTCCCCAACAGTTGGCTGGTGGGGAGGATGCGCAATGGGGGGTGGGGGCTCCCGGATCTCGGTGCCTATGCATTGGCCTGCCAAGCGCGCCATTTGGGGGACTGGCTAGGTGACACTGACCTTTATACGCCCACAGCCTTGGAGGAGGAATATGTGGCGCCCCACTCTTTGCGGGCCCTCTTGCACCTGGAGGTTAGCCAGTGGGCCACCCACTTGGCCGAGAGTGGGTTGCTACTCCCGGTTTGTAAGACCTGGCGGCAGTTGAACACCTATTGGGGCCGTAATTGGAAGGCGTCAAGCTGGCTACCCCTTCGGGGAAATGCCAACTTTACCCGGGGACGGAGACCGTGGCCTTTCGTCTTTGGGGGGAGAGAGGGGTCCATAGTGTGGGGAACGTGGTGGACTTGACGGGGCGGCCCAAACCCTTTCCTGCGCTTTCCCGCGAGTTTGACTTGCGGCCTCATCATTTCTTTGCATATATGCAGGTGGCCCACTATGTGGCCTCCCTTCCAGGAGAGGAGTTACATGGCGACCGCTCGGTCCAGATTATGGGTTTTTTTGGCCTGGACGGTGCGACACGACCGTCGATCCGGGTTTTCACCTCCGGTTGGAGCAGCTTCGCCAGCGCCCAGACTATTGCAGAGTAGAACGGGCTTGGGGGGCCGAAATGGGGCGGGAGATCCCCCGGGGCACTATTCTGATGGCCCTACGGCGCGGGGTGAGCCTGGTGGAGGGGGCTCGTTGGCGGGAAATACAATTCAAATGTCTCACCAGGATCCACTTTTCCCCGCGGAGGGCCCTTCGTTGCCACCTGACTGCGGATGGCAGTTGTCCGCGGTGTGCGACGCCCATGGCGACCTTGTTACACATGTGGTGGGGATGCCGCTGGATTCGCCCTTATTGGCGGAGGATTGCCCTGTACGTGGCCAATCTGCTGGGACAACCTATTCAGTGGGATGCAGCCTTGGTGGTCTTGGATGTTTTGGCCCTTGCCTCTCCGAGGGGGAAGTGGGGTCGCTGGCTGGTGCGTAAGGCCTGTCTGGTGGGTAAGGGACCTCTATTGAGGCGGTGGAGGGAGACCCGCCCGCCCTCTTTTTGGGAGTGGCGGAACTCTTTCCATCAGCTTATGCTCCTGGAGTGTGGGGCTGCCCGGGGCCATGTCCAGCGATGGTCCGCCTTCTTGCTAATTTGGGATCCATACATTCAAAATCTGAGTGCCCGGACCCGTAACACGGTGTTGCAGTTGGGCTGTTAATACCCTCATCTATTGTTTTGTTATTTGGGGGAAATGTGGAACCTCCAGATGTCCTGCATGGCCCTGACATCTGTGGGGGGGAGGTGGGGGAGGGGGTAGGGGACGGGGGCGAGGGTCATTATTCTTTGAAAAATTCATGTAACCGTCAATGGGTATTGCTCCTGGGGATAAGAGCTAACCCCAGAGAGTGGTGATATTCTGTGTGTCTTGTGCCTGTTGTTAATTGTTGATGGTTCTAAATAAAACTTTGAAAAAAAAAGATCATAAAAGGCATCAGCCAGGAAAGTGGCAATAGACTCCATGTGGAAGCATTTGTCCCGTCCACTAACAGCTGTACCCAAGTAAGGCTCTGGCAGCAAGGCCTTCATATGTGGCCATCTGCAACCCCAGGGAGGATGCCATAAAGACCATCTTTAGAAGACATTCTACCTTTCTGTCTTGGGGATCCCGTAAGGCTGTCCTTCCTGCCACCAGAATGGTGGTATGCTTTGTCACGGCTGTCAGCAAGGAGTCTACACCTTGGAATACCGCAGATCTTCCCTATGACCATGGATACATGTGACTAAGGCGTCTGGTCATCCTAAGGGAAACATCCAGCTTGTCTCATTCCTCCATTACTATTTACTGCAGCTCTGCCGGGAATGGGAAGGCCCGTGACAGAGTTCTGATGCCCTTGAGAATAGGGTCCACACCTGACTGAAGGTCCCTCATGGTGTCTTCAGGGATGTAGAGCTCAGTCACTACCTGTGTGATCAATGGAGTCACCTCCTCCTGCCGGAAGAGGCGCACTACCTGTACCTCACTCTCCTCATCCTAGAGTGGGGACTCAGGATGCCATTGATCCTCCTCCTCCTCTGGGGACTCCAGCTCCTCCAGTGCCCAAGTGAAACCCGTGTGGTGTTTGGAAGCCACTGAGAGGTATCCATGTCATGACTGCACTTGAATAAGCGAGGTGCTTGACTTGAGGGCCGCTCTGTAACTGGCAAGGAGGGAGGAGTGACCTGGCCGCCATTCCAGAGCAACCATGCTTGCTGAAAAATGGCAACAAGTTCAGCCGCATCAGAATTGCCTCCCCGACCGTTCCTGGTGGCGTTCAGCACTTCTCTTGCTACTTTCCTCATGTCGGATATGAGTCTCGTCCTGTGCCGGTATAGCGTCTGAAGGTCCCATCGCGAGTGGAGAACATGTGGCCGGCAGCACTGCCATGGAGGACGCCGCCAGTAAAGACTCCCCCAGATGGTCGGAGTAGGATGAACAGAGCCAGACAGTGAGGAAGAGAGGCAGGCATGATGCAGCGCATGCGAGAACATTTACTACTGGCAGTTGAGCGGGAACAGGCCGCAGAGGGGCCGCAGAGCTGTGACAAGAGCTGACGGGTGTAGAAACTAGCAACGCTGCAGGAGCTGATCACCAACAACACTGAGCCTTAGCCCCCCCCAAGTACTCACAGCTGCCGTCTTCACCCTGCCGAGGTCAAGCTCCTCACCGTCACCTCCTTCTCAAACTAGGAGGACAGTGGGAAGTGGGGAAGTAGGTGAGTAGAGATTGGATGCCTGAGCCCGTAGCAAGACTAACTTTTTTTTTTTTTAAATAACAAAACAAAGAAAGAAACTAAAAATTTATTAAGGGACAGGCAGTCCACGAGGTCCTCTGACAACTGAACTGACTCTTAGCCAGAAGTTGGCCCCACCAAATAAAATCACCCCCTGAACTGGGGTATCACATATACTCCCGGGAGCTTGTCAAGAAAAGTGCTCTCTGTCCAACGGCGTCCAGCAGTCTTCAACTGAGCTGTACTGATTTCCAACCACCATCTGCTGAGACAGAGAAATACTGAAGGGGTGCCCCTAGCTATACCAAGTATTATACTACTAGTGATGTCACAACTCTTCTGGTAGTTCTCTGTCTCATCATCTGCTGGTTGGGGGTGTTAACCCAGTTGTCTGGACTGATCTAGCAGGATGATCCAGAAATGAATTTTACCTCTCAAGCACAATCAACCATTATAAATGCATTCCAGATGAGACTTTACAACCTATGGCCTGCAAAATGACTTTAGGCTTAGGGTGTTGTCCAGAGATTATCTTTTGTAGCTCTAAAGAACTTGATACAGCCTCAAGTCTGGCCAATGGATGTCACCATTGTAGGACAGCTGGGACTTCCTCCACCTTGGAGCTTGTGAATGCTGCCTCTACATCATCCTCATAGTGGCTGGAATTTGACATCTTCCAATGTGCGTTTATAGTTTTTCTGATAGTCTCAAAGTACATTACACGATGCTTAATGAGTTCTTTAGTTCAGGGATGAAAAGGATAACAGGACAAAGATCAGCTAAAGCCTGCTCAGAGGAGTGACAGTACACACTGCTCCCTGAGTACCACAAAGAAGTCTGCTTTCCAGCATAGCAGAAATATGCAAATTAATCTAGCTCTTACATCAAATGCATGCAAATATCTCTCAGGGCAATTTCTCCAAATAGGTTAGTTCTGCAGATAATCAAAAAAGGCTAATACTGTACAGGTGCAAACTTACAACCATCCAAAATTCACCTGTCACAAACTCCGTACATTCTCTTTTTTTTCTAAAATAATAATCAATATTATGAACATACTACTATTTACTTTGTTTTCTGTATATTTTTATAGAAACTCATAATAAATAAGCTGGCTGTGAAGGGGAAAAGACCTCAACTAGTCCCTTCTGTCCAAAAACTGGATCATTACTACTAAAAAATGAGGGGCACCAATCCTCATTGATGAGAAAAACTACTTCACTTATTTCTTTTTATATATAGACTTCCATTTAAACAAAATAACCCCCATTCAATCTGTATTATAAACCGGTCTTTGAAAAAATTATAAGAACATTTATCTTAATTCAAAAACTTGTAATGGGTTGCAATTAGCAATGCTGGTAAAGTTATCATTATGCACATACTATGACAGTCATGAACCTCAATCCTAAGCCAATGTAGAATATCCAGTGCTGAAACCATGATAGCTAGACTTGTTTGCATGTCTTGAAGATCAGAGATCATCATCACTACGCTACAATCAGAGGCATTTCAAAATTATGGAAAACTTCCATAAGAATTGCCAGCCCATTCCCTTCATGCCTATTAAAAGGGCTGGAATTATTCTGTCCTGGCCCTAAACCTATTCCATGTCAGGTAGACCGTCTGGTCAGCCTTGAGCCAGATCCAGTACCTCATCAGGAAGCTGAAGAAAGAAAACTGCAAGCACAAAGTAGAACATATTAGGAAAATTACTGGCTTGGCAGTTTTATTGAACTTACACTTTCCCACTGTCCCTGCCTATAATTTGCATATAGGCTTATATGTTACACTGGCAATGCAGTGACAAGACAACAAACTGTTTCCCAAATGTGTCACTAACAGCAAATATGAGGATACTCAACTTGCCCGGCTTGTACTTAGTTATTACTTGGCCACAGGAAACTTTTACTTAGCTGTAAAGGTCATAAAGCTCCTAGTCTGGCTTCAATCCCGAGCTTTCGGTAACCATCTCACACTCTTACTCCCCTGTGATATACCCACATCATGTCCCTTTCCCATCCTCAGTGTGATATACAATGGCATCTTCTGGTGTGGAGCCCTTCTATTCTCTCAGGGAACACACTAACAAGTTCTGTGTTGGTGGTGCCCAAGGTATATGCAGAAAGATCCCTCAATGGTACCTAGGTATTGTAGGTGTGCTTGTTACAATCTCCTGCTCACACTACTCCAAAGCCGCATGTAATGCAGCAGGAAGGAAGAGGGACTGAGTTTAGAGAAAGTGTTATACAGCAAATGTGCAATAAATGAGAATGACCAATCAGCTCAGTCTTAAGAATAGGGCTGATGAAGCAATAACCAATACAGATACAATCCAGCTTGATGAGAAATGTCCAGGTGCAAAGACTGGGAGGTATCCACTTATGCTGGGATTTGTCCTGTGTCCAAGGACATAGCATGTCACCACAGTTTGCTTTAAATGTTTTCGCAGATGCCCAGTCTGGGTCTCTGCCTCTGCTGTGCTTACAGACTGGAATGTGCAAGGTTTTCAGGGGAGCCTCTTATCATCTCAGGACCGTTTCCTTTTTGGAATCTTTGCTTGGCTATTCTTTCCTGTGTACTTAAAGCTGCAGAGGGGGTTTTGCCTTCCTTTGAACTGGAGAAGAGCAAAGAGACACTTATGAGATGTGTACATACAAATTTTGTTCTTTGCATTTACCTTTCGCACCACATTAATCTGTGCTAGTCTTTCTGTGTGCTGTAAACAGGGACATCTGTACTAATGCAGGTGACCAATACAGATTAATGAATAATCATATACCACTAAACAAACATGTAAACTGATTTATGAGGCAAAAAGGGGATTTTATGTGCACAGAGAAGTTTTGTTTCCCTAGCAAGACTTCCTTTCTCTTGTAATCCTTGAACTGATAGGCACTTTGCAACACTACTTGGGACTCTCCAATTGTCCATAGAGTTAATCCTTAGTGCAGTGTTTCCCAACCCAGTCCTATGGGGCACACCGGCCAGTCAGGTTTTCGGGATATCCCTAATGACTATGCATGAGATATATATGCATTAGAGATATCCTGCCAACCTGACTGGTTTGTGGCCCTCCAGGGCTGGATTTGGAGACCCCTGCCTTACACCTCTGTCATTTAAGATTGTGAGTGGGCAAGGTGCAGATGTCCTAGACATCGAAAGGGTATATAGAATGTGACACATTCCTCCTCGATTCTCACCACCACCAAAAAGTTGTCTAATAGACAATATTTTGGTGGTGGTGAGAAGTGAGGAGGAATGTGACACATTCTATATACCTTTTTGATGTCTTGGACATCTGCACCTTGCCCACTCACAATCTTAGATGACAGAGGTGTTAGGCAGGGGTCTCCAACTCCAGCCCTGGAGGGCCACAAACCAGTCAGGTTGGCAGGATATCTCTAATGCATATATATCTCATGCATAGTCATTAGGGATATCCCGAAAACCTGACTGGCCGGTGTGCCCCATAGGACTGGGTTGGGAAACACTGCCTTAGTGGATAGTAGAATAGCGTTAAAGCCTTACTTGACGACTTCCATGTTTCTTGCCAGGGGTTGGGATGTTGCATCACTGTGATGGCACAACCAAAGGACAAAAAAGTCAAGGGCTAAATAATGTGATTTCTCCCCTCTCCCAGATTCTCTCATTAGACTGACTGTAAGGGACAGCAATGATTCTTCCTGCATACATTAAGTTTTTCTAAAGCTAACCACTTTCAAAGAGAAAGAAGCAAAATGTGCACTTTTCTGGCGCTATCCTGTTTGCTCACCTCTAGTCAAGTCCTAGAGGTTTAGTGACGTAAGAACATAAGAATATAAGATATGCCATACTGGGTAAGACCAAGGCCCAACCAGCCCAGTATCCTGTTTCCAACAGTGGCCAATCCAGGTCACAAGTACATGTCAGATTCCCAAAAAGGTATACAGATTCCACATTGCTTATCCCGGGGTAAGCAGTGGATTTCCCTGGTCCTCTCTAAAGTTAAATTAGACCTTACCTGCTAATTGGCGTTCCTTGAAGAACTCCAGTCTAGTCCCACACCTCTGGGTTGTCCACCTCTTCCAGCAGCATGGAGACTGAGCATGTCATGCTTTTGCTGACACCAGTGTACTTAAGTAGCTAGCACCACCTACCAGCCCCAGTAACCTATTGAAAAAGCAGACTCACAAGAGCAACAAATAAGTAGCCCATAGCAAACAAACAACCTTGTGCCCCCTCCCACCATGGGAGGGATTTCCCTGTTCCTCACAAACAAGGAGGCTTACCTGTACAATGCCAAAAAGGGCTACGAACAACAGAACGTGAGAGCCCCAAAAGCACTCCTGTCCTCACCTGTCCGCCTCGACCGATGATGCTGACACGCCATGCCCACGTCACTCTAGAAGACCCCCGCTGTCTCCTGCCCCTTATAAGGGCACACTCTTCAGGACCGAGGTCGCTATGCAGAACCCTATGCCTAACCAAAACGGGAGGGATTCGGGACTGGACTGGAGTTCCTCAAGGAACGCCAATTAGCAGGTAAGGTCTAATTTAACTTTCCTTATCGTCCCTTCAATCCCATCCCACACCTCTGCGATGTAACAGAGCAGTTTTAATCGATGGGAGGGACCCGTGACACCGGCCTGAAGTACCACTGAGCCAAAGCAGGCGTCTCCCCTCGCCTGCACATCCAGATGATAATGTTTAGCAAAAGTGTGAAGGGAAGCCCACGTGACTGCCCTACAGATCTCAACTGGCAGAACCAAACTGTACTCCACCCACGAGGCCACCTGCACTTGATTGGAATGTGTCCGCAAACCCACCGGCAACACCTTTCCTTTCACCATGTACGCCAATGCGATGACTTCCTTGATCCATCGAGAAACAGATGTCTTGGCCGCTGCCTCTCCTTTGTGTAGCCTGCCAAATAACACAAATAGACGATCTGATCTACGAAACAAAGCTGTCCTCTTCAAATATCGCCGCAGCACCTCTGAACATCCAAGAGCCGCAACTGCGGATCGAAGGTCTCACCCCGCACACTCCCTAAAGCCAGTAGGGTCACCTGCTAGTTCATATGAAAGGCCGATACTACTTTGGGCAAAAAAGAAGGCACTGGTCGGAGAACCACCTTCTCTTCTGAGATAGATGGGAACAGCTCCTGACAAAACATGCTTGAAGCTCTGAAATCTTCACAACTGAACATATCAATATCAGAAACACTATCTTAAGGGTCAAGTCCTTCAGAGAAGCCCGACTCAACGGCTCAAAAGGCTCCCTCGTCAGGGCTGTCAACACCAAATTGAAGTCCGAAGATGGGACAACTGCCCGCCGTGGAGAGCGAAAGCGACTCACTGCCTTCAGAAAACATACCATGTCCGGGTGTGACCCTAATGACGCCCCTTGGACCCTGCAATTTGCACCTTCTCAAAACCCGCCTGTAAAAATGCTAATATGTCCAGCACCCTAGCTGAGGATGGGCGACACTGACTTTACTCACACCACGCCTCAAATATGCATCATACGCGGGAAGTGGCCGTTTTTCAGGCCTTCAGCAATGTGGTGATCACCAGCCCTGAGTAGCCTCTCCTCTTCAACCACACCCTTTCAATAGCCATACCGTAAGTGAGAAACGATCCACCTGAGGCATGCGTGCTAGCCCCTGAGTTAAAAGGTTGTTCGAGCCGGCAACCTCCATGGCTGCTCAAGCTATCAGCCACACCAGGTCAGCATACCATGGGCACCTCTGCCAATCCGGAGCGATCAGGATGACCCATCTCAGGTGAGCTTCGATCCGCTGCACGACCCAGCCTATGAGTGCCCATGGAGGGAAAACAGAATATCTCTTCCTTGAGCCACCTCTAAACCAGGGCGTGCAAGCCCTCCGACATCTGTTCTAATCTCCTGCTGAAAAATCGACTCGCTTTGGCCATCTCGAACGTTGCTATCAGATTCATGATCAGTGTGCCCCATCTGCTCACCGCCTGTGAGAACACCTCCTGGCAGAGCACCCACTCGCCTGCGTCCCGGCTGAGGTAGTCTGCTGTCACATTGTCAACTCCCCCTGCGTGTGCAGCCGACAACGCTTGGAGGTAGCTTTCTGCCCAGCGCTTTGGCTTCCTCCTCCAGGGACACGCTGCCCGTGCCTCCCTGGCGGTTGACGTATGATACCATGGTTGCATTGTCCGAGAAGATGCGGACTGTCTTCCCCTGTAACCATGAACTGAAGCTTCACAGCACCAGAGCCACCACCCACATCTCTAGCCTGTTGATCGACCAAAGAGCTTCCTGCAGACTACACTGTCTCTGAGCAATGTGATCTTCACAGTGGGCCCCCAGCCCGGCATCAGTCATCAGAGCAGCATTCCCTTTTCCAAATTCTCCGGGAGGAGCCACCACATGAGTGCCTTATTTATTTATTTATTTATTTACATTCTCTTATATACCGCGCTATTCTGCATCAGTGCGGATTACATTGAACAAACTGAAATTACATTGAACAGGGCATTATAACTTGGAGATAACTATTTTACAGGGAACATGGGCTATGGAGGGTTAAGTGGCTTGCCCAAGACCACAAGGAGCACCTGTGGGACTAGAAACCCCAGTCCTTCCGGCCCAAGGTTGCTGTCCTCTAGTGGGATTTGAACCCCGACCTTCCGGCCTGAAGTACCTTGCCCCAACCACTAGGCCAACTCCTCCACTTCCTGGTCGCTCAAGGACATGGGAGCTTCTGCGACAAGGGGTGTCTCTCTGGTGGGACCACCAGCGGAACAGCACCCTCTGCAAAGGTCGCATGAGCACTCTGGCCCATGGCACGAACTCAAGCACTGCCACCATGGTTCCTAGTACCTGTAGATAATGCCAGGCCATTGGTTCTGACATGCCCAGGAACTCAACCGCCGCAGTCCCTAGGCCCAATGTCTGGGAAGGAACACCTTCCCTATGTGGATGTCAAAGCACGCTCCCAGATACTCGAGCTCCTGGGATGGAACCAAACAACACTTGGCCTTGTTGATCACCCAACTGAGACTCTGTAGGAACTCCGCTACTCTTGCCGTTGCTCGCTCGCTCTTGTCTCTGGAATTCACCCAAATCAGCCAGTCGTTGAGGTACAGGTGTACCAGGACCCCCCTCCTTGCAAAGCGCCACTGCTACAACCACCATGACCTTGGTGAAGGAACGGGGAGCCGTTGCTAACCCAAATGGCAATGCACGAAACTGGAAATGCCCCATAGGCACCGCAAAATGGAGAAACAGCTGATGATCTGGACTGATGGGGATGCATAAGTATGCCTCAGTGAGATCCAGAGACATCAGGAACTCTCCGCTCTTCACTGCCACTATAACGGACTGCAATGTTTCCATATGAAAGCGCAGTACCTGCAGACAAACATTCACCCACTTGAGATCAAGAATTGGCTGAAAGGAGCCCTCCTTTTTGGGTACCACAAAATAAATGGAGTACCAACCGGAGCCGTACTGGTCGACAGGAACGGGCACCACAGCGAACTGTTGCAGCCTTGTCAAAGTGTCCTCTACTGCCGTGATCTTGCTTCCTGTCCTGCAGGGAAACTGAATGAAGGACTGGCCCTCAGGAAACATGAACTCCAGTGCACATCCATCCCATATGACCTCTAGAACCCAATGGTCAAACGTAATCTGGATCCAGGCAGGGTAAAACACCAACATCCGACCTCCTACAGGCTGCATCTCTGCCTGAGCCCCACCTTGCTTCATTGTGTTTTCTTTGGCCCAGAGGAGGAGGCGGCATCAAAGTCCCTACCAGCTCTTCAGAACCCTCAAAACCCCTGGCTTCATGAAGGAAAAACGCCCCCTTTGAAAGAGGGCAAAAAGGGTCATACGAAAACACCTATAGTCCCGCAAAGCTGGCCCCCATGGCTGGCGGCACGTTGCGACTCTGCTTATCCTCGGGCAGCTTCCGCCTTTGGACTCTACCAAGTCCTTCACCAACTTGTCCAACTCCTCTCCGTACAGGAGCGTCCCCTTGAATGGGAGCTTGCTAAACTGGACCTTAGAGGAACTGTCCACCGCCCAATTCCACAGCCAGAGATAGCAGCATGCTGCGATCACCAAGGCCATACTCTTGGATAGGTCTCTAATGAAATCGTAGCAGGCATCGGCTAGCTACACAGCTCCTAATTCTAATTTGGCTGCCTCCCCCACTGGGACCATGGTAGCATTCCCCAGTTCCAGCATCCGTTGCAACCAGCAGAGGCAGACCCTAGCCACCCAGGCGCCACAAACGGAAGCCTGCAATGAGAGGGCATTGATATCATAGGCTTGCTTTAACAAGGTGTCCAATTTCCTATCCTGGGCATCCTTAAGCACTGTACTGCCTTCTACTGGGATTGTCTTCTTCTTAGTCACTACTGACACTGCCGCATCCACCTTTGGAGATTTGGAGATTGCTCTGGAAGTGGATACAGGCGCGACATAGTTTGTACCCACGAAGGCCTGCTTCCGGCAGATCCCACTCATCCTGTATCATCTGCTTGACCACTCTATGCACCGGAAAGACCCTTTGCTTCTTTCTTACCGCCTGGAGTAGCGGGTCCTCTAGTGCCTCTTCCTCCACCAGAAGTCCCTCAGGCATATTAGGGCCTTTAAGGACTCCGCAATGAGTGCCAGCAACTCTTCTTGGTGGAATACCCATACAATCCATGCCTGTTCCTCCTGTGGAATCTCCCCGTCTTCCAGCTCCTCACCTTCCACCTCTAACTCCATGTCCAGGTCCTCACTGTCGAAAACCTCAGACAAATAGAGACTGCTCCCTCCAGCCCAGGCCTTTTTTGACGTATCTGCGGCAGGCTCATTCTCCTTTGTGACCGCTTATCTTTTCCTGCCATGGTCCTGCGCCACAGAGTGTCTGCCTGTCCCTTGCTGGTACATACAGAACACCTTATGCATAAGCAGGAAAAATTCGGGAGAAAAGTAACTCAGGGCTCCCCATCTCCAAGGGCTTGAAATGTAGAGGGACCAGGTGAGGATGGGACCCGCTCTCCGGCTCTAGCTATGGAGGCGCTATCACTGTTACTCTGAGCTGCCTCTCCGTTGCATCCTCCTGGGTCCCCGAGGGACTACTCTCTTGCTCTGAGCCCTCATGCAAGACCTGCTCCAAGGACCGGGCCTCCTTCTCGTACCCGCAGCAAACACCCGCATCCAATTGCATCCCTCTCTGCATTCCGCACACTAGACACAGCAGTCTCACACAGGCATTGGCTGCTTACTGCCTGCCAGCATAGCAGGAAAAACGGACTGAGAAGAAAGCAGCAAACCAAATGGAAGTAGAAAACAAATAAAACTTAAAATTAAAACAAGGTTAAAATTAAAGTATTAAGTCTCAGTAAAAAAAAAAAAAAGACCAGGTGCTCCTTCAGCCCTTTGCCTTTCCTGTATAAATTTTTTTTCTTTTTTGGCTAAAACTCCAAAAGGTACAAAACACTGAAAAGCGTAGTTACTCACCTATAACAGGTGTTCTCCGGGGACAGCAGGAATCAGTCTTCACATATGGATGACATCGGCACCAACGGAGCCCACATGGAGCATTTCCCCAGCTTTCAAAGAAAGCCTTTGGGAATGCTACCACGCATGCATGGTCCCCTTCCCACCCAAGGGTGCAAACTTGCTCAGTCAGATGACATAGCTAAAAGATGGCAAAAATAAAAGATGGCAAGGAGCAAGTTCAAAAGGAGAAGGGAGGGTTGTGAGGACTGATTCCTGCTGTCCCCGGAGAACACCGGTTACAGGTGAGTAACTGCGCTTTCTCCGGGAACAAGCAGGAAGTCAGTCCTCACATATGGGACTCCCCAGCTACAGGTTACCGAAAGCCTATAGCAAAAAAAAAAGGGGCTTCCACACAGGAAGCCGCAAACAGCAGCAAATGAGTCCGTGTCCACAGACCACAGTAGGACCCATGTCTGATGAAACCAGCACTCCGGTAGCCTGAACACAGACGAGTCGGAGGGTAGGAGTTGCCTAAACCCCGAAAAGGTTATGGAGCACAGCCTGGCAGAAGGCACTGTCCCGTTGGGACTCTCTTTCCAGGCAGTAATGGGCTGTGAAGGTATGGACTGAAGACCCAGGTGGCGGCCTCACAGAGGTCCCCCACTGGGACAGAGCGCAAGTGTGCTACTGAAGCTGCCTTGGCTCTGACACGGTGCGCCATGATATGGCCTTCCAGCGGGAGCCTCACCTGCTTATACGCGAAGGTGATACAGTTCGCCACCCAGGTGGACAGCGTATGCTTGGTCACCACCTTCCCCAGCCTATTAGGGTCATAGGAGATGAAAAGCTGAGAAACTTTGCGGTGGTCCTGAGTGCGTTGGATGTAGAAGGACAAAGCCCTCTTACAGTCCAAGGTGTGGAAGACCATCTCCGCCTGACTGAAGTGAGGTCTTGGAAAGAAGGTAGGGAGCACCATTTCCTGGTTGAGATGGAAGGGCGACAGGTAGGAATTTGGGGTGCATGCAAAGCACCACTCTGTTCTTATAGAACCTGATATAGGGCGCCTCCGACACAAGGGCCTGGAACTCGCTAATTCTGCAAGCGAAGGTAAGCACAACCAGGAAAGCCACCTTCCAAGAGAGGTAGCGGAGGTGGCAGGTAGCTAGAGGTTCGAAGGGTGGGCGAGTGCGCTCCCCAACACCACAGTGAGGTCCCATTCGGTTGCCGGAGGGCAAACCGGAGGCTTCGATAAGAGCATGTCCCGAAGAAAACGGGTCACCAATGGCTGGACCGAGAGGGGTTTACTATCCCACCAGATGGTGGTGTGCCACCAAGGCATTGAGGTGCACCCAGACAGAGTTAGACTTTAGCCCAGACAGAGAGGTGGAGAAGGTACCACCAGAGCCACCGGGCAGGAGAAAGGGTCAGCCCCATGAATGGTGCAGCAAACAGAACCTGCGCCATTTGAGGGCATAAGCCTTCCTAGTAGAGGCCTTGCGAGAGGTCAGCAGGATGTCCTCCAACCAGGAGGTTGAAGGGGGCCAGTCACTCTTTCAGAAGCCACACTGTTAGCGACAGGGACCCCAGATTGGGATGCAAGAGAGCCTCCCTCCTGTGAGGAGTCCCGGGGAGGTCCCTAAGGGTATGGGGGTGTCCACCATCAACTATAGAAGCAGCAGGAACCACGGATGCCTGGGCCACAGAGGAGCTATCAAGATGAGAGAGGCCCTGTCGCGGAAGGTCCTGAACAAGGTCTTGGCGATCAACGGGGTAGGACAGAAGGCTTACATGAGGTCTCCCAACCATGAGACCAGGAACGCATCCGCTGCCACCCTGGAAGGGTGGGCCTGCTGGGAGCAGAAGCGGGACAACTGAAAGTTGTACGGGCTGGCAAACAGGTCCATCATGGGTTCTCCCCAGAGCCAGAAGAGCCGTCTGGCTAACTTGGGGTCCAGCTGCCACTCATGCAGCTGGAGAACTCTGCTGAGCCTGTCAGCCAGCTGGTTGTCCTGACCGGGCAGGTACACTGCCCGCAGGATGATGCCCTGTCGGACTGCATATGAGCAGAGGGCTAGAGCCTCCTGACAAAGGGTACGAGACCCCATTCCCCCTTGTTTGTTCACGTAGAACATCACTACCTGGTTGTCTGTCTGGACCAGAACTGGTTGGTGACACAGGTGGTGATGGAAGGCCCTCAGGGCTAGGTATATGGCTCGGAGCTCCAGGAGATTGATCTGCTGGGTGCTCTCATCTGATGACCAGTTGCCCTGAGTGCAGAGATCTCCGCAGTGGGCTCCCCAGCCGAGCAGGGAGGCATCCATGGTGAGGACCCCTCGAGGGGTTTGGGGCTTGAAAAGGCATGCCCACCTTGAGATGCTGGGGCAACTGCCACCAGACCAGGGAGTCCACCAATTGGCGGGTTACGGAAACTCTGTCTCGGAGGCGGCCTGTGGCCTGGGACCACTGGTCCCGGAGACACCACTACGCCACCCTCATGTGGAGGCGAGCGTCTGGGGTGACGTGGACCATGGAGACCATGTGCCTGAAGAACATAGGAGAAGCCGGGTGGGCACCAAGGGACTGTACTGCACGCCCTGAGCTACAGACCTGAGACCATCAGCTCGGTCCCTGGGCAAGAAAGCCTTTGACTGAAGAGTGTCGATCTTTGCCCGAATGAACTCCAGACACTATCGGGAGGAGGTGAGACGGGATAGTTTATGACAAAGCCCAGGTGTTGTAGAACCTGGATGGTACGTGCAGTGGCCTGCTACACCTCTGAGGCTGTGCCTCCGTTTATGAGCCAGTCGTCCATGTAGGGGAAAGGGAAGACCCCCCTGGAGCCAGAGAGAGGCGACCACGACTGCCAGACATTTTGTGAAGACTCTTGGAGCAGAGGCTAGGCTGAAGGGGAGCACCCTGTACTGAAAGTACCTGCCCCCCCTCTACAAACTGCAGGAACTGCCTGTGGCTGGGATGGATGAGGATGTGTGTATAAGCATCCTTGAGGTCTAAGGATCGTAGCCAGTCTCCCTGCTGGAGGTATGGCAGCAAAGTTCCAATGGAGAGCATCTTGAACTTCTCCCTCACCAGGAATTTTTTGAGGTTGCGCAGGTTGAGAATGGGCCTTAGGCACCCTGTACTCTTTGGCACGAGGAAGTACCTGGAGTAGAACCCCTTGCCCTTGGGGTGGTGGGGCACTGGTTCCACTGCTTTTTCCTCAAGAAGACCTGCCAACTCCTTCAGAAGAAGATCCCAGTGGAGGGGAGACCTGAGGGGCTCTCCTGGGAAATAAGGGGGAGATGTCAGAGTCAGATGGAGGAGGTAACCCTCCATGACCACCCGAAGAGTCCATGAATCGGTGGTGATTGACATCCACCTCTGGGCACAGAGGGCCAGACATCCCCCTGTGGGCTGCTGATCTCTTTGGGGTAGAGAGGCTATGCTCAAGGAGTCAAAAAGCTCCCCCCTGGCTGGGCCGGTGCCTGGAGCTTTGGAGCCTTCTGCTTACGCGGGCCATGCCTATGTCCCTTGGCCTGCTGACCCTGTTGGGGAGCCCTGATAAGGCGGGTAGTTTTGGTAAGCAGTTCCCTTCCTCAGGTAAAAGGACTTCTTACCCAAGCCCTTCCGTCAGGGAGGGGCAGCAGTCAGAGTTCATGATGAGGATCAGGCTCTCTGTCTCCAGCTCAGCAGCCTTGTCGGTCATGGGTTTGCCAAAGAGGTTCTCTCCTTGGCATGGAACATCGACCAATTTCTCCTGAATCCAAGTTTGGCGGTGTGCACTGATGCCCGCCGTGGCTACCTGTGCCACTGACTCGAACCCATCATAGGCTGCTCAAGACATGAATTTGGAGCACTCACGGACTACCTTAGCCAGGTTCTTGAACTGCTGCAAAGGTTCCTCGGAGAGACCAGCCAAGAATCCGGCGAGTTCCTTTTTTGCCAGGTCTCTCAGGTACATGCCCATGTACAGCTGGTAAGCCTGGATGCGGCAGATGAGCATTGAGCCCTGGTAGCACTTTCTGCCAAGGGCATCCAAGGTGTGGGCCTCCCTGCCGGGGGGCACTGAGGAGTGCGTGTCCTGGCTTTTCAGCCGACGCATGGCCGACTCCACCATCACCATGGAGTTGTGGCAGCTATGACTTCTGGAAGCCCGGGCTCTGGTGGACTCTATACATTGAGTTTGCTCACCACCAGCACCAACGCCGGTGTCTCCCACATTCGGAGCACGAGCCATTCCAGGATGGGAGGAACGGGCACTGTGAGTGATTCCCGCGGAGGGGCCTCGTATTGGAGGATTTCCAACTCATCCGCCCAAGGGTCCTCCTCCGACTCGGTTGGGAATGCCATGGCCTTAGACATTTCCTTGACAAAGTCCAAGAAGCCCTCGGACAGGGACTGCCGCCGAGGCTCCAAGACAGGAGAGTCAGAAGGGACGTTGCGGTGGCGACAGGTATCAGGGGACTCCTCATCCTCCATCTCCCACTCGGAGTAGTCCCACTCAGAGCCCCTGATGTCCTGTGACCAGCGCCTGGCAAACTTGCTGGGGTTGACCACGGTTCCGTCGAGCAGGACTCAGAGCGTGACCTCGGCCGAGGATTGACTCGAGGCCGAAGGACCTCGAGGATTGGCTCAGCCTCCGGGGCGGATGAACCGTTATGCTGGACAACAGTGCCCGCTACTGGTCCATGAAGGCAGACAAACTGCGCTCCAGGGCTGCCATTCTGGACTCCAGACCAGAAGGCTCCTCAGCCTTTGGCATGGGCTCCGAGAGACTCGGGCCTAACACTGGCTCCCCCTCGACAAAGATAGTGTCTATGGACCAAGGCAGGTCTGTGGTCAGATTCTTCCAGGGGAATCTTCGCAGGCCCCTCCTTCTCAGATGCCTCGGACGAGCATCTTGGACTGTGAGACCGGGCCCAGGGAGGCCCTGGCCGGTCAAAATCATCCAAGGACGCCACCTTTGAAGGTTTCTTCTTCTTCCTGGGTTACCTCAAGGGAGACCCCCTTTCAGAGGACCCACAACTCGGCTTGGGCTCAGAGTGTTCCGCCCGAGATGTTGGGGCCTCAGACGAGGCCCTGGCCTTCGGAGGCATCGGGGACTCGGGGGAAAACTTATCGTGCTGCTGCTGGCGGCTCGAGGGACTTGCTGGATATCTTCTTGCAAAGACCGCAGGCTGCCAGGTCGTGGTCTGGCCTGAGGCAGCGAAGACAGGAGTCGTGTGTATCGGTCAAAGACATGATTTTGGAGCACCGATCACACTTCTTAAAGCAACTGTAGCCATGGGGGGAAAAAAAAAAAGATTCTCTGGGCTGCCAGCAGGAGAAAAAAGGGCACAAAGATGCCAGAAAAAGAAAACAACAAAAGACTACAAAAATAAACCGAACCTGACGCCGAGGCACTGAGGTTGGTAGGCAGGAAGAGTACCGGTGCGATACCAGAGGAGAGCGTGAAACTCAGAGAGAGAAAAAAATCTACTTTTTCCAGGGTCAAGCCAGACAATGTCTGAAGGGCTCCACGGAAAAAAGGAGACTGAGCAAGATGGCACCTTTGGGCGGGAAGGGGACCACACATGCATGGTAGCATTCCCTAAGGCTCTGTTTGAAGTTCAAAGTGACATGGGACAAACACAGTGGATCCCTTTACAGCAACAGGATAAAATCAAAATAAACTGAACCATCTAATTTCTCAATAGGGGTGTCCAACACGGAGCAGCGGGTTCACAAAGACATGGGGAGGCAGGTGCACCTACTTCCTCCATCTTACTGGGCAGACTAGATGGACCATACTGGCCTTTATCTGCCGTCATTTACTATGTTACTATACTATGTTACTATGTTGAAAGCTGGGGGTATGCTCCGCGCGGGCCCCGTTGGTGCCGATGTCACCCATATGTGAGGACTGACTTTCTGCTTGTTACCGGAGAACTGAACAAAACTAAACTGAAGTGCCCCTGAGCTGAGCCATGCTATGTCCGCAGAGGAGAGTAGCTTAGTTCCCCCCCCCCCCCCGCATGGTACCAGGACTGCTGGGGCTAAACACAAACTTCCCACGCAGTGGTCAGACCACTGAAAACCACATGGCCCACAGTTGGTTGCCAGACCCACAGGGCATCACATCCTGCTGCTCCACGGCACCACTCTTGGCTCTCCTGAGCAAAGAATTCCTGCCTGTGCACCTCGCCGCGAGTTGCTGGTGTCTGCCTGCCTGGTGCTCCGCCGCTATTCCTCTAGCTTCAGCGATGAGGAGAGGACCAGAAGTGCTGTCATCGGCTCTTGTTAAGCACGCGGACTCCTCACCCAGTGATGGGTTTGGGAACCATTCTTGCACTGGACGGTTTTGTTTTTTTAACCATCCCCCAAAGCCTCCTCCTCCTCCTCTCCTAGTAGATTGGGAGAAAAATCAAAGGGAAGAAGGGATATCCCATTCACAACGGCAGCAGAGGCTCTTTTTTTTGCCAAACTAGACTAATAGAAAACAATGAGGGAATAAGAGAAAGGTAAAAAAAACAACAACAACAAATTAAACCCAAAACTATCTCCTTAGTTGTTCCTTCAGTGAGTCCAGCCCTCTGGCTCACTACTTCCTCCAGCTGCTTGGAGACTTAGCATACTGGGGCTGGTAGACGGTGCCACCTACTTAAGTACACTGGTGTCAGTAAAAGCATAACATGCTCAGTCTCCAAGCTGCTGGAAAAGGTGGACAACTCAGACGTGCGGAACTAGACTGTATGGACAATAAAGAATAATGGTTTATGGACTTTTCCTCCAAAAACTTATACAAATCATTTTTTAAACCCAGCTACACTAACAACTTTTATTACATACTCCGATAATGAATTCCAGAGTTTGATTACATGTTCAGTGAAAAAACATTTCCTTCAAAAATGAGATTAAGATTGCTCTTTTCTGGAACTCCCTTCCACCAGATCTTAGATTAGAAAGCTCTCATGTGAATTTTAAAAAGGGTCTAAAGACCTGGTTATACTCACAAGCATTTAGTTAGACTTCTTAGCCTCTGTGTCAGACAGACTTCATTTTAATTCTCCTATCTCCCATCCTGTGTCATTGGTAAATGAGCTTTGGATTATTGTTCTACCTACAAGCATTCCCTCCGATTTTGTTTTAAATTATATATGTACGTTTATGCATATGTCTTTGTAACTGCTGCTTTGTTTGGACACTAACAGCTATGATGTAAAATCTGAATGGCGGTATACCAAATCATTATAAATAAAATATTTTCTTCTTTTGGTCTTAAATGGGCTACACTGTAGCTTCAGTGCATGTCCCCTAGTCTTTCTATTGTTTGAAAACGTAAAAGACCAATCTATGATTACTAGTTCTACTCCATTCATTATTTTATAGACCTCTATCATATCTCACCTCAGCTGCCTTTTTTCCAAGTTGGAGCCCTAACCTTTTAAGCCTTTCCTCCTAGGGTATCCTTCCATCCCCTTTACCATTTTGGTGGCTCTTCTCTGTACCTTTTCTAATTCTTCTATATCCTTTTTAAGATATGGCAACCACAACTGCAGACAATATTCCCCACTCTGAGAGGAATGGGTTGGAAATCCTGGCAACCTCCCAGAGGTTTGGCAAACAAACCTTGAAGTTTTTGCTTGCTTGACTATCGGCTGCTGCTTTCCTCCTGTACTTTTTCTTTTTGATCAGCGGCTGAGCAACTCCACGCAGTGATGGTGGAACTGGGGGGGGCAAAAAAAAAAAAGACAACAAAGTTAGTGCTATCCAAGATTTGGCAAAACCACTATGTTGGAGGTTGTCTGAAAAGAGGATAAAAGTTTGATTCCTGGCTCTGTGACCTGCAGCCTGTCCTGGGAGTGCAGACCCAGCATTGATCTCATATTTATTTTATTTATTTACATTCTCTTATATACCGCGCTATTCTGCATCAGTGCGGTTTACATTGAACAAACTGAAATTACATTGAACAGGGCATAATAACTTGGAGATAACTATTTTACAGGGAACATGGGCTATGGAGGGTTAAGTGGCTTGCCCAAGACCACAAGGAGCACCCTGTGGGACTAGAAACCCCAGTCCTTCCGGCCCAAGGTTGCTGTCCTCTAGTGGGATTTGAACCCCCGACCTTCCGGCCTGAAGTACCTTGCCCCAACCACTAGGCCACTCCTCCACTCCACTCCTCCACTCCATTAATACCAAGCACTCAAAATGTTAAGTCTGGAGAGCTACACATGGCTTACAGATTGCTATAAGTCATTAAAATGTGTTATACAATCAGACCAATGGTCCATCAAGCCCAGCGTCCTGTTCCAATCATGGCCAATCCAGGTTACAAGTACCAGTCAGGTTCCCCTAAAGGTAGTCAGAATCCATGCTGCTTATCCCAGGGGTAAACAGTGGATTTCTCCAATTCATTTTAATAATGGTTTATGGACTTTTCCTCAAGGAACCTGTCCAAACCTCTTTTAAACCCAGCTACACTAAAGGTGACATTTTACTTACCAGATAAGGTCCTTTCCTTGAGTCCTGCTAGACCAGTCCAGACAAGAGGGTTGTGTTTCTTACTGGCAGATGTGTGGAGACAGAGTAAAAAATATCCAGGCTTCTGATGACATCATCATTCTATTATCTGCTGAGTTACTAGAGGCAGGACCAGTATCCGTACTCAAGAATATGGCAAGGAATCTCAGACCTCACACAACAAAATCAACAATGTTCAATAGAACAAGAAGGATAACTATTTACAGGAACAGGTTCAACAGAAGGCTTGTCAAAAGGTTATGGACCGCAGGACCAACCAAGTCAGGTTACAGCGGACCAAAATAGGCATCACTGAAGTACAGCAGACAATACAGTTCCAGAGGTGGGTCACCTTCCATATTGTCCGGCTAGACCAGTGCAGACAAGTAGGAAGTACCAAAGCTACAACTCCACTGGGCAGGAAGAAGAGACAGCAGCTTTTAAAGGCTTCTGAGCCAAAGGCCATGTCTACCTGAGCATGGACATCCAAGTGGTAATGCTTGTCAAAGCTGGAAAGTGATAACCACGTTGCAGTCCAACAAATGTCAGAGTGGACTACCGAGCTATGCTCTGCCTATGAAGATGCTTGAGCCAGAGTGGAATGTGCACACAATCCCTCCGGAACTGGCCAAGCAATGGCATCCTTAATTCAGTGCTCCAATGTAGATTTGGAGACTGTGTCACCTTCACGTGGCCTGGAAAAAGCACAAAATATGGTCTGACTTACACAAAGTGTTCATAATCATCAGATAGTGGAGAAGCACCTTCTGGACATCCACTAGGTGATGTTCTGTCCTTCCCTTGACACTGCTCCTTAGAAAGGGAGGGCAAACAAAACACTTGATTCATATCGATGGAAGATACCACCATGGGCAAAAAGGAAGGTACAGGAAGAAGTTAGGTCATCATCCAGAATGACAGCCTAAATATTGAGCTCCAAAGACAGCATCAAAAAATACCCAATTAGGTATAGAAAACAGGAGAAATAATTCTCTAGCCCACAAAACAAAAGTATAGCAAAGAGCAACAGTGAGACAGATGCTGGGAAAGAAAGCCCCTGTTGATCTGAAGGCTTTCACTTTCAAGGCAGCCCAAGGAGCAAACCGCATCAAAATGACATTGGAGGGTAATGTATCGGAGGCAGGTCAGAGAGATAACCTGGGAAGCTCAAAAAAAAATGAAATGCAAATGCTGTGAGGTGAGCTGAAAGAGTGGTTTGGGGAGTTGCGACAGGAGCAGAGTACTTTCAAGTTGGAGGCGCAGGGATGGATTGTGGAGTTGAAGACAGATATAAATGAATTGGGCCAAAGAACCGTCTAGAAGACAGGAAATAGAAATAGGTGAAAAGCAACAAGTTAACTCCATGCTAAGCACCCAAGCAGATATGCTTCTCAAACTGGAAGATTTGGAGAATAGGGCGCAGCGATCAAATATATGCATACAGGGAGGACACTGTGGTAAATTATACTGCACTAGTTGAACAGCTCTGTAAAGCTACTATCGAAGCTGCCAAACTGGGCGCTAAAGTCTGCTATAAAATCGAGCAGGCCCACCGTGCTCTGGGTCTAAGAAGGGAGGACAGGCCTCGTGATATAGTGGCATGCTTCCACGAGTTCACCACCAAGGAGCTCTTAATGAAGGCGTCCAGAAAAGTAGGCAAAATAAAGTGGCAAAATACAGAAGTAGAACTGTATGCAGATATGTCGACCAGCACTATATGAAGGCGTAAGGAGTACCAAGGGGTAACCAAATAACTCTGTGATGAGAACGTGTGCTGCAAGTAGCTATTCCCACTTGGCCTAAAGTACACAATAGCGAGGAAGACAACTCTGGCTAGGACTGTTGAGGAAGCAATCCAAGGCTTGCAGCGTGCTGGATGGTCAGATCTACCAGAATATACCCCGGCAAAAGAAGATAACTTTAATACAGCGAGGAAGGATGCAACTCTAACAGCCAGACAGCAGAGGGCGCCCGCGGGGAACAAACGCATGAGGAGGCAGAAGGTTACTAATGACTGTATGCGGGAAGGAGTTTGATGATCGCAGTGACTGAGCTGGACTTTACCTATAACTATACCAGGGAATGTGAATCAAAATGTTCCGAGGGGCAATACAAATCGTACTTGATATGGGATGTATAGGAAGCCTCGAGTTGTTAAGAGAGGCCACGTGTCTTATAATTATTTCTGATTCTGTATGGGAAACCTGAGGGTGGGGAGGAAAATGATTCAGGTTATAAGTTAAGTTCTGATAGGGCTGTCTGGGGATGACCACTCACCTCTGTATGTTGGAGAAGTAGTGGAGGAATATAGGGGCTGGGAAGGGAGGGGGTGGAGAGGGAAAGGGGGAAGGGGGGAGGGGTGGGTAGGGGGGCGAAAACAAAGCAGTGAGGATGTAGAGAAGGGGTGGGAAGCTGGGGATCTCTATTATACAATTCACCAGCTAGAAAGCTCCAGTTATGAGGACGTGACGTCACCATCTGAGATGGCTGCCTGATTGAAGAGCTCTCCTTGAGCCGGGAGCAAAATAGCTAACAGTGTTGCATCGGGCCCTCGTAGCAGCGCACATTATATAGCATTTTCGTGCACTCAGCCTCGGGGATGTCGACAACCAAAAAGAAATTGGAAAAATATCGATCCCCCTACGTTACAGCGAGCTCACAGACGGAGGGGGGAGAAGGGGCTGAGATGACGGAGGAAGACGAACCTGAGAATGCGGAGGAGCAGTGCACGAGAGGTGACTTGTGGCGCTGGTGCAAAGAGATAAAAAATGAGGTGCTGGGGGTGAAAACGGAGGTGAAGGCGATGCTAAATGAATTTCGGGTGGATTTGCAGGCTCTGGGAGATAGAGTGGATTCTTTGGAGGAGCACGTGGAGGAGGCGGTAATGGCGGCTGAGAGTGTCCAAAGCGTTTATACGGAGTGGCAGAAAGACCGGGAGGAATTGCGAGATAAGATTGAAGACTTGGAAAATAGGTCGAGGCGCTGCAACATACGCATCCGGGGGGTGCCTGAAGAGGGGCAATTTCAGCAAGCCCACCAGGTGGTTCAGGACATATGTGGGGCCTTGCTGGCAGAAGGGTCTCAGGAGCCTGCTGGGGCTAAGAGGCTGATTGGTATTGAACGAGCACATCGGGCCCTCCGGCCCCCCCAAGGGAACTTATCCTGGGACATTATTGCTTGCCTCACGAGCTACCCCATGAAAGAAGAGATTATGAAAGCAGCGGCAAAAAAGGGCAAATTGGAGTGGCAGAATGTGACTGTCGAGATCTTTCAAGATTTAGCCCCCTCTACATTGCAGCGTCGCCGAGCCATGCGCCCAGTGACTTTGTATCTTCGGACTGAAAACATTAAATATAAATGGCTCTTTCCATTTGGGCTACAATTTGAAGTGCAAGGGAGAGTCCAGCGAGTCCGAACGGTGGAGGAGGCCTGGAACTGTTTGGCGAAAGCTAAAGCGCCCAATTTGCCTCAGACTTGCACTCAGCCAGCAGCTGGCGATCGAATGAAAGGGCCAGGGTCTCTCTCGGATCAGCAACGATGGCAACGGATCAATTCCAAGGGCCGACGGCTTCAGCGCCTATCGGGGACATCTTCTAAAGTGGCGGAGGGGGATCGCAACGGATCACTGCAGACTACCTGATGCTGAGAGACTTTGCTAAAGTTATGATATTGGACCATTGTAGGGTTTTTCTGGCAGGAGGATAGCTGAGATCAGCTATATTTTGTGGAAGAGCGGTTTGGGGGGGGGGGGTTTAGAGTATGGCTGGGGGAGAGCTTGGGGGTAATACATGAGGGACGGAATTATAGTATGGTAATCAATGAGGGGAGGGGAGTGGATGATGGATGAATGGGATGAATGGGTTGCCTGGATTTTATGGGGGAGTAGGGGGATGTTCAGGGGGAGGGGGGCTTCGAGGGAAGGGGTGCGGGCAGGTCTCGGGTGGGGAGCTACGTCCTCCGGTAGGAGCCACAGGGAGACATGGCCTGTGGAGAGGAATGGGGGGGTGAGAGGATAGGGGGGGAGGGAGGGGGGATAGGGGGGGAAGAGGGGAGGGGGGGAGGGGGGTATTCTGCTTCCAAGTGGCTCATCTTAAACATTTTTTTGTATCTGTTTAAATGGCGGGACTTAGGGTAGGTTTATTGAATGTGAGAGGCCTCAATTCCCCACAAAAGAGGAAACTGCTGCTTAAGGAAATACAGCATCACAAGTGGCAGGTGGTGTTTCTGCAAGAGACTCACCTGTTGCCCAAAGATGAATCTTTGGTCAGATATGGGGCATTTAGTAATCTTTGGTTCAATGCTGAGGGACTTCACAAGAAGGCAGGGGTGGCAATCATGATCCGGAATGATGTTCCCTTTCAGGTGGGGGGAGTAATAAAGGGGATGAAAGGGCGAGTGCTATTGGTGTGGGGGGAATTGCAAGGGCAGGAGGTCACGTTTGTTAACATTTATGGTCCTAATGACCCACATACGTCCTTCTGGGAGGCTTTATCAAGTTGGCTGGCAAATAAGATTCATGGGGCGCTATTGCTGGGGGGGGACTTTAACGAAGTCTTAGACCCCCGGAGGGATAGAATGCGATCAGGTGCGAGGGATGGGGGTAAGGGGAGGTCGCAATTACTGGACCTGATGGCGCAATTCAGGGTGTGTGACCTTTGGCGCCAGCTACACCCCCAAGAGCGCGATTATTCCTTTTATTCCCCAGTCCACCAAAGCTATAGCAGGATAGATTTTTTTCTAGGAGATGAGAGCTGGACCTGTGAGGTCACTAAAGCGGGCATGGAACCGATTACATGGACTGATCATGGTCCAGTATGGGTGGAGTTTGGGGGAGAGCCAGATAAGGACGGCCGGACCTTCTGGAGATTAAATGAAAGTCTACTGCAGAATAAGGAGGTCATACAAGATATCGAGGCAGCTATTGACGAGTATTATCAATGAAATGATACAGGGGAGGTAGCCTGGGAGATACAGTGGGACGGGCTCAAGGCGGTTTTAAGGGGGCAATTGTTAGCATGGGCTGTGCGGCTCAAGCGAGAGAGAGAGGGGCAGGTGACCCAGTTACTTGATAGGATATCCGAGCTGGAAAAGCGTCATAAAAGAGAGGGGGGAGTGAAAGTGCGAGCAGCATTGGATTGTGCCCGGTCGCAGCTGATGGGGTTGCGGACGGAGACCATCCACTATCAATTGCAGCGGGTTAATCAACATTATTATGCCTTTAATAATAAGGCTAGCACATTGCTGGCTAGGAAGCTGAGGGATCAGGAGCGCAGATCTGCTATATTAAAAATTAAGGGTCCCGGAGACCAGCTGTTGTTTAGTACTAAGGCGATTAGGGAGCAATTTGTGCACTATTATCAAACATTATACACCAGCTCGTCAGGGGGATTGGAACATCGAGCGGGGGAATATTTGCAGGACGGGGATATGCCCCCGGAATTTACAGATCTGGATAGGGAAATGCTTAATCGGCCGATTGGCTTGGAGGAAATTGGCTTGATAATCAAAGGCCTGGCATTGCATAAGGCACCGGGCTTGGATGGTTTTCCGGCTATGTTTTATAAAAAATTTGCGGAACGGTTGGCCCCCCTGTTGCAGCGGCTCTTTAATGAGGTGCTGCAAGGTAAACCGCTAGCACCTTCTATGCAACAGGCGGGGATTACTGTTTTGGTAAAGCCGGGTCGTGACCCAGCGTTGTGTGGATCCTATCGTCCAATTTCGTTATTGAATACGGATGGGAAGATCCTCGCAAAGGTGTTGGCGAATCGACTTGGGGTCCTTATGCCTAAGGTGATTCAATCGGACCAAACCGGGTTCATCCATGGGAGGAATACGGGGGATAATATCCGGAGAACCATTCAAGTGATGTGGTCTGCGCGGCAGCTGAAACAGGACCTGTTGTTGCTAAGTGTCGATGCTGAGAAAGCTTTCGACCGGGTGGAGTGGAGCTTTATGTTTGAGGTGCTGGAAAAACTAGGGATTGGAGTGAATATGATGGCCTGGATTAAAGCTTTATACGCTAACCCGGTAGCAGCTGTTAAAGTGAATGGCTGCTATTCGGAGTTTTTCCATTTGGAACGGGGGACTCGTCAGGGGTGCCCGTTATCCCCCTTGTTATTTGCTTTAACTATGGAACCGCTGGCGAGACGATTGCGGAGTAATCCGGATGCCAAGGGATTTAGGGTGGGTACAGAGGAGCATAAAGTGGCGCTGTTCGCCGATGATATGCTGTTTGTGACTAGCCCTTTACTGGCTTTACCCATTTATATGCACAAATTAAAACAATATGGGAAGGTTGCGGGCTTCAAAATTAACTGGGATAAATCAGCGGCGCTCAATGTCAGCTTACCCGATTCTTTGCTGAAGCATCTACAAGGGACTTATAAATTCCGTTGGGCCCCACGGGATATCCAGTATTTGGGAGTCCGCTTAACTGCGGATCCGGCGAGGTTATATGGGGCGAATTATCCCCCTTTGCTGGACCAGATCGAACGGGACATGGGTAAGTGGAATAAGGAGGAGATCTCTTGGCTGGGTAGAATAGCTACGCTTAAGATGGTGCTGCCTAGGCTGCTGTATTATTTTCAAGTTTTGCCAGTGCGGGTGCCTCGCATAGTCCTTCAACGTTTACAAAGGAAAATGTTCCTCTTTGTGTGGCGGCATCGACCCCCGCGCATAGCGCGTCGAGTTTTGTATCGTTCCCGGCGGACTGGGGGGTTAGGGATGTTAATGATTGAGGATTATTATTTGGCAGCCCAGATGAGGCAGGTGGTGGAGTGGCGGGAATCCGAAAATGCTAAACGATTTTATGGCATAGAACAATTTTGGGTGGCGGGTTGGCGTCTTCAGCACCTCCCTTGGTTACAGAAGGGGGTACTCTGTGGGGAATGGACAATGAATCCCTTTATACGACATTTGTGGGGCGAATGGCAGCGGGGATGGAAGCGGATCAGTGTCTGGGTAGGGCCTTCTTTGTTGGCACCCATCCAGGCTACCCCTGCCTTTAGTCCGGGGAGGGAAGGCATATTTCAAAGTTGGGCAAGAAAGGGCCTGGATAATTTTATGCAACTGATTGATATGGGGGAACCCAAGTCCTTTGAGCAATTGAAGGCCGAGTTTCGGCTGGGGTCCCGGGATTTGTTTGCACACCTACAGGTGACGCATTATTTGCGCCAGAAGGACAACATGGATATGCTAACAGAGGGACCTAATGATTTGGAGGCCCTCTGGCTAGGCCATCAGCAATCCCGAGGATTGATTTGACTGCTGTATAACAGCCTCCAACGGGCTAGAAAAGGGGAGGGTAGGCCTAGTTATATGTTAGAATGGGAGAAGGATCTGGGGGTACAGTGGGACGAGGAGGAGTGGTTGGCTATTTTTAAGGGGGTATCTAAATCCTCGCTCTGCACACTTATTCAGGAAAATGCCTATAAACTAATGATGCGATGGTACTATACTCCGGTCCGCTATCAGAGGATGTTTCCTGGGGCCTCGGACCTCTGTTGGAGAGGCCGCGGTGCCCGGGGGACATATCTTCACATGTGGTGGGATTGTCCCGTGATATCTCAATATTGGCTGAGGATTCGAGACCAATTGGGGGTGATTTTTGGGGTAGTGCCGGACTTGAGCCCATCCTTATTTTTGTTGGGGGTGTGGCCTGATACCCTCGACTTTCGATGGCGTAAGTTGATGCTGACATGCATTGTTGCGGCTAGATGTGACGTTGCATGGAAGTGGAAACAAAGTACGCCACCGGAACTGTCTCAATGGCACTCCCGGCTACATAGGGTCTTAAATATGGAGCGTCTTACAGCGCTTCGGCGGGGGCAGGGGGAGAAGTTCTCTAAGCAGTGGCAACCTTTGGTGGTATATTTGGAGGCTCGAGCTACTTGACTGGGGGGGGGGAGGGACTAATGGGGGAGGGAGAGGGAGGGTAGGGTCTACAGGGGTATGTGTGTAACTACTTGTTAGCTTTGCCTGCATTCTTAGCTGTGTTGATACTGTGTATTTGGGCTTTGGGATTGTGTGGGGGTGAAAACTTGTCGGTGTTATAGAATGTTCTTTTGTGTGTGTTCAGTAAAACCAATAAAAAATTTCAAGTTAAAAAAAAAAGAAAGCTCCAGTTATGACTGATCTTAAAATTGTGACCCTCAATGTTAAGGGTCTCAACTCACCTTATGTCAAGCGCTGTTCAAGGAATGTAAAAGATTGCAAGGGGACATTGTGTTTATCCAAGAAACGCTAAGATGAGATAAGGGTGTCTATCTCCCAAGGGTGTCTATAACCAAAGATTTTTTGCATCCAACACTGTTAAAAAAGGAAGGAGGAGTGGGAATACTACTGTAAAACACCATACCTATTCAAATCATGCAGTGTGTAAAGATTGGGAAGAGTAAAGATTTTTGGCATCCAACACTGTGAAAAAAGGAAGGAGGAGTGGGAATACTACTGTAAAACACCATACCTATTCAAATCATGCAGTGTGTAAAGATTGGGAGTTAAAACTAAATGGGGAAATACCGTTTATACGTTAGTAAGTTTCTACGTCCCAAACACCAACCAAGCTGATTTTTTTCCAGGCTCTCCATCAAACGAGTAGCTGCTGAAGGTCATAATGGGTGGTGATTACAATGTGGAGCTGAATCCCATGTTAGACACATCAAGGAGCTCCTCATCTCTGCCTAATATATATAGAATGAGGCTAAAACAACTTATGGCGGATTTGGAAGTGGTAGATATCTGGTGAACTAATAATGGGAAAAGGCGAGACTATTCGTTTTACTCCCCAGTACACAATGTATATTCACGAATTGACTTATTAATAGATAAAATCTAGCAACTATTGTAGAATCCTCTACAATCATGGATAGTATATGGTCCGACCACGCTCCTGTGGTCAGTCACCTAACCTTAGGGCCTTCAAAATATAGGAGAACATGGTGGAAATTGAATGAATCACTGATAAATGATCATGAAATTACACAACAAATACTGAAGGAGACAGGGGACTATCTAGTACTAAATGATGGTGTAAGCTCCCCTGACACGATATGGGACTGCTTAAAAGCAGTACGCGGGGAAAAATTCATATCTTTAGGAGCCTATCGAATGCGTACAAGGGAACAGCGACACATCAATCCATAAGCTAGAGCAAAAGCTCAAAGCAGGTTTTTCTTCCCCCACTATGAGGAGTAGATTAACGGAATACCGTTGAGAATTAAGAGAATTAGAGCTACACAACATCAATCATAAACTTAACCTGATAAAACAAACCACTTTGAATACGGCAATAAACCAGGGCGCCTATTAGTTCATAAAATAAAGAAATTGATGACCCAGAACCATATTACTAAAATTAAAGAGAAAAAAGGAGCAATGCTTTGGAAAGACGATGAGATCAGGGAGCATTTTGTCCAATTTTATCAGAGATAAAAACATATTTAGATGAAGTTAAATTCATAGCCTAACATATTGGCCTCCGAAGTCAAAGAGCTGTCCAAACCCATCTCTGAGCACGAAATACTTGGAGTAATTAAGGGCCTACACTCACATAAGGCACCGGGATTAAATGGCCTACTCAACAGATTCTATAAAGTCTTCAGGAAAGCCATTGTAGAACCACTCACTAAAATGTTCAATTGGTTTGGGAGGGCTCAGCTGATGCCAGATTTCTTGCTGTTGGCTGGAGTGAATATATTACACAAAGAGGGCAAGGACCCGAGTGAATGTGGGTCATATAGACCCATTTTGCTACTAGGGAATGATCTTAAAATATTTGCGAGAGTGTTGGCAACTAGGCTAATACCATTTCTGACTAAACTGGTTTTGTTCCGGGCTGGCAGGCCTCAGACAACATTAGAAAATTACTCAACTTAATGTGGCAGGGAACGAAAGGCATGGAGGGCCTGGCCCTGCTTGCAATCGACACTGAAAAAGCATTTGAGAGGGTGAGCTGGCCCTTCCTATTTAAAATGGAAAAAATAGGGATAACGGGGGATTATTTAAACTGGATTCAGATTTTGTATAAATCTCCATTATCTTGCTTAAAGATTAATGGTTCAAATACGAGGTCCTTTGAACTAGCTCGGGGGGCATGACAGGGTTGCCCTGTGTCCCCCCCTACTGTTTATACTAGCAATGGAACCATTAGCACAAAGGATCAGAGAAAACCATCACATCAAGGGTGTCTGTATAAATGGCCAGTACTACAAGCTCTCGCTATTTGCTGATGATGTTTTATTTATAGTGACCCAACCTAAGCTCAGTTTGACAACTATATTAGCGGAACTCGACCAGTATGGAACAGTTGCAGGTTTCCGCATCAACGCTTCTAAATCAGAACTACTGAATATATCATTGGAGATAAAGCGTGGTTACTCACCTGTAACAGGTGTTTCCTCCAGGGACGGCAGGAATCAGTCCTCACTTATGGGTGACGTCGGCGCCAATGGAGCCTCATGCGGAGAAAATCCCCAGCTTTCAAAGAAAGCCTTTGGGAATTGCTACCACGCATGTGCGGTCCCCTTCCCGCCCAAGGGTGCCATCTTGCTCAGTCAGATGACCTAGCTAAAAGACGGCAAAATAGAAAATGAAATAAAGAGCTGCAATTCCAAGGGGAGGAGGGAGGGTAGTGAGGTCTAATTCCTGCTGTCCTTGGAGAACACCTGTTATAGGTGAGTAACTATGCGTTCTCCAGGAACAAGCAGGAAGTCAGTCCTCACTTATGGGACTCCCCGGCTGCAGGCTACCTGGAACCCATAGCCAAAAAAGGCTCCCTCAGGAGAGCCACAAGCAGCCGCAAGGACAACCCTAACAAGGGAGTAACACTCCGGTAGCCTGAACACAGAGAGGGTCGGAGGGCATGAGTTACCTAGACCTCAAATAAATTCCGGAGTACTGCCTGGCCAAAGGCACTGTCCCGTTGGGACTCCCTATCCAGGCAGTAATGAGCTGCAAAGGTCTGCCCCAAAGACCAGGTGCAGCCTGGCAGATGTCCGCCAATGGAACAGAGTGGAGGTGAGCCACTGAAGCTGCCATGGCCCCGACGCTATGAACCGCAACCCGGCCCTCCAGCGGGAGACCCGCTGCCTCATAAGCCCGGAAAATGCAGTCCACAACCCAGGTGGACAGCGTATGCTTCATCACAGCCGCCCCAGCTTACTGGGGTCGTAGGAAACAAACAGCTGAGAAGCTTTCCTGTGACCTTGCGTACACTGAATGTAAAAGGACAGGGCCTTCTTACAATCCAGGGTATGGAGGACCGCCTCCACCTGGCTGGCATGCGGTCTTGGAAAGAAGGTGGGAAGCACCACCTCTTGATTTAGGTGAAACAGAGAGACCACCTTTGGAAGGAACTTGGGACGCGTCCGGAGAACCACCCTATTCTGGTAAAACCTGGTATAAGGCCTCTAGACTACAAGGGCCTGGAGCTCACTGACCCTGTGGGCAGAGGTGAGCGCCACCAAGAACACCACCTTCCAGGAGAGGTAATGAAAATGGCACGTGGCCATCGGCTCAAAGGGTGGCCGGGTGAGCTGTCCCAAGACAACATTAAGATCCCACTCTGTCGCTGGTGGACGCACCGGGGGCTTTAAGAGAAGCAAGCCTTTCAAAAACCTGGACACCACTGGTTGAGCAGAGAGAGGTCTGTCGTCTTCAAGAAAATGGTTTGCCGCCAGGGCACTGAGATGCACTCTGATGGAGTTAGACTTAAGGGCCTGCTCAGAGAGATGGAGCAGGTATTACAGAACCGCGATGACTGGGCAGGAGAAGGGATCCGCCCAACACACCAAATAGTGAATCTGCGCCACTTGAAGGCATACATCCGTTTAGTGGACAGTTTACGAGAAGCCAGTAAGAACTCCTCCACGTCCTTTGGGAGAAGAAGTGGGGTAAGAGTCATCCTCTCAGCAGCCACGCTGTCAGCGACAGAGAGCGGAGGTTGGGATGTAGGAAAGAGTTCTCCTCCTGGGACAGGAGCCGTGGGGACGAGCCCAAGGGAATGGGGGCCTCCACCGCCAGCTGCAGGAGAAGCGGGAACCACGGTTGCCTGGGCCAACACGGCGCAATGAGGATGACAAAAGCTCTGTCGCAAAGAATCTTGAACAGAGTCCGGGCGACCAGAGGGGTTGGTGGCACTGTTCCCTCTAAGCTGTGTGCGTGTGCGCGTGCACACACCTCGCCGAGCAAGCGCACATATGTTACAACAGAGTGCACAGAAATTATGGTTCTGATTCTGACAGAAAACACAGACGTCTTAAAATTTAAAAGTTGTGATTGTAATTACTAGAAATTTTCCGCTTCATTTAGTAATCGTCCATTTTCATTTAATTTGATTAAAATCAATGTGGTGTACATACTGTATTCTGACGTGTAGTCAAATTTTAAAGTATATAACTCGGAGTGTCGTTATGTGGCGCACAAAAATTTAACCTTCCTTCAAAAGCTGCACAGCTGATATTTTATGCGCACCACAGCCTACAGAAAATTAGAGGGAACATTGGTTGGCGGACATGCGTACAGAAGCCCTGCCAACCATGAGACTAGAAAGGCATTGGCGGCCACTCTGGCCGGGTGCGGTTGCCTTGAGCAAAACCGGGGTAACTGGTGGTTGTCTGGACTGGTAAAACAAGTCCAACACTGGCCTCCCCCAGGTCTGAAAGAGCTGGTGGGCCACCTCCCCGATCGAGTTGCCACTCGTGCGGTCGGAGGATCCTGCTGAGCCTGTCGGCCAGGTAGTTGTCCTGTCCGGGCAGGTACACCGCTTTCAGAAGAATCCCTTGTTGAATTGCAAAGGAGCACAAGTTTAGGGCTTCCTGACATAGGATGCAGGACCCCGGGACCCCTTGTTTGTTCACATAGAACATGACCACCTGGTTGTCCATTTGGACTAGGACAGCTCTGTGGCTCAGGTAGGATTTGAAGACTGCGAGACTGAGGCGAATGGCGCGCAGCTCCCGTAAGTTGATCTGTTGTGTACTCTCCTCCTGGGACCACACTCCCTGAGTACGGTACCCCTGACAATGAGCTCCCCAACCCAATAAGGAGACGTCTATGAGGGTCCTTGAGTGGGGAGGGGTCTGAAAAGGCATGCCCGCTCCCAGATGATGGGGGGAGAGCTACCATGACAGGGACTGCACCAGGACTCCGGTGATCTTGATCCTGTCCCTGAGGTGTCCCAAGGCCTGGGACCACTGGTCTCTGAGGCACCACTGTGCAATTCGCATGTGGAGGTGGGCATTTGGGGTTACATGAATCGTGGAGGCCATGTGGCCCAGAAGATGCAGCAATTGTCTTGCTGGCACTGAGACACTGCGACTTACCTGGCCTGCCAGGGCCATGAGTCGGTCTGCCCTGTCTGCGGGCAAAAAGGCCTTTGACTGGATGGTGTCGAGCCTTGCCCCAATGAATTTGAGCTCCTGGGCCGGTTCCAGATGAGACTTGGGGTAGTTGATTATGAAACCCAATTGTTGCAGGATCTGGATGGTACGGCCCATGGCCTGTTGCACTTAATTGACTGAAGTGCCCCTGATGAGCCAATTGTCCAGATAGGGAAAGACGAAGACTCCCTGAAGCCTGATGAAGGCAGCGATCACCGCCAGGCACTTTGTGAATACCCTGGGGACCGAGGCAAGGCCAAAGGGAAGTACTCTGTACTGGTAGTGGTTTCCTCCCACCACAAAGCGGAGGTATTGCCTGTGGTTTGGGTGGATCAAAATATGTGTGTAGGCATCCTTCAGATCTAAGGAGCATAGCCAGTCTCCCTGGAGGAGGTAAGCAATATTCCAAGGGAGAGCATCTTGAACTTCTCCCGTAGCAGGAATTTGTTGAGCTTGCGCAGGTCTAGGATAGGTCCGAGGCCTCCTGTTCTCTTTGGTACCAGAAAGTACATGGAGTAGAAACCCCTGTCCTGAAAGTGGTGGGGCACCGGTTCCACCGCCTGATCTTCGAGAAGACCTGCCAACTCCTTCAAAAGGAGGTCCTGGTGGAGGGGAGACCTGAAAGGCTCTCCTGGAAAGTAATGTGGAGGCACCTGGGCTAGGCATAGAAGGTAGCCCTCCCTGACCACCTGTAATGCCCAAGAATCGGTGGTGATGGATGTCCACCTGTGGGCAAACAAGGTGAGTCGGCCTCCTGTAGACTGCCTGGTTCCAGCTGGAAGAGAGGCCATGCTGTGGGAGTCAAAAACCCCCGTCAGGCTGGGCAGGAGCCGGGGCCTGGGGGCCTTCTGCTTACGTGGGGCATGTCCCTGTCCCTTGGCCTGCTGCCCCTGTTGGGGAGCCTGGGAGGCCTGATAAGGGGGGTAATTTCGGTAAGCAGCACCCTTCCTCAGGTAAAGGGGCATTTTACCCAAGCCTGTCTTATGAGAAGGGGCAGAGGTCTTCTTGGGGAGCCGTGTCCTCGTCATGTACTCTGTCTCCAGCTCTGCAGCCTTGTCGGTCATGGGTTTGCTGAAGAGATTTTCCCCTTGACAAGGGACATCGACCAACTTGTCCTGAACCCATTGCTCGAGGTCGGATGACTGCAGCCAGGCTTGGCGGCATGCACCGATGCCCGCCGCGGCTACCTGAGTCGCCGACTCGAAACAGTCATAGGCCACCCGAGACATAAATTTGGAGCACTCATGGATGACTTTGGACAGGCCCTTGAAGCGCTGGAAAGGCTCTTCGGAGAGACCAGCTGAGAACCCGGCGATCTCCTTCGCCAGGTCTCTCAGGTAAATGCCCATGCACAGCTGGTATACCTGGATTCGACAGTTCAGCATTGCACCCTGGAAACATTTTCTGCCGAGGGCATCCAAGTTCCGGGCCTCCCTGCCAGGGGGCATCGAGGAGTGCGTCTTCTGACTCTTCAGCCGACGCATGGCCGATTCCAGAACCATGAAGTTGTGCGGCAGCTGTGATTTCTGGAATCCAGGGCTCCGACGGATTCGATACATCGAGTCGAGTTGTTTGCTGATCACCGGCCTCGACGCCGGTGTATCCCACATGCGGAGCGTCAGTCATTCCAGGATCAGAAGAATGAGTACCCTAAGGGTCTCCTGAGCAGGAGCCTCATACTGGAGGATCTCGAGCTTGTCGGCTTGAGGATCCTCCTCGGACTCCATGGGGAAAGCCTTGGACATATCCCACACGAAGTCCAGGAACCGCATATCCTCTGGTGAAGACTTTCTCCGAGGTTCGGATACCGGGGAATCAGACGGGACGTCCCTATGCCTGTGGATGTCCGGGGACTCCTCATCCTCAGTCTCCCAAGCCAAGGCCTCCGAGGAGGACTTGAGGGGCTCCGCAGACGTCAAGGGCCTCAGCAGCGACGACCTTGGTCCTGAACGGGAGGCCGAGGGTGACTTCGGCCAAGGACTGACTTGAGCCCAAAAGACCGAGGATCGGCTTGGCCTCCAGGGTCAACTTGGACATCGAGGGCCCGGTGATCGGGGCAGAGGTACTCGACATCAGTACCCGCTGCTCTGCGATAAAGGCAATGAAACTGCACAACAAAGCCGCCATTCTGGACACGAGTCTGGGAGGCTCCGCAGCCTCCGGCTCGGGTGCTGACTCGATTGGCCCCGACGCCGGCTCCCCCGGGGGGGTGAGTCTTCAACAAGCATGGTCTGTACTTGCCTAGACGGGTCCAGGTCTCGCTGAGGAACCTTAGCAGGCCGCTCCCTCTCCAATGACCCAGGCAGACGTTCAGGGCTCTGCGACTGGCCCAGAGAAGGCCTGACACCGGAGCCATCCAGAGACACCACCTTCGAGGACTTCTGCCTCTTGAGTTCCCACGAAGGGGACCCCCTTTCCAAGTAACCTTGACAATGCTCAGGCTTGGAGTGTTCCCCCGAGACGTCAAGGCCTCGGACGAGGTCCTGGCTCTCAGAGGCACGAGGGACTCGGGGAAATTTTTTTCGTGCTGCTGCTGGCGGCTCCTCAGGACCTTAGAGGACATCCTCTTACATGGGCCATAGGCTGTCGGGTCATGATCCAGCCCGAGGCAACAGTCGTGTGTGTTGGTGAGGGACATTATCTTCCCGCACCGATCACACTTCTTAAAGCCGCTGGTAGCCATCGGGGGAAAAATAACCCCGGTGAAGTCAAAGACCCTGCGGGCTGCCAGCGAGAAAAAGAGGGACAAAGAGTTAAAGAAGTGGAAAAAAATAACCCTGTTTGATACCAAAGTACCGACGCCGGAGGCGGGAAGGTTACTGCTGTCGACCAGCCAAGGAAACAGAGAAAATATCACTTTTTCCGGGACACGGAGGAACTACGTCCGAAGGGCTCCGTGGAAAAAAGGAGACTGAGAAAGATGGCACCCTTGGGCGGGAAGGGGACCGCGCATGCATGGTAGCAATTCCCAAAGGCTTTCTTTGAAAGCTGGGGATTTGCTCCGCATGGGGCTCCGTCGGCGCCGATGTCACCAATAAGTGAGGACTGACGTCACCAATAAGTGAGAAACTAAGTTGAGGAGTTGAAGCAATTATTTCCTTTTAAATGGGTTCCTGAGAGCATTAGGTTTTTGGGAGTCCAATTGACACCCCATATTGGGGAGCTCTTTAGGGTTAACTACTCCCCATTGTGGAAAACAAAATATAATGACCTGGATAGCTAGGAAACCATGGGACTATCATGAGTGGGATGTATTGCGACAAAAATGGCAGCCTTATCCCGTCTTTTGTACTTCTTCATGACCCTACCGATCGAAGTACCTAGACCTTTTCTGGATAAAATACAAAATAGGATTATGAGGTTTATTTGGAGTGGCAAAAGGCCCCAGAAAGTCAGAAACATCCTATGCCATGGGAAAGAAGAAGGATGAATGGGAGTTCCCCTCATTAGTCGGTATTATAAAGCGGCACAGATATGCTCAATATTGGAGTGGTGGTCCTAGGAGACCTATGAATGGGTGGAAATAGGGAGGGGGTACCTGGGATGCTATCATATAGAAGAAGCGATATGGGCATTGGGAAACACCTTCACTATGATAAGATGGGATAACCCTTTTATTAACATCACATTGAAAACATGGTACAAATGGAAAACAACCTAGTATGATTCCAAAGGATTCTCGAGGTTTATACTTCTGGTGCACAACAGATTTCCCTCCGGGAATACGCAGCGTGGCATTCAGTAGATGGGCACAGGGGGGCTTATGTTATACAGGCCAATTTAGGGAAAATAGGGAATGGGTACCTTTCAAGGAACATGCTCTACCCTCAACAGACTATATGTATACACAGGTGATACATTATATTAAACAATTACTACAATCCACTCAAGGCAACCTATTTGGAAATATAGATACCCTCTTTGAAAATACAACTAAAGGGGCCATCCCCAAAATATATATGGCCATGGACCAAACACTTGAGAAGATATGGAAAAGAAGGCAGTATGGGAAGCTGACCTGAACAAATCTTGGGACAAAATACAATCTTTATGGGTCAGTGTTAATGCGTGGCTCTGTGAAATGACAGAAGAAACTTTTAAAGTGGGCCCAAACTTGGCATTATTGAATATGAAGGATGAGAGCATTCCAAGCAAATATCATGAGATTATAAAAATAGGCTGAACAGCAACCCGGCTCACGATAGCACAAGCCTGCAAATGTGTAGAAGCCCCTAAATTGAGAGAGATTAAAACCCGGATGCAAAATCTCTATTTGTTGTATAGGCGTACAGCACTAAGACATATGCAGTTAATGCCTTTCTTGCAGGTGTGGTCTCATTATGTACAATGGACCCAGACACAGGAAGGCCACCAATGAATGGACACAGGCGATAATCTTTCTGTCCTTTGAAAAGAGCAGTGCTCTCCTCTCCTAGGCCTCTCCCGAAAGGTGATTTTTGCTGAATTTGCTGCCTTGCTGTGAGTTCTGTCTGTCTGTCTCCACATATTTATTTATTTGTCATTATCCGTGTGCTCCATTACCTTACTACTCCCTTTAATTTTGCACTTTTGTTCAGCTCTTCTCAGCTGAATAACTTATACCCCACCCCCTCTCCCCTCTACCCACCCACCCCGTGACTGGCTGTCTTTTATAGCTATTATCTGCTCATTATCTATTTATGCACAGGTGCACCTAATCCATTAATTCTCCTACCTTCTCTGGTCTTTGTTCTCCTCTCTATTTCTCTTCTATGGTTCCTCATCACATTGTCTTCCTCTTCTTCATACTCCCTGTTTCCCCTCTTACCAGCACCTTCACTCCTCCCCTCCTTATCTCCCCTTTACCATCCTCACTTCCCCCTCCATTCTGTCTTCTACCCTATCATCAGCTCTTGAGCTTCATCACTTTCTCCCTCTCATTCAACCATCTCCTCTCTCTCTACAGCAACCTCACCCTCGTTTCCGCCGCACTGTCTCCTCTCTACCATGTACTTTGCTACTCCTTCACCTTCTCTCATCTGGAGATATAAACCCCAATCCTGGCCCCCCTAGACTTCTGTCTCACTCTGAGAAGAGATCTTCACACAACATCTCTAATCTTATCCATATCCCTCTCCTTTCCCCTTCCACTCTCCCTTTCTCTTGTGCCTTGTGGAACGCACACTCTGTCTCTAATAAACTTGCTTTTACTCATGATCTCTGTCTCTAATGCTCTACATCTTCTTGCTCTAACTGAGACCTGGATCCTCTCTGACGATACTGCATCTACTGCTGCTCTCTGTCATGGGGGCTATCAGTTCTCCCACACGCCTCGTCCCACTGGCCGTGGTGGTGGTGATGGGCTTCTACTTTCTCCCTCTTGCCAATTCCAACCCCTCCTGCTGCCTCAGTCTCACTCCTTTCTCTCTTTTGAAGTCCACTCCATCCGTCTTTTCACTCTACTTCCTCTCTGGGTAGCTGTTATTTATTGACCTCCTGACAAGTCTGCTTCTACCTTTCTCACTGACTTTGACTCGTGGCTTTCCTTCTTTCTGGATTCCTCTTCCCCCACTCTTATTCTTGGCGATTTTAACATTCATGTCGATAACCCCTCAGATCCTTTTGCATTAAAGCTCCTCTCCCTTACCTCCTCATTTGACCTCCAACTTTGTTCCACTGTCCCCACTCACCAACACGACCACTGCCTTGACCTGATATTTCTCTCTAGTTGCTTACCCTCGAACCTCTGTAGCTCAGTTCTTCCCTTATCTGACCATCACCTTTTAAGTTTTAATCTTCATCATCCACTGCCTCAGTCTCGTCCTGTCTCCTCCAACCTATTTAGAAATCTTCATGCTATTGATCCCTTGGCTCTCTCTTTCACTATTTCTTCATCTCTTTCTTCCACTATGTCATCTAAGTCTGTTAACGAGGCAGTAACTTCTTATAATGCTGCACTTTCCTCGGCTCTGGATGCTCTCGCTCCGCCCATGCCACGTCGTGTGAGACGTTCTGCACCCCAGCCCTGGCTTTCATCCACTACCTGCTATCTACATTCCTGTGCCCGTTCTGCTGAGCGTGCTTGACTCAAATCCCGCTCCCCTGCAGACTTTCTACATTTCAAATTCATGCTTGTCTCTTTCCAGTCAGCCATAGCTCTTGCCCAACAAGACAGCACAGTTACTTACCTGTAACAGGTGATCTCTGGGAACAGCAGGAATAAGTCTTCACATATGGGTATGTCGGTACCGACGGAGTCTGCGCGGGAACGCTCCCCAGCGTCCAATCAGAATGCTTTTGGGAGCATCCCAACACGCCTGCGTGCTGCCTTCCTGCCTTTCCCAACTGCCTCTTCTCAGTTAAGTTTTAAAGCTGAGACCAAGAGAGAGAGTGAGAGAAAGGGAAAGATAGAGATAGAGAAAAAAGCAACTCCTAGGGGAGGTGGGTGGGTTGTGAAGACTTATTCCTGCTGTTCCCAGAGATCACCCGTTACAGGTAAGTAACTGTGCTATCTCCAGGAACAAGCACGAATGAGTCTTCACATATGGGGACTCCCCAAGCTAAGATGCCCGGAGGGAGTCCTAGCATGTTGTGAATCTAGAATGAGCCATGCTACTCCTCAGAACCTCAGGCATCCTGGGGATGGAGGGTAGGAGTTGAATTACAGAAAGGTGCTGTGGAGCAGCTGGACTAGAACAGGACGTCTATAGAGGAAGACCCTGTATAGATGACATTTAGTAGTAAAAATATTGAGTGCAATATTCTAATATGGACCTCCCCCCTTGGTGGTAATGTAAAAGTCTATTGAGGTTCATATGGATCTGTTAGAAGAGCCAATAGAAGATCCTCAAGGAGTACCTCACTGTGAAGTAGAGGTAATAAACTGTAGGAAAACCAAGTGGAGGTCAGAACCCTTCAGGGTGAGAAATAGCCCCAGGGGAAACTGCGGTAGTACAATGAGGTAGGGGGGCTTCAGCGGGAAACACAGAAGGTACTATTAGACAAAGATTAAGCTCTTTTGGCCGAAGAACAGTACCATCTTAGGACAAAAAGGAAAAATAAGTCTGACCGATTTGGACAGACAACAGAAATAGTCCATGTAGGAGGGAAAGGGTATGGAAGACCCCTGTATCCGATAACAAAGTAAGGACAGACTTATGAAGCGTTAAGCTTTAGATTAACTGAAGATCCGTAATGTCTTTCCTAAATGAGGTCAATTAGGAAAGAAAAAGGTACATGGAGAGCTTCAGAGGTACCTAACCCTGAAAGGTTATGGTAAGAGAAACAAAAATTTTGCTGATTACCACAGGGAGTGGTTGTATGTGTAGAACCCTAAGCATGCTGGCACAGCATTAATAGGGGTAGTGCCCATCTGTCAGAGTCATATAGGAATATATGGATATAAGAACCTGAACTGACAGATAGATAAGTACGTAGATACATATCGACCTAAAAGATAGATAGAGATAGATATTTGTAAATATATATATACATACACAGAGATATACAGGGGCAGAAGATACACAGATATATATATGTAGACATCTAGACACATGTCTCTACGTAAGTAGATGGAGACATGGTTATATAACTAGATCCCCATAGGAATATGGGGAGAGAGAAAGATTCATCTAATAGCAAGGGGGGTGATATCTGCTTGAATAGATGCATAAAGAATCTTCTTTCCCTGGTTATGATTGACAGAGTCAGAGGAATGGTCTCCCTGACAAGGAGGAGTCTAGATTCCTTTAAGAATTTGAGTTCTTGAATAACCAGGATGGCCTACGTGAAAAATGCAGAGGACAACTTCAGTCTGCAAACAGCAAGTCCAGATCTCTGTAGAACTCCAGTATGGTAAATGGAATAAGATACCATATTGCCTCGCCTATGAGGGCAAGATGGGTATCATGCGTCCTTCAGTTGAACATGAGCGTCCCCTGAAGTATTGGGAAGGAAGCATATAAGGACGAGCTGCAACGAAAAGAAAACTATCCCTGGTGAGAAGTCCAAGAAGATGTGGACCAAGCCAGGGAATTGGCCATTCTTTAGGTTTTCACGTGATGTAAGGCCTGTGTCTTTTGTTTCGAAAAGAGATTTTAGATGAGATGGTAAGGGTAGGGAACACCTACCAGTCATGGGAGTATGACTGGGAGAATCCCTCCTAACCATCTGGGATTATCTGCTAGACAAGATACTAATGCTCTCTAGCAAGGGCCCATAGTGCAAAGCTACTCTGTATAGTTGCAGAGAGCATGTTGCAGGTTGGTTAGAAAAAAAAACTGGCTGCTTAAAGCCAGTAGGTAATTTAAACTATTCTGCCAAAACAAGGGAATTGGAAATGGCGAAGAATAGAAGTCAAACCAACAAGCCTGTGATAATAGGGTTTCCAAAAAAGGTTGATAACCTGTTTTGGGTTTACTACCCAGGCCGGAAGGATTGCTAGTGGAGAACAAACCCTGGTTGTGTCGTGAACAGAACCAGTGGTTTAACTACTAGGAACTGCTGCATTTGCAGCAATTACCAGGGCAACGGAAAAAAATCTCCTTTTCTCTTTTTTTTTTTTAAATGGAAAAAGAAACAGACATAAGCAGGAGTGGTAAGACTTCCTTATTGTCTGATAAGCTGCCCTAAATTAAGAATGTGAAAAGGGGAGACAACTCTGGAAAGGAAACCCCTTTCTGGAATAGGTAGAGAACCATAGGGGCTTACCAGTGTAAAAGAACCACTCTTACAGACCAAATGTTTTAGTAAGAGGGCAGGTAAGACAGAGTTGAAGGAGACTGACAATGTAGTAAGTCTCTGAAAGGCAAGATTTTTCTTTTATTAGTCTTAAATAGTTTACCCTGTAGCTTCATTGCATGTCCCCTAGTCTTTCTATATTCTGATAAGGTAAACAATCGATCTACGTTTACCCGTTCCACTCCGTTCATTAATTTATAGACTTCTATCATATCTCCCCTCAGCCGTCTCTTTTCCAGGTTAAAGAGCCCTAACCTTTTTAGCCTTTCTTCATAGGAGTATCCTTCCATCCCCTTTACCATTTTGGTGGCTCTTCTCTGAACCTTTTCTAAAATCGCTATATCCTTTTTAAGATACGGCGACCAGAATTGCACACAATATTCAAGGTGCGGTCTCACCATGGAACGATATAGAGGCATTATAATATCTTTTGTTTTATTTTCCATTCCTTTCCTTATCATACCTAGCATTCTATTTGCTCTCTTGGCCGCCGCTGCACACTGGGCCGAGGGTTTTAACATGGGCCGAGGGTTTTAAATCTTTTTCCTGGGTGATGGTTCCTAATGTGGAACCTTGCATCGTGTAACCATAGTTTGGGTTGTTCTTCCGTAGGTGCATAACCTTGCAATTGTCCACATTAAATTTCATCTGCCATTTTGATGCCCAGTCTTCCAATTTATCAAGAACCTCTTGCAATTTTCCACAATCCTCTTGGGTTTTAACAGCTTTAAATAGTTTTGTGTCATCAGCAAATTTGATAACTTTACTCGTTATTCCACTTTCCAGGTCATTTATGAATATGTCAAAAAGCAGCGGACCAGCACAGATCCCTGGGGTACACAACTATTCACCTTTCTCCATTGGGAAAATTGGCCATTTAGCCCTACCCTCTGCTTTCTATCTTTTAACCAGTTCCTGATCCACAATAGTACACTGCCTCCTATCCCATGACTCTTTAGTTTTGCCAAAAGTCTCTGATGAGGGACCTTGTCAAAGGCTTTCTGAAAGTCCAGATACACAATATCAACCGACTCACCTTTGTCCACCTGTTTATTCACTCCTTCAAAAAAACATAACAGATTAGTAAGACAAGATCTTCCTTGTCTAAAGCCATGTTGGCTGTCTCCCATTAGGTCATGACTATCTACATGCTGAGTAATTTTATTCTTTATGATGGTTTCTACCATTTTTCCCGGTACTGATGTCAGGCTCACCGGTCTGTAGTTTCCCGGATCACCCCTGGAACCTTTTTTAAAAATTGGTGTTACATTGGCGATCCTCCAATCTTCAGGTATTAGAGATGATTTTAATGATAGTTCACAGATTACTAATAGCAAGTCTGCAATCTCGTATTTCAGTTCTTTCAACACCCTTGGATGAATACCATCCGGCCCAGGTGATTTGCTACTCTTCAGTTTATCTAATAGTTGTAATACATCTTCCCGATGTATCGATATTTCCTTCAATTCTTCCGCACCTTTAAATACCACTTCAGACATGGGTAACATCCCTACATCTTCCTCAGTAAAGACTGAAGCAAAGAATTCATTCAGTCTCTAAGCTATCGCCTTGTCACCTCTCTTAGTGCTCCTTTAACCCCTTTATCATCTAATGGACCAACTGACTCTCTCACAGGTTTTTTGCTACGAATGTACTTGAAAAGGTCTTTACTTCGCGTTTTTGCTTCCGCAGCAAGCTTCTTCTCAAATTCTCTCTTTGCCTGCCTTATGCCTTATGTTCTTAAGTACAGGGAAAAAACTCTTATTGATAGTTGTTACACCTCTTTTTCCCAGTAGGAGGAAGAGAACCTGTTAACTATAGGCATGATCATCATAAAAACTCTTAGAGCAAAAAGAAAGGATGTCTCATGAAAAGTGATCCATGAGAATTTAGGATGAAAGTAATGTAGATGCTTCAAGTGAAAAGAAGCAGACTACAAATTCTAACCCCCAAACAAGAGATGTAATGATAATCTATCAGAAACCTTGCGACTGCTGGGCTTGCTGAACCTGTTGAAGTTGTGGTTTCTTTAGCCCGGTTCGATGTTTCCCCTGTCTGGGAACATCTGTATGATGGGTAGAAGATGAATAAAACTTTTTTCCCTTGGGGGAACAAAGTTTGTTAGGAAATTTCCTACCAACTGGGAAAGAGGAAGGCGTAGAACAGCCTCTAAAAACAGCAATGTCAGTGGTTAACTGAGCAGCTTGGAGTAAAGACTCCTTGTTAAAGAGATTTTCTCCAGTGCAAGGAGCATTTCCCAGTTTTTCTTGTACCCATTTGTCCAAGTCCGAAACTTGGAGCCAGGCTTTACGTCGTGCCCCTATAGCTATAGCAGAAGTTCTGCTAACAGACTCAAAGGAGTCTAGAGAAACACGAGTAAGGAACCTAGAGATATTTTGAGCATGACTAACCAATAAGGAATAGTCTGCTCGTTTGGGCTCTTGAAGAAAAGGGGTCAAAAGTAGTAATTTCTTTGTGACTTCTTCAAGAGATAATCCCATATAGAAAATATATGAGAGAATTCTTGCTGAAAGCATGGATGCCTGGAAGGTTTGGCATCCAAAGTCTTAGACTCACGACCTGGCGGATAAGAAGAGTGCTTTTTAGTACTCTTAAGACGCCTCATTGCTGATTCTACAACAATGGAATGATGAGGAAGTTGAGTCTTTTGAAAACCGGGAGAAGGGGGCACCTTGTATAGAAGATCAGTTGCCCTAGAAGGTGGGGATACCGTTAAAGGAGTTTCCAACATTCGAAAGAGCAGATCCTGCAAGGTTTGATGCAAAGGAAGCATGATGTCCTCCTTTGGACTTCAGGGAATATACAGAGATTCTGTATTCCCTGGTGCAGGATCTTGACCAGGTAAAGAAATGGCAAGTGACTTTGCCATATCAAGCAAGAATGCTTGAAAAGAAAAATCCCCAGAGGGAAGTCCTCTAGAAAGAGGAGTACAGGCTAGATCCGCTGAAGAACTAGCATTGGCACCCTGGGATCTATCCAAATTCATTGGAACAGAAGACCCTAAGGGGTGGAGCATCGGACTGTCCTTACAGGATGGTCGGCGGTACCGCAGGAGGTCGGGACCACAAGCAGTCAGTAGCGCATCATCCATGCTAGGGATTGATTCCAAACTCGGTACAGAGGGAAGCGAGCCTGTTGAAACAAGCATGGAAGGTACCGACAGCGATGCGGATACCGATACCGACTCCGGTACCGTATCCGATACCGATACATGAAGACCAGTCGGTGACAACTCTAACGGTACCGAAGAAACTGAGAGTGCCCGACCTGGATTATCAGAACCCTTTACCGTCCGGTGTCGGTACCAAGGCGAGTCGGTACCCAGTCATCCAGACTGGAGATCGATTCCAGACTCGGCATCGAAGGCAGCGAGTCTATCGATACACATCTGGAGGGTACCGATGTCGGTAGCAGTACCGGTACCGGGGTCGATACCGATACTGGAAGATCGGTCTGTAGCGTCTCTAACGGGCCCAAAGGAACCGAGGGCGCCAGACTACGATCTTCGGTGAGCAATGTTTCATCCAACACCATTGCCGATGCCAGGGTATGGGTACCGCTCGAAGCGGATGCCACTACCGAGCATGGCTCAGGTATGTTCAGAGGGGTGAACCTCAGGAACAACCTGAAAACCCATTAAGGATTTGGAGGCCGAAGACTCCCACCGGGGTTTTAAAGCCAGTGTGTCCTTGAGGGTAAGGCCAGAGGCATCTCTATGCTGTGCATGAGATCTACCACTCGAGGGCTGGCTACTCTTAACAGACTGTTTTTGGGTTACCTGATCCTGAGAAGAAGAAACGGTGGTCGGTGCCCTAAAGTTGAATGGGGACCGCGTATCGAGATGAACTCAATGCTGAAGACTTCTTCCGATTATACTGTTGCAGGAGGGACACACCAACGGATAGTGGTCAGGACCCAAGCAGGGTAGACACCAATTATGAGTGTCTAAAATCAATTTTGTACTGCCACAGTTTGAACATTTCTTAGGGATAGTGGCTGGCGCTTCCATGAAGGAAAGTGAATAGGCCTAGCAGGCCGAAAAAACCGTCAGGCACTAACAAGGAAAAAAGTATTCCTTAAAAAGGAAAATTCACAAGAAAAAAGAAAAGAAACACCGGCAGTACCGGTGGCGTCGGGGAAGGCAGACGCGACCACAAGAAAACCAAAAAATAAAAGAAGAATTTTCTGCGGTGACAGGAGGACGTCCTGCCGGCTCCGCGGAAAAACGAAAATTGAGGAGAGGCAGTTGGGAAAGGCAGCACGCAGGCGTGTTGGGATGCTCCCAAAAGCGTTCTGATGGGACGCTGGGGAGCGTTCCCGCGCAGACTCTGTCAGTACCGACGTACCCATATGTGAAGACTCATTCCTGCTTGTTCCTGGAGATTACTATGTCCATCTGACTAACACTCTTGCCTCTGATCCTCGCCGTCTCTTTACTACTCTCAGCTCTCTTCTCAAAGTGCCTCCACCTCTGATCCCTCCTTCCCTTTCTGCCCAAACCTTGGCTGACTATTTCCATGACAAAATCCACAAAATCACCCTCCAATTCCCCACAAAGTCAGCTACTTCCCCCTCCTCCTCCTCTTCACTCCCAACTCTCCCCCCTACCTCTGCTACCCTCTTCTTCCTTTCCTGTGATCTCTGAAGAACAAACTGCATACCTTCTTTCTTCCTCCAAACTCACCACCTGCTCCTCTGATCCTATCCCCACCCATCTCCTAAGCCCCATCTCCTCCACTGTTGTCCCTTCCATCTCCCATATTCTCAACCTATCACTCTCCACTGCAACAGACCCTGCAGGCTTCAAGCATGCCATGATCACACCTCTCCTCAAGAAACCCTCACTTGATCCCACCTGTCCTTCTAATTATCAACCTCTCTCTCCCCTTCCCCTCATTTCTAAACTACTTGAACGTGCGGTTCACCGCTGCTGCCTCAACTTCCTCTCCTCTCATGCCCTCCTGGATCCCTTACAGTCTGGCTTTCGTCCTTTACACTCTACTGAAACGGCTCTTGCCAAAGTCTCCAGTGACTTGTTCCTGGCTAAATCGAAGGGCCTTTACGCTGTCCTCATCCTTCTTGACCTCTCTGCTGCTTTTGACACTGTTGACCACAGCCTTCTCCTCGATACCCTGTCCTCGCTTGGCTTTAAGGGCTCTGTACTATCCTGGTTCTCCTCCTATCTCTCCCATCGCTCTTTCAGTGTGTGTTCTGGTGGCTCCTCCTCCTCTGCTACCCCGCTCCCAGTTGGGGTACCCCAAGGATCTGTCTTGGGTCTGCTCCTTTTCTCTCTCTACACCCAGTCCCCTTGGTGCGCTTTTCTCTTCCCATGGCTTTCAGTACCATCTGTATGCTGATGACTCCCAGATCTACCTCTCTACGCCTGAAATCTCTCCGGCAATCCAGACCCAGATCTCTGCCTGCCTTTCTGACTGCTGCCTGGATATCTCACCGCCGCTTGAAACTGAACATGGCCAAAACTGAACTTCTCATCTTTCCCCCTAAAACCTCCCCTCCTCTTCCTCCTTTCTCAATCTCTGTGGATAACTTTGTACCCCTTCCTGTTTCCTCAGTCCACAATCTGGGGGGTTGTCTGACTCCTCTCTCTCTTTCTCCACACATATCCATCTGATAGCTAAGACCTGCCGTTTCTTTCTCTATAACATCAGCAAAATCCGCCCTTTCTGAACACACTACTAAAACGCTTATCCACTCCTTAATCACCTCCCATCTTGACTACTGTAACGTACGCCTTACTGGTCTCCCTCTGAATCATCTCTCTCCCCTTCAATTTGTTCAACACTCTGCTGCGCGGCTAATCTTCCACCAGCCTCGTCATGCCCATATAACTCCTCTTCTCAAGTCACTTCATTGGCTCTCTATCCGTTTCTGCATCCAGTTCAAACTTCTCCTGCTGACCTATAAATGCATTCACTCTGCGACTCCTCTCTACCTTTCTTCTCTTATTTCTCCTTACAACTCCCCTCGGGAACTCCGCTTTTCTAGCAAACTGCTTCTATCTGTGCCGTTCTCTTCTACTGCTAACTCCAGACTTCGCTCCTTCCACCTTGCTGTGCCTTACGCCTGGAGCAAACTACCTATGTCTGTACGCCAGGCACCTTCTCTAACCCTCTTCAAATCCAGGCTGAAAACTCACCTCTTCACTGCTGCTTTTGGATCTTGACCCACCTGATCTCCTTTTTCTTTCCCCTTGCTTTATCCCTGCCTACACCTTCTGTGTTTGTCTTGACTAGATTGTAAGCTCTGATGAGCAGGGACTGTCTCTTACATCTCTGTGCAGTGCTGCATACAACTTGTAGCGCTATATAAATGCTCAGTAGTAGTAGTAATCAATGAAACTTACATAACTCGATATAATGTGTTAAATTCCTTTATTTCTGTACCTCGTTACCATACAGTGACTGAAATCTGGAAAGGGATCAGGGAGGGGGGGGAGGGTGAATGGGGGGAGGGTGAACAAGGGGAGGGGAAGAGGAATTAAACAACTTTGTATTTTGGATTGTTTTGTTAAATGTAAGCTGTGAATAAACAATACATGGCAAAAAAAGGAAGGCACGAGGCTGAATGCATCCGACCTTCTCTGAGAAGGACAAGTATGAATCCTGGCAGGATAGCACCGGAAGCTCGGAAATACGCGTCACCAAGCAAACTGCAACTAAGAAAACCGTCTTAAGAGTTAAATCTTTAAGCGTAGCCCACTTCAAGGGCTCAAGCACTCTGTTATCAGAGCTCAGAGCACCAGGCAGAGAGATCCCAGGAGAGAATGACTGAATGCATTAGAGGACACAAGTGCTGAACCCACTGGACATCTGGGTGTGAGGCTATTGCTGGCCTGCCTTCGAACCTCTGAAACAGGAAAAAGCTGCTACATAAACTTTCAGGGAGCTAAGGGAAAGGCCTTTTTACAAGCTGTCCTAAAGGAGGCAAGTAGGGATGGCAAATCTGATGCCTCAGGAATAAGTTGATGCGCACAATACAGATGTTCAAAGAGACACCAGACACATACATAGGCCAACCTAGTAGAATATCTCCTGGCCCTGAGGAACTCTGTTTCTATCTCTGCTGCCTTATCTGCCATGGATTTCCCCAAATAGGTTCTCTCCTATGCGGGGGACATCAATCAGTTTGTCCTGCATCCATTGCTCCAGGTCTTGTGATTTAACAACTTTGAATAGTTTTGTATCATCTGCAAATTTGATTACTTTATATATTGTTCCCATTTCCAAGTCATTTATAAACATATTAAAATATAGCGGGCCGACTTCCGGTGACGTCACGGAGCTAATGGCAGCTTGAAAGCCGAGCTCCGTTCGAATCCCAAGTAAAGTGCATTAAAAGCAGGCCCCCATTGGGAAAAGACGACGGATTGCGAGCATCCAGGTCGGGGATGGCAGCACGGGCGAAATTGGAGGGGTTTCAATCCCCATACATCCGGAAAAAGTTGATGGCAGCGGCGGCGAAGGAGTCGGCCCGTGCCGGTGGGGGAGATGGCGGAGGCGCCTCGGAGGAGGACGATGCCACTGATGCCGAGGGGGAGGACGAAGTGCCCCTCCGGAGATGGCTGCAGGAGTTAAAGTCGGACATGAAGGGGGAGATAAAAGCAATGCGGAAAGAGATGAGGGCAACTCTCCAGGCGATACAACAGGAGATGAGCAGCCTCGGTGGCCGGGTGGAAGAGTTGGAAAACCACGTGCAAGACTGAGGGGGAGCTGCGCGGCCTAGGGGTTATGCAAAGCACACTTCAGGCCCAGCAGGAAGCAGTGCAGGAGAAGATTGAAGAGATGGAGGACTGGGCCCGGAGGAACAATTTACGGATCAGGGGGGTCCCGGAGGAGATGGATCCCAAGGACTGTGTGGGCTTGGTCCGGCGACTCTGTAGCCACGTGCTTCAACTGGGGGAAGTGACAGGACAAGCCCCGGAGCAAATTAGTGTGGAGCGGGCTCATCGGAGCCTGGGGCCCCGGAAGGAGAAGCAGACCAGGGACATTATAGCGTGTATGAGTAGCTTCCCTCTGAAAGAACAAATCCTCAGTGTGGCTCGGAAATTTGGGAGAGTTGCCTGGGAGGGAGCCGAGACTGAAATGTTTAATGACCTCTCGAAGGGGACTCTAGAGAGGCGGAGAGCAGTGAAAGAAGTGACTGCCTACCTGAGAGAGAAACATCACCGGTACCGCTGGCTGTTCCCGTTTGGGGTTTTGATTTCCATCAATGGTATGAATCGCAAAGTGAAAACGGCGGCGGAGGCCTGGGTGGTGTTAAAGGAATTAGGCTGTGAAGGCCTGCCGGCGGTGGGTCCAGGCGAGCAGTTGCACAAGACCAGCGCGGGGAAAGGCAAACAACGGATGCAGGCCAGCTCTCAATGGCAGCGCGTGGGGGAGCAAGGGAAGCGCCTGAAGCGACTAACGCAGGAGCGGCAGAAGGCATCTGAGGAGCCGGTGTCATGAACCGGGTGCACAGCGGGACTGGCCTGGATGTTAGCAGGACTCAGGTGAAGAGCGCTAGAGCTCTGGAGCCCATGGTATATGGACACTGGACTTGTAGGGCACACTAAGGGGGGGGGGAACCAGGGAGGTGGGTTGAGGGGAGTGTGGGGGGAAAGCGGGTTGGGGTTAGGTGTTAAGGGGGGGTCGGGGTTAGACGAAGGGATAGAGATAAGGGGGGTAGAGGAGGAAGAGGGTATTTGGTAGGGTGTGGGGAGGGGGCCATTGTGATTGTGATGGGATCGGACGTCAGGACTGGGAGGTTGGGAAGATTGGGACGAGCAGGTTGGACAGAGGGGGGGGAGGGGGAAGGCAGGGGAGGAGGGAGGGATGGGAGGGGGGGAGGGGATTGGAACACCATTTGGGAAAGAGTGGGGAAGAACGGGTTGGTTGAAGGATGATACGCATAGGCACTATTAATGTCCATGGACTGAATTCGCCCAACAAGAGAGGGTTGCTATTCCGGGAAGTGGTGAGGAATAAGTGGGATGTGGTCCTACTACAGGAGACTCATCTCCGGGCTCGGGATGTCGGACGGCTGAGGCACAGACAATTCCCTGACCAATTTTACTCCTGTAGCAGGGACGGGGGACGGAAAGGCGGGGTGGGCATTTTGCTTAGGGGGGGGGTGTGGGATCCAGGTGGGGCACTCCTTTAAAGATCAGGAGGGTAGGGTTGTGGGGATTACAGGGAAGCTGGGGGGGGAAGATATTGTGATTGTGGCAGTGTACGGCCCCAATGGGCAGCAAAGGGGATTCTGGAGGGAGGTGGGGGTTTTAATTGAGAAGGCCGGGGGGGGGGGGGAAGGTGCTGGTGGGTGGGGATTTCAATGTGGTGCTGGATCCTGGGTTAGATAGGAAGCCGAAGGGGGGGGACGGCGGGCGGAAGAATAGACGGGGTCTGCGGGGGTTGATGAAACGTTTTAACTTGTTGGACATGTGGAGAGTGATGAACCCGCAGGCTGGGGGGTATACTTTCTATTCGGCTCCGCAAGTTAGTTGGAGCCGGATAGATATGCTCTTGATAGACCAGACCTGGATGCCTGCAGTTAAAAGTGGTGGGGTAGTGCAAGTGGGATGGGCGGATCACAAAGGGGTGGAGATTCTCCTACGGAATTCCCGGAGGCCGGGAGGAGCCTTTTGGAGATTGAATGATAGTCTCCTCCGAGATAGGAGGGTGGTGGATGATATCCGGGGGGTCATTAAGGAATACTTGGGCTTTAACGATACTGGGGAGGTGAGGGATGTTATGGTTTGGGAAGGGCTGAAAGCAGTGGTACGGGGGAGATTCGTCATGTGGGGGGCCAAGAAAAAGAGGGAGCGGGGGCAGAAGGAAGATGAAAATATAGCGGGCCTAGCACAGATCGCTGGGGTACGCCACTATTTACCTTTTCACCACTGAGAAAATTGGCCATTTAGCATACTCTCTGTTTACTATCTTTTACCCAGTTCCCAATCCATAAGACACAGCCTCCTATCCCACAACCTTTTAATTTCCCCAAGAGTCTATCATGAGGGACCTTGTCAAAGGTTTTCTCAAAATCCAGACAGAGTATATGTCTACCAACTCACCTTTATCTACCTGTTTATCCACACCTTCAAAAAATGTAGCAGATTGTTGAGGAAAGACTTCTACTGGCTAAATCCATATTGGTTTTGACCCATTATACCAAAACTATGATTTTATTCTTTATAATGGTTTCTATCATTTTGCCTGGCACCAACGTCAGACTCACCAGTCTATAGTTTACTGGCTCACCTCTAGAACCCTTTACAAAAATTGGCCTTTTCTTAACCATTCTCCAGTCTTCAGGTACTATAGACGATTTTAATGACATTAATTTTGTAGTCTAAGAGTAGGTCTGCAATTTCCTTTTTTAATTCTTTCAGCACCCTGGCATACATGCCATCCAGTCCAACGGATATGCTACTTTTTAGTTTGTCAAATGTCCCCATTACATCTTACAGGTTCACCAAGATTTGTTCCAATTCCTCCATATCATTACATTTAAATATCATTTCTAGCATGGGTAACTTCCCTATGTTTTCTTCAAGACTGAAGCAAAACATTAATTCAGTCTCTCTGCAATGGTCTGCAGCACTGGTGGTGATAAGGCATCAGAAGAAGTAATTAGATCTTACCTGCTAATTATTGTTCCTGAAGGAACGACAGTCCAGTCCCTTTACTTCAGGGTTACGCAACCCTTCCAGCAGCTTGGAGGCTGAGCCCAACCTTTTTGGGATGGAGCGGTATATATACCACTGGTGCCACCCACCAACTCCAGTAACCTACTGCAAAAGCAGACTTAACAAAACCTACGTAATTATCTAAATGAAAATAACACAACTCAAACAAAGCTATATATACTTTTTTTTTTTTTTTACTTTACAGGAGTAGACAGGAGGAGGTAGGGCCAAGGGAGGAGGCAGATTAACTGCTACTGCACGGGCCTTTCCTCCACCATGACCTTCCAGAGAGACCTGAACCCGCAATCGGGCCGCAGCCCCGTCCCTGAGAAACGGCCGGAATGGCAACATAGCGCTAGGGAGGGGAATAGGGACTGGACTGTCGTTCCTTCAGGAACAATAATTAGCAGGTAAGATCTAATTACTTCTTCCTTATCGTCACTCCAGTCCAGTCCCTTTACTTCAGGGAAGTACCAGAGCAGTACCAGCCCGGGCGGGATTCGCCATTCCGGAACGTAGAACCGCATGCGCAAACCTGGAGTCCGCAGAACTCTGCACGTCCAGCCTGTAGTGCTTGGTAAAAGAGTGCAGAGAGGACCAAGTCGCTGCCTTACAGATGTCCAGAGGAGGAACTAGGCTGAACTCCGCCCAAGAGGTAGCCTGTGCTCGAGTTGAGTGAGCGCGCAGACCTCCTGGGACTTGCTTCCCCTTGAGGATATAGGCGGAAGCAATCACCTCCCTGATCCATCTGGAGATTGAGGCCTTGGCCGCCGCCTCTCCCTTGTGAGGACCTCCGAACTGCACGAACAGTCGTTCGGATTTCCGGAAGGGCGCCGTGCGGGAGAGGTAACGCTTCAAGACTCTGGGGACGTCGAGCAGATGGAGCCTACCATCTCCCCCCTCCTAGCCCCTCCGCCGAGAGGGCCGGGAGAGAGATGGATTGGTTGACATGAAAGAGGGAGATCACCTTAGGCAAGAACGAAGGAACCGTCCGAAGGACTACCTTATCCTTGAGAAACGACAGAAAGGGAGGTCGGGAAGACAGGGCTTGTAATTCGGAGACCCGTCTGGCCGAGCAAATGGCAACCAGGAACACTGTCTTCAGAGTCAGATCCTTCAGGGAGGCCTTCTTCATTGGTTCAAAGGGCTCCGCGACTAGGGCATTTAGTACCAGGTTGAGGTCCCAAGGGGGGATGACCGATCTTCGTTGCGGGCGGAGCCGTCTGACCGCTTTCAGGAACCTGGCAACGTCCGCATGAGCTCCTAAAGGTTTTCCACCAACCTTACCCCTATAGCAAGCGATGGCCGCCAGCTGTACTCGCAAGGAGCTGTGCACTAAGCCCTTGTCAAGACCTGCTTGCAAAAATTCCAGCACCTCCGGGACCAAAGCTGACAGGGGATTTCTCCGGCGCTCCGTACACCATGCCTCAAAGATACGCCAAACTCTTACATAGGAGAGACAAGTCGAGTGCTTCTTCGCGCTCAACAGGGTCGCAATTACTGCCGCCGAGTAGCCGCGCTTCATGAGCCGTGCCCTTTCAATAGCCAAGCCGTAAGCGAGAATCGATCCACGTGTGGCATCTGGACCGGCCCTTGCCTCAGTAGATCCCTCCTGCCGGGAAGCCGCCAAGGCCGGTCGGCGATCATCCTTACCAGATCCGCATACCAGGGGCGACGAGGCCAATCCGGGGCAATAAGGATTACTAGGCCCCGGTGAGCTTCCACCCGCTGGAGGACCTTCCCAATTAGGGCCCAAGGGGGGAAGACAAAGACGACCCTCCGAGGGCCATTTCTGGGACAGGGCGTCCAGGCCCTCGGACATCCTTTCCTTCCGCCGGCTGAAGAATCGGCTTACTTTGGCGGATGAGAACCGCGCCATGAGGTCCATGACTGGAGGACCCCAAAGAGCTACTATCTGGTCGAAGATCTCCTGATGCAGTTCCCACTCGCCGTGGTCTATCTTGCACCTGCTGAGGAAATCGGCGGTGATGTTGTCCGCGCCGGCCACGTGCTGAGCTGAGAGTGCTTCCAGGCGAACCTCTGCCCACTGGAACAGGGCGTCCGCCTCCTTCTCTAAGGCCGGACTGCTGGTACCGCCCTGGTGATTGATGTAAGCCACCGCGGTGACATTGTCGGAGAGTACGCGAATCGCTCTTCCTAGCACTGAGGACTCGAGTGCCTTGAGCACCAGAGCGACGGCTCTCAATTCTAGCCAGTTGATGGGCCATTGAGACTCCAACGCCGTCCAACGCCCCTGGACAAACTGGTCCTCGCAATGTGCTCCCCAGCCTGCTAGACTGGCGTCCGTCATCAACAGCAACCACTGCGGGGGTTCGAGGGGCATTCCGCGACTCAGATTCCTTGGGCACCTCCACCAGTGGACGGACTGCTTGGTTCGAGGTGCGCAGGGAAGCTGCCGGGACAAAGGGTGCTGTTGCGGAGACCACCGACACAACAGAGACCGCTGTAACGGCCGCATGTGTGCCCTGGCCCACGGGACTACTTCTATTGCTGCCGCCATGGTTCCCAGCAATTGCAGGTAATGCCACGCTGAAGGGAGCCGCCTGGCCATGAACTGCGAGACTAGGATTCTTAGGTCCTTTATCCTCGCGCTGGACAGGAAGACCCTGCCTCTGCCTGTGTGGAACCTTGCTCCGAGATACTCGAGCTCTTGGGAGGGGACTAAACTGCTCTTTGCGCGATTGATGACCCACCCGAGCTCCTCCAGAACTTCAACTACTTTGGCCGTTGCCCCGCGACTTTCCTCTTCTGACTTTGCCCGGATCAGCCAGTCGTCCAAGTAGGGGTGCACTAAGATTCCCTCCTTTCGTAGGGCGGCCGCTACCACCACCATCACCTTGGTGAACGTTCTTGGCGCCGTCGCTAGGCCGAAGGGCAGCACCTGAAATTGAAAATGACCTCGAGGCACTGCGAATCTCAGGAACTGCTGATGGGACCTTCTGACCGGGATATGCAAATAGGCTTCTGTCAGATCCAACGACGTTAGGAACTCTCCGCCCCTCATGGCCGCTATAACCAACTGCAGGGTTTCCATCCGGAAGTGTGGCACCTTGAGACAACGATTGACCTGCTTTAGATCCAGGATCGGGTGAAAGGACCCCTCCTTTTTTGGGACGACGAAGTAAATCGAGTACCGACCCGTACCGCATTGGTCTGGAGGAACCGGAACTACGGCCCCGAGCTCTATGAGACGGGAAAGCGTTGTTTCTATAGCCGCTCTTTTTGTTGGGGAACCGCAGGGGGACTGAACAAAGGCTGGAAGTATTTGCTATGCAAATTCGAGAGCGTATCCCTCTCGGATCACTTCCAGCACCCATTGATCGGACGTGAACCGGGACCAGGCGGGAAGAAACTGCCTTAGGCGACCGCCTACCGGCAGCCCGCCCTCCTGGACCCCCGGTATCTCATTGTTGTTTTCTAGGGCCCGAGGAGAAGGAGGAGGCCGAAAAACCTCTGCCTGCTCCCCGAAACCCTCGGAAGCCTTGTCCCCTAGCGGTAAAACAACCCCTGAGGAAATGGTTAGGTCTGGTCGAACGAAACCTCCGAGGTTCCCTAGGTTGGTTCCGTGCTGGGGCTAAGGGACGCGTTTGCTTCAGCCTGTCCCCCGGAAGCCTGCCACCCTTGGATTCGCCAAGGTCCTTTACCAACTTATCTAGGTCCTCCCCGAATAATAGTTTCCCTTTAAAGGGAAGGCGACTCAGGCGAGCTTTGGAGGAGGCATCGGCAGCCCAATTCCGTAGCCACAAATAGCGTCTGGCTGCCACCACCGAGGCCATGTTCTTTGCTAAGCTCCGGATGAGGTCATACTGACTATCCGCCAAGAAAGCCGTACCGGATTCCAACCTCGCCGCGTTAGCTAGGGCCCCATCGGAGGAGCCCTCCTCTGCCTGGAGTTGCTGAGACCACCTCAAACAGGCCCGCACCACTCATGCCCCTGAAACGGAGGCCTGTAAGGCAAGAGCGCTCACATCGAAGGCTTGCTTAAGGAGCGTGTCCAATTTCCTATCCTGGGAATCCCTCAAGGCCGCGCTGCCCTCAACTGGGATGGTAGTTTTCTTCGTCACTGTCGATATCGCCGCATCCACCCTGGGGGACTTCAGCAGCTCTTTGTCTGACTCTGGGAGAGGGTAGAGGCGGGACATGGCCCGGACCCCTCTTAAAGCTGACTCTGGTTGATCCCATTCCTCCTGAATTATCTGACGCACCACTCTGTGGACAGGAAAAACCTTCTGGGACCTCCTGATGGCCTGGATCAAGGGATCCTCCAATGCCTCATCCTCCGCAGGGGTATCAGAGGCTACGTTGAGAGCTTTCAGGGAATCATTTATTAAGGCGGGCAACTCCTCCCGCCGAAAAACTCTAATTATGCAAGAATGGTCCTCCTCAGGGATCTCCCCTTCTTCTAGCTCCTCCTCTTCCTCCTCCAAATCCTTTTCAGAGACCTGCTCTTCAGGCGTGCCCTGGGAAAGTGAAGTGAGGGGCTTCTCATTCAACAGCCTGGGGAGCTTTGGGGGTATCCCTGAGTCCTGAGCGTTAGACCTCACGGGTATGACTAGTCTGCCTTCGGCCGAAGGGCCCGCTTCTCCTGTCCCAAGCCCCTGCTTGCGCAAGCAATAGGCTTGGTGTAGCAAGAGCACGAAATCAGGGGAGAAGAAATCCCCGACTCCCCCCTCTTCTGAGGGAAGGGAGGAGAGAGGTATAGGGTGAGGGGGAACCTCTGAGCGTGAAGGGAGGGATAACTGGGACGCTACTTCCCCCTCCGAAGGATCCGAGGACCCCTGCGAGGCCTGGGTCATGGACAGGCTGATTTCTTGTTCTACTGAGGTAGCCACTGCAGCGCAGCCCCTGCAGACCCCTGCCTCAGATGAAGTACCTCTATGGGTGCCACAAGATGGGCACCTCGGCTTGCCAGTCATGCTCCTCAGGGGGTAGCTAAATAGATGCACAATCGCCCCGGCCTAAACAATCAGATTTACTAGCAATAAACCTTTAAAAACAAACAAAATAAACTTTAGATTCCAGGCTTTACCAATGCTCTCCTGTAGCAGCCATAAACAGAAAAAAAAAACCCGAGGTAAACGGGAACACAGTAAATACCAAATTAATTTCAAATTAAAGTTAAAAATCAGAGATTAAAAATTAAAAATCAAATTCCAGCCCATAAGCTGAGTACTTGCGATTTAGAGGCTTCTTTCCAGGACCGTGGCCGTGATTCCTAGCCGTTGGCTCAACACGTGGTAGGCCACGACCACGTGGAGCCCTTAACGGAGGAACTTGAAACTGCCCTCCGCGTTGTCCTGCACGCTCCGCCGGCGAAGAAGAGGCTGGGAACCGAGACCTGAACAACCAGGGGCCTCGCTTCACTACCGGCGCTGTACTCGCGGCTCCGGAGTTCGTCGCTGCCCTCTGATGCTCCAGGGGAAAGAATGAGGGGGGGGCCGTAAGAAAGAGCACCCTCGGGAGGCTGCACACTCTCCTTCCTTCTTGGCGTTACCTCTAGCGCTCAGCCACCGGGGGGGGCTTCGGCGCGAGGTCGGGCAGGTCTTCTGAAAGGGCAGAGGAGGAGCAGGCAGCACCGGCAGCGAGAGGATCTCTGACCGTTCCTCCTCGCTGCTGCAGGCAACAGAGATAATACCCTCCGATCCCCGGACCGGGCCGCAGGGGGGGGGGGGAGGAGAGGAAGGAGTAGAAAGGAATCGACAGGGAAAAGAAAAAACAAAGGCAAGTTTCCTAATAAAAATAAAGAAGTCTAACCATGAAAATTAGTTAAATTAGTTAAATTGGAAAAGTAGGAGAAGGTAGGACTCCAGTAAGCCCTAGGCTTACGGAACCCTCCAGCTGCTTGGAGGCTGAGAATACTGGTTGGTGGGTGGCACCAGTGGTATATATACCGCTCCATCCCAAAAAGGTTGGGCTCAGCCTCCAAGCTGCTGGAAGGGTTGCGTAACCCTGAAGTAAAGGGACTGGACTGGAGTGACGATAAGGAACTGCTAGTTAAAATGGTGGCCTCAGGTGTCATTCCAACCATCAGGGCCAGCTCCAGAGATCACGGGTCTGACGGATTCTAGGTTGCTCATTCCAGATGTAGGTCTGAAAGCTCCTTTATGGACTGCAGGGAAATCTCCTCAAGGAGGGAAGTCTCTCCAGGATCGGCTGCACAAGTGGCACACAAATTCTCCATTAAGAACCGATGCCACTTGCCACAGTGAAAACAGTATCAAAAAGACACAGCATGCAAACTTTGATGCATACACGTGCATGCAAAACACGCTAGCATGCCCCTCACAGGCTGCAAGAATAGCAATTCAGTCCTGTGACAGGAAGGACCAACTTGGTGCTCTCCTTAGCAAGATTGCTTCTACTGTGATCACCCTGTCTGGCACAACAACAAATGGCATATATGGCCAAACAGAGTCCTGCGGTATGAACAGCTCTTCCTCAGAGGCCCTCCCAGCCCTGAAGTAACTTATGATCTGCTGCACTGATGCCCCTCCGTTCAACAGCTCCAAGGTAAAACATCTCTGGAGGGGGAGGGGGGGAACTCAACCTCTCAAGCCCGGTGCTATACATGTAAATTTGTACTTTCATATATTCTCTCTCAGGGTTTTTTTCCCCCCCTAAACCTAAAACAAAAGCAAACATAGCAAAGTCCTGCAAGGGCCGCCCCAAGAAGACTCACACTGTTAGGCCACTCCTTCTCAATCTGTCCTCCTGTCCAATGGAAAAGATCCCCTAGGGTGAGTGGGAAACCAGAGGTGTATTCTGAAGTAAATCCTGGAGACCTCCACTAATAGGGCTCTACTGAAAGGCATCCCTCAGAATGGCTGCCAAGAGCTCACAAGCTCAGCTGTACCAGACCAGATGGCCACCATCTGTTGGAGACAGAGAAAATCTAGAGGGTACTCCTAGTTGCAGCAACCTTTATACCAGTGATGTCAGTCACTAAAGATTTCTAGTCTTTTCTCTGCCTCCATCATCTGCTGGTAGGGGGGCATAACTCACTTGTCTGGACTGGTCTAGCAGGATGATCTAGAAGATGTTTTGGTTATAAAACCTCTCTCACCTCACCTTTAAAACATGCTGGTAGTCATTTGACCTTCCTTCCACCTTTTTTAAAACATGAAATACATCTGGTCTGCACTTCCAAAATGGTATTTTAAACAATATCCAGGACTGATGTGAACTCTTAATCTTAGCAGCTACTCCATTTAGTTTTTTCTTAATCATTTTCCTCATTTTTTTCAGTCTCCCCTCTGAAAGTTATATGTTAGCACAGTAAATCCCCTTGCTGTTCTCTGTTTATTAAAATCAGACTTTGTCATGTTATGATCATTACTACTAAGTGTTCCCAACACTGTCACCTCTCTTATCCTCTTGTGGATAACCAAAGTGGGGGTCTATAGGAGAAAAAGGGCTCAGCATCAGAGCTACATGGAAAGAGGAGACTAAAGTGAGCTTGCAAGGGGAGATACCAGTTAAAGCTTAGGCCAGCAAAACCAGACAATGCTGACAAAGTATCTGAAATAGCAGAATGCGTGGGATTAGCTAGCTACCACCCAGGCAAAACACATTTGTGAACTAACGGTCAGAACGCAGCTGGTAAATCAAAAAGCTTTACCAAGTGCTGTACAATGTCTGTGTATCTCAAACTCCTCTTCCCCCATTGCTATTTGGCCTTGACTAAAGCTGTCCGCCTACTGAAAAGAGGTGTTACATGGTGAATACCCAAGTCACACGGCAACAGAGCATGAAGGCTACCACCTAAACTGGACTTAATCAGCAAATCAGAAACAGCCACTTCAGTTTGGGGGACAAGATATTACCACAACTTTTTTTTTCATCTGCTCTGAATTTTTTGAGAATTACTTTTCCTGGCAGCTTCTTCCTGTTCCACCAGGCTTCCAGCTCAATCAGAACCAGCTTCTACCCGCCTTCATTTGCGACTACCTGGTGTTTTATCCCTCATATTTGACCTTGTTTTCTTTATATAATACAGCCATTGCAGCATCACTCCTCAACCAGGGTCCACAGACCATAGCACCCTCTGGTTCCACTTTCTTTAGAGTGTTACCTCTGGAACCCAGCAGAAAGGCACATTGAGCATCTGAGTAAGTGTTGCTGTAAACTGACAGATGGGACACTCTCCCCTCACCAATCTGGAGATGGGAAGGAGGACTGTGAATGCTGCCTCTACAGAACTGAAGATCAAGACTCAAACCCGAGTCTCCCACCTAGCAGTGCTCTTATAAAGAAATGAGAACAGCTCATTCCACCCTGCACTGAATTGCAAACTATGCTGACATATTTTTTGGATGAAAGACACTATGTGAAACCAAAATTTTAACTGGCATTACAATTCTTAGATTATGTTTGTATAAATGACACAATATTTCTTCCTTGCAGTACATACTCAGGTAGTCGGGAACATTCTTCAAATGAGGTTTCACAATGGCAGGATGCAGGGCCTTGTCATGACGCAGCAGCTGGAAATCACGAGGGTTATCTTCAAAATATGTCTGCAAAGCAAGAGGAAAATGCTTTACCAGCATCCTGATGTTAATTAGCAGAGAACATTCCAATCTGGGTTCTCTTTTATTAGCAATCCCAAACATCACTGCCTCACCTTGAGTTTCTCAGAGTTCAGCAGCTCCTCCTTAATCTCTTTCAACCGCGCCTCCTTAATGGCCTGCTTGGTAACAGACCGCATAGCATCCTAGGTGGAGAGACAAGAAAAGATTACAGCTCAGAACAATGGAGCCACCGCTCACTTCGAAGAAATAAACCAATTCTATCGATCCTTCTGTGACCTTCTCCTGCCAGCTGGTATTTCAGAGTAAGGTTAGTAAAGATTTTAAGATCCATAAGCCAACAGTATGAATGCATCATGAACAAAGTCTCAATAATATATATTAAAACCACCCTTTTCCCTTTCTCAATGCCATTTTGCTGTGCTATTTCACTTACCATTAATTTCTTTTCCTGGAACCCTGCTAGTCCAGACTGAGTTAACTCCCCCTGCCAGCAGATGGAGACAGAGAAAAGGCCAAAGCTTCACCGACTTCATCACTGGTACTTATACCTGTAGCCCTAGAGGTCAGCTTCAGTATGACACTGGCAAAACAATTAGACTTCAGAACAAGGAGGACTCAGCAAGAAGGAAAACACAAGACAAATGCACAAAAAGATAAACTATGTACAAAAGCAAAACAGCCGAAAAGCCCCATGACTTGAAGACAGGGCTAGTTCTTAGTGTTGGCAAGACTGGTTCTTAAAGACAGAGAGCGGGTGGGTTCTGGACTGGTCTAGCAGGATTCCAGGAAAGGAATGAACGGCAAGTGAAATTTCACCTTCCAAATTGTTCTGCTAGACCAGTCCAGACTAGTGGGAAGTACCAAATTTATACCACTTCAGGATGGGAAGAGACAACAGTTGCCAAAACTTTGGCACCAAAGCAAACCATCTCCTGAGCTTGGAAGTCCAAGCGATAATGGCAGGTGAAGGAAGACAAGGAAGACCAGATTGCTGCCTGGCAAATGTCAGTCAGGGCAACCCGTGACCTTTCCACCCAAGAAGCTGCCTGAGCCTGTGTCAAATGAGCCTTAAAACCAATGGGAACAGGCTTACCCTTCAAAATATAGGTTAACTCAATGGCCTGCTTGATCTAATGCACTTCGTAGCCTTAGAAGCGGCACACCCTTTACGTGAGTCGGAGAATAAGACAAACAAGTGGTCAGAAAGGTGAAAGGTATTAGTCACCTTCAGGTAGCAGCACAACGCTCTGCTGACATCCAACGAGCAAATATCTTTGTTGCAACCAGTACACTGCTCCTCCGAAAAGGAAGGGAGAGAGATTGCCTGATTCACATGAAAGTCAGATAGCACCTTGGACAGGAAAGAAGGGACCATCCGGAGAGCCACTCCTTCCAAAGAGGAGGTCAAGAATGGGTCTCGGCAGAAAAGTGCCTGTAACTCAGACAGGCAGCAGGCTGAAGTAATAGCTAATAAGAAAACAAACAGTCTTGAGAGCCAAGTCCTTGAGTGTAGCCCTCTTCAAGGGCTCAAAGGGCAGGTGCATGAGCACACTGAGAACCATGGACAGGTCCCACGGCAGCACAACGGGCCATACAGGATGCAAGGTGCGCACCTCCTGAATGAAACACCCTACATTGGCATGGGAGCAACCCCAATGGCCCATGAAAATAAGGAATTTAAGGTGAGGCCTTTTGTCGAATCCATCCTGCAGAAAGGAGAGAACATCCGACACTTGAACTCACCATGGAGAAAGCGAATGATAAGAACACCAAGCTTCAAACAGATGCCAAACGCAGGCTTATGCCAGAGAAGTAAAAGGCTGCTGCACCTTAAGCAAGGTAGCCACAACCTGAGCTGAATAACCCTTTTGCACTAAATGGTGCCTTTCAAGAGTCAAGCCATAAGCAAGTAGGAAGCAGGATCATCCATGACGATTGGCCCCTGGAGGAGCCAAGCGCAACGTAGGCGAACCAGGACGGCATGCCACAGGAAACGAGGTACCATAATCACCAATCTGGGGTATGATTCTATGCACCGGAGAACTCGGCCTATCACAGCCACAGAGGGAAGATGTAAAGGGCTTTGATGGATACCATGGCTGAACTTAGTGCATCCAGTCCACAGGACTCTGATTCCTTTCAGCAGCTGAAGAAGATGGGGACTTTGGCATTGGTGGAGGTAGCCATCAAATCCAGGCTGGAAAGACCCCAACGGTGCACAATGAACTTGAACGCCTAGGAAGAGAATTCCTGTTCGCTCAGGACCATTCCCACTTAAATATTTCCCACTTAAACTCATGTATACTCATATTCATTAATTCACAATTTATTTTTTCCTTTTTCTTACTCTATCCTACAATACCCAGTTCTCCACATTATCACATTTACTCTTTACACTAATAATTCTAGTGAACTACAATACATTTTTCCTTGCTCAGATAAGATTTTTGAAATTTGTAAATATTTAAATCTGTATATATGCTTAAACTATCTATATGGGGACTTCCGGTGACATCACCCACCTGAATGGCGGCGTAGCGCGGGAGCTCCGCCACCAACGAGCTAAATAGAGCGGTGGAAGCCCCTACGGGCATGGTCCGGGGCGGAAAGGAGAGCGGGTGAGCTTAAGGGAGAGCTCCATAATCCCCCGGTGACCCGTGAGAGCGGAACGGTGCATGAGGCGCTGAACGCGAAGCCGGAGCAGCAGCTGAGCACCGCGTGGGAAGTGCGGCCTGTCGGAGGAGAGCCGGCCACGGGAGAGTGGAGTTCGCCGGGAGGAGGGCCGAGAGAGCGGCTGGGGCAGAGGAGCACTCCGTGCTGGGAGAAGCCCGCTGTTATCGGGGAGAGCGGCAGTAAGGCCATAATAAACCTCCTTGCACAACGCGGTGGTGTTAATTAGCACCGGAGGAGTGCAGTCGGCCACGTGGTGGGGGAAGAGCAGTGGCAAACTCTGCAACAGGCTGTAGCCGACCGGTAGAGGAGAGCAGTGAGAGACGAGGCACCAGCCAGGAGCGGAGCAGAAGTGGGCCCTCCGGGAGGCACTTCAACAGCCAGAAATCACTGGGGAGGCCCGGGTGCAACGCTTCGCCATCCCCCCACATCTCTGAGCACCAGGAAGGAGGTGAGCCCAGAGTGCAGGCCGGTAGCCGGCTGGAGGTAACAGCCTTGGACCCAACATGGAGAAAATCAGTGCCAAAAAAGAGGGTCTGATGAAAAAGAAACTAGCTGAGTTTCGGTCCCCCTATGCCCCGTCTAAAGGAGGGAAGGAGGGAGAGAAAACCGGCAAATCGGAGAGGGAAATCCCACACAGCCCGGGAGCGTGTGAAGGTGGAGAGGAGTGCTTGACTGCAACGGAACAGATTAAGCAGTGGCTTCTCGAGTTAAAAGACGAATTGAAGGTGGAGATGTGTGGGGTAAAAAATGAGATCATGGAGGCCGTGAAGACGATGCGCCAAGACATCCTGGAGCTGGGCGAACGAGTGGACGAAGCTGAAACTCGACTAGATAGTCAAGGAGAGACTTTGACGCAGCTCCAGCAGAGTTGGGATGAACTGCAGACGGCGCAGGAGGCCCTTAAAGCCAAAGCAGAGGACCTGGAAGACCGCTCACGGAGATGCAATCTCCGAGTGCGAGGGGTGCCGGAAGAGCTTAAGTACAAGAATAGTGAGACAGTGGCCTACGAAATATTCCAAAGTCTCCTGGTGGAAGCGGGAAGTGGGGAGGAAGTGGAGGTTCCCCGCCTGAACATTGAACGTGCACATAGAGGCCTGGGGCCCATACGAGACAATAGGCCAAGAGACATAGTAGTATGCCTGAGCTCTTACAAAAGCAAGGAACTTCTGCTCGGAGCCAACCGCAAGTTGCGGAGCTTCCAATGGGAGGGACACAAAGTGGAGTTATATCAAGACCTGTCCCAGGGAACGCTGCAACGCAGGAGGGAGATTAGAGAAGTAACGGCCTACTTGCGGAGAGCAGACCTGCGCTACAAGTGGCTATTCCCTTTTGGCCTACTGATCACGGTGAAAGGGAGATCACGGACGGTACGATCCAGCGCGGAGGCTTGGGAAGCCTTGAGAGAGTTGGGAGCCGAACAGCTACCTGAGATATCTGATAGTGCCGCTGCTTCTTCGCGTCCGGAATCTAGACCAGGCAAGACGGAACGTGCGAAATGGCAGAGAGCGAGCGGCCGGAGATTGGCCAGGACGTCTAAAGGGGGTCACCGAAGTCCGGCATCAGAGCAAGAGACTGGCTGAGTGGTGATATTTCACCAAAGGACTGGTATCTTTAATTATGTTGGTTGACAGGTTTGGGGGGAGGGGAAGATGGGCTAATAAGTTACAGGGAGAAGGGAGGGAGAGGTAGGTAATGTACAGGGGGGGGGAAGTGAGGAGCTTAGAGGGGAGGGGAGTGGGGGGGGATAGGAGGGAGAAGGACTAGCGGGGAGAGCGGGCTGAGGAGGGGGGATGGGAGTAGGGGGGCTATGGGGGAAGATTTGGTGGTGAGGTGGAAGGGGTCACTGATATGGAAGTCGAGTCTCCTCAGTGGAGACGTCTGAGAGGGGGGGAGGGGGGCAGGGGGGAGGAAGGCAGGGGGAGGAGGGGGGGAAGGAGGGGGAGGAGGGGGTGGAAGGGGGAAGAGGCAGAGTAAGCGGGATGGCAGGGGGGGATTAGGAGTAGGAGGGGAATTGAAAATGTTAACGTTGAATGTTAAAGGATTAAATTCACCATGGAAAAGACAGAAATTGTATAAAGAATTAATAAGACACAATGCTGATATAGTAATGCTGCAGGAGACACATTTACAGAAACAGCACGAGGCACTAGTGCAACCCAGGGGTATAAGCATCGCCTATTCGCTTCTAATCTTAAAGAGAAAAAGAAAGGCGGGGTCGCGATCCTTATTAAGGGGGAAGTACAAACTGAGGTCCAGCTGATATCCCGGGATAAAGGGGGTCGATATCTATTGTTGCGAGTGAAGCAGGGGGCGGAATGGTTCTGTGTGGTGAATGTGTATGCCCCTACAGGAGCTCAAACAGAGTTCTGGAAAGATTTGAGCGAGCAGGTAGCGGTAATGGGGGAGGGGGTGATGGTTTGTGGGGGGGATTTTAATCTGGCCTGGGAGGTGGGCAGAGATACGACGGGCCACCGAGAAGGGAGGGGGGCGGATAGGAAGAACTATCAGAAATTTGTTCAGGAGAATGGTTTGCTTGATGTGTGGAGGATGCTTAATCCGGGCCGAAGGCAATTTACTTTCTACTCAGCACCCCATGGGACGTATTCTAGATTAGATGCAATTTGGGTAGGGAAGGAGCTAGCAGGGAGGATCATGGGAGGGGAAATAGATCCGATTACCTGGTCCGACCACGCCCCAGTGGTGGTACAAGTGAGGGTGGCTGGAGAAGATAAGGGCCGACAATTTTGGAAACTGAATGAGGGTCTACTGGAGGATGTGAGGGTGGTAACTGAATTACGGAATCTAATTCCAGAGTATTTTGGGCAGAATGGGGGAGGTGATGTAAACGAGGGAGTGCTTTGGGATGCTTTTAAGGCGGTGGTAAGGGGGGTGTTCATTAAGTGGGGGGCACGCATTAAGAGGGAGAGGGCAGAACGCGAGGAGAAGTTGCGGCAGCAACTACGTGAGGCGGAGATGAGGGATATGCAGGAGGGGGGAGGACGGCATAGAGGGACAGTCTTGGAACTCCGCGCTAAAGTTAATGCAATAGAGGCAGAACAGATACAGTTTCGCCTAAAGCTGTTGAAGCAGAGATTCTTCGAAGGGGGCAATAAAGTGGGGAAATATCTCGCGAGGCAGTTGCAGAAGAGGAGGGAATGGAATAGGATCTCTCAGATTAAGAGCAGGGGGGAAGGGGTGCGAGATGTTCGGCGCATCAGAGAGGAATTCGTGGCCTACTACAGAAATTTATATAAGGCTCGCGAGGAGGGGTCGCGGGGGGATACTTGGGAGTATGTGAGAGGAGCTGGGCTTCCGGTATTGACGGCGGATGAGCAGGAAGGGCTAGATAGGGAAATCCAACCAGAGGAAGTCCTGCAGGCCATTAAGGCATTAAAGGCCGGCAAGGCCCCGGGGCTTGACGGCATAACGGCGCGTTTCTATAAACAGTTTAGTAGCCAAATAGTACAGCCGTTGACTATGATGTTTAATGGACCACGCAGGGGGGGGAAATTGGCAGAGACCATGGGATGGGCTGGTATTACCCTCATCCATAAGGAAGGGAAGGATCCTCAGGAGTGTGCGTCATACCGGCCCATTTCTTTATTAAATGTAGATGCGAAGCTGCTGGCAAAAGTACTGGCTACTAGACTTAATAAGCATTTGGGGAAACTGGTGCATGCCGACCAGGCGGGGTTTGTGCCAGGCCGACAGGTGGCCGACAATATACGGAAAGTGTTGAATGTGATATGGTCGGCCCAAAAGCGGGGGCAGGAGACTCTATTGGTCTCATTGGATGCTGAAAAGGCCTTTGACCAAGTGTCTTGGTCATTTTTATACTCCGTATTGGACCAATTTGGGTTTGGGCCAGGGTTTGTGCAATGGATAGAGGCTCTGTATACTAGCCCAAAAGCATGTGTATGAGTAAATGGAGGCTATTCTGAATTCTTCCCCTTGGAACGGGGGACTAGGCAGGGCTGCCCGTTATCCCCGTTACTATTTGCGCTATCCCTCGAGCCCTTAGCGGCAAGGTTGCGGGCCAATCCCGAGGTGGCGGGGGTGAGGGTGGGAGGTCAGGAATACAAAATCTCCCTTTTCGCAGATGACATCTTATTGACTATCACGAACCCCAGAGAAACGCTTCAGGCAGTGATGAGTGAGATACAGAAATACGGCGAGAAGGTGGGGTTTCGGATTAATTGGGGGAAATCGGAGATATTACGAGTAGTAGGTGAGGAGGGGGAGCAGCGGATGTGGCAGCGGCGTTTTCCATTTAAATGAGCGCAGACGTCGATTAGGTATCTTGGAGTACAGTTGGGGCGGAATTTGGAGGCCTTATATGCGTTGAACTATCAGAAACTGGTAGCGCAGGTAGAGGAGCGATTGCAGGGTTGGAGTCGACGGTACTATTTGTGGTTTGGGAGGCTGGCGTCGGTGAAGATGATGCTTCTACCCCAATTCCTATTCCTCTTTCAGGTATTGCCTATACCGATACCCCGAAGAGCACTACGACGGGTGCAGCAACAGGTAGAGAGATTTATTTGGGGGGGGAAGAGGCCACGGGTAGCGGCCAGAACGACGCAGGTGCCGGTGGGAGAGGGGGGGATGGGGATGCCCAACTTTAGATTGTACTATGCGGCAGCGCAATTGCGCGCCGTCTATGTGTGGCTGCGGGAACCACATAAACAATGGGTGCGGATGGAGGTGGACGGGTATCGCCCAGGGGAATTAGAACGGATAGTATGGGAGGGGGGAGGAGAAAGAGGTCAGCACCCGATAGTAAGACATACACTGCAGATGTGGAGCAGGTATCGGCGGAGAATGGTGGGAGAAAAGAAATGGTCGCCCACCATGTCCCTACAGGCCTGTTGTGCGGAAGGCATAGGCCCGAAGGCGGCCGTACTCCGGAGATGGGAGGCGCGGGGCCTGACACAGGCTTCCCAGCTAGTGGTTGGGACACAGTGTAGAGAATTTGAGGGAATGCGCGATTTATACCGACTAGGAGAGTCGGATCGGTTCGCGTATCTGCAGATGTGCTCGGTGATTCGGAAAAAGGGGAGGGAGCAGGGAGGAAGGGGGGGAGGAGAGTGGTTCGAGAGGGCCTGTTTGGGCTCCATGGGGCAACAAGGGATGCTCTCTAGGATTTATAGAGGCCTGACTGCCAGAGGGGAAAGGAAGCTGAAGTATATGGAAGAGTGGGAAAAGGATTTAGGGGTGGAGTGGGGGGTGGAAGAGTGGGAGGTGTTAGTACTGGGTATAGCTAGGTTTTCCATTTCCACATCCCTGCGGGAGAATGCCTATAAGGTGTTGACTAGATGGTACCTAACACCGGAGAGATTGTTCCGGGCTGGAGTGCGTCCGACGAATGATTGCTGGCGGATGTGTGGGGAGCGGGGCTCTTGGTTCCATATGTGGTGGACGTGCCCAGTGGTGAGAGAGTATTGGCATAAAATAGGGGAGTGCATTAATAAAATGATGGGGGCGAGTATTGTGTTTGGTCCTGAAATGTGTCTTCTGCATAAACCGGATGGGAGGTGGGAAGGGGACTGGAGAATTATTTGGTACTGTGCGACAGCGGCAAGGAGTGAAATCGCATGGTACTGGAAGCGGCCGAATCTGCCTTCCATAGCTAGCTATGCAGGAAGAGTGTCTTTTCTATATGCAATGTATAAAATGACGGGGGAGAGGGGGGGCAGAGGGGGACAAGTGGAGAAGCGGTGGGCGGGGGTCTGGAAATGGCTATATGAGAGAGGGGGGGAGAGGGAGGGTTAGGGGGGGTGATGGGGAGGGAGAGTAGGGGGTGAGGGAGGACTTAACCTTGCCAGTTTAAGGGCTGTAAGGGATAGTCGAAAGGGGCGGGGTAAGGCTATTCTGCACAAGTTGATTGTGAATTATTAGGTTGGTTAATTCCCAGAGTGTATTTCTTGACCCAAGATTTACTTAGGGGTAGGGGAAAGGGGGGACTGCAGGTATGAAGCTTGATGTAAGATGCTGGCTAGCCCTATTGAATGAGATGGGACAGGAATGTTTTGTTGTATGTGAAAAGTTGATAAGTTGATAGTAAGGTACATGGGAAGGATGTGTCTGCTGTATGTGTAACGGTGGATAGTAATGTACAGGGCAAAGTTGCTAATGTATATGAAAAAGTTGTTAATAAAAACTTAAATAATAAAAAAAAATAAACTATCTATATACCTAATCAGCATTTACTCAGCATTGTAACCCTCAAATTACCATTTTTATTATACACAATTTAATGTTTACTGTAATTTCAATTGTTTGAATAAGTTTCAATGTAATGTTCAAGATTTGTTCTATGTAAACCACTTTGATTTTTCTGAAAGGCGGTATATAAAACCGTTCAATAAATAAATAAATAAAAATAAATTTGCGGAAGAAAAAGCGCAGCAAACCACCAACCTGTGGCATCCCCTGTGGCACCCTCGCACCTGCACCACTATCTTGAAAACTGGTGGCTCATGGCACCGCACGGTACATCCCAGGATGCACCACATGGGGCCACATGGTACCATTTTTCAAGATATATTTAACAGGATTTATATACCGCCTTTTCCTTAAATCAAGGTGGTTTACATTTCAACTCAACTGTTTACATTATAACCAGATGGTTTACACTTAACTCAAACTGTCACATTAACACTGTATAAAGGGTGGAGTTGCAAAGCGTGCAGGCAGTTTAATAAGATCAAATCTTAACAGTAAAATTAGCATAACTTATTTACAAGTTGGGATTGTGTCAAGATGACAATGCAGGAGCAGAAGCGTCTGGGCAATGCTCCCACTCCTTTGTAATGGTACCAAGAAAGGGAGGGGACTTCAAGGCCGCTGGTCCACCAGGGTTATTTTTAGTTGAGCGGATGGGGGGGGAGGAGGGAATAGAGGCTGCTGGGCCACGAGGGTTATTTTCAGTTGGACGGTTTAGTTGAGCAGATGGGAGATCGGGGTTGCTGGTCCAGTAGGGTTATTTTTAGTTGGGGGGAGGGGAAAAATTGGGGCCATTGGGCCACCAGGGTTATTTTTAGTTGGGTGGGGAAAATCGGGGCCACTGGTCCACTGGGGTTATTTTTAGTTGGGGGTGGGGAAATCAGGGCCACCACGATTATTTTTAGTTGGGCGGGTGGTGGGGGGGAAATCAGGGTCACTGGGCCACCAGGGATTTCCTTTCTGTCAGGGGCACTGGCCCCCCGATAGTATTTTGGCATCAGGGGCTTTCCCCGATGCCATCAAAATACTGTCAGCAGCACACACAACACGTTTAAGCCACCTCAGACCCAGATGTAGAGTACTGGCACTTCAGCTGGTTACAAAATCCTCTATGTGTTTCTCTGCATCAGGCGCAAAGAATATTATCACGACATTTTAAAACATGCAGCTCATTTGCCTATAATTTAAAGACGCTTGGCATTACTGTGTGCGCTTGCTTTTCCTTTTCTGTATACGTATATGTCAGTCTCTTTTCTGCATGTGGCCTGTCAGAACTTGTGCTTATAAGTTGCAGTGTCTTCGTGCAAAGGGTGTGTTGGGCTTTCTGCATCAGGGCCTAAGTTTTTGTACCTGAGACAATAGAGGATTAAGTGATTTGCCCAAGGCCACAAGGAGTGCCAGTGATATTTGAACCCTGGTCTCTCTGGTCACCAGGCTGCTGCTCCAACCACTAGGCTACTCCTCCACTCCATGGTATAACACTGATGCAGCAGCATGTTATTCTAAGGCCAACAGTATCTTGTATGTGAATGCATCTGCATATCCCTTATCCCTGTCCCTTACTGAAGAGTGAAAGCAAGCACTCATCAGGGGCTACTGCAAAGATAACATGAACAGCCCAGAGCCATGCAGAGCTTAAGAGGGAAGGGATGCAGGATGTACTGACCCGACATCGATAGCGGAATCCTTCAATCTCCTCCATATGAAACTTGTACGGCTGCAAAACTGACTCTGAGCTTTCTGAAAGAGAAAACACAGGTTCAGCGAAGACAAGTTGAGTAAGATCCCTGTTCTTATGGAGTACATTGCACAAGTACAAAAATGTTCTTTGTTATGAGTTCACCGAACTCTCCCCATCTTCATTGCAACAGTTCTAATGCTGTTCATAATTTGTTCATTGTAAAAACTCAGTTCTTTGTAAACTGCTTTGACCTGAAGAAAAGCGGTATATCAAAATGCGCAAAATAAATAAATAGCAGCATGCTCCATGTTAGTCCAGACACAGGACCAGTGATAGCTGGTGACAGCAAGATAAAATGGAGATATCAGTGGCAGCCATTACTCAGCTGCTGAACATCTGGATTATAGTTAAGTGCTGCAGCTGACTGCTGTAATGTTTAAATAATGGCTGGTTTGAAAATCAACCTGCTTCTAGCTTTTCCTATAAATACTATACAATAGATCCTACTATACATAAGGGACAGGCAGATGATATAGGATGGACGACAGAGACAGGAAAAGGAAATAACAGAATCCAATTTAAAGACTAGTCCTATCTGTTAAAATTAATGAGTCATTTTAAGGCTATTTGAGAGAAAGAGAATAAATATCAGAACCACAAATGTTATCCTTATTAGCACAAACACAGAAACATATGATATGATCCTCCTCTATCAACTGGCAAACTATGATAAGCAACTACCGTTACCAGCTCACCTCCCATGAGTGCCTCCTGTATCTCAGCCAGCAAGGGGAGCTCCACGTGTGACACAAAAGTCAGAACAGTACCTGGGTTGTTAGCACGAGCTGTCCTGGAAGGGAAAAGGCATGGTCTTGAAAGAACTGAACATGCAGCAAGCACAAAGCCGGAGTGTCTGAATTCATCTCCATATCTGATTTCTGCATTTACATTCCTCCCCTTATTCATCACAGAGTACAAGGAAGCAGTTATTCACCCACTACATGCCTAGTTTACTTTCTTGCGTCTGCCAAATCTAATCTTCAGCTGTTTAGTTTAGCCCTATATTTACTCTTTACTATGTCGGTACCAACTCTCCTCTCCTTTTTTATTTTTATTTTTCAAATAGCATATCTCCATAAAGTGTTGTAGACATCCATCCCATGGAAAACAGAGTAAGAATACAATTTTCAGACATTGAAAAGTGATACTTAAACTGGTGACTGGGAGATGAGAAGCTCTGTATCCCTGGGTCCATCCCGAGTCATTTAATCCCAGAGGTGACAGGCTCCATAGTTCCACTGTGGTGTATGCACAGACACACACATATACTCACTCACCTACCAGCTCGGTGAATATAGGACTCAACTGACTGTGGAAAGTCAAAGTTTATGACATTGGAAACATTCTGAAAGTCGATGCCTCTAGCCACTCCATATTCCTTATCTCGCCCCCTTAAAAGGAAATTTACAAAGAGATGATTCCTTAATATGAGTTGTATTGTTGTTTTTATTTATTACCCTGTACAATAAAATCAATAACTGGATATATATTAAACATAGTAAAATTTAGACTTCCCTGTTAATTTCATTTTCTTGAATCCTGTTAGACCAGTCCAGACACTTGACATGGTTTATGTCACCTTGCCAACAGATGGGGTCAGACATCACCACTGTTTAAGGGGCTGTGCCTCCAGTAATTCTTCACAAAGCCTGAAAACAAAAGCAAGCAAAAAAAAAAAACCTTGGACTACAAACAAGAAACCCTTCCCTAACAAATAGGCCCCAGCAAGACCAACTGGGTATGGGCAGCACCTCCAAACTCTCCAATACCATAGGGAAAAGAAACCATTCTAATGCAGGCATAAACACACCAATGCTGCAGATAGCATGAAATGCCATCACAAATCATACCACCAGCATGTTTGCAATAAACTCCTGACTTCACAGGTGGGTCTTGGACTGGTGTAACAGGATACAAGGAAAGAAAATTAGCAGGTAAATCCAAATTTCACCTTCCTTATCATCCTGCTAGACCGGTCCAAAAATATGGAAGATACCCAAGCCTTCCAAACTATGCGTGAGGCGAAGCAAGGGCTGCTCTGAGAACCCCCATAACAAAACCAGTGTCCTCTCTTAAACATACCTCCAACTTGTAATGCTTTGACGGAATGCATGGAAGACCAAGTTGCTGCTTTACAGATGCCCGATGGAGAAACAGCTCGGGATGAAGCTTTAGTCCTTGTCAAGCGCACACAAAGGCCCCTGGACACCTGATATCCTTTCAGCAAATAAGTAGAAAATACAGCATCTTTCACCCAGTGGGCCAGCAATGCTTTTGATGCGGTCTTCCCCTTAAGAGGATTGCTGAAGAGGATAAACAAATAGACTTCCTACAAGCACTTATGACCTTCAGATAATGGAGGAGGACCCGGCACACATCCATCCCATTTGTGCAATACACTGTCCTTGCTGCAACACTCCTCCTCCGAGAAACCTGGCAAAGAAATAACCCGATTCACATGAAACGAAGAGATAACCTTGGCAGGAAGGAGGGAACTGGATGCAGTGAAACTGCTTCCAGCATGAATACTAGATATGTATCTCTATAGGACAAAGCCTGAAGCTCTGACATGCAGCAAGCTGAACAAATAGTTACCAAGAATACCAGGGTTGGTGCAAGGGTCTCTGGCGCCCTCCTGCAATCTATAGATTGGCGCCCCCTCCTTCATTACTATTAATGGTAGGTTGTACTCCTCCTTTCCCAAAACTCCTTTGTGAACTCTATTCACACGATGCCATTATTTCTCCTTATAATCAAATGTTCTAACATGAAAACTGAAGTGAAGTGAAGGACAAATGCATAGCTGGAATAAGAAGTACTGAGGAGTAAATATTTAACATTGCATTAATCCTTTGCTATCACAGTCTGTTTATACAATCGAAGAAAAACACAATCAATGTGTTATTTATTTGACCAATAAACAATGTACAAATGGTACAACTCCTTAGCTTTTCCTGCCTCTTCTCCCACCTGTTACTATTGCTACAGATACTACTGCTACTATCTCTGCATGCATGGAGTGGAAGAGTGGCCTAGTGGTTGGGGCAGGGTACTTCAGGCCGGAAGGTCGGGGGTTCAAATCCCACTAGAGGACAGCAACCTTGGGCCGGAAGGACTGGGGTTTCTAGTCCCACAGGTGCTCCTTGTGGTCTTGGGCAAGCCACTTAACCCTCCATAGCCCATGTTCCCTGTAAAATAGTTTTCTCCAAGTTATAAAGCCCTGTTCAATGTAATTTCAGTTTGTTCAATGTAAACCGCACTGATGCAGAATAGCACGGTATATAAGAGAATGTAAATAAATAAATGGTTACGCGGCTCTTTTTTAAATCCAATAAGAAGGTGATATCCCTCTCCTTTACCCTTCCTCACTCCCTTTCTTATGTGCTTTGTGGAACATACACTCGATGTCAAATAAACTTGCTTTTACTCATGATCTCTTTATCTTTAATGCTCTCCATCTTCTTGTTCTGAGACCATGCTCCTCCCAGAAGACTCTGCATCAGTTGTTGCTCTCTTTGCTGTCAATTTCAATCCCTCCAGCTGTCTCAGTCTCACTCCTTCCTCCTTTGAAGTCCACTCCATCTGCCTTTTTACTCCACTACCTCTCCGGTTAGCTTTTATTTAACAACCTCCTGACAGTCCACTTATACCTTTCCCAATGACTGACTCGTGGCTTTCCTTCTTTCTGGAATCATCTTCCCCCTCCCTTATTCTCGGGGACTTTAACATTCATGTTGATAACCCATCCGACTTTTACACTTTAAAGTTCCTTTCCCTTACCTCCTCATTCAACCTCCAGCTTTGCTCTACTGCCCCTACTCACCAGCACGGTCACTGCCTCAACCTTGTATTCTTCTCAATAGCTTATACTCCTTGCACTGTCTCCTCCAATCTCTTTGGAAATTTTCATACTATTGACCCTTTGGCACTCTCCTCCACTGTCTCATCACCTCTTTCCTTCACTATGTCGTCTGAGTCGATGAGGCAGTAGTTTCCTAGAACACTGCACTCTCCTCTGCTCTGGATGCTCTTGCTCCACCCATGCCACGTCCTGTGAGGCGTACTATACCCCCAGCCCTAGCTGTCTTCCACATAAGTCTATACTCCTGTGCCCATTCAGTTGAGCACGCATGGCTCAAATCCTGCACCCTTGCGAACTTTCTACAGTTCAAATTCATGCTTGTCTCTTTCCAGTCAGCCATAGCACTCACCAAACAAGACTATTATGTCCATCTGACTCTCTTGCCTCTGTCCCTCGTCATCTCTTTACAACTCTCAACTCTCTCCTCAAGGTGCCTCCGCCTCCAACCCCTCCTTCCCTTTCTGCCCAAAACCTGGCTATTTCCATGACAAAATCCACAAGATCACATTCCAATTCCCCACGAGGTCAGCTAGTTCCCCTCCTCCCCCTTCACTCCCAACTTTCCTCCCCTACCTCTGCTACTCTCTCTTCCTTTTCTATGATCTCTGAGGAGGAAGCCACGCACCTTCTTTCCACCTCCAAACTCACTACCTACTCCTCTGATCCTATTCCTACCAGTCTCTTAAGCTCCATCTCCTCCTCTGTTGTCCCTTCCATCTCTCATATTCTCAGCATATCACTCTCCACTGCAATTGTCCCTGCAGCCTTCAAGCATGTTGTGGTCGCACCTCTCCTCAAGAATCCCTCACTAGACCCTACTTGTCCTAACTAATCAACCCATTTTGTTTCTAAACTACTTAAATGCACGGTTCACCACCGTTGCCTCGACTTTCTCTTCTCTCCTCTTGAGCCCTCCTGGATCCTTTACAATCTGGTTTTCATCCTTTACATTCTACTGAAAAGGCTCTTTCCAAGTCTCCAGCAATCCTTTACTGATGGGTGGTCACAAGTTTGGTGGACCAACGAGGATGGAGGCTGGGTCTCCCCAGAAGGGAAGAAGCATCCAGTTCAAAAGAAAACAACAATGATAAAGAAACACAGCATTCAGCAATGTAACCCAGGAAGTTGCAACCCCATCGTGTCATCCTCTCTGGAAGGGATGACTTACTGGATGGGACCTATGGACTAGGAATAGACATTAGTGGGCAAGATTCCCTGGGAAGATTGAGGATAAAAATACCCCTCAAGAATCAGACTCAGGTCTCCACACCATTCCCCAGCATATCCTTTGAACCTAATAAGGACCCTAAGGCAGTCAAGATAGTGGAGATTAAAGATTTGAGGAGCACTTTAGAGGTGGAAACGGGTTATGGGGATGTGAACGTCTCTATGGAATGGGTTAAATATACCGTAGGAAGTCTCAACCGTAGCAATTGCTATGCATGTGCCTCTGGGAAGCCCATTGCACAGGTTGTGCCCTTACCCTTGAGGTGGGATACAGATCCCGATGGAGTAAGATGCCTCATATCTCTGTATCAGGAAAAAAATGGCTTGGGGAAATGAAAGTTGCAAGTCATTGAATTTTCTCTTTCCCCCTACAGACTTGGAGGTAAAGGTTCCCCCATTTTCAGCAGTGTTTGGAAATCACTCTGCCTGTCTCATCAGGCAGGGGAAGAACTACACAAAGGAAGTGGGGGAACTTAATACCTGCATTCTAAGCTTAAACCTGACAGGATGGAAGGAGAAGAGAAGAACTACTCCAACTTGGTAATCCCTAGGGCAGACCTGTGATGGTACTGTGGAGGGCGGACATTGAGACCAACATTGCCTACCCTATGGTCGGGAACATGTGCAATAGTTCAATTGGCAGTTCCTTTCACCTTGGCATTCACAGAACAGGACAAGAGGCAAATACAGGGCCTGCATCATGCAATACATATAGCATGATGCAGGGCCTCTTGAGAAACATGTGCACATCTACAAGGCCCTGCTGGTCATGACCTCTCTGACATGAAAAACATGCGTCAGAGGGGTCATGACCAGAAGGGCCCTTGGAGGCACACACGCATGTGCACAAGCATCTCAAGAGGCCCTACACCATGCCATTAACAGTGTCACTGCTGCTGCTGCTGTGGTTGAACAGATGTAGAAGTAGCAGAATTTTTCCATAAGCCAGTAATGGAGTGGGTCTATGTCGGCAACATGCCCGAATGATTCTAGAGTCAGCCCTTTTTCCCGTGGGCACTGAACACATTTGCACTGCACAGCGCAGTGCCCTTAATACAGTCTTGAGTGACAAATCCTTCACAGAAGAGTACCATAAGGGCTCAAGGAGCAGCCTTGCTAGGGCACTCTATACCAAATTCAAGTCCCATTAGGGAACTAGGGCCCTGAGTGGAGTCCTGATCTGAATGATACCCCTCAGAAATTGGACCATGAACTGGTGATATCACCATGCAAGATGGCTGCTTCAGCTTTTGCTCTCGCTGACCTGCTGTGAAAAAAGCTTTTATACTGTCTCCGACCTCTGTATTCTGGTGGCAGACTGGTCCCACTGCATTGATGACCCCCTGGAGATGGCAGGGAAGGCAAAAAGAATAGACTTTAAGGACTTTGCATATGCAGGTGTGCAGACGCCTAAAAAGTTGCACAAGAAACTGGCAGCCCCAGTGGGGCGCACGGCAGAAAACACCGGCCCGCAGACTTTGGAAGTGAGCAGTGAAGGGAGACAAGATAAGGTCTCAGTAGTGGCGGCAGATCGCAAGGAAATGTGTCAAGATTAAGTCAGAGCCTGGTTTAAGGACTTAACGCTTAACCTCTCCTGGGTACATGAGAGGTGGAGTACTAGGGGAAACCAAGGCTGTCGGGAAAACTAAGTCTGTCTGGGCAACCACGGGGCCACCAGGATCATGGAAGCCTTGTCCCGCTGGACCTTGAAGAAGGTCCGCACAATTAGTGGCATGAGAGGAAAGGCATACATAAGGCCTTCCGACCACGATATGAGGAAGGCGTCCAATGCTATCCGGGACAGGTGTGGTTGGGGACAGCAGAAACGGGGCAGCTGAGCATTGGCTGGGCTGGTAAAGAGGTCCAGGCTTGAGGTTCTCCATAGTCTGAATAGCTGCTGCGCCACCCTGGGGTCTAAGTTCCACTCGTGCAGTTGGAGGACCCTGCTCAGTCTGTCTGCTAGGGCATTGTCCTGGCCTGGAAGGTATACCGCCCAGAGGAGCATTCCCTGACTGATCGCGTATGAGCAGATGGCTACTGCCTCCTGGCAGATGTGGTGAGACCCTGTGCCCCCTATTTGTTCAGGAAGAACATTGTGACCTGGTTGTCCATTTGGACCAGCACAGACTGGTGCTGCAGGCAATGTTGAAAGGTCCTGATCACCAGAAAAATGACTTTGAGCTCCAGCAGGTTGATCTGCTGCTGACTCTCCTCGAGAGACCAGTTGCCCTGCATGCGCAGTTCCTCGCAGTGGGCACCCCAGCTCAGTAGGGAGACATCCGTGGTGAGGACCCTCTGGGGGTTTGGGTGCTGAAAAGACATGCCCTTCTGCAGGTGCTGTGCGCCCTGCCACCAATTAAGTGACTCTGCTAGTTGATGGGACACTGAGACCCTGTCCCGGAGCCTGCCTGTGGCCCGAGTCCACTGTAAGCGGAAGCACCACTGAGCTGCCCGCATGTACAGGGGGACATTGGGGACCACATGGACTGTGGAAGCCATATGGCCAAGCAGGCAAAGCATGGCCCGTGCCAAGACAGTGTGATGGCGCTGCACCTCTGTCACCAGGGCCCTGAGGTGATCCACCCTGTCCAGTGGAGGAAGGCCCTGGCTTAGAGAATGTACAGGTGAGCCCCTATGAACTCCAGGTCCTGTGTTGGAGTAAGCCAGAGTTTGGGGTAATTTATCACAAATCCCAGATGTTGTAGGATCCTGATGGTGAGGGCCATGGCCTGTTGCACCTCTGAGGCTGTGTCTCCTTTTACTAGTCACTTGTCCAGGTATGGGAAGACAAAGGCCCCTTGGAGACTGAGGTAAGTGACCACCCTGCAAGGCATTTGGTGAAGACTCTTGGTGCGGAGGCTAGGCCGAAGGGTAGTACCCTGTACTGGTAGTGGTCGCCCCCAACCATGAACCTTAGGTACTGCCTGCGACTGGGATGAATAAGGATGTGGGTATAAGCATCCTTTAGGTCCAAGGAGCATAGCCAATCTCCCTGCTGGAGATAGGGCAGCAATATTCCAAGGGAGAGCATTTTGAACTTCTCTCACCAGGAATTTGTTCAGGTTTCTCAAATCCAGGATGGGTCTTAGGCCTCCTGTTTTTTTTGGGACCAGAAAGTACCTGGAGTAGAACCCCTTTTCTTTGAGGTAGTGTGGTACAGGCTCCACAGCCTTGAGCCTTGTCCAAGAAGGCCTGAAAGTTCCTGCAGTAGCAGGGCCTGGTGCAGGGGAGTCCGAGGGAGCTCTCCTGGAAAGAGAGGAGGAGGTGGTTTGGTCCAGATGAAGGAGGTAACCTTCCCTGACCACCTGAAGTGCCCAGGAGTCAGTGGTGATAGCAGCCCACTGGTGGGCAAAATGAATCAGGCGTCCCCTGTCGGTAGCTGGTCCCCCATAAGTGGAGAGACTATGCTCTGGAAGTCAAAGCCCTGATCCAGTCTGGGCTGGAGCTGGTGTCCTGGGCTTGGGGCCTTAGGCTTACGTGGGCCCTGGCCTGCTCCCTTGCCCTGATGACCCTGCTGAGGGGTCTGGGGGGCCTGGTATGGGGGATAACCTCGGTAAGGCAGGCCTTTCCAGTGGAAGGGAGGCCTTTTCCCCCAATGGTTTCTTCCTAGGAAGAGTGGAGGTCTATCTCCACCGTCTTGTCCTCCATCGGCTTGCCGAAGAGGATTTCACAAAGTCAAGGGACGTTGAGGAATTTTTCCTGGACCCATTGCTCAAGATCTGATGCCTGGAGCCAGGTCTGGTGTCGAGCACAGATGCCTGCAGCAGCCACCATCGCAAACCCGAAGCCATTGTAGGCCGCTTGAGACAAGTACTTCAAAAGCACTCCCCGACAGACTTCATGAGGGTCTGGAAGTATTGGAGGTGGTCTCAACTGAGACCTGCTAGCTGGTACATGCCGATATACAGCTGGTTAGCTTCTATACGACACACTTGTATTGAGCCCTGATAACGTTTATGTATGAGGAGCTATGGGTACCAGTCTGTCAACAATGAGCCGCCTGACTGAAGACAGAACACAATTTAGGATAGCTATCCAGAGGGTCGCCATGAGTCGACTCCGACTCGACGGCACTTAACAACAACATGAGGGCATGGGACTCCCTGTCTGGGGGCACCGAATAATGAGTCTTCGGGCTTTTCTGTTGATGCAAGGCCGACTCGACCGCCATAGAGATGTGAGGGAGTTGAGCTTTCCTGAAGCCGGGTCCTCACAGGACTCGATACATAGTGTCCAGGCATCGGCTAACAATCGGCACCTATGCCGGTGTTTCCCACATTTGGAGAAGGTGGCGCCTGAGAATGGAGGGGACGTGGACCGTGAGGGACTCTTTGGGTGGGGCCTCATATTGGAGGGTCCTCTTCCGACTCCATGGTGAGGGGCAGTATCTTTGCCATATCCTGGACAAACTCAAGGGACAAGGAGTCTTCGAGCGAGGACCGGCGCCTTGATGCCGGTGGGAACATATCCGAGAGGAAGTCCGTGGAAATCTCATCCTCGAACTCCCAGCTTGGGTAGTCTGTCGAGGACTCGAAGCCCGACAGCTCAAGGGCCTGCGTTGGGTCCGGTCTTCGATGAACCGCAGCTGGGGCTTGGCCAGAGCCAGAGGTGTTTGCCAGGGAGGATCTTGCTCCTGAGGATCGGAAGCGGCATCAAAACCCTGGCCAAGGATCGATTCAAGGCATGGGACTCAAGAATTTCTTCGGCAGCACGGGGAGTCCTCGAGATTGAGGTCCCTGCGGTCTCAGCGTGTGTGCCAGTGGAGCCAGGCATCAATGCTTGCTGCGAGGCAAGGAATGCAAAATGCTGCATTCCAATGCCATCATCCTGGCCTCCCACTCAGTGGTTGCGGCCTTCGACACAGAGGCCGGGGTGACTGACTCAAGTGTCGGTCCTCAGGGGTCCGAGATCCATTGCTGGTGGCCTCGGCATCTGTCCTGGGTACCTTGGCCAGCCGCTCCCATTCCAGCTCCTTGGAAACTCTCCAGGGGCTTTGGGACCTCGCACAGGACTTGCCATGCGAGTTCCCTACCCAGGAAGGAGTCCTTGAAGATTTCTTCTTATGCTCTCGCTCCAGGGCACCCTTCTCGGACTGGCCCTGTGCCTGCTCTGGTACAGAAGAGGCTTTACACAACTCCGAGGGTCCTTGCGGGGCCTTAGAGCGCATGGCTACCAGGGATACCGGGGCAGAGTCTGACCTGTGGAAGATGTCATCCTGTTTCTGCTGGCCACTCTGGATGGCTTTAGCGGACATCGTTTTGCACATGGAGCACACCTCTGGGTCATGGTCCCTTACATCATGTGTGTCTGTAAGGGACATGTTCCTGAAGCACTGATCACACTTTTTAAATCCGGTGACCATTGGGGCAAAAAAAGACAACAGCAAGGTCGAAGACCTTCAACGCGGCCAGCGGTTAGAAAAGGTGTGAAAACCACGCTGAATGAAAGAAACCTAACTAAAACAGGTTTCAAGACTAGAGGCCGAGATGATGGGGCTCAGGAGCGGGAAAAGTACCGGCACTAACCAAATGGTACAAAGAAGTGCAAGAGAAAATCAACTTTTTTCCGGGTAAGAAAGACAAACGTCTGTAGGGCTCTGCAGAAAAATGGAGACTGAGTAAGATGGCACCCTCAGGCAGGAAGGGGACCACACATGCATGGTGGCATCTCCCAAAGGCTTCTTTGAAAGCTGGGGAGATGCTTCTGTGAGGGCTCCATTGGCATTGACGTCACCCATATGTGAGGGCTGACTTCCTGCTTCTTCCTGTAGAACGCCGAAATATGCGTGATGTCTTGCTGAAATTGCATGAAGAGGGCATTACATACTGCTGGACCTTTCCTTTTGGACTTACATTTACACTGTGTGGGAAACAGCTGCACGTGTGGACTTGCAATGAGGCTGTGTGTATCCTGATGGCAGCTGGAGCCCCGGACAGAAGCAGCAACACACAAGAAATTAGACCACATCTGGGTAAGTGGCCAAGGATGAGCTGCAAATCCGACCCTGGAGGCAGGAAATTGCAGCCATCTACACCTTCAGTGACATAGGAAGGCTGTGGCCGTTACCATCATCTTGTAAAATCTGCAAGAGGCTGGCCAGGCTGAATGGCACCATCCCGAGTTGGAAGTGCTGACTAAGATGCAAAACAGCAGAAACATTTGGTCTCCTAGATGGACCAGGATTTAAAAAAAAAAAAAAATGCACAGGTAACGATTGGCACCTTGGAGGTTGAGGATGGGCCAGAATGAACCATCCTCCTCTGGAACCACAAAGTAAATGATACAGCTGCTGCTGCCCCCTCCACCCCAATTGCTTTGGGGACCTGGCATCCAGAGCTAGGAGTCTGGCCAGGGTGGACTCTTGTCACCCTCTTTATTCTGGAGGAACAAGGGGAAAGAAAGCCTTCAGAGGAATGGGAGAAGAAAATTCAAGGGCATACTGTTGTGAATGATATCCAGGACCCGCTGGTTTGAGGTAATGTGGGTACATTCCTGGTGAAAATGCTTGAGACAATCCAACATCGGCATTCGCCTCAGAGGAAACTCACAGAATCTCATTAGAAAGCTCGGGCCATCTCAGAGGTTCTAGAGCTGCCACTCTTTGGCTTTCACACACCCTGAATGACTGACCTTGGCCTGCAAAATGACTATTCATCGTTACAGACTGCTTCCCAGAACAGTACCATCTGGCTTCTCTGATGCAACCATGGCTTTTAAAGTGCATAGTGGGAACACAAAACCGATATTCTGGTAACTGAGGCCTGGATTTCCCCAAGTCCTTCACTAGTTTCTCGATGTCCTCTCCTAATTAGGAGCTGGCTTTTAAAAGGCACTTACTGAGCTGCACTTTAGAGCCAGTGTTCACTGCTTAGTCTGCATGCTCTAATCACGGAGACAATCGAATGGACAAAGGCAAACTAAATCATATGGGCATCTGCCAAGAAGGATGCCCTGGACTCCAAACATGCTATCTCCCAGCTCTCAAGCAGCCACTGGATCTAGCACAGCAAAGCATGCATTACATAGTCCCCACAGAAGGATGCCTGAACTGCCTAAGTGGAGGAAGAAAAGACGTGTCTCAAGTGGAGCTCAATGTGCCTATCCTGAGAATCTTTCATAATAAGAACATAATAAATGCCATACTGGGTGAGATCAAGGTCCATCAAGCCCAGTATTCTGTTTCCAACAGTGGCCAATCCAGGTCACAAGTACCTAGCAGTTTCCCAAAAAGACACACGTTTATGGACCTTTCCTCCAGGAACTTGTCCAAACCTTTTACCAGCTTTTACTTCATCCTCCAGTAACAAATTCCAGAATTTGATTACGCGTTGAGTGAAAAAATATTTTCTCTTATTAATCTTAAACGGTGTCATGCCCTCTACTGGAATGATGGTCCTGTGGCTACCAGAGCACCCATCATGGACACCTTAAAGAAGGCATCCTTGTCCATCACAGGGAGTGGGTAAAGTTTGCCTAAAGACCTGGTACTTCAGAGACCTACTTAGGAAGGTGAAATTTTATTTACCTGATAATTTCCTTTCCTACAGTCCTGAAACATTTGCTTCTCAAGATCAAGGAACAGTCTTAAAATGGGCCTGCACCTTAATGTAAAGACGACAAAGACCCTGACAACTGGCAAAATCAATAAGTTCATCGCTGATGGAGAAGAAATCAAAATAGTGGACAACTTTAACCTACTTGGATCAACTATCGATAAAGAAACAAAAAGCAGTCAAGAAATCCGACGACGCATTGCTCTTGGCAGAATGGCTACAAAGGACCTAGACAAGATTCTCAAGATCAGAGATGTCTCTCTCCATAACAAAGATTTGCCTCGTTCAAGCCATGGTATTTTCAATAACGTCATATGGATGCAAAAGTTTGACAGTGAAAAAGATAGACAAAGAAAATTGATGCTTTTGAATTATGGTGCTGGCGATGAATACTGTGTAAACCATGGACTGCCCGAACAAACCAGTTAGTACTAGAGGAGATCAAACCTAAGCTTTCTTTAGAAGATCAGATGAAAAGACTGACTTTCATACTTTGGACACATGCGAAGAGAGATCATTAGAGAAAGACATCGTGCTTGGCAAGGTAGAAGGTCAATACAAAAAAAGGAAGGCCAGCAATGAAATGGGTCGATACAATAACAGCAGCTATGGGTGCCACTCTGCAACAATGAGCCGCCTGATTGAAGACTGAACACAGTTTAGGACAATTATTCACAGGGTCACCATGAGTTGACACTGACTTGATGGCACTTAACAACAGAGTCCTGACTAGTGGATTGTGTTCCCCTGTCAGCAGATGATGGAGACAGAAAAAAAAAAGACTAGAAGCTTCCAGTGACATCATCACTATTATTAGGCTTGGCACAGCTAGAGGCACACTTCATCATTTTCTTAAAAAAAAGCATATGGTAAAGACAGACTCAATTGCACTGAGAAGGGCACTCTGGGAGAACAAAACACAACCTCTAGATAAAAGAGCCAACAGGCCAAAATGGCAAAGTCTCAATGAAGGGCCCAACTATTTACATCATTTAGGAAAATATAGTCAACATTTCTGCGAATATTCAGACCACAGAGGCAGCAGTCAATCCCCCAGGGTGGGCCCTGGACTGGTCTAGCAGGACTCCAGGAAAGGAAATTATCAGGGAAATAAAATTTTACAGATCCTCCTGCTAGTCCAGACCAATGAGAAGTGCCAAAGCTAGGACTCAACCAGGCAGGAAGACGACACAATCGCCTTAAGAATCTCTGAACTGAAGGCCGCATTGGCCTTGGCCTTCTGATTCAAATGGTAATGTTTGACAAAAGGTCAAGAGGGAAGACTACATAGCTGCCTGACAGATGTCTGTTGGAGTAATGGAGCTCGCTTTCTCCCAGAACTTCACTTATGCCTGGGTAGAGTGAGGCTTCAAACCAGGTGGCACTGGCTTACCCTTCAAAATATAGGCAGAGGCCACCGCCTCCTTAATCGGGTGGACTTGCAGATGGTCTCGCCCTTACACGCTCCTCTAAACAAAACGAACAGTCTGTCGGACTTATGGAAGGTGATATTTTGCTTACCAGTGTCGCCCCCACCTGGCTGGGCATATAGCCGGGCACCAGGATGGAGTCGCCTTGCTGCCCTAGAATAAGTCCTCCCAATATGGCTGCCAGGAGGGCTGCTGGGATATGTAGTTTCACTTATCCATATTAGGCAAAAGTAGTTGTGCAGACAAGTGGTCAGGCGAAACAGAGAAATATTTATTTGTTGTGTTCCGGGGTTTCCATCACATTCACAAGTAACAGGCTGAATAAACAATAATGGGATTCTTCTCCAAAGCAAAGGTATAACTTTTACAAAAGTATGCACAGGAATACTGGTATCAACAATAGATAGCTTCTTAGGAACTTGCTTTCAAAGCTCAGATTATAAAGCTTCTCATGGGCCCATTAGCTTCTTATGGGAGTGTTTACTTCACAGCTCCTTTATAACAGAAACAGCTTTAAAATGTCCACTGAGCTTTCCCTTCAGTTTCAGGCCTCACAGAGCAACAGCTTGATTAACAACGTTCAGCTGTTCTCTGTGCTGCGTCCTTCAAGCAGGTAAGTTCCTTACTATGGCCTTCACTCATTCAAACAGGTTTTAAGCTTAACACACTTCTAATTCATTAGCTTTACAATAAGAACACTGCATCTCATCGGAGCTATCTTCATAGTCTTCATAGCAGCTTCCTATATCCATTTCCTCAATGGCATCCTCACAACATTCTTCAGAGGGTACCTGGCTGTAGAGCTGACTAGTTTGTTTCTGGAGCATTTCATTCAATCTCTCTAATAGAACCTTTTTCTGCTCTATTTCTTCAGAGAGCTGGGAGTGCTGACCTGCAGACAAGCTATTGTTTCTACTGCTAGAGCTTAGCTGGTTATTATAATTATTCCTTCTATCAGGAACTAATTCTCTTAACTTTCTTTCAGGCAGGAATTCTGGAAGACACACTTGCCTTAGTTCAGGGCCATTTAGTAGCTCTCCTCTTTCCTTGCCAGAGCCATGCTGCTTTCTCTCCGCAGACACTTCTCTCCGTTGTAGCAAACTTCCTTTCTGCTGAGACTGCCTTGGACCGGTTCCAAGCAGATCCCACTGCTTGTCTTTGAGCTTGAGCCCAGCACTTCTCGTGCCTCCTTGGGCCCCTTCTCCTCTAGCTCCAGTTCCTCTGGATTCTCTTCCAGGTCCTCTGGGTTCACTGCCACTCCTTCTCTCTTCTCCTCATCTTCCTCCTTCACTTTCCGGTCCTCCTCTCCCCGACTTTCCAAACACAGGAGTTTTAAACTGCTCCCTCTCAGGGACCACGCCTTTTTCCCAGCACACGTGGGAGCTGCTAGGCTTCACTCCAGCCCTGACGTGCTGAAGTGGGCGGGGCTTAATGGTGACTGTGCTATGACTCAAAGGTTCTCGGTTGCTGGGGAAACCCTGAATGCTCTCACTCTTAAAGGCACAGAGTTCATTCTCCTGGCATTCCATAGCCTCTGAACTGCCTTCATCATCACACCAGTTAATGTCCTTTCCTTGAGTCTTGCTAGACCAGTCCAGACAAATGCATTGTGTTCCCCTACCGGCATATTGGTAGAGACAAAGAACCAATGGAGAGCTCAGGTTTCAATGGCATCACTTCCATGCCTCTGTCCACCTCATCCAGAGGTAACATAGTAAATGACGGCAGATAAAAACCAGCATGGTCCATCTAGTCTGCCCAGCAAGATGGCAAGAGTAGGTGCACCCGTCGCTCTGTGCAGGCCACCCCTCCCCATGTCTTTGTTTAGGGATAAACCTACCACTCCATGTAGGACACCCCTATTTGTTGAGACGTTATATGGTTCAGAAGTTAGAAGGTACCGTTTATCTTGTTTTTATCCTATTGATGTAAAGGGATCCACTGTGGTCTCTTCAGTATTCGTCCCAAAGCATATGGGTGAAACATGGCAAGCCTCACACCACTTCAATCGTGGGCAACAATGAGTAGTGGTGTGAGGCTTGCCATGTTCCACCCATATACTTTGGGACGAACCTCTGGTGGCTGAGGCAGCTAGAGGCATGGGAGGGATGTCACTGAAACCTGGGTTTTTCACCGATTCTTTGTCTCCACCAATCTGTTGGCAGGGGAACACAACCCACTTGTCTGGATTGGTCTAGTAGGATGAAAAGGAAAGAATTAGTTATCTTCAAGTAAGGGACTAACAGCCTGCAAACATCTACCAGATGGAGGTCTATATCCCTACCATTATACTATTCAGAGGAAACCACCTGGTTGACACGAAAGGCCGAAACCACTTTAGGCAAGAATGAAGCGGCAGGGTAAAGTATGATCACTTCCACCAAAAAGGCCAAGTAAGGATGCCTTTAGGAAAGGGCCTGTATCTCCAAGATATACCAGGCCAAGAAAATGGCCACCAAAAATGCTGTTTTGAGGGACAGAGCTTTGAGCATGGCTCGATTCGATGGCTCAAAGGGAGGTTTCAAAGCCTGAGATCCCAGGGTGGGACTACCAGCCACACAGGGGGATACAAATGACACAGACCACCCCCCCCCCCCCCCCCCCCCCGGAAGAAGCAGGAAACATCAGGAAATGAAGCCATTGGTAGTCAGCAACTTTCCCCTGGAAACATGCCAAAGTTGCAATCTGAACTTGCAGGGAGTTTAACATGAGACCTTTGTTGAAACCATCCTGCAGAAACATCAATAAGCATGGCAAGTCTACCTGCCAAGGCATCAATCCACGACCCTAACATCATGCCTCAAAGAGGCACAAAACCTGAACCTAGGCCAGACAGGTAGACTGCCTTGCTTGCAAAAGAGTGGAAATCACCATGAAGGTGTAACCCTTCCATCTTAGGCATTGCCTCTTAAGGGCCAAACCATAAGTGAGAATGAAGCTGAGTCATCCATCAGGACGGGCCTCTTGCACAGCAGATCCCTCCCTGGTTGCAAGGAGGGGCACCACCCTGCCAGCAGCCTCAACAGGTTAACATAGCAGGGCCTGCGGGGTCAGTCTGGAGCCACCAGAATTACCAAGCTTGGATGGTCCTTTATCCTATGAATCACACATCTGATCAGAGGCCATGGCAGACAGATGTACAGAAGGGATCCCTGTAGCCAAGGCTACACCAACACATCCAACCTGCAGACTTAATCTTTCTCCATCAGCTGAAAAATACCTGCACCTTCGCATTCACTTGTGTTACCATCATGGCCAGAGACAGATGCCCCCAGCGGTCTACATTGTGCTAAAACACAGATGGCATGAATTCCCAAGTGGATAGGAGCTGCTAACAGCTAGGCAGATGCCCTTGAGAAATTGGGGATCCCATTCATGGACCCATGCAAAAAAAGACACCCCAAAGCCTGGTGCAAAAACTGCAAAAAAATCATTAGAACTAGGCCCTTGAAGAGTGAAGGGAGGGGGAGATCCGTGGGCCTCACCCCTGACTGTCACCAACTCTGCAAGGAGGCATGAGGGGTCAGACAGGGGATGGATCCACCATGGCCTGGAGAAATGGTGGCAGTTCCTGCCTCTGTTGAAGCTGCAGCCAACTATAGAACCACATGCTCAATTTACCCCGATGGTGATGGCAACAAGGACAACATCGCAGCATGCTCTCCCCAAAAGCTCTCTGGGGTCAGCTGTACACTCCTCACATGTCCCCTCCATGTGCACTGTCCATAATTTGCCACAGGCCAGTTAAGCAGAGCCCACCATCGGTATGCGTATGCTCAGGACCTCGCAGCCGAAGCAGCTGAGGCAGATGAGAAGAAAATTACACATTACAGGTACACAATAGCTAATTGCAGACCGCATGGCAAGGCAAGGCACGGCACGGCACCAAACACCACCACGCTGCCGAGAATGTGCCAGGAGTCCTTCTCTCCCTGCCCCCACCCCTCGTGCTTGTAGTTCTGTTGCCAACCGACACACTATGGCCAGAGAAGCTCAAAAGACCAAAGAACCGGCCACCCAGGGTCAATGGCCTAGACACACTCAACCCTGGAAAGCTAGCTTCTCAGGTATGCAGCACTGGAGCCAAGAAAAACGGCTGCAGTCATAGCCATGTGCCACTGACAATGTCATAGAAATCAAAGGCCTTATTTAAAAAAAAAAAAAAAGTAAGCAAAGATGCAAGGCTGGCTGTCTTGGAGGGGGGAAGGACAGAGGAAGAAAGAGCAAGATCAGAGGCTGTGTAGGGCATCTCCCAGCAAACCTCCCCCCCCATGGGAAACTCCAGAGGGATATCTGTAGATAAGCCAAGGAGACCTCTGCCACCTTAGCTCAAATAAGAACACGCTCTGCAGGACAGTTGCCGAGGAGCCTTAGGATTCCTGAAGCTGCCCCTGTCCAGCAACCACTATCTGCTGGAGACAAAGAAAATATTTAAGGGTGTCTATACCTGCACCAATCCTAGCACCAGTGACATTGTCACTTAAAGCGTCTAGTCTTTTCTCTGTCTCCATCATCTGCTGGCAGGGAGACACTATCCAGGGTCTGGATTGTTCTCAGAGGAGAATCTGGAAACTCCCATTCATTATGTGCTAAAGAGCCGTGTGAAGAGGAAAAGACTAGCAGGTCTCCACTGCTTGCAGGGTTTCCTAATCCACTGACTCCAAAATCCTGAGGGGCTCCAAAAGCTAAGCATTAAAAGTGGAGATAACCCTTCCTTCCAAACAAGCACAGCACCAATGAACCATCCCCATTGTCAGAGAGCTCACTCTTTACCAAGTCTTCTAGAGGGGCATATCTTGCTCCTTGACCCCAAAGAACTAACTGCTGAGCCTGGAGAGGGAGGGTCCGTCTGTCTAATGAGGTCCTCCTGGCCTTTGCCCACTTTGGGGCCCAGCAGCTGCCATCCTAACAAAGGCTGGAGGTGCAGGGCCTGCAAACTTCGAGATAACAGGCCTCTGCATCTATCAAGGCTGACAAAAAGACTGGTGCATGACCAAAACAAATTCCGAGGTAAAGACCCCTGGTGCTGGGACCACAGGCCTGGGCTAAGATCTCAGGATCCCACCATTCACCGACAAAACCAGAAGGTCAGGAAAGGCCAAGCATGTATCTACCACATGCCCAGATGAATGTCCAAGATATGACAGATCCATATGACAGATCCAAGATGGTAGGGCTTCCTGCCAGAATGTGATCCTCCATGGGGATGCCCTCCCTTCTCTCAGTGGCATTCCTGTACATGGGGCAGCTTGAAGGAAAAACAATTGACTCTTCCCCTATGGGCCCAGGTCTCCGTCACACAGTGGGCAGGCCCAAGCAGTCGATTCAGATGTGCTTTTCCCCTCCCACCCATCACCCACCTCTACAGCAGCAACTGTATTCAAAGCTGCCAAACATGTTTTCCATGGCTCTGGCACAATCTCTACAGCTGAACTAGTAATTCCTTCCAGCAACCAGTAGCCTTCTTCTGCCCTTGTGGCAGCACACAACTTTAGTGTTCAACTGCACTTGCAATCTGAATTCCTCCCTCAGCTGCCTCTAGCACTTGTGCTTTTTTTTTTTTTAATTTACTGCTAGATAGCACTAGTAACCCCAGAGGCAACAATGACAGAGATCCAGGTGAGAGGTGCAAGGGCTGAGAGGGGGGACAAGAGAGAGAGAGCGGGCACACACACACACAAAGAAGGATAAGGCCAAAGTGCCCTGGAAGCCCTCAGTCAGCCAAAATGTACTACAGTAACTTCACCCACCAACCCCAGCTCAACCAGAAGCCACTATCCATGCTAGGTTTTTGAACAACCCCATTGACCTAGAGCCAAGAAAACAAGAACAGATGAGGGTTACATCCAAGCTTGACCCAGAGAGAGAACTCACAGGTTGCTGCCCTGGGAAGGACTGGCACTAGCTTAACCAAGGAATTCAGTACACAGACTGCTGATCTGATAATGCTGCGACAGGCTCAACCAGAACAGGCAAACCTGTCACCCTGGAAGCTGCAAACATCCACTTAATCAAGAGGAGCACTGTGGGCTGCTGCCCTATAAGATAGTCCTGCTTGTGTTGAAACTATAGGCCTCAACCAAGCTCCAGGAGCCAAGGTCCTACTATATTAGATCAGCATGTGCTACCATCAGCTGGAGAATATGCTGAAGGCATAGCCCCTTATAGGCAGCAACAATGTCATGGCAAAGCTGTGTACTCTGCCTCCATCTGCTGGCAAGGTGACATAAACCTATACATGTGTTTGGAGTGGTCTAGTAGGATGGTGATGAAATACTATTTTCTGTTTCTTCATGTCTGCTTGAAGCACTTTTGACTTAAGACTTTTTAACTACAAATGACCACAATTTAATTCAATTTAATTTGAAGTCTTATAGGTCGGTCTATCCCAGTTGGTTCAGAACAAATAATATCAGTTGATAATATTTAAAATCAACAAAATACATATATACAATTTCAATATCCATTTATGTATCAAAATACAAAGTTTTTAGAAAGCAAAAAGTACATAAGTTTCTAAAACTATTATATCCTCAGGAAAACAATTCCAATCTAAAGTGGCCTGATAGCTAAACAGTTTGTCGTAGACTCATGTAAATCATACCTCCTAATAAATATCGCTCATCTGATCCAAGCAATCTAGCTAGCTCGATTATGAAAATTAGCAACATAACAGAGGTTCAAGAGCTAAACTATTTAAAAAAAAACTAAACATATTAATTTAAATCTAAAGCATAGTTACTCACCTGTAGCAGGTGTTCTCCGGGAACAGCAAAAATAAGTCCTCACATATGGGTGATGTCATAGATGGAGCCCGCATGAGAACGCTCCCCAGCTTCCATAAGAAGCTTCTGGAGCTCTACCATGCATGCGTGCGTGCCTGCCTTCCCGCCCGAAGGAGCCATCTTACCTCAGTAGATGACATAGTTTAACCAAAAACAATGACAACTCTACAGGGAAGTGGGAGGGTAGTGAGATCTTATTCCTGCTGCCCTTTCGCCAGGAACAGCAGGAATGAAGTCCTCACATATGGGACTCCCAAGCTACAAGCTACCAATAAAGTCTGTACAATGAGCCCAACGGGGCAACCAACAGGAGAAGAGAGAGAAACAACACTGAGAGAAACAGAGTAATCTCTGTCAGGGTTCCAATGAGTCAGCGCTCGTTGCGGACGTCAGCATTAGGAAGACTCTATGGTAGCCTGGACGGACAGAAGGGCTGGTGGGAAAAAAGCTGAATCTAAGTCCCAAACAGGTGCTGGAGTGCAGCTTGGCTGAAGTTGCTGTCACACTGGGTATCGCCATCCAGACAGTAATAGGCTGTGAAGGTGTGGACCGAAGACCACATAGCAGCTCGACAGATCTCCACAGTGGAGACAGAGTGCAAATTCACCACAGAAGCAGCCACAGCTCAGAAGTTACGTGCCATGACATGACGTTCCAGGCTCAGACCACATGGGCATAGGCAAAGGAGATGTAGTCTGCGACCCAAACTGACAGGGTCCGTTTCAAAATAGCCACCCCCAGCCTATTGAGGTAAAAAAAAAAAAAGACAAAGAGCCGGGTAGAATGCCGATAAGCTTTCGTCCTTTCCAAGTAGAAAGCCAAGGCTCTCTTACAATCCAATGTGTGTAGCATGGCCTCAGCCCTAATGGCATGAGATCTGAGAAAAAGGTGGGTAGTACCACCGACTGGTTAAGGTGGAAGGATGAAACCACCTTAGGAAGGAATAGAGGATATGTCCAGAGGACTACCCTGTTCTGGTGGAACCTAGTGTAGAGTGGATGGATCACCAGAGCCTGCAGATCACTAACTCGGTGGGCCGAAGTAATTGCCACTAAACACACCACCTTCCAGGTGAGGAACTTGAATAAGCAAGAACTCAGTGGTACAAAGGGAACAGTGAGGAGCTGCCCTAGCACAACACTGAGATCCCATGCCATGGGCAGAGGCTTGACCGGGGGGAGGGGGGGGAGGGCCTTGAGAGCAGGAGGCCTCTCATAAAACAGCCTATGAGCGGATGTGTGGAGAGTTTACCATCACAGCCAAGGTGGAATGCCACACCACACTCAAGTGAACTCGAACAGAGCTAGATTTGAGACTTGAGTTGGAAAGGTGAAAGAGGTACATCAGCAAAGCCTCCACAGTGCACGAAAAGGATCTAGCCCTTAGTCCGTGCACCAGACCGAAAATCTGCACCATTTGAAGGTGTAGGTATGGCATGTGGAATCCTTCCGAGAAGCAAGGGGCACATTCTCCACATCCGCAGGACGATGAAGTTCTGCAAGAACTACCCGCTCAGCATCCATATCATTAGGGCCAGGGAGCGGATGTTGGGGTGAAGAAGGGTCCTGCAAGACAAGATCCAGGGCAAAGCCCAGTCTAAAGCTTTCGTTACGACAGTCTGAGCAGAAGGGGAAACTACGGCTGCCTGGACCAGTGCGGTGCGAGGAGTATCATGGAACCCCTGTCCACCAGAAGCTTGAACAGGGTCTTGGCCATAAGTGGAATCGGTGGAAATGCACAGAGTAGGCTCTCACTTCAGTTCAGCAGGCAGGCGTCAGAGGCTAACCGATGGTCGCTCAGAATCCTGGAGCAGAACTGCGCCATCTAGACGTTGCCCTGAGTAACAAAGAGGTCGATGCAGGGGGTGTCCCCACATCTAGAAGATGCTGCTTGTGACCTCCCTGTTGAGGATCCACTCATGTGGCTAAAGGACTCTGCTGAGATGGTCCGCCAGAACACTGAACTCCTCGGGCAGGTAAATGGCTCTGAGAACCATGCTTTGGGATGTGGCAAACTGCCAGAGGCACACAGCTTCCCAAACACAGAAGGTACAAGCCTGTGCCACCCTGCTTGTTGACGTAAAACATCACCACTTGATTGTCTGTTTGGATAAGGACTATTTAGTTGGCCAATTGAGCCTGGCATGCCCAAGGTTCACTTGCAATGGCACACAGCTCCAGAAAGTTGGTCTGATGCAGGCTCTTCTGTGACATCCAGAGGCCCTGTATGCACTGCCCATCCAGATGGGCTCCCCAGCCAAGCTTGGAAGCCTCCATGGTCAGTGTATGATAATACAGAGGGGGCTGGAAGGGGAGACCCCTGAGCAGGTTCTGTGGTTGCAGCTACCAGGACAGAGAATTTTAGTGGTGGGGTGACAACCACTCTGTCCTTGAGGCAGTCGGTGACCTGACACCATTGGGTGCTCAAGATCTACTGTCCTTGTCACATTTGCAAGTGAGTCAAGGGAGTGACATGACCGTGGAGGCCATGTGGCCGAAAAAGCAACGCATATAATCCACTATAGTGCAAGGGCTGCGCTGGACGTCATGGACTATCATGACGAACTGCTGCATCAAATCCAAAGGTTTGAGCTAGTGGTATGGAGGAGAGCCCCGATGAACTCAAGTCACAGAGGGCTGAAGGTGAGACTTTTGGTAATTGATCACAAAGCTCAGATGTTGCAGCACCTGAATGGTGAGCCCTGCCAACTAACTTCATCTGGTGTTGTGCCCTTTATCAGCCAGTCATCTGGGTAGGGAAGACTCCCAGAGTCCAGAGGAAGGCGACAATGATTGCCAGACATTTTGTGAAGACCCATGGGGCTGACACTAGGCCGAGGGGTAATGCACAGTAAGCACGGTTACTTACCTGTAACAGGTGATCTCCGGAACAGCAGGAATTAGTCTTCACACGTGGGAGACGTCGCCGACGGAGCCCGCACGGGAATGCTCCCCAGCATCCAATCAGAAAGCCTTTGGGAGCATCCCCCGCGCCTGCGTGGTGGCTTCCCCCCCTTCCTACTGCCTCTCCCCAGTTTAGTTTCATAGCTGAGCCGGAGAGGAGAGGAAGGAATAGAGAAAAAAGAGATACAACTCCTAGGGGAGGTGGGCGGGTTGTGAAGACTAATTCCTGCTGTTCCGGAGATCACCTGTTACAGGTAAGTAATCGTGCTATCTCCAGGAACAAGCAGGAATGAGTCTTCACACGTGGGGACTCCCTAGCTAAGGATGCCCGGGGAGATCCCATAAGCGCAGCCCAGGACGGGATGGAGGGCAGGAGTTGAATAGAGGAACAGCGAATCTAAAGACTACGGAGGAAAGTCTTTAGAGTGCAGAACAGGTACCATTAAGATACAGCAAAAAAAAACCCAGGCTACGGGAGTAGTCAGAGGGGTGCATGAAGAGAATCATTAAGCATTTAATGAGTAAATGACCTAGTACCATATAGAGCTTACCGGCCATTAAGTTTTAATGAATTAATGGTTTAGAACCCTGTACAGCTTACCCACCGGGTTGTCGGAAGTAGTCCTGTGATGAAGGCGCTGTAGACGCAGTAGCGAGGTCATCAAGGAAACTTCACTGCAGCGAGGAGGAAGTTCCAAATCCGGAAGGCCATGAGATCCAGGCGTCAGCTGGGTCAGGAGAAGGACGGCAGGTCTTCCAGGGGGCTTACGGCAAGCTGAGCACTCCCTTAGGAGTAGAGTCCATAACTCAGAGGACTAACAGTGGAAGACAGGCCGAACTAGAGAGCCTATCCCGGAGAAGAGTAGAGGTGTACCCTGGAGCAGAAGGGGTACACAGTCCGCCCTAGCAAGAGATAGGGAGACAAGGGTCCGGACCTCCGGGAGGAGGACCTAACTGAAAAAGGAGCTGTTGACTTCACAGCAGTGGGGTACCACCAGTCCGCGGGCCGATCGGGGAATAGGCAGGCGGACTGGACGGACCCCCGGGGGGGGGGATGAGTACCGGCCATAGGGGGAAAAAAGGCGGTAGGACACAGGTACTGTGGGCATCCCCCAATAGGCGCCTGTCAAGCAGGTGATATCTAGTATATCTAAGCCGGTGGACATGGGGACGCCCCCTCCGGTACTAACGCAGGTACGCCGGGGGGCCTACCTCCATGAGCAGCACCCTGGTAAAGCGGATCTGCCATCGATCCCCAGAACGTCCACCTGGAGAGGTGGCCTCAAGATCCGTCAGGGGAGGGATCTTTTCCGGAGGGCAAGGGCAGATCGGCGAGCTAAGAGCGCGGCAGCGTGGGGGACGGAGGATAGCATCAGTCCGGTAGAACGCCGCAGGGGTTGGAGGCCCTATATGTGTCCCCAGGACTTGCACGCAGAACTTGTCCCCCGCACAATCGGGGGACATGAGGGTATAGTCCCTGGTGAGTACTGGGGGACTATAGCGGCTGGAAGGGGAATTCCGGTACGGAAGCAATCAGCAAGAGAATACTGGCTGAGAGGGGTTCGGGGACGTACCGAAGAGTAAGTAGGGTGACCGTGGGCCATAGCTATCACGGCATAAGGTGGTCTCCCTTTCCCACGGAGGAGAATACCTGAACCCCTAGATAAGTCCCCGAACCATTTTCCAAATCAACGAGCCCCAGAGTAGAGCTCGATTCTAAACTTCTGGTAAGGAGGTTAAGTGCCGGCAGCCGCCCACCTGAGCCTAAAAATGCTTAGTATGAGAGTCCTGGCGCGGGCCCGGGGACATCAACCCGGGGTGAGAGGTCCCTTGCTTGGGCGCGCCTGGAGGGTGGGCGGAGGGCTGACATTTCCTCTTCCTAGGGAAGGGGGGTCTGGAGAGGCGTTTACCACCGCCGGGGGGGAGCCGGGCCCTAGGCTGGCTGCTAACTCTGGGAAGGTTAGCGAAGCACTGTGCGACCTGACATAAGGCTTCGCTATTGAAGAGGTGATCTCCGTCGCAGGGAGAATTACCCAGGTTGTGCTGTGCCTGTCTACACAACTCGGACGCCTGCAATCATGCTGTACGGCGTGCTCTAATGGCAACAGCAGAGGCTCTGCTGACCGACCGGAAGGAGTCCAGCGAAGCATGAGAAAGGAACCCGGAGATATTCCTGCAGTGATAAAGAAGCAGGGAATAGTCAAAGGCCTTGGTTGCAGATACGAAGGTGGATAACCGAGATAACCTCTCGGTGACCTCCCGAAACGACAGACTCATAAAATATATATGAAATAATTCTGGCCGCCAGCATAGACGTTTGGAAGGCTTGACGTCCTAGAGTATCTAGCGTCTTCGAGGCGTGGCCTGGAGGGCGAGAAGCATGCTTCTCCTTGCTTCCGGCCTTCCTCAGCGCCGATTCCACCACAATGGACCGATGTGGAAGCTGGTGCTGCCGAAATCCCGGGGACGGAGGCACCCGGTACAGAGCCTGCATCTCAGACGACGGCGCCGGAACCCTCAAAGGCGACCGCCAAGCCCCCAGCAGGAGATCCTGCAGGGAGGGATGCAGAGGAAGCATCACGGCTGCCTGTTCCGCAGGGCCTGGGCTCGGGTCCGGGATAGGGATGGCCAGCAAGTCTGCCATGTCAAGGAGAAAATCCTGAAAAGGCGGCTCTGCCGGAGCAGTTATGGCGGGAGAGGCCGCCAGGGCACTAAGAGGCCACTCGGGCCGATGCCCGCTGGGCAGAGGAGGGGACCAACCGACCCGGATCGGGGCAGTCAACATGGCGTCGTCGGCTCCTGGAATTGATTCCAAGCTAGGCATCGAAGGGGTCGATGGCCCCGACGGCGCCGCAGGAATCGGCCTCGGCCTCGGCCCCGAACCCGGGGGCGGCGCTTCCCCCCGTGACTGGAGCGAATCCGCGGCTGCCGGAGGGCAGGGGCCAGCGGTCTCTGCTCTGCGCTGTGGGAGGGGTCAGGGGCCAATCCCGAGACGTGCCGTGGCCAGGCTTTCAAGGCTGGACAACGACTCCAGGCTGGGCATCGAACCGAGCGAGATCGACTCCTTCCGAGGACCCCGGCGGGAGCGACCGCGCCAGTGGTGGAGATCCCGGAGCGCGGATCGGAACCGCGCCGACCGGTGCCGCGAGCATCAAGGGCCCCTGAGGACGGTGCTCGGAGGAGGGGGGCATCTGACGCCGGCGCCGATGTCGATCGGCGGGCGCTGCCCGATGCCGGGCCCCCTCTCGAACCCATCCTACCCGGAGGGAAAAACTGCCGGGGCATACGGCCCGTCCCCGAGGGGAGCCAGGTCACCCGACGACGAGTCCCTGCGGGGGGAAGTGCAAGGCCCCTGCGGTGGGATCGAGGCGATCGAAGACCCCGAGGCCCCTTTTCCAGGAAAGGGTGGGGCCCTCGACGGCCACGTCGATGCCGGGGGGTCGCCCGTGTGCTGGTCGACACACCCCGAGGTCCCCGGGGAAGGTTGATGGTGGTTCCTTGAGCTCGACGCCCCTGCCGTCGCCGGCGGAGTGGCACCGCTCAAAACCGGTACCACCCTTGCGCAGGGCTGGGGTACCGGCGACCCAGCTCGGGTCGAAGCGAGCGGCTCCGAGGGGAGTGAGGCCAGGAGATCATCCCCGGCGAGGGGTGGAACCATCGACGCTGGCGCACTCGAAGCGGGTACCGCCTCCGCGCATGGCCGGAACGCAGGGCCAGGCTGTGTCGAGCCGATCGGCCCCAGAGGTGCCGAGGGCAGCGGCTGGCGATCCCAGGTGGGGAGCGGGTTACTCGACGCCCACGGGTCAGCACCGCCCGAAGCGGATACTACCCCCTTAGGGACGCCATACCGGCGCGAGTCGGTCGGCCCCGGAGGCGCCGAGGACCGCTCGACACCGGCGCCGACGTCGAGGGGTCGGTACCACTCGTAGCGGGTACCACCCCCGCGCATGGCAGTGATGGAGGAACGCCCGGCTGGACCGAGTCGATCGGCCCCAGAGGCGGCGAGGACAGCAGCCGACGATCCTCGGTGAGGAGCGGAACGCTCGACACCGACGCCGGGGAATCGGCACCGCTCGAAGCGGGTACCTCCCTCGGGCATGGCTCGGGAATGTTCTGTGAGGAGCGAACCTCAGGAACATTCCCAAAACCCCATAAATGCTTTGGAGCCCGAGGACTCCCGCCGGGGTATATTAGCCAAGGGGGACTTGAGGGGTCGGCTGGAGCTGTCGCCATGCCGCGCATGAGACTCGCCCCTCAAGACTCGGCTAGTCTTAACAGACTGTTGTGTGGATACCTGATCCTGGAGAGAAGAACAACCCGACGACCGCGCGTTGGGCGCGAAGACATCGTCGAGGGATATCCGAAAAAGGGAGGGTCTTCTCCCGACACTGTAGCCCGGGGGATCCGGGAAAGAAGGGTCAGGCCCCAAACAGGAGAGGCACCAGGCATTGGAGTCCAATTGGAAAATTAGGTCCCCGCAATGAGGGCACTGCTGGGGAGAAGAAGGCTCCATGCTGTAAGCCCAGTAGGACTCGGCGCCCAGAGGGGAGGGTCCCTCCAGGCGACCAAAAATAAATGAAATTTAAATGAAAATTAATTGAAAAGAAAGAAAGAAAGGGGCACGGAGGTGCCACCGTCGGCGGGAAAAAGCCGCGACTACAGAAACAAGAACAAAGGAAAAAAATTTCTGCGGTGGCAGGAGGGACGTCCTGCCTGCTCCGCGGAAAACGAAAAACTGGGGAGAGGCAGTAGGAAGGGCGGGAAGCCACCGCGCAGGTGCGGGGGATGCTCCCAAAGGCTTTCTGATTGGATGCTGGGGAGCATTCCCGTGCGGGCTCCGTCAGCGACGTCTCCCACGTGTGAAGACTCATTCCTGCTTGTTCCTGGAGATTTGATAACGCTGTCCACTGAGCATGAAGCAGAGGTACTGCCTGTGAATGGGGTGGGTCAGGTTGTGAGTATGCACATCTTTGAGGTCCAAAGTAAGTCTTCCCATTGCAGGTAAGGCAGCAACGTTCCCAGGGAGACCATTTTGAACTTTTCCTCCACCAGGAACCAGTTGAGGTTTCATAAGTCCAGTATGGGCCTGAGCCCGCCTGTTTCCTTGGGAACCAAGTAGCAAAGGGAATAGAACCCCTTCCCAGCCTGTGCTAGTAGCACCAGTTCAATGGCAAGATCAGTTAGAAATATAGAAACATAGAAATATGACAACAGAAAGAGACCACATGGCCTATCTAGTCTGTCCTCCCATATCAACTACAACAGTCCCTTTTTTACCTTTAGAGATCCTCTGTGTTTGTCCCATGCTTTTTTGAATTCAGTTACTCATCTCATCTCTACCACCTCCACTGGGAGACTATTCCATGGGATCCACTACTCTTTCCGTAAAGAAATATTTCCGTATATCACTCCTGAATCTATCTCCCTTCACCCTCATCCCATGTCCCCTCGTAGCAGAACTTGCTTTTAATTGAAAGAGGCTCTCTCCCTGAACATTTATGCCAGAGGTATTTAAACATCTCAATCATATCACCTCTATCCCGCCTTTCCTCTAAAGTGTACATATTAAGATCCTTAAGTCTGTCCTCATATGCTTTATAATGAAGATCACTAATCATTTTAGTAGTCACCCTCTGCACCGACTCCATCCTGTTCACATCCTTTTGAAGGTGCGGTCTCCAGAATTGCACACTATACTCCAAATGAGGTCGCATCAAAGACTTATACAGAGGCATTATCACCTCCTTTTTTCTGCTAGCCATTCTTCTCCATATGTACCCAAGCATCCTTCTAGCTTTTGCCGTCGCCTTTTCTACCTGTTTAGCTACTTTAAGATCATCCGACACAACCACGCCTAGGTCCCGCTCTTCTTTAATGGACAATAGTACTTCACCCCCTATATTATATTGCTCCCTTGGATTGCTGCAGCCCATATGCATGACCTTACATTTTTTAACATTAAATCCCAGCTACCAAATTCTAGACCATTCAAGCTTAGCTAGATCCCTCCTCATGTTATCTACACCTTCCTGGGTGTCTACTCTATTGCAGATTTTTTTTTATCATCTGCAAAGCGGCAAACCTTACCCGACAGCCCTTCCGCTATATCACTAACAAAGATGTTAAAGAGCCACTTAACCCTCCATTGCCTCAGGTACACTTAGATTTTGAGCCCTTCGGGGACAAGGGAATAAAAAAGTACCTGTTAGTATATATGTGTAAAACCGCTCTGATGCGTAAGTAAAGGGCGGTATATCAAATGCCTAAACCATAAACCATAACCATAAAAAGAATCGGACCAAGGACAGATCCCTGGGGCACTGGTAACATCCTTCTCCTCAGAGTGAGCTCCATTTACCTGTACTCTTTGTTGCCTCCCACCCAACCAATTTCTAACCCAAGCAGTAACTAGGGTGCTCAGTTTGTTTATAAGTCGCCTGTGAGAAACAGTGTCAAAGGCTTTACTGAAATCTAAATACAGTATGAACCTCCTGCTGGAGTATCAAGAGGGTATTCCCCTGGAAAGAATGGGGGCAGATAGCTGTGCAAAGTGCAACAGGTACCCATTCTGGACAATTTTTAGCACCAAAGAGTTGTTTGTTATAACGGGCCATCTGTGATCAAAGTGAATCAACCGTCCCCCACTTCACTGGATATGAGAAGATGGGCCATGCTCCTCAGGAAGGAGTCAAAATCCCCCTTCTGGCTGCAATTGTGGGCAGGCTGAGGTTTCTGAGGCTTCTGGTGGCGCTGTTCTGGTTCTTTTGTTGCCCTGGCTGAGAACCTTGGTAGGCCTGATAAGGTGGATGCCCCTCGTAATATCTCCATTTATGCGGGTAGAAAGCCTTTTTCCCTGCAGACGTCTTCTTGGCAGGGTCTGCAGTTTTCCCTGAGAGGTGGTAACTGCTCCATCTCCAGTTCTCCCACCTTGTCCTCCATGAGTTTTCCCAAATACATTTTTGCCTCAGCAGAGGACATCTGCAAGTTTGTCCTAAACCCACTGCTCGAGGTCGGAGGACTGTAGCCATGCCAGGCATTGGGCCGCAAAGCCCACAGCAGCTACCGTGTTCACAGATTCAAACACATCATAGGCAGCTCTACTCACGTATTTTGAGCAGTCTTTCCCCTTGGTGACCAGGCTACAGAACTTCTCCAGATGCTCCAGGGGCAGCAGGGCAGAGAATTCGGAAACATCTCCCATGATGTTCTTCAAGCACATTGCCATGTAGAACTGAGAGGAAAAGATTTGTGCCATCAGCATTGATATCTAGTAGCATCTATATCCAAAGCCATCGAGGGTACGGGCCACCTCCTTCCCAGTGGGGACTGAGGAGTGGGTCTTGGAGCTTTTAATGCACCTCCTAGTTGACTCCACCACCATCAAGTTGTGGGGCAGCTGAGGCTTTTGAAACCCAGGGCTCTCCTGGACTTTGTACAAAGCATTCAGCCTGCAGCTAATAGGGAGCACCATCAAAGGATTCTCCCACATCCTGAAGAGCAGGAGTTGGAGGATGTGGTAAATCGGCATGGTGATGGCCTCCTTTGGTGGTGAAGGGTACTGTAAGATTTCTAATTCTTCAGCCCTCAGTTCCTCCTCAACCTTGAGGGTAAAATGGAGGACCTTCACCATGTCCCAGACAAAACTTATGGAATGAGATGTTCTCGGACGGGAACTTGCAATGCTCGTAGGGTGGTGAAGGATCAGATGAGATATTCAAATCTCAGTCCGAGACCAGGGATGATTCCTTGGTCTCCCAATCCTCGTATTCTGAGTCGGTTAGAAAATCAAAGTACCGACAGGTTTCCTCCCGATGCTCCTGGTGCTTGGAAAGGGACAACGGTGTCTGGAGCTCCCGATGCCAATGGTGTGGTCCCTTGGACCTAGAGGCACACGGTGGAAAGATCATCATCAGCGCAAACAGCAAATCTGGGGAGAGTGTGGGTTTCAGGGATAGGTTGCACCACCATCAGCAGTGCTGCTGCCGGCATCAAGGTACCCGAGGGCATCAGCGACCTCGCAGCCTAAGAAGAGAGGAACACAACCAAAGTTCCTTTCCAAGGCCTTCATGTGCTCAGCCAGGAGTGCCATTTTGGATATGGCTGGAGCCAGGGCAGTCACCTCGGCCTTTGATGCCAGCTCCCTTGTTGGGGACTCCTCAACGGTAACTGCATAGGGTGCCGCCAATGGCCCACCGGGAAGGCAACTCCTCATACCGGGGCAGCTTGGAATGCTGCTCCCAGCCCTCACCCTCAGAATCATGTTGAGGGGAGCTTTGATGTCGGTGCCCTTGGAGTTTCCCCCAGCTCTTGGCAGCACCCTTTGACGTTGATGGGGCAGAGGACCGTTCCTACAGGGGGCCTGTCTTCTCAAAAGATAGCCTCTGGTCCATGCCACCACAGCCCCTTGGCTTTAAATGAGCTTGAGTGCCGTGCTGAGCATCTTGAGGGCATTGATGCCAATACTGCATGCTCTAATGACCCAAGCAAAGACTCCCATTGTTTCTCTTGGTCCTCAAGGCCCTTTCGGGTCATGTGCAAGCTCAATGTGCAGGTGGAGGGCTCATGGTTGGGCCCGACACACTGTATGCACCAGTTGTGGTGGTTTGTTACAGAGATGGTGCAGGCACACCAGGTGCATTTTTTAAAGCCACTAGCTGGCTTTGACATGTTGGGGGAAGACTGCTTCTGCCAAATCAAAGAACGCCAATGTCCTGGTCGACATAAGGGAGAAAACCCCATGCGACAAAAAACCCAAAAAGAAAAAAGGAATTGGAAAAAAAAACCCACTCTGCCGAGGCTCAGACGCTCCCGTCGACAGGCAGGAAAGGTGAGGACCGAAATGATACCAAATGACTGAGAAAATAACAAAAAACCTGCAAGGGATAGGGATCACACTTTTCCGTGATCAGACGGATGTCTGAAGGGCTCTGCGGAAAAGAGGTAAGATGGCTCCTTCGGCCAGGAAGACAGGCATGCATGCATGGTGGAGCCTCCAAAAGCTTCCTATGGAAGCTGGGGAGCGTTCCCATGCAGACTCCATCAGTGACGTCACCCATATGTACGACTTCACTCCTGCTTGTTCCCAGAGAATGTTGTTTTTAACAGTAAGCAAGTGTAATTGATGTAAAAGAGAAGAGACAGCTACACGCACAAAGAACTATGGTACTTTGTTCCAGTTAAGAATTTGAAATCTGTCTTTTTTTCCGACAAAGGGGGCAGCAAAGGCCATACAGCTGCCGCACAAAGAACCCTCCCCCCCCCCCCCCCCCGCACCATGGTATGGGCTTCCTTCACAATAAGGATGATGTAAGTGAAAGAAAAACATAAGTAGCCCTCACAATCCCTTCAGGAAAAATGGTGACACAAGGAGAGCAATGTAGATGGGTATCTATATGGGTAAAACGGCAATTTGAAATTTTCCACTCTGTGTACAGGTAAAAGCATGTGTGGTTTTTACAGCATTTGTACTTTTACTTGCATTCAGTGGAGTTAGGAGGATTGTTACAACATATATGGTTTTGTATTTCAAAACTACTTGCATTGTTTTAGTCAGAAAAAGTCTCCACAACATAGATCCAAGCCTCTGCAGATACCTTTTTTTTTCCCGAAAAGATTTGGAGTGAGGGTAGTACCCACAAGTGGGCTCAAGACCAAACAATACATCTTTGAAGTGACAATTACAAACATTCCAGTGGGGCCCTGTTATCAACAGCAGCAGCTCGGCCATCTACACTGAGTGCCCATTTAGGGGAACACTTGCCCTGCTGAAGGTAAAATAAAGCACAGTTACTTACCTGTAACAGGTGATCTCTGGGAACAGCAGGAATTAGTCCTCACATATGGGTACGTCGGTACCGACGGAGCCTGCGCGGGAATGCTCCCCAGCTTCCCAGAATGAAAGCTTTTGGGGCATCCCACAGCACATGCGCGCTGCCTTCCCGCCTTTCCCACCAACTCACCTCAGTTCAAGTTTAAAGCTGTGACAAAAGAGAGAGAGAGGAAAGGAAAGACAAAGAGAGAGATACAACTCCTAGGGGAGGTGGGAGGGTTGTGAGGACTAATTCCTGCTGTTCCCAGAGATCACCTGTTACAGGTAAGTAACTGTGCTATCTCCAGGAACAAGCAGGAATGAGTCCTCACATATGGGGACTCCCTAGCTAAGATGCCTGGGAGATCCCCAAGGGTATGAGACCCTGAAGGGTTCCTCGTCTTCCTATGGATCTCAGGCATCCATTCAGGGAAGGAGGACAGGAGTTGTTCAAGAATGGAACAGGTGTCTGAGGACAGCCTGACCAAACAAGGCATCCGGCGGGAGTCCTTGCCCAAACAGTAATGGGCTGTGAAGGTATGAACCGAGGCCCAGGTGGCTGCTTGACAGATCTGGTCGATGGACACAGAATGAAGATGAGCCATAGAGGTGGCCATGGCCCTCACATTGTGAGCTGTTACATGGCCCTCCAGAGAAAGGTTCTTACTCTGGTAAGCAAAAGAAATACACTGAGCAATCCAATTGGACAGTGTTCTCTTAGAGACTGGAAGTCCTAAATGAGAAGGATCAAAAGCAACAAAAAGCTGGGAAGACTTTCTATGTTGCTGTGTCCTGTGTAAGTAAAAAGCAAGAGCTCTTTTACAATCTAGAGTATGAAGGTTCCTCTCTGCACTGGATGCATGAGGAGCTGGAAAAAAAGACAGGTAAATATACCTCTTGATTAAGATGAAAAGGTGAGACCACTTTAGGCATAAAGTGAGGATTTGTCCTAAGGACTACCTTATCATGATGAAACCTTGTATAAGGTGGATTAGCCACTAAGGCCTGCAGTTCACTGATACGGCGAGCAGAAGTGATTGCAATAAGGAAAATAACCTTCCAGGAAAGAAATTTCAAGGAGGCAGTGGCTAAGGGTTCAAAAGGTGGCTTCATAAGCTGACCAAGAACCAAATTTAAGTCCCATGCCACCGGAGGAGGTCGAATGGGAAGTTTAGTTAAAGTTAGGCCTCTCATAAATCTTGCAATAAGAGGATGAGAGGAAACAGGTTGTCCATTGACAGGCTTAAGGGATGCTGCAATAGCACTTAAATGGACCCTTACTGAATTTGTCTTAAGGCCTGCATTGGAAAGATGCAGGAGATATTCCAATAGAGAATTCACAGGAAGTGCCAGAGGGTCAAGACCCTGTTGAGCACACCAAATGGAAAATCTTTTCCATTTAAAAGCATAGGAACGCCTAGTGGAAGGTTTCCTGGAAGCATGGAGGATATCCTTCACTTGCTGCGAAAGATTGAAGTCTTGAAGGTCTAGGCCTTCAGTAACCAAGCTCTGAGGTGAAGGGACTTGGGGTTTGGATGCCACAGTCCCCTCCTCCTGAGACAGAAGGTCTGGAGCAGCTCCCAAGTCCAGGGAGGGGGCTTGGGAGAGATGCAGAAGTAGAGGGTACCACACTTGGCGTGGCCAGCGTGGAGCTATGAGGATCATAGATCCTTGATCCCTCTGAAGTTTGAACAGTCTTGGGAATCAAAGGAATGGGTGGAAAGGCATACAGGAAGTCCTGACCCCAATGGAGGAGGAAGGCATCCTTGGCCTGAACTCCCTGACACGGAATTCTGGAACAGAACCTGGGAAGTTTGGCATTCCACGGACTTGCAAATAGGTCTATGTCCGGGGTTCCCCATTCCTGGAAGATTCTGAGTACCTGATCCATGTGCAGGGACCATTCGTGTGAAAGCAGAACTCGACTGAGTCTGTCTGCCCAAGAGTTTTGAATCCCTGGGAGGTATACTGCCAGGATGGATTTGAAGCTCTCTGGCGAAGGCCCATAATCTTAGAGCTTCGTTTCAAAGCGACAGAGAGCCAGTTCCTCCTTGCTTGTTTATGTAAAACATGGCTACCTGATTGTCCGTTTGAATGAGGACTGTCTGGTGGCGGAGGAGGGTATGAAAGACCTTGAGAGCTAGGAACACTGCTCGAAGTTCCAAGAGGTTGATATGAAGAGAGGTCTCCTGTGGGGACCAAGTGCCTTGGGTGGAGAGGTCCTGTAGATGAGCTCCCCAACCTGTTTGGGAGGCATCTGTTGTGAGGATTGCTTGGGGCAACAAAGGTTGGAAGGGGGACCCCAGCAACAGATTTTGAGTGGACATCCACCATTGGAGAGATGTTTGGAGTTTGCTATTTGGTCTGAGAGAGCTCCTGAAGCTTGAGTCCACTGGGTGGACAAAGTCCATTGAGCTGCTCTCATGTGTAGGCAAGCATAGGGCACCACATGTACTGTGGAAGCCATGTGGCCTAGTAGCTGTAGCATCTCCCGGGCAGTTAAGTGGCTCTTTGACTGAATCTGGGAGGCTAACTGCACTAGACGTTGGCAACGAGCCTGGGGAAGATAGGCTCTTGCAGTAGCGGTGTCCAACCAGGCCCCTATGAATTCTAGAGACCGAGTAGGGGTGAGCTGAGACTTTGGGAGGTTTACTACAAGTCCCAGATACTGCAGAATGCGTCTGGTGCGGTCCAGGGAAATTTGGGGCTTCTGACTGAGATGGAGCTCGGATGAGCCAGTCGTCTAGGTAGGGGAAGACAAATATTCCCAGAGTGCGTAGAAATGCAGCAACTATTGCCATGCATTTGGTGAACACTCTTGGAGCAGAGGCTAGACCGAAAGGAAGCACTCTGTATTGGTAATGTTTTCCCTGGAACAGAAAACGTAGGAATTTTCTGTGGGATGGATGGATGAGTATATGAGTGTACGCATCCCTGAGATCTAGAGAACAAAGCTAATCCTGACTCTGTAGGTATGGAAGGAGAGTGCCTAAAGAAAGCATCTTGAACTTCTCCTTGCATAGAAACTTGTTCAATTCTCTGAGATCTAGAATGGGTCTGTATCCCCGTTTTCTTTGGAATGAGAAAGTAGGGGGAGTAAAACCCTGACCCCTGTTGAAGAAGAGGAACTTCTTCTATGGCCCTCTGGGCCAGAAGGGTGGTTACCTCCTGATCCAGAAGGTCGAGGAGAGATGTGGGAGAATTGAAATGTCTCACCATGGTGTAGGGAGGAAGGTCTGAGAAATGATGTTTGTAGTCCTCTCTGATGATGGAGAGGGACCACTGCTCTGATGTGATTTGCTCCCATCTGGGAGCAAAATGAGCTAACCTTCCTGGAATGGTGAGAGGTTCTGGCTGTTGTAGAGCCAGAAAGGTTAAGTTCTCTAGTATCAAGTCAAAAACCCTGAGGGGCTTGGGACTGCTGGGTTGCAGAAGCCCCTGCAGGTTTAGGCCTAGCCTGTTTAGGTTGTTGACGCTTAGTAGCAAAGCGACCTGTAGAAGATTGTTGACCAGAAGTGGAAGGAAATCTGCCCTTCTTGTAAAAAGACTTTTTAAAAGATTTTTTCTTGGCTGGAGTGGAGGTAGAAAGTCTATCCAGAGCAGCATTTTCTGCATCCATTTGAGTGGCTTTAATTTGCCACTCTTTGCCAAATAGATTTTCACCTGTACAGGGCAGATTTCCTAACCCATCTTGAACCCAGGGTTCTAGATCAGAAGCCTGGAGCCAAGCAATTCTACGAGCAGCTATGTCAATGCCTGAGGCTCTGCTGGCACCTTCAAAAGAATCAAAGGCTGCCCTGTTGGAAAACTTTGAAATATCTTGAGTATGCTTAAGCCAAAAGGAGGAATTCATCCCTTCTATCCTCTGGAATAAAAGGGAGAAAGTTGTGCAGCTTTTCTGCAACCTCCTTTAGAAACATACCCATATAAAAGGCTGTATGAATTGATTCTGGCAATAAGCATGCTAGCTTGGAAGATTTTTCTTCCAAAAGCATCCAAGGTCCTGCATTCTCTCCCTGGAGGAGTAGAAGAGTGTCTTTTGGTACTCTTGATCCTTTTCATAGCTGACTGCACCACAATGGAGTGGTGAGGAAGCTGAGTTTTTTGAAGTCCAATCTACAAGAATGAGGAGAAAGGGTGAGAGGAGTCTCCCACAATTCAATCAAATGTTCTTGAAGAATTTCATGAATTGGTAAGGTAACTGCCTCTCTAGGAACCTTAGAGTATCCCAAAATATCTAATTTTTTTGCTCTAGGTTCTTTTTCAGAGGTTACTGAAATAGATAGGCCTTTAGCTACTTCTATTATGAAGTCTTGAAAGGACAAATCCTCTGGAGGAGACATTCTCCTTTTTGGAGAAGGCGGCTCCTCAGGAAGAGTAACAGATACTTCAGGGGACTCATCCGATGAATCAGAATCATCAGAATCATCAGAAGAATCGAAGTATCGTCTGCTCGATTCCAAAGATCGATAGGCGTATCGATCGGTACCGACATCGGGTGTCCCTGGTACCGGGTCGGTACCGAGAAAGAGCCCAGGACAGGGGGCCGGAATTGGTATCCTGGCCGATGTCGATGCAGCCGGTACCGGCATCGAAGTTGGTACCGACAACGGAGCTTGTTGTGGTACCGACGGCGTCGCAGCCTTGATGAAAGCCAGTATAGCCTGCTGCATGGATTGCACAGTGTGATCCATGGACGCCACGACTGCCTGGATGTCGGTACCAGGAGATTGTGCCGGTACCACAGAGCAGTCTAACAGGTGATCGGTCGAGGCCGTGCCATCGATGTCAACCTGTAACCCCATAGGAGGAGCTTTGGAAGCCGGAGCTTCCCGCCGGGGTTGTTTGGCTGGGGCAGGATCCTCAAGGGCAAGCCCGGAGGCATCTCGATTCTTAGAGGGAGATTTGCCCTTCGAGGACCTGCTAAAAGTATGTTTGGTTACCTGAGACCCATCAGGAGAGGAAGACCTGGAAGATGTCGATGCCACCACCGGTGCATCCGTGGGAAACAGCACATGGAGCTTGGCTGCCCGGTTCTGTAAATAGAAATTACACTTACCTGGTAATTGAAGTTCCTGGAGGGTCCAGTTTAGTCCTCTACATCCGGGTAGTGCACCTCCTCCTGCAGCAAGGAGACTGGACCAATCAACTCTTTAGTACTGTAGCCTGCTTACTGTTGGAACTCCCATCAGCCCTCCAGTGAACTAGTAACAAAGCAGACTCAAGAAAGAATAGATTAAAGAAAAGGGAAAGAACCATAAAAATACCCCGAAATGAGTTACATAACCCCCTCCCCAAACGAGAGAGCTGAAACTCTGCACCTTGCCTCTGTTCCCGGTCCCGAAAACCGACAGGCAGCACAGAAGCAGATGAAGAACAATACCAAAATCCAACTTGAAGGAACGAAAACCCATGGAACAGTAACCCAAGGGTGGTGCTGCTGTTTTTTTTTTTTTTTTAAGTTCTCTACGATGGTACTCTTGGCAAAAAGCGAAAAGCCACTGACAGAATCCTAGAACGGATATAGCGCGCCGCCCAGACACAGTCGACACAGCAAAATCGGGCGGGAATGAGGACTAAACTGGACCCTCCAGGAACTTCAATTACCAGGTAAGTGTAATTTCTATTTCCTGAGCGGGTGTCCAGTTTAGTCCTCTACATCCGGGATGTACCAGAGCAGTTAACAGCGGGGGGGGGGGGGGGGGAAACATGGCTCGCGGCGCGCAGAACCGCCGACCCAAAACTAGTATCCCGAGCCGCCGCCACATCCAAACGGTAATGTTTACTAAAGGCATGGAGAAAGGACCACGTCGCCGCCCTGCAAATCTCCAGCGGTGGAACCAGACTGCGCTCAGCCCAAGACGTGGCTTGTGCTCTAGTGGAATGAGCTCGCAATCCCACGGGAACAGCTTTCCCCAGCAGAAGATAGGCCGACGCGATAGCTTCCTTAATCCACCGAGAAATGGAGGCCTTCGCCGCCGCTTCCCCCTTTCGCGCCCCACCAAACAGCACAAACAAGCGATCCGACTTCCGGAAGGCCGCGGACACCTTCAAATACTCAAGCAGAGCCCGACGCACATCTAGCTTATGGAGGGCGGCATCAGACTTCGTAGACTCCCCTGGAGAAAACACTGGTAGCACCACTGATTGATTCATGTGAAAAGGGGAAACTACTTTAGGCAGAAAGGAGGGAACTGTCCGCAAAATCACCCGATCTGGAAGAAAGGATAAAAAGGGAGCTCTACACGAGAGCGCCTGAAGTTCGGAGATACGACGCGCCGAGCAAACGGCCACGAGAAAGACCGTCTTCAACGTCAAGTCCTTAAGCGAGGCATGGCGGAGGGGTTCAAAAGGCTCCCGAACCAACGCCTGCAGCACCAGGTTCAAATCCCAGGGCGGTAACATAACCCTGCGAGAGGGGCGTAACTGGAACACAGCCTTCAGAAACCGCCGAATGTCCACATGCGTCGCAAGAGGGATGTCCTGAATCTTGCCCCGATAGCACGCCAGAGCCGCAACCTGAACCTTCAAAGAACTCGCGGCCAGGCCCTTATCAAAACCGTCCTGCAAAAAACTAAGAATGACCGCTACTGACGAAGTTGCGGCCCGGACGGCATGCCGGGAACACCAATCTTCAAAGATCCGCCAAACACGAACATAAGTAAGGGATGTAGAAGACTTCCGCACGCGCAGTAGAGTGGAAATAACCGCCGGGGAATACCCTTTCTTTCTCAACCGAGCCCTTTCAATGGCCATACGGTAAGCGAGAACCGATCCACCTGAGGCATGCGTAGAGGCCCCTGCACTAGAAGATCCACCAGAGGAGGAAACCGCCAAGGCACGCCGTCGAGCAACCGTACCAGATCCGCGTACCAAGGCCAGCGGGGCCAATCCGGTGCCACCAACAAGACCTTTCCGATCAGAGCCCACGGCGGGAAGACATACAGAAGCTCGAACTCGGGCCACAGTTGGAGGAGCGCATCGATGCCCTCTGACATGCGCTCTCGCCTCCTGCTGAAGAAACGACCCGTCTTGGCCGACTGGAAAGTAGCCATGAGATCCATTATGGGCGGACCCCACCGGCGAACTATTTGAGCAAAAATCTGAGGGTGCAACTCCCACTCGCCAGCGTCTACGCGCACACGACTCAGAAAATCCGCCGTTACATTTTCTGTTCCGGCGATATGCGCTGCCGAAATGGCCAGGAGCCGCTGCTCCACCCAAACGAACAGCGCATCCGCCTCGACTTCCAGGGCAACGCTTCCTGTGCCGCCCTGCCGATTGACGTACACCACCGCTGTCGCATTGTCCGACAGAACACGAACTGCTCGACTCTGTACTGACGACTCGAAGGCTTGAAGCGCCAGTCTCACCGCCCGCAGCTCGAGACGGTTAATCGACCACAAAGCCTCCTGCGGAGACCACGTTCCCTGAACAAAGCGTCCCTGACAGTGGGCTCCCCAGCAGGAGAGAGACTCGCATCCCTGATGACCAGTAACCAGATTGGTTGTTCCAAGGGAACTCCCGTCCGAAGAGACTGCGGACACAGCCACCACTGCAACGCTATCCGAACCCGGCTGGGACACAATAACTGGTGATTGAGAGAATCCGACTGATTGGACCAACGACGTAACAGAGCACGCTGGAGCGGCCGCATATGGAACCGGGCCCACGGAACCACTTCCAGAGTCGACGCCATGGTCCCCAATACTCGGAGATACCACCAGGCCGACGGAGCGGGGTTCACCAGGAAAAGACGCACCAGCTGACGCAAGCCTTGTGCTCGGCGCTCCAGCAGAGAAACCACCCCCACTGACATATCGAAGCAAACACCCAGATATTCGAGATGTTGAGTGGGCACCAGATGGCTCTTTTGCACATTGATCACCCAGCCGAGACTCTGTAGGAGACGCACGACCTTGTCTGTGGCCTGCAAGCTCTCCTCCGCTGACTTTGCTCTTATCAACCAATCGTCGAGATAGGGGTGGACCAGAACACCGTCTCTGCGCAAGGCCGCCGGCAACTATCACCATCACCTTGGTGAAAATGCGAGGCGCTGTGGCCAGGCCGAACGGCAGTGCTTGGAACTGAAAGTGACCCCAGGGAAAAGCGAATCGGAGAAATTGCTGATGTGCGGCCCGGATAGGAATATGCAGATAAGCCTCGGAGAGGTCCAGAGAAGTCAAATACTCTCCCTGCCGCACTGCGACGATGACGGAGCGGAGAGTCTCCATCCTGAAATGAGGAACCCTTAGACAGCGGTTCACGCCCTTGAGATCGAGAATAGGATGCAAGGAGCCGTCCTTCTTTGGCACCACGAAATAAATGGAGTAACGACCGAGGCCGTGCTCGCCCGCAGGAACAGGAACGACGGCACCCAGCGCCAGGAGACGCTCCAAAGTAACACGAATGACGAATGTCTTCTGCGACCCCTTGCAGGGAGACAGAACGAAGGAATCTCTCGGCGGGACGGCAAATTCTAACGCATAACCGTCCCTGACAATGTCGAGAACCCACCGGTCCGTAGTAATATGGGCCCAAGAGGGAAGAAAGTTCCGAAGACGACCGCCGATAACTTGAACTCCCTCCGGAGCCCGCCTCATCTCATTGCGGTTTGCGACTAAAGGAGGAGGACGCACCTGAGGAAGTGACCGAAAATCCTCTGCCAGCGCCCTGGAAACCACGAAAGGACTGAGACCTAGACATAAACCTGCCTCGCTGGGAATTCCAGAGGCGGGTCGACCGAAACCTCCTAAAATCTCGAAATGGACCCCGAAATGCTGGGAAGCCTCTAACCGACTTGGGCTTATCCTCCGGTAGCCTTCCGCCCTTAGACTCCCCCAAGTCCTTTACCAACTTATCCAAGTCATCGCCGAACAGCAACTGGCCCTTAAAGGGAAGCTTGCTGAGACGAGACTTGGAAGAAGGATCGGCCGCCCAGTTACGCAACCAAATAGATCTGCGCGCAACCACCAACGAAGCCATACTATTCGCCATCGTACGGATCAAATCATAATGGACATCCGCCAGGTAAGTGGAACCCGACTCCAAGCGCGTGACCTCGAGCAACGCTTGCTGATCTAAGGAAGAACTCTGACACAAGTGCTGAGCCCATTGCAAAGAGGCTCTAGCTATCCAGGCCGCACAGATTAGAAGCCTGAAGTGACAAGGCATTGGTCTCGAATGCCTGTTTCAACAAACCGTCAACTTTCTTGTCCTGAATATTCTTCAAGGCCGCACTCCCTTCCACCGGGATTGTGGTCTTCTTCGTCACTGCAGATACTGCCGCGTCAACCCGAGGCGACTTAAACCTCTCTTTATCTGCATCCGCCAAAGGATAGAGACGACGCATCGTCCAGATCCCCTTCAAGCCAGCGTCAGGATGGTCCCACTCGGTCTGTATCATCTGAGCCACAACCCTGTGTACGGGAAACACCACTTGAGAATCCCGAACCGCCTGAATAAGAGGATCCTCCAACGCATCTGCCTCACCCGGAGCCGATAGATTGAGCGTCTGAAGTGCTTCTGTAATAAGAGGAACCAATTCCTCCCTACGAAACACCCGAACAATCCTAGCCTGATCTTCAGGGTCAGGAATTTCCCCTTCTTCAAGGTCATCTACACTGCCCTCAAGATCAGCATCCACGTCGAGGTCGGGCCCCTCGAAATCCTCTTGTACGAAGTCTGTAGAACGCGACCTCTTAGCCGACTTGGAGGCCGGTGCCAGCCGCACCGAGGCAGCCGGCAGAGACACAGGAGCTGAGGGGGAGGACTCAGGCCATTTGCCCAACTGCCCCAATTTGAACGCCTGATGCATAATCAGCACGAAATCCGGAGAGAAATGCGTTAGGGCAGAAGAAGCTTCACCTGGATCTACAAAAACCCCGGAACCATGAGAGCCAGGAGGAACAGGCGGCAACAGAGACGCTGGAGAAACGTCACTGCCCGCCGACAACGCAGAGTCCAAGTGCTCTGCCTGAGAACAGCCTTCCCTCTGATGATCCATCACAGAGGAGACTGTAGCGCAGCTTGCGCAGAAACCAGACGCAGACACGGACCGTCGACGCGAACCGCAGACCACACACTGCGGTTTGGCAGACATGAAGTATAGCAAACCCTCTTGGCGGCCCAGAAAAAGACACACAGAGAAGGGCAGCGCACACTGGGACAACCAAGGCTCAAATCAGTGATCCCAATCCCGACCAGCCAAAGCACTGAAACCGCGGGGCAGAAGTGTCCCGGTTTTATATCTGATTTGCGGGGGGGGGTTTTTTGTGGGGTTTTTTTTTTTTTTTGAAGCCCTACCGCAAAACAAGCCCAAACTAGGGGTCCAACTAAATCAGGAAGCAAAACGCCGCTAAAGCAACACGATGGACAGCCTGTAACGTGCTTTACTGCCAAAACCTGCCAGCCCAAAATGGCCGCCGCGATCGAAACACGCTGAAGAAGAAAAAGAAAAAAAAAGCGCCAAAACAAATGAAAAACAGACAAAGGCAAAGGACCGAAGACCAAAATCCCCTTTAAATCCGGAAAGGAGACACTTACCAGGTAAAGCGCCAAAAGAACAGACTCGTACTGCCGCTCAATCTGAAACGGAGCAGAGCAGAGAGCCTGTGCGCTGAAAGGCAGTTGAAGCGCCGGACCGCAGACGGTCTGCCAGGCGTCGTGCTCAGGGTAACAATCACTCGTGCAGCCCGCGAGCACAGAGATCCTGCCCCTGAATAGTCCTGGGGGAGCGATCACCACAGAATACTGAAACTGAACTGCCGGTAGGGAACCGGGGGAGAAGAGCAGTGCCGTTCAGCCTCCCCACCACTGAAATCCCCGTGTCTCTCCCAATTGAATTTTTTTTTTTTTTTTTTTTTAAAGGAGTACAGACCAAAGAAATAAACAGAAGGAAAAAGAAACCAAACTAGACAGGAAAAGAAACAGCTAATAAATATAGAAGTGAGCCTAGTTCCAGGCTCACACCACCTCCTGCTGCAAGGAGACTGGACACACTGGAGGGCTGATGGGAGTTCCAGCAGTAAGCAGACTACAGTACTAAAGAGTTGATTGGTCCAGTCTCCTTGCTGCAGGAGGAGGTGCACTACCCGGATGTAGAGGACTAAACTGGACACCCGCTCAGGAACCCTCGTTTAGACATTAGGGAGCAGGCTTGGCAATCCGGAATGGAGTGTTCAGGCCCCAAACATTTAAGACACCATTCATGGGTGTCTGTAACAGAAATTGTACCGCTACACTTAAGTGCATTTTTTGAAACCAGAGGCTGGTTTATCCATAGAGGAAACTTTCTTGTGGGCCTGTAGGCCTAAGAAAAGAAATACACTAAGGGGCTTGTTTACAAAGCCGCGGTAGCGGTTTGCGATCGTAATCAGAGCCGCGGCCCCATTGATTTCAATGGGGCCGCGGCTGCGATCGCGCTCGCGAACCACTACCGCGGCTTTGTAAACAAGCCCCTAAGTGAGGGAAGTATATATGTATGTGTATATATATATATTTATTTATTTATTTATTTGCAACATTTTTATATATCGCCACTTCCTAAGATCAGTGGCGGTTTACATTGAACATAAGTCGAAATACAGAGAACAAATGTGAAATACAAAGAAACAGTAGGTAACTATCAACAAACTATATACAGCTTTAAGCAACTTTGTATAGCTTATAACAGATAAAACTATTTACAGGTTAAAATATAGTTTACATATTTACAGGTTGTAGATATCAGTTCAGGTAGGTATGCGGGTAGGTGTAAATTTAGTAGAAGTAATGAAAATACAGATTGAATTATGGAGGATAGGAAGTCGTATTAGTATGACAATCTGTATTAGAATAATGTAGTGTGAAGAGGTGAGTTTTTAATTCTCTTTTAAACATTTGTAGGTCTTTTATTTCTCTAATCTGTGTCGGGAGATTATTCCACAAGGTTGGTGCTGTGTATGAGAAGGCGCTGATGCTTGTTGTATGTTTAGTCTTCCTTATTGAGTCAGGCACGAGGATGGTGTTGCGATTCGTTCTTCTTCTGGTTCTGTTATCAGGTGGGTTATGAATCAATGAGGATAGGTATGATGGGGCAATTTTATAAATTAATTTGAATGTGGTCAATATAATTTTATATTGGATCCTACTTGATATGGGTAACCAGTGAAGTGTATATAGTATCGGGGTTATGTGATCGGTAAGTTTTGCTTTGAATATTACTCGTGCCGTAACATTCTGGGCCATTTGAAGGATTTTTAAATTTTTCTTTGTTACTCCTTGCAATATACCATTACAGTAATCAAGGTGAGGGGTTATTAAAGCTTGAGTAATAGATCTAAAATCATTGTTCTCTAGTAGTGGTCTTAGTTGTTGGATTGATCTGAGCTTGTAATAAATGGTTTTGGATATTTTTTTAATGTGAGATGTAAAGCTAAGGGTTTTGTCAAGGGTGACTCCAAGATATTTGATTTCGTCTTTAACTGGGAGGGTAAGATTGAAGAGTTTGATTTCTGAGGGTGGGGTGAAATTCGTGTTTCTTGAGGTAAATAATACTTCTGTTTTTTTAAAATTTAGATTCATATTATTTGATCGAAGCCAGAGTTCAGCTTCAGTGAGGCATGATGTTAAAGCATCATATTTGGGATCAAGTGTGTTTATTGGGGAGAATAACAATGTCATCCGCATAAATATGATAGTTCAACTTATATTTTTGGAAAATGGTACATAAGGGTTGTAGATAAAGATTGAATAGGAGGGCGGATAGTGCAGAGCCCTGTGGTATTCCCTGTTCTTGCGGGAAGGTAGGTGATGACATTTGGTCAACTTGGACATATTGTGAACGGTCTGAGATGTAGGACTTAAACCATTTAAGAGTTAGTTTTTGTAATCCTAGCTAAGTCTTGATAAGAGTATGTTATGGTTTACACTATCAAATGCAGCGGATATGTCAAGAAATACCAGAATGAAGGCTTGCTTTGTGTTATCTAGACCTTTAATGACAGTGTCTAGAAGGGCAAGTAGTAAGGTTTCTACACCATGGAAGGGGCGAAACCCATATTGATGAACATCGAGGGGGGCAGATGTATCTATATAATCCTGCAGTTGAAGTTGAACAACCTTTTCGATAATTTTAGCTATGAAGGGAATACTTGCAAATCGGTCGGTATGATGATGGGTCATTGTCATTTAGTGTTTTGTTCTTAAGAATAGGGCGGATCGCTGTTATTTTGAGTTCTTTAGGTAATAGTCCTTGCTGAAGAGATTTGTTTACTATGTCTAATATAAAGGGGGCTAATACAGTTTTAGAAGCCTTAATCCATGATACTGGGCAAGGATCTAGGATGGATGTGGTTGTGTTGATTTTAGTGATTATGTTAAGTAGGTGCTTTTGTCAATAAGATGGAAAGAGTCCCAACCATTGCCATGGTTGGCTCTGTTTGATAAGGGGTTGGGTATCGGTATAGATGTTAACCTAAGTTTACTAGCAAAATAGCTTGCTAATTCTTGTGGGCTAATAGGTACTCTGCTTGTTTTAGTAGTTGGGGTTTTAGTTAATGATTTTACAATTTCAAATAATTCTCTAGGGCGGTTGATAGATTTTGATAGAATATTTGTATGATATTGTTTTTTAGCATTGTTTGTGGCTGATCTATAGTTATTTAGGGTTGAAAAATATAATTCACAGAGTTCTGAAGTTTTATTTTTTCTCCATTTGGTTTCCAGTTTTCTAAGTTTTCTTTTAATTAAGGTTAGTTCCTGTGTGTACCATTTTTCAGATGATCTTTTGTATAGTCTATTAGCTTTGCTAGATAGTGGTTTGGATGCTGCTTCTATTACAGTGTTCCAATTTGTAATGGTTTTGCTTAGATTGTTTTCTATATCTAGCTGGGGGACAATTGTATCAAGGAATTCTTCTTGTATAAATGCACGAAAACGTGGTCCTTGGTATGATTTAGCTTGGTGAGGATTAGTTTTGTATGGTATATTGATAGAAAATTGTATCATAAAGTGGTCAGTCCATGGGATCTGAGTTATAGAGGGAGAGGTATATTGGGGTAATTCGGTCAGATGTTCAGGAATGAATACTAGGTCAAGGGTGTTACCTTTGATGTGTGTAGGGTGCTTGATTGTCTGTTTAAAGCCCATGTCAGCCATTGATTCTAAGAAAGCTGAGGTTTGTGTGTCATTGAGGGTTGCTAAATTAAAATCACCCAGAATGATATGGGGTTTAACCATTGAAGCTTTGCAGGCTGTTTCTAGGATGGTTGTTAAGTTTTGGTCATCAGATGAAGGGGCCTATAGAAGAGGCAGATGGCTACATTTTTATTTTCTATCTTTAGTATATCTATATTTTCTTTGGTTTCACAGATTGTGGAAGAAGAGTCTAGATTTGTTTTTGCTAGTATGAGTACCCCACCTCCTTTTTTTGAATTCCGGTTACAATTAAATATGGTGTATCCTTTCATCTTTATTTGGTTCAAAAGGACTGTGTCTTGGGTGGTTAGCCAGGTTTCAGTTATACAAAGATAATCTGGGTTTTGATCAGTGACAAGATCAGTTATAAGTGGGATTTTGTTTCTTATAGATCTTACATTGATAAGGATGATTTTTAGTGTTTGAGACACTAGATTTATTTCTTTGATTTCATTTTCAGATTTTAAACTTATGTGGATCAATCTGTTTGAATGTTTTGCGGAGGATCTAGGGGGGGAGGGGTTCCTATATGTAGAGGAGTATGAGTTGAAATGGTTGTGATATTTTTGTCTATGTTGGTAGGGGATAATATGTATGTGTGCCATTCCAATGTGGTTTAGGGATGAGTGCGGTGTTTGTAGGCTTAAGCTGGAAATAAGTAGTAGGGACATAATACCTAGGGAGTATAGCCAGTGCATCACAATGTTCATTAGCTTCATTTTGAATTGGGTTTGGATTAAATTTTATTGATTGAGTAGTAGTACTGTGTAATAGTTCAGTAATGAGAGGGAAATTGTATTTAGCAGTGCTAAGGAGAGAGGATGAAAGTAGAAATATCAAAGTTACAGCTTGCAGGTTATTGGGTATAATTTTGGAGTTAATTAACCTGAGTATATATTTATTTATTTATTTATTTTTTTAAACAAAAGAAAAGAAAAGACCGGCAGTGCCGGTCTGGCGTCGGGGAAGGCAGACACGCGACCAAAGAAATAAATTAAAATAAAGAACTTCTTCAGCGGTGACAAGAACACGACCTGCTGGCTCCGCGGAAAAGAAGAACTGAGGAGAGTTGGTGGGAAAGGCGGGAAGGCAGCGCGCATGCGTTGTGGGATGCCCCAAAAGCTTTCATTCTGGGAAGCTGGGGAGCATTCCCGCGCAGGCTCCGTCGGTACCGACGTACCCATATGTGAGGACTCATTCCTGCTTGTTCCTGGAGATACAGTTACCATAGACCTCAATGCAGAAAACATGGAACTGGTTTAGTTAAAGCAACTTAAGGCTACCTCCAATCAGTCTCCAGAGTTATCAGCTGAAGCTGGCACAAAGTCTGCAAAGACAGGATCAGAGGCAGAGGACTGAGTAAGCACCAGAACAACAGACCCCAAGGGGGCATTCTGTTTCTCTGGGCTGCAGAGAAAAATGAAAATACAGTATTTATAAGCATGTACATGCCATCTCTTACACTTCTCCTCTCCCAGCTTTCTTCATCTTCTTTCGATGTCCTATTGGCTCTGCCAGGATATGCTCATCGGTTGCAATAATATAATCATAGAAGCCCTGGTTGAACTGGCCGATAATATGACACCTGGGAAAGGATCAGAAGCACATATAAGCCATGTAAATTAGGTGGGCACAGCATCAGAACAGAAGCACAACACAACCTTTGTATAAAGGGCTGCTATTCCTCATCTAAAAGGAGAATTTGTTATATGCTCCTAGGTCATTTTATTTATTTATTTATTTAACAGCTTTTATATACCACGCTCTTTATTATCAGTGCGGTTTACAATTAACAATTCTTGCTCAATTCAGTCAAAACTGTCTTGTGCTAACATTTTAACAGGATAGGTAACTTGGAGCATTAACTGGGTAAACTATTTACATATTAGACATAAAACATGGTATTCCATCATTGATTCCATGTTCCCTGTAAGTATTAGTGTATGTGTCTCATATCCCCTCGTGTTAAATGTATCCCCCAATTGACCGCTTTGACCCGGTGAAAAGTGGGATATAAATACAGCTAAATAAAATAAATAAATAATAAATAAATTGATCTAATATATACACCTCAGATTGGTATTGTTGCGCATGCCAATGGATAGTTCTGCTATTAAGTTTGTCCTAATTTGTTTGTGTAGTGTCAAGCGCTGCTTGAAAGGATTGGGGTGTGTTAAGTTGGGAGGGGTTGTTTGGTTGCGAGAAGTATAGGAGGAATAGGTGATGCTTGATTGCTTTCCTGAATTGTGTGAGGTCTCTGATCGATCTTATTTTTGGTGGGAGGTTATTCCAGCACTTTGGGGCGTAGAAGGCGAATGCTCTATTCCTAGTTGTTTGAGTACATTTTATGGATTCCTTGGGGATAATCAGTGTGTTGTCTGCTACTGTCCTTCTCGACCTGTTGTTGGGGGTGGGGGTGAGGAGGCCCGTGAGTGACGAGGGAGATAATTTATTGATGATCTTAAAGGTGAGGAGTAGAGCCTTGTATGTGATCCTGCAGATTATCGGTAGCCAGTGAAGTTCCTTGAGGATGGGAGTGATGTGGTCTCTTCTGGATAGTCCACAGAGAACACAGGCAGCTGCATTCATTGCAAGTTGTAGTGGGTTGAGGGTATTCTTGGGGAGTCTAAGTAGAATGACGTTTGCATAGTCAAAGTGTGGAGTTACCAGCGCCTGGAATACGGTTCGGAAATCATCAGGGGGTAACATGGGCCTTAGGTGCCTTAGTGTTCTGATTTTATTGTATATGGTCCTGGTTGTGTTTTTTATGTGCTCCCTGAAGTCCAGCTGTTGGTCCAACGTAACACCCAGGTAACGTATGGAAGGCTTGCTTGGGAGCCCTGCATCTCTTACCTTCAAGGTAGTTGGAGGGGAGAAGTTTTTGTTCTTTGTGATGAACAGGACCTCGGTTTTCTTGAAGTTTATGCGCAGGTTCTGGGTTCGCAGCCAGTCGATGATTGCATTGAAGCATTCGACTAGAGCAGTGAAGAACCCACACCCAGCCATATCCCCTACATACAACCACCGCTTACAGAGAAAAGCATCCAAGACCTCATTGCCACCATCAACACCACCACAGCACCAAATGATCCCTGCCCAGCATACTGGATTAGAGCCATGCGCATGGAACTCAGCCCAACTCTAGTTAACATCATAGGACTATCCTTCTCAAGAGGAATGTTCCCATCATCTCTCAAACAGACATCCATGCTTGACTTTAATTGGTGCAAACAGCAGGATATCATCTGCGTAGATCAGGCTGGAGATCTTGTAGGAGCGGATGATTTCGCATATAGGCTGCATGTATATGTTAAATAATAGCGTAGATAGAGAGGAGCCTTGTGGTACTCCTTGCTGTTGCTGGAATGGTTCAGATGTGTTGACTCCCACCCGGACATGTTGCCATCAGTCCGCTAGGTAGGATCTACACCACTCCCAAGCCAGGCCCTGGATTCCCGTCTCGTGGAGGCGTGTAAGGAGTTGGTCGTGATTGACGGAATCGAATGCAGCAGCAATGTCCAGGAAAATGAGTGCAAAGCCATTCTCAATATTGTCTATTCCTCTGTTTAATGGCTGGTTAGGGTGGCAAGCAGTGTCTCAACTCCGTGAGATTCCCTAAACCCGTGCTGGCACGGATCTAGAGGAGCTGCTATGTCTATGTGTTGCAGGATCTGTCTTTGGCAACCTTCTCAATTATTTTGGCTAACAGGGGTATGCTCGAGATTGGGTGATATGATTCAGCCTTCAGCAGATCTAGTCTGTTATTCTTCAGGAGTGGCCGTATGGATGTCTGTTTGAGAGATGATGGGAACATTCCTCTTGAGAAGGATAGTCCTATGATGTTAACTAGAGTTGGGCTGAGTTCCATGCGCATGGCTCTAATCCAGTACGCTGGGCAGGGATCATTTGGTGCTGTGGTGGTGTTGATGGTGGCAATGAGGTCTTGGATGCTTTTCTCGGCAGAAGGTGTGAACTCTGTAAGCGGTGGTTGTATGTAGGGGATATGGCTGGGTGTGGGTTCTGGAGTTCTATCAATCTTGAGGGTTTTGGTTTGGAGGTAGTCAGCATATAACTGGGGTTGTATTGGTTCATGCTGAGGAGGAGATTGTTCCTTAATTAAGGATTTTGCTAGGCTGAAGAGGTTCCCTAGGTTTGTTAAAGAGAGCGAAGAAGGAGCTCAGCATGGTATTCTCTCATTCTGTCGTATATTGTTTCACGGTGAAGTTTTAGGTGTTCAATGTATGCTGATTGGTCCACTGTGGAGCGAGAACGTCGCCATTTTCTTTCGTGCTTCCTAAGGATGAGAAGAGATGCCCACAGTTCTGCTGTAAACCATGGAGCTGGCTGTCTTTTTCTTTCCTTTCTGTTAGAGGTTAACGATTTGTCCCTGGCTGGTAGCTGGGAGAATGAGTTCAGTGTGGTATTCCAACTAGCGATCGCATCATCGAGGTTATGTGATGTCTGATTGAGTGTTGGAAGTGCGCTTCTGGTAAACCCATCCTTGTCGAGGGGTTTGAAGTGACGAATATTTGTTGTGGAGACTGTTTTTGTGCAGCTGTCATGAAAGCAATCTAACAGATGGACAAAAGGAAAACTGCAACACAGTTTTTAACTCAATCAGTAAGCGACCTTGATGGGTCTCCTTTCCATCTTTCAGATCCTTCTGGTAACCTAAGTAAGAATGTTAGGAAACGATGAGGAAATGACGTCATCCAGCTAGATGGCAGCTTGAAGACGGAGCTCCGTCGTGATTGCTGAGAAAGCCTGCACAAAAGTGACCCCGGCACAGTGGTAAACCCGGAAAACAGAGGTGGGAGCGGCGTGAGTGGTGCGGTGATGTCGTGACCGAAAAAGAGCGCCACTGACCTAAAAAACTATGCCTTCAAATCCGCCAGCAGGAGCACCGCCGGAAAAGCAAAAATGGTGGCGGTGGCGGCCGGGGCCGCGGAGGAGGCAGGTAGTGCCCAGGAGGATGCGGGGTCCCGCGGGTCAGAGCTGGCGACTTTCAAAGGAGAGTTGAAGGGCTGGTTCGAGACCCTGAGGCAAGACTTGGCGCTTTTCAAGGCAGAGGCCCAGAACTGGATGGCAGAGTTAAAGGAGGAAGTGAAGGAGGTGGGCCAGAGGCTGGTGGAAGTAGAAAGCAAAGTGGAGGAGCATGAAGACACGATACGTGACTTGCAAGGAAAAATGGACGGTGCATTGGGTGAGCAGGAGGACTTGTGGACTAAACTAGAGGACCTAGAGAATAGGTCCCGACGGTCGAACGTGCGCATCAGGGGCCTCCCAGAAAGCAAGGAGCAGGAGGACTGCATGACTATGGTGGTGCAGATTGGCAAGCGGATCTTGGAACAAGCGGGGGTAGACAGTGCTGGACTGTGTTGGAATGTGGATCGGGCGCATCGGGCACTGGGCCCCAGAAGGGATGGCCGTCCGCGAGACATTATAGCATGTTTTCATGAATATCACACAAAAGATCTAGTGATGTCCGCAGCACGCAAACTCACTGAAGTGAAATGGGATAACCACAAGATTGAACTGTTTGCTGATTTATCAGCTATCACTATGAGAAAACGCAGAGCTCTGTCTGGTTTAACAACAAGACTGCGGGAAGAGAATATTCGCTATAGATGGACTTTCCCATTCGGCTTGATGTTCAGTGTGGAGGGAGTGACTTCCCACGTGCGGTCTGTGGCAGAAGCTACGGCAGCCATGCAGAAAGCGGGATGGTTGGACAATGTGAGCTCTTTGAACCCTCCACAAGAGCAGCAAAAACCAGATGCAGGACGCTGGAGGAGGGTCTCACTGGGGGAAAAACGCCTGCGGAAGCCTAAGACGACCTTGGCTAGTGCGGGTGAACGCAGATGAACATGGACCCAGTTCCTGGACTTATATATGGTTTTCCTGTTGATACTGGGGGTAATGTTGGCTGGGGTCGAGCAACTTGGGAGTGTGTTTTTGAGTTATGTGGCGGGTGGGAGCGTTATGTGTAAGTTTACTATGCTATCCGGGGTGATGTCATGCCTTGTAGCGTTGGGACGGGGAGAGAGGAGGTGATCGGGGGGGATGGGGGTGGGGGGAGGGAGGGGGACGGGGTTTAGGGGGGGAGAGGGGAGGGGGGTTTCCTGCCATGTGTCCGTCTGCCTTTGGATCCCTGGTTATACTGGATCATGGCTGAAGTACTGTTTTAACACTGAATGTTCGGGGACTGAACTCCCCAATTAAACGACAGCGTCTGTTCAAGGAATGTATTAGGCTGAGGGGAGATGATATTTTTCTCCAGGAAACGACCTTAAAGAAGGGAGATGAGTGGAGGATGCAACATAAAAAGTTCCCAGGACAGTGGTTTGCTCCCAATAAGGTGGAAGTGAAAAAGGGGGGGTGTGGGGATATTGCTGCACGAGAACCTACGATACACAATGGGAGAGGTTCTCCGAGACAGAGAGGGCCACTTTATGCTCATTAAGCTTCAGATTCGGGGTAAATGGATCACCCTAGTGAATGTTTACGGCCCAAATTCTGCGCAAGGGCAGTTTTACGCAGATTTAACTAGAACGGTGGAAAAGTTTGCTGAGGGGGAAGTGATAATGGGGGGGGGGGATTTTAATCTGACTGTTAATCCCGCCTTGGATAACTCCCCGGGGGGAGGGAGGGGTAATGCTAAAGATAGGTGGCGTTTAAAGATGATGCGTCAGGCCCTGGGCATTAGGGATACCTGGAGGGAGTTGAGAGGCCGGAAAAGGGAATACACCTTCTTTTCTCCAGTCCATAATACCTTCTCAAGATTGGATATGATCTGGGTCTCAGACACTCTGCTGGTGGAGGTGCTGGAGTGTGGGATAGGGGAACGGGTATGGACGGATCATGCCCCAGTCTGGATAGAGGTGGTGGTAGGGACTGAGCAGAAACCCGAGAAACTGGATGCTAAACGAGGCCCTGCTGGAAAACCCTGACATACGGCAAAAAGTCGTTGCCGTTATCACTAATTACCTAGAGTTGAATGATAGGGATGGGTGTAGCATAGGAACCCTCTGGGAGTGTCTAAAAGCAGTTGTGCGGGGAGAGCTAATCTCCCTAGGAACTTATACGAAGCGCATGAAGGAGGAAAGGAAATTGTCCCTGAGACTCCGGATCAGAGACGGAGAAGGGCACCATCAACGGGGAGAGCTCGATGACAAGGGGCTGTTGGAGTTACGAGAGGCGAAAAGGGAATTAGGGGACATAGAATTGGGAGAGATTAAATTTGCCCAGGAACAATTGCAGCAGAATTTTTTTGCCCTTGGCAATAAACCCACCAAGTGGCTGGCGTATCGGTTGAAACAGAGCAAAAAGCGCAATTTTATTACTAAGATTCAGGCAGCGGGGGGGAGAGAGATAAGGCAAGAGGAGCAAATTAGGGAGCAGTTTGTGCAGTTCTATCAGAACTTATATAGGGCGGAGGAATCTGGATCGCAAGAGGAGCGTGCCCGCTACTTGTCTATGAAGCTGCCTAAGCTTTCGGAGGCGGAGGCAACTTTGCTGGCGAGGCCGATTACAGCGGAGGAAGTGGGGGTGGTGATTGGATCCCTGCCGGCTAATAAAGCACCAGGGCTCGATGGCTACACTAACAAATTTTATAAAGTCTTTCGAGCGGAGCTGGGTGGTCTGTTGGCCCGGCTTTACAATTCCTTCCGGGAGGGGGGATGTCTCCCCGATACTTTACGAACAGCGGGGGTTACTATATTGCCCAAGGAGGGGAAGGACCCAACATTATGTAGCTCTTATAGACCTATTTCCTTGTTAGGATCTGATTTTAAAATTTTTACCAAGATTTTAGCTAATAGACTTTTACCGTTTATGTCACGGTTGGTTCATGAAAATCAGGGTGGTTTTGTGCCGGGTCGACCATTAGTCCTCTTGTCCATCGACGCAGAGAAAGCTTTTGACCGCGTATCATGGCCATACCTGTTACAGGTGCTGGACCTAATGGGGTTAGGAGACGGATATTTGCAGTGGGTTAGGGCGATTTACTCGGCTCTGCTGGCGCGGATTCGGGTTAATGGTGATTATTCTGCCCCTTTCGAATTGGGAAGAGGAACACGCCAAGGGTGCCTGCTCTCCCCTCTCCTTTTTGTGCTCTCTATGGAGCCACTGGCTCAATTGGTTCGGGAAAACCCAATAGTGAAAGGGGTTCGGGGGAAGACATGGGAGAGTAAAATTTCCTTATTCGCGGATGATCTGCTTTTTCTGCTGACTGAGCCCCTGCAGTCGGTGGAGGCACTTTATAGGATTTTAATGGAATTTGGTAGATTTTCGGTCTTTAAAATTAACGCCACTAAATCTGAAATCTTAAACATCTCCGCAGATCTGCAGACTCAGCAGGTGATGAAGGGGAGACTACCCTTTAAATGGGCTAAGCAGTGGGTGAAATATCTGGGGATCTATTTAATGGCCAATGAATGGGATTTGGGGAGAGTGAACTTTGGCAAGATGGAACATAAGATGCGGCGAGACCTCGAATTGTGGGAGAGTAAAAAACTGTCCTGGCTGGGGCGGATTTCCGCCGTAAAGATGGTGATCTTACCCCAGTGGTTGTATTTATTTTGGGCACTCCCAGTGGGGATGCCTAGGAGTTTTGTGGAAAGATCCAACGGATCATTATGAGGTTTATTGGAGGAGAGAAAAGTAATCGGGTGGCCTGGCCTCTGCTCACGAGGAGCAGGCATAATGGCGGAATGGCCATTCCAGATGTGGATATATGGAAGCGGCACAATTGTGTGCCATAGTGGATTGGGGTACGGAGGATTGTAAGGAATGGGTGCGTATGGAGGCAGAGGATCTACGAGTAGGGAGGCTGTCTGATTGGATTTGGCTGCCGCGGGGGCGGCATAGCGGGGTGCGAGACTGTAGTCCGTATGTACAGAGGACTTTGTCTCTCTGGCATCGATGGAGGCGGAAGTGGCTAGGGGTGGGTGAGGCATCTAGGTTGATCTCCCTGATTGATAACCCAGATTTTCCGCCAGCGGTGGGACTTAGTGATTTTCGGATATGGGCTCAGAAAGGGTTAACCCATATCGGCCAAGCGCTAGCGGGCAAAGAGATTAAAGCATTCCCTGTCTTGGTGCGGCAATTTGGTTTGCATGAAAGGGACTTGTTCCGCTACCAGCAGATGTGTCACTATCTGACCCATAAGATTTTACCGGATTTACTTTGCACCCCTGACAAAAGAGTAGAGCAGTTAGGCATCTCAGCAGCTGAGTTAGAATCAGCGCATTATAGAGAGTAACAACTACACTTCTGATACCCATACTCCACCATGAAAGATCGGCTATTGCTACCCAAAGGCAGTAAAAAAGAATGAGGACTCTGAATAAGTCCAGAGTCCACCAAAAGGGAAGTATAATTCTGCTTCCCAACCTACTACCTCTGAGGGTGCAATGGATAAGGAAAACAACAAAGGCATGACAGGATCCCTAAATAAACGGTAACTTAGTGCTTCCTCTGGGCAGAGCGCCGGAAAATACCCAGCCAAACTGTCCGTTGAATCACAGTGCATAGGGCCAGCTCCACTGGCTGCCCTGTGAGACCCTCTGCCCAAGATAACTCTCCGCTAGCGTTTATCCTACCAAAAAACAGAAACTCTCTAGGGCGGACATCCCCGCAATGAGCAAAGATTCATGAAAGAGATCTAGAAAAGAAACCAAGCCTCACCAACCACCAGCAGCCGGAGAGTCCCAGCAAAGAGATACTCACAGTCAACTGGGATACGACCACTTGATACGAATCCGCTAGCCCAGCCCCCCTATGGCTGATACGGCCACTTGCTGCCACCAAGAAGCACTGATGCTCTGCCAAACTTGCAATGGTGAATCCAAAACCTGGAGACAAACTTGACCCCACGGCCATGAGAATTCTCAAGTTCAAGCAGAACCTATCTATTGACAAAGTCGAGTGCCAAAATTCCACACCCCCACTTTTGTCGGGAGAGCGGCTCCCATGAACTACTAAAGCAGAGCTGAGGCGGTTCAACAACCTTGAGGGAAAAACTTATTGCAGAAAATAGGGCAAATATGAACCCCCTTAGGGCATCCCTCAGAGAAGGGCACTATCTCCCTTCTTGGGGGATTTCTTTTCTTTCTTTTTTTAATTAATATAGCAGATAATACTGGAAGCAGATTTCTGCCACTCAAGTGGCTTGCCCAAAGACAATATAGGTGCTAGTGGGAACAAACCCCTATCTCTCAGACTGTAGGCAGTTGTCAGAACATGAGAAATGCCACACTTGGTCAGATTAAAGTCCATCAAGCCCAGTACCCTGTTTTCAACAGCAGACAATCCAGGTCACAAGTACCTAGCAGGCTCCACAATGCTTGTCCCAGGGCAAGCAGTGGATTTCCCGGGTCCTCTTTAATAATGGTTTATGGACCTTTCCTCCAGGAACTTGTCCTACCTTTTTTTAAACCCAGCTACACTGACAGCTTTTACTGTATCCTCTGGTAATGAATTCCAGTTTGATTACACGTTGAATGAACAAATATTTTCTCTTATTAGTCTTAAATGGGTTACATTGTAGTTTCATTGCATGTCCCCTAGTCTTCCTACTTTTTGATGGAGTAAACAATTCACTGGACAACACATTTGTTCAAAAGTTTTGCTTCCTGAAAAATTGTTGGTGATGGTGATAGACAGCTTCAAGCTAAACACAAATATAATTTAATTTCAGATTGACTGTATCACATAGCAATTTGGAGAAACATGAAATTAAATTTTGACTAAATGTAGCATGTTTAATCGTTTGATGCTGACATATTGCACTAGCTTACCACAGCTAAAAATGATTTGCTCTTGATTTTCGTTTGTACTCTGCATTTGATGCTTCTCATCTCAAGTGTCCAACAATTAATGGGTTCCAGTTGCCCTGATACCGCTTTTCCATCATTGCAATTTCCTGGTGAAACCTTTTACCATGTCTGTCGCTAACGCACCAAGATTAGCAGGGAAGAGGTCCAAGTGTGAATACAGAAAATTAATCTTCAGCGACATGTTGCACTTCATGGTTTTGTATGCTTGAAGCATGTTGTCAACCAGTTGGACGTAGTTTGGTGCCCTGTAATTGCCAAGAAAATTCTCAACATCCCTGAATACCTTCTATGTGATTTTCTCAGGCCCCACTAGCAGATCTTCGAATCACTTGTCATTGATGACGTGTCTGACTTGTGGACCCACAAAAATGCCTTCCTTAATCTTGGCATCAGTTATTCTTGGAAACATCTGTTTCAAATATCAAAATACTTCACCTTCCTTGTTCATCGCTTTCACAAAGTGTTTCATCAGTCTGAGTTTTATATGAAGAGGCAAAAATATCTCACTTGTGTCAACAAGTGGTTCATGTGCACATTTTTCTGTCCTGGAACCAAATGCTTACGGAGCAGCCAGTTCTTTTTAATGTAATGAGACTCTCTAGCATGGGAGTCCCATTCACAAATGAAACAATACTTGGTATATCAGAGCTGCATGCCCAGTGCCACTGTTTTTAGATCATCACAGATGTTCCAGTCGTAGTTGCTGTACTGTACGAAGTGTGACAAAAAAGAAACGAGACTGTCCCATAAATGTTTTATTACAAAATCTACAGAGAAATCATGCATTGTCCCCTTCAAAGTAATCTCCCCTCCCCCCAGAGTTAATGCACTTCAGCATTCGCTTCTGCCACATACGGAAGCACTCGGTAAAGTCCTCCTCCTTGAGGTCCCTCAGCTCCCTCATCACAGTGGCCTTGATCTCTTCTACAGAGGCGAAATGAGTTCATTTGAGCACAGTCTTCAGTCTGGGGAAGAGCCAGAAGTCGCATGGTGCGAGATCTGGGGAATAAGGAGGGTGATTGAGAGCTATGATCTGTTTGTTGGCCAAGAACAGCCTCACACTGAGCGTGGTATGTGCGGGCGTATTGTCGTATGTGTTTCAACAGTTCCATATTTTCATAGGTTTCTTTCATATGCGCTGCATAGGCAACAGGTATTGAAGGGTGGACATTGCCATTGTGTAACAAGACAGCTTTCAGACTTAACAGTGATGAATCAATAAAAAGGCACCATTGTTGTGGGTCATGCTCACAACCCAAAGCCGTGAACAACCCATCAATATCAGTGCAGAAATAGGAAAGATTTCTTTGCGCAGGTTGACAACCTCTATCTTCTTGGCAAGTCCGAAAGACAGAAATTGTCATACCTGGTTACAGCAAACTCCATCTTTGCAATCTTGAAACAAGTCTCTCACGAGGTCACTCATAAAACGGTTCAAAATCTGGATCCATGTCGTTTTCCACGTCTGGCCCGTGTATTATGGCATCTTCATCTGCCTCATCTAGGCTCCATGTCTCTGGTGGCTTCGGTACTGGCATACTGTCGTCATGCAGCACTAGTCTCATGGCTGAAAGCAGACTGGGGTATTTAATAGATTTCTTATTTTTAGCAGAGACGCCAGATACATTGATAAGATAGAAGTAATAGTCTGTCACATGATCCTTCTGTTCTTGCCATATCATCGGGACTGCAAACGGCATTGATTTCCAAGTACCTCTGAACCAAACTCTGAGATGGACAGCACATGTTGCACAGCAAATATGAGGAGCCCTGGATTTGTCTTGATTGTCAACTTTACAACCAAAGTAGAGCTCATACGCTTTGTTGGGAGTCACTTTACATGTGTATAGTTGGTTCAATTCAATGGTTTCAGACAATGTCTCCCTTGCTATTATTATTTCTCTGGTGTGGTCTGGGTTTCTCATGAATTGTGCATTTATTTATATGTTCTTTGTTGTTCATTAATGTTATCGTTGTTTTTTAGCATTATCTACTATATGTTTGGTTGTGTGCCATACATTAACGTGTTTCCATGCGCTTCATCTAGTATATAGATACTCACAATTTGTAAGTATAATATGATTGTTTTCCGTGTTTTATATTACATTTATCAAGTTCGTTGCATTTTCAAAATAAGGAAGGTCATTTATATGTAGCTATGTTTGTGTTTTTGTGTTCAACCTTTGCAGTTTTATTATTTTTTAGAATCTGTTTTTGATATTTTGGTTCAAATATTTTGAATTTCTCTGTTAATTTTATTGTTTGTTTTTATGATGAATGTTGTATTTGTTTGCAGTCCTCTAGCCCCCTGATGAAGGCATCTGCCGAAACGCGTTGGGGTGTACCACTTTAATAAAGCGCAAGTGACCTAAACTCTGCTCGCTCCTTGTGTTCTCCGAGTTCTCTCTGCGAGCAGGTGCTCCTGTTTGTGTTTCCTGGATTGCAGGGACTCCATGAAAGCAAATTAAAAGGTAAGCTCTAATTTCCCCTTCATCCAGGTCCCTCCAATCCAGTCCAGACAATCGGGATGTACCTTAGCAGTAATTAATAATGGGAGGGACCCATGAGCCCCACCCACAATACTTGAGCACCAAAACGTGCTTCTGCCCCTGCCTGCACATCCAAATAATAATGCTTCACAAACATATGCAATGAACACCACTTCATCGCCCTACAGATGTCCCTTGGCGGCACCAAACTAACCTCCGCCCAGGATGTCACCTGAGATCTCGTGGAATGTGCTCTCAACCTGTCCATCGCCAAAGTAGATAAACCAAGGCAATCGCTCCCTTAACCCACCAAGAAATCGAAGCCTTGGATGCGGCCTCCCCCCACACCAAGAGTCACTAAACAAGATAAAATGTTGATCCGACTTCCGGAAGGGCTGCTTACACCTCAAATGGCAGCGCAACGCTCTCTGATCATCAAGACAATGCAACAGAGGGCATCCTTTTTCTTCTTGCGAACCGGCAAATACAGAGACACACCACCTGGTTGACATGAAACAGACAGACCACCTTGGACAAGGAAGAAAGGAAGGAACGGTTCGAAGAACCACGCGTTCCTTAGACACGAGCAGGAACAGCTCCCGACAGGACCATGCCTGCAACTCAGAAATACGACGAACTGAGCAAATAGGCACCAAGAAAACCACTTTCAGGGTCAGATCTTTCAAAGAGGCTTGACTCAGGGGCTCAAACAGGGCTGTGACCAAGCCCGATAACACCATATTCAAATTCCAAGGAGGCACGACTGCATGCGTCTGTGGCCTAAGCTGCTTCACGGCCTGCAGAAATCGTGTAACATCCGGGTGAGATGCCAAAGACAACCCCTGAACCTTACCCCTGTAGCAGGCCAAAGCAGCTATCTGTACCTTCAGAGAGTTCAGGGCCAACTACTTATCCAGACCATCCTGCAAAAAGGCAAGGATGTCCACCACCGATGCCCCCAAAGGTCACCGATCTCTCTCATCACACCAGGCTTCAAACATCTGCCAATGCATATATGAGACAGAGAAGTAGACCTCTTCCTGGCCTTCAGCAGTGTGGTAATCACTCTAGTGGAATAACCATGCTTCAACAAGTGCCCACTCATTAGCCAGGCCATAAGCGAGAATTGATCTACCTGCGGCATTCATATCAGCCCCTGCGAGAGGTGGTCAGGCATTTGTGGCAGCCACCATGGCCGTGCCGCCACCAGACAGACCAGATCCACATACCATGGACGCCGAGGCCAATTGGGTCCTACTAGGATTACTAGACCATGATGTCCTGCAATATGATGCAGTACCTGACTGATCAGCACCTAGGGAGGAAACACATAAAGAAGCCCTTCCACTGGCTAGTGCTGAGCCAAGGCATTCAAACTTTCTGACATTCGCTCCCATCTTCTGCTGTAGAAGTGCCTATCTTGGCATTGTCTGCAGTAACCATGAGATCCATGGCCAGTCGACCCCAGCACCTCACGATGCTCTCGAACACCGACTTTGCCAGAGCCCAGCCCAGCCCAGCCCAGCTCCAATGGCAACTGAGATAGTCACACCGGATGTTGTCCTTTCCAGCCACGTGTGCCACTGAGAGGGCACTTAGATGCAGCTTGGCCCAACACAGGAGAGGTGCCACCTCCGTTGCCAACACCACACTCCCTGTGCTGCCCTGTCTGTTGATATATGCCACTGCTGAGACATTGTCTGAAAATACTCTGATCGCACAACCTTCCAGGAGATCCGCAAAGTGCTGCAATGACATCCAGATCGCTGAAATTTCAAGCTGATTGATGGACCAGGAGCTCTCCTCCATCGACTACTCCCCTAGCCACCTGTGAGCAGCAATGCACTCCCCAGCCGTTCAGAATGGCATCTGTGGTCACTACAATCCAATCAGGCTGCTCCAGCAACATTCCCTTCATCAAATTGTTTCTCTGCAGCCACCACGGCAACTCTACCTTTATACTCCCCAGGCACTGAAGCCTGAGAGAAAAGGAGTGGTGCTGGGGTGACCATCTCGAGAGCAAAGCCCTCAGTTATCAGACTGAGCACCTGCAAGTAATGCCATACCGATGGGCTCGTCATTCAGAGAAATTGTTGCAACAGGGTCTGGAGCTTGAGAACTCACTCCTCTGTCAACAAAACCAATCCAGCCGCAGTGTCAAACCAGGCTCCCAGGTAAATCAACTGTTGGGATGGGACCAACTTGCTCTTCGAGTTGACTACCCATCCCAAACTTTGCAGAAAAGCTATCACCTTCAGTGTCATTTCCTGACTTTCGGCTCTTGTCTTAACCCGAATTAGCCAATTGTCCAAGTAGGGATGGATAAGAACACCCTGATTCCGCAGAGCGGTCGCCACCACCACCATCACCTTAGTAAATGTCTGAAGGGCTATCCCCAGGCCGAAGGGCAGCACCTGGAACTGAAAATGGCCCATAAATGTCGCGAACCTGAGGAAGCATTGATGCTCTGGGCGTATCGGGATATGAAGGTACACCTCGGTCAAGTCGAGAGCAGTGTTCGGAACTCACTCTTCTGTATGGCTACCATCACCAACTGCAACATTTCCATGCAGAATCTTGGTACCCACAATGCTGTGTACACGTTTGAGGTCGAGAATGAAGTGAAAGCACCCTCCTTTTTGGACACTATGAAATATATTTTGAGTATCGACCTAAGCCGCACTGGACTAGAGGCACTGGAACTATCGCCTCTAGGGTCAGCAGGCATTGCAGAGTTCTGCGGACCACTTAACGCCTTCCTGAGGCCATACACTGAGACAGCACGAAGGCCTCCTGAAGGGGATGCTGAAACTAACTCCTACACTACACCCAGGCCAACAGCTCGCCCTCACCTGACACAACCATACAACCTAACCGTAAAAAACAGACAACCCGGTAAATAAATTACATCCCTGTACATAGCTCTCAGGGCAAGCCATGTCGCTACAACTGCATAGCGACTTCCTGCCTAGACTGTAAATAGTCTGTATATAGTTACCCCTGTTCTAAATCCAAGTTGTATTACCCGTTCGATGTAAGTGCACAGCAGGCTCTTCCTACTCTGTACAAAATATTATCTGTAAACCACACTGATTTTAAAGAGCATGGTATATAAAAGCAATAAATAAATAAATAGGTGTAACTGCAGCGGATAACCTCCAGAATCCACTGATATGAGGTTATTTGGCCCAAGAGTGGTTGAAATGCCAAAGGCATCTGCTGATGCGCTCTGGTTCCTGGATCCTCTTTGCTTCATTGTGGCTTTTTGGCCACCCCGGAGTACACCGTGTAATTGCCACGCTGGGACCTCTACCTCGAAAAACTGTCCTTTGAATGGGAGATGCCCCCACTGTGAAGAGAGAAACCAAGTAGCCTGGAGGATGACTGAAGTCCCTGTCTCTTCCCCATGACAAGGCCAACTGCCCTTTGCCTCCACGAGGCTTGTCATCAGGCAACTTGCCCCCTTTTGACTCCCCTAGGTCCTTAACTATCTCTTTAAAGAGGCTCACCAAAGAGCAGTTTGCTCAAACGGACCTAGGAGGAAACATCCACAAACCAGTTTCTTAACCAGAGAAAACGCGCTGCTATTACCAATGTCGTACTCTTGGACAAGGATGGTACTAAGTCATAACAAAAATCAGACAGACAAATAGGCCGTGGTTAGTTCTAGTTTAGGGACCTCTATGGGATCCGATACCTAGGGGAGTTCCGTTAGTATCTGCACCCATCACATACAGACTCGAGCCACATAAGCCACATAAATGGAAGTCTGTAATTACAAGGCGTTGACCTCAAATGCCTGCCTAGAGAGAGCCTCTAACATACGGTCTTGTGGGTCCTTGAAGGCTGTACCACCCTCCACCAGGAGTCGTCTTCTTGGTCACTGCGATCACCAAGAAATCCACCTTGGGGTTCCGAAACAACTCTTTCTCTGCTGGTAGAATGGGATAGAGCCGAGCCATCGCTCTCCCCCTCCCCCTCCCCCCCCCCCCCCAAAGCCTGGCTTCGGGGACCTCCTAACTCCATCTCAATCATCTGCATAACAGCCTTATGGATGGGGAAAGAATTGTGTGTCACCCTCATGCCCTGCAACAGGGGATCCTCCAAGGGTACCTCATCCTGCTGTGTCCTAAAAAGAAGGTTCAACGCCACCAGCGATTGTGAAATCAGCGATATCAGCTCTTCCTTACAGAAGACCCTCACAATTGTGGGGTCCTCCCCTGGGGTGAGGTCCTCCTCCTCCTCCAAACACAGGGTTCCCAGGTCATCCTCAATGATGGAGGGGCCCTCCCCAGCATCTTCCTCCTCCTCCTCCGCGTTGTCTCCTCCCATCTCAATGCTTATCTCTGCTAGGCGCAAATGCTTCAATGCACCCCACTCAGCTACAGGGGGCGCTTAGGGGCTCCTTTACTCCCAGCAGAAAGTGCTGTCCCCAAGATCTGACCTTGCTCCAATCTGTATGCTCTATGAAGGAGCAATACAAATTCCAGAGAGAATAGAGACTCTTCCCCTTGCGCTCTATTGCCTGCCCCCTGGGAATCCTGGCTCTCTGTTTCTAATGCGGAGGCCGAAGGACCAACCGGCGCATAGACCACGGCAAGCCCCGTGCCCACTGACAAAATGGCCACCAGGGCCTCTGCACAGGAAACATCCCACCTGGCTGGAGAGGAGGCTCTGAGGCCTATTTCCTGCACCAGGCTTGTTGCGGATACTGCTGATCTGCCAGGCAGTCCCAGCCCTTCCCGCCTTTCCTCCGCATCACTCTCCCTTTCACAAGTGCAGCAACAACCTGCTTGTGAAAGAGGAGCGGCTTGCATCACATGCAGCAGTCTGCTTTCAAGCTTGCAATCAGGGCCGCCAATGTACCAAAACCAATCGTGATGTGCTGATGAGGCCACCTACCACACGGCAGCACTAATCGCTGGCGGGAACTCACAGCATCAGCTTGAAACGGCCAACCAGGATCCTGCTCAAACTACAGGACTGTCAGCTGCCATCGGGAGACTTCATACTAACTCAACGACTCATGGGTAACTCCAGGGAGGTCTCTCCCCACCCACCGAATGGCTCCAGGTCTGCACACAGGTTTTTTTTCCTTGACTTTGTTGCTCTACCAATCTGTGGACTGAGACCTGTCTTCAGGACAGCTCCACAACTATGCATTCCATGAATGTCAAATCTCTATGCCTGGGATGACTTTAAAACCAGTCAGTCAGATACCACAGAAATCTGCCTACCAGCTACTGGAGACTGAAGTTACTGGCAGGAAGAGGGATGGTCCTCTAGGTTTAGGTTGTGACATCACCAGAAAAAATTAGCATATATCAGTCTCCAGTTTCTGGTGGGTGGACACTACCCGACTGTCTGGACTGGAATGGAGGAATGTGGATGAACCATAGCTTGTGTTATACTTTCCTAGGTGCATAACTTCGCATTTCTCCACATTAAATTTTAATCAACCATCTGAATGTCCAGTCTTTCAATTTATTAAGGTCCTCTTGTGTTCTAACAACTTTGAATAATTTTGTGTCATCTGCAAATTTGATCACCTCACTCGTTATTCCCATTTCCAGGTCATTTATGAATATGTTAAAAAGCAGTGGACCCAGCACAGATCCCTGCAGTACTCCATTATTCACCTTTCTCCATTGAGAAAATTGGCCAGTTAGCCCTACCCTCTGCTTTCTATCTTTTAACCAACTCTATCTTGTTCCCAACCCTAGGCTACTCTGCCACACTCTCTTTTTTATTTATTTCTTTTTTGTCACCACTACAGCATAGCTTGAAATGGAGAACAATTATTTATTTGTTTAAAGATGCTTATATACCGCTTTTCAACGGGTCAAAGCGGTGTACATTCAGGTATGGTATATATTTCCCTTGTCCCTGAAGGGCTCACAATCTACATTTTGTACCTGAGGCAACGGAGAGTTAAGTGACTTGCCCAAGACCACAAGGAGCACCCGTGGGACTAGAAACCCCAGTCCCTCCAGCCCAAGGTTTCTATCCTTCAGTGGGATTTGAACCCCCAGCCTGAGGCAACTTGCCCCAACCACTAGGCCACTCCTCCCTCTACCAGCTACACCTTACCATAGTGAAATCGAAGAGCTACTCCTGCCACTCCAGGCCTGCAGCCGTTCCCCAAGCCTGAAGAAAGCTAACCTTGACCAGGAATAAAGCTGTCCTCCAAGGCCACCTAACGCCACTGCCCTACTTAATTAAGCCCTAAGCTCTGCCTGCTGATATTAAAGAACACAGGAGAACTGTTGAGACTGCAGTCTTTGTCTGCTTTGATTATTATTATTATTATTATTAAGCATTTATAAAGCATTGCAACATACGAAGCGTACAAACATAAAAAGAGACAGTCCTTGCCCGTTAGAGCTCACAATCTAGTTAAGACAAAATATGAAATAGATTAGATAATACAAAAAACAAAATTAACAAGACAAGAACAAAATGTTTATGGAGAGAACAAGAAAGGACGAATTAGAAACAAAAAGCAATAGTGAAGAAATGGGATTTCAATTTGGATTTGAAGATGGCCAGGGAGGAGGCTTGGCGGACAGAGACAGGTAGAATATTCCAGGAAAAGGGTGAAGCCAGTTGAAAGGAGCGGTCTAGAATTAGCAGTATGAGTAAAAGGCATAGATAAACTAAGACAATTAGATGAGCGGAGTAGGCGAGAGGGGGTGTAGGTAGAGATGAGGGATGAAAGGTAATGAGGGGCAGAAGAATGAATACATTTATAGGTTAGAAGGAGGAGTTTGAACTGGATATGGAAGCGGATGGGGAGCCAGTGAAGTGACATGAGAAGAAGAGTAATGTGTGAAAAACGAGACTGACGGAAAATCAGACGAGCTGCAGAATGTTAAATAGACTGGAGAGGAAAGAGGTGGTTAGCAGGGAGGCCAGCAAGGAGAAGGTTACAGTAATCAAGGCAGGAGGTGATTAAAGAGTGGACAATCAGTTTAGCAGTGTTATCAGAGAGAAAATGACGAATCTTGGAGATATTGTAAAGAAAGAAACGGCATGTTTTAGCGATGTTTTGGATATGTAAAGAGAAGGAGAGAGATGAGTCAAAGATAACACCAAGATTCCGTGCCGAAGAGACAGGAAGGATAACAGAGTTATCCACAGAGATTGAGAAAGGGGAAGGAGGAGGGGAGGCATTAGGGGGAAAGACAAGGAGTTCAGTTTTGGCCATGTTCAGCTTCAAGCGGCGATAGACATCCAGGAAGCAATGTCAGAGAGGCAGACCGAGATCTTAGCTTGAATTTCAGGAGAGACGTAGAGAGGTAGATTTGAGAGTCGTCAGCATAGAGATGATAGTGAAAGCCATGGGAAGAGATAAGGGCACCAAGGGATTGTGTATAGAGAGAGAAGAGGAGGGGACCTAAGACAGAACCTTGAGGTACACCCACAGGTAAAGGGGTAGAGAAGAGGAGGAGGAGCCACCGAAGTACACACTGAAAGAGCGGTGGGAGAGATAGGAGGAGAACCAAGAAAGTACAGAGCCTTTGAAACCGAGTGAAGACAGGGTGATAAGAAGATTGTGGTCAATGGTGTCAAAGGCAGCAGAGAGATCCAGAAGAATGAGGACAGAATAAAAGCCTTTGGACTTAGCCAGAAACAAATCATTGGCGACTTTGGTAAGAGCAGTTTCGGTAGAATGTAGGGGACGGAAACCGGATTGTAAAGGATCTAGGAGGGCATGAGAGGAAAGGAAGTCGAGACAGCGGTGGTAGACAGCACGCTCAAGTAATTTAGAAATAAAGGGAAGGAGAGAGATGGGACGGTAGTTCGGACAGGTGGGATCGAGTGAGGGTTTCTTGAGGAGGGGTGTGACAATAGCATGCTTGAAGTCAGAAGGGAAGGTAGCGGTGGAGAGTGATAGGTTGAGAATATGAGTTATGGAGGGGACGATAGTGGAAGAAATGGAGCTAAGGAGGTGGGTGGGCATAGGATCAGAAGGGCAGGTAGTCAGCTTAGAGGAAGAAAGGAGAAGTGTTGTTTCTTCATCAGAGACCAGAGGGAAGGAAGAAAGGGAAGCAGAAGTAAGGGGGGAGAGTTGGGAAAAAGGGGGGGGGAGGAAGGGATGGTAGTGAACTGGTGGGTACTTTTATGGATTTTGTCATAGAAGTACTGTGCCAAGGTTTGGGCAGGAAGGGAGGTAGGAGCCAGAGGTGGGGGGCACAGTGAGGAGAGAATTGAGTGTATAAAACAGACAACGAGGATTAGAGACAAGAGAGTTAGTCAGATTGGTGAAGTAGATTTGGTTGGCAAGTGCAATGGCTGACTGAAAGGAGAAGAGCATGAATTTAAAGTGGAGAAAGTCAGCATGAGAGCGAGATTTGAGCCAGGCACACTCAGCAGAGCGGGCACAGGAGCTCAAATAGCGGGCAAAAGGAGACAGCCAAGGCTGTGGAGGGGAACGCCTAACAGGACGTGAGATGAGGGGAGCAAGAGAATCCAAAGCAGAGGAGAGTACAGCATTATAGGAGGCCACAGCCTCATCAATAGAAGTAGAAGAAAGAGTGGATGAAAGGGGTGAGGAAATAGTAGAGGAGAGAGCTAAGGGATCAATAGCAAGAAGGTTTCTAAATAGATTAGAGGAAACAGGACGAGGCTGAGGTGGAGGAAGATTAATAATAAGACTTTAAATGTGGTGGTCAGATAAAGGAAGGACAGAGTTAGAGAAGATGGAGGGTGAGCAGTTAGAGAAGAAAATTAGGTCAAGAAGAATGAGGACAGAATAAAATGAGAATTAGACAAAATGACTGCCTCTCATGCTAAAAATCCCAGCTAGCACAGAGACTCCCTCGAGCCGATTCCTACCCGTGAGGAAGCAAACAAAAAGAAAAAAAAAAAGAAAAAGGTAGTAAGAGGCATTAAGAAGCACAAAATGAACTTGTCTAGCAGCGAGACCTGGCCAGCTACCACTGCCGCCATAGACCCTCAAATCAAAACACAGACTGAAGCTTGTAAACCATCCCAATGGTCGAGAGTATTAAAAGCTACAAAAATGGCACACTTTGTGCCCAAAATTTTTAGGCCTTCACAGCAGGTTCCCCTTTGTGTCTTTCCTTTTTTTTCCCCTCCTGCTTCAGTCTCTGCCGCTCAGGTGGAAAGGAATGCAGGAGCGTTGCTTGAAGTGCCCGTTGGTAGAGCAAGTTTAAAGCACGCTGAAACAGCTCTGCATGGGAAGGGGATTCCCCTCCTGCTTTAGTCTCTGCCGTTCAGGTCCGTTTCTTTATTTTTTTTTTGGGGGGGGGGGGGGAGGTTTTCTTGGAAAGACAACCAGTTCCCCTGAATAGGGATTGTGAAAATCATATAGCCAGCCTGTGAAGTGCCAAAAATATGCTTAACTATACTACAATAATATGGAAGGTAGATGGCACCCTGAGACTAAGTACCCCCCCAAAAAAATAGATAAAATGAAACATCCCCATGCCTAAACAAATCTAAGATAACCAAAAGGAACATATAGCCCAAGACAGAGTCCTGCTCCGAAACCAGAGACAGCTTTAGAACGCTGCTGAATAAAAAAAAAAGGGAGAAAGGACAGCATCTATTACTACTAGCAAGCACTTATATAGTGCTACAAGGCATACACAATGCTGAGACATATAAAAAACCGCCCAAGGAGTGTATCCCCTTCGCATCTAACAGCCAGCAGAAGGAACCTGAACACGAGGGCAATCACACCTTTTAACCAAGAAAAGCAAAAAAATTTAAAATGAACATATCTAGTGCCCAAGCGTGTCTGAAATCGAACAGCAGAGCTCAACCCTGAACATCACTGTGCGAAAGGACCAGGCTAACACTATCCAGCTTTTGCCTGAGCCCCCTTCCCGTGGAAACCTACCCAACTCGGAAACTCTCCAAAATGACGGCCTCTCATGCCAAAAATCCCAGCTAGCAAAGAGACTCCTTCGAGCCGATTCCTACCCGTGAGGAAGCAAACAAACAAACAAAAAAAAAAAAGGTAGTAAGAGGCATTAAGCAGCACAAAATGAATGCGACTAGCAATGAGACCTGGCCAGCTACCACTGCCACCACAGACCCTCAAATCAGAACACAGACTGAAGCTTGTAAACCATCCCAATGGTCGTGAGTATTAAAAGCTACAAAAATGGCAGACTTTGTGCCCAAAATTCTTAGGCCTCCACAGCAGGTTCCCCTTTGTGTCTTTCCTTTTTTTTTTGTGTGTGAACTTGAAGCTGCAAACAAAAAAAGGGCAGACAGAGGCCCCATCACCCCCCGCGCCAGTTGCTTCCTGCACGGGATTGAGCCCTGCCATGCTGGTGTATCCACTATGAGTGAGAGTCAAATGAAAAAGTCTGCACCAAAACCAAGTTCCCGTGGCCCCACTGAAAGCCGGTTTCCGCGGGCTTAGGGGAAGCATCTCGAAAAAGCATTTTATTCCCTTTTGTTTTTTTAAACTTGAAAATCCCTCAGGAGATTTCCGACTCAAAACAGGAAAGCAAGACAAACAATCCCAACATACCTCGTTAGAAGGTTAACAGGCTGGAAAGGTTACAGCGCTTTTGGCAGCCACTGCCTAAGTAACTCCCGAAGACAGCAGACCCCTATAGAGAAAATTGCGTTCATGAAAGGGCTTGCTACTCAAATGTGGCTCAAGCAGTAACCACCATCCCGAGCAATCAGCACCCCACAAAAGTTCTTTAAGACTGCAACCACATAGCATGCCATGCCAAGGGCAGTCGTGGCACGCCTGCTGCTCTTTTTTCCCTCCATTTTAAAGTAAAAGCAAAGCATTAATTTCCTTATGCTTCTCAGCCAACAGGAAGGGAAACAATATTCCTCTCTTGAAACCAACTTCTTAACAACAAATTCAGAAAGAAAGTGTGCTGGTGGGGGACAGGAAATAGGGACCTGGCCACCGTCAGGTTTACACTCCCAGAGCGCTGAATGCCTCCAAATGCTCCTCATCATCCATCCAGTTCAGAATGGCCAGGATTAAACCAAACTCCATCTGCTGGAGACTGAGAAATACAGGTGACAGTGAGGCTGCCCAGATCCTCTTACATCATGACATCAGAGAATTCAAGCCAATCATTCTGTCTCCGCTGGTTACCGTGGTTGTCTGAACTGGACTGGACTGGAGGGATGATAAGGAATGTGTTTTGACACAATACTGTAGGGAGAGAGGAGGCAATAGGTTTGGTGGGAAACACCGCCATTTTGCAACTTTTGATGCTGGTTCCCAGCCAAAAGGAAGAGTCTCTGATTATTAGCCCAGTTGGGCCTAAGGCAAATGCTGTTACACTGCAAGCAGATCCGACACAGGATTTGACCCTAGGAATGACTTCTCTCCAGGGTTTGTGTTGTTGATGCAGAATGTCTACTATATTAAACAACGGCTGATGCGGGGTCCTTTGTGGGGCCCAAAAAGGCCAGGGTGTGAGCTGCAGGAGTCTTTGGATACAGGGTCCTTGGACTGTAAGGCTAATGTCTGCAATCCTGTCTGTGATCTCCTGAACCAAACATGCACTCCTGCTATGTAGGCCTCAGACTTGCTGACCCTTCCAAAGCTACCAGTTGCCAAGTGTCTGCCTGTATGGACACTGAAGCCCAATTTTTTTCTGCTTTGCCTACAGGTAGTAAATGAGTTTTCCAGGCCATTCTCATCCTCAGAGCTGCCCATGCCAGTCTTGAACCTTGCAACACTGAATTGGAAACTCATACCTTCAGCCTCCCTCACTTGGTTTGCAGCTTGTCATGCTGTGAGGGCTTGTGTGCATCAGTGATGCTGAGGGCTAAGCTATCAGTAGTTTATCTACTGGCAGGGTCTCCCAAGATGGACAGGTCTCAGCTAAGGTGCCAGACCAAGGCAAACCATGCATCTGGGCAGCAGCATAATGGGATAGTGTTGGCAGTGGAGGATCACATTTCTGTGACAACAGCAACACCACTAAACTTAAACTGCACAAGGAAAGGCCTGGCAATCTATTTCTGTATCTGTGAGAGAATCTGTTGGACCATTAGATGACAGAGGAGTAAAAGGGGCACTAAGAGGGGACAAGGCCATAGCAGAGAGACTGAATGAATTCTTTGCTTCAGTCTTTACTGAGGAAGATGTAGGGATGTTACCCATGACTGAAGTGGTATTTAAAGGTGATACTGCAGAAGAATTGAAAGAAATATCAATACACTGGGAAGATTTATTACAACTATTTGATAAACTGAAGAGCAGCAAATCACCTAGACCGGATGGTATACATCCAAGGGTGTTGAAAGAACTGAAATATGAGATTCCAGACCTGCTATTAGTAATCTGTGAACTATCACTAAAATCATCTGTAATACCTGAAGATTGGAGGATGGCCAATGTAACGCCATTTTTAAAAAGGGCTCCAGGGATGATCTGGGAAACTACAGACCGGTGAGCATGACGTCAGTACCGGGAAAAATGGTAGAAACCATCATAAAGAACAAAATGTAGATAGTCATGGCTTAATAGGAGACAGCCAACATGGGTTTAGACAAGGAAGATCTTGTCTTACTAATCTGTTATGTTTTTTTGAAGGTGTGAATAAAATGTTGAGTTGGTTGATATAGTGTATCTGGACTTTCAGAAAGCCTTTGACAAGGTCCCTCATCAGAGACTTTTGGCAAAACTAAAAAGTCATGGGATAGGAAGTAGTGTACTATTGTGGATAGGAGCTGGTTAAAAGATAGAAAGCAGAGGGTAGGACTAAATGGCCAATTTTCCCCAATGGAGAAAGGTGAATAGTGGAGTACCCCAGGGATATGGCAGATCGGAATATGTAATAAAGCCTCGGACAGGTCTTGGGAAGTCAGAAAGTCTCCCTTGCGTACAGTCACAATCACCAAATGCAGGGTCTCCATACAAACCCAGGGCACTCATAACACCTGGTTCACAGACTTGAGATCCAAAATAGGTCTCCACATCCCCTCCTTTTTGGGAACACCAAAATAGAGTACCTCCCCTCACCCTATTCACTTTGCGGTACTGGGATTATGGCTTCGAGCTGCAGCAGCTGCTCCAGGCTGGCCCAAACCACCTTCAGTTTAGCATGAACAAGAAATGGAGAAACCATAAAGGTGTCAGAGAGGGGCCGCACAAACTCTAGTGCATAACCCTCTCAAACGACCTCTAATACCCATTCATCTGACATGAGGTGAGACCAGTTGGGGTAAAAGTGCTGCAGGCACCCACCAATCAGCTGTATCCCTGCCAAGGCCCGCCCATTCAAGTGGATGGGCCATCTCTACTTCCCCAGCATCCTCCACGAAAGGACTGCCCCCGCAGAAGGAACCTAGAGCACTGAGAGCCACCCCCCACCCTGAGTGAACGGAACTTCCGAGAATCGTGCCCTCAACCCCTGATAGAGGCTCTTCTATCAGGGCCCCAGGGTCTCTCCTCCGGAAGGTGAGGTGCCTTAGAATCCCCTAGGTTCTTGACCTTCTCCAAATCTTCACAAAAGAGCAAATGATCTGCAAAGGGAAGCTTGCTGAGCTGCATTTTAGAAGCTACATCGCAAACCAATTGCACAGCCACATGAATTGCCACATTGCCATCACAGTGGCCATATTCTTTGCAGAAGCGCGGAGTAAATCATGGAGCAGATCCACCAGAATAACCAAACCCGACTCTAGGTGGGCCGTTTCCACCAAGCTCATGTTATCTGACCCAGACCCCTCCAGGATCTATTGTGACCATCTCAAACACGCCCGGGCCACATATGTCGCAAACACCAAAGCTTGGGGTGCAAGCGTCGATATCTCAAAGGACTGTGGATCCTTCAAAACTTCTCCTCCCTCTATGGGGAGGGTCATCATCCTCGTGATGGCCATCACAAGAGCATCTACCCGAGGAATGAGCAGCTTCTCTTCCTCAGCAGGGATGGGTAAAGCCTGGCCAAATTGCAGCTCTGCAACAGAGACCTTCCATTTGGTGGCAATCATGTCCTTCACCGCTTCAAAAAAAGGAAAGGACCTAGTAGGTTTTCGCATCTTTTGCAATATAGGATCCCCTGTCATCACAGGCTGACCCAGCCAGGGCTCATCGCTGATCTGCAAGGCCACTAGGATATGTGCAATCTAGGAGAGGAGCTTATCTCTGTGAAAAATCCGTATCACTAACAGATCTTCGCCAACTGGGATCTCAGGCCGGAAGGACTGGGGTCTCTAGTCCCATGACCACTCCTTGAGGCCTTGGGCAAGCCACTTAACCCTCCATTGCCTCAGGTACACTTAGATTGTGAGCCCTTCGGGGACAAGGGAATAAAAAGTACCCGTTAGTATACATGTAAACCGCACTGATTCTAAAGAGCGCAGTATAAAAAATAAATAAATAAATCGCCCCTTCTTCTAACTCCTCCAGGGATATGTCCTTCAGGAAGTCAGAGGGCCCTCTAGGGCACTCAGGAAATCTACTGATTCTTCCAAAACTGCTTCCTCTTCCAGAGCCAGGTCCCAGCGAGGATGCTTGGCCGCATGAAGGGCAAGCCTATCCTGGGCAGGGCTGGCCTGTCCACTAGGCGGCCATCTAAGGCGGCAGACATTTATGGGTGGTATGGCGTACCTGGCCTGCCACCCCCTCATGCTGAGTCGTGCCATGATGCTGCCCCCACTGCCAGTAATTCCAGCAGTGGGGTCAGCTTGGCGACAGCAGCAAGCCATGTGCTTCGGTACACATAGCCTGCTGCTTCTGACTCCTCCAACACAACTTCGGGGGGTCAGAAACAGCAGGCCATGTGTGCCGAAGCACATGGTCTGCTAATGACACTGAGCCGCCCCTCCAACCCTGCCGTCAGACTCAGTGGCATTGCGGCTCAGCACGGGGAAGGGGGGTGACAGCATGCCCCGAGATAGTCTCTTGGGCTGAGGAACCTTTCCCCCCAACTCTGCCACAGCCAAACTACTTGGAGTGAAAGCACAAACTCCGGGGAAAAAGGAGAACCACCGCCCCCCGTGGAGCTCTCCAGGACTTCCATCCCCATGTGCAGGAGCTCCGAAAGTTGAGAAGGCTCCCCCTGTGAGGCCAAAGTCTCATAGAAAATGGCAGCATTTCCCACCAAATTGAGCAGCCCCACCACACTGCTCTCAGCGTGCCCCCAGTCTCCTGCGACCGCCCCAGGCGTCCCAAGCAATAGCGGGCTGCCAAAAATATTCTCTGCCATGGCCGTGTTTTCTTCTAAACAGCTAATGCAGTCGTTCAGCGGACAGTTGAGCCTGCTGGCTCCCGTATGCCGGCAGCAGCCGCGATGGACAGGGTCAGCCATCCGACTGTACCGCATGATGCTAATCTCTTCAGTCGACCCCCCTCCTACACCTGGATGCCCCCTGACTTACTGGGCAGCTGCATCAGGAGCCTGGTGGACTGTGCTGCCTTTTTTTTTTTTTTTGGTAAATTTCACCAACTCTTCACATTACTCTAACTTCGGCACCTCCAAAGAGTTGGGGAGAGGAAGAAGGGAGATTTCGGGGTCAGCTGGAGGAGAAGGGGGGAGGGACCTGGACCACCAGGTTCTGTACCACCAAGGCCCAAACAGATGGTCAGGCACCACTCTTCTTCCAATTCCACTCAGAGCACACCACCATTTGTTGGAGACTGAGAACTACTGAAGGGGAGGTTCTAGGCACAAGTTTCTTATAGGCTGATTTGAAGTTCAGTGTATCTCAGTCTCTATCTGCTGGTTGGTGAGCATAACCCACTTGTCTGTACTGGACTGGAGGGACAAATAGGAAGCAAGATTACACATCACTGCTTTAAATGCATTTAACCATTGACTATAGCAAACAGAGACCTCACTACCACTGAAAAAAAACAAATGCCACTATCTTTATGCTGAATTCCTAATTGAACTAAACCGCTTTTAAGTGCATGTTTACTAAGCCGAGTTAACGGTTAACACATGTTATTTGTAATGGGACCTAGTTACAAATAACACACGCTAACCATTAGCTTAGCATAGACAACACATACCCCTTAGGGTTCTTTTCTATCTTTGAATAGTTCTCCCTCTCTCTTTTGGCTCTGCCAAATGCAATACATTGGTATTGTCTTGTTATATGTTCTGCTGACAGCTGCGAGCCATATAATCAGCAATTGTTCATACCCATCTATACTGTAGCAGTGTCAGAAGTGTACCTTGGAATGACAGGCCTGTGGCCTACCCAAAATGTCTTTGTCTTATTATTTCTGCAGCCTGCCTGGTAGTAGTAGGTAAGCAGTAACAAATGCATATTTTTAGCAGCTTCTCACCTTACAAAACACGCCCCCAGCCAGCCTTATTGGTGAACAGTTAAGGGGAACCTATTATGTGCCAATCATGTTGTACCTAAATTGAGATAACAAGATGTTAGTTTGCATAGGGCTAGGAAGTCTATAAGTAACTGAAACCTTTGTTCAGGGGGCTCAGTCTTTCGAAACTATTCCACTGAGTACACGCCGGCTAATAAACTGCTGTTTGCTTTCACGAAGGCCTCCAGTGTCCATTCTTGGCTAGGTGATCTATTACAATACCAGATAGCAATATGCTGATCATGTGTGAAAAAGTAATCACAGTTTCTTTGTCTCTTTTTTGTTTGTTTTTTTAATTTGGACCCAGTAGCTTTCTCCTGCTCTTTAATGTTCCAGCTCAATTAGAACCAGGTTGGGATCTGGCGCTATTGCCTTCACTTGCCTGTGAGATTTTTCCTTTTATTTTCTCTCTCGCGCCCCCATCCCAACTGGATCATTGCAGCGACCACTTTAGGCCTGTGCCACATAGGCTAGCTCCCTTCAAAACCTTACAATTTCGTCTTCAGATGAAATTCTCACATCCTGATTACAAAACAGCAACAGACTAAAAGTACTTCAATTCAGAAACAAATACTCATAAATGGACATCCTCTAATCCAATGCAAACAGCTTGATCCAATCTTATCAATGCTAAAAACTCTACCACATCCCCACTTGATCCATGTCCCACCTCATGGATCAAATCAACCAGAACTGAATTAACCTCACTACGCCTCAAAATTGTAAACCTATCCTTCTTTCAGGGCTATATGCCACCCATACTGAAAACATCACCAATAAGACCCACACTAAAAAGCTCCACAGCAGACATCAACCTGCCCACATCTTACAAACCAAACCAATTTCCAGTATCCCCCATCTAGCCAAGATTATAGAAAAAGTTGTCCAGATTAAACTCCAAGAATTTATTGACGCATACGTACCCATCGACAACCAACATGGGTTCTGAAAAAAAAATCAGTGTGGAAACACTCCTCATTTCCCTAATAGACACCTTGCTAAAAGGACTTGAGAAGACAACACAAGGATTAATTCTCATATTCTTGGACATAATGGCTGCTTTTGACTGTATAACCCTGGCTCTGATTCTCTACGTAACATTTCAGTGCAATGACCATAGCTTCCCCTAATAGGGGCTGTCAATCCTGCTTTCACAGGATCCCCAGCCCTAGCTAAGCTTCTAGCCCACTTTGTGATGTGTTAAAGAACTGGGGAGAGAGGTTACAAAGAAAAGGATAAGACAAATGCAGGGAGGGCCTAAAGCTCACCTGGAGTGCACGGGGAGTTCAGAGTTGAGCACGCAGGCTGGTATGCTGAATTGTTCCAAGAACAGCTTAAGGCGGTAGCAGCGATCAATGGAGTTGACAAAAATGATTGTCTTGCCGCGAACCAGCGAGAGTTTCAGCAGGGTGTACAATAGCAGGAACTTGTCTTCTTCCTCACATTTAATCTGGAACTGGATGAGCTGGGAGCTGTCTGGGAGCTGTGACTCCTGCAGCTTCAATGTAACCTGCAGAAAAAGTACAAAAAGGAAGTTTCATATCAGGTTAGCTTTGAAGAAAGAAAAGGAAAGGCCAGAACGACAATGGAGGGCAGAAACACTGAAGTCCTCCAAGCTAGGAGGAGAGGACAAAGAAATCCCTGAAGCCCCTGGATGTCAGAGAAGGAGGGAGAGTAATAGAATAGATAAGTGGTTCATGATAGACAAGTTAAAAGAACACCCAGCCTTCACACAGCAAAACTGTTAAATGGCACTTAAAGCAAGCAATCATCCTCACTGAATACAAGTACCACCCTATGCTCTCAAATGTCTGCAAATAATGTACTCCTTTTATCCAAACAGGCCACAGTCATTTCTGTATCAAATTATGTACTCCGTTCTTGATACAAGCATAAGAGAGAAACAGGTGTGTGCAGGTGTAAAGTTATGTATCTGTCTCAGTTCTGTTTGTGCAAGAAAAACTCTACTGATGTAGTTTACACAGAGACATGTTTACTAAACTGCATTAGCTATTAACACGGCAGATAGCTGCATGCATGAGTGGGGTGAAGACAGAGTGGGCAAGTCCACACTGCGCGTGTCAACCGTCATATTGTCAGACAGCACAGCTGCAACTAATGCCACCTTAATAGGTAACGTTAGCTGCCTCCTGGCTAACCGCATTCTCTGCATTTTTGGTGCAGCATCTGCTGGGGGAATGCTGTGCACGCCCCCAACAGATAGCGATGCATTAGCTGCAAAAGCTGTATGTTATTTGCAAAAGCCTAGCATGGTTTAGTAAATATGCTCCAAAAGTGTATGCTGCGTTCCTCAAGTAGCTTTTTTTTTTGGAAAGATCTTGTCTACTTTTAATATAGAGCTCAGGTTAGTCGGGGGAGGGGGGACAGAGAGAAATCATGTTCACACCTGCATTTCAACCCTCCATGTCCTGTGCTATCTCACAAAAATATTCTCCTGGACAAAGAGCCACCGATGACGCTCATGCTCTTTCTACAAGCCTAGAGGTGGAGGAAGGATCCTACAAGCTGCAATTTGCAGCTCTACATGGCTACAAGTCCCCAGGATGGATCCCCCATACCGGGTTATGCAGTACCAGCTCCTTGAGTGCCTGGACATCCTCATTAAAAGTGGCTGACATCAGGAACGCCTGGTAAATCTTTGGGAACTGGCTGCAAAGCAATCAGAAACCAGTGTTAGGTGCATTTTCCATCTCTTCCTTACATTAGAAAGGTCATTACAATTTATAAACCCCAATTATAATATGTCATGTCAGGTGTTAATGCTAAGGGTGAAATTAGACCTTACCTGCCAATTATCTTTCCTGAAGTTCTTCCAGTTCAGTCCAGACAAATGGATATATGCCCACCAACCAGAAGGTGAAGACAGAGGAAAACGTTCTCAGTTCAGTATAAGTAGCCTGTGCCCACTGGACTGAACCAGTATTGACACTTCACCAAGCAGGAAGCATCACCACAGAGATCAGGGGTCCATCCCCAACTACGCTCAAAGGGCAAAACAGCAATTTCTACTGACAGTAAATGGGAGCCTTGTGCTGTGCTGTACTGCATCATCAACAGCCAGATGGCCAGAACCAGAGCCAAATGGTTCATTTTTTTTTTTTTTAATTCTTCTTCATATTATAACACGAGGCTAGGAACCTTGAGAAAGTACATGCACATTCCTAGGTGGACAAAAATTGCGACACTGCAAGCATAAACTAACTACACAAAGGGTGGGTCCTGGACTGGACTGGAGGAACTACAGGAAAGAAAATTAGATGGTAAGATCTAAATTTCACCTTCCAGGATGTCCCTCCAGTCCAGACAAATGGGACATAGCACAACAGTACTAACAATGGGCGGGACCAGAGATCCTTGCGCATAGCACCATTGCCCCAAAACCCGCGTCCTGTCAGGACTGTAGATCCAGATGGTAATGCTGAGTGAAGGAGTGAAGAGAGGACCAGGTGGCCGCCCTACAAAGTCCAGGGGAGGCACCCTCTCCATCTCAGCCCAGGAGGAAGCCTGCGCTCTAGTAGAGTGGGCTTGTAAGCCCGCTGGCACTTGCCGCCCCTTCAGAACATAGGTGGAAACAATTGCCTCCCAAATACAACAGGCAATTTGAGGCGGTCTCCCCTTTCCGGGATCCACCAAAAAGGATGAACAGATGCTCCGAACAGCGAAACTGCTGCATGACCTTTGAATAGCGCTTCAAAGCCCTGCGAACGTCCAATTTATGCAGCTGAGCAAAATCAGCCAAGTCCTGCTGGCTAGCAAAGGAGGATAGTGTAACTGACTGACTAAGGTGGAATCCTGATACCACTTTAGGCAAGAAAGATGGAACGGGCCGCAGGATCACCCTTTCCTTGGAGATGACCAAATAGGGCTCCTTACAGGACAGGGCTTGCAATTCTGAAATGCGCCTTGCCGAACAAATGGCTACCGGGAAAACAATTTTAAGAGTGAGACCCTTGAGCGAGGCTGACCTGTGCCATTCGAAGGGGGGACCTCCCCAGAGCCACCAGGACAATTGAGATCCCATGCCTGGACCAGTGACTGTCTAGGCTGCCATAGATCTTTGATACCCCACAGGAAACGTACATCGACATGGGCCACTATGGGAACCCCCCTGGACCCTTCCATGGTAGCAAGCCAGGGCCACCACCTGCACTTGCAGGGAGCTCAGCACCAAGCCCTTGTCAAGGCCCGCCTGGGAGGAACCCCAGAACAGCTGGAACCAGGGTTTTAAAGGTCACACACCTTTATCCTCGCACCAGGGCTCAAAGAGGCACCAAAGCCAGATACAGGCCAAGGTGGTAGAACACCTCAGCGCCTGCAACAAGGTGGCTATAACCAGTTCTGAATAACTTTGGTGCCTCAGCCATGACCTTTCAAGACCCAAGCCATAAGCGAGAATCGGTCCACATCCAGCATGCACATTGGACCTTGAGTTAAGAGATCAGAACCTGTGGCAACCAAACTGGATCATCCACTAGGAGATGCGCTAATGGTGGATCCATGGAAGTCTCCCAGTGGATGTGGTAGAGATGAGGACAGTATCTGAATTCAAAAAAGCATGGGACAAACACAGAGGATCTCTAAAGGAAAAAAGGGGACTGTTATAGTTGTCGATTTGGAAGGACAGACTAAACAGAAAATGACAACTGAAAAAGACCACATGGCCTATGTTTCTATCAGCATACCAGAGCCGACATGGCCAGTCTGGGGCAATCAGCAGCACCCGCCCCCGATGGGCCTCGATGCAGTGGAGAACCCACCCTATCAGCGCCTACAGCGGAAACACGTACAGCAGTCCCTAGCAGAGCCACGGCTGTATGAAGGCATTGAAGTCTTCTGCCATCGGAGAGCACCTACAGATGAAGAAGCAGGGTGCTTTGGCATTCTGCACTTGAGCCAACAAATCCATCACCAGCATGCCTCAATGCATTATTCAGGGATTTGAAAACTTCCTCCGAGAGCGATCACTTCCCCGGATCCAAAGTATGGTGACTCAGGTAATCTGCCTGGACATTTGTCACCCCACAACATGTGCTGCCAACAGTGTGACCAGGTGCACTTCGGCCCACTGGAGCAATGGAAGGGCTTCTGCTGCAACCTGCGAGATCCAAGTGCTGCCCTGTCGATTGATGTAGGCCACCATGGTGGCACTGTCCGAGAGGACTCACACCTCCTTGTGGCGCAGCAATGGGCAAAACACCTCCAGTGCCAAATTGAACTGCCCTCGTTTCCACGACCACTGGCTCTCCTCGGGAGACCAAAGCTCCTGAGCCACTTGAGCCTGGCAGTGCTCTCCCCAACAGGAGAGGCTCACATCCATTGTGACCACCACCCACTGAGGAGTCTCCAGGGGCATCCCTGCCCCCAGAATGGTCGGGTCCAGTCATCATCCAAGACTGGAACGAACCCCCTGAAAGAGGGAGAGGCAAACCTCCATAGAGTGATGCAGTGGCGACCAGCAGGCTAGAAGATGGGCCTGCAACAGTAACATATAGGTGGGCCATGGACCCCAGTACTTTAAGGTAATCCCACGCACGAGGAATCAGGATCCGGCATAACTCCTTAAATCTGAGCCCGCAGTTTCACTACTCTCCCCTCTGGGAGGAACACCCTGCCACTGAGGTTATCGAAGTAGTTACCCAGATACTCTAATGACTGCGAGGGCTGTAGGTGGCTCTTTTGAAGATTGACTACCCAGCCAAGCTGCTGTAGACGACATTGCACCATGGTGTACACAGCTGTCTGGCTCTCCTCAAGTGACTTTCTGCAGATCAGTCAGTTGTCGAGATACGGGTGGACCAACACCCCTTGCCTATGGAGATGGGCTGCCGCCACCACCATGACCTTGGTGAAGACTCACTGTGCCATGGCCAACCCACAGGGAAGAGCCTGAAACTGAAAGTGCCCTTTGGGTACCGCAAAGCAGAGGAAACGCTGATGTTCCGGTCACACTGAGATGTGCAGGTAGGCTTCTGTGAGATCAAGGGAGGTAACAAACTTGCCCTCACGTACTGTCATTATTAGTGACTGCAAGGTTGCCATGCGGAATCAAAGAACCCCCGAGGGCGCTGTTGACTCCCTTCAGGTCCAGGATCTGTTGCCAGAACCCCTCCTTCTTTGGCACCACAAAGTAGATAGAAAAACAGCCTGCCCATGGAACCGGGGTGACCGCCTCGAGCTGCAGTCACCCAAGTGTCACCTGCACAGCCCTGATTTTGTGGGCCAATCTGCAGGGGGAGAACATGAAGAGGTCTGCCAGAGGCCAGGCAAACTCAAGAGAGTACTCCTCGTCAATGACCAAGATCCAGGTATCTGACAATCTGGACCCAGGCAGGGAGGAAGTGCCATAGGTGGCCGCCCACCAGCTGAACCCCCATACCTTCATTGGGCAGGCTTGTCTGGGGCTGGTGCTGTGGGGCCAAAGCCCCAACCACCCTGGGATCCTCCTCAAAAGGACGCTCCCCACTGGAGGAGACAAGTCCTTTGGGAACTACTGCCTTGGGCTTCGCAGACCACCCCCACCCCGACCACGACTCTGGCTTCCTCTAGCAGACTTGGGCTTATCCTCCAGCAAGCAGGGGATCTTGGTCTTTCCCAGAGAGCTTACTAACTTCTCCAGGTCCTCCCCAAAAAGCAAGGTACCCCCCCCCCCAAAGGCTAGACAGGAAAGCTTTGTTTGTTTTTGATGCTACATCCGCTGACCAGTGGTGAAGCCACAGGCTGCCACTACCGAGGCCATGCCCTTGGTGGAAACCCGTAAGAGATCATATAGAAGGCTGGCAAGGAAAGCCAACCCTGATTCTAGCCGGATGTCAGTGGAATGAACAACCCGATACCCCAGCAACCGGTGGATCCGTAGAGTCCTGGGACCAGCGAAGGCATGGGTTACATAAGCCCCACAGAGGACCTTGCAAAGCCAAGACGGAAATCTCAAAGGCTTGCTTAAGTAGTGCCTCCAGATGCCCGTCTAGTGGATCCTTTAAGGCCATGCCCCCTTCCACCAGGATGCTGGTCTTCCGGGTAACGCCTGCCACCAAGGCATCCACCTTAGGAAGGCACAGCCACTCCTTCTCCTCCAGCGGGATGGGGTAGAACCTAGTCATGCTCTGTCCCACCCTCAGCCCTGCATCTGGGGCCTTCCACTCTTCCTCTATCATAGCCCTCACAGCCCTATGAACCAGGAAGGATTTTGAGGGTCTACAAATACTTCGGAGGGTCCTCCTCCGGATCTGCAGCTCCAGGCTCCACAATGCTCAGTGTGGCCAGGGATTGTGTTATCAAGGATGGGAGCTTGTCGCAGTGAAAAATCCTAACCGCAGAAGGGTCCTCTCTCCAGGGCCTAGTCCAGCAAATCTGAGGGCCTTCCACCACCCTCAGGGAGGTCAAGGAGCACATTTCCGGCACCTCATCCTGGCATTCATGCTTGGGACGTTTGCCCGATAGACTGACCCTGCCCAGGGGGCATGTGGGGGGGGGGGTCGCTGTAGAGTTCCCCCAGTACCCTGCTTCAACAGGAAGGCCTGATGAAGCAGAAGCACGAATCTGGGTGATAAAGGTTCTGATCCTGTACCTCCCACAGCTGCAGGCGCATCTAGGGACTTCCCCCTGTGGAAAGCGCAGGAATTTTGCAGTTCCAGAGACCCCAGAGGCGATTCTGCCTCCCAGGATGAGAAATCCAGCATGGTTGCGGTTCCCGTCAGAATCACAGACCTGCCAGCCGTTCCCATGGCTTCCCCACTATTGGAGGGAACTCCCACTCGTTTTTCAGACCCTTCCTGAGTCTCTCCTAAATCGACTGCAGCTAGCTCATCTGTCCTGCAGCAGCCGCAAGATAGCCCCTGCTCCGATAACAGAGCTCTGTGGCTGTCGCACAGCGCACACTGGGCCCTGTCCATGTGGCCACATGTGCAATCTGCTCCCCTGCAAATAGCAAAAGACAACTCTGGGCCCAAGGGACTTACCCGGTTTGCCCCCTCGACTGGATCCGAGGAAGTGCTGTGTGTCACCCTTCCTGCCTGTTTTTTTTTTGTTTGTTTTGTTTTTTTAATCTTTACCGGCAAGATGAACAGTGCAGACAGGCACCACTGCTACTACATCTGGCCCAATGTTCCCTCTAATTTTCTGTAGGCTGTGTGCGCATAAAATATCAGCTGTGTGCAGCTTTTGAAGGAAAGTTAAATTTTTGTGCGCCACATAACGACACTCGGAGTTATATACTTTAAAATTTGACTACACTTCAGAATACAGTATGTACACCACATTGATTTTAATCAAATTAAATGAAAATGGACGATTACTAAATGAAGTGGGAAATTTCTAGTAATTACAATCATAACTTTTAAATTTTAAGACGTTTGTGTTGTTTTCTAGCAGAATCAGAGCCGTAATTTTTGTGTGCTCTGTTGTAAAGTATGTGCGCTCGCTCGGCGAGGTGTGCGCGCGCGCACACGCGAACAGCTTAGAGGGAACAGTGATCTGGCCCTCTCCCTAATGCTGGGGAGGGAAGGGAGGGCGCAAATAGAGGGGGCTAGATGGGGAGAGCAAGGGGAGGAACCCAGGACCCCCCCCCCCAGGTTCTGCACCCCTAAATTAAATGTAGGCCAAAAATCCATAGCAAGGCTCCAAGCTCCACAGGCTTGGAGACTGAGGAATACTAGTCCAGTGGGTACAGGCTACTTATAATGAATTGAGAAAGTTTTTCCTCAGTCTCCACCTGCTGGTTAGTGAGCATATACGCATTTGTCTGGACTGGACTGGAGGGACACCATGGAAGCTAATTAGGTACTTTGAAACAGTAAAAATGTGTGGGTATTGGTGGTTTCGTGTCGCAAAATTAACTTTTAGGAACATTTTAGATGGATTCTATTTTCACATGACCCTATTATAAACTCTGTATTTCCATGCTCTCTCTCTATCCCAAGCACACACTCAACCCCTCAATGAAATATCATTCTATATTTTATTTTGACATGGGAGATACCTATATTTTCTATCTACAGCAGATGGTGGTTAAGTGCCCTAGTTGCACTACTCCTCATACCAGTGATATTGTCACTGGAAAGTTCTAGTTTTCTATCTCCATCATATGCTGGCAGGGAAGTATTACCCACTTATCTGGAATGGTCTAGCAGGATGATAAGGAAATAGAAATCGAGGATCTGCCCATGAAAGCTATAAAAAAGATTCAGATTTATTTATTCATTGAATTATATGCCTTGTAGTGCTATTAGCTCCAACTCAGAAGGCCCAATTATATACAGTCAAACCATTCCACTCATTTGATTGGTTTCTAAAAATCATGTGACTGTTTAACTGCTTCACAATTATGTTTGTGCAGAAGTAAGGCACTAATCAATGACCTGGTGCTTTTTCAGAACAACTGATAGCATCACAATACAATGAACGCAAACAATAGAAATGGTATAGCTCATAGTAAAAATCTTTAAAACGGTGTGTTCCTATCAACATCTTTCAGTTCATCATCAAGATGACCCAGATGGTATTTCTCCAGCTCTCTCCAACACTCCCTCCCATGTGCAGGGCAAACAGTACAGCAGACTGCTGGAGATAGACAGCACTCTACAGATATTTGGCTCACCACAAATAAAGGAAATAAACTAAAGGAAAACATGGTGATTATGCTGCAGGGCTCGTACTCAGTAGCTGGGTTTCCAGACAAGTCAGTGTTCATAGTCTTTTAGCCCTCCCTCTAATGATCTGCTGCAATGACATCCTTTCTAGTTGGAAAATGCACCTTCTTCACATCTAAACTATCAAAGCAACCCACAGAACTGTCTATTCACCCACTGAAGTCTGACCATCTCATCTTTCTGACACATAGAAACTTTTCTCTGGTCTTTCGCCATACCACAGGTTGGCATAATAAAAAAATCCAACTATGTCCCCTTCTGCCTCAATAAAAAAAAAAATGGCTCCTAAGGGGATAACCGTTTCCCAGCATGATCCGAGCTAGCAGGCACTAACCAGAGGAGGTTCTTCAAGTCATCCTCAAACCCAAATGAGAAAAGGAGGTCAGCCTCATCAATCACCAAGATCTCCAGCGAGTTCCGCAGGCTCAGGTTCTGATTCTGCAAGTGGATTTGAATACGTGAGGGTGTTCCTACCACGATATCTGGTTTCTCCATTAAAACTGGCCTTCAGAAAAAGAATGCAAAGGATCCATGAAGATCTAATAAAATAGTAAGACTAGAAAGGACACAAATTCTACTGTACAATTTAAATAAACTTTGTCAGATCCTTTGTCCTATGTCACTCAATTATTTTGTTGTCGTTTTTATTCTCTTTACTGCCAAACATTAAACATACAAAACACAATTGCTCCTTTTACATACCAAGCTCTAAAACAAAAACACATAGAAAACCCTGGCAACCCTCTTTTTCATTTTATTCCAACCCACCCCTCTCAACCTCCACCCCCCCCACACACCATTTCCTACCCTTACCCTACTCCTTCAATAGAATTCCCATGTGTTGAATTGGAAAGGGAAATTAGACCTTATCTGCTAATTTTCTTTCCTTTAATCCCTCCAGTCCAGTTCAGACTCCTTGATTTTGTCCCCACTCCAGCAGATGGAAACCGAGAACTTCTTTGATGTCAAAGAATAAGGGAGGAGGTCTCCCTCCAGAAGTCAATATGATCCTCACCAAGCACAAAAACCTCAAGAACAGAAATTCTGATACCGGCTTTACTATTTACAAACTGACGAACCCCCATAAGGCACTGGTCCAACAGGAGTTATCCCTCCAGGAAGCAAATGAAGATGGACTTCTGAAATCCCAAAGGATAATTTAGGAACCTGACCCTCCCAAATCTATGCACCCAGGCCTTGCTAATGCTGAACAGACAAGTGGGTTCTGGACTAGACTGGAGGAACTCAAGGAAAGAAAATTAGCAGGTAAGGTCTAATTTTCACCTTCCATATCGCCCCTCCAGTCCAGTCCAGTCCAGTCTCCTGGGAAGTACCAGAGCAGTAATTAAGCATGGGAGGGACCCAACAAAGGCCAACCTCCCCGAACTGCACATCTCTTCATACCTGTACATCAAAGCGGTAGTGCCGCACAAAGATATGCAGGGATGGCCCGATAGCTGCCCTGCAGATATCCACTGGCGGGACTAAACAGAACTCTGCCCATGCCATGGTGGAATGTGCTCAAAGCCCCACCTGGAGAGTCTTGCAGCACAACAGATAAGCTGAAGCAATCACCTCTTTCAATCAGCAGGTAATGGAAGTCTTCGAAGCACCCTTCCCCCACCAAAGAGGACAAAACAACAGATCCAACCTTCGGAAGGACTCAGTGCACTTTAAGTACCTCTTGAGCACCCTGCGCACATCAAGAAGGTGTAGATGTTGATCTGCCAAAGCCAAAAAGGTTGAAAGCAAGACCGTCTGATTCACATGAAAAGTGGACACTACTTTAGGCAATAAGGATGTCTGCTCAGAGAAAACGGGACACGTCTTGGTGCGCTGCTAGAGGCTCCCTACACCCGCAAACAAATTCAAAAGCTAGCCCTTTGTCTGCCCAGGCCTGACGGATGAATTCCACATACCATGGCTGATGAGGCCAGTCTGGTGCCACCATCACTACCAGACCTCGGTGTGCCTCTTGGCAAGGTTGACTACCTAGCCGAGGATCCATAGGAATTGAAGCATTCATTGTGTGCAAGCAAGGCTCTCCTCTAGCAACTTTGCTAGGAGCAGTCAGTCGTCCAGATAGGGGTGAAAAAACACCCCCTCATGCCGATGCGTCACCACCACTACCATGATCTTGGTGAACATTCATAGAGGAATCACCAGACCAAAAAGGGAAGAGCCCGAAACTGAAAACAGCCCATGGGCACTGCAAAACACAAGTAACGCTGATGCTCAGCTCGAATGGGCACATGTAAGTACGCCCGTCAGGTCCAACTTGGTAAGGAACTTGCCCTTGCGAATGGCCACAATGACGGACCGCAGGGTCTCCATGCAAAAATGCAGCACCTGCAGAGCTCAGTTGACATACTTTAGGTTGAGAATGGGGACAAAATGACCCTTCCTTTTTGGGGACCACAAAGTAGATGAAGTATTATCCTTGTCCGCACTGGTCTGAGGGCACTGGCATGACTGCGTCCAGCCATAGGAGTCACTGAAGAGCGTCTTGGACAGCCCGTTTCTTGAATGGAGCTTTGCACAGTAACAATAAAAAAGTGTCTGCAAGAAGTCACGTAAACTCTAGCGCGTACCTTTCTCCAATCACCTACTGGTCGGAGGTAATGTGGACACAGGCGGAGTAAAATGGACAAACTATCGCCAACTGGAATCTACTTCTCCTGAGCCTCCCTTATCTCATTGGGATTTCTTGGCAACATCTCCTGCTCCTGTTGAGTAACCTCGACTAGCTCTGAAATCGCCTAGAAAGGACTGACCCCGAGGAGCATAATGACCATGCTGATAGGGAGCAAAACAGACTGTCCGAAAACAGCAAAATTCCTTTGCCTGCCCATGCCCCACCAAGCCACCCTTCTAGCTCTTGGGCTTATTTTCCAGGAGCTTGGCTGGCTTGGCCATGTCTAAAGGTCCTTAACCAACTTATCCAATGTGTCCCCAAAGAGTAGCTTCTTCCTAAAGAGAAGCCTGCTAAGTTGCACCTTAGATGACACATCTGCAGACCAGTTTCATAGCCACAGAAAATGATGAGCCGTCACCACTGAAGCCATTCCCTTGACCGAGGAGAGGATGTGGTCATGGAAGGCATCCATCAGGTAGGCACACCCGGACCCAAACTTGGAAACCACCGCCAGGGGCTGGTATCCTTGTTTGTCTGCTTCTGGCAAGCTTGTGTCCACCACAAACAGGCTCATGCCTCATAGGCACAGTACACTGAGGCCTGGAGAACCAGGGCATTTACCTCAAAATGCCTGCTTTAATAAGGTCTCCAATTTCTTATACTACACATCCTTAAGTGCAGCACTTCCTTCAAATGGTATTGTGGTCTTTTTGGTGACCGCCGAGACCACAGCATCCACCTTCGAGGCTTTGAAGAACTCTTTCCGCTGCAGAGATAGGATATAAGCGTGTCATAGCTCACCCCCTTTCAAGCCTGCTTCTGGCACTTCCCACTCCAACTCCATCACTTTCTTTAGAGCCCAATGGACCATAAAGGCTGTCTATGCCATCCTGATGCCCTGGAGAAGAGGGTCTTCTAATGGGATCTCTTGCTCCGGAATGGTCTGTGGGATGTTCAGTGCCACCAGCAAATGCGCTATAAGCGTGGTGAGCTCCTCTCGCCTAAACATGTGGACAATGCTGGGATCCTCTCCAGGAAGAATCCCCCCTTCCTTGAGTTCCACACCAGTAGAACCTCAATCGAGACTCAAGGGCCCTTCCAGAGGGTCTTCAGAGGCCTCCAAAGCCCCCTCAGGATCCAAGCCTCCAGCCGTTCTCCTGCCCTCCCAGAAAGACACAGGCACACCCAGCCCCGAGCTGCACCTCCCTCACCAATCGTGGAGGTGCCAATCTTCTTGGTTTTTGTCCCCACCCCCGGCCCTGTTGCAGGCAATAGGCCTGGTGGAGGAGCAGGACAAAAGTCAGGGGTAAAGGGCACAGTTCCCTGTTGATCCTGAGCATCCTCCCACCCCTTGGAATGACCTGAAGGTCTGCAGGAAGAAGAAGGAACCTAATCCTGACTCTCCCATGGCAGTATTTGATGGTGGTTCTGAGAGGTCTAAAATGGCTTTGGTTTCCGCCAAAACCGCAGACTGTGAGAGCGCTTTCTGTGCTGAAAGATTGAGCTTCCTGCTTCCCGGGTAAATCTCCTGCTGAAGGAAATGTCCCTCGCAGGCCTTCTCCTATGGCACGGTCTTCAGACTTGCAGTCGCAGCAGAGACCAAAAGTCAACAAGCGTGCCTTTTTTAAACTGCAGGCTGCACACATGGCCTTCGGCATGACGACTCACAAGCTCCAACGAGAGTTAACCACCATAGTATCACTAATGCCCACGGTCCCCCACTAAAGCCTCCGAGGTACTGCTCGCCACACTCACAGTGATGCTGTTCAGCATTTGCTGCTCCTGCAGCCTTAGAATTCAGCCCGCTGTCTCTCCTTCCTCCCCTCCCACAAGCAGCAGTGACTAAAGGCAGTGGCCCGGCATTAAAGGACTAGCGCACAGCAAACCAGCGGAGCAGCTATTGAAAAGAGCCCTTCTGCTCCTCCCCTTCTCCACAGGAATCCCACTGACTCAGGTTCCCGGAGAGCAACCCGGACCAGTCTCTGGCAGTGGAGAAATGAGGGAAAGAAGAGCGATCCCTTAACAGCAGTGCTACCAAATTCTCCTATTAAGACCTTCTTCTTTTCTTTTGTTTTTAACTAAATCCAATCTCTAGAATCAAGTGCAGCCCAAACTCACAGGTCTTGTCCCATCTGCTGGAGACTGAGAAATACTGACTTCTGGAGGAAGTCGTCCTACCTTATGCTGGGACATCACAGAAGTTTGAAGTTCTCAGTCTCCATCTGCTGGAGGGGGGACAAAACCCAGAAGTCTGGACTGGACTAGAGGGACGATATGGAACAATGGGTTAACTGCACAAACAAACAAAGTTATTATAGATAGTAACACTCCCAAAAGGTTTCCAGACTGTTTTGAAAGACCCATTTTGTCCATAATCTTCAATGCTACTCAGTTTTAACATGCAATACCATTTTACAATCTATCGGTTGTGGGGGTAATATAATACATAACAGCAGAAAAAGACCAAACTGGCCTATCCAGTAAGCACAGTTCAATTTTTATATTTTGGGTAGATAAACATACAAATTCCCATACTCAACCCAACACCAGATCCTTACCCTCCCTTCCACTACATTCATAGCAGTCCCAAGCATGCCCAGATTCTGTCAAGGTACTGGCCTCCACCAGCTCAAATGGTAGGCTCTGTCATTAATAACTTTACAAACTCATCACTAGAGCACTCTTACTATATCTACCTTATAACCAAGGTTGCAGTATTTGAAACAAGTTGGTTGCAGCAAACACCAGACAGAGCAAATGGAGCGTTAAGTGCTAATAAAGGTTTCTAACTATCACGCACCACAACTTTTATTTAACAATACTGTGACAATAGCTTGCAAGTGAGGTCTCAAGATATTCTGGGTGAGTTCTCATCCCTGGTCATATGCCTGGTGATCAAAAATTCTAAGATAAGTCACACGTTCTCTTCCACTAAGCCTGTGGGGGGGTGGGGGGTAGGACAGGAGGGAATGGAAGTGTCACAGTCAGTACTTACGATTTTACACAGTAAGATCACAGACCAATGCTTTCAGCCAGTGACAGAATTATTACTTTGATTTAGTGGCACTAACATCCAGAGAACACATATGAAATCAATTTCACTCCACCAGAGGTACACTGTTTTCTTTGCCAGACATTAATGTTGGATGCACGGGATGTCCTCAAAAGCTGAAAGCACAGCTTTGCCTCCTAACAGCTGCTTGCTCCCACCTCTGAGCAGAAACATCAGCCAGGCCAGACACATCAGTGACACGCACATCTCGGGCACAGTATGCTGTCAGCTGGCGAATCATCTGTCCAACCTGCTGCCCCAACTCCTTCGTGGGCACCAAGATGAGCACCCGCACTGCTTGTTCCGATACAGACTGGAAAAACGAGAAAAACATCCAAGTAAGAAACTAAGAGAGAGTAGACAGCGAACAAGAAAAAAAGAGGAAAAACAATGTCAGGAAAGACAGGACATCAAGCAAAAGTGCAAGCAATTGACCATGGAGGGAGTAAAGAGATAGGAAAATAAAAGAATGAAAGAAAAAGAGAATAAAGCAGCAAAACACAGAGAAAGAGATGAATTAACATTCAATAAATAATGCATAACAGTATCTCCTGGTACATTAATCTTTAACATGCTAAGAAACTTTTCAGAGCCACAGAAAGCATTAGGAAAGAAGAAGGGCAAATTTGATGTTGTAAGGCAGGAAAAAACAATAAAATGGAAAACACCTATCTTCACAATATATTTGATTGAAGTCACTGTAACATAAACATCAATGATGACTTCAATTTAAAAAAAAAAAGTAAAAAAAAAAAAAACCCATTAAATGCAATGATTTCTTAGTTCTGTAAAAGCATAGAAATGCTTGATTTTGTACTGCCACAGTAGGATCAAAGAACACACCGTTTTCACTTGGAGGAGGTGCTGAATGATGGGAACAATGTAGGCAGCAGTCTTTCCAGATCCCGTTCTAGCTCGGGCCAACAGGTCCTTTCCTTCCAGGGCCAGTGGGATGGCTTTCTCCTGGATAAGTGTGGGCCGGGCCCATCCCAGCTCAGCAACTGCCTGTTAGAACAGCAATGAACATTTAATTCAAATACCTTCTATAGATCGCTTTCTAGGTCCAAGGGCAAGTCAAAATGATGAATAACGTGAGAAAAAAAAAATGAACCAAAAGCAGGGCTGCTGCTAAACTTATTTTTGATGCTCCTCATTCAGATCACACCTCTCCCCTTCTTATCTCCCTGTACTGGACTACCCATCTCAGTTCATCTAAAATTCAAGATTTTTGTTCTTGTTCACCATGCTTTCAATGCCGCTTCTCCCTTTGACCTTGCCTCGCACATTACATCATACCCCCTCCCCCACCCCCCATTCCTGTATTTCAGTCTTTCAGTGAGGTTACTTATCTGTAACGGAGGTTCTCTGTTGACAGCAGGATAAGTCAGCCACACCTGCTGATGACTGACAACAGCATCATGGACAGAAGTGCTCTCCAGAGCTCAGAAAGGCATGCTCAGGTGACCCCCCCACCTCCAAACTAGCCCAGTGTGTCCCTAGTCAATGTTCTGCAGGCCGACGTGGCAGTTCGGTCCAGACCCCAAAAACTGCGAGGCACTTCTCATCCTAGGGGAGGCAGGTGGGATTGAGTGGCAAACTTATCCTGCTGTCCACAGAGAACTCCCATTACAAGTAAGTAACCTCACTTTCTCCATAGACAAGCAGGATGCATTAGCCACACCTGGTGACTGAGGCCATGGCCAGAGGCCACTTGGTGCTGTGGTGGATGAAGGAGATGGACAAGCAGTTGATCGAGGAGTTCCCCTTTTATTTTATTTTTTTAAGCACACACACACACACACTTTTTTTTTTTTTTTAGCATACTGGGCTAACAACCAACGTTAGAAGGTTAACGGAACACCCCCCGTGTCAACACTCAATGCCTTAACGGTCAACAGCTAACAACAAATCGAGAGTGGTACAACCAAAAACCCAACAAGGGTACATTGTGAGTGCTTGAAACTGTAGCAGTATAAAGTCCGAAATGGCCTAGGGTGTCCCCTGCCACGGTTAGAACTGCCCAACTAAAAGCGCTATCTGCCAGGGCCCCTTGGTCGAGGCAATAGTGTCTTTGAAAAGTGTGTACAGTTGACAGTGTAGGATGTGCAGGATGAGGCATGACCTTGGAGTCTAGTCCCTCTGCTGTGCACCAAGTGTCAAAGCGCTGCCACCGAAGGCCATATGGTTTTCTCGTGGCGAGGCATCTGGCAGCCAAGACAAAGTGTTGGACAGGTAGGGTGCTTGAACATGCAGCCTTTGGAGAGGGCGCAGGACCAGAGGTGGAGTGCTTCCCTGCAGAGTGCGAGCGATCTCCTCCCACCCTGTTTGTTGATGTAGAACATAGCCACTTGGTTGTCTGTCTGTATTAGTATGCTCTTGTCTGCAATGCAGTGGCAGAAGGCCTGCAGTGTGTAGCGGATCGTGTGAAGATCCAGGTGGTTGATATGGTAGCCATGCTCCTTTGTCATCCAGAGGCCTTTCGACACATCTGTGGTAATGGTTATCCAGTGGTGGGGTTGCTGAAAGGACCCATCATGTCCACCAGGCATGGAGTCCCTGGCCTTTGCATCCATGGGGATGCGCTTGGATAGAGGTTAAGAATGTCTTTTGTACTGTCATGCTTTCCTTTCTTTCCTATCATTTTTGGCGTTCTTTTCCGTAGTTTTGCAGTGCTGCCTTTTTTATATTGTTTGTACACCGCTTAAATGTTTTTAACGCAAGCGGTCTATCAAGTACGAAATAAAGTTAAAGTTAAAGTTATTTCCAGTGTCTGCATAGGTGCCACTACAAGTGGCACATGTGTAGCCTGGCATGTGTGGTAGCACTTGTGTGGTCACCACCATGTGCCCCAGGAGGCGCAGGAATGTTCTGGTAGTGACAAAGTCTACAGCCAACATCTCCCTGGCTAGCAAGGAGATGATGTCCATTTGTTGAGCTGGAAGGCCTTGGAATGGGTGGCCTGGATATCTGCCCCTTTGAATTCCAGGCACTGTATGGGCTGCAGATGATTCTTCTGGAAGTTCACGAGGAAGCCAAGCAACAACAGTAGCACGATCGCCTCCTGGGTCACAATTTGGACTTCTTGACAAGAGGGGCCTGTGAGCAACCAGTCATCGAGGTATGTGAAGACACATATGCTAAGTTTGCAAAGGTGGGCTGCGGTGACTACCACACACTTTGTGAAGACCCTCAGGGCTGAGGAAAGCTCAAAGGAAAGCTGTACTGGTAGTGGGTGCAAAGTACGTAGAAGGGTAGATATGTCCTGTGTGTCCAGTAGATGAAGATGTGGGTGTATGCGCCTGTAGGTCCAGCGATGTCATCCAGTCGTCAGCCTGAATGAGTGGGAGGATAGATTCCCACGAGTACATCCAGAATTTTTCCCTACGGATGACGTTTTCATGTTGCACAGGTCAAGGATGGGGCGGACACTCTCTGATTTCTTGGGAATCAAGAAGTGCCTGGAGTAGAAGCCACTGTTGATCTCTGGCAGTGGTATGGGTCCTATGGTCCTCGCTGATAGAAGGGACGGGATCTTTGAGGCCATTGCTAGGTATTGTTGAGGCGGCATCTCACTGGTGTATGGAGCCTTGATGTGGGGGGTTGGAAAAGTGGGTGCAGTACCTTTTGGATATAATTTCTAGGACCCATTTGTCTGTGGTAATGGTTTTCCAGGCGTCAAGGAAGGAAGAGATGGGGGCTGTACTCTTGTGCGCAGCCAAAGGAGAAGGTGCACTTGTTGGAAGGCACTGCTTGCTTCTACTACTTGCGTTACCTCTGATGCAGTTTGTGGCTTTGGTAAGAGAAGTTGTAGGCCATGGGGCTTGAAGCACTGTGAGGGCCATCCATGGTGAGAGCTGTAGTATGGCTTCCATGACTGGCCTCTCTAAGATTTCCGGCATCTGGAGCTGCACTCTAGGCCATCAGCAATGAATGTTTGTAGGGTGGTGCAGTACTTCTTGAGGTTATTGACAATGTCCTTGACCTTGACACCGAATAGGTTGTCTCCAACACAGGGTGTGTCGACAATGCGGTCATGTTTGTCTTCCCTCAGGCCGGAGGCCCAGAGCCAAGTCATGTTTCTGGCTGTGTTGGCCGCACCTGTGGTGCAGGCTGCGGAATCAAAAGATATTGAAGGCCGATCGTATCAAATGTTTTCTGCTTTCCATCAGGTCGGCCAAGGTGGGCCCCCTCGAGTCAGGGGGTAGTGCCTCGATGCAGGTTAGAACATAAGATATGCCATACTGAGTCAGACTAAGGTCCATTAAGCTGGAGTATCCTGTTTCCAGTAGTGGCCAATCTAGATCACAAGTACCTAGATGTTTCCCCAAGAGACACAGGTTCCACAATGCTTGTATTGGGGCAAGCAATGGATTTCCCAGGCCCCATTTAATAATGGTTTATGGACCTTTCCTCCAGGAACTTGTCCAAACCTTTTTTAAACCCAGCTACACTAACAGCTTTTACTACATCCTCCGGTAATGAATTCCAGAGTGTGATTATACGTTGAGTGAAAAAATATTTTGTCTTAGTCTTAAATAGGTTATACTGTAGCTTCATTGCATGTCCCTTAGTCTTTCTATATTTTGATAGAGTAAACAATCGATCTGCGTTTACCCGTTCCACTCCATTCATTAGTTTATAGACCTCTATCATATCTCCTCTCAGCCGTTTCTTTTCCAAGTTAAAGAGCCCTAACCTTTTTAGCCTCTCTTTAAACGGTGTATCCTTCCATCTCCTTTACCATTTTGGTGGCTCTTCTCTGTACCTTTTCTAATAATGCTATATCCTTTTTAAGATAGAGCGACCAGAATTGCACACAATATTCAAGGTGCGGTCGCACCATGGAACGATTCAGAGGCATTATAATATCCTTTGTTTTATTCTCCATTCCTTTCCTTATGATTCCTAGCATTCTATTTGCTTTCTTGGCCACTGCTGCACACTGATGGAGGGTTTCAACATGTTATCCACGATGACACCTAAATCTTTTTCCTGGGTGGTGGTTTCTAATATGGAACCTTGCATCGTGTAACCCTAGTTTGGGTTGTTCTTTCCTAGATGCATAACTTTGTACTTGTCCACATTAAATTTCATCTGCCATTTGGATGCCCAGTCTTCTAATTTATCAAAGGCCTCTTGAAATTTTTAACAATCCTCATGGGTTTTAACAACATTGAATAATTTTGTGTCATCTGCAAATTTGATTACCTCACTCGTTATTCTCATTTTCAGGTCATTCACAAATATGTTAAAAACAGCAGATCCAGCACAAATCCCTGGGGTACTCCACTATTCACTTTTCTCCATTGGGAAAATTGGCCATTTAGCCCTACTACCCTCTGCTTTCTATCTTTTAAGCGATTCCTGATCCACAATAGTACACTGCCTCCTCTCACATAATAAAAAGTCATGGGATGGAAATTATTCAAGAGTCTCTCATGAGGGACTTTGTCAAAGGCTTTCTTAAAATCCAGATAGACAAAGGTGAGTTAGTTGATAAAGTGTATCTGTTTATTCACACCTTCAACAAAAAAAAAAACCATAACAGCTTAGTAAAACAAGACCTTCCTTGGCTAAAGACATGTTTAGTGGTCTCCCATTAAGCCATGACTATCCATATGTTCAGTAATTTTGTTCTTTATAATGGTTTCTACCAGTTTTCCTGGTACTGACATCAGGCTCACTGGTCTGTAGTTTCCCAGATCACCTCTGGAACCCTTTTTAAAAATTGGCATTACCTGAAGATTGGAGGATGGGCAGTGTATTACAGATGATTTTAATGATAGTTCACAGACTATTAATACTAGGTCTGCAATCTCATATTTCAGTTCTTTCAACACCCTTGGATGTATACCATCCATGCCAGGTGATTTGCTACTCTTCTGTTTATCAAACTAGTTGTAATACATTGTCCTGGTGTATTGATATTTCTTCCAATTCTTCTGTGGCATCACCTTTAAATATCATTTCAGTCATGGGTAACATCCCGACATCTTCCTCAGTAAAGACCGAAGCAAAGAATTCATTCAGTCTCTCCACTATGGCCTTGTCCCCTCTTAATGCCCCTTTTACCCCTCTATCATCTAACAGTCCAACTGACTCTCTCTCGGGTTTTTTTTTTGCTACAAATGTATTTGAAAAAGTCTTTATTACACCTTTTTGCTTCCACAGCAAGCTTCTCCTCAAATTCTCTCTTTGCCTGCTTTATCAATGATTTGCATCTAACTTGCCAGTGCTTATGTTGTTTCCAGTTTTCGTCATTTGTCTCCTTTTTCCATTTCCTAAAAGATGCTTTTTTGGCAACAGCTTCTCTGACCTCATGTTTAAACCATGCTGGCAGTTTTTTGGACTTCCTTCCATTTTTCTTAAAGCGTGGAATATAGCTGGTCTGGGCTTCCAAAATAGTATTTTTAAACAATGCCCATGCTCGATATAAATTTTTAACCTTTGCAACTGCTCCTTTTAGTTTTTTCTTAACTATTTTCCTCATTTTATCATAGTCTCCCTTTTGAACATTAAAAGGTAGTACTGTGGATTTTCCTTGCCGTCCTTTCTCCATTTATTAAATCAAACGTGATCATGCTATGATCACTATTTCCAAGTGGCCCCATCACCCTTATCTCTTGCACCAGATCTTGTGTTTCACTAAGGACAAGGTCCGAAATGGCTTCCCCTCTGGTCAGTTCATGAACCAGCTGCTCCAAGAAGCAGACATTTATTTCATCTAGAATCTTTATCTCCCTAGCATGTCCTGCCGTGACACTGACCCAGTCAATACTGGGGTAATTAAAATCATCCATTATTATTACTGTGCTGTAACGTTTGTTAGCTTCCCTGGATTTTTTTCTTAGCTTGTCCAGTAGGGTATCCTGGAAGAGGACCTGTTGGAATTGGTGTGTGGTGATTTTGGCACTCAGCATGGCACTCTGGAAGGTTCTCTGGCCGAGGTCTTCAATGAGCACATAGTCTTTGTCGGGTGGGGTGTTGGAATGGGTCTGTGATTCTTTGGCATGTTTTAGCGGGGATTCAACCATTATGGACTGGTGTGGTAGTTGGATTTTCCTGAAGCCCGGGACTTGCTGCACCTGGGATTTAGTCTCGAGCCATGCCTTCAGCAAGTGGTCTTGGAGAAGCTTGTGTACCAGAAGGGCAACCATCACGATTGGGGAGTCCAGGTATTTGAGGACCCCCAGGATCTCATTCTTCAGGTCAGGGGCGTTCATAGGAGCAAGGGAGAGCTGTGATGCCAGCTTTTGGAGGTTATTTTGGGTACATGAGGTCCTCTGGGGGCAAGGGAAGTTGTGCAGTAGGCAACAGGGGCTCTGGTGAGCAGCCTAATGGTGCTGGTGATTGGTGTGTTCCCCGGGGAAAGCCCTGTACAGTCGTCTCTACCTCTTCCCCTCTGTCTGCAGTGAGGTGATCCGGTGAGAAGTGCAGCAGTGACGGGAAAGGCAGCATGTTGGAGTTCCTGGATGGTCCCATACTGGGGGGTGGTTCTGGGTTGGGGGTGGTCAAAGGTGCTGCTGTAGGACATGCTGCTGGAGAGGTATTGTGAGCAGGTCCAGGACAACCGCTGGCGTCGGCTAGCTTGATGGTTGTAACCCTGTGTTGTCCAAGTCCTTCTGCCTCCTTTGAATAATTTTGTGTCATCTGCAAATTTGATCACCTCACTCGTAATTCCTATTTCCAGGTCATGTATAAATATGTTAAACAGCAGGCCCAGCACAGATCCATGGGGTATTCCATTATGAAAATTAGCCACTTACCCCTACCCTCTGCTTTTTATCTTTTAACCAGTTCCTGATCCACAATAGTAAATTGCCTCCTATCCCATGACGTTTTAATTTCGCCAGAAGTCTCTCATGAGGGACTTTGTCAAAGGCTTTCTGAAAATCCAGATACAGTATAATCAACCGGCTCACCTTTGTCTACCTGTTTATTCACACCTTCTAAAAATAACGGATTCAGCCCTCTGCAGCTCTCCCAGGAGGGATAGAAGCTGCAGCTGACCTCAGCTCCCCTCCAGCCACTCAGCTGACACGTGCTGCCCAATCGGGGCAGCCCCGGCTCCTCAAAAGCAAGTGAAACCCGGACCGAAGCCTCCAGCCTCATCCATCCTCTTCTGCTCTCCGTATGCGGCTGTCCTCCACACAACGAATTGAACGGGCTCCCTAGGCAGACGCCACCTCTAAAAAGGGAAGTGTATTTGATTACTATCAGCGATGCCCTCCAGCTCCCCATTCAGCTGTCTCGCTGCCAGAGAAGCTCCGCAACTCCCCATCCTCTCTCGCAAGTGTGGGACACTCTCCAGCTCTCCATCTCCTGCCTCTCTGCCAGGGTCGCTTTGCAGCTCTCCACCTTCTCTGGTAAGTGTGGGACGCGATCTAACTCTCCATTCTATGTTGCTCTTCTCAATCAGAGAAGTAAGTCGCTCTCCTGCCCCAACCCGACCATCTGATGCAACAGCCAGCATCAGGGATAGCAACCATTCTCTGCTAGCTGCCTAATCGGGGCAGCCACGCCTTATTCAAGAAGGCAGCGCCATCGTGTGCTGATATATGCTGGTATTTGCATATTTGCTGATGTTTGATGATACTTGATTTGCTGTTGTTTACTAATGTTTGCTGATATTTGCTGATACATGCTGATAATTAAAGCTAGCCTTTTTTAGCACCACCTGAACCCCACCTCACCTTGCAACTATCAATCTATACTTGTCAGTTTGCTCCCCGATTACTTGCCCCCCTGTCTCTACACCACATAGCTCTCACAACACTAGTCCATATTTAGTTCTCCGTGACAGACAGCTAATAAGGTCAGCCCAAACAACTTAGTACACAACATGGCCATCTCCCTTCTCGCCATCACCAGTTTGTACTTCCTGATAAATACCATCCAAAACACATCAGCCTGCTCACTCAGCCATAAGCATATCCCTATCCTACACAGTCTAGGTAGAAGAAATTTTACTAACCCCCCCCCCGCTCACTTCCACATCCTCACCATGTCAGACATTCGCACCTGCTCTATGTAACTCTCAACCACCCTAATGATACCAAGCTCGACTCAACTCCAGAACATAGACTTCTGACTTGTTCACTCATTAACTCACGATCAGTACGCAAGAAATGGCCAGTCATCACTGATCTCAACACTTCCCGCAATCTTGACTATCAGACACAGACTCAGTCCTTATAAACCAGCTCATCCCAACAGGCTATTCAATACATACCTGCCACAGAGCCACCAGAAGAGGGGGTGGAGTTTTCATCCTAGCAAGATCTGAACTACAGTTCCAGCTGCTCTCCTCCAAGAGTCTTATGCACATGGACATAGTGACGGTAACCAACAAACACACCACCATTTATCTTATCTATAGAGCCCCTTCCTCCCCCCCAGAAGAACTCTCCAGCATAATACTTAGCTTGCAATCTGACATACCCACGCAAACCTAACTGGTTAATCGGAGACTTCAACCTTGCATCCCTGCAACCTACCCATTCTAACACCTTCCTTCAAACAATGACTGACCTCAACTACGCACAGATGGTGAATGCTTCTACTCACCTTAAGGGAAACTCACTCAACCTTATATTTGCCCCCCCAATCTGAGGCTAGTCGCAACATCAGTCTTGCTTTCACCCCTGTCCCATGGTCAGACCACAACCTAATCACTTTCCAAATCCCTTCGCAACAAGTTCAACCCCCATCTAACCACTCTAACACAGTATCTTTAAGAATGACACACCGCTTCAAAACCCTGGACAAGGAAGAACTTGCCAACAGTGCTCTCCCAACTCTTCGTCTACCGGCTCAAGACCTGGAAGATATGATATTTAGATGGAACACCACTTTGAAATCATGTTCTCAGCGACCTTACTCTAATAAATCATCAGCTGCCTACAATCCATCAAAAAACAAGAGAGCGGCCCCATGGTTTACTGATGAACTAAGATCATCTCTTCGCCTTCTACGGAAGTATGAATGAAAATGGCGGCGTTCACGCTCCACAACTGACCAAACAACTTACAAAGACCTCCTAAAAGTCCACCGTGAGACAATATCCGAAAGAATGAGAACATACCACATGGAGCTTCTCCTTCGCTCCCTAAATAAACCTCGAGACCTTTTCAGCATTGCAAAATCCTTAATCAAGGAACCCTCTTCTCCTCAGCCTGAATCAATTCATCCTCAACTTTATGCAGTCTATCTCCAATCCAAAACCATCAATACTAATGCCGCACCGAGTCCCACACCTAGTTTCATGTCCATCCCACAGTCCTTGCTAAAAGAGTTTAACCCTCCATCTGAGAAATACATCACAGATCTCATCGCTACGATCAACACCACTACAGCTCCGAATGACCCTTGTCCAGCATACTGGATCAGAGCGATGCGCGCGGAACTCGGCCCAACTCTATCCTACATCATGAAGCTCTCTTTCTCATCAGGAACATTTCCAACAGCTCTTAAACAGACATCCATACGCCCCCTCCTGAAAAACAGCAGACATGACCCGACAAAGACAGACTCATACCGCCCGATTTCGAGCATACCCCTTCTAGCTAAACTAATTGAGAAAATGGTACAAAGATAGATTCAACAACATATCGACATTTCAGCCCCCCTCGATCCTTGCCAACACGGGTTTCGAGAATCACACGGTGTTGAGACCCTACTAGCAATGCTAACCAACACCTTAACCAGAGGCATGGACAAAGCAGAAAATGGGTTTGTACTTATCTCCCTCGATATCGCTGCGGCTTTGATTCGGTCAATCACGAGCAACCCCTCACCCGACTCCATGATAAGGGAATCCAAGGACTGGCTTGGGAATGGTGCAAATCCTATCTTGCTGACCGATGGCAACATGTTCGGATAGGTCCGTCAACATCTGACCCATTCCTGCAACAACAGGGAGTACCCCAAGGCTCCTCCCTCTCTGCCTTACTTTTCAATGTATATATGCAGCCCATATGTGATATGTTCATTTAACATTTCCAGTCTGATATACGCAGATGATGTCTTGCTGTTCACTCCAATCAAAATTATGCAGCCTAACCTCTCCCTCCTAGTTGACTGCTTCAACGCAATCACCGACTGCTCCTAACTCAGAACTTACGCATAAATTTTAAGAAAACCGAGGTATTTATCACTAAGAACAAGAGCTTCTCTCCCCCCACTACTTTGAAAGTGAGAGATGCAGAGCTTCCTTGCAAAAATGTGATACGTTACTTGGGAATCACGCTCGACCAACAGCTCAGCTTTAAGGAGCACATAAAGCATACCACCAAGGCTATTTACAATAAAATCATGAAATTAAGACACCTCAGACCTCTGTTGGCACCAGGAGATTTTAGAACAATATTCCAGTCGCTTGTAACACCACATTTTGATTACGCAAATATTATCCTTCATGGTCTCCCCAAGAGCACACTCAACCCATTGCAAATGGCGATGAACGCAGCAGCCTGTATTCTTGGCAGCCTATCGATAAGAGATCACATCACACCCATACTTATAGAGTTGCACTGGCTACCGTTGAACAGCAGACTCACCTATAAAGCACTACTCTTAACTTTTAAAGCAATCAACCTCATAGCCCCCTCATCACGACCACCCCAACAACAGATTCAGGAGATCAGTAGCTACAAACACACTTATTACACCTTTGGAAGCGACAAAATGCACGCAATCTACCAGAAATAGATCTTTCGCCTTCTTTGCCCCGAGATGCTGGAACAACCTCCCTCCACATATCAGAGCAATTAAGGACCTTTCTCAGTTCAGGAAAGCTCTTAAGCACCATCTGTTCCTCCTACACTTTTCCCACCCAACCCAACGAAGTGGTTAGAACACTGGCTTGGTAACCAAGCAACCAGGGTTCAATTCCCACTAGCACTCCTTGTGGCCTTGGGCAAGTCACTTAACCCTCCATTGCCTCGGAAGAAAGGCCTGGCAATCTACTTCCGGTGACACTGCCAAGAAAACCCAGGAGCTTCTGGGTTGCCAGGAGTCAGGACTGACTCGAAGGCACACATTGCATTTGCAACCCAACGCAATCACCCTCCATACCACATCTCACTCACGAGGACACTAACACACCCTTAACATGATTTATTCAAAGCACAAACCAGACCCTTCTAACACGGGTTATATATTGTAAATAATCTCCCAATACTACGGTGATACTTGTATATAGTTTATATACTGCAACTGTACATAGTTCCCCAGTTCTTTCCCAAGTTATCCATCCTGTTATAATGTAAGCCTATGGCCGTTCTGTCTGTGGCAATTTTTTTTCGTTATTTGTAAACCGCACTGATACGAAAAGCATGGTATAGAAGAACTGTAAATAAATAAAATACAGCAAGACTTTTCTTGGCTAAATCCATGTTGGCTTTCTCTCATTAAAACCATGACTATCTACATGTTCAGTAATTTTATTCTTTATAATGGTTTCTAGCATTTTGCCCGGTACAGATGTCAGGCGAGAGCTGAAGAATCCATCCTTGCAAGCATGGCAGAAGACGAAAAACTGGACTGGCTCGGAGGTGGGGTTATATGGAACTTCTATCCTTGGCGCCATCGGATGACATCACCAGGTGTGGCTGAAAATCCTACTTGTCCATGGAGAACACCCATGCTTCCCATTCTAGCCCCCCCCCATGGAAGTTTCCCAGCATGCCTCCTTTTCCTCCCTCTGCTCTTAAGACAAGAATCTTCTTTCTCCAGGTTTGAGGAGGACCTCAAACTTAGCTATTTCAGCTCTTGTTCTCTCATGCCCCTTCAGACAGACTCCTTTTATTGCCTGAAACTGTAAACGGGGGCACTGGGCGTGAATGTCCACAGTCTTGGCAAAGGCAAAATCCTATTATGACTTGCAAAGAATTGTGGGGAATGTAGTCCATTCAAACCAGAATCAGCCGTTCACAAAATAATGAGTTGTGTTGCTCGAGTGTAAGCAAAGAAAAATATATTTTATTTATGGGGTTACTTCTCCCACACAGATTTACTTGGTAACACAAAAGGACACTTGCTTTCAGTATTGTACTTAGGAAAAAACAAATCATGATATCAGCAACTGAACTTCTTAAGCAATCAAACAATAAAGACCTTGATGGGAAACAGAAAAGGTCTTTCTGAGGGCTCCTGCTAATACCTTTTAGCAGTGATCCAAAAGCAAAAACAAAACCCAAAAGTAACCAAAAACTGTTCTTTTTTCAAGGATAACTTTCTTCTATTTTCACACACAAACAGTAGTTTCCTTTCAGAGCTCACGTGCAACTGTGCATGGCTTAATTACCAATCATTAGCCAGCTGCAAACCCCTTTGCTGGTTCACTTTCTCTACGTGGCTCAAATCCTACCCTAAAGCTTTCTTGCAGGCTTTTCTGGGTAGATAAAAGAACAAGTTATAGTTCCTTTTGATGGTTGTTGTATTTGTGGAAGTATTTTACCACAGCAGCCTAGTCAGAGAGCAATCCATGTATTCATTCTGATCATTTAAAATATCTCCTTCTTCTTCAAATATCATAGAAACAATATCATGGTCTGGCTCAGAGGAATTCCTTAGTGGATCACTCTCAGGATAACACTTGTTTCCCTGCTGTCTTCCAGGTAAAGAGCTAGGGCATAGATCAGAGTTCATACCTGAGCTTCCTTTGCTGTTAGGTTTCCTCTCCAGATATCCTGGCCAGTAAGTAGTCCAGCTTTTATGTCCAGCCTTCCAATCAAGATCCCTGGACACTGGGTCTCTCTTCACATACCTTCTTGCACTGGTCTTAGGGCCCCTTCCATATGCAGCCGTCTCCCTCAAAGGTGCCGCCTGGGACTTCCTGACTCTGTAACCCCACTCCTCTGGCTTCCTCCAGTCCAATGGAGTATGCTTGCCTCTGGAATGACTCCCAACACACGTACTGCTGTGAGCTCCTTCTTTAGACCTCCAAGATGTTTTCCTCCTCTTTCTTCCACGTTGCTGCTGCTGCTTCCTGATCTTCATCTGATTCTGTGTAGAATATGTTTTACTTTTAACTTGTTTAGAGGGATACTCCACCCTAGCACAGCTCAGCTGTGCTGAATCAAGCCCTGCCCTTGGAGATGAGTGATTGGGGATTACCTCATAGCTCTCCTGATTGAACACACGTTTCCCCACTTCAGCTCTTCTAGAGGCTGTTTGAAACCTGATGCATTCTGGGACTGGTAGTCTTTTATGAAAACATTCTGTTTTAGTATTTCTACCAGCTAAGACAGGTTGCTTGTTCAGAGCAAATTCACCTCTATTATAGCTCCCCCCTGAACTATGATAAGCTTCCTTATCACAAATCGCAGGCCTTTTTGTCTCCCCATCCTCTCCCTTTTTCCAAAACTTCTTCCCAGTCCCAATGAGAATGTAATTCCCCATCTCTCTCTCTTTTCTTCATATCCTTTTTTTAAGCTTTTGTTGTAAACCATGCTGACAACTGTCTAGTTTTTGTGCAGTATATCAAGCCATTGAAATGAATAAATAAAACCACATTGTGTTCTATTTTCACAAAACATTTCTAGTTGGCAGTGACATTTTTAACAAAAGTATTCCACGTTTTTTGATTAAATATTAAACAGATCTATACGTATTCCATATTCTTTACTAATAACACTGTCCATATGTACAGTGCTGAACAAGATTCTTAAAGAGTCTAGAATGCCGCTCTACTGTGTGATTTCCCTGCTTTTTCATGCCCTCACATGAAAAAGCAGGGAAATCACACAGTAGAGCGGGTTCAATTGGTCAATCTGATTGTCTTATCAGAAAGTGTAAAGTCAGTCAATCTCCCATGCTTCATTTTTCACATTTGCTTAATTAGATTTATAAAAGCATCAGGGATTATAAGGTTATAAAGGTATTTGCCCCCAAAGACAGTAAAGTCCAAATTTAGCATTTGAGGGTTAGATGGTGGCTCAGGACAGCATTATGAGGGGTCTCATCCACATACCAACAGAGCCAAAGCCTTACAGGAAGTACTGGAATCTCAAGATAAATCAAGGTTACTTCTATGCCTCAAGCCAACAAGGACTAGGAAGGTGCAAAAGTAGCATTTACAGCCTCTGGGGGGAGTCAGTGAGCATTTGCCATTTCACAAATATGATTCCTGGTGGCCTTAGCCTGCACATCTACTAGTTTTCGGAGGCAGGCACAAAGGTTGTACACTCAAGAGAAAGGAGGATTAAAATAAGGCAGAATGGGCCAGACTGGTGGCGTGGTGATAGTGCTGCATACTGCTAAGCAAGAGACCTGGGTTTCATTTCCAAGCCAGGCCTCTTCTTCAGGGATTGATGTGCAGTCAATGTTTGCAGCCAGTACAAGGGTCTTGGGTTGAAAGACAAGGAATCTCACCCGTCACTCAACAGCAACACCTAATGGTCTGACGTAGGCTCCACATTAGCTACGTTTCAGAGAGGCGCACTCTGCAGTCCCTGGGCTAAAATGGGGGAGGGGAGATAAGAATTAATGCATTCTCATAAGAAGAAATATGAAGCCCTTCACTTCTCCGCCCTACCCCCTATTTCCCGCATTCTAAGACAAGGCAGAGAATAAGAGAATGCACCCGTGAGCACGACATCTGCAGACCCACTGGCTGCTTTGAGCATGACAGAACAGAGAGCCATATAGACGGCTGCCACTTATAGCGCGCCCGTTTACACAGCAGCCCGATAAAAAGCAATTCCTTCCTGATACCTTCAGCACGCGGTCATCCAACCCCAGCTCATGAAAACCCAGTCCCATGGAGGTAGCCATCTTGTTCGACTCCACTTACGCACGTCACGCTCAGAGGTCGCCTGGTAATCGAATCTTAAAAAGAGCAATCGCGGGTATCTCTGCTGCCCCCTGTGGCCGGAGAAACGCCAAGTGGCAGAAGGAAAGGCATGGTGGGGCTTACAGGCTCAAATCATCAAGAGGCTTTGTGGACGGGGTTTGATCCTCCGGGTGTGAACAGCCTTTACGTTCTATATTTTCCTAAAAGAGCCAGGGCCGGCCCAACCATTAGGGTTGCCTAGCTCAGTCGCTTCGGGGACGGGTCGGCAAAGACAGAGTTGCCAAGTTACCCAGTTTGAGGAGTAAGATTTTGAGCTAGTCATGGGTTTCTAACAATCTCATTCTGATTCCAATGAATAGAAACATGACGGCAGAAAAAGACATTTGACGTATCTAGTCTGCCCTTCCATATCAACCACTACAACTGTCCCCTTCTCCCCTTTACAGATCCTCTGTGTTTGTCACATGCTTTTTTGAATTCAGATACTGTCCTCATCTCAACCACCTCCACTGGGAAACTATTTCACATATCTACCACTCTTTCCGTAAAGAAATATTTCCGTATATTACTCCTGAGTCTATCCCCTTTCACCCTCATCCTATGTCCCCTAGTAGAAGAGCTTGCCTTCAATTGAAAGAGACTCTCCTAGGCATTTATGCCACAGGTATTTAAACATCTCAATCATATCACCTCTATCCCGCCTTTTCTCTAAATATACATATTAAGATCCTTAAGTCTCTCCTCATATGCTTTATAATGAAGACCACTGGCTATTTTAGTAGCCACCCTCTGTACGGACTCAAGCCTGTTTATATCCTTTTGAAGGTGCAGTCTCCAGCATTGTACACAATACTCCAAATGAGATCGTACCAAAGACTTATACAGAGCACTATCACCTCCTTTCTTCTGCTGGCCATTCTTCTTCCTATGCACCCAAGCAATAAAATCAAGGACTACAAATACCATACTGCACTAAATGCTAATTTAAATCCAGAACTGGCAAAACATCACACTCCTGGAACTAGGTAACTTGGCAACTCTGCAACGAGCAGCAGCAAGCACAGCAAAACAATAGATTCTGCTAGTCATACAAATCCAAAGAGCCACCACCACATTCTTTTACCTATAGAAATAACAGGCATATGCACTCACGCACAGCCATACAAAGCAAAGTTCAATATTTAAAAGTAGGATGTCCAATTATGCATTTTTACAGGATTGTTGTTGGAAGGGTAGTATTCAGATGATCATGGTTGTTGAATTTAATTAGTTAGCTGGATTTCTATACTGCTTTTCACTGTGTCAAAGTGGTGTACATAGAACAATTCATACTGGGTTTACATAGAACTTGAACTTTGTACAAGAACATTAGGTAAACATGGGGAAAGTGAACTATTTACATACAGGTGGTACCATTTGTGGTAGTTTTTATAATGGTTAAGTGTCATTAGCAAAGTGTTAATTATAAAAATCACAGTGGGGGTTGGCAGCTGGAGGATGAAGGCTCATCTAGGGTGCTCACTAACTTGCACTAGCTCTAGGGTCATCCCTGCCTGGATCCTTTCAGGCATTAAAGCCAGCCCATGAAGGCTGCTGCAATAAGTCAGGACCAGATCCAGCCCAACCATTAGGCAAACTAGGCGGTTGCCTAGGACATCAACTGCTCCTGGGCAGCAAAGAGCAGGGCATTCAAAGTGAAACAAAATATTTTGACAGTAAGGTGGATATCATACTTAAGTTATGGCTAGGGTGCCAACACCTTGAACCAATGCTGGGGCCAACCCTGGCCAAGACATTACTATTATGCAGTTGGTTTGAGTTTGCATACTAGTAGTTGATTATCTGTACCACAGTCAGTGCAGGTTTTGTCTTTGTTGCTATTATAGAGCTTTTCCATCATTGACTTCCACAGATGTAGTCAATTTTGATTTTTGCACAATTCATTGGGTGAAGTCCATGTGCATAGTCGCTGCTTGCGTTGCTGGAAGAAGGTGTTTGAGATTAATGGATCATTGGTTTTGCAGAATTCCATCAGTTTTTCTCCAGCTTCATTGCTATTGCTAAACCCATATGGAAGAATTATCAACAACCTTCACTATGCTGATAATACCACATTACTGGCTGACAGTGAAGATGATCTGAAACATTTACTTCTCAAGATCAAGGAACATAGTCTTAAAATGGGCCTGCACCTTAATGTAAAGAAGACAAAGATCATGACAACTGGAAAAATCAATAAGTTCATCACTGAAGGAGAAGAAATTGAAATCGTGGACAACTTTAACCAACTTGGATCAACTATCAATAAAGAAACAACAAGCAGTCAAGAAATCAGAGGACGCATTACTCTTGCCAATATGGTTATGAAGGACTTAGACAAGATTCTCAAGAGCAGAGATGACTCTCTCCATACAAAGATTTGACTTGTTCAAGCCATCCAAGGGCAGTTCTATATAGTGAGGTGGCCACCTCAGGCAGCAAACCTTTGGGCATGGCAAAAAATGCCCCCAAAACAGCCGCCTCATTCCGCCTTCAGATAAAAAAAAAAGTGGACAAACTGCTACCGCTGCTCCAGCCACAGCTTCTGTGTCCTACATAGCTGTGGCTACAATAGCAGTAATAATTTAGAATTAAAACAAAAGCAGTGCAGCGCCTTCCGTCACTATGGAACCTCTGCTGCTGCATCCTGCCCCCAAACGGAAGTTATGCTAGAGTGGAATGCAGCAGCAGCAGGGAGTCTATGTTTATGTTTATTTTATTTGATATACCTCCCTTTTCGGAAAAAACAGAGCAGTTTACAATATACAAAACATCATAAGAAAGAGGCACGAGGCCAGAAGGAAGAAAGGAAGCTACAATTATTGATAGGTAGACAGGAAAGAAAAAGAGAGTAGGACAAGACAGGAGGTCAGGTTACACAAAGGGGGAGGGAAGATCAAAGGCAAGGGAGAAGAGATGGGTCTGTAGCTCCCGCTTAAAGGTGAGGTGGTGAGACTCTATACGAAGGGAGGTGGGAAGTGAATTCCAGAGGGCAGGGCCTGCAAAAAAGAAGGCTGAGGAACGGGTGGACTGAAGGTGTGCAAGGGAGGGGGAGGGAAGATGGAGGCGATTGAGGTGAAATGAGCGAGGAGTGTGTCTGGGGGTATGAAAGATGATGAGATCCGCCAGGTATTGTGGGGTGTTGGTGTGAAGTGCCCTATGAACAAGAGTTCAAACTGGTTTCATTTTAATTTTACATTATTACTGCTATCGCAGTCGCTGAGGTACATAGGAGCCGTGGCTGCCAGGGGAAGGAGGGGGCAGGAACAGAGCTGACGCGGGGGCAGGAAGGGAGCTGACACAGGGGAAGGAAGGGGGCAGGAACGGAGCTGACACAGGGGAAGGAAGGGGGCAGGAACAGAGCTGACACAGGGGAAGGAAGGGGACAGGAAGGGAGCTGATAGAGGGGGAAAGAGAGGGCTGGAAGGGAGCTGACATAGGGGAAGGAGGTGACAAGAACAGAGCTGACATGGCGGGGGAAGGGGGCAGGAATGGAGCTGACATGGAGAAATGAGGGGGGCAGGAATAGAGTTGGCACAGGGTAAAGAGGGGGGCAGGAACAGAACTGACATGGTGGAAGGAGGGGGGCAGGAATGAAGCTGACAGAGGGTGAAAGAGAGGGCTGGAAGGAAGCTGACGGGGGGGAAGGAACCAAGCTGACATGGGGGGAAGGAGGGAGCAGGAAGGAAACTGACAGAGGGGAAAAGAGAGGGCTGGAAAGTAGCTCAGTGGGGGAAAAAGAGGGCTGTGAGTTCACAGAGGGGGAAAGAGAGGGCTGGAAGGAAACTGACATGGGGGAAGGTGTGGGCTGGAAAGAACTGACATGGAGGGGGCAGGAAAGGAGCTGACATGGGGAAAGGGGGGGCAGGAACCGAGCTGACAGAAGGAGAAAGAGAAGGCTGGGAGTTCACAGTGGGGGAAAGAGAAAACTGGAAGGGAGCTGACATGGGAGGAAAGTGGGGGCTGGATGGGAACTGGGGAAGGAAGGGGGGGGGCAGGAACGGAGCCGACACAGGGGAAGGAGGGGACAGGAAGGATGCAAGAGGGGGCTGGAAAGTAGTTCACAGTGGAGGGAAAAGAGGGCTGGAAGGGAGCTGACACAGGGGAAAAGAGAGGGCTGGAAGGGAACTGACAGAGGGGCTAAGAGAGGGCTGGAAGGCAGCTGACACATTGGAAGGAGATGGCTGGAAAGGAACTGACATGGGGAAAGGTGGGGGCTGGAAGAGAGCTGACATGGGGAAAGGGCTTTAAGGGAGCTGACAGGGAGAAAGAGGGGGCTGGAAGGAAGCTGACACAGGGGAAGGAGATGGCTGGAAGGGAACTGACAGAGGGAGGAAGAGGGGGCCAGAAAGGAGCTGACACAGTGGAAGGAGATCGCTGGAAGGGAACTGACATGGGGGGAAGGTGGGGGCTGGAAGGGAGCTGACACGGGGGAAGGAGGGAGTGGGAAGGGAGCCAATACCTGAGGTAATACTGGAGGGGTACTGGATGGGTGATAATACTAAGGAAGGAAGGAGGGGATGAAGGGATCTGACACCTGGGAATGATACTCCCACCATACCTCAGAGAGATTAAAGACCTTACATCTTTCAGGAAGGAACTTAAAACCTACCTATTTAGTCAACACTATAGCAACCTACAACCTGGAACCAAATTTACTACACAAAAACATGCAACAAACCAAACACAGGTCTACCCCACCTAATGCCGGACTTCATTTCTCATCCACTCAAGTTAGTCTACTCCCAATACTTTATTTATGATCACAAATAACTATTATAGTCTCTTACTAACCATGTAAATCTACCCCTCTGGTTCCTTGTAACATAGTTTTATGACTCCTTGTAACATAGTTTTATACTTCCCTTTATGTTAATAACCCCCACATTGTTTTCCATTTAACCTAGTTATTATGCAACCTAGTTTATGTTCACCTAATATTTAATGTAATTCAATATTGCACTGTTCTGCTATATTGTTGTTTAAGTTCCTTGTTTTTGCTCAACTAATGTTTAATGTAATTCAATATTGCAATGTTCTGCTATATTGTTGTTTAAGTTCCTTGTAAACCGCCCCTGATCTCTGGAAGGGGCGGTATAAAAAAGCACTGAAATAAATAAATAAATAAATACTGTAGGAGGCTTGGAAGGGTGATGACACTAGGGAAGGGAGGGTGGGATGGAAGGGAGCTGACACCTGTGGATGGTTCTGGAGGGGGACTGGAAGGAGCTGACACTTGGGAGTGGGACTGGAGGGAACTGACACTTGGGGATGGGACTGGTAGGTGGCTGGGCAATGGGGAAGAGGCTGAAGAGAGGGGGCACTGGAACTGGAAGGGAACTGACACATGGGGATGGCACTGGAAGGGGGATGGAGAGGGTAAGATGACTGGAAAGGTGCTGACGGGGTGGGGGGGTGGCAGCACTTGGAGTGAAAGAGAGCTGATACCTGGGATGGTATTTGGACTGGAAGGTGCTGGACAGTGGGGAAGGAGGGGAACTGGAAGGGTATGGACACCAATGGTGGTGCTAGGAATGCAAGGGGGTTGACATTGGAAGGTTCTGGGAGGGGAGGACTGGAAAGGGAGCTGACATGGGAAGGGTTACTGCGGCTGGAACTAGGCTGATGGAAGGAAGTGAAGAAAACAAAAGAAGAGACAAGAAATGGTAGATAGACTATAGACCATATAAAAAGAAGACAGGAAAGCAGAAGCCTCAGATCAGGACCAGCATGATCAGAGAATAAAATGGTCAGACAACAAAGGTAGAAAAATAATTTTATTTTCAATTTAGTGATTGGACTTTGCGCTCTCTTAAATTTTACACAGTATGGGGAACTTCATCTCTTATTTATCTGGTGTTGCACTGCATGTGGAGTCTGGCTTCTTGGGGTTTCTTTTTAATTTTTGTCTAATCCTAAAAAGCACTGGGATCATGACCCTAAGAGAATTACAGAGAATAAAAAGATTATAATCACCTGGGATACTCCCTTCTGACTGATAAAAAGCTGGATGCAAGGAAGCCAGACATAGTGGTAAAGGAGACTGCCAGAACGGCATTGATTATAGAGGTGTTACAGTCAGAAACCAAGAAAATGTGGCAAAAAGATAAGAAGTTATTTCACATCATGTCGGGTGCCACAAGCTTGATTAAAAACTTCCAAGCACACCTTGATAAATTACCCATACATGTTACATCTTAACAAACTCCAGGAGGCTCCCTTTGGTACGATGCCAGTACTACTCCAAGCATTGGCAGTAAATTTGAGACCGAGATCATACTCCACATACCCTGGCTTAGAAGTGAGGTTCATGATACATGGTATGTGCAAAACTAATAAACCAATACAAAAACTGCCTGAGGGTTAAACCAAATCAATATAAATTTTACACCCTCAGTAACAACCTCCAATGAAAAAAATGCTCTCAACAAACTATGTTAATTTTTTAAAACTGTATTTCAACACAATTTAAACAGGTATACATGACCTCAGGATGGCCTCAACCCTACATGTGGCGAACCTAATCACCATAGGGAAATGGCAGACACTCACATCATAGGTCTGATAGCCTTTCAACTAATTTATTATTTTCATGTTTTATTTTAATATCAATCAAAAAATCTACATCCACAAAAGTACTTTTTAGGATTCCATAAAATTAAAAAATGCATTTCCACAATAAACATTACATCTCACATCTACAACACATAAAAGAACAGGAAGCACCTGTATGTTTACTCAATATTTGGCACCACAACACATGAAGCACAGTCAATCTCCTATAACATATAAGGGAGAGAAATCTTTAAAGAAAGATCAATTAAGTACTTACATACCTATTTTAAGGTGGTTATCTAAATAATTTCTTGGATCCGGCACATAGGATCAATGAAGAGACTTCAACTTCAAACTGCTGCAGTTTCTATAAGTTTCTATATCCTCCAATTACTCCTCCAACAGACATGCAAAATATCTATACACATATAATGCTAAGGTGTAAAAATGAAGGTAGTGCAAAACTAACCCATTTGGAGAAATTGCCCCAAATCTACTATTGTATTTATTGTAACGATTCTTTTATACCGTCTTTCAGAGTTATCAAAGCAGTTTACAATTAACTCAACATTTTACATGAAACAGAATGGCTAATATAGGATAATACATCAAATAAGTTAATATAACAGATGGTACAGACTATGATACATTGTTAAGATGTGAGCAACTATATTACATTGAACTTTCTCTTGGAACTATGTTACATTGTTACAGACTCTTAAAATTTCAAAGTGGCTGGTTCACGCTAAGAAAAGAGATTAGGGCCAGCAATAGGGTGGGGAACTGTAACTTGTTGGTGCTCATCAGTGTAAGAGTCTTTCAACATGTAGTGTCAAGCCCACTAAGTAGGTGGACCGAAATGCTCTAAGAAAAGTAGTGTCTTCAATTTCTTTCTAAAATCCAAAGTATCTTTTACTGCACGGAGCTCAGCCGGCAGCGAGTTTCATAAAGTTAGACCATATATTTGAGAATGCACTATGGCAGGTTGCTTGTAGGCTTTGGTCCTTTGAGAGGGAATTGTAAGGAGGTTTTGATTTGAATGCCTTCTTGATCTGGATTCTGGAGCTTTCTGTATTACTGAGATGAGACATCCAGCTGCTTGGAGGTGAATGGTTTTAAATGTGATCATAAGTGCCTTATATTTTATGTGGGATGATACTGGTAACCAGTGTAAGCTTTTGAGCAATGGGGTGATATGTTCCTGTTATCACAGGAGCCACACAAGTCGAGCCACAGTATTCTAGGCTAGTTGCAGAGCATGGATAGTGTGCTTGGGGGAGTCCTTGAAGGATCAAATTACAATAGTCTAGGTGCAGAGTAATTATGGTCTGGCATACAGTGTGGAAATAGTTGTGGTCCAGTAGAGGTCTGAGGTTCCAAAGGATTTTCATTATGTAGTAAGTGGTATATACCATTTTCTTTATATGTATCTGCATGATTAGTCACTGGTCAAGAATCACTCCAAGATATTTCACTTCCCCTTTTACAGGAATAGATATGTCATTGCATTCAAATGTATTGGGGGGGGGGGGGGACATATGTGGTGTCACCAGTGATGATGAGGTCTTCCGATTTAGTGCAGTTGAGCATCAGGTTTTGCTCCTTTATTCCACACTAAAAGACTGCTTGAAGAGAGAGTTGTAAACTGGTTAATCTGGATTTTTTGAGTTAAAGGGGGCCTAGATCATCAAATCGTTTGCATAGAGGTGGTATTTGAGGTTGTATTCTTGAATGATCTTGCAAATGGGCTGCATATATAAGTTGAATAGCATGGCAGACAAGGAAGTTCTCTGTGGTATACCTTGTTGTTGCTTAATTAGCTTTGAAATCTTGTCCTTCACCTTGACCTGAAAGACACAATCTGAAATGTAGGATATGAACCAGGAGAGGGGGGTATCACTAATTCCTAACTCTATCAGTTTTGATATGATTTTTTTGTGATTTAGTGAATTAAAGGTGGCTGCTATATCTAGAAAAATGAGTATGAAACTCTGTTTGAGGTTCTCATTTCCTGAGTAAAGTGTTTATTAGTGAGGTTAGCAGGGTTTCTACTCCATGGTCTGGCCTAAATCCATGTTGCTGTGGGTCCAAGGGGACGGATGTGTCTATGAAATTCTGTAGCAGGAGCAGGACTGCCTTTTCTATCATCTTAGCTAGCAGTGGGATGCTGGATATTGGTCGGTAGGAGAATTGGAGTCAGACATAGGGGTATGTTTACTAAACTGCGTTAGTTTGATTCGCGTTAGGAGCCGCGTTAGTAGAAGAAATGCCAAAAAAGGACATGGGCGGTACATCATTACCAATAACGCGCGTTATAAGGTGCCGCGCAGCAACAATCGTTACAGGGCGCGTTAAGCTTAAGAATGCGCGCAGACACCCAAATACAGAAACAGAGGTGTAGCACAATGGTTACTACACAGACTGATGGTACAAGGGTCATGGGTTTGATTCCCCAGTGTGCCCAATGAATAAGGCTGGCTGAGGCGTCATGTGTAACCCTTTGAAGGCCTACTATAATATTTTAATCCACATTCTGCAGCCGGGTTAAAGTTTGCATATGTCAGGAAAATTGTACCCGTCTTATTCAATATGTTCCAATAGTGCCGTTCCCTCTGCCATGGTCATGTATTATATACCATTTGATAGTAATATTTAGGCAGAAGTTTGGATCCCGAAAGTTTTGGGCTTGGCCTGCAAAGGGTTAAGTATTGGGCTGTGAGGAAGTTTAGTTGTACTGTAATAGTGCTGCCAGCAAACACACCCTCACAGTGGCGTAACCTAAGGTGCCACATATGGCACCCTAGAAGGCACTCCATAGGGAACATTCTAAAGTGCGCTGTCTGCGAAGGCACCCTATAATGTCCCCTATAGGACACCATATAAGGCACCTTATAAGGCGCTTTATAGGGCACCATATATGGCGCCCTATAGGGCGCCTTATGAGCCACCCTAAGGTGACAGTACCCTGAGGGTGGTTCTGCTGGCAGCACTAATATACAATAAAAATAGACAATGCCTAAGACAGCTCTATTGATGAACCCCACTGTGGGTTTTGAACCCATGACCTCTGGCTCCATGGGCAGTGAAGTAACCAGTGGGCTAGAGCTGCTAATAAACACCTGGCTGGCTACAGGAGGACTGCACGGCACCACACCCACATTCTGCTGTGGTTACCAAGAGAGGGTCAACCCATCCGTACCCAGGATGCACAGCACATGTAAATCAGCAGTCTACAGATGATCACAAGATGGGGTATGCACCCCACAGCACCTCAGCCTGGTAGGGGGTGCCGATGGTGTGTGTTAGTGGCACAGAGTAGCTACAGACCGTCACAGTGTGCGGGTCCTGTGCTCATCCTGAGGGAGAGGTATGGTGCCCAGCACCATTCTCACAGCACCTGGCTGTGCTGAGATTGGCACTGATGGGGACCTGCAGCATAGCCTATGTGTGATAGGTAGTCCTTGCAAACACCCCTAGGATATGCCTGTGTTCATCTGTATGTCACATCTAGCCCTTGTGGACTATGATGCACCCAGAAAAGTGCATACCCTGTGTGGGTGCCATGGTCACAAGATGTAAGTGAAGGGGGGTGTTGGGACCCACAGGGAGATTACATAACACCACCCAACGCACCCTCTGGGGCTCAGGGTGGGGGACAGGATCTCCCGCCAACAGATCCACTTTCTACCCCCCTGCAATGGTGGCAGTAGAGGGGACCATCACCCCAGTCCTGCTAGGGATCAAACACCCTACAGGGCAGACAATGCAGAGCAGTACACATACATAGCGCAATAGCAGACAGACGGCAGGTCTGGAAATGCTCAGCTGCCCCCCACCATTATCTGACATTCTCCAGCAGCAAGCTTCCAGCCACTGCACCCTGCAAGGTGTTCCAGCAAGACACATACTAGCTGCAGACAGTCCGCCAGCTAGTCCATAGTGCATGGTCCTGGAGGAGATGCATGTACCCAGAACGGGGATATCAGTAAACACACCAAGCAGATAAGTCAGTGATTGGGCCCCAAAAGAAAACCCATAAATATCACGATAGAAATGCTATATAGCACTATGGGGGAACCTAGCCATGCCATGGTCACTGCTCAGTCAGGGTGAGAGTGACCTCCCAGCAGGACATGCTATGGCCACCCTGTCCGTGCAGGTGGTACCGGGCACTACAATGTCCGAGCCATTGCCCTGTGCAGATGCGGCCAGGCCAGGCCACCCTATCCAGGCTATTCCCACGGTACCTTGCTGCTCATTATGCACATTTGCAGGCCAATACTGGCAACAGTGCTAGCAGTGTGGGCTGTGGAGGGTGTTGGCAGCCACCACACACTGGATAGACAGACACACACTCCCCACACCTATGCCAGCATTGTGCAACTATAGAGGTGTTGGGCAGCCCAGGCCACCACACCAGTCCTGGGCACAGTGCAGGCATGGCTATGGTACACAATACTGTAGGAGTCACTCCCCAGATTGGTAAACACTGTCAGACACAAGACCTGTAGCACACTCCACAGACATCAGAAAGTTTGCTATGATGCAGCTCACTCCGAAAATTGTACTTAACCTAGGAATTGCTATCTGCCAGTAATCATAGCAACCTTTTGATAGCTGTGTACCATATTCCCAGGTTTAGGGTGGCATTACTAAGGTATGCAAGTGCTAGTATTGGGAGATGCACGCAGAGCCCAAAGTCCTGCCTCTCCAGGAGGCTTTGGATAATGGGGCCTGTGGGTGCGGGTGTGTCTGCCCCTGTTGGCTGCTGCTTTATGGCAGAGGTTCCCAACTCCAGTCCTGCGGTGCAAAACACCGTTCGGGTTTTCATGCTGTCCCTCATGAATATGCATGAGATACATCTGCATACCATGGGGGTGGCGCATAGAAATGCAGCACAGGCATCTTTATCAGAGGCAGCATGGAACCTGAATGGTGTTTGGCCCTCCAGGACTGCATTTGGGAGACTCTGCTCTAGGTAATGTGCATGTTTATGGTGTCTGTGCTCTGTAGGGTAAAATGTAGGTGTTTTGGGCATGTTTACGTCATCTGCAAGAAAGGTTCTGTCTGTATTAGCATGTTATAGTAGTGGGTAAAATATGAGGACTGGGTTGGCAGAAACCACAGCTGGGACTTGAACCTGTGACCTTCTGCTTCTGAATACACTGGTTTTGTGCACTGCACCACCATGTTATCACAGAGATGGTGCATTCCCTGGTGATACCATGACTGTTGGTCAGACAGGGCCTGTCTATTGCAGTGCATGGCACCCACCTACACAGGGCTAGGCCACGGTCTGCTCTGGGCAGCTGCCGCTGCCCCCTCCACCACCAGTATCCCTCAGCCACCATGCTGACATGCCCTTCTGCTGGTGGAGCGCAGTCTCAGGCCATCCAGTGTGCAGGTAGGCGGCTGTCTATGGTGCAGGTTCTGGGGTAGGGGTGCCTGCATAGACGTCCACGCTCCCCCCAGCCCCACCTGCAATTGTTCCGTGCCCTTGGGGGTAGCTGTTGGGTACTATCCCCTGTGACACTTTGGGAAACACACTCGTGCCCATGTTGGACCTTTAGCAGTTGCTGTCTGGCTGCTCCGCTGTTTCAGCATTTGTATGGGCCACCTAGGCATCACCCTAGTCCACACTGTGGCCCAGCTGCACCACAGCATGTGCCACCTGCGGCCCTCTGTATCCCCTTCTCCGGCATCTGTCCAGTTGCCGTTCCGACGTGCCCGCCCTGATGTTGCGGGACATGTGCACCTGTCCAATGGTGGGGAAAACCCTGAGCAGCGCTATTTCACTGTGGGCTCATTCACCTTGTATGGGGACAGCGTATAGACCCTTCCATGATTTATATCTGTTCTATGGAGCTTACTCGGGGGGGGGGGGGGGAGGGGTTGATGTTTCTCATTGATACCACTATTGGCCAGCTTGGTTATTGGTTTTTTCCAGTTTGTTGGGGTCATTTTCAGTGTTTCTGTGCCCTTTTGTTCTGTGCACATGTATCACACTTATCATTGTTTTTTGGTTTCCCTGGCTGGGCTGTACATTGCTGACACTGAAATGGTTTCTCTCCCCTGTAATGTGCATTTAACGGCAGGTTTTCATTCGCGTTGGAATTCAGCTCCAAAAATCAGCACGTTAGTGTGAGGGGAGCCTCTCTCCGCCCACTCTCCGTCCACTGACCCCTTCTCTCCGCCCTCTCTCCACCTTCTGCGGTGTTTTACCACACCGCGGAGCATTACAATCGTTAGCGCATTATGACACGCTAACGATCGTTAACGTTACATAACACACGTTATTCATGATTACCACAGTTTAGTAAACATACCCCATAGTGTTTTTGGGAAATGGTCAAATGGAGGCTGTTTTTAAGCTTGTGCATATGTAACTCTACCCAAGTGATAGAATTATCATTCTGAGCAGGAAAGGTGACAGATCATGGATCATGGATCACTGGGGGGGGGGGGGGGGGATGTGGTGGTGTTTAGGAGGTTCAGTAGGTGTTCCAACAGATCTTTTGAAATTGATAAAAAGATATCCAGCACTTGTTGATCGTTGATTGGAACTTGAAGGATGTGTCTGATGATGCAGTGTTATGCGTGTTGGATGCGAGTTTGCTCTCCAGATATGCTATGAATTTGTCTGGCTGTACCCTTGCTATCGTGGGGGTTGTGTAAATGATTTTACAATGTCAAACAATTCTTGGGGATGGTATAGAGACTTAAGGATGATATTTGTGTGGAATTCCTTTTTGTGACTGTTAATTAGGTCATTGTGTTCCCTCTGTTTTGTAGTATATTCCTGTAGGTGGTGTGGGTCCTTGCTCCATTTCTATTGCCTCTTTAGGTTCCTTAGCTTGACTTCTTTGATCTTCTTGGAGTACCATGGTGCCTTGCTAACTTTTGGTGAGAGCTTTTTCTTGGGTGCGGAGGCTACTACTACTACTACTACTACTACTACTATTTAACACTTATATAGTGCCACACACACAGCGCTGTACAGACATGAATACAAGAGACAATCCCTGCTCGTCAGAGTCCTGCTCATCAGAGCTTACAATCTAGTCAAGACAGTACACAATACACCAGTTACCATACACATTTTTTCATGATTTTCCAATATAAAGTATGTTTACTCAATTTTTATATATTACATCGAATAAACAATGAAACACCCAGCAATGTTTGAGTTAATCAAAATAATCGTCTATGTCAATATTTGGATCCAATATTGGTGCTATGGTGGCGTTCCAGTTTTCTATGAGGTATACAAAGTCGGTTGAGTTTTCATCCTGGTTTGGTATTATTAGTTCAATTATGGCTTTCCTATCAAATTCTTTAAATCTTGTGTTAGCTATCTGTTGTGAACTTTCATTAAGAGGGTGTTGTGGTGACCATGTGATGGTCAGACCATGGTATGGGTGTAACCATACAACAGCATTAACTTCCAGAACTTACATAAAGAGCCTACCTAGAAAAGGATAGTACTATAAATATTGCCTTGGAACTTAGAAAAATCCATACAGACAGGGCTGGCCCAATGATCAGGCAAACTAGGCAATCGTGTAGAGTGATAGTTCCTTGGGGGGGGAGGTGGTAAAGAGCAGAGCGTTCAAAGCTAAATAATAGGATTTGGACAGTCAGGTGGGGGAGGGTTTGCATAAGGCTTAAGGTTTGTCTAGGATTGCAGCACTTTGAACAAACTCTGGGATCAGCTCTGCCTACACCTATTGGGAAAACTGAACAAGCCAGATTACTACAGATCTCTACAAAAAACTTGCATGCTAACAGAACACCTGACCACAGTCACATACTTAGCACATAGGCTGTCACCACATACAGAATAAGGGACTGCAAACTAAAAATAGAAATAGGTCGACAAAAATGAAACTGAAACCACAAGAAGCCAGGCTCTGCAGGCACCACCTAAGATTTTGGTAATTGAACTCAACAACCATGATAAATCCCTTTCTTCCAAGAACAATCCTGGCATAATCCTTGACCCCATCTATTAAGTACAATATGTGATGAGAGCCATCTTATCCCCTTCCCTTGCCAATTTCATCCTTCCATTCTTTCTCCCACCACATCTGAGTATCTCTCTCAACACCCAGGGATAGAGATTCAAGACTGGGAGCTGGGCCAGGGCTGATAGCCATCCCTGTGGTGTGATCCCCTTCCAGCAACTCCCAGAAGCAGTGTCCCAGTCCCAGGTTAGGAGGACAGCAGGCACAGCAGCCTGCTCAGACACCCCACCCCCCAGCAGGGAGGATTAGAAATCATCTTGGGCTCGTCTTGGTTAGGAAGCAGTTAGGAGTCAGGACTCAAATTCAGTCAGGTGAGTCAGGAATGTCTGGCCTGGAATGGAAGTGGGTAACGAGAACAGAACACGTGCACCATTCTGGCTGCAGCACCAGCACCACAGGGAGACATTGGCAGCACAACTGAAGCACACATTCTGAATGTGCTTCTCTGCTTCTGTCACTGTGATGACCATGCAGCCCTGCGCCAGCCACCACCTGAAAGGAAAAGACAGACATTACAGAGCCAGAGGGCCTGAACACTGCTGCAGCTACTGCTTTCCTCGATCCAGGAGTAGGATGACCAACTACCAGTTATGGAGCAGACAGTCCATTTTTGAAGGGCCTTGTACAGTCCTGTCCTCCTTGTAATAATCAGTGCTCTTGCTCAGTTTCTCTGAGATATTCTGGGTCTGGTAGGCAAACATTGCTGGAGGAGAACCTCAGAGACCCTCAAAATATGAAAGTGCTGGAGATGTAAGTTTCAACACATTTTTGTTGGAACGCACACCTGGAAGGAAGGATAAGAAAATCCCCTTCGTGTAGTGTGTTGTTCCGTTTTTTTCTTTTTTTAAAAAAACTAGGGATATAACCGTAGCAAAGGATCGAGGGACTATCAACCCTCAATACCAACCAAAAATTAGTGAAATAAGAAACAGTACTTATCTATTGTTATCCCAGCCTCCTTTCAATTCGAAAACCTGGCAAAGGTAACGGCGAGCAAATTATTACCGGTAGCTCTCGCCATGTTGAATTTTGCTCTTCGCCATGTTGAAATTCTCCGAACTCGATATAGAAACTTTCATCATCAAAAAGGAGGTAAGTTTCAACTGTCCCATCACCATAACATTTTGAAAATACAGTCAAACCTCGGTTTTCGTGTGCCCCGGTTTTCGGTCGTTTCGGTTTTCGACGTCTTTTCTAACTGAGATCTTGTCTCGGTTATCATTTATCGCCTCGGTTTTCGTCAGGAACCAGTGCTGCCAGATCTGAAAACCTACACCCTCGCGCTGGTCTGCCCGCCCAATCCTGGCAGCACTACCCCCCCCCCCCCCCCGGACTCACCCGATCGCGTGTTGAGAAGCCAAAGTCAGCTGAGCAACATCCTCGAGCCAGAGATGCAAGGATTGCACAGAGAGGAAGGCCCCGATCTCTCCACCGCCTGCCTGTTCTCTGGAGCGCCCCCTCAGGCTCGGAGGTAGCAGGGTAGCTGTCAATGTAAGCAGGAGATGTTGCATGAATGTGGGAGGCAGTTCTTTATCTTGCAGGGTACGCTTGCAAATTGCTGTTGAGACGGAGTCAGCGATCAGATTACAGTGCCGTACAGTACAATATCTGTGTGTTTGCTGTCCTGTGGACGATCGGGCAGGTGAGAGAAGTGACAGGAGCTGGGTGTCTGGAACGGATTACATTGAATTTACATTATTTCCTATGGGAAATATTGCTTCGGTTTTCGTACGTTTCGGTTTTAGTCAGACTGCTTAGAACGGATTAATCATTAAAACCGAGGTTTGACTGTATGGGAATTCTGTCACGAAATTGTTTTGAGGAAGAGCCGGGAAGGACGGTGGCTCGAAACCTTACAACGTTGGGTTACACATTGTTTGCTCTTGGAACGTTGTTTTGTGACAACATTTCGTGATAACATTTTGAAAATATGGGAATTCTATGGTGATGGGACAGTTGAAACTTACCTCCTTTTTGATGATGATGGAAGTTTCTATATCGAGTTCGGAGAATTTCAACATGGCGAAGAGCAAAATTCAACATGGCGAGAGCTAATAATTTGCTCGCCGTTACCTTTGCCAGGTTTTCGAATTGAAAGGAGGTTGGGATAACAATAGATAAGTACTGTTTCTTATTTCACTAATTTTTGGTTGGTATTGAGGGTTGATAGTCCCTCGATCCTTTGCTAGGGTTATATCCCTAGTTTTTTAAAAAAGAAAAAAACGGAACAACACACTACAAGAAGGGGATTTTCTTATCCTTCCTTCCAGGTGTGCGTTCCAACAAAAATGTGCTGAAGCTTTTTCTCTCTAATTTTTTGATTTGATTAACCTGTGGGAGATTAGTAGGTTTTTGATTTTGGAGATGTAAGTTTGGCACCCAGGAGAAAGTTCAAAAATTAAGGCGGAGCGTTAGTGAAAAAAAGCTGCCATCATCACACTCTTTAGTAGCCCCTTCAGGGTCCTTTATTTTAAAACAAATTTTTACATAGAAAAAAATCCTGGTTACCAAAAAGTACTGTTCAATTTTGACAGATTTTCACCCTAATTTTGTAACACTCAACATAGATTTGCTAAATTCATGACTGGCCCGAGATCACCTCTATCCTGTTTGAGTCAACCCCCCTAATATTCCTGAATGATTCCCAGTTCTCATTCTCCCTCCCCCCCCCCCCCCTTCTAGAGATGTGAAGAACTGGGAAAAAATAGTCCTTTTCTCCAAGTTTTATCTTCTAGAGATCAGAAATGGAAAAATTAGAAACTTAGGAAAAATGCTTGAAATATTTTCTCCTACAATATGTAAAATACTTTGTTAAACTAATATTTTGAAAACATGTCTCAAAGTGAAAAAAAATAAAGAGAAGATCCATTAAAATACATTTTTTACCTGGCTGCAATGGGCCTCCATTGAGGGGCAGCAGTCCACTGGTTGTGGGCCAGAGGGGTTTTTTTTGTACAGGGAGAAAAAAAAAAGCAAGTATGCTCTGCAGAGATATAATGTCTAGGGTTTTAAGAAAAGGGAAAATGAAAAAGAAGCAGTGCTACTATTTGGGCTGAGAGCAGTAGAAGGCTGCAGCCTGCTTCAGGCAGGTACTTGTGTGCAGCTGTTGCCCCAGTGGCAGAGACAGTAATCAGGCCAGCAGTAGGGGCTGGAGCTGAGGGAGAGACATGCTGCTGGTTTCTGGCTGCTTCTGCAGCTCTGGAGTTGACTCAGGCTGCTTATAGCTATGAAGGGAGACTGCAATTTGCAGCAGGAGCTGCAATGGCAGCTGGCAACCAAGACCTACATGGGGGGGGGGGGGGCACTGTGATGGGGCCATGGCTCTGTATAGTACACTACTCTCCCATTTGTATTACTCATTGAAAATGCAGTGGGTTATTTTACTTAGGGGAATGGATACTAAAGGTTAACGCACGTTAATGAAAATTAAAATGTGTTAAGTGCTGCCATAGCCCATAGAAATGAATGGGCTGTGGTAGCACTAACGCACAATTAACTTTCTTTAATGTGCATTAACCTTTAGTAAACATGCCCCTTTGTCTCCCAGGCAGAGGAAAGCAGGGGCTTGAAGGGCCTATGGCAGAGTGGGGCCTAAGACCGGCCTTGCAGCCACATTTTTGTTTGCAGTTCTGATCACCCCATCTCAAAAAAACCTATAGAATTAGAAAAAGGTATAAAGAAGGGAGATTAAAATGATAAAAGGAGATGGAACAATACACTTATGAGAAAAAGCTAGAGGTTTGAGCCAAGGGGAGATATGATAGAGGTCAGTAAAATGAATGGAGTGGAACAAGAATGAATGAATGTAATGAGTGGAGTGGAACAAGAAACCGTGAATCAGTTATTTGCTCCTTCAAAAACTACAAAGACTAGGAGACATACAAATAAAGCTATTAAGTTGTACATTTAAGACTAATCAGAGCATTTTTTCTCTCAATATGTAATTAAGCTCTGGAATTCATTGCCAGAGGATGTACTAAAAGCCGTTAGTGGGGCTGGGTTTAACAAAGGTTTGAAAAAGTTCCTAAAAGAAAAGTCCATAACCCATTATTAAAGTAGACTGGGGAAATCCACTGCTTACGTCTAGGATAAGCAGCATGGAACGCGTCTACCTTTCAGGAACCTCACAGATAATTATGTCCCCCTCTTGTTTATATTTAAAATTTGACCTTGAGCCATTTGCTTGTGCCTACTTTGCCTATGCACTAATCCTGTTTTGACCCCAAGAAGAGAGTAGCCTAGTAGCTAGGACAGCAGCCTGGGACCAGAAAGAGGGTTCATATCCCTCTGGTAATCCTTGTGGTCTTGGGCAAGACACTTAACCCTTCACTGCCTCAGGCACAGACTTAAGATTGTAAATCCTCCAGGGTCAGGGATATGCCTACAGAACTTGAATGTAACTCGCCTTGATCTACTACTGGAAAGATGTGAGCTAAATAAATATTTTCCCCAAAATCATCACTTGAATTTAGCATATGGTAGAAGACAGGAGGCAGCAAGGATTTGCTGTTATTTGTCTCTACTAATCTGTGTAAATACTCTTCCCTCTTGGGGTTAAAAGTCCAAAATGATTTTGATAGCTCCAAGACACAGAACTCAGTCTAGCAATCCCAGCTTCTCCATTTGCATCTTTTATCACTGTATTTTCCCACCTTTTTCTTTCCTCTTTATGTGATCTTTTACTTTGATTGCTGATAATTTTGCCCAGTCAGTACTTTTGAACATCATTTCAATGCCCTTATTCTCTTGCTTTTATTTACTTTAACAGAATTGCTACATCTTAGATTTCTTTCTTTAGCTCACTGTTCCACTTCAGCTACCACCATGACAAAGTTTTATCAAAGTGCATATTTTTTAAACCCAAGCTTGTGACTTTTATTCATCTTGGCTGTTCGAAGTCACCGGTATTCAGGTGGGGCCCTCTCTGGACAATAGGAATGTTTTCTGGAAAGGGCAGTTTTAACAAAATGTATATAAAATTGGACAAATATCTGTAGATAGTACAATGGTGAACCAAGAATATTTGATGACCACCTTTAGACTGGTGCCTGCCCAAGCCCAGAAGATCATGACTTTGGGGTATGTTTACTAAACCATCTTAATGTTCCCGGTGCTAGCTCCAGCGATAATGTGAAGAATGCCATATAAGGAGGGGGTGTTCCGGTCCTAACATAGCAAGAATTGGTATCACGCGATAGTGAGCGCCATGGCACGTTAACGCGCGTTAACCCTAAGTTAATGCCAGCACAGTGTCAGAAGGAATAAAGATGTAGCCCACTGGTTAAGGCAATGACTGTGGAGGCAGAGGTCATGGGTTCGATTCTGCAGTGGGGTTATGTAAGAAGGCTGGCTGAGGCATTTCTCTTTAATTTAAACCAGTGCCATCTGAGGCATTTTCTTTTTTAATTTAAATTAGTGCTGCCAGCAAAAACACCCTCACAGTGCCGTAACCTAAGGTGCCGCATAAGGCGCCCTATAAGGCACTCCAGAGGGCACATTAAAAGTGCACTGTCTGCCAAGGCACCTTATAATGTTCCCTAAAGGGTGCCTTATGAGGCACCTTAAGGTTACAGCACTGTGAGGGTGTTTGTGCTGGCAGCACTAATTTAAATTTAAAAAGGGAATGCTTCAGACAGCCTTCTTACATAACCCCACTGCAGAATCGAACCCATGACCTCTGCCTCCACAGTCAGTGAAGTAAACCCGTGGGCTACATCTCTATAGCTACTAACAAACCCCTGGCTGGCTACAAAAAGACTGCAGGCCACCACACAAACTGTCTGCTGTGGTTACCAGGATAGGGTAAACCCACCTGTACCCATGATGCACTGCACATGCAGATCAGCAGTCTACAGCTGATTACAAGATGGGGTATGCACTCCCACAGCACCTCGGCCTGGTAGGGGGAACTGACCGTCTGTGTTACTGGCACAGAGTAGCTACAGACAGTCACATTGTGCAGGTACTGTGCTCACCCTGAGGGCGAGGTGGGACGCCCAGCACCAGGTCCGCAGCACCTGGCTTAGCTGAGATAGGCTATGCTGCAGGTCGCCATCAGTGCCAGTGTGTGATAGGTAGTCCTTGCAGACACACCTAGGATGCACCTGTGTCCATCCTTATTTCCCAGAGACACAAAAGGAGCACCAAACTCGCAAGGAGACCAAACAAACCAAGGGGCGAGCAGGATAAGGGTCACTAGCACTTTATTAATGAAACACGGGGGTGTTTCATTAATAAAGTGCTAGTGACCCTTATCCTGCTCGCCCCTTGGTTTGTTTGCATCCTTATTTCCCAGTCAGGTCTAGCCCTTGTGGACTATGATGAACCCAGAATAGTGCATATCCTGTGTGGGTGCCATGGTCACATGATTTAAGTGAAGGGGGATGTTTGGACCCATAGGCGGATTATGTAGCACCACCCAACCCGCCCTCTGGGGCTCAGGCTGGGGGACAGGATCTCCCACCAACAGATCCACATTCTACATCCCTGCAATGGTGACAGTAGAGGGGACCATCAACCCGAGTCCTGCTGGGGAATAGGCACCCTACAGGGCAGTCAATGCAGATCTGTACGCATCCATAAGGCAATGGCAGCCAGACAGTAGGCCTAGAAATGCTCAGCTGCCCCCCATCACTATCTGACATTCTCCAGCAGCGAGCACAGTGAGTCTCCAGCCGCTGCACACTGCAAGGTGTTCCAGCCATACACATACTAACTGCAGACAGTCTGCTAGCTAGTCCATAGTGCATATTCCTGGAGATGTGTGCACTCAAAACTGGGATGTGAGCACACACACACCAAGCAGGTAAGTCAGTGATTGGGCCCCAGAAAAGAGAACCCATAAATATCGCTTGAGAGAAATACTATATAGCATTATGGGGGAACCTAGCCATGCCATGGTCACTGCTCAGTCAGACTGAGAGTGACCTCCCAGCAGGACATGCTGTGGCTAACCTGTCCGTGCAGGTGGTGGCCAGGCACTACAATGTCCCAGCCATTGCCCTATGCCCTGTGCAGATGCATCCTGCTCAGGCCATACCCACAGTACCTTGCTCCTCATTATGCACATTGGCAGGCTAACACTGGAAACAGTGCAAGCAGTGTGGGCTGAGTAAGGTGTAGGCAGCCACAACACACTGGATAGACACACACTCCCACACATATGCCAGCATTGTGCAAATATAGAGGCTTTTGGCAGCCCTGGGCACCACACCAGTCCTGGGCACAGTGCAGGCATGGCTATGGTACATAATACTGTTGGGGTCACTCCCCAGGGTGGTAAACACTGTCAGAAACCAAAACTAGAACACACTCCACAGATATCAGAAAGGTTGCTATGATGCAGCTCTATCAGCAAATTGTGATTAACTTAGGAATTGTTGGAGTGGAGGAGTAGCCTAGTGATTAGAGCACTGGCTTGGTAACCAAGCAACCAGGGTTCGATTCCCACTGGCACTCCTCAAGGCCTTGGGCAAGTCACTTAACCCTCCATTGCCAGGCCTTTCTTCTGAGGCAATCTACTTCCGGTGTCACTGCCAAGAAAACCCAAGAGCTTCTGGGTCGCCAGGAGTCAGGACTGACTCGAAGGCACACATTGCATTGTAGGCATTGTTATCTGCCATTAATCATAGCAACCTTTTGATATATGTGTAACGTATCCCCAAGTTTAGGGTGACATTGCTAAGGTATGCAAGTGCTAGTATTGGGAGATGCTGCTGCGCGCAGGGCCCAACAGCCTGACTCTCCATGAGGCTTTGGATAGTAGAGCCTGTGGTTGTGGGTGTTTATGCCCCTGTTGGCCGCTGCTCTAGGGCAAGGTTCCCAACTCCGGTCCTGGTGGGCCAAACACTGTTCAGGTTTTCATGCTGTCCCTAATGAATATGCATGAGATACATTTGCATACCATGGGGGCAGCAAATACAAATGCAGCACAGGCATATTTATTAGGGACAGCATGAAACCTGAATGGTGTTTGGCCCTCCAGGACTGCAGCTGGGAAAGTCTGCTCTAGGGATTGCACATGTTTATGGTGTCTGTGCTCTGTAGGGTAAAATATAGGCGTTTCAGGCATGTTTGGTTTATCTGCAATAAAGGTTCCATCTTTATTACCATGGTTTAGTACTGGGTAAAATATGGGAACAGGATTGGCAGGAGCCACAGCTGGGACTTGAACTTGTGACCTTCTGCTCATGAACACACTGGCTGTGTGTACTGCACCACACTGTTGCTACAGGGACAATTCATTCCCTGGGGATACCATGACTGTTCGTCAGACAGACCCTGTCTGTTGCAGTGCACGGCCCCCACCTAAATGGGGCTAGGCCATGGTCAGCTGTGGGCAGATGCCACTGCTCCCTCCACCACCAGCACCCCTCCGCCACCATGCTATTATGCCAGTGGTGTGCAGTCCCAGGCCATCCAGTAGGCAGCTGCCTATGGTGTGGGTTCTCGGGTAGGGGTGCCTACATGGACATGCGCGCTTCCCCCCCCCCCCCCCTGCCAATGTTATGTGCCCTTGGGGGTACCTGCTGGGTAATCTCCCCTGTGACATGTTGGACCCTCGTCAGTTGCCGTCTTGCTGCTTTCAGTTTCAGCATTCCTATGTGCCACTTAGGCATCTGCCTGGACCACAGCATGTGCCACCTGCAGCCCCCTGTATCCCATTTACAGCATCAGTACAGTTGCCCTTGCCTACGTGCCCACTCTGTTGTTGCTGCACATGTGCATGCCATAACAAACCTGCCCAATCTAAACGACAGAAACCCTGATCAGCGCTATTTCAATGTGGGATCATTCATTTTGGAGGGGGACAGAGCATAGACCCTTCCAAACATGATATCTTAATTTATACGCTTTGTCAGTAGTGTTGCTTTATGTTTATCATTAATATCACTATTGGCCAGCTTGGTTATTGGGATTTTAGATGTGGTTCTGGTCCTTTTATATGTTTATTTGCCTTTTTGGTCCCTGCACATGTATCACAACTATCACTTTTCTGGGTTTCCCTCTTTGCTGCACATTGCTGACTGAAGTAGTTTCTCTCTCCTGCAAATGTGCCTCTAGCGTGAGGTTTTCACTGGCGCTAATTTTCAGACCCTGCTTTCCCGGCATTAGTGTGCATGGAGCCTCTCTCCACCCATTGACCCACTTCTCTCCACCCTCTGCGAAGCCTTACTCCACCCTTCAGGCCCAGATTTCACAGCGCTAGTGTGCCTTAACGCCGCTGCTCCATTATCACACAATAATACCACCGCTGCAACATTAAGAGGGTTTAGTAAACATACCCCTTTGGGTTAAGATCAAGCCTTACCCTGCTTGGAAGGCACTTGTCCAGTCTCTGATCTGCCTAGCTTATGTGAAATGATCAATGTGGCAGACAAATCAACTTCACATTTCTATGCTAAGTTGCAAAGTATCAAGGGTATCCCTTTAATGGGATTACAACAAGCTTGGGAGACAGATAGCCATACATCACAGGATGCAATTAAATGGAATTTGTTTTGGAGACATACTGTACATCCAATGATGTCTAGTGGTCTTACACAATCATACTTCCTGGCTCACTGTGCCTACTGGACCCCCACATAGGTTGTATAGAGCAGGCCTCTCAAATACAAATAAATGCTGGCACTTTTGTATAAAGTAAAGAACACTAGTACATATGGTTTATGACTACCCTTCCATTTAAATGTTTTTGGAAAGGAGTGTGGAAATACATTTGGGAGATAGTTAGCATATGTACTATATTGTTACCTTTGTGAGAGAAAAAAGAATCCCCACAAACTATGTGTTAAAGAGAATCTCACTAAACATGATAAACTTATTTTACATTTTGCTCTTTCTTGCAATAAAACAAATTTTGCAAAGTTAGAAAGACACTTCATATTAAATATGGCATAGAGAGCATAGTTACACACCTGTAACATGTTCTCCAGGGACAGCAGGAATCAGTCCGCACAGATGGGTGACATTGGCACTCAGAGCCCATCTGGAAGTATCTCCCCAGCTTTCAAAGAAAGCCTTTAGGAAATACCATCACACATGCATGGTCCCCTTCCCACTCAAGGGAGCCATCCTGCTCAGTCAGATGACATAGTTGAGACAGTATAAAAATAAAACAATGTAGAGAGGCAACTCCCAGGGGAGGAGGGAGGGTTGTGAGGACTGATTTCTGCTATCCCTACTGAACACCTGTTACAGATGAGTAATTGCACTTTCTCCAGGAAAAAGCAGGAAGTCAGTCCTCACACATGGAACTCCCTAGCTCCAAGCTGCCACGGGCCAAACCATGACAGCACCAATGGCAACCAAGTCAGGTAGCCATGAGTTACAGAAGGCGAGTTCCCCTACTGAGAGACTCTACAAAACCCTAGCACCCAGCACCACCATTACTCCAGTAGCCTGAACACAGAAGGGTCAGAGGGCAGGAATTGCCTACAAACTGGAAAGATTACAGAGTAGCACCTGGCTGAAGGCACTATCCTGATGGGACTCTCTCCAGGCAGTAGTGAGCTGTGAACACATGAATTGAAGATCATATGGCAGCTTTATAGATCTCCATCACCGGTACTGATTGCAGGTTCACCACCAATGTAGCCATCACTCTCACACAATGCACTGTGATCCAGGGAGAGCCCAGCTCGCTCATAGGTCAATGCAATCCGGCATCCAAGTGGACAGGATTTGCTTAGTCACAAGAAGCCCCTAGTCTACTGGGGTCATAGGAAACAAAGCCGAGGAGCTTTGCGATGGTCCTGGGGTCACTGTAGGTAGAATTATTAATTATTATTATTATTATTTTTATTTGTTTTTTTAGTGCCATCAAGTCATTGTTGACTCATAGCGACCCAGCTACCTCTGGGTTTTCTTGGCAATGTATCACTGGAAGTAGATTGCCAGCCTTTTCTTCCGAGGCAATGGAAGGTAAAGTGACTTGCCCAAAGTCACAAGGAGTGCCAGTGGGAATCGAACCCTTGATCTTCTGGGTAGTAGGCAGTTGCTCTAACCACTAGACTACTCAAGGTAGAAATACTGGACTGCAAACGGGCCCTGTCTAAGGAGTATAATTTCCTCCCGACCGGCATGAGACCACAGGAAAAAGTTGGGAAGGACCACCTTCTTGTTGAGATGGAAAAGAAATACCACCACCTGGAGGAATTTGGGGTGAGTGCAGAGCATCACCCTGTTCTTGTAAAATCTTGTATAGGGCAGCTCTGCCACCAGGGCCAGAAATTGGCTTACTCTGCAAGCAGATGTGAGAGCTACCAGGAAGGCAACCTTCCATGAAAGATACCACAGCTGGCTAGAGGCTCAAATGGTGCCTTGGTGAGCTATGAAAGCACCACCTTGAGGTCCCATGCCACCAGGGGGGGGGGGGGCTTAGACAACAGGAGGTCCCAGAGGAACCAAGAAACCAGGGCTGACCTGAGAGGGGCTTCCCCTCAATAGAGTGGTGGGCATGCAGTGACAGAGTAGGTACTAGAGCACTAGTTGCACCAGGCAGAACAGGTTCTTCCGCCTCTCGGCACACCATACTGAGAATCTTCACCACTTAAAGGCATAAGCTCATGGAGGGCTTACAAGAAGCCTACAGGACCTCCTTGACTTCTTGTGGTAGCTTGAAAGGGGCCAAGGTTACTCTCCTTTCAGGGGCCATGCCGTTAGCATTAGGGACCCAAAATTCAGGTGCAGGTGGGGGCCATCCTTTTGAGACAGGAGGTCCGGGGCATGGCCAATGGGACCAGGAGTGTTCCTGACAGGGAGAACAGTTGCCTGGGCTACCTGGGAGCAATTAGTATCAGTACTGCCCCCTTGCGCTGGTCCTCGAAGAGGGTCTTGGCAACGGGGGTGGGGGGGGTGTTTGGCGGAAAGGCATAGAGGAGGCCTTCTGTCCATGGGATCAAAGAGGCATCTGCCAGCACCCTTGCCTGGTGCAGCTGCTGCAAGCAAAAGCGGGACAGCTGTGCATTGTCCAGGGTGGCAAAGAAATCCATCACAGGTATCCCCAGAGACAGAAGAGCCATGAGGCCACTCTGGGGTTCATGCGCCACTCATGCGGTTGGAGCACTCTACTCAGTCTGTCCACCAGAAAGTTGTCCTGGCCCAGGAGGTAGACAGCCCACAAGAGCATGTTGCTGCGAGCTGAAAAAGAGATGACGGTCACTGCCTCTTGGCAGAGGGAGTACAACCCTGTGCCCCCCTGCTTGTTGACGTAGAACATGGCAACCTAGTTGTCCATCTACATCAGCACTGGCTGGTGTCTCAGGCAGTGGAATGCACATAGGGCCAGGAAGATCACCCTGAATTCATCTGTAGCAGAGATTCTGTCTGGGACCAGCTGCCTTGTGTGTGACAGTCCTCACAATGCACCACTCAACCGAGAAGGGAGGCATCCTTGGTCAGGACCCTCCTAGGGCATGGGTGCCTAGAAAGATATCCCAGCAAGAGGGTGGTGGAGAAGTTGCCACTACTCAAGGGACTGCCAACTGGCGGGTTACCCTGATCCTGTCCCATAGTCTGCCCCTGGCTTGCTTTGTCTGACAGCGGAGGCACCACTAAGCTGCTCACATGTGCAGGTGGACGAGTGGGTCATGTGGACTGTGGAGGCCATGTGGCCCAGAAGGCAGAGGAGACAAGCTGGCACCAAGCAATGGTACTGCACCCGCACCGCTAGCTCCTTGAGGCAGTCTGCCCTTTCTATGGGAAGAAAGGTCTTGGCCTGGAGGGTGTCCGAGCACCTATAAAATTCCAGGCTCTGGGCAAGAGTGAGATGAGATGAGATGAGATGAGATGAGATGAGATGAGATGAGATTTGGGGTAGTTGATAAACCCAGGTGCTGTAGCAGGAGTTGCACACCCTGTGGCCTGATGGGTCTCTGCGGCACTACTGCCCATGATGAGCCAGTCATCAAGGTATGGGACGACAAAGACCCCTTGCAGATGTAGATTAGCAGTGACCAATGCTAGGTACTTTGTGAAGAGGCCAGGCCAAAGGGTAGTACGCTGAATTGGTAGTGCCCTCCTCCTACCACAAACCTTAGGTACTGCCTGTGGGAGGGATGGATCAGGATGTGTGTAAGCATCCTTTAGGTCCAAGGAGCAAAGCCAGTCTCCATGGTGGAGGTAGGGCAGAAGTGTTCCAAGGGAGAACATCTTGAACTTCTCCTTCAACAGAAACTTGTTTAAGTTTTGCAGGTCCAGGATGGGCCTGAGGCCCCCAGTCCTCTTTGGGACAAGGAAGTACCTGGAGTAGAAGCCTTTACCCCACAGGTGTCTGGGTACAAGTACTACTGCTTTGTCCCTGAGAAGACCTGCAAGCAGCAGGGTCTGGTGAAGGAGGGGTCGTACCAGCTCTCCAGGGAAGAACCTGGGTGGCATCTACTGCGGGTGGAGGAGATCTCTCTCCCTGACCACCTGTAGTACCCAAAAGACCCATTTGTGCGCAAAGAGCACCAGGCGCCCACCTGTGGACTGGTGAAGGTCTCCTGGGAGTCAAAAGCTCCCCCCAGGCTGGGTGGGAGCTGGAGCCTAGGGCTTAGGTGTTTTTGCCTCCTGAGCCCCATGTCCCTGCCTCTTGGGGTGAGAACGCTGCTGATGGCCAGAGAAGGGCTGGTACTGGTGACTCTGTACAAAAGCATCCTTTTCCCTGATGGTTTGTTGCAAGGATGGGATGAGGTCTTCTTAGAGAGCATCTGATGGGTCACAAAGTCTGCCTCGATCTCAGCAGCTGTGTCAGCCATAGATTTGCCGAAGAGGTTCTCACCAGTGCAGGGGACATCACGCACTTTGTCCTGGACCCACTACTCGAGGTCAGAGGATTGCAGTCAAGCCTGGCACCAGGCCCTGACGCTGGCTGCCACAACTCAAGTTGCCAACTCAAAGCAGTCATAAGCAGTCCAGGAGAGAACTTCGAGCAGTCCCTCACTTCTGAGGTCAGGGTCTGAAACTGTTGGAAGGGTTCTCCGATAAGGTCTGCTGCAAACCCCAACAGCTCTTTAGCCAGTGCCTTTAGGTACATTCCTATTTAGAGTTCATAGGCTTGGATCCAGAAATCCAGCATGGAGCTCCAATAGCATTTGCACACGAGGGCCCAGGCCTTTCTGTCGGGAGGGACGGAGGAGTGGGTCTTCTGGCTCTTGAGCTTCTGCATGGTCAACTCAACGACCGTTGTGTGGGAGCTAGGGTTTATGAAACTCCAGCCCTTTCTGGACAAAGTTACATAACATCGAGTCAATGGCTAACCATAGGGACAGATGCTGGAGTCTCAGAATAGCAGCCTCTTGAGAATCGGCTGTATGGGCACCATAAAGGTTTCTCTACATGGAGTCTCATACTGGATAATCTCTAACTCCTCAGTGCACAGGTCCTCCTCCACCTCAGTTTGCACAGAGGATCCTGGACATATCCCTGATGAAGTCATGGAAGGCTACATCCTGAAGTGGAGAATGGCATTGAGGTGCTGGGGGAGATGGGTCCGAGGGAATGTCTCTGTGCCTTCTGGTGCCGGGGATGCCTCGCCTTCCATCTCCCACTCAGAGCTGAGTGGTGATAAGGAATCTGAGATCCTGTGACTCCTTGTGCCAAAATGCCAAAGGGCTGATGGCCTGTAAAAGACCTGGGGTCAGAGTCAAGGACACTGACTGGTGAGGACTGGATGCCCAATGAATGGGACAGAGACCTTGACCGGTGCTGAGGACTTTGAGGTCAAGGGTGCCCGATGCTCAGCTCGATGACCAGGGACTCCCTCGCAGTTGAGGGCCCAGTCGTTAGGGCAGATGAGGCAGGGGAACTAGCCATTATTGCCTGCTGTAGGACCGCCATTCTGGTTTCCAAGCCAGAAAGCTCCACAGCTTTCGGCACAGGCGCAGAGGATTTCAGACCCAGCACCAGCATTCTAGGGAGGGCGTCCTCAATAAAGATTATAGCTTCAAGGAACCTCACATGGTCTCTACCATACAAAGGGATCCTTCTTGAGGACCTTGGTGGGGTGCTTCTCGGAGTCACCTAAGTCCCTCCTTGGGGTTTTACTGGGTTTCCCCAGTGCAATCTCAGCAGACTTCGATGACTACTTCTTCTCTGGTTCCAGGGTCTTCTCAGAAGCACCGTAGCTGTGGGACTCTGAAGACACCCAGGCATCTCAAGATGTGCTGGGCTTGGAGCCGAGGAAGCCAGTGCCAAGTCAGACCTCAGGAACAACTTTTCCTGCAACTCTGACCATTTCTTGTTGGTTTTGGCTGACATGGCCTGGCACAGATTGCAGGAGGTACTATCATGGTCCAGGCCCAGGCAGCAGTCATAGATGTCAGTAATGGACATGGTTTGACTGCAGCAGTCACACTTTTTGAACCCACCAGGGGATATGGTGGGAAACACCCAGACGGGGGTCGGGAATCCCTGGGCAAAAAAAAATATATATTATAGATAGATATATAGGTGCAAACACCAGTCAAGGGAGACCTCGATAAAAAAAGGGGTCCAAGAACAGCACCGGGAAGTGCCAACTCGAGGCAGGAAGAACCACCAGTAATGCCTACCAGAAATTTAAGTTTTAGGAACAGTTTTGTCAAAGATCTTTCTGGCGAAACAAGACATTCATCTGTTGGGCTCCACAAAAAAAAAAAAAAAAAAAAAAGGAGTCTGAGCAAGGTGATACCCTTGGGCAGGAAGGAGACCATGCATGCCTGGTGGCATCTCCCACATGCTTTCTTTGAAAGCTGCAAAGATGCTTCTGTGCAGGCTCTGTCAGCACAGACATCACCCATATGTGAGGGCTGACTTCCTCCTTGTTCCTAGAGAATGTGTCTTATCCACAAACTGGAAGGGGCAGCATCTGTATCTTAGGGTTGTATTGTGAAGATAGAAAAGAATTTGGAAAACCCTGGATGAGTATTTGTCTAGCAACTGATGATCCTAATTAATTTTTGTGTTCATCAATCTCTGCTTTTTTTTTTGGGGGGGGGGGTCAAGTTAATATTTTTTGTTGGGGGATATAGATTATTTGTTCTGTCATGCTGTTTATCTCTGCTTATGAAAAAAAATATATTACCGTTTGTAAGTAGCAGCTCCAGCATCAGTCCTTTCTCACAGGCCTCTTTTCAAATGGTAAGGGAACCAATGATGGACATCGACAGGAACCGCACTCCATATCTGGAAGGGTAAAGCCTCCCATCAACAACCTATTCCCTTCAGTCTGGTTTTGTGCATAGCATCACTTATCTGTATTCACTGCTGCTGCCCTTGCTGAAGGTCTCTGCAGAGCCATCTAGTCCTTCTGGAATGGTGATCCAGCACATACTGGATACAGTTCTTTGAATTTTTCCCCACTGACTTATTTTAGAGGTACTTGAATCTGGTACAAGTATACATACAAATATCCATATTTGTTTTCTGCTAAGGCAAACTGCAGCTAAGCATTTTAATAAACCAAGTCCTTAAAATCATGTGTGTGTAAATAGGATCATCCACATGGTTAAAATAGCCTTGCCCATAAACAGCCTATTATCCGAGTCTGAACATGGGGAGACTAAGGAACCTACTCACAGAGGGTAAGGGAAAGAAGTTCAGTTCACTGCCATCTCAGCTTTATACTCTTTCTCCATGGACAAGCAGGATATGTCAGTCACACTTGATGATGTCATCCAACACCAAGGACAGATGTGCTCTCCAGAACTCAGACAGGTAAACCTTTCTGGGCATGTGCACAGGTAGCCCTACCCCCTGGCCCATCCCTACCTAGCCCTGAATCTATTCTTCTGCCTTGCCAGCAAGCTGGACCTCTTCAGCAAGAAAGCAGAAACCAGTATTTGCAAAACAGAAGCCTTCAAATCAAGACACAATGCCAAAACAGAGATTTAAAAAATGTCCAGGCTGCAACAAAAAAAATGAACAGTACCAATGCCCATGATCAGTGTATTAGAAGCCTGGGAATCGGCCACCGTCTCAAAGACTGCCCCCAGTGCGCCAGGATATCCCCTCCGGCATACAAATGCAGGCTACATACCCTGAAGAACTTTCGTGCAACTCCTCTGCTATTGGGAAGCCTGCAGTCAGCCACATGGACCAAGAACCTCTGCATACTACAGCTGCTGCTTGGGATGTGCCCAACAGGGCCTTCATCCCCAGCCAGAGACACTCCGGGGCTGCTCCCCCCCTCAGCGGCCCAGCTTCCCATCCTCCCCCAACATGGGCAGAGAAGATAGGCCTGGACCAGGTGTTTCTGCTCACTGCCATGCCATTGGATATGTCGTCAGCATGCTTAGCTCTCTCCCCCCCCCCCCCCTGCCCCTGCCCCTGCCCCTGCCCATGCCCATGCCCATGCCCATGCCTTTGGCCAGCACCATGGCAATGAGGGAAGCCTGGAACAGCATCTCCATGCCGACACAGGAGCAAAGATGTGGCTTCCCTGTCAGCACGGAGAATCCTCTCCACATCACACCACTGCAGCAGGGGGAGCTGCGGAAAGAAATAAAAGCGGCAAAACAAATCTTCCAGCAGCAGTAACAGCCTACAGTGCACAAGAGACTGGCGCAGCAGCAAGTGTCACCGTAGGCACCATAAGAAACGCTCTTGCAGCCCCACCCCTGCTCAGGATCCCCTACACAGGGCAATCCAAGCACAGCACAGGCCCATCAGAGACCAGCGACTCTGCAGCTCCTCATCAGGCTACTACAGCACCAGCAAGAGGGGCTGCACATCCGGTGCATTTGCCTATGACCACCAGGAGCAACAAGGTGCCCACTCAACCACGAGACTTCATTGTCTATATTGGCATCTCCAGACCTCTTGGCCACAGCCAGCAGGGAGGAAGAGGCCACCACACTGGGCATCAGATACTCCAACCTCACATGGAGGCCAAGACCACCAAGACACAGCCATTGCTGCCACCGAAGGACCTCACGTACGCAAGGTTTCAACACAACTTGTGCTCATGCCAACAGATGCAACAAACCAGAAGGGTGAGGCCCCAGAAGCCCTGAGATACTTGGACACTTGCCCTCCCTGCCAGTCCACTGACAACTCCTGGACAACCTGACCCAGCTCTGGCTCATCCGTGTCAGGAAATGTCTGCTCCTGCAAACTGGAGGCAAAAGTACCAGGTGCAGCCAGCCCCGGGTTTCTACAAGACATAGCTGTCTCACCAATCCATCGGAGGTGGAGTCAGCCCTAAATTGAGCCAGATCCTTCCACAACACCAACGTTCCACACGGGCAGGAACCCAAACTCCTGGACAATGTTGGAAAGGAGGAGTTTCACAGTGCCATGCTAGGTGCATGGATCACAGCGCACCAATTACAACACACCATATTCCAAGACATCCTGCTCGATAACCTCAAGAGTGCCATGGCAACACCACATGAAGATGCCCATGTGACCACCTCTTCGGACCTCACTGGGTGCACCAGTTGGTGAGGGCAGCCTTCGACCCCACCACCCACACAGCCAGCACTGCCATCTCCGTGCACTGCCTAGCCTGGCTCCACCCTTCAGGCCTGAGGGAGGACACACATGACAGGATAGCAGATGCTTCTTGCACAAAAGGACTCACAATTCAGGGACAAGGTGAAAGGTACTGTCCACAATATGAAAGAGTACTGCACCACAATACAGACACTCACAGAGGGGGGCCTGGAGTGTGGTGGCAGAAACAAGAAAATAGGACTACCACCACAAGCCATACTCTCTCCAAGCAGAGTGCCCCTTACAACAAGTGGCAGGCCCCACAGTACAAACAGCACCAGTACCAGGCCACCTATCAACCAAAACAATTGCCAGAGAGACAGGAAGCAGCAGAAGCAGACCACAAACTCCTCAGGGAAGAGCACCCCCTCCTTTTGACAGTATGTTCACGAATAGGACTCCAAGGGGGAGGGGGCTCTCTGCCTTCCTTGACGCTTGGGCACAGATCACAATGGAAAAATGGGTCCTCCATACCATAGCAGAGGGCTAGAGCAACTGGTTCTTATCACCGCCCTCCCAGCATACTCCACCCAAAACAGAGACCTCTCCCCCCCCCCCCCCTTCAGTTACTGCTGGTCATGACTTTGGAAATCCTGTCCCTCCTGGCCTCCCAGGAGATAGAACTAGTCTGGCAAATTAGCTCAACTGTGGGTTCTACTCCAGATTCTCATACCAAAGAAATCTGATGGAGGCTGCCCTATCCTTGACCCGAGGAAGCTGAACAAGTTCATCTTGAAAGAACGGTTAGAGCTGTACTCCTTAGGGTCCAACTGCCCCTAATTCAGATGGGGGACTGGCTGGTCACCCTGGACTTTCAAGATGCCTACACACACGTCCCCATCCACTAGTCACACCGGCAATACCTGCATTTTCAGGTGTTGGGTAACCATTACCAGTATAGAGTTCATCCCTTCGGCCTGTCGCCAGTCCCAAGGATGTCACCAAGTATGTGGTAGTACCTGCGGCTCACCTCTGGAAGCAGGGCATCTGTTTTACCATACCTCAACAATTGGCTACTGTCAGCACCCTCATTGCAAGCAACCCAGAGAGTGGTCAAGCAGACCATCGCATTGTTGACTACCTTGGGGATTCCTGATAAACCATCAGAAGTCTCGCCTCCCAATTCCTGGAATTCATTGGGGTAGACCAACACCAAGGTATCCAGGGCATTCTGCCCAGCTCATCGGGTGGGCATGATCACCTCCCTGGCTCGCAATGTTGCCTCAGCCAAGCAGGCTTCAGCCTGGACCCTACCCCCTGGGACACACAGCAGTGAGGATGTAGGTGCTACCACTCGCAAAGCTATACATGTGCCACCTGAAATGACAACTCCGTTCTCACTGGGACCAGCACTCACATTCTGTCCATGCACATTCCACTGGACAAAGAGCAAGGATTCACTCCACTGGCGGATACTCCGAGATCATCAAGGAAGCCAGGCCCCTTCAGCAACCACCAACCAGACAAACCGTCATCACCAGACACTGATCACAGTCTGGGGGGTCCACATGTGACAACTCCTCACCCAGTGGGCCTGGACAGTGAAGGGGCAGATGCAACACATCAACCTTCTGGAGCTCAGAGCAATCACTCACACTGATAGTCTTCCAGACCATCCTGATGCAAATGGACAACCTGGTTGCCATGTTCTATGTCAACAAGCAATGTGGGAGAGGTTCCCGGTCCCTCTGCACAGAGACCCTCTCTGAACATTGCTTCATACAGGCCTCCTACTTCTTGGGAGCACAGAATGACTTGGCGGACAAGCTGAGGCACCAACTGGACCCACACAAGCGGACCCTGGACCCACAGGAGACAGAGTCCCTTTTCCAATGCTAGAGTCTGCTGCAGGTCGACCTCTTTGCCACCAAGGACAACGCGAAATGCCACCACTTCTGCTGAAAAAGCCCATTCGCCAAGAGCCTAGCTACAGATACTAGCAACGTGTTGTGGGGGAGTAGTCACTAGTGTATGCCTTCCACCTTCCCACTCCACTCATCTCATCTCATCTCATCTCAAAAGACCTTACAGTTGATAATGCAAGACAGAGCATACGCCATCCTCATTGTACCCCACTGGTTGAGACAGATACGGTTCCCCTATCTACGTCACATCACCCTGGAGCTGCTGGTGCGCCTTCCGCTCAAGCAGACACTTATCACCCAAGATGGCAGCCCAATGCTACATCCCAATCTGATGGCCTCAAGATTGAGAGGCACACTCTAGCCTCGCTCAGCTTGTACACAGAGATGCAACAAGTGATCCTCATGGCCAGGCGCCCACCCACGAGAAAATCCTACAGCACCTGGTGCACCTCATGTGGCCTGGACTGTCTCCTGCTCAGTTCCCCAGATACTCCAGTACCTGAGCATCCTCTTCGACAGCAGCCTCAAAAACGCAGTCCATCAGGGTTCACCTCTCAGCCATTGCCACTTTCCATCAGCACACCGATGATTGCTCAATTGCTTCACTGCCTCTCATCGCCCACTTCATGAAAGGCCTAAACAACCTACACCCCACAGTGTGGCCCCCAGTTCCGTTCTGGGACCTGAATGTGGTCCTGCATCACCGACACAGGAACCCTTCAAACCTCTGCAAAATGACATCCCTAAGGTATGTCTCCTGGAAGATGCTTGTCCTGATAGCGATTGCCTCAGCCAGGAGGATCAGTGAACTGCAAACACTCATGGCTTACCCACTGTACATGCAGCTGTACCACGACCGGGGCAATACTGTGCACCCATCTAAGATTCATTCTGAAGGTTGCACCGGCATTCCACATCAACCAGGCAATTACACTGCCCACCTTCTACATCGAGCCTCATGTCTCGACAGGGGAACAGAGGTTGCACACTTTGGACTGCGTCAGAGCCTTGCGCATCTACCTCCGCAGGACTGAGCCACTGCACCAAGGATCACAGCTCTTCATTTCCTTCAACCCCAACAGGCTGGGCATCCAGTCAAAGAGGATGCTGTCACAATGGATAGCAGACTGCATTGCCTCCTGCCACAACCGGGCAGGGGCACAGACCACAGCCAAAGCCAGGATACACCAGCTCCAGGCAGTAGCCACCACCATCACCAATTTGCACTCCATACCAGTGCCCAACATCTGCAAGGCGGCCATCTGGTCCTCAGTGTACACCTTCCAGAAACACTGCCTCAACCTCCAGGTGCAAGCAGTGTCTTTGGCCACACAGTACTGGCCTCACACACCACAAGCAAGGGGACAACTAACTCAAAAGACCGATCGCTTGACACTCTGTGCAAAACACGATTACTGTTCTGGCTATAATTGCTCATGTGCATTCTATAGTTGCTGTGTTTGCACTAGTTATGTTTTTATGTCACCTTTCTTGCACTCATTGTGTTACGTTATACATCACAATTTTACTTTGCAATGGTAAAATAAAGATGCATTCCACTGGCACAGGGGGCACTGTCATCATGAGGCAGTCACAGGTCTTTCCACTTCCCTTTATCAACCACAGCAGACACGACCCACGCAGCTAGGGAAGCACCAGGTGTGGCTGACGCATCCTGATTGTCCAAGGAGAAAGCGAGGTTACTTACCTGTATCGGGGGTTCTCCGTGGACAGCAGGAAAAAAAAAAGCCACACATACCTGCCCACCTCCCCAGGATGAGGTTGGCCTCACATCCTTAATGCCCACCTACCTAGCGGCAACACCACAGGTAGGGACATTCTGGGCTAGGTAGGGGCGGGGCCGTGGGATAGGACTACCTGTGCACATGTCCAGAAAGGTTTACCTTTCTGGGCTCTGGAGAGCACTTCTGTCCTTGGCACAATCAGATGTCACCAGGTGTGACTGACTTATTCTGCTATCAATGGAGAACCCCTGTTACAGGTAAGTAACCTCCCTTTTCTAGCAATTCTCAACCTGCTCTTCAGGCCCAGCCTGCTAGCCTGAATGTCAGGATACTCAAAGACTATGTATGTGAAAACAAAGCACACACAATCTCTCCCGCATATTCATTGTGCATATCATGAAAACCAGAAAGACAAGACTGGGAAACACAGATTTACTTACTCACCGAAGAAAAAACATGCTATAGCTATTCAATCCGATCTCCTAATCGTCTCTCTTGACTTATTATCTAATTATTCCAGTTCAATGTAAAATGGGGTTTAAGGTTGAAGGAAAATCTGAATCAAGCATAAATAAAATGACAGCTCCTTAAGTTATTAAAACATGTTTTATTTCACCAAAAATAAACAAAGAGTAACTTTATTTAAAGTCTTTTCAGAGTGAGGTGACAGTAATCTCATTGGTGAACAAACATCAAGGAACAAGAATAGTCCACCCAGCTAAATATAGGGTCTTCCATACCTACTGTCACTTTTTACTGCATCTCAATTCAAACAAAAGTATTTTCTCTGTCAGGTGGTAGCCCATACAGGTGCTCCTCAAAGATAATTTGGGCATAAATATTAACACAAATAATTTCTTCCTAAATTTTACCTGTACATGTTTACATTCTATGGTAAAGGCCCAGAGAACACAAAATCCAGAACCAGCTCACTTAAAAGCACAAGTTCCTACTGATTAAACAAGTTATTTTTGGTTAAGGCACAGTCACCTTCAACTGTGGATACCTGCTTAGCATGAAGAAACTGCAGCGTTAAGTGACCCAGTTCTTGCATGGGGTGATAATTTTTATACACACATCAGATATTTATAGTAAAAGCTGAACAGTACTCAACTGGGCTAACAAAAAATAAAGGATGATGATTCATACTGAATAATGAATGCCCAAGTAGCTTTTTACAGCACAAGACTGGGCGTGAGTTGTCTTTCACACTCAGACTTTAAAATGAAGTGGAGCAAAGCTTCATCTTGGTAGATTCTATGGTACCAATCTGTTCACCCCTCTTTAGCATCTGTGCAGTGGTCTCATCCACCATTTATTGAATGCTACTTACTGGTCATGAGACTTCCTGCTAGTGATCCCATATATCAAACACAGCTAAAGGCCTTACAGGAAGTACTGGAACCTCAAGGTAAGGCAAAATTGCTTATCCATGAGGGTTCTCCATGGACAGCAGCCACATATCGCCAATGTCATCTGATGTGGCTGACTCATTCTGCAGTTCATAGCAAAATGTAGCTTGCAAAACCAGCCAGCATGCAGCTTCTCTCAATTCCAGTTCCTTAATCACTATTCCCACTCCTATGTCTTTTTCCTTAGACTTCCATGGTAAATGGCAACTCATGGTCACCTCCTGTCTTGACTATTGCAACCTCCTCCTTGTTGATCTCCCTCTATGTCATCCCTCTCCTCTTCAATCTATCCAGAACTCTGCTGCGCAGCTAATCTTCCGCCAGCCTCGATACACTCATATAATTCATCTAAAAATCACTTCACTGGCTCCATTTTCGTATCCAATTCAAACTTCTCCTTCTAACATAAATGCATTCACTCTACTGCCCCTCATTATCTTTCCTCTCTTCTCTCTCCCCCCCCCCCCACCCAACCTTCCTGATGAGCTCCACTCCTCCTCTGGCTTTCTTCTCTCTATGCCCTTTTCTTCTTCTGCAAACTGCAGACTTCAATCTTTTTATCTTTCTGTTTTATGCATGGAGCCAACATCCTTTATCTTTACGTCAAGTCTCTTCTCTCCCCCTCTTCAAATCCATGCTAAGCTTCATTTAGATTCTAATGCCTTGTTCTCCTTCCCTATTTGAACCCCCTTGTTTGTTTCTCTTGTTTTGTGTCTTGATTAGATTTTAAGCTCTACAAGCAGGGACAGTCTTCTTCATATGTTTTACAGCGCTGAATACGCCTTGTAGCGCCATATAAATGATTAATAGTAGTAGTTAAATGCCAGCAGATAGCTTAGCCTGTGTAACTTCCAAGACCATCTTTTTTTCTTAAAAAAAAACTTTGAGCAAAGTAATCCAGAACTTGTGTGCTTCAAGCAGAGAGCACCATCTGCACATTCTCTCTTTAAGGTTATTTTCACAGAAAGTGAATTCCTGAAAAAAAGAATGCCACCACAGTCAGATCCCTCCAGACTCTCCAAGAGCAATGGGGGGGGGGGGGAGATAAAATTTGATTGGCAACTGCTCGATTGGGTCACCACCCTAAAATAGGTCAGAGATGTCCCACCTCTTCCACTATTTGGCCAATCATTGGCCCGATTGAGAGGTACAGTCAAGCTGCTTCCTCATTTATGCACATTGAAGTTCTAGCAGCCAATCAGATACAGGCTGATACATTATCTAAAGAGTTCAAAGGAGAAGAGAGTGAAAAGAATTAAAGGATAATAAAGGAATACAGTTCTGAGAAAGATCAAAGTCATAAGAAAGAGGTACTTAAGAAGTAATAAAGAATGACCATCTTAAAGCAGTCTAGGGGTTTCTTGATGTGAAAAAAAGCACTGCTATGGAAGTTAGTAGTCTGCAGCCAGACCAAGGTATGGGGGTGGGGAGAGAATACATTTCTTCCTGGCTTTCAATGTCTATGAATTGCAACACATTTCTTTTATATAGTGGAAAAAGTGCAATTACCAGCTGGCGTCAGGTGTTCCTCCACTGGCTAAGCCAAACATTGCTTAGGTAACGTGGGGTAAAGCCCTCTCTTCAGTGGGTCTGCTTTTTAAAACCTAACTAGAACTGCAAGTCCCTGCATGCAAAGAGACAAAATCAGTATTGGATCAGTCTGTCTCAATTCTCTCAAAGTGTCCCACTGCAACAAAATTTTATTTTATTTGTTAGGGTTGGGGGTAGACAAAAAAAAAGATTTTTTTCTTCCACTTGCAGCATCTTTTCAAATAGGCCAGCCAATTGAGAAACTGAAAGACACACTAAGGAATCTGTGCCTCTACAGCTTTATCTTAAATTAAAATAAAATTTATGAAAGGTTTTGTTGAAATTTCCACACCGATTTGGAGGCTGCTGCAGATGACAGCAGTTCCCTGCCCGTTCCTCTTCACTGTATAAATCAGTGCTTTACATGAATGGGAAAGCAGTTGGGGACCTTGAAGGGTATTTACTGTTGCAGTCAGTGGAGGTTAATGACTTAGTAGGAGGGTGGTTAGAGATACTGAATTCTTAGGGGGGGGGGGGGGGAAGAGACAAAAATCCAAAGGAAGCTCTAAATCCAGGGGGAAAAAATGTTATCACCCTTATCTCCATGGAGATTACTATGCTGAAAAGGAAGAGACATTCCATGTCCCTTCTCTCTGCATAGACACAATGACATTACCTATCACCAAGCTAAACACAATATATACAGATTATTATAAATAAAGATTACACAACTAGTAATTATGATATGAGCACTAAACCTTAAGGGGCAGCTAGCAACTCACACACACTGGAGGTTGTGAGAGGCAACGGAGAACAGAAACTTCCTAAACCATCTTTTTAAAGGAAATGTTCAGCACCAGTGATGTATACTTCCCTGAGGGAGACTTTGTTAGGATTCCCAAATCTGGCTCCTCCACCCCAGAGTGGCTGTGGAAAGGCTGCTGAGGCAGTGCTCACAGCCCCTCTCGCAGAGGAGCTGTCAAGTCCCAGCCATTCTGAGGCTAACTCAAGGTCAAAGTTGTACAGATCATAATATAAGGCTCTTAAGAGAAGGAGCTGGCACTACAAAAGCTGGGTTAGGGAAGAGAGGGAAAACCAAAGGCTCATGGAACCATTCACACAACTGAACTGGAAGCCCAGAGAAGAAAGCGGCTGGAGCTTTTGGAAAGACTTATCCTGAAGTCTTCCTCTCATATTGTCTCTTCTCTCCTACATTACATTGAACAGGCTGAAAGCAGTTTTCAGAGCTACTGGCAATGCTGCCAAGTGTAAATATAAGAAGGGTGCTGCTGGGCGCCATGAGATTTCTTGCCTGCAGAATCACTAGCTGAAGTTTGAAATATTTATCAGGTTGTCAAGCACATATCTGGATCTGGCATAATGAACTCCCAGCATTCAGTATTGTGGCATCCTAAGCTGCATAATGAAATCCTAACCACTTCTGTCCTACCTACCAGAATTCAGTTTCTCTCTATAATCCTTGTATTTCAGTGCTGCAGTATTCATGACAGAGACTGCTGCAGGTCCGGTGTGTATAACATTCACGAAAATAATAAGCCACAGCACTCTTGACACAGTTTTACCCACACACACTTTTAAACAATATAATTGCCAGCACAACTCTGCCATGAGGAAGTACCTTAATATTTATCAGGATCAGCCCTGGGCCCGATGCTTCTGGTCTTCATGAGCAGTCATGGGTCCCATGATATAGATTTCACATTTAAGCTATATGTGTACCAGGAAGTACATATAGTAGGTCTTTGTAAGCAGATGCCCTTTCCCACTCCAAGGATAGTCCTTTCAGGTCTGTGTCTGCTGATGGTTATTTCACACCCAAACGTCAGAGTGCAGAGCTGCTGCTGAGATCCACTGCCAATCTTGTCAGCACAATAATGGGGATGTGAACTTAAGTGGTGTAAGGGAAACAACTGAGGAAGAGGATACTGCAAAGTGGATTTCAGAAATGGAGAAAAGGAGAGAAAAGAAAAAGCAGCAAATGGGACAGAAAGTAAGGGGGAGCAGGAGAAATGATGCAAGGTGGTGGCATTAAACCAATTTTTTAGCTTCAAAGAAACTTTTAAGGTGCCTCATTTGCCAGATTCCAGTCAAGATAAGGATGATGGTCTGTGTGATGGACCACCACAGCACTCTCTGATTTGTGCTCTCGCTGGTCATACGGAACCTCTCCTCACGGTACTGCAGGGACAAGAGACAAGGAGAACATTAGAAAGTCTGCCATACTATCCAAGAAACTAGAGCCCTCTAATACAGTTTTCTGCCCTCCCACCACACTCAGGACCCCTGAAAGGAGCAAGCCAAACAAATAAAAAACAGAAGTTCCCATTTCCAAATTCTAACTTCTGAGCAAATATAACATGCTTTTGGGTATTTAAACTAGAAAACCCCAAATAACTGCCTCCCTCTGTCAGAAACCAATGATGATATTGGGCTAGGCTGCAGCCACAAGTATCTCTGCAGTGGTGGGAGCTTTCGTCTTTGCTCCCAGTTTTCCTTGCTCTGGCTCTATCTAAAATGCGAGAACAGGAAGGGCCCACTGTCATATTGTAAATCAGCCCCTGCTGCAGACAGAAGGGCCAGAGTAAGGAGAACAGAGCGATGAGAGCAAAAACAAAAAGCTCCTGCTGCTCTCTGACAAGTAGAGAAGAGGCTAGAGCAGGAGCTGAGACAAGGACAGATTGATGCCGAGGGGGGGGGGGGGAGATGATGTCATTTCAGGTGCTTGGCCTGCAAAAGTGTATTCTGGGGCATCGAATGGAATCCAAGGGGCTTTTGTCTGATGCAAATACACCAATGAACCTCTATTTGCCGGACTCTGGGACAATACCTAATCACCTGAAAGATATACCCCTAAAATTTCAAATGATCACATACCTAAGATTAGAAGCTGTAAATATATAAAAATTTACCAGTTGATGAAATTTGTATTTTATTCATTGATAAATAAAATTTACAGAAGAAACAACTTGTTTCAACAAGATGGGCCACTTATTAGTATGCAACGAGCTCATCTTGCGAAGAGGCCCCATTCAGCCCTGGTCTATCTCTTGCAAATAGTTCTCCCCCTCTTACTCTCTGATAGTTCTGCTCCTTCTGGATCTGTTCCACCTGGTCAAGAAGCTGCCTGACCCTCAGCTGTAGCTCCGTCAGTTTGTCCTTGGCTGCAATTTCAGGATAGTTGTTGGTGTGCTCCCCAACCTGGATATCCAGATGTACCCTCTGCAGGAAGAAATGACAGCTCATTTCTGCACTAAGACCATTTTACACCAGTGTAAAGCCACAGGTGCAGTCATAAATCTCATTCAAAACCCGACAAAGGACTGCAGCTTTGGGGCCTGTTAGATTTACACTTTAAATCAGACTGATTTTCTGAGACTGAATGATTAGCAAGTTCCATTCCTTGTGGCCTCACTGTCCACAAGAGTCCTAAGAAATCTTAGGAAGTAACTGCTCACAGTACTGCTGCAGCTCCAGAAAGATCCAGCTGTTTTTATGTTTATCAGCCAAGTCTCAGCAACACCCTGAAGAATCTACCAAGCATTTGCATGCCTCATGACACCACTGCCAGCATTCAAGTATATTGGGACCAATATGCCTTAAGAGCCTTCAGTATTAACATGGCACCTGTTTGCCCCCCAATCTCTAAAAAAGGGGCCACCTGTCCCTCCCATTCCTAAAAAGAAAATACACTCCCAACAAAATACATCCCCAGCCCTAATACGCATGAGCAGAAAGTGATCCATAAATCTAATGGCTGTAACATAGTACATTACATTTCAGGAACCCTTTTTGTTTAGATTTAACTAAAAATGAGAATTTTCACATCGGCTCCCCTTTTCCAGGATTCTTCTATTATTTCTACCTTATGTTGTTAGAAAGGGCATCAGTATGATTCTAAAGAACTCAAAGAATCTCCACTTTTCAAGCAACAAAGAAATCAATGTTCTCCAAAACTGTATCAAATGCTGATGGCTCATACCAATCAGAGCACTCAAGCAATGAATCAATCCCAGCACATCTGGTATTTGCTATATTCAGTGAATTTGTAAGTCAAAAATATTCATTGATACACTGGATTAAATGATCTAACATGTATAGTTAACACATGCATCAAATTCTTACTTAAAACTTCACTGTAAAAAAAAAAAAAGTCCTCTATAAATCCAATTCTTCCAGCACAATACAAAGGATTTATTTCAGAGGACTTATCAATTGGTTATATGGATTAAGTGACATGAGAAGTCCTCTGAAATAAATCCTTTGTATTGTGCTGGAAGAATTGGCTTTATACAGGGGGTTTTTTTTTTGGGGGGGGGGGGTTGGGGTTTGTTTAAAAAAATAAAAAACCCACAAACAAGAGTGTGAGGTTTTGAGAGTAATAATTCCGTGTATGCACTAACAATACATGCTTGATTTGGGACTTATGAACTCACTGGACAAAACAGCGGCTGGTCGTATATTACTGACTCAGCACTCAAGTGACTCCCTTTTTGATGAGTGATATAAGCACAGCCATCAGCTTTTGATAAAAAAAAAAAAAAGTTTAAGAACAAAGTTGTAAGAGAAATGCTCTCCAAGAACAGTTTAATTGTCTGAATGTTCTTTCCCACAGTGGAAATGTGGAGACTGAATTTTTTGAAAATTTACTGAGCACTGAACACTTGATGAAAATTATCTTTTCTTCCCCCACCCCACCCCATCCTTACATAAATCATGCTTGATCTAGTGCTTACCAGTTTCCCACCAGCAAAGAGCGCCATCCTGGTGGAGTTGGAGTGAAGGCAGATCTGGTGCTCACCCGGTGTGTGAGAGGTGAAAGTGAAGCGCCCCTCAGAGCCATACTGCCGGGACAGGACAACCTGTGTTGGGAACAGAAAGCTCGGCTACATCAACTTCCCTCTTTCTGAGCTATGTTGTTCAGAAAAACACAAGAATACCTTGGAATTAAGATCACTGTATTGGACAGTTCCGCTCTTTGAAATGAAAAAGTGTACATCTAGTTATGGTCATACACATGGTGTTAAAAGTGCAAATTGGAATATCACCTTTTAGTCGTCTGTGCTGTGTTCATGCTTTATATGTATCTGCATGATGCCTGCATCAGCCTCAATACAGCCATGTGTACAACCCATGCATCTGTACAAACTAGCAACCTATGTGGGACAGTGTCCCTGGAAGATCTGACAAGACCCCAGAAGGCACTAGAGACTAGACTAGAGCCACGAGGCTGGCAACCTTCTTCCCCTCTGCAATTGAGCAGGACAAGTTAGCTGTAAGAGATAGAGAAGTTTAAAAGGAAGGACAAAGATGCAACTAATGGATATTGTCAGTGGGGAGGCTGGAGTTACAGGAAAGAGAGAAGCAGCAAGACAAGAAATAGTGATGAGGAACTGAAGGGGGAAGTGTCAGATCAGATATTTTGGCAAGGGAAGGAGGGGAAGCAACAGCAGATCAAGGCTCTTAGGGGATGGGCAAGTAGGGGGGGGTGACAGACTAAACAGGACCTGGTTGGGAGGGAAAAAAGACAAAGACAATGGGCCCACCAAGCCTGAGAAAAATAGCTTTGGTCTATATAGGCCAGAAAAAAATATAGCAGTGGTGGTTATGCCAAGGAAAAAAAAAAATGATATCACAACACAGTATGGAAGGGTACAAGGCGAGGAACATCATGTAAAGCATGGGAAAAATAATTTTTAAAACTTATTACCGAGATAGTGTCTCAAACTTCTCTCACATGGATAATACTTGAGATAGCCTGGACTCCTGGATTCTATTTTCTCTCTTCCCTTAGCAGGCCATCATCAACCATGCCCTTCAGATCCTTCATTTCATTTCATTTCATGACTAGAGAGCACAGGCTTGTACGACATGAGCATGTGCTGGTTCACAATAGCCCTATCCCCTCCTTTAGCACAGGCTTCGTGTTTGTTAAGAACCTTGTGCAGGAAGCAGGGCCACTGAGAGGCCTGGAAGCAGAGACTCACAGGGTCTGCCCTCTATGAATTACACAGTTGGTCACTGCAGGAGGCAGCAACCAAAGACATTTACCCTGCACAACAAAATAGGTAGCACCAGCCCTAGCCAACGTGTGGTTCCGATGAATATCCACTCTCAGCTATCCGTGCTGTATGCATGCTTTACTTGTATCAGTGTGACGCTTACATGGAGAAATTTCGCTTACCATTAATTTCCTTTCCTGTAATCCTGCTAGACCAGTCCAGACGTAGGTTAAGTCCTCTCCACCAGCAGATGTTGAGACAGAGAAAGTGCCAGAAGCATCAGCGAATGGGCTCTGGCATATAGAGAAGCTACACGGCTGTTAAGGTCAAATGACAGAGGGTTGAAGACCAGCTAACACTAAATACCCTCCAAAAATATTGAAAAAATGGCTAGACGAGAATACTATAAAAATTCTTCTTTATATTCTATTTTTTTATATTTTTTTGTTAAATTTTCAAAATATTTATCTATAAAAAATGAAGAATGCAGGCCTCAGACTCACACTGGCAATGCTTCCGATTTTCTGAAAAGCAAATGCCTTATTGCATCAACGGCCTTAAAGCTTTCCTCATTCAACTAGAGAATTCATTCGTTGCTTATTTTTTCCATCAAACCATTCTTCAATTTTTACCATATTCATAAAACAAGTTGTTATTAGTAGAAGATTGTGCTTATCTTATCCCGTTGCTGTAATTGAACTCCGACGCTACCAAATGGGTACCGCAAATTGCGTTTCGAAGCCTTCTTCAGGGGGAATTTGTTTAGCCAGCACGATCTTTCATCCTACCGTGGGTTACTGCATTCAAATTCACCAAGACAATAGGATCCCGTAACAGTCAGTATGCAGCACAGCGTTTTTTGCTGCATACTGACTGTTACGGGATCCAATTGTCTTGGTGAATTTGAATGCAGTAACCCGCGGTAGGATGAAAGATCGTGCTGGCTAAACAAATTCCCCCTGAAGAAGGCTTCGAAACGCAATTTGCGGTACCCATTTGGTAGCGTCGGGGAGTTCAATTACAGCAACGGGATAAGATAAGCACAATCTTCTACTAATAACAACTTGTTTTATGAATATGGTAAAAATTGAAGAATGGTTTGATGGAAAAAATAAGCAACGAATGAATTCTCTAGTTGAATGAGGAAAGCTTTAAGGCCGTTGATGCAATAAGGCATTTGCTTTTCAGAAAATCGGAAGCATTGCCAGTGTGAGTCTGAGGCCTGCATTCTTCATTTTTTATAGATAAATATTTTGAAAATTTAACAAAAAAATATAAAAAAAATAAAAAAGAATATAAAGAAGAATTTTTATAGTATTCTTGTCTAGCCATTTTTTCGATATTTTCGGAGGGTATTTAGTGTTATAGCTGATATAGAGAAGCTACCCTAGGTGTCACCCTCAGTATACTCCTGTAAAGGTAGAGGAAGCCCCTTATCAAAATGGAATATAACCATGTAAGGGCCATGGAATTGACGCACCAAGTAGTGCAACTATGTACAAGAAGCCCAACGGGGCTAAATCAATGTCAAAAGGCAGACATTACAGCTGCAAGTTCAATAAGTCTCTGGTGAAACGAATACCCAATTGGCCAAAAGGCTGTTGCTGACAAACACAGTGAGGAGTGGGTTCTGGACTGGTCTAACAGGATTCCAGGAAAGGAGATGTCTCCTTCCAATTCATCCTGCTAGACCAGTCCAGACAAGTGGGAAGTACTAAAGCTACAACCCTACTGGGCAGGAAGAGACAATCACTGCTATCACATTGGCCCCAAAATGAAGGCATGCAGATCGAGAAGATAGTGTCGTGCAAAGGTGGACAAAGAGAACCAGGTGGCCACCCGACAAATATCTATGGGCGACATGAGCGACTGTTCCACCCAGGAGGCTGCCTGAGCATGCGTAGAGTGAGCATGAAGCCCCACAGGTATAGACTTGTTTTGCAAAGTGTACGCGGATTCAATAGCACACTTGATCCAGTGCACAATTGTGGCCTTAGAGGCAGCAGGGCCTTTACGAGGACCTACAAACAAAACAGAGGCGGTCAGAGTTCCGGAAGGAGCTGATGACCTTAAGATAAAAACACACGACACTCGACATCAACCGCACGTGCTGTATGCCTCAGCCCTGCTCCCTAGGAAAGGAAGGGAGCGAAATGGTTTGATTCACATGAAAGAGCGAGAGCACCTTTGGCAAGGAGGGTATGACAGGAAGTGACACCCTCTCAGATGTGAATGAGAGAGGGGGCTCAGACACACGTCGGGCTGAAGTGATGGCTACTAGGAAGGCAGTCTTTAGGAGCAGATGAAGAATGGTCTGTTTGGAGCGGCTCAAAGGGGGCCATTATGAGGCTCTGGAGAACCAGCGAGAGATTCCAAGGAGGGACAAAAGCACAGTGCAGAGGGCAAAGCATGCGACCGGCCTGCCACCGAACCCCAAAAGCAGATGAGGGCTGCTACCTGGACATGGAGGGAGTTAAGGGCTAATACCATCTCAAACCCCTCCTGCAGAAAACGCTAGGATGGATAGTATCCCAACTCTCCAAGGAGAGATCTTTTGTTGACACCATGCCTCAAAAAGGCACCAGACCCAGGCGTATGCCATAGATGTGGAGGGTCAGCATGCCTGGAGAAGGGTTTGCACGACACTAGGCAATAGCCTTTGCGGGTTAGGGGGCTCCTTTCAAGAGCCAAGCCATAAGCGAGTAAGGAGCTGGGTCATCCATGATAACTGGGCCCTGACTTAGTAGATCCCGGCACAAGCTGAGAGAGAAGGGCACTGCCACCCTCAGCCAAAGTCTGTGTACCATGCGCAATCAGGGGCCACCAAGTTCACATGACTGGGGTGGGTCTCGATGCAGTGGAGGAAACAAAACAAGGAGCGCTGCTCTTGCAGCTGACCAAGGTTACACAAAGAGCAAGAGTCAAAAGACCGTCAGGATACAATCAAAGTTCTTTTATTAAGGTCGTCCCCAACGCGTTTCGATGCAGTGGAGACACCACCCGATCATGGGCCATGCTGGAAAGAGAAAGAAGAGCCGCCACCGGCCATGGCTGAGCCAGTGCATTGAGCCCTTGAGAAAAATGTTCCTTCCGGCGACTGAAGAAGGCGGGGACCATGGTATTCTTGCTGGTGGCCATCAGATCAAGGCTGGGCTGGCCCCCAGTCCATACAATGCATTGAAAAGCTGCTGGAGCGAGCTCCCATTCGCTGAGGTCCAGGGTATGGCAACTGAGGAAGTCAGCTTGAACACCTGCAATGTGTTGGGCTGAAAGGGCCTGCAGGTGTCTCTCGGTCCATGGAAAGAGAAGTTCAATTTCACTGGCCACACCTGGGGCTTTGGTGCATCCTGCTGGTTGATGTAGGCTACCATAGTGGCACTGTCGCAAAGAATGCAAACTGTTGAAGGCAAGGTAGAAATGTGTGTAGGGTAAGGTGGACCGCTCGCAATTCGAGTCGGTTGATCCTCCATTTGGGATTCCTATGTATCCCACAAACCCTGAATTGTCTGATCCAGACAAGGTGCTCCCCAGCCTGAAAGACTGGCATCAGTTGTGACGAGAACCCAACGTGGAGTCTCTGGGGGAACCCCTCACTGAAGGTGGTCTGGGCAGAGCCACCAGTTCAGGCTGGAGCAAACAGCCCTTGGAAGGGGAGACAAACATACTGCAGGGGAGCTGAGGACCAGAAGAACAGAAGGGATCATTGTAGAGGTCTCATGTATGCACAAGCCCAGGGGATGACCTCGATGGTTACTACCATGGTCCCAAAGACTTGCAGATAGTTCCACAACAGCAAAAATGCCCGTAGCTGGCCAGCAAACTTCCAAAAGGAAGACTCATCCCAGATGTGTGTCAAAATGGGCTCCCAAGAAATCTAACATCTTTTGGTGTGACTGACCACCCAGCCCAGACGCTTGAGGAATGTAATGACGCAGGATACGGTCTCGAGGGGCTCTGCATGTGATTTCACTCTAATTAGCCAGTCCTCAGATAAGGATGGATGCGTATATCCTTCTTCAGCAGGGCTGCTGCAACTACCACCATGACCTTTAAGTATGCGGCGCTGTTGCAAGGGCAAACGGTAGGGCACAGAACTGAAAGTGGCATCTGAGCACTGTGAAACAGAGAAAGCATTGCTGATCCTTGCAGATCGGGATGTGGAAGTAGGCTTCCGCCAGATCGAGCGAAGCCAAGAACTCATCTGTCCACACTGCCAGGATCACAGATCGGAGGGTCTCCATCCGGAAATGAGGTTCCCGGAGTGAGCAACTGCTACTCTCAAGATCCAGAATGTGTCAAAACATTGTCATCTTTCTTGGGGACGACAAGGTAAATGGAGTAGTGGCTGGAGGTGAGAGTTTGGAGGGAGGTACTGAACTAATGGCGCAAAAGCTTTTTCAGGTGCAGCAAAGTGTCCTGTATGGTTGTGCACTTTGGCCCCCAAACCGCAAGGGGAGATTAAGGTGTCCCCGATGAGCTTGCAGCACTCGAGCACATAGACATAGCGGACAATATTGAGAACCCACTGATTAGTGGCAAATTCCTCCTACTAGTGGGCAAACAGGGCCAGTCGACCCCCCACCAGTGGTGTCCCAGAGTGGGCCTGAAGACTGTCAGTGGAAGGAACTGCAAGGGGCAGAGTAGGGATCCTTTGTCTGTCATACTCTTTGAAAGGGCTGCGACTTGGAAGCATACCTGTTAGATGAAATACCCAAAGACCTACCCTGGTGGTAGCGCCGAGCATCTCAGAACTACGACTGGGAGGATAAGAAGGGTGATGAACGAGGACCAGACTGGCAGTTACCCACCTTTGGCCTATCTTCTGGTAGACGTTGCGATTTGACTTATCCCAGATCTTTAACCAGCTTTGAGGTCCTCGCTGAATAGAAGCTTGCCCTTAAAAAAGGAGCTTAGCGAGATGAGCCTTTGAAGCTGAATCAGTGGACCAGCAACATAGCCAGAGCAAGCAGCATGTGATAGTAACCGCAATCGCCCGAGCAGCGAGGTGGAGAAAATCATAGAGGACATCCGCCAAGAAGGCAGTCATGGATTCCAAACATGCTGAGGCAGGGTCATCCAGCAGAAGGTGGATCCAGCAAAGAAGGGCATGTGTGGCTAGCCTCCCATGATCTGAGGTTTTAAGGATGAGAGAAGAAGAGGAGAAGACAGTCTTGAGGAGCCCTTCTATCTTATGGACTTGCTGATACCACAGAGCTGCTCTGCCTTCCACTGGAATTGTAGTGTGTTTGATAATGGCAGTAACCGCTACATCGACCCTCAGATATGTGAAGCCACTTCTCAAAGCCCTCTGGGGACCACAAATAAAGCTGGCTCAAACACCGAGCTGTGTGAAGGGACATCAGGCGAGTCCCATGCCAGAGAGACCATCTGTTGTAGTTCTTGAGGGAATGGGAAAGCCTTGGAAGGTTTCCTGATGCCCTGTAGGATTGGATCCGCTTGAGGAGCCAGAACAAAGTCCTGCCCTGACAGATCCAAAAGGTGCAACGCTTCCACAACCTGCGTGATTAAGGTGGAAAGTTCCTCCTTGCAGAACAAACATCTGGTGTCTCCTCCCAATCCTTCGCCTGATCATCTGAGGGAGACCATTCCCCATCTTCCCAGTCAGAGGAGTGTGGACTATCCTCGGCAGAGAGAGCGTCCTGCTCTTCTGCCCAGTCACAGAAAGCCCAAGAGTTCCTTAGGAGGATGCACAGGATCTAGAGGTGAAGCCTGTCCGAAGAGTGCTTCTTTACACAGGTATCCAGGATCAGCTGTGGATTTAGAGGAAGTTGCCCCCCCCCCCCCGGCCTTGTGACTCACCAGTTGGGAGGAGGAAGATACCCAAAAAGGTCCCAAGCCTGCTTGATCAGGACATAAATGCAACGTCCTGATCTGGGTCCACTGGACTGCTGAAGGAGCAAAATGGGTGGAGGCGGAGCATCCCCCAAGTGAGAGGTTGGAGACAAGTCTCTGCCTGGCAAATTTGAGGCAGCCGAGACCTCTGGAGTGGAAATGCCCAGATAGTGTGCTCAGGCTCAACCAGTGTTGCTTGCAGCGCTTCCTGCACTGCCCTGGAAGACTCCCCCAGGTGATCTATGCACATGGAGCACAGCCTAATCAGTTAAAAACACAGTATTTCCTACCACAGGTAATGCAACAAAGGAGGGAGGAAGGCATTGTGAGTTGCAAGTATCCACAGTGGAATCCACTGCTGAGCAATGGTGTTCTACACTCCGGAGTGAAGGGCAGGAACTGACACAAAATGGCTGCCGCAGCAAACTGAAATTGGCACGGAAGGCTGAAGAGCAGAGGAAAACACAGGAAGGCACTGAATGGCAGGATGATGCTGTCTGGCAGGCCAGAGCTGTGATCCTAAGGCAGTGGGGAGAAACTTGTCCAGGGCGTGATACCGAGCATGCTAACTGCTGATGGCGATATGGGGGGGGAGAAGAGAAAGCCGAAATTACTCACTGCAATCATCGAAGCAAAAGAAGAAATGCAGATTGCAGATCTGTAGCACAGACTTACTGTATTGTCGGGGTACTCAGAAAATAACAGACAGAGGAACCTCCTCCAGCTGCTACAGGGTCACAGGTTCCTTCCTTATACAGGCTCTAACGGTCCTCCTGACCGGGAGCAGTGTTCCCCCCTTCAAAAACTGCATAGGTCCTCCTGACCAGGAGCTGCTTTGTCGAAAGACCGGACTATTAGTGGGTAACTTCAAGGGGGAACACCTCGTGTGAACCCCGAAGATCTCCACAGATTTAATCTCCACTGGCAGAGAGCTTAACCCATTAAAATGGCAGGCTGCCAGGAGCAGAGGAAAAGACAATCTGCTGGAGGGTGACACCTAGGGGAGCCCTTCTATATGCCAGAGTCCATTCGTTGATGCTTCTGGCACTTTGTCTCCAACATCTGCTCATGTATGGAGGACTTAACCCACTTGTCTGGACTGGTCTAGCAGGATGAACTGGAAGAGGCTCTTATGAACAGAAGCCTCCCTATGTTTATTTAGTATTTGCTACATTTGAGTCATATGATGAAACTAGACAAGCAGGATAAATTTGCAAAACTTTCAAGAACATTATCTACTCAGAAATTAAACAATCAGAAAGAAAAAAAAAAGGAATTTTCATTTATCTTACAAACTGTTTGCTAAATCATTGGTTCCATACATAAATGGAGGACATCAGTATGACCATCATCTCCATCCCATGGCAGTTTTGCCAAACAGATTCGTTTTACACATACCATGACAATCATAAACCTCACTTCTAAGCCAGGATATGAAGAAATTACCTTTCCATCTGGATCCTTTACTTCCACGTACATCCCCAGTCCTGGTGTGGATGGAAGGAAGGCCTCTGTCTGCTTGTCCCATAGTTGAGTGCGGTAATTCCCTGCAGACCACAGAAAGAAGTCCCCCATACTTTTATCAGCAACAGTGAGTAGGTCAGAAAGGTGGTGGTGATGTGAAACACTATTGTCCCTCACCTCCTCGCCCCATCACTATCCAGTACCTATCTCCACCCTCGCTCGCTCTTCCTCCATCACCTCAGCTCTCCAGCTCCCTCTCATAATGATTCTGTGTTACCTTTTTGCATCTTTAGTCTTAATTTATTCTTGGTGATGTGCTCACACCATCATAACTATACATGAGCAGATATGCTGCTGGCACATCAGAGGCAGCACCCACAGGAAATCTCAGATTGTCAGACAGGTGAGAACAGTTATTTGGTTTCTATAAGACTATCACTCAGTTTACTGGAAAATTTATAGGTTTAGCAGATTCGCTCAGCCAGGATCTTCAGCAGCTCACTTAGCTCAGTGGCTAGCATAGACAGATCCTCCTTCCAAATCCACAAGCTCCATTTTGGAATAAGAATACTTCCTTTTGGGGGTCTGCTAGTTTTCACATATTCTTATGGGCTTCCAACAACGGAATGAAAGCTTTTTCCTTCTCAACTAGCTCAGTGATTGCAATGAAAGTTCTCATCCAGAAACCAGAGACTTCAGTGCCCTCCGGTAAACATACACTTTGAGCTTACCAGTAGGCGTTAATCTTTTCTCAAAGCTGAGAATCCATCTTCCATTTATGAACAGAACACATTACCTCGGCCCCAGCTTGCCCACAGGAGAAGTCAGACTCGGGAATTATGCCCTGCTTTCCTAAAAGGCAGTACTCTACCACAGACATGAACATGTAGGACAGGGCCCCCTACTACTGTTAGTGGGTTACATCTGGAAGAAACGAATGGCAAAAATAGACCCTACCTGCTAATTGTCTTTCCTTGAGTTCTTCCAGTCCAGTCCATGTAGGTTATCTCCCTCCACTAGCAGCTGAGGATTCAGCATGTCAGAATTCTGATGTCACAGTACAACAGCCCCCTCTTCAGCTCCAGAATCCAGTATCCTTTTGACAAAGCAGACTACGAGAGAACATGAAAAACAAACACCCACTAGAGCCATAAAACCCCAGCGCAAGGTCAAAGTAGCATATCCTTGAACTGTGTTACTGAACTATAACTATGTATAGAATGAGGATGAGCTGTGCTGACAGGGTTATATTTGCTCAAGATGCCCACCTTCGATACGGAAGACCTCAACCAATATATTGATGTTCTCCTTCGGAGAATCCTCTCCTCCGAAACAGCCAGACTTGCTCCAATCTTCAGACCTGAGACAGAAAAACCTAGCTCTAACCAGGAAGGGTCCTGGACTGGACTGGAGGGACCAAAAGAAATTATTAGCAGGCAAGATTGAATTTCATTTTCCTCATCATCCTTCCAGTCCAGTACATGTGGTATGTACCAGAGCAGTAACTAATTATGGGAGGGACCAGCGAGTCCTGCTTGGAGCACTGAGGCCCTAAAATGTGCATCCGTAGAGGCTTGACATCTAAAACGGTAATGCTGGGTAAAAGTGTGCAGAGACAACCAAGTCGCTGCTCTGCAAATGTCTACTGGCAGAACCAGACTATGCGCCACCCAGGAAGTTGCCCGAGATCTTGTTGAGTGATCTCTAAGACTCATTGGCACCATTTTGCCTGTTATACTATAGGTTGAGACTATCGCCTCCTTCATCCAGTGAGTCACAAAAGCTTTGGAGGCCACCTCACCTTTCCAAGGGCCTCCAAACATGAACAACCTATCCAACTTCTGAAATGGTTCCATTCTTTTAAGATACCGACACAGAACTCTGCACAAGTCTAGCCTGTGAAGCTGGAGATCTCCCTCTGATTCACCCATGACAGAGAAGACCCAGAGAGAAACTGATTGGATTCAGATGAACATGGGAAAAACCGCCTTAGGGAGAAAAAGAGGGCACTGGCCTCAAAACTCTCTCTTCCTTTGAAATAATCAGAAAAGGCTCCCTGCAAGAAAAGGCCTGAAGTTCTGAAATTAGACAAACAGAACATACCACCACCAAGAAGGCTGGTCTTCAAGAGTAAGGTCTTTCAATGACACCCTGGTTAGCGGCTCAAATGGCACTTCCATCAGGATTGCTAGCATTAAGGCGAGGTCCCAAGGAGGAACCACCAAGCACAATGGCGGCTGGACTTGCTTCACCACCCTGAGGAAAACAGACCACGTTTGGATGTCTCGCTAAGGAATAACCCTGCACTCGCCCCCCTGTAAGAGGAGAGTGCTGCCACCTGAACCTTTAAGGAGTTAAGACCAACTCCTCTCTAGTCCATTTTGCAGGAAAATTAAAAGACCTGGCAGAGAGAAGGAAAAAGGCCAAATACCCTTAGACCACCAGTCTCCAAACACTCACCAAACTCTCATGTAAGCCAAGGTAGTAGAACTCTCTGGTCTTCAGAGTAGAAATCATTGACTCAGAATAAATTCTATGCCTCAGCTTCACCCACTCAAGAGCCAAGCTGTAAGCAAGAACCATTCACCTTGCGAGAGCAGAATTACCCTGTTGGGAAGCTGCCATGGCCCAGCGATCAGAAGCCAGATCGGGTCTGCATACCATGGCCTGCAAGGCCAGTCCGGGGCAATGAGAATCAGTGGACTGCTGTGAATCTCTGTCCTGAAGAAGCAGAACAATGAAGACCCAGTGGAAACACATATAGGAGCCCTTCAGACAGCCACTTCTGCGCAAGGACAGAGTCCTTTGGACATATGTTCCCTGTGTCTGCTGAAGAATGGTCACCTTGGCATTGGGACAGACCAACCACTGGACGGGTTGAAGTCGACTCTTGACCACCCAGCCCAGATTGGAGAAACTCCACCACTTGCCGAGTGGCTGTTTCCCCCTTGGTCTTTGATTTTGCCCAGATGAGCCAATCGTCCAGGTACAAGTACACGAGGGTACCTTCCTTTCTCAGAGCCGGTCACCGCTACCACCACCACAATCTTGGTAAAAGTGCGCAGAGTAGTGGCCAGGCTAAAAGGCAATGCCCGGAATTGAAAATGTCCCATCTGCACAACAAAGTGCAGGAACTGCTAATGCTCTAGATCAGTGGTTCTCAACCTTTTTTGTGCCGTGACCCCTTTTACCATTGGTCAACTTGTGGTGACCCCCAATGATAAAATCAAATGTGTCTCTTCCTTTACTGTTAACGCATTGTCACTGTAATCATTTGTTGAATATATATATATTATAGGCCTTTGCAATATGTTTTTATTTATAACATTTACTTATTTAAACCACAATAATTAACAAGTAACAATATTTGATCTCGAAATTATGATTTTGTAGTCAACGGTTTTAGTATGCTTTATTTAAAAAGACAGACGAAAGACAAAAATGTTAGCGTTGTCAAACCTAAAAAGTAGGCATAGGCTATCAGTGCGAAGGTTGTGCCTGCTTCCTTCTTGCCAGATGTGAAATTCTCGGCTCAGTCTTTGCAAGAGCACAACGAAGATCATCTTCTGCAGCAAGTCTATTTCAGTATTTACTCTTAATAAGCAACAAGCTTGAGAAGCCGGTTTCACACAGATATGTTGTTGGAAACGGAAGTAGACGCAACACAATCTCAGACAGTCCAGGATACAATTGAAAATACTTGATCCAGAATTTAAATTACAGACATTGAAGAAAAATCATTTTTCGCTGCATCGCTGGTAATGAGTTCAATGAACTCTTCTTGTGCAATTTCAGAACATCCTCAACTTTAACTGTGAATGGACTTCTGGCAAGTGCAAATGGTGTGCCAGGTAAATTTGGAAAAAAAATTTTTTAATTTAATTTACATTCTCTTATATACCGCGCTATTCTGCATCAGTGCGGATTATATTGAACAAACTGAAATTACATTGAACAGGGCATTATAACTTGGAGATAACTATTTACAGGGAACATATGCTGAAATTTCTTCTTCCAGCATTTCTAAGTGCTGTTTGACAGAAATTATAATTCCATTTGTTGTGTCAAGTTCAATCTCGTTTTCTTCAAAAAAAGTGGATAAGTTGAGCAACATGTACGTTCTATTTTCAGCTAACTTTTTCTGCCAAAGCTGAAGTTTCATTTGAAACGCTTGGATCTTTTCGGACAAATCTAGGCATGTTGCATTTGGTCCTTGCAGTGATAATTTTAATTCATTCAATATTGCAAATATATGTCAACCAAATAAGCAATTTTCAGCAGCTGCTTTTTGTCACTGAAAAGTGCTTCAAATTGTGGTTTTGCTTTTTGCTTAAAAATGTTTTTAGTTCATCGCGAAGATCAAAGACGCGCTTTAAAACCTTTCCTTTTGATAACCATCTCACCTCAGTGTGTAGTAAAAGAACACTGGATGCGTTGGATGCATTACAAAGTTTCGTAAACAGTCAAGTGTTTAAAGCACTTGCTTTTATGAAATTAACAGTACTTACTACATTTATCATAGCTTCTTGCAGCTCTTGTGGCAGCGTCTTCGTTGCTAAAACTTGTCTATGAATCATACAGTGAGTTCCGATGGCTTTCAGTGACTCATTGAACACCAAATGTTGAAATCCCGACCGACATCCTAGCATAGCTGGAGCTCCATCTGTGCAAACACCACAAACCTTGTCGATGGGGATATCGTGTTTTTGTAGAAATGAACAAAATATTTCAAACACATGACGAGCAGTTGTCGTTTCAAGTGGCTTGCAAAAAAGAAACTCATCTTTAAACTCGCCATCATTAATATATCTCACGTAAACCAGTAACTGAGAATAGTTTGAAACATCTGTGGATTCATCAAACTGGATGCTAAATAGTCCAAGTGGAGCAGATTTCATTTCCTGGATTACTTGGTCAAGGATATCAGCAAACATATCTTCTATTCATCTACTGATGGTGTTGTTAGACAAGGAAATTGGACTCAATTTCTGTACAAATTCATCTCCAAGCATGACTCGAACAATATCTTTTGCTGCTGGTAACAGCAATTCCTCAGCAATGGTGTGAGCTTTCTTGGCTTTGGCGATTCTGAGAGCCACCATATATGAAGCTTTAACAGCGACTATGTTTTGCTGGTGGAGCTTTCCGCCAATATCAAGTTTGCTTTTCTTGATTCCATCAGCTTTGTTCTTAAAATACTGAATATCCTTGCCTACAAAGGTGGGATGCTTACTGTCAAAATGCCATTTCAGTTTGTTTGACTTCATGGATTCCGCTGATAGAACTTCGTTACAAATAACGCCTTGTGGTTTCTCAATCCCTGCTGAAAATATGGAGGTGAAACCATGACTTTAAGGTATCACAATAATTTTCTTTTCTTGGTATTCTTTCTGTCATTCATTTTCAATGGAGTCGCTGGTGTTATATAATATTACACACAAGGCAAAGGCAGATTAGGTCACAGGTGCTAACTTGCGCGTTTCAGCTGTATAAAAAAACACACAAATATATGTAAAAATATATGTAAAAATATATACATGAAATACAAAATGTGCTGTGCTGCTTTTGAACTCTTCTACTTCAATGCCTCCAGTTCTTGCTTTTGCTACCAGTTGTTTTTCTCAGCCTGCAATAGCCTCCTCACACTTTATCCCAATCCTCTTACATTTTTACCCTCTCAGCAACCCTATCCACCCCTACCAAGAAACCCACTTATTCCACTGACTTTCTCCCAGACTCTGTGCAGAAAATCAGCCCACCCTGCCTGTGACCATTAGCATTTTTATTATTCATGACCCCTGAATAGGACCCAAAGTACACCAAACCAACCAGTTCTCCATTGACTGTTGTGCTTCCCCACTCCCAAAACCAAGCCACCAGAAACACAAGGATGCATGCACAGCCACTCTAGTAAACGTATGTAGTCGCACACTGGCCTTTCTTGCATACAGTCATATAAACAGACGAACAGAAATGCCCTACCCAGTAGAAGTTCCCACCGAAAAACCCAGCATGTTTTTAATAGGAGCTGTATGGTTAAGAGCAGCCCCTCCCCGATCACCTCCACAAGGCCCGATCCGGCCCACTGCACCCCAGCAACATAAAAAGCAGCGCCAGAAGGTGGGTCTGTGCCTGACAGCCTCGCTAGAGGGCACTTTGGTGTGGCACTTAGGCACAGACCAAAGAGTGGAGCAATCCAGGAGCACCACTGATTGAGGGCATCCAGCAAAGACCAACAGAACTATCCATCCATACCAACAGACCTCCATAAAAACTAATTGTAAGCTCTGATGAGTAGGGGACTGTCTCTTACATGTCTGTGCAGTGCTGCATACGTCTTGTAGCGCTATACAAATTGCTCAGAAGTAGCAGTAGTAGAAAGTCTGTTAATTAGGCCAACTTGAACCAATGACAAACAGCATATAGTTACCTTCGCACATAAATCACCTTCTTTTTCAAAAGGAAATACAAAATACTGTCCAGCATACCCACACAATTACAGTACTCTACCAAAGTATAATATTCAACAAAATGAAAAACGGAAACCAGGCTGCTGAAAATACAAATGCAGAAGGAAAATATAGTATTTCTATCCATATGAGCCTGGCTGGGGGACCTTGCACTTTGAGCTGTACAGCTGGGCTATGTTTTATTCCACTGAGGCACACTTTCCCCTCCGATGTTAACACTTATTGTCTCCTTCTGCCTCCTGCACCTCTGTCACGTTCCTCTTAGACCTCTGCCACGTGGCTGCACATCCTGGACCCACACAGCCTTTGCTCAGTTGCTTCAGCAGGCTACCTCTGCTGTCCGACGTTTTGTGCTCCCGCCTCCTTTGCTCACTCCACTGCCAACGAGCACCGGAGCTCCCATCCTGTTCTGCCTGCCTCCACTTATCCTCCGCCGCTCCGCTCTAAGTCCAGGCCCGATCCAACACCTCGCTCCACTAATCGGGTGTCGGAGTGATCTTCATTTATAAAAGCCAAGTGGATGAAGAGCCTTCCCACCTCTGAGGAGCCAATGTGGATGTGTCCCGCCCCTAAAGGAAGTTAATGTAACTTCCTTTGGGGGCGGGACGCATGTGCACAGGCTCCTTCACAGAAACGGAAGGCTCTGCACTGGCTTGGCTTTTTTTAAACTGAAGATCTCTCCAAGAGTTGTCGCGCCGCCGCTGCTGCGGTGACCCCCGGTAAATCCCGAGGTGACCCCCCGGGGGTCACGACCCACAGGTTGGAAACTGCTGCTCTAGATGAATAGGAATATGCAGGTACACCTCGGTGAGATCCAGAGTGGATAAGAACTTGCCTTATTGCACAGCTAGAACAGAGCACACATCGAGTTTCCATTCAAATGTGTAGCACCCGCAAGAAGCGGTTCACATGCTTGATATCCAGGATGGGCCGAAAGGAGCCTTCCTTATTGGGAACCACAAAATAAATGCAGTATCGACCTAAGTTGCATTGGTCTTGTGACACTGAGACCACTGCTCCCAAGTACAGTAGCCACCGAAGGCTGTCCCGCACCACCGTCACCTTCGCAAGAACTTGGCAGGGCGAATGTATGAATGCCTCAGAAAGCAAGCTTCAGCACATACCCTTCCTGAATGATCTCCAACAACTACTGGTCATTAGTGATACTGACCCAGACAGAATAAAATTGTTGTAACCGACCCACTGGAACCACTTTCGCCTGGGTCCCCCTGGCTTCATTGTGTTTTTTTGTGGGAACCCGTGGGGCAGAGTAAAAGCCCCTACTGGATCCCCTATAGCCCCCAAAAGGGTTGGTCTCACATGCCATACTGAAATGGGGTGAAATGACTCAACCGAAACCTCCAAAGGTCCCTAGGCTGACCTCTTTGAAGGTTACCCTGTTTGAACCTTTTAGGGTGATCCTCTGTAAACTGAGCGCCTTTTGAATCCCCTAGACAATTTGTCCAGGGCCTCCCCAAAAAGTAACTTACCCTTAAAAGGGGAGTTTACTGAGTTTTGTCTTTAAAGAAATATCTTCCAACCAGTTTCTTAACCAAAGAAAGCATCAGGCACTATAATGGAAGCCATGGTTTTAGATGAGACCTGCACCAAATCATAAAAGGCACCTGCCAGATAAGCAAAGGCCGACACCAGCCTCACCCCGTCTGGTGCTACAGTCTGTGCTTCCAGGTCAGCCGATGCCAGGCCTTGAATCCAATGAATGGAAGCTCTAGTGACATAGGCTCTGCAAATGGAAGCTTGCAGAGTCAAAGGCTTGTTTCAGGAGCGACTCCAGCTTGCAGCCCTGGAGATCCTCAAGTGCTGCACCACCTTCCATCAGAATTGTTGTCTTTTGTCACTGCCGAGACCAAGGCATCCACCTTTGGCATCTTGAGGAGCTCCCTCTTTTCCTGTGGAATAGGGTACAAGCAGCTCATCACTCTGCCCCCTCTCAATCCAGTTTCCAGGACTTCCCATTCGGTTTCAAATCAGTTTGGGAACCCTTGAACCCCTGTAACAAGGGATCCTCCAAGGGCTCTTCCAATAGCACAGGAGAAGGAATACTATTTAAAGCAGCCAGGGAATGGCTAATGAAAGCAGTGAGCTCCTCTGTGAAATACTCTGAATACATTGGGGTCCTCCCTTGGAGATATCTCCCCCTCCTCCAAGTCTGGGACCTTTGGCTCTCCCCAGAGGTCTGAAGAACCTTCCCATATCTCCTCTGAGGCCTGGGAATGTGGCGAGTCCTGGCCCAGCCAGGAATTAGTTTCCTCCCTGTGTTTTTTCCTTGGAGGTTCCTCAGCACTGCGGGTTCCTTTCTGCTGGGTGTCAGAAACCTTTCCTTCCATCAAGTCATCCTAACTAGACAATTAGACTGCTTTCTTTTTAAAAATTAAGCCTTGTGCAAAGATAAAATTAAATTGGGTGAAAAAAAACAAACAGTTCAGAAAGCTCAAAAACCCCTTCTACCTCTGCCCGCAGTGCTGAAAACTGCCGAACAAGCGCCTTTGCTTTCTTTTTACCCAATTTCACTTTCAGTGTTGAAATGGCTGCGGTTCTTGTCAAAACCACGAGAACCGCCAGCACTGTCAGATCTACAGCTGTAGCCCTCATCTGAGCATCCATGCCCCCGATGCTTAAAATCCACTCTAACATTCTGCCTTGCCAACTGCAAACGTGGTAAAGGCCCTGTTGATCCAAACCATGGCTTCCTCCATACACTGCACACAGACGAAGCCGACCCCATGCAAGTTACGCCAGGAGCAGGCCTGCTGAAAAAACAGAGAAGAGAAACCAATTCAGCAATTACTCACCCCCAATGCCAACTGAAGGCACTGCTTAAGAGAAACCCGCAAAAGCTGAGCCAATCAAAGAGTGCAGTAAATCAAAGAGAAAGCTCACACACTTGCTAATCCCTTTTTTTGTTGTTGTTTTAAAAGAGACAGGACCATTAGTTTACAGAGCCATATCAATAGGAAGACCCAGCAATCTCACTTAACAGATTTCTGTGTTTGGCGGGGGGGGGGAGGGGGGGGAGGGACCTGGACCACCAGAAGATTTTACCCCAGCCATTCAAGGATCCAGGTGTCAGAGGCATACCCTGCAGCACTGCCAGCCCTCACTCACACAGTACTGTATGAAGTGAAACCCAGCCTCAGGATACAATATTTCTGCTGCTTCTGTTCTTTGGCCTAGTTAAAAAAAAAAAAAAAAAAATTTGGAAGGACAAAGTCCTTTCAGTGGAGCCCACCACACAAAAGCTGCTCTCTCAGCTGCTGAGGATGGAGATACTGGATTCTGGAGCTGAAGAGGGAGCTCTTGCACTGTGACATGATAATTCTGACATGCTCAATCCTCAGCTGCTGGTGATATGGAGATAACCCACATGGACTGGACTGGAGGGACGATAAGGAAAATGCTCTATTGGAGGAGCTCCTCCTAGGTTTAGGGGGAACATAGCAATACATGGAATTTGTTTGTTTAAATGGATATCCTGGAAGCCTGGCACATAGTCCCAATCTCCCACTTGCTTCTGGTGTCTCTACTAGGGAAAGTGGCAAATGCCCACTTTTTCCCTCTTGCTGGCCAGCACTCCATGCAATCAGCAAATTCTGAGCAGGACTCAGAACGATATGGCAGGCAGGAACATGATTGAAAATTCTGGTTAAAAAGACATGAGAGGTGGGAAACTAGTGGTGGATTGAATATGAGAATTTATGTTCTAGACTACACAAAGAGGAAGAACACAAACTAGATAATAAATGATGGCAGCAAGGCCATATTGGCCTATGTTACAATCCATGCCTGAGAAAGTAATATTAAAATGCACTTTCACGAGAAGCCACATCCCTTCACATTTCTAGTACAGAGGTACCAGTCTGCAGCACATAAATGTGTCAAATCCTTCAATACAGCCAAATGTTTTCCCTGCACGCACACAACATAGAAATACTGCTGTGTCTGTTACACATCAGTATCTCTGATAAAACTATTGAGATAGAGACATTCACTATTGTACCAAGTACACACCAAGCCTGGACTTTAAACTGCAGTATCACTCAGCGACTGCTTTCCTTTGAATTTATGTACCTACTTTGCTGACTTAGGCTATTTGCCTCTCGTTAAAGACAGATTATAGAATTTGTTAAAGGGGATTTTCAAATGTCAAAAAAACACTTCGTTTGTTGTAGCACCTTCTTATCCGTTTAATTCCTCGCTCTTAATGTTTCTACCCAAATAAGTAAAAACAGATTTCATTTGCACTAGAAAAATATTAAAATAAGGGCTAGACCAGTGATTTAAGTGACAAGCAGAACACACTATGTAAAGCATCTGAGTTTGTAGCACAGGGTGGGTTTTCTGCTCCCTGGAGTGGCAGAGGCTGAGGGTGTTGCAGAAAATGTGTTCACAGCTGGTATTAGGGCCTCAAATCGCTGCACAACAGTGACATCTTGTGGTCAGACTCAGAACCTACATTAGCTAGGTTTCAAAAGAAAATGATGGCTCGTTGCGCCAGGCCTAGGACTGTTACTATGTCTCAGATAATTTGTGACAGGACTATACAAATATTGGGAAAACATTCCCAATAGCATTGAATAGTGCTAGAGTCCAAAATGGACAAATGCAAATAGAGCTGAAAACCCAAAGAAGGAGCTAAATGCTAGACCAAACAAACTAAACAAAAAAGATACAGAAGATGGCTCCTTATAGTCTTTTACTTCCTAACATTTAACATAAATGTATAGAACTAATTCCTCCTTCCTAGAGCAGATATGCACAGCTTTCCCTGTGCCTCAGGTCTCCCAGATCTGAAGTAGCAGAAACCAGGAAACAATTGTAATGTAAATGTAGTTTTGTGCACAAGAAATAGGGAGGCTTGGAGAAGAGCACTGGGAGGTTTCAGAGGAGATTGTAACCACTTACCAAAACTAAAAGGATGAAAAAAATAACACAAATATTCTCTCTTCCACTTGTCTTTAGAAGCTGAACAGATTAATAATTGCCTTTAAATGTTGTCCTTGGAGAGGACATTTGAACTGTTTGTCTTCTATAATTTTATTTTATTTTCAATAATTTTGAATGAGCATACAGAAGATGGAATATAAAATAAAAAATACTAGACTAGTATGAGAACAAAAAACCCCCCACATAATTCCAATCAGAACCCAGAAAAAAAAGGGGATAACAAATTAGAGGATATTAAAAATAAAAAAAATAAGAAAATCTCCTCAGACTATTAATGGCACTAATTACAACTCACAGATCTGAATTCCCCCCTCTAAGATCACCATCTCCCTCATTAAATGTCAGCAACTTCTTTTGCCCATCCAGAAAAAAAAGCATATATGTTTTAAGCTATCATAGATACATTTTATATATAGCAGGACATTTACAAGAAAACCTGTTCAAAACCCAAACACCACAAACATAAGGCTAGTGTTGCTCAGAGCAATTTTAAATGTGACAAGTAAAACAAAACAAAAAAGATACAAAAAACAGGCTAATAAATCTAAATTCAAGTTTGTTCTCTGATTTTCAAAGTCTGATTTATTAGGCTATGAGTCCATGCAGGCGCTTTGGTTAAATAATGGATCACAATTAACTATGCCTTGTTAGTAGCTTGCTTAAGAGTGACTGGGAACTGCACCATTGCTATAGCAGAACTTAGGCTGTTGAAAACATTGCCAGTGGCATTACAGAAGAGCAGGATTACTTGCTTTTTAGAAGGAATTTGAAAGCCTATGTTTACCCACACAAAGTATAGTTGACTTTCTTATGATAAATTATAAAACTTAGCAGTGGTGGGGACTGTGTGTTGTCTGTCTGTATATGTTTTATTTTGTTTTCAATGTAAACTGCAGAGAACAGCATTACCAGTTTTGTGAAATACAAATGAAGATTTATTTATTAATTTAAGGAAATTCCCCATACTTAGATACCTGTATAATGCACGAAAGCAGAAGCTGCTTTATGATGTCATACTAAAATGACATCATAATCAGGAGAAAAAAAATCAAGAACAATGGACCTCATTAGCCAAAGGTTAATGCCTAGTCTAGGGATCTCCAACTCCAGTCCTGGAGGGCCACAAACCAGTCAGATTCAGGCTAGCCCTAACGAATATGCATGAGATAAATTTGAATACAATGGGGGCAAGTGCATGCAAATTCAATAAGGACATTGTAAAAACCTGGCTGATTTGTGGCCCTCAAAAACTGGAGTTGGAGACTCCTGGTTAGTCCATCAAAGGTAGTATGCAAGTAGGCCTGTGGCTTGTAATAAGGAATTCTGTTGATATCTTCAGATCACAAGAGAAAATCTCCAGCTCCTATCCTCAGGATACAGGCTTTTTGAGAAAGACACACATATGGGGGGTAAGGGAAGAAACTTCAAATCTAACGAAGTAGGGAGGTCAGGATTATCAGAAATAAATACAGAAACTTCCTCTATCAAAAATTATTAATGGATAGGCAGGCAGGTCTTAAACTAAGAAAGGAAAGGCTATATTTTAGGTCACTGGGTGCTTGAAAGTGGTGCATGCTAAATAAGATTGCTATAATGTTATGATAAACACATCCTGTCATCTCATGGTGGGATATTAAAGAGAAGAAAAAAGAACAGATAAAGGAAACTGATTAAAATAAGCAGAAATTTTTCTGGGACAAAAAAAATGAACAAAATCAATACTTTTTTATAAACTTTAAACCATTTTTGTAGGCTGTACATAAGAATAAGACATGTGGAGGTTGATTCCATATGGTGCACAGCTGGGCAGTGGGACAGCTAAAACTTAGACGGAGCCAAGTCGTACCCATACCACAACCACAGGAGCTAGATGCATCCATGATTGCAGAATTAGGCACCTAGATGTCCCGGTGTACGCCATATTCCTCTGCGAGGGATGTTGCCTGGGCTGCCCGTCAAAACCACACAGTGCTCCAGCTGGTATGCCGGTGCATTCACATACCATCACCATGACACCGAGACGTTGACTGCCCTGGTCTGGAGCAGCCCCAGCACACTGCTGTCCAACTCTCAGCGGAGGCCCCCAAGGCTTGGATCAGGTGGCCACAGCCTGCAAACTCCACAGTGCCCAGCACTTATTCCACTATTGGGGTGGAATAAGGTGGGCATCCATCTTGGTGCCGGGGGACGTACAGAGGCCTCTCCTGAATAGCCTCTCTACGCCTTGACATCTAGTCACACCTGTGCTCCACCCCGGCATCCTGTGCTCCACCCCAATCCGCCCACCCCGGCATCCTGTGCTCCACCCCAATCCGCCCACATCCAGTGCTCCCTGCACAAACGCTCTGTACATGCAGAGAGAGCTGGTGGTGGAATCGGGGCCTTGATCTGAGCATGGGTTGGACATGCAGCCCACACGTCCAATCCCACTATTTGCAGGAGAGAATGCTACCCTAAGGGCATATTTACTAAAGGTTTACACGTGTTAAGTGCTGCAATGGCTCAAAAGAAATGAATGGGCAGTGGCAGCACTTAACTTTACTTAACACGCAGAAAACCCAGGAGCTTCTGGGTCGCCAGGAGTCAGGACTGACTCGAAGGCACACAATGCAATGCATGCAAACATGCCCCTAAGGGTCAACATTTTACCCCAATAGAGAAACTACTCCAGATTTAATAAATGAAAATATCTCAGCGGCAAGAGGCAAATCTTTTTCAGCAGAAAAGAATTTATAAAACTAGGGGTCATGATATAAAGCTCTGAGGGAGAAAACAGAGGTCCATCAGGAAATATTTTTTCCTACAGAAATGGGTAGTGGCTACCTAGAAATTAATTTTCTTACTTATACATATTTGATATCCTGCCTTCCATAAATGAAGCTGCAAAGCTGTTACAATCAAAACATTTACAATAAAATATTTAATACATTCATAAAAATGTTCTAACCCTACAAAACCCTCATCTCCATTTCTCGCAGTTGCAGCATTGAAACCTTCTCCTTCCTCGGCTCTCACCCTAATCTTTGAAATAGTTTAAAAGCCACATTTTCACCAACTTCCTAAAATACAGAGAACTAGTTTTTCTTCTCCGAAGACAATGAATTCCATATGTAAGGGCCCTATATGACTAAAGGCTGTCCACCTCATGCATTCTAGTCTCATCATATCTAAAAAAAAAGGAACAGACAATAAATCTTGTTCACTTGTTAAGTGTGTGAACCATTGCATCCGCTGCAATCAATTTGGCCAAATATACTGGTTACCCTAACTCAGGGGTTGCCAACTCCGGCTCTAGTATACCACCATCTGGCCTGATTTTCAGTATGTCCCTGGTGAATATTCATGCACTGCCTCCCATTGTATGCAATTATATCATGAATAATCATCAGGGACATACTGAAAACCAAGCCAGATCATGGTGCACCAAGGCCAGAGTTGGCAACTCCTGCGCCAACTGAAAACCCTTAAAAAACAAGGATGATCATTTTAAACCATACTCAACTCCACCAGCAATGGCGATACAAAATAGGAGTAACAGAATCGTACACTCATAATCAGCTTCACCACTATAGTCTTAACAACTGAAAGCATTTTAAGTTGTCCTATAAAATGCCTTATCGATTTGCTTCAACCACCAAACACTCACTATACCATTCTTGAAATTTATGGTGCTAACATCAATCCCAAACTCCTAACCTCTGGAATAACCTCCCAGAACACCTAAGAGAAGTAAAATGATCTCCTCACCTTCCGAAAAAACCCTCAAAATCCATCTAGTCACCCTTCACTTTGGATCCTCTACTAACCTCAACTCCATTGATCCTCCTCACTCCCCCACTTAAACCCTTCTACATAAGTCGCCAATCATCCCTCCCTTTAACCCCTCAAGAATGCTTCATTACATTATGCTGCATAGGTCTACACCCCTATCTAACGCCAAAATGATACACAGCTCAATGTAAGTGTATATAGTTCTATGTAAATCAGCCTTGACAGTTTATGTATATAGTTAAAAAGAGCTTTTTGTAATTGATGTACCTTTCACAGTACTATTCAAATTGTTGTTCATTGTAAACCACATTTGATCTTTAGGAAAATGCAGTATAGAAATTTGTAATAAATGAAATAAATACATACACACATCTCTTCTTTCAAAGTACCATACCACAAGCTACTTTTAGTAAGCCACTCAATTTCCTAAAATGCTTACTAATCCATAATATTTCAGTCTTTAATGGAATCAGCTTTAAAACAATTAACTTTACAACCAACTTTCCACTATCCACAGACAAGCCATCATAGGAAAGAGAAGATAAAGTAAGAGATATTGGGACTAAGTCAAAAGCTACATATTATCCATGCAACTGTGACAAATCGCTCAATATCAACTAGCGATATTAAATAAATGTTAAATAGCAAAGGTGATAAAACTGAGCATCAAGGACCCCCTCTCCCCCCATGTGTAGGTTTCCGAACAAATCCCTTTCTCTTTCTACATAATAAACCTTGCCCATCAGGTAGGAACAAATGATTCTAAAGCCTTCCTTTTCAACCCAATCCCACTTAACCTCTTCAAGAGTAGGTCATGGTCAAAGGTATCAAATGTAAGCTGGTGGGCCAGGAGGAGGAAGACTGTCTGACAGAGATAGTGAAAAAACAAAACAAACAGTGTAAGAATTTTAAAAAGTATTGGATAAAAACAGAAAATGGAAATGAAGCATGTTGGGGGTCAAAGTTCCCACCAAGTTGCATGAGAATTCTCTGCCACCAGTAAAAGGAGGTGCTGCAATATTAGGAGAATTCTCTGCCACCAGTAAAAGGAGGTACTGCAATACCACGGCATCTCTCTCTACTAGTTGCAGTGAGGCAAGACTTGTGCAGTTTGGCAGGAACACTGGCTGGGGTAACCCACATGAATTGGTGGCTAGAAACATAAAAAGGGGGGGGGTGGTATGACTGTCTAGTTTGCTCAATAGTTGGGTCAGCCCTTACCTGGGGGCAGTCGCCAAGAGTGGCAGCTTCTGGAGAAGGGTGGGTGCAGGCAGAGCCATACCGAGTGAAGATTGCGCCCTGTGAGACTTGCACATCTGGCACACGCCCCCTCCCACCCCCACAGCGGGAGAGAAGGTGCGCCCGATGTGCAAGTCACCAGCATGATAAGCAGATCTGTCCTTCCCTGCTCTTGCAAGGAGGGAAAGATCTGCTTAGCATGCCAGCGAGAAGGCTTAAGGGGTGCATTTTAGCTGTTCTGCCATTGCCTGCCGCCACTGAGAGAAGAAAAAGTGGCAGCGGCAGGCAGCTAAAATGCATCCCTTAAGCCTTTGCGCCACTTGCACAGGGCTAGGTACGGTCCTGGGTGCAGGGTCAGCAAAGAGTAGGGCATTCAAAGCCAAACAATAGATTCTGAAAGTCAGGGGAGCATAAATCTTGCTTAGGGTGCCAACACCTTGAACCAACTCCAAGGCCAGCCCTGCTCAGGATTCAAAGAACGATGAGGAGGGCAACACTGATGAATTTTAACCAAGCTTGGTTGAGAAATCAAGAACACCTGGGCCAAAAAAACAAAAAAAAAAAAAGAGGTGATGTTGGGAATCTGATATGCACATCTTCCAAAAGGGGATGAATCTAAAATGGGAAAACTAGATGGGCTATTTTGGATTTTATTTGCCATCTTTTACAATGTGTGGCTAGAACCTATAGCAATCTTTCACTGCAGCAAGACTTTTGACACACCTGCCCTGAAAAACCATCCTCTTTTAGGATCTACAGCAGACAGTGTGTTATCAACAAAAATACCACCTCTTGTGATATCCTATCTACAGTCTTTATATATTTGTTCAATTCACTGCTCACAGTTTCCGATTACTTTTCTGCTTCTGGGAAAGCCTGTAGAGAGCTGACGTGGGAACTCAACAGACTCCGCAGGAAGAGCACCAACTTTGCCGGTCCCTCCCTAGCCATGTGCCTCCTCAGCCAATAACATCAGAGCAAGTCAGTGCTCAAAGTAGGACAGAGGCAGATATTGGGAAATGCAGGCAGTTACCCAAGGACCCCTCGCGCTCTCTCTCACAAGGCTCAGGGAAGGCATGCTCGATCTTACGTGGCGCCCTACAGCAAATCTGTTCCTAAAATGTGTCCGTACAGACTATACAGAACTACGAGTACCAAAATGCAAGAGGCCTTGTAGTCGCAGGCTCGCAGTCTATACCCAAAGCTTACGCGACCGCTCACCTATCACCATGGTCTCATCGGGGATCTCCTCGATGAAGCACCGTTTCTCCGTCTCCCCGATGTGAAAATAGAGAGCCCGGACCAGCCCAAGCTGGAGAATTAAAAGCAACACGAGACACATTCTGCAAGCCATCCCTGACCGCCAACAGAGAGACATTAAAGGGCCGTTTCACACGCCACATCGGTAATGAGCATGCGCAAATCGACCTGCTTCACTAACACGCATGCGCAAGAGAGAGGAGGCAGAGACCTTTGTTTTTTGCATTAGGGAATAGTAGGAACTCTTCCCTCTTTGATGCGAAAGCGAATCTGCAGAAAGACGATCGAGCCCTTCAGTCCAGAAAGAGGCTTGAAACGCATTTACACTCTTCCACTCTGTCAAGCCGATGCAGGAAGCTTAGCGCGGGCTTTATGAGCCCCTAACGCCACGTTTAAGCACTTTTGACGATCCTGCAAATGCAGGAAACAGACGTAAACGCCGACGGAAAAACTACTGCCCAACTAACGCCACGCGTATTTAAATGAACGTCAATTATTTAAATCTATAATCAGCCGGGCTGGTATGCAAATCTTAGCTGTGCCCGATGAGACAGGCAGAGACAGACCTAGGAGATTTCGCAACCAGCTCCAAAATTTTTACAGGGTCTGAGTAGAAGTAAACCTTTAACACTGCTCCCGACAGTATTTTCATGGCACAGGGTGCTTTCCCCCGATGCCTAGATCATCTCAAATGATCAGGCATTGGAAAAAGCCCCCAAAGCCATGAAAATACTTTCAGGGGCTGAGCCTGACAATAAAATTATCCCTGGTGGTCCAGCGGCCCTAATCCCAGCCCCGACAACATTTTGATGGCATCGGGAAAGTGGGTAGGGTTGCCAACTGGCTCCAGATGCGCCCGACAAGCTTGATCCAGTCCTGGGTCTACCCCATTGCATGCAGGGACATGTAGTCTTGTTTTTCTTATGGAGTGCAATGGAGAAATCAGAACTACAAGTCCCTGCATGCAATGGGGTAAACGCAGGACTGGATCAAGCCTGTCGGGCGCATCTGGAGCCAGTTGGTAACCCTAGTTGTGGGCCGTGCCGCACAATAAAATGTTCCCTAGTGATGCAGGATGCCAGTGGGCCAGGACAGTAGGATCTAGGGACTGCTTCTTGAGAATAGGTCAGACTAGGGCATATTTCCAAAGAGGGGAATGTGACAGAGAAAAGGCTGGAATTGAACATGCCAAGGACATAAGGGAGGGTTCAGAAAGCCAGTGAGAAGGGATGGGATCGAGAGTGCAAGTGGTCTTATTGTGGTAGCCCCCAGAAATTAGCCAGGCCTCTGGTATGCCTCATGCATAGAAATGTATCTATAACAGTATTGAATTACCCACCCCCACTTGAGACTAGTGCTGGAGAGAAAAGATTTGCTTTTAAAAGATTTTCGTGAGGAGGAGTGGTCTAGTGGTTAGGACAAGGTACTTCAGGCCGGAGGGCCAGGGGTTCAAGTCCCACCTGGGGACAGCAATCTCAGGCCGGAGGGACTGGGATTTCTAGTCCTATAGGCACTCCTTGTGGTCTTGGGCAAGCCACTTAACCCTCCACTGCCCATGTTCCCTGTAAGTATTAGCGTATGTGTCTCATATCCCCTCGTGTTAAATGTATCCCCCAATTGACCGCTTTGACCTGGTGAAAAGCAGGATATAAATACAGCTAAATAAATAAATTAAAAGCAGCTTGTGAACAATTCTGCTCTCCCCCTCCCCTATCCTGTTTGCTCAAGAGTGCCAAACCTTCCTTGAACTCTAATTACTCAGGCTTTCTTGGAGCCAGGAATGTCCTGGTACCTACAATAAATTAATTAAACCGTGCATTTATGGTGGGCCCTGTCTCCAGACCTGGAGGACAGGCCCCCACATCACAGAGCAGGAAAGATCACATTTGGTAGGTCCAGCTGGTCTGTGCTGTTATGTCAGATGGCAGTGCCTTACACATAACACTCTCTAGGTTTTTGAATGTCTCTGTATTCTTTGAAGTTTGTAGATAAGAGAATTTACCCAGCAGATGCAGGAATGTCTTAACGAGGGAGAAGGGGGGCTGGAGTGGAGAAAGAGTAGCCAATAGAAGGGTCACTGCTTTAGTAGCCAATAGAGAATTTACTTTGATTTAATGATGAAAATGGATATGTGAGACTGTATATAAGCAAGCTGCGAGTGCACCTCGTGGCTCAGCCTTTGTTTTTTGATTTGTTCCAGCTGAGACTGTGTGACACATTAAAACCTGATTTGAATTCTGCAAACTGACTCCTGGTATAATTCTTTGAATACAATCAGCCACAACATTTTGGTGCATTGGCCGGGAAGCAAACTCAAAAAATTACCCAAACCCTGCTCTACCACTCACACTACAGCTGCACCGGTTCTGTTAGCCAGTGTGAGTATAATGGTACGGAATTGAGTATCTGTACGATAGGGAAAACCAAGACTTGCTTTAACCCACGACAGAGTCCCACCTATCAGGTTATCGAGGTTCGCTCCCACTCAGCTGTGGGCCACCTCTTAAATTCCACGAAGATATCCTCCCCCACTAGCCCGGCCTCTCTCTTTTTCGATGCTTGTGCAGCCATAAATAGAAACAAAGCGCACTGGGGAAGGTGTGGTTCCCTTAGCCAGGAACGCACCTATACACACAATGACAAATACATGTGCCCAGCCATAGTGAATGGGGCCCCATCCTGGACCGGGAGCCCATGACCACAATTTCTGCCCTACCTGGAGCTGTGTTTATTATGCTACATGGCCCAAGGCACCAACAGGAGGCCCCCGGGATTTTCACAAGGCCACCCTGACCCGGTTACTAGCCATGTCAGACTGTTCGACAGGCACCTGTAACCCCCTCCAACTGACCCTTATGTCCCCCAGTGTCTGGGCCGCCGGATACACCTTTGGCCTCCAGATAAATGGAGAAGGCACAGACCCAGGTACCCTCATACATATCCGTCTTGTAATGAAATCCCACGTTTCCCAGCCTGCCTTTGTCTTCCATTCCTTTGAAGATGAACTCCGCACCCAAACAGAAGTGCCCACCTCCGTGCGGAACCTTTTCGTGGAACTGGCTGAGACTGTAACATCTAGTCTCCAAATTTCCAATTGCTATTTCTGTGGGGGAACCAACTTAGGTGACCAGTGGCCATGGGAAGCTAGGGAACTGGACTACTCTGTCCCATATAACCAGACTGCCCTTAATAGAACGGCCAGTGAATGGGTCCTGGCAAACTCAATTATTGGCCGTACCTGTATAGTTAGAACTGGGCCCCGTTTTCCCATTAAGGTAGGGGAACTAATATGCCTGAGCCAACGTTATTATAACGAGACCTCCCGAAAGACATCCTGGTGGTCAGGTATAAATGTTACTGAACCGTCTAACCCATTTACCAATTTCACCACACTCACTGCCGTATGGACTGATCTTACCTCCACCAATACCTGGAGAGCCCCCCCAGGGCTCTACTGGATTTGTGGAAATCGAGCGTATGCCCAGCTTCCTGAGAAATGGGGAGGGGCGTGTGTCCTGGGGACAATCCGCCCATCTTTCTTTCTAATTCCCATTCCCCAAGGAGAGCAGTTAGGTTTCCCAGTATATAACCACCGCCAACAGCGCGCTGCCCTGAAGATAGGGCAATGGGATCAGAAATGGGATAATGAGGAATGGCCTCCTGAGAGAATTATAGCACACTATGGCCCAGCTACTTGGGCAGACGATGGGGCTTGGGGATACCGCACTCCTATTTATATGTTAAATCGTATTATCCGTTTACAAGCTGTTGTAGAAATTATAACTAATGAAACTGGTAAAGCACTAACCCTCCTGGCAAAGCAAAACACCCAGATGCGCACTGCTATTTACCAAAACCGGTTGGCCCTTGATTACCTATTGACCACTGAAGGTGGGGTCTGTGGAAAATTCAATCTGACTAACTGCTGTTTGCAGATTGATGATCAAGGCCATGTGATTGAAGAAATAGCCGACCGTATGCGGAAGCTAGCTCATGTACCTGTTCAGACCTGGCATGGGCTGGAGCTAAATGGATGGTTTAGTTCTGTGTTTACAGGGGTGGGGGGCTTGAAAGCTTTCATAGGTGCCGTTCTCCTAATGTTAGCTTTATGTATGCTTCTTCCATGTTTTCTACCCCTTTGCCTACGCATATTTACCTCTATTATTGATAGTACAGTTGAACGGAAGACTGCAGCCCGAATATTAGCTGTGTGGAAGTATCAGGCCTTACCTCAAGAGGCAGCCACAGTCTAAGATAGTACTTGATGTGTGATTTTTATCTCACCCCTTTCTGGAGGGGTGACAATAATCAAAATGGGGGAATGTGGTAGCCCCCAGAAATTAGCCAGGCCTCTGGTATGCCTCATGCATAGAAATGTATCTATAACAGTATTGAATTACCCACCCCCACTTGAGACTAGTGCTGGAGAGAAAAGATTTGCTTTTAAAAGCAGCTTGTGAACAATTCTGCTCTCCCCCCCCCCCCCCCTCCCCTAGCTTGTTTGCTCAAGAGTGCCAAACCTTCCTTGAACTCTAATTACTCAGGCTTTCTTGGAGCCAGGAATGTCCTGGTACCTACAATACATTAATTAAACCGTGCATTTATGGTGGGCCCTGTCTCCGGACCTGGAGGACAGGCCCCCACATCACAGAGCAGGAAAGATCACATTTGGTAGGTCCAGCTGGTCTGTGCTGTTATGTCAGGTGGCAGTGCCTTACAGATAACACCCTCTAGGTTTCTGAATGTCTCTGTATTCTTTGAAGTTTGTAGATAAGAGAATTTACTCAGCAGATGCAGGAATGTCTTAACGAGGGAGAAGGGGGGCTGGAGTGGAGAAAGAGTAGCCAATAGAAGGGTCACTGCTTTAGTAGCCAATAGAGAATTTACTTTGATTTAATGATGAAAATGGATATGTGAGACTGTATATAAGCAAGCTGCGAGCGCACCTCGTGGCTCAGCCTTTGTTTTTGGATTTGTTCCAGCTGAGACTGTGTGACACATTAAAACCTGATTTGAATTCTGCAAACTGACTCCTGGTATAATTCTTTGAATACAATCAGCCACAACATTATGAGAAGACAGTAGGGCTTTAGACAGCTCTGACAGTGAGATGGTGCAAAAGGAAGACCATACATGACAGAAATAAATGATGGAAGAAATAGGCAAGGGGTGCAGTAAGGAAGGGGACAGAGGTGGGGGGACAAGCAGGAACTGTGCATGTAAGGTGGAGACCTTGTCAGAGAAGTAAGAGGCGAGAAGGGTTGCATCAGGGATAGAGGAGAGATGAGCCACAGCTGCGGAGTCATGGGGGATGGATAGGGAGCGGAGAAAACGGTAAAGTTGCTGGGTGGAGTTAACAGCGGAAGAAATCAGGTTGGAATAGTAGTTCTTCACATCATGGATGTGGATCTATAGTGGCGGTGGCAATAATGGAAATGTGAGAGAGAGCTGGGGAAGGATGTTTACACCAACAGCACTCGGTGCAGCTGAGGTAAGAGCAATGGAGTAGAAGAGCCAAATTGAACCATGGGTGGCTGTTGGGTAGGCATGTGGTGGAAACAGGGTGAGGGGGTGCAATTTGATCCAAGGAGGAGGACAGTGAGGAGTGCCAGGACTGAACCTGGGTCTCAACGGGAGGGAGGCGAAGTCTGGAGGAAATAGGGCATCCCCCGAGGGGAACTGCTAAAGGGTGGGGCATAAGTGGCCATCAAGGTGGGGGAGGGGGCAAATGGGAAAGAGAAAAGAGGATGATAAAGTGGTCAGACTAGGGGAGTGGAAAGGCAGAGAGCATTAACGGAGTGTAAGGAGAGGTGGTGGGTGTAAGAATAAGGTCCAAGGTGTGCCCCACTGTGCATGGGCCAGCGAACATATAAGGAAAGATCAGAAAAAAAAAGCAAGAAGGGTTTTATCTCTAAGAGTCTTGGGAGAGTCTGGGTGACCATTCAAATCATCAAGAATCAATAGGTGAGGGTAAGGGAGAGAAATTTCAGAAAAGGTAGTCAACAAGGTGTCCCAGGACGAAGTGAGGGCGGGGCATATAGCAGAAGGATATAAATAGGGGGATTGGAATCTAGATAGAGTAGTAGGGACTCAGGGTAGTACAGGATCGGGCAGTGAATTTCACAAAGAGGTATGGTGGCCTGATAAAGAGTCGCAACTCCGTGCCGTGCCGGCCGGAATGAGAGGTCGACAGAGCAGAGAAGCCAGGTGGGAGGCAATGGGCCAGGAGGGGATCATCACCATTGCCTAACCAGGTCTCAGTGAGAAAGAATATATCAAGGTCATGTTGCAAATGGAGTCCTGAACAAGAAGAGTCTTTGAGCACAGAGATCTGCAGTTGAGGGCCATGGTGAGGGACAGAAAAGAAGAAAGAGCGGGTGGGGGCGGAGCAGTAGAGGAGGACAGGGGGCAGATCATGTGATTGCTAAGTACTCTTGCAGCAGAGCTGGGTATGTGGGGGGTTGCAACCAGGAGATGCCAGCCCCAATGGACAGGAATTGCTGACATGGTGAAGTATTACAACAAACATTTCTTGAGCTCCTTACCCCAGAGACAAGTGCCTGCCCACCTGAGGCGAGGAATGAGGTCGGACCAGACGAAGAGCATGCGGGGAAGGTTGTGCACCACCCAGGAGAGGTCCGTTCTGATCAGGTCAGTGAGGTGCTTTCTGGAGACCGTGCCAAAGTCGTGTCCCCCAAGGTAAACTATCAGGGCCACAGGTAGGGTGTGTGTCTGTATATGCTAGTGTAAGAAGGGCCGCAGATGCCGCTACCCCATGCCTGGGAAACCCAGCCATAACAGGCACACACCACGATTGAAAAGTCAAAGTTGGATCTGCTTGGACGCCCATTCAGCTGCCTGGTGGACAAAGGAGAGACCTGCTTTTGCTGCTGCTGTTATATGTGCCTGTATGCTCTCCGCTGACTGTCTGCCCTCTCCCCAGGTCCTGTGTAGCCTTGCCGTCTATCTGCCAGCCAGTCCACATCTGCTCCGCCTCCCGAAAGTGATGCGGAAGCTCCGGTATGGGCAGTATATCAAGCCCTATGAAATAAATAAATAAATCCGAACTACGTGTTCTGCAAAAGAGGAGGGGGCAAGGTTAGTGAAGGCAAAAACAGTCAATCAGCAGTGCCAGTAGGGTCCGGGCGAATATATGATGAGTAAGCACGGGTCCGCAAGCGCCTCAGCGTCTGGATTGCTTGTATTGGAAGGCTCCTCTTTGCCACTGCCATTGCAGCCCCAATCTAGAAGGAGTGCATTCCGAATAGGCGGGGTCATAGTCCTAATGCACCTAATGATTTCTTGAACACTGCTACGAATTGGAATTTGGAGAGCGGCGTGCCATCGAGGTGTATCAAGAACTGTGAGGTCAAGGACCTCCGAAAGCTTAAGATCAGAGAGGGACCCAATTTTTTGGAGGCCGCTACCAGCTCACTAATTCGGAAAGCACCGAAGAAGGCCAGAGTGAATGCTGTCTGGAACAAATGATCGACAGCGCTACCCAGAGCCTGTCCAGTATCTCATGTGTGACCAGGCATCGCGTATCAGGTTGCCGGGGGAGGCTCTGTGCCTAGCCCTTCATCAGTATTTTAAGCAAAAAAGTTGTCACACGAGTTCCCTCAGCCTGCCAACTTCACAAAGAAGGAAAACCCTGACAGGTGTGACTGAACGGCATGTCAAGACGGACCTAAGGTGCTGGTGCACAAAACATATGCCGCTAACAGCCCTGGGTTCAGTAGTCCCTGTCTCCATCCTTGTGATGCCAGGTAGGACGAGACAGCTGTGTAGCCTCAGATGTACGCTGCCCAGGTGCGGGGGAGCCACTGCCTGTTGGATGAGCTGCCAATTCATGTGGATGCCGTGTCCTATACCCAGTCCAGCAATGGGATGGGGTGGTTGTCTGCTTTCCCGGGCCAGTTACCGAAATATATCCCACTGCAAACGGGAGAGGGAATCAGCAATGTTATTAGACTGCTCAGGGACATGACGTGCATGTGCTGTAACATTCAGCTGCAAGCACTTCAGAACAAACCTTCGTAGGAGCTCAGCCACAACGACACACTTGGTTGAGTGACTGTTCACAACAGTGATGACTGCCTGGTTGTCGCAGCAGAAAAGGATTCTGTGGTCACGCAGATGATGGCCCCAGATGCACAGGGCCACATAAAGAGGAAAGAACTCAAGGAATATGATATTTCTGGTGAGGTCACTAGTTTCCCAGCAATCAGGCCAGGGGGCAGCAGCCCAGGATCTCTTGAAAAATATGCCGACGCCAGAGGCCCCCGTCGCATTGATAAAGAGATCCAATTCAACATTGTTGTGCATGCCCTACTGCCACATGTTCACGCTGATGAACATACTGAGGAAAGATGTCTAGATGTACATATCTTGTTTCAGGCTCTGTGAGATGCGAAGACAGTGGTGACTCTTGCGTAGTCCAGCCATCGCATGCGCAAGGTGTCTCAGGAACGGGCGACCCATTGGGATAACCCTGCATGTGAAGTTCAGCAAACTGATGAGGAACTGAGCCATCCAGAGCATGATCTTCCATTGACTCCACAGATTTGATCACATCACTCGTTATTCCCATTTCCAGGTGATTTATGGATATGTTAAAAAGCAGTGGGCCCAGCACAGATCCCTGGGGTACTCCACTATTCACCTTTCTCCATTGAGAATATTGGCTATTTAACCCTACTCCCTGATTTCTATATTTTAACCAGTTCCTGATCCAGAATAGTACACTGCCTCCTATCCCATGACTTTTTAATTTTGCCAAGAATCTCGCTACATACATTCCTGTGCCTGCTCAGCTGAGGGCATTTGGCTCAAATCCTGCACCCTTGCGGACTTTCTACACATCAAATTCATGCTAGCCTCTTTCCAGTCAACCATAGGACTCACCAAACAAGACTATTATGTCCACCTGACTAACTCTCATGCCTCTGACCCTCGCCATCTCTTTACAACTCTCTCCTCAAGGTGCCTCCTCCTCCGACCCCCTCCTTCCCCTTCTGACCAGACTTTGGCTATTTCCATGACAAAGTAGACAAGATTGCACTCAAATTCCCCACAAGGTCATCACCATCCCTTCTTCACTCCCAACTCCTCCTCCCATCTTCTGCCACCCTTTTTTCTTTTTCTAAGGAGGAAACCACACATCTTCTTTCCTCCTCCAAACTCACTACCTGCTCCTCTGACCATATTCTCACCTGTCTCCTAAGCTCCATCTCCTCTGCTGTTATCCCTTCCATTTGTCATATCCTCACCTTAGCTCTTCCACTGCAACTGTTCCTGCAGTCTTCGAGCATACTGTGGTTACATCTCTCAAGAGACCCTCACTAGACCTTACCTGTCTTTCTAATTATCGACCCATCTTCCTCCTCCCCTTTATTTCTAAACTATTTGAATGTGCAGTTGAGTGCCATTGTCTTGACTTTCTCTCTTCTCAATCCCTTCTGGATCCATTGCAATCTGGCTTTCATCTGGCTCTTGCCAAAGTCTCCAGTGGTTTGATCCTGACCAAATCGAAGGATCTTTACTTGATCCTCTTACTTCTTGACTTTTCTGCTGCTTTTTTCACAGTCGACCATCACCTTCTCCTCAATACCTTGTACTCACTTGGTTTTAAAGACTCTCTTCTATCCTGGTTCTCTTCCTATGTCTTCAATCGCACTTTTAGTGTTCATTCTGGTGGATCCTTCTCTACTGCTATCCCGCTCTCGATGTACCCCAAGTGTCTGTCTTGGCACCTTTTATCTCTTTGAACCCAATCCCTTGGTACGCTCACTTCCTCCCATGGTTTTCCATGCCATTTTTATACTGATGACTATCAGAACTACCTCTTTATGTCTGAAGTCTCTCTAGGAATCCAGGTCCGTATTTCTGCCTGCCTATCTGACATTGCTGCATGAATGTCTCACTGCCATTTGAAATTGAACATGGCCAAAACCAAGCTCCTTATCTTTCCCCCTATTCCCACCTCTCCCCTTCCTCCTTTCTCTACTTCTGTGGATGATTCTCTATTCTATCCCATTCTAATCCTCCCCCAACATCAGCTCCCTTCTAGTTCCAGCCCCACCCAGCATCCGCTCCCTTCTAGTCCCCGCATCAGCCCATTTCCAGTCCTAGCCCCCATCAGCCCATTTCCAATCCTATCCTAGCCACACCATCAGCCCATTTCCAGTCCTAGCTCCCCCATCCATTTCCAGTCCTATCTGAGTCCCTCCATCAGCTCATTTCTAATCCCAGCCCCCCATCAGCCAATTTCTAGTCCTTTCCTAGCCCCACCATCAGCCGATGTCAAATCCTAGCTCCCCTCCACTCAGCCCATTTCCAATCCAAGCCCCCCATGAGCCTACTTCCAGTTCTAGCCCCTCCATGAGTCCATTTCAATCCAAGCCCCCACCACAGCCCATTTCCAATCTTAGCACCCCCCCCCCCAACAGCCCATTTCCAGTCCTATCCTAGCCCCTCCATCAGCCCATTTCCTGTCCTAGCTCACCCCAGCCCATTTCCAGTGCCAGCTCCTTCCCACTATCCATTGCACTGTGGTGGAACGATGAAATAATATTAATCACAACACCCATAAATAAACAGTAACCTCAAGACCCCCAAAAGAGAATGCAGTCTAAACTAGGTGTAGCAAATAATTCTTCTGAATAGACCAAGCATTGGGTATTTTTCTGTAACTGATGAGGCTTGTGTCAAAACAGTTTGTAAGCTCTATGGTTGTATAAAAGACAAGTTAATAAAATCTAAGTTAAGGTTACCAAATGTCCCCAATTTTGAGGATGTGTCTCAGCCTCCATAGACTATAACCAAACCACCTCTTGTTCCCAATTTCAGTGGGGACGAGACAAAGGACATTGTTTCTCCTGCCGACCCCTCTCATGCAGTCTTCTTGATCTTGGTAGGAGAAGATGTAAATTAGACCGTTTTTTTCAGAATTTAGAAATATATAGAATATTTATATGTATAAAATAAATTTTAAACGTATATGTATGTATATGCACTTTTAAATTGAGAAGGGCTGCTATTTTCTTTTTTAAACTTTTGAAATTACCACATGTTACTTAAACTTGTCATTTTGAAATATAGCAGAAAAGATGCCCAAGGACAAAACACCCCTCCCAGCCCAGCCCAGCCTTATCAAGGTGTTGCAGATTATTTTCCAAAACTCCGGTAAGCCTATCTAACTTCAAAACATTTTTTTCTCTCTATAAGAACTGGGGTCACATTTGGGAAGTGTAATGCACCAATTGCACCACTAGAGCCCACTAGATAACAGAAGTCTGACTCAGGAAATGGCTGGTGCAAGTATATTGAATGCTGTAGGTGAAACGTCAGTCTTATGACCCCTTCCCCCAAGCTTTTTTTTTTTTGTTGTATTTATGCAATTTTACAATACATTGAAGAAGGTTTCAGAGAAATAGAGCAACACAGAGAATAAAGCATGCAACATAAATTAATATACAATATTAATTCCAATAAGAAAAATAATACAGTGTCAGCTCTCCCTAGTCCACAACACAGGGGAGAACTTCCAGACAAAACATGACCCAAATACACAAAAGAAAAAAAGGGTAATGTCAAATCCAGTCAAATCTAACATAAGCCCTAGGACAAATCGATACAGGATTCTAATCGCCGAGCATTCAGAAAAGCTAACAATTGAGAGGGCTCAAAAAAAAACATAAGAAACAGATTGATATCTGATCAAACATTTACATGGGTGTTTAAGGAAAAAGAGCCCACCCAGTTGCAGGACCCCAGGACGGAGCAGTAAAAACTCTGCGCCATTTCTGGGTGTCCCTTGATAAATCAGGATACATACGAACAGCTAAACCCCGAAAGGGAAGCTTCCTTTTCTGAAAAAAAAGTTTCAACATCCACTCTTTATCTGATAACAAGGCAAAGGTTATTAAAAGGGTAGAAGGCTCCTGAGATTCACCCCCAGAATTTTCCAATAAGTCAGTTACATTTAAAGCATCACCGTGCACTATCTCACCCCCTATAGTCCCACTAAAGGGAACACGCTTAGCTTTAGGGAGATAATAAATGTTTACCAAGGGAGGCATTAAGTCAGGAGAAACCCCCAATACTTCTAGTAGATATTCTTTAAACATGTCCCTGGCAGAGACTGAAATCACCCAGGAAAAATTTACCACTCTCAAATTATACACACGAGAAAAATTATCAAGCTGTTCTAACTTAGCTTGTACAGAGATAGAGATCTTATGGAGAACCTCCAGTTGATCTTCTAAATTGGTGATTCTATTTCTTTCTACTTCAAGCTCAGTGAAAGTCCCAGAGACCTTCTTCTCCAAATCTGCTACAGTTTCTGTTGTAATCTTGACCTTAGAGGATAGAGCCGTAATTTGTGGTAACAGAACATCCCCTAGGGAAGCGATAGCGTTCCATATTGATTCCAATGTAAAATTTACAGGACCCTGAAGCATGAAGGCTCCCTCCGTTGTAGCTGCCGCTGCACCTTCCATTTCCAAAGTCGGTGACGAATCCTCCCATCGCACAGAGGAAGCAACCTTCCCTATGCGTTCACTTCCATTAAACACTGATGATGATAAGGAGCGTTGGGCAGTTCCAGCCCCACTCACAAGCTCCTCACGCTCACCTTTCCCTGACCCTCGCAAGGTAACTGCCTCTCCTGACACAACAGGTGAGGAAACCTCCAGGAAGCCTTCCAACAGCAAGCTACTACGAGGAACCTTCGGTGCAGGGCTCAAAGCTGGGGAGCTAGATGACGCCGAGGCTGCCACCGAGTACTCCAACTCCAACTCCGACAACGCCAATCGGCTCCCTCCACCAGCAACAACTGGATCCCGTGCAGCGTGGAACAAGTAAGGATCGAGAGGACCCAAAACAGGAACTACCGGCGTCGAGGTAAGAGTGGGCTGTGAAGGCACAGGCCCGGTCTTACCCTTACGCTTCTTCCCCATGAAGAAAAGACGCTCACACAGTCAAGACTGAACCGCCATCTTGGAAACTCCCCAATTGCACTCCCCCCAAGCTTTTATTAAACTCAACAACAATCTCTCCCACAACAATCCTGTAAAAATGCATAATTGGACAATGTATGCTTAAATAAGAAACTTTGCTTTGCATGTATGTTTGTGCCTGCTGTCATTGCAGTTGCTGATGGCTGTTTGAGTTTGTTTGGCTGTCAGGATCTATTGTTTTGCAGCTGCTCTTTGCTGCCCTTTAGAATCTGCTACCTTAAATGACCACTTAGTCTTGCCTAATGGTTGGGCCCACCCTGCTTGAAAGGGACTGAGGGCTATGAGCAAAGTGAGAAACAGAGGACTGGTTTTGGAAGGAAGTGTGAGAGGTCTTCTTTAATCCTTAGCTGGCCTTTGGGGAGCAGGTCGTCCTCTCAACCAATATGCTGCTATAGGTGCCGCTGGATTCCCTATGTGAGAGGTGGGATCTGGATAGAAGGTAAGACATAAAAGAAGAGCGCGGTGAGGCGATGAATGACAGGGAAGGAGCTGGGGCAGGTGAGTGGATGACTACAGAGGGTAGAAATGAGTGACTAAAAAGTGGGAGAAAGATGGTGGATGTGGAATAGGAAGCTAGGGAAAGAATGAAAGAGAGGTGAGGAATGAGAACTAGGGCTGTAAGATTAGGAAATGGAAAGCTCTTAAGTAGGTGAAAGGTGAAAAGGAGAAGACTGTAGGGAGGAGGAGGAATGAAATCTAGCTATAAGGCAGATAAGAGAAACAGAAAAAAAAGATGAAACTGAAGGATCAATCTCAAGACAGATGTAAGGGAGGAAGGAAAAAAAAGCAGAGAAAGTGAAAACACAGGAATTGGAAATGATAGCCTGGGAAATAATTTAGGAGACAACCAACAAACAGAAGTGGCAAAGAGGCCAGGACCAGCCCAACCAAAAAAATGTCAATGTAATGGATTTGCTTTCATTTTTCGGAGTTCTATCTAAACCATGTAAAATGCTTTGTAGTAATGAAAGGCAATATATCAAAACCAAATAAACCATAAAATTATCAGACAACAAATGTACAAACAAATTATTATCAGTTTTAGAGATTTCTTGATTTTTAACTCACCTTGATCTACTACTGGAAAGGCATGAGCTAAATAAATAAATGTTTGATACAAGAGAAGTGTATTTGTTTCTTTGTCTTCAGTGTTTCACTGCTCACAGAATCTGGTTTTGGGAGGGTTTCCATTTCATGTTTTGTCTGCATATTAGTTTCTAATTTGTACTTTCTTATGCTTTAGTAAGTGATGGTCTGTGTTTTCTATTTGTAACCAAGGTGGGGAATTCTATGTAGGAATCTCCTTGTGTCTCCATCCCCTTTTAACACTTGTTTCTTCTGTCTTGTACTGTCTGTCTTGATTAGATTGTGAGCTCTTTGAGCAGGGACCGTCTTCTTTATGTGTTTGTGCTCTGCTGCGTATGCGTTGTAGCACTATGTAAATGATCAATAGTAGTAATAGTAGTAGTTCTCTTTTCTCAGCTGGAGGTGTACTGGTATTCTAGAATATTGGCATTGCTGACTACTATTCATAAGTAGGGTTGGTGCAGTTTGAGTTCCTGGGCATGATGCTGGTATGATATGGTAAATTGCCTAGTGTCCATTTGCAGGGTTTTTGCTACCTTTCGCAGCATCTGGCAACGAAGGAAATTTGTTGCTGACACAATGAAACATTCTACTTCTGCTCTGCACTCATTGGTTGGGGGAGTTTTATTAACTGTTCTGGGAATGGTTCTTATAAATGAATAATTATACTCTCTTGGACCAATATTCAAGGGCAATTATTGCATTTACCAGCAAATGCATAATTAGCTAAGTATGTTCAACAAATATACGGATAATACTGAGCCATTTCAATCACTCATCACCCAGATATTAACCATCTGTATGTGAACTGGTTTAGGGTAAGTGTGAGGACAGGTTAAACAATTTTCTAGATTGTAGCAATATTCAGCCAAACAGCAAGCCTACACTAAATAGATAGTGCCGGTACGGTTACCACACTATCTTTATAGTCTGTGCTGCTGGCTATATGGCTACTGATGCTGAATATATGAATTAAGTTAAACATTGGCACCAGCATTTAATTTAAGCCCCTATCTTCATGGCTCTTATTGCAAGATTGGCCCAAAGATGGAGGAGCACACGAAAATTGTCTGAGTGTCATAATCTCTTGAGCTAGCTCTGATCAAGACACATTGTTTTGCTTTGATTGCAACTGCTCTTTGCTGCTCCTCAAAAGCTGTTGCTCTAGGCAACAGCCAGGTCTGCCCAAGGGTTAAACCAGCCCAGCTTTCAATTGCCTCTCAAACTCTCCAGGTCTTTCAAATCATCTTGTATCCCCATATTTATGTACTCACTGTCACACCTCTACTCATACCCCTCACCCAGCTGCCTTGTTTCTATTGCCCTCATAATACCTGCTCAGTTTCTAAGCCCCCACTATTGCCCATCCAATCCCCAAATCACCCCTCTTCCGCCCTACCCAAACTCTTCCTCACTCATAATTCTATCCAAGCCCCAAGTCTCCACTTACATCTCAATTCCGCCCCCCCCCCCCCCGCGACTCTCACCTCTTTGGTGACCTCCTGTCCCTGATTCCAGCAATGGGGACAGAGGTGCCATTTCAAGGGGATGTGGCTGCAGGTGGCACAATGCTGTGGAGGGGCAGAATGGGCATTTAAATGCACTTAGTGCAGCAGGCAGCTCTGAGCTTTTGAGTGCATGTGTGCACTCAAGATCTGCCATGTTCCCCTGATAGAAAGTTTCTGTTAGAGGAGGCAGGACATGGAAGGTCTCGTGTGTATGTATGTGCAAAGCCCTGTGCCATAACAACTGGTCTTTAGGGCGGCCAAGTAGAGGGTGGAGGCACCGACAGTAGCAGTGTATGAATGGAGGGAGCAGGCCCAGTAAGAGGATGGGAAGAAATGCTTGAGATGGTGTGCAGAGGAAGATGAGATAAGGAGCTTAAGGTAAAGAGAGACGTTGGACATGAGGCTATGGAAATGGGAAGGAGAGATGCTGGATAGCTTGGGGTGGGGGAAGATGTTGGACACCTCGGGAGGGGGGGAGGGAAGGGGAGATGCTGCACACCTGAAGGGGGGTGGATAGTGATGCTAGATAGTTGCAGGGATGGGGGTAAGGAAGGGAAGGGAAAGGAAAGGAAGTTGCTGGATACCTGGGTGGGATAAAAGGAGGGCAGATGATGAAGACATGCTCCAACTCATGATCAACCACAATAATACCACCTGCAACAACCCCACCACCCACAAAGGAATAAGCAAATACCTGCACAAAATGGCATCCAAACACAAGAGGTCAATAAGGGAACAAATAAAGTCATTAATTGTGTCATTGTATATGAGTTAATATAGCCAACTAACCTGGTTCTAATCCCCCTTTAACTATTGTTCTCATTACTGTTATCTGTAAATCATTCACAAACACTATGTTCTTATTCACTTGTACACAGTTTATTGTAAACCGCTTTGACTATTAGAAAAGCAGTACAGAATATGTGTTAAATAAATAAATAAATGATAGATGCTGAACATCTGGCACCTACAGCGATGGGAAGCAATTTTCACATTTACCTGGATGAACAGCTTTTTGAAACTGCCTTCATTATGTATGTGTGTTTGTGTCTATATCAATATAGCTACATCTAGATATAGATATATGCATGAGGTTCAGTTATGTTTGTTTATTTAAAGAAAACAAAAAAATAATAAAGATTAGTACAGCAGAGAAGACAAAAGTCTGTTCCCCACTAAAGATGACCCCCCCCCAGACCACTACTAAAGATCCTTCAGAGGTTCAGCCCCCCTTCTAACTCCCCTATGCACCCCGATGCTATCCAGTTAGAAACTGGGGCATGTTGGGGGCATTCTGGGGAGGAGCAGAGGTGGCGACAAGCAATAACTGGGCAGCAGTGATATTGCATGCTGCCTGGTTAGCAACCTGCACCTAAGAGATAGGCGAGGGTTCTCCTCGCCTACCTTTAAGGCGCAGGTGACTAACCGGGCAGCATGCAATATCACTGCTGCCTGGTTAACTACTGTGGCTTCCGACATGTGCAGCGAACCCTGGAGATTCAATGCCAGGGCCACATATGACCCTGGCATTGAATATCCAGGGTTAAGGGTTGGCTGGCAGGGCTATGCACCGTAGGGGCGCATAGTCTGCCCAACTCAATATCGGGCCCTAGGTGTGCATGGACATTGCAATTTGATGCTGTAAACAAGCCTAAAGTCATGCATGGGTATACCATGAAAGGTACTGCCAGAGACTAAATTCGTTCTCACTGATCTATAATGACTGTTGAGCACATCCCTATCCTGTTCAGATGAAAGGCACTAGACACAGTGCACAGAGTTAGCATTATTTTAATAAAAGGGTAAGAAGGGGACTATTGTAGTTGATATGGAAGGGCAGACTAGATAGACCATGTGGTCTTTTTCTACCATCCTGTATCTATGTTTCTAAGAAATCAATTCACAATGCAATGGAATAGGAGGTAGGATAAAACCGGATTGATTGAGTTAGTTCTTTCACAGGTGCTAGTTACACACTTCTATTGTTATCTTGCTGGTACAGGCTGTGTTAAGAATGTTCTCTCTGGAGCAAGTCTGGGTGCAGTCATGTGGACTGGCTCTGTTCCAGGCTCCACATCACTGAGTCCTCCAGAAAGGAGGCGAGTTGGGTGCTACTTGTTAAGGCAGCATATCCATTGCCAACATACTTGTACACTATTGGTATAAACCTTAGCAACAGTACACATTTATATGAACGGAGCTGATCTCTGCAGGGTATGGGGAAAAGAGTGGAGTAAGAGCTGAGACAGGCTACATGGTTTGCTTCACACTTCTGGTACTCAGTTTGGTCATGTGACAGGACAGTATCAGGGACCTCTACCATGAAGGGCAGCAAAGATGCCAGGAGGGGCATGCAGCTGGCAAGGAGAGGGATGCAGAATGCCACAGCCTTTGCAGCACACTTTATTTTTTGGCTCAGCAATTTTCTCCTACTGCTTTTAGGTTTCTGGATGAATTAGAAGCACTTTCTGCTGGCTACTGCACCATGAGCTTTCATTCACTCATAGTCCATGATAGCATTAGGTGGTGGGACCACCATGAAGGAGGACTAGCAAGCCTGCAGGCTTTGGGGCCACCTCATTAGTTTCTGCTCTGGGCTCCTCATATCTAACACTGGCCCTGGCCACAGTCCATGGCAGAAGCTATACACCAGAGCTCCTTCTTGAACTCTGTCTGGTCACTAGATATCAAATTTACATGATCAAAGCCAGATTTAAGATTCTGGCACCCATGAGGGACCAGAGGATGAGGGCGGAGGTCCCCCCTCAGAGCTGAGAGAGTGCAGTTTCACGCAGCAGCTCTGTGTGCCTTTTTGTGCAGGGCTTAGTTCCTGAACAAACCTGTGCCATCACACCTTCCACCCGTCCTCACTCCTCTGGGCAATGGCACAACACTGTCTCTATGCCACATGCACCGAGTTTTGTAGAGTCAGCAACAAACCTTCTACAGACACGGTCTTAACCATTTGGAGTTTAGGAGTAGTGCAGTGATTAGAACAGAGGACTGGAAGCCAGGATTCAAATAGCCCACTTCCACCACTAACCCACTCTGGACAAAGTTATCTAACCCACTGTTGGCTCAGAGACTAACTTAGGGCCCAATATTCAAAAAACATAGAGCCCCTAAATCTGCCCCTTATTTTCACTCAAACATAGGAGCCTACATTTTCTGCTGAAAATTCACGTATATGTAAGAACTGAAAAGTTATGCTCTTAAACTTAGATCTGCCATTGATTTCCTGTATTTATGAGTCTAATTTAGGTGGCAGGTACTGAAAATCAGTGCAAGGCTCCTATTTTCCCCCCTGTGCTAAACCTACCCTTATTTCCATCTACTTTTTAGGCTCCTAAATATAGGTGTTTAGAGAAATTTTCAGCATAAATTTGGGAATTCAGTCCTAGTACATTTTCCAAGAGGCTAATTTAGAAGCCTAATTCTCAAAATTAGGAGCAGAAATCTTGTGAATGTTGGCATTTTAGACTGTAAGCACTCTAGAGCAGAGTCGTTTATTTGCAGCATTTGATATACCGCCATTCGATTAACATAACCATCAAAGCGAGTATGTAAACATGTCTGGATATAGACATAGTCAGCCCAGCATACCCAGGCCAAAGAGTAACCTGCTCCCGCTTACTTTAGGGCTCTATGCTGCTTCACTACTGCCTTCCTCTGCTCCTCTTCTGGCTCTCCAATCTTTGGGATTTCTGATGACCCAACCCCCTGCCTTCTGCTATCTGGGATTTGCTGATAGGACTTGCCTAAGGGTGTCAAAATCTGAAATCTGGCCCTGGGCAGAGAAATACCTACTATACCTGTCTGTAACCTTGAGCTTGGATTTGGAAAGGTCATTAAATCTCAAATCTAAATTGCACTGCAGTGCAATACAGCTTTCTACCAAACCTCTGTGCTTTACAGTCCAAGCTCTTCCTATGTCAGCTGTAACTGCTCTTAAAAATCCAGCAGTCCAATGACACGAGAACATGTTTTAAATGAAAGTAAATGTCTGGAGACTGTGCTGCTGTTGTATAAATGTGCTTCAAATTCCATTACTGAGGTATTAAGCGTTTTGTACAGATACAATATTACATCCGACAAAGCTCAGATTAGCAAAGTGCAGTATCATATTTCTCGGAGTCCTGAACATGGCTGATAAGGCAAACTCACAGAGTGTAAAGTCTATTCATCTACCACCAATCCATTTACTTCAGGCAGGAGGAGAGAAAAATAGTCACATAATCCTCCAAAGTAAATTCTGCTGTAAGAAAAGTATTAGTTTTACATTCCTCCTTAGGACCGGAGCTTAATTTCTGGGGAAGCATGCTGGGACACGGTTCCAGCAAAGCTTTTTAGATTCCAGAACAGCAGGAGTTTTCTGCTTCAGCCCCTCCCTTCAAGGTAGCCTGCAAGGAAGAGGAGGAGAAGAGGTGAGGAATGAGCAGGGCAGAGAAGAGCCCCCTCCCTAATCCAGCCATCTTCTCCTGTTGCTCCTGCCCTTATCCCAGCTCCACCCTTCCACTTCTTTTTTTGTCTATACATTAAGCCTTGCTCAGGACACTGCAGGACTCATTTCTAATTTTTCTAGAGCTTTCTAACTCATAATCAAAATGTAATAAAATATTCCCCAATTAATTTTTCTTCAGGTGTTTGCTGTGATGCACTCTTAAAAATGTATTTTTAAAAAATATCTTTATTGCCAAATTACTATACTATAACTGTTATATAGTATTGATGCATGCAAATCAGTGAACAATAAAACAAAACTTCCAGAATAATTTTGCACAATAAGGGGCTTGTCTACTAAGCATTTTCCCCATAGGCACAAAATGGGAAATAAACTTTAGTAGACAGGCACCTAAGTTTCCAAAATAAACTTGGCTCAAGTGCATCATGAGCCTGTTGCAACTGTCCCCGAAGTTTGCTCTTTCTCTGTTCCCTCTAAATTAGTGCTTCCGAACTTGGGGTCAGGACCCCAAATGGGGTCACATCATCAGTGGATGCGGTCATAGAAACATGGTCATTTCCACAACTCTCTGGACTTTCATTGTGACCTATGCCAAATCACCAGTCAGCGTGTGGCCTGTGAGCCAGTGAACATTCATAGGCCCTTGTCCCTCCTCAGTAAGCTTCCTGTTAGGATGGAAACCCATGCTGAGTACTGGGGCCTGTAAGCACACATGCAAAACTAGCTGGCTTTGCATGCTGGAAGCCGGTGGCCAGGAGAGACGGCGACTGCCTGTGAGGATCCCAGGCCTCATGGGCAGAAGTGCAGAAGCAGCCACTATTGTGGTCGGGAGAATAGTGACTGCATAGCCTGACAAAAATAAAAGGTTATCAAGTTTGTTGCACAGACAGCTGAATAAATTAAAGGGGCAGTAGGTTTGGGATCCCCACTGGCTCTCCCAGCAGCAGAGGCTGTCAAGCTGTGCAGCAAACTGGGTAACCTTTTCTTGGCAGGCTGTGCAATCACCGGCTCTCCTAGCTGCCTCAGCACTTCTAGGAATGGAGGGCAGGGGTGAGTGCAAGGTGGCGAGGTCAAAGGGGAGAGTCTGGGGGCAGGGAAGGGACAGCAGGAGAGGGGTTGGAGTGACAAGGGAAGGGATGAATATATAGGACGTAAAGGGCATCTTAAAGGTTGGCTTAACTTTTATCAAAGAAGGGAATAAGCTGAATATCACCACTTCCCAGTTAACCTTCACTGTTATCCAGCTGACCCGGATATTCAGTGTTGGTGGCTGGATATGGCCCTGGCATTGAGTATCTAGCTCTTAGGTTCAGTGACAATGGCTTGCTGCTTTACTACAGCTAGCCACTGCTGCTGAATATCCTCCCCTAGATTTGTACAATTTGATGCTTCTCATGGCCCTTTAGTTCAAAAGCACTACAATGCACTGGCTGTTCAGGTTATACTGTTCCTGGTCCTCCTCTCTCATTGAGATTAAGTGCTTCTTTTGGGAGTGCTGTAATTCCCTAGAAAGCTCCAGCAGCTCTTGGTATCTTTTCTTTTCTTTTTTTTTTCTGACCATATACCACTATGATTTTGCCCCTAATAACCACTTTAGCCGTCTCCCATTATTCCACTTTGCTTACATCACCTGGACTGTTCCCCTGGACATAATCCTGCCAGGGTTTTCATACAGATATCTTAAAGTCATCATCCAAGTAGAGTGTTGGATTAAGTTTGCAAATATGATCTCTGCCATGTACATTTACCCTCTTTGGGGAATGATTGGAGTGCGAAGCTGTTCTAATTCTGGCTTTCACCACATAATGTTCTCATAGGTTTCCACGGCTAGTATCATGATCTTTGCAGTTTCCTGGGTCATGCTGCATCTTGGTAAGTGTAATTGGCATTTCAACTATCATTCTATGGCTTTCTTTGGGGTGAAATGGTTATTTATTTATTTATTTATTTAACATTTCTTTTATACCGCGCTATTAAAATCAGTGCGGTGTACATCGAACAAAACATACTACAATGCATACAAGTAACATTGAGTTTTACATAGAACAGGGAAAGAAACATAGGACAACATGCAGTGAATGTCTGTTCTAACATACAGTGGTTCTCACAGAATGATGGCTGATGTGTCAGTTCCACTTACCAAGACGCGGCATGACCCAGAAAAATGCAAAGATCTTACCAAATAATGTTTCAGACAGAAGTATATAATCACATCTAGCACACATTTTATGGACATTTGAGTAAAAAGTGTAATCACTCTCACTGGGCTTCTCCACACATCAATAAGATTTAACTCTGTGGACAAATAATGATCCCCTTCCAATCCATATCCTTTGACTGTTTACTATCCATATGTGGATCCTTTATGATTTTAAAATCACCTCCCACGATGAAGAAGTATTCTTTATCGTAGACCACCAATTTGGCGGCTAGCATAGAGAAAAATTTATGACTGTAAAGATTTGAGGAATAGACATTACACAAAATTACTTTCAACCCTTGTAATACTCTTACTAAGATGATATACTGGCCTTCAGGATCCTTCATATCATGCATTCAAAGGGGAGACGTAATTGCTGAAAGATGAGACCCTCACTTCTCCTTTGTAGCTTTTTATGTTCCACAGCCTTAAGATGGGTTTCTTGAAAAAATTCTTATTCTGTCATTTTCCATTTTAAATAATTCAAGAGTTGGGTACATTTAATTGGGGAGTGCAGACTCAACATTTAGAGTAAATATATATTTAGGTCAGCCAATCGCTTCCCTCTTTCTCCAATATAACATCACAATAATTGTGTTTGCCCCTGAACAGTCTCCCAGCAGAGCTGTCCTGGAGTCTTCAAGGTCCAGAGCTCACCACTTAATCTCTTCAGTCTTACTACTTGCTCCTTCAACCACCTATTCCCTGCCCCCTTCCCTTTAACCTCTTTACCCTATTCCATGTTCTTTGTGCACTCACCCTGTTCTCACCAAGTTTCACACATGCAGCATTTAGTCATCTCATTCATACCCCCCCCCCATATTTTCCCTGTACTCTTCCTGATCATCTTTTACCCCTACTATCAATCCCAGTCACATCTCCCCCTCCCTCTCACTCACACAGTCCAACAGATTATTACATACATTTCCTCCTTGCAACACTAGAAAGTATAAAAACCACCTTCAATGTATTTAACTTAAAAAAGCATTACATTTTAAACTTTAGGTATGAGGCAAGTGCTCACTCCTTGTACATTTCCAATATTCAGTTTTTCTACTGTTCTGGGCAGTACTCTGGTGCTCCCATCAACTCTTAGGTCCTCAGCACTACCTTGAGGTGTTCCCAGATACACTGAAAGGGCCAATCAAAAACAAGAGTCAATTGACATCCAATCACTTACTTTGCACCCTGCCTCTAGCACATCCAGAGATGCTACGAGTACTTGCCATGCAGTATGAGTCACTTCAAAAAAGTATTTTTCATGCTGCAAGGTTTGGTACCTATGTGGTGCACTGCATCCAAATAGCTTCATGTCATACTGAATCAGAGCTGCTGCAGGTCTACACAAATTCACTTGCTTTAATACTGATGCTGAATACCAATGGCTACAATCTCAGTTCAGCACATCCAGACTGACCAGTAGTTAGCCCATCCCAATCCCAAGACAAAGTACTGCTAAACCAATTAAGCCCACCCAATTACAAAATATTCCATACACCTAGAGCTAGTAAACAGAGTGGTGGAGTTTTAACTTAATGAAGGATTCCCTAATGCCATGACTTCATAGCTCCAACACTAAATCAGATATTGACATCCTCCTAATTGATAGCAGAAACATGGCTTTCTGCCTCATCTATAGACCACCAACTTCCAAATCGGAAGGCCTAACAAACGCAATCGAAGAAGTACTCAGTGTTGCTCCAAACAAGAAAGTAGTCTTCCTTGGTGATTTTAATCTCCCCTCATTGCAAAGCTCATGAGCCTCTTGCTTTATTGATGCTATGGAACAGCTAAATTACAAACAAGTTATTACTGTCCCCACACACAAAAGAGGAAACGTACCATACCTCATATTCATACCACATGAGACCCAATTACATAATAATACTCCACCCCTAATATCCCCAGTCCCATGGTCAGACCATCACCTCATAGAATTTACTCTAGAGGTTCTGCATTTACACACCCCTACTGTAAATAATTCCCACAAACAATACTCCAAATATAAGCAATTTGAAAAAGAAGCCTTCATTGAGTTCCTACATTCCCTTGACACAAGCACAAATGATCTTGATGATCTTATAAATAATTGGAATACCTCTATTACTAAACTGGCAGTTAAGCCATTGAACTAACAACATACTTCAAAAAACCCTCTAAACAATGGTACTCACAAGAACTAATGAAAAGAGAACTAAGAAAACTGGAACACTCCTAGCGCGCCAGGAAAACCGCAGATAACAGAGCTAAATACATTTATTTATTTAACAGGTTTTATATACAGCTTTATCATTTCAGTCAAAGCAGTTTACATTGAAACTTAAACTTGGTAATGTGCATTAAACAGGACCATTGATAACTTGGATTTTTCTGAGGTAATGGAGAGTTAAGTGACTTGCCAAAGGCCACAAGGAGTGCTAGTGGGAATTGGACCCTGGTCTCTGGGTTCCCAAGCCAGTGCTCTTAACCATCAGGCTACTCCTCCACAGGACTTTACTTGCAAAATACCGCCAACATATTAACCAGTCCAAAAAGAATACCACATAAAACTTCTCATGAATTCAATCAACAAACCTAAAGACCTATTCACTATTGTTAAATCCCTCACAACCAATCCATATTCCTCCACTGATCTACCTAGTATCTCACCACAAACTCTAGCTAACTTCTATATGGCCAAAATAAACTCTGGTAGCAATCCCCCTGGCACTTGTTTCGCTGAGATAACACCGATTGCCGAAACCTGGGATGAGTTCCACCCTATAAATCTGGACTCCTTGAAAAGGACAATAACTATTGAATACCACCACAGATAAAGAAGACCCTTGTCCTGTTAAATGGATCAAAACATCATGCAATGAATTAGCGCCTATCTTATTATTGGTAGTAAATCTCTCACTCTCTCAAGGCTACATGCCTAGCGATCTTTAAAAAGTCACCATACGACCAATTGTAAAAAATAAAACTCTTGGGAAAAGCTCTCCATTCTCGTAATGGCCCATTTTTAATTTACCATTCCTGGCCAAATTAATAGAAAAAAATGTATACATGCAACTTCAAGATCACATTGACCTTCATGCTCCACTAGACGATAACCAATTCGATTTCAGACCTTATCACAGTGTTGAAACATTGATGATAGTCCTACTTAACAAAATCATAAAAGGAATCGATAACAGCAATCAAGCCTTCATATTAATTTTCTTTGAAGTCGCTGTGATGTTCGACTCAGTTATCCACACTCTTTTAATACAAAGACTACAACAAATTGGCCTAAGTAATACTTCTCTAAAATGGTTTACATCCTATCTCTCTGATAGGACACAGCAAGTCTGCATAGATCAATCATCTTCCAACACATACCCACAAACCACAGGCCTTCCACAAGGCTCCTCACTTTCAGCACTTCTATTTAATATCTATATCCAACCAATCTGCCACATAATAAAAAATTCAAGATCAATTATGCCATCTATGCAGACGACATTATGCTCTATATGCCCTTCAATATAAGAATGCCCATCACCTCTTGCTTCAAAAAAATAGCAACATGGCTCTGAAGCTTTGGGCTAAACATCAACTACAAAAAAACAGAAGTTTTAATAATTATCAGAGACCAAAAATATAACTCCCCCCCCCATTCAATACCCATTGACGATGTTAGCCTCAAAGTCAAAGAAGAGGTAAAATACTTTGGTATAACATTGGACAGACATCTATCTTTCAAATCTCATATAAAAAAAACACAACAAGGACAATATATAGCAAAATTAGACTGCTACAACACTTAAAACCCCTACTACAGCACTCTGATTTTAGATGTTATGCAAGCCATGATAATTCCGCAGATTGACTATTGTAATCGTCTCCTCCAAGGCCTCCCAATGATATCCCTGCACCCCCTTGTTATGGCTCAACATACTGCTGCACAAATTCTACTCAATTCATGCCGGATCGACCATATAGCACCAATTTTGCATGATCTCCATTGGCTAGCTGTCCAAGGTTGAATAAAATATAAGTTATTAAATACCACATTCAAAATCCTCAGAAAGATAGCCCCATCATCTCTTGCCCAATTAATCAGGACTGCACCCATTAACCGAATAAGAAGAGGCCAAATAAATAATACCCTCACAACCCCAGCTGACTTCATAAAAACTAAACAATGCACTAGCAACAGAGACTTTGTGTATGTATCTCCAAGACTCTGGAACTCATTTCCCGAAAAACTCAGAAATATTACCAACGTATCCATGTTCCATACACAACTCAAAATATACCTTTTCACTGAACATTTCGGCCAAACCAATTTTCACCTTGAAGCTGTTCCAACATTACTGTCACACCCCTCCCAACCCACCTGTTCAGCGTCACATTTAATACCTCCCCTTCTATGAATCATCTCCCGTCATTGTCATGAGCACATCCCGCCTTATCTTAACACGCGCCTACCACGTTTGTCAGTTTCAGACAGTCACATTGTATATAGGTTATACTATTCTCAGAACCCTTCTTTGACTTCTTGTTCTGGCACCTGTTCTATTGTTAACTGTTCAATGTAACTGTTGTTTCGAATTGTAAACCACTATGATTACCCGAAATGGCGGTATAGAAATCTCACAAATAAATAAAATAAATCCTTGTTGTCAAACCTATGGCAGGCACTACTTCTACTACCAATTGCTTATCATTTGTATAGCTCTACAAAGCATACGCAGCGCTGTACAGAGACTTGTAAGAGACAGTCCATGTTCTTAAGAGCTTACAATCCAGTCAAGACAGACAACACAACAAGCGGGGACTAGGATATATCTAGGGGAATGGTAAGAAAACACATAGAAGGTGAACAGGAGACTAGGGGGATCAGGATCCAAAAGCAGTCTCAAAGAATTGCGTTTTTAGCCTGAAATAGAACAGGACCACAGATGGAGCCTGAGGTACTGACTCAGGTAGTTTGTTCCAGGAATAAGCAGCAGCAAGATAGAAAGACTGAAGTCTGGAGTTGGCAGTAGATGAGAAGGTCACGGATAGAAGGGATCTGCCAGAAGAGCAGAATTCCCAAGGAGGGGTGTAGGGAGATAAGAAAGGTAGTGAGGAGCAGCCGAGTAAATAAACGTATAGGTCAGTAGTAGAAGTTTGAACTGGATGCGGAAACAGATAGGGAGGCAATGAAGTGATTTAAAAGGAGGGGTGACATGAGCATAGTGACATTGGTGGAAGATTAGCCATGCACCTGAGTTTTGAACAGATTGAAGTGGGGAGAGATGATTCAGAGGAAGACCAGTGAAGAGGAGGTTGCAATAGTCTAGACAAGAGGTGACAAAAGAATGGATAAGGGTCTTAGTAGTGTGTTCAGAAAGGAAGGGACGGATTTTGCCAATGTTATAGAGAAAGAAGCGATAAGGTTTAGCTATCTGTCGCATGTGAATATTTATTAAAATCTTGATATACCACCTTTTGCGTGGCTAGCAGCAAAGAGGTTTACAAATTAACTAAAAACTGTAAGGAGAAGGAGGAGTCAAAGATGACCCAGAGGTTGCGAGCCAAGGAAACAGGGAGGAATAGAGTGTTATCCACAGAAATAGAGAAAGGAGGAAGGGGGAGGTGGGCTTAGGGGGATACATAAGGAGTTCAGGCACTACCTGTGAGGTATATATCTGTGTCTGCCATGCTTTCAAATAGGCAGCTTTGCCACTGCACTGGTTCTTGCCTTTAACATCATTGTTCCATATTAACCATTGTCTCTGGGGGCCCTCGTATTGCAATTAGATGCACTAAGGCACCATAGAGACCAAACAGGACACAAGGCAAACTATACTTGGTCATTTAGTTGACCCACCATCCTTGTTCGACCAAAAAGGTCCACATGCAATACAAATCAGTTCAGGAAAACACTTTTTATGCTACCCAGTCCAGCAACTATGTAGCACACTATATCCAGTTGTTTTAGCATTATACTATAATTCCACTGATCTGTGATCCTTTGCACACTTCATTATTTAAGATAAAATAATGGCAGCAGTAACATCAGTGAAAAGGAAGGCAAATTCCAGATGATCCATACTTGCCATTAATTAGTCCGCCCTTAATAGAGTCTTCCAGCCGACTTCACCCACCATATCCATTCAAGATTTAATGCTGCCTATCCATCCCATTAATTCCAAATATTACAGGATCACAACTCACATCATCTCATATATCCAAGATGAAAAAGAAAATAAAAGGCAAGAAAATAAGCTCCACTTTAGCTCAACAAGGGCCTCTTTCTCACTTGGCCAATGCAATGCAATATGTGCTGTCTCATTGCTGACTCCTGGACACCCAGCGCCTGGGTTTTCTTGCCAAGGTGTGACTCCTGGAACCCAGCCCTTGGGCTTTCTTGGCAAGATACAACCGGAAGTAGAGTGCGAGACCTTTCTTCCTACAGTGAGTTTACAGCTCCTGGTATTCCAAGGTGGTCATCCTTCCAAGTACTAGCTAGGCCTGACCATGCTTAGCTTTAGAGATCAGCCAAGCAGCCTGTAAAGCAACAACGGTAGTCTAGCAGTTGCTAAAGAAAACATCAGCTCCTTTTCACCCAGGCACCTTCTCAATAACCATCTATGCAGACGCACATTAATTTCAAGGTTGAACAGGAGGCTGTCCATGAAAGCCTTTAGTGCAGTTGGCATCTCAAATGTTAGGGATTTATTCTGGTATGTAACATGCACTTTGGCTGGAAAGTGCATCGTGAAATAGATCCCCCATTTAAATAACTGTGCATTAAGGTGCTAGTGCCCTTTGTCTTTTGGCAACTCTCACCTAATTATCATGAAACGGCAAAATTTTTGTACCTTTGTACTCCAGGTCATACTTCTTATGGTAAGCTTGCATAGTTCCTGCTTTTCAGCATAATTAGGAGCCCGGTCATTGGTGCTCCTTTTTCCTAACACCAATATAGTGAGCCCATTCTACCTTGAGAGACCTGCTAGATAGTTCAAGGCCCAGCTCCTTCAGCAGCCATTGCTTCATCAGGAGCGATAATTCAGTCTTGCATTGTTTCTGGCAGCCCAATGATCTTGACATTGTTTCTGGAATCCTTGTTTTCTTGGTCTTCTAATCACTCAATCAAGTGTCGCTGTTGTTCCTCCAACACTTGAAACCTTGTCTCAGCCTCTTCCAACCAGTCCTCATGTTGGGACACCCTATCCTCTACCTGCTGCACCCAGATAAAGTGGAACTCCAGTCCCTCCTTAATATCATCTCTGGAGGACTGAAGCTCTGAAAATTTATCTTTGAGGACTGCTGAAATGTTTTTCTTTTCTTTATCATCAAATGTTTTTTTTATCATCAAATGTTTATCATCAAATGTTTTTCTTTCCTTTTCCCGGAGTGTGAATATCGGAGACATAAGATATGAAGTCATTTTGTCTCCACTGGCCTTTGGCTTGTTGGTATCTGGGTTTTGACCCGCATGTCCAAAATGCTTATCCACATTGCTATATCACAGTTGACTAGTCCTATACTACCTTAGCACTTAATAAAATGATGTTTAGAATTGCAGAATTAACCTATAGTTACAAATAACATCAATTTTTAAGAAGTAAGTATTGGAGGAGTGCTGGGAGATGTCTGCTCAGCTGAGCTTCATCACATGACTCCCGTACTCTTGAAAATGGTGATGTAACCATTCAGTTCTGATAGTGACAGGCTCCGTACTGCTGCACCCAACCCACAGTTATTCAGTCCTAGAGAAAACTAGTTCTGTATTGCTATATCCAGGGCCAGTGCAAGGATATTAGGCAAACCTTCAGCCTTGTGTTTCTTCTCCCCCTCCCCCACAAGTAGCAGGCCTATAGGCCACCTCCTCTTGAAATTTTGATGATTAAATTCAAACTGTGGTGATTTCAGTGCCATGCCTCCCAAAGCAATCTTCTAAAAGCACCTAATTTGTCACAGGGAAAGCAATTTTCAAAAGCCATTATACAGGTAAATACGGACATCCAGATAAAGAGGCTTTTTGAAAATTATCCACTCTAAAAGCACTTAAATGTATACATTGTTCAAAGTATGCACACTTTGCCTTTGAAAGCTGATTCAAAACCCATGGGTCAACATTCATATGCACCAAAAAGGTTTTGAAAATTCCTCCCTTTCCCCATGCTATTTAAATATGTTTCAGAAATCATGTAACCGTGTGCAACAAATGTGCTATTTGTGATTTTTGGAGACAGACCGCAAAAAAAAAAATCATCAACTAATATGTAAAGACTTCTCAGGTTCTACCTTACTTGAATGACAGAGATTTCTACCTTATGACCTTTTTAGGCCACCCAGCATTTCCAGATCATAGGAGGTCTCCCCTGACCAGTGAAGCCCAAAGGCAGTTTTCTGACCTTTCCTGACCTGAAGAAGGTTTTAACCTTCGACAGCTAATCCAAAAATGTATTTAGTCCAATACAAAAGTATTGCCATATTTTCTTTTTTGTTTTTATTTTTATTTAACTACACTCACACTACTTTAGAGTATCTCTCTGTGGTAGGCACTGCCACTTTACTACAGTAGCCAAAGCCTCTGGCTCTGCAGCCGTGCACCACAAGGGAGAAGAAGAGGTTGCTGGTTAGAACAGCAAGGAAATCAGACAATTTAATATGACAAAGGGAGCGTAGGCCACTGCACTACAAACTTAAGAACTGAAGGAGAAAGCAGGAGGAGCCTTGGAGATGTAAGGAGCAGCAGGGAGCCTTTGATCCCGGAACAGAAAGGAGAAGATATAATGAATGTCCCTGAACAGGGCCAGCACAAGATGAACCTCATCCCTTATGGTTTAGGTGCTTGATATATTGCCCTTTACCCTTGTGTATCAGAGTAGTTTATAACTTATCCTAACAGGTACTTTTTTTTTATTCCCACATCCCTGAAGAGCTCACAATCTAAGTATACCTGAGGCAATGGAGGGTTAAGTGTCTTCCCTAAGGCCACAAGGAGTAGCTGTGGGATTACAGTAGAGACCCTAGTCCCTCCAGCCTGAGGTTGCTTGTCCCCAGGGCCGGATTTACGTATACGCCATGTACGCCATGGCGTAGGGCCCACAGCTGGCAAGGGCCCACAAAAATGAACAAGATAGGCTTTTTTTTTTAAAATAAAATAAAAAAAAAACCTGCTGGCTGCCGCCGCGGGGCCCCCTCTGCTGCCGCGGCAGCATGGACTGACCCGCGGGGGCCCCCTCTGCAATGTCGCTGCCTCCCTCCCTCCCTCCGTGCAGGCTGTGAGACACGCGAAGGGAGACTGTCTCCCTCGCGTCTCTGTTAAGCCCGCAGGGGCTGATGGGAAATTTCCCATCAGCCCCTGCGGGCTTAACAGAGACGCGAGAGAGACAGTCTGCCTTCGCGCCTCTCACAGCCTGCACGGAGGGAGGGAGAGAGGGACCGACCGATCGACCGACATTGCAGAGGGGGCCCCCGCGGGTCAGTCCATGCTGCCGCGGCAGCAGAGGGGGCCCCGCGGCGGCAGCCAGCAGGTTTTTTAAAAAAATTAAATTTTACATTAGGCCGACGGGGGGGGGGGGGGGGGTTGGGGTAGGACTGGTAATGGGCTATTGGGGGGGCTGGGACTGGAAATGGGTTGGGGGATTAAGGCTGGAGGTGGGCTGATGAGGTTAGGGGTGGTAATGGGCTGTGGGCTGTTGGGGGGGTTAGAACTGGGAATGGGTTTTGGGGGGGTGGGGTAAAGACAGGTAATGGGCTGTGGGCTGATGGGGGCAGTCTGGTAATGGGATATGGGGGGGCTAGGGAGGGAAATGGGGTGGGGGGGTTAAGACTGGAGGTGGGATGATGGGGTAAGGACTGGTAATGCGCTGAAGGGCGGGTTTAGAACTGGTAATGGGCTTTGGGGGGGTTAAGACTGGTAATGGGCTGTGGGCTGATGGGGGCTGTCTGGTAATGGGCTATGGGGGGGCTAGGACTGGAAAGGGGCTGGGGGGTTAAGACTGGAGGTGGGCTGATGGGGTTAGGACGGGTAATGGGCTGTTGGGGGGGTTTAGAACTGGTAATGGGCTTTGGGGGGGTTAAGACTGGTAATGGGCTGTGGGCTGATGGGGGCTGTCTGGTAATGGGCTATGGGGGGGCTAGGACTGGAAAGGGGCTGGGGGGGTTAAGACTGGAGGTGGGTTGATGGGGTTAGGACTGGTAATGGGCTGTGGGCTGATGGGGGGGGTTAGGACTGGCAATGGGCTATGGGGGCTGACTGGAAATGGGTTGATGGGGTTAGGACTGGAAGTGGGCTGATGGGGGGTTAGGACTGGTAATGGGTTATAGGGGGGGCTTAAACTGAAAATGGGGTGATGGGGGGTTAGGACTGTAAGTGGGTTGATGGGGGGCTAGGACTGGTATTGGGTTGGGGGGTTGCTAGGACTGGAAATGGGCTGATGCAGGGACTAGAAGGGAATGGATGCTGGGTGAGGCTGGAACTAGAAGGGAGCTGATGTTGGGGGAGGATTAGAATGGGATGGGGCTGGAAGAGTAAAATGGAGAAGGGAAAAATATTTTGTGTGGGAGGGATAAAAAATCTACAATTGGCCGGGTATTGGGAGAGTAAGTGGGGATTGAGGATGGAGGGGTAAAATTTGAGTGGATGAAATAGGAATGAGGAAAGAGCAAAAGGAGAAAGATTAGTATGTTAAAGCAGATGTAGAGAGAGAATGGAAAAAAACTAGGAGAGAAGAAAGGACAAATGGACAGCAGACGATGGAGAGTTAGCAGAAGACACGAAGAAACCAGAAGAAAGTGGCTGGAGCAATTGCAGCTGAAAAAAATGCACAAAAGGTAGAAAAATATCTCTTTATTTTGAATTTATTAATTGGAATATGTCAGCTCTGGTAAATGTGCATCATTAACGTCTGCGCTTTGTTTAGTACAAGAGGAAATTAATGTATAGTTTTATTTCTACAGTGTTGTACATTCCAAGTTTGGTTTTTGGGATTCCCAGTTTAATTATTGTCTTCCTGTTTCTAAATTGTGATTACTTGTTTGGTGATGGTCTATGTTCTGCATGTGTAACTGAGCTGAGGTGTTCTGTTTATATAATTCCTATTTGACATTGCCACTTGTTCTCTTTCCCCAGTAGGTCATGTATTGTTGTTCTCTGAAATGTATTGGTTTAATATTTGCAGTGTTGCCTTTTGATTGGTAGAGTATGGTGCTTTGTGAGTCCTGGTAGTCAGGGCCGGATTTACCTTGAGTGAGGCCCTATGCCAACAAAAATTGTGGGCCCCCAGCAGGGGCGGCCCAAGGGGGGTGTGGGCCTCATTTGCATAAGGGGCCTCATTTGCATAAATATTTGCATAATGTTACCATATACTAACTTTTAGTAAACGTGCCTCTTAATGAGTGTATGGATAAAGAAAGACTAAAAGATTTCTACATTACTATAATCCAGTGCCAACTGCCAGACACATTAGGAACTACTACAAACACTGCCCATTTAGAACCCATAGCAAACCCGCCGTATCCTAACAGCACTACCAGGACTCACAAAGCACCATACTCTATCAATCAAAAGGCAACACTGCAAATATTAAACCAATACATTTCAGAGAACAACAATACATGACCTACTGGGGAAAGAGAACAAGTGGCAATGTCAAATAGGAATTATATAAACAGAACACCTCAGCTCAGTTACACATGCAGAACATAGACCATCACCAAACAAGTAATCACATTTTAGAAACAGGAAGACAATAATTAAACTGGGAATCCCAAAAGCCAAACTTGGAATGTACAACACTGTAGAAATAAAACTATACATTAATTTGCTCTTGTACTAAACAAAGCGCAGACGTTAATGATGCACATTTACCAGAGCTGACATATTCCAATTAATAAATTCAAAATAAAGAGATATTTTTCTACCTTTTGTGCATTTTTTTCAGCTGCAATTGCTCCAGCCACTTTCTTCTGGTTTCTTCATGTCTTCTGCTAACTCTCCATCGTCTGCTGTCCATTTGTCCTTTCTTCTCTCTTCTAGTTTTTTTCCATTCTCTCTCTACATCTGCTTTAACATACTAATCTTTCTCCTTTTGCTCTTTCCTCATTCCTATTTCATCCAGTCAAATTTTACCCCTCCATCCTCAATCCCCACTTACTCTCCCAATACCCGGCCAATTGTAGATTTTTTTATCCCTCCCACACAAAATATTTTTCCCTTCTCCATTTTACTCTTCCAGCCCCATCCCATTCTAATCCTCCCCCAACATCAGCTCCCTTCTAGTTCCAGCCTCACCCAGCATCCATTCCCTTCTAGTCCCTGCATCAGCCCATTTCCAGTCCTAGCCACCCATCAGCCCATTTCCAGTCCTAGCAACCCCCCAACCCAATACCAGTCCTAACCCCCCATCACCCCATTTTCAGTTTAAGCCCCCCCTATAACCCATTACCAGTCCTAACCCCCCATCAGCCCACTTCCAGTCCTAACCCCATCAACCCATTTCCAGTCAGCCCCCCATAGCCCATTGCCAGTCCTAACCCCCCCCATCAGCCCACAGCCCATTACCAGTCCTAACCCCATCAGCCCACCTCCAGTCTTAACCCCCCCCAGCCCATTTCCAGTCCTAACCCCCCCCCATAGCCCATTACCAGACAGCCCCCATCAGCCCACAGCCCATTACCAGTCTTAACCCCCCCCCCAAAGCCCATTACCAGTTCTAAACCCCCCCAACAGCCCATTATCAGTCCTAACCCCATCAGCCCACCTCCAGTCTTAACCCCCCAGCCCATTTCCAGTCCTAGCCCCCCCATAGCCCATTACCAGACAGCCCCAATCAGCCCACAGCCCATTACCAGTCTAAACCCCCCAAAACCCATTACCAGTTCTAAACCCCCCCCAACAGCCCATTACCAGTCCTAACCCCATCAGCCCACCTCCAGTCTTAACCCCCCCCAGCCCATTTCCAGTCCTATCCCCCCCATAGCCCATTACCAGACAGCCCCCATCAGCCCACAGCCCATTACCAGTCTAAACCCCCCAAAACCCATTACCAGTTCTAACCCCCCCCAACAGCCCATTACCAGTCCTAACCCCATCAGCCCACCTCCAGTCTTAACCCCCCCCAGCCCATTTCCAGTCCTAGCCCCCCCCATAGCCCATTACCAGACAGCCCCCATCAGCCCACAGCCCATTACCAGTCTTAACCCCCCCAAAGCCCATTACCAGTTCTAACCCCCCCCCCCAACAGCCCACAGCCCATTACCAGTCCTCCTCATCAGCCCACCTCCAGCCTTAATCCCCCCAACCCATTTCCAGTCCCAGTCCCAGCCCCCCCAATTACCAGTCCTACCCCCTCCCCCTCCCCCGGCCTAAAGTAAAATTTATTTTTAAAAAAAAACCTGCTGGCTGCCGCCGCGGGGCTCCCCTCTGCTGCCGCGGCAGCATGGACTGACCCGCGGGGGCCCCCTCTGTAAGCTCGGTCCCTCCCTCCGTGCCTCCGTGTCTCCCTCCGTGCAGGCTGTTAGAGACGCGAAGGCAGACTGTCTCCTTCGCGTCTCTGTTAAGCCCGCAGGAGCTGATGGGAAATTTCCCATCAGCCCTGCGGGCTTAACAGAGACGGGAAGGCAGAAGGAGACAGTCTGCCTTCGCGTCTCTAACAGCCTGCACGGAGGGAGACACGGAGGCACGGAGGGAGGGACCGAGCTTACAGAGGGGGCCCCCCGCGGGTCCGTCCATGCTGCCGCGGCAGCAGAGGGGGCCCCGCGGCGGCAGCCAGCAGGTTTTTTTTTATTTTATTAAAAAAAAAAGCCTAACTACTTCAATTTTTGTGGGCCCTTTGCAGCTGTGGGCCCTACGCCATGGCGTACATGGCGTATAGCTAAATCCGGCCCTGCTGGTAGTGCTGTTAGGATACGGCGGGTTTGCTATGGGTTATAAATGGGCAGTGTTTGTAGTAGTTCCTAATGTGTCTGGCAGTTGGCACTGGATTATAGTAATGTAGAAATTTTTTAGTCTTTCTTTATCCATACACTCATTAAGAGGCACGTTTACTAAAAGTTAGTATATGGTAACATTATGCAAATATTTATGCAAATGAGGCCCCGCACCCCCCTTGGGCCGCCCCTGCTGGGGGCCCACAATTTTTGTTGGCGTAGGGCCTCACTCAAGGTAAATCCGGCCCTGCTTGTCCCTATGTAGAAACTGAACCCCTGGCTCTCTGGCCTGAGGTAACCTGTCCTAACCACTGAGCCACTCCTCCCTTGTGGCCAGTGGTGGGATTTGGCTGGTTTAGCCTGGCTCACACAAACCGGTTCCTGCCACGGGCTGCATTTGCTGAATCCGGCTGAAAATGGCGTCCTGATGCTGATGCTGCGCTGGCAGGTAGAGAGATAGGGCTGCTGGGCCACCAGGGAGTTGCTGCCCTGCAGTGGCTGCCAGCGGCCTGAGCGTGCGGCGCCAGCAATGCAAAAACGTATCATGCTGTCACCTGCTTGGTTCTATCAGTGGCAGGATCGATTCAAACTGGTTCTTGTTCAGATCAAATCCCACCACTGCTTGTGCCCCTCCTCCAGCATCCATTGTTGCCCCTCTCCAGGTCGTGCAATAGCAGCAAACAGTCCATAAGAACATAAGATATGCCATACTAGGTCAGACCAAGGTCCATCAAGCCCAGTATCCTGTTTCCAACAGTGGCCAATCTAGGTCATATGTACCTAGCAGTTTCCCCAAGAGACACAAGTTCCACAATGCTTGTACTGGGTCAAGCATTGATATCTTCGGTCACTTCTTAATAATGGTTTATGGACCTTTCCTCCAGGAACTTGTCCAAACCTTTTTTAAACCCAGCTACACTAACAGCCTTTACTACATCCTCCAAATTCCAGAGTTTGATTACACGTTGAGTGAAAAAATATTTTCTTTTATTAGTCTTAAATAGTTTACCCTGTAGCTTCATTGCATGTCCCCTAGTCTTTCTATATTCTGATAACGTAAACAATCAATCTATGTTTACCCGTTCCACTCCGTTCATTAATTTATAGACTTCTATCATATCTCCCCTCAGCCGTCTCTTTTCCAGGTTAAAGAGCCCTAACCTTTTTAGCCTTTCTTCATAGGAGTATCCTTACATCCCCTTTACCATTTTGGTGGCTCTTCTCTGAACCTTTTCTAAAATCACTATATCCTTTTTAAGATACGGCGACCAGAATTGCACACAATATTCAAGGTGCGGTCTCACCATGGAACGATATAGAGGCATTATAATATCTTTTGTTTTATTTTCCATTCCTTTCCTTATCATACCTAGCAAGTCCTACAGCACTTACCTTACAACTTTGGCACCAGAGGCTGTTTGCTTCCACCCCCTTGAATCTCTTGATGACAACTTCCTGTTTGCATTGGGCATCGGAGGGAGCAGAAGCAAATGGCCCCGTAGCGCCAGATTTTCCAGGTAAGCACTACGGGGCTGTTTGCTGCCATTGCCACCACTGTAGATCCCAAGAGGGGCATCAGTGGTGACAATGATGCCCTTGAAGGGCTGTGCTCTAGGCGACTGCCTAGTTTGCCTAAAGGTGACGCCAGCCCTGTCCTTGAAGCAAAGACAAAGAGGATGAGGCCTAAGAACTGCAAGGTCTATGATCATATCCAAGTCCAGCAACCAGCTCTACTGGTTACTCTGATAAAAGGAGCTAGTAGGTACTCTGGGGGAGGAATAAAGAGAACCATAAGGATAGTCTCCATGGAAGGAGAGTGGTGTTATTTTGTCTGCTTGTTTTTGCTCTGCTACTATTTTGTGTATTTGTATTGTTTATGATCCATCAATAGTTTTCCAGTAAAGCCTTGATTTGAAACAACCAATTCTGGCCTGGACTGATTTATTGAGGTGAAATTAAACAACCTGACTGACCACATACATTTCTGGTAAACTCTGTAAAGGGCAATTTTCAAATGATTTACGTGAATATAAAATGTTTCACCTGGATTAATCAGCTGTCTAAAAACTGTCCTGTCTCAATGCAACTAAAAATCCACACGTTGGGGTTCTTTTAGAACAGGGTGTCTATGTTGAAATACCAATCAAGTATCCATTGTAGCCTTATTTCAAAAAGGTAACCAGAACCAGCCACAGTAGTGCAGAAATTCACACCTGCTCCAAAGAAGATGTACATATGTGTGCGCATATTCTATGGGTGCTCCCGTTTATCTTATAAAATACACATGTGCATCACAACTCAGTCTCCACTGTCCCCATACTATACCCCCATGTGAAGGTACGCAGCATGCATACCTTTTATGCACGAGTTCAAGTTTTTTGTTGAATTACTGGTTACCTGTACATAGTTGAGTTCATTAGTGCTTTTTCAAAAGAATACTGGCTAGATCCTCTAGGGGCACTCCTATGTCACCCAGAGCCCAACCAATCACAGCTCTGGAGTGGTTTTTTCTCTGTCTCTAACATCTGCTTTGCTCTTCTTGTTTATTGTATACTTTGTCTTACTTGATTGTATTTGTATTTTGTGATCTTCTTGACTAGATTGTGAGCTCTGATGAGCAGGGATTGTCTTTTCTGCATGTACTGTATGTACAGTGCTTCATACGTTTGAAGCGCTTTATAAATGTTAAATAAATAGATAGATAGATATGGCTTCAGGTGCAGAAAAACCTTTATAAAATTACCCCCATTGGGCCACGCACTGAGATAGTGTTCCTGGAGACATGTTTAGGTCAGAAAGAGGGGAGAGGAATAACTTGTACATAGATAACATCTTCTAATCTTCACCCATACTTTCCCAGCAAAATCTACTAATACAGAAAGTGGTCCAAAGTGAAACTGTGCAAAAACTGCAATGTAGCGCAGAGCCTGCAGATAAGGAAGGAGATTTCATCTGCTGGATGATATTGGTATAGCCCAGCTATGGTGGTCATCTGAAAAAAAGAGAAATCCTGGATTCTCTTTAGGAGAATTGTTCCGGCAACTGGTAACGGAACCTGTAAGGGAGGAGGCAATACTGAACCTGGTGCTTGTGAACGGGGAGAGTGTTTATATTAATGTTGTAGTGGAGGATCATCTGGCATCCAATGATCACCAGATGATGTGCTTCAGTATTAGGACATAGGCGTAGATGGTTAATTCAGAAGTGAGGGTCCTATATTTCAGGAAAACTAACTTTCTCCAGATGGGGGAATACCTCAAGGACTGTTTAGCAGGACAGAAACATCTGAGGGAAGTAGAAACGCAGTGGACAAAATTGAAAGGAAATATTTCAAGGGCTACAAACTATTTTGTTAGGAAAGTAAATGTAAGTATGGTTTTCAACAGAAATAGTTAGAAACAGGACCATACCAAGTGCTGTGTGAGCGGTGTGGCCGCACAGGGCACAAGTTTGGAAGGGGTGCTGATGTCATCACTGAGCTTTCAGGAAGCTTGATTAAAAGGAGTTCCTGCATGAGGCAGGGGTCACAAGCTGCACGGGGTACATTTCTAGCTTGGTACGGCCTTGGTCGGAAAGATAAGGAAAAACAGGTTAGTCTTCATAAACTATAAGAGATCACAGAAAGAGGAAGACAAACAACAAAATCTAGAGAATCTAAGGTAAGCTGGTAAAATGTTGTCAAGAAAGCAAAGATGCAAACGGAAGGCCAAGTAGCCAATACAATTAAATGGCAGGGGGTGGGGGGCAAAGATTTTCTGTTTTTCTGGATCATTAAAGGATGCTCAGAAGTGAAATATTTTAATGGGTGCAGACAAGCTGAAAGGTTTTATCTAGATGAGTTGCATTATAAAGACAAACTACAGTATGTGGTTGAAACAAAAGCCATGTTCTGACTGAACTAAGGAAATATGAAGAATTATTAAAAGGTGTGGATACTCCCTAGCCAAGTGAAAGGGAGAAATATGTGCAGGCTGTGGAGACAAAAGCAGAATTGCTTAACAAATATTTTGTTCTGCGTTCACAGGTGAAGGACTAGGATTAGGATTGCAGAAAATAAACATAAATAGGAAAGGCAGTGAGGTAGACCTTGAATGATTTTCAGAAGACTGTGGTCTTGAGAATCTAGCTAAACTAAAAGTAGACAAAGCAATGGGATCAGACAGGATATCACTGAGCCTACTGAAGAAACTTAAGGACATTTTGGCTGTTCTATTGCCAGACATTTTCGATTTCTCTTTAGATTTGGGAGTGATCCTGGAAAACTGGAGATGAGCTGATGTGGTTCCTCGCCATAAAAAACAGAAGTAGGGAAGAGGCAGGGAATTGCAGGGCAGTTAGTTTGATCTCAGTGATAAGTTTATGGAAACACTATTAAAACAGAGAAAGTATGGTTCCCGGAATCCAGAGGATTACAGGATTTGAAGCAGCATAGTTTATTTCAAATCGTTTTTATTAAGTTTCCACAATTACATATAAAAAGAAATGAAACGGTAAGCTAAGGCAAGGAAGAATAAGCAAAACCCATGTAAGTCAACAACACAACCAAAACAACCCGTACAGTAATACCGGACTAATATTAGGTGCCTCCAAAGGCTCAACTGAACGGATATAACAGACGAAGTTAGGCACAACAATACCCAAACAGCTCTTCAGGCATCTGCAGATATCCATGCACTGTCCAAGCCCCTCGCCCTAGCCCCCACCTTCAGCAACAACTCCTTTAGCCCCCTCCCCTCCCCTCCCAAACCACCCAAAACCTCCTCTACCCTCCCCTACACCCTCAATCCCAATCCCCCACCCAAGTACCCTCCCAGCAGATACAGCTGGTCTCCTCCACAAGCCCTACTCCATGTGTCAGACTCGCCCAAACACCTATTCTCGCAAGCACTTCCACTCCGCACCCCCAGTTCACAGATCAACCTCACACATCACTCACATCTCCCAGGATCCCCCTGCGAAAGATAAAATGTTCCACAGTAACCCCCCTCCAGACTTTTTCACAGGCCACCTGTTTCTTGGTCCCCAGCATATGGGCCGTGCGAAGCTCGTGACTCCTCAAATTCAGTAAAGCTCGGCACCATTCCCAAATTCCCGGGGGTCTATCCTCCACCCAATGTCGTAGTATGCAGTGTTTCGCTATCAAAAAGCCTCGAGCATAAAGTTGTCAAGTGGGCGCGACACCTACGATCGTAGGGCAACCGAACTCGGATGTAGCATTGCTAGGGACACCACCAGGGGCCCCTGCCGCCCCCTCCGAGGCGGCCTCTAAAAGACCAAATAAGCACCATTCAGGCGACAGAGCCCTCCCCAGGGGTCGGCAGGTTTGCAGCTCTCTATGGACGTCCTGCCAGAACTGATTTACAATCACACAACCCCAAAAACGGTGTACCAGTGTCCCCCTGTGGGTCCCACATAATTGGCAGATATCTGTCGAGAGCACCTTCATCCTAGCCGCCCAAGTGTTGGGTACATATGCCCTCCATAGTAATTTATATTGTATCTCTTTAAATTTTACGGATTCAGAGAGGAGCCTGATGTGTTGAAAAGCTTCCTGGAAGGTTGTTACCGTAAGCTGGACAGTACCATCGCTACTCCATCGCTGAACTAGTTTCTCTAACGGGGCCCACTCTCCCCCCGGGCACCACTCCTCTCGCCAGGTCCGCAACGAAAGCTTTCCGTCGGTGGCCGCTATAAGATCCCATACTCCCTTAGCACAAAATTTAAAGCCCCTAGTTCGTTGTAGCGCTCGTATGTAATGTCTCACTTGCAGGTAGAAAAAGAACGTCTGAGGCGCAAGATGATATCTGCACGTCAACGCCTGAAAGGAATCCAACTCCTCCTGCGATTGCATGCGAAATTGACCCAAATACCCCAGACCAGCTTGCGCCCAACTCACCGGGAGTCCCCCCTGGTTCCCAGGCTTAAAGTCAGCATTATCGCGCAGTGGCATACACTCAGTACCATACCAATGTACCCCCTTTTTTTGGCAAAGGAACCGCCACGCCTGTCGCAAGGCACTAAAATAAACCGACTCACGCCACGCTTGTGGCAATGCAGTTGTCCTGCTATGCACCAAGTAGGCTGGGTGGTAGGGCGCGGAGAGCCGCTCGACCAGTCCTAAGGGCAAAATGTCCTCCCTCTCCAAAATTAAGTCTCTCAGCGGCCCCAGCAAGGCCAGAAAATTATAATCTCTCACCGAGAATAACCCAACCCCCCCTTCTGCCCTACTACTCATCAGCACCGAAATTGGAATTCGCGATTTCTTGCCCCGCCAGAGAAACTGTCTAATATATCGCTGCAAAAGAAGCACATCCCTTCTCAACAGCCAGATAGGCAGATGGCGCAACAAGTACATCCATCGTGGGACCTCCATCATCTGAAAGAGGGCAAGGCGCCCCATAAGCGAGAGTGGGAGATCCCTCCATTTCTGCAGAGTGGCCCAGCAGCATAGTTTAATTAGAGGTAGGTCACGCCAATCTGATCAATGTATTTGAGTGAGTGAGTGTAGAGTTGGATCAGGGGAGAGTGCTAGATCTGATGTATTTACATTCTAGTAAGATTTTTGACGGTTTGAGAAAAGTGACTCATAAACAAACTGATCGCCCTTAATGTGGGCCCCAAATGACTAAATGGGTCAGAAACGGGTGAATGGGAAGCAACAAAGGGTAGCAGTAAAAGTAGTTCACTCAGAGGCTAGGAGCGTTACCAGTGGTGTGCCACAGCAGTCTAGGAGTTGACATATTTCGGTGCATGAGACGTACACATGCGTGTGAGACATGCACATGTGTGTGAGACATGAGAGTGATAATATCTGACAGGCCTGATATTCAGCGGCAGTGGCTAGTACGAGTACAGCACCTAACCATCGCCGCTGAAAAGTTAACCTGGATATTCAATGTCGGGACCATATCTAGTGTGACCCACTAGCTGGCCCAGAGGCATAAGAGGTGCTTAGACAGGCTGATGGGGCAATGCTTTACTGGCCGTTACGTCCCCGGGAAGGCAGTAGCTAAGCCTTCTGGTTCCCGCAGTTGTACCTTAGACCAATAATTGTAGTTGAGGCAGAGTGTAAGGTTAACTTAGGTTTTATTCCCCGTCCGGGGCGGATTCAAAACTATGGAACAAAAGTATAACAAACCATACGTCTGGCATCAATCAAAGGAAAAATACTAGAACAAAAAATATAAGCTTCCTTCAGCATAAACCAACAGCAAAAGTAACAGAAAGAGTTCTTTTCACTCACGTGAAACTTTTTCAGCTGTTTCTTCAATTAGCCCTTCTGGCTGCTTCAGCACAAAGAATGAACACAATCTGACACAGTGTAAGTACAATCCATGTCTATCTCTTGTGAAATCTCTTCAGGGAATTCCAGTTGTATTCCTCCTTCATCGGACAGTGCTTCTGGCTCAAAAATGCCTTTTGAGTCAAACTGTCCCTGCCGAGGAGTGAACAGGTTCCCTTCCTCCACTACCCTCGTGGCTTGTGGGAAATTACCACCGTGTTTGTACTTTTCTTCCTGAGCTCTGCATAGTTCCTCATATGTGCATAGGAAGTCTGGGTGTTCTAAATCCCATCTCTTAGGGAGAATACGTCTCTCTTCAACTCCTAGAGTTTCCTGCTTTCTATAACGTTGATAGCCCTGTTCTGTTCTCTTTCTCCCACGGCGTTTTTCTACCTCCAGGAAATGTGTCTCAGGGTAAGAACTCTTCCCTTCTGTTTGTTTGGAGTTAAACTGCTTATAGCTTGTACGTTTAGCTGTAGGACTGCCCTTCCTTATTGCCTCATTGCAATATTCCACAGGGTACTGGTAAGATATGCCTTGCTGTTCCCCACAGCCTCTTTGCAAATCACCAACCTCTGACTCCTGTCTTTTCCTTGGCACTGTCCTCCCAACACTCTCACGTGTTCCTTCTTGTGTTCTATCCCAGCTTCTCCCACCGGTGCTCAGGGTTCTATCTTCGATTCTCCCACCTGTGTTCAGGGTTCTTTCACCGGACCTCCCACCTGTGTTATCTGTTGGTGAGTGAGTCCTCACTATATTGTGCTTAGTGTTAGCCTGGGCTCCGCCCCCCTGCAGCTGCTCCCTATTCTCTAATGAGCTCTGAGCTCCGTCTCTGCTTGGGCATTCCCCAACACCATGTGAATGTGTTTTCCACGGTTCCTCTTGGCAACCCTTTCCCACTTGTGAAGCTGAGCTGTCATTTTTCCTGCTCTTTTGCTCACTTTCGTTTGCATTTATAGGCTCTGCTAGCGTTACCTCGTGACACTAGCCACCAACATAGAATATCTGAGTCTGCTGCACAGCATCACATGGTGCAGAAGCTAAATGGGCAGTGGCAATATTCAGCTGCTGCCCGGTTAGCTTCAGCGGCAAAAGTAAGGACAGCTGAATATCGCCACTGACCGGTTATTCCCTGATGCCACCCCTGGAACACTCCGATGCTAACCGTGTAGCATTGGGACGTATAGCAGCGTTACTTGGACAGAGAGTTTAGACAACATGAGGCTCCATAGGTGCCGAGACACAAGGGGCTGAGCCAAGAGGGATTTCCCCTTGACAGAGTGATGATGCGCTGTGATGGCACTGAGGTGTACTCTGACTGAGTTGGACTTCCGTCCCACCTGCGATAGGTGGAGCAGGTATAGGAGTATTTATTTATTTAACAGTTTTTCTATACCGTCTTTCTACAATTCAAGACGGTTTACAGAGAACATAACAATGCATCACATGCACTGAGCAGGAGAACAGATTTGTCCACTTTTCTGTATACCACAATGAGAAACGGCGCCACTTGAAGGACTTACGAGAGGCTAATGATACCCTTTCAGCACCCAAGCCGTGAGCGAGAGGGACCCCAGATTGGGGTGTAGGAGAGAGCCCTGCTGCTGCAAGAGTACTGGGGCTCTGTTCAGGGGAATCAGTGGTACCTCCGATAGGGAGAGGAACAGTGGGAATCAGGACTGTCTGAGCTACCGAGGGGCTATCAGCACTAGCGGCTAATTCCCTGAGGCATTCTAACCTCTCCTGAGGGAGGAAAGGGTGTTCAGCTGCACCCCTATGAACTCTAGGGGCTGTGCTGGAGTGAGGTGGGATTTGGGGTAGTTTATGACAAACCCCAGGTGCTGCAGGGCATTCATGTGAGTCAGGTGGTGCAGTGTGCCTCTGCAGCTGTGTCCCCCTTTATGAGCCAATCATCCAAGTAAGGGAAGACGAAGGCCCCATGAAGCCTGAGGAGGGCTGTGACCACTGTGAGGCACATTGTGAAGACCCTTGGGGATGAGGCCAGACCAAAGGGCAGCACCCTGTATTGGTAGGGCTGTCCCCCCACCACAAACCAAAGATATTTTTTGTGGCTGTGGTGAATTAGGATGTGAGTATAGGCATCCTTTAGGTCTAAGGAGCATAGCCAGTCTCCCTGCTGGAGGAATGGCAGCAGTGTTTCAAGGGAGAGCATCTTGAACTTCTCCCTGACCAGAAACTTGTTGAGCTCTTGCAGGTCCAGGATGGGCCTGAGGCCCACAGTCCTCTTGGGAATGAGGAAATACCTGGAATATAAGCCAGTCCCCCGGAGAGGCTTTGGCACTGGCTCCACTGCTTTGTCCCAGCGTAGTCCTGCTAACTCAGTGAGGAGAAGGGTTTGGTGGAGGAGAGGTCTGGTGGGCTCTCCTGGGAAGTACGAGGGTGGTGCCCAATGTAGGTGGAGGAGGTAGCCCTCCATGACCACTTGTAGAACCCAGGTATTGGTGGTGATGGCTGTATACCTATGGGCAAACAGGGTTAGGTGCCCCCCTGTGGGCAAGAGAGGACCTCCTGGGAGAGTGGAGGTCATGCCCAGGCAATCAAAAGCTTCTCTCGAGTCGGACCTGAGCCAGTACCTGGGATTTCGGGGCTTTTTATTTTCTGGGACCATGTCCCTGGCCCCTTTGTTGTTGGCCCTGCTGAGGAGCCAAGAAGTCCTGGAAGTGCAGAGTACTATTAAAGCCCCCTTTCTTCCTTGGAAAGAAGGACTTTTTCCCAAGAGTTTTCTTTCGGGGTTGCACCGAGGTCTTCAAGAGCCTGGTTCTCGTCACATACTCGATCTTTATCTACACTGCTTTATCCACCATGGGCTTTCCAAATAGGTTTTTACCTATGCAGGGGACATCAATTAGTTTGTCCTGAACCCATTGTTCCAGGTCGGATGACTGCAGCCATGCTTGGCGTTATGCCCCGATACCGGCGGCAGCCACCCTGGTCAATGACTCAAAGCCATCATAGGCTTCTCAGGACAGAAACTTTGAGCATTATTTTACTGCTGAGGTGAGGGTCTTGAACCTCCTGTAAGGATTCTCCATCGAGGTCTGCCGAGAATCCCCCAAGCTCCTTTGACAGTTCCTTCAGTTACATACCGATGTAGAGCTGGTAGGATTGGATTTGGCACATTAGCATCCAGCTCTGGAAGGCTTTCCAGCTGAGGGCATCGAGGGTTCGGGCCTCCCTGCCAGGTGGTACCAACAAATCTATTTTTTGGCTCTTAAGCCGGTGCATGGCCATCTCCATGACGAAGGAGTTTTGGGGAAGCTGGGTCTTTTTGAATCCAGGGCTTCAGCATACCTGGTACATGGCATCAAGATGCTTGATAATAATTGGTACCGAAGCTGGTGTTTACCACATGAGGAGGAGGAGGAGGCGGTTGAGGATTGGGAGCTCTGGAACTGTAGGGTTTTCTTTAGGGCTGCCTCATATTGGAGTATCTCCAATTCCTTGGTTCGCGAGTCCTCCTCGGCCTCGGTCTCGATAGTGAGAGCCTTGGCCCATATCCTTCACGAAATCAAGGAATGCCATGTCCTTGGGTGGGGAACAATGTTAGGTCACTGGGGCAGATAGGTCCGAGGGAACATCACAGTGTTGCCTTGTGTCTGGGGACTCTTTGTCCTTGGTCTCCCACTTGGACTCAAAGTCCGAGTACAAGTCCGTCGCTACATGATCACCTCAATCAAGGACTGCTCTTTGCAGAAGCATGACCTCCAGAGGATCATCAGTCTGAGCCATGGGTACTGGCCAGAGAGGATCGGTGTCCTGAGGAATAGGACCGGGACCTTGACTGGGGCCAAGGGCTTTCTCGAGGCCAGTGGTGCTCGAGGACTGGTTCAACGTCCGGGGAAGCCCTCGACATCAAGGGTCCTGTCGTTGGGGCAGATGAACCAGATGAGCTGGACGTAAATGCCCATTGCATGGCCACTAGGGCAGATATACTGCTCTCTTGGACTGCCATTCTGGCCTCCATGCCAGTTGGCTCCACAGCCCTCGACATGGCACCAAGGACTTCAGGCCCGGTACCGATACTCTTGAGGGAGAGTCCTCAATGAGGATGGCTTCAGAGCTTCGAGGCCAGTTGGACTCCTTGTGGGGCATCTTGGAGGGCCCCTTCTGCCCCGAATACTTGGACTCACGCCTGGGACTGCAGGACCTGGGGTGGGATTTCACCTTCTTTCTGGATCCATCCTCCTTGGCGGTCTTCAAGGATTTCTTCTTCTTCTACTCCACCTCCGGGGACTTCCGCTTGGAGGAACCCCGGCCATGGGACTCCGAAGAGGCTATGGCTTTGCGGGGCACTTAGGTACTGGAAGGGGCCCTGGAGTGTGGTGTCACCGGAGACTCCGGGGTGGAGTCAGACAGACTTCTGAAAGAATTTTTTCTGCTGCTGATGGCAGCTTTTTAAGGCCTTTAGGATCATGGTTCTGCAGCGCTCGCAGTCTGAGTCGTTGTGCTCTGGACCAAGGCATTGAAGGCAGCAGTCATGTGGGTCAGTGAGTGACATTATTTTGTCACACAGGTCACATTTTTTTAAACCATTGGATGCCATTGGAAAAAGGGGGTCCGAGGCCTTCAGCTGAAAAAGGGTGCAAACACCGGTTGAGAAGACCCCGATGAAAAACTAAGAAAAAATGAACAGACAAACCCAAGGAGTGACACCAAGGTGAGCTGGCTCGGGGCTGGAAGAAACCGATACACAAACCGGACAAAACTTGAAAATTAAAACCAGACTTTTTCCAGGGAAAATTGGACAGCGTCTGAAGGGCTCTACAGATAAAAGGAGACTGAGGCAATATGGCACCCTTGGGTGGTAAGAGGACCACGCATACGTGATGCATTTCCCAAAGGCTTTCTTTAAACTGGGGAGATGCTTCCACGCAGGCTCCATCAGCGCCGATGTCACCCATATGTGAGGACTGACTTCCTTCTTGTTCCCGGAGAAACTACACTTTCCAAAGCATATAAACAGAAATTGGTCCAGAGGGTGTCTTAAAATGGTCAGTGGTCTTTGTCAAAAGCTTATGAGGACGGACTTAATGATCTAAATATGTATACTTTGGAAGAAATGTGAGAGAGTGGGGGAGGTATGATAGACACATTTAAATACCTTCATGGTGTGCAATGTACAGGAAGTTGGCCTCTTTCAGGTGAAAGGGAGCTCTGGAACAAGGGGTCTTGGGATGGGGGTGAAAGGGGACAGACTCAGGCTTAACCTAGTGAAATATTTCTTATGGTGGATGGATACATGGAACAGTTTCCCAGTGAAGGTAATGGAGATGAGGTTGATATCTGTATTCAAAAAAGCATGTGCCACACACAGGGAAAGCAAGGGAATCTTGTAAATGGGAATCTGGATAGGAGGTATGGTCCTTTATCTGCCATCATTTTCTATATGTTTCTACATGAATGTGCATGGTCTTTCTTCCTAAGCAGACAGTTTGAAAATTGCCTCGTAATGTATTAGTTTGTCCCACAACCAATGGAAAGGCAGTTTAGACAATGAATTGGCAATATCAAAAAGAAGGTGTGAGACTCTCAAACTAAAATTGGGGAGCATAAGAAAAAAAGTTAAAAAGAAACAATCTGGTGGAAGGTAAAATCCTTCTTCCTGCTGCAATATCACATTCCATGCATGATACTCGATTTCCCCTTGCTTCCTTCCCATTATGGTTTAAGTACAATTAAACATCAGTAGGAAGGTTTATTATGAAAAAAAACAGAGAAAAATACAAAATAGAATATATAGAATATGTCCGAGTACATTGAGGTGGTAGAAGTAAGAACTGTATCAGAATTAAAGAAAGCATAGGATGGGCAGAACCAAGGATCTCTGAGAGAGAGGAAGGGATTTTAGACATTATCAACCACCACTGCTGGGAGACTGCTCCATGCATCCATCACCCTTTCCACCTTCCTCCTATGCCCCCCTCCCCCCCTTTCCAAAGCTTCCTTTAAATTAAAAGAGGCCTACTTCCTGTGCATTTATACCAAGAGATATTTAAATTTCTCAATTATATCTCCCCTTTCCTGCCTCCATCCAAAGTATACATATTGAGATCTTTAACCCTATCTCCATATGCCTTATGTTGAAGACCACTAGACATTATAGGAGCCGTTCTCTGGACCAACTCCATTCTGTTTATATTCTTTAGAAAGTGCGGCCTCCAGAACTATACATAGTACTCAAAATGAGATCTCACTAGAGACTTATTCAAAGGCACTATCACCTCCTTCTTCCTGAAAGACATTCATCTCCCTATGTACACAAGCATCCTTCTGGCTTTTGCTGTTACCTTTTCTATTGGTTTGGCCACTTTAAAATCATCCAATACGATGACCTCCAGATCCTTCTCTTCTTTCATGCACTGAAGTACTTTATCCCCTATACTGCACTGCTCCCTTGGTTATTTGCAGCCCAAATACATGACCGTATATTTTTTTAGCATTAAATCTCAACTGCCAAATTCTCAACCAGTTTTCAGGCTTTGCTAGACCCCTCCTCACGTTATCCACATCTTCCAGGTTGTCTACCCTGTTCCAGACTTTAGAATCACCTGCAAAGGGACAAACCTTTTCTGAAAGAGCTTCTGCAATATCGCTTACAAAAATGTTAGAAAGAACAAGACCAAGGACTGATCCCTTTGACACACCACTGGTAATGAGGTAGAAATCCAGTCAGAGCTGAGAGCTGGAAGGGTTAAGTGAAAAGGATACACCCCTCTTGGTGAAGTCATACCCTGGTACATGCTTGTCCCTCCCCTATTCCTTTGTCCTGCTGCTCTCTCTGCTTGCTAGAGAGAACTTCTCTTCCTCTGCTTTGCTAGAGATAAGAGTGCAGTAGGCTTTCTCCAATCGGGACTACACTGTAATAAAGTGACCAATCATGAAGAAATGCTGTAATAACCTGATAAGAAGTCTATATAATCTCTCTGAGCCCTCTGGTGGAGGCCCAGAATTTGGAAAAACTATTTTCTCTGGGTCTGTGCACATTAAACCATTGTGTCCTTCTAAGACTCCTTGGGTGTTTCTTTCTTCACTCGTTTATCTGCTACATTTTTGGTTTCCTGACCCGGCTGAGACAGCGAGATAAGAAAGAAAAGGTTATCTTGCTACCTCTAGGTTCAATCGGTTTGAGCCGGGCTGTGGCGAATGCAGGGGGGAATACAAGGCGCCACCAGACCAGTTGTTCTGGAAAGTATTGCTTCCTGATTCGCCTCTGCTGCTGGTTTTCTCCAACAGACACCTACGAACCCGCTCTGGGATCAAGGAAACAACCCATTCAACTCCAGGGGACATCTGAGTGGGGTAAGTGATAACGGGGGTCTGTCTCTATCTGCAGTTCAGAAAAATCAGTCCTTCCTACGGGGAGAAGGAGAGCTTGATCACCTCTCGAGGGAATCGTCCTAGTACCCTGAGCTGAGCTGAGCTGGGGGAAAACGTATTCCTAATAGACTGTTTTCTAGGGAATTGGGAGGCTGTCTATATGTTGGTCTGTGCTTGATTTATGTGTTTGGCACAAGCAGAGGCTTGTGCAGTGAGCATAGACTCCTGATTAGTGCAGTTCCTGGCCAGGCGACCGTGCCCAGGTTGGGGAAAAATGGCAAAAGCGCCATTTTGTTAGGGTGCGGTGAAAGCGTCATTTTCTTAGTTACCCTTCCTGAGACTAGAGCAGCTGGATTCCTGGCTGTCTGCATTCCTTTCCCTCTGTGTTTTCAAAGCCTGGAAGAAAGTTATGGGGGGATCAAAGATGAAATGCAGCCCCTTAGAGTGTATGGTAAAGCATTTCAGGAAGGGATTCTCTGCAGATTATGGAGTTCGTATGACTCCATCCTTGTTAAAGAAATATTGTGAGCATGAGTGGCTAGCTTTAATACTGATTGGCCCCGAGAAGGAACCTTTGATTATGACTTGGTTAGCCGAGTGCACCAAGTTGTGGTAGCTAAACATCCTGATCAATTCCCTTATATTGATTCCTGGCTGGATGTTTGTTGGCAGAGACCTAAATGGCTCAGAAGATGTCATGAGGAAAACTGCCGCATATTTTTGTCTTGTAGCCCACAGGAAATGCAGCCTAAATTAAAATCACAATTGTCCGTTTTAGTACAGGAGCCAGAGACAGAAGAATTCCCCCCTTTCCCTCCTCCCAGGCAGATTTCTGTGACTTCAGCTAGGTCGGCAGTCTCAGCAGGGAATTCGGCTAGTTCCCCCCGCCCCTCTCAACAGATACCACATTCTCTGAAAGTCAGAAGAGCAGTGAGGGAAGCATACAAATGCCAATTTCAGATACAGACCTGCCCAGCACTTCAGAAAGTTCCCTGAGTCCCAGATCTGAAGAATGTCAGTTCCACGTTCGTACACCCTCCCCCCCCACATACTAGAGCACTGCGACCTCATTTGGGGGCCCCAGCGAGAAGCGCTGAGAGACTTTCCTGACCTAAAACCCCACTGGGCGGCAAACAGTGATGCAGGCCGCCGTGCTCTGAATTGTTATCATCGGGGTCTCCTTGAAGGCTTTAAAAGGGGGGCCAGAAAGCGATGAATGTAGGGAAAATATCTGAGGTACTGCAAACCCCTGATGAGAGCCCTGGCCAGTTTTATGAAAGACTCTACATTCAAAGGAAACTTCAGAAGCTTGAGGGCTTTGCTGGAATGAATATAACCCAGCGGATGGAAGTTGCTATGAAAGTATTTGTGAACAGAGATCAGGAGATGAAGCGTGAGTGTGAACGAAAGATGAAAAAGAAAGCTGATATGTTAGCAGCAGCACTAGTCGAGAAAAGACAAGGAAAGTTGACATGGGAACCAAGAAGCCGAGGCCGGGGTAGAGGAACCCGGCGAAGATCATTGGAGTAAGGACTATTGGAACGAGATCAATGTGCCTATTGCAGAGAAATGGGTCACTGAAAAAGAGAAGAAAAAACAAATGTTCCAATTGTGTCAGGCAATATTCCCTGCCCCGAAGAGATGTTGAGGGCATTCATAAACATCTCCAGCAACTACTTAAGTCTGGACTCCTGAAAACCATGCCAATCACCTTGGAATACCCCTTTGCTGCCAGTTAAAAAAACAGGTACTGATGATTACCGACCTGTGCAGGACCTACAGAAGGTCAATGAAGCTGTTGTTACATTCACCCTGTTGTGCCAAACCCCTACAATTTACTGAGTTTGATTCCTGCACAAGCAACCTGCTTCACTGTTCTGGACTTAAAGGATGCCTTTTTCTGCTTGAGATTGGCCACTCCTAGCCAGCCACTGTTTGCATTTGAATGGGAAGACCCTATTACTGGCAGTAAGGGTCAGTTGACATGGACACGGTTACCCCAAGGATTCAAAAACTCCTCCATGCTGTTCGGGGATGCACTTAGTCAAGATTTGCGTCAGTTCCAGTCTTGCCCTTCTCAACGCGTGTTGCTACAATACGTGGATGATTTACTCATTGCTGCTGTTTCCCGGGAAGAATGTCTAACCGCTACTTCAGAACTTCTACACCTACTTTGGATGTCTGGCTATCGGGTGTCCCGAAGTAAGGCACAATTGTGCCAGACTGAAGTCAGATACTTGGAATTCCATGTTGCCCAAGGCCTTCGAAGATTGGGCTCTGAGCGGAGGGAGGCTGTTTGTTCTATTCCTGAGCCACAAAATCGCAGGCAGTTAAGAGGCTTCTTAGGGGCTGACGGTTTTTGTCGAATCTGGATACCCAACTATGCAGTGTTGGCCAAGCCCCTGTATGCAGCTACAACGGGGGGAGAACGAGATCCTTTCGACTGGGGCCTGGACCAAAAGGAGGCCTTTCAGAATATGAAGAAGGCTTTGCTATCAGCCCCCAGTCTAGGACTGCCCGACATGGAAAAACCATTCCATCTGTACGTCCATGAAGAAAGGGGGATGGCAGTTGGTGTCCTCACTCAGAGCCTAGGTTCCTGGCAATGACTGGTGGCTTATCTGTCCAAACAGCTGGATCAACTAGCAAGAGGGTGGCCTTCTTGTCTCTGCGCAGTAGCAGCAACAGCTCTCTTGGCAACAGAGGCTGATAAATTGTCCCTTGGGCCAGAACTGTATGTTAAAGTGCCGCATGCAGTACTGACCCTGATGGAGTACAAAGGCAATTATTGGTTTACCAACGAGCAGATGACAAAGTGCCAGAGCATGCTGTGTGTGAATCCTCGGGTTCACTTGGAGATAGTGAAAAACACTCAATCCTGCTACTCTACTCTCTGTAGCACCTGGGCTACCTGAACATGATTGTATCCAGGTTATGGATGAAGTGTATTCCAGCCGCCCAGATCTGAAGGATGTACCGCTGGCTTCTGATGTTCAGTACTTTACCGATGGCAGCAGTCTCGTGGAAGATGGACAGCGGAAGGCTGGATATGCTGTGGTCACTCTGGGGGTTGTTGTGGAGGCTGAGCCCTTACCCCTAGGAACATCTGCCCAGAAAGCTGAACTCATTGCCCTTACTCGAGCCCTCCAGTTAGCTGCAGGTCTGAAGGCAAACATTTTCACTGATTCTAAGTATGCATTCACTACACTCCATACCCATGGGGCCCTCTATAGAGAGAAGAGGCTCATAAATTCAAGCAGGAAATCTATAAAGTATGGGAGGGAGATTTTGGAGTTACTAGAGGCTGTGTGGGCACCAGAAGCGGTGGCTGTTGTTCCCTGCAAGGCACACCAAGAAGGAGACACTCTGGTCATCCAGGGTAACCGCAGGGCAGATAGGGGAGGCCAAGTTAGCAGCCAAGCAAGGAACAGTCCCAGTAAGTGTTCAAGCCCCCCTGTTTCCAATTCCTATGTCAGGGTGGGACCCACGTTATACCAGGAAAGAGATGGATTTCCTCACTCAGGAAGGGGCTACTGTCACTATTGCTGGGTGGTTGCGGTTACTGGGAGATCCACCCCGATATGTTATCCCTGAGAGTTTAGAACCTGCATTTGTCCGACGATTTCATGAGACCACCCACTTAGGCAAGACCTCCATGCACACCATTCTACAGTCTTATTTCTATGTCCCACATCTGTCTGCCTTAACGGCAGCTGCAGCACGTCGCTGTCCCCAATGTTCCAGGAATAACCCCTGCCAAGGGCCTCTACCCCCAGTTTCCATACAGGCGGTTGGTGCTGCCCCTATGGAGACTATTGTAGTTGATTTCACTGAGTTACCCCGAGTAAGGGGTTATTGATATCTGCTGGTGATAGTGTGTACATTTTCAGGATGGGTTAAGGCCTACCCCTGTAGAACAGAGATAGCCCGAGAAGTTACAAGGGCCCTGTTGAAAGAGATCATTTCTAGGTTTGGCCTTCCCCTTACTATAGGGTCAGATAATGGCCTTGCATTTGTTGCTTAGTGCCTTCAGGACCTTTCTAAGGCACTCCAGATCACCTGGAAACTTCACACTGCTTACCGCCCACAGAGTTCGGGAAAGGTGGAAAGGATGAACCAAACTCTGAAGCTCCAGTTGTCTAAACTCTGTCAGGAAGCTCATCTTAAGTGGGATCAGGCTTTGCCGATGGCCCTTCTCCGGGTCTGGTCCTCCCCAACTCGGACCTTGGGAATATCCCCTTATGAAGTACTGTATGGTCGACCACCACCTATTGTTTAGGGCCTTAAGGGAGACCTAGAGCAGATAGGTAATGAACTTACGAGACAACACCTACTGGCATTGGGATCTGTTTTTCAGTCTTTGAACAGGTGGATATAAGAGCGACTGCCTATCTCTTTGTCAGAGCCGCTCCATCCCCACCAGCCGGGAGATCGTGTGTGGATTAAGGAATGGAAACGTGAACCACTGTGCCCTACCTGGAGAGGTCCTTACACAGTTATCCTAGCCACACCGACTGCAGTCAAGGTCGCAGAGGTTACCCCATGAATTCATCATACTCGTCTTAAGAAAGCTGCTCCTGACTTGGATGATAAGTGGACAGCGCACGAACATTCTCAGGATTCCTTACGCCTCACGCTGCGGAGAAACAGGGAATCGGCAGACGACAGAGCCCTGCGCTAGCCGCATAGCGGAAGCCGGCTAGTCTACGCACAGCAGAAACTTGAGGAGTCATCTTCAGATACTGTTAGTGGGGCATAAGCTCCATGGTCGGTATGCACCTGCTCATGCTGACTTTTGTTCTGACATTCATGTGGGGCCTTTCCTTGTTGGCCTCAGGAACTATAAATGTAGTAACACTACTTGCTGGGACTGCTTTGAATACTTCAGACTTTTGTGTATGCAGCTTATCGCAGCCTGGAGTTTTTGATCAACATGCCTTATTGCTGTACCCACTACTTTGTGTGAAATGCAAACCTTTACTGTAATGCATAATCTGAACTGCAAACAGCCAAAGCTAACCTTTTCTACATTTTTCTACTTCATTGGTGTTACTCGTCCTACCTCAGCCTATTTTAACAAGGCCCCTTTCTCCTTGCAGGTTGTCTCCACGCTTAAAGCTACAGATTGCTTTATTTTTGTAAATGCAACTGAAGGGTTTTTTTTATGTATCTAACACTGTATTATCATGTAAGTCTATTACGAAGGTATCTTATGCTTACTCAGAAATGTATCTTCCCTTAGGATGGTTTTTGTTATGTGGTAAAACTGCTTACACTTATGTTCCCATAAACGCTACTGGAGGTCCTTGCACTTTTGGCAGACTTACTACTGCTGCTTTCTCTCATACCCCTAGTAAGGTTAGTTCCCACTCACGCTATCCTCGATCAAAACCTATGCCCCCTACCTGTAACTCCAATGTGGAACCTTATAGTGATCAGACAGCGCTGGGACTGGCAATATCCATTGTAGGAGCACCTGGGTTAGCTTTACACAATGCAATGGAAGTAACCTGTATTGCTTGTTCCTTGGCCAAATCCATTAATCTTACCTCAACCATCCTAGCCTCTATGAATCATGAGATGTCTGGTCTGCGGAGGGCGATTCTGCAGAATAGGATGACCATTGATTTTCTGCTCCTACGGTTAAATCATGGCTGCGAGGAGTTTGAGGGTATGTGTTGGTTTAATCTCACTGATGAGAGTGTTTCCATTGAATGCTCTATTCAAGACCTACGTGATCTAGCTAATCATATCACCGCCCCTTCTATAGGTGCCGGGTGGTTTGCAGAATGGTTCAATTGGTTAGGTGGACTTAAAACCCTAGTGGTAGGGGTTCTCCTTATTCTCCTGCTATGTGTCATCCTGCCATGCTGTATCCCTATCCTTATCCGATTTATTACCTCCACCATTGAGACCATGGTGGAGTGGAAAACTGCTGCCCATGTGATGGCAGTATGCAAATACAAATCCCTTCCACAGTCAGATCAACTGCTATGAGGAAAAATTGGCCTCCTTCACTACAAGGCAAATTTTCCCCTTAAAAAAAGTGGGGAATGACGTAGAAATCCAGGCAGGGCTGAGAGCTGGAAGGGTTAAGTGAAAAGGATACACCTCTCTTGGTGAAGTCATACTCTGGTACATGCTTGTCCCTCCCTATTCCTTTGTCCTGCTGCTCTCTCTGCTTGCTAGAGAGAACTTCTCTTCCTCTGCTTTGCTAGAGATAAGAATGCAGTAGGCTTTCTCCAATCGGGACTACACTGTAATAAAGTGACCAATCATGAAGAAATGCTGTAATAACCTGATAAGAAGTCTATATAATCTCTCTGAGCCCTCTGGTGGAGGCCCAGAATTTGGAAAAACTATTTTCTCTGGTCTGTGCACATTAAACTGTTGTTTCCTTCTAAGACTCCTTAGGTGTTTCTTTCTTCACTCGTTTATCGCTACAGTAACACCCCTATTTTCAGAATGAATTCCATTTACCACTATCTTCTATCATCTCCGACTCAGTTTCTTACCCATTCAGCCACCTTAGGGTCCATCCTTTAAGGTAAACATTAATACGTTGGTCACATCAGACTTACTTAATGAACCACCCCTGTAACGGCCTCTTCCTCAGGTTGTCTCCTATTTTTATTGTAAGCACTTTGGGGAAAGGGCTTCCTTTACCTTTATGGCTTATGTCAATCATTGTATCCCACAACTGATGCTTGCTTTGCGTAGTTGTGAATACACTGGCAACAATATTCTAAAATAAATTAACAATGCCAGCTTATTACATGTGTACCTGGCAGTTGTTTATTTTATCTGCTGTTGATGAAGGAATGCGGAATTCCTCTGCGCTGTTCTTTTTCATTAGCATGTTTCTGGATGTAACTGCAACTATACAGAGTTTCCAAACCCACTTCTCAAGGCCGCTCTCTTTGCTTATCAGTTTACAGGCTTAGAGCCTGTGCAGTCAGTGAGCAGATAAAGACTGCTCTGTGCTTATTTCCCTATTTCTCTGGCAAGACTTGGGGCAGTGAAAAGGTGAAACAAGGTCAAGAAACGGCATATACAGTACAAGGTCAACATGTTCATTGTTCAAACATTTTTTAGCAGGAGTAGCACATAGTAAACAAAGGTTGAAGAGGGTGCCTGCATGGTCATGGAAGGGTTCTGCTGACATTCATGATCTTACCGCAGGAACCCAAAATACCAATACTAGACTGCTCTTGAGGGCACCCCATCTATTCTTATTTATTGGGGCCAGCAGGAAAGGCAATAGGAAAGTTGGCTAAGGACACAGGCAGAAGAGAAAATGCCATAGTTTATGTGTACAAACGTAAGACCCGATGCAGAAAATCTGCGCTATGCTTTAATGCCGCAGTTTGCTGGTGATTTTCTCACATTAATCATGTTCTCCAAAGCAGAAAGCAAGCTAGCGTGAAAAACTGCCAACAAAAACACTGTGCTAAAACACAGTCCAGTGGGCATGCTAACAGCATACAAAATCGTAAATTTTTAATCACGCCTGATGTAATAAACTGTGCTGAAACTTAGCACAGTTTTTTTACTTTTATTTTAATGCTAGATCTTTACACTTGCTTCCAGAACCAGAGTCTGCCACCCTCAAGCTGAGGCAATAAATATTCTGGTGGCCCCTAGCCCCCATGCCCTGGTGGTATAGTAGCTCCTAGCCCTCATCTTCCCAAACCCTCCTCTTAAGTTGTAACCTCCCTGGGAACTTAAGTCAAAAGCAGGAGTGACACCCACATGATCCCACTCCAGCACCACCATCTTAAAACATGGCAGTGCCAAGCCTCACATGGTACATCCTGGGATGCACCAGGCAGGATCAGACTGCCATATAAGGCAAAAATTACCTTATATGACAGAATGCCCCCCCCCCCAGGGTGCATCCTGGGACAGCTGATTCTGGGTTGTGTGTCCCAGGATGCACCTTGGGGGGGGGGTCACTCTGCCATATAAGGATGTTTTTGCCTTATATGACAGTCCAACCCCACCCGGTACATCCCAGGATGCCACCATTTTTCAAGATGGTGATGTGGGAAAGGGGTGTGGGCATCACTCCTGCCCCTGGCTTTTAAGATACCGGGGGGGGGGGGGCAGTTACAACTTCCCAAGAGGGTTCGAGGGTCTGGAGGCTAGGGGCCACTAAGCTACCAGGGTATTTTATTGTTTCAGGGAGGCCATGATGGGGGGGGTGGGGGAGAGATCAGAGGGGGAGGAAAAGTGAAGGAAAAACCTTTGTTCTTGCTGGTTGTGCTATTTATTATACTAGAATTATCTTGCATCAAATTAAGGGGCTTGTTTACGATCGCGAATCGCTACCGCGGCTTTGTAAACAAGCCCCTAAATATCAAAATGTGATAACTGTGTTGCCTTAATCCTAAGGCAGACTACTTGGAAGATTAGAGCTTGTAAAGGAAGTGCTTAAAATCCCAAACTTAGAATCTATGGAATATCTAGGATGCGATCAAGAGGAAGAAGGGAGCTTAGAGACATTGGTTTTGACAGTCTGGATTTGTTAGTATTTTTGGAAACAGCACAAGCTAATGTAGCATCTAGAGCCACTCTAGTGGTATATGTATACTCTAGTTTAATTTCCAAGAAGGCAATTAAAAATAAGGCAATTTCCATGTTTTGGTCTTTCTTTTCCTGGATGGCCAGATTAACACAGATGAAAAGGAAGAACTTTTTGTCTTTAAAAGTTCATGAGGTTGGATTACTAAGTCACTTTAGCTGTTAATGTACAGATAACGCAGTGCGCTGGGCAAGCACTATTAGCTAATGTGGGACAAATGCAGATAGCACAGTGTTTTGCAGATAGCATAGTGATTTTCTGTGCTGTTTGCAGACTGCGTAAGCTGCACGAGAAAGTGGTGTGGGTGTGTCTGCAATGCACGGTTACTGTGAGCATTGACAGCACATTATAACTGCATGCTTTGCAGACGTTGCGGATACTACTAATGCCACTGCAATAGGTGGCGTTAGCTGCATCCACATTGCTGCCGTGCTGCGTTCTCTTCATTTCCGATGTGATATCTGCTGGGGAAGACCTGTGCGGCTTTTGCAGCTAATGTGGCTCTATTTGCACCAACATGCTACCTCCGTAAGATGGAAAAAGCCTGACGCGGCTTAGTAAACCGACCTCTGTGTCTTAAATATTGGTGGGGCGTTTTTTTCTAAATTTACACATGAGGGAAATAGATATGCTTTTTATGACCCAAAGCTAGTGGAATTGTTTCATCAGGATAAGTAATGTTGCCTTTATTTGTATAAGTTTATGAAAAGTGGCTAGGGTGGTTAATGGGATCATTGTTCTTTGAGATAATTAGCAGTGACTTACTTTGTATATTTGTCCTATGATATTTCCTTGGTTTAGATCAGATTCCCCAGTGAGGTGGGCTTTTTGAGAGTGAAAGTTTATATTTTCCATTATTTTGAATGAGAATTTTTTCTCTTTTCTTTCCTTTTCTGTACATCCCTCTCATTACATGGTAATTGTGGGGTTTGAAATGTTGTAAAAATAAAATAAAATAGCTGGGAAGTAATGATTACAAATGCTTGTATTTTAAGTAATACAATTCCATATTTGCAAGCTCTAATATTCAAAGAGGATTTAGATATTGTTGCTATTACAGAGACATGATTCAATGAGTCCCATGAATGGGATATGGTCATATTGGGTTATAATCTGCTTTGGAGGGATAGAGATGGCCGGAAAATGGGAGGAGTAGCAGTATAGGTCAAGAATAATATCAAAGCAACTGAAATGCAGGGGGTGTGAGGACATGAGGAAGCATTGTAGACCATTTTGGAAAGAGATGGCACTTACTTCCACACCAGTGTTGTCTCAGACCCCCATCTCATACAAAGGAACTGGATAAAGATCGGGTGATAGATATCCTTAAATTGGGAATGAAGGTGGAGGTGCTGTTGCTAGTTGATTTCAACCTCCTGATGTGAACTGGAGCATCCCATCTGCAGAATCGGAAAGAAGTAGAGCAATCCTGGATGCCTTTAAAGGTGCCTTAGTCAAGCAAATGGTGATGGAACCCAGAAGGAAAGTGATGATGCTGGATCTAGTACTCACAAATGGAGATCGTGTATCTAATGTCGAAACAGGATTTCACCTGGGCGGACGTAATCATCATATGGCATGGTTTGATCTAAAAGCTAAACCAGTATCTAGACATAGCATGCTCAAAGTATTGGACTTCAAACCTGCTGACTTTAGTAAAATGGGACAATACTCGAGGGAAGCTGTCAGGGTGGGAGGAGATAAGGGAAGTGGAGATACAGGGAGCAAACTGAGAGGAGCTATAAAAAGGGCCACAGATCTTTATGTCAAGAAGATAAATAGAAAGAAAAGGAAAGGAAAGGAAAATCTTTATTGTTCTCCAAGGAGGAGGCTGACAAACCGAGAGTTAAAAGGCTAATATTTGCAAAGTACAAAACATTGTTTGTTGTAACTAAGGGCTCCCTATCCCTATGAAAGCACAATTAGCACTAGTCCTTTAACCCTTTGAAGGCCTACTTTAAATTTTTAATCCACATTCTGCAGCCGGGTTAATTTTTGCATATTTCAGGAAAATTGTACTTGTCTTATTCAATATGTTCTAATAGTGATTTTCCTTCTGCTATGGTCATGTATTATATACCATTTGATAGGAATATTTAATCAGAATTTTGGATCTCGAGAGTTTTGGGCTCGGCCTGGAAAGGGTTAAGAATGAGTGACAGGTATTCTCCATGGACAAGCAGGATATGTCAGCCACACCAGGTGACGTCCTTCTGACGGTGCCACAGATGGAAGTGATCTCCTAGAGCTCAGAAAGGCTTGTCAAGGTGCCTCTCCTCAGAGCCTGCACCTACCCACCTCAGTCTCTTTTCTTCCGCCTTGCCAGAAGGATGGAAATTTCAGCTCTCCTCAAAAACAATAAATAAATAAATATATATATATATATATATATATATATATATATTTAAAGAGACGAAGAATCGAAGAAGAAAAGAACATCAGAGATCAAGATCCTGAAGAATGAGTTCCAAACCTGGGTTCAAGAAGTGGTACTAAGAAGATGAATTCTACTTATGCTCAGACTGTTGCAATTGGTGCCTCGGGTTGTCCACCATGTGGAGTACTGCCCTCACCGTGCCAACATGTTCCCCCATGCACGGAGATCCCGCAGCCATACCTTGCAGGATTTTCTCACATCCACCGGTATGGAGCTGGATCGGGGCTCTTCTGTCTGTCACCACATGGCAAGAAGAAGAAGACTGCTGGCAAGATCGCATCAGCAGACTCTCCCGTAGCACGGGATGTGCCCAAGATGACCTCCATCCCCTGCCCGGATGTGAGCACAGCTCAAATTCTGCCTCTGTAGATCACCATTGGGCCTGACTGCCCTTGGATCTGGTGGCTAACAGTGGCTCTGCCTCCCACAGTGATCATACCTATAATCAGCACCCAGCCAGCTCTGCAGGAGCAATCCCCGCCCCCCTGCGCCATGATTGGTTGATGCCAAGATTCAAACTGCACTGAGGATAACTGCCCTCATTGGCGACGGCTCCACCTCCATGGTGCCAAAACTCTACACTTGGACTGCTCCTTCAGCTCTGGAGGAGACAGGAGCCCTCCCGCATGGCACAGAAGGAGCAGGAGCAGTTTTAAAAACATCCATCAGTACTGGGGCTCCCAAACCAGGCAGAAATGACACAAAGCACAATAGCAGCAGCAGCAGCTATAGCTCTGATCACAGAGGTGCCAGATAGACCAGGAAACTGCCATCTTCCAACTCCAGCAGTTCTCTCTCGACCAGCCCCCCTCGCAAGCACTTCTGCAGCAATGCTAAGCTCAGGCAGTGGAGTTCACCCCAGACCACTGCACCCTTGCAGTCAATTGTGCCACTGCCTGCGGATGTCCTAGGTCTCCTAGCATGCTTCCTGGAGCAAATCTCGCAGCAGCAGACTACCACCTACACAGCGCCCCCTTCCATATGTTCCCCAAACAGACAACAACATTACCACCATGCTTCTTGCTGGCAAACTTGGCATCAAACAGTGAAGGGGAGGAGGTAGCCACCCTTGGCTTGATGTTAGAATTAACACTTTCCACAGAGTGTCACAACGCCCCCCTGGTGGCACGGGGATGTCACAGCAGGTAGGGTGGACACAAAAATATTTTATGGTGGAGTTTAGCTCAAAGACAGGGCCCAGATTTTTATAGTCCTGGTAGCTTTCTGGGTAACCAAAGCTCCAAAGAATATAACAGTCCGAGTGTAGGGAGAATAAAGGCTTTTATTTCCCGTATTGCAAATAGGTTCAATAGCTCAGAATTTACATCAACACAAAAATGTCCTTGCTTCAGGTTGAAAGAAAAAGAAACATGAACTGAGTTAGACCTGTTAACTTCACAGCAGTACTATAAGAAACACAGATTAAAACCTTCCCCCAGACCACAGCTCTACTCCTCGGCTAAGGGCTCAAAGCTTTCTGCCAGGCAATAGCTGCAATCCATCTCGGGGTCTGAAAGGTCATCCGAGAATTCCACCTGCATTGGTTCACAGTCAGGAATATCTAGTGGCTCACATTCAGGCTCTTTATACAATGTTTGTACGATGTCCCAATGCGCTGCATCCAAAGGCAAGCCTTGGTTTTGTACACCTCTAGAGTGAGAACAGTTTCTCTTGCCTACTGCTCTTTTATTAGAGAGTTTCCTGTTTGGCACAGGTTTGTATTTTGTAGCACCAATAGTTCTAGAAGGACAGCATTCCTCTAGGCCCTGCTCCTCCTGCGTCACAGCATTCATAAAATCACAATCAGTAAAATAGTGATTACCTTTCCTTTTGGGTTTATCACGGCCAAGTGAGGTTTGATGCTTGTTCCTGCTGTGGTTTGGCTTCTCTGACACCAAGGTAGGCCTCCAGTTCTCTGGCCGGCCTTCTGCTGGGGTTAAACCACACTTGCACCACAGCTTCTTTCTCTCTGGGCCAGGAATATTACCTTTCAAAGTAACTCTTTCACCTCCTTCTTGGTTACTCCTCGTTGTGTCTTTCAAAGGTTGCTGGCCTCTGCCAGACTCAGGTCCAGGACTCTCTGGCACAGTCCTTCTCCTTCCAGGGTTAGCTTCTTCTTTGTATCTTTCCCACTTGGAAAGTGTATCCTCTCCCCTCTTGGGATATTTGAAGCGGATTCCTTCACCTGGTTCTTTGAGTCTGCTGGGCCGGTTCCTTCTGTCAGGACTCCTATTCCCTGGTCCTTCTCTCCTTCCAGGAAAGCTCTCCTTTCTCCTTCCAGGGTTAGCTTCCTTTCTGTATCCCTCGTGTCTCCTGTGTCTGGGCTTTTAAAAGGAATTCTTCCCTTTCTGGATTGGGTGCAGGCCGGTATTGCATCATTGGCTCTGGGGTGTGGCTCCTCAGTCCTCCAGAGGTCCCTCTTGCTCCCCCTATATGGCTCCTCGCGATGCTGCAGCCGGTGTCTGCCTCTTTTTTTCTAAGTTAAAAGCATTTTCTTCTGTCTGCAGAGGGTCTGCAGTACCACACTCACTGGCAATGGGCTTAGCTGAAATACTTCTTAATGGGATGGCCCACGGGAACCGGGTGGCCTGGTCGATGATTACCAGGATATATTGAAATTCCCTGGGTGTTTTAACCAGGGGCCCTACTATGTCCATGGCCAATCTTCTTACTGGGTCTGCAATCACTGGCATCGGTACTAATGGCACGGCGGGAGGTTTTCGGGTAGTCACCCTTTGGCACGTCGGGCAGGACTCGCAGAATCGAGTGGTCTCCCGAAATACCCCTGGCCAATAGAATCTAGCCAGAATCTGATCTAGCGTACCCTGTGCTCCCTTATGACCCCCTACGGGATGGTCATGGGCCAGTCGTAGAATCAATTATTTAAACGTGTTCGGTATCACTAGCTGTTTCCGTAGTACCCCAGTTCGTGGATCTTTGCTCTCTCGATAGAGCAGGTCATCCTCCATACAGAATCTGGGGTAGGAATCCCTTTTGTCTCGTGCCTGCTCAAAGGCATGAGTTAGTACCGGGTCCGCTTTTTGCTCTCTCTTGAAGGAGGGAAACTTCTCCATCAATTCGGCCGGTACCCAGGGCATTCCTCTTCCTGCTTCCAATTCTGCCCGTCCCTGAGAGCGACATCTTCGTTCCCGCCTTTGCTCCGCTTTCGGCTTTCGCTCTTTCCGCACGGGATCTCCAATCAGGTCCTCGTGCGAGGGAAGGGTTCCCAAAGAATTATCTCCGGAGCACGAGGGCTGTTCATCATCCTGGGTATGGGATCTTGTGGAAACTAGAGCCTTTTTTAGAGGCTCACTCTTCTTTGAGCTGTTTGGCTGTACGTTGGAGTGATCGGCCGGCTTAGACTGTGACTCCGGGTTATCCACAGACTCATGCCAACTACAGGTGGAATGTGGGATTATTGGTGGAGATAAGCCCTCTTTAAGGCTCCTCCGGAACTGCGGCCAGTCGCGACCCAATACTAATTCTTGGGGCAATTTCGGCACGACTGCTACCAGCATTTCTTTCTTTATTCCCAAGCCTTTGACCCATAGCCTATAGAGAGGATAGCTTGTGGCTGCCCCGTGAATACATTTTATCTTAACACGGCCTTCTGGATATTCAGGAACTGATCCTTCCCTGGCCTCTGATCACAGACCATAACTTTTGGGACATCATCGTTTGATCAGCGCCTGAATCCAGAAGTGCCCTTACATCCACTCCATGTATTTGTACAGTTAACACAAATCCTTCTCGGACTGTCTTTGGGGCCTCCCCCACAAGAGCAGTGCGAGCATAACAATCATTCCTTAAATGTCCCATTTTACCACAGGAAAAACAGCGCTTAACCTTTTCCCTATCTGGAGGGTTATTAATTCTTACATTGCCATATACTGGTCGGGAAGGGCTCCCTACTTTCCGGGCTTCCATACCTATTGCTGATTTGGGGTTACCCATCCTATGTTGGGTGACTTTTTCAGCCTCTAGGTACCTCTCGGTAAGGGTTATTGCCTCTGTAGTGGTACAGCAATTTTGTAACATTAGGTAGTTCTGTACCCTACTGGGCACCGCTGTCATGTATTGTGTCGTGAAGTGCAAGGTTCAGAACCAAGGGAGGCAGAGGATTCACTGCAAAGTGAAACCAGAACTGTCAGTGCTGAAACAAGCATGGAGGGTTGGCATGGAAACCCTAAACAAAGAACGTCACAGAGTGTTAGGGAACGCCCATCCCCTGAGCTAGCTCCTGCCTCATCAGGGAAGTGGGAACACCTGGTGGGAGGTGTGGCTCAGCACAACGGAGAAAGAAACTTAGATAAAAAGCCTTTAGTTAAATATAGGACAGAGAAGGGGAAGGAGAAAGAGACGGACATAGTCTCAGATACGGAGACAGAAGGAAAAGGCAGCACAGCAAGCGTGGAGAAAGCTGAAAGAAGGAGAAAACCAGAGAAAGATAGATACTCCGAGGGCAGCCAAGGTCTGTGGCTGAGAGAAGGGAAAAGGGAAAGAAATCCCAATTCCACTCGGAGGAACTTCTCAGAGGAAGAGAGCTGGGGAAGATATTCAAGTCCAGTTCCCAGGAAGCAGTGCTCAACTACAAAAAGCACTGGGGATTTTTACTATCCAAAAAGCAGAGACGTTTATTCTGGGAACCAGAAAAGACAACCACGCTGTGCTCACAACAGACAGCCTGCAGGTAAAGCTTATTTCCCTGATACCAAGCTTTTATCAAAGGGGAGAGAAAAGTTTTACCAACCTTTTTGTAGCCAAGGGAGATTCCTGGGAGAAAGCAATTCTAAAGGCAGACACAGAATTCCCTGTAGCCAAACAGAAGAGGGAAACGTGTATCCTTTTAATTACAGAGGGCTGTGTGCACAGGAAGCCAAACACCCAGACTCACAGAGCAGGTTGGGGGAAGGGAACCCTGTAATTGGAACGGAGAGGTTTGCGTGGCAGGCAGAAGAACCCTCTCTAAGGGACCTTAAGGAAGAAGGTGATCTTATGCAGTGGGACCCTTATCAACCCCCTGAGTCCGAAGTGTTTATGGACTGCTCTTATATGGTGGCAGACAATGTGCAGTCCCTTTGTTAATAATACTGGATTTTGCTGAAGGAAGAAAAACAGCCAAAAGAAGTATTTTGGAGGGAAACTGTTTTAATCTTTTTGATTCCGTAACAGCTGAAGATAAGCATTATTTAAGTTGCCTATTTTTGTTCACATCAGGAGTATGGTTTCTTTGTAAATATATTCTTTGTTCATGGTCATCAACATCCAACCCCGGGAGGGGCAATAAATCCTAATTTAACCTGAACCACTCGTGCACAACTTGGACTCATTCTTACTACTGTAGGACTACATTACCCAGGAGGCCTTTCCAAAACCTCCATTTAAAGTTCACAGTATAAGAAACACAACTACCCACTTGCCTTGCCCACGCTAAATGCCTCTGGGAGGGTGAGTGGTGACAATTGTTCTAATACCACGGCGTCCATTAGTGTCTCTATGTTTTTCCTTTCTGGCTGTAGCCACTTGTACGCTAAGCTCCTGATTCTGTAACCAAGGGTTTTTGGCGTTTCATCCGCCCTAAGGGTAGTAGCCCTGAACATTTTATTGTAGGTCAATGGGGTAAGCCCTAGGCAATCCCTAATTGCTAGCACTACCTCTTCATAGGTGTTGGCTAAGGCAGGCGGCATTGACCGGTAAGCAGCCAGTGCCTCGCCCGTAAGGGACACTGCGAGATGTATTGACCATTGTTCAGGTGGCCAATTAGCTGAACTAGCTATTCTTGTAAAGGAGTCTAGAAAATCATCCACATTATCATCAGGACTCAATTTTCCTACCACCAAATCATGACATGTCCATTGTCCAACCCCTTGGTTGTTTAGACCAGTCGCACTCGACTTCTCGGCATTGACCCTTGCCATCTCTTCCTTTTGCTGAGCCAACCAGCTTTCCATAGTTTGTAAAACTGGTGCTTGCTGGGCTTGCATGGCCTGCAACGCTTGGGCCTGATTCTTCAGCGCCACCTCTGCTTGTTTGTCAAACTGGTGGGCCATCCATGCGCATAGCTCTCTTGGCTCCATGGTGCACCTGCAAGGATAGAAAAAGAGAAACAACCAAGTGCGGTTCCCTAAACTTTTTCCCCTTTTTTTTTTTTTTTTTTAAACTTCCTCCGGTGTCCGACACTAGACAGGCTCAATTACATTTTACCTGAGTTTAGTGTGTAATCAGCATGGGAATGGAAGTTGCTGTTGCTCGCCACAGCTCTCTGCTTGAGGAATCGGCAACAGGATTTTCCTTGTTCAGGATTTCCCCAATCCGTTCCGGGTTTTCAGCTACTCCGCTCCGGGTCTTTTCTCCTCCGGTCCAGTTTCTCCAGCTGATCCACTCCGGGTTTTAGGGATTTTTTTTTTTTTCAGCAGCACAACCAAGACTTTTCCTTTTTTGCGCTGATGTACGTTCTGGGCAAAAATCCTGCCAACTACGCCATTTTATGTCACAACGCCCCCCTGGTGGCACGGGGATGTCACAGCAGGGAGGGTGGACACAAAAATATTTTATGGTGGAGTTTAGCTCAAAGACAGGGCCCAGGTTTTTATAGTCCTGGTAGCCTTCTGGGTAACCAAAGCTCCAAAGAATATAACAGTCCGAGTGTAGGGAGAATAAAGGCTTTTATTTCCCATATTGCAAATAGGTTCAATAGCTCAGAATTTACATCAACACAAAAATGTCCTTGCTTCAGGTAGAAAGAAAAAGAAACATGAACTGAGTTAGACCTGTTAACTTCACAGTAGTACTATAAGCAACACAGATTAAAACCTTCCCCCAGACCACAGCTCTACTCCTCGGCTAAGGGCTCAAAGCTTTCTGCCAGGCAATAGCTGCAATCCATCTCAGGGTCCGAAAGGTCATCCGAGAATTCCACCTGCATTGGTTCACAGTCAGGAATATCTAGTGGCTCACATTCAGGCTCTTTATACAATGTTTGTACGATGTCCCAATGCGCTGCATCCAAAGATAAGCCTTGGTTTTGTACACCTCTAGAGTGAGAACAGTTTCTCTTGCCTACTGCTCTTTTATTAGAGAGTTTCCTGTTTGGCACAGGTTTGTATTTTGTAGCACCAATAGTTCTAGAAGGACAGCATTCCTCTAGGCCCTGCTCCTCCTGTGTCACAGCATTCATAAAATCACAATCAGTAAAATAGTGATTACACAGGTACACTACCAAAAAACTGCCTCCAGTTTTGCAACTGATTCCTATAGATTTTGGGGTGCTGAATCCAGGAAAAATAGCCAAAATGTTCCATCACGTCACGTTTTCTTGCAAAATTAGATTTCTTACCCATATAAGGAATGTTCACATAATTTCTTTTTAGCCGACTGCAGTTTATTTTCTTGGCCCAAAATAGAGGTTGTAATGGTTAACTAACTAGAAACACTCCCTCATGATATTTTAGATTGTTTTGTATTCATTTTATACATTAACAGGACAATTGGGAGGCGGGGGGCTAAATCCAGTACTCGCGCTGGCGCATGTTCTTTCCTGTTCGCCTCGCCTCGTTCGCTCGCTCAAACACGGTGGTTGCGACATGAACGTTCCTGTCAAATTTTAGTTTCTTGCAAGTTCATTATTACCTTTTGTTTGCTCAGTCGTAATCCAGCTTTATTCCGAAGTGGTTCACTACAGTTGTAGTTTGCAGTGCTGTGTATTTGTGATGGCTCACAGAGCCAGAGGTTGCGTCAACTCTCCAGACAGTTTTTGTTTTATTTGTGGGGAATATACCATGAAAAAGCGGCAGAGGAACATTTCTGCATTTATTTAAAAAGTATATTTCGCCTATTTCGGTTTGAAGTTAGGCGATCAAGACAAACCGTGGGCTCCTCACAAAGTGTGCAAGACATGTGAGGAAGATCTACGCTTATGGATGAAAGGTAAAAAAACAAGCATTTCGTTTCGGAATACCTATGATGTGGCGTGAACAGAGACCACAGCAGTGACTGCTATTTTTGCTCTTGCATTGTGAAGGGATACAACTTAAAAAATAAGAACGTAATAAGTTACCCCAACCTTCCCTCAGCAATTAGGCCTATGCCTCATAGCAACGAAGTACCTGTGCCTGAACCACCAAAATCTTTGGATCATATTTGTGTGGACGGTTCTGATCATGATGAGACTCATCAGATGGCTTTTCCCGATGAGTCCAGTACTTCCGAGTTTGAAACGGAACCAGATCCGAAACCTGAACTTTTCTCTCAAGCTGAATTGAATGATTTAGTCCGGGATTTAGGACTCCCAAAAGATGCTGCCCAACTGCTAGGTTCTCGGCTCCTTAAACAGAAAAATCTATTGTCACCAGGAACAACTTTTTATTGGTACCGCAACCGCGAGACACAATTTTTGAAGTATTTCAACAAAGAGGAAGATTTGGTATTTTGCAACGATATATACGGAGTGATGGAAAAGTTTAAACTCAAGTATGATCCTGCTGAATGGCGGCTGTTCATTGATTCGTCAAAAGACAGCATAAAAAGTGTTCTTCTTCATAATGGCAACACATTCGCTTCAGTTCCTATTGCTCACTCTGTTATTCTCCAAGAAAAATACGAGAATTTGGCCCTGATTCTTCAGAAGATTCGTTATGATGAGCATAAGTGGATGATTTGTGGAGACTTTAAAATTCTATCCATGCTATTAGGGCAGCAATCCGGTTTCACCAAATATCCCTGCTTCCTTTGCTTATGGGATAGCCGGGCCCGCGACCTACACTGGGGGAAAAAAGACTGGCCAATTCGGGAGTATTTGAGACCCGGTGAGAAAAATGTTCTTCATGAGAGCTTGGTACCTCGTGATAAAATTCTATTACCACCTCTCCACATTAAGTTGGGTCTCATTAAGCAATTCATCAAGTCCCTTCCAAAAGATGGTGAGTGCTTTCGGTACCTTTGCTCAAAGTTCCCCGACTTTCTGAAGCAAAGCTAAAGGAAGGAGTGTTTGTTGGCCCTGATATAAGGAAACTCATTTCAGATGGAGCATTCGCTGAAACGATGTCTGAGAAGGAAAAAGAAGCCTGGGATTCCTTCAAGGATGTTGTTCTCAAATTCTTGGGGAACAGGCGGGATGAGAACTATAAGGATATTGTTGCCAGGATGCTCAATGCCTTCAAAGAACAAGGCTGTAACATGAGCCTGAAAGTCCATTTCTTGCACTCCCATGTGAACTACTTTCCCGAAAACTTGGGGGCATACAGTGAAGAACAAGGTGAAAGGTTTCACCAGGACATCAAGGACGCAGAGAGAAGGTACCAAGGAAGATGGAACACCACTATGATGGCTGATTTCTGCTGGTTGCTGCTGCGGGAAACCCCAGATGAAAAATACGCCAAGCAGCGCACCAAGAGAAGCATTCGGGGGAAGAAGAAACGGGCCCACCAGGAGATTGATTGACCCAAGAATGACTTTAAAATCTAAACTGTGTTGACAAATATCGTGTTTTTACTAAACTTTGAAATAAAAATTTGCTAGTTATTTCCACAGTGTCGGATCTCATTTATTAGAATTTTATTTTCACACCATCGGGTGTTTGTCTTCATGTATTGCAATGGTGCGGTTTGCGTTTTCTATTCTTACATACATACCTGTACAACATTTTTTGCACATTTCTTTGCTTTGCTTTGTGTCTAACCTCGCTCTTATATGCTCAATGTTTGTGCACATGTATGTGGCTGTTTTAAGTGCAGACAATTTTGCTACCATCACAGTGTGTTTTGTTGACATTACTCTATTCTTATGTGCTGCCTTGTTACAATTTTCTTTATTCTTATTTGAATAACTACTAAACAATTAGTATAAAGAATTCATCCAAGAAACTTTTATCTCGATCGCACTCAATCTGAAACGTTCACCTCAAACTGCTAACCCAATGTAGCAAAAAATCTGTACGTGATGGAGCAAATTGGTTACCAGATTTGGATTCAGCGCACCAAAAAACGTAAAAATCAATCGAAACATTAGAGGCAGTTTAAAAAAATTTTTTTTTAGTGTACCTGTGTTATCTTTCCTTTTGGGTTTATCACGGCCAAGTGAGGGTTGATGCTTGTTCCTGCTGTGGTTTGGCTTCTCTGACACCAAGGTAGGCCTCCAGTTCTCCGGCCGGCCTTCTGCTGGGGTTAAACCACACTTGCACCACAGCTTCTTTCTCTCTGGGCCAGGAATGTTACCTTTCAAAGTAACTCTTTCACCTCCTTCTTGGTTACTCCTCGTTGTGTCTTTCAAAGGTTGCTGGCCTCTGCCAGACTCAGGTCCAGGACTCTCTGGCACAGTCCTTCTCCTTCCAGGGTTAGCTTCTTCTTTGTATCTTTCCCACTTGGAAAGTGTATCCTCTCCCCTCTTGGGATATTTAAAGCGGATTCCTTCACCTGGTTCTGTTGAGTCTGCTGGGCCGGTTCCTTCTGTCAGGACTCCTATTCCCTGGTCCTTCTCTCCTTCCAGGAAAGCTCTCCTTTCTCCTTCCAGGGTTAGCTTCCTTTCTGTATCCCTCGTGTCTCCTGTGTCTGGGCTTTTAAAAGGAATTCTTCCCTTTCTGGATTGGGTGCAGGCCGGTATTGCATCATTGGCTCTGGGGTGTGGCTCCTCAGTCCTCCAGAGGTCCCTCTTGCTTCCCCTATATGGCTCCTCGCGATGCTGCAGCCGGTGTCTGCCTCTTTTTTCTAAGTTAAAAGCATTTTCTTCTGTCTGCAGAGGGTCTGCAGTACCACAAGAGTCGCCGCCACCCCTCCCCCCCCCATTGGAGACCCCCTCACCACCAGTACTGCTGCCACCCTCATTATCTGAGGATCTCACATATCCCAAGTTCCTCCAGAAATTTGCAACACAACTCTTCTTCACCTTGACCAATGCACCTGACCCCAGGAATGAAATCCTTGGGATTCTGAAGTATATAGACATCCACAAATGCTAGTGTCTATACCTGTGCACAAGCTCCTGCAGGAATGTTTGCTGAGAATCTGTGAGACCCCAGAGTCAGCGCTAACCCACCTCCCGCAAGCTCGAGGTCAAGTACCATGCACAGCCATCCCCAGGATTAGAGAAGACTCAGCGTCCCCCGACCCCATCATCATGAAATCTGCACTGAAGCATGTTAAGAGCTCTCGATCACATGTGAACACTCCACTGGGAAAGGGCCACAAGTTCTTGGACAAGTGGAGAAAGAAGGCCTTCCAGAGCATCATGCTCAGCGCTAAAATAGCATCTCCCCAGTTCCAGCAGACACTTTTCCATGACATGCTGCTGGACAACCTCAAGAGCACTGTGCAAGCACTACCGTAGGAAGCTAGGATCATGACATCTGCCATCCTGAAGGTCCTGCATAAAATGTGGTAAACACCTCATCTGATCTGCCTTTGATGCATTTGACATGACTGCCTGTACAGAAGGTGTGGCCATGGACAGCCTGGCTCTGAGCATCCGGCTTGACAGAAACACTCATGAGAGAATTACTGAGTTCCTTGCTGTGGAGACAATCTCTTTGGAAACAAGGTGCACGACACTGTTAGCGAACTAAAGGACTACTGTACGACACTTCAGATACGTCTCGGAAAGCCTGGAGCTCCAGTCATTACAGTTCCCAGGGTGCACAATCCCACAAGTCCTACTTCTCATCACGGCACTACAACCCTTACCATTGACAACTGCAACATTCCAAGCAGCAGTCAACATACCAACGATCTTACCAACAGAAACCATGCCAGAACGTGCGCAGACATCAGAAGCAGACCGTCCCCTCATCGAGCAAGAGCATGCCCTCTTTTTGACATCACTCCGAACCCAAGTTCTCCTGTAGCTCCGCTGATAGGGGGACGACTCTCTTCCTTCAAGAGCACCTGGGAGAAGATTATGAACAAATATGTCCTGGAGATCATCACCAGGGGCAACCTCATCAGTTTCTCCTCTACGCCTCATCAGCGTATTATCCCCTCCAGCAAAATTCCACTGTAGTTGCTTCCCCTCATGGCCATGGAGATACACTCTCTCCTGAAGTCACAAGCTGTAGAGCCTGTTCTCCCATAAAACATCAAACAGGGATTTTACTCCAGGTACTTTCTAATCCCCAAGAAATCCAGGGGCATCCGCCTTATCTTGGAACTGCTCCGCCTCAACAAGCACATTTGAAGAGAAGTTACAAATGTATTCCCTGGGCTCCATCCTTCCTCTACTACATATCAATGACTGTCTGGCATTCCTGCCTATACCCACATTCTCATCCATAAGGCCCACAGGTGCTACCTCTGCTTCTGTGTCCTGGGAACACAATACAAAAAAAAATGGAGAGTGAATTGGCAGTAGATCCAAGCTTTATTATAGTGCAATCCCGAAGCATTTTGGCATGTGCCTTCCTCGGGGGGGGGGGGGGGGTGGTGTTGCCTCACAAAAAATAAAAACAACAATCATTAAAAACCATAAGTTACAGTAAAGGAATATAAAAATAAATCAAGTAAATAAATAAATAAATAACAAAATAATAACTCATCTATCTAAAAATGCCTCTTTGACTGGGTGACCAGGGACGAGGGAGAGCCCTAGATGTGGTGTATTTAGATTTCAGTAAAGCCTTTGACACTCTTCCTCACAGGCGACTTATAAACAAACTGAGCACCCTAGGGATGGACCCTAAAGTTACTGCTTGGGTTAGAAATTGGTTGGGTGGGAGGCAACAAAGAGTATAGGTAAATGTAGCTCACTCTGAGGAGAAGGATGTTACCAGTGGTGTGCCCCAGGGATCTGTCCTTGGTCCGATTCTTTTTAACATCTTTGTTAGTGATATAGCAGAAGGGCTGTTGGGTAAGGTTTGCCTCTTTGCGGATGATACCAAAATCTGCAATAGAGTAGACACCCAGGAAGGTGTAGATAACATGAGGAGGGATCTAGCTAACCTTGAAGAATGGTCTAGAATTTGGCAGCTGGGATTTAATGTTAAAAAATGTAAGGTCATGCATTTGGGCTGCAGCAATCCAAGGGAGCAATATAGTATAGGGGATGAAGTACTTTTGTCCACTAAAGAAGAGCAGGACCTAGGCGTGGTTGTGTCTGATGATCTTAAAGTAGCTAAACAGGTAGAAAAGGCGACGGCGAAAGCTGGAAGGATGCTTGGGTGCATACGGAGAGGAATGGCTAGCAGAAAAAAGGAGGTGATAAAGCCTGTAAACGGGGGCACTGGGCGTGAATGTCCACAGTTTTGGCAAAGGCAAAATACTATTATGACTTGCAAAGGATTGTGGGGAATGTAGTCCATTCATACCAGAATCAGCCGTTCACAAAATAATGAGTTGTGTTGCTCGAGTGTAAGCAAAGAAAAATATATTTTTATTCATGGGGTTAATTCTCCCACACAGATTTACTTGGTAACACAAAAGGACACTTGCTTCAGTATTGTACTTAGGAAAAACAAATCATGATATAAGCAACTGAGCTTCTTAAGCAATCAATCAAACAATAAAGACCTTGATGGGAAACAGAAAGGTCTTTCTGAGGGCTCCTGCTAATACCTTTTAGCAGTGCTCCAAAAGCAAAAACAAAACTCAAAAAGTAACCAAAAACTGTTCTTTTTCAAGGATAACTTTCTTGTATTTTCACACACAAACAGTAGTTTCCTTACCAATAATTAGCCAGCTGCAAACCCCTTTGCTGGTTCACTTTCTCTACGTGGCTCAAATCCTACCCTAAAGCTTTCTTGTAAACCTTTCTGGGTAGATAAAAGAACAAGTTATATTTCCTTTTGATGGTTGTTGTATTTGTGAAAGTATTTTACCACAGCAGCCTAGACAGAGAGCAATCCATGTATTCATTCTGATCATTTAAAATATCTCCTTCTTCGGGGGCGGAGCCTGCACGAAGACGAGATGGCTGCTTGAGTGATTAGCTCCCCGGACCCCAGCAAGTATCCTGAGAGAAACGGAGAGTAAACGGAGCAAAGTGGAGGATAATATTAAGCTGGTTGTTTAGAAAGTAATGGCCAACCTCAAACCTGCGAAATTGGATTTCACGCCTGGGAGTAACTCGGGCTCCAAGAGGGCAAAGTCAGACCCCCTATCTCCGCACAAGATGGCGGCCACCCGGGAATCGGAGGAGCTGATGAGAGAGTTACTGGGGGAGATGCGCTCAGTGAAGGAGTTGGTGATGGCGAATGGAGAGGCGTTGGGGAAGGTGCAAGGCGAAATGCAGGACATTAGAGAACAAATGGAGAGGCTTACCAACAGGATGGATTCCATAGGGGCGTCGGTCGCTGTGCACGAGGAAAAGCTTGCACGTGTGGATAGGCTGGAGAGAAAGCTGGAGAAGTTGGAATTAAGCATGGAAGATGTCGCAAATCGAAATCGGAGAAATAATGTGCGCATGCTGGGAGTACCGGAGGGAGCTGAGGGGTCTGACATGATAGCGTTTCTAATAAAAACTTTACCCTCGTTGCTGCATCTGAAGCTCCATGGCCCTATGGAAATTGAAAGGGCACATAGGATTCCTGCGCAACCAAATCTACATGCACGGGGCCCGCGACCGATTATTTTTTGCCTGCTGCGATATCAACATGCAGTGCAGATCCTGGAGGCATCTAAATCTTTGCGGACAGTTGATTTTGAGGGGCACAAGGTCCTCTCTTTCCTGATTTTTGTAGAGGGACCGTGGAAAAGAGGAAGCAGTTTCTCGCCCTCCGACCCCGGCTTCAACAGCTTCAGGCCCGATATGGGTTATTTTACCCCGCGCGTTTAAAATTAACTCTCAATAACCAGACAAAGTCCTTTGATGTCCCGGCGGTGGCGGCTCGATATATTGAGGAACAAGAGGCATTGCAGATGAGCTAGCCATCTTCTTCTGGCTGAAGGACTCAGTGTTTTGCTTTCTACTGGGACAGAGAGCCTGGAGAGTGAATGGAACTTGGTCTGGGCTGTCTAGTGAAATCAGTGGTACATCGGGCTGCCCCTAGTTTGGAGCTGCCTGTAAGGGGTGCATGTGGCCCGATACTGGTGGGATCAATGTGCTGCGGTATGGGGAAACTGTATGTTATGTTGAGGGAAGGGAGATGGTCCCTTCTCCTTCTCTTTTCTATTGTGTATTGGCTGGGATGGTTGGTGGAGTATTAGGAGGGAGGGGGGAGCATGATATACTCTAATATAATGCTATACTATATTACAAAGTATATAAGTATCCCTGGAGGCTGTCTATGGGGGATATGACTGTATGTTTGGGTGCAGGGGGGGTTGGCTTAAAAGTTGATAAGGGGATCGTATTCATAGTTGCGGATGTTGTATTTGTGTCATAGCCAGTTAGTAATGACTGTTTAAAAAAGTAGTGTTTCTCGGGAGAAGCAAGTGTGGTACTGTAATATGTAAGGGGGGGGGGTTTGGTCTTCGAGGGCCATCTGTTTTTTTTGTGTTTGCTCACCCATTATATTCATCTTGATGGAGACACAGGTGACACCTTGCAAGCCTAGTTCTGATACTCTCCGCTCGGTTGCCTCTGTAAATTAGGGGAAAAGGGGTGCAGACCAGAAGGAACGGGGAATGGCTTTACCTTGACAACAATGGGTGGGGTTCGATGCCTATCTCTGAATGTTAAAGGGATAAATCACCCGATCAAGCGCAAAAAGATATTATTATATTGCCAGAAGCAAAATGCTGATGTAATTCTTTTGCAAGAGACACATCTGTCGACCTGTGAAACACAAAAGCTTGCACAAGGCAAACACAGTCTAGTAGCCCATGCCCCCGCCTGCCTGAAAAAGAATGGAGTGGCGATTTTAGTCAGGAAGTCGCTCAAGCTTCAGGTTTTGTCCTCACGGGCTGACACGGAAGGCAGGTGGGCTGGGGTGCATTGTCTCATAGAAGGTCGACAGGTGTGTATTTTTACTGTATATGCTCCTAACAATGATAACCCTTCCTTTTTTAAGAAATTAGCAGTGGCCATTCAGGAATATGCCAGTTATCCCTTAATTATAGGGGGAGATTTTAACCTGGTTCTTGATCCTTTAATTGACCGGAAGCCTAGCCGGCCGCGAAAAAGAGAGAAAGAGCCTTGGAAGTATTGCATTCCATCATGGATTCCTTTGGGCTGGAGGATATCTGGAGGTTGCATCACCCTACTGAGGCTGATTTTACATTTTTTTCATCTCCACATGGCTCACACTCGAGAATAGATTATTTTTTGGTATCTCAAGCGTTAGCTCAGAGTGTGGGTGAATCGGGAATCCTCAGTACGAGTGTCTCAGATCATGCGGCGGTAGTGCTGGACTTCGATCTTGTGGATGATTCCTGTAAGAAGGCGGCGTGGTTTTTTCCCAGATATTTGTTAACAGATGAGTCGTTTAAAGTATATCTTCGGGACGCCTTGCATGAGTATTTTGCAAACAATCGGGTCAGTGATACCACAGTATGGGCCTGGTGGGAAGCTTTTAAAGCATCAATGAGAGCTCAGATAACGAGTTATGTGATTGCTCAGCGCAGGGCTACTCGAGCTGAAGTGAGGGCCCTGGATCAACAGATACGGGCCGGAGAGCGGATCCTACAGAGGAAGTTTAGTACTAGGGTTTTGACTCAGTTGCAAAAGCTCAGATTTGCTTATAACACGGCTCTCAGTGCAGAAGTGGAAAGAGCTGTTTATCCTAGGCAAGTGCGATATCATGTGGAGGCAAATAAAGCGGGAAAAGTATTGGCTTCGCAACTCAAGCCCCGGGAAGAAAAAGCTCGTATTGCGGTAATAGAGGATGAACGCGTTGGCCCTCTTTATAAGGATCAAGAAATTTCAGATGCTTTCTCTGAGTTCTACCGCCAACTATATGCGTCTGAGGGATTGTGTGAGAAGGCTGAGGCGCGGCGATTTCTGGATCAGATTGCTCATCCCTGTTTATCGCTGGAGCAGCAGGCTGCCTTGGGCGCACCGATTCGACTGGAAGAGCTTACATTGGCTATCACCGCAATGGAGAATGGGAAAGCAGCAGGCCCAGATGGTATTCCAGTTGAGTTTTACAAGCTGCTGGTGACAGAACTTGGGCCGCAGCTGTTATTCTTCTATCACTAATTGCAAGAGCTAGACTGCCATGCTGGGGCCTTCACGGATGCTACAATAATTGTGCTGCCCAAACCCGGGAGAGACCTGAGCAAAGTGGGCAATTATCGTCCTATTTCACTCCTTAACGCTGACTACAAGTTGTACTCTTCTATTCTGGCGGCCCGCCTTAAGAGGGTTATGGAAGTGTTGATACATCCGGATCAATGTGGTTTTGTAGCAGGAAGATCCACTATGGATAACGCAAGGCTGCTCTGTAATGTCCTGGAGATCACTAATGGCTTGGACTCCCCTTACATCGGTCTCTCATTGGATGCTGAGAAGGCGTTTGACAGGGTGGAGTGGTCTTTCATGTTCCTAGTGCTGGAATGGTTCAAGTTTCCTCCTTCCTTCATCCGAATGGTACAGCTCTTGTACATCAAGCCGGTAGCTCGGATTCTGGCAAACGGGGTGCTGTCTCAAACTCTGACATTGTCCCGAGGCACAAGGCAAGGATGCCCTATGTCACCCCTGCTTTTCAACTTGGTGTTGGAACCATTGCTGCTTAAGTTGCGACAGGCCGATGAGATTAAAGGAGTAGCTCTTGCTGACCTTCAGGTGAAGGCTTCAGCTTATGCTGACGATCTGTTGCTGTTCCTTACGCCGGAATCCATTTCGCCGGTGTTACATCAAATAGGAAGCTATGCTATTCTCTCTGGCTATAAAGTAAACTGGACGAAGTCAGTAGCGTTTCCCCTGAATAAATATGGGAACCAGTCGATGGTACAGCAGTTTGGATTTCAGTGGGAATCGTCGACGAGCAAGTACTTGGGTGTGCAAATTGGAAGTCATATTGATGAAATTCTTAACGTAAATGGAGAACGTATGAAAGAAACAGCGCGTCTTTTCACAGTGAAATGGTCCCCTCTTCATCTCAGTTGGTGGGGAAGATTGGATTCTCTCAAGATGGTGTTGGTACCAAAGATAAACTACATTTTGGGAATGATTCCAATATTTTTCCCAGAGTCGCTATATAAGGAATTAGAGAGGATCCTGACCCGCTTTCTGTGGAATGGAAAGACCCCAAGAATTGCGCTGAAGAAGCTGAAGGCACCCAAAGAAGCCGGCGGGGTACAGTTCCCGGATTTTCTTCTATATCATCGGGCGGCAATCTTAAGTCAAGGGGCCCTCTGGACAGGGGCCGCTGGAAATGCCCAGAGACCCATTTGGTTGGAAGTCGAAGAACGCTTGGCCTCTCCGGTGCCCTTGAATCTATGTATGGGGATGTACATGACGAAGACCCCGAAATTAGGACAAGTATTTTTATCCACGCAGAAGGCCTATCATGATTTGTCGCTTTGCCTAGGGGGGGACAACCCCATCTCTCGCAGAATGCCACTGTGGAATAACTCTGATTTTCGAATAAATAAGCAGGTGGTATCCTGGAAAACCTGGCAACATGTGGAATCTGGCGACTGGGGCAGCTGTTCAGGCAAGATAAGTGGAAGAACTTTCAAATGCTCAAGGAGGAATACAACTTGCCACCGGCCTGTTTCTTCCAATGGCTACAATTGCAACACTGTGTAGGACAAAAGATAAAAAAACTCGCTTCGGTATCGGACAAGTGGGGTCTGGAGGAGTTTATCGGAGAGGTGGTTGAGCGGAATGGCCGTGTGTCCAGTATATATGGATTCCTTCGGGGTAGGCTGCCAACGCAGCTTACCAGGCTACGGCAAACATGGGAAGAAGAGCTGGATGTCCAACTTCCTAAGGACCTTTGCTTTGTAAAATGGGGGCCGTTAGTGAGGCCCTCTCGCTCAGCCTCCCTCACTCAATCAATGTTCTTTTTTGCGCACCGGGCTTTTTTGACACCGATCAGAGTGGCCAAGTGGGGAGCTGGTGCGTCTCCACACTGTTGGAACTGTCATAAGGAGGATGGCACGTTGCGACATATGATTCTGGACTGTATAACCTTGCGGGAATATTGGGGGGCTGTCTGGAAGAGGATCCAACAGGTGCTGCTCTTTACTTATCCATTATCCTGGAAGATTGTAGTGTTGCGAGCGGCTGCTGAGATACCTAACATGAAGAAGGACAATTTTTTTGTACTGAACTTTATGCTGGCCATCGCTATAAAAGTCATACTTATGAGGTGGAAGGACCCAGTGAAGTTAAGCTGGGTACACTGGTGGAACTTAGTATGTCTATATAGTCGATATGAGAAGGCTTATGATCATATTTATGCCTCTAGGGGTATACAGGGGGGTGATGATAAATGGTCTGCTCTAGATAGATATTCGAATGTTGGCGGTTGCTGAGCGGGGAAGGGGGCGGTCTGGGCTTGCAAGGTGTCAGGGGGGGTGGCGGGGAGGGGGGTACAGGGGGAAAGATGGGTATGCAAGGGTGCCGTGCTTCTGGCACCCTTTTGAATGATAGTGTATTTGTATTTTTTTTGGTTTACGTTCTGTTTTGTTGTGTTTTTTATGTATGTGCTGGAAAATGTAAAAATATTGAATAAAAAAAAAATATATATCTCCTTCTTCTTCAACTATCATAGAATCAATATCATGGTCTGGCTCAGAGGAATTCCTTAATGAAGCACTCTCAGGATAATATCTATTTCCCTGCTGTCTTCCAGATGAAGAGCTAGGGCATAGATCAGAGTTCATACCTGAGCTTCCTTTACTGTTAGGTTTCCTCTCCAGATATCCTGGCCAATAAGTAGTCCAGCTTTTATGTCCAGCCTTCCAATCAAGATCCCTGGACACTGGGTCTCTCTTCACATACCTTCTTGCACTGGTCTTAGGGCCCCTTCCAAATGCAGCCATCTCCCTCACAGGTGCCGTCCGGGAATTCCTGACTCTGTAACCCCACTCCTCTGGCTTCCTCCAGTCCAATGGAGTATGCTTGCCTCTGGAATGACTCCCAACACACGTGCTGCTGTGAGCTCCTTCTTTAGACCTCCAAGATGTTTTCCTCTTCTTCCTTCCACGCTGCTGCTGCTTCTTGCTCTCTCTGTCCTTGAGCTCTGGGTTCCTCATCATCTGATTCTGTGTAGAATATGTTTTACTTTTAACTTGTTTAGAGGGATACTCCACCCTAGCACAGCTCAGCTGTGCTGAATCAAGCCCTGCCCTTGGAGATGAGTGATTGGGGATTACCTCATAGCTCTCTTGATTGAACACACATTTCCCCACTTCATCTCTTCTAGAGGCTGTTTGAAACCTGGTGCATTCTGGGACTGGTAGTCTTTTATGAAAACATTCTGTTTTTGTATTTCTACCAGCTAAGACAGGTTGCTTGTTCAGAGCCAATTCACCTCTTTTATAGCTCCTTCCTGAACTATGATAATTTATTTATTTTATTTTATTTATTTACGTACAAATTTGTATCCCGCTGCCTCCAATGATCAGCTTCCTTATCACAAGCCTCTGTATAAGACTTTGGTGCGACCTCATTTGGAGTGTAGTGTGCAATTCTGGAGACCTCACCTTCAAAAGGATGTGAACAGGATGAAGTTGGTGCAGAGGGTGGCCACTAAAATGGTTAGTGGTCTTCATTATAAAGCATATGAGGACAGACTTAAGGATCTTAATATGTACACCTTAGAGGAAAGGCGGGATAGAGGTGATATGATTGAGATGTTTAAATACCTCCGTGGCATAAATGTTCAGGGAGAGAGCCTCTTTCAATTAAAAGCAAGTTCTGCTACGAGGGGACATGGGATGAGGGTGAAGGGAGATAGATTCAGGAGTGATATGCAGAAATATTTCTTTACGGAAAGAGTAGTGGATCCGTGGAATAGTCTCCCAGTGGAGGTGGTAGAGATGAGGACAGTAACAGAATTAAAAAAAGCATGGGACAAACACAGAGGATCTCTAAAGGTAAAAAGGGGACTGTTGTAGCTGTTGATATGGAAGGACAGACTAGATAGGCCATGTGGTCTTTTTCTGTCATCATATTACTATGAATGCAATAAGGCTAACATAATTAAAATATAAAAATTATAGTTAAAGCATAAAGAAACTTGTACTAATTAGCAAAACTAATAAATAATTACTAAAACTGGTATAAATGTTTCTGTAAGAAATAATTACAAATTATAAGTTTAAAACCAAAGAAGAAACAAAAAAGGATGGACGTTGCTGACACTAACAATAATGTTCATGCATAAAGAAACATCTATATTAATGAAGTCATAAACATATCATTGATAATGAAAGCGTACACAAATGATAAAACAACATCTCACCGTAGCAAGAGATGATTGCAAAAAGAAAAAGAAAGGGGTGAGGAGAACATCATTAAGCATAAATTAAAACGCATATTAAGAGTAATAATAACATGTATAATAAAATATATTAAATCAACAAGAAGAACTGTGAAATCAAACTAAAGAATGAAATAAAGCTGACTTGTAATCATGCACATAAAGGAAAAATGGACAAATTTATATTTGATAAAGAGAGGAATCCAATGAGCAGCATGTATTAAAGTACTTTCAAAATTATAATCTTGGTGCATTCTTCAAAGTTTTAAATGCTACAGAAAGGAAATAAGGAGACTTGCCTCAATATCTGTGGTTTGCAAGAGCGAGTAACGCTGTGCTGAAAGGGATAAATTCTCAGGACAGTGCAGTTTTAAATGCTGAATTTCGTGCCAAAAGTGCAGGATCAAAGGGCATACTCACCATCAAGTCAAATCAAACTAAATAATTAGAATATGTGCCTGTTCAAACTTTAAATAGAAATATGTGTTAGATTGCCAACATTGTGCTGGAAAGCGGCAAGGTGAGGAGTAAAACACATCAGCATGGCGATCAATAATAAATAAATAAATAAAGACCTCTTGTACGGCACCGCTGTCAATGCAGAGGCAAAGAATTTAAGGACAATGTAAAAATATAACCCACCATCAGTATTTATGAAGACCCCTGGAAAACAGACATGAATAATGTGGTGCCCTAACTTAAAGAGTTTATGTAATACATAGGGGTATGTTTACTAAACCGTCTTAATGTTACCGGCGCTAGTTGCAGCGTTACTGTGACGAATGCCATATAAGGTAGTGGGCGTTCCGGTCTTAAGGTAGCAATGGTGGGTTATCGCGCGATAGAGGGCAAATGTCCGTTATCGTGCGATAGGGGGAGCCGTGGCATGTTACCGCGTGTTAACCTTAACTTTGCGCGCTGACCTGCAATCACAGCAACAGAGGTGTAGCACACTGGTTAATGTAATGACTGCTGAGACAGGGGTCATGAGCTCAATTCCTCAGTGGGCTCAATGAATAAGGGTACACAAAGCAATTCCTTTTTCTGCTTGTAACAGTCAGACACATTCCAACAATCTGTGCTGCCAGCTAAAAATACCCGCACCCCAGTGCCGTAACCAAATGCACCTTTTAGGGCGCACCAGAAGGCACATCATAAACCACCACGTCAGTCAAGGTGGGTCATAATGTGCCCCAGAGGGTGGCACGAATGTTTACCAACCCCCAAGGCACCATAAGGCGCCCCATAAGCTGTCAGAATCTATGGTGCCACTAAAGATGCCCCAAGGATGTATAAGTGACTCCAGAAATGGTGGCCAAGGGCAGTAAGGTGCTCCAAGTTGACAAGCCAGAAAGTTATGGCCCAAACACAGATGTAACCCTAACACTGCATAGAGCAACAAGGAAAGGCAATGCACAAGTGATGGAAGGAAGTAGATCAGAGCTGATGGACCAGACAAATCTGCGTCCAGCCCATGTGGCAGCTAGTAAAGTGCACAAACATATCAGGGGCAGCTGTACCAATGCACAGGGTGATGGTAATGTACCGTGCAACAATGACAGTGTGTGGCAGAGGATGGGAAGACGTGTCCAGCAGAGGAGGTAGAGGTAGCAGGATAGGTGCAATGACAGGAGGGCAGAGGAGTAGCAGTGCCATGCAGAGCAGACACAGGAGAGGCAAGCAGGTAGAGCCGCAATGCAGAAATGTGTACCAGTGCAGGACATGGGGTAGCAGCCTGTACATCACGGCAGGACGCCACACAGCTGGCAGACACACATAGACGGACAGAAGTATGTTTGGCAACTGTGACAAGGGTATAATGTGCCAACAGAACAGATATGACTGTTACAAGAATGAAAAGTAGCTGTGTAGGACAGGCATACAAATGAAAGAGAACAGAGAGGAATCAAACCCATGACCATCAGCACAAATGTCAATGCATAAACTAGTAGGCTACACCACCAACGTGAGTTCATTAGTAAAGGCTGCATACAAGAACACTGCAGGGCACCACACAAAAAGCCTGCTGTCTGCCAGGATAGGGCAACCCCCAACAGTAACCATGATGGAATGTACATGCAGAACTGGTGTGTACAGCTCAGATCACAGTCTGTAATTGGGATGAGAGCCACATATAACTACATGCACACACACAATGAAATGTTATGCAGTGGATACAGCAAGCAAAAGAGGAAAGAACCTAAACCCAAAGGGCGGCAGGGAATGCTCTGTGGAATAGGGCAAAATAGGGAACAGAACAGAAAAGGAGCAGGTAAGAATTGAACCTGCAAACAGGCATGGCCCAGATCAGCTGAACAACAGCAATGCCAATCCCCCAAGTGGACTGCCTACATAGACAGTATAAAGAGACATATGTAACAGCTAATATGTGATGGATAGGCAGCACAGAGGGCACATTGTGGTGTACAGTGAAGAGATGGAAGGGTGTGTTGGGAGGTGACGAACCTGCAAGCAGCTCATGGTCAGGTTAGCACAACCCCCCTCCCCCCCAAAAAAAAACACATGTGGGAATCAAACCTGCAACCTATGGTGTTCCAACACACGTCCATAACCACTATCCCAAACAAACACTGCAAGCACAATGCAAAGATATTACCTCAAAGGGAATGTGTGTAGGGGAACCCGTAATACCCAGTGATGTGGCAGACGGCTGGCAGATAGACAGCTGGCACCGTACAAGGATGTGAGCACAGGTGGGCCATGTACTTGACCAGGAAATCACTACATATGTGTGTTAGTGTGGTCAAGCAGCAGCAGAGACAAATGTATGTCAAACACATATTTTTATTTTGGTTAACCATGAGACATAGCGTAGATACTGCCTTACATAATGTCAAGGTGTATGGTAACAGTGAAGAAAGTGAAAACACATTTGGCAGGGCAGCAACCCACATGTCACAAAAAAGTCACTGGGCCATTTACAGATGATGGGCTGGAGAGACAATGTGCAGTAGGTGCATCAGCCCCCCATCAGTAAGTGCATCAGCCCCCCACCCCCCACATGCTGCCTCACACCCCAAATGCCTCAGTCACATATGTGTGCATGTAGACAGTAGGCGGTGCATGATGAGGGCCCAACACACATCAGTCATGCTTGTTCCCCAAAAACATATCTGTGCGCAAATACAGGAGGCACAAAAATGAAACAGCATATGTTGTTAAAAGTAAGCAAGTGTAAACACAGATATCGAAATATTTGTTACAGCTGTCACATAATAGCTGATATAGGAATCAAAGCGGCAACAATGTAACCCAAAACAATCGCCAAATGCAAAATGAGGATATGGTAACAGGTACAAGAGGCACATGAACACAGAGAATTCAGATGAAATGAACCACAGACACAGGCAGAGATAGCCCTATACAGAAGGTCCCCTGCAATGGGTGGTGTGGATACAGTGTCTGTACACATATATCACGGTACATGGAATGCACAAATGAGGAAGAAAATGGACACCCACACTGCCACACTCCAAATATAATGGGGCAATGTGAGTGCTGGAACCTCAGGGGAGAAATAGGACTGTGCAGACATGCAATGCTAGATTTGTAAATCAATGTAGAGCGACACGTCTGTACAGTAAACAAACACAATAACCTGTCTATAGAGATCGAAAGAAAGGTCAAAAATGTTCCAGTAAACCACACAGAAGCCATATTGTCACATGCTGTGTTGCACCAACATATTCAGTCACATGCACATGCACCGTGTACGTGGAAACATGATACAGTGATGCCACACATGCACTGTAACACCCTTGGTGAGGGCAAACATCAATCCAAGATGTTGGTGTGCAGTAAAGTGGTGTGATGGCAAATACTGTCTCACGTCCAAGTGGAGGGTAGGCCGACATGGACAAGAGGACCTTCTCCAATGTGCCCCCTGTGCCACATGCATGGCTGTATGCTCCTGCTGAACTAAACAGATGAGGGTATCCTGCGGTGCAGGTCACACACATGGGCAAAACACACCAAAACAATGTCAGATGGATGTAGAACATACAGCGACAATGTCAATCCCTGCTGCACACGTAGGGACCAGTACACAGTGTCCACAGTGCAAAAGGTGTCTGCAACCCAACAAGTCCCGTTAAGACTGTCCTTGAAACCATGGGCATGCATAGTCAAGTGTGACATTTCAGTATGCCACAGTACTGGAAAGGTAATGTGTGTCGCCTGCGTTGAACACGACACCCAGCCAGAGCACGGTAGCAATGGTGTGTTGGACAGGACTGTTATGCTCAAAGTAGCAGTCCAACAATAATGTCCATCCGAGGCATGTGTCTCACTCGCAGAAGTCAAACATCCTATGGCACCATCTCCCAGAGATAGTTGCATGGTGTTGTTGTGTCCACCAACAGGTGGGTGATGTTGACCGTGGATGCACTGTAGTAGATGTGCTGTGTGTATCCTCTGCCCTGTGCAGAAGAAGGAGAAACAATGTATTGGTATGCTGCTCACATCAGGCCAAATTGCAGGGAGGCAAACATCAATATGTACGTAATGAAACGTCACACAGACAAACATAACATGATCACAACACAGAACACACTGCATGTTGTGGACATTTGGAAATGGAACTGCAGACGAGGGTGTCACATGGATATGGTCATGTCCATGCCCATGTCACACAGGCGTTGCACAGCTACACCCCGTGTGCATCAGCATTGGTGTACAGAGACTCAACAGGAAAGGTCCATGAAACAAACAGCAAATCACTAACATGTAAAGGCTGATTTCATTCCCAAAAAAACAAGGTGCAACCTACCGTGTGTGTGCAGCAAGTGTCTGCTCGGAATCTTCTGAGGCTGGCAAAGGCCACAACACATCACAGTGAAGGGAGAAGATGTCATCAAAATGTGTAGAATTACCATGTCCCCATGTCCAGCCACTGTTGATGCATGTCCAAATTATGGTGATATCTGTGATACATAAATACTGTTGCGCAGTGGTCTGTCAGCACACAAGGCATAGGTCAGCTCACAACACACAACACATGCCCACAATGTTCTCAAGGTCAACAGCAGTAAGGTAGAGATAGCACAGTCACCACCACTCCACAGGTGTACAGACCCCTCACACCACATGATAATGCAAAATGCCTGCAGACTGTATCATCACACAGTCAAGACAAAAACACACACACACAGTATACTAAGGTGAGCGTGCCACCAGTAGCATACGGCCTGTATGTGCAAAATTGGAGATTAGTGGAGATAAAGGCCTGTCAAATGCAATGATACACTGCTGTTGGCTGATGCGACAATGTCAGGGAAGGGTGTATGTGCAGCCCACCACCAGAACACCTAGGACCTGCAGACATGCGCAGCTCTGTTAGATGTGTCCCAGAGACAGTGCTGGAGACAACAAACTGGCCAGGCACACATGGATAAGTTTACCAACAGCAACATATGGGGTTTGGGGAGCAGGGCAAAGAGGTAAGTAACAACATATGTGCACTATGACAGATTACCTCAGACATGTGCTCCCCCTGATTGTTCTCACAGACAAATTACCTGTAGGTCCACCTACCCCAGACTACTGCATGTGGAATGACGTACAGTCAGCTGGCACTGCACCACAGCATCAGGAGGGTCACCAAGGATGTCCTGTGGTTTGAGAAGCACAAGAGAAACATACATATGTCATGTTGGAGCTGTGCAACACACACAGCACCTTCACGTTCGCAGCTCTCATACCCCCCAAGACCCTTTACAGACTGGCTGTTCTCCATCACATTGTACCGACTCGCCTCATGCTAAAGTTCTCACTGAAGTGTGTGTGGCAAAATACAAGGGCCCATACTCTGTCTGTCCCCTTCCTGACCTCTCTGCTGCCTCCAAAACTGTTGAACACAACCGTCTCCTCCCTATCGTGTCCCTGCTCGTCTCTAAGGTCTCTGTACTATCCTGCGCCCCCCATATCTTCCCCACTGCCCCTTAAGTGTGTGTTCTGATGGCTCCATGTCCTCTGCTACCCTGCTGCCAGTTCCTGTACCACAGGGATATATCCAGGGGCTTCTTCCTTTCCCTCTCTCGATATCCAGTTCCTTGGTGTGTCTATCTCATCCCTTGACGTACATTACCAGCTGTGTGCTGATGAGTTGCAAATATATCTCTCCACGCCTGAGCTATGTCTGCCAAACCATACACCGATGTCTGCTTGCCATCTGACATTGCTGGCTGCATGTCACCCCACTGCATGAAATTGACAATGGCAAAGAACGGCTATCCCATATTTCCACCCAAACCCTAATCTCCCATTACAGCGTCTCTGTGTTGGTGGGCACACCTTCCTTTCTCCAGGGTCCTCAATGTAGGGGTTGTCTTGGACTCCACTTTCCCCCTCTCCACACATACCCAGCTTGTAGTTGCAGCTTGCGGTTTCTTTCTAGATGGCATCATCTATATTTTCCCAGTCTCCCCTGAACACACAACTAAAACGCAAACCCACCCCTTAATCAGCTCCCGACTTGCCTACTGTGATCTACATCTTGCTGATCTGCCTTTGAATCATCTGTGTCTGCCTGGAAATATGCAACACTGTACTGCATGGCCAATCTATCGCCAGACGCATAATGGCAATAATACTCCCCCTGTCATGACACCTCACAGGCTCCCTATCCGTCTCCGCATGCATGTCAAGGCTCGCCTGCTGTCCTATACATGCAATCACACTGTGGCTTTGCAGTACCTTTCCTTGATTATCTCAACTACCATCAATACAACTACTACTGAGCATGTATATAGTTTTACCTGTCATATGTAGCGCTATACCGAAACAAGTAACACACAGTCCCTGTTCAGCAGAGCATACAATCCAATCAATCACTTCATATTACAAAATGTGAACCACACACATCTAGGCAACTGGTCCCATCTATGGTCCGCTCACCTACTGCTGACCCCAGACTACACGCCTTTCATCTTGCTGCACTCAAAGGCTGCAACTCACTACCTGTGGCTGTACAGCAGCCCCTTTCCCAATCAGCTACAAATCATGTGTGACAGCTTACCACCTCCCCCAAGCCTACTAATCCTGACACACATAATCCACCTCCACCCACTGTGGTGCCCTGCTCACATCTTCTCTGTTTGAGCCATGACTAGATTGTAAGCTCTGATGGCCAGGCATTGTCTCTCATATGTCAGTGCAGTGTAGCGTCATACTGCTATTGTGATACAAATGTTCACCAGTAGTAGTAGTGTTATAGCAAACGCTGTGAAAAGCTCTTATTCAATCACTCACCCACAGAAGGAAAACTCACAGACAGGCCGGAATGCAAACAGGATCTTTAATGTGCACACAGGATCAGACAGAGTCTGAGCCCCGAGGGACGTCCTTCAATGCCTTAAATACAGTATAATTTCAAACTCATTCTATAATCCCATTTGCCACAGGTATTTCCTGTCCACCAATCAGCAGCCCCTGGGGAAGGTACCTGGGTGACCTGTCCAAACCGGTGTGCTCTGGTCTGTTGGTTTCTGGGCTAGGGGATACTGTGCTCAGACCTGGAGTGGGGGAAGGGTGTCCACTGAAATAGCAGGCTGATTACTTTATGTAAGAGCCTCATGGCTGCCTCATTCCCCCCTTTTTAAGTGAGACCTCAACCGCTAGAGGCGGTTGAGGGCTGCATTACTGGAGGCAAGCCGCAGAGGGGTGTATTGGGTCAGGGCCATGACAGTGGTAATCGCCTTGCGTTCTACCAGGGTGTCAAGGGTGGTGGTAATGAAGCGGTAAAGAATGGGGATACAACATGGCAGAATGGCACATAGCAGTAAATAAAAAGAACCCCTACCACTGGGATTTTTAGTCCCCCTGGCCAACTGAACCACTTCATAAACCACCCAGGACCCATGGACGGGTCAGTAATATGATTAACTAGATCACTTAGATCTTGGATAGAGTGTTCAATGGAAACACTTGCATCAGTGAGTTTAAAACAACACATACCCTATACCCTCTATAGCAACTCCTGCACAAAAATTTTTGTTCCGTGTGACCAAGTTGCTGTTCTGACTGTAAAAGGTTGCAGGGCCTGCAGAGGCCTCTTTCCTTTGGGACAAAGGAGGGCCGTGTGCAAAAAGTCTGCAGAGGCCTCTTTCCTTTGGGGCAAAGGCTCTTTCCCTGGGATCCACCCTTATCAGCATATTAATGGCTTTTATTCTTGCTAGTGTTGAGTCATTCTGGCTGCACCCTGCCATTCCCTTTGCTTCATTAATCACTGGCACTGTAGTCTTCAGGGCATATGAGTACTTTGTATCACCAGCTTTGTTTGGCCTGTTTAACTTGTCCAGGCTTGCCCAGCTTGCTCAGGCCTGTTTAACCTGTTCAGGCCTGGCATGTCTTTTCTTGTGCTGGGTCCATTTTCTGTGCACTTTCAGGCCTGACCTGTTTCTTAGCTAGGTCCATTCTCTGTGCACTTCTGTTCAGAGTATGGTTCCCCCTGGCTTTACTCTTGTTGTGCTGGGCTCTGGGTACTCATTTTCTTAGCCCACATGCTTTTTCCATGTCATCATAATGTATTACAGCCTCAGGCAAGGATGCAGCCATACTAGACATACCTATCAGCCAATTTCCCTTCATTCCCAATTTTTCTTTTTCTTTTCTTGTTTATGGGGCAAAGTTAATCCCACTAAGGGCATTGGACAAGCAACCATTTGAGACAGATATTGAGACAGATAGGGGTCATCAGAAAAGCAGCTTCTGGTACTGTTCCCTAGAGACAACATACATTGTAACATCATTTTCTTGCAGCTGGTCAATAATATTGAAAACACATAACATGAAAGTATGTCAAAAGCAGCAGTGCTTAATAATGTGATAAATAAAGTTCTGAGAATAGTACAGCAAAAACTTGAGCTGGTGTGGGTATTGCAGTTGCTGAAGCCGAAATGGCTTGTAGATTTCAGTTACTTTCTAAGAAAACAATATTAAAAGGATAACAATACAATCGTTCACAGAAGCCCCCAAAACCCCCCAGTCAGTCCAACAGTTCTTTTTTTCCTGCCTCTCAGCAGTTCCTCAGGACCTCGCAGTGTGCTCCATCCCTCTCTGAAGTCTAAGTTCTGTTTCTCTCAAAAATTTAAACCTCCCATTCTCCTAGGCAGACACCCTGGCCCGCTTTCAATGTGACACACTGATCCAGATAGGGTCTCCTTCACACATCTCAGCGGTGGGCAGCTCTGAGTTCTCGGGATGGTCTGCTTCATCTGGATCCCGGCCACCTCCCTTGTCTTGTGTTACGATTTGGACATTCATTCTTCCAATGTCCCTCCTCTTTGCAGTAGGCACATTGATTGGGGGCTAGGGAAAACCTCGGCCCTCCGTATCCGCGGCCTCGCCCTCGTTCTTCTGTGCTGAACAAAGTAGGAAGCAGTTGTCTAGTGTCCGACCAGGCAGGCTGGTGTGTTTGTATCTGTCAGTTCTTGGGGCTTTCCAGTATAGGAAGCATAATGGGTTTTCCAGTTCAACAGGTCCGTAGTGGAGATAGGGACATAAATCAGACTGGATGGTCCCAGTGTCACACGCCCAGCAGCATCAAGGTACGGGAGCCCCTGTACTTGTCGTAATGGCATTTGGAGATCATGCGACTGCAGGTGGTAGGCCCTCGGGGTGGACGATTCAAGCTCAGCCTGTGTACTCTCAGGGGAGGAGATGGTGGAACTGTAGGTGGTAACAGGAGTGTGAGGGGTGGAGGATGTGGGGCTGGAATCCGCAGAATCTTCTCTAAATCTGGCATCACCCACCCCAAGAGGAGGTCTTCCTGACTCTTCAGCTAGGGGCGGACCCTGCAGTGGTGCAGATGGGACATGAGGTTGAAGCAGAGGGAGAGGGCGTGGAGGAATGTCTGGAGGGTCCCACCCCTGGTAGATAGAGGCGGGTGTCCATCCCTTTTGGCGACCACTGGCTGCCACCATTATTCTACACTGATCCTCGTGACAGCGCTGGAACCATCTTGGTCTGAGCTGGCATATGGCCAGCCATGAATCAATATAAGGGAACTGGTCAGGGCGCTCTTTTTCAACAATTTGATGGAGCAAAGACACAGTGGACAGGTCAGTGGACCCCTGGGGAGGCCATAACTTAACTAAGGCTGGCCATTTCCTCTCACACAAAAAGGATAATCTGGAGGCGGAGAGAGGTACCCCGTAGTCTTCTCCAAACCCAGATTTAAATTGAGAAGCATGCACTGTAGGGGCGTTTTTTCTTTTGACTTTCCTAACCCCATGTTCTAATTCTAGTTCAATAACTAAGTACAGTATACAATGTGGATCAGATCTTCTAACCTAATCTCAATTCGGGGAAAAATGCAATTTACAGTAAGAGAAAAAGAAAAAATGCAATTTACAATACAGATCCTATCTAGACTTAATCCAGGAAAAATAATACAATTTACAATACAGACCCTATCTAGTCCTAATTCAGGAGAGGAGAGAGAGACAAAAACACAAAATTTTTACAATATAGGTCTTGGCAATTTACAAAATATATACTCTGATTTGATTTAGATAAAGAGTTAAAAAAAATATAAGCTAGCTATTCTTAAAATGTCCACCAGATGGAGCTCCAGAGTCACTAACCATGAGGAATAGTAGTAAATACAGCTAATGTCCACTAGATGGAGCTCCAGAATCGCTTTAAGTATATTGCAGTGTAGCTTACACGTGGTCTTTTCAAGATGGCTGCCTCCACGTGCGTTCACACCGGCTCTCTCTCCACTCAGATGAGGAAAAAAGAAAAATTATGGACCTCCAGGCTTCTCCTCTAATGGCTCCTCTCTTTTTTTTTTTTTACTCCGGGCCCAAAAGGAAAAACAGGGAGCATGGGGGAGCAGAGATTAGCGGCGGGCAGCATGGGGGAAGCAGAAATCAGCAGTGGGCAGCATGGGGAAAGCAGAAATCAGCAGCGGGCAGCATGGGGGAGCAGACATTAACAGCGGGTAGCATGGGGGAGTAGAAATCAGCAGCGGGCAGCATGGGGAGAGCACAGATCAGGAGCGGGAACACAATGGCAGCAGCGGGGAAGCACAGATCAGGAGCGGGAACACAATGGCAGCATCGGGGAAGCACAGATCAGGAGCGGGAACACAACGGCAGCAGCGGGGAAGCACAGATCAGGAGCGGGAACACAATGGCAGCATCGGGGAAGCACAGATCAGGAGCGGGAACACAACGGCAGCAGCGGGGAAGCACAGATCAGGAGCGGGAACACAACGGCAGCATCGGGGAAGCACAGATCAGGAGCGGGAACACAACGGCAGCATCGGGGAAGCACAGATCAGGAGCGGGAACACAATGGCAGCATCGGGGAAGCACAGATCAGGAGCGGGAACACAATGGCAGCATCGGGGAAGCACAGATCAGGAGCGGGAACACAATGGCAGCATCGGGGAAGACAGAAATTCACATCAGGCAGCATGGGGATACAGAAACCCACATCGGGCAGCATGGGGGAGACAGAAATTCACATCGGGCAGCATGGGGAGACAGAAACTCACATCGGGCAGCATGGGGAAGACAGAAATTCACATCGGGCAGCATGGGGAGACAGAAATTCACATCGGGCAGCATGGGGAGACAGAAACTCACATCGGGCAGCATGGGGAGACAGAAATTCACATCGGAGCACAAGGGAAGCATGGAGACAGCACAAATTAATATCGGAGCACATGGAGAACTCTCCTTGCAGTCACGCTTCAGAAAAACTCCCCACAAGCAGAAAGGAAAGAAGAGAAGCAGCGATCTATTCTTTATCTCAGGTATGTTTAACTTATCAAGTGCTATATTTTGGTTACTTTTAGAAGTTTTTGGCAGCGCTTTTAAAAGATCCTTAAGAGTGGTAATACTAATATCCTAGGCAATTTTTTTCTTCAATATCTGTGGCAGCGCTGCACTTTAAATACCTTTTACTGCAGTTATCTTACTGGTCCACAAAAAGGACTCTGATTTCTCATACTGCAGTTATCTTACTGGTCCACAAAAAGGACTCTGATTTCTCATACTGCAGTTATCTTACTGGTCCACAAAAAGGACTCAGATTTACTGGACGAACGATGGCTTCAGAAAACCCCCCCCCGGGGTCCCTACTAGGACCGTTCGTGCGGGTGATCGGGCCGCTACAGGTTCCTAGAATTTACTAGGAATTACAGACGGAGTACAGAAAGTAGCAGTACTCACCAGAGTTCTGATCAGACAGGTAGTTTGGATGCCAGTCTATCCAGCCGGTTTTCAATCGGGGATTCAGCCGCAGGGACCGGCTGTCCAGACAAATCAAGGTGTCCTTCCGAGCACAAAGTGGCCCGGGGGCGCCAAGGACCGTTAATCACCTGGAGGGGCCAGTCCCTGACTGGTGGAGGCCCTGATCCTGCAAAAAAGCAGTAGTCTTCCCACCGTGGGTGTGATGAGAGAGGCTTTTCTTTTAATTTTGTTTCCTGGCCAATGCACCAAAATGTTATAGCAAATGCTGTGAAAAGCTCTTATTCAATCACTCACCCACAGAAGGAAAACTCACAGACAGGCTGGAATGCAAACAGGATCTTTAATGTGCACACAGGATCAGACAGAGAGCCGGTTCCCTCCAACAAAAGAGTCTGAGCCCCGAGGGACGTCCTTCAATGCCTTAAATACAGTATAATTTCAAACTCATTCTATAATCCCATTTGCCACAGGTATTTCCTGTCCACCAATCAGCAGCCCCTGGGGAAGGTACCTGGGTGACCTGTCCAAACCGGTGTGCTCTGGTCTGTTGGTTTCTGAGCTAGGGGATACTGTGCTCAGACTTGGAGTGGGGGAAGGGTGTCCACTGAAATAGCAGGCTGATTACTTTATGTAAGAGCCTCATGGCTGCCTCAGTAGTACACACATATCTAAAGAAATGTATGTTCCAACATATGCAGTACTTACATGAGAATACCTCCTCAATCACTCGCTGCCTGACTGCTGTGCCTTCACGTGTGTCACCACGGCCACATACAGGAGGGCACGTAGGATCATCTTCCAGATCCTCATTAATTTGGACATGGAGATTGTGCCTGAGAGCAATGTTGTGCAGGATGCAAGAGGCTATAATGATCTCTGCCACAGTCTGGGGTGTGTATTGTAAGGCCCCACTGGTCCTATCCAGACATCTAAAATGACTTTTCAAAACGCCAAAGATGCGCTCTATGATGGAGCGGCTGGAGGCATGGGCCTTATTGTACCTCATCTCTGCACGTGTCCGTGGTTGACACACAGGGGTCAGCAACCAGGGGCGACACCCATATCCTGCATCACCTGCAGAAAGAAATGTGCAACGTTAAAGCAGGAGCTGATGTCCACACACATGGGGAAAAGCATGTACGTGAAAACCAAAAGCACAAACAATTCTGACATAAACATATGACATCACATGATGGGACACCACAACTATGCAGCAGCATTTTAAGGTCTGACACACAAAACAAGGGGTAGGTGTAAGGATTGCAATCAACATAATCTGTAACCTCCACACAAATGCTAGCGTACATCCTACCATCAACACACAGCACCGTAGCAAGGAAGAGCTGGAGGGCATTCCCCCCCCCCCCCCACGTTAGATCACACACAGACAGATGAGACACACACAACTAGGGATACACTCCAAAGACAGACATGTGCACATATGGTCAGTCAGAGGATCACCATGTGCATGTCAGAGATGCAAAATACCCACCCAGCAGTATACAGTCCTCATACTGTCCTGCCTCAAATTGTCTGAATAGTGCCAAGTGATGCAGGATATAGGAGTCATGGGTGGACCCTGCAAACCTAGGGACCACATTCAGAATATGCATATCTGCATCACATACAATCTGAACATTCAGGGAATGGTAGTGTTTGCGGTTGTGGAACACTGCCTCCCTGTCTCTGGGCGGGACCAGGGCAACATGTGTGCAATCAATAGCTCCCATCACATGTGGTATCCCGGAAAATGCCTCAAAGGCCTGGTTCAGGGTCTGCCACTGTTGCCTAGTGTTGGGAATGGCAATGTAATTCCCCACCCGGCTGATCATGGCACGCAGTACCTGGTGGAGACAGTGTGAGAAGGTGGGGCGGCTCATGCCACCCACTGCGGCCACAGATGACTGGAAACAGCCAGAGGCAAAAAAATGTAGGGCACCAAGGAGCTTGACCAAACCTGGTATGGCATGTGACCAACCAGTCAGGGGCTCGAGGTCAGGTCTTAGATCCTCATAGAGCTCCCTAATAGCCCCTGTGCTCAGGCGCTAGAGGGAGATGACCTGGTCCTCACGCATTTCCTGGAGCTGGGCCCTGGGCCTGTAGAGGCGAGGCTGGAGAGCCTGCAGCTCCGCACGCCTCCTGCGCCGTGCTGGCACAGCCCCTGCCTGGCCCGCCTCCACAGCTGCAGGTCTGTGTTGCAGCAGGACTGCACCCATGCCCTGTGCCTCAGCTCCATGGACACCATCTCCCCCGTCAGGCAACCACAGCCCCTGGACACCTCCCAGTGCACATGCAGCAACCACAAAGCCCACCATACACTCAACTCCTCTCCTTCTCTAACTCACACAAACCCAGCCACTCACCTCACCCACCACTCACCAGCCCAGCCACACTCCACCAGCACACACCAACCCAGCCACTCTCCACACCAAACCTGCCTCTGACACCTCCCTTGCTTCACCAACAACCAACACCACACGCCTCGTCTCCCTCATCTCCCTCGCCTACACAAACCCCTCAGTGTGTACCACATGTGCGTGTGTAGTGTGGTGACGAATCTGCTCCAGAGCCCGGGGAAATAGAAAAAACACAGACCTTTACCTCCAGGCAGAAAGAAAGTGCAGGGAGCCGTGACTTTAAAAGTTCAGCTGGAGAGAAAAAAAACATACCTAAAGCTGCTGTCCTAAGGCCACGCCCCAGCACCATAGCAACTAAGGGAGGTAATGAGAGACAGCTGAGGGAGGAGTGGAAAGGTGCAGGGCATCCCCACTCATTTAAGCCCCAGAGAACAGGAAGTGAGAGACGAGACGGAAGGGGGAACGGAAGAGAAATCAGGAGCAAGCACAACCAAGAGAACAGCAGAGAAACAGAAGTGGAAGAAATTCTGAAGGAAACAGAAAGAAAGGATTTTAGCAGAGAGCCCAGAGAAAGGTACTCTAATGACAGCTTAAGGGAAGACTCTCCTCATAGCCAGCAACAGAGTCTTGAGCAGACCAAGTGTGGTAGAAAGGCTACAGCTGGTCTAGAAAGCAGGAGGTTTAATCCTGAAGAGACTGCTGTCTATAACCCAGGTACAGGGACTTTCCAGGAGGAGCTGGGTCAAAGAATTTTACCCCGGGGAAGGCTGTTAAAGAGAGCTGTTAGAGAGTCACGTGACACATGAGCAAGTGAGGACGTCTCTCACTTGCTCCGGGACCACCGCGGCAAACTTGGTCTAAAATCGGCGATTTAAATCCCCGGTGACCGGTGCTGACTGTGAGAGCATCAGCCCTCATATAGCCGCTACACCTTGCTGCTTTTTGGAGCCTCGGGATGCCGCCCCCGGTGCGAAAAGAGAGGGAGAAGGAGAAGGCGCCAAGATCCCGGGCCGCAACACCAATGGAGGCGCATCCCTCCTCGCCGGGCACAGAGAGTGGAGACTCGGCGTCGGATGATTTGGCGAGGGAGGTGGCCCGGCATCTGAACCCTAAGCTGGACCAAATACTTACCAAATTGGAGGTGATGGGGGAGACAATGGCAGCTCAGGGCCAGAGAATCGAGGTTCTCGAGCACCGCGTGTCGGCTATAGAAGACAACGAAGGTCGGCAGGAGAGACTGCACGCCGACACACGTGCGCAGCTTGCGGCACTACAAAATAAGGTGGACGACCTAGAGAATCGTTCTCGCAGGAACAACCTCCAGCTGGTCGGCATCCCCGAAACAACGACCGACCTTCAGCTTTTGCCGCTTATTGAAAAATGGCTCCCGGAGGAGCTGGGTCTACCTACTTTAGTGGGAGACTTGAAAGTGGAACGTGCTCATCGAATCGGGCCTTGGTCGGAGAATAGAGCCAGGCCTCGAGTGGTCATTGCCAAAATATTGAATTTTGCCCACAAAGAACGCCTCCTAAGAGCTTACCGACAGCACGAGGGTCTCCAGCTGCACAATACAAAAATTCTCCTGTTCCAGGACTATTCCACAGTGGTCTCAGCGAAACGCAAGGAGTTCTCACCAGTGTGTTCAGCTCTCTTTGAGCGAAAGATCCGCTTCTCCTTAGCCTTTCCGGCAACGCTGAGGGTCCACCACCAGGGCCGCAGTCTCACTTTTACAACCGCGGAAGAGGCCAAGACCTTCTTGGCTTTGGTAAATAACTACACAAGGAGCAGCCGACACAGACCGAGGCAAGTGCCGCGAACGCTGTGAACTGAGTGTGCATTGAGCGCGATTGGGCCTATGAGGTTAAGCAACCAGTTCCCGTTGCGTGGAGGTGGCAAGTCTCCTGGAGTGAAGGGAATGCCCTGGGACGGTGACTACTGGGATCCGGAGTGACTTTCCTGCTAGATCCGGACTTTTTGGTGCCTAGTTGGACTATAACAGCGTTTGCAGTGTTGCCATGCTGATTTCTATGCCTCTCCTGCTAACTGTGTAATGTCTTTGAATTTTTCCAACTCTTTCGAGGGTACTGTGAGTATGTGCAGCTTGCACTCTGATACAGTGCTTTACTATGCAGCAATAATGGGCTATTTCTCTGTTCTCCCTCTTCCTCTCGGCCCCCCCCTTGTCCCCCCCTCTTTCTTGATCGGGACGGGGTGGGGGGAGTGGAGGAGGATTTACTGTGGTACCCCTCGGGCACATTTCAGACCCCAATGGCTAAACAGGGCATTGTGCAGCTGGGGGAGCAATCGGGGGGCCCTTGGGGGGAGGGGGCCTCGGGACTCGCTTCGAGCACTGGTGTCGGGTGATAAATCCCGCGGTGGTCCCGCGGGGTTCAGAGGTGACTTTACTCGGTCTTGGACTGAGGTGGGATGTGTGTGATTCAGGGGGGTAGGATGTGTGGAGGTAGGGGGAGGTTGACTGGGAGGATGAGAGCATGGGGGGGGAGGGTGGCTAGGGGGAAGGGGGGTGGGTGGGGGGCTGGGGGGAGGAGGGGAGGTAGGGAAAAGGGGGGGGTTCTTACAGTCACGCCCAAACACAGGAGCCTATTTCTCGGGGGGGAACCACACACGGGAAATGGGGGGAGTCCCAGGCTGGGGGGACACTCTCCCAGACATTGATACTGGTACGGGTAAAAAAAAAACCATCTGATATGTTGCAAATCTGAAAATTATTTCCTGGAATGTATGTGGGTTGGGGAGTCCCATTAAGAGATCCAAAATTTTGCAAGCTCTGGCTCGACAGCGAGCTGATATCGCTTTGCTCCAAGAAACCCACCAGACAGAGGAAGAGCATCGTAAACTTCAACGAGGCTGGGTGGGGCAGGTCTGGGGAGCCCCCGCCGTGGGCTGGAAGGGGGGCGTGGTAGTGCTTATACACAAAAATACCCGCTTTGAGGTTCGCCAACAGGTTATTGATCCTACGGGACGTTTCATCGTGCTGCATGGTCTATTGGGGGGGCATCCGGTCCTTCTAGGTAACCTGTATTGCCCTAATGTGTTGGACGCTGCCTTGTATTCTCGTTTGGCTTCACAAATCGAACAGTTGCCGGACCTGCCTTTGATTATGGGAGGCGATTTTAACGGAGTCCTGGACGTCGCAATGGATACCTCGCGGGGAGGGGGTCCCAGGGAACGTCTTCACTCGGCCCGTGCGCTCCTGCGTCTCTGCTCCCGCTTGGGGTTGGTGGATCCTTGGCGGCTCTTGCACCCGGACGAAAGAGATTTCACGCACCAGTCCCGGGCACATGGGACAAGCGCGAGACTTGATTATTTGTTGATTACTAAAAATCTGTTTGCCAAAGTGACTGAGGCGCGGATTGGCCCCACGGAGATTTCTGACCATGCCCTGATCTGGCTCACACTGCAGGGGGTGGGTGACAGTCCGGGAGCGCGCGTCTGGCGCTTCCCGCTTGAGCTGTACAAAGATGCCCAATTCCGTCAGTTTCTGGTCCGTCGATGGCAGGAGTTCGAGTCCGATCATACAGGACATCAGGCTGAACCCGAGCTCGTGTGGGAGACGGCCAAGGTGGTCTTGAGAGGAGATATCATTGGATATATGGCTCGGAAGCGGAGACTCCGGGCGGAACAAATTATCCGCCTCGAGAAAGCTGTTATGAAGCTTCGCAGACGGCATGCCAGTGCCCCCAGTCCGGCTCTTAAAACGCAGCTGTGGGAAACGCAAACGGCCTTGAATGAGCTCCTGCATCAGCGGGCAAAGAAGTCGGCTACGTATTATCGTTATCAATTGTACTGCCAAGGGGACAAACCAGGCAAATTGTTGGCACGCTGTCTGCGGGGCCCCCGGGGATCGCGCATGATAGCGGCCGTTAAGGACGATCAGGGGACCCTTTATAGGGACAATTTGCAGATTGCTCAGGTTTTTCGTTCTTATTTTCAGACACTCTATACGGCAGACGCGGCCTCACCGGAACCGATGGAGTCTTATCTCCGGGGACTGGAGTTGCCGCACCTGAGTGGGACGGAGAGGGCGCTACTTGACCAGCCGCTGACCCTCCAAGAGGTACAACAGGCTATAGTTAGGGCGAGCTGCTATAAGGCTCCGGGACCTGATGGGCTGGGGGCGGAGATGTACAAGATTCTTAATGACTATATTTCCCCAGCGCTGGTGGCCCTCCACACTAAAAGGACGGAGCAGGGTGGCTTTCGATGGGGGGGGGAATCAGGCCCACATTACGCTCTTCCCTAAGCCTGGGAAGGACCCCTTACAGGCAGCGTCCTACCGTCCCATCTCATTGCTCAACTTTGATGTTAAGCTTTTGGCCAAGATTTTGGCGGATCGCCTGGCGGGAGTGCTAGGTAAGCTAGTTCATGAATCGCAGGTTGGCTTTGTCAGGCAGCGTCATGCAGTACGTAACCTCCGCAAAATCCTCTCCTCGTTGTTGGTAAGCTTCGACGCTGAGAAAGCCTTCGACAGGGTAGATTGGCAATACCTCACTTCCTTACTCCCGCGGTATGGCTTGGGACCTGCCTTTTGTAAGATGGTTCGTAGTTTGTATGCGGATCCGACGGCAGCCATTTATTGTAATGGAGTCTTATCTGATCCTTTTCCTTTGTACCGGGGTACCCGACAAGGTTGCCCCCTGTCCCCCTTACTTTTTGTGCTCTCCCTGGATCCTTTTGTAAGGAGCATAGAGCAATCCCGGGAGATCAAGGGTATCCGCATGGGATCCCACGAGTTCAAACTATCGGCCTTCGCGGACGATCTGTTGGTACATTTGTCTTCCCCTCAGGCCTCTCTTTCATCCTTGCTGCAGAACTTTCACAGTTTTGGACGCTTTGCGGGTTTAGCTATCAACATAGAAAAATCCGAGGCTCTTGATGTCTTGGGCCTCTTGAAGGCCGGTTGGCAGGGGGTGTTTCCTCTACGTTGGGCTGAGGAATATTTCACGTATTTAGGCATTCGGCTAACATGCCAACCGACTCGGCTGTATCGCTGTAACTTCGAATGGACTCTGAGTAAATTGCGGGAACAGTTCCGGTCCTGGAGATTACTCCCTTTATCTCTGTCAGGGAAGATCGCGGTGATTAAGATGGTCATTCTGCCAAGGATACTTTACTGGATGCAAACCCTGCCGGTTTGGCTACTGCGGAAGGACTTTCGGAGGATTGAGAGGGTGATCCGGGGATTCTTGTGGAATGGTAAGAAAGCGCGGATTCCTTTTAGTCGGCTGGTGGGGAAGTGGGAGCAGGGTGGGATGGGCCTTCCGGATATAGAAGCTTATGCCCTTGCGTGTCAGTCGCGCCACTTGGGTGACTGGTTGGGGGGCACGGAAGTGTATACACCGGTGGCCTTGGAGGAGGCGCTGGCGGCCCCAAATTCGTTGTTGGCCTTATTGCATCTGGACAATCGGTTGTGCTGGGGCAAGGTCGAGGATAGTGTGCTATTGGGTTCGGTCCGGCAGACCTGGCGGCGGTTGAATGGCTATTGGGGGGGGGAATTGGAGAGTTTCTAGTTGGCTACCGCTGAAGGGCAATGCGCAGTTTACTCCGGGGACTGACACGGCGGTGTTCTCGACATGGGCTCGGCAGGGTATCTGTAATGTGGGCCATGTGGTCGACCTCTCGGGAAAATGTAAACAATTCCAGTTTCTACGTGAGGAATATGAGTTGCTGCCCGGACACTATTTCGCCTACCTGCAGCTATCTCACTATATATATTCTTTGCCGGCTGCAGATCTTCGGGCGGAGCGATCCGCGCGGATTATCGAGTTCTTTGGGCTGGGGGAGGAGGAACCGCCTTCCATTCGAGGGCTGCGGAATAGGGTGGCCCCCTTTAGGCCGGTAGCAGATTACCGCTCGGTGGAGCGTGCCTGGGAGGAGGAAATGGGCTGTGCAGTCCCTCCTGGTACGGTATTGGTGGCTTTAAAACACATTGCTGAACTGGCGGTGGGGGTCCGCTGGAGGGAGATACAATTCAAATGCATCACTAGGGTGCATTTTTCACCCCGGCGGGCCTTCCGCAGCCATCTTACCACCGACGGGAGCTGTCCGCGCTGCTCCGAACCCCTTGCCACACTATTCCATATGTGGTGGGGGTGCCGTCTTATAAGGCCTTACTGGGAGAAAATTTGTGCCTTCCTGGTACAACTGCTGGGGCGGCGGGTGTGGTGGGATGGATCGTTAGTAGTTTTGGATCGACTGCGCCCCACCCAGCCCAAAGGGAAATGGGAGCGTTTGCTGGTGCGTAAAGCCTGTCTGGTGGGTAAAGGCCCTCTTCTGCGTGGATGGCGGGACCCGCATCCGCCCTCCTACTGGGCGTGGCGGAATGCTTTTCATCAATTAATGCTCTGGGATTGTCGCCGTGCTCGCGGCAGTGTGCGACGGTGGCCGGCCTTCCAAAGGCTCTGGGACCCCTACATCCAAGTGTTGAGCCCAGGTGTACGGAATGAGATCTTGCAAATGGGTTGTTAGACCCCCTGACACGGGTTCTTCTATTGGTTTGGTGGGTGACTGTATGGGGGGGGTGGGGGGTGAGGGGGGGGAGGGGGGAGGGGGCGAGGGAGTAGCGTTGGGACTTTAAAGTTAAATTTACACCTGGCTGTTACTTGTGCTCTGCAGAGGGGATCAGAATTCACCCCTCTTGGAGCTTGTTATTGTTGTAATTTGTTTGAGTGCTGGTGTTTATAAATAAAGTATATAAAAAAAAGAGAGCTGTTAAAAGAAAGGAGCTGAATTCTTTAGACGTGCTAAATAGCTTGCTACGGGATAAGGATTTCCTGTGCCCTGATAACACCCCTGAGCCAAGAGGGAGGTCTCATTGGGAACGGGTTGCTAAGCTGCTGGAAGAAATTAAACCCACACTGTCCCAAGCTGTTTCCAGTCCGGAGACTGCAGAGTCTGACTGTGAGTGTATGCAAATAGATGAGGCTGATATTGAATCTGATTTCTCAGAATGTGAGATGGACTATGCTTTATCTAGGAGGGTAAAGTGAAAACCTATAGATTGTAAACCTGAAGAAAATCCCAGACTTATTATGCTTGAATGTCTGTGGTTAAAACAAGCCTAAGAAGATTTGATATGAAGTTGCTGCTGTGGTTTTAAAATGCATGAGACCGTCAGGACTGCATTCTGAATGTGTCTGGAGCAATTAACAAAACCTGTGATAATCCAATTAAAAAGGAAAACTTAAAGTATAAGTGCTGCAGTTTAAAGATCATTGTTTTGGCTTAAAGTATAAACGTTGCAGTTTAAAGAGCACTGTTTTGAAGCTAAAGCTAGCCAAAGACTGTAACGTGATAATTTGTGGCGTGAAGAGATATTTACCTTGCTGAGGGAAGCAAAGGTAATAAGAGACTCTGGAAAAAGTTTTGTACAGAAGTTATCTTTCTTTTGAGGAAAAGTATCTTACCTTATATGATGTGCCAAGCTTCTATGGAGGTTCCTTGAACAAAGGAGGCAAATAAATTTCCTGTGTTGCTTTCAAACCCTCGGCTTAATCATTTATTCACAACTACAACTCAGTGCAAGCAACTACAACTCCCAGAAGCCCTAGCTCTGGGAGCTCACATAAAGGGGACATTGAAAGGGCCCCCTTTCCCTTCTATAGGCAACCGCCTAGGCGGGGCGAGGAGGCCACAGTAGTTATGTTTTTTTTACGTCTGTGCGTCCTTGCGCGCGTTGCACATGCGCAGCGGCATGAGTGTGGGAGCTGTATGTGTTGCGCATGCGCAGGGGAGATGCAGAAGGTGCGTGCATGGGGACACCACATTGCGCATGTGCCGTGCATGTATGTGAGCATGAGACATGCGCATGTGCTGCGTGCTGTTACGCGCATGCGGCTGGCCTCATGTCACATGCGCGGACCGGCACTCATCACATGGGTCCCGCGCACGCACCTTCCACATCTCCCCTGCGCATGTGCAACATGCGCAGCCCCCATGCTCATGCTGTTGCGCATGCGCAATGCGCGCAAGGACGCACACATGGAAAAAAACACATAAATACACATGCACACGTGGTACATGCTGAGGGGTTTGTGTAGGTGACGGAGACAGAAGGTGAGATGTAGAGCAGGCGAGAGTGAGATCAGGACTATAGCAGGTGAGGGGATGTGTGTTGTGGAGCAGGCAAGAGAGAGAGAGAGAGAAGGTGAGGCAAGGAGCAGGCAAGAGAAACAGGAGGTGATCTGAGGAGCAGGCGGCAGGGAGAGGAGGGGAGGTGAGGTGAGGAGCAGGCATAAGGTGGAACAGAGGAGCCGAGGGGTAGGGGAGGGGAGATTAGGCGAGGAACAGGAGGGGTAAGGATGTGTGACAGGGAGGGAGAGGGCACAGAGGGCAGGGAGATGGAGCGACAGGACATGGCAGGAGGGGAGGGAGGGGACACATGTTCAGCGGGACCCAGAGCCAACAGGGAGAGGTGGGCCAGTGGTGGTGGCTGCAGGCTCATCGGGTGTGTCACAGTCCACCCAGGGGCCACCCAGCGCCAAACGTAGGTTTATACCGGTGCCAGTCGAGGAACGGAGGAGGGCTGTTAGATTCAGCCAGCAGGAAAACACCATCCTGCTGGCCAGTGTTTTGGAGCGGTATGAGGTGCTGTACGGCTGGCTGAGCACCAGCACCACTGTGGGCACACGGATACATGTGTTGGAGGAGATCCAGGAGGCCATAGCCCAGGCAGGGGGGCCATCCAGGGACCTGGATAGCCTGAGGAAAAGATTTAATGACATTAAGCGTGGTGTCTGAGCACACATGGTGGCGGAGAGGCGACATGCCATGGGCACCGGAGGGGGTGGCCCCTTTGCCCCAACCCTGACACCCCTGGAGCAGGAACTTGCAGACCGTCTTGGCCCCATCTACCTGCGTGGACTGCCTGAAGCGCTAGACACCGCCCATCCACAGGCAGGTAGGTCAGAGATATGCAGCACATGTACAGCTCACAGCCCAGCACATGCCAGCCATGGACGGGAAGGTGGGGGCCTATGTCCTGAGAACACGTGTGCCCTAACACAGGCAACTGGGAGCCACATATCCAGCAAACCATGGCTGGGTAGGTACAGGGTGGGTGTGACAGGTACCTGGGGCTGCGTGCACAACAGCCACAGTCTTGGACGTCATAGAGCACTCTACAGGTGTACAGAACCAGGGGGGGGCATTCCCCCAGCCAGGCGGAGTGCCACCCCCCCTTCATTGCGTATGAGTGGGGAGGATGACCATACATACAGGGAGGGCCCAACACTCTCCACCCCATGAACCCAGCACATGCAGCAGCTATTCGTACCTGGCATATAGGTCACACAGAACAGCATACATCTGCAGCCAGGCATGCACCACTATATGACAGGGGGACACAGACAGGAGGGACATACAACTAGGCCAGAAAACATTGACCTGGGGGGACCCACACACACCACCTATAACAGCTATAACGTGTATATGAGATTACCTATCCAGGGACATATCCCAGACCAGTGACAGAGGAAGGCCTATTACACTGTGATGGCGAGGTAGACGCAAACAAACCCCAACGACCACATCACACAGATGTCAGACACATCACACTCTGTCATTGGCCAACATACAGTGGGGATCCCCCACTGACCCTCACAAGACATTGGGGGGCACATTGCCACAGCCATACCAACTGCACCTAGCCAACACACCACACCACCTGGGGTCAGCATCTATACAGGTACTGCAGTGGCACAGACACATTCCCATGCCCCCACTCATGGTGCAACCACATGCCCAGCATCACTCCACCCATCCCCCGAAACAACCCACCACAAACACTGAGTATGTGATAGCTGTCCACACACACCGTACAGTGGCCACAAAGGCGGCAGTCCCCACACACGTCTGGCTAACCTGGACAAATGCTCCAACACCTACCGTCCATACCACTCAGGCCAATGCATACACATCGCTCACACCCACTGTGACAGGCCATAATCCCACTCAGGGCTCCCACACACACCCTGGCCACATGTAGCGCTGAGCCCACATCCAAGGTCACACGCACAGTGCATACGTAGTACTGCATATAGTGGGCCCGGCAGTCGCCACCCCATCTCCCCAAATATAACAGCAAATGTGACACAGCTCCACTAGTGTGAGAGGCCGCCCCTCCCCTGTCAGGTACAGCACACTGTACACACATGTGCTGTCTCCATTGTAGGTGCAGTAACAGCAGATACAGGCAGACAGCACATTGCTTTTGGCGGGGATGTACTACACAGGTGTATAAATGTGACTTGTGCAAACTCATCTTTGCTGTGTACCCTGACCTACTCCCCAGGTGACATCCAGGCCATGGAGGCATATGAGGAGGAGGATGCGCCGGCACCAGAGGATGCTGAGGGGCCAGAGGCCGGTGAATCCCGGGACGTGGCCAGCACTGGCGGGGAGACCCCAGGAAACAATGTGGTGCCCGAGGCAGAGGACAGGGCAGTGGATGCCGACGCACAGGTGGAGGCCAATATCAGCAGCACACAGGCTGTGGAGGATGCAGAGTCGGAGGGGAGTCACCACACAATGCAGGCGCCGGGGACATCAGGCACCCCATACACCAGCATGGATGTCATCCTTGCGGAGCTGCGGGCTCATACTGCCTCATCAAGGCACGATGCGGAAGGTGGGTAACAGAATACACAACAAGCCCCCTGGGGATTGACGTAACATCCACAATGACATTCCATGTGCCCCCTAATATTATGACACCATAGCACGTAGTTTTGTATTTTTAGTGGGGGTCTGTGCCATGTGCACCCCCCCCCCCCCTTGTAGCATGTGTCGTCTGGTGTCATCATGTTAATGAGTTCATACATCCGCATACTATTCACCACCAAATACTCCAAGGAGACGTACAGTGGTACACACCTACCCCAGATCACCTATACAGCTTACTCAGTGGATCCCTCTCCCTGGGTAATGGTACATAGCATAGATAGTTGGAGTAATCAGTACTGTGCATCAGGTTTAGAGTGAACAGCGCCCCCCAAGATATCTATCTATGTGCCATGAATCCCCACATTATCCGACCTATCCCATACAACCAGTGCGCAGATCAAGCAGTGACACAATGAACTGCAACACAGTACTATGTGTCATATCCGTGATTTCCACAACCCCTCAGCAGGATCATTTCCTGGCCTGAGGATGGATCATAGGACACACAGATGTAAACATGGTACTGCGTTGCAAGTCGTCGCATACATGATTGCTCTGCGGACCGGTCTGTTGGTATATACCAGACATGTGCATGAGTCACGGTGGGGGGTGCAACACATGTGCCATACATCACCTTGTGTCTCGCCCACAGCCACTCGTCAGGCTAGGATGGCCATTCAGGAGGAGGTGAGCCAGCTGCGTGCCACAGCTGAGGTGATGGCAGCGGCGCTACTGCGGATTGCGGATGCCCAGGAGGCCATGGCTGGGCGTCCCTAGCAGCCAGCCCCAGCCCCAGAGGCAGCACCAGCGGAACCAGAACAACGGTGTGGCTTGGGCCGTGGACATGGGCGGCCATGCAGGTCTTGATTGCGGGGAACAGGTCACTGTGTGCCAATAAATACGACTAAACCTGATTATACCTATGTGCACGCCTCCGATGTTTGCCACTGTGCTCCCCTGAGTACCCTGTCCCCCATATTGTCACCCTGGTCACATGTGCCTCCCCATTTCCCTTAGGGGTGGGTTGTCTGCACTACCACCAATCAACGCACATACGTTATACCATGCCCTGTGTGTCATGCACCATGCCATGTGTGCACCTTTCTACCTATGCGTGGGGGTATACCCTACCTCTCCCGTCAAGCAGGCATATGTTTATGGTGGTACATGTATGTTTTACAGATCTGTCACTCTCTCACACCCCATATCTTCTCCATTGGTCCACCCACATGTGTGACCATTCCCTCTGACACATACCAGGGCCTACGTGGCTGTTTAGCCGCAGATGCTTGATGAAGACACAGACAGGCAAAAGTAACTAGCTACAGTCAGTTGTTCACTCTCCCCCTGCGCCTGTAGTGAGCCACTGCTCCCCCTCCAGACCAACATCCACCTGTCTTGGCCTCACCAGCTATCCCCCTGTGTAGCTCCTGGGTACAGCAGTCCGTCTTATCCTTCCTGCCACATATCTACTGCTAGCCTTTCCCTTCATCCTCCTATGAGTATGATGCATCAGATATGCAGCCTACACATCACAGGCAGCATGTATGTGACCATAGCTGATGGAACACACAGCACAGCAGTACATCACAGGGACACCAGGGGACACAGACGCCTACGCACATGGCCAGCCCCCACACCTGTGGAGACGGTCCATGTATGTTACCTATGTCTACCACACATACACATAGGGATCTACACACATGTCCCATGCTCACTTCACCAGTCTGTCTGACCATTGGGATGTATTAACCAAACTGTATTTAAATCCAACATTAGATAAGGTACAGTCATCTGTTGGAGGAATAGCCTAGTGTTTAGAGCAACTGCCCAGTACCCAGAGGATCAAGGGTTTGATTCCCACTGGCACTTCTTGTGGCTTTGGGCAAGTAACTTTACCCTCCATTACCTCAGAAGAAAAGGCTGGCATTCTACTTCCGGTAACACATTGCCCAGAAAACCCAGAGGTAGCTGGGTTGCTAAGAGTCAATACTGACTTGATGGCACTAAAACAAAACTAAAATGTCATCTGCAACCCACATGTTGGGTCCTGGGAGAAAGGATAGCACAGGGCACGTGTGTGGGCGCCACAGGGACCATCACACGCTCCTGGGACGCCCATCAGGGGATGGCTGTTGAGATGCACCACCCATACCAGCCACATGCTGCATGTGCATCTCGGCAGCCATCCACTGAATGGCGCCTGCCAGCCACCGGATGGTGCGGTCCTGGGCCCGCTGGCGTTGCAGCATGCCATTCATTGCCACATACAGGTCCCAGACACACCTGCCACCACATAGTGCGGTATATAAGAACTTGTAATAAATACACACAAGGTGTCCGGTGTCTGTGTGGTGGCATGTGCGTGGGCCCTGTCTGTGGCAATGGGTGGTGTAGCTACACATGCGGCAGCTGGCAGGGACCCACAGTGCCCTGTGCTGCCCTGTGTTCCCTTCTACCCTCCTCCCCTCTTGGCACCTCCCACCCACCCTCGCCCCCTCCCCACTCTCCTCCTCCTCCTCACCCGCAAAACGTCAAACGTACCCTCACCCTCCCCCCCTCCCGCCCCACCCCACCCTCCACCCCCTCCATGTCCCTGTCGTCCTCTTCCGCCTCTGCTGCCTCCTCCTCTTCTGCCGCCTCCTCCTCCTCCACCGGCTGGACTGCAGCTGTGGGGCGTGTTGTGGGGGGCCCTGAGGTTGATGTCCCCTCACCAGCAGCAGCATCCTCTGTGGGGGAAGACAGTCATTAGCACACCATCATGTAATTACAACGCCACATAAACATAGTGTGGCTTCCCAAAGGCCGTTGGGCCACTGTGACATGCTGTACTGCGCTGCAGGGGCCGCAACACTCACTGCCATGTTGCTGCAGCGCCCTCCTTTGTAGCCAGTCGAGGACATCCGGGCAGTGCAGCCGCAACTCCCGTCCCTTTTTCCGTAGGTCCTCTACCTGGGGGGGAATGCAATGGGTGGGAATATTAAGGGCCAGGTGGGTGCCCAACACATATCACACATCATTGCGAGCAGCAGGGTGCTGCTGCTGCTCATGCCAGTGGGTCCTCTACTACCTGTTGCCAGCGCCGCCTACATGTGTGGCTGTGGGTCTGGGCATGTGTGAGGTGCCACCTACATATCCTTTGGGCAACCCCCCGGACCACCCTTACCCAGTTCCTACGCTCTCCTTGCATTACATGGCAGCACCATGCCATGTGTGGGGTAGGTATGCTGGTCTACAGGGGAAGTGTTTCTTGACCCTCTGTGTGGTCCGGCACACACCTGTGTGTTTGCCTGACCTACACATCCGCAGACACACACGCCATGCCACCATGATATCTGTATTGGAACATGTGTGATGTGTTCTTGCTTCGCATGGGGATTGGGTGGCCCTGAACACATCACCAGGAGCCACTACCATAACACCAGGATATCTACTCTACCTATGTGGTCACAACTAGGTCCTCCTGTGAATAGGGCATTTGTGGCCGAATGCAACAGGCGCATGCACCAACACACCTAGCTTGGCTATAGACCACTGTGATTAGGTCCTGGGCCTCCTGGGGTTAGGGCAGAGCTGTGAAACCCCAACTGATGCAGGTACCCTGACACCAGGATCTATAATAGACATCTATCATCAGGTCCAGGGCCTCCTGGAGGTAGGGCAAAGCTGAGAAAATGAAGCAGATGCAGGTACCCTGACACCACGATCTATAATAGACCTCTGTCATTAGGTCCAGGGCCTCCTGGGGTTAGGGCAGAGCTGTGAACCCCAACTGATGCAGTTACCCTGACACCAGGATCTATAATAGACCTCTGTAATCAGGTCCAGGGCCTCCTGGGGTTAGGGCAGAGCTGTGAAACCCCAACTGATGCAGGTACCCTGACACCAGGATCTATAATAGACCTCTGTCATCAGGTTCAGGGCCTCCTGGGGTTAAGGCAGAGCTGTGAAACCCCAACTGATGCAGGTACCCTGACACCAGGATCTATAATAGACCTCTGTCATCAGGTCCAGGCACTCCTGGAGTTAGGGCAGAGCTGTGAACCCCAACTGATGCAGGTATCCTGACACCAGGATCTCTAATGGATCCCTGTAATCAGGTCCAGGCACTCCTCGAGTTAGGGCAGAGCTGTGAGAATGAAACAGATGCAGGTACCCTGACACCAGGATCTATAATAGACCTCTGTCATCAGGTCCAGGCACTCCTGGAGTTAGGGCAGAGCTGTGAACCCCAACTGATGCAGGTACCCTGACACCAGGATCTCTAATGGACCTCTGTAATCAGGTCCTGGCACTCCTGGAGTTAGGGCAGAGCTGTGAGAATAGAATCATAGAAACATAGAAATATGACGACAGAAAAAGACCACATGGCCTATCTAGTCTGTCCTTCAATATCAACAACTTCAACAGTCCCCTTTTTACCTTTAGAGATTCTCTGTGTTTGTCCCATGCTTTTTTTAATTCAGTTACTGTCCTCATCTCTACCACCTCCACTGGGAGACTATTCCACGGATCCACTACTCTTTCCGTAAAGAAATATTTCCGCATATCACTCCTGAATCTATCTTCCTTCACCCTCATCCCATGTCCCCTCATAGCAGAACTTGCTTTCAATTGAAAGAGGCTCTCTCCCTGAACATTTATGCCACGGAGATATTTGAACATCACAGTCATATTACCTCTATCCCGCCTTTCCTCTAAGGTGTACATATTAAGATCATTAAGTCTGTCCTCATATGTTTTATAATGAAGACCACTAATCATTTTAGTAGCCACCCTCTGCACCAACTCCATCCTGTTCACATCCTTTTGAAGGTGTGGAATCCAGAATTGCACACTATACTCCAAATGAGGTCGCACCAAAGACTTATACAGAGGCATTACCACCTCCTTTTTTCTGCTAGCCATTCCTCTCCGTATGCACCCAAGCATCCTTCTAGCTTTTGCCGTCGCTTTTTCTAGCTGTTTAGCTACTTTAAGGTCATCAGACACAACCACGCCTAGGCCCCACTCTTCTTTAGTGGACAAAAGTACTTCACTCCCTATTCTATATTGCTCCCTTGGATTGCTGCAGCCCAAATGCATGACCTTACATTTTTTAACATTAAATCCCAGCTGCCAAATTCTAGACCATTCTTCCCAGCTTAGCTAGATCCCTCCTCGTGTTATCTACACCTTCCTGGGTGTCTACTCTATTGCAGATTTTGGTATCATCCGCAAAGAGGCAAAACCTTACCCGACAGCCCTTCTGCTATATCACTAATAAAGACGTTAAAAAGAATCGGACCAAGGACAGATCCCTGGGGCACACCACTGGTAACATCCTTCTCCTCAGAGTGAGCTACATTTACCTATACTCTTTGTTGCCTCCCACCCAACCAATTTCTAACCCAAGCAGTAACTTTAGGGTCCATCCCTAGGGTGCTCAGTTTGTTTATAAGTCACCTGTGAGGAACAGTGTAACAGGCTTTACTGAAATCTAAATACACCACATCTAGAGCTCTCCCTCGTTCCAACTCCCTGGTCACCCAGTCAAAGAAATCAATCAGATTTGTCTGACAAGACCTGCCTCTGGTGAATCCATGCACTCTCGGATCCTGTAATCCGCTGGACTCCAGAAACCTCCCTATTTTCTCTTTCAGCAGCGTTTCCAATAATTTACTCACCACTGAAGTTAAACTAACCGGCCTGTAGTTTTCAACCATATCCTTACTTCCGCTTTTGTGTAAAGGCACCACATGAGCCTCTCTCCAGTCCTTTGGCACCACTCCCGACTCCAACGAGGCATTGAAATGGTCAGTCAGTGGAGCTGCTAGAACGTCCCCAAGTTCCCTCAGTATTCTAGGGTGTATCCCATCTGGTCCCATCGCTTTGTCTACTTTAAGTTGAGCTTGTTTCTCACGAACACAGTCTTCTGAAAATTGTTCAAGATGTCCCTCGCTTCTGTTCCTGTTTGTGGGTGTTTTCTGAGGTCCTGCTCCTGGTTCTTCATCTGTGAACACAGAACAGAAATATTTGTTAAGCAATTCCGCTTTATCCTTATCAGCTTCTACATATTCCTCCCCTGCACCCTGTCAGACGGCTGCCTGGGTGAGAATCTTCACAGTCTTGTCAAGTGCATATATCTATATGATTTGCAAGGTATTGTGGGCAATGTAGTTCATTCACACCAGACACAGCTGCTGACAATAATTTAGTTGTGCTCTTGGGTAAAGCCAATAAGATATTTATTTATGGGGTTATTTCTCCCAACACAGATATGCTTGGTAGCACATAAATTAGGTAACTTGCTTTCAGTGTTAACTTGGAAAAACAAAGTCAAAATCAGGAAACAACAAATGAAAAGCCACAAAGCAAGAAACAAACTGTTCTTTTCAGGTTAACTTCTGATTATTTCCCACATAGATACAGAAGTGATTCTCTCCTAGCTCACAAGCAATTAGGTAAGGCTTAATTGCTAGCAGTTACCAGCTGAAACCCCTTAGCTGGCTTGCCTTCCACTGTGTGGGTCAAATCCTGCTTCAGGAGCTTTTCTGAGTAGATTAAAGAACAAATTTGTATTTCTTTGTGATGGTTGCTGTACTTTATAACAGAAAGTTACCAACGGAGTTTAGATAGAGAGCAGTCCATATAAACAGGATCCTCATCTGCTATTATTCCCCCTTGTTCAACAAGCATGGGTTCAATATCATGGATTGGCACAGATGAATCTCTCAATGGAGCATTTTCAGGAGAATACTTGTTTCCCTGCTGTCTTTCAAGGTTATAGCTAGGGCATAGATCAGTGTTCATACCTGAGCTTCCATTGCTGCTAGAGTTCCTCTCTATATAGCCTGGCCAGTATGTAGTCCAGTTCTTATGTCCAGCCTTCCAATCCAGATCCCTGGACACTGGATCTCTCTTCACATACCTTCTGGCACAGGTCTTAGGGTCCCTTCCACGTGCAGCCGTCTCCCTCACAGGTAGCCTCTGGTGATTCCTAGCTCTGCAGCACCATTCCTCTGGCTTTCCCCAGTCCAATGGTGTATGCTGGCCCTTGGAATACCTCCCAGTATACGTACTGCTTTGGACTCTTCTAGACCTCTCAAAGGCTTTTCTCTTCCTTCTTCCAAAGGGTCTCTTTCCCTCTCTGTCCGTCCGGTTTGGCTTCTGCTTCTGATGATCCTTCAGATGAAACTGATGATCAAACTCAAGCTGATTCTCAGGATACTGAGGACAATTCTCTGGATATCCAAGGTGATCATGAAGATGGTCATCTGTAGAATAAACTCTACTCTTATTCTGCTTAGATGAGTGCTCCTCCCTAACACAGAGCAGCTGTGCTGAATCAGGCCCTGCCCTTTGAGATGAGTGCTTAGGGATTACCTCATAGCCCTCCTGATTGAACACACGTTTCCCCACTTCAGCTCCTCTAATGGCTGTTGGAAACCTGGTGCTTTCTGGGACTGGTAGTCTTTTATGGCAAAATTCTGTTTTCTTATTTCTACCAGAACTGACAGGTTGCTTGTTCAGAGTCACTTCACTTTTTCTATAGCTCCTTCCTGAGCTATGATAAGCTTCCTTATCACAACCCTTGAGTCTGACAATACCACTTTTGCCCTTCCTCTTCTCACTAACATATCTGAAAAAATATCTTATCCCCCATTTTATTGCATTGGCTGTTTCCTCCTCCTTTTGTATCTTTGCCTTCCTAACTACTTTGCTAGCTTCTCTAAGTTTTTCCAAATACAGATGCCTGTCTTCCTCTCTCTGTGATCTCTTGTATTTCATGAAGGCCTCCCTCTTTTTCTTCAATTTTTCAGCTACTTCTTTCGAAAGCCATAGCGGTCTCCGTTTCCTTTTACCTTTACTTACCATTTTAACAAAAAGGTTGGTTGTCCTTAAAATATCCCCTTTCAGTTTTGCCCACTGTTTTTCTACATCCTGCAGCTGTTCCCATCCCACTAATGACTCCTTGAGGTACTGGCCCATCTTGGCAAAGTTAGTCTTCCTTAAGTCTAAGATCCTCACCTTTGAATGGATTCTAACAGCCCTAGTCCTAATACTGAACCACACCATCTGGTGATCACTAGATGCAAAATGATCTCTCACTACAACATCAGAAACACTTTCACCATTCGTAAGCACCAAGTCCAGTATGGCCCCTTCACGTGTGGGGTCTGTTACCAATTGCCTGAATAGTTCTCCCTGTAGAGTATCCAGGATCTCCTTACTTCTAGATGATACTGCAACAGGAATGTGCCAATCAACATCTGGCATATTGAAATCTCCTATCAGTAGCACTTCCCCTTTCCTAGCAATGCTGTGTATGTCTTCAATTAACTCTCTGTCCATCTCTTCCTCTTGTGAGGGAAGTCTGTATATCACACCAATGCAAATAGATTTTTCTTTCCCTCTTTCTAGTTTAACCCACAATGCCTCCTCTCTCCCTTTTAAGCTCTGTAATTCCAAAGCTTTAATTCCAAAGCTTAACCCTCCATAGCCCATATTCCCTGTAAAATAGTTATCTCCAAGTTATAATGGCCTGTTCAATGTAATTTCAGTTTGTTCAATGTAAACCGCACTGATGCAGAATAGCGCGGTATATAAGAGAATGTAAATAAATAAATAAAATAAATAGTAGTTTTTACATATAGTGCCACTCCTCCTCCCCTTCTTCCTACCCTGTCCCTTATGAATAAAGTATAGCCAGGTATAGTTACATCCCAGTCATGGTTTTCTTTGAACCATGTTTCTGTAATCGCCACTAAATCCAAGTCAGCCACTCCCACCAAAGCTTCAACATCAGGGATCTTATTTCCCATGCTACGGGCATTTATACACACTGCTTTCCATATGTTACCCCTAGTACCCATTTCCATAAAGGTATTTAATGTATCACCTACCTGGGGTCTTTCACCTACCTGGGGGCTTTCTTCACCCATCCCCAACGAATCTAGTTTAAAGCCCTCTTCAGTAGATTAGCCAGTCTACTACCGAAGATGCGTTGACCTTTCTTGGACAGATGGATGCCATCTCTGCTCTGCAACCCTTGGAACTGCATCCCATGGCCTAGGAAACCAAAACGCTCTCGATGACACCATCCACGCAGCCATGCATTCAGGTACCCTGACACCAGGATCTCTAATGGACCTCTGTAATCAGGTCCAGGGCCTCCTGAGGTTAGGGCAGAGCTGTGAGAATGAAACAGATGCAGGTGCCCTGACACCAGGATCTATAATAGACCTCTGTCATCAGGTCCAGGGCCTCCTGGGGTTAGGGCAGAGCTGTGAACCCAAAACTGATGCAGTTACCCTGACACCAGGATCTATAATAGACCTCTGTCATCAGGCCCAGGGCCTCCTGGGGTTAGGGCAGAGCTGTAAAACCCTAACTGATGCATTTAACCTAACAACAGGATCTATACTGGACCTCTGTCATCAGGTCCAGGGCCTCCTGGGGTTACGGCAGAGCTGTGAAACCCCAACTGATGCACTTAACCTAACACCAGGATCTATAATAGACCTCTGTCATCAGGTCCAGGCACTCCTGGAGTTAGGGCAGAGCTGTGAGAATGAAACAGATGCTGTTACCATGACACCAGGATCTCTAATGGACCTCTGTAATCAGGTACAGGGCCTCCTGGAGTTAGGGCAGAGCTGTGAGACTGAAACAGATGCAGTTAACCTAACACCAGGATCTATGCTAGACCTCTGTAACCATGTATGACGCCTCCTGGGGATAGAGCAGACATTTGAGATCGCATCACACACAGGTAACATAACACCAGGATGTGTAATAGACCCGTGTGATCAGGTCTGGGGGCCTTCTGGGGATAGGGCAGGATTGCAATCCACACCATACGCATCTACAGAGGCAACAGCTTGGCCCATAGACTGGTATTTCCACCATGTTCTGCATGTATGATATGTGATGCTTGCTGTATATTGTGTTGCACAACCGCCATTGTGTGACCTGTCCCCATACACTTACTTCATGTGGGTAGTTGGCAGATTGGTTGTACCGCCTGGTGAGGCACACCCATGCTCTCCTCACCTGTGCAAGGTCCTGCCTTTTTGATGCGCCCGGGAACAGATGGCTCTTTCTGGTGCAGATTAATTCGCACAGGATCCTGAGCTCCCTCCGGGTAAATGTGGGCTTCCGTGAACGGCTGTCCATTTTTTCTGTCTAGAGATAGCGCGTGTACGTGCGTGACACAATGCAATCGTGACGACTCAATGACGCACATGGCGCATGCACCGTGTTGCGCACGTACATGCCCTATCTCGCACTACTATGCGCTACCTGGCACAATTACGGCACACAGCACACGTGGGATTTTGACACCCAGAACACGTCATAGTATTCGTCTCAGAAAAGTGAAACACGCTGCTAACGGTATGGGCTGCTTCTCCAGTCCTCATACACCTGATCTCGCCGCCATGCCACCATTTGTTAATTTAATTGGTGAATTGCTGTTTATGTTACGGCGGTGAGTCTCCCCGGCATGGGCCAGTGGGCGCATCATAGGGCGGCTTAGCTTGCAGCACCCTGTGATGCGCCCTCTATGGCCCATGCTCAGCGCCACCGTAGTCTACAGGACTAGGGTGAGTGGGTATGTTGGCATTACCCACACACTACAGAGATGTGTCTGTTACAGCCATGCAAAAAGGTGGCACCTCAGACACTCTTCCTGATGTTGTTGTACTGGGGATTTGAACTCATGAGAGCTGGCTACATAGTCATTGTACTAACCAGTGTGCTATGCCTCTATGACCATTGTCATAGCTAGGGCTGGGTACACAACACCTGCACGTCAACACACATACATTCGGCTATGCTTACTGGGGTAGGGGAGACCCACAGCTAAGGCAGTTTCCAGGCCATGTTACCGTTGGCAAATGAGGTGAGAGTGTTGTTTTCATTTACACATTAAAACAATATTCCCATTAAAACATGTTTAACGCCATATGTGTGTCTGTTACAGGCCTACAAGGGAGTTGCCTCTGACAATCTTACTAAGGGCAGACCACTGAGGGATTAGACTCATGACGTCTGACCCTGACTTGATTGACTTCACCATTATGCTACAACAACATGTGTTTATCCCATGAATGGCTGGCTGCAGAAGGAGTGCAGGTCATCCCACAAACCTTATGAGGTGCTGCATGGGGTAGGGGAGACCCAAACATACAGGGAGCCCATTGTGGGATTGCAACCATGACGTATGCCACTGAGGACATTCCATTAAACATTGTACTACATCACTATGGGGTTTTTCATACCAATGGCTGGCCACAGACAGGATACAGGTCACCAAACATACTGTCTGCTGTGGTAACCAGGATAGGATAGAGACAACAGTACCCATAATGCAATTCACATGCAGATCAGCGGTCTACATCTGCTCCCCAGATGGGGTATGCACCTCTACAGCATGTCAGCTTGGTAGGGGGGACTGACCATGTGTGTTACTGCCACTGACTACCTACAGTCCCTGCCATTGAGTGTGTACTGTGATCACCCTGAGGGTGAGGTGGGGTGGCCAGCACCAGGTCCGCAGTACCCAAGTTGCCTGTGCTGGCTTTGCTGAAGGTCTCCATCAGTGCTAGTGTGTGAGAGGTATTTGTAGAGATGCCTGCAAATGCCCTGTTTCTGTTTGTATTTGACAGTCATGTCTGCCCCTTGTAGACCATGATGCAACCAAACTGGTGCATAGCCAGTGTGCTGGCCATGTCACTTGTTCTCGAAGCAGGGATGTGTGTGGACTCACATGATGATGATTTACATATCAAACTGGCCTCTCTGGGTCAGGGTAGAGGACATGATCTGGCCCCAACATTCCCAGAAGGGGCAGTACTGCAACATGATGACAGGCTGTGGGACCAGCAAACACCTTCCTTTGGGGAACCCGACAGTTGATGCAGGTTGGTATCTGTACTAGGGCCATAGCCATACAGGTAATAGGCATGATCAGCTCAGCTGCCCCCCACCACAATCTGCCATTCACCAGCAGAGGCCACAGTCAGCATGCACCTGCTGCACCCTGCAAGGTGTTGCAGCCAGACACATGCTGACTGCACACAGTGTGCTAGCCCATACTTAGTGCATGTTCCCAGAGGAACAATGTGCACCCAGATGTGGGATATTCGAACCAACACCAAGCAGGTATGTCAGTGAATGGGCCCCAGGAAGGGGAACTCACATATATCACTGTTGAACACACTGTATGGCAATATGTGGGAAGGTTGAGATGCCATGGTCACTGCTCCATCAGAGTGAGAGTGCCCTCCCAGCATGACCTGCTGTGGCCACCCTGTCTGTGCAGATGACGTTTGCCCACTACAATATCCCAGTCACTGCCCTATGCCCTATGCAGATGCATCCTGGATAAATGGCCCTGTAGGGGTGCCTCCGTAGGGGAATCTTGATCTCGCATCTTACGATCCGTTTTTCCTTGCTTTGGTCTAGCCTCGTCGTTCATCATTTTCTTTCTGTCCTGCACCCTAATCTTGTCTACGTTCTCCCAGATGGGGCTCCTTACCAATCCCCCTTTTCTCCCTCTGATAGCAGCTCACCTTACTATTTCGGCACCTGTATGCCCCATCCCGGTGCATTGGGGCAACCGCTCTATCACCCCCGTCTCGCGCCCTCTGTTCCCGCGATCTCTGTATCGCTGTCCCACTAATCTCACTCACTGCATAACATCCGGTCCGCCTCTCCTCCCTCAACCGCCCACCATTGTCACCTCTCCCTCCATTAAATTTGGTCTACTCAACTGCCGATCCTTGCGGTCCAAATCTCTTCTGATTGCTGATCTCATTCTTCAGGAATCCTTGGACCTCCTTCTTCTTACAGAGACCTGGCTAAAGGAAGGTGAGGAACCCCTTTTGGCCCGTTGTCTCCCTCCCTACTTTTCTGCTATTTCTGTTCCTCGTACTGGCCGTGCAGGAGGTGGTGTAGCCGCTATCCTCCACACGCGCATTTCTTTCTCTCAGATTTCATCTCCTGCCTTGCGATACCCTGAGGCTTTACTTCTTCATCTCCATACCTCTCCTTCCCTGCATGTCCTTCTCGTGTACTCTCCTCCGAAGTTGCGTCCAGATCTTTGGGACTCCCTCCTCCTCTCGATCTCCGACTTATCCCTGGCCATCCCCCGTCTACTTGTGGCAGGGGATTTCAACCTCCACATGGACTTCCCCTCTTCCTCTAGAGACGTCTCCTTTACCTCTTTTTGCAGGACCTATCCTTTCACCAGCATGTCCTCTCCCCTACTCACTCTGCAGGCCATACCTTAGACCTTATCCTTGCTCCAGTCTCCTTCCCTTTCCACCTGCAGGTCCTTCCGGTTCTTCCTCTTCCTTGGTCTGATCATTTTTGTCTTACATTTCACTGTTCTCCATCCCCTCCTGATTCATCCTCATCTCCTTTACCGCCTTCCCCTACCTTGTCACCCTCCTCCGCTACCCAGCGTCTCTCCCGTCGCATTACCCCTCTTACCCTTCAGGCCTTTCCTTCCGCTTCCACTCTCTTGCCATCAGGCTTTTCTTCCCTCTCCCCAAACTCACAAGCCTCCACTTGGTCTTCCCGTCTCTCCTCTGCCCTTGACCTCCTAGCTCCCTTGCAGCCACATGTTCCTTCGCGCCGCTCTTCTCAACCTTGGTTCCATACCGGCCTCCGCCTCCTTCGCACACAACTCCGGCACTCCGAGCGCCTTTGGCGGAAGTCACGGTCCTCATCCGCACTGTCCCTTTTCAAATCGAAATTTGCTTACTACCGATCACAAGTCCACAAGGCCAAACAGTCCTACTTCTCTACCTCAATCTGTACTGCACCCAATCAAACCCGACATCTTTACAAAGTTCTTCGGTCTCTCACCTCTTTACAAACTGACTCCTCTTCTGCCTCATCCTCATCTCACCCCTCCTCCACTCAACTTGCCACCTACTTCAATAATAAAGTCTTGGACCTACGACGATCTCTTCCACACTGCCCTTCACCCATTGCTTCTCCCCCCCCCATCTCTCCCCCTCCAGAATCGCTACTCACACATGTCTGGACCTCCTTCCACCCTATCTCCACTCCAGAACTTCTAAAACTGATATCCTCTTCCAATAAAACCTTCTGTTCTCTAGATCCCATTCCTTCCTCCTGGCTCCTCACTCCCTCCCTAGCCTTCATTCCTTATGTTCTCATCATGATCAATAATAGTCTCTCCACCGGTGTCTTCCCTCAATCCTGGAAGCATGCTCTTGTCCGCCCTATTCTGAAAAAACCTTCCCTTGATCCCCAGCTCCCTGCGCACTACCGTCCGGTCTCCAACCTTCCATTTCTGTCCAAGATACTTGAGAAAACAGTTTTCACACAGCTATCTCATCACCTCAATACCACTCACTTTCTTCACCCCCGTCAGTCCGGATTTCGACAAGGTCACAGTGTCGAGACCGTTCTTACCGGATTCTTAAACGAACTTCACGTGGCGCACGACCGTGGTGACTTTTCGGTGGCGGTATCCTTAGATCTGTCAGCCGCATTTGATTTAGTCGACCACTCTCTTCTTCTCTCACGACTTCGAGATGCCGGTCTTCGTCACACAGTCTACCACTGGTTTCACTCCTTCCTCTCCTCTCGTTCCTGTACTGTTGTCTCCTCCTCTATTCCCTCACTCCCCTCTGATTCTTTCCCGCTTTCCTGTGGTGTCCCCCAGGGATCTGTTTTGGCACCCCTTCTTTTTAACTTATTTCTCACACCCTTAGCACTCCTGGTTCAGCAGTTTGGGATCTCTGCATACTATTACGCTGATGACCTCCTCCTCCTGTTTCACACCTCTCCCCTCCATCCTGATCTCACCCCACTCAACTCCTGTCTCTCCGCTGTTGCAAATTGGCTTACTACAAATTGCCTTCACCTTAATCTGACAAAGACCCTCGCAATCTGGTTCACCCATGGCAGTCCTCCCCCCTCAATTGCTCCTTCCTTCTCGACTTCTTCAGTCCCACTAGTCACTGACTTTCGCTACCTTGGTGTAATCTTTGATTCTGACCTTTCCTTCCGTAATCACATTTCCCATCTCACAAAAACCTCTTTCTTTTTCCTCCGCCAAATACGTTCTATCCGTCCATTTCTCACCCCTGAGGCCCTCACCACTCTCCTTCTTTCTTTGGTGATATCACGCCTCGATTTTTGTAATTCCCTCTTTGCTGGACTCCCCCTTTCACAACTTCATCGGCTTCAACGCATCCAGAATACTGCTGCACGTCTTATTTTCCATTCCTCCCCCCGCGATCATGTTACTCCACTTCTCTCTCACTTACACTGGCTGCCTCTACAATTCCGCATTCGTTACAAAATCCTTACACTGGTTCACCAAGTTTTATATACCCATACCCCCCAATACCTAGCAGATTTACTCCATTTTCACATCCCCACCCGCTCCCTCCGCTCCGTCCACATAAATCGCCTTCACCTCCCCTCTCCATCCCTCGCTCACTTACAGTCCACACGTTCTTCTGCCTTTTTTTTTATTGGTCCAGCCTACTGGAATTCACTACCCCTTTCCCTCAGGCTAGAACAACATTATCCCACATTCAAAAAAGACTTAAAAACGCACTTTTTTTCTGTTGCTTTTGACCTCCCCCTGCCTCTTACGTAACAAGCCTCTCTCCCTCCCTGCCCTCCCTTTCCTTCCTCACCTGTAGTCTTGTCTATTTAAATGTCTTGGGTGCTTTCCTGTCTTATATTGTAACTTCCTTTCTTTTTCTTTTTCTCCGACCTATTGGTCCCTCTGTATAAGGTTCTGCTTTGCTGTACACCGCTATGTTCTAAATGTAATAGCGGTATATCAAGTGCAATAAAACATAAACATAAAACATACCCACAATACCTTGCTCATCATTATGCACATTGAAGGTGGGACAGTGGAAACAGTGCAAACATTGGGGGCTCAGTGGGGCATGGGCGGCCACAAAACAATGGACACACATACATAAATTACCACACCTATTTGAACATTGTGCAAAGATAGCAGTGGTTGGCAGACCTGTGCGCAACACCAGTCACGGGCTTCGTGCAGGCATTGGTAGGGTAATAAATACTGTTAGGGACACTCTCCAGGGTGGTAAACACTGTCAGATATGGATGAGGGGGCACACACCACATAAATCAGTGAGGTTGCTATGATGGATCTCTGTTAGAGAGTTGTGTTTAAGTTACGATTTGTTATCTGACATTGGTCATGGCTACCTTTTGATGTATATGGGACATGTTTCCATGTTTATGATGGCATTGCTAAGGTATGCAAGTGCTAGTAGTGGGGGCTGGCGCTATGCGCAGGACACGACAGCCTGCCTTTTCATTATACTTTGGATGGTGGAGCTTGTGGGTGTGGGTGTTTGTGCCCCTGTTGGGCGATGCTCTGGGGCAGAGGTTCACAAGTCCAATCCTGGTGGTTCGGACAGGATTCAGGTTATCAGTCTGTCCATACTGAATATGCATGAGGTACATTTGCAAACAATGGGGGGCAGTTCCTTCAAATGCATCTCATGCATATTTTTAATTTGAACAGCCTGACAACCTGAATGGTGTTTGCCCTCCGGAACTGGGGTTGCCACCATCTGCTCTGGGGAGTGCACATTATTATTGTGTATGTTCTCTGTAGGGTAAAATATTGGGACATGGTCTGCAGGAGCCACAGCTAGGGCTTGAACCTGTGACCTTCTGCCCCTGTACACACTGACTGTTTGGTGCAGTTGCCACAGAGGTAGTTCCTTCCCAGGGGGTACCATTACTGTTTGTCTGACAGACCTTGTCTGTTGGACTGCACGCCACCCACCTGGACAGGGCTTGGCCTTGGTCTGCTGTGGGCAGATACCACTGCCCCCTCCACTGCCAGCACCCTTATGCCACCATGCTGACATGCTGTTCTGCCGGTTGTGCTGGTGGTGTGCAGTCGCAGCTCATCTAGTGTGCCGTTAGGCAGCTGCCTATGGTGTGGTTTCTTGGGTGGGGGTGCCTACATGGACATGCATGCTTCCCCACCGCACTGCCTGCCAATGTTCTGTGGCCTTTGGGGTACCTGCTGGTTGATGTCCATTGGGGCAATGTATGACACACACTCGTGGGCATGTTTGCCCTTGGTCAGTTGATGTCTTGCTGTTTTTCTGTTTCTGTGTTCCTATGTGCCACCTAGGCATCTGCCTGGTCTACCCTGTGCCCCAGCTGCCCCACTGCATGTCCTGCCTTCAGCCCCCTGTGCCCCATTTGCAGCCTCACCGTCATGTCCTCTCGTACTTGGCCAATATGCTGCTGCTGCTGCTGCACATGTATCACTACTATCACTTTTCTTGGTTTCCCTGCCTTTGCTGTACATTGCTGACTGAAATGGTTTCTCTCTCCTGCAAATGTGCCTCTAATGCAAGGTTTTCACTGGCGCTAATTTTCCGACCTTCATTTCACGGCATTAGTGTGCATGGAGCCTCTCCCCGCCCACTCTATGCCCATTGACCCCTTCTCTCCGCCCTCTGGGGAGCCTTTCTCCACCCTCTGCGCACCTTAACGCCACCAGAGACATTATCGCATGATACGTGATGTTCTCGCATTATAGCGTGATATCTCGCATTATAGCGTGATAACATCGCAGCTGCGACATTAGTGCCGTTTAGTAAACATACCCCATAGTTGAATGGAACGCACTGTAAAAAATACCACACCAAGGAGATTAAGACAATTAAAAGAGACCAAAATGGGCCGATCCATGGGATGCAGAACTATAAAGCAACATATAATATGCAAAACAGATATATCCACAATAGTGGACCAATGGACAATTAAAATATAGGAATGTAAACCAATAAATAATCATGGGAAATAAATATAATAAGATAATGGCATATTAATAAAACTGTTAATAAGAGATCAATAGAAAGGTGCCTGTAAAACCAGAAATGTAAAAAGGGCCAATAAATAATCATGGGGAATAAATAAGATGAGGTAATAACATATTAATAAAGCCAATAATAAAGGATCAATAAGCAAAAAGGTTCTTGTAAAACCCGAGGTGTAGAAAGAGCCAATAAAAAATCTATGTATTAAACAGCCGTACCATAAGATAGAAGCATTATATAAACTGAATTATCATAGACTATTTGGAAAGGTGGAGAGCTGGCTGGATGGATGGGGGCGGAGATATTTGTCATGGTTTGGACGGATTGCTACTATAAAGATGATGCTCTTACCAAGATTTCTATTTCTCTTCCAGACGTTACCAATTAAAATACCACCTAATCAGTTAAAAAGGTTACAAAGAATTGTTAATCGTTTTATATGGAAAAATAGAAGGGGGAGAGTAGCAAAGGATATAATGCAAAGAACAAAAGGAGAGGGAGGGTTAGGTGTGCCTAACTTTAGGAAATATTACGAGGCAGCACAATTAAAAACAATTTATGAGTGGCATCGAGGAACACAGAAACATTGGGTTCAAATGGAAGAAGTTTTTTTAAGGGGAGAAAGTCTAATCAAAGTAGTTTGGAGAGGCAGACTTAATTTAGAAAATAAAAATAAAAATCCTCTATTAGTGCATAGTTTAGAAAACGATTAATACAAAATAAGAGGTACTCACAGTGTCTGTTTTGAAAGCGGACAGGGACCAGAGATGGGCATTTTGAATAGATGGGATAAGACGGGGTTAAAATATATCTCACAAATAGTGAGTAAAGAGGGCATTTTTGAATTTGAAAATATTAAGGATCTATATAGATTAGGAGATAGAGGTGTCCAACCTTCCTTTTGCCTCTAAGCTCCTAGAAAAGGTGTTTTTTTCACAACTTTCCCATCACCTGGATTCTACACATTTTCTGCACCCTCGGCAATCCGGATTCCGCCCCGGGTATAGTGTCGAAACTACCATCACAGCAGTCATGAATAAAATACGCACCTCTCAAGACCAGGGCAACATCACGATAGCTGTATCCCTTGATCTTTCAGCCGCTTTCGGCCTGGTAGATCACACTCTCCTTCTCTCTCAACTGCGGGATGCGGGTATTCGTGGTGTTGTTTATCACTGGTTTCACTCTCTTATCCTCTCGTTCATTTGCGGTTACTTCTGCCCTTTCTACCACAGACCGCTTTCCTCTCACTCGTGGTGTCCCACAAGGCTCGATCCTGGCTCCCTTATTGTTTAACATCTTTCTGGCCCCCTTGTCTTTACTTGTCCAACAACTGGGGATCTCGGGCTACTACTATGCCGACGACATTTTTCTTCTACATCACACTTCCTCGTCCCAGCCCGATATTACTCCTCTGGAGACCTGCCTATCCTTAGTTTCCTCTTGGCTCTCTTCCAACTGTCTGGTTCTTAATGTTTCTAAAACGGCAGCTATCTGGTTCACCCACGGCTCCCCCATTCCGTCTCTTACTCCTTCCTTTTCCGGTACCCCTTTTTCCACGGTCTGTAAACTCCGTTATCTCGGTGTCATTCTTGACAGCGCTCTCACTTTTCATGACCACATCTCCCATATTTCTCAGCGTTCCTTCTTCTGTCTTAGGCAGATTCGTGCTATTTGGCCTTTCCTATCTTCTCAGGCTCTCACTACACTCCTTCTCTCCTTGGTTATAACCAGGCTAGACTTCTGTAACTCCATTTATGCCGGTATCCCCCAGTATCAGCAACATCGACTACAGTTAATTCAGAACACAGCTGCCCGAATGATCTTGCATGCCTCCCCACGTGATCACATCACCCCTCTGTTGCAACATCTCCACTGGTTGCCACTGCAGTTCTGGATTCCCTTCAAAATCCTTACCCTAGTACATCGAGCTATCTATCTCCACAAACCCCAATACCTCTCTGATTTACTCACTTTTCACGTCCCCACTCGCAGCCTTCGGTCCATCCATGTCAACTGCCTACACCTTCCAGCTCCCTCTCGTGCACACCTCCAATCCACTCGTAAGTCAGCTTTTTTCTACCTCGGTCCCTCCCTTTGGAATTCACTACCCACGGCCCTCCGCTTGGAAGAATCCTACCCCAAATTCCGCTCTCTCCTCAAAACCCATTTTTTCTCCTCCGCTTTTCATGACTCTCTACGACACCTCATAACCCCACTCTCCTCTCCTTCTTTAAACCCTCTACTCGCTATCTCTCCTTTCCTCTAATTTGCTATAAATTTCTTTTTCTCTCTCTTATCTAATGTTTTATTTATATTGTAAACCGCCCCGATGTAATGGGTGGCGGTATATCAAATGTTCTGTAAACAATAAACAATAAACAATTATGCTTATCTACAAGTGAGTCACTTTTTGAAACAATCAAAAGTGTGGCATGATCTCTGGGAAAATAGGGGGTGGTTTGAAGCATTGTGTGTAGGAAATTTGGGGCAGAAAGGAGTTTTGTCAAAAATTTATAAAGGCATAATGGAGGGGGGGGGGATAACAAATTGAGATACATGATAAAAAGGGGAGAAGATTTGGAGATAAGATAGTCTGAGGAGGAATGGGATAAGATAATATGAACAGTGACAAGTATATCCATAGCCACAAGGGTAAAAGAGAATGCTTATAAATTGTTGTTCAGATTGTATTGGACTCCAGTATGTAAAAAAAGAACTGGAAGGGGGATTAATGATCAATGTTGGAGAGGATGTTATGAGAAAGGGAATTGGTTGCATATGTGGTGGAATTTTAAGTGGATACAAGCCTTTTGGATTGAGATTTTGGAGTTGATATATAACATGACGGGATATTGAATACAAAAAAAGCCAGAGATTTGTTTACTACATCAATTAGATGTGGACATTCCAAAGAGAGTTAGTGGAGTGATACATCACTGTATAGTAGCTGCTAGAAATGAAATAGCACAACATTGGCAGGGGAAATCCATGCCACATAAGGCAGGATTTGTGAAAAGAGTGGCAGAGATGTGTTTGATGCATAGATTGACGGAGATGAGGTGGGGACAGGTGAGAAAGTTGTGGAACAATGGAAGAGTGTGTGTAAGTGGTTGGAAAAATGGAAGGAAGAATGAGTGGGAGAGCTAGAGAAAATATGAGGGATTTTATACAAAATTTAAATAAAATTTTACTGGAAGGATAAATGGTGATTGGGTGAAAGGAGAGAGGATATTAATTCAATAATGGATGAGGATGGATGAGCGGGGGAGGGTGGGAGAGGCTGGTTAGAAAGGGAATGATATAAAGAGTATTTAGAGTATGCGACGCTCCTGCCCCCGCCCTAGGGCTAAAGGACAGGAGTGGCCTATTCTCCCGTGAGGAATGGATTAAAACTATTCCCTTGGAATGATGGGAGATGTAGTTTTGTTCTCCTTTCTCTCACTGATAAATGTAGTTGCGCCAGAGACGGTAAGGCTTTGCAAGAATATTTTATTCGTGTTGGGGAGATTCCTCCAGTGCATCAAAATTCAGATACATGAACATAAATGGTGCTTTAAATGGTAACAGAAGAAACTCAGGAATATAAGACAACGTAAAGTGAGATCAGCTTTTCTTCTATGGAGTTTAACTCAGCTCTGCCTCAAGAGGTGACTTACATATATTGCAGCCTCATGCAATCACTGTTCCCTTCACAGTGTGAACTCAAACTCAGGTGCAAACAATTAGGTTTTCAGAGCACGGCAGCAGAAACTTCCACGTTGTATTCTTTTCATACAAGGTACAGGCAAGCTTTGTTATACTGCTATTTCCTTACAGCATATTGAACAGTCCATGCTATTATCGTCAGAGTTTATCAAAGGTAAGGCATTTTCCACTTGCATAAAATCTTCTGACTGCACAGAACTATTGTCCTCATTCAGCTTTGACTGTCTGCCTGCTTTCAATTCTAAGAATTCTTTAAAGTCCTGAAGGAGCAATTCAGCCTGTTCAGTTCCTGACAAACCGTTGTCAGCCAACACTGAGTTTTTCTCCCAGTCAATAATGTTTCCCCCTTCAGCTCTTGGCTTGAATGACTCAGGGTAACAATTGGGATCTTTTAAAACAGCCTTAAATATAGGAGATGGAACTTTACCTTCTCTATCCAGGTTCCTATAGAAACTGCTGTCCTTCTGCCAGGCTCCTCTCCTTTTAGGTAGCTCAAAAGCTTTGTAGCTGTGAGGGCTTCTGGGTCTCTCCGGTCCAAACTGTATCCACGAGGGCTCTGCCTTTTCCCAAGACTCTAAACCAGGGCTTCGTCCACTTCTCGTAGGACTTCCTTTCCAAGCACCTGTTAAGATCCTTGCAGGTCCTCTGCTGCTACCAGGCTCAGACGTGCAGCCAAACTGCTTCCTGGTCAACTGTTCATGGCTTTCCTGTTTCTCACAGCTATTCTGCTTCTGCTTCCAGGCCCTCTGTTCACAGGTCCTCTGCTCCTGGGAATTCTGCTTCAAGCTATTCTCTCTCTTCTTGTTCTTCTTGATCCCCTTAATCTCCTTAATCCGTTTAGCAGCGTCCTTCACCACTTCATAAAGGGATTCTTTCTCAGACACACACACCCCGTCCAACCCCTGGGTGTGCCCAATCAGCACTGCTCAACTCCTCCCCTGGGCTGGTCTTCATTCTCAGCTCACCAGAAGAGGGCTTTTTTCTCCTTTTAGGATTGTAAATCCTGTGTAAATCCTGCTGCATTTCAGGATTTCCTTCAGTCTCCATTTCCTCAGGAGGGCGCTCTTCACCACAAGTAATATTATATGAATTAATATATATAATTGTTAATAAATACAAATGTTGTGGGAAGTTTGATACATAAATGTTATGTGTAGTTTGATACATGTTAAGTGATGTTTGTAATGATACTAAATACTTAATAAAATGATCAAATGGGAAAAAAAAAATCAGCCGTACCAAAAATCAACAACCTACCAAAATTATAAAAGCAGATAGGAAGTACCAGGGTATCTGGACCACAATGAGCAGGGATGTATATTGCTATTGCAGTGAGAGCAGGCAACAGAGAGAAAAGTAAAAAGTAGAATACGAATGGCTTGTAAAAACACCTATAGAGCATAAGTATGAGTACGTAACACAATTAAAAATATAACCAACTAAGATATTAATAAAAACACTAAAAATATCAAAACGATAAAAGCAGGAAACAACCAATGATAGATGACAAAAATAAAAATAAAAGATAAGTGAAAAGATCAATGTGTTCACGAAATGGGAGGAAGGCATGTGTAGACCAACTATGGTAATCTGTGCCAAAACTATATACATCTAATATGTTAATCAGAGTATAAAAAGTTGACATACTGTAGGTATGGGACAGACCAACCTGAAACTGGCAATAAGTAAAAAAATACACTCAGTCATAAAAAAGAATAGGGAATAGATAAAAACAAAATTAACAACATTAGAAAAAAAGGAACCAACCGTCCGGGCAGGGATCAGATGGAAAATAAAAGCTAAGCAATCATTAAAATTGTATAAAAATGGACCACCACAAACTTGACTTAAAAATTAAATTTATAAAAAAACAGCCAAGTTCTGTTCAGCTTTCAATCCATATGGTATCATTGTGTTAAGTTTAAAAATGAATTGCTGTTCTAATCTAAGCAGAACTTATCAGTATCTCCGCCTCTCCAGTGTGGGTGGGCAACCTTCAATAAAAAAAGCACAAATCCCTGATTGTATGTCTAAGAGCTTCCCAATGGGAGACAAAAGGTTTGTCTGGTATCCTCCTATGTATACAGTTGGAGTGGAGGAGTGGCCTAGTGGTTGGGGCAAGGTACTTCAGGCCGGAAGGTCGGGGGTTCAAATCCCACTAGAGGACAGCAACCTTGGGCCGGAAGGACTGGGGTTTCTAGTCCCACAGGTGCTCCTTGTGGTCTTGGGCAAGCCACTTAACCCTCCAGAGCCCATGTTCCCTGTAAAATAGTTATCTCCAAGTTATAATGCCCTGTTCAATGTAATTTCAGTTTGTTCCATGTAAACCACCTTGATATCATGAAAGGCGGTATATAAGAAATGTTAAATAAATAAATAAAAATAAATAACAGTTCTTGTGTTCCTGATGCATGTATGTACTGCACGCTTCATCTTTCCTATATAGAGCAGCTTGCAAGGGCACATTATTAAATAGATAACTCACATAGACTCGCAATTTGAAAATTCCTTCAGAGCAAACTTATCTTGTGTAGTGGGATGTATGAAATGATTCTTTGTAATTATCATGTTTTCACATACTGAACAATTGCCACACTGAAAATGTCCTTTCACTCTCGATATAATCTTGGGCTAACTAAGAGCTGAGGGTACCAGATAGTCAGCTAAATTCCGATTCCTCTTGTATGCAATCATCAACGGATGAGATTGGAAAGCTGGCAGGGTCGACAGAAGCGCCATTCTTCTCTCAATATACATGAAATATCTTGAGACACACTCGAAAAGGTAAGAGCACATACCATCTATGATTGCTTTGGAGGTTGAGAGGTCTGTAGTAATTGGTCCCTGTTTCCATGTTTGGCTCTAGCATAGGCATCCCGGATAGATTTCTGGGGATAACCTCTTTCTTGAAACCGTTGTTTCATCTGTTCTGCTTTGGATTCAAACTCGGTCTCTGGTGCAGATTCTCTGTATCCTCAAGAATTGTCCAGTAGGCAAGTTAGTCTTGAGTGACTTATTGTGAAAGCTGTCATACCTTAATAAGGAATTCCTATCCGTGGGCTTGCAGTACAAGCTAGTCACAAAACCATCATGTTCTTTCCTGACCATAATATCTAAATAGGGTACACAATCAGAACTCTAATAATTTTGAAAATGTAATTTGCAATCTATGGAAAAAGTGTTGGAGGGTGTCCTCATGCCCCTCCCAAATAATGGACACATCAACAATATACCTTTTCCACATTTTAATATTGGACGTAAAATCATTCTTAATTTAAAACATTTTCTCAAAACATGCTACGTACAAATTGGCTACATTGGATGCTATAGAAGAACCCATTATGTTGTAACCAATATTGAAACCCTCAGAAATCAACCCCAATAAATCTTCAAGAGCTTGAAAGCTGAGTGGCTTGAAACACTGACTGGTGTAGCGGGAACCTTACAGATTTGTTTGATCCAACAGCCTTTGTAGCAGCTTGGTAAAATTATGATCGTGGAGTGAAAGAATCGAGAGCAGGAAGCAGAAGGACGGAAATTACCTTGTCCATTTAAATTCTAATCTTTCGGGCTTGAGAGGCATTTTGGGATCATACAGATAACATCAGCTAAGTACTTTACAATGATGATTCATGTTATTTAAGTGATTTTATGAGATCCCGATCTGGGGAAGATTGAAATGAGATAAATATAATTCTTGAATTTAACGGAAATGGCAGCCGAGTATGCTGTTGATTCTGTATTGTAGGATCCGTCTGGGTCCTTTATAAATGATTAAAATGGAGGGCTCACTACGAGAGAGGAAAAGTTTCTTCTCATGGTGAGTGATCCAACAAAAACATTGCACATATTCATACATTTACACATTTAGAGTATGATAGTTTTAACTGGTTCCTAAAGAAATAATAGATATTGGAAATCAAAGTGATGTGGAAAAAATAGAAGAACCCACGGCAACCCCCTTGATCTGCTTATAAAAAACATCCCTAAAACAAAAGAAAATTTCCCTAATGGCCAAGGTAGCCAATTATATTAGGTAGGTCGTGGATGTACGAACCGGACAGGTTCTGGTTGTTTCTGCGTGAGAGACTGTTCTTTGGACTTCTGTGTCCTGGGAAGCCACTACCAGTACAGGGTGCTCCCCTTAGGCCTATACCCTGCACCAAGAGTTTTCACCAAATGGTCACACTAGCTGCAGCACACCTCTGCAAACTCAGGGTATGTGCTTCCTGTTCTTGAACAACTGGCTCTTGGCAGCGTTCTCACAGCAGGAGGTTGAGACTGCTGCACAGAGGACTGTTACTTTGCTATCTTCACTGGGCTTCCTCATCAATAATGAAAAGTCACATCTGCGCCCCACACAGTCCTTGGAGTTCATTGGCGGAGACATCCGAACAGCCCTGTCAAAGGCATTCCTACCAGCACAGCAAGTGAATACCATTACCATTCTAGCCAAGAGGGTATCAGCCTCCAACTGCATCACTGCCAGAATGATGCTACGCTTCTTGGGATACATGGCAGCTACAACGCATGTGCTTCCCCATGCTAAGCTACACATGTGGCACCTTCAGTAATTCCAGCGAAGTCACTGGAACCAGCATTCACAGCCACTCTCAAGTCGGATCGCTATTATCCCCGCAACACGCAAGGCACTCACCTGGTCGATGCTGTGGGTGAACATCTCCCCGGGTCAGCATCTCCAACAGCCTCATCATCATCTAACCATCACAATGGATGCCTTTATGGTGGGCTGGGGCGCCCACCTACTCCACCTCCAAACTCAAGGCCTCTAGATGCAGGAGGAATGCCACTACCATATCAACCTCCTGGAGCGCCGTGTGATCAAATACGCTCTCAAGGCCTTTGAACAATGGATAACCCACATCTAGATCCAGACAGAAATCAACTAGCCATATTCTACATCAACAAGCAAGGAGGAATGGGCTCCCTTATGCTCTGCAGGGAGGCACACAGAATCTGGACTTTTGCCCTGTCCAGGTGTGCCTCCTACAGGCGTCCTACTTTCTGGGTATGCAAAACCAGCTTGTAGATATCCTCAGCCATCAACTAGACCCACACGAATGGTTTCTAGACCCCGGCATCGTGGAATCCCTCTTCCAATGGTGGGGGCTCCTGCACATGGACCTCTTCACCAGCAACTCCAACATTATGTGCAGCCGCTTTTGTTCCAAGCACACTCCCACCTGCAGCTTCACCTTGGATGTATTCGACATTCATTGGGGGAACCTACTGCTCCTCTATGCATACCCCACAACCCCGCTGATCTCTAAGACTATACAGAAAATAATCCATGGCTGGGCAACTGTCATCCTCATTGGTTCCCACTGGCCCAGACAAGCATGGTTCTCATATCTACATGGTCTAACTGAGGGCCTACCCATCTGGCTACCTCTAGTGCCAGACCTCATCACTCAAGACGGGGGCCAAACTCTGCACCCCAATCTGACAACGCTCACCCTCAAAGCTTGGAAGTAGAGAGACTGACCTTCTCCTCCCTACACTTCACTGCCAAAGTGTAACATATCCTCATGGCAGCCAGGCTGCAGTCCATAAGGAAGTCTTATGGCCTCAAGTGGAAATACTTTGACTCCTTGTGCATTTCAATGGGATTGGATCCCTTTTCCTGCCCCATTCTGCAAGTCCTTCAGTACCTTACCATCCTTGTCAATGAGGGCCTCAGGACGATGTCTGTCTGCATCCATCTGTCTGCTGTTGCAGCCTACCATGACCATAATGGCAATGCCTCCATCTCTGTGCATCCTCTTGTCTCTCGCTTCATGGAGGGCCTCACCAACCTGGGCCCCCTATCTGGCAACTTGTTCCACTCTGGGACCTCAAAGTCATACTACAAAAGCTCATGCAGGCCCCTTTTGCACCTATGATCTCTGTTCCACTGAAAAACACCTCCTGGAAGACCCTTGTCCTCATCGCCATCACTTCGGCCAGACACATCAGTGAGTTGCGGGCACTGGTCGCCTAGCCTCCATACACTCTGTTCTACTAAGACCATGCTGGCCTCAGGACACACCCCAAGTTTGTCCTGAAGGTGACTACGGCCTTCCACTTGAACCAGACCATTGAATTGACCACCTTCTACCTCAAGCCTCACTCCTCCCCTGAAAAGCAGTGCTTCCACATACTGGACTCTATGTGTGTCCTCTGCATCTACCTCCTGAGAACAGAGCAACTGCAACAAGGGGCTCAGCTCTTCGCATCCTTCAACCCCAACAGACCAAGATGGCCAGTCACTAAAAGGACCTTATCACAGTGGATATCTGCCTGCATAAAGTTCTGCTATGCACAGGCCAGCACACAGCCCATGAGCATCATCCAGCCCACCAGCTATGACCACCACTCTCATGAACCTCAATTTGGTACCAGCAAGAGACATCTGCAAGGCTGCATCTGGTCCTCCATACACATGTTCCAAAGACACTACTGCCTGGACTAATATGCATTTGCAGAAAGCTCCTTTGGCCGATCCATTTCTGATAACGGCCAACCTCGGACTGGACCTTAGCCCCACTGTAGGCACTACCTTGGGGTGAGGCTGCGCCCCTGTTGACAGGCTACTACAGTACCTTCTCATCCTGTAACAATGTGTCTGACCCTTATGCTCTAATCTGTTGTGGACTTTCACCTATTATTGACTTACTGGAATTGTCATACTCATGCTATTGCTGCATAGTGTCAACGCCGTTGCTTGTCCCTTCAAGCTGAGGCGGGGTATTAAGCCGAGGCCTTGTGTTTAACCAGCCCAGAGACCTTGCTTGGCACTCTGGGATACGTAGTTTTTCTTAGGCCAGTCAAAAGAATAAGTTGTGGAAACGAGGTAAGGCTTAAACAGGTTTTATTCCCCTTCCGGGAGGATTCTTTTGGTGGTCAGAACAAAAAGGTAAACAGCCCCACTTTGGGCACAAACAAAGGAACAAAAGGTGAACAGAAAAATGCTTATCTTCAGCTTTTAACATACAAACAAAAGTATTTAAACAGCCTTTTTCCAGCACACAAAAACCTTTCCTTTGTAGCTTTAAGGCTTGGCAAGTTTCACAACTTGTTCACCGCAGAGAAGATATATTATCAGAAATTGTAAGCGTACAGTCCATGTATTCATTACACATTGAGTCCCCCTGTACCTCACACTGCATATCCTCCTCTTCTGCCTTTAACAATTCTTCTCTTGCACAGTACGGCACATTATTAAACAGTCTCTCTTTGTTATTCAGAGATTCTCTTTCTCTCTCTGTGAGAATGTGTGACAGGCTACTACCACATTCACTGGAGTACTCAATTTGGGAGCCTCTCAAATGCTGAGGACCATAGGGGAAATTACAACATTCACCTTTCCCTCTATTAGATACAATTGGTTTACCTCTTGGCAGTCTCTGACTCGGGCTTCTCTCAGCTGCTGCAGACACCGGAGTAAAATCAAGTGGAAGCTTTCCACGGCTCCTGCCTTTCGTCCTTCTCCCAGATACAAGATTATCTTCAGGTACAAAAGCTTTACTTTTCCTGTGCCAATTACTCGGGTAAATAGTTTCCTCAGGCTTCCTCCAACTAGCTTCCCAATTGAACTCTTTGTTACCTTTTAGATAACTTCTGCTGAGCTCTGACGCTTCTGTGCTCTGCCTTCCACCACAGGCACCTGGGTTCTCACTCTCTCCCTTGGAATAAAACCTTTTAGCTTTTACAGCTCTTCCACCGGCTTCATTCCAACCTGAGCTTCTCCCAGCACGTCCTTGGCTCTCAGAACACTCACGACTGCCTGTTCCCGTGTTCCTTCCGGGTTCTGTTCTGCTTCTCCCTCTAACTCCATGTGCATTGAGTTTATCTGCATATGTGTCAGCTCCACCCACTCCCAGCTGGCTTTCATCAGTTACTGATCCCTCAGCCTTTCTGCTGCTTGGGTGTGTTTCTCTAGCTCATGACCTGATTTGTTTGGGTTGCCTATAGCAACATCCTGACATGTGCTCCTCTGAAATGTCAGAATCAGTTTCACTGCCTGCATTTTTGCCTATTTCCATGGGCTCTGTTAAACCTACATTGTGACAGATTCCCCCCATTAAAATATTATGGGCTGCTGCCAATGTTCCCTCTAATTTTCTGTAGGCTGTGTGCGCATAAAATATCAGCTGTGTGCAGCTTTTGAAGGAAGGTTAAATTTTTGTGCGCCACATAATGACACTCGGAGTTATATACTTTAAAATTTGACTACACGTCAGAATACAGTATGTACACCACATTGATAGCACTAAAAATATTGTAGAACTTGTAAAAACCATAAATACACAACAACTTTTAAATTTTAAGACGTCTGTGTTGTTTTCTATCAGAATCAGAACTGAAATTTTTGTGCGCTCTGTTGTAAAGTATGTGCGCTTGCTCGGCGAGGTGTGTGCGCGCGCACACGCGCACAGCTTAGAGGGAACAGTGGCTGCTGCTATTTCAGGCGGACAGCACGTAATCCTCTTCCGGGTACTACTGTGCTGCTCTCTATAAATCAAATTGGCAGTGGCCGACCTTTCTTTCCAAGGCTTCAGTACGTTGAGGTGGTAAACCTGCCTACGTCCTCTCTCATTCTCTATGAGGTAGGAAACGGGCCCAACCTTTTTCACTACCGTACTCGGCCCTTTCCAGTGGGACTCGAATTTGGGACCTGGGTCCGCCACTTGGACCATGACCTTATCCCCTTCTGCCAATTGCCTGGGTTTTGTGCCCTTATCGTAGTAGCGTTTCTGCCGCTGCTGACTAATTTTCAGATTTTCTAATGAGGCTTTGGACGTTTTTTCCAAACGCGTCCTTAAGTCTTTCAAAAATTTAGGTATCCCTACCTCTGGTATTTCAGGCTCTACCCATTCTTCCTGTAATATGTCTAAGATACCCCTCGGGGCCCTACCAAACAGGAGTTCAAATGGGGACGCCCCCAAGGATGCCTGTATTCGCTCCCTGCACGCGTAAAGAACGAATGGGAGTAAGGTGTCCCATTCTGACATTTCCCCTTTCCTTAAACCCCTCCTTAACAGGTGTTTTATGGATTGGTTCATACGTTCCACAAGACCGTTTGATTGGGGGTGGTACGCCGCAGTCTTAATGTGGCATATACCAAATGCCTCCCAAACTCTAGCTAAGTATCTGGATACAAAGTTGCTCCCCTGATCCGACAGTATTTCCTGGGGAAACCCCACTTCACAAAATAGCTTAACTAGCTCCTGTGCTATTATTTTGGCTGAGGTGTTTCTAAGGGGAATAGCCCACGGGAACCGTGTGGCGTGGTCTACGACTACCAAGATGTATTGAAAGCCCCGTGGTGTTTTAATTAAAGGGCCCACAATGTCCATTCCCATGCGCCGGATTGGCATCGATATGGTGGGTAAGGGCATTATGGGTACAGCCTTTGGTCTCGCCACTGAGACCCTCTGGCAGGTGGGACACGACTCGCAATATTGCTTGGTCTCCTTATGAACCCCCGGCCAATAGAATCGCGCTAGTATTTGGTCCAGTGTTCCTTGAACACCCTTATGGCTACCTATCGGGTGGTCATGTGCCAGGCGTAAAACAATAGCTTTAAAAGTCACTGGCATCACCAGTTGCTTCCGTACCGCATCTGTATAGGGATCTATACTTTCCCTATATAAGATGTCTTTGTCTAACAAGAATCGGGGAAGTATAGGTCGACTCTCTTGGGCCCATTCGAACGCTCTTTTGAGCGACTGGTCAGCCCTCTGTTCCATGGGAAAAGAAGGGAACTTTTGAACTAGGGCTGCAGGCACCCACGGTAACCCTTCTCTGGCCTCTAGTTCCGCCCTCCCCCGGGTTCTATTGTATCTCTCATGGTGCTTCTTGGCCTTTTTCTTTTTCTCTTCCTTAGCTGGCACCTGAATTAGCTCGTCATGGCTAGGAAGTACATTTGCCTCATTTTCCTCTACACCTTCCTCAGGAAATTCCTCAGCCTCCTCCCTCTCAGGCTCCTCTGTTCTTTCCACAGATGGTTCCCTGGCTCTTGAGGTTCCGGCTTGCGACCGGGTTGAAACTAGGCTCTTCCTAGTACCTAAACCCTCCATCAGTCCTCCCCTAAACGGAGGCCAGTCTCGCCCAAGGATAAGCTCCTGTGGCAGCTTTGGAACCACTGCCACCTGTATTTCCTTTTCTATACCCATTCCCTTGACATGTACTTTATGTAGGGGATAGTGGAAGTGTGTGCCACGTACGCATTTTATTTGTACCTGGTCCTCTACTCGACTCGGAGCCGACTTGCGAGGCGGTTCCATGGTTTCCCAAAACTCCTGAGAGACCATGCTTTGCTCAGCCCCCGAGTCGAGTAGTGCCAACGCATCTACTCTCCCTACCTGGACCTGAAGAAAGAGGCCCTTCGGGACTGGCTTTCCTGCTCCCGATATGAGGACTGTACGTGCCTTACAATCTCGTTGGAAGTGACCCGTCCTTCCGCAACCATAACATTTCCTTCTATAAGCAGACAAAACATCACTATTAGTATTATCATACTTATTCACTTTAGACGCTTTAACTCTTTCAAACTCTCTCATGCTATCAGGATTTGCCATTCCAGCCACTTTTAAAATGCCAATTCCAGAGGTATCAGCCATTTTAGCCTCATGAAACCTATCTGCCATGTTGGCTGCCTCTTCTGTGCTGTGGCAATCCTGTAGGGTGAGATACGTTTTTAACTCAGGAGATACAGCCTGTAAAAACTGCTCTAGAATAATTTCATCCAGAATGGAATCAAGTGACCTTCTCTCCTGGGTAAGCAACTTGTACGCTAGACTCTTAAGCCTCTGGTACAGCGCTCTAGGAGTTTCTTTACAGTTAATCCTCGCCTCCCTAAACATGCGCTTGTAGTGCCTAAGGGTGAGACCTAACCTATCTTTTACTGCCTTCTTTATTTCTGCGTAATTGGCAGCAAGACTAGCAGGCATGGCCTTAAATGCAGATAGAGCCTCTCCTGTAAGGGTCATTGCGAATCGAATCGCCCATTGCTCTATCGGCCATTTAAGGGTCTCTGCTATTCTTTCGAAAGCATCAATGTAATCATCAAGATTGTCGTGTTGCGTTAACTGTCCCAGGGAAAAAGCATGGCAACTGTCCATCCCCGCTTGGGGAAACATAGGAAAACTTGCCGCTCCTGTTGCATGTGGCTTCCTTAAGAGGGCTTCCATAGTCTCTAGCAGAGGCCGTTGCTGCTCCCTCAGTATTTCCGCCTGTCGCATCTGGAGTTGCTGAACAAGCTCCGCCTGCTTGTCCCATTGCGTTTGCATCCACATCATGACATCTCGGGGTTCCATCTCTCCTCTGGAGTCCGCTGCACCTGTGGAGGAAAGAAAAGAAAGACCCACCAAGTGCGGTACTTTTCTTTTAAAATCCCTGTCTGTGAGCACAGCACCCCTTTCTCACTTGGTATCCTACCCTTCCGCCCAGGCTACTTTTACCTCAGGCTCCCGGTAGATTCCAGCATATGAGAAAAGGTCTTTTCCTCCTTTCTGGCCGACCTGCCAGCGAAAGTTACGCTCCGACAGCACTCCTTGTAACAGCAGTTTTCTCCAGAGATATCCTCTTTATTTGTCTTCCTTTGTTCTCAGGAAAACAACACAAAAAAAAAAATCCTCAATTCTACGCCATCTGTCAACGCCGTTGCTTGTCCCTTCAAGCTGAGGCGGGGTATTAAGCCGAGGCCTTGTGTTTAACCAGCCCAGAGACCTTGCTTGGCACTCTGGGATACGTAGTTTTTCTTCGGCCAGTCAAAAGAATAAGTTGTGAAAACGAGGTAAGGCTTAAACAGGTTTTATTCCCCTTCCGGGAGAATTCTTTTGATGGTCAGAACAAAAAGGTAAACAGCCCCACTTTGGGCACAAACAAAGGAACAAAAGGTGAACAGAAAAATGCTTATCTTCAGCTTTTAACATACAAACAAGAGTATTAAAACAGCCTTTTTCCAGCACACAAAAACCTTTCCTTTGTAGCTTTAAGGCTTGGCACGTTTCACAACTTGTTCACCGCAGAGAAGATATATTATCAGAAATTGTAAGCGTACAGTCCATGTATTCATTACACGTTGAATCCCCCTGTACCTCACACTGCATATCCTCCTCTTCTGCCTTTAACAATTCTTCTCTTGCACAGTACGGCACATTATTAAACAGTCTCTCTTTGTTATTCAGAGATTCTCTTTCTCTCTCTGTGAGAATGTGTGACAGGCTACTACCACATTCACTGGAGTACTCAATTTGGGAGCCTCTCAAATGCTGAGGACCATAGGGGAAATTACAACATTCACCTTTCCCTCTATTAGCTACAACTGGTTTACCTCTTGGCAGTCTCTGACTCGGGCTTCTCTCAGCTGCTGCAGACATCGGAGTAAAATCAAGTGGAAGCTTTCCACGGCTCCTGCCTTTCGTCCTTCTCCCAGATACAAGATTATCTTCAGGTACAAAAGCTTTACTTTTCCTGTGCCAATTACTCGGGTAAATAGTTTCCTCAGGCTTCCTCCAACTAGCTTCCCAATTGAACTCTTCGTTACCTTTTAGATAACTTCTGCTGAGCTCTGACGCTTCTGTGCTCTGCCTTCCACCACAGGCACCTGGGTTCTCACTCTCTCCCTTGGAATAAAACCTTTTAGCTTTTACAGCTCTTCCACTGGCTTCATTCCAACCTGAGCTTCTCCCAGCACGTCCTTGGCTCTCAGAACACTCACGACTGCCTGTTCCCGTGTTCCTTCCGGGTTCTGTTCTGCTTCTCCCTCTAACTCCATGTGTATTGAGTTTATCTGCATATGTGTCAGCTCCACCCACTCCCAGCTGGCTTTCATCAGTTACTGATCCCTCAGCCTTTTTGCTGCTTGGGCGTGTTTCTCTAGCTCGTGACCTGATTTGTTTGGGTTGCCTATAGCAACATCCTGACATGTGCTCCTCTGAAATGTCAGAATCAGTTTCACTGCCTGCATTTTTGCCTATTTCCATGGGCTCTGTTAAACCTACATTGTGACAATAGTTGTTGTTGTTTGTTGCATTTATGCTACTGCTGCTACATGCATGCTATTGTTGCACAGTGGTTGTAGTGTTGCCTTCATGCTATTGTGGCATTGTTGCAATTTCAATTCTAATGTCTCATCAGTTCCTAGTAACCTTCTTTTTGGTGACTGTCTTTGTACCTTTCCTTGATTGGTGGTCTCCTTCCTTCCACAATGAACATGCAGTCTCCAGTCACAGCTACAGAGCCACCTGATGTGGCTGACACATTCTGCTTATCCATGGAGAAAATGGGGTTACTTACCTTTAACAGAGGTTCTCCATGGGCAGCAGTCAGCCACATATTCCCATCCTCCTCCCCTCGGATGAAAGTGACACGCATCCTTGATAGTTTTTGGTCAATTGTCAAGCTCTGCCACTTTGCCTTGGCCACTGCTAGGAACGGATTGAAGTAGGTAGGGGCGGGCTCTGAGGAGAGACACCTTGGCACATACTCAGAAAGGCTTACCTTTCTGAGAGCACTTCCATCTGTGGTGCTGTCGGAAGGATGTCACCTGGTATAGCTGACATCCTGATGTCTACGCAGAGCCCCGGTTACAAGTAAGTGCCCCCGCTTTCCAGGTTGAGTTACAATATAAAAAACTTGCTATATATTTTTCCTACCCTTTCCCTCTTATGTCCTGCCTCTCTATTTGCTTTTCCCACTTCTTTTCTCCTTTCTTTATTTCTGCCTTAATTCTCCTCTTTAAATATATTTTATTATTATAACATGAATTTTTGTAAACCACCTTGATGATCATATGAAAGGTGGTATATTAAGTTGTAATAAACCATCACAAAAGGAAGAACATAGAAAAGAAGGAGAAGGATGTCAGATGATAATTGCAGCTCAGAAGCATGAATTATGGGCAAGATGGTTCACAGTAAGTATAAGAAAAATCTGCAAAACATATGTATATTCTGTAAGAAAGAGCTGGAAATAGTTACTCTTCTCATTAGCTGGCTGCAAAGTTCTGATGGCAGAAAATTTATATACAGAAAGGCACAATAAAATAGCATGTCTCATCCACTGGAAACTCTGGAAACACTACAACATTGCTGTACAGAAAAAGCACTAGGATCATGACCTTAAGAAAATTACAGAAAATGAAGATGTTATGATCACCAGGGACACTACCATTCCAGCTGACAAAAAGCTGGGTGCAAGGAAACTGGACATAGTAGTTAAGAAGAAAAATACAACATTGATTAAAGAGGTATCAATTATACATAATTATTCTGGGAATCAAATTGAGAGGGAAAAGATCAAGTACCAAGACATATAGTCAGAGACCAAGAAAATGTGGGCGAAAGATATAGAAATATTGCCTATTGTGTTGGGTGCCACAGGCTTGATTAAGAAGAATTTCCAAGCGCACCTTGATAAATTATCTACGAGGTATGACAAAAAAGAAAATGAGACTGTCCCATAAATGTTTTATTACAAAATCTACAGAGAAATTACACAGTCCCCTTCAAAGTAATTCCCCCCCCCAGAATTAATGCACTTCTCCATTCGCTTCTGCCATGTATGAAAGCATTCAGTAAAGGTCCTTGAGGTCCGTCAATTCTCTCATCATAGTGGCCTTGATCTCTTCTACAGAGGCAAAATGAGTTCCTTTGAGCACAGTCTTCAGCCTGGGGAAGAGCCAGAAGTGGCACAGTGCAAGATCTGGGGAAGAAGGAGGGTGGTTGAGAGCTGTGATCTGTTTGTTGGCCAAGAACTGTCTCACACTGAACGCGTTGTGTGCGGGCGCGTTGTCATGGTGGTGCAGCCACAACTTGTCTCTTCACAGAGCCTGCCTGCTGTGCCAAACTCGGTCATGGAGGCGACTGAGGACCTGCTGGTAGAAGTGCTGGTTGACTGTCTGACCCTCAGGCACAAACTCATGATGGACCACTCCCTTCTGGTCAAAGAATGCGATCAGCATGACCTTGATCCTTGATTTGGACATGCGTGTCTTCTTGTGTCTGGGTGACAGTCGAGTCTTCCACTGCAGGCTCTGTCTTTTGCTTTCAGGGTCGTACTAAAAGACCCAAGTCTCGTCTCCTGTGATGACTCGGCCAACAAACTCTGGATCTTCTCTAGCAAGTCTCGACAAACATTGACCTGGTGCTCCTTCTGGTCATCCGATAAAAGCTTGGGCACCATCTTGGCGCACACCTTCCGCATCCCCAGCTCCTGCACCAAGATGGTCTGCACTGACTCCCTGTTCAGGATGAGCTCCTCAGCTATCATCTGCACTGTCAATCTGTGATCACTCTGCACCAGCTGGTTCACTCTGTCAATGTTCTCAGCTGTCTTTGTCATGGAAGGCCGTCCTGACTTGGGGTCATCCTCCATCTCCTCGCAGCCAGTCTTGAAGTGTTTTTGCCACTTGAAGACTCGCGGCCTTGACATTGCATTTTCTCAATAAGCCTTTTGGAGAAGTTGAAGACACTCAGTTGGGTCCTTCTCCAACTTAGCCAGAAATTTCAAGTTGATTCTTTGCTCCATATTTCTGCCACCTCCAGTTGCGTGACAAAGTGATGGAGCAGTGTGCTACAAAAAAAAATGAAAAAGAAAAACAGAGTGAGAGAGATGAAAAATATTATAGCAGAATAGTGGTGAGATGTTGCACAACACAATGACATAAGCAGTTAGCCAATTTGCATTGTGTCATGGGCGTGGCTGCCACCATCTCGTTTCTTTCTTGTCACACCTCATATACATGTTACATCTTATGACTTTCAGAAGAAGGCTTTCTTTGGGATGATGCAGGTACTACATTAAGCATTAGCCGTAAATTTGAGACTAAGATCATATTCCACATACCCTGGCTTAGAAGTGAGGTTTGTTACTATCATGGTATGCGCAAAACTAACCCATTTTGAGAAATTGCTCCCAAAAGACAGAAACAGGGAAAGAAATGTAAGAAGAAAACATGACAAATCATGTAAGATGAGGTAAAGATGCTTCCTCTAGGTTTATCTAAAACAGGAGAAAAGCAAGAAGTGGAATTCTAAAACTGAAGGAAACTACCGCTATGTAGAAAATAAGGGAAAAAACCCCAAATGCTAAAAAAATACTTTGGTATTCACAGAAGAAAGCCTTATAGAGGGACCATGGATGCAACACAGGGGGGGGGGGGGAGAGGGGTGTCACTGCCATATAAGTTGGTAGTGTGGGTGCAGGAGTGTATGAGCAACCCTCCCGCTCCCAACATTTAAGGTACTGGGTTGGGGTGAAGGGGCCATTGGGCCACCAGGTCTGTTTCTGGAGAGGGGTGGGATACTGGCGGTCACTGGGTCACCAGGTCTGTGTTTTGGGGGATGGGAATCACAGCCACTGGGCCCAGGGACGGCTCAAGGCATTCTGCTGCCTGTGGTGAAGAATGAGATGGCGCCCCCCCCCCCCACCTTAGAGGGGGGTGGGGCTTTTTCAGAAATCCAATCAGAGACCGAACCAAACCAAAAGGCTGATTAAATTATATGGAGGAAATGCAAGATGTTTGCACACAGGGCCATATCGAGCTGCAATCGTGCCCTGTGCGACTTGCAGCTCGGGCGCACGCCCCCCTCTTCCCCCATACCTCCATCCAGCACTGCCTGCTCTTTCCCTGCTGCTGCTATTTCCCATCAGCACCGTGGGCTCAGCTTTAACAGAGCCGCGGGGAAGGGAAACACTCTCCCTTCGCACGGTTCTGTTAAGCTGAGCCGGCACGGAGGGGAAACACTGGACTCTTCCAGGGAGGCGGGGGCCGCAGCCGTAGGGCAGTTCATTCTGCTGCTGCCGCTGCTGCAGCAGCAGCAGCAGCAGCTTCTGCAGACAGAGTTGTTGTTATTTTTTTTTTTATTTTGAAGGCCTAGTGAGGCGGTCTTTTTGGGGGCAATTTTTGCTGCCCCCAAAAGGTTGCCACCTGAGGCTACTGCCTCACTCGGCCTCATTATAGAGCCGCCCCTGATGGGCCACCAGGTCTGTGTTTCGATTGTGAGAGGGAGGAATCAGGGCCACTGGGCCATCAGGTCTGTGTTTCAAGGGCTTGGGGGTAGGGATCAGGGCCACTGGGCCACCAGGCCTTTTCATTTCTGTCAGGGGGGTTGGTGTCTGACAGTGTGCCAATGGCATCATGAGAAAGTCCCCAATGCCTGGATCATCTGAGGTGAAGTATGAAACTTCACCTCCGATAACCCTGATTTCCGGGACAACATGCAAAACTTGTGCTGATTTCTGTGCATATGTATTTGGCTTGCTCTCCCAGTTTAACACAGACTTTTTACACACTGGCTAATTTGCTTATTGCATCCCAGCACAAAAAGTCAGCATTAAACTTGTGCTATGAAACCCTGTGCTAGAGCTTTAAAGAACTGGGCTCTAGCGTGAGGGGTCTGCATCGGCCTATAAGTTTGTACCTGAGGCAATAGAAGGTTAAGTGGCTTGCCTAAGGCCACAAAGAGTGTCAACTGTGTGGTGTAGCTAGGATAGTCATGCCTGTGGATGGGTTCTCTGTTCTGTACAGCAGGAGGACCCTAGACTGGTTGCAGAAATAACACATTGTATGTCGCAACTGAGATAGTTACACTTCTGGATGGACTTCCTTGCAGTGTGGCTAGGGATCCTAGATTGATTGCAAAAGAAAGACAACCTTGCTGGTCTCAAAATGGGCTGGGGTCTTAATCATGTGCAATATGTTTGGGGATTGTTGAAAACCAAAGGAATGGGGAAAGTAACCTGCACTGTGCCAGAGGTTCTGCCCTGGCGAACCTACTGGGCAGTGTCACAACGCCCCCCTGGTGGCACTGGGATGTCACAGCAGGGAGGGTGGACACAAAAATATTTTATGGTGGAGTTTAGCTCAAAGACAGGGCCCAGGTTTTTATAGTCCTGGTAGCCTTCTGGGTAACCAAAGCTCCGAAGAATATAACAGTCCGAGTGTAGGGAGAATAAAGGCTTTTATTTCCCGTATTGCAAATAGGTTCAATAGCCCAAAATTTACATCAACACAAAAATGTCCTTGCTTCAGGTTGAAAGAAAAAGAAACATGAACTGAGTTAGACCTGTTAACTTCACAGCAATACTATACGAAACACAGATTCAAACCTTCCCCCAGACCACAGCTCTACTCCTCGGCTAAGGGCTCAAAGCTTTCTGCCAGGCAATAGCTGCAATCCATCTCGGGGTCCGAAAGGTCATCCGGGAATTCCACCTGCATTGGTTCACAGTCAGGAATATCTAGTGGCTCATATTCAGGCTTTTTATACAATGTTTGTACGATGTCCCAATGCGCTGCATCCAAAGGTAAGCCTTGGTTTTGTACACCTCTAGAGTGAAGACAGTTTCTCTTGCCTACTGCTCTTATACTAGAGAGTTTCTTGTTTGGCACAGGTTTGTATTTTGTAGCACAAATAGTTCTAGAAGGACAGCATTCCTCTAGGCCCTGCTCCTCCTGCGTCACAGCATTCATAAAATCACAATCAGTAAAATAGTGATTACCTTTCCTTTTGGGTTTATCACGGCCAAGTAAGGGTTGATGCTAGTTCCTGCTGTGGTTTGGCTTCTCTGACACCAAGGTAGGCCTCCAGTTCTCCGGCCGGCCTTCTGCTGGGGTTAAGCCACACTTGCACCACAGCTTCTTTCTCTCTGGGCCAGGAATGTTACCTTTCAAAGTAACTCTTTCACCTCCTTCTTGGTTACTCCTCGTTGTGTCTTTCAAAGGTTGCTGGCCTCTGCCAGACTCAGGTCCAGGACTCTCTGGCACAGTCCTTCTCCTTCCAGGGTTAGCTTCTTCTTTGTATCTTTCCCACTTGGAAAGTGTATCCTCTCCCCTCTTGGGATATTTGAAGCGGATTCCTTCACCTGGTTCTGTTGAGTCTGCTGGGCCGGTTCCTTCTGTCAAGACTCCTATTCCCTGGTCCTTCTCTCCTTCCAGGAAAGCTCTCCTTTCTCCTTCCAGGGTTAGCTTCCTTCCTGTGTCTCCTGTGTCTGGGCTTTTAAAAGGAATTCTTCCCTTTCTGGATTGGGTGCAGGCCGGTATTGCATCATTGGCTCTGGGGTGTGGCTCCTCAGTCCTCCAGAGGTCCCTCTTGCTCCCCCTATATGGCTCCTCGTGATGCTGCAGCCGGTGTCTGCCTCTTTTTTCTAAGTTAAAAGCATTTTCTTCTGTCTGCAGAGGGTCTGCAGTACCACAGCAGACAGGATGGACCATGTTGATCTTTACCTGCTATAAAGAGATCTCACCAGCTTGATTGAGCTGAGTGACACACAGTTTCTCTAAAATAATTTAACAAAAGGCTCCCAAAAACGTGCACCAGCATATCATTGGATTGTGTAATTAGGGAAAAGCACTGACCTGAAGAACACATGGAGGTTAAAATTCAGAGACACTTATCCAGACAGCAGCAGTACCCGGAGAGTGATACTGAAAACCATCCTGACTAAGCATTATCCATATAATTCATTTTATTTAACAGCTTTTTTATACCACTTTATCTTTCGGTCAAAGCGGTTTACAATGAAACAGAACATTTACAGTAAACAGGGTAGTCAACTTGGAGAACTTTGATACATGTGAGTGGGGATAACTATTTACATTTGTCTATTGTGGGGGCTGGGATAGGGGGATTTAGGGGATTTTCAAGGGGGGTGGGGGAGCTGCTGGGGGATTATGTTAATGGGTAGCATTCTTTAAATATGTGGGTTTTAAGAATTTTCCTGAAGGAAGCTATGTCAGTTGTAGTCCTTAGCTTTTCTGGGATAGAGTTCCAAAGTAGCGCTGCTTAGAGAGAGAAGGCCCTCTTAGCTGTAGTGGTGTTGGTCTTTTTGATCATCGATGGTGTCTGTAGCATGTTCCTTGTTTTTGTCCATCATCCTCTGTTGTCAGGTGTGATCTGGATCAAGGTTTGAAGGTGTGCTGGAGCAGAATCATTTAGTTGTGAGTATGGGGAGCTCAGCTATGGGGAGCCAATGTAATTGCATGAAGAGAGGTGTGATATGGTCTGATTGTTTTGAATTGAAAAGAATTTGTGCAGCTGTATTAAGTGCAAGTTGGAGGGGGAGGATGGTTGAGTTTGGTAAGCCTTGGAAGATGATGTTGCAGTAATTGAAGTGGGGGAATATTGTTACTTGAAGGACAGAATGGAAGTTGTGAGTGGTTTAAGGTTCTTGATTGTTTTTAGCTTGAAATATATGCTCTGTGTTATGTTCCTTATGTGTGTTTTGAAGGTGAGGTGTTGATCTATGGTGACTCCAAGGTATCGTATGCATTGTTTCACTTTTATAAGTGTTCCATCAGTAGGTATGGTGGCAGGTGGTGTGAAGTTAGTGCTTCTGGTGATCCGTCTTTTTTAGGTTTGTGTTCAGGTTCTGATTTTTTAGCCAGTTGCAGAGTGTGGAGAAGCAGCTTGTTATAGGTGAAATATTGAGGCTTGTTGTGTTGATAGGTGTGTATACCATCACATCATCCGCATAGATGTGGTACAGGATGTTGCAAGACTTAATTATGGCATGTAATGGTTGTAGAAAAAGGTTGAACAGTAAGGCTGAAAGGGATGAGCCTTGAGGGACTCCTTGGTTTGGGTGTATGGGGTAGAGTTTTTCTGGTTTATTCTGACTTGCAGTTTGTGGTCTATTAGGTAAGATTTGAACCAGGAGAGGGAGGCATTTGATAAGCCAACTGATTGTAGTCATTGTATTAGGAGGTTATGGGGAATAGAGTTGAATGCTGCTTTGATGTCCAGGAAAATGAGGATGAACCCGGATTTTGGCTTATCATTGCCTTTGATAAGGCTGTCAAGTAGGGCGATCATGAGTGACTGTACTCCGTGGCGTGGTCTGAAGCCATATTGTTGGTGATCTACTGGGTAATTCATTTCTATGTAGTCCTGGAGCTGTCTGCATACGATTATTTCCAATATCTTGGTCAAGAATGGGAGGCTGGTCTATAGGAGAATGGTTGGTTGATGTCATTGGCTGTTCCTTTCCTGATGGGACAAATAGAGGCTGACTTGAATTCAGGTGGTACATATCCATGAGATAGCGATGGTTGGATGATTTTTAACATTGATGGAATGAGCTCTTTCTTGGCTGCTTTGATCCAGCTGACTGGACAGGGGTCGAGTGGAGAGGTAGTTGTGTTGATATCTGAAATGACTTTCTCTAGATATTCTGGTGTGATTTTCAGGAATGAGGTCCATGTGCTTAGGTGTGTGGTTTTGTTTGCTGTGATTGTGTATTGGTTTGTATTGTTGGGGTGTATTGAGGTTTGGGCTTGGAAGTAGTCAGCCATTACTTGTGGTGTGAGGTTGGATTTATTCGTTTGGTTTGTGTGGTCTTTGCATAGTGTTTTGACTATGTCAAAGAATTCTCTGGGGCAATTTAAGGAGCTCTTAAGTATTATCGTGACCCCCTGCCTGGGCCGGAGGCTTACAGGCAAAGGGCTGCCATATTTGTCCTTAAATAAAGATTTGCAACTTTGTCTCCAGCAGGGAACCCTGGGACTTGTAGTTCTTTTTTCGTTTACTTAAAGACAAAGTAGTATGTGACCACTGGGGTTTGTTAAGGCAAAACAAGAATTTTATTTTGGGTTTCCTTCCGAGCATTAAATTCAAACGCAGGCAAAAAGGATCATTCTCCAAATGAAAAGCATACAGGAAACACAAGTACAACTGGAGTTGAAGAACTGAAAACACTTTTAAATACGGCAGCTGTTTTCAGCAAACATTTCAGCACATGTATTACAGCTTCTTTTCCATTCATTCAGCACAGGTAAATTCTTTTCATTTATCCAAATGCTGCTTTACTTATTAAACTCTGGTTTTAGCAAAGTTCTTTACCTTAATGGAAGCTCTTAGCATTCTCCTGGCTAGGAGAAAGATTGCTCTTAAAAACTTCTTTTCACAGTCCTTTTCTAGCAACTTTCAAGCTTCCCTCTTGCATAAAGAACAATCCATTGGAGATTCATCACAAACAGAATCTGGCTCAAAAGAATCAATTTGCATGCCCTCCTGCCTTACAAATTGTTTGTCTCCTTCTGGGTTCTCAGTAATTCCTTCCAACTTACTATTTTGAAGAAACTTCAGGAGTTCTTTCCAAAGCTGCTCTCCCTGGTAAGAAATGGCTGTATCTTGAGAGTGGGGCTTCTTAACCTGGAACAACTGCCTTAGTGCTTCACCTGTGTTCAGCTCTGCTCCTCTGCCCTTGGCTGGGTTCTGGTCACCTCCGTTTGTAACTGCGTTCACCCACCTTCTGGCAGCTTGGGTTCTCTGAACTGGCTCTTGAACACTCTGCACTGCACTTAGTTCCACCTCGTCAGCAACCTTCCCAGCTACCCATCTTCTGGTCTCTGGTTCAAGCATACCTCTCACACAAGGACTGCTTCCTCTGTTGCTGGAACTGTCCTCCCATGTGGAGTCAAGCTTCCCACGTCTCCCTTCTCTCCTGTTCCTTCTTTCACTCCTTCCTCCTTCTGCTCTCTGCGCTGAAGCAGGCTTAAAAAGCTGCTTCCTAGCTACCACACCCTTATCTCTGCACAGGTGGCTGTCATTAGAGTCTAAGCCTACACTTACGTTAGGGCTTGGGTGTGGCTTAGCCTCAGCAAGTATGTGCTTCTTTTGCTTGGCTGTAGTTTTAGCCCTGTGAAAACCTTGCCTGTCTCTTGTCTTAAAGGCATATTCACTGTTTTCCTCTGTTTCCATCGGCTCAGCACAGCTCTCATTGTCACAGTATCTTGGTGTAATATTCAGCTGAATATTGGGCTGATGGTTTATTGTAGGAGTGCATTTACTGTTCATCTAAGCAGAAGTAGAGAATATTGGTCTCTACTGGAAATGGATTTAACATCCCTAGACAGGGTTCTATTCACCATAAACCTGCCTCTACCCTTTTCTAGCAAAGTATTAGTTAAAAAAGAACACTATAATATTTTCAAAATTGCAGCCTAAAAAGAAATGGTGGACTTGGAAACATTGAGAGTATCAATATCCACCGAAGGTGCAGGTCTATTACAGGCATATTGGCTGTGCATCAGCTTATTGGTTTTGGAAGCGAGTTGGGGGGGAGGGAGAGGGGGAGGGGACATAGCACTGGAAGTTATAGTTTAGTATTGATGTATATTGACAGAGAAGGGGATGCTGTGAGTTAAGACTGAGGTCACTGGCAAGAGCTGTGTGGAAGGTTTCAGTAGTGGAATGGCAAGGGGTACTGCAGGGCTGGATGGGTGCACTAGCAGAGCTCTGTGGAAGTGTTGATACTGGAATAGCAGGAGATGCTGCACAGCAGGACCAAGGTACACTGGTACAGCTGTGTGAAAGATGTCAGTACTAGACTATCAGGAGGTGAGGTACAGTGGCGGAACTGTAAGAATATAAATTACTGGGCGGGTTTATAGTTGGAGTGATACAGGTCACAGCTGAGGTATTTTGGCACAGCTGAGGGGACAGAGGGATGAGATGATGAAAATACCAAGTTGTTACATATTAGGAAGGAGATAGCCAAGACCATCTGTAAAGAACTGCACAAGAGCAAAACAGAAACAGAGAATCCAAGTCTTCTGAATTTTCTGGGAGACTCCTGGGCTGTCTGACTTTTCTTCTGCCTCCAGGATCTTGAATATTAGGCCCATGTTGCAGAAGGGACAGTAGATGCAGCATTACTATCATGCAGGTAAAATATGCAGGGGAGGAGGGGGACAATAAAAACACTGCATGCTGTCGCAGTAATCGTGCCTCCCTTTGTCACCACTGCCGGTGATTTCTATATAGGAAGGGTGACAAAAAGGAGCAGAAAACAGTGATTTTATTGTCATTTAGTTACATGCTGCTAAAGGAAGAGAAGGGGGATGGAGGAATAAAAGATGCAGAATGAGAGATACAGGATTGGGGGATGTGGGGGTTGGGGGAGCCATAAAGAGGGAGCACTAATGTAGAGAAAAGATAGATAGAGATAGATATGAAGCACTGAAAACTGGTAATGGTTGTGGAAGAGTATTGGATATCCAATGAATGGGGGATGACAATTAGACAAAGGGAGACAGACTATGAAGTACGAAAGGCAGATAACTAGAAAGTGGGAATTGCAAGAGGAGCAGCCATGCTAATCTGTAGCAGTAAAAAGAGGCTGGTAATGTAGAACTGTTCATTGGCTCCAGGACTGGCTCATCCACTAGGCGAAGTAGGCAGTTGTCCAGGGTGGTAATTTCTTAGGGGTGGGAAAAAGCAAAGCATTCTTAGCTAAACAATAGATTCTGACAGTTGAGGTGGGGGGGGGGGGGGGGAAATAAGGCTTAAGGTTTGCCTAGGGTGCCAACACTTTGAACCAACCCTGGGGCTGACTCTGACTGGCTCGGCAGAATTGATCCAGTCCCGGGTTTGCTCCATTGCATGCAGGATTAGTCTTTGTTTTCATATGGAATGCACCGGGAAATCAGAGCTACAAATCCCTGCATGCAATGGGGTAAACCCAGGACTGGATAACCCCATCAGGCAAATCTGGAGCCAGGTGGCAACACTATGGTGGCACCTTATAGACCAACCAATTTATTAAGGCATGAGCTTTTGAGATAGGAATTGACTTGATCAGATGCATGATCTGTAGTTCAAAAGGTAGGTAAATATACACAAAGATAGAGTGGGAATGGGGGAAGGATACAGAATATAGAGAAGACATTGAAGAATGCAGTGTAAGATATAGGAAGGGAGTGATAATATCAGCATACTTCAACTATTTTACAAGAGTGATGGGTGAGAGAAACCAATGATGGGATAATCTGAGCACAGTTAGATCCATTCGCATCTCTGAGCCTCAGAGTTGCCAAATTACCTAGGTCCAGGAGTGAGATTTTTAAGCCAGTCCTGATTTTTTGACAATCCCATTCTGATGCATTCTGAGACCCCCCCCCCCCCCGCACTGATTCCAATGAGTAAATTTAGGGACTACAAATACCATACTGCATTGCAATGCAAATTTAAAACCAGAACCGGCAAAAAAACTCATTCCTGGAACTGGGTAACTTGGCAACTCTGAAGCCTTCTGGCCTACTATAGGTGTGCATGGGTTTAACTATGCTCAGATTATCCCATCATTGGTTTCTTTCACCTACCACATTGTCAATTATTTCGTTACCTGTCAAGGATATGTTTGTTGCAGGCTAATTTTTTTAAAATAATAAAAAATGAACAATGGTATTATCACTCCCTTTCCAAACTGTGCTCTGTATTTCTCTGTATCCTTCCCCATCCTCATCACATCTACTTTATTATTCTTTCCAAAACAGCTATATGTTTAAGTACAGGGGAAGAGCTGGACTAGAAAACAGAGTGTTTGCCCTCTCCGCCATGCACACCCTCTTTTCCGAAAGCTGCCAGGGGATGGTTTGGCTGAAGCAGAACCCGCCTGCTGCTCTGGAATCTGAAGATAAGTGGTAGAACTAACTCTGTTTCCACTTGACTTTTCCCTGAGAATTAAAGCCTGATCCAAACCACTACAAGATCCCTAGCTATCCTGAGGTTTGACAGCCAACGCCGGACGTCATTCAGGCGTGACCGTGACGCAAGTTGGTAGGCGGAGGGGCGCGTCCTATTTTGGTATTGCGCAGGAAAGGGGAAGGACAGAGGTGGGGCTGGAGGCAGCGTTTCGCGCTTTCATTCTGTCATTTGCTTGCCGAAGGCGGAGCGGACGAGACGGGCCTGTTAGGCCTCAAGTTTTTTTTCAAATTACCAGGTTTTGTCGTTAGTCTATACTGAGACGCGAAGGAGGGGGCAGTAGCGAGCAGAGCAGCAGGTAAGATCCAGCTAACGCGCGTTTTGTTCTAAAAATAAGGGGGTTATAGAGTCAGTGCGCGCGAGCGGCAATTTATATTTGAATAACCACACTTTAGGGAGAGTCTCCTGATCGGAAAAGGGTCGGCACGGTCTTCTCTGTTACTTTCGGATAGCGATCTTTGGGGGGGCAAAGCTGAACAATAGTTAAGCCATGGGGTACCTACATATACCCTGCTGGGACGGGGAGAATCTCTTCAGCGTCCTTGCAACCTGGGGAGAGGGAGGTGGGAACGGAAGTGATTGGCAACTTTTTCCGCCAAAAAGCGCATACGCCCAGCCCCTCTAACTGCTTCGGGAGTATGACTTTCACCAAGGGTGGGAAGCAAAGTGATTCTGTGAGGTTTTGATTGGCCGGTGAAGGGAGGTTCTGTGAGTAGGAGGCGGGGTTTAAGCGGAATTTAGCATAGGGGTTTGAGTGTATTTTAGTCGCGGTGGGTGGCCCGGAATTGCTGGGTCTGTGTACCGGTGATGACCCCCAAGGTCGTAATAAATCCCGGAGAACGTGCTGCTGTAGGGCACAGCCTTAGTAATAATTGTAGCTCCTTAAACTGTGCTTGCTTTATTTCAATTTTACAGCGGTTTCTTAATGTCTTTTTATGCCTTGGTCATTTCAAAGGCTGAGATGTACAGTCAGTTTAACGGATTTTGTATTTGTCATGCTAGCTAGACGGCTTTCAATGTTTGCGTTTAGCGACAGCTTTCTTTTAAAAGTTTATTTCCAGCTAGTCCTGAAAAAAATGAAGTATAGGTTAAGTGAGGAGTTCAGATAATGTGAACATTTGTGTGTTGTGTCCTACATGTAGTTATAAATTACTTGATGTGCCTGATTTTGCACCACTTGCCCTGGCTGACTCCTTTTTGTTTTTCTTTATTAGACACGTTTGTCTCTGAGAGAAGTACAGCGAGTCTGACCTACTCCAATCTCTTTTCTGTGCCATCTGCCATGTATGCAGCTCTTCCTTGGTTTTCTTTTCCTACAACTGGCAAGAACAGTAGTATTTAATAGGCATCAGCTTTTTCTATCACACTGGGCCAGTCTGGGTGTACAAACCATGAGGTCTTTAGATTTCACAGCTCATACCACAAAACTTGCTGATGTACTGTTAAGTTGTACTTCTGCAGGAAAAATGAAGCAAGGAAAACTTATACATATAGCAGAAGAGGAAGGGAAGATTGGGAAAAGAGAGAAACTGCATATGGAGTGGGGAGAGGATGAGAGAAGGGAGATGACTCAGGGCAGGAGGCATAAAATAGAGGAGAGGGCAAGGACCTAGGATGTGGAGGGGGATGGCATGGAAATAGAGAACTGGAGAAGGGGTGGGAGTATGAAGAAGGAGAGGACTGTAAGGCAAATTGCTCATAAGTCTTGAAATACTTAGATCTCAGAATTGCAAATCCAGCTGATCAGATAACTAGACTTCTTTAAGATCATCTTAGCTCTGAGGTTTATTGTGACAGGAAAATGACTTAAAACAGTTACAAAATATGTTAGGTCTTGTTTTCAGTTTTCTATATGAAAATAGTTCCATATCCAAAAATCTTAACACATTGCTAAATTAATTTTTCAGCTTCAACTTTAAATGTTAAGTACCATCGAGTCGGTGTCGACTTATGGTGACCCTCTGGATAGTTGTCCTAATCTGTGTTCAGCCTTCAGTCAAGTGGCTCGTTGACAGAGTGGCACCCATAGCTGCTGTTGTATTAATCTATCTCATTGCTAGTCTTCCCCTTTTGTATTAACCTTCTACCTTGCCATAAGAACATAAGATATGCCATACTGGGTCAGACCAAAGTCCATCAAGCTCAGTATCCTGTTGTCAACAGTGGCCAATCTAGGTCACAAGTACCTAGCAGTTTCCCTAAAAGACACAGGTTCCACAATGCTTGTATTGGGGCAAGCAGTGGATATCCCGGGTCCCCTTTAATAATGGTTTAAGGACCTTTCCTCCAGGAACTTGTCCAAACTTTTTTTTTAAACCAGCTACACTAACAGCTTTTACTACATCCTCTGGTAACGAATTCTAGAATTTAATTACACGTTGAGTGAAAGAATATTTTCTCTTATTAGTCTTAAATAGGTTAGCCTGTAGTTTCATTGCATGTCCTCTAGTCTTTCTTTATTTTGATGGCGTAAATGATCGATCTACGTTTACCCGTTCCATTCCATTCATTAATTTATAGACCTCTATCATATCTCCCCTCAGCCGTCTCTTTTCCAGGTTGAAGAGCCCTAACCTTTTTAGCCTCTATTCATAGATGTATCCTTTCATCCCCTTTACCATTTTGGTTGCTCTTCTCTGTACCTTTTCTAATAACGCTATATCCTTTTTAAGATACAGTGACCAGAACTGCACACAAATATTCAAGGTGTGGTCGCACCGTGGAACAATACAGAGGCATTGTAATTTCATTGTTTTATTCTACATTCCTTTCCTTATGATATCTAGCATTCTATTTGCTCTCTTGACTGCTGCTGCACACTGGATGGAGGGTTTCAACATGATATCCACGATGACGCCTAAATCTTTTTCCTGGGTGATGGTTCCTAATGTGGAACCTTGCATTGTGTACTAGGTGCATAACTTTGCACTTGTCCACATTAAATTTCATCTGCCATTTGGATGCCCAGTCTTCCAATTTATCCAGGTCATCTTGCAATTTTTCACAATCCTCATGGGTTTTAACAACTTTGAATAATTTTGTGTCATCTGCAGATTTGATTACCTCACTCATTTAGTCCCATTTCCAGGTCATTTTTGAATGTTAAAAAGCAGCGGACCTAGCACAGATCCCTGGGTACTCTATTCACCTTTCTCCATTGGGAAAACTGGCCATTTAGCCCTACCCTTTGCTTTCAAACTTTTAACCAGTTCCTGATCCACAATAGTATACTGCCTCCTATCCCATGACTTTAATTTTGCCAAAAGTCTCTCATGAGTGACCTTGTCAAAGGCTTGGCAATGCAGATATACTATATCAACTGACTTACCTTTGTCTACCTGTTTATTCACACCTTCAAAAAACATGTCTAAACAATGTCTAAACTTCTCCATCCCACCCCCGACATCAGAGCCAGGAGGTCAGCAGCGACAAACACCCTAGTTACACCACCTGAGACCACAAAATGCAAACGTTCAACTACAGACAGGGCCTTTGCATACTACGCTCCTAGATGTTGGAACAACCTACCCCCCAACATAAGAGCTATTACTGACCTCAAGCATTTCAGAAAAGCCATAAAGCATCACCTCTTCATTCTGCATTTCCAAGGCTCATTATCATCATTCTAAAATGCACAGTAAAATTGTAAATACCTCATACTAAGAAATTCTATCCTTTGTATATAGATTCTTATTTATAAATATGTACAAAGTTTCTCAAAGTATAAAAGTTCTTTACAAATATGTACAAAGTTTCCCATGGTTAAATTCCTAGTTGTATTTGCCTGTTATATGTAAACTCATTACAGTCTGTTGCGTGCAATGAGTATTCTGTTTAATGTAAACCGCGCTGACGAAAAAGAGTGCGGTATAAAAGAACTATAAATAAATAAATAAATAAAAATAGCAGATTAGTAAGACAAGACCTTCCTTGTCTAAAGCCATGTTGGCTGTCTCCCATTAAGCCATGACTATCTACATGTTCAGTAATTTTGTTCTTTATAATGGTTTCTCTAATGATCTCTCTCTTCGCATGATGTTTCCAAAATAGATCAAGCCTTGTAACAAGCAGGTTCCACTTGGATGAGGTACTGCTCAGACTCCCATGATCTTAAAGACAATCTTTTATGCTGGGAACTTTAAATACCCAGCATAAAAGATTGTCTTTAAGATCATGAGTCTGAGTAGTGTCTCATCCAAATGGAACCTGCTTGTTTTTAAGGCTTGATCCTTGGTCTGTTTAATCCAAAGGCAGCTCAGCAGTACAACACCTTTTGACTGGAGGCAGATTCATAGTGCCTGTAAATTTCAGTTATGTTTCATGATAGTCTAGAGATGTACTTGGAGGAGTTTTGTAGATGAGATCTGCCAGTCACTTTTGTCTTAGTCCTCTTTGTTAAATGTTCATTGGCCTATTTGCTCCTTGCAAAGGGTACAAAAGTAGACACTACAGTTTGGATATACCATGGTTCATTGGTATAGGACTGGTTATTAGAAAATAGTTTGCTTTGTAACACACAGATTCGCTGCATAGCTCATGTGATAAAGAGTGGATGCTTGCAGAGAGACCTTGTTGACGAGAATGTGCTTGTTGTTCAGATACAGCATCTTTCAAGGCCATAGAAGTTATAAACAGCTTTGTCTAGCTGCATCAGCTAATTTTGATTCTGAGTAGTAATAGTAATTCTCAATATAGTTCAGTAGTCCACAGTATCTGAAGTGCTCAACTGACTCCATATTTCTTGGTTCAAATGTAATATAATATAGTTTGTGGTGGTTTTTTTTAAACTTTTTTTTTTATTTATTTATAAACTTTCAAACTTCATCTAAGCATACCATTTTTTGTCAGATTGGATAAAATTCACAAAATAGAAATCTAAACCAAAACAATACAGAAGGATTATATAGAAACTGTATCTTCATATAGCCCTCAACGTGGGACGGTGCAGTCCAAAATTCAGGAATACATTGAGATGTAGAGATCTATTCTCATATTTCAGAAGCAACAGCAATAGGCAGAAAACTGCAGATGCAATCCCTGAAATGGAGATGAGAGCTAGGCCACAAATGTCTATCTGGGGGGGGAATGCTCATATCTTATGAAGTTACAACAGATGACAGCAAAACTCCTTTAAAGGCTACGTGGACTATGACTGCTACAGGATTGGAGATGGTGAAGGAGAAGAAGGGAAAAAGAGACCTAGGATAGTTAGGGATGATGGAGAGGGGAAGGGGGAGGCGGGTATGGTGGAGAGGTTGGGAAGGACCGGAATGGCAGGGGGAGGAGGGGTGGAGACGGAGAGGGTTGTGGAATTGGGGAAAGAGGACAAATCCAGGGAAACAATGTAGGAGAGGAGCTGAGGAAAGTGCAGGAGGGAGAGGGGGGCAGTCAGATTAGGCAGAGAACAAGGAGGAAAAGGAGAAAAGTAGTGGAATAGAGAAAAGAGGTAAAGTAGTAATTTTTCTGCTGCTGAAGTACAGGAACTGAAGAAAGAAAGGGAGGGGGAACTTACAAAAAAAAGGGAAAAGAGACCAGCTGAGTGAGGAAAATGAGTTGCTGAGCCAGAAAATCAAACCAGATACTTGAGTTTAAGAACTAGTTTATATTCTTTATCTGATAACAAAATCATTGTAAAATATTCTGGAACCCAGATGAAGGTCTCGGGACATGTAAAGTCTAAGCCAGAGACCTGTCCATGTTAGTGACAACTGTATTCTGTTGGCTGATTTGTCACTTATGCAGGAGTTAGGTTAAGCTTTTTCTGTGGCAGGCTGATTTGTTATGTGGTAGGAAGATATATTTGCTATGTTTTTAACAATTTTTGAGTGTATTAATTTTTTGTACGTAACACTGAAACTCACCTAGGATTTTAGATAGTGTGAACTAGAAATGTTTCAAATTAACTCAAACTTTTTTTTTCAAATCAAATTTTAAGTATCTTATGGTAAATGCACCTAAAGTGTGTGGTTCTAAGTATCAATAAATTTGTATATTTAGAAAATATATTGCTTCAGTTTTTCCAGAGGACAGTCCCCTGGACTGCCTCATCTCCTATAAGATAAGTTTCCTCACTCATTTGTGAGACCACATAAACAAGTGCCCAGCTTTGCTCATTAAAATGCTAAACTTAGCAGCCAACCTTCTCATTTTATAGGACGTGACAAATCTTAATATGTTCCTACTTGTCCTTTCAAATGCAATATTTTGGAAATCTCTCTACTTCAGGATGCAGACACTCTCTCTTCTGTATCTAGTTAGTTGAATTAATTTTGTAGGATTATGCTGTTAGGTGGGAATGTGCAGCAGGAGTACAATTGGGAAAGCTTAGTTGAACTGGGAATTCCATGGTTTAGTTATCACTGACTGATGGTTTTGCCGAGACAAGGGTGAGCTGAGAAGTCCTGCAGCGGCGGCCAGGAGAGCAAATAGAATGCTAGGTATCATAAGGAAAGGAATGGAAAATAAAACAAAAGATATTATAATGCCTCTATATCGTTCCATGGTGAGACCGCACCTTGAATGTTGTGTGTAATTCTGGTCGCCGTATCTTAAAAAGGATATAGCGATTTTAGAAAAGGTACAGAGACGAGCCACCAAAATGGTAAAGGGGATGGAAGGATACTCCTATGAAGAAAGGCTAAAAAGGTTAGGGCTCTTTAACCTGGAAAAGAGACGGCTGAGGGGAGATATGATAGAAGTCTATGAATTAATGAACGGAGTGGAACGGGTAAACGTAGATCGATTGTTTACCTTATCAGAATATAGAAAGACTAGGGGACATGCAATGAAGCTACAGGGTAAACTATTTAAGACTAATAAAAGAAAATATTTTTTCACTCAACGTGTAATCAAACTCTGGAATTTGTTACCGGAGGATGTAGTAAAGGCTGTTAGTGTAGCTGGGTTTAAGAAAGGTTTGGACAAGTTCCTGGAGGAAAGGTCCATAAACCATTATTAAGAAGTGACCGAAGATATCAATGCTTGACCCAGTACAAGCATTGTGGAACTTGTGTCTCTTGGGGAAACTGCTAGGTATACATATGACCTAGATTGGCCACTGTTGGAAACAGAATACTGGGCTTGATGGACCTTGGTCTGACCCAGTATGGCATATCTTATGTTCTTATGTTATGTTCTTATTAATGCCCTTTCCATCTTTACTCTCTATAGCTATAGCTAACTTATCAAAGTCAACCATTATGGACTAGATGCAGTAAATTTGTGCTAGTGTGTTAATGGCATTGGTGTATGCTCGTGCTAAAGCTGTAGCACACTTGAGTAAATCTGACTGCATTAGTGAGCAGATCCCAATGACTGGCCAGGATAGCAGAAGTTTAACAAAGACCAAAATTTGTCAAAATACTATTGACCACTTGATTAGATTTTGAGAAAACCTAGTATAGAATTAATTGCAAACAGTCTAACAAAGTTGTCAAACTACTTGTTTTCAAATATGAATATTTGCTGGGTATGGAGGAGTTTGTACTTTCACCATTTAATAGGCAGATTCAGTTTTTTCTCATTTGTAGTTCTGGTGGCCCTTTCGTTTGCCCATAAACTCCTTCATTGCTTCTGTTGCTAAATATAGAATGGATTGGTGTTTTTACTTGTCCTCAGTGATGCAGCTCAGAGATATGTAGACTTATCACATCAGAGCTTGGAAGAGGTTTTGCTGAGTATTGTATTGTTCTTGGGTATGGTACTTCCCCTTTTTTTTTTAAGTATATGCTTATGAAAGCTTGACATTTGCTAAAAACTGAAGTCCTGTAGATAAGAAAAAAAGAAAAAAGCTATGGTTTTGGTTTCCTGCCTGAGTCTGTTCAGATGTTGCTTTCTGGTGACACTCTTATGGTGATTGGAACAGAGAATTGGAAAATTTTTAGTTTTGCTGAAGTCTCTGAAGGCTGACCTGCAGAAAGGGTGAGCTAACAATAAATTTGAAGCAAATGACCCATCTTCTAATACCATCCTGAAAATCCATTCTGTTGCCTCTCTTCTACTTCTCTAATTAGCAGGAGAGTGATTTTCAGGTCTATATTGCAAGCCATCATTACACCACACCTTGACTTTGGAAACATCATAGACCAAGGCCTCCCAAAGAATGCTCTATTCCCACTACAACTAGTTAAATACTTCTGCTAGAATTCTTACTTTCAGTGCAACCCGGCAGCATATAACACTGATCCTAAGCAATCTACATTGGCTCCCAATAGCACAGCAGATAAAATACAAATCCTGCACAATCTCTCAGCGCCCTGCCTCACCGAGCTGATCACCACAATACACACAATAAGACCAAGAAGAACTACCAATCAGAACCTACTGAATATTCACCCACTCAAGACCAAAACGCCACAACAAACCAATAATGGAGCATTCGCCCTATACGCTCCATCAATATGGAACTCTCTACTAGTAAACATAAGAGCAGCAAAATCCATTAGATCTAAAAAAGTTACTCAAAACACATCTCTTCAGAGAATATTATGGACTCAATGACACTACATAATCCCAACTTACACATCTTACCCCATTTGAACTGCTCAGATCATTTCTGTGTTCTACCTTCCCCGTAAATGAAATTTACTTCTCCATGGACATAGTTTATTTCTTTCCTTCAGTTAACCCCGTATTTATCTCCAAGTTGTCTTCCCTCGTTTAATGTAAAATACAGTTCTTATGCAATTTTTATGTTTATTGTAAACCGCTTTGGACAAAGGTGGTATAGAAAAACTGTTAAATAGTTATGGGTAACTAATATACCCCTACAGATGCCATGCACAAACAGAGACTAGGATGGCAAATAAAAACCACAAGGCCCATCTTGTCTCCCCATGCATAATATTCAGAAAAAAACTTTTCATAGAGCATTTTGGCTCATCTGAACCAACGCAAAACCTTTTCCCTACCTAAAAAGGACATACCAATCCATCATGTATACAACACTGATCCCCTCTCACTCCTATACCCTCCTTCCCTTTTGCCTTACCAATTACATTCATGGTAAGGTAAGTCTTCTGGGATCAGCCTTTGCTTCACTATTAGAATTACCCGTAAGATATAAATATCTTTGTAAATCTGCTTGCATATATTCCTACTTGTAAATAAGTTACATTGTTTGGGGTTTTTTTTTTGGCACTGACCAGGTGCAAACGTTTTCTAACTTATACTCTGTTACCTGCTGAAACCTGTTAAGATGTAACGTTTTCTTACTAGCTTTGTAAACCGCTTTGATTTTGCAGAAAGGCAGTATATAAATCCATTCAATAAATAAAATGTTTGGTTTTATTGCTATTTGCAGACCCCTTTTGATTTCCCACTTTATCCGCTGTCCCCTGAGGTTGACCCAGGCTTTCTTGACATTCAATACTATAAATAAAAAAAATGTTAGGAGTATAGATCTTTAACATTTCACAGAAAAAGAAACCTTTTTTTCCCTTTGTTGTAGAGACATGCTACAGGGTTGCAGTGAAGATGAGGCGCTTACATATTTCAAAATATTTTAAAAACCTGTTTACTACATCCCTCACCATCCCGGGAAAGACATTTTGAAGCAAAATTCAGAGTTTTGCTAGAGTTGCAATAGTCGCAAGATGACTTATTACTACATAAGCCATTTTTCCTTATCGTCCCTCCAGTCTAGTCCCAGACCATTGGAGTTGTGTACGTCCTCCTGCAGCTTGGAGATTGAGCATGTCACTCTTTTGGTGACCCTAGTATAAGTAGTCCAGGGACCGCCTCCTTGAATCGGTTTTCTCAGTCTCCACGCAGCGGAAGGAGGTGTGAGTGTAGGGGTCTGGGACTCGCTGGAGCAACGATTAAGGCAGCAGCTAGGCTTATTTAGTTGATAGGCATAAAGAAAAATTTATTTAAAAAAGAAAAGAAAAGGAAAGGGGTCGGTACCCCTTTAAATTGGTGTTGAAAAGTTTTACTTGCCTGTTGGGTAAGGTGTGCAGTTGAGCAGCCACCCTTCTCCCCCCTCTGTAGCGAGAAGCGTGAGCAGAGCAGAGTGAGGGAGTTGTGCAGGGGCCTCCGGTGTCCCCTGCGGTGGGTAAGAGGCTGTGAGGAGCTGTACTGCTGCCGCATGCTTCAGGAAGCCACGAGGTGCGGTGGCGGGAGCGGAAGTGACAGGCCCGACGGACGCTGCAGGCAAGGAACGGGGCTGGAGTCTTCCCGCTCAGGAGATAGTGGGTCCCGCTTAAATTTCACACAGGCGACTTCAAGGTAAGCACTGGGGACAGTGTGGGACAGCGGTTTTGAGCCTGCCGCGGGGTTTGCAGCAACCAGGTGATTTTCTTTAAGGAAGGCGTAGACCGTGGGGGATTTGAGCAGGAAATGAGGGCTTCGGGGTTGCTGCGCTGAGGGCTTCCCGGGGGGGCCTAGATATGGCAGCATCTAGTGCAATCGGTGGTTTTATGGATTTAAAAAAAAAAAAAAAAAAGTGAAAGTAGGAAAGGGGCTTGAGGCATTGCACAAGAATTCTGGGCTCTGGCAGGGCACTGCGCTGTAGAGCAGTCTTATGCCTCATCGGCCTAGGTGCCTCTTGTGTGGGGTGCGGAGAGGGACAGTCTCTGAAGTGGGAGTGTGCAGAGGCTGTTCCCTCGAGGCTTCCATGGCGGACATGGTACAAAAGGGAGAGTCTGAGGATACAGAGGAGGTTACATTGGGAAAGGACTCTCCGGTGTCCCCAGAGGTAGGTCAGGAGTCCCTACCTGGGCCGTCATCGGCTCCAAATGGTCCTTTGCCGCAAGCTCCTCTGCAGGGGGGGCTGGGGGCAATCTTTTCACAGCAGTTCTTGGCGATGCTGCAGCAGGCTCTTGGGGAGCCTGTGGAGGCGGAGAGCCGAGGGACAAAGAGGCCGGGGGCTGCGTTAGATGAAACCGCAGGTAGTAGCGCCAGTAAGAGGGCTAAGCAGTGGGGGGACAGAGTGGAACAGGACTTAGAGGAGCAGTCCGACCTTTTTAGAAGAGTCAGATGCAGAACAGGACTTGGAGGAAGGTGAGATAGCGGAGCCGGAGGACCAGGCAAGAATAGTGCGAGTATTCCGGAGAGAGGAGCTATTGGCCCTGATTGCGGAAACCCTAAAAGCTTTGAATGTGCCAGCCTCAGGTCCAGCAGAGGATAGTGCTCTGGAGGATCTGTTGTTGCAGGCAATTAGAAAGTCACAGAGGGCGTTCCCAATTCATAGGGTGTTCAAAGAAACGATTCAAGAGGAATTGGATATGCCGGAAGCTAGCCTTTAGGGAGCTAGGATAATGGCATGGCTGTATCCTCTAGCTGAACCGGACAAGGATATTTTTAAGTCCCCCCAAGGTGGATGCAGCAGTTTCAGCGGTAACAAAGAAGATGATTATCCCGGTGGAGGGAAGTGCAGCGCTTAAGGATACGCAGGATAGGAGATTGGATACTTTGCTTAGACAGGTGTTTGAGGTGAATGCCCTGACATTACAGGCCTCGATTTGTGGGGCTTGGGTGGCAAGGGCGTGTCTTCGATGGTCCCAGAGATTGAAGGGGATGCATGGGGACCAAGAGGCTAAGGAGGCTGCCCGCATTGAGTCGGGGACAGCATATTTGGCGGATAGCCAATATGATCTGATTCGGGGCCCATCAAAGAGTATGGCGTCAGTAGGGTGGCACGGAGGTACCTATGGCTGCATAATTGGGCGACGAATGCGGCCTCTAAAGCGAGGTTAGGTAAGCTCCCCTTTAAAGGTAAGCTCATCTTTGGGGAAGTGTTGGAGAAGTTAGCTAAGGACCTAGGTGAGTCTAAAGGGGGCAGGTTGCCGGAGGATAAGCAGAAGCAGAATTGTCCAGGGGTGCCATCTAGGAGTCAGCAGAGAGAGAGTTTAGGTGTTTTCGCCCTTCTAGGTTTGGCCCGGTACAGGGGGGTCGGTTCACCTATAGGTCTCAGGGGTTTTGTGGCTTCAGAGGAGCAGGCAGAGGTTTTGCAGCCTCCCCAAGGCGTCAAGAAGCCACAGTGAAGTGAGGGGGGTCCAGGCAGGGATTGTACCGGTGGGAGGTCGGTTAAGAGAATTTGTTCTTGCCTGGGCCCGCATTACTTCGGATCAGTGAGTGTTGGAGATCGTGCAGAAGGGTTATGCGCTCGAGCTCCGACCCCCCCCGTGAGAGATGCGTTTGTGCGGTCTCCATGCAGAACAAGGTCCAAGATAGATGCAGTAAAGCAAACGTTGGAGAAGTTGTTGGCTCTCAAGGCGGTGGTGCCTGTTCCGGCAGATCAGCGAGGAAGCAGTCGATACTGAATATGTTTTGTGGTGCCAAAAGGAGGGCACCTTATGGCCCATTCTGGATCTAAAAAGCATGAACAGGTGTCTCAGAGTGTCTCACTTTCGCATGGAGACGTTGAGGTCAGTCATTGTAGCAGTGAGGCAGGGAGAGTATCTGACGTCATTGGATCTGTCGGAGGCCTATCTGCACATTCTGATCAGGTTGGAGCACCAACGTTTTTCTGTGGTTTACGGTGCCTATGGGGCATTTCCAGTTCCAGGCGCTACCATTTGGGTTGGTGACAGCGCCAAGGTTGTGGTGGTCGTGGCGGTGGTGTTGAGGAAGGAAGGAGTGTTCACTCGTATCTGGACGATTGGTTGATTCGAGCGAAGTCGCGGATGGAGAGTCAGCAGCAATGTTCCCTCTAATTTTCTGTAGGCTGTGTGCGCATAAAATATCAGCTGTGCAGCTTTTGAAGGAAGGTTAAATTTTTGTGCGCCACATAACACTCGGCGTTATATACTTTAAAATTTGACTACATGTCAGAATACACTATGTACACCACATTGATTGCACTAGAAAATATTGTAGAACTTGTGAAAAACATAAATACACAACAACTTTTCAATTTTAAGAACGTCTGTGTTGTTGTCTATCAGAATCAGAACCGTAATTTTTGTGCGCTCTGTTGTAAAGTATGTGCGCTCACTCGGTGAGGTGTGTGCGCGCGCACACGCGCACAGCTTAGAGGGAACAGTGGTCAGCAGGCGACCAGTCGAGTGGTAAGTTTCCTGCAGGACTTAGGATGGGTAGTCAACGTATCAAAGAGCAAGTTGGCATCATCACAGGAGTTACAGTACTTGGGAGCTCACTTTGACATGCGCAAGGGCAGAGTCTACCTACCTCGGGCACGGATTCAGAAACTGAGGCAGTTAGTTCGGGGGTTCCTGGCGAACAGGGCTCCTTCGGCATGGCAGTATTTATATCTCTTAGGAACAATGGCGGCCATGCTGGAGATGGTGCTGTGGGCCAGAGCTCGCATGAGACCTCTACAGAGGGCGCTGCTCAGAAGGTGGTCTCATCAGTCCGACCCATTGTCCAGAACTTTAGCGTGTCCGCTGGAGGCGCACAGATCACTACAGTGGTGGCTTCGTCTGGGGAGGCTGGAGAAAGGGATGCCTCTAGAGTCGCTGGATTGGAAGCCATTGACAATGGACACGAGTCTGTTCGGCTGGGGGACGCACTTCGAGGGACAATACGCTCGGGGCCAGTGGTCAGACCAAGAGAGGACGTGGTCCATCAACAGTTTGGAGTTACGGGCAGTATCGTTAGCTCTACAGGCCTTGCAGGGTCTGCTACAGGGGCAGGTGATCAGAGTGCTCTCGGACAATGCCACAGCGGTGGCATATATCAATCGGCAAGGAGGAACCAGCAGTGTGCAGCTGGAAGAGGAAGCGGATGGCTTGTTAGCCTGGGCCGAGTTGCACCTGGAAGTGTTGGCGGCGCATGTAGCAGGGGTGGACAATGTGACGGCCGACTTTTTGAGTAAAGTCAAGGTGGACCCGGGAGAATGGGGCCTTCATCAGGAAGTCTTCAATTCCCTGGTACAGCGATGGGGTCAGCCAGTGATGAATCTAATGGCAACGTTCCAGTCAGCAAAGGTGGAAAGATTCTACAGCAGAAGGAGAGAGAATGTCCGAGGGATTAGATGCCCTGATGCAAAGGTGGCCAGAGGGAAATCTTCTGTACGTTTTCCCGCCATGGGTGCTCATTGGCAGAGTTCTCCAATGCACAGAAAGGCACAAAGGTCCAGTGCTTCTGGTAACTCCGGATTGGCCAAGGCGGCCTTGGTATGCCAACTTAATGCGGCTTCTGGTGGAACCGCCTTGGAGGCTACTGGACTGGAGAGACCTGCTGGTCCAGGGCCCTCTAAGCATGTCTCAGGTGAGTCTGTTTTCGCTTACAGCTTGGCTCTTGAGAGGGCAAGGCTGACGGTCAAGGGATACTAGGCAGCGGTGATTTCTGCGTTACTGAGGTCTAGGCGTCGTTCCACTTCCCTGGCTTATGTGAGGGTTTGGCAACTGTTTGAGGCCTGGTGCGAGGAAAGGCAGCTACAGGCTTTGAGGGCCACAATAGCACAGATTTTGGCTTTTTTGCAGGATGGATTTGATAAAGGCTTGGTGGCGTCTTCTCTTAGGGTGCAGTTGGCAGCAATGGCCTGTTATCAAGGGAAGGTGCAGGGGAGGACCCTGGGAGCCCATCCGGATGTGAAAAGATTTTTGAGAGCGGCCTCCTTGTTGAGACCTCCCTGCAGGATTGAGGTTCCAGGGTGGGACCTTAATGTGGTGCTTGAGGCCCTGGTTAGGCAGCCGTTTGAGCCTTTGGCAAAGGTGACATTGAAGGATCTCACGCTAAAGGTGGTGTTTTTGGTTGCTATTGCGTCGGCAAGAAGAATCTCGAAGCTACAGGCCTTGTGTAGGGAACCGTTTTTGTCCTTTTCAGGTAAAGTGGTGCTGAGGACTGTCCCGTCCTTTTTGCCTAAAGTGGTATCAGCCTTTCATGTCAATCAGGTGGTATCCTTGCCGGTCTTTGAAAGGGCAGTTGCAGATAGGACTAAAGGGCGAATGCATAGGTTGGATATAGGCAGGGCGCTGAAAAGATATTTGCAGAGGATGGAGGCGTTCTGCAAGTCGGACAGGTTGTTTTGCCTGTTTGGTGGTTCTTGGTAAGGAGAGCCGGCTTCTAAGGCATCTATAGCTCAGTGGATTAAGGAAGCGATTGCAGCAGCGTATCTCTTAAAGTGCAGAGTAGTGCCGAAGGGTTTGAAGGCCCATTCGACTAGGGCTGAGGCGGAGTCCTGGGCAGAGTTTAGCTTAGTTCCTGTGTCAGAAATTTGTAGGACGGCAACTTGGTCGTCGCTACATACCTTTTGTCAAACATTATAGGATTGATGTGCAGGCGGAAGGAGATGCTAGGTTTTGGATCAGCGGTGCTTCAGGCTGGTCTGGCAGGCCCCTCCCGGTAAAATGTTCACTGCTCTGTTACATCTCCAATGGTCCGGGACTAGACTGGAGGGACGATCAGGAAGGTGAAATTAGACATCTGCTAATTGTAGTTCCTGGAGTAACTCCAGTCTAGTCCTTCATCCCTCCCTATTTTGGACTGCCCTCCCTATTTTGGACTGCCTGAAGACCGGGGAGGGGGAGGTTGCATAGTTTTTAAGGAGAGAGAGTCACGAGATGCGTCAGGCTTGCATATAATAGTTCTTTCTCGCTAAGGGTGAAGGGCCTCTTCAAGGAGCACGGGAGAAGGAGCAGCTCCTGCATTCAATATTACAATCTTAATGTTCAGATAGTATAGGACTTGATGGTTCATTGATTAAAGTTATTGTTTAAAATTGACTTACCTTTTGCTCTGGTGAATCTTTTGTCAATAGGAAAACTGATTCAAGGAGGCGGTCCCTGGACTACTTATTCTAGGGTCACCAAAAGAGTGACATGCTCAGTCTCCAAGCTGCGGGAGGATGTATACAACTCCAATGGTCCGGGACTAGACTGGAGTTACTCCAGGAACTACAATTAGCAGGTACGTCTAATTTTACCTTACCACTATTGAAAAAAATACTTTATGTTCTGTTCTAAATTATATTTTTTTGTTTTGTTTGCTTGGGGCATGTTTAGTATATAGGCTTCTTGGTGAATTTTTATTTATTTTTTATTAATTTCTTTGAGTGGATAACGAGAGTTGGATTGAGGGAGAACTTTGGATGTGGTGTACACAGATTTCAGTAAAGCCTTTGACATAGTTCCGCACAGATGACTTATAGAGTATCCTAGGACTAGATCTTTAAGTGACTGACGGGATTAGAAACTGTTTGAGTGGGTGGTGACAAAGGATACAGGTAAATGGAGCGTACTCTGAGGAGAAGGTTACCAGTGGTGTGTCACAGGGATCTGTCCTTGGTCAGATTCTTTTTAACATTTTTGTTAATGATATTGCAGAAATGCTTAGTAAGGTTTGCCTCTTTGCAGATGATACCAAAATCTGCAATAGAGTAGAGATACAGGAAGGAATTGATAACATGAGGAGGGATCTCCCTAGGCTTGAAGAATGGTCAAGAATTTGGCAGCTGAGATTTAATGCTAAAAAATGCAGGGTCATGAATTTGGACTGCAAAAACCTAGGGAGTACAGCAGGGGTTGAAGTACCTCTGTCCACAAAATAAGAGCAGGACATGGGGATGATTGTTTCTGTTGATCTTAAAGTGACTAAATGGGTAGAAAGGTGATGGCAAAAACTAGAAGGATGTTTGGGTGCCTAGGGAGAGGAATGGCCAGCAGGAAGGAGGAGGTGATAGTGCCTCTGTATAAGCTTTGGAGTATTGTGTGCAATTCTGGAGCCCATGCCTTCAAAGGGATATAAGCAGGATGGAGTCTGTGCAGAGGGTGGCTACCAAAATGGTCAGTGGACTTCATTATATGGCATATATATATACTTTGAAGGAAAGGCAGGATAGAGGAGATATAGATGTTTAAATACCTCCGTGGCACAGATGCACAAGGGGAGAGCCTCTTTCAATTGAAAGTAAGCTCTGCAACAAGGGGACATAGGATGAGGGTGAAAGGGGATAGACTCTGGAGTAATATGCGGCAATATTTTTCTTCAGAAAGAGTGGTAGATGCATGGAACAGTCGTCCAGTGGAGAGACCAGGACAGTATCTGAATTCAAGAAAGCATGGGACCAACACAGAAGATCTCTAAAGGGGGGGGGGGGGAAAGGACTATAGTAGTTGTTGATATGGAAGAGTAGACTGGATAGGCCATATGATCTCTTTCTGCTGTCTGCTTTCTATGTTTGTAAGTTGAACTTTTATCAAACTAATTGTAGAAATAGAACAAATACTCTTCAAAATGAATGGTACATTTTATTTTGGGCACGCTGGGTGGGGGTGTCCTGTCCAGAATAAATTTTCCTGTAAGCAATGACCTTAGAGAAAAATAGATTCAAACTGATAGAAATATGTGCATCATGTCACCTTTTCATGGCAAAAGAAATTCTAAGAGCTCTGCACCATGAAGACTGCTCAAATGTATACTGCTTTGGTAATGTAATTTCGATCTGGGCTAGAAACTTGAGTAAATCAAAAGTAGGAATAAGACTAAAGAGCATTCATTATACAAGGCTGAAACATTCTGAGCAGAGTTGCATTTTTGTATGAATCCTGGTGAGTTATTAGCACCTTCCTTGATTAGAGATAATTTGTTGGCAGCACAATATGGATGACACCTTCCTTGTTTCAGTTATCTGGTTCTGACAGGAATTGTGCTGATTGTATTGGTAAGGTTAAAGAGGACAGCTTGTAGAGAGCTTAGCGAGTCACAGGGTAGAGGACACACAGGACTTTCCTGGAACTCGTTAATCTGACTTTTGGACATGCTTTCTCTTTTTACTGTTCCTCTTCTGAGCAGTGTCTGAACTAGACTTATTTCATTTGCACCACAGTTTACTTAGGACAGGCTGTAGACCTGCATAGTCTTCAGGCCTGATAAGAGGGGTGGGCAGTAGGGTGCATGACCCTGGGGCTCCTTAAGTCTCTGAAGGGGTCCAGCACCTGTGTGCGCTGCAGGTAAGCTGCTTCCCTCCCTCTCCAACACAGTGTTGGAGGGGGGTGGGACATAGCTGATCTAGAGCACACGTGGGTACTGCAAGACCTGCTGCTGTGCTGTTTTTTTTTTTTTTTGTTTTTTTTTAAGCCTAGGTCCAGCGGGAAACTAGAGGTAAGGGAACCTGGAAAGGTTATCTGCCCTGGGGCCTGTGCTGATTCTCAGCACCCCTGATAATCCTAATAGGGACCCGAGTACCCTATTTGTCTGAGATCTGGAGGATGGTTTGACATTCCACTCCTGAAATTTCTATTTATAAAGCAGAATTCATAGTTTGTTCAGCAATAGAAAGCCATCCATGTCCTGATGCATAATCTTAATAGGGGCCAAGTGCCCACCTGTGTTTTTACTACGTATAACCCCACTTTTCTTTTTCTAAAATGTTGGTAGGATCTAGCTATGCTATACCTTTTCTGCTTGGACCCAGGTTGCTTGTTTTTACTCAGATTGCCCCATCTCAAGGATTGGACTGACAGGAACGCTTGCTTATAAGAGCATAAGAAGATAAGATTCTGTACTAGGTCAGATCAAAGGTCTGTTGGATCCAGTATCCTGTTTCTAACAGTGGCCATTGCAGGTTACAGGTACTTGGCATGCTCTCGGATGGTAGATGGGTTCCATGCTGCTTACCTTGGGGATAAGCAGTAGATTTCCCCCAGTCCACTTTAATAATTTATGTACTTTTCCTCAAGGAATTGTCTAAACCTCTTTTAAAGCCAGCTACGCTACTGGCTTTTACTATTCACAACCTCCCTTGGTTCTTTACAAGCCAGGTCATCTCCCATAACTAGTATTTGAGCTTGTCTGACTGTGGTAGGCTATTATGTCGAGCTGATGGAGCAAGATCTCCCCTACACTGATGCCTCATTTGTAGTTGATACGAGATGCTTGCTATGGAAGGCAGCGTTTTGATTTTTGCTATTGTGACTAAAGTTCAGTTTTTGACTCATCTGTCTAGAGAACACTATTCATTTTTTTTTCAGTGGTTTCTTCATAACGATCCACCCATGAACACATTCTTATTCATCCACAGCGAGAGAAGTCTGTAGATCTTTAGATGTATGTTTGGTTTCTTTGTGACTTGATAAATTTTCTGGTTGCCCTTGGTTTGATTTTTGGCAGGATGACATTGTGATAGCGGATGGATGGAGCCCCAAATGTTCAGAAGTGATATTTTATCTTTATCCAGAGAGACAGGGTTTTCTGTAGGTCCTCTGAAACCTCTTTTGATAGTGGCATGATCAGTTCACACTAACAGCTATAATGGAAGACCAAACTCTGAAACCTTTTGGGCCTTTATAAGGATAGGGTGCCCAAACCTAGTTGTATAGATTTATTTTTATCTTGCAGAGTGATTCACTTGTTACCCAGTTAGGTAAGCACTTAGTTCTAGTTAGGCAATTTAATTGCGCAAAGGAAACAAGAGATTTGCATAGTATTTCACACACTGATTCTGAATTTTCTTATTTTGTATGTTGTTTCAAACACTGAATTTTTTTATACCCTTTTTATTATGCAGGAAAAGACTGGTTTAATTAAACAAGGGCATCTTGGTAAAAAATTGTTAGTTCTCATACTTGGGGCTCACTATATAGCTAACCTCAACCTCCGAGTAGACCGGCCCCTTAGTTGACCTGTCTGGTGTTACTGCTGATAATAGAGAAGCTCCTGTAATAATGGTGTATTCAGGAAGCTGGTGGGGGGCAGGCTTTGGCTACACAGGCTGATGGGGCCTTTCAGGTTTCTAGACAAGCAACCTGTGGCAGTAGGAGAAAGCTGCAGAAAGCGGCTACCCAGTAAAGAAAATGTACTAAAAAGTCACCTAATGCTCATTAGGGTTTAATGGAAGCGCAACGCTTAATGATTTTAGCCATGATTCTCCAGCAAGAGAATAAGGAGTAGCCTAATGTTAGAGAGGCAGATTTGGAACCAGGGAAGTCAGAGTTCAAATCCCACTGCTGCTCTTATGGCCTTGGGCAAGTCTCTTAATCTTCTGTTGCCTCAGGTAAAACATATGGGCTGATGCAGAAAGTCTAAGTGCGTCTCTTGCTCGCAGATAGTGCAACTTATACACCCAAGTTGCACCATGCCAAATGCAGAAAAGAGATTTGATGTGTGTAAACAATAGAAAAAAAGTATGCACACGTAGCAACAGTGTATTTAAATAATATGCAAATCAGCTGCATGTATATATGTGGTATGCTAATAAGGTCTGTGCCCAATGTAGAGAAGTGCATAGAAGCTTCCATAACCATCAGGAGCACCAGTATCTCTATGCCTGGTCTGAGGTGGCTGAAGCATCTTGTGCATGTAGGGAAAGATTGTTTCAGGATATGTACCACTGAATAGTTACTTTCAATGTGAAAATTTCCTAATCGCTTCTCCGGGCCAGTCCAGGGAACGTTAGGGTTGTCAATCCCGTTCAGCAGCTGAGGACTGACAAACTAGAAGTTTTGCTGACAGCTTAAGCCACTCCCCCTGCAGCCAGAACTCCAGTCTTTCATTCCTCAGCAGCTGAACAGGATGTCGTGCTGACAGTTCCCCTGACAGAGAGGAAGGTTTTGATGATTTTTTTATTTTTGGAAAGGGTTGCAAGCGGGCTGGCTCTAGCAGGGCTGATGACTGCTATATTCCCCTTACCTATAAGATCAATTAAGTGAGCTACTTTCAATTTCAGCGTGAAGACCCTTAGCTGCCAGTTCTGGGCAGCAGGAGAGTGCAGAGCCTGCGTTCATCTGGGCATGTGACTAACTTACCGGAGGTCTAGCCCTGGGAGCCCCAGGGGCCATCCTTCTTGCTGAACCGCCGCATTTCTCTTACTCCGCTAGCAGCGGAGAAGCGGGAGAACGCTCTGCGCTATTGCGCTCAGATCACCAAAGCCTTCGGGGCGAGAGGAGGCCTGCAGTGTGTTAATCCGTGCAGTTTCGTGGCGGCGGGAGTTTCCCTCAGTTAGCGGGGCTGCGGCGGTAAGTTGTTGGGGCAGTGTTGTTCGGGGCGCGTTCGGTCCGGTTTCGCTTTTCGGCAGTTTTTATTGGGGCTCCATTCTACAGTATGGAGATTAAGCCTGGAGAGGTAGAGAGGCTTTCCGTTGCCTCAGAAAAGGCGGGAACGGCTGCCATCTTAGGGGGGCCTCACAAGCAGGGACAAAGAAAATCTAAATCTAGTAAAGAAGCTCCGGCGGTGGTTCAGGCTCAGCAGAAGCCTCCTGAAGCTCAGGAGGGGTTCTCTGCACTTTTTTCCCCCCAGGTTCATTTTGGCGCTGCATCGGGCGGTTTTGCTCAAGTCTTCACAGGCTGCATTTGCTCCCGATTCCTGTCGGGGTCAGCTTGGGAATCCTGATGGGCCTGCGGTAGACCCGGGGGAGGGCTCTTCCCAGAGTGGGTTGAATAAGCTGCTTACTGTGGATCTTATCAGCTCTCCGGCTGCGGAGCCGCAGGTAGGAGAGGAGGGTGAGCTCTTCTCTGAGGCAGGATTGGATCCTTGGCTAGGGGAGCTGGAAGAGGGGGAAATTGCCCCAGGCGAGGATCCTAATGTGTTTAGGGTTTTCCGCAAGGAGGAGCTAGGGGCACTGATATCGCAATCTTTATCAGCTCTGAACATTCTGATGCCTTCTATGTCACAGGAACCGCTTGAGGATCCATTGCTGCAAGGCTTTAAAGCGGAGCAACGCTGTTTTCCTGTTCACCGCGTCATTAAGCAAATGATGAGTCTGAGTGGGAATGTCCCGAGGCTACGCTGAGGTGTAGTCGCGCCTTGTTTTTTTTCTGAGTTAGCTGCTTTGTTAGTACAAGACTGGAGTTCTGGCTGCAGGGGGAGTGGCTTAAGCTGTCAGCAAAACTTCTAGTTTGTCAGTCCTCAGCTGCTGAACGGGATTGACAACCCTAACGTTCCCTGGACTGGCCCGGAGAAAGCTCAAGGAAAGACAGTTAGCAGGTAAGGCCTAATTTCTCCTTTCTGCACATATCTTTCGGCAAATAAGCAAAAGTTCGACATTCAAGAAGAAATGTGTTTTTGGACTCATTTATATTTAGCTTTTATTTTAGATCTCTTTTGTTTTCATAAAAAAAAGTGTTTGGGTGAAATAAGTTTTTGTTATAGGGTTAGTGCCAAAAGAACCTGCATGTTCTGTGCGCATAATGTGAGTGTTTGACATTTACATGCATGTGTAAACGGCCACTTGAGGCACATTTGCACATGTGTTGGCTCCCCTCCTTTATGCTGAAGTTTTGCTTGCAGCTCATTTGCATACACTCCCTTTGCTGCATGCCGTTGCTGAAGTCTCACGCTATCAGCATGCTACGAAAAAGCATACACAGCTAATAGCACAGGATGTCAGTGCCATCTTTCAGCATTGGCCTGTTAGACTGAAGTCCTCTGAGTTTTTATAGAAAATACTTGCTGTACTTGACAGTAATTTGCTGTGAGTTGCTACTCCTGAAAAATCCCTTAATCTTTTGTAATGTGAATATACTGATACATTTTCATGTCGTCCCTTTTTTGTTTACTTTTGACACATATGGAGAGATGCGCTCTTTGTGTGAGTGTGTATATGTATATCCTTTTTTCTGACTTTTATACTTCTGTTTTCAAATACTTCATGTGAAATGCGTAGCATTTTGGCAGAGCAGTCATGCTTGACTTGTGCATTTTCCCTCAAGTCTTTTCCAACCATACTGGTGTACATGATGCTTCAGCTTTGTTGCTTTTGCCTGTAGCTAGGTGACTAGCAGTTGTCTTCCTCATACCCTTGTGTGTCGGAAGCATTTCACCGATTTCCTGTAATTGAGAGACTAGGGTGTAGCTCACTAGTGATGATAGTAACGTGGCATGTCATGTCATCATTTGTGTTCTTTGGTTTCAGCTGCAAGTGTTTCTTCAGCAGACTTACACACACACTTAAATTAATCATATGGCTCCCATTTGGTAATACAGAGTGTCGTTTGTTGTGCTGTTGGCTTGTCTGGAATATTCCAGTTTTAGTAATTGTTACTAAGGATATTTTGTTTTTGTATGCATAGTAGAAGAGGGCTTTAATAACAAAGGATTGTTGTCATAGGCGCAGTGGGAAAAAAAGAACCTACTGAGAGTGCCATAGGCAGAGATTTGTAGTAAATAGGCCTTTAAGAATGCTTGTTTCAGCCTGTTAGAGGACAGTATCTTCTTGTATTCAAAATACAGCCTCACCCTTCTGGAGTACCTTGGACTCTGCGTATAACAGGTTTGCTGTGATTACTATCTGCCGTTGGTTAGTTTGCCTGTCGTTAGGAAGGTTCTGTACAATTGGAGCAGTGAGTATGTTACCAAGTTTGTTTTGTTTTTTTGTAGGCAAGAGAAGGTTCGGCACACTCCTCTTCTAATGTTTCTCCTTTTAGGTCAACAGTTTATAAAAACTACATGCTGAAGTTAACCCCCCCCCCCCCCCCCCAACTCTGATTGTCAGACACGAGGCACTGGCATGCTTTAGTTTCCTAGATACACATGTTCTTCGATAACTAGTTTTCTTCAGGACACAACTTTGCTGGCCCCCCCACCCAGCAATAGTAGGTGGTGTCTAGACATTTCAGCCACACAGGACTCCAACTATTCCTCCTCTTCCCACTCTCTGACTCTGGCTGAGATAGTGATGCCAGTGTCTGCTTCATTTTCCTATTTCCTGCTGCTGCGATGGCGGCAGCATGAACGCCCACTGTTTCTGGCATTCTTAATCCAATTTCTCCTCTATGTGGGAGTCACAGACTCATGAATATGGACAAACGGATAGAGATGCACTCTTGTCAGTAGGTATCCTGGTATCATTTTTCTTTTTCATAGCCTTCTATTCTCATTCTAAGCAGTAACTTGTTCAGATCTTTTAGTTTGCTTGCAGCTGGGTTATCTAAGCCAGTACTTCTCAAGCTTTTACCCAATATGGCTACACGATTTCTTAACGTAATGGGAGAGGCTGACTTGGATTTAGTGGCAGTAACAGAGACATGGTTCATGGACAATCATGCCTGGGATGTAACTATACCAGGCTATACTTTATTCAGAAAGGACAGGTTGGGAAGAGGAGGAGGGCACTATATATAAAAAGAATATTAAAGCTATGGAAATACAGGGCTTAAAAGGGAGAGGGGAGGCACTGTGGGTTAAACTAGAAAGAGGGAAAGAGAAATCTATTTGCATTGGTGTGATATACAGACCTCCCTCACAGGGAGAAGAGGTGGATGGAGATTTAAGAGAAGACATACACAGCATTGCCAGGACAGGGGAAGTGCTGCTGATAGAGGATCTCAATATGCTGGATGTTGATTGGCGCATCCCTGCTGCATTGTCATCTAGAAGCAAGGAGATCCTGGTTTCTTTACAGGAAGACGTATTCAGGCAACTGGTCACAGAACCCAGGGCCATACTGGACTTGATGTTTCTCCAGGACGTCAGTCCTCACATATGGGTGACATCGACGTCGATGGAGCCCTTGCGGAGCATTTCCCCAGCTTTCTATGAAAGCCTTTGGGAATACTGCACGCATGCGCGGTCCCCTTCCCGCCTAAAGGTGCCATCTTGCTCAGTCTTTCTTTTTCCGAGGAGCCCATCGGACGTTCGTCCTGTGGCAGGTGTAGGCCTGTGATCCACTTCGTCTGATATAAGCAAGCGAGCCTAGCTAGCTTGACCTGTAAATGAAGCTAGTGGAGAGGCCTATGGGAAATGCATATCCCCCAATATGTTCCTGTAGAGCTGGAACATAGCAAGAGTGTTGAATTAGCTTATCTAAGCTAATTCAACACTCTTGCTATGTTCCAGCTCTACAGGAGTATATTGGGGCTACAGTCCTAGTCACCCGGAGAAAAGTTAGATTTTTCTTGCGATTTTTCTTATGATTTCATCGCGGTTTTTGTCCGGTTCGATGCCGGTTCCCCTTCCCGCCAGGTTCGGTACACCTGTATCGAGCCCGTCTTTATTTTTTTGGTTTTTGCCCTTAGTGGCTGGCATTCGTGCCCTATTTTCTCTTTTCCCTGGAAGGCCGGTCCTTTGACCTTGCGGGGGCTCTTTTTTCCCCGATGGCTTCCAGTGGTTTCAAAAAGTGTGATCGGTGCAAGAAACTGATGTCTCTCACCGACACACACGACTGCTGCCTTCGGTGCCTTGGTCCCGATCATGATCCTAAGATCTGTGGGCGCTGTGGAAAAATGTCCACTAAGGCACTGCGAAGTCGACAGCATCAAAAGGAAAGGCTTTTTTTTTTTTTTTTGATTCGGCCTCTGGCCGGGCCCGAACCTTGTCTAAGGCCTCGACGTCTCGGGAGTCTGACCCTGAGCATCATCGGGGTTCCTCAGACAGGGGGTCCCCCGATCGGGAGCGAAAGAGGAAGAAGCGGCTCGCGAGGGCGGCGTCGGAAGAGGTCCCTGGCTCCTCGAGGGCTAGGTCTCAGACCCCCGACCGCCGTCCCGGGCCCTTGGAACAGGAGAAGCCATCCAAACTGCCTCGTGTGGAGCCAGAGTCTGCTAGACACGTAAGTCCTGTTGTCCTCGAGGACTCTCCTCCCAGGGAGCCGCCGCCGGGGCCCGAGTCGGTGGCTGCTGAGTCTCCTGAACTTGGACTCAGGCTGACGGCCTTGGAGTGCAGACTGTCTGCCTTCATGGATCAGCAGCGGGTGCTGATGGCCAGCCTTGATGGCGCATCTGCCCTGATCGACGTTGAAGTCGACCCCGGAGACCGAGCCAATACTCAAGACCATGAAGGCTCGAGGTCGACCTGGGTCACGGTCACCCTCGATCTCCCGGTTGGGACCGAGGGTGTCGACGCCAGTGCCTTCGGCGTCGGGGCGGGTGCTGCCGGGCCCCACGCGGTCGGAGCCCGACTCCTCTTCGGACGAGTCCGCCCGGGAGACTGAGGACAAGGAGTCCCCCGATACCTTCAGGACTCGGTGCATCCCGTCAGACTCACCGCAGTCCGAGCCCCGGAGTAAATCCTCCCCCCCCCCGGAGGATATCTGGTTCTCGGGGTTCGTTCGGGATATGGCCACAGCGTTGGCGATCCCCGCGGAGGAGCCTCGAGCTCGAGGCCCTCCAGTATGACTCTCCTCCGAAGGAGGCCTTTACTGTGCCGGTTCCTCCAATGCTGGAACAACTCCTCTTCCAGATGTGGGAGGCACCGGCCTCGGCACCAGCTTTGAGCAAGCGGGTCGATTCTATTTATCGACTCCATAACAGCCCTGGTTTTCAGAAGGTGCAGCTACCACACCATTCCATGGTGGTGGAATCGGCTATGCATCGTTTGAAGAGCCAGAAGATGCACTCTGTGGTGCCCCCCGGCCGGGAGGCCCGGAACCTGGATGCGTTTTGGTAGAAAGTGCTTCCAGGGCTCGATGCTTGATTGCCTTGTCCAGTCCTATCAGCTGTACATGGGCATGTACTTGCGGGACCTGGCGAAGGAACTTGCCGGGTTCTCTGCTGGTCTCTCCGGGGAACCTTTGCAGAGGTTCAAGTCCTTGTCTTCGGGGATCCGGGAATACTCTAAGTTCATGTCCCGAGCAGCCTACGATGGCTTCGAGGCCTCGGCCCGTGTTCGGGCAGCTGGCATCGTGGCTCGACGCCAGGCATGGCTGCAGTCATCGGACCTCGAGCCATGGGTGCAAGACAAGTTGGTCGATGTCCCTTGCCGAGGTGAAAACCTTTTCGGCAAGCCCATGGCCGAGAAGGCTGCACAGCTCGAGACCAAGCACCTCACGAGGACAAGGCTGTCTAGAAAGACTTCTGCCCCTTCTCATAAAAAGAAGGGCTCGGGTAAGAAGTCCTTTTACCCGAGGAAGGTGACTGCCTACAAACAGTTCCTACCTTACCAGGCCTCCCCAGCTCCCCCACAGGGTCAGCAGGCCAAGGGGCAGGGACATGGGCCCCGTAGGCAGAAGGCCCCCAAGCCTCCGGCTCCTGCTCCCACTCAGCAGGGTGGGGGCTTTTGACTCGAGGCATAGCCTCTCTGTCTCTGCTGTCCCATCCCTGCACAGGAGGTCGACTAGCCCTGTTTGCCCACTGGTGGCCACCCATTACAGGAGACAATTGGGTCTTAAGCATAGTCCACAAGGGCTACCTGCTTCATTTTCATCAGTTGCCGCCTCCTTACTTCCCAGGAGAGCCTCCAAGGCCTCCTCTCCACACAGACCTCCTCCTGCAGGAGCTTCAGGGTCTGTTGCGAGACCAGGCGGTGGAGCCTGTGCCTCCCCACCTACAAGGTCACGGTTTCTATTCCAGGTACTTCCTCGTACCAAAGAGGACTGGAGGCCTCAGGCCTATTCTCGACCTCAGAAATCTCAACAGGTTCTTAGAGAAGGAAAAGTTCAAGATGCTTACTCTTGGAACACTTCTGCCCTACCTCCAGCAGGGAGATTGGCTATGCTCTTTAGATCTAAAGGATGTGTACACTCGCATCCTCATTCATCCATACCACAGAAAGTACCTCAGGTTCATTGTGGGAGGAAACCATTATCAGTACAGAGTGCAGCCTTTCGGCCTCACCTCCGCTCCCAGGGTCTTTACCAAATGCTTGGCAGTGGTGGTGGCCTACTTGAAAAATCAGGGTATCTGTCTTCCCCTAACTGGACGACTGGCTCATCAGGGGTCAGATGTGCCAGGAGGCCAGGCAAGCCACCCTCAGCACTATTTCTCTACTTCAGCACCTGGGGTTTGTCATAAATTTCGCAGAGTCCACTTTGCTCCCCTCCCAAAACTTGGAGTTCATAGGGGCAAGACTAGACTCTCTGCAGGCAAAAGCTTTCTTGCCAGAGGACAGAGCCCAAAGACTGATCAGCTTGGCAACCCAGTTTCTCAGCAGGTCCCTGGTCTCCGCCAGACTCTGCCTGAGGCTTCTCGGCCACATGGCTTCAACAGTACATGAGGCCTAGAACATATAAGAACATAAGATATGCCATACTGGGTCAGACCAAGGTCCATCAAGCCCAGTATCCTGTTTCCAACAGTGGCCAATCTAGGTCATATGTACCTAGCAGTTTCCCCAAATGACAGAGGTTCTGCAATGCTTGTACTAGGTGTTTTTAAAAAAGGTTCAACTTGGTTTATGATCTTAGCGGTCCCATCTGCAGACCACTGACAATGAATTAGTCATATTTTGTGTGTATTTGTTAAACACATTTTAATATTGTATTTGAAGCCTTTGCTTCAAAATCAACTACAAGAGAAAGATAGATATATTTCTGCCAGATTCAAGGGGTTATTTTAAAAGCTCTATTCATGCTTGAACGTCTAAACCTAGGGACACAGATATCCAAATCTGAAAGACATTCCTGGAACCATTTTAGAAACCGGTTTTAGAGACGTCTCGTCTCTCGGGGCAGTTTCTCTAAATGGGGACCTCACTTCTAAGCCAGGGTATGCAGAGTATGATCTCAGTTTCGCAAATTTGCTGCTAATTCTCAGCGTATTACTTGCATCGTGCCAAAGACAGCTTCCTTCTGGAGTTCGTATGATATAACATGTATGGGCAGTTTGTGAAGATGTGCTTGGAAATTCTTCTTTATCAAGCCTGTGGCACCTAACACAATGGAAAATATTTCTGTATTTTTATGCCACATTTTCTTCATCTGTGACTGAATTTCTTGGTATTTCAGGATCTTCTGCCTCTCCATTTGATTCACAGATTAATCACTTGGGAAAGACACCTCTATAATCAATGCTGTTGTGGTGGTTTTTTTTCTCTTTAACCACTACATCCGGCTTCCTCACATCCAACTTTTTAGCAGTTAGAATGGGAGTATCTCAGGTGATCATAAACTCTTCATTCTCTGTATTTCTCTTAGGGTCATCCATTTCAACTTGTACCTTATCAGGAACCACTAATGAAAGAAAGCAGCTTTGAAAGCCTTATCAAAGAATAAAGCACCGGGCATTGATGGCATTCCCACTGAAGTATTAACAGCAATCGGATGACGTTGTTACCATACTTAAGACTGCCAGGAAATTTGGAAGACATCATCATGGCCAACTGACTGGAAAAGATCTGTGTTTATACCAATACTAAAGAAAGGTGATCCAACTGACTGTGGAAATCATTGCACAATTGCTCTGATCCCACACGCCAGTAAGATTCTACTGAAGATTATTTAGCAGAGATTACAACCATGCCTTGACAAAGAACTGCCAAAAGTGTAAGTAGGATTCAGGAAAGGGCAAGGCCTGCACAGTGGTGCTACAGGGAGCCTCAGAGACAGAGTAAGGGTGTCCAGACCATTCTTGAACTCCCTGCGATGGTGTCTGCACCCCCCAACTTACTGCAGGGGGTGCCCTTTCAGATGCCTTGGTTCACAGTAATGTTGACCACCGATGCCTCCCTGCAGGGCTGGGGTGCACATTGTCTGGGCAAGTGCACCCAGGGCCTGTGGCCTCCCTGGGAGGCCACGCAGCAAATCAATCTGCTGGAATTATGAGCTATTCGCTTAGCCCTCAGGACTTTCTCTCACACCCTGGCTCACCAGTCTGTCTTAGTACAAACAGACAATCAGGTAGCCATGTTTTATATGAACAAACAGGGCGGCACTGGGTCCAGGCTCCTTTGTCAGGAGGCACAGGACCTTTGCTTGTTTGCGCTCAAGCGCAACATGTTTCTCAAGGCTGTTTATCTTCCTGGCCAGGAGAATTACCTGGCAGACAGGTTGAGCAGGATTCTGCAGCCCCACGAGTGGCAGCTCCGACCACTTCCTGTTTGGCTGTCGTGGTGAGAGGACCTGTTCTGCAGAGCTCCTGCTAGGGAGGAGGTCCTGTTTCCTACCTGTGGTTGGATGTCGGGCCCTGGGCCACCTCCAGCAGGAGAGGCCCAGGCCCAGAGGCCTGCCAAGCCTGGTGGGCCTCCTTCACTGAACCTGGATGGGGGAACCAGCAGTACGGAACAACCGGTGCCCCGGGTGGGGGACCCCCCAGGTAGGACTGTGCCTGGTCAGGGAGGAGGGACCCACAGGTATGGAGGTTTGGGCCCGCTACCCCAGGGAGGAGGCTCCTGTCTCCTCCCCAGGCAGGGTGTGGAGGCTGGGTGGCAGAAGGGAGAGGCCCTGGGGAGACCCTGGAGAGCTGAACAGTATAGTGCTGGAGGAGGTGGGTTCCCCCATCCGCCTCGGGTCCTGGAGGAGGCCTCCACCTCCTCCAGTGAGGATGAGGACGGTGGGTCGGGCTTGCCTTCCTTCCAGCAGCCAGTTCGGGCCCCAGATGCAATCGTGGCGGCAGTGCGGCGACTTCGGGGTCTCCAGGAGGAGGCGGCCCAGATGCAAGCCCAGCTCTCCCACCTGGAGAGCCTGCAGGCCCTCATTCCCGGGGAGGAATGGGTGGCCTATTCCACCTATAAAAAGGGGTTGAAGCGGGCCTTGAAGGGCAAGTACCGGGACATCGTTTACCTCAAACAACAGGGTTGTGGGTCCCTCACGGAGATTTATGCCAATTATGATAGGTGGAAGATCGGTGAAGCCGCAGTCCGGGGGGGGGGGGGGGTGGCCGGTGGGTTCCCGATGGTTTTGCTGTCCCCCCTTGCCCTTGCCTATGCCAGATACGGAAGATACAGGAGTATCAGATTTGGAATCTGTGGTCCATATTCCTGACCCTGGAACTCCTTACCTGCTGACGAATATGGTGTCTGGATCACCGGATGTAGCCTCTGTGGATATGGTGAAGGTTTCGAGTGCTCCCCCAGATTGCTCCCTGCTGATCGATGCCCCCGGGAAGTTTGGGGGAGGGGCGATGACCAGACGAGCTTCGCGGGACTCCGTGCTTAGTGTTCCTCCGGTGGATCGGGGAGAAGGGATGAAGGAGGGACGGAGTAGTATGCAGCAAGATCCTGGGATTGTCCCTGTGCCTCCTCCGATGATTCCTGGGTCCGGGGTGGCTGATCGCCGTTTTCAAAATGGCCGCCGGAGTTCCCGTGCCAGCGTTCTTGACGCTGAAGGGCTTCCCCTGCAGGAGGAGGACGTCGTCGGGATTACCCGGGGCAGTGCACAGCTGCGGGATGGCCGCCCTCCGCACACCTCTGTCACTTCCGGGGTAGCCCGGAAGTGTGAGGATGGCGACGAGTCTGTTGCTGCCCTGAAGACACAGTATCACCGGAGCTCTCAGGAAGAGTCTGTCCTGCCTTGCCGGTCAGCGATACAGCAGCCTGTCATTCGGGGAACAGCTGTTACTTCTCTGGGTTCGCCTTCTCATCTCCGGAGGTCGGCAGCAGCTGTTTCCGGTGTGGATCGGTCTTCCTGGTCTGCAGCAGCAGATTGGGCTTCAGTACCAGACTTGGGTGGGGGTCAGGGCCCCTCTTGGGCGGCTGCCCTTCCGGCTTCCAAACGGCTGGATGACGGCCGCTCTGTGTACCCTGCAGTGGCGGTTTGGAGCCGGAAGGGTACTGGGAAGGGGAAGGAGCAGGGTGGGGGCTGCTTTTCCTTTGCTGCAGCCCCTGGGGGGAGTCAAGGGAAGAAGGGAAAGAAGGATTTCCAGTTTTATACGTCAGCGGAGCGGGATGAGCAGGCGCCTGCTTTTTCAGCTAGTGTGGCTAAAGGGGGCCTGGCTCGCGGGGGGGCGTCTGCCCTTCATGCTGGAGCCTTGGCTGCCGGCCGCATGGTTCAGGACCCCTGTGCCACGTCTGGCTCCGACGATAAGGTAGGACCTGGGAGGGACAAGGGGCAGGGGGATGACAGTTTGGGGGATGTTCTGGGTGGGGGATCTGCCCTGCTGTCTCGGGTAGGTCCTGCCTTGTTGTCGGTAGCTGTACAGGGGGTGGCGGAAGGTGGGTCAGGAGAGGGTTTGGCGGAGGGAAGGGGGGAGCGGCTGACTGGTCCTATAATGGGGAAGGAGGTAGTGGCTGGCCCTGCTCGGGGGAAGGGTTTGTCCTCAGTGGGGTCAGGGGTGGAGATGGTCCCCCTGGATCCCGGGAAGGGAGGGGAGCGGGGTTCGTCCCCGGTAGTGGTGGCCGAGACCCAGGAGCCTTGCGCTGGGTCGGGAACGCGGGACGGAGGTTTGGGGGGGCTTTCCGGTCCCCTGGGTGTCACCGAGAACCAGGTTCATGATGCCCTGCAATTAGCTTTGGAAACCCCGACGGGCCCTCCCGGGGCCTTTGCATCCTTCCGGCAGCTGGAGGTGGCGGCAGGGGGTGATCCGGGGGTTCTCGGTGGCACCCAGGGATCCGGAAGGGAGAGCATCCCTGATTCAGTGTTGGCGGAGCTGACTTTGCCCAGTCCTCAGGTCAGCCCATGTGCGGAGGTTGTGGATCCCGCAGACCAGCAGCGGGATCCCCCGCAGGTGGCAGCAGGGGAAGATCAAGGAGGACAGGGGTTGGGAGCTGGGTGGTCGGCTCCCCCCCCGTACCTTTGCGGAGGCTCTAAGGGGGTCGGGCACCACTCCTGGGACATCGGGTGGGGCTGGGGGGAGGGGGGGTTCCCAGGGGAATGATCCCGTAGGAGGGGGAGGAGGTGGGGGAGGTTTCCGAGGGGTCGGGGGTGAGGTTCGACGACGCAACGTGGCGCAGATCCGGTGGGCTGGGGAGGGGTCCCCTCCAGCCAGGGAACAGGTCTTGAGGATGGTCCTTGGGCTGGGGTTTCTCCCGGGAGATCTCTATGCCTTCATCCACATGAACAACACCATTGAATATGATGTTAGTTTCATGTTGAGACGGGGGCTGGAGATTTTCTGGGACCGATACCAGCAGCAGAGGGGGCAGGGAGGGTGGGCCGACTTTCGTGTTGTGCCTATCTCTCGCCAAGGGACGGTACCTGTGACCATCCTATCCCGGAATGAGTTGCTCCCAGGGCAGGACATCCAGTTTTGGTTATCGCGCCATGCGGTGCTCCTCGCACCCCTGGTTAAGGGCGCTGGGCCCCTAGGGGTGTGGGACGGGTCGTGGAAGGGTAGGATTCGTTTGCGTGAGGTGGGAAACGTGGTGCAGCATGTGCCCTCGGCCGGTTTCCTCGGTCGGGATCGCATCTTGTGCTATTACCCTGGGCAACCCCGTGAGTGTCACCGCTGTGGCTCATTCCGCCATTTGAGCATGAACTGTCCCGAGCAGGTCTGCACCCGTTGTGGTGGACGGGGTCACGCCTCGGCCGGGTGTTTACTTATTCGGTGTAACCTTTGCGGGGAGTTGGGCCACCCCTTCGCTCGCTGCCCCTCCGCATCACACAATGGACCGGGGGGGATGTCGTCACTCCACCTCGGGTTCCTGTGCGGGAGGAGGTCGTGGAAGCCCCTCTCCCTCAGGAGGAGTCCGAGGGCCCTAGGGTGGAGGAGTCCATCGAACCGAGGGAGCCACCAGGGGGAGGGGATTCGGGTAGGAAGGAGGAGAGGGTTGATGTGGTGGAGGTTAATGTCTCACGACAGGATAGTAGGTTGCGGGTGGTGCCACCTGAGGAATGGACTACGGTCCCTTCCAAGGGTGGCAAGTCCAAAAGGAAGAAAACGGGAGACATCCCCGTTGCTGGATGCAGAGCCCGTGTTTGACATCAACCGTTTCGTCTTTTTGGCTGCTGATGCGGCTGAGGCGGATGAGGGCTTGCCTGTGGAGGCAGGGCTTCCTGTGCGGCGCTCGGAGCGGTTAGCGGCGGGGGCGGCTCCTCTTCCTCAGCGGCGACCTTCAAAGATGCCGAAGGCGCGCCGCAGTCAGGGTCCTCCAATCAAGGGGGATATTGGCGCCCGACGGGTGAGGGAGGATGGGTTTGTACCCCCGCAGTTGGGTTCGGGGCCTTCGCAGGAGCCCCCTGCTGACCCGGCCGCCCTGGCCTCCCCCGCGGGGGTGGGCACTGTCGTATTGTCCCAGTCTTTGTCCGGGGAGGGGGGGGGCTGCACAGGTGGTGGACCCCACGGTGGTGGTCCTTCCTCCGCACCCTGTCCCGTTTGTACCTCCTCCTCCGGTGGGGGCTGGGCCTGCCCTCGCGACAGCTTTGCCTGGTGGTCCCGGGGGCGCCAGCACCTCCTGGGGTGACAGGGTCGAGCGTGAGGAGGAGGAGATCCTCGAGGTGGTCGACGTGGACCAGGAGGAGTTGTTCGAGCTCGCGGGCTTGTCCTGCAAGCGGGATTCTGGGGATCCCGGGGTTGGTGAGAAGAGGAGGAAAGGGTCACTGCACTCGAAATAGGCATGGCGTGCACTCCTGCGTTCTCGTGCGCCACCATCAACGTGGCCAGCATTTTCTCAGACCAGGCGCGGGCTATGGCCTATGATTTTCTTTCTACGAGTGGGCTGGATGTCATCTTCTTGCAGGAGACCAGGCTCACCTCGCTCGCTAGCCTTCATCGGGCGAAGCGAGAGTGGAGGTGGGGCCCTTCGTACTGGTCACTTGCGGCACAGCCCTACGCAGGAGTGGCGGTTTTGTTCACGTCTAACCGATTTCAGGTGCAGTACGTGTGGGAACTGGAGCAGGGCCGGTGTCTGCTCTTAGACGGCTACTGTGGGCCTCATCGGTTTCGTTTCGTGGTGGTCTACGGCCCCCAGTCTAAGTTGGCGCGGAAGACCCTGTTTGGGGTCATCCGCCCCTACCTACACACCTCCCGTTTGGTGGTCCTCGCCGGGGATTTCAACACCACCACCTTTTTGCAGGACCGAGGGGGGGAGCGTTGCCCACCTAGTTACGAGGGCCTCTTTTTGGCCGAGATGACCCGGACGGCTGACCTGGTGGATGTTTTCCACCGGGCCTTTCCACGGTCGCCGGGTTTCACCTACTACCATGGGACCTGCAGGAGTCGTATCGATCGGATATATGTGAGTGCCCGGGTGGAGTGTTCCCCTCCGCAGTTGCAGGCGGTTGACTTTTCGGACCACCGCGTCCTCTCCGTGTCCTTCCTGGCTAACCACGAGGAGCTTAGCAGGGGTCCTGGCCTGTGGCGACTGAATGTGCAGTTGTTGGCAACATCAGAGGTGGTCCAGGAGTTCTTGGCCTTTCTCGCAGACCAGGAGACCCTGCTGAGTGTTTTTCCTTCCCGTGGCGCCTGGTGGGATGAGGTGAAGACGCGTGCCCGACAACTCTTCCGTTCCCGGGGTACCTCCATGGCTCGATCCCGCTACCTCACCTACACTGTCCTCCGGAGGTCGCTGGATCGTTTGGTATCCCGAGGGGCAGCGCGGGAGGAGGTTGAAGAGGTGCGCGTCCAGCTCCGTGGCCTGCTTTACGATCGCCATGCCTCCCTATGCTTCGAGGGGGCGGCCGGTGGGGGCGCCACTCCAGACCCTTTCCGGACTTGCAGGGAGAGGGTTCAGCGTCGGGAGGTCATGGCCCTGCGGGGCGAGGACGGTACCATTCATACCTCCCAGGAGGACCTTTTGCGGATGGTGGGGGAATACTTCTCGGACCTGTTTGGGGATCGCCCCGTGGACCTCACCCATATCCGAGAGTACTTGGGCCTTCCCCCGGTGTATTCGGCTGTGGTTCAGGCACAGGTTGATGCACTTGCTGCTCCGATTCAGCAGGTGGAGGTGGAGAGGGCGATTCGTGCCATGCCGTTGGGGAAGGTGCCTGGGCGCGATGGGCTCCCTGTGGAGTTCTATCGCACGTTCATTGCCCAGCTGGCCCCCTTCCTGACCTCCCTATTTCAGGAGATCATGGACACGGGGTATCTCCCGCGGTCATTTCGCGAGTCTGTCCTGCTGCTGCTCTCCAAGGGGAAGGACGATAGCTCCTTGGACTTCTGGCGGCCGCTCTCTCTCTTCTGAACGCGGACCGGAAGATCCTGGCCAAGTGTTTGGCCAACTGACTGGTGGAGGTGTCGGGCGATTTGCTGTCCCCTTCCCAGTATTGTTCCGTTCGGGGGAGAGGGGTTCTGGACGCTGTCGCCACAGTCCGGGAGGTGGTGGAGAGAGGCCGGTCGCTCCAACGGGACCACTGGTTGGTCTCCTTGGATCAGTCCAAGGCCTTCGATCGAGTCAGTCACCGGTACCTGTGGGTGGTGCTCCAGCATTTCGGCCTCCCCGCAGGTTTCCTCTTCGTCGTGCAGGCGCTGTACCGAGGGGGGGTGAGCTTCCCGTTTATTAACGGGTGGCTCGGACGGCCGTTTGGTGTCGCCTCGGGGGTGCGGCAGGGGTGCCCTTTGAGCCCCCTGCTGTATGTTTTCTCCCTCGACCCCTTCCTCCGGAGATTGTCCTCAGGTGGGTTACGGGGCCTGGGGGCGCCCGGTGCGTCCCCGGTGACCGTCGTTGCCTACGCTGACGACATCTCAGTTTACGTGGACGGCACTGAAGGGGTAGAGGCCCTGCGGGAGGCCGTGGAGGAGTACTCAGAGGTAGCCCACTCTGTTGTCAACCACAGCAAGTGCCAGACGCTGTGGTTGGGCCCCTCGGAGGCCTCCCCGCCTTCCTGCGCCCCCTTTCCTCCTCCCGTGGGGGAGGTCCGCGTTTTGGGCCTCGTCTTCGGGTCGGAGGACTGTGCGGAGGCCAATTGGGACCGTTGTCTTGAGACTGCACGGTGTAGGGTGCTGCGGTGGAGGGGGTGGAGGTGTACGTACGAGGAGAAGATCAAGCTCCTCGGGACGTTTCTGCTTCCTCTCTTTCTGCACGTGGCCACGGTCTTCGTCCTTCCGCTGTCCCGTCAGGCGTCTGTCTGTGCTGTCTTTTTCTGTTTCCTGTGGGGTAACCGCCTGAACCCCGTCCAGCGCAACATCGTTTGCCTGGATAGGGCAGAGGGAGGTTTGGGTATGTTGCACCCCCTTGTTTTCCTGTCAGTCTTGTCTATGGCGTTCCACTTGGGTAGGATGCGGGAAGGGGGTGGGGTCTGGTGGGTGGCCTCCTATCGGGAATGGTTCTCCCGCTTCTGGGAGCAGTGGGAGGGGGCGTCCTCGGTCCCACGTGTGCGCCGGAGAGGGGAACAGGCCCCATCGTACGTATTTGTGATGGTGGGGCTCATTCGGCGGTGGGGGGTGACCGACCCGCTCGCCCAGTCCTTGGGGCGGAAAGGCTTATACCGGATGGTTCTCACCTCTCACTATCAACCACGGTGGGCCCTGCGGGACTGTCCGGCGGATGTGATGCAGCGGGGCCTTCGGCTGTTGAACTCCCCTCGGCTACCGAAGAAGGTTCGGGATGTGGCCTGGTTGTCTTTCCACGGGCGTTTGTACGTGAGGGACAACCTCAAGTACAGGTCACAGGCCGAGCGGGTCTGTCCGAGGGCCGGGTTGTGAGGGGCTGGCGGAGACCATGGACCATTTCCTCCGGCAGTGCCCCTTTAACGTGGGGGCCTGCCGGTTGGTGTCCGCTGCTCTTCACCTGCGCGACCTTTCCCTCCTCACGTATGCGGAGTAGGTGTACGGGGCCTGGTCCTTTCCTCTAAGGCAGGACTCCGGGACCCTCTACCTCGTCACGGCCGTAGTGCGCTACCACCTGTGGCAAGCGCGCTGTCATGTCTCGACCCGGGGGTTGGTCCTGCCCCTCGACGAGGTGGTGCGGGACATTCTGGAGGAAGTGTCCAGCATGGCGCAACGTGAAAGGAGGGTGGTGGAGGCTCATCGTTGGGAGCGTCTGTGGCGTCACCTCACCCTTCGCCCCCCGTGAGGGGGAGGGGTTCCCTGGGGTTCTCGTCCCTGTAGGACTGTGAGGTTTGTTTTGTTGTGCCCGGGGGGGCGGGTGGTGATAGGAGGGGTTAGTTTTCCCTTCCCTGGGGTTTCCTTCTCATTATGATTTTGGGGTGTTTTCCTCCCGGGAGGGGGGGGGGGGGTGAGCTGGGGCTCCATAAGGGGTTTTTGACCGGTTGTCCGCTTTCCCTTTCTCCTTAGAGGGTGGCCGTTCCAATATTTTTGTTTTCCGTGTTTGTTTGTTCTTTTTTGTGTTCTGGGCATCCCGCTCCGTTGTCTGGAGTGTAGGGCAGTACAAGGGTTATGTATTTCTTTTGTATTTAACTATTTGCTTTGTATGATTACTTATGATTTGTTTTGGTGGGATTGTGTTGGGGATGGGCTAAGGGGGCCCTTATGTTTTCATTTGGTTTGGGGGGAGGGGGTGGGGAGGTTTGTTTCTTGAGGTGTTTGTTTGGATGGGATGGGTCTGAAGGGGGAGGGAGGGGGATAGGGGGCTTTGTTTATGGATGGGTGGGGAGAGGGAGTCTGAGAGTCAGACAGACTGGACATTTGGACTGGTGGGGGGTTTTGTGCGGGGTAGGGGTTCAGGGATTGCACGATGACCAATGTGTGGACTATGCTGGGGTGGTCTTGCAGGGGGGGGTTGGGTTAGGCATGGACATTGGACTGAAGGGGGGGAGGGGATATGGACATTGACAAGGACTTTTTGGGGGTTGTTGTTGGGAGGAGGGCACGTGTGTTGATTACTGGGTTTGGTGGTGGGTTTGGGGAGGCGGGTCACGGGGGTTTTGTGATACCTGTTTTGTGCTATGTCGGGGGGGGGGGTGGGGGTTTTGGGGGGGTGTGGGACTTGGTTGGGGTGATTGTCTTTGCTTTTTGTTTGTTTTTCTGTTGCATGTGTTAATAAACAAAATTTCCATCCCTTAGTGGTTCAGAAGATTTTCCTGAAATGGGGACTTCCATCCATAGATCTGTTTGCCAGTCCCCTGAACAAGCAGCTGCCCAGGTTCTGCTCCAGGCAACCACATCCTCTGCGGCTAGCAGCAGATGCTTTTCTCATTTCCTGGTCCCAGGGCCTCCTGTATGCGTTTCCTCCCACGCCTCTGGTGGCCCGAACCCTGTTCAAGATTCTACGGGACAAGGCCTCGGTCCTTCTGGTCGCTCCCAGATGGCCGAGGCAGCCTTGGTTCCCACTTCTTCTTCTTCATCTGGCAGTGGACACACTGCCTCTGGGGTTGCAGCCCAACCTTCTCTCTCAGGATCAGGGTTCTGTTCTGCACCCCAGTCTCAAATCTCTCAATTTGATGGCCTGGAGGCTGCAAGGGTAGTTTTGGCTCCCTGGGGCCTACCTCGGGAAGTTGAGGAGGTCGTCCTGGTCTCTAGGAAGCAGTCTACTAGGAAAACCTGTGCTCTGAAATGGAAAAGGTTTTCTATGTGGTGTCAGCTGCGTACAGAAGATCCCTTCTCCTGTGCTGTACCAGTGGTGCTTCAGTACCTGCTGCACTTATCCAATCAGGGACTTAAATCCAATTCTGTTTGGGTCCACCTCTCCGCTCTAGCAGCTCACCACTCACTGGTGGAAGGACACTGTCGGTTCACCTCTTGGTGTCCCGATTCCTCAGAGATTTGCTCTTGCTCAAGCCTCCTGTCCGTCCTCCAGCCCCTGAGTGGGAGTTGAATGTGGTCTTGCAGCAACTGACTCGCCCACCTTTTGAGCCGATGGCTACTTGTCCTCTCCGCTTCCTGTCTTGGAAGGCACTCTTCCTGGTAGCCCTAACCTCGGCCATGTGAGTGAGTGAGCTTCAGGCCCTGGTCTGTGACAGGCCTTACACTCGCTTCTATAGGAACAGGGTAGTCCTTAGGACTCATCCAAAGTTCCTCCCAAAGGTTGTCTCCTTTTCCCACCTCAACCAGGAGGTGATTCTTCCCTAGGCCTCATGCGAGCCAGGCGGAAGCGGTCCTGCACACCCTGGACTGTAGAAGGGCCTTGTCCTTCTACCTTGACCGTACGCAGGGGCATAGAAGGGCTACTCAGCTCTTCATATCTTTTTGACCCTAATAATTTGGGGTTAGCTGTGTCCAAGCGTACCTTGTCCATCTGGGTGGCTGACTGTATCACCTGGGCTTACAGGGCGGCTGACCTTCCCTTGCAGGGTCGGGTCACGGCCCATCGTGTCAGGGCAATGGCTGCCTCCAGTAGCTCATCTCCGCTCTGTACCATTGGCAGACATCTGCAGGGCTGCAACTTGGTCCTCAAGCCAGACTTTTGCAGCCCGTTATTGTCTGGAGAGGGAGTCCCGTAGGGACAGTGCTTTTGGCCAGGCAGTACTCCGGAATCTCTTTGAGGTTTAGGCAACTCCTGCCCTCCAGCCCTTCGTTGGGCTACCGGTGGAGGTTCTTTCAGTGAAAAGCCTTTCTTTGATGCTGGGACTAGAGGGAGTTCTCTTGTTCAGCCTGGGTTCCTGGTAGCCCAGAGCTAGGGAGTCACCCATATGTGAGGACTGACTTCTTGCTTGGTCCTGGAGAAAGAGTAGTTACTCACCTGTAACAGGTGTTCTCCAGGAGCAGCAGGAATCGGTCCTCACAACCCTCCCTCCTCCCCTGGGAGTTGCAGTTGTACATAGCTAAAAAACAGCACACAAAAAATGTAAAAATAAGCTGTCATCAGACTGAGCAAGGTAGCACCCTTTTAGGCGGGAAGGGGACCGCGCATGCGTGCAGTATTCCCAAAGGCTTTCATAGAAAGCTGGGGAAATGCTCCAAGGGCTCCATCGACGTCAATGTCACCCATATGTGAGGACTGATTCCTGCTGCTTCTGGAGAACACCTGTTACAGGTGAGTAACTACTCTTTATCAATGGGGAAAGTGTTTCTGATGTTACAGTGGGGGATCATTTCACATCCAGTGATCACCAGATTGTGTGGTTCACTATTAGGACTAGGGCTGATAAAATCCATTCAAAAGCAAGGATCTTAGATTTTAGGACAACTAACTTTGCTAAGATCGGCCAATGCCTCTAGGAGGAGTTAGCAGGATGGGAAAAGATGGTGGATGTAGAAAAACAGTGGGCAAAATTGAAAGGGAATATTTTAAGGGCAGCCAACCTTTTTGTTAAAACGGTAAATAAAAGTTAAAAAGAAAATCAGACCGCTATGGCTTTTGAAAGAAGTAGCTGAAAAGATGAAGAAAGAGGGAGGCCTTCATGAAATACAAGAAATCACAGAGAGGAAGATAGGCATCTTTATTTGGAAAAACTTAGAGAAGCTAGCAAAGTAGTCATGAAAGCAAAGATTCAAAAAGAGGAGGAAATAGCCAATAAAATAAAATGGGGGGATAAGACATTTTTCAGATATGTTAGTGAGAAGAAGGGCAAAAGTGGTATTGTCAGACTCAAGGGTGAAGGGGAGGAATATGTAGAAGCTGATGAGCGTAAAGCAGAATTGCTTAACAGATAATTCTGTTCTGTGTTTACAGATGAAAAACCAGGGGCAGGACCTCAGAAAACACCCACAAACAGGAACAGAAGTGAAGTGGATCTTGAATGATTTTAAGAAGACTGTGTTCGTGAGGAACTAGCTAAACTTAAAGTAGACAAAGAGATGGGACCAGATGGGATATACCTGAGATTACTGAGGGAGCTTGGGGATGTTCTAGCAGCTCCACTGACTGACCTTTTCAATGCCTCGGAGTCTGTAGTGGTGCCAGAGGACTGGAGAGGGGTACATGTGGTCCCTTTACACAAAAGCGGAAGTAAGGATGTAGTTGAAAACTACAGGCCGGTTGGTTTAACCTTGGTGAGTAAATTATTGGAAAAGCTGCTGAAAGAGAAAATAGTGAGGTTTCTGGAGTCCAATGGATTACAGGATCTGAGGCAGCATGGATTCACCAGAGGCAGGTCTTGTCAGACAAATCTGATTGGATTCTTTGACTGGGTGACCAGGGAGTTGGACCGAGGGAGAGCCCTAGATGTGGTGTATTTAGATTTCAGTAAAGCCTTTGACACCGTTCTGCACAGATGAATTATAAGCAAACTGAGCACCCTAGGGATGGACAATAAAATTACTGCTTGGGTTAGAAATTGGTTGAGTGGGAGGCAACAAAAGGTACTGGTGAATGGAGCTCATTCTGAGGAGAAGGTTACCAGTGGTATGCCCCAGGTCCAATTCTTTTTAACATCTTTGTTAGTGGTACTGCGGAAGGGCTGTTGGGTAAGGTTTGCCTCTTTGCTGATCTCAAAATCTGCAATAGAGGAGATGCTGAGGAAGGTATAAACATGAGAAGGGATCTAGCTAAGCTTGAAGAATGATCTAGAATTTTTCAGCTGAGATTTAATGTTTAAAAAATGCAAGATCATGCATCTGGGCTGCAGCAATCCAAGGGAGTGATTTATAGTATAGGGAGTGACGTACTTCTTTCCACAAAAGAAGAGCGGGACCTAGGTGTGGTTGTTTAGCTACTTTAAGATCAGACACAGGTAGAAAATGTGATGGCAAAAGCTAGAAGGATGCTTGGGTGCATAGGAAGAGGAATGGCCAGCAGAAGAAAGGAGGTGATAGTGCGTCTGTATAAGTCTTTGGTGTGACCTCATTTGGAGTATTGTGTGCAATTCTGGAGACTGCACTTTCAAAAGGATATAAACAGGTTGGAATTGGTACAGAGAGTGGCTACTAAAATGGTTGTTAGTCTGTTATAAAGCATATGAGGACAGATTTAAGGATCATAATATGTATACTTAGAGGAAAGGTGGGATAGAGGTGATATGATAGACATTTAAATACCTCTGTGGCATAAATGCACAGGAGAGTCTCTTTCGATTGAAAGCAAGCTTTGCCACGAGGGAACGAGATGAGGGTGAAAGGGGATAGACTCTGAAGAAATATTTCTTTACCACCTCCAATGGGAGGCTATTCCACACATCTACCACTTTCTGTAGAGATGAGGACAGTATCTGAATTCAAGAAAGCATGGGACATACACACAGGATTTCTAATGGGAAAAAAGGGGACTGTTGTAGTGGTTGATATGCAAGGGCAGACTAGATAGGCCTTGTGGTCTTTTTCTGCTGTTACGTTTCTAAGATAATGTGCTGTTTAAAATTGGGAACGGTATGAGAACACAAAACAATTGGCACAATGAGATTATGATAGAGTGCACTTGCCAACCCTATGTTTCATTCTGTTAGAGCAATCATTGGGTATATAAGTAAGCAAATTGTAGTATTTGATAATTCAGATGACATTTGGTCCTTTGGTAAGCGTTACTTCATTAAATATTTGCATACGATTTCATCTTGGTAGCTGTTTTTTGTTTGCCTTAATGTCTAAGTATATTAGTTACATGTAAGGATAAAGTAGTTTGGCATCCCAGCAAAATAATCAAGCTGTTTACCTGTCTTGTGGCCAGTAGTGGAAGTAGTGCTACTCGTCTGCCCCTCTCAGTGGAGCAAGTGAATATCGCACACCCCCTCTGTTGCTTTGGCATAGTATAGGTGACTGAGGTGCTGCATTCTAAGTTAGAGGTTCACAAGTTCAGTTATCAAGGGCCATAAACAGATCTGGTTTGCTGGGTATCCCTAATAAGTATGCATATGAGAAACCTGCATCTGTATGCAACTGTCTCATGCATATTCATTAGAGATTATTAGAGGCAAGCTGAGCAGCCCGAAGGATTAGAAGAAGTCATGAAAGGAACCAGAAAGCTGGGACACTGGAGATTGTGGGGAAAGGTTTGGTATTCAAAAATATTCCTGTACAGCACTACACAGTACAAATATTGCTGTTGTGACTGAAAAGCTAAATTTTTAACTTATGTCCAGAGAGCATTATTCCAGAATACCCTGTCCTTCCTGGATAGGTTACAGCCTGCTATAACTATATCCTAGTCATGGCTCTTCATGTACCGCAGATCTGTGACTACCACTAACTTTGTTGGCCTCTTCCTCATCTGGAGGATATAATGGAACTATATCTCGCATACTGTGGCCATTAGTATATGTGACGTTCCAGGTGTTGCCGTTTGTTCTATACAAGCATTTGTTTAACTTGAGGGCTTTGTCCATCCATGTCCATTAATCCTATTTCAACTACAGTAACATAGCAAATGATGGCAGATAAAGACCAGCATGGCCATCCAGGCTGCACAGCAAGATTAGGGTTGTAATTACTACTGTGTGGGTTCAGCCTACTCTAGTGTGGGGGGGGGGGTGTTTTTTTTTTTTTATTTCTTCCACTTTGGGTTGTAATTGCAGCTGTGCTGTTTTTTTTTTTGTTTTTTTTAAAGTATGAAAGTCTTAAGATTTTGCTTAGAGCAGGAATGAGCAAAACTTAAATGACTGTCACTTAAAGCCCTCCTCATGCTTCTCCTCCAATAGATGGATGCAGTTTTCTGCTTGGTAGTTCCTGGGGAAAATCATCCTGTGATTTAGGAAGCCTAAACGTTTTTGTTGACACCGTCCATGTGGTCATCATTCATCTCTGCCGCAACCTTTATCTGGAGGATTGAGGGGAATGTTACCTTCTGTCCTAGAGTTACAAAGTTACCTTTGATGTGTTCAGGGGGTACCTGGTAGTATATTTCCTGCTAACATGGATGAGCAGCATGCTTTGAAACTTGGCAGCCATTAGGCAGCACAACTCAGTTAAGTTCTGGAATTTGTTTTCCAAGTATATGGTAAAAGCAGTTAGTGTACCTGGGCTTAAAAGAGGTTTGGATATGTTGAGGTTGATTTTAGGAAAGCCACTGCTTATCCCTGGGGGTAACCAGCATAGAGTCTAACTACTCTTTGGGAACCTGCCAAGCACGTGTGACCTGAATTGCTCCGTTTTGGAAACGGGATGCTGGACTCAATGGACCTTTTGACTTAACTCCGTATGGCATTTCTTATGTTCATGGGACATCCATCCTCTGCCTCCTGTGCTCCTCAGAAGAAAGTCATCATCCTTTCACTTCTAGCTGTAGTGGCTGCTGGTCCTGCAGATACAGAGTTTATAAGTTCTGATTCCTCCGCATTTTGAAATGATTTTTCTTCACCTTCATTCAAGCTAAAAAAACCCCAATATGCATCCCTAGAAGTGGAAATTAGCAGGACTGTCCTGTCCACTAGATGGGCTAGGTGGCTACCTAGGGCAGCAGAACTATGGGTGGCAGGCCATGTGCTTCGACACATGTGGCCTGCTATGCCCCCCCCCACCGACTGCAGCTGATTCCGGCAAGGGGGGGGGGGGTGGCTAAGCTCAGTGGTAGTGACCTGTGGCAGGCCATGTATTTCGGTGGATGGATTTATTGAAACAATCATTTGAGGCTAATGCCTTATCCTTGCAGGCTTCCATTTGTGGAGCTTGGGTGGCGAGAGCATGTCTTTGATGGTCTCAATGCTTATGGCAGTCTAATCAACTAGAGCAGGAGAGTGTGAGGGAGCTGACTTGGCTAGAATCTGGGTCGGCATATTTGGCAGATGTGCACTACAACTTGGTCAGAGCATTGGCTAATAGTACGGCTTTGTTGGTTGTCGCCCGGAGGTCCCTGTGGTTGAGGAATTGGGTGGCCGACGGCTCTAAGTTGCGCCTCAGTAAGCTTCCGTTTAAAGGGAAGTTGCTGTTTTGGAGAAGATCTTGACAAGCTCTAAGGAACCCTTTGATCTCTTACACCAGGCGTCGGTTAAGGATTTAATCTTAAAGACTGTCTGTTTTTGGTAGCCATCTGTTCGGCGAGGTGAATTTCGGAGTTACAGGCGTTGTCATGTAGAGAGCCGTTTTTGTCCTTTTCCAGAGAGAAGATGGTGGTGCGACCAGTTCCGTCCTTTTTGCCAAAGGTGGTTTCACCTAAATCAAACGGTTTCTCTTCCAGCTCTTGCTTCGGAGGAGGGGAGTCTCGGACCATACTTTACGCCACTTGGACATAAAGAGGATGCTGTGGCGGTACTTAAAGGTTTCAGAAACGTTTTGCAAGTCGGACCGTCTATTCATGTTGTTCAGAGGTCCTCGCAAAGGTGAAGCAGCGGCGAAAGCGTCCATCTCCAGATGGATTAGAGAAGCGATTTGCATCAGCATATATTTTGCAAGGTCATACAGTGCCAGTGGGCTTACGAGCTCACTCTACCAGAGCGCAAGCGACATCCTGGGCGGAACACAGTTTGGTTCCACCAGTAGAAATCTGTAGAGCGACCACCTGGTCGTCTGTTCATACTTTCAGTAAGCAGTACCACCTGGATGTTCTGGCGGCGAACGATGCCTGTTTCAGGTCGGCAGTGTTGCGAGCCGGCTGGAAAGGTCCCTCCCAATGATTACTGCTCTGTTACATCCCAGAGGTGGAGGACTGAACTGGAGGAACGATAAGGAAATAGAAATTACACTTACCTGGTAATTGTTGTTCCTTGAGGAACTCCAGTTCAGTCCTTATTCCCGCCCGGGGATGGTGGTGTTGGCAGTGGATGGTCAGTTGGGAGAAGTGCAAGACCTACCGGTGGGTATAGTTCTTAATGGGATCGTGATCGCCCTGATCCTTTCTATTTCTTTCTATTCTTCCTCTTTCTTGTCTCTGGCTCTGCAGAAGGCGGAAGGAGAAAGTACAAGAAGCAGTCCCCTTCTTACTAGAGGGGGGGTTAGTTATCAATTAGTTGTGTTATGCGTTCAGTTTGAGTATAAGATTAAAATTAATATGATAGCTACTTATTTGTTGCTCCTTTGAGTCTGCTTTGTCAATAGTTCACTGAGGCTGATGGGAGAGACCAGCAGGCTACATCCAGTGATGTCACGATTTTGACATGCCCAGTCTTCAAGCTGCAGGAGGAGGTACACTATCCAGAGGTGGAGGACTGAGCTGGAGTTCCTCAAGGAACCACAATTACCAGGTAAGTGTAATTCCTATTTTGTTTTCTTCAGATGTCAAGCACAGATGCACATCACATTTCGCATACAGTGTGCAGATTTTTTGGAAATATAGAATCCGGTGAACAATTTTGGGAAAATTTGAAGGTTGCCATATGGCAACAACAGCCATGAAAGGGTTAAACAAATCTTGCAGTTTTGATTCATCATGTGTTTGCAGTAAGGCTTTTGATGTTTTAACAGTCACAATGCAATTTGTAATTAACTACCTATGGGATGGGATATGCTGCATATAAGAAAAAAAACAGGAAGTGTAAAGATGTGTGCCCTTCCCACACCCCCCCCCCCCAACAGGCCCCAAGACTTAAGGGAGGCTGGCTCTTCAGTATAGGAAGTCTTATCTGCTGCAGTCTTGTTGGTGACTGCCTCGGGCCAGGAAGATGAGACTTCCTCTAGAGGATTGATTGATTTGTGTTATAAAGTGGTGGTCTTTACTAATCTCACTTCCAATATCTACTGAGTAGGAAAATTTTGTCTTAGTTTTGTCCCGGTATCTCGGAATGGCCTAAGGCATCCACATCTGCTTTTGCATATTATTGCAAGGTGTGTGGTGTGTTTTGGGTGGTTTTTTTTTTGTAACTGATTTATGAAAAGCGAAGATACACCACCAAAGTACAGAGTATATAAGGCAGTCATCAGGCCTAACAAGATAATACCCCCCTCCCTCTAGAATTCACAAAAGGTGACAAAAAATAAAAATTTAATAAAAGTATCAACTGGTAACAAAAGGTTGGCTACCCTCCATAAAACTGTACAGGTGACAGTATGTCGTAGACAAAAACCCATGAGAAAAACACTCGCCAGTAGCACATCTGCAAAATAACAAGGCTGTGGCAATACACCCAGACATCAGTATTCCCCCAAATGACCTGCCTTACCAGGGTCAAAAACTAAAGCAATAAAAAGGGAAGAACCAATAAACCCCAGAAAAGACCAAGAGTGCGAGGAACAGGGTGGCCAAGAGAGCCAACACAACAAAAGGGAAGGCCATCCAAGGCCAGGGAAAGGAAAGGGTGAAAGGTTAGAGTGGACCAAGAAAAGGAGACAATTCCACACACATTTCAATTTTGATACAAATCGGGTTACAGGAGCGGCTCTGGAAAGAGGGGAAGGGGCAGAGGAAACTCCATACAAAGCCTTAGCAGGGAGGGACGGACAACCAGGCTGCATCTGCCTGCTGCTCCGTGCGCAGCTAAGCCAGGCCAAAGACTTTGTGGGTGTTCCTCAACCATTTATGGCATGGAGACCAAATCTCCTCAAAAATATCCTGTTGCCCCTTCAACACACAGAGCATGTTGAGATTCATTGACTCATTCATACTTATCTGCCATTCCATAGGGCCCAGCCCATTCAGAGATTTCCACATTCAGGCAGTCGCCATCCGAGCAGCCAGAAGCAGTTTTTGAATACTATAAGGGGCATCAAGATGCGGGGCAACAAACTTCAATAAACAAACCACAGGGTTTAAAGAACAAGAGACCCTAGTAAATTCTTTGATTTGTTCAGAACTCCCTAATATAAGAGCACTCCCACCAGAGGTGATAGGAGCCAACTTGTCCCCCCGCCCTCCAGCACATATTGGTATCAGTTGGTTCCAACCTCTGCAACCGTACTGGTGTTAAGCCTGCATGCAAATCTTATATTAGATCTGCTTACAACAATTACTATGCCTGTATTGGTACCTGCTTTGGTGGATGGCCTCCCACTCTCCTAAGGGTTAGAGTATCCAAGCAAACGATGCCATTGCATAATATGCGAGTCTTGCCCAACACAAATTCTAAGCAGGGTCTTGCAGAGATGGGAAATAAGGCCCTTCCTCTGGGACTGATGTCCAAATAAGTTTTTCAACCTCTAACTGTGCTCTCGTAAGCTGACACCAGTTATCTTCCCTCATCAGAAAATATCATAACTGAAAGTATAGGAAAAAGGGCATCTGGGTTTCTCCCCTTTGTCCCATTTGGGCAAGACTAACGCAGATATTCTCTGCAATGAGATCCCTAAAAAGATGTACATCATTGGCCCCTCAAGCCCAGCAAAGTTCCTTAAAGGAGGGTGATCCAAAGGTTGAAACTTCCCAATCTGGGCATCAGGAAAAAACACCAGGACAACCCCCTCCCCCTTCAGACACACCTGTGAGTATACCTTCCCCAGTGGCTGCAATAAGACATGCCCTCACAACTCCACTGTTCCTCCTCCCAGAGGAGAGGGGAGCTAGCCATGCTTGTTCCATAGCCACCCAGTGGATGTCCTGGAGGTCTAACATAGTGGTATTGAAGTGCCCTCGGCACCGCCACCTTGTAGTATAACACCAATTTGGGACAGCAAAGACCACCCCCTTCCACTGTCCCCACCAACTGATCCCAGCCAATGCAAGTCTGCTTGAGCCCCCAAACAAAACAGTTGAACAGGCCTTTAGGAGTCATAAAGAAGGATTGGGGCACCTCAGTGGCAATGGAGAGAACAGATAAAGCAGCTTGGACACAACTACCATCTTCAGGGCCGCTATTCTGCCCATCCACCCCATGGTGATATCCACCCCCCCCTTTCCATTGCCGAAGTTCCTCCCAAATCACTACAGTGAGATGCAAAATTCAGGCAAAACAGATCTTCCACATGAGGCGAGATCTTGAGATTGAGATATTTAATCCTTTCGTGTCCACAACAGATTACATAACTTAAGATAGAATTAAAAAATTTTCTGGAAATAAAGAATCCGGTGAACAATTTTGGGGAAAATTTTAAGGTTGCCATATGGCGGCAACAGCCATGAAAGGGGTTAATATGAATGTCCACAATCTTAAAGGGTCCAACAAAGGGCACAACACCACGTGCAAAAGCAGTCCAACAAAGAAACGTGGATAGCAACGAAGGACGTGTGAAAATCTTTATTGGTCAAATCAGCCAAAGGCCCGACACAGGCCGTGTTTCGGAATTCCCTTCTTCAGGGGCTAAATGGCTAAAGACAAATACACAAATTAAAATAAACAACAAAAATAGTTATTTAAAAACAAAATCAAACTGGCTAAAACCACGGACATCAATGAATGCATACTAAAACAGTTTTAAATATAAAAATAATAACAAATTAAAAACATTTTTCTAATAAACGGATGTATCAATATAAATATATAAATAAATAAATATAAATATAAATGGTGGAACAAATAAGTACGGCTAACAACAGAACGACACAAAAATGCACCTAAACAGTACAATTGAAAATGAATGAAAGTATATAAATATATATAAGAAAATATAAATTTGATAAACATAAATTTGTAAATAAATAATAAATGTTTCAACAGACAATAAACATTTCATAATATAATCAAAAAATTATTATTATTGTATTTAAAAAAACACATATAAATTACATATCTCTGAATCAGTAGACTATATCAATTAACCAAAAAGAACTAAAACAATGTGTGTCTTCAAAAATATACTATAACAAATATGACACCTAGACGGTACAATTGATAAAAACATATAAATATATATAAAAGATATATAAATTATATAAATATGTAAATGTAAATATGTAGATAAATAATAATAAATGTTTCAACGAATAATGAATGTTTCTTAATATAGCATAAAATGATGTATTTAAAAAAACATAAAAATTACACATACCTGAATCAACAGACTGTATAAATTAACCAAAAAGGACTAAAACAGTGTATATCTTCAAAATTGTGCTATAACAAAAAACAAACATTTAAATTGAAAACTTGTAAATAAATTACTCTTAAATAGAAAAAACAAAACAAACATCATGAAATCCATACATGTATATAAAAAAATTATTAAAAATTAATTATAAAAAATAATAATAATAAATTATTAATTTCAAAAGGTATAAATAGAAATCGGCCTGATATTAGAGAGAGATGAAGACAACCCATGTAAATTGAAAAAAGAGTAATAAAATGAGAGAATGAAACTAAAAATGATACCTGACCAAGAAACTCTTCCTATGATCATAAATGTGCAATCTGTAAAACGTAAAAAATGTATAAATAATTAAATGTAACAATTTGCCAAGATGATGATATAAAAACAAGGGCTAAAAACTAACCAAAATTAACAAATTATGATTTTAAAAACAAACGTCCATTTGGAATTCTCAAAACGGTATAAGTGGCATCTGTGAAAACGATCCGATAGATTTTTAAGAAATACAAAAAAACAATTCAAAATTGGGGGACACAACGGAAGGATAAAGAAAAAAGGAATAAGAAACCTTTTTTAAATATGGATCTTCTATGGAAGGGAGGGGGCCGAGGCCAATCCTACAATCGCAACAATTGGAACGAAAGTCAATGGAATCACGGAAGAAATCAGGACGAGTCTCATACATCGAACGAACAATACAGAGGCAGGGGCCGGGGTCGCGGTCGCGGGAGGGGTTGCCGAGGTTCAACGAGGTCAATAGAGAGGAGATATTGATGGCTCCGTTAGACAATGTTGTCAATATTTCACAATATACATTATTACCAGGAGAAATATCTTTACTTAACAAAGGTCTCTCCTTTGTCCCCACTCGCAATTATGATCCTTTTGAAACTCAGGTAGACCTCTTCAAATTCTTTCGTAAAATTCGCATAAAAAACTTTTTTCTAAATCAGACAGCTGTTGATACAGATCAATCTATCATTAAAAATAAATCCCGTTGGATCCCTCCCCCTGTCACAGATCCATTAATTGAGAGTTTTGAAAAAATGGTTCTGAAAGAGGTTCAATCCATTAGACATTCCACCAAAGTTCCATACCACAACCTAACTATCACTGAGAAACAAGCTATTAAGTCTTTACAAACTAATAATAGTATTATTATCAAACCTGCAGACAAGGGAGGTGCGGTTGTAGTTATGGACAAAACTTCATATATTACAGAAATTGAAAGACAACTCAGTGACAAAAAATTCTATTTACGTCTGGCTGATGATCCAACTATGTCTCTAAAACAATCTATAGATAATTTAATATTAAATGGTTTTGAGTTTGGATATCTTACAGTGAAAGAAAGGGATTTTCTTATTGTTGATTGCCCCATTATTCCCACTATTTATATACTTCCTAAAATACACAAATCCTTATCCCATCCTCCCGGTAGACCCATTGTAGCTGCGATTGGATCACTACTGGAACCAATATCACAGTTTTTAGATGTTCTTTTACGACCCTTTGTAGAATCTATGTGGTCTTATGTCCGTGATTCTTCACACGTGATTAACATTTTGGGAACTATCACTAATTTACATCCTGATACACTTTTAGTTACCCTTGATGTCGAATCGTTGTATACTAATATCCCTCAGGCTGAAGCGTTACAGATTTTAGAACAGTTTTTATATTTAAGAAAAGAACATAGACGTATACCTACTGTTTTCCTTATTGATCTTGCCCGTTTTGCTATGTGTGAAAATTATTTCTGTTTCCGGGATTTATTTTATAAACAGACAAAAGGGGTATCTATGGGTTCCTCCATGGCCCCAGACGTGGCAAATCTATATGTGGCCAATTTCGAGGATAAATTCATAAAGGATAATCAATTTAAGACGCAATTGAAATTATGGATAAGGTATATAGATGACATTTTCATTCTTTGGCAAGGTTCAATTGATATATTACAAGAATTCAATAATTGGATTAATGGTTGCGACAGTAATCTCCGATTATACAGTCTGTTGATTCAGGTATGTGTAATTTTTATGTTTTTTAAATACATCATTTTATGCTATATTAAGAAACATTCATTATTCGTTGAAACATTTATTATTATTTATCTACATATTTACATTTACATATTTATATAATTTATATATCTTTTATATATATTTATATGTTTTTATCAATTGTACCGTCTAGGTGTCATATTTGTTATAGGATATTTTGAAGACACACATTGTTTTAGTTCTTTTTGGTTAATTGATATAGTCTACTGATTCAGAGATATGTAATTTATATGTGTTTTTTTTAAATACAATAATAATAATTTTTTGATTATATTATGAAATGTTTATTGTCTGTTGAAACATTTATTATTTATTTACAAATTTATGTTTATCAAATTTATATTTTCTTATATATATTTATATACTTTCATTCATTTTCAATTGTACTGTTTAGGTGCATTTTTGTGTCGTTCTGTTGTTAGCCGTACTTATTTGTTCCACCATTTATATTTATATTTATTTATTTATATATTTATATTGATACATCCGTTTATTAGAAAAATGTTTTTAATTTGTTATTATTTTTATATTTAAAACTGTTTTAGTATGCATTCATTGATGTCCGTGGTTTTAGCCAGTTTGATTTTGTTTTTAAATAACTATTTTTGTTGTTTATTTTAATTTGTGTATTTGTCTTTAGCCATTTAGCCCCTGAAGAAGGGAATTCCGAAACACGGCCTGTGTCGGGCCTTTGGCTGATTTGACCAATAAAGATTTTCACACGTCCTTCGTTGCTATCCACGTTTCTTTGTTGGACCACAATCTTAAAGGGGCAGTTTACAGGCAGAGACACTTGTTGCTTTCCCATGGGGAGAACCTCTGATTTCTCCAGGTTAACCTTTGAACCAGAGACCTTGCTGAATTCGTCCAGCAGATGAAGGACCCCCAGGATAGCATGCTTGGGGTCATCTACAAAGACCAAAATATCATACTTGTATAGCAAATCTTGATGGGGGATCCCTCCGACCACGATAGGCTTGATATTTGGTTCGGATTGGAGAAGGGATGCTAGCGCCTCAATTGCAAGTGCAAAGAGCAGGCAGGAGAGAGGACACTCCTGATGGAGGCCGCTGCCACAATGTAACAAGAATCTCTCTGACCTCTGCTCATTCACTACCACCTGAGCAGCAGGAGCAGCGTACAAAACATAGACCCAGCCAATAAAGTGTTCCCCAAATCCCAGCCTGCTCATAACAGAAAACAAATACTCCATTCGCCAAATGCTTTTTCAGTGTCTAATGAAATACAGCAAGCAGAGCTACCCACTTTGTCTACATGAAGCAAGACATTAAAGACTGCAAGTTATCATAAATTTGCCGACCTCTGATGGAACCTGTTTGGTCAGGGTGAACAAGAGAGGTGATGACACTGTATAGTTGGTTAGTGAGCACACGGGCGAAGGTCTTTACATTGTTGTTTAGAAGTGAAATAAGCCTGTAGTTTCTGCTTTCAACTGGAGTCCTGCCATCTTTTGGGATCAGGGAGATCTCTGCTTCATACATCGACTGGAGCATTCCTGTTACTAAAGACTCATTGTAGACCTGCTGCAGGACTGCAGAGATGGCCTCTCCCGTCACCTTGTACCATTCAATGGGAAAACAATCAGTTTCCATGGCCTTGCTGGAAGGCAGGGATTTGACAGCCATATGGATTTCCACTTGTGAAATCTGTCAAGAAGGACCTTCTGCTGCGCTGAGAGCAATGGCGGGCTCATGGTCCCCAAAAAGACAGAAAGCTCTGCAGGTCCCGCAGAGACCTCTGAAGCATACAGTCCCGAGTAGAGCTCTCTCTGAAGGCATGAGAGAGAACCATACTGTCCTTCTGCACGGTCCGAGTCTGATCATAGACCTCGCTAATAAGTCAGCCAGCACATTTTTGCACAACTGCCATGAAATTGCATTTGAGTTGCAGCAGAATTTCAATCTGGTTTACTTCAATCACATCTATCGTCCATCGCACTCTAACAAAGCAGGATATGTCTGGCATGCACCTGTCCGTTTTCTGCTCATCCTGCAGCTCTTGGCGTTCAAGGGCAGCATCCTGCTGCTTTCTCCAACAAAGTCAGCTGTAGTAACCTTAAGAACATAAGAGATGCCATACTCGGTCAGACCAAGGTCCATCAAGCCCAGTATCCTGTTTCCAACAGTGGCCAATCTAGGTCATACGTACCTAGCAGTTTCCCCAAAAGACAGGTTCCACAATGCTTGTACTGGGTCAAGCATTGATATCCTGGGTCCCTTCTTAATAATGATTTATGGACCTTTCCTCCAGGAACTTGTCCAAACCTTTTTTTAAACCCAGCTACACTAACAGCCTTTACTACATCCTCCGGTAACAAATTCCAGAGTTTGATTACATGTTGAGTGAAAAAATATTTTCTTTTATTAGTCTTAATTAGTTTACCCTGTAGCTTCATTGCATGTCCCCTAGTCTTTCTATATTCTGATAACGTAAACAATTGATCTACGTTTACCCGTTCCATTCATTAATTTATAGACTTCTACCATATCTCCCCTCAGCCATCTCTTTTCCAGGTTAAAGAGCTCTAACCTTTTTAGCCTTTCTTCATAGGAGTATCCTTCCATCCCCTTTACCATTTTGGGGGCTCTTCTCTGAACCTTTTCTAATATCGCTATATCCTTTTTAAGATACAGCGACCAGAATTGCACACAATATTCAAGGTGCGGTCTCACCGTGGAACGGTATAGAGGCATTATAATATCTCTTGTTTTATTTTCCATTCCTTTCCTTATGATACCTAGCATCCTAACCTTCCACACATGTATGCTTTTTCCCCCGCCTTCCATAACATACCACTAGACACCTCCATCCTGTATCATTAAGAGTCAGGAATTCAGATTCCAGCAGCAGGGGATACGGCTAGGCTCGATGGCAGGCCATGTTTCCTGAAACACATGGCCTGCTGCCAAGCCCTGCTGTGTGTCCCCCCCCCCCACCACCCCCTGACCCTGCCGCTCAAATCGACAGTAGCACGTCTCGGCCTGCCAGGGGTGGCCCATCCCAGCCAAGGCTTTTGCCTAGGGCTGCAGAAAGCTTTGGGCCAGCCCTGATTCCATGCACTACACCATACCACTTCCCAATCATACTTACAGGCTCAACACTCCCCTGTACATGTAAGCCCACAACAAGAACCAGTGTTGCCTCGAGCAGGCCCACTGGAGCCCAAACAGCACAACCTTGGAAGCATCCTATTGGGTATATACCCACCCTCCCAGAAACCCGGGGGGTGGGGGGGAGGTGGCGCAGAAAGCAATGGTGATTGCTAAAGAGTTGAGGGCAATGGTATACAGAACATAAACACATCTAATACAATGCAGCTGCACCTCTAGAGGGGAGAGAAGACCCATGCAAGGCACCAGTGGGCACAGAGGTAATAAAGAAAAAGCGAGACAAGCTCAGTCCATCAGCAATTCATGTCCTTATCGGCGGCGTCCGACCCTGTTCTCAAAATGGGATTCTGGTCATCACTGCCTCCCGTGCTTGCCACCTTCCGCACAGTGCACATCGCAGCTGTCTGCTCTGCCAAGCCAGGTTCTGCGCCAGTGCCAGAAGGAGTTGGGATTCGTTCTGTGGATGATTCAAATCTCCCCTGGCTGGAGCCAACCTGCTCTATCATGCACGCTACTTCCTCTGGGAAGTGCAGAAATTTACATTAACTCTGGTATAAAACAGTGAGCCTGGCAGGAAACCAGATACTGACTCGAAGGCCAGTTTTGGCCTAGGCATCTCCATATTGCATCAGTGCTTTCTGTTTATGAATGGTTTCAATATTTTCCAGTTGTAGGTCACTGCCTTGGATTTGTGAGCCTCCACAGTTGCATACTTCTTCTCCTGGTATCTCAGCAGCTGCACAATAAGAGCACATGCCAGTCCAAAGGCGTGGTGTGGTGGAAAAACGAAACCTTTATTAAACAAATGCCAACCTGACACAGGCCGTGTTCCGTCACACTTCGTCAGGGGTATTACTGGCATGTACTGAAAATATAAACATATAAATACTTAAAAACATGATGGAACGTGTCACTATTCTGTTCCTTTAATATAATTAAATAATATGAAAATATAAAAATAATGAACAATATAATAAATCATTAAAATTAATATAAAATGTCATATGAACACAATTAAAAACATCATATAGAAATAAATAAATAAATAACAGAACAAAAGAGTATGCCCAAAGGGCTACAAAGATATGACACAGAAACATATACCTCTATGAATGATCAAAAGAAAAGGTCTCGTAACAAACTGTTTCAGGCTACTGTGAATCTGTATATTCTAAAGGAAATATAAATAAATAAGTTAACAAGCAATCATAAAAATACATTCACAAAGAACATAAAAAGTGGAACAAGAAAAGAACATGAATCTACCTTATATTAAACATACTTTATATTAAACAAAAAAGGGGAAAAAAGAGGGCAGGAGTGAGTCAGCAATGAGGTGGTCCATATAAATAATTCAAAAAAGACCCATATTTAGCTAATGTAAAAAAGGGGGCAGGAAAAAATATGAAAGCTATAAAAACCTTTTTAAATTAGAAATGGTCTCAAGGATGGCTAAAACATCATACTAAATAAATAGTACTCAATATTAAAACACATAGATTGTGCTGCCTTTAAAAACAACTAAAGTTATCACTTACAAAAACGGTGAATGTGTGCATGTAAACATGCCTTGCGATGCAATGTTGTTGTTAAGTGCCGTCGAGTCGGAGTCGACTCATGGCGACCCTCTGGATAGCTATCCTAAATTGTGTTCGGTCTTCAGTCAGGCAGCTTATTGACAGACTGGTACCCGTAGCTGCTGTTATTGTATCGATCCATCTCATTGCTGGCCTTCCTCTTTTGCGTTGACCTTCTATCTTGCCAAGCATGATGTCTTTTTCTCTAATGATCTCTCTCTCCGCATGATGTGTCCAAAGAATGAAAGTCAAAGTCTTGTCGTCTGAGCTTCTAAAGAAAGCTTAGGTTTGATCTCCTCTAGTACAGACTGGTTTGTTCTTCGGGCAGTCCATGGTATACACAGTATTCGCCGCCAGCACCATAATTCAAAGGCATAAATTTTCTTCCTGTCTATCTTTTTCACTGTCCAGCTTTCACATCCATATGATGTTGTTGAAAAATACCATGGCTTGAACAAGTCAAATCTTTGTATGGAGAGAGACATCTCTGCTCTTGAGAATCTTATCTAGGTCGGTCTTAGCCATTCTGCCAAGAGCAATGCGTCGTCTGATTTCTTGACTGCTTGTTGCTTCTTTATTGATAGTTGATCCAAGTAGGTTAAAGTTATTCACGATTTCAATTTCTTCTCCTTCGACGATGAACCTGTTGATTATGCCAGTTGTCATGATCTTTGTCTTCTTTACATTAAGGTGCAGGCCCATTTTGAGTCTTCCACCAATCTTCACACCTCTGTTGTCATACAATCCTGCTTCTCTGATGATTTGTTCTGCATATAAATTAAACAGGTAGGGGGAAAGTATGCAGCCTTGTCTTACACCTTTGCTTATTTTAAACCATTCTGTTTCTCCTTGTTCCGTTCGAACTGTTGCTTCTTGATCAATGTACAGATTGTGCAAGAGAACGATCAGGTGTTCTGGTATACCCATGCTTCTTAATGTGGCCCAGAGTTTCCCATGGTTTACACAGTCAAAAGCTTTGCTATAGTCGATAAAGCACAAATAGATATCCTTTTGGTATTCTTTAGTCTTTTCAAGGATCCATCTCACATCCGCAATGTCTCTCGTTCCTCGCCCTTTTCTGAACCCTGCTTGCACTTCAGGTAGTTCTTGTTCCAGGTATGATTGTAGTCTCTTTTGAATAATCTTCAGTAGAATCTTGCTGGCATGTGGAATCAGAGCGATTGTGCGATAATTTCCACAGTCAGTTGGGATCACCTTTCTTTAGTATTGGTATAAACACAGATCTTTTCCAGTCAGTTGGCCATGATGCTGTCTTCCATATTTCTTGGCAGAGCCTTGTAAGTATGGTAACAGCTGCATCAGATTGCTGTAATACCTCTATGGGAATGCAATCAATGCCTGGTGCTTTGTTCTTTGATAAGGCTTTCAATGCTGCTTCAACTTCTTCTTTCATCACCAATGGTTCCAGATCATAAGGTACAGGTTGAAACGGCTGTTGGTCCACTTGATCTTTATCATATAAAAACTCTGTATATTCCTTCCACCTTTTCTTGATCTTCTCAGCATCATTCAACATAGAACCTTGAGCATCTTGTAACATTCCAATTCGAGGCTGGAACTTTTTCTTTAACTCTCGTAGCTTTAGGAAAGCCGATCTTGTTCTTCCTCTAATAGTTTCTGCTTCTGTTTCCTTGCATGTGTCATTGTAGTACTTTTCCTTGTCTTGTCTTGCTGCACGTTGGAAATCTCTGAGTTCTGTGATTCTTTCTTTCTCCTCTGGCTTTAGCTTCTCTGCGTTTCTGGGCAATTTTCAGAGTTTCTTCGGTCATCCATTTTGGCCGTTTTTTCTTTTTTACCTTTTGTAGAGACTTCTCGCTTTCTTCCAACACAACCTTCTTGATGTCATTCCATAACTCTTCTGGCACTCTATCATTTGTATCTAAAGCAGCAAATCGATTTTGCAGGCAGTCTTTAAATTCCAGTGGTATATTCTCAAGGTCATATTTTGCTGCATTCATGAGTGGTTTGCTCTTTTTCAGCTTTAGCTTGAGTTTGCATACTAGTAGTTGATGATCTGTACCACAGTCAGCTCCAGGTTTTGTCTTTGTTGATGTTATAGAGCTTTTCCATCGTTGACTTCCACAGATGTAGTCAATTTGATTTTTATACAATCCATTGGGTGAACAGTCGCCGCTTGTGTTGCTGGAAGAAGGTGTTCGAGATGAATAGATCGTTGGTCTTGCAGAACTCTATCAGTCTTTCTCCAGCTTCATTTCTGTTGCCAAGTCCATATTTTCCAACTACTTTGTCTTCTTCTTTGTTGCCAACCTTTGCGTTCCAATCACCCATGACTATCAGGATATCCTGTTTGCATGTTCTGTCAATTTCAGCTTGTACTTATTCATAGAACTCTTCAATTTCATTCTCTTCTGCAGCTGTTGTTGGGGCATATACTTGAATTATAGTTGTGTTGATAGGTATTCCTCGTAGACGAACAGAGATTAAGCGTTTGCTGACTGCATTGTATTTCATTACAGTTCTTGCAAGTTTCTTATTATAAATGCAACACCATTTCTTCTTTGTCTTTCATTTCCAGCATAGTAGACCATGTGATCATCTGATGCAAAGTGCCCGATGCAAAGTGCCCGATGCCAGTCCATTTCAGTTCGCTGACACCCAACAGATCAAGTTGTACACGTTCCATTTCATTCTTGACCACCTCCAACTTCCCTTGGTTCATGCTTCGTACGTTCCATGTTCCAATGTGTAAGACATCTTTACAGCTTCTGACTCTCATTTCATGCGCAGCTACATCAGCAGTCAGACTTCCCGAGGGCTTTGATCCAACCACATCATAAATGCTGGCTTTACTCTGAAAAGTCTTCAGCTCTTCCCCAGTAGCTAGTTGAGTGCCTTCCAACCTGGGGGTCTCATCTTCCAGCACTACAGCACAATTTGTTTTGTTGTAACTATCCATTGGGTTTTCATGGCAAGATACAGAAGTAGATTGCCGGGCCTTTCTTCCGCGCAGTTTAAGTTTGGTGGTGTTGCCGTTGTCACAGAAATGTGATCCTCCGCCGTCAACACTATCCCATTCTGCTGCTGCCCAGATGGGTGGTTTGTCTTGGTCTGGCATCTCAGCTGAGACCTGTCCATCTTGGGAGACCCTGCCAGTAGTTAAACTACCGATAGTTTAGCTCTCAGCATCACTGATGCACACAAGCCCTCACAGCACGACAAGCTGCAAACCAAGTGAGGGTGCGATGCAATACTTGGCATTATAAAACACCGTTAAAAAAACACAAATTTAAAACATGATTAAAAAATTTTGCATATGATGGCTTAAAATACATAGTGAAATATCGGTGTGAAAACCTTAGATTGCCAAAAATTAAAAGGACATAATGGCAGTAAAAAGGAGGGGGGTGGGGGGCAAGGGGCGCAGAAGGAAGCAAGACCGTAGAGTGTCAGACAGTGATGAAAGTAAAAGACCGAACATGCAGGACCATGGCTCACTGACGAAAAATTACTACTAAAAGGGAGCTAATCAGCCATAAAAAAGAAGAAATGCTCCGAAGACGTCAGAAGCATCAAGAAACAATTACTGACTTCCTAAAAGGATTCCAAGAAACAATCAGATTACCTTCTCCAACAGCCAACGCTAGTAACTGTCAGTGACAATGGATAAAAAAACGCCCGCCCATGCGCCTTGATAAAAGGAGCAGGGAGGGGCGGAGTCAATTGCAGAGTGGTAAAAATCTTTATAAAAACAAATGAAACCCTAATAAATGGCAATAATAAAAAAACAATAAATACTAAGGGAAAACAAAAAAGAAAATAAAATGTGAAGGCTAAAAAACGAAGCACTAAGACCAAATCATAAAACTGCAGTCCACAGACTTTAAAAACAAGTATAACACGTTGTAATATAAGATGTTAAGAAGGGGAAAATTATTGTTGTGAAAATAGAATACATACAGTATAATATAATATTTTAAAAAGTCACGTCTAAAAATAATACAGAGACAAGGACAAATTGTAACGTTCTTCGGGGCTAAAAAAACTGGATTAGAAATGAAGCACTAAGACCAAAATGAAAACCCGCAGTCCACAGATTTAAACAAGTGTAACACGTTATAATATAAAAAGGGGAAAATTATTAAGAAAATTAAAAGGCATACAGTATAATGAATCACGTCTAAAAATAACACTTGTGAAACAGACGCCAGAACAATTAAAACCCCAATTGTAAATGAATTGATAAAGTAAAAGATAAACAATAAAGGACTTCAGAACTATAAAATTAACATCAACAATAGATGAAATATTATCTATGCTTTGTAAAAATTAAAATCTAACAGATAATATACAAAGGCACTAAAAAAAGTGCAATCAAAGAATCAAAACTGCAAAGGATAAATAAACTAAAAAAATCCTTTAGTACAAAGGTAATATGAACAAGGGGGAATAAGATCTCAATTAAAAATAAAAATAAAAAAATAAAGTAACATGAGAAAATGAACAACAGCGAATAACAAATCATCAATACTTAGTAAGAAGTGTAAATGTCATTATGGAATCATCCAACAAAACAGGAGGCACACACAAGGGAGGGAGGGAAGGAAAAGGCTACAAAGAACATCAAAGGAAAACTGATAAATCTTTATCTAAATTAAGCCCATTGGGAACCAAGGTATCTAATAAGAAGATATACCTCTGTTCTAACCTCATCATTTTATTAATGTCCCCACCTCTCCAATTTGTCTTGACTTTCTTTATGAATGAATCCATACACATCGGAATTCACTTTTTCCACCTGATGCAGGGCCATAGGATTTTGGCTGGCCCGAAACGTGGCACGTTGTGCGTTTCATGAATTCTGCAGTGGCTGAAGAAGCTAAGTTTTTGATTTCTGATTATTTTCAAATAAATAAATGATTAAAAAGGAATGACCACGGTGAGGGGCGGGTTTTAGTTCCTTCCCCTTTTGCTTGGCTATTCCAACAAAAAGAAAATTTTTTACAAAAGCAGTTTACCATATTTTTGATGTAATATAATGGAGGTTTTCGCCGAGGTTTTATGTTTTTTGGTTTTGCTCTATTTACCTTGTGCTGGGTTTTCTTTGGTGATTTGACTTTCTTTATAACAAAAAAATTTTAAGTCATTAAATTTATGCTTGGCCTCTTGCCATTGTTGAACAAGAGGTCTGTCAGTTAAACCACGTTTAATGCAACTCTTGTGCTCAACTATTCTAGTTCTAATACTACGGGTGATTTTACCAACGTACAGCTTCCTACAGGGTCACTGAACAACATATACAACGTTATGAGTTTCGCAGTTAGAAAAATCATCTACATAAAAAGTACGATTTCGTAAAAGGATGAACAAATTTGTTTCGTACTAGGATAGAATTCAAACATACAGAGCTGATATTGTCCTTTATATTTTGACAAATATTGCCTCTCTGTTAATGCTGAAGGAACCAAAAGATTATGTAAATTTATGTTGCGCTTATGTGCAATAGTTAACCGTAAATCTTGAAAAGCTGGAAGGGTTTGTATTAAATGCCACTCTTTCTGTAATATTTTAATGATACTACTTGATTTTGATGAGTATAGAAGAGGGCATACTATTCCTATATCATTTTCTTTTGGTTTGACTTTAAGCAAATCATCACGAGAGGACTCGAAGGCCCTATGATACACTTTGTTGAGATAACATTTAGGATACTGTCTTGCTAAAAATCTCTCCCTCATCTCTTTAGCCTGCATCTGAAAATCCTGTGGTTTAGTGCAAATCCTTTTAGCTCTTAAACTGGCTAACATGTAAATTCTTTTTGCGTGATGGATTGTGAAAACTTTTGTAATGCAAGAGGGTGTTTCTATCTGTCGGTTTTCTATATAGTGTGGTGGAGAAACCATATTCTTCTTTTTTGATAAGTAAATCTAAGTAAGAGATCTGGTTAGGGTCATAAGTCATCTGAAAGTGTAAATTCACATCCATCTGATTAACCCATTGATTAAACTGAGTGAGCTCTTCCATCGTACCCTTCCAAAGAATGAATATATCTATATATCTTATCCAAAGGAATATGTTGAACACAAAAGGGTGAGACTTTAAAAAATGTTCTTCAAAATGGAACATATATAGGTTTGTTATGTCTGGGGCCTTCGAGGACCCCATGGCTACTCCTTGATTTGCTTATAGAAAGTATCCCTGAAGCAAAAAAGTTTTCACAAAGTGCTAAATGTGCTAGGGCAATCAAAAAGGCTGTTGGAATGCGTCTGTGTGGTTCTCTTAAGTAAACATTGCTCAATGATGTGGAGAGCATCAGGTTGAGGGACATTAGTGTAAAGTGATTCAACATCAAGTGTGATTAAAATAATATCAGGATCATATCTATTAAAATCAGACCATAACTGTATGACATGTGCCGAATCTCTCACATACGACCACATATCCAGAACAAACGGACGTAACAATACACCTAAAAATTTTGAAATAGATTCCAGGAGGGAACCAATGTCAGACAATTGGACGTCCTGGAGGGGCTTCTAAGGATTTACTGTGTCAGACGGCTGCCTAGGGTGAGAACTTACACAATCTTGACGATGCATATATTCATATGATTCTTGCAAGGTATTGTGGGTAATGTAGTTCATTCACTCCCAAACACAGCTGAAGACAATAATTGAGTTGTGAAACCAGTGGTAAGGCCAATAAAATACTTCTTTTTATTGATGGGGTTTAATTCACCCAGCACAAATATGCTTGGTAGCAATATAAATGAGGTTACTTGCTTGCAGTGTTTAAATGGATAACATAAAGTCACAAAGCAAATCAGAAACCAACCTTCAGCTTGTCAGGCAATTAGCTAATGTTTTCTTAGCAAATAATTACCAAATAAAAAGGCACAAAGAAATGAATGAACTTTGCTTGTTAGGTTAACTTCTGCTTATCTTCCACACAGATCCTGCAGTGATTCTCCCTTGCTCACACACACAATCAGGTGCAGCTTTAATTACTATCAATTGTCCAGCTGAAACCCTTTAGCTGGCTGGCTGCTACTGTGTGAACCCAAATCCTGCTTTAGGAGCTGTTTGCAAATGGAATAAAGAACAAAGTTAGGTTTCTTTGTGATGGCTGATGTGTTTGCTCACAGAAAGCTAGCAATAGCATTGGGATAGAGAACAGTCCATGTAATAGTTTCATCTGCTGTAACTCCCCCTTCATCGATCAGCATAGGGTCACTATCATACATTGGCACAGACGAGTCTTTCAATAAGGCACTATCATGAGAATGCTTATTCCCTTGCTGCCATTCACTATTATAGATAGGATCTGGATCAGTGTTCATACCTGAGCCTCTCCTGCTATCATAATTCCTCTCTGTATAGCCTGGCCAGTATGTAATCCAGTTATGATGTCCAGCCTTCCAATCTTGATCCCTGGACACTGGATCTTTCCTCACATACCTTCTGGCATAGGTCTGAAAGTCCTTTCCACGTGCAGTCTTCTCTCTTCCAGGTAGCCACTGGTGATTCCTATCTCTGCCAATCCATTCCTCTGGCTGACTCCAGTCCAATGGACTCTGCTGGCACTTGGAATACCTCCCAGTATAGGTACTGCCTTGGAATCTCCCAGACCTTCCAATGGCCTTTCTTCTCTTCCTTCCAGAGTTTCCTTCTCTCTCTATCCGCTTGGCTTGGCTTCTGCTTCTCGAGATGATGTTGGTGCTTGAGCTTGGAGCTGTTGCTGTATCTGTGTCTGAAGCTCTTTCTGTAGCTGTTATCTGTAGAATAAGCTCTATTCTTATTCTGTCCTAATGTGTGCTCCTCCCTAACACAGCGCAGCTGTGTTGAATCATGCCCTGCCCTTTGAGATGAGTGCTTAGGGATTACCTCATAGCTCTCTTGATTGCACACACGTTTTCTCACTTCAGCCCCCCTCATGGCTGCTGGAAACCTGGTGCATTCTGGGACTGGTAGTCTTTTATGTGAAAACTCTGTTTTCTTGCTTCTACCAGAACTGACAGTTTGCTTGTTCAGGGTCACATCATCTTTTCTATAGCTCCTACCTGAGCTATGATAAGCTTCCTTATCACAACTGTCATTATGTCCTTTTAGTTTTTGGCAATCTAAGGTTTTCATGCCGATATTTCACTATGTATTTTAAACCATCATATGCAAAATTTTTTAATCATGTTTTAAATTTGTGTTTTTTTAACGGTGTTTTATAATGCCAAGTATTGCATCGCAAGGCATATTTACACGCACATTAATTTTAATGATTTATTTATTAAATTATTCATTATCATTTTTATATTTTCATATTTAATTATATTGATGGAACATGTCACTATTGTTCTGTTCCTTTATGTATTTATATGTTTATATTTTCGGTACATGCCAGTAATACCCCTGACAAAGTGTGACGGAACACGGCCTGTGTCGGGTTGGCGTTTGTTTAATAAAGGTTTCGTTTTTCCACCACACCACGCCTTTGGACTGGTTTCTGCTATTTGCGTGGCTCTTGTTGTCGTAGTGTTGTACCAATAAGAGCACATGGCCACTTCCCTGGGGCTGGCTTAGGCCTTATCTCTCTGTGGGCCTGCTCAATTTTGTAAGATCGTGTAGCCAGTTGCGTGGGAAAACAGGGGTCCAACATGCAAATTTTTGTGGAAAAAAAAAAAAATATGTTGGGACGCTCGGCTCCTTCCGGGACTTCAGAAATGCAAAGATTCTGTCTTCAATCTTGGTTCTCCTGATCTTCAGCCTTTACTTGTAACAACCGTACTGCCTTTTAGAGTTTATCAACTTTCTCTCTGATAGAGGTTTCTTTTTCCTCCAGGCCTTGGACACTCTTCTCCACCAAGGCAGATCACTAATGAATCTAAATGCTCTGCAAATTATCTCTATGGTTACAGCCCAATCTGTTTTGGATGCACAAATCTCCAGTAAGAGCGCTGCAATGTTATCAAAGGGGACAGCATCGGCTACCACGTTCACCTTTGTGGGCTGCTCTCCATCTTGCTCCATTGCAGACCCAGGTAGCTTTCCCATTGGGGGTGACTTCTTTGCTTTTTCTGCATACAGGCCCAGTATGACCTTTTCAGTGCATATTCTCAGCGCTTTGGGCATCGCCGAGCGCAGTTCCCAGTTGGGTGTAACAAACAAGGATGGCCAGTTTTAAGGATTTGATTAATAAAGTGGCCCAAAGCACCTCAAAATGCAATCCACCCACATCCACACCGGAACTGGAGGCTTATTAAACCTCTTTAGCCTGAATATAAAAAGTCAAATTATGCCTATGCAGAAACAGAAGAATTTTTTAAAAATGTGTAGAAGGATTAAGAGTGGTGGAGCAAGTTCGGGGATGGGGGTAGGGAAACAAATGTGGTGTGGATGGGCTGAGGAGAAAAGGAGAGGCTGAAGACCAGCTGGGGGAGAAGCAGATTAGAGGGGAGGGGGAGAATATAGTGTGAGTAGCTTGCAGTAGATAAGTGACAGACACAAAAGAGAGCACCAAACTCGCAGAAAGTCCAAACCAAACAAAAGAACGAGCAGGATAAGGGTCACTTGCACTTTATTAATGAACAACCCCGACGCGTTTCGGCAGGTGCCTTCATCAGGGGGCTAAAAGGACTGCAAACCACACAAACAAATAAATCAAACATCAATAAACACATGTTAAAACAATATATGTTAAAAATTAATTAATAATATATATGAACATGAATGTAAGACCACAAATAAAAGAAAATATACTCACACGTTGTACTCTAGTCATGCATTAAAGGAAGCACATATACTATGTGTGACCAATAGTACAATATAAAATGCTGTAAAAACAATAAATACATTAAAATATCAAAATACATATAACTATACACTAGTAAACAGTGAAAAATAGGTAAAAACAGTGAAAAAACAAAGAAAATGGGAAACCCAGACCAGACATACACTGTATAAATATATCTATAGAATCTAAAAAAAACAATATAACATTAAAAGATAATAAATACCAATAAAACAATTAAAAACATATAAGATAATAAAACCACAAATAATGTAATATGAAAAGACAAGAAAGCAAATAATTATGAATAAATAACATGAGAGACACTAAATATAAAAAGCCATTAAAAATCAATATAGTGACAAATCGTGTGTATAACAAATGCCAATGCCTTAAAAATCTGGCATAAAAACAAATTAAAACATATTTAAAAATAAAAGTGTATTGACTCCTAAAACATAGATAATGGCAAAATACATACAAACATAAAACCAAAGAAACAACCTTGCCCTAAATAAACTATTTAAAAATGTGAAATAATTATAGTGTGCCCATGTCAACAGGAGTAAAAACAAAGAAATGAAATTTTCTGTAATAAAAAATCCATGGAAAAAGGCCCCTTGTACCTTAAGCAATAAAAAAGTTTTGATTAAATAAATAAATAAATGCAGCCCCTGAACGGAAAAGTACTCATTTTAAAAACATATTTTAAAATGCCCTTGGGAATGCCACATCATAATCGTGTGCTTAAAAATGGACATAACTAAATATGGTAAAAAAAATTTTGCATACTGACTGAACTTGAAAAATGTGCCGGTATAAGTTAAAGGCATGTTCCAAAAGCACCTTGGAAAAAACATGATGGACATGTGCTTAAAAATAATATGAAGGCTAAAAAATGTTGATAAGTGATTGCAATCTAATAAACTAACTAGACTAAAAAAATATATATGCCAGTGCACATGAAAACAATCAAGCAAGAAGAACCCAAAGAGGATTAATAATAAAAATGATAGAACGTGACTATTACAGAGGGTGGAGTAAAAAGGCTTAAAATAGAAACAACTTTTAAAAAAACGGCTAAATTTGAAGCGTTGCTTTATTAAAGAAACTGAATACACCATAGCTACTTCTAGAGCCTGCCGACACTGAAGATAAACATGCTTTTAAAAATAACGTAAAAAATGAGTATGTTCAGGCACAATCACAAATTAAATAGTAAAAAATGCGAAAGAGCTCAACGCTAAAGGAGACACATACCTACAAAGCCAGCATAGGAAACCCGGCAACAGCTTTTAAAAAATGCTTCAAATTTCGGCGTGTTTTTTTGAACAAATTAACTTAGCAGAAGTATATGTGCATGAGCATGAAAAGGACCTTATAAAGAAAGTGCTAATACATAAGAATGATCTTATGGAATGCTGCAAAACATGCTGTAGTGAACAGCCTAGTATCAGGCCATTATGTAAACACAAGAAGAGGAAAAAACGCCACGTGTCCGAACCAATGATCTAAAAAACTTGTGTGCATACCTACATGGCGAACTAATCATTAGTAAAAAGCTAAAAATGAAGAAATTGGGAGAATAGGACGAAAAAACTTAAAACCGCTTCTTGCAAAAGAACACTTACCTACAGAACCAGCATAGGGACTGCAACAGCTTTAAAATGACGCGCTGGATTTTGGCGCGATTTAAAAAGGCTCGATTTTGCATATATGCATATGTATAGGAAACGTAACAGAACCTAACTCAGGACTAAAAAATGAAACCTGTATTGATTGGTCATAGTACTAATTCAACCAAATTCCACGGGAAGAGCAATAAGGTAAATGCTATGGGCAAAATAGCCTGATAACACCCAATGGAAAAATCTATAGGAATGGGGAAAAATATACTAAACAGGGGGGGGGGAATAGGAAAAAAAATATATATATAAAAATGAAATAATTGAATAAAGAATATAAAATATAAAATAATAACCGCAGTGAAATAAAAAAAAAAAATATATATAAATATATATATATATATATATATATACCTTATTACCTTATTTATTTAGTTATATAAAATTAATACTGATGAATCATAATAAATAAACCATTGAATAAAACATTACCATTCTTAGCTCAAAGGATGACTAAAGGGTCCAAAACAAGAAATTCCTAAACCAATGAGAGAGAATTAAATTAAAAAATTAAATAAATAAAAAATAAATAATAATAATAAAAAATAAGAATAAATAAATAAAATTAATATAGATAAAAATAAGAATAAAAGAATAAAAGAAAAAACAAAACAAAAAAAAACAGAAAAACAAAAATAATATTGTATTGTAAAAACGCAACTAAAAAAACATCAAAAATGTGCTATACATTTTATAAAACCAATCATAAAAACACCGACAAATTAAATTCTTGATTAAGACCTATTTAATTTGTGATTGTGCCTGAACATACTCATTTTTTACGTTATTTTTAAAAGCATGTTTATCTTCAGTGTCGGCAGGCTCTAGAAGTAGCTATGGTGTATTCAGTTTCTTTAATAAAGCAACGCTTCAAATTTAGCCGTTTTTTTAAAAGTTGTTTCTATTTTAAGCTTTTTTACTCCACCCTCTGTAGTAGTCACGTTCTATCATTTTTATTATTAATCCTCTTTGGGTTCTTCTTGCTTGATTGTTTTCATGTGCACTGGCATATATATTTTTTTAGTCTAGTTAGTTTATTAGATTGCAATCACTTATCAACATTTTTTAGCCTTCATATTATTTTTAAGCACATGTCCATGTTTTTTCCAAGGTGCTTTTGGAACATGCCTTTAACTTATACCGGCACATTTTTCAAGTTCAGTCAGTATGCAAAATTTTTTTACCATATTTAGTTTTTATGTCCATTTTTAAGCACACGATTATGATGTGGCATTCCCAAGGGCATTTTAAAATATGTTTTTAAAATGAGTACTTTTCCGTTCAGGGGCTGCATTTAGTTATTTATTTATTTATTCATTTAATCAAAACATTTTTTATTGCTTAAGGTACAAGGGGCCTTTTTCCATGGATTTTTTATTACAGAAAATTTCATTTCTTTGTTTTTACTCCTGTTGACATGGGCACGCTATAATTTCACATTTTTAAATAGTTTATTTAGGGCAAGGTTGTTCCTTTGGTTTTATGTTTGTATGTATTTTGCCATTATCTATGTTTTAGGAGTCAATACACTTTTTTATTTTTAAATATGTTTTAATTTGTTTTTACGCCAGATTTTTAAGGCATTGGCATTTGTTATACACACGATTTGTCACTATATTGACTTTTTAATGGCTTTTTATATTTAGTGTCTCTCATGTTATTTATTCATAATTATTTGCTTTCTTGTCTTTTCATATTACATTATTTATTAGTGGTTTTATTATCTTATGATATATTTTTTAATTGTTTTATCGGTATTATCTTTTAATGTTATATTTTTTTTAGATTCTATAGATATATTTATACAGTATGTCTGGTCTGGGTTTCCCATTTTCTTTGTTTTTTCACTGTTTTTACCTATTTTTCACTGTTTACTAGTGTATAGTTATATGTATTTTGATATTTTAATGTATTGTTTTTACAGCATTTTATATTGTACTATTGGTCACACATAGTATATGCGCTTCCTTTAATGCATGACTAGAGTACAACGTGTGAGTATATTTTCTTTTATTTGTGGTCTTACATTCATGTTCATATATATTATTAATTAATTTTTTAACATATATTGTTTTAACATGTGTTTATTGATGTTTGATTTATTTGTTTGTGTGGTTTGCAGTCCTTTTAGCCCCCTGATGAAGGCACCTGCCGAAACGCGTCGGGGTTGTTCATTAATAAAGTGCAAGTGACCCTTATCCTGCTCGTTCTTTTGTTTGATAAGTGACAGACTACATGAACTGGGGTTGGGGGAAAATTATGGAGTCTTTTGGATGCACAAAATAACATTATAGACATAACTATCTTTCCCATGTCCACATTACCTCAACATGCTTTGTTTTTTCTCATGGTGGACTTTGGACTGTTATGAGTTGATTAGAATAAAATTTGAAGAGGTGAGTATTCAGTCTTTGCTGGGGAGGGGGGTAGATATGAAATTAAATATACAACAGGCTCAAAATATACCAGAAGTTACTTTGTTCTTGAGCTTTCTATTATATCGAAAAATGTTAGTGCAGGCCTTGACAAACATTCTTGGAATCTAGGAGCCAACTGCTGAAACCTAGGTCATAGTGCCCCTCCAGCCTACCCCCAAAAGATGTATTGGAGCAACTTCTTTTTTAAGGGCATAATTTATTGTTTTCCTATTTTCTATGGGAAAAAGCTTTAATAAATCAGGCCCTTAACATAGCATCACACAGTGCCAACAGAAGGCAGCCACCCTTCTCCTCCCTCTCTCTCACCACCCCAATGAGTTCATTGTCAGCAGTATATTGCTGATCCTTTATAGCTGCACCTGAGGCAACTTTTTTTTGCTTCATGGTAATACATTAAGCAGAAAAAGAAATCCCTCTGACTTCCCCCTCCAACAGCCATTCTCCAGGAACAAGCAGGAAGTCAGTCCTCACTTATGGGTGACGTCGGCACCGAAGGAGCCCACGCGGAGCAATTCCCCAGCTTTCAAAGAAAGCCTTTGGGATTGCTGTCACACATATGTGGTCCTCTTCCCACCCAAAGGTGCCATCTTGCTCAGTCTCCCTTTTTCCGCTGAGCCCTTCGGACGGATGTCCTCATCCCTCGGAAGAAGTGTTTTAGTTTTCGGCCTTTGTCCCTCTCTTTCCGGTGCTCTTCCGTTCTTCCCTTTGCTTCCTTTTCCCCGAGTGAAGGGACGTCCTTTATTCTAGCCCTTTTTGGAAAAAAATTATTTCTTGGCCTTTTTGCACTCTTTTCAACCGCTGGCCTCGAGGGTCTTCGACCTAGCAGGGGCCTTTTTTTGCCCAGTGGCTACCGGTTTTAAAAAATGTGACATGCTCCAAGAATGTTACTCAGACACCCATGACTGCTGTCTCCAATGTCTGGGGCTGACCATAACCCAGAGCTCTGCTCTCTCTGTAAGAAAATGTCTGCCAAAGCCCTGCTAAGTCGTAAGCAGAAGTCAGACAATGTTTTCTTTAAGGCAGCCCCGGAATCCCCAGGGGCACCCTTGGCTGTCCCTCTGCTTGCAGGATCCCCTGCAGTGGCGGCACTCCAATCAGGGGTCTGCTGAGGTGGAGAGGCGTAAGAAGAAGACTACCTCGAAGTCACTGTTGGGGGGGTGGGGGGGTGGGGCTCCAGACAAGTGCAAACGTTCCCGCTCTCGGTCACTTTCTCCCCGGCATTCCCGAGAGTCAGATAAGGAGTGGCCTCGAAAGGTACCTCATACAGACACGGAGGCCTCCGGCAATGGCGCCCAGTCTCCTGAGGGTTGTCCCGGCAAGGACCCTCTCTCCTCTTCTACTCCAGACCTGGTAACCCCGGTGTCGGTGTCACAGGGACCCACGTCTGCATGGGAGTCCTGAATGCTGCCACTAGAATGCAGCATTTCTGCCTTCTTAGCTGCCCAGCATGACTGGCATATGCCTCGAGACAAAGGTTCCCCCAAGAGGGACACCTAAACCTGCCCTGGAAACCCCCGAGAGCCGTGGGCCTTGTGAGGGTCCTCGGCACCAGTCTCGCTCGCCATCCCATTCCTCAGGGGCGAGGTCTTCCAAGGCTAGTGCGACCAGCCTGACTCGGACTCCTTTTCGGACCTCTTGGACGGGGATACCTCCCCAGAGACCCACGCTCACAGGGACCTTCCCTCGGACCCATCCCCATCCATCTCCCAGAGGCGTTCGCCTCCCGAGGACATGTCCTTTCTGGTGTTCGTTGGAACATGGCACAGGCTCTCAAGCTGGCCACGCAGGCTGAGGAAGAACAGAGGGCAGAGGAACTCGATATATCTTACAGTATGAGTCCCCACCCCAGGAGTCTCTTACCGTCGCAGTGCCTCCCATCCTGTCCCGGCTGCTTCTCCACATGTGGGAGGCAGCGGCCTTGGTCCCCATTGTAAGCAAATGCCTCTGCCATCAATAGGGTCCAGCGTGGCCCGGAGTTCCGAAAGACCCAGCTCCTGCAAACCTCCGTGGTAGTGGAATCAGCAATGAGGAAGCAAAAGAGCCTGAAGTCACATTCTTCGGTCCTGCCAGGCAGGGAGTTCAGAGTACTCGATGCCCTTGGGCGCAAGGCCTATCGGGTGTCAATGCTGATATGCCGCATTCAGGCCTATCAACTGTACATAGGCATGTTCCTGCATGACCTTGCCGAAGAGCTCAGCATTTTCTTCACAGGTCTTGGGGGTGAACACCACCTCAGGTTCCAGACCCTCCTGAGGTTGGTCGTGGACTGCTCGAAGTAACTCTCTCACGCCGCGTATGATGGGTTTGAGTCCTCTGCCCAAGTGACAGTGGCCAGAATTGGGACCCGGCACCAGACATGGCTCCAGTCTTTGGACCTGGAGCAGTGGGTCCAGGAGAAGTTCTTAGATGTCCCCTGCCTAGGTGAACAACTGTTTGGCAAGTCCATGGAGGATAAGGCCACCGAAATTGAAAGAGTTTAACTCAAACCCGTCTCTCACATAAAAACCTCTTCTCTCTCATGGAAGAAGCAGCCAGCAAAAAAGCCATTCTTTCAGAGAAAAAGACTTCCCTACCAGGGATATCCGCCCTACCCGCCCACCATCGCACTGTCCATCGGCACTCAGGGTAAGGGGGGGGAGGGTACGCAAGGCCATTGCAAGCCTAAAGGGCTTAAAGCCCAACCACCAGTACCTCCTCAACCTGCTCAGGGGTTTTGACGCTGATGGCATAGCCTCTTGTCCCCTGGCAGGGCTTCCACCTGTGGGGGAACGTTTGGTCCTTTTCGTGCCCCATAGGCGTCGATCATGTCGGATACCTGGGTCCTCAGGGTGGTCTGGGACGGTTACAGTCTTCATCTGGACAGACTCCCTCCTCCCTTCTCCCCTCTCCCCAGCAGAGTCTTCTCAGCTTCCCTCACACACCAGGCTTGCTTGCAACAAGAGCTGACCAACCTCCTTGGCCAGTGGGTGGTCAAAGGTATCGCCACACCTCCTGTAGTAGCGAAGTGCACGCAATGAATACACCAGGAGTCTATTTCTAGAATTCAAAACCAGTTTATTTTGTGCACAGGCTCAGACACCTGTCAATTGTCACTTTCAAAATGGTCTGAGCATGGCATTCAGAAAAACAGCATTTATAGCTTTCTTCATTAGCTCTTTACAGACAAACTCCTCATTGGTCCTGGTGGCCCCCTCACCCCTCATCCCCCCCCCCCCCCATCCGATGGAAAATTTCTGACCGGGCCCACACCGCTCTCCCCCTGCTCTCAGGCCTTCCTAGCCATGCTCAGTATCTAGACATAACATATTCTGCCTTGCTTTTTGCTTACAAGGTCACTCTACAATACAAAAGCTGCATGGAAAGCAGAATTCTGAAATACATCTGTGAATAACATAACACACTCAATGGAAAGTTTTTTACATTCTTATCAGCAAAAGCAGCTTGAAGCAGATTTCTGTTTTCTCTGGCTTTCAGCTCTGCTCAGTTATAATATTCTGAAGTGGGGGTTGGGGACTCAGGCCTAACCTACAGGCTTGCTTCTGCTACCTAACATACATTTACAGGCTATTCTAGGCCATAGCCTATCACAATCTCCCCTTTGATTATTCTCACCCGCAAGTGAGAGAGGGTGAGAATTAAATCACATATGGTACTCTACACTAGGGTAGAGGGATCACTTTGTGGTACAGGGTAATGTCACATGGCTAGGATCTGCGAATCGGCTTTGCGTTCAACAATTCTATCAATGGCTGAGTGCAGCATATGCAAGCATAAGGGAAGGAAACATGGGATGCATAAGCAAACAGCCACAATCAAGAAAACTATCAATACAAGTGTCTTCACGAAAACCACGAACCAAACCAGCCATCAAGCTGCAAGCCATGCCAGGTTTGGACTGGGACATATGTTTGTTTTCTCATGTGATTGGCTATGTCTTCTACAACTTGCCCTTCATTATCAATTTGCAAACAGTTCGTTAAATTAAGCTTACCACATACGCCTCCTTCAGCTACAAGCAGATAATCTAATGCTAAGCAGTTCTGGTAAATGGCTGTATGCATCTGTGTGGCTTGTTTGGCTAACAAGGTTAGTGCTCTGCTAGTTTCATTGGTTATAATTTCAACAACAGCTTGCAAACGTATAATACGGTCCAACATATACACAGGCGTGCGATAGCCCCAAGAACCATCTTGTGCCCAGGTAGCAGGTCCATAGTAAGAAACAATAATAGTAAGGTACGCAGGTTGGGTGGGATCAGACAGTTGACTTGTGGCGTTGACGAGGGCTCCATCTTCATCATTCCATCTCAGTTCCAGGACATAATAAGATGGATTCTGTCGAGGTCTGAAGCAAGTACGAGTCTTTCCCTTTGTACAGACGTTCAGTTCTGTACCATTATAGATACACTGGCTGACTATGCCAGTACAAGTATAGTAAGAGTGAAGTAGAGTCTGAGTGACTTGCATTCCAGTTCGGGTGGTGGTTATACAGGCTACACAAGGGGGCAAAGCAAGGGTTCTCAAGTGTCCCAGGGCTACCGCAAGAATAAAACGGTAATTAGTAAGCGTCATGGTCATAGTCTCTAATAATTGAGGTAGGTAATGGTTGATTGAGGTAGATAGATAATGGTTGATAGAGTCTGAAAGTGCATAATGCAAAACTGAAGGACGTCTCTCTCTGTCATCCAGGAGCAGGTTGGCAAAGTCTTTATGATGATGGATCTTGTCTTCGCAGTGTGAGTCGCAATGGTGATGCAGGATTAGCGATCGAGGTCCAGGGGCGACTCTCAGGAGCTGTTGCTGGCTTTACTGAACTGTGGTGGATCCAGGAGTCGATTTCTGCCACTTTAACTGCTGTTGGGGTTGATAACAAGACAATGTATGGCCCTTTCCACTGAGGCTTCAACGGTGTCGTCTTCCACTCTTTTACCCACACCGAGGCTCCAGGCTTGAAAGGATGCAAGGGCTCTGTTAGATTGATAGGCAACTGGTCTTGCACCCAGGCATGAAGGCCCTGTAAAACAGAACTTAGAGCCAACAATTCTTGCCTAGTGATTACTGATCCAATTTGATACATATCCCCCCTTATCCCCTGAATTATGGGCGGGGGCCTCCCATACAAAACTCAAACGGGGATACTCCTAATGGCGTGGTGGGGGCTGAAGTATCCGGAGAAGGGCTATGGGGAGAGCTTGGGGCCATTTCAGGCGGGCTTCTTGACAGAGCTTAGATAACTGAGACTTCAGGGTAAACATTGGTGTGCTATTGAAGCTGCCAGGGGCCCTAGCAATGAGGTAGAGAAATGATGCCCTAATGGGGGCTAGCAGCAAAAGTCATTGTCCTATGAATAACGCCCTGTTAAGGGCTAGCAGCTCAGCTTTCTGTGTTGAGGTTCTTGGGGCCGGGGCTAACGATTCTACTATCATGTCCAGGGTCACCACTGCATAACCAGCTCATCGCTGTCCTTCGACTATGAGGCTACTCCCATCCACGAAGAAAGTTCTGTCTGGGTGGTCCAAAGGGATATCAGTTAAGTCTGGGCGACTTGAATATACAGTGTCCATTACTTCCAAGCAATCATGGTCAGGAGGGCCTGGTCCGGTTGGCAATAGGGTAGCTGGGTTCAGAGTTTGGCTGACACTCAATTGCAGTCAAGGATTCTCACATAGCATGCTTTGGTATTTGAACATTCGAGCGTTAGTAAGCCAATGGTTCCCTTTGCGTTCCATCAGGGTTAAAACAGAATGTGGTACGGTGACTTGAAGCTCTTGTCCTAGGGTGAGCTTGTCCGCTTCGCTCACCAAGAGGGCTGTGGCTGCTACAGCTCTCAGGCAAGGTGGCCATCCTTTGGCAACAGGATCCAATTGTTTTGACAGGTAGGCTACAGGTCGCTGCCAAGACCCAAGAGGCTGAGTCAAGACTCCCAATGCGTTTCCACTTGACTCATGGACATATAGGCGAAAGGGTTTCTGCACATTTGGTAGTCCCAAAGCCGGGGATGACATCAACGCTGCTTTTAGGGATTTGAATGCTTTATCTTGTTCTGGGCCCCATTCCAAGGGGGATCGTTCCGCTCCTTTTGTGACTTGGTACAAGGGTTGTGCCATGAGCGCAAAATTCGGTATCCATATGCGGCAATAGCCTGCAGCTCCCAGGAAAGCTAGCACCTGCTTTCTGGTGGTGGGGGTTGGGATGCGGCATACTGCTTCCTTTCGTTCAAGTCCTAATTTCCGGGTTCCTTTGGACAGATGGAACCCTAAGTATTTCACTTCTGTCTGACACAGTTGCGCCTTGGCTCTCGAGACCTTGTAGCCAGCTTCATTCAAGAGGTGCAAGAGATCGCTGGTAGCTTGCACACAATCAGTTTCATTGTTGGTGGCTATAAGCAAGTCATCTACATATTGGAGTAAGATTCGTTTTCCCGAAGTCACAGGGTAACTTGACAGATCTTGACTGAGGGCTGCACTGAAGATAGTGGGTGGATTCTTGAATCCTTGTGGTAGTCGAGTTCAAGTGAGTTGTCCTCGTCCTGTGGTAGGGTTTTCCCATTCAAATGCAAACAAAAGCTGACTGGCCAGATGCCAGGCATATACAGAAAAAGGCATCCTTTAAGGCCAGAACAGTGAAATGTGTGGCTTCTGCTGGAATCAGTCCCAGGAGGGTGTAAGGATTTGGTACTACTGGATGTATGGTTTCAACTGCACTGTTCACTCGACGTAGATCCTGCACTGGGCGGTAGTCACCTGTCCCAGGCTTCTTGATTGGGAGAAGGGGGGTGTTCCAGGGTGATTGGCATTCTCTAAGGAGTCCATACTGCAGTAGTTTCTTCAGGTGGCGATGGATGCCTTCAATTGCTGGTCGTGGGAGGGGATACTGACGCACATGCACTGGTTCTGCTCCTGGCTTAAGGGTGACAAGCACAGGAGCTGTATTCTTTGCTAGGCCAGGTGGATTATTCTCTGCCCATACTCCAGGCGGGGCTACAATGCCGGTAGGTATATAGGAGCTTGCTGCTTTGGATGTAGGTAAATAAAACCGCCATTCTTCTTGGGGGACAGCTAACACCATAAGGCTAGCAGGTTTTGAATTTATAGTCATTTCCATTTTCCCCCCTTCAACGAAGGATATCTGTGCTTGAAGCTTTGCAAGCATGTCTCGGCCCAAAAGGGGAACTGGGCATTCAGGCATATACAGGAACTGGTGTGTTATCGTCTGTCCCCCTAGTTCACAGGCGCGGTTCTGCAGAAAAGGTCTTGTGGTTCTTGTTCCAGTAGCTCCCACAATTGTGACAGATCGAGAGGACACAGGAGCCACAGGTTTGGCTACCACTGAATGCTCGGCCCCTGTGTCTACCATAAAGTCCATATGCTGGTCTCCAATCTTTAATTTGACCATAGGCTCCTGGAGACCTAAGACGAACTTGGAGCCCGGTCTGGCCTAGCCCTCATCCATAGAATTGTTCTCAGCGGTTGCCACTCCCGCTATGGCAGTCTCTTCTTGCTGTTGAAACTGCGCGCACTGCATCCCCCTCGCTGCTGGAATCGCCCCCCTGCTCTCCTAGCGCTCCCGCCTCCCCTCCAGGGGGTGGAGCTAATGTTCGGGCACTCGTTCTTCCAATGTCCTTCTTCCTTACAGTAGGCGCACTGGTTTGCACCTAAGGGGGGCTGAGCACTCCCCCGGCCCCTTCCCCCATCCTCTGGCTCTTCTATTAGGATATCCTCCTCCGCGTCCTTCCACTAATGCTGCAGTGAGCAGATCCGCTTTCTTCTTCATCTTTCTTTCACTTTCCCGTTGGCATTCTTGATCACGATTCACAAATACCTTTTGTGCGACTTCCATTAACTGTGTTGAGTTCATGCCCGCAAATCCCTCTAATTTCTGCAGTTTTCGTTTTATGTCTCCCTGGGACTGACTCACAAAGGCGGCGTTCACCATACGCAAATTTCTCCTGGGCTGCGGGATCATATGGGGTGTTAAAGTCTATAGGCTTCAGTCAATCGTTCATAGAAATCAGTTGGACTTTCATCTGGGCGTTGAAGAACGTCCGCTACTTTCCCAACGTTCATAGCTCTCTGCCCTCCCTTCTTTAGGCCCTGCAGTAAGGCATGGCGGAACCGGGTGAGGGCCTTTTCTCCGTCATCACTATTTGGGTTCCATCCGGGATCTTCATTTGGAAAATCTGTGGCTGCTGCCTGTCAGATCTAGGTTTCTCCCATCTTCAGGGTTCTCTTCCAACCATCTAGTGGTTGCTCGCACTATCCGTAGTAAAGAGGGTAGCCAAGAGCTGGCAACAGTCAGACCAGATGGGCTGGTGGGTTTGCATAATACTGGACATTAACTCTGTCAAATCTTGGGGCTTTTCAGTATAGGAGACATAATGCGTTTTCCAGTTCAATAAATCTGTTGTAGTGAAAGCCACATAAACTAGACTGGTCGGTCCGACCACAACCTGACCCTCTGTATTTACAATAGGTAATCCTGGGACTTGCCGCAGTGGCATTTGGCAAACTTCTCTCTGGCCCGCTGTCCTGCTTCTGAAGGCGTAACGCAGATTAGCGGGGGTAGTGCTGCTGCTGGTGCTTGGACTAGTGGGTGGCCCTGGACTGGCATCTGACCCTCCGCTAGCGGAATTGCTAGAGGTATTCTCACTACCTCTGGCTCTACTCGGGGTACTGACGGAGCTGACGGGACTGGTGTATACAGAAATGTGGGTGGATGACCCGGGACCTCTGGAGGCTCTGGGGCTGCAAAAATAGGGGGCTTTTCCTTCTTAGCAGGGACTCCCGTTGCAGTTGCTAACATAATTCTACTCTGCCCCTCACGGCAACGCTTTATCCAAGGGGTTTGCTTCTCAGATAGCTAGCCAGGAATCTATATAGGAAAACTGCTCGGAACTATATCTGCGCACCACCTGGTGCACTTGGGACACAATTTGAATATTAAAAGTACCTTCTGGTGGCCACACGGCATCCAGCGCCGGCCACACCCTATTACACAATATTTCTAAGCGGGTCAGTGACATTTTTGCCCCATAATCACCACTAAACCCCTTCTTAAAATTCATGATCATACAGTTCAGCGGAGTTTGTACGGACTCCGCCCCTCCCATTATGACATATGACAGACAAGACAGCAAACAGAAGGGATGGGTAGGATGGCTGCGGGTAAGGGGTCCGCACAGCCCATGGAACAAGAAGGGGGACAAACACCAGATGCTTCCTCCTTTTCGCGACCTGGGCGCAGTCGCCTGGCCAGGAACTGCGCTACTTAGGAGTCCGCTCTCGCTTGGCCTATATTGCAAGACCTCTCAAGCACACTTCACACAACCAAACATGCTAGCATTTCCCAAATTCCAAGTTCCCGGGCTAACTGACTAAACCAAAATTACCAAACCAAAAGGGTCAGTGGCTTCGCCCCGCGCATACTCATGCAGGGTTACTAGGACCGCCCTGGGAGTTGATCAGACTCCCTTTACCTGTTACCATACCATATTAGTCTCTAGACTTTCCCCAGAGCTAACTGACTAAGAACCAGAAAAATCAATACTCACCGGATCCGGTAGCTAATGCGCTACGCAACCAGTTCCACCTTGGGTTGAATCCTGGACTCCCCTCCCAGGTTCGAGGTGTTGGCCGGCCGGACCCAGCAAGCCGCCGAGGCAGGGTGGAACCCTCCGCTGCAAGGGGATCGGCGGCGCCTGGGCTCCTCTCCACTGTCGGTCGGCTGCGGTCCCAGCCGGACCAAACCTGGAGGCGGTAATACGTGGTAGTATTCACTTGCACACCATTCACGTACCCCACCCTTCCCGGTCAGGGAACCAATGTAGTAGCGAAGTGCACGCAATGAATACACCAGGAGTCTATTTCTAGAATTCAAAACCAGTTTATTTTGTGCACAGGCTCAGACACCTGTCAATTGTCACTTTCAAAATGGTCTGAGCATGGCATTCAGAAAAACAGCATTTATAGCTTTCTTCATTAGCTCTATACAGACAAACTCCTCATTGGTCCTGGTGGCCCCCCCCCCCATCCGATGGAAAATTTCTGACCGGGCCCACACCGCTCTCCCCCTGCTCTCAGGCCTTCCTAGCCATGCTCAGTATCTAGACATAACATATTCTGCCTTGCTTTTTGCTTACAAGGTCACTCTACAATACAAAAGCTGTGTGGAAAGCAGAATTCTGAAATACATCTGTGAATAACATAACACACTCAATGGAAAGTTTTACATTCTTTTCAGCAAAAGCAGCTTGAAGCAGATTTCTATTTTCTCTGGCTTTCAGCTCTGCTCAGTTATAATATTCTGAAGTGGGGGTTGGGGACTCAGGCCTAACCTACAGGCTTGCTTCTGCTACATAACATACATTTACAGGCTATTCTAGGCCATAGCCTATCACACTCCGAGGTCAAAGGTTCTACTCCTGATACTTCCTCGTTCTGAAGAAGATGGGGGGGGGGGGGGGCTTACAACCCATCCTCTATCTCGGGAATCTAAACAAGTTTCTGGTGCAGGAGAAGTTCAAAATGCTATCGCTTGGTGTCCTGCAGCCCTTCCTCCAGCAGGCAATTGGCTATGTTCCTTGGACCTCACGGACGCTTACATCCACATTCTGGTCCACCCCCAGCACAGGCACTACCTGCACTTCAGGGTACAGGGAGAGCACTACCAATACAGAGTGCTCCCCTTCGGGCTTGCGTCTGCCCCTTGGGTCTTCACCAAGTGTCTTTCCACAGCCACCACCTACCTCTGGCAGCAGGGCATATCCGTCTTCCCTTACCTAGACTGGCTCGTCCACAGGGGCATCGACCCGGGAAGCCCACCTTGTGGCTTCATGCACGATCTTCCTTCTTAAATGCCTTGGCTTCTTGGTCAATTACTCCAAGTCCCACCTCAAACCAGTGCAGTCTCTGGAGTTCATCGGCGTACTCCTCAACACGGAGCGGACGACTGCCTTCCTGCCCTGGGATCGTGCGGATCATCTCCGCTCCCTGGCGGCCATTGTCCAGGGCAGGGCTCTGATTCTGGCGTGAGCCATGTTCCGCCTCCTGGAGCACATGGCCTCTACCATGCACATTGTTCCCCACGGCCGCATGCACATACAGATGGCTCAGTGGTGCCTCAGGGCACAATGGCGCCAAGTCTCCGGTCATCTCTGGGATCCTGTCCGGATCTCCCTTAGTCTTTACACCTTACTGGATCGGTGGCAGGATCCCCAAAGCCTTTTTCGAGGCATGCCCTTCCAGGCCCCTCAGCACAAACTTGTTCTGATGACGGATGCCTCCCTGCTGGGTTGGGGAGCCCACTGTGGTGACCTACGCACCCAGGGCCAGTGGTCACCCGAAGAAGCCCAGCAGCAGATCAGTCTACTCGAGCTTCAGGCAGTTTGGTGGGCCCTGAGGGGAAAGTCCCTGAGTACCACCCGAGGGGAAAGTCGGTGCTCGTGTAGACAGACAACAGGGTAGCTATGTTCTACATAAACAAGGAGGGGGAACAGGTTCTCGCCCCCTCTGCTGGGAGGTGGTCCTCCTTTGCCATTTGCCAGGGCATAACCCTCAGAGCGGTTTATCTTCTGGGCCAGGAGAATGTCCTCGCGGACAAACTCAGCAGAGTCCTCTGCCCACACGAGTGGTGCCTGGATCCGGAGGTGGCCAGTCTCTTATTACATCGATGGGGGACTCCGTCCATTGATCTGTTCGCCAGCCTGGTGAATGTGCAGCTCCCCCGTTTTTCTGTGGACTGGTTCCACACCCCAAGGTTGGTGGCTCCAGATGCGTTCCTCTTGAGTTGGGCCTCCGGGCTTCTTTGTGCTTCCCCCCCCCCCCCACTCCTCTCATTGCAAGGACCCTGCATAAGGTCCAGCGGGAGCGAACTTCCATGATTCTCGTGGCTCCTTCGTGGCCTCAACAGCCTTGGTTCCCGCTTCTGCTCCAGCTCTCGTCCGAGCCTCCAGTCCCCTAGGCTGTGTCCCGGGCCTGCTAACACAGTAGGAGGGACGGGTGCTCCACCCAAACTTGGCCTCATTGTCCCTTACAGCCTGGCAGCTGAAGGGTCTCCTTAGCCTCGCGGCACCTCCCAGAGGAGGTCCTCCTCGCATCAAGGAAGGACTCGAGGCGAGCCTATGCTTTTAAGTGGCGGCGTTTCTCGATCTAGTGCTCCGAGCTCCAGGTCAACCTGTTCTCCTGCTCTCTCCGGTATGTTCTCCAGTACCTCCTTCACCTCTCGGAGGGGCTGAAATCCAACTCTGTCAGGGTACACCTGAGCACCATCTCGGGTAGACTCCTCTCGGGGCAGCCTCTGGTTTCCCGCTTCATTCAGGGCCTCTTACTTTCCAAGCCTCCCACCCGGCCTCCTCTGGTGGAGTGGGACCTGAACGTCATGCTCATGCAGCTTACGCAGCTGCCCTTCGAGTCGATGGCGACATGCTCACTTCGGCACCTCTCCTGGAAGGTAGTCTTCTTGGTAACTCTGACCTCGGCTCGGCGAGTCAGCGAACTCCAAGCCCTCATGGCTGAGGCTCCCTACACCAGGTTCTATGGGAACTGGGTGGTCCTCCGCACCCACCCCAAGTTCCTACCGAAGGTTGTCTCGGACTTCCATCTCAATCAGGAGAGTGTCTTGCCGACCACATTCCCCAGACCTCATGCTGACCGGGCATCGTCGGTCTTACATACACTCGATTGCAAGAGGGCTCTCGCCTTCTACCTGCAGCGCACCCAGGTTCATCGCAAGTTCGATCGGCTCTTTGTTGCCTACGATCCCAACTGCCTGGGGCAGGCAGTCACCAAGTGCACCCTCTCCATCTGGGTGGTGGACTGCATCACCTTTTTGCCCAGGCAAAGGTGGGCACCTGGCTGGATCGACGAGTCACTGCACACTGTGTCTGGGCCAAGGCGGCTTTGGTGGCCTCGCTGCGCTCGGTGCCTATAACAGACATCTGCTGGACTGCGACCTGGTCTTCAGCGAACACTTTCGCTTCGCACTACTGCCTGGAGAGGGAGTCCTGCCGGGACAGCACCTTTGGCCAGGCTATACTCCGTAATCCGTTCGAGGGTATAAGCAACTCCTGCCCTCCGACCTTTCTTTGGCGGCTACCGAGAGCTTCACCCCAGGGACCCGAAGACTCGGGCTCCTTCGGGCATCTGATTCTGCTCATGGCCTCACAGAGGCGTTTTTGGGTTACAGACTCTGTAGCTGGGGAGTCCCATAAGTGAGGACTGACTTCCTGCTTGTTCCTGGAGAAAGCGTAGGTACTCACCTGTAACAGCTGTTCTCCAGGGACAGCAGGAATCTGTCCTCACTACCCTCCCACCTCTGCTGCAGAGTGTAGGGTTTTTTTGTGTGTTTTTTTTTTTTTAACCCTTCCCTTGCCATCTGCTTAGTAGGGCTCTAGTTTTGGTACCTGACTGAGCAAGATGGCACCTTTTGGGCAAGAAGAGGACCACGCTTGCGTGGCAGCAATCCCAAAGGCTTTCTTTGAAAGCTGGGGAATTGCTCTGCGCGGGCTCTGTCGGTGCCAACGTCACTCATAAGTGAGGACTGACTTCCTGCTCATTCCTGGAGAATGGCTATTACAGGTGAGTAACTACGCTTTATCTGCTCTTGCTCTCCGCCCCCCCCCCCCCCCGCCATTACCCAGTGTTTCTCTCTCTTGTCTCTCACCTTTCTTCCTGTGGCAGTAAACAAACAAAAAAAAAAGCTTCACTGATATATCACCAGGTCCTGTGACACCTGAGCAACAGTAGTCTGGTCCCCCAAAACAGAAGCAGAGATCAGCTTTGCATTGCTGTAAGAACCCATCCTTCCCTCATCTGAGCTGGATGGTGCATGTTACAGGCGATACAGCGCTGGCCTTCCTGGAGAGACAATCTAGTCACGTGGTAGGGCCAAACTCTTCCTGCTGCGGCCAGAGAAATGGCATGCTGCTGCTGAGACACCTTCCCTGAGGCAGCATGCTGCCCCTGGAGTCACATGACCCACCACTGTGACAGAAAGCAATCCAAGCTGCTGCTTTCACCTCCCCTCCCATCAGCGGAGAGAACACAGTCCAACTGTTCCTACCAGCATTGTGTCCACAGGAGCTCAAACAGGGCTGCTGCAAAGACCACCTTCTCTCCTGTCTGTTTTGTGTTTTTAAATGAGGTACGGGGGGGGGGGGGGGGGAGACACTTAAGGGAGAAGGGCATGAAATCCTGGGAGCCAGGGTGCAATTTTTAGGTGCCATGGCGACAGGGCGCCTGGGATTTTTCGAGTCTGCTATATTCATATGAAGCTGAAGCAAAGGAGGCTCAAAGGGCATTTAAAAGCACTATTCGCTGAGGGTGTGGTGGATAACTGGAATAGACTTCAGCAGCAGCATTTAAACATTCATGGGGTAGACATACAGAAGCCTTAGTGTCTGAGAGATGCAAATGACCACAGATTTCACAAAATTTGTAACAGCACATTGGCAGAATGGATGAATCAACTGATCTTTCTGGCAGCAATATCGCTTTTTAAATTTGCTAAAGAGGAGACTTCTGGAGCAGCTAGGGGGTAAATTTATAAACCTTGTACAGACGTGAAATCTCTTAATAAAATCACCCCACAGGGTAAGCATGTGCAAGTGTGCGCAGTGATAAGAATGCATGTACTTGTGTGTGACCCATGTGTAGGCATGCTCTGGGGTGGAGTTGCAAAATTAAATATGGAGAATATAAAAATGCACCTTTTTGCCTGTACTTTTACCCATGTATGTTTACTCCTGTGCAGGGTAAACATACACAGATGCATTCTGGCCATGATTTTGTGCTAGGATTTTACAAAGACACACAGGCACTTATGTGCCTTATAAAATAGGTTACAGATGGGCATTTACATGCCCTCTCAACCTAAGTGACCTGTTAGGGAATATACCCAATGAAATGCTGCTTTAAGATCCCTTTAAAATGGCAGCAACGCTTCTTGAGCCGGCTCTTGCTTTCTTTTGTGAATGACTAGAGGCAAACTGAGTAAATAGCAGCTTGTCAATATCACAGGGCTGCTGTTAATGCCTTAAGATTCATTTTCCTGTGAATGAGCAGAACAGTACGAGTCTGAACTACAATGGCGCGTTGGTTCATCGGTCTTTGCTTGCGTGACTGTAGCCTTATCTGTTTTATGCAGTGCAGCCGTACAAGTTTGTGTGTTTTTCCTATGCTACGAAAAATAGCTAATTATTGTGTGTGTGGTGTTTGGGTGTTTTTTTTTTTTTTACTTCGTTAGTATCATGTCATTCATTGACTGTCTGTTTTATCACTTGCAGTTATATGCAGATCTTAAAAAGAGAAGAGTAGTTGTACTATTTTATCAAACTTGCAGGTTATATTAGACTGCCTGATGACACTTTGAGTGTTTCATTTCTATGTAGTGATGGGATTATAGAATTGTATCAATTTGGGATGTATTAGTGTCTTGTCTTTCTGTAATCTTGTCCAATTTGTGGATTATTCTCTAGTCCTATTTTACCAATTGATTTGTTTGTTTTTCTGTTTTTCACCTACAAGATGCATCAGGGGTGGCAGTCTAAAATAAAATTAATCATGTTAGGTTGCTATGTTTTGGTTTTAATTCCTATTAAGATACTTTATCCTGCTCTGGGTGCTTTTTCTCTAAACTAGATAGAGCAATGCAGATGGGAACAATCGGGCACTAGAAGCAGACTGGGTAGGCTCACTCTCAAAAGGGGGGAGAATTAAAGAAGTTTTTAACTCCTGAAAAATGAGCAGACATGTTAGCCGTCTATCTTTCAGATAATATAAAAATCAGAAGAATCCTAAAAAATCAGACAGTTGTCTGTCCTAACCTCTCACATGCTGAATACATCTGACAGCCAGTGTTCCCTTTTAAGCAGCTTGAAGCTGCGCTATAGTCCTCAGCCTGTATTCCTGCTGGTGGAGGGAGGTGAAACATGATTGTGCTTAGGATCACACAGCATAGGCAGCTCCCTCGGGACCTTTGCACCTCCCCCCACTGGCAGGAATGCTGGTGGAGGACTCCAGCACAGCTTCAAGCTACATAGAGGGAATATTGCTGACAGCCCTCCCCAGAACTTTAGACCCTAGGTATGTTCCTAGTCTACCACTCTGGCCATGGCAAGAGATGCTAGCTGGCAGTACAGATAGCAACCAATCAGAAAGCAGCACAATTCAGTCAGTAGCTTTCACAATAGAAATAACAGCAAAGAAATTGTAATATGTATATGAATGATTTTAAAATGCAGTACATCACAGATGGGGAATTTTATTTGTAATCCCTCTGTGTTGTCTGTGGGTGGGAATAGCTGGGGTGGTGGAGCTGTGGGATATATAGTTTTGGGAGTGGGGATTTTTGGCATTTGGGTAGGAGCAGTTTGGGGTAGATCTTGGAGCAGTTGGCAGGGTGGGATTTTGCATCAGTTGCAGGAGTTTTTTATTGGGGTAGAGAGTTTGCGGGATCGTGGGGCATTTGTGTGAGGTTATCTTTTGGGAATGGGGTTGGGGCATTTGCGAGGGAATAACCTTTTGGGGGTGGGAAGTGTGCAGGGGGTGATGAGGCATTTTGGGGGCTTGGGAGTGTAGAGAACAGGGGGAGGGGTGTGGGTTTGTTTTTTTTTTTGGAAAGGAGGAATTCTGTTACTGCTGTGTCTGCTGTGGAAACTGGAATTCCATTATTTTTTGTGGGGGGAGGGATCCTTGCATCTTTGGAACACCTGGTTCAGTTTCACCCATTTTCAAACTTGGTGTACAGTAGTTTATCCGTTTTTCTGACACACTAAGTTTCATCCTATTTCATTAAGTTTTTTTTGTTGAGTTATTTTGCCGATGAACGGATAGATGGACAGGTGCAGACATTCTTGAACCCTTTTGTATAATTCTTTTCAACTTCCATTGGTATGGAAAGAACAATAAAAGCCAGATGGATTTTGCTAACATGGCTTGCTAAGTGACATGAACTGTTTGTTTTTCACCTCTAAAGCGTGATGATTGTAAGGCCTGTTGACTTAATTTCTAGGCAAAAGGCTGCATATGAATTCCAGTTACTGCTGCAATGGAACTTTTTATTTAAATGTCTAAAATCTTTTTTTTCTCTTTCTTATCCCCAATAGGAGCTCTAGTGAGGCCAGGAGGAAAATATGCATCACTTAAGGACTTGTGCTACTAAATTGAGGCCGTTGACGGCCTCACAGACTGTTAAGACTTTTTCACAGAACAGGCCAGCAGTGCCAAGGACGTTTTCACAGGTCAAGTGTTACAATACGCTTGGGGCTGCCGAGCCTTTCTTGAGTGGAACTAGTTCAAACTATGTGGAGGAAATGTACTATGCATGGTTGGAAAATCCCAAAAGTGTACATAAGGTAAGGAGAGATGGGCATCTTGTTTCTTCCCTTCTCACCTGAAAAGATTTCTACATTTTACAAGCACTAAGTAACAGAATTCAGGTAAGTGAATACTGGTGGAATGCAGGAAACAAGTACGGATTTTGGGTCATCTGAACAACTGCTTCTTTGGAGAAACCAAAGCACAAACTGAATCTTTTGGGAAGAAGTCAAAAAACATGTTAACGGTTTTTATCCAAGGGAGAAGCATGACAAATTATGGAGTACCATGCCATTGTAATCCTACTGCCTGACTTGAATTTGGAGACAGAAGAGGAGTCCTCTAGACCAAGAATCTGATGTCAGTGTGTATGGCTGCCCAGGAGACAGGATGTTAAGGATGGGGGGCATGAGGTTGAGTAGTGTTCATGAAGGCTGATTGCAAGGTAGGGCTCCTCATAATTCAGGAGGAGGAGAAAGAGAGAGAGAGTGTGTGATATATATGATTTTTACCTTAAAGAAATTGTGGGAGCTATGAGGGTTTAAATGTTGAAAATGAAATAAATTGCTTTCTCTGCTTGTTTTCTAATGATCTGTCAAATGTTAATAGGAATTTGTAGGCCATTTCTCTCTTATTTAATAGGAGTTGCTTCATGCATTGTGAAGCACCTCCATGTTTACTCTTAAGATATCTAATTAGCAAAAGATAACATATATGCTGTAAGACCCAATCGAGTATTCGGTTGGTCATACTGATCTCCAGGAACAAGCAGGAATGTAGTCTTCACATATGGGTATTGTCGGTACCGATGGAGCCTGTGCGAGAACGCTCCCCAGCGTCCAATTAGAAAGCTTTTGGGAGCATCCCACAGCACCTGCGTGCTGCCTTCCCGTCTTTCCCAACTGCCTCTCTCCAGTTCTTCTTTTTCCGCGGAGCCAGCAGGTCGTTTTCCTGTCACCGCAGAAATTATCCCGTATTTTTCATACTTTTTTTGTGGTAGCGTCTGCCTTCCTCGACGCTATACCGGTACCGCCAGTTCGTTCTTTCTTTCTAAAAATAGAAATTTTTTTTTTAATCTTTTATCTGGATTTTCCAGCCTTTTTTCTCTTGGGTGCCACGTGCCATTTTGGGCACTAGGCCCAATCTTTCCTCAACATGGAAAAACCTGCTTCGGGTTTTAAACAGTGTTCCAAGTGTGGCGGTATCATCTCCGTCACTGACACTCACGAGTGGTGCCTCAAATGTTTAGGTCCTGACCACTCCATCTTGGAGTGTGTTGCCTGTGGGATGATGTCGAAGAGGGGTCGGCAGAACCGAGCTGCTAAGCTTAGCACCCTTTTTCCCTCTGATGCAGCATCCGTGGCATCGACGTCTTCCAGGGCTTCGTCTTCCTCCCATGGATCTTGGGTAACCAAACATAAATCTGGCCCATCCTCAAAGGGTAGATCTCCTTCCAAGCATCAAGATGCCTCTGGCGTTGCCCTTGAGAGACTTGTACTGGCAAAATTGCCCTGGCGGGAGGCTTTGGCTTCCAAAGCACTATCGGGGCTCCAGGATGTTCTCAAGGCCTCAACCTCGGCAGAACTACTAGTGCCATGCTTGGGGGGTACTGGCCGCTTCGTCTGGAACTGATACCCAGGCATCGGCAGCATCAATTGACCAGAGATTCCTGGCTATTGAGCGCAGTCTGGCGGCTCCTTGCAGCATCAGTGCCTTCGGGACTGCTTCAGACAGTTCGACCTGTATCGACACCGGTTCCGGCACCGATTATCTGTACCGGTACCAACAGCATCGACCGGTGAGTATGCTACCAACACTGAGTCATGCTATTTCCTCCGGTATCGACAGGCTGGTACCGGACCCCTCCGGTACCGACTTCGATCGGTACCGGTATTGTGCTTTACGAGAGCACCCAGAGAGAAGATATTTTGAATCCTCTGACTCTGAGGACTCTGACAGCTCTGTTGATGCCGGAGTACTTCTCTCTGAGGAGCCTCCTTCTCCTAAGCGTAGGATGTCTCCTCCAGAGGATATATCCTTTCAGGATTTCATCAGGGAGGTGGCTAGGGGTCTTTCCATCACAGTGGCTCCTGAAACAGAGCCCAGAGCAAAGGAGTTGGAGATTTTACAATATCCTAAAGCTCCCAAGGAAGCAGCTACTTTGCCTATTCATGAGATCTTGCATGATCTCATGTTAAGAATGTGGGAAACACCTCTTACCACCTCTCCTCATTCCCGTAGGCTGGATACCATGTATTGAGTACCTCCTTGTCCTGGATTTCAGAAAACTAAGTTGCCACACCACTCCATAGTGGTGGAGTCAGCTATGAGAAGGATCAAGAGTGCAAAGAGACATGCATCTAATCCTCCAGGATGTGAATGTAGGACTCTTGATGCCTTTGGGTGTCAAACATTCCAGGCCTCTATGCTTTCTGCCAGGATTAGTTCCTACATCTTATACATGGGAATGTTCCTTAAAGAGGTTACAGGAGATCTAGAGCTTATGAGCCCTCTCCTTCCTGATAAGAGGCAGGATTATCTTACACTTGTCAAACATGCCCAGGATGTTTCCAAGTTTGTTAATCGTGCAGCCTTTGACTGCTTTGAGTGCATAAGCAGAACCTCTGCCTTTGCCATAGGTGCTCGTAGGATTGCCTGGCTCCAGGCATCTGACTTAGAACTCTGGGTACAGGACAAACTGGGGAATATCCCTTGTACAGGTGAAAATCTCTTTGGCAAAAATTGGCAAGAGAAAGCTAATGAGCTGGATGCTGATAACACCACTTTGGATAGAATATCCAAGGCTACAGCTGATCCTGCAAGGAGAAAAACCTACAAGAAACCCTTCTTTAAAAAGAAGAGGTTTTATCCCTCCTATACCCAGCAGGTGCATTCTGCAGGTCAGTCTGCCCGAAAGGCACAGTAGCCCCCAAAGCAAAGGAAATCAAAGACCGCTAAGTCTCAACCGGCCCAGCAGACTCGGCCTCCACAGGGGCTTTGACTCCCATCTAGAGAACTTGGCCTTCTTGGCCCTGAACGGGTCAGAGCCTTCCACCATCCGAGGAAGGTTGTGTCATTTTGCCCCCAGATAGGGGCAGATAACAGCAGAAGAATGGACTCTTTCCATTGTAAGAGAGGGGTACAAGCTTCATTTCTTCAACATGCCCCCTCCTACAGTGGTAAGACAGTTGAATTCTCAGGCTTCTCTCAACACTCAGTTGAGTCAAGAAGTCAGTTTACTTTTGCCCAGGGGGCAATAGAAGACGTACCCATTTCCGTACAGGGTTTTACTCTCCTTATTTCCTTATTTTAAAGAAAACAGGGAAACACAGACCCATTTTAGACCTCAGAGAACTGAACAAATTCCTGTTCAAAGAGAAATTCAAGATGATTTCACTGGGAACTCTGCTGCCATACCTTCAGAGTCAGGATTGGCTTTGTTCTCTAGGTCTCGAGGATGCGTACACTCATGTTCTCATCCATCCAACTCACCGAAGGTTCCTTCGTTTTCTTTTTCAAGGAAAGCACTACCAATACAGGGTGCTTCCTTTTGGCCTGGCCTCAGCACCAAGGGTGTTTACGAAATGCATGGCTGTAGTGGCAGCATTTCTTCGCAATCTAGGAATATTCATCTTCCCCTACTTAGACGACTGGCTCATTTGAGCCCCATCAGAGTCAGAGGCCAGAATTTCCCTATCTTGCACAATGCGTATCCTTCAGTATTTGGGCCTGGTCATAAACATCCCAAAATCCAGCCTAACTCCCATTCAGTCTCTGGAGTTTATAGGAGCTTTGCTGGACACTAGAAAAGTAAGGGCCTATCTTCCACAGGCCCGCTGCCTTCGCATTGTGCAGTTAGCCTCCCAGGCAGTGTTAAAGACTCATCTCACTGCTCGGGAAATGTTACAGCTACTAGGCCACATGGCATCTACTGTGCACATGGTTCCCTATGCTCGTCTCCATATGAGAGCAGCCCAGTGGACTCTATCCACTCAGGCAGCCTGATGCCCAAGTCCACTATCAGACAAAATAGCAAACACAAGTCGCCTTATTCTGTCTCTACAATGGTGGCAGTCAACCCAAAACCTGTTAGTGGGGTCCCCTTTCCAGCAACACCTACCCCAGGTCACCCTAACAGACGCCCCACAAGTGGGTTGGGGAGATCATCTGCAAGATCTCTCTACCCAAGGCACCTGGACTCCACAGGAGACCCACTTACATATCAATCTCCTAGAACTCAGAGCAATCTTCCTTGCTCTTCGAGTGTTCCATACCCAGCTCAGCTACAAGACAGTCCTAGTTCAGACGGACAATCAAGTAGCTATGTTCTATCTGAACAAGCAGGGAGGAGCAGGCTCTGTCGCTTTACAACGAAGCTTTGCGACTATGGGCCCTCGCCAGAGAGCATCAAATTCATCTCCTGGCGTTGTATCTGCCAGGCATTCAAAACTCTTGGGCAGACAGACTCGGTCGAGTTCTGCTTCCACACGCATGGTCTCTCCATGTAGACCAGGTAGCAAAACGTTTTCAAATTTGGGCAACTCAGGACATAGACCTCTTTGCAAGTCTGTTTGAATGCCAAACTTCCCCGGTTCTGTTCCAGAATTCCGGCTCAGGGTTCTCAGGCCAGGGATGCTTTCCTCCTCCATTGGGGTCAGGACTTCTATATGCCTTTCCACCCATTCCCCTAATTCCCAAGACCCTTTTCAAGCTTCAGAGAGACAAAGGCCACATGATTCTCATAGCTCCACATTGGCCACGGCAGGTGTGGTACCCTCTGCTCCTGCATCTCTCTCAAGCTCCATCTCTGGAGTTAGGATCTGCTCCAGATCTCCATCTCAGGAGGACGGGATGTTGTGGCATCCCAATCCCCACTGTCTGCATCTCAGGGCCTGGTTGCTGAGAGCCTCGACTTTCATGGTCTTAACCTTTCTCAACAAGTAAGGGAGGTCCTTTGTGCTTCAAGGAAACCTTCCACAAGATGCTCTTATGCTTTCAAGTGGAAAATGTTTTCCATATGGTGTTCGCAAAAGGGTCTTCACCCTTCTGCGATACTCCAGTAATGATTCCAGAGGTATCTCCTTCATTTATCTAATGCAGGACTTAAGACTAACTCAGAGTCCATTTAAGTGCTATTTCAGCTTCTTTGAAGCCTTTAAATGGACAACCTATTTCCTCTCATCCTCTCATAGCGAGATTTATGAGGGGCCGCCTTCTGACTAAGCCTCCCATTAGGCCACCTCCAGTGGTGTGGGACCTGAATCTGGTTCTTGGGCAGCTCATGAAGCCGCCTTTTGAACCTTTTAGCTACTACCTCTTTGAAATTCCTTTCCTAGAAAGTTATCTTTCTCATTGCAATCACATCAGCACGTCGCATCAGTGAATTGCAAGCATTAGTTGCTGATCCTCCTTACACGAGGTTCCATCATAAGGTAGTCCTTAGGACTCATCCACACTTTATGCCAAAGGTGGTCTCACCTTTTCATTTAAACCAGGCGGTTTACCTGCCTGTATTTTTACCAAGGCCTCATGCTTCAAATGCAGAAAGGAATCTTCATACTTTGGACTGTAAAAGAGCACTTGCCTTTTACTTACAAAGGACACAGCAACATAGAAAGTCCTCCCAACTCTTTGCTTTCGATCCTTCTCATTTGGGGCTTCCAGTCTCCAAGAGAACATTGTCCAACTGGATTGCACAGTGTATTTCTTTTGCCTATCAGAGTAAGAACCTTTTTATGGAAGGCCATGTCACAGCTCACAATGTGAGAACCATGGCAGCCTCAATGGCTCATCTACACTCTGTGTCTATTGACGACATCTGTCGAGCAGCTACTTGGGCCTCGGTTCATATCTTCACAGCCCATTACTGCTTAGACAAGGACTCCCGCCGGGATGCCTTGTTTGGTCAGGCTGTTCTACAGCACCTGTTCCATATTTAATCAACTCCTACCCACCTTTCCCAGTAGGATGCCAGAGATCCATGGGGGGAAATGGAGCCATTTCACAGGGGCACACAACTTCTGGAGTCTCTCCCTGGCATCTGTAGCTAGGGAGTTCCCATATGTGAAGACTACATTCCTGCTTGTTCCTGGAGATAGCATAATTACTCACCTGTAACAGGTGATCTCCGGGAACAGCAGGAATTTAGTCTTCACAACCCACCCACCTCTCCTAGGAGTTGTATCTCTCTCTTTTCTTTTCTTTCCCTCTCTCTCTCTCAGCTTTAAAACTCAACTGGAGAGAGGCAGTTGGGAAAGGCGGGAAGGCAGCACACAGGCGCTGTGGGATGCTCCCAAAAGCTTTCTAATTGGACACTGGGGCGCGTTCCCGTGCAGGCTCCATCAGTACCGACGATACCCATATGTGAAGACTAAATTCCTGCTGTTCCTGGAGATCACCTGTTACAGGTGAGTAACTATGCTTTACCTGCATATGCCTTGTAGTGCTATAGAAATAAGTAGCAGTAGATTTAACAGTGCCATTGTGCATGCTGAGACAGCACTTGGGCTTTTCCCACTATAGACTGGGGAAACATTTTCCCAATGTGCTTTTGTAATGTCTATGAATTTGGACTAATTGGAAATACAGGCGTCTACATGTATTAAATTATAAATGTCTCATTTAGTTTCTCAACAAGGATAATATCTTTTCTGAGACTTCTGTGATGTCTGTGACTTTCCATAAGGTAATGATGTAAAATTTGGAGTAATGTGGTAGCAGGGGATGCTAGGGGATGGTGTGGATAATATTTTTTTCCAGTACCTTGGCTGCTGTCTTACCATCCTCATCTTTCATATGCAGAGGATGATGGGATTTCATATTTAGTTAATGGAATGTATGTGACTAAGTGCATTTTGGATTTTCCTACAGACTCTGTAGTCTTTATTAAATAGCAATAAGGCAGTAAATAAGTTGCTAATGACAGGATAATCCAATGAAAACATTTTCTCACTATCAGCATGTTTGCTGACATTCTACTTATATACACCTCCAACCCTTCACTCAAATCACAAAACTCTATCCTATCCACCTATCGAGTGAAACCTAAGTAACTGAAAACTTTTTTAGACTTTTTTTTCTTTGTTTTTTTTGTCAGAAGTTTTTGCCGTGAGAGATTACTCCCTCTTGGAGCTTAACTTCCCTTTTAATCACTTATGTGGTAACCTAACCACTGTATAAAATACTGTGAAGTAATCGCATTCAACACTTGATGCTACATCACAATCATATCTCCAATTAAAATTCACATTGCAGATCTCAACGAACACAGCACTGCGTTTAAAGCCGCACATTCACTTTCGGCTCTGTTTCAACGCTTGTAATTTGCTAACTTTTTTACTCATCTGATTCTGATGTCCAGCCAAAGAGGTTTATATTTACACGTCTTCGTTATAAGCTTCTCATTTCCTCTCAGCTCTTTAACGAGGCGGCAGCATAATTCGTCCCTCTCTGAAACCGGACTTCCCTTTTCTCATGCAGTCACACACTTACTGATCAAATGCTAAAGGATAACGGAAAGTATTTAAACCATGAATAGCCCTCCTCTCCTGTGACATCATATCAAACTCATCCAATCAAGTTCCAAATTCAGCCCCTTTGGTTCTAAAGAGCCAATTCGAAAAATCCAGCTTTGTTCTAGCCACTGAAGGCGCTGCTCTCTATCTCCTCCTCTTGAATTCGCTGGAGCATGATCTATTATTCGCCATTGGAAATCAGAAAATGAATGATTAAAGTCTATACAATGTTGAACCAAAGGGGCTAAATTTACTCTGTTCCTTATTAGCGAAGCATGCTCTTGTAGACGAGTTTTTACTTTTCGTATTGTCCGTCCAACATACAACTTCATGCACGGGCATACTAGTATATAAACTGCATAAGTCGTAGAGCATGTAGTAAACCATTTAGATGTCTGTTTCAACCTCGAATTGGGAACCTGCCATTCTAATCCTTCAATTGTTTGTTGGCACAAATCACAAGATAAACCCTTCGAGCAAGCAAAATGTCCAATCGGAGAATCTTCTGATATTTGTAATGATCTCTTCTGTGTAGTAGTAATCAAATTTCCAATATTTGGACCTCTTGTATAAGCTACTCGTAAAGGCTTCTGAAAACATTTTTTTGAGACCATGTGCGCAACAAGTAACCACCTATATATGAGACACGTCCCATTTTCTGGAAAAATTGGATTCTGTTGTACAACCTATTGAAAATACCTTTTTGGTATCATTAGATGTGGTAGCTTTATATACTAACATAGCTCAACAAGAAGCTTTACAAGTTGTTAAAGAATTGGAGGTTCCATTATCTTCTCGTCTACCCAAAGAATTCTTTCTTCAGATGCTGTCATTAGTTTTGACAAAAAATTTCTTCTGTTTTGAGGGAGATTTTTACTACCAGACTCAAGGTATTGCAATGGGAGCTACTGTAGCTCCATCAATTGCCACAATCTATCTAGCAGATTTTGAGGAGACCACAATATTCCCTTCTGACTGGTACTCTAAGATAGGTCTGTGGGGTAGATATCTAGATGATATCTTTTTTCTTTGGAATGATACAGAAGATGAGTTTAATGCTTTTATAGTTTGGCTGAATGCTCAGAAGACCAATTTGTCTTTTACCTTACATTTTCATTCACAAGAATTGGAGTTTCTAGATGTTAACATTTTCAAACAGGGTTCCTGTCTGGGTTCTACACTCTACAGAAAATCTGTTCAAAGAAACACCTTGTTGGATTATTCGAGTTTTCATCCCCCAGCTCTGAAGCGTGGTCTACCCTATGGACAGTTTTTACGTCTGCGCCGTATTTGTAGTTCCACCCGGGAATTTGAACATCATGCTCAGGATTTGAAATCCAGGCTACTATGTAGAGGTTACCCTCTTTATATAGTGAAACAAGCCCTTACTAGAGCATGGTATACACATAGAGAATGGCTAAGTGCTCCAGTTGTTGAACAGGTTGAATCAGATTTCATAACAGGTATTTTCCCTTATATGTCCAATATCTGGAAAATTAGATCTATTTTAAGAAAACACTGGCACATTTTAGCCCTTCACCCTTGTTTTCAGAAGCCTTTACGAGTAGCTTATACAAGAGGTCCAAATATTGGAAATTTGATTACTACTACACAGAAGAGATCATTACAAATATCAGAAGATTCTCCGATTGGACATTTTGCTTGCTCGAAGGGTTTATCTTGTGATTTGTGCCAACAAACAATTGAAGGATTAGAATGGCAGGTTCCCAATTCGAGGTTGAAACAGACATCTAAATGGTTTACTACATGCTCTACGACTTATGCAGTTTATATACTAGTATGCCCGTGCATGAAGTTGTATGTTGGACGGACAATACGAAAAGTAAAAACTCGTCTACAAGAGCATGCTTCGCTAATAAGGAACAGAGTAAATTTAGCCCCTTTGGTTCAACATTGTATAGACTTTAATCATTCATTTTCTGATTTCCAATGGCGAATAATAGATCATGCTCCAGCGAATTCAAGAGGAGGAGATAGAGAGCAGCGCCTTCAGTGGCTAGAACAAAGCTGGATTTTTCGAATTGGCTCTTTAGAACCAAAGGGGCTGAATTTGGAACTTGATTGGATGAGTTTGATATGATGTCACAGGAGAGGAGGGCTATTCATGGTTTAAATACTTTCCGTTATCCTTTAGCGTTTGATCAGTAAGTGTGTGACTGCATGAGAAAAGGGAAGTCCGGTTTCAGAGAGGGACGAATTATGCTGCCGCCTCGTTAAAGAGCTGAGAGGAAATGAGAAGCTTATAACGAAGACGTGTAAATATAAACCTCTTTGGCTGGACATCAGAATCAGATGAGTAAAAAAGTTAGCAAATTACAAGCGTTGAAACAGAGCCGAAAGTGAATGTGCGGCTTTAAACGCAGTGCTGTGTTCGTTGAGATCTGCAATGTGAATTTTAATTGGAGATATGATTGTGATGTAGCATCAAGTGTTGAATGCGATTACTTCACAGTATTTTATACAGTGGTTAGGTTACCACATAAGTGATTAAAAGGGAAGTTAAGCTCCAAGAGGGAGTAATCTCTCACGGCAAAAACGTCCGACAAAAAAAGTAAAACAAAGAAAAAAAAGTCTAAAAAAGTTCATTCGATAGGTGGATAGGATAGACATTCTACTTATAGCAATATCTCAACAAATGTGAAAAGGGGTGTGTTTTTTTTTTTGTTTGTTTTTGCAGCTGATACTTTATCGGCAGCGTTACATTTATTTCCTACCATGTTGCATCCTTTTTACAGAACACACTGAGGATATGCTGAAGCAGAGAGCTGCTGAACACAAAACCATTGTGCACAAAAGATTCTGCAGGAATGGAAGTTATGCCGCCTTAGAAGCTCTGCTCTTTTGAGTTTTTCCAAAGTGTGTGTGTGAGAGAGAGAGAGCCAGTTAATTTTTATGCAGTGTAGGTAATTTTTGAAAGATGGGTTTCTGGGTGGAGGATGCTGCAGGTTTTGAGTGGGTCTGGCTGCCCCATATCTAAAAAGGATACAAGTGGAGAGAATATAGTTCAAGAAATTCTTTCAGAACCCCCCCCCCCCCTCTGTCTGTGTGTGTGTGTGCGCACACGCGCGCAGGGCCATACCAAGGGCTGTGCGAGCAGTGCTGTTGCACAGGGTGTAGGGGCGCTAGATTCACCAGTTGCACAAGGTGCATTGCTAGCTTTACATAGTCCTCTGTGTGTGTATATGTATTTATATTGGAGGTGTTTGCTTTGTGTGATTGGTAGAGGAGATAAGGGGAGGGCTGTTTTGACAGGCGCAATACTGTAATTGCTGTGTTACTGTGAATTGGTGTTTGTATGCTACAGCTTTCGCAACATCTTTTCCTATAGAAATGTATTGAGTCATATTTTTTGGGGGTGGGGCTTTATTTTTCTTCCATTTCCTGTTATGCGCAGAAACATAAATGGTACAGTGCAGGAACATCCCCCAGCTTGAGGCGATCTCCCTTCCTGTGATTAGAGCAGCGTTCCAGTGCTCCTTCCCATTAGGGCTAGCCCATTGCCATCCTGGGCAGAAATCCCAGCCTCACCGCCCTCCCCCTTCCCCTCCCAGCTGATCTCATGGCCTCCCCTCCCAGCTGCTGCAGATTCCGTCTCGAGAGGGGGAGGCAGGCAGTATTTCCAAAAGCAGCAGCCTGCCCTACTCCCCCCAACAGAATCGGTAGCAGTTGGGCGGCTGCACTGCACCCCCTCATGTGGGCCACTGTTGCTGGCATTTGCTGCGCTACCTCCAAAGTGTGGGCCTGGTAGGGGGGCACCCCCTTCCAGCCGGCACACAAGGCTGGCCGCACCTACTGCCCCACACTTGGTACGACACTGATGCTAGCCTACTTCTGGCTTAAGTTAATTTAAAAATCAGTAGAATCCTGAAAAAGCAGACAGTTCTCAATACAGGGCACAACTGACAGCACTCCTCTAAACCTTGGTCTTAGGTATGCTCCTGGCATGGCAGGGCCTTAATCTAGCTGTGCTCATTACAACAGATATTGTGAATATAAATAGCAACCAGTTAGAAGGCAGTACAATTCAATCAGTAGTTTTCACAGTAAAAAATAACCAGCATTTAAATTATTCATGTATATATTTAAATATAGTACATTTTTCTTTGATCACAGCTAGGGAGTATAATTCTAGTGTGTCTCTATCTATGGAGGGTGGTGGGACATTTCCAGGAGACATAATTTTGGGAAGGTGGGGACAGATGTACAGTAGGTATGTAGTGTTTAGCGGTGGAGGGAGATTTTAGGATATGGAGGCAGTTTGAGCATGGGACAGTAGAAGGGGGATATTTTATGTATATGCATTTATAAATTGCCTGGATTTCAACATGTCGCCAAAGGGTGGAGCAGTTTTCTGGGTGATGGGGTGGTTGTGGAAGAACAAATTTTGAAGGTGGGAGCAGTTTGCAGGGTGATGGGGCAAATGCGGGGGACAGTTGGATAGTTTTAGGGGTTGGGCAGTCTGCATGGTGGTAGGGCAGTTTGGAGTCTTTTAAGCAATAGCTCAGTTGGCAGGGTGGTTGGGACTGTTGCAGGAGGGAGGGTTAGATTTTCGGGGTGGGGCAGTTTTGAGGACATTGAGGTAATTGCAGGAAGTGTGTGTTTGGTGTGGCAGTTGAGAGTATAATTGCGGTGTGGGCAGCTTGCGAGTGATGTGGTATTCAGTAAGTGATTAGGGCAGTTTCGAGAGTGTGGATGTGGGGGGTGGGTTGTGTTTGTGTGGGGTGTGTTTTTTTTTTTTTTTTTTTTTTTTTTTAAATTTTGGGATGGTGGGGCAGTTTAGGTGTCTGGGGTTGGGGGTAGCAAACAGGGAGAGAGTTTTGGAAGGAGCAATTCCCTAACTGCAGTGTGTTACTTTATTGTAACCTTCTATGTTACAGAACTTGGAACTCCTTCTCCCATAGAAATGCATTGAGACATATTTTTTGATGGGGGGGAGGTGAATTATTTCAATGGGAGCCTTTGAGCTGATTTGGCCCACTTTCATACTTGTGTTTCTCAAACTAGTTTTTCCCACATGCCAAGTTTAATCTTTCTATTAATTTTTCAGATAATTATTTTGTCCTCAGACTGATGGACGGACAGTCCCAACTCCTCCTTCCTCTTTTTTTTTTTTTTTAGTTCAATGTCAAATATACATTTTTTTGTAGGATTGTTCTGGGAGGGATGGTGTTGAGATGATTACAATTACATTAAATCAAAATCTTGAGGGGGGAGGCCCAATAAGGGTCAATCTAATTGCAAGAAGGCGCAAGACTAATGTTTGCCTAGGGTGCCTAATATCCTTGCGCACTCCCTGGTGGGGTTGGAATAGTTAAACACAAACAAAACCGCATAATTCCTTGACACTAATCTCATGCTGGAGGCCACAAACATAGGGACTCAAAAGAGGTTTAGATCCTCTCTAGAAGAAGTCTGTAAAATTATGCTAGTAAAATAAACTTGGGGGAAGCCTGTTTATCCCTGGAAATGAGCTGTAAGAAATGGGATCTGCTGGGTACTTGTGACCAGCACTGGCCATTGTTGGAGATGTGTGCTAGGCTTGATGGACCCTGGTCTGACTCAGCATGGTGGTTCTTGAATGTCGTTCCTGGCAGCATTAAACCTAGTGATAATTCCTGATGAGGAATTCTCGCCGGCAGTTTGTTCCACAGCATGCCCTCACCTTTAAAATATATTTTCATACTGTACAATACAAAAGATGTACACCGCTTTGACCCAGTGAAAAGTGGTATACAAGAAAAGATAGATAAATAAAACAAAATGGAAAATAGGATGTTTTGATGTCCTTTTTATAATACTGTTATGGTTTCTGTGTTGGTGCTTTTTATTTAATTTTTATTTCTCATGGCCTTCCTTCGCTGCTGCTGCCGCCTCCCCACCAAATGATTTTCTTTAAACTCTGCTCCAGTCTATAACCAGAAGCATTTATGCCTTCCACAGCTATTATGTATGGGCTCTTCATATTGCTGTAGGTATGTGTGCTACTGAGCCCGCTTTCTGTTCAGAAAGCTGCAAAGAATTATTAAAGTGCTACTTCATGTTAGTACACCAGCACCTACTGTTTACTGCAGGTCCCATTTTTTTTAAATTTGTATTTTTATTTGTTTTATTGAAAAAAATAAGTCCCTCTTGTGACAAATTAACCACTAGTAATCCCTTAGGAAGACGAGCGTGTTTGGGGGATCCTTTTGTTATAAACAATGTGAGGTGACTTTCTTTAATTGCCAAAAAAACAAACCACAAATAGTTATGTACACAATTTTTCCTGGGCCCACCATACAGAGAGTGCCCAATACTTTTTAAACGATTCACCTTTGCCATTGCCGATAGAATGTATCCTGTATAAGCTTGATGCTAAGGTCCATGCAAACTCAAATCAAGAATTGGGGGGTGGGGGCGGGAGGGAATTTCCAGTTTTGCAAGTTCATGCCTTGACTGCTGCAATAAGGGCAAAAAAACGTGTTCAGCCCCAGGCTCCAACTAATCAGGAAGCATGGATAACAAATACTTATGGAGTCTGAGATTGTCATCCCTGTAATATCTCTGAACACATGTCTATGAATGCTAGAATAGTTGGACAATGTCAACAGATAGGAAAGTTCCTGCTTGCCCATAGCCTTTCCAGCACAGCTTTGATGCCTGGGGATAAAGCTTGTGTAAGCACTGCACTAAGGCAATATTCTACAACCATTCTCCTCCAGATTAGCAGAGAGAAGTACGAGTGATTATTTTTGCCTATACTCTCCCAGTGGTGTTCCTCAAACAGGTTCTTGGGAACAAGGATAAAAATAGAATACTTTCTAACCGAGTTAACACCCCTAGAGACTTCAGAAAAACACGCAAAGACACCACAGAAAGAGCACTCTCCCTGGCTGCCCCAACAATCTGGAACTCCCTCCCAGACGAGCTGAGATCGACGACGGACCTCAAAGACTTTTGCAAACAGCTGAAGACAACGCTGTTCATAGAACACTATGGACACGTCACCTGATCTAACTACCAGGAACTACCAACATACCCCCCTCCGACCCACTGATAAGAAAATGTATAATGGCACACGATGTATCTTAACACAATGTATAGAAGAATGTATTATAGCACATGCTGTATCATAGCGCACAATGTACATAGTTCAACCTAATCAAACACACTATAACATCTTACACACAAATCATGATATATCCTTCACTGCATGAAATACATGTTCACTACATTTGATTGTTTTGCTGTGATACCGCCTTGATTGTAGGATAAGGCGGTATAGAAATACTGTTAAATAAATAAATAAAATGCCTATGACCGTGAGCTCGACCTTGTCTGAGATCCTTTTTCTTCTTTCTTAAATATTTTATATAATTATGTTTTTTGGATAACCCTATCGAATCCTTTTTCGACATTTGGAATGAAGCGCACTGTTTTACATATTTCTTCATTCTGGGATTGGTCTGAACTGTCCACAATTAGACATGCAGACCCCCTTCCAGGGAGCTAGATGATAGTATAAATGTGGACCACTATAAATTTAAGCCATCTCATCCTCCTGCCCTATTGAGCTCCCAGCACTTAGCTAGCCTGGTATGACCCCCCCCCCCCTCCCAGACAATCCTGGAGTGAAAGTGACCTCCTACATAGATCCCATTCACACACATCCATCATCAGACACATCAAATTGCTCCTGCTTAGACCCCCAAATACAAATCTAGGATCCCAAACTTCAGCCATCAGCAAAACACGTGATACCCTGTAAGTTCTTCAATTAACATTTTAATATTCAACAAGAGCTCCAAAGCTTGAAAGAATAAAAGAAAAAGTCCTTAGACTTGTTCAAAATTGGATCCAGTGCAAAGGCTTAAAAGTTCAAATGGGGTCTGCAGCATCCTACTTAGATTGATGCTTCGGTTTCTGTGTTGCCAGCGAGGAAAATCTTTATTCAGAGCCTTATTGGGTCATAGCAGTTTAACATCTCCAAAATACAGCTCCTCAGAAGCCTTTGCAGCAGCATCCTTTGTGCGAAGGCGAAAGACAGGTGTAAAAGGATTGCAGCCATCTGTAGCAAATTTTCTTGCTATGTAACTTTGTAGCATCTTTAAAATCAGTGTGCCTACGCATTGTTGCTGCTGACAAATCTTGAAAAATAGCTGTTTGGTGTTCCAGTTCAAGACATTCTGCTCGAGCTTTAGTGGGAGTGCAGTCTTTCTTTGTAACAGAGAAAGCAAGCTATGATATTCCTAGAGAAATTACAGCTCTGAGCCCATTCAGTTGTTACTGGGCTGTTCTTGCCACTCTTGCTCCCCAGGATAGATCTGCAAACTTTCTGATCAACTCTTCATGGTCCATTTATACAGGTAGCTCAGGTAAGCCCCTGAAACAGAGGTTGCATCTCCTACTCCTATTTTCATTTCTTTTAATTTTTATCAGAGAGCTTGGAATTATACAATAGTTCTTCCAGCTGTTTATCACGTTTGGAGTGCATTTGCCCACTTCTCGGGTGTCTCCACGTGCTGACCCAGTTCATGTCAGCATGAAAATTGCCTCTCAGTATTGCTAATTCAGATTGGCCTGCTGCCGTGTCTGCCTTTATTCTCTTTCAGCCACTTGCGCAGTTTGATGAAAGCCGTTATCTCTGCTTTATCCTTAGCTGCCTCTTTAGCTGCATGCTGGTTCATTTCAACTGCTGAATGCGTGTGGGCTGAGGTTACCATATTAGAGTACTTGTGCGTCTGCTGCTGAGTAGGAAAAGTCCTGCAGGTTGACAGTGTTTGTTTTTCCTTGGCTGTCATCACACCTTAGCTCTGTCCCAAGCTGCAGATTGATACTTCCATCTCAACAGGGGTGAATTCTCGGGACTGAGTCTAAGCTTAGCAAGGGGTATTCAGGGCAATCAGCCTAAACAGCCATTTAGTTCTATTGACGTCGCGTCCCCACAGGTCCCATTTTATGAAATAGTGCACTTTAGTAAATATAGCCCCTTGGTTAGACTTTTATTTATTGAATATTTATGTAAACTATGTAGCAAATAACTTGACAGGAGAGCATCCAACAGACAAGATAATTTAGAATGCCCCAATATCTTGGTTCATGGCTCCCATAGTGCAGCAGCTCTGCTGATGTACAGAGTTCAGTATGCCATACCTAGATTCGTGGGTCTGACATCTGTGCAGATAATGCTATTATTGCCATTGTCACAGAAATGTGATCCTCTGCCACCAACACAGTCTCTTTCTGCTGCTTCCCAGTTAAATAGCTACAACAAAAAAAATTGCACTATAGTGATGGAAGATGAGTAACTTCCGACCTGGGGTTCTCAACTAGCTACTAGGCATGAGCTGAAGACCTTTCAGAGTAAAGCCAGTATTTATGATGTGGTTGGATCAAAGCCCTCAAGACATCTGACTGCTGATGTAGCTGTGCATGAAATGAGTCAATAGATGGCCTTACATATTGGCATATGGAACTTATGAAGCATGAACCAAAGGAAGTTGGAAGTGGTCAAGAATTAACTATAACATGGAAAACTTGATCTGTTGGGTATTAGTGAACTGAAATGGACTGGCATTGGGCACTTTTTGCATCTGATTACATGGTATACTATGCCAGAAATGTAATACAAAGAAGAAATGATGTTGCATTTATAATTAAGAAATTTTCAAGAACTGTAATGAAATACAATGCAATCGGTGAATGTTTACTTTCTATTTGTCTACAAGGCATGCCCATTAACACAACTATTTCGATTTACATGGGTAGAACATGCCGACAGATTAAGATTTGTCTAATGGAACATAAATCTTGACTAAATACTCACTGTTACAGCACCGATAAGCAATGTTGAACTATCGTTTAATCATACGTGGAGTTGGCTTCAGTGGTTTATCATTGACAATCTAGATGAGCAGAAAGGTGGTGATATTATGCGAACTATCATGCAACTGGAGCAGAGATGGATTTTCATACTCAAGTCTGTACAGCCAATGGGATTGAATGAATCAATTGAATGGATGACAGCTTTGTAATCCTTTTGGATTAAGTTTGTTTGAATGCATAATTGCTACCTTGCTTTAAAAACCCTTGAGGTCTTTAGGGCATCATTCCTGTGGAGTTGATTTTGAGGAAAAGGATTCAAATCCTGAAGCATCCTGTTACAAGTTAGATGTCTACTCAAGTTTTGCCAGCAATCTGCTGAGCTCTTTGGTGTTGCAACATTGAAGCTAAGTGTGTTCAATTAATTTTAAATGCTTTTAGAAAATTTATAAACATATTGGGAAGCCGATGAAAGAAAACATTGAGGGCTGTTTAATATGAGCTTGGTCAGTGATCTGTTAGTGGGGTTACTCTAAGCTGTGTTTTGCCCCGCTACTGAGGCTTCCTTAACACCAATAGAGTGCTCGTGCAGCACCTAAAACCATGTAAGTGTGGTTTAGAAAAATTAATGAGGCTTTGAAACTAAATCTCATTGTATGGGTCCCAGAATGGTTGGTTGGTTGGTTGAGGAAATCTGGAAGATGACATGGCCAACTGAATGGAAAAGATCTGCTTTTTTTTTTTTATATATACCAATACTGAAGAGCAGTGATCTGATTCTGGAAATTATCGCACAATTGCTCTGATCCGACATGCCAGGAAAGGGTGAGGAACAAGAAGTCATTGTGGATGTGAGATGGATCCTTGAAAAGATAAAAATACCACAACAATATTAGTGTTCACTACGGCAAGGCTTTTAACTGTGTAAACCATCAAACTCTGGTTCACGTTTAAGAAGCATGGGTCTACCAGAGCGCGTGATAATTCTCTTGCACAACCTTTACATAGATCAAGAAGCAACAGTTCGAATGGAACAAGGAGAAAACAGAATTTGGTTTAAAATCAGCAAAGGCGTACGACAAGGCTGTATACTTTCCCTACCTGTTTAATTTATATGCAGAACAAATCATCAGAGAAGCAGGACTGTATGAAGACAACCGAGGTGTGAAGATTGGAAGACTCATCAACCTTTGCTAATCTGATGATACCACATTACTGGCTGAAAGTAAAGACTATCTGAAACATTTTGCTTCTCAGGTCAAGGAACATAATCTTAAAATGGCCTGCACCTTAATGTGAAATTGATTTTTCTAGTTGTCAGGATCTTTAAGTTCATCGTTGATGGAGAAGAAGTAGAAATAGTGGACAACTTTTTAACCTGCTTGGACCAATTTGATGAAGAAACAACAAGCAGTCAAGAAATCCAATGTATTGCTCTTGGCAGAATGGCTATGAAGGACCTAGACAGATATTTTGACTTGTCCAAGTCATGTGTTTTTTTTTTTCCAATGTCATACAGATGTCAAAGTTGTACAGTGAAAAAGATAGATGGGAAGATCTATTCCCTTGAATTATGGTGCTGATGAAGAATATCGTGTATACCGTGAACTGTCTAAAGAACAAACCAAAGTGTGTGGTGTTGTGTGTGTGTTTTTTTTGTTTTTTTTTTTTCTTTTTTCCTTTAGAAACTCGCATGACAAGACGTACGCTTTCATACTTTGGACACATGTGAAGAGAAATCATTAGAGAGACAACATGCTTGGAAAGTTGAAGGTTAACACAAAAGAGGTAGGCCAGTAATGAGATGGATTGATAAGTGACATCCATAGTTGCTGTTTATATCAACAATGAACTGCCTGACTGAAGACTGAACGCAGTTTAGGACAACTATCCAGAGGGTCGCCATAAGTCGATAAAGATTCAACGGTACTTGAGCAAGAACAGATTTGTGAGGTTATACACTCAATCCTGCAATCACTCCACTCTAGATCCCTGAAATGACATCTCTCTCCATAGTGCTAGAGACGTTTAGTGTGGAAATCGCAGCCTAGCTTTGGCCAAAATATAAGCGCACACAAACAGCAACATACCAAAATCGTTACAATTGAATTAGTCTCTGCTCTGAACTGAGACTGCTAATTTTCTAGATAGACACTGTACTTGAAAAATGAACAAAAAAATCCCCTCAACAGATGAGTTGTCCTAGGAGGGATCTGTGAATGCAGGTGTGTGTGTGTGTGTGTGTGACAAATGCAGAATATCTGAGAAGTAGCTGAAAAGGTGAAGAAAAAGAGGGAGGCCTTCATGAAATACAAGAGATCACAGAGGAAGGCAGGCATCTATATTTGGAAAAACGTAGAGAAGTTAGCAAAGTAGTCAGGAAAGCAAAGAGTCAAAAAGAGGAGGAAATAGCCAATGCAATAAAATGGGGGGATAAGACATTTTTCAGATATGTTAGTGAGAAGAGGAAGGGCAAAAGTGGTATTGTCAAACTCAAGAGTGAAGGGGAGGAATATGTAGAAGCTGATGAGGATAAAGCGGAATTGCTTAACAAATTTCTGTTCTGTGTTCACAGATGAAGAACCAGGAGCAGGACCTCAGAATACACCCACAAACAGGAACAGAAGCGAGGGACATCTTTGAACAATTTTCAGAAGACTGTGTTCGTGAGAAACTAGCTCAACTTAAAGTAGACAAAACGATGGGATTGGATGGGATTCACCTTAGAATACTGAGGGAACTTGGACGTTCTAGCAGCTCCACTGACTTACCTTTTCAATGCCTCGTTAGTCGGGAGTGGTGCCAAAGGACTGGAGAGAGGCTCATGTGGTGCCTTTACACAAAAGCGGAAGTAAGGATGTGGTTGAAAACTACAGGCCAGTTAGTTTAACTTCTGTGGTGAGTAAGTTATTGGAGACGCTGCTGAAAGCGAAAATAGTGAGGTTTCTGGAGTCCAGCGGATTAGAGGATCCGAGGCAGCATGGATTCACCAGAGGCAGGTCTTGTCAAACAAATCTGATTTCTTTGACTGGGTGACCAGGGAGTTGGACCGAGGGAGAGCCCTAGATTTGATGTATTTAGATTTCAGTAAAGCCTTTGACACTGTTCCTCACAGGTGACTTATAAACAAACTGAGCACCTTAGGGATGGACCCTAAAGTTACTGCTTGGGTTAGAAATTGGTTGGGTGGGAGGTGACAAAAGAGTACAGGTAAATGGAGCTCACTCTGAGGAGAAGGATGTTACCAGTGGTGTGCCTCAGGGATCTGTCCTTGGTCTGTTTTCTTTTTAACATCTTTGTTAGTGATATAGCGGAAGGGCTGTTGGGTAAGGTTTGCCTCTTTGTGGATGATACCAAAATCTGCAATAGAGTAGACACCCAGAAAGGTGTAGATAACATGAGGAGGGATCTAGCTAAGCTTGAAGAATGGTCTAGAATTTGGCAGCTGGGATTTATTGTTAAAAAAATGTAAGGTCGTGCATTTGGGCTGCAACAATCTAAGGGAGCAATATAGTATAGGGGGTGAAGTACTTTTGTCCACTAAAGAAGAGCAGGATCTAGGCGTGGTTGTGTCTGATGATCTTAAAGTAGGTAAACAGGTAGAAAAGGCAACGGCAAAAGCTAGAAGGATGCTTGGGTGCATACGGAGAGGAATGGCTAGCAGAAAAAAAGGAGGTGATAGTGCTTCTGTAGAAGTCTTTGGTGTGACTTCATTTGGAGTATAGTGTGCAATTCTGGAGACCGCACCTTCAAAAGGATATAAACAGGATGGAGTCAGTACAGAGGGTGGCTATTAAAATGGTTAGTGGTCTTCATTATAAAACATTAGAGTACAGACTTAAGGATCTTAATATGTAGAGGAAAGGCGGGCTAGAGGTGATATGATTGAGATGTTTAAATACCTCCGTGGCATAAATGTTCAGGGAGAGAGCCTCTTTCAATTGAAAGCAAGTTCTGCTACAAGGGGACATGGGATGAGGGTGAAGGGAGATAGATTCAGGAGTGATATGCGGAAATATTTCTTTACGGAAAGAGTGGTGTATCCGTGAAATAGTCTCCCAGTGGAGGTGATGGAGATGAGGATAGTAACTGAATTCAAAAAAACAAGGGACAAACATAGAGGATCTCTAAAGGAAAAAAGGGGACTGTTGTAGTTGATATGGAAGGACAAACTAGATAGGCCATGTGGTCTTTTTCTGTCGTCATATTTCTGTGTTTCTATGAGAGAAACCAGTCATAACATTAGAAAGAAATTGCAGATGCCAGAGCAACATATGATCCAAAAATGTTTAAGAAAATTAATGAAACTTTAACTGACATTCAGAAAGTGACTGACTTTCTGAGTGTAATAGGTGTTTGGTCCCCCCCCCCCCAAAAAAAAATCTGGGTTCTCAAAGATACAGCAGCTGTGCTTGTAATGAACACAGCATTTAGCAGAATTTCCTTCGTTTATCCTTTTCTACCTGGGCATCCCTCTAAGAGTCTCAAAGGCATGCTTTAGATATGAATCCTGCAAAGCTCTTATTGGCAGTCTGACTTCAGACTGGTAAGCAAAATTGCTCTTGCCAGGTTGTGATTCTGATTAACATAGATAAGAGCAGATAATGACAAGATGGGCCAGTCTGCTCAGTTTTTTCTGATCTGTACTCCTCTTGCTAAATGATAGTGCATGATAGTGAAAACCGTGACTTGCCAGATGACATCATGCAAGTATGTGTACCGCCGGGGGCAGGATTAAACTTTTTGGTGGGCTATAGGCGGACAAGCACATTGGGAGTCCATCATAATACATCTGTGTGTGTGTGTGTTTTTTTATGCCCACAAATATACGAACTGCAAAACTTTAGTCCCTGCAAGAGTTTAAAAATACCCTGGCACCCTTTTCTTTCCCTGGATCTGAGCAAACTCTCCCCAGCCTCTAAAATTCCAGTTAACCCATTTGGCTGCTTGCTGTGAGTTTGTCTGAGGGAGAGAGCAGGCTGATAAGGGCCTTAAGACATACACTGGGGTGGCTCATTGCACACTGATGATGCTGCCACTTGTCCTATATGGGCCAGTATAGCAGATGTGATTGACCTGTTTCCTATACAGAGCCTGGGCAGGGCTGGATTAAAACACATCTGACAGGGCATCTCTCAAACCTTTGGGCACTAGGCATATGCTTAATCCTGCCCTGGTGTCATTCTTTTAACCTATCTCTTGGGAGACAGCTTTAACAGTGCCTGATGACATTTCAATAGTCTTGAATCTACAATAAAAAGAATAAAATGCAGCGTTTACAGTCCTTGAAAGTATGAAGTGGGTGGCTTTTTGGTTTGCTTCCAGGATGCTTTAAGTGATATTGCACACACTCCTGGTCAGCTGTTTAAAGGATTTTAAAGTTTCAAGTTTGATATAGTGGTCATTAAATCAGATTTTTCCCTGGATGCAGAAGCAATACGTCCTGAGAATTCTTTAATCTTGTAGCTCATGCACCGTCTACTTGTATCTGCCAGATTTCCTGGAGCAGAAAATTGCACAAAGTGTACTGAAGCTAGAGTACTGTATTGCTTCTGCTCAAAGAATAGTGGCATTGTCGTTTTTAATTATGTGAGATTCAAAGTGCTTTTGTGTGTTGCACCAAAAGGGAGATTTGAGGCCTGGCTTTATGCCTTCATAGCTTGTCTTTTAACCTTTGACCCATTTCTCCTTGCCCTTCTGAACATTACCATTGTATTCTGACATTTGTTTTATGAATCCAGCAACAGCTATTGGAGCATAACCTCCCCCCTCTCCCCCAACACACATTCATAGCAGCATTGATGCAAGATTTTTCATGTCTTGCATACACATTAGTAAAAACTAATTTTCCCCAGTACGTGTGGAATTTTTTGCCATAATATTTTAGTGGCAAATAGGAGTTCCATTGTAGTACTGTTAAGGTTATCTGTTGCAGATTTCTGCTTATTTGCAGAAATAGTAATGGGTTAAACCTTCATGAGGTCTAAATATCTCAGAGTTCCCTGAGTCGCAAAAGATGATATTGGTGTGTGTATGTGTAGCATAATATTGCATCTGAGGAGGAAGATGGGGTTCAACTGTGGTGTGGGGGGGATGGAGTGAAAGATAATGGAGTGGCGGAGTGGCCTAGTGGTTGGGGCAGGGTACTTCAGGCCGGAAGGTCAGGGGTTCAAATCCCACTAGAGGACAGCAACCTTGGGCTGGAAGGACTGGGGTTTCTAGTCCCACAGGTGCTCCTTGTGGTCTTGGGCAAGCCACTTAACTATTTTACAGGGAACATGGGCTATGGAGGGTTATCTCCAAGTTATAATGCCCTGTTCAATGTAATTTCAGTTTGTTCAATGTAAACCGCACTGATGCAGAATAGCGCGGTATATAAGAGAATGTAAATAATAAATAAAAATACTGTAAAACAGAGGACAACGTTTTTTTAATACTATGCCACACTTGTAACTGATGGTTGAAAGTAGGTTATAATTATATTCTGATATATGAGTCCACTGTTCAGGCCATGATAGATGCAGATGTTGAAATGGGTCCCACAGAAGCTTTGAGTGAATGGGGTCAGAGTACTTTCCTCTTCACTCATCCGCCCCCTGCCCCCATATTCTCTTACTTTAAGCTGTTGCCTTGAAGTCTAGTCTGACTGCAAGTTACCTTTTGGTAACCCTGCTTTTGGAGTGAATAGCTTGTGACGTGTGGTAGAAAAAGATGGACTACATGGGTGGGGTGGGGTGGGGGGGGGCAAACACCAACAAGACTCAAGGAATGCTTGAAGCCTCTCGGGCATTGCCACCTTCTGTTGATATGAGAGACTGGAGTAAGCTCGGAACCCAAGAGGAAGCTCAAGAGCCCGTTTAGTCAAAGCTGGGGAGGGAGGGAGGAATTCCACCCTCTTCCCCACCTTTATACACAGGAACAGTCATGAAGGAACTATTTCGGGTTAAGTATTTTTTGCTTCTTTAACCCTTTGTTTTCAATCCTTGTCCTAAGAACAAACATATGCATGTGCTTTTTAGTTTGGGTTTTAGATGACTGTCTGTCATGGAGTGCTACCCGGAATGCAAGGGTTCAGATTTGATGTTAGAAAAACTACTCTCCCAATGCAGTGTGGAGTTGATTCAGATTATGATTTACAGAAAAGGGGTGTGTGTTTATTTTTGTCTTAATACTGTATATTTCTAAGTGTAAAACTTTGAAGACTGGAACCTTATAAGAGTGAGCGTATTCAGTGGACCCATGATTAGAAATAAAGCGAATTTCAGACCTGAAAATATGAAGGTTTTAAGCAGTGCCTTCCATGCTAAAGGTCATCAAATCAATTCAGGGAAATAAGTTTTTAAAATTAATGAAGTACATTGTATGAAAGTGTGTTTATGGTATATAGAGGATAGTTGGTGCTCACTAAAAATTCTCAAGTAAAAATTTATTACATTTTAATACAATATTTTTCTTAATTAGAATATTAAGTGAAACTGGTTCATGCCAGCATCTTTAAGTTGGGAAATGAGTGCTAAACATAGAACATGAGACACAGAATTTTCATTATCTTACAGAAAACTTCCTGAAACGTTGCAGTATGCCTTCTGCATCTATAATTGTAACAATCAAGTTTGCTGTCTTGAATTTCCAGTATAGCAGGGCTAGGCAAGATTCTGCTTAGTTTTACACAATAGCTTCTAAGCTGCATCACTGGGTTTCTTTGAGTTGCTAGGAATATCAGTTGTGAGCGGGGCAAGGAGGGAGATTAGGGCGCAGATGTGCTTTCTGTTGTAAATTTAATACAAAATGTTTGTGAGGAGGCACTAAAATGGAACCAGGAACCATGTCATGTATGGGGGGACTTTCTGTAGGGAGGGGAATGTTAGTTTTTTAATATTGACTCTGCAGCTAAACTGAACCTTTATCCAGTAAATAAATGTTTAGCTCTTTTGAATATATATGGAGAGGAGTTAGAAGATCTATCCAAATGCAGTTTGGAACATCTAAGCCAGAACGTCTGGGGAAACAAAATGCAGGCACGTCCAGGTGCAGACATGATTTCTCAAAACTGGATATGCTCGATAGGGATGTTTGCAGGGGCATCTACTAAGATGTCCCCAGAACCATTTTTTGGAACCCAGATGTCTAGGATAGCATAATGATTAGAGTAGGTGGTTAGGAACAGGGCAGCCAGAATTTAAATTCTGCTGCGGCTATAGCTGAAATTGTGCTGAGTATTGGGGATGATAGAGTGCTTTTTTTCTCTACATTCTTTGGATTTTTTCAGCTAAAATGAGCACTTTTCAGATCCTTGTTCGTTGCTGTGTGTGTTTTGGAGCAGGTCTAAAAATAGACGTTGCGCCAGATATCTGACGTTTCTGTGATCAGGCAGTGATGTGCTGTTCCTTGGGCATGCCCTAGCCACGTCTCCATGTTCCTGGGAACACCATGGCCATGCTTCCTCCACACCACTGTTCAAATTTAGACATCCTTGCGCTGGGGATGTCCTCACAGCCAGCTTCTAAAATGGCTCTGAAGATGATCTCTGTGCCCGTTTTGGACGTCCAAAGCACAAATAGGGCTTCTAAAATGACCCCTGTTTTATACATTTTGCATTGGATCGGTTTTGCTCATTACTTTCTCTTGTTCTTATGGAGTTTTCCTTCAGCTCCAGGACTCATTTGTGGTGGTCAACCCACTGATCAGGAGCCACTGGGTAGAATACATTTTTTTGTGCTTGTTCTGTAGGAGCTGGAGTGGGGGAATAATGTGGAGAGGGGAGTAAAGTAGCTTGCCTTTTTTTTACTCTTAATGTTTGGATTAGGCCCTCACCCTGGAGGTGTGTGTTAAAGATGAGGCCAGAATGAGGATTAGTTGGACTGCCATTATCTGTATGAACACCTTAATGGATGGGTTTGGTGAGAGAGATCTGCGTGCCACCAAGATGTCCCAGTGAAATAGCTTCTGTTGTATGGTGCATCTATTCATATGTTTGTGTGTTAATACATCTCATATCTTGTAATCACATACACTGTATATCATTTTTTTTGAGTGGATTTTTTTCCCTCACTGTAGATGCAGAACTGCACAGGAAATATCTAGATTGAATCTTTGTGTTAACTATGTCTCTCAACATCTCTTGGGTTTTGTTTTTTCCATTTTTTGCTGCTAGTATGGCATTTGCACTGGCAGTTTGGGAAAGGAAATGTGATGGAATGTATAATTAAAGAATTGAACATCTTGCCACCTATCCTTTGTTCCAAAATAGTTGGTAAGCATTGTAAAGGGTTTTTCAGTGGGTTGCTAGAAGAGTATCCTGTACAAAAGCATGGTGCCTTGAAAGAGTTTATATGATACTTTAAATAAAATCATTTATATACAACTTCTTTAGTTTCTAACAGGGGAACACAACACCAAAAAATAGACTTGATACACAACAATAAATAACAAAGAAGATAATTACTCGGTCACCCATCATATCCTAGCACACCCACAATTAAACATAATAAAATAGCACAAAATTGAAATACCTCACCAAACCCAGGGGAGTTGCCCTCAGCAAAGAACCCATGCCACACCAGCGCATCATATATTAACACCACTTTCAGCACACCAAAGCTCCTGACAATTGGGAAGGGGCTCAGAATTTAGGGAAGAGACATATTTTTTTTTCCTGAATAAGAGACGATGCCTTTTTTCATACCTAATAGTAACATAGTAAATGACAGCAGATAAAGACCAGCATGGTCTATCTAGTCTGCCCAGCACGATGGCAAGCGTAGGTGCACCTGCTGCTCCATGCAGGCCACCCCTCCCCACATCCCTGTTTTGGGGTGAACCAACTATTCCATGCAGGACACCCCTATTTGTTGAGAAATTAGATGGTTCAGTTTACTTTGATTTTATCCTGTTGCTGTAAAGGGATCCACTGTGTCTGTCCCATGCCATTTTGAATTCAGTCACTGTGTTTGCCCCCACCATGTCCATCGGGAGGGCATTCCAAGCATCCACCAACCTTTCTTTGAAAAAGTATTTCCTGACATCTGGGATCTGTCCTTGGTCCGATTCTTTTTAACATCTTTGTCAGTGATATAGCGGAAGGGCTGTCGGGTAAGGTTTGCTTCTTTGCAGATGATACCAAAATCTGCAATAGAGTAGACACCCAGGAAGGTGTAGATAACATGAGGAGGGATCTAGCTAAGCTTGAAGAATGGTCTAGAATTTGGCAGCTGGGATTTAATGTTAAAAAATGTAAGGTCATGCATTTGGGCTGCAGCAATCCAAGGAAGCAATACAGTATAGGAGGTGAAGTACTTTTGTCCAGAGGAATGGCTAGCAGAAAAAAGGAGGTGGTAATGCCTCTGTATAAGTCTTTGGTGCGACCTCATTTGGAGTATAGTGTGCAATTCTGGAGACCGCACCCTCAAAAGGATGTGAACAGGATGGAGTCGGTGCAGAGGGTGGCTACTAAAGTGATTAGTGGGCTTCATTATAAAGCATATGAGGACAGACTTAAGGATCTTAATATGTGCACCATAGAGGAAAGGCGGGAAAGAGGTGATATGATTGAGATGCTTAAATACCTCCGTGGCATAAATGTTCAGGGAGAGAGCCTCTTTCAATTGAAAGCAAGTTCTGCTACGAGGGGACATGGGATGAGGGTGAAGGAAGATAGATTCAGGAGTGATATGTGGAAATATTTCCTTACGGAAAGAGTAGTGGATCCATGGAATAGTCTCCCAGTGGAGGTGGTAGAGATGAGGACAGTAACTGAATTCAAAAAAGCATGGGACCAACACAGAGGATCTCTAAAGGTAAAAAGTGGACTGTTGTAGTTGTTTGATATGGAAGGACAGACTAGATAGGCCATGTGGTCTTTTTCTGTCGTCATGTTTCTATGTTTCTATGACATTGCCTTTCAATTTACCACCTTGCAGCTGCCTGTTATGCCCTCTAGTTTTACAGCTTCCCCGTCTTTGGAAGAGGTTTGTTTATTATTTCCCTTTAAGTATTTAAAGGTCTGAATCATATCTTCCCTGTCCCTCCTCTCCTTCAAAGTGTACATGTTTAGGTCTTCAAGTCTCTTCTCATAAGGCTTCTGACGCAGGCTCCAAATCATTTTGGTCGCCTTCCTCTGAGCAGTTTCCAGTCTTTTTACATCCTTTGCAAGATACGGTCTCCAAAACTGAACACAGTACTCCAAGTGAGGCCTCATCAGTGACTTGTACAGTGGCATAAGTACCTCTTCCTTTCTGCTGGTGATGCTTCTTTGTATGCAGCCCAACATCCTCCTGGCTTTTGCCACCGCCTTGTCGCACTGTTTTGCCACCTTGAGATCTTCAGAAATAATCACACCAAGATCTTTCTTCTGATCCGTGCACACCAACCTCTCGCCCCCTATCACGTACATTTCCCTTGGATTTCTGCTACCCAAGTGCATGACATTGCACTTCTTTGCATTAAATCTTAATTGCCAAGCATTAGACCATTCTTCCAGCTTTTGTAGATCTTTCCTCATGTTAACCACTCCCTTGGGGGAGTCCACTCTGTTGCAAATTTTCATGTCATCTGCAAAAAGACAGACTTTTCCAGTCCTTCAGCAATATCACTCACAAATACATTGAACAGTGCCGGGCCCAGGACCGACCCCTGGGGCACTCCGCTAATCACCTTCCCTTCATCCGAGTGAGCTCCATTTACCATCACCCTCTGTCGTCTGTCAGTCAACCAATTTCTGATCCAATTTACCATCTTAGGATCCATCCCCAAGCTACTGATAAGCCTCCTATGAGGAACAGTATCAGAGGCTTTGCTGAAATCCAGGTAGATGGCATCCATCGCATGCCCCTAATCTAGCTCCCTGGTCACCCGGTCAAAGAACTCAATCGGATTTGTTTAGCAAGATCATCCTTCGGTAAAACCATGTTGCCTCAGATCTTGCAACCTGCTGGTTTTGAGAAAGTTCACTATTTGCTTTTTCAGGAGCGCCTCCATTACTTTTCCCACCATCGAGGTAAGGCTCACGGGCCTGTAGTTTGACACTTCTTCCCTGTCGCCACTTTTGTGTAGAGGTATGACATCAGCTGTTCTCCAGTCCTGAAGAACCTCTCCTGTTTCCAAGGATCTGTTGAAAACATCCTTTAACGGCCCTGCAAGAACCTCTCTGAGCTCTTTCAGTATCCTGGGATGTATCCTATCCGGTCCCATGGCTTTCTCCACTTTCAGTTTCGCAAGTTGTTCTAACACATCTTCTGTGAATGGTGTGGTATCTACTTCATTCCCATTTTTATATTTGGGAGTCACAGGTGGTGGTTCTCCAGGACTTTCTTTAGTAAAAAACAGAGCCGAAGTATTCGTTTAGCAATTTCGCTTTTTCAATGTCATTTTCCATGAGTCCGTTCGCAGCACTTCTGAGTCCTGCAATTCCAACTCTGATCTTCTTCCTTTCCCGAATATACCTGAAGAAGGTTTTGTCGCCACACTTAACATCTTTAGCCATTTTTTCCTCTGCCTTTGATTTTGCTATCCTTATTTCTCTCTTTGTCTCTGAGTTTGATCCTGTATTCATTTCTGTGTTCCTCTGTTTGCGAGCTTTTGAATTTTGCGAAAGCTGTGTTTTTTGCCTTTATTTGAGCAGCCACTTCTTTGGAAAACCAAATAGGTTTTCTTCTCCTCTTGTTTTTCTTTACTTTTGTTACATATTTATTTGTTGCCCCTTTTTATTGCCACCTTTAGTTTAGCCCATAGCAATTCCACTTCCCTTATCTCCTTCTACCCTGTCAGCTTCTCCTTTAGGTACTTGGCCATTTTATTGAAGTCTGTGTTTTTGAAGTTTAGGACTTTGAGCTTGCTATGATTGGCCTGTACCATGGCTTTTATCTCAAACCACACTATGTAATGATTGCTGCTGCTCACAGGGGCACTCACGCAGACATTCGACACGCTATCACCGTTGGTGAGCACTAAATCCAGTGTTGAGCTTTCCCTGGTTGGTTCCATCACCATTTGTCTAATGCATCTTGGAGAGCATCCACAATTTTTTTTATTTTTTTTGCTTCGCTTCTTTCCGGATTTGCAGAAGGAGTAATCCAATCCACATCAGGTAGATTAGTCACCCAATATAATCGCTTCCCCCTTTGTGGCTATCTTGGCAATATCTATAATCAATTTGTTATCTATCTCTTGAATTTGTGTTGGAGGTCTGTAGACTACAGCAGTATGGATGACAGAGCCATCTCCTCTTTCCAACCCATTCCAGAGCGCTTCTTCTTTTCCCCATGCCCCCTGCATTTCAGTAGCTTTAATATTGCTTTTGACATACAAGGCTACTCCTCCTCCTCTTCCATTTTCTCTGTCTCTTCTGAATAGATTACAGTGAGGTATGGCTATATCCCAATCATGTGATTCATTTAGCCATGTTTCTGTAATGGCCACAATGTCCAAATCCATTTCCACCATTTGGGCTTCCAGGTCCGGAACTTTGTTGGCTAAGCTTTGAGCATTTGTGCTCATTGCTTTCCAGCATTTAACTGGCTTGTGTGTATTTTAGCATTGATCTTGTTCTGGCTACATTTTCCCCCTTGTTTTTGGTGTGTGGTTTAAAAGTGTGGCTGTTTCTGATTTTAATCTGCTTTTGCAGGGGGTGATGTCCAGAGCTTGACCTTCTACATCAGTTACCCCCTTTTTCTAGTTTAAATGCATATCCACATATTGCTTGAATTTTTCACTTAGGATTCTTTTCCCTGCGACAGAGAGATGTAGTCCATCAGCACAGTATATTCTCTTGTTCCATCTGTTACCCCAGTCGCCAATAAATCTGAATCCTCCTTGTTTGCACCAGGTCTGGAGCCATGTTAGGGACACCTCTTTATGCATGGCAGCTAGGTCTTCCCTTAGTAGAGTCAGTTCTTTATGCATGGCAGCTGACCTGAGGCACATAGGACAAGCTCTGAGGTTCCAAATGATTTGTCTTGGAATGAAAGTACTGCAGTTATTGCACTGAATACACGACATGCTGAATAAGCAGTCCTAGAAGGAGAAGAGGAAGACGAGGAAAGGAGGAAGATGTGGGCTCTAACCCACGTCTTTGTCTTGGCGAATGAGGATGAGGAACTGAGGGAGGAACTGGCTGCAATGAAGTGCACCTCTTCTAAGATACAAACTGAACAAAGTCCACCACCACTCCCACAAAAATGAAACACCCCAGGAACAAATGGATCACAGTGGGTTCTGGTAGATTGTGACCTGTGACACAGAGGCATCCTATGCGTATAGGACAGACTGTTCTAAAGCCCGGTAGTGGCAATTGAAAATGCTCTAGCTATATATGCGCTTGCCACACTACTCACATTGAGGTGATAGCTAACAAAAGCACTCTGCCTTGTCAATACCATTGAGTTTATAAATAAAGTAAGTTGGGCCATAACTTTATAGAACCGCTAAAGGTCATGGTAAAAAAAATCACTTTTTGCCCTGGTTACTAGTGAAAACAGAGTGAAAGGGGAGCGATGTGTTCCTTTCTAGGTTTCCCAGTGATATCCTAGTAACTGCATTTTTGGATTAGTTGCAACCTTTGCATTGATAAAGTAGTGCTTTAAGCATTGCAATAGTCTTAACTGTGAAGCTTCTATTAAGTGCAGCACTGCTAAAATAACATTCTATATATGTGGATGGTGGGGATATGTGCTAAGGATGGCATAGAATCAGACAGGGTAAAAGCCTGCAGGATAGGGAATCCATGTGATGAAGTGCTGTAGCAGTTGGGGTACTACTGTCTGGCTGTGATGAGGAAACATTGGAATGCTAACAAATTAGGAAAGCTAACAAACTTTGCAACACAATAATGTAAGATCAATTATCTCTGTATTGATTGGGTAAATCCTAGGACCAATCCCTGATGCATGCCACGGCGCACCTTCCTCTTCTGAATGAGTTCCATTTACCACCACTTATCTGTCAGTCAACCAATTTATGATCCAGTTTACCACCTTTGGACCTATCCTCGGGCTGCTCAGTTTGATAAGCCGCCTATGAGGAACAGTATCAAAGGCTTTGCTGAAAACTTAGGTATATAAACCAACATAGAACAGCAAACATACTGGCTGAATACACAATACCAGGATGGAACTTGGTCCACATGTTACCTTTTTGGAGCTAATAGAAAAAAAGGAGAGAAGGGACGAAGAGTTACCAACTGGGTCGTCAAGCACCCTTCTTATCTAAGCTGTAGTAAAAGGTCTTGAAGCCCTCCTTGAATTTTTTGGTAAGAAGCTTAGGAAAGCCACTTATCTCTGGGTATGAGCAATAAGGAATGGATACACTCCTGCCTGGTACTTGTAGCCTGGATTGGCCACTATTGGTTATGACATTCTGGGCTTGATGGACCTTTGGTCTCACCTAGCTTGCCACATCTTGTGTTCTTATATTGAGCCAACTGTCTCTAACCTGAAATCTCTTGTATCTCTAGCAATAACAGTGGGCTAAAACAACATGTCTACATTCCCCCAAAACTGTTCCATTTTTCTGTTTTGAAACTAGGAGTAACTGCTCCCAAATTCTTGCCTACTGGGACTGACACCTGCACATATTATATAAAGATCCTGTTAAGGTTATAGCTTCAAATTCTATCTCCAAGTGCTTTTGTAAAAATGCTGAAACAGTGGGAACAGGGCTGAGTCCTGTGGAACCCACATGTCAGTGCCTTTAGAGAGGAGGGGACCCCATTCTAGCTGTGTTCTGTGAGAGGAAAGGCTGGATCCATACAATAGTGTGCACTTTCAATCTTAAAGGCCTGTGTCTGTCCGATAGAATGACATGATTCACCAAATCAAAAACATTTGATACTTTCTAACAAACTGGGCCCTCCCTTTTCAAAATGCTGAAAGGATTTCATCTGGTATAAAACCAGGAGTAGTTGGTAGTAGTGGAGAAGTAACTTAATACAGTAGTTGGAAAGGTGAGTTAGAAACGAGGGTATAAATAGCACGTCTGCTGATGCTTTGTGACCTCTGACAAGTCTCTTCACACTTCATTGCCTCAGATATGTCAGATTGTAAGGCAGTTTGGGCAGGAAAATAGCTCATGTACCTGAATATGTCACTCACATTGCGTTCTGATTAGAAAAACCTCCATAAAGCGACCAATACAGAAATGAAATTGGTATAGCGATGACATTGGAGCCTTTGCCAAAGTGGGAAAGTTAATCTGACAACTGCCTTTTAATTACTTTTCACCAGAAAAGTAGGTTGACTATTGAGCCTATAGTGTTAACTTCTTGAAAATGGATTCATTGGTTAATAACTTGCATTTGTGCAGTGTGGGGACAGTTTGGCCTCATGCTGCTTGCATTGAAAGGGTACCCATGAGACCATACTTACACTGAGGGCCATTATTAGATCCCTTCTGCTTGTAACACAGGATTAGAAAAAACCTTGTCTAGATTTTCAGCATTTTGAATGTCTTTCGACCTTTCAACCTTAAATTAGCAATAACCCAAGTGTCATTTGTTTCTCTCTTTTTATAGCTGTCTCTCAGCACTGGGGCGAGAGGAACTTTTTCTGAAGTTTAAGTAAACATGGAGATTGCCATAAAATGTTCTACAGTTGTTTTCCCAAACTTGGGCCATGTTTTAGCTATAAAGACAAATTTTGTAATTCACGAAATGATTGTGATTAATGTATAATGCCATGTTCTACAAAGGTTAAGTAAGACACTTGGTGGAATAGCTGCAGAATTTCTCTTAAGGTGTTTGTGTAGCAATTGGGTAACACTCATGTACAGTTGCTACTTGTGAAAACACTGGACACAAGGGTTGTCTACCACTTTAGGCTGACACACCTCTAGAGCAGGGGTTCTCAACCCAGTTCTCAGGACATACCTAGGCAGTCAGGTTTTCAGGAGAACCACAATGAATATGTATGAGAGATTTGCATACAATGGAGGCAATGCATGTAAATCTCTCTATACATATTCATTGTGGTTCTCCTGAAAACCTGACCCGCTAGGTATGTCCCTAGGACTGGGTTGAGAACCCCTGCTTTAGAGTGTCCAAAGCTATGCTTCTCACAAGGAGGAAAAAATTTTAAGCTATTTTTTTTTTTGCTATGATTTTAGGCCTTAATAACCATCTTGAGAACAGCTACCGGTAGTTACTTGCTGGCAGCCTTCTAAGCCCCTTGAAGAGCTTGAGGACCCAACTTCTTCTGCAGCTTTTCATTAAGTTCCAGGAGGAGCAAAGACAACTAGATGCACAGCACCAGAAAGCAAGCCCCTGATATTCCCCCCCTTCCCCCCCCCCAGGAAGAATGGTACATCCATGGAGAATAATCTGTAGATGTTTTGAAGGCAAAAATGGGACCAGAGGTAGATGTGGGGGATACTTGGCAGAAGGAAAAGGGTATAGCAGTAGATCAATCACCTGCACTACTGCAATAGGAAACTGAGAGGCCTGCAATATGTTCTGTTTCGGTAACTTTTGCCAATAGTGTTTGTGGTAGATAAGGAATTTTGTTTTCACTGTGATATTGACTTGGCTATGCAGAAGAGAGGCCTGGCAGTCTACTTCCTTTCATACTTTGCCAAGAAAACTCAGGGATAGTCACAACATGAGCAGCTATTCACAGGGTCACCAGGAGTCTTCATTGACTCAGTGGCACTTGACAAAACAGTTGCACAGTGTAGGCTTCTCTCCCCCATTCTGTTCTGGCTTCCGTGTAGAGAGAGCCTTAAGGCAGTCAGACTAGACAGACTGGATAGATCTCCTTTTTCAAACTTAACAGTGAATCTAGAAATGACTGGTAAAATGTAATTTGCTTAGTCATAGGTACTAAGGCTATTCTAGGAAAGACTAAGGTGCTAATAGCATTATATATCATTCTGACCTTTTGTTGACTGAACTCTGATTTCAGTGTAACTATTTCATAATTTGGGCAGTTTGTGTATGGTTATCCAATTTTAGGCTGGCTGAGTCTGTCATTGAAAATGTTGACTACTATTATACAGTAATTGGAGCCATTCCAGCCTCTCCTTTGAGCATAATTATACACATTGGAATTTCTTTAATCTACATAGGGTGCTTCATTTTCAGTTTCATAGATTTTCACTGGTAAATTTCTGAGTTCTTAAAGTTGCAAAACCAGTGTAAGCTGATTTTCATCCTAATACGAATAGTGTGTCACGCACAGGAATTGCTTGTGTAGATTGCATGCAGCAGCAAAAAAGAAAAATAGTAAAAGCTCATGAATGCTGCTTCCATGACTGTGTGCACGCACTACCAGAGGAAAAAGGAAATTTGGCAGAAGGAAACTGGCACCAGAGTTGTCATTAAAGATGCACTGGAGAACAGTCTGCTGCTGCTAGATGGAAACCAGAATCATCACTGGTGGTGTTTTGAAGAAGACCAGAGCTGTCATTGCTGAAAAGAGGGCCTCTGTGCCCTGCTGGGAGGGATGAATTAAAAAAAGATGCTGGGGGAGGGAAAATGTTAAGACAGGGTGGGACAAGAAAAGGGAAGATGCTAGGAGAGGGGAAGGAAAAAAATGCTGGAGTTATTACAGTTTTTAGAAACATGAAACATAAGCCATGTGGTCTTTTTCTGCCATCATGTTTCTATTTAGTTTGCCCTTCCATGCCGATTACAATGGTCCCCTTAAAGGACTTGGTTGTCTGAGCACACTGGGCCTTTGCTGTCTTTTCTCTCGTTGCTATGGTGGGTTCCTAGACCTGGCATTTTGTGCTGGTGGGGTTTGAACACTCGACCTTCTGACTTCCGTCCACCACTGTGCACATAGACTGTGCTGCCACTCTATCTTGTCTAACTTCGTCAATTATTTGGAAAATTAGGTGGCCCTTTATATAAAATGTTTGCAAAACCTTGCTCTAGGATTTACACAGAGGCATATGTCTGTTTTTCCCTTTGATTTTGGCCTTTTCTTTTTTTTGTAACAAATTCCTGGAAAAAAAAACTATGATGGAAAAAAGATCTTTGTACAGACTAAAGGATTCTTTGGTTTGATACTGGGAGCCTTTGCATACTCTTTCATGGTTCTCCTATACAGATCGCTAGACCAAGTCCAGTTAATTGACAAATCATAACACTGGTTTGAAGTGTTTGAATTCAAAATATAGAGAGAATCCTAGGGAGGCTATAATTGTGTGTTAGGCTGCAAATAGAGTTCTGGTTTTCAGGATACTTGGACCGCCAATCTGGTTATTAAGTGAAATATATATCTGAATATTCACTGTATATTCTGAAAACCCAGTCTCCCTTTTATGGCTCTCAAGGCCTGGCATTGTGCACACACGGTGTATTGCTTCTCCTTTTTGTCCTCATGGAGATACAGCTGTGGTCCACATTATTGGCGCTCTTGCAGTTCAACCCCTTATTGTCCAATTTCCCCCTAAAAAAAAAAGGCCAGTGAAGTGGTATTGGACTATATATGCCCCACATTTGAGAGACAAAGAATCAAATAGAAGACCAATCAAAAAAAGGAAATAGTTTAAAAACTGGGACATTGCAAGAACATGATTATTGGCACCTTTATAAGCAATTCAAATCAGTTTGAACAGAACCACGACATTCCCATTGTAGTAAAATTAGACACACCTATGATCAATTCAGTACTCGCATGACTTGAAACAATCAGTGAATGATGACTGTAATGTATAAAATGGCCACATTCACTCCCAGTTCCATTTTTCACAATGGTGAAGATAAGAGATCTGCTTGAGACAGAAAAGCCATCACCAAACTTAAAGGGGTACGTTGCCACCTCCAAAGATCTTGGGATTCCTGTGTCTTCACTTTGCAATGTTAAGAGGTTTTCTGTTCATGGAACTGTTGAACCTCCAAGGATGTGGTGAGAAGAGGAAAACTTAGAAGTTTTCAAAGGTTAGTGCAAACTGTTGGCAAAAACACCATGTACGATATTCAAAGAGCTGAAAAACTGACCTCAAGCAATCTGGAGTGGTGGTTTCAACCCATACCATAGGCCGTGCACTAAACTAAGAAGGCCTTCATGGGCGAAGGCCAAGGAGGACCCCACTGCTCAAAGACAGGCAAAAAAAGGCCTGCCTGATCTTTTCCCAAACCCATCTTGAGAAACCACAATCCTTCTGGGAAAATGTTTTTCATCTGTCCACAGAACAAACTTGAGCTCTTTGGCAATGCAGACCAGCAATACATTTACAGACAGAGAAATGAAGCTTATAAGGAAAAAAAAACCCCACCCTTCCTACAGTTAAATATGGTGGAGATTCCATTATGTTGTGGGACTGTTTTGCTGCTTCAGGAACTGGAGGCCTGCAACGTATTAAAGGAATTATGAAATCGGAGGAGTACCAAGGTATTTTGGTGTAAAATGTTATCTAGTGTTAGAAAGCTAGGTCTGGATCGAAGGTCATGGATCCTCCAGCATACATACTCTTGTGCAAAACATACTCTCGTGCAAATTAATTGAAACAAACCAGATTTTTTAATCTTTTCAGCCTATAAATTTGTATATGCATTTAATTTTGATCTTTTTTTTAATCAACTGGGTTAAATCATCACATATGAGATGTTTAATTTGTGGGTTTATGGGTTAAATGATGTAATAGAAGACGTGATATGACGTAGGAATGACTTATTGTGTATGCGACTATATTAGCAGCCAATATTGCATCAGATTTTCTTTTGAGTGTATTCTTAGTTGTTAATCCAACCATTGTGCATGATGGACACGACACCCAGAAAACGCACAAATATAGTCACCCTGCACAAACACACAGGGAAGACCTATAGGGATATAGCAAGTATAGTTTGGTGTCAGTCTCGCAACAGTCAGTCGTGTGATCATATCTAAAAGGAGACAGGGTTCATCTTACCTAAACGGAAGGGAAATTGTGATTATAAGAGGAAACCACACCCAGAGATGACAACTATGTTCTCAGAGAAAGTAGAAAAGACCCTCTAAGATGAGCAACGCATTAAAAAGATGTAGAAGAGAAAGGTATAATGGTCAGTTCTTCCACAATTCGCAGGTGACTTTTGGAAGTTGGTCGAAAAGCATGATGATCTCCTGAAAAAACAACTTTTGACAGGTTATGAAAGAAGTGCTATAAATGGTGACTGAAACATAAAGAGTGGACTAAAGAAGATCGGAGAAAAGTAATATTCAGTGATGGCTACTTTGGCCCTGGACAAAGAAATGACTAACATGTTTGGTGTTCACCTGGAGAAAAGATTTGTGATTCCCATATCAACCAGAATGTGAAACACCCCCAAAAGAAGATGTTCTGGGGGTGTTTCAGTTATTGAGTCGGCAGCTTGCATCCAGTTGAGGGAATGATGCGTTCACAGTACATCAATGTTCTCCAAAGAAGAGTTGTTCCAGAGCTAGAAAAGACATTTCCTGATGGATCTGGCATCTTTCAGCAGGATCTTGCCCCATGCTACACATCAAAATTTCAAAAGAAGCAAATAAAGCTACTGGACTGGCCAGGAAACTCTTGGGATTTAAACCCAATAGAGAATCTGTGGTCCATTTGCAAAATGCGCCTTCGTGTAATGGACTGTACGACAAAGGAGAAGCTTATTCAAGCTCTGATTCAAGTCTGGTACAGGGACCCAAAAATCATTGTAAACTGCTCAAAATTAGTGGACTCCATGCCAAATTGTGTCCAGATGCTGTTAAAAAACAGAGGTCATATTATGTACTGATGGTAGCTATGAAGATTTTCAGTGGAAATTCCACTTGTCATTTGTTTTTCAGTTTCAATTAATATGCAGAAGGGTGTACATCCAAAAGTACAAAAGAATTGTTGAAGGAACAAATAGACTGTTTTAACTGGCCAACAGTGAGTCCTGATCTCATTGCAATAGAGAACCTTTGGAAAGAGCTGAAATCTACCATTGGTAAAAGGAATCCTGGAAATATTCATGAGCTGAAACAAATCGTAGCTGAAAAGTGAGAAACTACCAGCAGGCAGATCTGAGAAAGTTTATAGATGGCTACAAGAAACGTTTGGATGCGGTCATCACTGCCAAGGGATATGCAACCAAATATTAGTGAAGGGTGCCATCATTCCTATCCAGGTCATATTTTGTGTGTTTGTTTTTTTTCTCAGAAATTACGTCTACGTTGCACAGACATCCCTTATTTTGTTGTATACCTTTGAATGTACTATTAAAATATTATGATATACAGTTGGATTATTTCCAATTATTTCTCAAAGATATTGTAAACAAGATACGTAAAATTGAAGGGTGCCAATAATGTTGACCACAACTAACTGTATCGGCAGCTTTGTGAACCAAAAACTTTGATCCAGAGAGTACTTGCACAGATCTATGCATGCATGTTTATTTACCAGGGCTTCTAAAGCTTTGTAAATGCTTTTAAACCATCTGACAACATTTTGAAAAAATTGTTCAGGTTCTGCATCATGTAAAAATGAGTTTCAGTTAGGAAGCAAGATTGAAATCTTGCAATGTAGCACCTGTTGAGCGACCTCGAACACTTGCTTGGGTAAAAGCCCAAAGTACATGGCAGTAATAGATCTGATAGGCTTGCAGAACATGCGTAAGATTGAGTTAATGTTTTACTAGATAAGAACTGATGTAGGTGGAATAGCCATGCTGGATGCAGTTTTGACAAGTGTGACAAATTCAGTTTTGATGTGTTTTGGAGTTGAGACCTCGTGTGGTGTGCACTCTTAATCTTTGTTTCTCAGAGGACATGAAGGATAAGTCCTCGCATGTCTTGTCTCTCTTTGGAGCTGATTGAAGGTATTGCTAAAGCACCCCAACAAAACTAGTCTACATGACTCTCTCATGATTTTCTCAAGTTCTGTTGCTGTCATGCAGTTCAGATTCCTACTAGTGTCTGGGCTTTCAATTGTTTTTAGGTTTTCATGTTTTTCTGGTGTGGGTCTCGGTGGAAAACCTTGGGTGTCCCGATCAGGGTTTTTTTTTTCCCAAAATTGAGGAGTTTGATTTTCCAGTATCCAGTGCAGTAAAGCATATATCCTTAATGGATGCTGTACTACTGCCACTTATATGGTGCTACAAGGTGCATGCAGCGCTGTACTGTACATCTTAGATGTAAGAGAAAGAGACTATCCCTGCTCATTAAAGCTTACAAGCTAATCAAGACAGATATCCAAGAAAATGGGGACTAGGGGAATGGTAAAAGTACATATAGGTGGTGAACATGAGAATAAGGGGATTAAGATCCAAAAGCAGTCCTGAAGAAATGGGTTTTAGCCTGGATTTGAATAGTGCATCATGCTCCATCTCAGACCCTAACTCAGGTAGGTGTTCGTCCAGGCATGTAGAGCAGCAAGGTGGAATGAATGAAGTCTGGATTTGGCAATGACAAAGAAGGGCACAGATAAAAAGGGATTTGCCAGAGGAGTGGAGTTCCCAAGGAGGGGGTATAGGGAGGAATGGTAGTGAAGAGCCCCACAGCATGAATGCACTTATAGGTAGTAGACGTTTGCAGAAATAGAAAGTCAGTAAAGTGAGAAGAGGGGTTATGTGAGCATAGTGGTGCTGGCAGAAGATAAGTTGTACAGCTGTGTTTTGAACATATTGAAGAGATGATTCAGAGGGAAACCAATGAGGAGCAGGTTGCAGTAGTCTAGACAAGGTAACTAGAATGGATAAAGGTCTTTGGGTTCAGCAAGGAAAGGATGCATTTTGCTGCTGATTATAGAGAAATACAACAGGTTTTAGTTAGTTATTTGTTGGATGTATGCAGAGAGAGAGAGGGAGGATTCAAAGATGACCCAAGGTTGTGAGCTGAGGAAAACGGTGAGGAGTGTAGCGTTTATCCACAAATACAGAAAGGAGGAAGTGGGTTTAGGGGGAAAGATAAGGAGCTCAATTTTGGCCATGTTCCATTTAAAATGGTGGCGGAACGTCTAGGCCGCAGTATCTGATAAGCAGGCAGAGATGAGGACTTGGATTCCTGGAGAGATTTCAGGCACAGAAAGGTAGATCTGAGAGTCTTCGGCATAAAGATGGTACTGGAAAACCATGGGAGGAGATAAGTGCACCAATGGACTGAGTGTAGATAGAGAAAAGGAGATGTCCCAAGACAGAATCCTTGCAGCTTCATTTTATGTCCCCCTACTTCTACAACTTCTTTGCCCTTGAAAAGTTTGTTCATTAATACTAAATATTTAAACATTTGAATCGTATCTCCCCTGTCCCTCCTCTCCTCCAGGGTATACATATTTAGGTCATACTGGGGCAGATCAAGAGTCCATCAAGCCTAGTAACCTGTTTCCAACTGTGGCCAATCCAGTTCACAAGTACCTGTTAGGTTCCCAAAACATATACAGATTCCATGCTGCTTGTCCCGGAATAAGCAATGGATTTCCCTGGTCCACCATAATGGTTTATGGACTTTTCCTCTGTAACATCTTTAAACCCAGCTAAACTAACAGTGTTTACTACATCCTCTGGTAATGAATTCCAGAGTTTGATTACATGTTGAGTAAAAAAAATTGTTCTCAGATTGCTTAAACGTGCTAAATTGTAGCTTCGTTGCGTATCCCTTAGCCTTTCTACTTTTTAAAGGAGTAAACTGATCTACCTTTACCCGTCCCACTCCACTCATTATTTTATAGACCTCTATCGTATCTACCCTCAGTCATTTCTTTTTCCAAGTTGGCATCCTAACCTTTTAAGCCTTTCCTCATAGGAATATCCTTCCATCCCCTTTACCATTTTGGTGGCTCTTCTCTGTATCTCTTCCAATTCTGCTGTATCCTTTTTTTTAAAGATATGGTGACTAGAATTGCACACAATATCAAGGTGCAGTCGCACTATGGAGTGATACAGAGGCATTATATCTTTGAGTTTATTCTCCATTCCTTTTCTTATGATTTCTAGCATTCTTGGCTGCAGCTGCACACTGGGCAGAGGGTTTCAACATATCCACTGATGCCCAGATCCTTTTCCTGGTTTGCACTTGTCCACATTAAATTTCATCTACCATTTTGGATGCCCAGTCTCCCAATTTTTCAAGGTCCTCTTGTAATTTTTCACAATTCTCTTGTGTGTTTTTATTTATTTATTTATTTATTTAACTGCATTTATATACCGCTTTTCACCGGGTCAAAGCGGTGTAACATATAACATGGGGGGGATAGTATTTTATAGGGTGGGGCCATCACCAGGGACAACAATTAGTGATTTTGGGCTGTCGGGTAAGGTTTGCCTCTTTGCTGATGATACCAAAATCTGCAATAGAGTAGACACCCAGGAAGGTGTAGATAACATGAGGAGGGATTTATCTAAGCTTGACGAATGGTCTAGAGTTTGGCAGCTGGGATTTAATGTTAAAAAAAATGCAAGATCATGCATTTGGGCTGCAGCAATCCAAGGGAGCAATATAGTATAGGGGGTGAAGTACTTTTGTCCACTAAAGAAGAGCGGGACCTAGGCGTGGTTGTGTCTGATGATCTTAAAGTGGCTAAACGGGTCGAAAAGGCGACAGCAAAAGTTAGAAGGATGCTTGGGTGCATACGGAGAGGAATGGCTAGCAGAAAAAAGGAGGTGATAGTGCCTCTGTATAAGTCTTTGGTGTGACCTCATTTGGAGTATTGTGTGCAATTCTGGAGACCGCACCTTCAAAAGGATATAAACAGGCTGGAGTCAGTACAGAGGGTGGCTACTAAAATGGTTAGTGGTCTTCATTATAAAGCATATGTGGACAGACTTAAGGATCTTAATATGTACACATTAGAGGAAAGGCGGGATAGAAGTGATATGATTGAGACGTTTAAATACCTCCGTGACATAAATGCACAGGGTGAGAGCCTCTTTCGATTGAAAGCAAATACTGCTACGAGGGGACATGGGATGAGGGTGAAAGGGGATAGATTCAGTAGTGATACGTGGAAATATTTCTTTACGGAAAGAGTGGTGGATCCGTGGAATAGTCTCCCAGTGGAGGTGGTAGAGATGAGGACAGTATCTGAATTCAAAAAAGCATGAGACCAACACAGAGGATCTCTAAAGGAAAAAAGGGGACTGTTGATATGGAAGGACAGACTAGATAGGCCATGTGGTCTTTTTCTGTCATCATTTTTCTATTTCTAATAATTTTGAATAATCTTGTCATCTGTGAATTTGATCACCTCACTTGTCCCCATTTCTAGATCATTTATAAAGATGTAAAAAACAACAAAAAAACAGCGGGCCCAGCACAGTTCCCAGGGGTTCTCCACTATTCACCTTTCTCTGAGAAAATTGTCCATTTAGCCCTACTGTTTTCTGTCTGTTAACCAGTTCCCCCTAATCCACAATCGTATGCTGCCTCCTAGGTCATGACTTATTTCCCTAGGAATCTCTCATGAGGGATCTTGTGAAAGGCTTGCTGAAAATCCAGTCTCATAAGTCTTCTGATGCAGGCCCCATATCATTTTGGTCACCTTCCTCTGAACTGTTAAATTGTCTTTATATCCTTTTTGTGAGCTGCGGTCTTCAAAATTGAAGTGAGGCCTTGCCACTGATTTGTATGGGGCATTAATACTACCTCCCTTCTGCTGATGCTTGCAGTGTCTGGATCTTCACTATGAATTTTCTCTATTTCTAATTTGTAGTCACAGTTGTTAGAGGTCTTCAGGACTGAGAGAAGCAGCATGAATTATTTTTTTGCCTCCAATTAGTCTTGTTCATTGTTCTCCATGAGTCTGGGAGCTGCATTGAATGCTGGTGATACATAGGCATTGAAAATGCATCAATCATTCTAGACCAGAGGTTCCCAACTCCAGTCTTGGAGGGCCAAACACCATTTAGGTTTTCAGGCTGTCCCTAATGAATATGCATAAGGTACATTTGAATACAAATGGGGGCAGTGCATGCAAATACATCTCATGCATATTAGGGACAGCCTGAAAACCTGAATGGTGTTTGGCCCTCCAGGACTGGAGTTGGCAACCTCTGTCCTAGACAGTGAGCATCGATGGAAGCCATTCAGATCTGATGCCCTCCAGATCCCATCTGAAGGAGGATTTGTCATCCTAGATGTTGAGGACATGTGATGCCAAACAACAAGCAGAGGCCAAGGTATATCGACATTGCAGCTCATTGGAGTGCAATGTTGAAAGCATTGAGGCACTGAGATTGCTGTGTTCTTGACATACCCTTGCAGTGATGACCTTGCATCCTCTTCTATACTGGAGGGGTCACAACAGTCTCCAAGAGCCCAAGACTAAGCCTCCAGTGCTCCCCAAGTGTCTCAGGAGGATGTGGTCACTCCTACTGTGTTCCCTGTGTTTTTGCCAATATAAGCCTTTGAGGAGCAGCTAATGAATTGGTTTGAGTGGGCTGAGTATTAATTTGCTCGATATGATGCTGTTGCTTTGACATGGCTGATCTTTCAGATTCATGCAGTTGCTTGCAGGAGAGACATTGACACTGAGACTTCAAAGGGCCTCAGGAAACGGTGTGGCAGATGCCAACTCCATTGCATTAGGGGAGGACACTTTTTAGACTCATTAGAGATCCTGTGTCTTGAGGCTCTTACTCGAGGCCTGCTCAGACCCATGAGAGGCAGGCAGAGACTTCAGCGTCTCCTTTATAGAATGTTTGTTTATTTTTGGTCTGACTTTGAAGCACTTCTGAGTTTCTGATTATAAGCCTCTGGCTTACCATCAAATCCATCACCAACAAATAGGAGGAAGTTCCATCTCCTCCTCCTCCCCATCTGAGACGCTCTCCTTGACTGATATATTTATATACAGTACAGGGTGGCACAAAAAAGTGAGAACATCTCATAAATTAAAAGCTTAACTAGTTTACTTATTTACCTTTTTTAGCTATATAACTTCTTTATTTCGACAATTTCCATTCGCCATCTATTTTTTTTTTTTAATTTGTCAATCGTTTACATCTGTCTCTTTGAATTTTTAAATAACTTATATGCTACGAGATGTTCTCAGTTTTTTTTTTGGGCCACCCTGTATGTATATATTTTTTTAACTTTCAGTTTTTATTAAACAGTTTCAAACACCAAAGTGGTATTATCAAAAGAACACACATCTTAAAGTACAAGATATACATCCCCCCCCTCCCAAGCTACTACAGAATGCCCAATTACTCCTTCCCCTCCTACAGTTCACAGCACATCCCCATTCCCTGTATCTCCTTCCTACATCCCTTCCCTCCTGTCTCCATCTCTGTAGCCACTGCCATACGCCAGCCCATTGTCTCTGTACCCCATCTATTCTACCTTGTTTGGCAGTGAGACAGCGAATCGAATATACAGTATATGCGTAAGCCTGTGAAGAAACCCCTCAAGCTGGTAGATGTGGCTGGGCCCAGTAAGCTTTTATCTTACATCATTCTGCCACAGTACAATGCAGAACCATCCCCTAGAATCTTCCAGGCACCAAATCCATACCCTGGTGAAGCAGTAGGACTGCCAGACACCTGGTGTGCATGGTCCCTACCATGTCCTCCACCACTGCTAGCACAGTGTCCAGTAGTGCTGTAACTCCTGGCATTCCCACCACATGAGGTACAGTGTCCCCTTTTCTCCACAATTTGTGCCAAACATCCGCTTTGTACAGGTACTCTGGGATGAGATACCAATGCAGCCGTACCTTGTAGCTATTTTCCACTAGATTAGCAGCCACTGACAAGTTTGCAATCCCTAAAAGTATCTGCTCCCAGTTGTTGTCCCCCCCCCCAAATTCCACCCCCTCCCTGTCCCTTTCCCACTGGATCATATATGCAGGCTTATTGTTCCTTTCTATGCTCCAGCCCCTGATAGAGCTGCATCAGCCAGTTCTTGACTGCCGCTCTGGGGCGCACAGCACCTCAAACCATGTCTTTTCCTGTAATAGGTCCCTCCTCACCACCTAGGACAAAAAGTGATGTTGTACATAACTAGTATTTGTGTGTCTCAAATTGGTACAGGTCATGCAGATCCTCAAAAGGTCATACCCTCCCCCTTTGGAAGAGTTGAGAAAGCTGTGTCAAACCATGTGCGGCCCATTTCTTCCACATCCTTGGATTGGGGCACTCTCCTTCCTGAAAGCAGATGGATATGGTCATAACTAGGGAAACACTTTCTTCTCCCCCCCCCCCACAAGACCTGTTTGGTGATGCCACACACCTAGTGTATGTCTAATATAGGATTCCCCACTGAGGAAGCTCACGTTTCAAATGCACCCACTGCTTAGCTGTCTCCTGTATCTTTGAATATACCCCTTTGTAGATGGGCAGCCTCATAATATTGCTGAAAATCTGGTCATCCTAACCCCCTCACTCCTAGCCCTTTGGAGAACCTTCCTAGCCACCCTGGGGGCTCTGCCAATCCATATGAAGTGTGCAACCTTCCTCTGCACCACACCTCTCAGTACCTTTGCCGGTATCTCCACCAGAAGTGGCTAGAATAGATAAAGAAACCAGGGTAATAACAACATTTAACAGCTGCTATACGCTCAAGCCAGAAAAGAGATCCCTAGTTCCACCTGCACAGTAGGCTGTCCATCTCTCCTGTCACCTGCTTATAGTTTCACTCATATAGATCTTTGTGGTCCTGCCCAATGTTTATCCCCAGATAACGAATTCTATTTGTCGCCCATCTAAAGGGATAGCTATTTTGCAGCCGTTCCCACAGAGCATCTGGGACAGATTCAGAATCTCGGATTTTAGCCCAATTTAACCAGAACCCAGACAGACGCCCAAACTTCCGGAGTAGCCACATAATCAATGGCAGAGATATGTGTGGTCTAGAGACAGCTGCTACTACTGAACGTTTATACAGTGCTACAAGATGTATGCAGCGCTGCACAGACACATGTAAAAGATGGTCCCTGCTCATCAGAGCTTACAGTCTAGTCAGGACAGAAGACACAATAATTGTAGACACTGGATACATCTAGGGTGAGTGGTAAGGAAATGGCAGCAAAGAGGTGAGTTTTCAGCCTGGATTTGAAAAGGGCCAGAAAGGTGCCTGGCATGCAGACTCGGTAGCTTGTTCCAGGCATAAGGAGCAGCAAGGTGAAAGGAGCGAAGTCTGTAAGCAATAGAAGAGAAGGGCCTATATAGAAGCGACTTGCCAGAAGAGTGGAGTTCCCGAGGAGGGGTATGGGGAGAGAAGAGGAAAGATAGTGAGGAGCTGCAAAGTGAATGCACTTATAGGTCAGCAGGAGAAGTCTGAACTAGACGCGGAAATGGATAGGGAGCCAATGAAGTGACTTAAGAGGGGTAATATGAGCAGGACGAGGCTGGTGGAAGATTAGTTGTGCAGCAGAGTAGTAGAGAGTTATCCACAGAGACTGAGAAAGGAGGAAGGGGAGAGGAGGGTTTAGGGGGAAAAATAAGCTCTGTTTTTGCCATGTTCAATTTCAAGTGGTGGTGAGACATCAAAGCAGCAATGTCGGAAAAGCAGGCAGAGATTCAGGCCTGCCAGACAGATTTCAGGTGTAGAGAGGTAGATCTGGGAGCCATCAGCATAAAGATGGTACTGAAAGCCACGGGAAGAAATGAGTGCACTAAGGGACTGGGTATAGAGAGAAAAGGAGTGGACCCAAGGCAGATCCTTGGGGCACTAAGAGAATGGGATAGCAGCAGAGGAGGATCCACCAGAACAAGCACTAAAGGAGTGATGGGAGAAATAAGACGAGAACCAGGATAGCACAGAGCCTTTAAAACCAAGTGAGGACAAGGTATCAAGGAGAAGGTTGTGGTCAACAATGTCAAAAGCAGCAGAAATGTTAAGAAGGATGAGGATTGAGTAAAGTCCTAGATTTTGCCAGGACCAAGTCACTGGAGACTTTGGCAAGAGACGTTTCAGTAGAATGTAAAGGACAAAAGCTGGATTGTAAAGAATTCAGGAGAGCTTGAGAAGAGAGAGAGTCAAGGCAATGGTGGTGAACCACATGTTCAAGTAGTTTGGAAACGAAAGGGGGGAGGGAGATGGGTTGCTAGGTGGAGTCTAGTGAGGGTTTCTTGAGGAGAGGTGCAACCACAGCATGATTGAAGGCTGCAGGGACAGTTGTAGGTGAGAGCGATAGGCTCAGAATATGAGAGATGGAAGGGTCAACAGTGGAGGAGGTGGTGCTTAGACTGATGGGAATAGGATCAGAGGAGCAGATAGTGAGTTTGGAGAAGGAAAAAGTGTGGTTTCCTACTTGGAGATCATGGAAAAGGAAGAAAAGGTAGCCGAGATAGGGGGGGAAAGTTGGGAGTGAAGAGGCGGAGGAGAAGTAGCTGACCTCATGGGGAATTGGAGTGTTATCTTGTGGATTTTGTCATGGAAATAGCCAGAGTTTGGGCAGAAAGGGAAGGAGGGGTCGGAGGCGGAGGTACCTTGAAGAGAAAGTTGAGATTTTAAAAAGACAGCGAGGTTCAGAGGCAAGAGAGTTAGTGAGATGGACATAATAGTCTTGTTTGGCAAGTGCTATGGCTGACTGGAAGGAGACAAGCATGAATTTGAAGTGTAGAAAGGGTGTGGGATTTGAGCCAAGCATGCTCAGCTGAACGGGCACAGGAACATAGATAGTGGGTAGTGGAAGACAGCCAGGGCTGGTGTATAGTATGCCTCAAAGGACATGACATGGGCACAGCAAGAACAGAGGAGAGTGCAGTGTTATAGGAAGCTACTGCCTCATCAGCAGACTCTGATGACAATCGTGGAAGAAAGAGCCAAATGGGTCAATAGTGTGAAGATTTCTGAAGAGGAGACAGGGTGAGGTTGAGGCGACAGGTGATAGAGTGAAGCTTAGCAGATAATGGTCCAATAAGGGAAGAACTGAGGTACAGAAATTTGAGGGCAGGCAACTAGAGAAGAATACAAGGTCAAGGCAATGGCTGTGCTGGTGAGTGGAGCAGTATTTATTTATTTAATTAAAAGGATTTCTATCCCGCCTTTTCATTGAATCAAGGCGGTTTTCACAGCAAACAATCACAATGGTGTTTTTAGGGGGGGGTCATGCAGTGTTCCAGAATGTGTGTGCGTGTGTGTCGGTGTATTCGATTCATAAGGAGCTATTTACATTGTGCGCTATAGTACAAGTAGTGTCTATATCTGAATGGTGTGGTTATCAGGTGATGTCCCCATAGTGTTCGATGAAGAGGGTTGTCTTTAGTTGCTTCCGGAAGTCTTTGATGTCTGTAGTTAGTTGAAGTTCGTCTGGTAGCTTGTTCCAAATTGTTGGTGCAGCCAGGGAGAGGGCTCGTTCTGAAGTGTCCTTTCGGACCTTGGTGATCTCCAGTAGAACAAAGCTGGAGGTCGAATGAGGAGGTAAGGGAAGGGAGCTTTAAAGCATAAGGGTCAGAGGGATTATCAACATGAATGTTAATCCCTGAGAATAAGGGAGGGGGAAGAGGAATCTAGAAAGAAGGCAAGCCATGAGTCAATCAGTGAGAGAGGTTGAGATGGACTTGTCAGGAGTTCGATAAATAACAGCTTACCGGAGAGGTAGTGGAGTAAAAAGGCAGATGGAGTGGACGTCAAAGGAGGGAAAGGAGTGAGACTGAGGCAGCAGGAGGGGTTGAAATTGGCAGGAAGGAGAGAGAGTAGAAGCCCACTGCCACCACCACAGCCAGTGGGACAATGCATGTGGGAGAACTGATATCTGCCATGACAGAACAGCGACTGATGCTGAGTCTTCTGGGAGGAGCCAGGTCTCAGAGCAAGAAGATGGAGAGCATCAGAGATAGAGATCATAAGTAGAGGCAAGCTTATTTGAGATGGAGTGTGCATTCCACAAGGCACATGAGAGGGAGAGAAGAGAAGGGAAAGGAGAGGAATACGAATAAGATTTGAGGTGTTGCATGAAGATCTGTTCTGGGAGTGTGACAAAAGGCTAGAGGAGCCAGGGTAGGGGTTGATATCTTCGAATGAGAGGAGGAGTAGAAGAGTGCGAGGCAGAGAGGAGACAGCACAGTGGTAATGAGGGTGAGGTTGTTTTAGAGAGGAGATGGCTGAATGAGAGGGAGAAAATGGTGACGCTCAAGAGTTGATGACGGGGTAGTTGGTGAAGGAAGTGAAGATGGTAAAGGGGGAGATAAGGGGGTGAGGAGACTTGAAGGTGTTGGTAGGAGGTGAGACAATTAGGGACTATGAGGAATAGGAAGACAAAGTGATGAGGAACCATAGAGAGATGGAGAGAATAGAGGTCAGAAGAAATAACGATAGGTGGGAGAGAGATCACAGGGGATTAGGTGCACCTGTGAATAGTTGTGGTAATGAACAGAAGATGGCTGTAAGACTGAACACCAGGGGGTGAGTGGGTGGGTAGAGGGATAAAAGTTATGAGGATATGTAGGAGACGGGTGCGAATGAAGAAAACTGAACAAGCTGACAGATAAGTTATATTTGTATCATTCATTGTTAGTGTGCTGTTTATCAGTGGACACAGAGGACTCCCAGGCTGGCAGGTAAATGTGCCCAAACTGGCAGCAAAGCAGCTAAACAGCTTCTCGGTGCGGAGACAGAGATCAGCACATGTGGGAAACGAAACAGGAAGAGGGGATTAAGCAAAGCGTCAGGAGAGGGGGAGGGGTTAGTGACTTAAGGAGATTAAAGCAAGGGGAGGAAAATGGAAAATGCTGTATAAACACCAGGTCAGAGAAGAAATGGGTAATGGATTAAATGCTAAAATATCATCAACAGAGTGTAATCCTATATTCTCCAGGAATAAGTAGAAAGTAAGTCCTTGCATTCAGGTGACGTCTGCACCGACAGCCCGCACGGAGCATTTCCCCAGCTTTCACAGAAAACCCTTGGGAATGCTATCACGCATGCGTGGTCCCCTTCCTGCCCATGGGTGCCATCTTGTTCAGTCTTCTTTTTTCCATGGAGCCCAATGGATGCTTGTCCTAGTTCCCCGGAAAAATCCTCTAAAAGAAAATGTATCAAGTTGTTTGGTTTTTTTCCCGGTTTGCGTACCAGTTCCTCTTCCCACCTCAAGCCAGCACCATTCTCTGCTCTTCCCTTCTTTTTCGACTAGGCTTGCTTCGACTGGTGTTCGTGCCCTTTTTTGTCCGGGGGTTGTTGACCCCGGCCAGGTGTCTCTCACCATGTCTCCCGGTGAGTTCAAAAAGTGTGACGGCTGCAATCAAACCATGTCTGTTACAGACATCCACGACTGCTGCTTGCGCTGCCTCAGCCTGAACTATGACAATACCACCTGCGACCTTTGCTGTGCCATGACTCCGAAGACCAACAAGAAAAGATTGGAGTAGCAGGAGAGGATGTTCCCGCAGTCTGACTCAGCCCCACCTTTCCCAACACTGAGCTCCAAGCCAAGCACCTCCTGTGAAGCCCGGGCATCTTCGGAGTCCGCAGTGGTGACTCCTCCGTAAATACCCTGGATCCCAGAAAGAAAAAGAGAAATCCTTGAGACCAGTCAAGGCTCCACTGGTGAAACCCAGCAAGGTTCCACAGCGGGATTCGAGCGACTCCAAAGCAGCACCCCCTTAAGGTCTCTAAGGAGGAGTCCTTGACTGGCAGTGACTGTGCAAGGCTCCTCGAAGCCATGGTCCTCCCAGAAGCACTCGCAAGAGTACCGGCGTCTGGCCCTCGGCCCTCTGTGCCCACACAGACAGCTGTGGAGCCTTCTGGCATTGAATCCAGAATAGTGGCTCTGGAGCAGAATATCTCTGCCATCCTGGCCTTGCAGCAGGCATTGATGTCAGGTTCATCCACATCATCTGCTCAGACAACCGGGCCCCCGACTGTGGGGGAGTCCCTGGACATCGTGCCAGGCCTCGAGCACCACTGGCCTTGGGTGAGCCCCCTGCACCGATCGAGGTCCCAGTCCCAATCCTCTGGTGTCTGGTCCTCCCCGGCCAGTTTCCAGGAGTCTGACCCAAGATCCACCGGGAGAGCCTGGTTCCTTGAGGCACAGGAGTCTCGAGCCTTGGAATCCTAGATACCCTCTTCTTTGACTGGGGGACAGACATGGAGGCCTCCCCTGAGACCTCTTGACAGAGACGTCCCTTTGGAGGCATCTCTCCCAGAGCCACTCCCCTCTTGAGGATGTGGCTTTCCATGACTTCATCCAGGATATGGCCTGGGCCCTCTCGGTCTCGACCGAATCAGAGGAGGACCTGCGCACCGAAGAACTGGAGATCCTCCAGTATGAGTCCCCGCCAAAGGAGACTGATGATGCAGGTACAGCCCATTCTCGAGTGGCTGCTCCTGTGGATGTGGGAGACCCCAGCCTTGGTGCAGGTGGTCAGCTGACATCTCGACACCATCTACCGTGTCAAGAAGGGCCTGGATTTCCAAAAGTCCCAATTCCCGCATAACTCCATGGTCATGGAGTTCTCTCTGCAAAAGCTTAAAGCCAGAAGAATTACTCTTCTGTTCCCCCAGGCAGAGGCCAGAGCTCTTGTCGCCCTCAGACGCAAGTGCTTCTAGGGATATATACTGGGCTGTCTGATACAGGCCTATGACTTGTACATAGGCATGTACCTCAAGGGCCTCATCCAAGAACTGGCGGGCTTCTGTGGGCCTCGCCGGGGAACCCCTCCTAAGGTTCCAAGCCCTGACAGCTGGGATCTGGGACTGTTCAGTCTTCCTATCCCACTCGCCTACGACTGCTTTGAATCAGCAGCCCGGGTAGCAACAGCGGGCATTGGGGGCCTGGTGCCAGGCCTGGTTGCAGACCTCCAACCTCGAGCAATTGCTTATGTCCCCCTGCACCAGGGAAAACTTGTTTGGTAAGCCCATGGCCTACAAGACGGCCAAGATAGAGGCAGAGGTCGTGACCAGACAGAGACTCTCGAGGAAAACTTCGACCCTTCCCTGGAAGAAACTGTTGGGGAAAAAGACCACCTTTCCCGAGGAAAATGGGGTCTTTTCACCAGGGCCATTACCAGCCCTTCTTGGGGCAACAGCAACAGGGCCCCCAGCCCAAGAACCAGGTTCATGGGCAGAGGAAGCCAAAGGCTCAGAAGCCTCAGCCACCAGCTCCCACCCAGCCTGGGGGGAGCTTTTGACTCCCCGGGCAGGGCCTCCTCTCCCCTGAGAGACCCTACCCAGCCCACAGGGAGCCACCTGGTGCTCTTTGCCCACAGGTGGGCCGGGGTCACCATGGACCAGTGGGTCCTACAGGTGGTAAAAAAGGGCTATCTCCTCAATTCCAGCAGACACCTCCAGGGTTCTTCCCTGGGGAGCTGGTGCGGCCTCTTTCACCAGACCTTGCTCCTCTCAGAACTCACAGGTTTGCTTAAGGGAAGGGCGATAGAACCTGTACCCAGATATTTGGGGGGAAAAGGTTTCTTCTCCAGGTATTTCCTTGTCCCCAAAAGAACTGGGGGCCTCGGTCCCATACTAGACCTGCGAAATCTGAACAAGTTTCTGGTGAGGGCGAAGTTCAAGATGCTCTTCCTTAGAACTCTGCTGCCCTACCTCCACCAGAGAGACTGACTGTGCTCCTTAGACCTAAAGGATGCATATACCTACATCCTGATCCACCGCTCCCATAGACAGTACCAAAGGTTCATGGTGGGAGGAGAGCACTACCAGTACAGGGTACTTCCTTTTGGCCTGGCCTCCTCGCCAAGAGTCTTTACAAAGTGCCTGGCAGTCATGGCTGCCTACGTGTACCTACAAGGGGCTTTCATCTTCTCCTATCTGGACGACTGGCTTATCAGAGGCAACACGGTCCCTGAGGCCACCCAGGCCGCAGGGTGAACAATCTGCCTCCTGCAGCACCTAGGATTCTTCATTAATTACCCCAAATCCCCACCTCTCTCCAGCTCAAAACCTGGAGTTCATAGGTGCCCAACTTTACACGTTACAGGTCAAGGCCTTCCTCCCAAAGGAAAGGACACATCGCCTCGTGCAGCTGGTGGGAAAGGTGCACTCACTCGTCTCATCTCCTCTGTTTACTGGGCCATAAGGCCTCAACGGTCCACTTCACACCCCTAGTGCACTTGCACATGGTGGACAGCCCAGTGGTGCCTCTGTTCCCAGTGGACTCTGTTCACAGGCAGGTTGCGCAACAGGGTCAGGGTCACCAGCCAACTGGCAGACTCCCTGATGCACTTCCAGGCGCCTGCACCAAAGAGGGTCCTGAGCATGGACGCCTCCCTCCTGGGTTGGAGGGCACACTGCAGAGACCTCTGCACTCAAGGCAGCTATCGCAGGAGGAGTCGCTCCTGCAGATTAACCTCCTGGAACTCTGGGCCATCTTTCTGGCTTTGCAAGCATTCCACCACCACCTGTGCAACCACCCTTTGCTGATCCAGATGGACAACCAGGTCGCCATGTTTTATGTAAACAAGCAGGGGAGCACAGGTTCGTACTCCCTCTGCCAGGAGGTGGTGGTTCACCTCTCCTTTGCAGCGTTCCACAGAATGCTCCTACGAGCAAAATACCTTCCAGGTCAGGACAATTGTTTAGCGGACAAACTCGGCAGAGTCCTACACCCACTCAAATGGCATCTGAATCCCAGGGTGACGCAAAGACTCTTCCGCCTCTGAGGCAGGCCTGTGATGGACCTGTTCGTCTCTCCAGACAGCACACAGCTGCCCCGCTTCTGATTGCACCAGCCACATCTGGGGAGAGTGGCAGCGGATGCCTTCCTGATCTCATGGTCCAAGGGCCACCTCTGCCTTCCCACCGATCCCGCTGGCGGCCAGGACCCTCTTCAAGGTCCAGAGTGAGCAGGCATCAATGATTCTGATCGTCCCCAGATAGGCCCAGCAACCCTGGTTCTCTCTGCTGCTCTCCTTGTTGGTGGCACTCCCAGTCCCATTGGGTCAGGATCTGCACCTCCTGTCCCAGTAGGAGGGTGCCCTTCTGCATCCCAACCTGGGGTCGCTAGCAATAACTGTATGGCTGCTGAGAAGGTAGCCTTGGCTCCTTTCAGTCTTAGGGAGAAGTCGAGGAGATTCTGATGGCCTCCTGAAAACCCTCCACTAGATGAGCATATGCTTTCAAATAAAGAAGATTCTCAGCCTGGTGTGCAGAGAGAGAAGAGAATGCTTTCTCCTGCCATGTGCAACTAGTGCTACAGTACTTACTGCACCTCCCACGCCAGCCTGAAGTCTAATTCGGTGAGGGTACACCTGAGTGCCATAGCCACTCACCATCAACCTGTAGAGGGGAAATCTGTCTCAAACCAGCCCCTGGTCTCTAGGTTCTTCCGGGGCCTCTTGCCGTTGAAGCCCCCTCTCCACCCTCTGGTGTCAGAATGGGACCTTAATGTTGTACTCTCCCAACTCATCAGACTGCCGTTCAAGCCTCTAGCCACCTGCCATTTAAGATACCTCTCCTGAAAAGTGTTTTTTTCTGGTGGCCATCACGTCCCCTCGGAGTGTGAGCAAACTCCAGGCCTTGGTGGCAGATTCATCATATACAGGTACATGGTTCTATAAGAACAGGGTAGTGCGCTGCACATACCCTAAATTCTTCCCCAAGGTGGTATCTCCCTTCCACCTCAGCCAGGTGGTGGTCCTTCCCACCTTTTTCCCCCAGGCCCCATGCCGGCAGGGAGGAACTCATATTGCATATGCTAAACTGTAAGTGGGCCCTGCCCTTCTACCTGCAGAGGAACCAGACCCATTCCAAATCTCCTCAGCTTTGTGTCATGACCCCCAGTAGACTGGGGCTCCCAGTAATGAAGCAAACTGTCTATTTGGGTGGCAGAGTGCATTGCCCTCACGTATGAGCGAGCGGGCCTCTCCCTTGAGCACCGGATCACTGCACATCGTTTGTCGACTATGGCCATGTCGGTAGCCAACCTCCGCTCAGTGCCGGTAATCTGCAGGGTCGTTACATGGTCTTCGATTCATACGTTTGTAGCTCATTACTGCTTGGAGAGCGAGTCCCGCAGGGACAGTGCCTTTGGGCAGGCAGTAGGCTCTAATATTTTCGGGGTGTAGGCAACTCCTGTCCTCTGACCCTTCTGTGTTCAGGCTACCAGAGTGGTGGTGATGCTGAACATGCAGGTCTTGCAGTGTCTTTCTGTTGGGACTCTCCTTATACAACTTATGGCTATTTGATGGGTCACCGGTGGTGCTGCTGTTCAATCCTCAGCAGCCTGGAGTTAGGGAGTCCCATATGTGTGGACTGTCTTCCTTCTTGTTCCTGGAAAAAGCGTAGTTACTCACCTGTAACAGCTGTTCTCAAGGGACAGCGGGAATCAGTCCTCACAACCCTCCCTCCTCCCCTTGGAGTTGCCTCCCTACATTGTTTTAAGTCCTTTTTCGCTATGTCATCTGACTGAACAAGATGGCACACTTGAGCGGGAATGGGATCACGTATGTGTTATAGCATTCCCAAAGGCTTTCTATGAAAGCTGGGGAAATGCTCCGCATGTGCTCAGTCGGCGTCAATGTCACCTGTACAAGAGGACGGATTCCTTCTATCCCTGTAGAACACCTGTTACAGATGAGTAACTGCGCTGTCCTGCTCTTCTACTTGTATACCGCAAATATTTATTGATCGGTTTTATATACTGCCTTTCAGAGGAATCACAGCGGTTTACATTTAACAAAAAATAACACTTACATCAAAACATGGTTTAACAGGTAACTATGCATATACATAAGTTAGTGGGACCGAAAGCCTACTTCCAAGAATAGTATCTAAGATATTTACAGGGGGATAACTAATTATAGTCTTATAGGATTAACATGCAGCACATTTACAGGTGGATCAGTATTTATAAGTCACTACAGGGAATCTACTTAGTAGCCCCTGTGTGTGTGTTCATGAAAGGAGATATTTACTTTGGTGTACTCTTAAGTCTTGTAATTATATTCATTAGATTTGATTTAGCTGTATCAGTGGGGCTGTTGGGCTATGTGACTGAGTTTAGATGTCAGATGTTATGTGGGGAAAAAGGTCTTTGGTTCTGATGTTCCGAAGTGCTCCATAAAAAGGCGTGTTTTGAGGTCCTTTCTGAAAGTTGTTAGGTCTGTGGTGGCGCTCAGCCTATCTGGTAGGGAATTCCATAATGTAGATGCAGAGAAGCTAAAATTCCTGTTGGTTATTTCTAAAGGAATTGGGAACGAGAAGGGTGTTTTGGCTCCGTTTTCTTTCTGGGTCTGTCATTTGTGGGGCTGCTTATGAGCTCAGATAAGTGTGATGGGGCTGTTTCTCTTATTAGCTTAAACATGGTCATGAGTATTTTATCCTGCTGTGAATTGGTAACCAGTATAATTCAAATAAGATTGGGGTAATGTGTTCCGATGTGTTTGCCTTAGTCGGCATTCTTGCAGCAACATGTTGTGCTAACTTGAGGTGATGTATTGTATTTTGTTTTGGGAGTTCATGGAAGATGGAGTTACTGAAGTCTATGTGGGGGAGTACGAGCGCTTGGAGGGCTGATCTAAAGTTGTGTTGTGGTAGCAGGAGCCTTTAGGGTTTTTTGGAGTTTGTTTTGTTATAGATACATCATGAATACAGCTGCATCTATGTTGTGAGGCTTAATATACTATCTATAATGATGCCAAGGTACCTGACTTTGTTCTTTATTGTGATAGATGTGTTCTCAATTTTTATTTCTGTTGGAGGAGTAAAGTTTTGATTTCTTGTCATGAATATAGCCTCCATTTTTTTTGTAGTTGATTTTTAGATTATGATCATTCAGCCATTGTGATATTTTGATAAAGCATGCTGTGATGCTGGTGAAATCGAGGATTGCTGTAGCTCTCTGGAGGTATAGCATCACATCATCCACATATATTGCATATCTAATTTTGCTTTCTTTTATAATGTTGCAAACTGGCTTTATGTATATATTGAAAAGGAGTGCCGAAAGAGCTGATCCCTGTGGAATCCCTTGTTTCTGAAGGAAGAACTTTGAAGATTGGTGTCCTTTTTTAATCTGCTGGGATCAGTAGTCAAAGGATTGTAACCATGATAATGTGGTGTTATGTATCCCAACTTGTTTTAGCCTTTCTATGAGAATTGTATGGTTGATCAAATCAAATGTGGCTGTAATATCCAGGAATATTAGCAGGATTTCTTGCTTTAGGTAATCAATGGACTTTAACAGATCATCAAAGAGCCCAGTGAGAAAGGTCTCTACACTGTGGTGTGGCCTGAAGCTGTATTGGTGTGTGTAGGTCAATGTGATCCTGTAACTGGGAGTGCACAATTTTTAACAATGATTTTTGCCAGGAATGGTAGGCTTGATATAGGCCTATATGATGAGGGGCATATGCTGTCTAAGGTCTTGCCTTTCAATATTGGTCTAATTGAGGCCCGCTTAAAGAGATTGGGCATGGTTCCCTTTGTGAGTGAGAAATTGACTGTTTCAAGGATGTATGGGGCTAGTTCAGTGCGGGTTATTTTAATCTAGCTAACAGGGCATGGATCAAGGCTGGATGTGGTAGTATTGATGTTGGAGATCACTCTGCCTAACTTTTTAAGGGTCACTATGTGGAAGTTAGGCCAGATATGGTTGGAAGTAGATTGTGTGTGTGTGTAGGTGCGTGGTATAGGGACGTCTGATAAAGGCATGAGTTTTGAAATGTAATAGGATTTGTGGAGCAATTGGCGGGTTACTTGCTTTATTTGGAGATCTTGTTTAAGTTTTTGATCATTTCAAATAGTTCCCTAGGGATGGTTCGTGGAGTTTGAGGATTTTTGTGTAATAGGTTTTCTTTGATGGGTTGTGTTGTATTTCTGTAGGATTATAGTTTATCATTATATTGGTGCTTGCCTAATAGGGAGTTGGATCATTTTTCTCTAGTTTCCTTAGCTCTCTTTTAGTTGCCTTATTCTTGAGTGTGCCAAGGTTCAGAAGCTCTGTCTGTAGGTTTGTTGGCTTGAGAGTTCAGAAGGAGAGTTGCTTTCAAAAATGCTTTATTCCAATTTGCTGTACAGCTGTCCATTTCAGTTATTGGACAGGAAATATCAGGTATGATCTGGCTTAGGAAGGTATCTTTGTCAAACGTGACTTTTCGGTTTTAGGTGTTTCATGTGGCATAGTAGGTTGAAGCTTAAGACGTGGTCGGACCATGGAATGGGAGTGGCACGAAGGAGCGTGTAACTATCGCATTGTTGGGAAGATTTGGGTATAAAAATTAGGTCGAGTTTCCTTTTCTGTGTGTCGGGAAGTTTGATTTGTTCAAAATCCAGCTCGGACATGGTTTCAATAAATGTTGAAGTGGTTAGGACTGAGCAAGGGGAGGTTTAAATCTCCTAGTATGATTAGTTGCTTTCTAGGGTTTAGGGAGCAAGCTTTTTCTAATATGGATGGAAGACTATTTGCTTCAGAAGATGGGGGTCTGTAAAGGAGACATAGTGTAAGGTGAGAGGTTTCAATCATAAGAACATCCATGTCTTCAGTGTTGGTGTTTAACAGGGTAGCCTTATAGGTAGTTTTTATGATAATGAGGACTCCACCACTTCTGGAGGTCCTAGGGCAATGGAAGATTTCGTAGCCACCTAATTTTAGCTGGTTGTAGTACGTTATCCTGATCTGTTAGCCAGAATATACCTGCTCATCCGTATCTGGGCTGCTAGAGGTTCCAAAGTTAAAGCGAACAGTAGTGGGGAAAGTGGGTACTCCTGCCGTGTTCCCCTTTCAATAGGAAAAAATAAAGAATGGCCTCCATTTTACCTTGACACAAGCTCACAGCACCTGGTAGAGGGCCCGAATCCTTTCTAGAAAGCTCTCTCCGAAGCCCATTTTCTCAAGCATGTGAACCATGAAACTGCATGATACATGATTGAAAGCTTTCTCAGTGTCCAAGGATAGCAGGAGTGCAGGCTCTGGGCATTGCTGGGCTGCCCAGATGATATTTAGAATCTTTCACACATTATGACAGGGAGGCAGGTGGCACATAAAGCTGGCTTGGTCCTCATGGAACAATGTCAAAATTACCAAAGTGATTGGCCGACACCTTTGCCAAGATTTTTGTGTCAATATTCAATAATGATATGGGGCGATATGATGCGTAAGACTGGGAATCTTTCCCTGGCTTGGTAATAAGTATTATACCCGCCCACCCATCTTGTCCGCAAGCCTAGCCTAGCCCCTCTCTCTGGGCAGGTTAAACACCCTCAACATGGGACCTATCAGACTATCCCTGGATTTCCTTTAAAAGCGAGCAATTAGGCCATCCAGGTCGGGTGCCTTGTCCAGCTTCAGCGCTTTAATTGCCCTTTGCACCTCCTCCCCTCCAATTTCCCCCTCGAGGCCTTCCTTTAGCTCCCTCTCAAACTTGCATAATGGGATGGAGTCCAAAAGGTTATTTACATCCATATTGGGACTGGGGCAGTATACAGCCTCTGGAAAAACAAAGCAAAACATGAACTCCCTCCGCATGTTCTCACCTTTAGTGATCAAAGCCCCTCGAGTCCCCTTAACCACCGTGATCAGGGCTCGCACCCACCTCTGGTAGAACTGTCTAGCTAGGTATTGACCCCAGTTATGATCCCTATAAAAAAAATTCTTGTTGAGCCAACTGCATATGATGGTGGATCTCCTCTGTCTCCATTGCATTTAGCTGTGCCTGGACCAGTGAACTGTCCAGTGAACTGTCCATCCTGATCTTGTGCATCTGCCTCCATAAGCCTCTAGCTGGCTACACAGCTGGAATAATGACTCCCCCACTTTCTCTCTTTACTCTCGCCCCCCATTTCGACAATACACCCTGCAGGGTTGCTTTGAACCCATCCCACACTATGTCCCAGCTCACTTCCCCTGTGTCATTAAATTTGAAAATATTCTTGTATAAGGCTTTCCACCTCCCCGGTTCACCCCATCATCTTCAAGCACTGATTCATTCAGGTGACAGAAACGTGCCACCTCCCTCCCCCCGTCCCCATTTCACAGCCCCAAGGATACCTCTACAAGTGCATGATCCGACAAGGTGATTGCATCAATTTCCAACCCACTCATCTTTTGATACCCCTTCCTTACCCACTCATATCATATCTGTTGGAGTAAGGGGCTTGTACATGGGAGTAGTAAGGGTATTGCTGTCTATCATGATGCAGCAGACACCACACATCCACAACCCCAACCCCCTGCTCCCTAATGAAGCCCTGTCAGTCTTCTGTGTCTCCTCTCTCCCTGTGGTGTCCCACTCAAGTTCCCAGGTCATGTTGAAGTCCCACCCAGTAGTAGTAGCAGCAGGCCCTCACCAAGGCTGTTCAGCTGTCTGCCCACCTCTGCAAAAAATTCCCCTGTGCTCAATTTGTGGCGTGAATACTCACCACCTTGTACCACTCTGACTGCACCCTTAGGCAGGACATCAAATATCATCTGACACAGTCCTGCAGTACTTCACCCACCTCCACCCACAATCCCTCAGCTGCACGCTGAGGGATTGTGCCACTCCTCCATTTTTCTTCTCCACCCTATTAGATGCAAAGAGGCGTAGTTGGGTGTGCTTGGAGCTTACCAAATGTTCATGAGCGCGTAGCGAATGTCTTTTGGACAAGGTAAATAGCTGTCTTCTGTCTCGCCAGCTCCTTATACAATTTTTATCTCTTAAAGGGTGAATGTAGGTCATGAATACTTAGGGAAACCACTCTTAGGGGCAGATATATCCAACCCACTTTTCCTGCTTCCTATTTCCCCCAACCCCACTGCCCCCTCTCTTAAAGAAGTAGGATGCAGCAAGGCTACTGCCAACAGCTCAAGATAATCTGACCTTTGTTCCCCCCATCTCTTGCCCCATCCATGCATTCCCACATCCCCATACTCTTATCACTCCAGATTTCCTCCCTCATTACTCCCATATTCACCAGCACCAGAACATTTTCAAAACAGTATTATTCCTTTCTCCCAAATTCATCCTTACCCCCCCCCCCTTTACACCTTGGCATTAAAAGCCAAGCCCAGGCTTGCAACTGAAAGTCAGTACAGTCCATATATTCCAAAGGCACTGGTGATGTGATTCACACACCCGAGTCTCCGGAGCATTCCCCTGTACAATACCATTGCTCAACTGGACCCGCTTTTGGGTCTCCTCCCTAGTGCTTGCACTGGTGGCCTGGCCCCTGGGACTGCCTGTGGAGATGCTTCCTTCCATAGTTCACATGTTGCCACCATGGGTAGTCCTTCCATGGGGGTGGGTCTTTTAACAGGTAAAGACTCTCTAAACCAGTGACATGGCATTGGAAAGGATCTGTATAGCCTCCTCTCGCGTGTGCCTCTCCAGCATTTCCCCTGCAGATTGAAGAACAGGTCAAATGGGAAAAGTCCATCCATAGCGTATGTCTTCTGCATGGATTTTTGTACAATGTCCCTAATTCCCTGTTTTTGTAATCTGTGCAAGGTCCGTGTAAATGTCCACCAATCAAGTCTCTCCCATTTCCGTGGTCCTGCTGACCTATCCTTGTTTGCCACCAGTTCTTTTCAGGCCCAGATCATGAAAACAAGCTATGATATCCCAAGGCTGCTTATTATTTAGTCAGCCAGGCTAGTCATCTGATAAACTCTGTCCAGTCTGTAGTCTCTCCCCTCCACCTCTAGCCCAGCCACTTGTACTTTGCACTACTGCTGCACAGCCTTGGTATTGCTCCCCTTTTGGAACACCTGGGAAGCAAAAGATTGTTACGTTGAGACCTATTTTCTAGGTTTTCTAATTTGTCTTCCATCTCTAAATGGCGCATTTCCACTTCTGCCAACTTCTGTTCCATCACAGAGGTGGCTGCCTCATGTTCCTCCATGTGGTCTTCATGCTTCACATGCTGCCCAAGCTTAGAGATCTGCCTGGAGGCTTTCAGTGCTGCTGGCAACTTCTTCCCTCACTAGCATGAGGTCTGCTTTAAGCTCACGGAATCAGAATTTCATCTCTTCCTGCAGCACCTGCTCACCTTCTGCCCCACACGATTCATCTAATTTTTTGCATGTTTGCCACATTGTGTGTTTCTGGGGCTCGGGCTGTTTTCCTCACTCTTTGGTGCTGCGGCTGCCATCTTATCGGCCGACTTGTGTGGGATGGGTGCTGTTCCAGCATAGGCATAGTCCCAAAGATCCTATTTTTTTTTTTTTTTTTTTTTTTGCCCTTTATGGCCATCCTCTCTTTTTGCAAGCTCTCTGGACTGTGGGGGGTGGGAAGGGCGACAATCTGCAGCGTCCTCTGTGGATTTTGGCAGCATTTCCCCAGCGGCCCACTGGAGCTCCAGCTTAAGTGGCCATCTTACCTCAGCAGCCTCCTTCCTTGACCGATTTATATCGGGTAAATAGTGGAGACCATTCAATTTAGGTTAGCGGCAGAGGAGGAACCGAGGGCAGAAACACACTGGACATCCTTCAGTTCCTCAGTGTACCCATGGAAACTGACAGTCCCTTCAGAGAATCCTCTAGGATGTACACATGAGTGTGAGTCCCCTTTCTTTGTACAACCTATCAATAAGACAGTTGATTAGATGTACAGAATCCAGAAGGCTCCTTGATTTGAGATATTGCTTCCTCGCCATTCCATGGTGGTTGAATCCCATTTCAAAAGGGCTAAGAGCTCCAAGTTGCACTCTTCCATGCCCCTATGGAGAGAGGCTGAGACACTGGACTCTTTTAAGAGAAAATTATTTTATAAAGCTATGCTCTCCTTCTACATAGCTGATCAGCTCTGCTTGGGTATGTAATTGCAAAACGTTATGCCAAAAAAGCAGACCTTTGCAGACACACTTCCTCAAGTGAAGGCCAAACAGCTCAGCTCGCTAGTAGTCTGAGGGAAGGAATGTGGAAAATTTAAATGGTGTGAGGGTCTTCTGAGTACTGATGCCCAGACACATTCATGGAGTCTCTGGGCATCAATGGAGGAGTAACCTAATGATTAGAACAGTGGGCTAGAACCAGGGAAGGCCAGATTCTAATACCACTGCTGCTGCTTGTGATCTTGAGCAAGATTCTTAATCCTCCATTGCCTCGGTCACAAACTTACATTATAAACCCTCCAGGAATAGAAAAATACCTACTGTACCTGAATGTAATTTGCCTTTAAATTCCCCCCAAAAAAGGTGCAAGCTAAAATCTATTTCCCTTTCCCGTGGCTGTGATCCTCTGATCTAAGGTATGATATAGAGCAGGCATGTCCAACAGGTAGATCGCAATCTACCTGTAGCTCGCGGAGGGGTCAGAGGTAGATCGCCAGCCCCGCTTGGCTCCATCTCTCCAGCAGCATGCCCCGTCGCTAGGAGAGAGCATGTGCCAGCAGGCCATCTGCCGAGGGATTGCCGCCACTGTTGATCCTTTGCCTGTCTCTTTTCCCTGCTTGCGGGAATCTTGCCTGTGGGTGTATTGGGGGCGCTGCTTTGTTTTTGTGCAAATAGATTGTGGGTACACCAGGAGGCTGCTGCCCTTGCCCCGCGACGAGACGCCACAGGCCCGACGTCATACCTGGTCTCCTGCCTCTCAGAATCACCCATTCCTGCTCCTGCCCCAACACCCCTTAGAAGTGTGTTACATACCGGCCGATATCCATTCGCCCGGGCTTTACCTGAATACACTTACTGTATTAGTTTTATGTGCTGGTCGTTGGTTGCTTTATAGTTTGCTTTCATTAAACTTTTTCAGGCAGACACAACAAAGTGTCAAGAATTTGGCGATTTTGGCGGGCTTTTCCAATTTTGTTCTAACTTGCCTATGCCTTGCCTTCAAATTGTTTCAAACCACTGTGGCTTTTGCTTGCCTCTGCAATTTTATTTTGCCTAGCCTTTGCGTTGATTCTACACTGTGCGCAGAATTTATTAAATTGCGTGTGGTGGTATTTGATTTTATCTGGTTTGCTGGACAGATGTTTGAGTTTTTTTGACGATTGTTTGGTGATATTTGAATCTCCAGGAACAAGCTGGAATGTAGTCTTCACATATGGGGAGGGAGGAGTGGTCTAGTGGTTAGGACAAGGTACTTCAGGCCGGAGGGCCGGGGGTTCAAGTCCCACCTGGGGACAGCAATCTCAGGCCGGAGGGACTGGGATTTCTAGTCCTATAGGCACTCCTTGTGGTCTTGGGCAAGCCACTTAACCCTCCACTGCCCATGTTCCCCGTAAGTATTAGTGTATGTGTCTCATATCCCCTCGTGTTAAATGTATCCCCCAATTGACCGCTTTGACCCGGTGAAAAGCGGAATATAAATACAGCTAAATAAATAAATAAATAAAATATGGGTATCGTTGGTACTGACGGAGCCTGCACGGGAACGCTCCCCAGCGTCCAATTAGAAAGCTTTTGGGAGCATCCCACAGCGCCTGCGTACTGCCTTCCTGCTTTTCCCAACTGCCTCTCTCCAGTTCTTCGTTTTCCGCGGATCCAGCAGGTCGTTGTTCCTGTCACCGCAGAAAATTATTCCTCCTTTTTTGTAGTCGCGTCTGCCTTCCTCGAAGCTACACCAGTACCGCCGGTTCTTCTTTCTTTCTTTTAAAAAAATATACATTTAATTTTTTTTTTCCAATTTTTTCATTCTCAGGTGCACGCGCCATTTTGGGCCTTAGGCCCAAAATTTTTCCCATCATGGAAAAACCCGCGTCTGGGTTTAAGAAGTGCACCAAGTGTGGCGATATCATATCCGTCACCGACACCCATGAGTGGTGTCTAAAATGTTTAGATCCTGACCACTCCATCTCGGAGTGTATGGCCTGTGCCATGATGTCCAAAAGGGGTCGACAGAACCGGGCTGCTAAACTTGGCACCCTCTTTCCCTCTGATGCAGCCTCTATGGCATCGACATCTTCCAGGGCTTCGTCTTCCTTCCATGGATCTCAGGTAACTAAACATAAGTCCAGCCGGTCCTCAAAGGGTAGATCTCCTTCCAAGCATCGAGATGCCTCTGGCGTTGCCCTTGAGGGTTCTGCACTGACAAAATTGCCCCGGCGGGAGGCTTCGGCTTCCAAAGCATTATCGGGGCTCAAGGATGTTCCTGAGGCCTCGACCTTGGCAGAACTACTGGTGCCATGCTCTGGGGTACCGGCGATATTCTCCGGTACCTACACCCAGGCATCGGCAGCGTTGATAGACCAGAGGTTCCTGGCTATTGAACGCAGTCTGGCGGCTCTCCTTGCGGCATCGACACCCTCGGAACTACATCAGACGGTTGCACCGGCCCCGGCGCCGACATCGGTACTGGTACCGATAGCATCAGCATCGACATCGGTGTCCGCATTGCCGGCACCCAGTCAAGCCATGCCCTCCAGTACCGATACACCGGTATCAATTCCCCCCCGGTACCGACTTCGGTCAGTACCGGTATCGTGCTCTACAAGAGCATCCGGACAGAAGGTACTTCGAATCCTCGGGGACTCTGAGGATTCTGACAGTTCTGTCAGTACCGGGATACTTCAGGGAGAAGCGGTTTCAGGATTTTATCAGGGAGGTGGCTCGAGGTCTGTCCATTACTGTGGCTCCTGAAACAGAGCTCAGAGCAAAGGAGTTGGAGATTTTGCAATATCCCAAAGCTCCTAAAGAGGCAGCTACCTTGCCTATCCATGAGATCTTACATGATCTCATGTTAATGTGGGAAACTCCCCTAACCACCTCACCTCACTCCCGTCGACTGGATACCATGTACAGGGTCCCCCCCCCCCGTCCTGGTTTCCAGAAGACTCAGTTGCCTCACCACTCTATTGTAGTGGAGTCAGCAATGTGGAGGATCAGGAGTGCAGAGAGGCATGCCTCTAACCCTCCAGGACGTGAGTGTAGAACTTTGGATGCCTTTGGACGTCATGCCTTCCAGGCTTCCATGCTTTCTGCCAGGATCAGTTCCTATATTTTATATATGGGAATGTTCCTTAAGGAAGTCACAGGGGATTTAGAAGTGTAGAGCCCTCTTCTTCCTGAGGATAAAGAGGCAGGATTTCCTCACACTGGTTAAGCATGCCCAGGATGTGTCTAAATTTGTCAATCGTGCAGCCTTTGACTGTTTTGAATGCATAAGCAGAACCTCTGCTATTGCCATAGGTGCACGTAGAATTGCCTGGCTCCAGGCATCCGATTTGGAGCTCTGGGTCCAGGACAAACTGTGCAATATCCCTTGTACAGGTGAGAATCTGTTTGGCAAAAATTGGCAAGAAAAGGCCAATGAGTTGGATGCTGATAACTCCACTTTGGATAGGTTATCCAAAGCCACAGCTGATCCTGCAAGAAAGAAATCTTTCAAAAAAACATTCTTAAAAAGAAGAGGTTTTATCCTTCTTATCAGCAGGAACGTTCTGCAGGTCAGCCTGTCCGGAAGACTCAGCAACCACCCAAACAAAGAAAAGCAAAGACTTCTAAGCCTCAACTGTCTCAGCCTCCACAAGGCCTTTGACTTCCATCTAGGGAACTTAGCCTTCCTGGCTCTCAGTGGACCAGAACCTTCCACCATTCCAGGAAGGTTGTGCCACTTTGCCCCCAGATGGGGGCAAATAACAGCAGAACATTGGACTCTTTCCATTATAAGAGAGGGGTACAAGCTTCACTTCCTCCGCTTGCCCCCACCTACCATAGTAAGACAGTTCAATTCTCAGATCTCTCTTATCAACCTGTTAGATCAAGAGGTCACCATGCTTCTTGCCCAAGGGCAATAGAAGAGGTATCCATTCTTCAACAGGGTACAGGGTTTTACTCCCCCTATTTCCTTATACCAAAGAAAACAGGAGGACACAGACCCATTTTGGATCCCAGAGAATTGAACAAATTCCTGTTCAAGAAGAAATTCAAAATGATTTCTTTAGGAACCCTGCTGCCATACCTTCAGAGTCAGGACTGGCTTTGTTCTCTAGATCTCAAGGATGCGTACACTCATGTTCTCATCCATCCAACTCACAGAAAGTTCCTTTGGTTTCTTTTTCAAGGAAAGCACTACCAATACAGAGTGCTTCCTTTTGGCCTGGCCTCAGCACCCAGGGTGTTCACGAAATGCATGGCAGTGGTAGCATTTCTTCGCACTCTAGGAATATTCATTTTCCCTTACTTAGACGACTGGCTCATTTGAGCCCTGTCAGTCAGAGGCCAGGACTTCTCTATCCTGCACAATGCGTATCCTGCAGTATTTGGGTCTGGTCATAAACATCCCAAAATCCAACCTAACTCCCACTCAATCTCTAGAGTTCATAGGAGCTTTGTTGGATACCAGGAAAGAAAGGGCCTATCTTCCTCAGGCTCATTGCCTTCGCGTGGTGCAGTTAGCCTCTCAAGCAGTGCTAAAGTCTCATCTCACTGCTCGAGAAATGCTACAACTGCTAGGCCACATGGCATCCACCGTGCATTTGGTTCCTTATGCTCGCCTCCATATGAGAGCAGCCCAGTGGACTTTATCCACTCAGTGGACCCAGGCATCAGGGTGCCTGACAGACAAAATAGCAAACACAGATCGTCTTATTTTGTCCCTCCGTTGGTGGCAGTCCACTCAAAATCTGTTGCTGGGGTCCCCATTTCAGCAACCTCTACCCCAGGCAACTCTCACAACAGATGCTTCACCAATGGGCTGGGGAGCTCATCTGCAAAACCTCTCCACCCAAGGCACCTGGACGCCACAGGAGACTCATTTACACATCAATCTTCTCAAGCTCAGAGCAATTTTCCTTGCTCTGAGTGTTCCACACCCTGCTCAGCCACAAGACAGTCCTCATTCATATGGACAATCAAGTAGCCATGTTCTACGTGAACAAGCAGGGAGGAACAGGCTCTGTTGCTTTGCAACGAAGCTTTGTGACTATGGGCCCTCGCCAGAGAGCATCAGATTCATCTCTTGGCTGTGTATCTTCCAGGTATCCAAATCTCTTGGGCAGACAAACTCAGTCGAGTTCTGCTTCCACATGAATGGTCTCTACATGCAGACCAGGTGGCCAAGATTTTTCAAATTTGGGGAACCCCGGACATAGACCTCTTTGCAAGTCCATTGAATGCCAAACTTCCCCGGTTCTGTTCCAGAATTCCGGTTCAGGGCTCTCAGGCCAAGGATGCTTTCCTCCTTCATTGGGGTCAAGACTTCCTTTATGCCTTTCCACCCATTCCCCTGATCCCCAAAACCCTATTCAAGCTTCAGAGAGACAGAGGCCGTATGATCCTCATAGCTCCACATTGGCCACGGCAAGTGTGGTACCCTCTGCTTCTACATCTCTCTCAAGCTCCCTCTCTGGAGTTAGGGTCTGCTCCAGATCTCCTGTCTCAGGAGGAGGGAATGTTATGGCATCCCAATCCCCAATCACTGCATCTCAGGGCTTGGTTGCTGAAGGCCTAGATCTTCAGGATCTTAACCTTCCCCACCAGGTAAAGGATATCCTGTGTGCTTCTAGGAAACCTTCCATAAGATGCTCTTATGCTTTCAAGTGGAAAAGGTTTACCATATAGTGCTCGCAGAAGGGTCTTAACCCCATTGCGATACCACTTGAATCATTACTGGAGTGTATCCTTCATTTATCCAATGCAGGACTTAAAACTAACTCAGTAAGAGTCCATTTAAGTGCTATTACGCCTTCTTTCAAGCCTTTAAATGGGCAACCTATTTCCTCTCATTCTCTTATAGCAAGATTTATGAGAGGCCTTCTACTAACTAAGCCTCCCATTAAGCCACCACCGGTGGCATGGGACTTAAATTTGGTTCTTGGCCAGCTCATGAAGCCACCTTTCGAACCCTTAGCTACTACCTCGTTGAAATTCCTTTCTTGGAAAGTTTATCTTTCTCATTGCAATCACATCAGCACGTCGCATCAGTGAGTTGCAGGCACTAGTGGCTGATCCACCTTATACAAGGTTCCATCATGACAAGGTAGTCCTTAGGACTCATCCACACTTTATGCCAAAGGTGGTCTCGCCTTTTCATCTTAACCAGGCGGTCTACCTGCCTCTGTTTTTTCCAAGGCCTTATGCATCAAATGCAGAAAGGAATCTTCATACTTTGGACTGTAAAAGAGCTTTAGCCTTTTATTTGCAAAGAACACAGCAGCATAGAAAGTCCTCTCAACTCTTTGTTGCTTTTGATCCTTCTCATTTGGGACTTCCAGTCTCCAAGAGAACACTGTCCAGTTGGATTGCACAGTGTATTTCCTTCGCCTATCAGAGTAAGAACCTTCCTCTGGAGGGCCATGTCACAGCTCACAATGTGAGAGCCATGGCAGCTTCAATGGCTTATCTGCACTCTGTATCTATCGACGACATCTGTCGAGCAGCCACTTGGGCCTCAGTTCATACCTTCACAGCCCATTACTGCTTGGACAAGGACTCCCGCCGGGATGCCTTGTTTGGTCAGGCTGTTCTCCAACACCTGTTCCATACCTAATCAACTCCTACCCACCATCCCTGGTTGGATGCCAGAGATCCATGGGGGGAAGTGGAGCCCTTTCACAGGGGCGCGCAACTTCTGGGGTCTCTCCCTGGCATCTAAAGCTAGGGAGTCCCCATGTGTGAAGACTACATTCCTGCTTGTTCCTGGAGATAGCATAGTTACTCACCTGTAACAGGTGATCTCCGGGAACAGCAGGAATTTAGTCTTCACAACCTACCCACCTCCCCTAGGAGATGTATCTATCTATCTCTTTCCCTATCCCTCTCTCTCTCTTTGTCTCAGCTTTAAAACTCAACTGGAGAGAGGCAGTTGGGAAAGGCAGGAAGGCAGCATGCAGGTGCTGCGGGATGCTCCAAAAAGCTTTCTAATTGGACGCTGGGAAGCGTTCCCACACAGGCTCCATCGCTATCGACGATACCCATATGTGCAGACTAAATTCCTGCTGTTCCCGGAGATCACCTGTTACAGGTGAGTAACTGTGCTTTATTGGTGCCAGTATGATTTCTTATTTTTACTTTTAGAACTGCATGTGTGGTTTTGGCATCTCCAGTCCTTATATTGCACATCATCCAGAGGTCTTCAGTTCCTGTTGATCTTTAATGCTTTGGGACAGCGACAGTTTTGGACTAGATTCAGCCAGTGTTTATACTAACTTAACAGATTTGGCCTTCTTACATCCAGCCGCCCCAGTATAACGAAGATGAGTGTTCCAAAGAAGAGCAAAAGCTACCACTTTCATGATGAATGGGAAATAGACTACTTCTTCATCATGGTGAAAGACAAGTGGTGGTGTCTATTTTGTAACGCCCCAGTATCCTTGCCTAAAAAAGGGTAATCTGGAACGTCATAAGGCTCTGTATAGCAATAAGTTTGCTGATTTTCCACCCAAAAGTGAAAGTCATAAACTGAAGCTCAAAGAACTTAAATCGAAATTGGCTACTCAGCAACAGTTGATGGCGAAGCCAAGGTCACATTCGGTCAATGCAACAATCAACCTGATCAGCAACCTGATCACAAAGAAATGCAAACCTTTCACTGAAGGGGAATTTGTAAAAGATTGTTTTCTTGAAGCAGCTGACAATCTTTTTGAAGGATTTAAAAATAAAAAAGAGATCATAGCTGCTATTCAAGATGTACAATTGTCAAGAAACACTGTCGTGCGGCGAATAGAAAAGATGTGTGGAGACACAACTGAATAATTGTTGGAGGAGGATTCAAATTGTGTTGCTTTCTCACTCCAACTGGATGAATCTACAGACATAAGAGACATAGCCCAGTTACTAGTCTTTATCCGGATCGTTTTTGAAGACTTCAGTGTTAAAGAACTACTACTTGGAATGATTCCTTTAAAAGGGAGAACTACTGGTCAGGAAATATTCAGTTCTTTCCATTCTTTTGTGACAGTGTAATCTTCCATTACATAGACTTGTTTCCATCACTACTGATGGAGCAAGAGCAATGACAGGTGAGGTTAACAGTTTCATAGCCCTCTGTAGACAGCATGACAACTTCCCAGATTTCCTTTCTTACCACTGCATCATTCACCAGCAAGTTTTGGCAAACAAGAGATTCAATACAAAGACTGTCATGGACATCACTTTCAAAATTATAAGTTCAGTTCGTGGAAGATCACTTCAAATAAGGCTTTTCAGTCTTACTCTTGATGAAGTGGTAGCGGAAATCATTTTGCACACGGATGTAAGGTGGCTAACTAGGCACAGATTTCTGCAAAGATTTTGTGATTTGCTGAATGAAATAAGAAGTTTTTTTGAAGGAGAGGGGAGATGACCAAGCAGAGTTGGAAGATGAGGAGTGGTTATGTGATCTGGCATTTCTTGCCGACTTTACAGGCAAACTAAGTGATATGAACCTTGACTACAAGGTAAAAACAAATGCATTGGCGCGATGAGTACAGTTTCATCCTACAAGAGCAAATTTGAGCTAATGATGACTGACCTTGCAAACAACACTTTTGATCATTTTCTTAATACACAGGATCATCTGGGACAATATCCAAATTTTGTTTTTCAGAACGAGAAGTATGTGACAGAAATCTGTTTAGTTATCCAGGAATTCGAAAACAGATTCTGTGACTTCCAAAAAATTGGAACAGTTGTGGAGTACTTGTCATACCCATTCAAAGTAAATGTGGACATTAAAGAAACTGCAGCTGCTATCAGTAAAAATTACTCATTGAACAGGCCATCTCTTGAAAAAGAAATATTAACCCTTAAACATGACATTTTTCTCAAGACCCGTGCTGAGCAAAAATAGTTTTGGAAGCTAGTGCCTAGAGACAAATTTCCCAACTTGAGAAGATGCAGTGAAGCTGTACACTCCTGTTTCGGTTCAACTTATTTGTGTGAATCTGCGTTTCCCATCTGAAAATGAGTACACAACGTTCCAACATGACATGAATATCTCCAGGATCCCCTGAGACTGGCCCTCACGTAATATTCACCCAACTTCAAAAAGCTGGTGGATGAAATGCAGGCTCAGACGTGAGCAAGAGCAAAATATTAGATTGTGCAAGATCAGTCTGGGTCAACACTCAACCTAAATTTAACACAAATTACTCAATAAAAGTTAGTTATTAAGACAGTTAAAGTTATTACCCAATAAAACTTTAAGAATAAATGTACTTTCCATTTCCCTTCGCGGTTCTTACTGGATCTTCGTCTCTGTTTTATTTTTGCTTAATTTGCTTAACAGCTGATCACATCCAAGTAAATGACAGGAGGTTCATTAAAAATGGGGGAGGGGGAATCCTCCAACTTTATTTGGTTAAAATTTATTTTGAAACTAATTTGAAACTTAATTTTCATGGTGGTAGATCACCGGCACTTTTGACCGGAAAAAGTAGATCACGAACTGTTTGAAGTTGGACATGCCTGATATAGAGGAAAAACTTGCAGGTTTACCATGCCATGGAGAAAATCTCTTCAGAGGAGATGATTCAGGAAGCTTCACCTTTTTTATTAAGCAGCACACTGAAATCCTTAAGATCCTTTCCAGGCCCATTTCTGACCCAGTGGCCTCATCTAGGAGGTGTAAGAGTAGAGGGCAAAGGAGATCCTGTTATGCTGTCAAAGGCATGTATCCTCCTTGCTGTTCCTGGACAAGAACAAGCTCCCTGTCTTGTCGAAGACAACAGGGTCCAGAAGTCCTGACCAACTCTGCAACCAAAACCAGGGATAAACTTTTGATTGTCTTCAGAAGAACATAGCCAGTATTCTACTTTCCATGCCAGACAATCTTCTAGTAGAAGGGAGACTGAGGTTTTATGCAAACCACTGTCCCCTTATAACCTCCAGTTGTTGGGTACTAAAAATTATCTGGCTAGGATGCCATCTTCATCTTTTAGATGTTGCACCAAGCTACCCATCAAGAGCATCTTGGTCAAGATCTCAAAATTAGGAAATCCTTACCAAGGAACTCTGTTCCCTCTTAAGGCCAATATGATCAAACCTTTTCCACCAGGGAATAAGGGTAGGGGTTCTACTCAAAATATTTCCTGATCATCAAAAAAATAGTAGGTTCTCCGGGAACAAGCAGGAAGTCAGTCCTCACATATGGGTGACGTCGGTGCCGACGGAGCAGTCGCAGAAGCATCCCCCCAGCTTTCAAAGAAAGCCTTTGGGAGATGCCACCATGCATGTGTGGTCCCCTTCCCGCCCAAGGATGCCATTTTGCTTAGTCTCATTTTTTCCACGGAGCCCTTCAGATGTGGTCTGGCTTGTCCATGGAAAAAGTTGATTTTTCTCCGAGTTTTCATACTCTCCTCTGGCATCGCACTGGTACTCTTCCCACCACCCGACTTTGTTGCCCCTGCGTCTATTTCTGGTCTGTTTTTGTAGTGTTCGTTTTTTCTTTTCTAGCGTCTTCGCACATTTTTTTCCAACTGGCAGCCCGGAGAGTCTAAGACCAATAGCTTTCCCCCATGGCTACCAGTGGCATTAAGAAGTATAATTGGTGCTTTAAAATTGTCTTTGACCGACACACATGACTGCTGTCTCGGGCCAGACCATGACACGGCAGCCTGTGGTCTCTGCAAAAGGATGTCCAGCAAGGCCCTCAAAAGCCACCAACAGCAGCATGATAAGTTTTTCCCCAGTGCCTCCGAAGGCCCGGGCCCTGTCTTGTCTGAGGTCTCGACGCCTTGGGCGGAACCTTCTGAACCCAAGACCCATCGTGGGCCCTCAGAAAGGGGATCTACCTCAAGGGAACCCAGGAAGAAGAAGAAACCCTAGAAAGTGGCGTCTTTGGATGGTTCCGACCAGCCAGGTGCCCTCTGGGCCTGGTCCTGTAGTCTGAGATGCTCGTCAGATGCTTTGGAGAAGGAGCGGCCTGCAAAGGTTTGCCGAAAAGACTTGACCTTGGACCGGCCTCTGTCCCCAGACACATCCTAGTCGAGGATTCCCCTTCGAGGGAGCCTGCGTCGGTCCAGAGTCCCTCAGTGCCCATGCCGAAGGCCGTGGAGCCTTCTGACCTGGAGTCCAGAGTGGCGGCCCTAAAGTGTAGTTTGTCTGCCTTCATTGACTAGCAGCGGGTGCTATTGTCTGGCACGAACAGGTCATCCGCCCTGACCACTGGGCCCTCTATGTCCAAGATGTCCCCGGAGGCCATACCGATCCTCGAGGTCCTTTAGCCTTGAGTCAATCCTCTGCCAAAGTTGAGATTCTTGTCCTGCTCAATGGGGCCACAATTATCTATGGCAAGTATGCCATGCACCGGTTGCGGAGCACGGGTGCCCCGAGGCCCGTGGAGCAGTCCTCCTACAAGTCCTTGACGGACAACTTCGAGTAGGAGATGGAGGATGAGTCGTCTCCTGACACCCATCACCACTGCGACGTCCCATCCAACTCTTCAGTCTCAGAGCGTCGATGGCAGTCCCCGCTGGAGGATATGGGCTTTCTTGATTTTGTCAAGGATATGTCAGAGACCCTGGCATTCCCTACCAAGTTGGAGAAGGACTTTCGGGCGGATGAGTTGGAAATCCTCCAGTAAGAGGCTCCTCTGTGGGAATCTCACGGTGCCCATTTCTCCCATCCTGGAATGGCTGATGCTCCAGATGTGGGAGACACCAGCCCTACTCAATGTATCGAGTCCGCCGAAGCCCAGGCTTCCAAAAGTCACTACTGCTGCATAACTCCATGGTTGTGGAGTCAGTCATGTGTAGCCTGAAAAGTCAGACGCACTCCTCGGTGCACCTGGAAGAGAGGCCCGCACCCTGGACACCCTTGGCAGAAGGTGTTATCAGGGCTCAATGCTTATCGGCCGCATCTAGGCCTACCAGCTGTACATGGGCATGTACTTGAGAGACCTGGCGAAAGAACTCGCCAGGTTCTCAGCTGGTCTCTCAGAGGAACCCTTACAGCGGTTCAAGAACCTGAACAAGGCAGTCCGTGAGTGCTCCAAATTCATGTCTTGAGCGGCCTGTGATGGGTTCGAGTTGGCAGCTTGAGTAGAAGCGGTGGGAATTGGTGCATGATGCCAAGCTTGCTACAGTCATCTGAGCTCTAGCAGTGGGTTCAGGACAAATTGGTTGATGCCCCATGCCAGGGAGAGGACCTCTTTGGCAAACCCATGACCGACAAGGCTACCGGGCTGGAGACAGAGTTCACGATGAGGACCAGGCTCTCAGACCACTGCCCCGCCCCGATGGAAGTGCTCGGGTAAAAAGTCCTTCTACCCAAGGAAAGGGGCTGTTTACAGAAACTACCCACCTTTTCAAGCCTCCCCAGCTCCCCAATAGGCTCAGAAGGCCAAGGGACATGGACAGGGTCCTTGTAAGCAGAAGGCTCCAAAACGCCAGGCACCAGCACTGGCTCCGGCTCCGGAATTCGTTACTGGAGGATGTAGTAAAAGTGTAGCTGGGTTTAAAAAAGGTTTAGACAAGTCCCTAGAGGAAAGGTCCATAAACCATTATTAAAGGGGACCCGGGATATCCACTGCTTGCCCCAATACAAGCATTGTGGAATCTGTGTCTTTTGGGGAAAGTACTAGGTATTTGTGACCTAGATTAGCCACTGTTGGAAATGGGATACTGGGCTTTGATGGACCTTGGTTTGACCCAGTATGACATATCTTATGTTATGTTCAGATGTTGGAAAGGAATGAGATCTGAAGAGATTTTATTCATAAAAATTTGATTGTCTGCTCCTTGGAAAAAGGTACGCCAGAGTGGTTCACAAAATTAAATAACCAAAATTAAAACTATATAAAAGCTTAAAGTATTTGTCTGCCACTTGGACGCCCACCCCCTGTCCTTTCTCAAGGCTTGTTCGAAAAAATGAGACTTCAAGGCTTGCTTGAAATCAGCAAGTTTTTCAGACTTGCCACAAATAAAGGCATAAGGAATTCCAAAAGGTTGGAGCTGGAAAAGTAAACTAAGTACAATGAAAAATTTCTAATGAAGTGTGAGCGAGAGAAGGGATGATGAGCTAACAAGCATGAGATAGTATATGTGGAATCTGGAGAAGGTCTACATGGAATGTAAAGATTTGAGAGGTGCAATGGTTAGTCTGTGTGAAGAGCCCAATGAATTAAAATTAGAATTTTGAACTGCATTCAGGCTGAAACAGAAAGTTAGTGCTTTGTGCAGGGCTAGCCCAAGGGTATTGCTGCCCTAGGCAGACCTGCAGCCATTGCTGCCCCACACTAGACCTTTCAGGAGCAGCTCCCTTTTTCCTGCTATTAGAAACATAATGACAGAAAAAGACCACATGGCCTATCTAGAAAGTCCTTCCATATCAACAACTACAACAGTTCCCTTTTTACCTTTAGAGATCCTCTGTGTTTGTCCCATGCTTTTTTGAATTCAGTTACTGTCCTCATCTTTACCACCGCCACTGGGAGACTATTCCATGGATCCACCACTCTTTCCGTAAAGAAATATTTCCGCATATCACTCCTGAATCTATCCCTCTTCACCTTCATCCCATGTCCCCTCGTAGCAGAACTTGCTTTCAATTGAAAGAGGCTCTCTCCCTGAACATTTATGCCACGGAGGTATTTAAACAGCTCAATCATATCACCTCTATCCCGCCTTTCCTCTAAGGTGTACGTATTAAGATCCCTAAGTCTGTCCTCATATGCTTTATAATGAAGACCACTAATCATCTTAGTAGCCACCCTCTGCACCGTCTCCATCCTGTTCACATCCTTTTGAAGGTGCGGTCTCCAGAATTGCACACTATACTCCAAATGAGGTCGCACCAGAGGGATTATCACCTCCTTTTTTTCTGCTAGCCATTCCTCTCTGTATGCACCCAAGCATCCTTCTAGCTTTTGCCGTCGCCTTTTCTACCTGTTTAGCTACTTTAAGATCATCAGACACAACCACGCCTAGGTCCTGCTCTTCTTTAGTGCACAAAAGTACGTCACCCCCTATACTATATTCCTCCCTTGGATTGCTGCAGCCCAAATGCATGATCTTACATTTTTTAACATTAAATCCCAGCTGCCAAATTCTAGACCATTCCTCAAGCTTAGCTAGATTCCTCCTCATGTTATCTACACTTTCCTGGGTGTCTACTCTATTGCAGATTTTGGTATCATCCGCAAAGAGGCAAACCTTACCCGACAGCCCTTCCGCTATATCACTAATAAAGATGTTAAAAAGAATCCGACCAAGGACAGATCCCTGAGGCACACCACTGGTAACATCCTTCTCCTCAGAGTGAGCTCCATTTACCTGTACTCTTTGTCGCCTCCCACCCAACCAATTTCTAACCCAAGCAGTAACTTTAGGGTCCATCCCTAGGGTGCTCAGTTTGTTTATAAGTCGCCTCTGAGGAACAGTGTCAAAGGCTTTACTGAAATCCAAATACACCACATCTAGGGTTCTCCCTCAGTCCAACTCCCTGGTCACCCAGTCAAAGAAATCAATCAGATTTGTCTGACAAGACCTGTCTCTGGTGAATCCACGCTGCCTCGGATCCTGTAATCCGCTGGACTCCAGAAACCTCTATTTTCTCTTTCAGCAGCATTTCCAATAATTTACAGACCGCTGAAGTTAAACTAACCGGCCTGTAGTTTTCAACCACATCCTTACTTCCGCTTTTGTGTAAAGGCACCACATTAGCCTCTCTCCAGTCCTTTGGCACCACTCCCGACTCCGAGGTATTGAAAAGGTCAGTCAGTGGAGCTGCTAGAACGTCCCCAAGTTCCCTCAGTATGCTAGGATGTATCCCATCCGGTCCCATCACTTTGTCTACTTTAAGTTGAGCTAGTTTCTCACGAACACAGTCTTCTGAAAATTGTTCAAAACGTCCCTCGCTGGATATTGGTGCTGAAAAGATAAATGAAGCCACCACAGAGTCTTGCATTCAAGCACACTGGAAGCCCTGTCATTCCTGTCCCCTCTGACATGCTACAAATTCTCATGACTAGCTAGAGTTATTGCTGTTTGGTTTTAGTTGGAAACTCCTCTGTACCTGATCAGAGACCACACTTCTGTCCGGTAGGCCACTTTGAGTCTAGCAAGTGCAGAGAGTTATCTCTCTACATGTTGATGCTCTCCCCTCCCCATCTCCTTGCTCCTAATCTCAATGGCACTCTGCTACAACCACTTCCCTTTACATATATTTCTTACATTATATAGGAGAAGCCACCTTGACTACAACTTTCAAAGCCCATGGCATATTGTAGCAGAGGTACAGATTTATTGATCTGAGCTCACGGATACTACTCTAGCAGAGAGGTTGCTCTACCTGCATGCTGCACAGCAGAGCCTAACCTTTGTATGGTTCCACTGGTGCCACCATCTACAAATAAGTCCATCAAGGACTGGACTGAGGGATTTGCTGCTGAAGGAACTGAGGGGTAAGGCCACAGTCAGTCTGTTTCCCTATGTCTTGAAACAAAATTCAGTTGGGACCTCTGTGGTAACCGTGCATCCTCTAAAATGCCATCTTGGATCCTTCCAAAACATTATCAAAAGTATGACTTGGGGTTTGCATTATAAATTGTTAATGTTCATCATAATTGATTTTTGAAGCAGGTGACAATCTGCAACAGTAACCTGTAATGCCTTGTGCTAGTTCAGTTGAATAAGCTTTTCCATATAATAGGAATTTTGTTCCAATGGAAGGAACTAGTCCTTGCTGGAAGGTTCGGTATTTCAGATCAAGGAGACAAACTTCCACTGTATTCTGCTAACTGACTTATTTCATGGTCATAACACTCTTCAACAAGGTGGTGTTTAAGGATAGTAAGTTCTAGGATAGCTTATAGGAGAAAGACCTTTTTGCATAAGGTTTTATATTATGTATCAAAATCTATGCAAAGCATCAAGAAGGCCAAAGTAAAAAATAAAACCTATCAGCAGTGAAGAGTTCTCCCCCACTGTCTTTGTTTTAAGACTACAAAGCAAGTTGATAAATCTTCAAGCTCTTAAAGAGCTTTTGACAGTTTTTGTTCACAGCTTGCTTTGTTAATAAAGTCAAAGGTTATTAAGAAGACGTCTGTATTGATGCCATTTTCTGTGGTGAGATGAATGGGTGGTTGTCACAAATAACCTTTAACATGACAAAGCTGGGATGTGACGGATGTGAAATTCACTGTACAAAAGCCTCATTGTTGCAAATCGAGCATCTCCAGTTTAGCATACAGCTAGTGGGGACTTGATTTAGTATTGTAGACTTAGAGTTGTGTAGATAGAACTTTAATTGTAGAAGACTGAGGCTTTTTAGGGATCCAGGCTGAATGGTGCTGTATTGATGCCATGTATGACAGAAGCATAGAGAGGAATCTTGGGTGACCTTAAAGGGATACTGCTCTTCACATCTGCACAATTGCTGAGGCTTCAGAGTGTCTCTGAGACCATGAAATCCAGGGAGATGCTTTTTAGGAATTCACTACGCTTATTCTGCTCATTTTTGCCCCTTTATTGCAGAATAAAGGTCCTTTATTTGTGTGTTTTGGAACTGTGGGCCAAATGTACCGAGTGGGTTCTCTAACTCTTGTGTCCAGGGAAGGGTGCTTGGTAAGTGTAGGCATTAGTGAGCATGTATCTGCTCTGTACTGAATGGTGCTTAATTTGGTCCAAAGCTGACATTCTTTGTTGAACAGAGCATGTTGCCATTAGTTGTTCAGCCAATGTGGTACAGCATGCTAACCCCAAATGCTGCAGTCAAAAATCTTCACCAGTCAGTTTTATTTTTTTTATTTTATCTATTTATGCAATTTTACCAAATTACAGTAAAGTAAGAAATAGGTGTACAAACACATCAAAACACAAGAAAAGCAATACAATCACATTAGTAGTGCAAGAATTACCCTTGCATCCTTTAGTCCACTAATAAGAGAATCATGGAGGGGGAAATCCAAAAAAGTACATAATGAGACACATCTTGACACTAGGAAACAAATATTTATAGATCGTGCTCTGATAATGCCTAATATATTACCCCCTTAAGCCCCCAGCAGGGATAAACAAAAAAAAAAGAAAGAAAAGACAAACTAATTGGGAAACATTCTTATGAGCAAGAAAAGCTATAGGCTGAATGGGATCAAGAGGTGAAGATATTACTGTGATGCCACACAAGGCACTTGCAGGGGAAGCTTAAATAAAGACCCTATCCCCAGTCGCAAGAACCTTGGATCTTAAAGCAAAGAAACTTTTCCTCCTGGCTTGTGTGGCTTTAGTGACATCTGGCAACATCTGCATCCTTTGTCCACAGAAAGAAATATCTCTCTATTTGAAGTACAGTTTAAACAATTTTGATTTATCAGTGTCTGACTCTAACACTAAAAACAGTGGCTCAGGTAGAGATATTGTCCATTGAGGACTCCAGGAAGGCTGACAGATCCAAAGTGTCTGCAGATACCAAAGAGTACATATCTCCCTCCTCATTAACATAGTAACATAGTATATGATTGCAAATAAAGACCAGTGTGGTCCATCTAGTCTGCCCAGTAAGGTGGCAAAAGTAGGTGACCTGCAGCTCCGTTGAGGTCACCCCTCCCCATGCCTTTGTTTAGGGGTGTACCCACTGCTCCGTGTAGGGCACCCCTGCTAGTTGAGATATGAGAGAGTTAAGTTTGTTTTGATAAAGGGATCCAGTGTGTCTGTCCCTTGCCATGTTGAATTCTGTCATTGTATTTGCCCCCACCATTTCCATCAGGAGAGCATTCCAAGCATCCACCACCCTTTCAGTGGAAAAAGTATTTCCTGCCATTGCCTTTCAATTTACCCCATTGCAGCTTCATGTTATGCCCTCTAGTTTTACAGCTTCCCCGTCTTTGGAAGAGGTTTGTTCATTATTTCTCCTTAAGTATTTAAAGGTCTGAATCATATCTCCCCTGTCCCTCCTCTGCTCCAGAGTGTACATATTTAGGTCTTCAAGTCTCTTCGCATATGTCTTCTGACGCAGGCTCCAAATCATTTTCAGTCTTTTTATATCCTTTGAGATATGGTCTTCAAAACTGAACACAGTATTCCAAGTGAGGCCACACCAGTGACTTGTACAGTGGCATTAGTACCTCTTCCTTTCTGCTGATAATTCCTCTTTGTATGCAACCCAGCATCCTCCTGGCTTTTGCCACTGCCTTCTTGCACTGTTTTGCCATCTTGAGATCCTCAGAAATAATCACTCCAAGGTCCTTTTCTTGAGCAGTGCGCACCAACCTCTCACCCCCCTATCTTGTACATTTCCCTTGGATTTCTGCTTCCCAAGTGCATGACACTGCACGTCACATTAAATCTTAACTGCCAAGCATTAGACCATTTTTCCAGCTTTTGTAGATCTTTCCTCATGTTCTCCACTCCCTCAGGGGAGTCCACTCTGTTGCACATTTTCGTATCATCTGCAAAAAGACACTCTTCCATTCAGTCCTTCAGCAATATCACTCACAAATACATTGAAGGTCTGAATAAACAGGTAGACAAAGGTGAGTAGGTTGATATAGTGTATCTGGACTTTCAGAAAGCCTTTGATAAGGTCCCTTATCAAAGACTTTTGGCAAAACTAAAAAGTCATGGGATAGGAGGCAGCGTACTGTTGTGGATCAGGAACTGGTTAAAAGACAGAAAGCAGAGGTAGGGCTAAATGGCCAATTTTCCCAATGGAAAAAGGTTAATAGTGGAAATCCCCAGGGATCTGTGCTGGGTCTGCTGCTTTTTGACATATTCATAAATGACCTGGAAAAGCGAATAACAAGTGAGGTTATCAAATTTGCAGATGAAACAAAACTATTTAAAGTTGTTGAAACCCATGAGGATTGTGGAAAATTGCAAGAGTATCTTGATAAATTGGAAGACTGGGCATCCAAATGGCAGATGAAATTTAATGTGGACAAGTGCAAAGTTATGCACCTAGGAAAGAACAACCCAAACTATGGTTACACAATGCAAGATTCCACTTTGGGAACCACCACGCAGGAAAAGAATTTAGGCGTCATGGATAACATGTTAAAACCCTCCACCCAGTGTGCAGCGGCGGCCAAGAGAGCAAATAGGATGCTAGGTATCATAAGGAAAGGAATGGAAAATAAAACAAAGGATATTATAATGCCTCTGTATCATTCCATGGTGCGACTGCACCTTGAGTATTGTGTACAATTCTGGTCGCCGTATCATAAAGATATAACATTATTAGAAAAGGTACAGAGAAGAACCACCAAAATGGTAAAGGGGATGGAAGGATACCCCTATGAAGAGAGGCTAAAAAGGTTAGGGCTCTTCAACCTGGAAAAGAGACGGCTGAGGGGAGATATGATAGAGGTCTATAAATTATTGAATGGAGTGAAATGTGTAAACATAGATCACTTTGCTTACATCATCAGAATATAGAAAGTCTAGGGGACATGCAGTGAAGCTACAGGGTAAACTATTTAAGACTAATAAGAGAAAATATTTTTTCACTCAACATGTAATCAAACTCTGGAATTTGTTACCGGAGGATATAGTAAAAGCGTTTTTGCTTCCACAGCAAGTTTCTTCTCAAATTCTCTTTGCCTTCCTTATCAGTGCCTTGCATTTAACTTGCCTGTAACTGGATAACTTGGCAGCTCTTGTAGATAGGGATAAAATGAAAACGCAGACAGTGGAGGACACAGCTTGGATGTCAGCCCTGGCTAAGAGTCCCACCAAGACTTGGCAGTGTGGCTCAGATGAAATGTATTAGGGCAGTGAGGTATGAATATGAAAACTTTGTACCTGTTTGAGCATGTTGAAGTCTAAAAATTTATAGATAGAAATTCCTTGCCTGATGATTTTATCTGTGAAAATGGTTTCCTTACAAATGCAGGTTTTAAAAAAAAAATTGGTTTGGCAAGGCTCATCGTGGGATTTGCAGTCTCTCTTGTATAGGGGTCTCTATCTTTTTTCCTTTTCTGTGGATTTGGTGTCTTTGCACATGGTCTCTTCTTTTTTGGTGTACCATTTCCATCTCAATCTGTTTTCCAGCTCTTTCTAAGGAAGACTGAGGCCACTGTAGGGCACTGCATACTGTAAATGTTCAGTGTTTTACTACAATACTTGAAGATTACTAACCCTTTTCATAGGTTAAACTGACTTTGTCCTACACAGTGGCTACTGAAGGGGGAAGTGACTTCCAAGTCCTTGTTATCCCGGTGGATTAAGGATGCCATTGGGATGGCATATCTTATGAAGTGGAAAGAGGTTCCATTGGGTCTTCAGGCACGCTGAGTGAAGGTGACATCCAGGGCAGAGTTTAGGGCCATTGTCGTGGAGGATACCTGCGGAGCAGTGATGTAGTGGTCGCTGCAGTCCTTTATTAGGCATTACATGCTGGATATCCTGGACACAGAGGATACTGCCTTTTGGGAAGACCCTTCACAGGGGGCCTTGAATTCTCTCATCCAGAATTTTAAAGTTTGGATATGCCCTACTTGTTTGGACTGGTCTAGCAGGATAAGGAAGGTGAAATTAGTTCTAAACTGCTAGTTTGCTTTCCTTGACACATTTTGCTGCTATAGATGTTCCTTTTCCCCCCAGGATAATAGTCTTTCCTGCTCATTCGTTGTGGGAAGTCTTTGATTTTCTTAGTTTTGGGAAATGGGTAGATCAGTCTCTGTACTTTGCACAGTGCAGTAGGAAATGCATTTCTGTTTCTTTCTCCAGTGTTGCATTGAAGATAGTCTGACTTTATTGGAGTTTCCAGTTCAGTTTTCCCCTGTATCTTTTGATTTCTAGTCTGTGGTTTCTTATTCTTTATTTCTCCGGGAACAAGGAGGAAATCGGTCCTCACATATGGGTGACATCTGCACCAACTGAGCCCTCGCGGAAGCATCTCCCCAGTTTTCAAAAAAAGCCTTTGGAAGATGCACCACGCATGCGAGGTCCCCTTCCAGTCCAAGGGTGCCATTTTGCCTCAGTCTCCTTTTTTCTTTCGAGCCCTTTGGCTGTCTGTCCAGTTTCTCCTGGAAAAAGTGTCCTTTTTTTTAAATCTTGTTTTATCCCGTTCACCTACCGGTTCCTTTCCCGCCCCCGTGCCAGCTGGCCTTGGCATCGCTCTTCGGGTTTGTCGTTTTTTCTTTTTCTTGTTTTTTCTCGGTGTCGTTTTAACTGGCATTCACGCCCCTTTTTGACTGCAGGCCTCAGACCTGTGCCCATGTGGCAGGGCCCCCTTTTTCCTGATGGCCTCCCAGCAGTTTCAAGAAATGTGACTGGTGCAGTAAGATGTCCCTCACTGATCCACATGACTGCTGCCTCCATTGCTTTGGGCCGGACCATGACAACTCAGATTGCAAACTTTGAAAAAACGATGACTGCAAAGGCCATCGAGTTGGCAGCTGCAGCAGGAAAATTTCTTTCACAAGTCTGACTTGGTGCCAGAGTCTCTGGTGCCGCTGCACTCCAGGGCCTCCTCTGGTACCTCAGTGCCCCACGATGCCCAAGCCGCCCTGGAGTACAACGGCCACAGGTCCTCCAAGGGAAAAATCCCCAGAGGTGGAACGCAAGAAGTCAAGTCTCAAAGTGCCCCGACGATGGGTCTGGGAAAGCAGGTAAATTCCTCAGGCGACCGATCTCGGACCCCTGAGGTCATCCTTGTCAAGGACTCTCCCTCAACAGAGCAGACACCAGGCCTGAAGTCCTTGATGCACACGTCAAAAGCTGCAGAGCCAACTGGCATAGAGACCGGGATGGTGGCCTTGGAGCGCAGTATATCTGTCCTCGTGGCCCAGCAGCAGGCATTCATGTCTGGTTCTTCTGGTTCATCCGCCACGACAACTGGACACTTGACATAGAGGGCTTCCCTGGAAGTCAAGCTGATGCTCGAGAGACCCATCAGCAAAGGATGAGATCCCCATCCTGTTCTTCAGGGCACCGGTCCTCCCTGGTCAGCACCCAGGGCTCTGAAAGTAGGTCCTCCGAGACACTTGGCCTCAGAGCCTGGGCCTCGACCACGGGAACTGCAGCCTCATCTTCCTCATACTTAGAGTCCAACTGGGAGACCGAGGATGAGCGGTCCCCCCGATTCTCGACATTGAGACGTGCCCTTGGATGTCACCTTCCTTGACTTTGTGCAGGACATGGCTAAGGCTTTCAGGAGGACCCCCACATGGAGGAACTGGATTTTCTTCAGTATAAGGCCCCTTCAAAGGATGCCTTCATGGTGCCCATCCCTCTGATCCTCGAGTGCTGCCTCCCTAGTATGTGGGAAACACTGGCGTTGTGCCCATAGTAAGCAGATGGCTCGACTCCATGTACAGTCCGCTGAAGCCCTGGGTTTCAGAAGACCCAACTCCCCCACAACTTGATGGTCGTTGAGTTCGTCATGCACAGACTCAAGAGATGAGATCTATTCTCGGTGACCCCCTGGTAGGGAAAGGCCTTCTGGGGCTTTATGCTTGCCTGCCAAGTCCAATCCTACAAATTATACATCGGCATAATCTCAAAGAGCTGGTGAGGGAAATTGCCGGTTTCTTGGCAGGCCTCGACAGGTAATCACTGGCCTTGGCGGTCAAGGAGTGCTTGAAGCTCTTATCTCGAGCAGCTTATGACGGCTTCAAATTCTTGGCTAGAGTAGATGCCACAGGAATCGGGGCCCGACTCAAGCCTGGCTGCAGTCGTCTGACTTTGAGCAATGGTTTCAGGACAAGCTCATTGATGTCCCATGTATCGGAGAGAATCTCTTCGGGAAACCCATGGCAGACAAAGCGGCTGAAATAGAGACTGAGTTCCTGACAAGGACCAGACTCTTTCTAAACAGACTTTGGTGCATCCCTGCAAGAAGGGCCTCGGGAAGAAGCCCTTTGTCCTGAGGGAAAAGGGGGGGGGGGGGAGGGTTTAGCAATGCCCACAGTTCCAAGCCGCCTCTGCTTCACAGCAAGGCCAGAAATACAGGGGGCAAGGGCACAGCCCCCGCAAGCAAAAAGACCCCCAAGATCCCAGCTCTGGCCTAGCCTGGAGGGAGTTTTTGATTCCCTGGGCACGACTTCCCTTCTCCCCCCCCCCTTACAGCCCACAGGGGGGTGTCTGGCTCTGTTTGCCCACAGGTGGTCCTCCACCACCAATTCCTGGGTACTGCAAGCTGTCAAGGAGGGTAACCTCTTCCGTCTGCAACAGACGCCACCCTCTTACTTTCCAGGAGAGCCTGTCAGGGCCCTTCTTCACCAGGCTCTGCTCCTCTCAGAGCTTGCAGGCCTCCTCAAGGATAAGGCAGTAGAGCCAGTGCCCAAACTCCTCTGGGGTGAAGGCTTCTACTCCAGATATTTCCTTGTTTCCAAATGAACAGAGGGCCTCAGGCCCATCCTAGACCTGTGGGACCCGAACAGATTCTTGGTGAGGGAGACATTCAAGATGCTCTCCCTTGGAACACTGCTGCCATACCTCCAGCAGGGAAACTGGCTGTGCTCCTTAAATCTGAATGATGTTTACATGCACATCCTGATCCATCCTAGCCACCGACAATACCTCCGGTTCATGGTGGGAGGAGGTCACTACCAATACAAGGTGCTGTCCTTTGGGCTGGCCTCTTTGCCAAGAATCTTCACCAAGTGCCTTGCGGTAGTCACAGCCCACCTTGGTCTCCAAGGGGCCTTTGTCTTTCCCTACTTGGACAACTGGCTCATAAGGGGAGGCACAGCGGCAGAGGTGCATCACTCCACAGAGCACATCATTCACACCCTGCAGCATCTGGGGTTCGTCAACTACCCAAAGTCCCACCTCTCCCCAGCCCAGTGCCTAGAGTTCATTGGGGCTCAGCTAGAAATCCTCCAGTCCAAGGCCTTCCTCTTTGGAAAGGTTGGAACGCCTCTGGGCACTATCCGCAGAGGTGCAGCATCACCACTCCCTGTTTTTGTGTGGTACGCCAAGAGATGAGCAAACGCATTCTATTTGGTGCATCTGGCACTCCAGTACCTATTCCACCTGTCCCAGGTGGGACTGAAGTCCACCTCCGTCCCGGGTGCACCTGAGCGCTATTGTGGCACATCACCATCACTCCGTTGAGGGAAAGCCCCTCTTGGCTCAGCCCCTTGTATCTTGTTTCCTACAGGGTCTCATGTTGTCTAAGCCCCCCCTTCTGCCCGCCAGCAGCAGAGTGGGATCTCAACGTAGTGCTGTCACAGCTTATTAAGCAGCTGTTTGAGCCCTTGTCTACCTGCCACTTATAGTACCTCTCCTGGAAGGTTGTCTGTCTTGTGGCACTCATGTCAGCTTGCAGGGTCAGTGAGTTCCAGGCTCAGATGGCAGAGCCTCCCTAATACAAGGTTCTACAAGAACAGGGTGGTGCTGTGCATGCACTCCAGGTTTCTGCCAAAGGTGGTGTCCCCCTTCCACCTCAGTCAGGAAGTGGTGCTCCTCATCACCTTCCCGAGGCCTCACGCCAGCAAGGCAGAGACAGTTCTACTTACGTGGGACAGGGCCTCTTACAATCCAATCTACAACAGACTTGGGGACACCGCAAAGCACCTCAGCTTTTTGTTTCTTATGACCCCAATCGACTGTGACCAAGCGAACTCTGTCCACTTGGTGGTGGACTGCATTGCCCTCTTCAATGAGCAGGCTGGGATCTCGCTGGACCACTGGCTCATGGCGCACCACGTCAGGGCCGTGGCCACCTCTGGCAAATCTGTGTTCCATACTTGTGACTGAAATCTGCTGGGCCACCACCTGGTCTTTGGTCCATACCTTCACAGCTCACTACTGCCTGGAGAGGGAGTCTCGACAGGATAGTGCTTTTGGCCAGGCCGTACTCTGTAATCTGTTTGGGATGTAGGCAGTTCCCGTCCTCTGACCCTTCTGTGTTCAGGCTACTGGAGTGCTGCTTCTCCACCAGACACTTTGGTTGTGCAAGAGTCTCTCAGTTGGGACTCAGCTGCTGCAGCTCATGGCTCATCCTTTTCAGTTTGCCGTAGCGTTTTTTTGTTTACAGTTTCTCAGTAGCCTGTAGCTGGGGAGTCCCATATGTGAGGACTTTCTTCCTGCTTGTTCCCAGAGAAAGCGTAGTTATTCACCTGCAACAGGTGTTCTCCGGGGACAGCAGGAATCAGTCCTCACAACCCTCCCTCCTCCCCTTGGAGTTGCTGCTTTACGGTATTTTATATTTGCCATCTTAACTATGTCATTAGACCGAGGCAAGATGGCACCCTTGGGTGGGAAGGGGACCTCGCATGCGCTCCATTGACACTGATGTCACCCAAATGTGAGAACTGATTCCTGCTGTCCCCGGAGAACACCTGTTACAGGTGAGTAACTATGCTTTTGTAAGGGTATATCTTGTGTGTGCAACTAAAGTCAGGTATATTCTGTTAGTGTGTAATTTCTGTGCAGGAATCTGTAGCAGTCCAACTGTTTTTCCTTATCTGTGTTTCCCAGTAAGAGGTGTATTGGTGTTCTAGAGCACACTGCAGTTTTTGGACTGCCTGATTGTCATTAGCACAATTTTTCTGCTTTTGTGCTAGTGTTAAGTTTTTGGTTGGGTAGGGCAGGTTTGCTTTGTCTTCAAAGGTTTTTTTTTTCAGGATTTTATTACTTCAGAGTGCCTGCTAGTGCAGGGAGGTTTTTTTTTTTTGTTAACGGAGATGACACTAAAAATGTTATATATTCTCTTGTGTTGAGTAGTAAGGGAAGGCATTCTAATTCTGTGCAGCAGGGCATTCTGAGAAGTTTCACATCAAAGTTCAGATGTCGAGCCTGAAGAAACCTACGAGTTCTGTAGCTTTGTTTAAAAAAAACAAACATACTAGAAGAAAGGGATTAAAACACTTTCCAAAATGAGATGCCTTTTGAAAACAGCCTTGCCAAATGTAGAAATCTTTTTGCCATAATGTTTTTTTCAGTTAAGTCTATTTTGGGCCACTTTATGCTAATATGTTGGTATTCTGTATCTTAAGAGCACTGGAACTTCATGAACTTTTGAGTAACTAAAGTTAAAGGTTTTTTAAGGAGTAAATAGGTTTGGGAACCACTGCTCTAACCATTTTCCCCAATGGGACCCCATTTTAATGGATGAAAATTCACATGACCCAGATGGTAACCAAATTTAGTTAGCACTCAAGCAACGTAAGTACAGTATAAACATACAAATATGTAAATCTGTGCTGCTTAAAGTCATTATCTGAAGTACTCACTCAGCAGCGTGTCAGTCCGGGGTGAGAGCAGGAGCTCCCCCTTCCTCCCCGAGCAGCCAATCATCCGCCCAGCTCAACGGCTGAAGAACTGCTGTTGCCGAGGTGCGCCCGCACCTTGCGGGCCCGCGCCTGAAGGCCTTGCCAGAGGGCCCTTTGGTGTTGGTTCGTGGCATCGGTCTCTGGAGGCAATGAAGTCCTGCTTATTTATCTGGGTAATGTGCTGTTCCGTGTCTTTCTCCTCTTATCTGTTTGACTGTGTCTGTTCTCTACTCTGTCCTATTTTATAATTGGCGTTCCTTTCTTTTTCCCTAAATGATGTAGTATTGTAAACCGCTCTAATACCTTTTTGGTCTGAGCGGTATATCAAATTCAAATAAACATAAACCTGTAACACTTGGGTTTGTAAATTACAGCACATCTTCCTGTGTAGTTTATATTGCACATCACAACACCCTCCAGACTCACCAACCTTCGTCTTATGTGTCCTTTAGTTGTGCCTATGCCCCAAACTCACTGCCGCCTCCACACATACACACATTATCCAGGCTCATATCCCCTTCGGTCACACCCATCTTCCAGACTTGCTGCCCCCTCCACACTTGCTATCTTCACCAGGCTCCTACTTTTATTCATGCCCCTCTCAATCACATCAGCCTCCCAGACTTATGTCCCCCTCAATCTCAGCCATCCCCCCCCAGACTCAGCTCTCCCTATTTACACTCGTCACCCTGCCCAGACTAATGTCTTGCACCTCACTCATGCCCTCCTCAATTACACTCATCCCTCAGACTGCCTGCCCCCTCTGTGCTTACCACCCTGCACAGGCCATTCTCAATCACACCCACCCTCCAGACTTACCCTCACTTGTTCTCGCCCCTCCCTGCCGAGGCTCACTGATGTCACTATCACACCCCTTTGCAAAACTCTCGCCTCTCCCTATCCATACTCAGGCAGGGCTCCCGGACTCACCTTCTCCTGCACACTGGCCCCCTCTTACTCTGACTCTCCTCCAGTCTCATCGCCATAAACCTCCATATTTATTTTAAGCCCCGCTTCTCTGATGGTGGAACAGACAGAAGGAGTGCAAGGGGCAGATCTGAGATTCCTCTAGCAGCACAGTGATGTGGATGCTAACATGTGACCCACTGCTAGAGGCGGGCAGAGATGGCAGTGGCAAAGGGATGCTTCGAAATTGAGCATTGACAGCAGGCAGATAAGGCCCACGGGGGGTAATAAACAAATCCCAGAGCAGCAGAAGCCCTGAGATGGTACAAAAAAAAACTTCCAAGAGCAATGGCAGCGGCAGGCAAATACATTCCCATCAGAAGTGGCAGGGCAATAAAAAAAAAAAAAAAAAAAAAAAAAATTCCCAGTGGCAGACAGAAAAGGGACCAGAAGCAATGGCAGAGCAGTACAAAAAGTTTCAGAACGGCAGCAGGCAAAGGGCTCAGAAGCAATGGGGGGGGGGGGGGACAGTAGGCTGATGGAGCATCAGAAGACAGCCCTTTTGCAGATATGACACGAAGGCAGTGACAGCAGTGGTGTTAGGGGAAGAAACAGTCTTACTTTAACTTTGTAAACTGCAGCAGGACCCACACTAGACAGGCAGCAAAGCACAGTAGCCATCTCAATGTTCATTATCCACGCGCACATGGCTGAATGAATCCTTGGGCTGCTGCTTTGCATTGTTGCCACAGGATGCCGCATGCTTTATTTTTCTTTTCTTTAAGCAGCTGCAACCCTAAAAGGATTTTGAGACCCCATTTGGGTTCATGACCCACAGTTTGGGAACCGCTGGTTTAGAGCAACAGCCTAGTACCCAAGCCATCAGGGTTCAGTTTGCACTCCTTGTGACTTTGGGCAAGTCATCTTACTCTCCATTGTCTCGGAAGAAAAGGCTCAACAACCTACTTTTAATGATTCCTTGCCAAGAAAACCCAGGGACTGCTGGGTGACCAGGAGTCAGCATTGACTTCACAGTACTTAAAAAGAAGAAAATTAAAACTAAAAACCTAGGTGAAACAATGCAAATACTACTTTGGTTTTGCACCTTAGTCAGAGCAAAGGTGCAGATATATTTTTGCTTTGGTGCCCAATGGAAAATTTACCTACAAAGGTTTATACCTGCTTTTATAGTGGGTAATTTTTTGGTACAGAACATGCACAGGCTTAAATTGAACCATCATATGTTGTGGTTCTCTGCATCGCAGGAATGCCTCCAAAGTCCATGGATAAGTGATGTGCATTTTTGAACAAGGCACATACATTTACCCATGGTAAAGTTTGTTTTTAAGAATATTCAAAGCACCATTTTGGCAGGTAAAATGCTTTTGAATATTGCTCTTTACTAGTTGCGAGAAGGCATTCTCATGTCACATTCTGTTAAATTCTGTTTTTATGAAGTCTAGTTTTTTCCTTATGTCTTCTAGCATTTAAACAGAATTTACATATTGATCAAAAGTCTGGTTTTAGTTAGGGTAAATCTGTTCTATACTTTCTGGCATAATTTGTATGACTGTTTTGCCGTTTTCCATTACAACCATATTTAATATTTTTTTTCTTTTCCCTTTCTCTTCCCCCACCCCCTTTTTGTGTCATCTTCTAGTCATGGGACATATTCTTTCGTAATGCCAATGCTGGAGCACTTCCAGGCACCGCCTACCAAAGCCCCCCGCCACTCAACACCAACCTCTTAGCCTTGACGCATGCACAGTCTTTGGTTCAAGCACAGCCCAATGTAGATAAACTGGTGGAAGATCATCTAGCAGTGCAGTCCCTTATCCGGGCATATCAGGTAAGGAAACTTTCATGGAAAGTGAGACAGAGCAGCCAACTACAAAACTAGTGACCTGGGGTTTGGTGCGAGTCTGTGGAAGCCAGCATGTGCCTTGCAATTCCAAGAGTTTGACAACTGGCACATAGAAGGGCAGAATGCTCTTCATGTTAGATCCAGAGCCCCTGACACAGGTAGATTATGCCCTCCTGCTGTGCTGGCAATATATGGGGTTGGGAGGGACAAGGAGGGAAGGTAAAATAACTGGGGCCATCCAATAATTTTTGTAATGCTGCATTGTTGGGGGGTGGGGGGGATAGGTTGATGTTGATATACAGCTGTCATAACTATAATATGCAAGAAAAGAACTTGGTATTGCATGATGCAGTGAAGGAGTTAGGCTTCCCATGGCATTTTGTATATTGCTGCATATCGCATCACGGTGATGTGATTACATATGCAGAAAGTAAAAAAAAACTGAACAGCAACTTCTAATATACAGAGAATACAGTGTAAAATTTAAACCCTTTGGACACTAAAATTGCCCCTCTAGAAAATGCAGCCTTAAACATGACACAGGTTTTTAGTAATTGGCTATTCATTGATTATTCCAGACCCTTGCTGTGTGCTAAGGCTTTTCCACTGCTAGCCTTAGTGGCTAGAAAATTGTAGTGTGCCAGCTGATAGTTATCACATCTGAAATGAAGAAAATTGACAGTCCCCTTGATTGTGAACATTGCATTGCACAGAATCAAACAAAGGCTAGCTTTCTCTTTTGACTATTAGTGACCCCTGGGTACAGATATCATTGTGGGAAAAATAAGGCCTTCAAATTCCATTCCCAAGGACATTTGTGACCTACAGTTCTGTTCTGTTAACTGGTTAAATATTATTATTTTTATTCACCCTTAGATCATCGAGCTTAGGATGCTTTTGTTTCTATGGGTGCTGCCAGTTGACTGATTTCTCTGAAAGACTTCATTTTAAACTAGGGGAAAGAGCAATCTTTAAGCAACAAACTGTACAAATCTGAGCTGGAAATCACAAAGGCAATGTCATTAATAGGGCCAAGAGGGGAGTAAGGGAACAGTCTGCAGCAGTAAGGGGGTTCTATGACAGGGCACCCTAGGGGTAGTTAGGTGCCTATTTTATAAAGACACAAGCACCTTGTAAAATACTAACCTGCATTCTTCAGAATTTGCACCTAGATTAAAAGCCTAGGCATTGCACCTGCTTGGAGAGTAGACGTAAATGTTAGTGCATGAATAGCAGCACTGCTAATGCTCTGCCCAGACACCTCCCCTAAGCATGCCTACTCTACAAGTATAATATGCGCCATCTTGCACCGTATACACTTCCAGGTATGATTTGTTTTTTTTATGAGAGGTCTTCTACGCACGGATTAACCCCTGTACCTTTTGCATCATGATCTAGTAAGTCAACTAGAGGCAAAAAGACCTTAAGTCTCTCTCCCCGAAACTAAATGAGCTATTTAAGAGCAGCTACCATGAGCGAACCCGTCTATGTGGCAAAATAGTGGGAAGACTCTTAAATAGAGGTGACAAACCAAACGAATTTAGTGATAGCTGGTTACTCAAACAAGTTTTAGCTTGACCTTAAACCTTATCATAATAATAAAAATATAGATTAAAGTTCAAGAGCTATTCATTAGAGGTACAGCTCTTATGAAAAAGGAAACAACCTACATTACTGGGTAATGATTATAATTTTTTTCTAGTACAAATACCATGGCAGCCCCTTGTCAGATCCACTCCCTTCCAGTTCAGTTCTCCCATCCCCTCGTATCAGCCTATTTGTAGCAGTAGCCCCCAGTTTTCTTCCAGGGCCAGCAGCTCTATCCTCCCCTTCCCACAATCAGCCCATTCCCAGTCGAAGCCCCACAATCAGCCCATTCCCAGTCGAAGCCCAACATAAGAACATAAGATATGCCATACTGGGTCAGACCAAGGTCCATCAAGCCCAGTATTCTGTTTCCAACAGTGGCCAATCTAGGTGATATGTACCTAGCAGTTTCCCCAAGAGACACAAGTTCCACAATGCTTGTACTCGGTCAAGCATTGATATCTTCGGTCACTTCTTAATAATGGTTTATGGACCTTTCCTCCAGGAACTTGTCCAAACCTTTTTTAAACCCAGCTACACTAACAGCCTTTACTACATCCTCCGGTAACAAATTCCAGAGTTTGATTACACGTTGAGTGAAAAAATATTTTCTTTAGTCTTAAATAGTTTACCCTGTAGCTTCATTGCATGTCCCCTAGTCTTTCTATATTCTGATAAGGTAAACAATCGATCTATGTTTACCCATTCCACTCGGTTCATTAATTTATAGACTTCTATCATATCTCCCCTCAGCCGTCTCTTTTCCAGGTTAAAGAGCCATAACCTTTTTAGCCTTTCCTCATAGGAGTATCCTTCCATCCCCTTTACCATTTTGGTGGCTCTTCTCTGAACCTTTTCTAAAATCGCTATATCCTTTTTAAGATACGGCGACCAGAATTGCACACAATATTCAAGGTGCGGTCTCACCATGGAACGATATAGAGGCATTATAATATCTTTTGTTTTATTTTCCATTCCTTTCCTTATCATACCTAGCATTCTATTTGCTCTCTTGGCCGCCGCTGCACACTGGGCCGAGGGTTTTAACATGGTATCCACAATGACGCCTAAATCTTTTTCCTGGGTGGTGGTTCCTAATGTGGAACCTTGCATCGTGTAACCATAGTTTGGGTTGTTCTTCCCTAGGTGCATAACCTTGCACTTGTCCACATTAAATTTCATCTGCCATTTTGATGCCCAGTCTTCCAATTTATCAAGATCCTCTTGCAATTTTTCACAATCCTCTTGGGTTTTAACAACTTTAAATAGTTTTGTGTCATCTGCAAATTTGATAACCTCACTCGTTATTCCACTTTCCAGGTCATTTATGAATATGTCAAAAAGCAGCGGACCCAGCACAGATCCCTGGGGTACACCACTATTCACCTTTCTCCATAGGGAAAATTGGCCATTTAGCCCTACCCTCTGCTTTCTATCTTTTAACCAGTTCCTGATCCACAATAGTATACTGCCTCCTATCCCATGACTCTTTAGTTTTGCCAAAAGTCTCTGAGGGACCTTGTCAAAGGCTTTCTGAAAGTCCAGATACACAATATCAACCGACTCACCTTTGTCCACCTGTTTATTCACTCCTTCAAAAAAACATAATAGATTAGTAAGACAAGATCTTCCTTGTCTAAAGCCATGTTGGCTGTCTCCCGTTAGGTCGTGACTATCTACATGCTGAGTAATTTTATTCTTTATGATGGTTTCTACCATTTTTCCCGGTACTGACGTCAGGCTCACCGGTCTGTAGTTTCCCGGATCACCCCTGGAACCCTTTTTAAAAATTGGTGTTACATTGGCGATCCTCCAATCTTCAGGTATTAGAGATGATTTTAATGATAGTTCACAGATTACTAATAGCAGGTCTGCAATCTCATATTTCAGTTCTTTCAACACCCCTGGATGTATACCATCCGGCCCAGGTGATTTGCTACTCTTCAGTTTATCTAATAGTTGTAAGACATCTTCCCGATGTATCGATATTTCCTTCAATTCTTCCCATTCAATTCAATCAGCCCATTCCCAGTTGAAGCCCCCCAATCAGCTCGCTTCCAGTGCTAGTCCCCCCTCAACCCCATTACCAGTGCTAGGCTCCCCTAATCAGCCCATTTCCAGTCCTAACCTCCCCGATCAGCTCATTTCCAATACTAGCCCCCCATCAGTTCATTCACAGGTCTGCGACTAAAAAGCTGTTTGATTATTTTCATCTAATTTTCATGTATTTTGGTGTGCTGAAAACAAATAAAATATTGAAAAAACTCCTAGATGTCATGATTTGCCACAACATGCAAAATTGTCTTCAAATTTATCAATTTTTTTTCAAATTACTCTTAATTAATTCACATAAGTGCATTTAAGATATAAAATGCCAAAAAAACCTTAAAGGGGTTGTCCGAGTTATGTAAAAAAAAAAAATAGCACTGTAAATCGGATGGTCAGCAATATATACATAAGCTAAGCAAGTTTTAAGTCCGTGCTTCTAATGGTAGAAGGGGTTAATCTTTCCTGAAGAATCCAGTGGGAGGGAGACACAGGGCAGATAACAGCAGCTCCGGTCAGTGCAGGGGGGGCGTGGCCAGCACTGTGACGTCTTGTGTACAGACAGAGCTGCTCTCTCCTGCATGCCACACTTGTGCACGAATCATCATCAGGTTCTTGGTTCTAGGCTGTTCACGCTTTTTCATCGCAATTCGTGTTAGCTCGTCATGCTTCAACCGTTATGTTATGGCTCCGCGAAAGTGTATTAATTCGCCAGACAGTTTGTTTCATCTGTGGTGAATATACAGTGTTGAAGCAACAGCAGAATATTACAGACTTTGTGAAAAAAGTATACTTTGCATACTTTGGACTAAAAATTGGAGATCAAGATCAAGTCTGGGCGCCTCATAAAGTGTGCAAACGGTGTGTTGAGGACCTCCGAAATTGGTTCAAGGGTAAGAAAAAAATCTTTCCGTTATGGGATTCCTATGGTATGGCGAGGGCAAAAGAACCATAGTGACGACTGTTACTTTTGATCTTCCGGAACAAGCAGGAATGAGTCTTCACATATGGGTACGTCGGTACCGACGGAGCCTGCACGGGAATGCTCCCCAGCATCCAATCAGAAAGCTTTTGGGAGCATCCCTCGCGCCTGCGCGGTGACGTCCCGCCTTTCCCACTGCCTCTCCTCAGTTTTCGTTTTTCCGCGGAGCCAACAGGACGTCCTCCTGTCACCGCAGAAACTTTTTACTTTAAAATCCTTATTTTCTTGTTTTCTTGTGGTTGCGGCTGTTTCCCGCCGATACCGGTACCGCCGGTGCTTTATTCTTTTCCTTTTCAAACTTAGAGAAATATTTCTCCTCAGTTTTTTGTTTTAACTTTTTTGGGCCTACCAGACCTTTCCAAGATGGAGCCTTCTTCCCCTAAGAAGTGCCTTCACTGTGGAAACTTAGTTTTCTTTTTAGACTCCAATGCTTGGTGTCTAACCTGTTTGGGTCCTGACCCTTTTTCCCCTGATACTTCAGGCTATATGATTGGGATGAAGACCTTCCCTTTTTCAAGTTTCCCTCGATACCGTTTTTCCTCCTGAGGTGAGGACACCGGTTTATTCTTCTCTCCAGGATCAGGTAACCCACAAACAGTCTGTTAAGACTAGCCAATTCTTGAAGGGTAAGTCTCATGCACAGCATGATGATGGCTCCGGCCTTGCCCTCAAGATCCCATTGGCAATAAAACCCTGGCGGGAGTCTTCGGGCTCCAAAGCATTCACGGGGGTTCAGGTTGTTCCTGGGGCTCACCCCTCACAGAACATACCTGAGCCGTGCCAGGGGGTGTTATCCGCTTCGAGCGGTACCAATAACCCGGCACCGGTATCGGTGTCGAGTGCTGCACTCTTCACCAGGGATCATCTGGTGTCCTCGGTACCTTCGGGGCTGATCGATACGACCCAGATTGGCTTTCCTGTATCCCAGCCATGCTTGGGGTTGGTACCAGCTTCGAGCGGTACCGATACCCCGGTATCGGTATCGAGTGTTCCACTCTTTACCTGGAATCGTCATCTGGAATCCTCGGTACCTTCGGGGCCGATCGATACCACCCAGATTGACTTTCCTATATCTTCACCATGCTCGGGGTTGGTACCGGCTTCGAGCGGTACCAATACACCGACATCGGTGCCGGTGTCGAATGTTCCTCTCTTCACCGGGCATCGTCTTCGAACGTCCTCGGTACCTTCGGTGCCGTTCGATGAGATTCCAATTGACTTTCATGTATCGGCATCGCTGATACCACCACCAACGTCGGTACCTTCTAGACATGCATCGATAGACTCGCTCACTTTGATGCCGAGTCTAGAATCGATATCCAGTCTAGATGACTTGGTACCGACGCGTTTCGGAACCGGTCCATATCGTTTCCGGCTACGCAGTACCGAGGATATTCACCAAGGCTCTCTGGTTACCTCGGTACCGCTTCAGCAGCCCTCGATTACTGCTTCGATGACATTATCGTCTCCGATACCGGTACCGGTGTCGGAGTCGATTCCTGCAGTTCCATCGATCCTTTCTATGCCTAGTTTGGAATCGATACCAGGCACTGACGATGCAGTACTAACTGCCTCAAATCAGAACTGTCAGTATCAATGTCCATCGAGCAGGATTCTTTTTCTGCACCAGCCCAGTATATCTTCTGGTGCTCAAGCTGCTCCTTCAACCTCAGCTTGCCCAGGATTAGTTCCTATTGGAAATCCTTCTTTTCAGAAGTTTCTCCTTGACATGGCAACCTTTCTTGCCATTCCTATTCCTGGTTTTTCTCTTGACCAAGATCTGCGGAAAAGGAGAATATAATGCTTCCTTTACATCATTCTTTACAGGATCTTCTTCTGAGGATATGGGAATCACCCTTAAAGGTTCCTTTGCCTTCTACAGCCATTAACGTTCTGTATCAGGTACCTCCCTCTCCAGGGTTCCAGAAAAACCAACTGGAATCAGCAATGAGGAAGGTAAGAAGCAAGAAGAAGCATTCTTCTTATCCGCCAGGTCGTGCATCTAAAGCACTTGATGCCTTTGGACATAAAACCTTCCAAACTTCTATGCTGGCTTCAAGAATTATTTCATATATTTTTTTATATGAGTCTGACACTTCAGGAGGTCACAGAGAAATTATCTCTTTTTGTCTCATTTTTTGTCAGAACCTAAGGCCTCTGACTATTCCTTGCTTCTTAATCATAGCAGGAATATCTCTTGGTTCCTTTCTCGTGCTTCTCTAGACTCTTTTGAGTCTGTTAGCAGATCCTCTGCTATTGCCATTGGAGCACGTCGTACAGTCTGGCTGCAAGCTTCAGACTTGAGCAGATGGGCCCAACATACACTGGGTAATTCTCCTTGTACTGGAGAAAATCTCTTCAATAGAGAGGCTTTACGTCAGGTTGCTCATTGCTCCACTGACTTTCCTAGTTCTGGAAACCGTCCTAAGCCTTCTTTTTCCCCAGGGCGTAGGAAATATCCTACCAAACCTTCTTTCCCTAGGAAAAGAAAGTTTCATCCTTCTGCCCATCCTCCAAATGTACCCAAGCAAGGGACATCTCATCCTCGTCTGAAGTCTCCAGACTCTAACCAGGCTAATCATAGCCAGCAACCATAGGTTCCTGTATGTTGCAAGCTACAGTTAACCTCTTCTTACCAGAAGTTATTCTTCAAACCCTACACTGGTTTTTCTTTTCAGTATGCTAAGCTGTTAGGATATTGTTGTCCATGGGTTACAGAATTCTCCCTTTCTTTTTATTATAAAGGGAGATTACAATTATCCCATGATAGTTTCTGTCCCCACAGGGACATTTTTTCCTTTAGCTGACTTACCATATGGTACGTCACCTTCCAAGCCCCTCTCTTCCAGGGTTTCCCCTGCTCGAGTTGGTACCATACTGAAACACTTTTCTTTCTTTCCAGTGTAGACGTTTTGCTATCCTTCAATGCATGCTCTGAACAATTCATCAGACAGGGACGGGAATATCTCCGCTCCCTCTGTCTGTTTTTCTCCCTGTTTTTATACAAGGGGATCCCCTCTGCTCTTTTGTTCAGTTGCTGTACAAGCAGAAGTTCCAGTGCTTACTTAATGTTTCGTGCAAGTTACTTTCATCTATCTTGCATGATACTATTCACTGCAGGTTATCTTCTTCTAGCCATATCCTTACCTAGGATGTGGCACCACATCTGACTGCTGTCAGTTTATCTCATAATTCTCCTGCACAATGCTCTCTGCAATCTTCAGAGAAGCTTTCTACTATGGGCCCTTGCTGTAAAGCATTGAACTTTGTCTCTGAGGGTTTTCCATATAATAGGAAAAGCTTATGTAGTCATTCCATGGCTATATAGGTTCTTTATACCCTCTTGTCTCCTATTGTGATACAGAAGACAAGCTTTTTCTGCGTGAATGTCCAAGGAGTTCCCAATCTGGCAGGAATCTACCCCTTTTTTCCTTACAGCTTGGCATTATCTTTTCTACTCCACTTGGACAACACATACTCTTTTACTGTACATGATACCCCTGAGTCCCTTGGCTGGGTCATCCAGGTGTCTTAGTCTATGTGTTTTCTTGTCCTTTGGACATGTCAGAGTCCTCTAGTACTCCTGACATGCTCTTACCAGACTGCTATTATCCTCTGTTTTTCATGCAACCATACTGGTTATCCACTGAAATACATTCCTGCACCACGGAAATAGATTCTCTATATATCTTCAGGTGGTTTTCACCCCCTTATTAGATGAATCTTTTCCCATCACATTCCCCATGTGAATGTTTTTGTGGGGCTCAGTTGCAGACATGTATCCTCAGACTTATATTCATGTCTGTATATGTCCTATACATATATTTTTGTAATCTGTATGGGCATAAGCCATGCCCATATATATATATATATATATATATATATATATATATATATATATATATATATATATATATATATATATATATATATATATATATATATAGAGAGAGAGAGAGAGAGAGATATCTCTCACACATATCGGGACATATATGCACATATATATATATAGACATGTATGTGTCTCTCTCTCTCTCTCTCTCTCTCTCTCTATATATATATATATATATATATATATATATATATATATATAATCCATATCCATATCCTTTGGGAGATGTCCATAGGACACTAGGTATTACCTACTATCTCCCTAACTGTCTGTGCTATAAAGATTTTACCTTCTTAAGGGGTCCAGACAGTCAACCTGCCTATTCTCATACGGCTTAGTAAGGGGGAGCGGTTATACACACAATTACTGCTGTGACGTCAACAGCTTCTATTTTTGTTATAGATCTCCCGATCCATGAAGTATCAAACTTCATTGTCTTCCTATCTCTTACCAGCTAGGAATGACAGTGTACATCTTCAGTATTTCTGATTACACTTCTGTTCTCCTTGGGAATAGGGGCTTTATTCCATACCCCCTCTTCCCTTCCGGACTGGGCTACTTCTCCAGATCGGTCAGTCGTCTTCTTTTAGTCCTCAATGTTAATAACTCTGTACCTAAAAGAGTTTTCAGCTTTTTCCCATAAAGCTTTCCATTGAAGACCTGCCGTTCTTCTCCTGCCCCAGTTGACACCTGGGTCACCTGCCCATTCCAGGTTTGGAACTTCATCCTCACTGCTGTGAAGTTACCTTGAAGATTCCGCTACTGCATCTACAGTACACTCCATCACAGTTCTACTTCCTACAATCCAGTAGGTAAGCTCTATATTGTACTAGTTCATTAAATATTTTAATGATACTTGACATACATTCTAAAGACTCCTCTCCCCTGTAGTCTTTAGATTTGCTGTTCCTTGCAGCTCTTCTCTATTCAACTCCTACCCCCCATCCCTCAGGGGATGCCGGGGATCCAGGTTTGGAAAATGCTGTCCTATCCAGGAATACGCATTTTATGGGATCTCCCCTGGCACCCACAGCTAGGGAGTCCCCATATGTGAAGACTCATTCCTGCTTGTTCCTGGAGATAGCACAGTTACTTACCTGTAACAGGTGATCTCTGGGAACAGCAGGAATTAGTCTTCACAACCCACCCACCTCCCCTAGGAGTTGTATCTATCTATCTCCTTTCCTCTCTCTCTCCTTCTGTCTCAGCTATGAAACTCAACTGAGGAGAGGCAGTGGGAAAGGCGGGAAGTCACCGCGCAGGCGCGAGGGATGCTCCCAAAAGCTTTCTGATTGGATGCTGGGGAGCATTCCCGTGCAGGCTCCGTCGGTACCGACGTACCCATATGTGAAGACTAATTCCTGCTGTTCCCAGAGATCACCTGTTACAGGTAAGTAACTGTGCTTTCATGCGATGTGAAAGGGTTTAATTCCAAATGGAAGCATTCCATTTCATACCCCACTCGGCAATTCATCCCATCCCCCATGGCACAGATATACCAGTACCCAAGCCCCCTGCTACTTTGGAAGAGATACCTAGCTCCGATGAAGGTGAAGTCATACCTGAACTAGATAACGAATCAAGTTCTGACTTTGAAGATGATACAAGAACAAAATTTTTTTCTCAGGAGGAGATGAATGATTTGGTAAGAGACTTGAATCTTCCCAAAGATGCCTCTGAATTACTCGGATCAAGGCTGAAAAGCAGGAATTTATTGTTGCCAGGAGTGTCATCTTCATGGTTCAGACATCGTGAAAAGAAGTTTGTTCCTTACTTCGCCCAGGAGGACAAGTTGGTTTATTGCATCAATGTCGAAGGTCTGATGGGTCAATTTAAAATCCAATATGATTCAGAGCAATGGCATCTTTTTATAGATTCTTCAAAAAGAAGTCTCAAAGCAGTTTTACTCCACAACGGTTTTTACGCTTCCATACCTGTAGGTCATTCCATACACTTGAAGGAAACCTTCGAGAACTTGGAATTGGTTCTTCGTAAACTTAAATTTGAAGACCATGGTTGGCAAGTGTGTGGGGACTTGAAGGTCTTGTGCATGCTGCTCGGGCAACAAGCTGGGTATGCCAAATATCCTTGTTTTCTGTGTCTATGGGACAGTCGAGACTGACAAAATCATTGGACCAAGAAGAGTTGGCAGCCGAGGGTGCTAACAGTCGGTGAAAAAAATGTCCTCCGAGAAACTTTGGTACCTTCCCATAAAGTTCTTCTACCACCTCTCCACATAAAATTGGGATTGATGAAGCAATTCGTAAAATCACTTCCAAGAGATGGAGAATGCTTCAAATACTTGGTCACCAAGTTTCCAGGCCTGTCGGAGGCAAAATTGAAGGAAGGTGTGTTTGTCGGACCAGACATTAATAGGCTTATAGTTGATCAATAGTTTGTCAATACCATGATGGATCCTCAAAAAGAAGGGTGGATTGCATTTAAAGAAGTCATACAGAAAATTTTAGGCAATAACAAAGATCCTCACTACAAAAAGATCATCTTACGAATGCTGAAAGCAGTTCAAGCTTTAGGTCGCCTAATGAGTTTGAAAGTGCATTTCCTCCAGTCCCACCTTGACTACTTTCCTGAAAATTCGGGAGCTGTGAGTGAGGAACAAGGTGAACGATTCCACCAAGACATTAAAGAGATGGAAAGGAGATACCAGGGAAAATGGAGCATTACAATGATGGCAGACTACTGTTGGATGCTTCAGAGAGACATTCCAGATGCTACTCACAAGCGTAAATGCACCAAGAGGAGCCTCACAAGGAAGAAGAATCGAGTTTAGTGTGTGTAGGTGAGTTCATTTCAGTTCAAAAAAGGATTTTCATGAAAATATTGTAATAAAACTTTAATTTTATAAGTATTTCCATTTATTTTGAGATATTGCCTTATTTAACATAGTTACCTAAATTGTCAGGAAACATGATGTCCTATGACAAAATGGAGGTCATTTTCGGATTCAGCACAGCAAAAAACATAAAGATTACGTGGAATAACCAAAACAGCTCTCGAAAATTTTTTTTTTGCAGACCTGTGTCCTACCCCCCTATCAGCACATTACCAGTTCCAACCCCCCTTGATCAGTCCATTCCCAGTCCTAGCCTTCCTAATCAACCCATTACCAGTCCTAGCCCACCCCCCATCTGCTCATTATAATCCTAACCCGCACTGTATCTCCCCTTTGTCTAGCATATCCCCCTGTCTCTTCCCTTTGTCCATGTCAGCCCCCCTCCCTCCCTGTCAGCCCCCCTCCCTCCATCCATCCATCAATGTCAGCCACCCCTCCCTCCCTCCATGTCAGCCCCCCCCTCCCTCCCGCCCTCCCTCCATGTCAGCCCCCTTCCCTCCCCCCATCCATCAATGTCAGCCCTGTTGCAGGTTCCCTGCCCCCTCCTCCCCTTTCCCTGTCTGCCTGCTACTGCCCTGCTGTTCTACAGCCGCGGCTCCCTGTCTCTTAGGGAACCGCGGCTATGCCTGTAAAATCGTTGTGGAGCCTTCCTGTCTCTCGACGGGCTTCGTACAGCATTGTCCCGTCTCCAAAGGAAGTGGTAAACAACTTCCTTTGGAGGTGGGACAATGTTGCACGGAGCCTGTCGAGAGGCAGGAAGGCTCCACAACGGTTTTACAGGCATAGCCGCGGTTCCCTAAGAGGCAGGGAGCCGTGGCTGCAGAGCAAGGGACGTGAGTTTGCCGCTGCCGAGAAGCAGACTCAGCAGCTGCAGCAACTTGTGCGCTATTTTTTTTTTTTTTTTTACGGCGGAGTGAGGCGACCCCTGCTAAATCCTGTGGCGACCCCCGTGTGGGTCGCGACCCACAGGTTGAGAACCGCTGCTCTAGCAGATGGTAGATGGGTTTTCTCCTCTCTGAAGAAAATCCTGAAGATTGAGAGGTAAAGATTGATTCAGTGTTCATGAATGACCACCTTGAGGGTGACACTGTCATTTGAGTGCTATGTGGGAGGCTCTACTAAACTGCGGTCTTTTCAATAACCACAGGAGGAGGTAAAATTTGGTTCAGCTCATTTCAATTACGCCTAAAGTGACTAATCCAGATATTGAACTACCTTTCACCCACTTAATTCTAGGATTAATATAGAACTTGCTTTAACATCTAATGTAAACATCAGCAGCAATAATTGTTATATGAGAGGCATGTGTTAATTGTAGACCAGCCAAAAGGGAAACTTGGAAAGCCTTCAGAAAGGTGCATTCTGTGCCAGAACTAATCCGTGTGATGAGCTGTCTTTTTAGTTATGAGAGATAACAGATAAGGAAACTCAGTAAGAGCCTCTGTAGAACTGTTGCCTCTAGGGTCTAGCCCCAGCTTAAATGGTTCTTTGCACTGGTAAGAGGCTTTGGAGTAAGTATTTTGGAGATGTGCACTATTGCTGTCTCATGAAAAATGGACGGGGAGAAATAAGGGAGAGCATGATGGAGTGACACCAAAAAATAGAGTGGGCAATCTTGTTTAATTTTAGATTTAATTACATACCTTTCCAAATGCATGCTAAAAGCAAATTCAGTTCAAGTATCATAGACAAGTCCTTGTTCCAGTGGACTTTCATTCTGTAACTGGTACCCGAGGCAGTGGAAGGTATAGTGAGCAGTGGAAGGTATAGTGACTTCCAAGGTCACAAGGTGGCTCGGTGGTAGTAATGGGATTTAAACCCTGACATCCAAACTTCTCAGCCTGCTGCTCTAAGCACTACCCAGTCCTCTACTAAAGATATCATTATTGCTAAGCAAGAGACACAGGGAGAGGTAAAACCACATATAAACCGGTGATGTAACACCTCTGCAGATCCTTAGTGAAATCTCATCACAGAGTCTAGTCTAGTTTGGAGGTCAGAGGAGAGATACAAAAACAGTTGAGAATCTGTACTAAAAAGCCTTATGAGGTGATGCCTAAGGACTTCAACATATGGAGCCTAGGAAAGAAAACATATGAAAGACAACAGAATTCCTAATAGGCAAACCAGGGGCGGCAGAAGGGCTTTTCTTTGAGGGGATGGGGGCCTTGCCCTGCCTCATGTTTTGTGCTCCCCTACGAGCAGATTGGCTTTTCTGCTTCCTGCAGGGGATGGGATCCCCGTGGGCAGACTGCTGCCTGACAGCCGCAATCAATGCAAAGGCCCTACCTGTCTGCCCACGATCCAGGTAGGATCTTTGCAGTGACTGCGGCCGGCAGGCAGTAGACTGCCTGCAGGGATCCTATCCTCTGCAGGCAGAAGAAGAGAAGCTGTGATTGAAGCAAAGACTCTGTTTGCCTACGGGGATCCTATTTCCCATGGGCAGACAAGAAGCTTTTCTTATGCCCACTGGGAATAGGATCCCTGTGGGGCAGCCTTCTGCCAGCCATGCAGTGATTTTTGGTGGGGCCCACCCCTTTCTGACACCTATGAGGCAAACATTTTACAGTAGAAACAAAATTCTAAAATAACAGATCAGGATATGAAGCTGAATGGGGGTAGAGACAAACAATAAAGCATATTTTTCACACGGAGATTGAGTGCAAGGAAAATCTGCATATTGTGATAGAGGCAATGTGTCAGACTTCAAGTAAGTATAGGAGACATGCAGAAGAACCTTAGTTGTGAGTATAAATGCAGAGAGCAAATAAGGTTTGCAGTATTGCGATAAGATGGGGTAAAAGGTGGGCTAGTTAAGTCATCTTTGCTGGTGCTCCCGTGGCCTTAAGTGGGATGTTATAAAAAAGAACTGTTTATTTTGATGACCTTAAAAGATATCCTCCATGTATTATATTCTGCCATTCCTCTTTAAACAATATCTCAAAGTGGTGATTTATATTTTGGCAAAGAAGATCAAAGATTTGCTGCTTTCTTTAGGACATATGGGAGAAGAGGAGTAGCCTAATGGTTAGAGTACTGGCTTGGTAACCAGGGGACCAGGGTTCTAATCCCACTAGCACTCCTTGTGACCTTGGGCAAGTCACTTAACCCTCCATTGCCTTGGAAGAAAGGCCTGGCAATCTACTTCGTCACACTGCTAAGAAATCCCAGGAGCTGTTGATTCACGAGGAGTCAGCATTGACTCAAAGGTTCACATTGCATTTTTTAAGGACAAATGATTTGCCATAAGCAATTTCACTCCATAAATATCAGCTTTTGTATTTAATTTAAAAAAACAAATATTTAAAATTGTAGCAGAAGATGAGACCTGTTTGGCTGTTTACTGTTGAATCTATTTAATGACTGATTTGTGTTGTTGCTTCCAGGTGAGGGGGCACCACATTGCAAAACTTGATCCTCTCGGCATTAGTTGTGTAAATTTTGATGATGCTCCAGTAACTGTTGATTCTCCAGATGTTGGTGAGAGTTATTTTGTAAATTCACTTTAATAATGTATTTTTTTCTTTACTCCCCTTCTTTCTCTATATTTTCCACTCTTTATTTTTCTCCTTTGCATTCTCTTTTTTTTTTCTTTCTCCCATCCCCACCTTGGCCCATTTTATAGATTCGAGGGCATCATGTAGCGCAGCTGGACCCTCTGGGAATTTTGGATGCAGATCTGGACTCGTGCGTTCCAGCTGACATTGTCACATCCTCAGACAAACTCGGTGAGGGCTTCAGAGCAGTTAGCATGGCATTGCTTCAGCTCCTCTGCACACTGCGGCGCATAGTAGAAAAGGGCGCAGAGAGGTCCAATCTTATGTTCATCTTTCCTCACAGCACATGGATAATTGGCATCATTCCAGAAAACTTCCTTTGGAAAAGATTTGTTGCCCTTTTGGCTTCCATGATGACACCAATCATGGCAGCCATATTCCTGTTTAAAATTGGCCTGTCATATTTTGGACTTTGCTGAAGAAATATATATTCTAATTTCTTCTCCCTGGCCTTTCATAGTTCTGAGTTGATCTTGAATATAATTATTTAATTTATTATGGCCTTTATAGTTCGCTAAACCCAAAAGGTTCAAGGCGAGTAATGTTCATCAGTAAAATCAAACAATGCCACTCGGCCCTAAGCTGTTGCTTAGCTGGCGAGACCACAGTGGTTTTGGATCTTTTGCTTTTGTTGGCATACTTAAAATCCAAGCTAAGCAGCAGTTTGATTATTTGATACCTAAATTTGGTGGTGCAGTTTTGTTTTCAGAATAAAAATGATTTTGTGGCTGATGAGGAGAAGCAACATACTTGTAGCATATTTCAAGAAAGAATGTTGCTGTTTTAACTGAAGTAATCCTACCCTCTTTAGATCTCTAAAGCTGCCCTTTATTGCCATCTTCCTTCTGTAGGAGGCAGCATGGGTTCTTCATAAAAATCTTATGCACGCTGGTTCATTCTTGAGCCACAGCTCACAGCTCTGTAAAGAGCTCAATGATGTTTCCTAATGCTGTACGGTCCCCAGAAAAGCATAAATTATCATTTCCACCTCTAGATTGGACATTGGGGCTCCCAGGGCCGCCTCCAAACATGGAGGAGACTTATTCAAGGCCTGTTGGGCTTGGGACGTCCACCTATATAGATGGAGGTGCAAACTTTAAAATTTTTTTCCTAATTACTTGGTGAATTGTAATTGATTTAAAAAGGTAAATTTATTTTGGATGACATCAAAAAAATAAATACAACAGGAGTTTCCTTTAATTCAAAAATCCCTACTGAGAGCTTCTCTCTCCTTTTTGCTACCTTAATCAGCCTGAGTTCTCCTCCAAAATCCTCTGCTCACATGGTAGGTCCCTGCATCAGATTGAGATCCTTCTTTTCATTCCTCTAGTTCCTCATTAGGGATTTTCCTCTGACAGTTTGCAGACATGCTAATTGGAGTATTTTCAATTTTACACAAAAGTCACTAGTCACCACCTCTGAGGAGACTTGGATTTTTAGTGAGAGACCTTTAGACCATCTTACATAACTGCTTCAAGGCAGAACTGGTTTGATTACCTGTTTCTGGCGGACTGACTTTTGTGATAAAAGTACATAGTGTCTTTCTGTACTTTTGCCAGTAAATGGTACTGCAAGGTGATCACTCACATAGGACCCAATTTCTCAAACAGGGCTTTTGTCATACTCTTCCTAAAGGAAGAGAGGCTAAAGGTGATCTTTGGGAGTGTCTGGAGGAGGGCTGAAATTTTAGTCTCCACAGTGTATACTGCTGTTCCCTTAACCTAGTAACTCGCCTCTCCTGCCCATTGCTTGTTTCCTTTGCAGGGTCATTAATAGTCTTCACTGCAGGCGCTTCTCATGGCAGCATACTGCTAACATAGTTGAGCATTGCAAATACCAACTAACCTTCCACTGAGTAACATTTCCTAATCAGATCTGTGCTATGCATGCAAATGAAGTTAATGAACGCATCCAGTCAGCTGTTCACATCTAATGCACAGTATTCTTTGCTGCTAGTAGTACTTGATGAATGAAGAAAAAAATATTTTCCCTACACAACTATGAATGGGGATGAAGCATGTATATTGCATGAATATGAATCAGGTACTCTATATGAGAGTTGATGATATTTGAGTAATAGTGGCTCATTGATCTATGTGGGATTTTCATGTTTTCTAAGCACATCTATTTAAAAGTTCAATCACACAGTAGGGTGAATAAAGGACAGATTGTGTATATTAACACTGCCACTGAGCTGACACTATCCATTGTTTGGGAGGAATGGACTAGATTCCTGAACCTGGCTTGCACTCCCTGGACCAGTCAAGGCTGAAGACGCAAAGGATTACTACTGCTCTACAAATTCTATAGCTTCACTAGGCATACACAGCACCATGCACATATAAAGAGAGTCCATACCTCACAAGCTTACAATCTGTCCAGGACAGACAACAGAACCAATGAGGGACTAGGGCAGGGATCTCCAACTCCAGTTCTGGAGGGCCATAAACCAGTTAGATTTTCAGGATATCCCTAATGAATATGCACGAGATATTTATTAATACAATGGGGGTAGTGCATACAAATATCTCGTGCATATTCATTAGGGACATCCTGAAAAGTTTGCTGCCCTCCAGGACTGGAATTGAAAGCCCCTGGACTACGGTAATTCTTAAAAGGAAATGATTAAGACACAGGTGAGTTTAGACAGGAGAATAAAGGGTTAGGATTTTAAAACAGCCTTAAAGAAATTAGTTTTTAGCCTTGATTTGAGTTGGACCAGAGATGGAGCCTGATGTATTGTGGCTTCTGGTTCCCACAACAGTTGCCCAAATATCACCAATCAAAGAATTACTTAGACAGCAGTTGCTTTATCTACAAAGACTTTTATTTCCAGCATCATGCAGAACAGCAAGGTCTGTCTATAGAAATGGCAGACAGCATTTTCTTCCTCTCTCTGTGAAGGGGAAGAAAACACTGCCCACCCTTCCTCCAAAATAACTGCCTTATATACATTTCTCCCTGTATCAAATGTCTGCTTCAAATTAGCCTCAGTGAATCCATCATAACTACGTAGATGTCAGCAGGACCTCAGGGTTCTGCAACACTTTTCCCAGGGGAGAATCTCCTTACATTTGTACATCTGGACCTGCTCATTTATGCATGGCCTGTGACCTCTATACATCTGGATTTGCTTTTCGGTCTGTTTATCTATGCATGGCCTGTGACCTTTGACCCTTCCTGTATTTTTCCTCCTTCTTGGCACTAATTGAAACCAGGCAGAGAGTATTTTGTGCTCATTAGTTTGAATTCTTTGCTTGACTTGTAATTTTGCTAGGCCCCAACATTCTGCATATTCCTATCCAGAATATGGTTTCCCAGAATCCTTCCATAGCAGGCCGCATCCATTATCTTATGGCAAGCATATACTCTCATACAGCTATTGTCTTCATGTCTGTCTTCTTGTCTTCTGTGCCATCCATCCTCCTGTGTAGTTTCACCAGGCAAGAGTTCAGTCATATAAAGCCAATATATAAGCAGACCTAACTCAAATTTCCCAACAGTATTGACTTGAGTTGTTTCAGGCATACAGCACAGGAAGGTGGAACAAAGAGGAAGACCTGGAAAGTTGTGCATGATGACTGGAGTTGCTGAGGAGGGATGCAGGGAAAGATAAGAGAAAGATAGTGAAGAACCACAGAATGAATGCATTTATAGGTCAGGAGCATTGAGAGGGAAAGGAATGATGATTCAATGGGAGACCAGTGAGGAGAAATTTGCAATACTCTAGACTGGAGGTGACAAAAGTGGATAAGAGTGTTGGTAGTATGTTTGAAAAAGAAGGGGAAAATTGTGCTGATGTAGAGAGGGAATGGGTTTTAGGTATCTGGATTGTGTAGAGAGCGGAGTCAAAGATGACCCTAAGTTTATGAGGTAATAGAGAGAGAAATAGTCAATGTAAAGATGGTACTGAAAACCATGGGAGTAGATCAGGGCGGGCACCAAGGTAGAGAGAAGAGAAGAGATCCCAAGACAGAACCCTAAGGTACGTAGACTGACAGTGGGATAGCAGCAGAGGAGGATTCACCAGAACATACACAAAGCGCAATGGGAGAGATTAGAAGCAACCAAGACAGAATAGAGCCCAAAAAAGAGAACATTCACTGCACTTGTGGGGAATAAGTTCTAGCCTTTGCACAACAATGACATCTATTGGTCTGTCTCGAGACATCAGGCCCCCAAGAGAGCTGCACTGTGTGGCTGCTAGCTAAGGACTGGGGCTGTAATGACTGGACTAGAGGGAAGACTTAAAAACGTGAAAGAAGCTGAGCTCCAGTGGAAGCCAGTTCAAATTGAGCTGGAAACTGAAGGCAGCGGGAACAAAGTGCTGGGCTAAAAGAAAAAATATTTAATGCAGCTTCTACCATCATGTTAGCTTGGGAAAGCATTTCCAGCAGTACTGCTGTCCAGTGTTGGCAAAGAAAAGAAGCACTCACTTCTGTTATACTTTAAGGACTAGAAAAAGGGACTGTTACTTCTGGAGAGAGATCTGCAACTGTGAGTATATGTGGTAGGGAGGTTCTGGAGGCTAAATTTAGGCTTTTAGGTAGGAAGTTGAAATCCAGAACTTCCAGGGTAGCATTCTCCGAAATGCTTCCTGTTCCACGCGCAGGACCCAAAAGGCAGGCAGAGCTCCGGAGTTTCAATGCGTGGATGAGACAATGGTGCAGAGATGAGGGTTTTGGATTTGTTAGGAACTGGGGAACATTCTGGGGAAAGGAGGGGCTCTTCCGAAGGGATGGGCTTCACCTTAACCGGGATGGAACCAGGCTGCTGGCATTAACCTTTAAAAAGGAGATAGAGCAGCTTTTAAACTAGATATTAGGGGAAAGCCGACAGTCGCCCAAGAGCGGATGGTTCGGAAGAATGTATCTTTGAAGGATACTACCAAAAGCAGAGAGGTTCCACAAAAGAGTAAAGTAGCCCAAATGCCCTCAAGTATGGAGCAGACAGAGCTTAAAGATCCCAAATTACCCATGTTTAACAATAGCCAAATTAATATGAATAAAATACATTCTCTAAAATGCTTGTATGCAAATGCTAGAAGTCTAAAAAATAAGATGGGAGAGTTAGAATATATAGCACTAAATGAAAGGTTAGATATGATTGGAATATCAGAGACATGGTGGAAGGAGGACAACCAGTGGGACACTGATACCTGGGTACAAACTATATCGAAATGATAGAGCTGATCAAATTGGTGGAGGGGTTGCTCTCTATGTTAGAGAGGGCATTGAGTCAGAAAGGATTAAAGTTTTGCAGGAAACAAAATCTGCTGTAGAATCTATATGGATTGAAATTCCATGTAAAAGGGGGAAGGCAATGGCAGTGGGGGTGTACTATCGAGCGCCTGGCCAGAATGACCAAATGGATGATGAAATGCTCAAAGAAATCAAGGAAGCTAACAAAAGTTACAGCGCAGTAATAATAATGGGTGATTTCAACTACCCCGGTATCGACTGGGTCAGTGTCACGTCAGGACATGCTAGGGAGATAAAGTTCCTAGATGAAATAAATGACTGCTTCTTGGAGCAGCTGGTTCATGAACCGACCAGAGGGGAAGCCATATTAGACCTAATCCTTAGTGGAACACCAGATCTAGTGCAAGAGATAAGGTTGTTGGGGCCACTTGGCAATAGTGATCATAGCATAATCGCCTTTGATTTAATTAGTGGAGGAGGGATAGTAAGGAAATCCACAGTACTACCTTTTAACTTTCGAAAGGGAGACTATGATAAAATGAGGAAAACAGTTAAGAAAAAACTAAAAGGAGCAGTTGCAAAGGTTAAAGACGTACATCAGGCTTGGCTGTTGTTGAAAAATATTATCTTGGAAGCCCAGACCAGCTGTATTCCACGCTTTAAGAAAAGTGGAAGGAAGTCCAAAAAACTGCCAGCATGGTTTAAAGGTGAGGTCAGAGAGGCTGTTGCCAAAAAAGCATCTTTCAGGAAATGGAAAAAAGAGCCAAACGACGAAACCTGGAAACAGCACAAGCACTGGCAAGTCAAATGCAAGGCATTGATAAGGCAGGCAAAGGGAGAATTTGAGAAGAAGCTTGCTGCGGAAGCAAAAACGCGAAGTAAAGACCTTTTCAAGTACATTCGTAGCAAAAAACCTGTGAGAGTCAGTTGGCCCATTAGATGATAAAGGGGTTAAAGGAGCACTAAGAAGCAACAAGGCGATAGCAGAGAGACTGAATGAATTCTTTGCTTCAGTCTTTACTGAGGAAGATGTAGGAATGTTACCCATGACTGAAGTGGTATTTAAAGGTGCGGAAGAATTGAAGGAAATATCGATACATCGGGAAGATGTATTACAACTATTAGATAAACTGAAGAGTAGCAAATCACCTGGGCCGGATGGTATACATCCAAGGGTGTTGAAAGAACTGAAATATGAGATTGCAGACCTGCTATTAGTAATCTGTGAACTATCATTAAAATCATCTCTAATACCTGAAGATTGGAGGATCGCCAATGTAACACAAATTTTTAAAAAGGGTTGCAGGGGTGATCCGGGAAACTACAGACCGGTGAGCCTGACATCAGTACCAGGAAAAATGGTAGAAAACATCATAAAGAATAAAATTACTCAGCATGTAGATAGTCACGACCTAACGGGAGACAGCCAACATGGCTTTAGACAAGGAAGATCTTGTCTTACTAATCTGTTATGTTTTTTTGAAGGAGGGAATAATCAGGTGGACAAAGGTGAGTCTGTTGATATTGTGTATCTGGACTTTCAGAAAGCCTTTGACAAGGTCCCTCATCAGAGACTTTTGGCAAAACTAAAGAGTCATGGGATAGGAGGCAGTGTACTATTGTGGCTCAGGAACTGGTTAAAAGATAAAAAGCAGAGGGTAGGGCTAAATTGCCAATTTTCCCAATGGAGAAAGGTGAATAGTGGGTGTACCCCAGGGATCTTTGCTGGGTCTGCTGCTTTTTGACATATTCATAAATGACCTGGAAAGTGGAATAACGAGTGAGGTTATCAAATTTGCAGATGACACAAAACTATTTAAAGTTGTTAAAACCCAAGAGGATTGTGGAAAATTGCAAGAGGATCTTGATAAATTGGAAGACTGGGCATCAAAATGGCAGATGAAATTTAATGTGGACAAGTGCAAGGTTATGCACCTAGGGAAGAACAACCCAAACTATGGTTACATGATGCAAGGTTCCACATTAGGAACCACCACCCAGGAAAAAGATTTAGGCGTCATTGTGGCTACCATGTTAAAACCCTCGGCTCAGTGTGCAGCAGCGGCCAAGAGAGCAAATAGAATGCTAGGTATGATAAGGAAAGGAATGGAAAATAAAACAAAAGATATTATAATGCCTCTATATCGTTCCATGGTGAGACCGCACCTTGAATATTGTGTGCAATTCTGGTCACCGTATCTTAAAAAGGATATAGCGATTTTAGTAAAGGTTCAGAGAAGAGCCACCAAAATGGTAAAGGGGATGGAAGGATACTCCTATGAAGAAAGGCTAAAAAGGTTAGGGCTCTTTAGCCTGGAAAAGAGACGGCTGAGGGGAGATATGATAGAAGTCTATAAATGTATGAACAGAGTGGAACGGGTAAACGTAGATCGATTGTTTACCTTATCAGAATATAGAAAGACTAGGGGACATGCAATGAAGCTACAGGGTAAACTATTTAAGACTAATAAAATATTTTTTCACTTAGCGTGTAATCAAACTCTGGAATTTGTTACCGGAGGATGTAGTAAAGGCTGTTAGTGTAGCTGGGTTTAAAAAAGGTTTGGACAAGTTCCTGGAGGAAAGGTCCATAAACCATTATTAAGAAGGGACCCAGGATATCAATGCTTGAACCAATACAAGCATTGTGGAACCTGTGTCCCTTGGGGAAACTGCTAGGTACATGTGACCTAGATTGGCCACTGTTGGAAACAGAATACTGGGCTTGATAGACCTTGGTCTGACCCATTATGGCATATCTTATGTTCTTATGTTACCTGATTATTCACTCCTTCAAAAAAACATAACAGATTAGTAAGTTATGTTCTTAAAATTTTATTAAATTTTTCATACATTCAACAAATGAAAAATGCATTCAGAAATCTCTAGCAAACAGTAAACAAAAGAAAAATTCCATAATAAAAATTAGGAAATAATCCATAGCCATACTTAAGCCCACTAAATTTTAAAATGAGGGGAGGTACCAGAAACAATTTCACCAAAAAGAAAACCAAATAATTACATAGTAGTGAGAGACCTATGCGTCAGCCGGATGGGATTCAACAAGAACCACAGATTCTTCCCTAGCGGATAGGAGCGCCAGTAGTTGACGGTTCAAAAAACAAATAGTTTTCCTTTATAGGTAACATGACATTTAGCTGGAAATTTCAACAAAACAGACCCACCTAGGGAAAGGATCCTGGGTTTAAGCCTCAGGAATTCCTTCCTCCTTAGCTGGGTATCCCTAGCAAGATCGGGGAAAATACGTACATATGAACCCAGAAATTGCAAACTGAAATTCCTAAAATATGACCTTAAAATTAAAGATTTATCTGACTCCAGAGCCAGCGTAACCAGGAGAGAGGAACGAGATGTAACTAGCTCCAAGCAACTTTCTAAAAACCCCGTAAGGTCTCCAGGCATATCGGAGGCCTCACCCAGCCCTCCTTGATCCCCCCCCAGCCCACCACAAGATATTGCACCCTGGTCATCGGTGGTTGGTGCTCCTCGGAGATCTTCAAGACCTCACGGAAGTACCTACGGACCATCTCCATTGGAGAACATCATGGAGACCTAGGAAAATTAATCAGTCACAAATTGTTCTTCTGGACTTGATTCTCCAAATATTCCAATCTTCTAGAGGACACATTCCTATCTTTAATATGGGCACCATGCAGCTCCCGGAACTGTTCAAGATTCCTTTCCATCTGTACCAACTTCTCCGCTTGCTCCTGCTGAACTCTGCAACTTTCTTGAAATTGAGCACGAAGAAAGAGAGTTTCAGAACTTACTAACGACGAAATAGAACCCAGAGAGGAATTCAACGTGGCAATTGTGTCCCATAGCACCTCTAACGTAATCTTTGAAGGCTTCACCAAACCACCAGCTCCTCCAGATGGTTGCAAAAGATTGCCTGACTGGGACAGGCTGTCCCCCAAAGGAGACAGTCCCTGCAAACTCTCTCTTCCCCCAGATGGCAAAGACGGAAGTGCACCAGATGCTCCAGGACCCTCCAGCCTCCCCCGTAGCGGCATGCTAGCTTGCAACCCGCTGGAAAGCACTGCCGAGGCCTCCGAAACACTTCCGGGGCATGGCGGGGGGGCCCGTTGCTCAGGGGAAAGCAAAACCCCTGACGTGCTCAAGTCCAAAACAGATGCTGGACCCGCCGAAGACGCTGCTCCAGCCGTGGGGATCCCCAAGCTGCACATTTGGAGCATTCTCTGTCCAGCCACGATATTTGGAGCCTCACTCGAGGGCAAGGAGACTTGCTTGTGCTTCCTACGCCCCATTTCCACCTCAGAAAGCTGTCAGCAAAGTCCAGAGTGCTCCAGGGACGGCGGTTTCACTCGCGGCTAATCACTATTGCCATCTTGCCTCCCCGAAGCGCTCACTTCTGATTCTGTTCTGCAGTGACAGTGTGGGTGGGTCACGAATTGTGGCATCTTCTCTAATACTGATGTCACCCTCACCATGGAAAAGACAATGGGTACAAGGCCAGCCCAGCCAATAGATATAGGTGTCCCTCTAGGGTGGCACAGTTTAGGGGGTGGCAATTAGGTGCTGGTGGTGGGCCAGGCAGAATAGCAGGGCAAGCCTTTCAAGATTGGCACACTACTACCCACTCTACCTCTGTCAGAGCATAATCATCCCTACCTTTAATATTTTTGCTGTTGAAATGCTTTTGAAGAGTACAGACAAATTATTACCTAGCATACATATTTGAACAAGAAAAGCAGATGGGGAACATAACTCCAAATGTATTTCCATTATTCTCCAGGAACAAGCAGGAAGTCAGTCCTCACATATAGGTGACACAGACGGAGCCCTGCACGGAGCATATCCCCAGCTTTCAAAGAAAGCCTTTGGGAGGTGCCACCATGCATGCATGGTCCCTTTCCCACCTAAGTGTGCCATCTTGCTCAGTCTCCCTTTTTCCGTGGAGACCCCTGTAAAAGAGTTGAATTTCTCGTACTATTTTTGTACCTTTCCAGCTTGCGCTGGCTCCTTTCACACCCGAGACCCTCTGTAAATGCACCGGGCCTCGAGATACGTTTTGGTCTTGATTTTTCCATCGCAGCACTTTCGTGCCTTTTTTAACTGCTGGCCGCGTCAAGGGTCTTGGACCTCGCTGGGGTCCTTTTTTTTTTTTTTTTCCCCCAATCGCCACTGGCTTTAAGAAATGTGATCGGTGCTCCAAAAACATGTCTCTCACAGAGACTCATGAATGTTGCCTCTGGTGTTTGGGCGCTGACAATGACCCGGAGGAATGCTCCTTGTACAAGAAAATGTCTGCTAAGGCCATACAGAGCTGTCGGTTTAAGCAGGACAATATATTCCTCCGCGGGCCTGTTGACACTCCGAGCAAGGGTTGCTGGAGCTTGCGCATAAGAAGAGGAAGGCCTCGAGAGCCTCTTTGGAGAAGCACACCAGCATGGGAAATCCCATGCTTGGACCCTTAGTCCCTACAGAGCTCCCAAATAATTTGTAATACCTGAAGATAGGAGGATGGTCAGTGTAACACCAATTTTTAAAAAAGGTTCCAGGGGTGATCTGGGAAACTACAGACCGGTGAGCCTGATGTCAGTACCAGGAAAAATGGTAGAAACCATGATAAGAAACAAAATTATTGAACATGTAGATAGTCATGGCTTAATGGGAGACAGCCAACATGGCTTTAGCCAAGGAAGGTCTTATCTTACTAATCTGTTATGTTTTTTTTTTTTTTTTTTGAAGGTGTGAATAAACAGGTAGACAAAGGTGAGTCTGATATAGTGCAGGCATGTCCAACAGGTAGATTGCGATCTACCTGTAGATTGTGGAGTGGTCAGAGGTAGATCACCAGCCCCACTTGGCTCCATCTGTCCAGCAGCTCGCCCCGTCGCTAGAAAAGAGCTCATGCTGACAGGTCGTCTGCCGAGGGCTTGTCGCCGCTGCTGATCCTTTTTCCTTTTTTCCCTGGCTGCAGGAATCTTGCCTGTTGGATGTATTGGGGGCGCTTGTTGTTTTCGTGCCAATAGTTTGTGGGTACCCCAGGGGGCCACCACCAGCGCCCCGCCCCGCGACGAGACGCCATAGGCCCGGTGTCATACCTGGTCTCCTGCTTCTCAGAATCACCCATTCCTGCCCCCACCCCAACACCCCTTAGAAGTGTGTTTATATACCGGGCGATATCCATTCGCCCGGGCTTTACCTGAATGCACTTACTGTATTAGTTGTGTGGTGTGGTTGTCGTTGGTCGCTTTTTAGTTCGCTTTCATTAAATGTTTTCGGGCAGACACAACAAAGTGTCAAGAATTTGGTGATTTTGGCGGGCTTTTCCAATTTTGTTCTAACTTGCTTATGCCTTGCCTTCAAATTGGTTCAAACCACTATGACTTTTGCTTGCCTCTGCAATTTTATTTTGCCTAGCCTTTGCGTTGATTCTACACTGTGTGCAGAATTTATTAAATCGTGTGTGGTGGTATTTGAACTTGTTTGGCGGTATTTGATTTTATCTGGTTTGCTGGACAGGTGTTTGAGTTTTTTTGATGATTGGTGGTATTTGATTATTCGTGCCAGTTTGATGATTTCTTATTTTTACTTTTTTTTTTTTTTTTTTTATTGAAGGCAGCCAATAAATACATAGGAACAGAGATCATAAGCATAATACAACGTCAAAAGAGAACAGAAACTAACAAGGAACATAAGGTTGGCTAACGGTATGCCTTCGTTTGGTTTTATAATAAACTTTTATTAGTTTCCCCCCCCCCATGTATCCTTCCCCTTACCCGTATCCCGCCACCCCCCCTCACCCTGCGTCAGGTCACAGAGTACACACCCCAAAAGAAAACATCCACCCCCCATCCTCCCACCTCCCCTCCCACCCCCACACCCCCCTAGTCTACCTCCCTCTCTCCCCCCCCCCCCCGTGAATCTCAACAGCAGTCCAGAAAGAGGAAAAGTATACCCAACCAATCTGCGCACAGAGAGCAGAAGGTGGAATCGCCAACCAGCATCTCGCTGCGCATCAGACAACCCAGCGCTCTCCAGGACAGCCCGCAGTCTGAAGCAATCAGAAGCCATAGCGAAGGACGAAGGGTTCCCACACCTGTTCAAAGCGTGTCAAACGCATCCTCCCAGCAGCCACCCCACGCTCCATTGTGTACGTGTCCCACATCCGGTCCAACCAAGTAGAAAAGGAAGGCGGGAGGAGTTGCTTCCAGACAGAAGCTAGCAACAAGCGAGCCACATTCAGACTATGACGAAGCAGCGCCAGTTGGGGACTACGTGCGCCAGGCACAGCGACCCCAAATAGAAAAATACCCGGATCCCAGGGGATGCTCAACCCAAGAAGCTGCTGCAAGCGAGCTTGAATCCCTCTCCAAAAGGGCTGAACGCGAGGGCAGGACCACCATATGTGCTCCAACACCCCTCTCTGCCCACATCGTCGCCAACACAGGTCCGAAACCCCCGGATAAACGCGGGCAATCCGCACAGGGGTCATGTACCATCTATATACTAATTTGTAGTTAGTTTCGCGGACATTAACTGCCACCGAGCTCTTCCACAACCTGCCCTCCACCTGCTCCCACTGTTGCTCAGAATAATGAAGATTCAGATCAGTATTCCAAATTTCTCGATGCTTAACATGGTGCTGCTGCCGCCCTTGTAGCTGGGCATACAAGGCGGCTATAAGACCTTTTGTGGTAGTGCACCCCTCACAAAACCATTCCAAGTCCGTCAACTCTCGGGCCACATGAGGCCGAACGGCTCTCGCTTGCACCCAGTGAGCCACCTGCGTATACTGGAAGTGGTGGTTATCGGGAAGACCAAATTCCTCCTGGAGCGTTCGAAACGTTAGCAACTCACCCTCATCAAACATTTGTCCTGCCCGGCTGAGGCCCTGATGGCCCCACATCCTGAACGCCGGATCAACCAACCCCGGGGGAAAGGATGCGTTATCCACTATAGGTGCCAAAGGGGTCAGGTCCAGCCCACGAGGCCGGAAGAATTGGTCCCAACAGCGGAGGGTATGCAGGATATAGGGATTACTCAAACGCTTACCACGCCGTAGTTTGGGATCAAGCCACAGCCGGTCCCCCAATCCCGCTCCCCCTGCAATAGTCATTTCCATCTGCACCCATCGCTTGGAGCTATCCGCAATCATCCACTCCACCCCAGTGCGGCACTGCGCCGCCGCATAATACCATTGAAGATTTGGAGCCCCCATACCCCCAGTGCGCGAACGGGCATAAAGAAGCTGGCGCGCCAAACGCGGCCGACGGTACTGCCAGATAAATTTCATAAGCAGGGTTTGCCAGGCAGCCAATGTTCCCCGCGCCGAGATAGGGAGAACCTGAAAGAGATACAAAAAGCGGGGAACGACAACCATCTTAACCACCACAATACGCCCAAACCAAGATAGCATTAACCTGTTCCAGGCCTCCAGATCACGCCGAATCTGCCGAAGTAAGGGGTCATAATTAGCCTTAAAAAGAGCCGCCCGTTCCACTGTCAGAGTCACCCCTAAATAGCGCAAAGCACCCGACACCCATCGGAAGGGATAGGCAGCACGGAGCTCCTCGCAGACCGCATCCGGAACCCCCACATTGAGAACTTCAGATTTAGTATAGTTGATTTTGAAGCCCGACACCTGGGAGAAGGCGTCAAAAAGCTGCATAGCGGCAGAAAGACGCAGTGGGGTTCACCAAAGATAAAATGATATCGTCCGCAAAAAGCGCGATCCGGTAATCCGCGGAGCCCACGCGGACGCCCTGTAGGCCCGAATGATCACGGAAACTCTGCGCCAAGGGCTCCATCACCAGCGCAAACAACAGCGGCGACAGAGGACAACCCTGGCGAGTGCCCCGCTCCAGTGAAAAAGGCCTGGACTGCCCTCCATTAGCCCGCACACAGGCCTTCGGGTCTTGGTACAGGCAATGAACCCAGCGTATGAAATTAGGACCGAAGCCCAACTTCTCCAGCACACCCCAAAGAAAACCCCAGCTGACACGGTCAAAGGCCTTTTCAGCATCAACCCCCACCACCAGCGTCGGCTGCGATTCCTGCTGCGCTACGTGCATAACCTGCAGCATACGCCGAATATTATCCGCAGCCTGGCGACCAGGCACGAACCCAACCTGGTCGGGATGCACCAAAGATGGGAGAACCCGGTTCAGACGCGCGGCCAACACAGAAGCAAAGATTTTAACATCCGTATTTAATAAGGAGATAGGGCGATAGGAGGCCGCGTCTTGCAGGGGTTTACCAGGCTTAGGAATCATAACTATCAAAGCCTCTCGCTGAGATGGGGGCAGGGACGCCCCCTCCAGGACCTCATTGAAGAGTACTACCAAAGTCGGCGCTAATTGCACGCGGAACGTTTTATAGTACTCTGCAGGGAAGCCATCATTACCTGGCGCTCCTCCGGTCTTCAGCCGTTGGATTGCGAATTCCACCTCCTCCACTGTAAAGTCAGAGTCTAACTGCTCCCGATCAGAGTCAGTCAACTGGGGCAAGGTGATCTTCCGCAAGAAGCTCTGCACATGGGCCAGATCGAAAGGCTCAGCTTTATATAACCGCTCCAAAAAAGTAGCAAAGACATCTCGTATCTCGCGAGAGATCACCTTCTTCTGTCCCCCAGAGTCGTGAAGTTCGCGGACCACCCGCCCAGATTGCTGTTGTCGGAGCCGTAAGGCGAGGTAGCGACCTGTCTTATTCCCCTGCTCGTAAAATGTCTGGCGCAGTTTCCGCCGCTTATTGTCTAGTTCTCTTTGTGAACAGGCATCCAAGTTGGCCCGGACGGCCTGCCATTGACGTAAGACTCGGTTCGATCTGGTCCGGGCATGCTCTAAGCGCAGCCGGGATGCGTCTCCCACTAATTGACAATATTCCCGTCTCCAGGCCCTCCGCGTACGAGCCGCTTCGGCCATAAGGTGGCCCCGGGCCGTGGCCTTGAAGGCGTCCCAAACCAGAGGAAGGGGAACTTCCCCAGTATCATTGAACTCAAAAAAATCAGTGATGAAGCGGCCATGATCCTGCACAGCGCACTGCCGCCGAAGGAATCGCACATCAAGTCTCCAAAGCCACTGAGTGTCACTATACACGTCTCCCGGAAGGGCAAGCCAGCACGGGGCATGATCCGACCAGGTCAACGCCCCGTGACCAGCCTTCACCCGCCCATCCATCAGGTGCTGGTCCAATAAAAAATAATCAATGCGGGTATGCACCTGATGGACAGGAGAATAATATGTATAGCTCCGCTCCCCCTCATGGGTATCCCTCCACACATCGCGCAAGCCGAGCTCGGTCATTAGATTCTGCAGAGCCTTACTGGGTCCACCCGCCTCCTTCCCACCCCTACCCGTGGAATCCAAGTGAGGCACCAGATGGGTATTACAATCCCCACCGAGTATGATGGGGCCTTTCGCAAAGTCAGCTAGCAAGGCCTTCAACCGTGTAAAGAAGGAACCCTGTCCCGCATTTGGCGCGTAAATGTTAGCTAAAGTTAACATGTGGCCCTCTAGGCGTATATTTGCAAAAAGCCACCTTCCAGGGGTATCCCTTTTAACCTCCTCCACCCGGACGGACAAGCCCTGGTGAAATAAAAAAGCCACCCCGCGTTTCTTCCGCCCATGCACATCTGAAGCCACCCAAACCTCTGTATAAGGGTTACGCTTTAGCCAGCCCTGTTTGCTAGCTCTGAGATGGGTCTCCTGCAAAAAGACAATGTCCCCCTTCAGGGTTCGCAGCTCCGAGAACAGCAAAGATCGCTTACGAGGGTAATTAAGACCCTTAACATTCAAAGAAATTAAGCGCACCATTGATATTCAACCCCCCTACCCTCCCCGTCTTGTACCTCCCCTCTGGCCCACAACATGCGGAACCTCATCCCTCTTGGAAGTGGTGCCGTGCCAACCAGCACCAAAAGCCAGCACCTTAGAAGCCCCAGGTTGACTGCATAGATTCACTTCCCATGTCCTCAGGGTCCTTACTCCGGACAAAACTGCTAAGACCCCCCCCCACACCCACATTCCCACCCCCCCCTAGTAGAAGACACCTCCCTCCCAAACCCACCCCCCTTCCCGTCAGTACCACCCGCCTGTTGAGAAAAAAACAGGACACGGTAAACTGACCCTAAACTAAACTCCGTCCAGGCCCCCCACATTGCCAAACAACAAGCGTAACATGTGAAATCAATGCCCCCGTGCACATGGTATCAATACAATATCCTGTGAGGTAGGTCCTTTCAACAGAAACAAGAGAAAATCTGTTACTGTTCCCCACCCCCTTTTTTTTTTGTTTTTTGTTTTTTTTTTCCCCTTCCCCCCCCTCCCTCCCCCTCCTTGCTTTTCTTCCTTGTCCAGCGTCAGGATGTCCCCCACTGCCTCCATGTGATGCGAGGCATATGTCCAGGACTCTCTCAGACCAAGAGGCAGCATCTCAGCACAAGCGAGCACAGAGAGCTGCTAACTTCTCAAAACTAGCCATTCGAGACGGGTCATGCGGGCAAAGAACCCCTGAACAAGGGCCCCTAGACAGGGAAGTAATCCTTCCCGCTCCAGGGGTTATCAATTGGGCTTTCCCACCCGAGTCCATTTCGAGTGTTGAGGCTTAGGGGTCGGGAGTTGTGGAATTGCATTGTCTTCAACCAGACCCGCCTGGCGGAGAGCTCTCCAGGCCTCTGTATGGTCTTTTGCCGAAATTCGTTTATTACCCAGGAGGAAGTTGATCCGGAACGGAAAGGCCCAGGAGTAGCGAATCCCTTTGTTATTCAAAACCATCGTGACTGGTTTCATCTCCCTCCGGGCCAGTGTAAACACCGAAAGGTCCTGATATACAGTTACTGCTGCGTCCTAAAAGCGGACCGCTTTTTTCTCTCGGCCCCGGCGTATGAGAAGCTCAGCATCAGTATAGCGCAAAAATCGCGCAATGACATCCCGGGGCTGGTTATTAGGAGGCTTGCCCAAAGCCCGGTGCACACGCTCAATTTCCATGCCAGAACCATGAGTTGTCAGTTCATCCACCGAGAGCAGCTCAGCAATCAAATTTTTGAGTACCACCTGCAGGTTTTCACTGCCCCCCGCAGCCTCCGGGATTCCCCGGAAACGCACATTATTGCGGCGGGAGCGGTTTTCAATGTCATCAATTTTATAAGTCAATTCCGTTACTTGCGTGCGTTGTCGATCAAGAGCACATTGTAGATCCACCACAGCACCATCATGATCTTCAACTTTGGTCTCCACCTCCTCCACACGGGCCCCGAGGTCTTTCAGGTCCCCCCGGAATTCCGCAATGGTGCTCATCACTTCCTCGCGCATGGAGCGAAATTCGCCAGCCAACTCAGCAAAACCTCTGCGCAGTTCTTGTTGTAGTAAGGCATGCGAGGAGAGCCCGTTGGGTTCCAAATCATTTTCACTCACAGTTTCATCATCAGAGCCCTCAGAGGTGCTTGTTGGAGGGACTAGCCGGAGCGCCACTCTTGCCCTGCAACCGTTGAGATGCGCGAATGCCCTCCCGGGCCTCCGCATTTTTGGACTTAGCAGCCATGAGGCGGTGAGCAGTCCAGTAATCTGAGGATAGGTAGGGTGCAGCTACAGTGAAAGCAGGCAGTTTCTTTAAGCAAGGTGGAAATGCTAAATGATCCCACGTTTGGGCAGCAGGGGGAGCTCCAGTCTCACACAGGATAGCAGGGCAGAACGTATGCAGAGAGGGAGGGAGTCCGATGCAAGTTTTGCAGCTGAGACGAGGCAGGCTGTAGCAAAGACAGATTGCAGACAAGTCAAGTGACCCAAAAAAGGGAATTTGGCTAGGTACTAAGATCTCCGGACCATGGAGAAGCACCAGGTTAAGGCGGGAAGGTCCAGATGCAGTGTCAGGATCCGGGATTGGCTGTCAGCCGTAAGGAAAGCAGGTGATTGGCTAGGAAGCGCTCACGTGATCGGTGTGACCCGTTGCAGTGGTTGGAACGCAAAGAACCCCGTGCGTTCCAAGACCACGCGGTTATGGCTGCCGGTCAGGTCTACCTTGCTGAAGAGTCCCGTCAAGCTCTTCCGGGACAGGCCGCGGGTATCCTCGTCTCCTCTTCAACACCGGGGGAGCACAGTCGCACGGAGAGCAGTACCAGCACACGGGGTAGCAGCAGCGTCGGGGCACCAACCCCCTCTCCGAATCAGCTCACAACCTCGGGGGTCACCCTCGGACACCAGGAAACTCCGCTCCACGAAGCAGCACAAGGATGGAGCAGTGTGTCTCTGCGCGGCGGGGACGACCTCGGCGCTCACGTTCCGGCGGGCAGGGAGCTCACCTGACCCACAGCAGCAGTCAGGAGGAGGATGTCAAGGCCGGTTAGTGATGGGGCCGGAATCCGGCCGTAAGTCTCGTCGGGGCAGTCCAAGCTTCGCCGGAGAGTGCAATTAAGATCACCCTGCTCTCTGCGTACCAATTCAGGGGCTAAGGGGGGTAATTGCGATGATAGTGCTAAAGATTGCTAATGAAATGGGTAAGCCTGGAACGGAGCTACACTAGGAAGCAGCCATTCTGTAGCGGGCTCACGAGCGCCCCCCTTATTTTTACTTTTAGAACTGCATGTGTGGTTTTGGCATCTCCGGTTCTTGTATTGCACATCATCCAGAGGTCTTCAGTTCCTGTTGATCTTTAATACTTTTGGGACAGTGACAGTATTGGACCAGATTCAGCTAGTGTTTATACTAACTTAGCAGATTTGGCCTTCTTACATCCAGCCACCCCAGTATAACGAAGATGAGTGTTCCAAAGAAGAGCAAAACCTACCACTTTCATGATGAATGGGAAATGGACTACTTCATCACGATGAAAGACAAGTAGTGGTGTTTAATTTGTAACACCCTTGTATCCTTGCCCAAAAAGGGTAATCTGGAAAGTCATAAGGCTCTGCATAGCAATAAGTTTAATGCTGATTTTCCACCCAAAAGTGAAATTCGTAAACTGAAGCTCCAAGAACTTAAATCGAAATTGGCTACTCAGCAACAGTTGATGGTGAAGCCAAGGTCACATTCGGTCAATGCAACCATAGCATCCTTCAAGGTCAGCAACCTGATTGCAAAGAAATGCAAACCTTTCACTGAAGGGGAATTTGTAAAAGATTGTTTTCTTGAAGCAGCTGACAATCTTTTTGAAGGATTTAAAATAAGAAAAAGATCATAACTGCTATTCAAGATGTACAATTGTCAAACACCATCGTGCGGCGAATAGAAAAGATGTGTGGAGACACAACTGAACAATTGTTGGAGGATGTTTCAAAATGTGTTTTTCTCCAACTGGATGAATCTACAGACGTAAGAGACATAGCCCAGTTACTAGTCTTTATCCGGATGGTTTTTGAAGACTTCAGTGTTAAAGTACTACTGCTTGGAATGATTTCTTTAAAAGGGAGAACTACCGGTCAGGAAATATTCAGTTCTTTCCATTCTTTTGTGACAGTGTAATCTTCCATTGCATAGACTTGTTTCCATCACTACTGATGGAGCAAGAGCAGTGACGGGTGAGGTTAACAGTTTCATAGCCCTCTGTAGACAGCATGACTTCCCAGATTTCCTTTCTTACCACTGAATCATTCACCATCAAGTTTTGGCAAGCAAGAGACTCAATACAAAGACTGTCATGGACATCACTTTCAAAACTGTAAATTCAGTTCGTGGAAGATCATGTCAAAGATGGCTTTTCAATCTTACTCTTGATGAAGGGGTAGCGGAAATCATTTTGCACACAGATGTAAGGTGGCTAAGTAGGCACAGATTTCTGCAATGATTTTGTGATTTGTTGAATCAAATGAGTTTTTTGAAGGAGAGGGGAGATGACCAAGCAGAGTTGGGAGATGAGGAGTGGTTATGTGATCTGGCATTTCTCACTGACTTTACAGACAGACTAAGTGATATGAACCTTGAACTACAAGGTAAAAACAAATGCATTGGCGAGATGAGTACAGTTTCATCTTACAAGAGCACATTTCAGCTAATGATGACTGACCTTGCAAACACTTTTGATCATTTTCCTAATACGCAGGACCATCTGGGACAATATCCAAATTTTGTTTTTCAGAACGAGAAGTATGTGACAGAAATCTGTTCTGTTATCCAGGAATTCGAAAATAGATTCTGTGACTTCCAAAAAATTGGAACAGTTGTGGAGTACTTGTCATACCCATTCATAGTAGATGTGGACATTAAAGAAACTGCAGCTGCTTTCTGTAAAAAAATTACTCATTGAACAAGCCATCTCTTGAAAACAAAATATTAACCCTTAAAAATGACATTTTTCTCAAGACCCGTGCTGAGCAAGAATCATTTTGGAAGCTAGTGCCTAAAGACAAATTTCCCAACTTAAGAAGATGCAGTGAAGCTGTACACTTCTGTTTCGGTTCAACTTATTTGTGTGAATCTGCGTTTTCCCATCTGAAAATGACAGAGTATACAACATTCCTACATGACAGATGAACATCTCCAGGATTCCCTGAGACTGGCCCTCACGCAATATTCACCCAACTTCAAAAAGCTGGTGGATGAAATGCAGGCTCAGACGTCTCACTAATGAGCAAGAGCGAAATATTAAAGATTGTGCAAGATCAGCCTGGATCAATACTCAACCTAAATTTAACACAAATTACTCAATAAAAGTTAGTTATTAAGACAGTTAAAGAAAGTTATTATTCATTAAAACTTTAAGAAAAATGTACTTTCCATTTCCCCTCGCAGTTGTTACTGGATCTTCGTCTGTTTTGTGTTTGCTTAATTTGCTTAACAGCTGATCACATCCAAGTAAATGACAGAAGTTTCATTAAAAATGGGGGAGGGGGGAATCCTCCAAATTTATTGGGTTAAAATTTAATTTGAAACTAATTTGAAACTTAATTTTCATGGTGGTAGATCACCGGCACACTTGGCCAGAAAAAGTACATCACGATATGTTCGAAGTTGGATATGCCTGATATAGTGTATCTGGATTTTCAGAAAGCCTTTGATAAGGTCCCTTATGAGAGACCTTTGGTGAAATTTAAAGTGTCATGGGATATGAGGCAGTGTATTGTTGTGGATCAGGAACTGGTTAAAAGATAACAGAGGGTAGGGCTAAATGGCCAATTTTTCCAATGGAGAAAGGTGAATAGTGGCAGATGAAATTTAATGTAGACAGGTCCAAAATTATGCACCTAGGAAAGAACAACCCAAACTATGGTTACACGATGCAAGGTTCCACATTATAAACCACCACCCAAGAAAAAGATTTAGACGTCATTGTGGATAACATGTTGAAACCCTCCGCCCAGTGTGCAGCAGCGGCCAAGAGAGCAAATAGAATGCTAGGTATCATAAGTAAAGGAATGAAGAATAAAACAAAGGATATTATAGTGCCTCTGTATCGTTACATGGGGCGACCACACCTTGAATATTGTTTGCAATTCTTGTCTTCATATCCTAAAAAGGATATAGCCTTATTAGAAAAGGTACAGAGAAGATCCACCAAAATGGTAAAGGGGATGGAAGAATACCCCTATGAAGAGAGGCTAAAAAGGTTAGGGGTCTTCAACATGGAAAAGAGATGGTTGAGGGAAAGATATGATAGAGGTGTATAAATCAATGAATGGAGTTGAACGGGCAAACGTAGATCGATTGTTTATGCCATCAAAATATAGGAAAGACTAGGGGACATGCAATGAAGCTACAGGGTAACCTATTTAAGGCTAATAAGAGAAAATATTTTTTCACTCAACGTGCAATCAAACTCTCGAATTCATTATCGGAGGATGTAGTATTTATTTATTTACATTCTCTTATATACCACGCTATTCTGCATCAGTGCAGTTTACATTGAACAAACTGAAATTACATTGAACAGGTCATTATAACTTGGAGATAACTATTTTACAGGGAACATGGGCTATGGAGGGTTAAGTGGCTTGCCCAAGACCACAAGGAGCACCTGTGGGACTAGAAACCCCAGTCCTTCCAGCCCAAGGTTGCTGTCCTCTAGTGGGATTTGAACCTTCGACCTTCCGGCCTGAAGTACCTTGCTCCAACCACTAGGCCACTCCTCCACTCCTAGTAAAAGCTGTTAGTGTAGCCGGGTTTAAAAAAACGTTTGTACAAGTTCCTGGAGGAAAGGCCCATAAAGCATTATTAAAGGGGACCCGGGATATCCACTGCTTGCCCCAATACAAGCATTGTGGATCCTGTATCTTTTGGGGAAACTGCTAGGTACTTGTGACCTAGATTGGCCACTGTTGGAAACAGGATACTGGGCTTGATGAACTTTGGTCTGACCCAGTATGGCATATCTTATGTTTCCGAGCAATCGGAGTAGGAACGCTCTCAGATGGTGTCCAGGGCCGAAGTTGTGGTCTCTGGTGATGGATCGTGGTCTCTCAAGGCCTTTCCCCTCAAGGACCCCCTCTCTTCGATGCCTGACCCGGTCAGTCCTGTGTCTGTCTATGGCTGCGACACCCAAGTGGTAAGCACGCATGTTGGCCTTGGAATGCAGAGTTGCAGCGTTTCAGTGTTCCTCGCATCACAGCAGGTGCCGACCCCCCCTCCCCCCCACCCGGCCTTGCTGAGACTGCAGGGACCTTGACCTCGGATTCCCCGGGCCACCATGCGCTTGCCAAGAGCCAGATGCCTTGGGTGGATCCTTGGCAAGGGTCTTCTTCTCGCTCTCGATCTTCGGGAGTGAGATCTTCGCAGGTGAGTGCCTCTGGCTTTGGCCATGCCCATGTCTTGAAACATCTGGGACAGGTTAACGGCCCTCCTGCAGCCAGAGCACCTAGAGTCTTTCTCAGACTACTCTGATTGGGAGTCAGAAGTTGAGACATCCCCAAATTCCCGGGCCCACTGAGACCTCCCCTTGGACCTGTCTCCCCTGGCTGCCAAGTGCCATTCCCCGCCTGAGGATACCTTTTTCCTCGAGTTTGTTTGGGATATGACATGGACTTTCTCACTTATGACTGAGTTCGACATCCTCTAGTACGAGGTACCGTCGAAAGAGACCTTGACAGTCCTTGTGCCTTCCATCTTCACCAGGCTTTTCCTCTGGATGTGGGAGACCACAGCTCTTTCCCCATTGTGAGCATACGACTTAACATGATGTATCGAGTCCAGCAGGGGCCAGGGTTCCGCAAGACTCAGCTCCCACATATCTCCATGGTGGTTGAGTCGGCCATGCCCCAGCAAAAAAGCCCAAAAATGCATTCCTCAGTGCCTCCATGCAGGGAGTCCTGCGTGCTCAATGCCCTGGGGCACAAATGCTACCAGGGCTCAATGCTGGCCTCGATGGGGACCATCTCTGGCATTTTCAAGCTCTAACAAAGTCTGTTGTGGAGTGTTCCATATACCTCTCCAGAGCCACTTACGACAGCTTTGAATCTAGTGCCAAAGTGGCTGGTGCCAGGCCTGGCTACAATCATCAGACCTCGAGCAGTGGGTACAGGAGAAACACGTGGATGTCCCATGCCTCGGCAAACAGCTGTTCGGCAAACCAATGGAGGATAAGGAGGCCAAGATAGAGACCGAGAGTGTCACTCGGACCTGTCTCTTGCGGAAGACCTCCACTCTTTCCAGGAAGAAGCCACAAGGGAAGAAGCCCCCTTTCCTACAGAAGAGTCAACATTATCGTGGCTGCCCTGCCTACCCAGCTGCCTAGACCCCTCAGCAGGGTCCCCAAGGAAAGGGCACAGGCCAGAGACCATGCAAACCCAAGGGTCAAGACCCAGACACCGGTTCCAGCCCAGTCTGGGTCAGGGTTTTGATGCAGTCAGCATAGCCCCTCTTCCTCTGGAGGACCAGCACCCCACAGGAGGACACCTGGTCCACTTTGCCCCCATTGGGCCCACATCATCAGACTCCTGGGCTCTACAGGTTGTCCAGGAGGGTTACCATCTGCACCTGAAATGGACTCCTCTTCCTTTTTTTCCCGGGGAGCTCCCTTGGTCTGTCCTACACCAGGCCCTACTACTGCAGGAGCTCATGGGCTGTCTCAAGGATGGGGCGGTGGAACCTGTGCCTCGCCCCTCAAGGGGGAAGAGCTTCTATTCTAGGTACTTTCTGGTCCAAAAAAGGATGGGGGGGGCCTAAGGCCCATCCTGGACCTGAGAAACCTCAACAAGTTCCTGGTGCGCGACAAGTTCAAGATGCTCTCCCTTGGAACACTGCTGCCCTACCTCCAGCAGGGAGAATGGCTATGCTCCTTGGATTTAAAGGATGCTTACACCCATATCCTTATCCATCCTAGTCACAGAAAGTACCTACAGTTTTGTGGTCGGAGGCAACCACTGCCAGTACAGGGTTCTTCCCTTCGGCCTCACTTCTGCCCTAATGGTCTTCACCAAGTGTCTAGTTTTGGAGGCAAAGGTAGTCTGCCGCCACCACAAGACCAGCATCTTCCCCTACCTCGACAATTGGCTGGTAAAAGGGGACACTGCCTTGGAGGCTGGGCAGGCCACCAACTGTACCATTCAGGTCTTGCAGCACCTGGGTTTCGTGATCAACCGTCCAGGCCAGGGCTTTCCTCACCCTTGACAGAACGGGTCGGCTTGCAGCCTTCATGGCCGAGGTACAGCGACCCCATGCAGTGTCAGCCCAGACGTTGCTTCGCCTCCTTGGCCACATGGCCTTCACGGTCCACATGGTTCCTGACACCCGCCTCCACATGAGGGCGGCTCAGTGGTGCCTCTGGTTTCAGTGGTCCCAGGCCACCGGATGACTCCGTGACAGTGTTATGGTGTCTCAATAGATAATGGAGTCCCTTATCTGGTGAGAGCTCTACACTCGGGGCCTGGTCCTCCAAGGAGAGCCAGCAGCAGATCAGTTTGCTCGAGCTCTGAGCAGTCTTCCTCGCTCTCAGGGCCTTCAGGCACCACCTGCAACACCGGTCGGTGCTTGTCCAGTCGGACAACCAGGTGACTGTTCTACATGAACAAGCAGGGTAGCATGGGCTTCTATCGCCTCTGCCAGGAGACTGTGGCCCTTTGTTTATGTTTGTTTACTTGATTAACCGCCCTTCTATGTTAGTCAGAGCGGTGTACAATATACAAATTAACAAAGAGGCACTAGGCCAGAAAAATTGAAAAGAAATTACAATATTTCAAAGGACAGAAGAAAGAGATTAGGAAAAAGAAAAGTTGTAGACCAAGAAAAGGGGTTCACACAAAAGGGGTGGGAAGGTTGAAGGCAAGGGAGAAGATGAGATTCTCAAGGCGGTTTACCTATTGGGCCATAGCAATGTCTTGGCAGACAAGCTGAGCAGGGTCCTTCTGCCACACAAGTGCGCCTGGACCCAGAGAGAGTGTGCGGGCTTTTCTGGCTGTGGGGCTCCCCCAGCCTGGACCTCTTCGCCAGCCCGACCAATGCTTAACTGCCCCGATTCTACAGTCCCAAACCCCACCCTTCCCGGGTGGCAACAAACGCTTTCCTTCTCTAGTGGTCGGAAGACCTGCTGTATGCTTTCCCTCCCACACCCTTGATAGCCCGGACCAGCCTCAAGGCCCAGTGGGACAGGGTGTCGATGATCCTCGTGGCCCAGGAGCCCTAGTTACCCTTGCTGCTCAGTCTCTTGATGGAACCCCGGTCCCTCTCGGGAGCTCCCTGGGACTTCTGACACAGGAAGAGGTCTCAATCCTCCATTTCAACTTGGGATCTCTGTCCCTCATGTCCTGGCGGCTGAATGGGTTGCCTTAGCTCCCCTTAACCTCTCCAAGGAGGTGGAGGAAATCCTTCTAGCCTCTCGTAAGGACTCCACAAAATGGGCTTACCCCTACATGGCGCCTGTTCTCCGTGTGGTGCATGGAACACTGATTGAACCCATTTTCTTGTCCGGTGCATTCGGTCCTTCAGTATCTCTTCCACCTGTCATGGTCTGGACGTCTGGGTGCATCTGAGTGTACCCTCTGCCAACCACCATCCTTTGGAGGGCAAACCTCTGTCGGTGCAGCCCCTCATCACCAGATTCATGCAGGGCTTATTGCTCTCCAATCTTCACAGCCAGCCACCCCCGGTGGAATGGGACCTCAAAGTGGTTCTGGCGCAGCTTAATAAGCCGACCTTCGAGCCCTTGGCGACCTGTTCCTTGCACTACCTTTCCTGGAAGGTAGCTTTCTTAGTGGCACTCACTTCTGCCTGCAGGGTCAGTGAGCTTCAGGTGGTGGCTGAGCCACCTTACACCAGATTCTACAAGAACAGGGTTGTTCTTTGTACTCACCCGAAGTTTCTCCCAAAGGTGGTATCTGTCTTCCACCTGAATCAAGAGGTAGTTGCCTACCTTCTTTCCATGGCCCAATGCCGACTCAGCATCAGTTGTCCTCCATACCCTGGACTTCAAACAAGCCCTGTCCTTCTATTTGCAACAGACCCAGGGCCACCATAAAGCCTCACAGCTTTTCATCTCCTTTGACTCAAGCCATCTAGGCTGGCTGTCACCAAGTGGACCATATCCATCTGGGTGGCATACTGCACGCCTTTGCTCACAGTCATGCTGGTATCCCTTTGGAGCATCAAATCATGGCAGACAATGTCCGGACGATGGTGACCTCTGTCACCAGTCTCCAGTGGCCATGGCAGACATCTGCTGGGCCACCACCTGGTCCTCCGTCCACACTTTTGCAATCCACTACTGCCTAGAGAGGGAGTCCCAACGGGACAGCGCCTTTGGGCAGGCTGTACTCTGAAACCTCTTTGAGGTTTAGGCAACTCCTGCCCTCCGACCCTTCTTGTTCAGGCTACCAGAGCCATGGTTCTCCCTGGATACTGGGGTCCCTTGAGCCTGTCATCACGATTCGCCTGCAGCTGCCCATGGCCATGCCGTGCCCCTGTTTTATGCTGGTCCTCGGTAGCCTGGAGCTAGGGAGTCCCATATGTGAAAACTGACTTCCTGCTTTTTCCTGGAGAAAGCGTAGTTACTCACCTGTAACAGGTGTTCTCCAGGGACAGCAGGAATCAGTCCTCACAAACTTCCCTCCACCCCTTGGAGTTGCTGTAAATTTTTGGCTATCTTCTTGGTTGGGCTCTAGCTATGGCACCTGACTGAGCAAGATGGCACCCCTGGGGGGGAAGGGGACCACACGTGTGGTGGCATCTCCCATAGGCTTTCTTTGAAAGCTGGGGAGATGCTTCATCGGCATTGACATCATCCATATGTGAGGACTGATTCCTACTCTCCCTGGAGATCACCTGCTACAGGTGAGTATCTATGCTATATCATCAAGGCTTTTTTTGAGGGGGTACTTGGTGATATGGAGTAACGGCACCTTTTTCATGCTTGCTAAACTTAACTCATGGTCTTCATGTGTTAATGAAAATGGCCTGCATATAAGAACTAGCTCCTTTTTTTTATCTTGGAAAAATGCACCAAATATAATCGGTGCCCATAGGCTCTCCTATTCCAGCTTTTTACTTCTAAGTAGACCAGCTCTTCCTCTAGCATTTCTTTGTTTATATACTTACCATTTCTTTCCTACTCATCACCATTCGCTCTTCAGCCATACATATCCTCCCTCCCCCTTAACTCCCCCCTACTAGAGACCAAACCATAATTTCTTAGAATTCATCCAGTTGGGCGTGACTACTTCTTTGTGCGCTCTAAGCTTCTGAAAAGCCATTTCAGATTCTGACCCTTTCAGTGCTGAAGTGTGGGCGCTTCTTTCTTTACCTAAAATTACTTTACAAGGATGGTCATATGCACACGTTTCCTATAACTAACTTTCTAACTCCTTTGGCTGAGAAGACTGCTACCACCCAGCAATATCAGACCATTATTTCCATTCACCTGTGATGCCTGTGGAATCCTTGATCTTTCAAAGCTTCAGATCATAAAAATTTTAATTTATCGTATTTCAATAAAGCGTGAGCCAGGGTGCCTCTTCTAATTTTGCATTTTAAACAGGTATCTCCTGCTATATCCCCCAAGCATGTTCCCTACCCCCTAGTTATATAAAGCCCTATGAATGATTTTGTATTGCATTTCCTCTAAGGTGGTACTAAGGGATCTCTTCTGAATTTCCCAAAAGATTTGATCTAAATCTTCTAACTCTAGCTGCTTTAATCAGTCCTTACTCCAACTATCTTGTAAAGTACTCAGATAATTTAGGGAGTGCAGTAATTATTCCTTACTGTTCTGGAAGGGTCTAAAAGCCCACCTGTTTAGGGAAGTGTTCAAAGGTTAAGTGGTCTATTTTGCCTGTATGATTGTTACTGTTTTGTTCATCAGTGCTTTGTTTTTTGTCATGTGCTTGTCCTTAATTTATAAAAATAAAACGTTCACAATGTGACAACACAAAATATATATTTTAAGGAATAAACCCAAGATACCAGAAAGGGGGAAGGAAAGAAAGGAAAATAAAGGAAAAATTCAAACTGGATCTTAGTAACCAACCCCAACAATTGGGGGGGGGGGAGTGAGTTATTAATTTCATGTTATGATATAATTATTAGATAGCCACAGATTTGTGAATTTGCTTAAAGGCCCTTTTTTGCCTTAAGTTAAGGGCCGATGCAGAAAAGCTTAGGATGACATTTTTTCTGGTGCTTTTCCCATACTAGGCTTGCTTGCTGTTACAGAAAGTAAGCTAGTGCTGGAAGATCACCCCAAAAACAACTGCGCTAAATTGCGGCACAGTTGGCATGCAAATCGCCACATAATTAATTGCTCCCAATGTAAACAAATGCACTGAAACTTGGCGCAGTTTATTTTACATTGTTTTTAACACTGGATCTTCACGCCATCTTTGGGCAGCTGTAAAGATCCAGCAATAATATCATCTGAGATGAAGTTTGACACTTCACCCCATGATCCAGGCATTGGAAAGCTCCTGATGCCATTGGCACAATGTCAGGGGGTGCAGGCGCCTCCCTCCCCCCAGACAAAGACAACCCCCTCCCCCTGATACACACAAACTCTTGTGGCCCAGTGGCCTTGATTTACGCACCCTCTATCCCCCTTCCAGTACCTGTGCTGCTGTGTCTGGTCCTACATAGTGCATCCTGGGATGCACTGGGCAGGATCAGACTGCCATGTAAGGCAGGATGGCCAAGTCCTGGAGAGGGTGCTTTATTTAATGTTAATGCAGCTGTGGGGGATGAGCGGTGGTGGTATTCAAAACTAGGAACCAGTTTGGTTGGTGGTGGGAACCAGTTCCTAGTGTTTCCTATGTCGCTGCCGCATCTGCATTGGTGGGATTCAAAACACCTGACAGTATTTTGATGGTGTGTTTTGAATCCTGCCAGTGCAGATGTGGCAGTGACAAGGCCTGTTGGGACCAGTTCGGCAAAAAATTGTAAACACTAAGAACCGGTTCACGCAAACCAGTGCGAACCAGTTGAATCCCACTACTGGGGACAAGTCTATTCCCTGCAGTTTGATTTCATGTTAGTGTTTAGATTGCACAGCTTGGCACTGTCTAATCGGGTCATGTGTGTTTTGGAAGTATTTGGATTTGAGATTTAATTACAGCTATTGACAATGGGTGGTTGTGATATTTCCATTATCCAGGAATATGCTTTTTTTAGACTTTTGGTCCTCCTTTTATCATTTTATGAATGAATGTTCCCAGTAATAAACTCTTAAGTCCTTCTAGCTAGATGGTCATTTTATGATCTCTGTTTGATATTGGGTTGCCATTCTGTTTTCCAGTTGTGAGTTTTCTTATGCTTAGAGGGAGAAATTGTTTAGGCTTGTGAAAAAAGTAGTTGTGATGAAACACTAAACTGAAATTGCATTTCAGTGTTGGTATGTTTAGAGTTAATGTTTTCACCGAGTCATGATTATCAAAACACAGATTTAGAAGTCCCGATTTTTGTTTATGGTATTAAAGCTTTTGTCCCTGAGAAGAGATTTCTTATAGCCAGTGTAGTAATGGTATAGAATTCCTGCAAAACATGAAGCAGTTTTCGGAGCTGTTCCTTTGCTTGAGGCTGTATCCTTGCTGGAAGGGTTCAGGCATGATGCAGACTCAAGTCTCTTGAGCCCAAGGAGGGAGGGAAGTTGACAGGATGGAGTTTGAGGAGACTTCTTCCATTCCTGGGGTCCAGCAGATGTATTTGAGCCACCTAAGCGCACTGTTTAGGTGGGAAGTGAGTATGTGTGTTTCAGAATGGATGAAAATTGGTGGAGGGGATCACCTGAGGGAGAGCAGATTTTGAAATGCATCTAAAAATATTTTATGCACGTCTTGTGAAAACCTAGAAAATGGCTAGTGGTCACAGTCTGAAAGCAAATAAAAACAATCTTGTTTCATTTTAAACTAATGTTCTCATGCTTAATAGAGTGGATGCAGTGGGTCTTGAAGGCCTATATTTATTTTTTTGTAAACTTAAAGCCTAATTTACTGAGGCTGTCTTCCCATTCTATGTCTATAACAAAGAACATGTTATAAATCGGGGCTCTAATTTAGTTTTGTTGGATCCTCCGTCCCATCATCAGTTGAAGTACAAGTCTCTCAATTTGTTTTGGTGCTATACTTGTAGCAGATATGTGATGAATGTACAAAACGTGTTTTGGTTGTACAATGGTTTTATTTTAAAAATACATGTTTCAGTGATGCCTTCGAGACAATCTATAAACCTTTTCAGTGACTTTACATTTCCCTCATCCCATCCTTTCCCCACATTCTTTTGTCATATCAAACCTGCCTTCTGATTTCATTTGCAATCTTCCTTCATTGCCATTATCACTCTTTGTATCCCTTTCCTTAGCAGCCTCTGTTCACGGTATTGCTTATTACTTGAACATTGTAGATGACCTTTTTACCACTGACCACGGTTAGTAGTCTGCATTGTCACTTGTTTCGGTCAGTATGACAAATGGCTATTGTTTAATCTGTCAACAGACTGTAACCATGCTTCCTTTTGTAGTGTCTCAATTGATTCTACTGTATATATTGAGCCGTGTTTTGCTGGCATTAGAGAAGACCTCAATTGACAAGACCCTCAAGAAAAAAACAATTTACTTTTTATGGAAATGCTCTCTGACAGCCATGATTGCACGGTCCAAGACTCTTGTAGGTTTTGGCAAGGGGAAAATCGCTCATACAGCTACTCTGTGCCCTGTTCTGAGTCACTGGTGCTCATCAGTCACCTCCACTTGCTTGTGTGTTCGCTTCCATTGCAGCAGCCGGTGCTGTTGGACTCCATTTGCACAGCTTAATGGAGCGTGCTTGCTGACTGTGTGAAAAATGAAATGCACCTTTAGCATGTCCCGATGTTGCTGTTTTTTCCATTTATTTCATAATGATTGATACGATCTTAATACATTTGGACACGGTGGTATAGGCATCATAGTGAGTAAACTGGAAGTTTGAGGTATGTTACCCTATAGATTAAAAGGACTCTTTTTGCCCTAGATGATATCGTATTACCATACAGCACAGTGATGCTTAACCAAAACTTGACAGGGAACCCCTGCTTGCTTTCTTTGCTCTCCTCACAACTCGGTGTGTCTACCAAGCCTTATTGAGGGTCTCTGTTATTCCTATGCAAAAGAGACCTCTCAGAAGTTTAATGGAATTTGACTCACCAGAAGACAGGGGATTAAGAAGTGTGCTCATCCTAGCTATATTTTAACCAGTATTACCCACTGATGATAGTACATCCTTTAGAAGTCCAGAAGACAGTCTTGTACACTGTGTTGTGGGAATTGTATGTTAAAAGTAATTAGACAAAACATTTGCCCTTCATTCAAAAAAATGTCAACTAAAGCTGGGACCAGCTAGATAAGTAGAACTGTGACTGAATGGCTATAGATTCTCCTTCAGATTTGTATCTAGTCATGTGTATCTGAAGACTATTAAGTAATCCATGGGCCTTAGTCTAGGGGAAACCTTATATTATCAGTGTTTACTAACCATTGCTGCCTGCAGACAGGTGAGTCTTCTCATTGGAGAGAGCATTTTTTGGGCTTTTGGATTATAAGCCATGCCATCCCTATCTCAACTGGCCTTCTCAGTGTCTTTCTGTATTTCAGACCTCTGTCTAGGCTCCTGATTACCTATGGAAACTTTTCCAATTTATCTGTTGCCCCTCGGATGTCCGCTTTAATGCCCGGCTCTTTCCTTCTGATTGTTTTAACTGTAGCTGAAGATGTTGACTACTTTTCCAGTAGTTCTTTCATCATTAGTTTTTACTAACTGTGATTGGATCTTTTCTGTCTTCTCCCTGCTGCATCACCTCCACTCCCTTTTCCCAGATCTTGCCGTGTTCATGGAGCGACTGAGAGTGCTAACAGTAGGAGGTATGCAAATGGTGTGTCTAACCATTTCTGGGCATCAGGTCTTAATTGAGCTGATAATTGAACTAACCTAGGAATGCACTGATTGGGTGAAGGCACGTATCAAGTTCTGGTGGTGAAGCATTGCATAACATCATGGCTCATTAAGGGCTTTTCTGTTTAAAAAAAACTCCAAAAAAAACCCCAAGCAAACATTTGCTCAAAAATAATCTTACCAATAATGGACTAGCCCAGATCAGATGTATGCTCTGGGGAATTTGTTGCTTTGGCAGGAGCGGGAGGTGGAGCTAACATGAGTAGTGTTGCTCAAGGTGAAAATATAGGTGATACTAAGGAAGAGAGGCAAGAAGGATAAGCAGATCAAATCATCTATTTCTCTATTGCTAGCAATCATACTAATAGTTTTCTAAACAGCTAAGCCGATGGACAAGCAGCCTTTCTCATTGAGGTCATGCAATGTGTTAATCCTAATTGCTAAAACTTTATACATGTCAGAACATTTAAACCCAACAATTTTATGCAAAGGCTATAACAAATTTGGGGATTTTTTTTTTTTGTTTATTTTAAAGCAGCAGTTTTAAAGTAACAGGACTAGGTGGGTATCTTAAAGAATCAGCATTTATCATTTCCATTTGTGCTGCAGTTCCTTTGTGTTCTTAAATGAAAATAATTTTCTTTAAATGTTAGATGTTTCTGATGTAAAAGCTATTTCTCCAGGACCAAGCAGGAAGTCAGTCCTCACATATGGGTGACGTCGGCGCCGACGGAGCCCTCGCGGAGCAATTTCCCCAGCTTTCAAAGAAAGCCTTTGGGAATTGCAGCACGCATGCGCAGTCCCCTTCCCGCCCAAGGGTGCCATCTTGCTCAGTCTTCTTTTTTCCGCGGAGCCCTACAGACGCTGTTTGTGATCGCCGCTGAAAAAGTTGATTTTATTTACTATTCTTTTCTCGGTTCGACGCCGGATCCTTTTCCCGCCCGGACCCGATACGCCGGTATCGAGTCCGTTCTTTATTTTTTCGGTTTTTGTCCTTCGTGACTAGCGTTCGCGCCATTTTTCTTTTTTCACTGGCAGCCCTATCTTTTGACCTCGCAGGGGCCCTTTTTCCCCCGATGGCTGCCAGCGGGTTTAAAAAGTGTGATCGGTGTAAGAAACTTATGTCTCTTACCAACACACACGACTGCTGCCTCCGTTGCCTCGGACCCAATCATGACCCGATGATCTGTGGTCCGTGTGGCAAAATGTCCTCAAAAGCGTTTAGTCGGCAGCATCAAAAAGAACGAATCTTCTCTGACTTCACGTCCGGCCGGGCCCGGACCTCGTCAGAGGCTTCGACGTCCCGTGACTCCGGTCCTGAGCATCGTCGGAATTCCTCTGAGCGGGGGTCTCCTGCCCGGGAACATCATAGGAAGAAGAAACCCGCGAGGGCCAGGTCGCATAGCCCCGATAGCCGTCCCGGGTCCTCGGAGTCGGAGAGGCCTTCGAAACATCCTCGTCTCGAGATGGAGTCTCCTGGACACGTGAGTACTGTAGTCCTCATGGACTCGCCTCCGAAGGAGCCGACGTTGGGCCCGAGTCGGGGGCTGCTGGGTCTCCTGAGCTCGGACTCAGGTTGACGGCCTTAGAGAGCAGTTTCGCTGCCTTCATGGACCAGCAGCGGGCATTGATCGCTGGCCTCGCCGGTGCATCTGCCCCGACCGCCGGGACGTCGACGTCCAAGTCGACCCCGGAGACCGAGCCGATCCTTGAGTCCATGCGAGCTCGAGTCGATCCTTGGTCACGGTCTCCCTTGGCCTCCCGTTCGGGACGGAGGTTGTCGACGCCGGCCTTGGCGTCGGGGCGGAGGGCATCGGTGCCCGCCTGACCGGAGCTGCTCGATTCCTCCTCCGCGGAGTCAGGCTGGGAGACGGAGGACGAAGAGTCACCAGGTACTTTTCGGACTCGGTGCGTCCCATCGGACTCGCCCGAGTCCGAGCCTCGGAGACGGTCCCCCCCCCCGGAGGACACCCGGTTCTCTGACTTCGTGCGGGATATGGCCAAGGCCTTGGCATTCCCCACGGATCCCGAGGAGGAGCCTCGAGCCGAAGAGCTCGATGCCCTCCAGTATGACTCTCCCCCGAAGGAGGCCTTTACTGTACCGGTTCCTCCGATGCTGGAGCGACCTCTCTTCCGCATGTGGGAGAGCCTGGCGTCGGCGCCGGTGTTAAGCAAGCGGGTCGATTCCATTTATCGAGTCCGCAAGAGCCCCGGGTTCCAAAAGGCACAACTACCGCACCATTCCATGGTGGTGGAATCGGCCATGCATCGACTCAAGAGTCAGAAGATGCACTCCTCGGTGTCTCCCGGACGGGAGGCCCGGAACCTGGTTGCCCTCTGTAGGAAGTGCTTCCAGGGCTCTATGCTTGCTTGTCGAGTCCAGACCTACCAGCTCTACATGGGCATGTATCTCCGAGACCTGGCAAAGGAGCTTGCCGGGTTCTCTGCTGGTCTCTCCGAGGAACCTTTGCAGAGGTTCCAGGCCTTGTCCACTGGTATTCGGGAGTGCTCGAAGTTTATCTCTCGAGCAGCCTACGATGGCTTCGAAGCATCGGCTAGGGTAGCCGGAGCCGGCATCGGTGCCCGCCGACAGGCTTGGCTTCAGTCATCCGACCTCGAGCCATGGGTACAGGACAAGTTGGTCGATGTCCCCTGCAGAGGTGAAAACCTCTTTGGCAAGCCCATGGCTGAAAAGGCTGCACAGATCGAGACCGAGACTCTGACCAGGACTCGGCTGTCCAGGAAAACCTCTGCCCCTTCTCAGAAGAAGGGCTCGGGAAAAAAGCCCTTTTACCCGAGGAAGGCGGCTGCCTATAAACACTACCCTCATTATCAGGCCTCAGCAGCTCCCCAACAGGGTCAGCAGGCCAAGGGACGGGGTAATGGGTCCCGTAGGCAGCAGGCCCCCCAAGTCCACAACACCGGCCCCTGCTCAGCAGGGTGGGGGTTTTTGACTCCGTTAGCATAGCCTCTTCCCCTCCGCTGGTTTCTCTCAGCACAGGAGGCTGGCTGGTCCACTTTGCCCACAGGTGGTCAGCCATCACATCAGATACCTGGGTGCTTCATATAGTTCAAAAAGGCTATCTTCTACACTTTCACCAGGTACCTCCCTCCTACTTTCCAGGGGAGCCTCCAAGACTCCTTCTGCACAGGGACTTACTCTTTCAGGAGTTGGCAAGTCTTCTTCAGGAACAGGCTTTGGAACCGGTGCCCCACCACCTGAGAGGTCACGGCTTTTATTCCAGGTACTTTCTGATACCAAAAAGAACAGGAGGCCTCAGACCCATCCTGGATTTGCGAAACCTCAACAAGTTCCTGGCAAGGGAAAAGTTCAAGATGCTTACCCTTGGAATCCTGCTGCCCTACCTCCAGCAGGGAGACTGGCTATGCTCCTTGGATCTAAAGGATGCCTATACTCACATCCTTATTCATCCAGACCACAGACAATTTCTCAGGTTTGTTGTGGGAGGAAATCATTACCAGTACAGGGTACTGCCCTTTGGCCTATCCTCCGCCCCCAGGGTGTTCACCAAATGCCTAGCAGTGGTGGCGGCCTATCTAAGACTTCGCCTTTTTGTGTTTTCATACCTGGACGACTGGCTCATCAGAGCCCAGTCTTCCCAAGAGGCCACTCAGGCCACTCATCGCACTGTGACTCTACTCCAGCACTTGGGATTTGTCATAAACTTCGCAAAGTCCACTTTGCTCCCCTCTCAAAATCTCGAATTCATAGGCGCCAGGTTGAACACACTTCAGGCGCGGGCCTTCCTGCCTCTGGACAGGGCCCAAAGGCTCATGGATCTCGCCAGCCACTTTCACAGCAATTCCCTGGTCTCTGCCAGGCAATTTCTGAGACTGCTCGGCCATATGGCTTCCACGGTCCATGTGACCCCCAATGTCCGCCTGAACATGCGACCTGCTCAGTGGTGCCTTCGCACTCAATGGCATCAGGCCACGGGGAGCCTGGCGGACTCAGTACAGATATCCGACCTGCTGGTCTCTTCTCTGCGGTGGTGGCTTCATCTGCCAAACTTGGTGCGGGGGTGGATTGTCAATCTCCTCCCCCTTCTCAGATACTGACAACCGATGCTTCTCTCCTGGGTTGGGGAGCACATTGCCAAGGGACATGTACTCAAGGCCTCTGGACTCCTTGGGAGTCTGCTCAGCAGATAAACTTCCTGGAGCTCAGAGCCATCTGCCTCGCTCTGAGAGCCTTCTCCCACCTCACTTCTCACCAGTCTGTGCTGGTCCAGACAGACAATCAAGTCGCAGTGTTCTACGTGAACAAACAAGGAGGCACAGGTTCCTTCCTTCTCTGTCAGGAGGCACAAAAACTGTGCTCTTGGGCCGTCCTGCACGGCATCCTCCTCAAAGCTGTCTATCTCCCAGGTCAAGAAAATTACCTGGCAGACAAGCTGAGCAGGATCCTCCAACCACACGAGTGGAGATTGCATCCGTTGGTGGTTCAGCGGATCTTTCTCAAGTGGGGCCTCCCCACCATGGATCTATTTGCCATTCCTCTGAACCGCAAAAATCAACAAATTGCATGCTCCGACCATAACTATTGGAATCTAAATGAGAACTTTTTCAGGTACTTGGGTCTCAGTTTAAAACTTGGCAGCAATTAGTTAGATTTGAAACTCAATATCAAAACTGTGCTGCTATTCACATCAACGACCCACTTATTGTACCTTTCCTTTCATATCATTTATATAGTGATCAGTTATTATAGTGAAAATTTTTTTTAGTTATTTTTCTTTATATCATTTTTTTTCTTTTATTTTCAAAAAATAAAAATAAAAACTGGTTCTTATTTTAAATGTCATGTGCATAAGGTTGCCCCACAGCCTCTACAAAAGTCAATGTTCTAATCTTTTGTTATGCAGGTGAACAGCAGAAACAGAAAATGTTCATATTAGTGTCCACACTTATCTTTCGCTGCTCTTCGCTCCCTCTCTTCATTCCAGGTACAGAGCGTATTGAGGCAATCGAGGCTCCCTTCATTAGCGGCTGTAACAAAAGTCCCAACGCCATTACTCTAAGGCACCCAAGCGTTTCACGATGAAAGTTTCTTCAGGGGAATGCACATACTCCTTTGTAAACTGACCTAAAAAATGTATATAACATCAAAATCTTTTTCACATTCCATAAAACTTTATTCATTAAAAATGTCGCTGATATAAATTTCCTTTAAGATTCTATAAGCATTTACCTTAAGAGCCTGTACTTGCTCTTAACAAAAACGAAAAGAAAACTATTTCCCAGTCTTCTCGCAAACTGCCAAAAGACGCCGCGCATGCGGTCTAAGGTAATCTGAAATGCTTTTAAAGGCTCACAGCACGACGACTCCTACTTTTTAGGGTATCTCACACAGGACTTAGAATCTTCATAATAAGCTTTTAAACGCAGAGGGACCACTCAATGGATGCATTCAAACCATGCGGTTTCACTGTATTTAACGTGAAAATCCAACGCTGCTCTTCCCTGAACAGAGTCTTTTCTTTGGACTTCCCTCCCCTTGATGCAAGAATCTGATCTATGGCAAAGCAACCTAATTGTTCAAAACTATGATTTTCCTTAAGGCAATGCTGCACTAACGGTGCCTCCAGTACTTTGTTATTGAGCCAACTGCGGTGCTCAGCCAATCGTAACCGCAATGGTCTGATGGTTTTGCCAACATACAGCAACATACAAGGGCAACGGATTCCATAGATAACAGAGGCTGATTGACAGGTGGTGGCTTTCCGTAGCTGATAAACCACTCCTTGATATTCAAATTCATTCATTTCCAAAGTCACTGCGCAGTGGCTGCATGAACCACACCACCTATGTCCCGATGGTACAACATTATCATTGACATTAGCTAACAGGCGAAGTCTCGAGGGGCTTAATTGCTCTTTAAAATTTTGTCCCCTACTCCACACACATCTGATTCTTTTATCTCGCAAGCCTGGTGTCATACACAAAACTTTACTGTGGATGTGAACGATTTTTTGAATTGATTTACTCAAAGGTGAATAACGAGTGATAAAATTAATCTTCTCCTCATCGAACCGGTGCTGTGCCTGTCCTGAGGATGACAACAAAAGCCAGCGATCATTATAAAGCGCTCTGGTATACGCCCGTCTTACAATCGGTTTCGGATATCCTCTAGACAAAAAATTCTTCTTTAATTGTTTAGATTTTTCCCAAAAATCTGAAACCTCCGAACAATTCCTCCAGTATCTGAGAAACTGAGAAAAAGGCAATCCTTCCTTTAATAATCGCGGATGAGCACTAGTGAAATGCAGGAAGGTAATTGCGGTCAGTAGGCTTCTGAAAGATAGAGGTATGCCATGTCGTGGTACCCCTCATAATTCTTAAATCAAGGAAATTGATGGTATCTTTATCGTATGTAACTGTGAACTTGATATGAGGGTCCCTGGTGTTTAACAAATCGACAAAAGACAGGAGTTTTTCTTCCGTACCCCGCCAAAGTAGAAACACATCATCGATAAATCGCCTCCAGACTATGATATTAGTGTCATATAATGAGAACTCCAACCATTGTTTTTCAAATGCTGCCATATATAAGTTTGCAATAGATGGGGCGCACGTGGCGCCCATAGCAACTCCCGCTATCTGTTGATAAATAACCTCCTGAAATTGAAAAGCACTCTGAAAAATGACCAACCGAGATAATCGTAGCAACATGGAAATGGTGGCCACTGTTAAATCTCCCCTCTGATGCAAAAATTGTTCCACTGTATTATATGCTGCTGATTGGGGAATGCTAGTATACAGTGAAACCACGTCCAATGTCACCAGAAAAGTATCCGTACTCTCTGCCCACACCGCTAAGTCTGATTGAATATTCAAAAAATGTGTAGTGTCTTTCAAGAATGAAGGAATCTGTATCAGAAGTGGGCGTAAAAAAGAATCAACATACGATGAAACAGGTTCCAGCGGTGTCACCTTCGTTGACACTATAGGTCTTCCTGGAGGAGACAACAGATTTTTATGAATTTTTGGCACCGTATAAAACTGCGCTAAAGAGCTTGAGTCACTGTTGAGATAACGGTACTCTTTCCTCTCCAATAAATGAGTATGTAAAGCCTCAAGTGTTGTTGCTTTTATTTCAGCTCATAACTTGGTGTAGGATCGAAGTCCAATACTTTATAAGTGTTTTCATCTTGGAGTTGGTGCAACGCCTCTGAGATATAATATTGTCTGTCTAAGACCACGATCGCACCCCCTTTATCAGTCCTCCTGATGATTATATCAGTACGATTCTTTAATTGGCGCAAAACAATATGTTCAGTGGGAGTCAATGTAGTTGAATGTCTCCTTTGTGTGCGTTCCAAACGTTGGACATCTGCTAATACCAAATCTTGAAATACCATCAAAGCTGGTGGAAGAGGACCTGGGGGTACCCAAGTGGACTTGAAAGGTAAGGGCACCCGTGGAACCCGTGGAGGGTCTCCTGAGGATGCTGTATTCAACAAAGGACCATCAGATTGTGCGAAAAAATGCTTTAAATGTAATTTTCTCATCAAACTCGAAAAATCTGTCCGAAACTGAAAGGGATCATGGTTTATTTTTGGTACATACGATAAACCTTTCATCAACAATCGTGTAGACTCTGGCGACAAAAATTTCCCTGAGATGTTAATTACTAGATCCATTTCGGTAGATGGCATGGAGTTGGAAACTACTTCCGTTTGGGATACCGTCGTTCCGGAGACCTTCCACGGGTGTCTTTCTGCTTTTTCTTTTTTGTGGTGTCCTCCCGTTCTCGAGAAAAACTCCTATTCTTTGAGGAATTACTAGTATTAGTCTCGTCCGATTCATCTGAAGAATTCTCAAAATAAACCTTTTTTCGTGAGCCTCGTGCAGTTTTTCTATTCACATTTAGCCATGGATAAACGTACCCCACTGTGTAGTCAGAGTTATCATTTGCGCAAGATTCTCTATCCCTACAGTCATCAATGGGAGACACAGAAGGTTCTTGGGACACTTTGTTAAACACACAGAAACGTTGTCTCCGAGCAGAGTTGCACAGATTGTCTTTAGTTGAATATGTCAATCGACAGCAGATCCCGAGGGGCTTACGAGTTTACAAGGAACCGCGCTTACCCAATATTGATGCAACATTTATAGCAAAGTGGAATAGCGTGTTGAATAAATGTTCCTTGGATCTAATGATCCTGATTATAGATCATACGAAGGTGAAGGTCCAAAAAATGACGGCCGAAATGGAAAAGCTTCGTGACACCTTAAAGGGGTCATCAACACCGGACCAATTTGTGCAAAAAACAGAAATACAGAAGCAGGTAGAGATAGTTTGACAAGAAGTGATGGTGAAAAAAACCAAGAAACTAACAGAGATAACTCTGACTACACAGTGGGGTACGTTTATCCATAGCTAAATGTGAATAGAAAAACTGCACAAGGCTCACGAAAAAATGTTCATTTTGAGAATTCTTCAGATGAATCGGACGAGACTAATACTAGTAATTCCTCAAAGGATAGGAGTTCTTCCCGAGAACGGGAGGACACCACAAAAAAGAAAAAGCAGAAAGACACCCGAGGAAGGTCTCCGGAACGACGGTATCCCAAACGGAAGTAGTTTTCAACTCTGTGCCATCTACCGAAATGGATCTAGTAATTAACATCTCAGGGAAATTTTTGTCGCCAGAGTCTACACGATTGTTGATGAAAGGTTTATTGTATGTACCAAAAATAAACCATGATCCCTTTCAGTTTTGGATAGATTTTTCAAGTTTGATGAGAAAATTACATTTAAAGCATTTTTTCGCACAATCTGATGGTCCTTTGTTGAATACAGCATCCTCAGGAGACCCTCCACGGGTGCCCTTACCTTTCAAGTCCACTTGGGTACCCCCAGGTCCTCTTCCACCAGCTTTGATGGTATTTCAAGATTTGGTATTAGCAGATGTCCAACGTTTGGAACGCACACAAAGGAGACATTCAACTACATTGACTCCCACTGAACATATTGTTTTGCGCCAATTAAAGAATCGTACTGATATAATCATTAGGAGGGCTGATAAAGGGGGTGCGATCGTAGTCTTAGACAGACAATATTATATCTCAGAGGCGTTGCACCAACTCCAAGATGAAAACACTTATAAAGTATTGGACTTCGATCCTACGCCTCAGTTACGAGCTGAAATAAAAGCAATAACACTTGAGGCTTTACATACTCATTTATTGGAGAGGAAAGAGTACCGTTATCTCAACAGTGACTCAAGCTCTTTAGCGCAGTTTTATACGGTGCCAAAAATTCATAAAAATCTGTTGTCTCCTCCAGGAAGACCTATAGTGTCAACGAAGGGGACACCGTTGGAACCTGTTTCATCGTATGTTGATTCTTTTTTACGCCCACTTCTGATACAGATTCCTTCATTCTTGAAAGACACTACACATTTTTTGAATATTCAATCAGACTTAGCGGTGTGAGCAGAGAGTACGGATACTTTTCTGGTGACATTGGACGTGGTTTCACTGTATACTAGCATTCCCCAATCAGCAGCATATAATATAGTGGAACAATTTTTGCATCAGAGGGGAGATTTAACAGTGGCCACCACTTCCATGTTGCTACGATTATCTCGGTTGGTCATTTTTCAGAGTGTTTTTCAATTTCAGGAGGTTATTTATCAACAGATAGCGGGAGTTGCTATGGGCGCCACGTGCGCCCCATCTATTGCAAACTTTTATATATGGCAGCATTTGAAAAACAATGGTTGGAGTTCTCATTATATGACACTAACATCATAGTCTGGAGGCGATTTATCGATGATGTGTTTCTACTTTGGCGGGGTACGGAAGAAAAACTCCTGTCTTTTGTCGATTTGTTAAACACCAGGGACCCTCATATCAAGTTCACAGTTACATACGATAAAGATACCATCAATTTCCTTGATGTAAAAATTATGAGGGGTACCATGACATGGCATGCCTCTATCTTTCAGAAGCCTACTGACCGCAATACCTTCCTGCATTTCACTAGTGCTCATCCGCGATTATTAAAGGAAGGATTGCCTTTTTCTCAGTTTCTCAGATACCGGAGGAATTGTTCGGAGGTTTCAGATTTTCGGGAAAAATCTAAACAATTAAAGAAGAATTTTTTGTCTAGAGGATATCCGAAACAGATTGTAAGACGGGCGTATACCAGAGCGCTTTATAATGATCGCTGGCTTTTGTTGTCGTCCTCAGGACAGGCACAGCACCAGTTCGATGAGGAGAAGATTAATTTTATCACTCGTTATTCACCTTTGAGTAAATCAATTCAAAAAATCGTTCACATCCACAGTAAAGTTTTGTGTATGACACCAGGCTTGCGAGATAAAAGAATCAGATGTGTGTGGAGTAGGGGACAAAATTTTAAAGAGCAATTAAGCCCCTCGAGACTTCGCCCGTTAGCTAATGTCAATGATAATGTTGTACCATCGGGACATAGGAGGTGTGGTTCATGCAGCCTCTGCGCAGTGACTTTGGAAATGAATGAATTTGAATATCAAGGAGTGGTTTATCAGCTACGGAAAGCCACCACCTGTCAATCAGCCTCTGTTATCTATGGAATCCGTTGCCCTTGTATGTTGCTGTATGTTGGCAAAACCATCAGACCATTGCGGTTACAATTGGCTGAGCACCGCAGTTGGCTCAATAACAAAGTACTGGAGGCACCGTTAGTGCAGCATTGCCTTAAGGAAAATCATAGTTTTGAACAATTAGGTTGCTTTGCCATAGATCAGATTCTTGCATCAAGGTGAGGGAAGTCCAAAGAACAGACTCTGTTCAGGGAAGAGCAGCATTGGATTTTCACGTTAAATACAGTGAAACCGCATGGTTTGAATGCATCCATTGAGTGGTCCCTCTGCGTTTAAAAGCTTATTATGAAGATTCTAAGTCCTGTGTGAGATACCCTAAAAAGTAGGAGGAGTCGTGCTGTGAGCCTTTAAAAGCATTTCAGATTACCTTAGACCGCATGCGCGGCGTCTTTTGGCAGTTTGCGAGAAGACTGGGAAATAGTTTTCTTCTCGTTTTTGTTAAGAGCAAGTACAGGCTCTTAAGGTAAATGCTTATAGAATCTTAAAGGAAATTTATATCAGCGACATTTTTAATGAATAAAGTTTTATGGAATGTGAAAAAGATTTTGATGTTATATACATTTTTTAGGTCAGTTTACAAAGGAGTATGTGCATTCCCCTGAAGAAACTTTCATCATGAAACGCTTGGGTGCCTTAGAGTAACGGCGTTGGGACTTTTGTTACAGTCGCTAATGAAGGGAGCCTCGATTGCCTCAATACGCTCTGTACCTGGAATGAAGAAAGGGAGCGAAGAGCAGCGAAAGATAAGTGTGGACACTAATATGAACATATTCTGTTTCTGCTGTTCACCTGCATAACAAAAGATTAGAACATTGACTTTTGTAGAGGCTGTGGGGCAACCTTATGCACATGACATTTAAAATAAGAACCAGTTTTTATTTTTATTTTTTGAAAATAAAAAAAAAAATGATATAAAGAAAAATAACTAAAAAATTTTTTCACTATAATAACTGATCACTATATAAATGATATGAAAGGAAAGGTACAATAAGTGGGTCGTTGATGTGAATAGCAGCACAGTTTTGATATTGAGTTTCAAATCTAACTAATTGCTGCCAAGTTTTAAACTGAGACCCAAGTACCTGAAAAAGTTCTCATTTAGATTCCAATAGTTATGGTCTGAGCATACAATTTGTTGATTTTTGCAGTAGCGATAGGCTCAGCAAATTGACCGTATTTAGTAGTGAGTATTCCTCTGAACCAGCAACTTCCCAGATTCTGCTCTCGACAACCGTATCCTCTCAGAGTAGCGGCGGATGCTTTTCTGATTCCATGGTCCACAGACCTCTTGTATGCCTTTCCTCCCATGCCACTGGTGTCTCAGACGCTCTTCAAGGTTCTCAGAGACAGAGCCTCCATGATCCTAGTGGCTCCCCGGTGGCCGAGACAGCCCTGGTTCCCGCTTCTGCTGTAGCTGGCGGTGGACACTCCTCTTCCTCTGGGGTTTCAACCCGATCTCCTGTCACAGGATCAGGGGACACTCCTGCACCCCAACCTCCGGTCCCTTCATCTGATGGCCTAGCTGCTGAAAGGGTAGTCCTTGCTCCCCTCCTGCTGCCTCATGAGGTGGAAGAGGTCTTCTTGGCCTCCAGGCGGCCCTCCACCCGGAAGTCCTACGCTCTTAAGTAGCATAGGTTCTCCGTGTGGTGTGCTCAGCAGTCTGAGAATCCCTTCTCCTGCTTGGTGGCAGTGGTCTTGCAATATTTGCTTTACCTCTCCAATCTGGGCCTTAAGTCCAACTCTCAGGGTCCACCTCAGTGCTCTCTGCGCATCACGCACTGGTGGATGGCAGGCCTCTTTCCAACCACCCTTTGGTGGCTCGTTTTCTCCGAGGCCTCCTTCTCCTTAAGCCTCCTTTGCGCCCACCAGCCCCTGAATGGGATCTGAATGTGGTCTTGCAGCGGATTACCTGTCCGCTCTTTGAACCTATGGCTACCTGCCCTATTCGTTTTCTTTCCTGGAAAACCTTGTTTTTGGTAGCCCTTACCTCTGCTAGGCGCATTAGTGAACTGCAGGCCCTAGTGTCTGATCCTCCTTACACTAGGTTCTACAGGAATAGGGTAGTCTTACGGACTCACCCTAAGTTTCTTCCAAAAGTGGTTTCTCCTTTTCATCTCAACCAGGAGGTGGTCCTTCCCACCTTCTTTCCCAGGCCGCACTCCAGCTGGGCTGAGATGGTCCTGCATACCCTGGATTGTAGGAGGGCCTTGTCCTTCTACCTTGACCGTATGCGGGAGCATAGGAGGGCTGTTCAGCTCTTCGTTTCTTTTGACCCCAATAAGTTGGGGCTACCTGTCTCCAAGCGTACTTTGTCCATATGGGTTGCTGACTGTATCGCTTGGGTTTATGGGGCAGCCGGCCTCTCGTTGGAGTGTCGTGTCACGGCTCATCGTGTTAGGGCGAAGGCTGCGTCAGTGGCTCATCTCCGCTCTGTTCCGTTGGCAGACATCTGCCGGGCCGCTATTTGGTCTTCAAGCCAGACTTTTGCGGCCCATTACTGCCTGGAGAGGGAGTCCCGCAGGGACAGTGCTTTCGGTCAGGCAGTCCTCCATAATCTCTTTGAGGTTTAGGCAACTCCTACCCTCCGGCCCTGGTGTTGGGCTATTGGTCGGGGGCGTTTTCAGAGAAGATTCCTTCCTTCTGTGCTACTGAGCTAGAGGGAGCTCATTTTTCCGCTTGAGGGAGTCCCATATGTGAGGACTGACTTCCTGCTTGGTCCTGGAGAAAGAGTAGTTGCTCACCTGTAACAGGTGTTCTCCAGGAGCAGCAGGAATCAGTCCTCACAACCCTCCCTCCTCCCCTTGGAGTTGCAGTCCTCTCATTTCGGTTTTGCTAATTTTTTTTGCTGTCTTTTAGCTATGTCATCAGACTGAGCAAGATGGCACCCTTGGGCGGGAAGGGGACCGCGCATGCGCGCTGCAATTCCCAAAGGCTTTCTTTGAAAGCTGGGGAAATTGCTCCGCAAGGGCTCCGTTGGCGCCGACGTCACCCATATGTGAGGACTGATTCCTGCTGCTCCTGGAGAACACCTGTTACAGGTGAGTAACTACTCTGCACCTTTTAATAAAGCCATTCCACTTTTTTTTTGTTTTTTACAAACTTTTGTAAACCCATACTCCCAGCCGTCTCTGCTGTGTTCCTGCTTTACACCTACTGTAGTGCACTGCCTGATAGCAAGAAGTGGCACCGATCAGGGAACTGATTTACCCAGACTCAAAGCTGGGCGTGGCTAAGGAGGAAGAGCTTTCCAAAATGTTCAAACATTCAGGAGTGAATAAAAATTGACGAGAAAGGGGATCATAATTACCCACTGAAGTATTTAATTTTCTGCTGTACTGCTGCTGCCTTAAAATAACCTTACTTTTTTTTTCTTGAGCAAATCTTTTATTTATATAGTCATAGCGTGAACATTTTTAAGCCATTTAAGTTAACATTTCATATTCATTCACATGTTGAGTCTGCCAACAAGCATCATGTACGTACCTTTTATGTTTTTGCCATTGTGACACGCCGTATGATCTCTCAGGAGCTCCTTGCCCCTCTGTTTTCACAGATACGCTGAAGACCGGTTTTATTTTGCCACTACTTGGGTTACTAATGTGCATTTTACACCCTGTCTAAAACATGTTCATAGGTGCTTGCCGTGTTACACGTTTTATGTTCATTAAACTTTGCAAACCAGAAAAAAAATAAACAGATTTCCTTCTAGTAAAACAAACTGGGATACACAACAGAAGGGTGCTTAGATTTAATGATCTCCAGAAAACATGTTCATAGATATAGAAATTCCTTTATGTATATAGGTATCTCTATTTTTTTAATGTTTCTATGTTATCTCATTATCCAAAGGACATGACAGTTTAAAATTAGTCACAATGAAAAAACAAAAATAGCATAATGGGTTATGGATTGCCCAAAGCCTGGGAGTGGGGGGGAGGGAGGATGAAGTGATAAACATGCAGATTGCATATCCCAGAGACAAAATCCCACCCATTATCAAATATGTTCGAAGAAACCAACTTTCTCAATAAAATGACAAACTGTTGGCACCTTAATGATTCGCAGCTTGATGCAGCAAACTGGGCTGTGCTCTAGCACAGCATTTTGCTAGTGATTTTCCTGTGCTAGTTTTGCTCCCCAATGCAGATAGGCAAGCTAGGACAGGAAAACTGCAAGCCAAATCACTGCACTAAAGCATAGCACAGTGAACATGCTAATTACATGCAAAAGAATGAATTTTTAATTGCATCTGCTGTAAAAAAGCTGCTCTTCTCAACGCTGAATCTTTATGCCAGCTTTGGGCAGGTGTAAAGATGCAGCGAGGAACAAAAGGATCCATCTGAGGTCAGGTTTGACACATTCACCTCAGGTGACTGTTGCAAGACAGACCCTGACATTACCTAAATATAGCATTGGTGGCCTGGTGGCCCGATGGCCCTTAATTCCCACTTATTCCCACTGCTACTACTTACCATGGTGGCCTCTATCCCCCAGCCCAATCTCCCCAGTATCTTAATTGTTTGGGGGGGGGGGCGCAGGAGAGGTACCAAAATGTTCCTACCTCTGTGCTATTATCTTGGAAAACGGCAGCATCTGAACTTTCTTCTACCCCAGGCGGGGTCAGTCTGTCCTTCATGCTTAAAAACAACAAAAAAAAAGGCCTTGTATTGTAGGATGCATTGTCTGGGGTCATGTGCTTCCATTTTCCAAGATGGCAGTTCAGAGGCAGGAGCATGTATGCATTGCTCCTGCCCCCCCCCCAAACAAGGGGGGATTGGACTGGGGGGTAAGGGGCCATAGGGGCACCAAAGAGAGCCCTCTTTGGAGGTTTGGGGGGATATGGGGTAGGGACCATCAATGATATATAGGTGGTGTTGGGTTTGGGGGGTTGGAACATGCAATCAGTGTTCTACCTTAGTCATCTGAGGTGAAGTGTCAAGTGTCCTGTCAAATGACCTTTTATTTTTTTCCCTGGTAATCCGATACATGTGCACATATGCCATACTAATGCTGATCCCTGTGCAAGTGTGATGGGCTTATTCTCCATGTTTAACATAAGCTTTTTGGATACAGCTCATTTGCATGCTGTTTGCTTAGCATGCATGAGCAAACTTTCTGCATTAAACGTGTTGAGGTATCCTGTGCTAGAGTTTAGAACTGGGCTCTAGCACAGGGTTTCTCTATCTAGCTATCAGATTTGAAGGATAAGCTTTCAAGGGGTAAGAGTCTATTTTCATCAGATGTTGCCTACCAAACCAGTCAAAAAAAAAAAAAAACAGCCATTCTTGGTAATAAAGATTAACAAGGCATTGCATCAAAAATCTTGTGTTAGGTTTATGTAGAGAGACTTGTTTTGTTTTGAATTGATGTCAAAATTAGTTCAATCTAATGACAAGTGAATTTCTTTTACAAAGACCCAGTTCCTCCTTAACCTGATGAGTTTTTTGTGTGTGCGTGCGCGCATGCTCAATATCTCTTTGCATTTTGTCACTTTTTGTGTCCTTGTTGGGGAGTTTGTGGATTGAAAGGAAGTAGGTGCCAACTACATAGTTGCAAGGCAGACAGAGGAAAGGGTTTCTATGAGATCCCTACTAGCATTTTATTGGAGACTGACTGATAGGACAGACTATGCAGTTTCATCCATTAACCATAGGGTTTAGTAGTCTTATTGTTGAGCCTTTTAGTTTTCTGTGTTTGAGAAATGGTGTCAAGAAGTCTTGTATGCATTCTGAATGCCACATAGTTCTAATGTCAAAAGAAATATGCAACGGCATTCAGGAAGGCCTCTTAACATTCTTAATCTGGGAAGGAAAATGTTATGCATTGACTGTTGAGCTGGTGCATCCCAGTCAGATACCAAACAATAAACATATTCAAGTAATTGTACACGTATAACCTAGGGATTTTGCGTTTAGCATGTACACTGCTATCCTTTTTGAATTGTGGCATGCACCTGCAATTGTATAATGGATAAAATAGCAGTTGGTTAGCCTCCATGTATTTCCATACATATGTCTGTGACTGCCTTCAATTTTGTGCTGGTGCTTGCCACCATTGCCTTACCTTTACACGATCTATAGGACAGGAGTAGCCACCTAATGGTTAGAGCAATGGTCTGAGAACCAGGGAAGTCAGATTTGAATCCCACTGCTGTTGCTTATGATGTTGGGCAAGTCTCTGTACCTTCCATTGCCTTTGCGAATAGAAAAATGTAGGCTACCTGAATTTAACTCGCCTTGAACCTCTGAGGAAGGTGCTTAATCCAATCCCCTTCTAGGTTTTGTTTTGTTTTTGATCATTCATCATTTCATCATTTTGTGTGTTGATGTACACCGCACTTATGTTAATAGCGCGGTATAAAAGAAATGCTAAATAAATAAATTCACTTTATCAAAGGGCTGCATCACTGTATTGTAGCTCATGGTTGCCTGTAGTGTGTTATAAGCTGTGAGGAGGCTCATTTATCATTGGTGGTCTAGTGATCCCTTCTAAGTATGGATTTGACAGGAAAGTTTTGTTCTTATTTTGACTGCAACTCCAAAGCACGCTATGGATTGAGGTCTTGCAACTAATAACAAAACTGCAATTACCAGGATGCTTAGAAAAAGAAGAAAAAAATTACTTGCAACACTCTGCAAAAATATACCAATGAACTTTTACTTATGAAGCAGTTTTGCATCAGGGAGCATCTGACTTATATACAGTTAGTTTACAGTTTAGTTTATTTGATATACCACCCATCATGAAACATAACTAGGCAGTGAACAATAAAATAAAAAAAATAGATAAGAGAACAACCAACCAGGAATAGTTGATGAGACAGACAAAACACCAAAGATAAGAGGGGTTGGGAGGCCTAGGTTACAAGGGTAATGATGCAAATATAAGCATAAAACAAAGGAGAAGGGGTGAGACTGAGTGAACAGACCAGGACAGGTCAAATGGCTGATGCATCCCTAAAGTGTAATGCTGAGACGCAACCACCAGAAGGCCAGGACAGGAAAATGGAATCACAAGGGGATGGCAGAATGGAAGGCCCAAGTGAAAAAGTGGGCCTTAAAGTGTGAAGTTGGGGAGGGAGGGAGAGAGTTCCAGAGGACAGGATCAATAACCCTAAAAGCAGAAGAATGAGCGGCAGTAGAACAAATGTTATGGAGACCAGGGACCACCAGTGGATTCTGTGAAGCAGACCATAGAGCATGAGAGGGAATGAATGAGAACGATTTGGGACAGAAACTAAGGGTTGCCAGAGTAAAAAGCATGAAATGTGAGGATATTAAGCTTGGATTGGATCTGATAGACAACCAGAAGCCAGTGTTCAGTGAGAGAGGGGGTGACACTGTTGAATTTGCAGGCACCATAGAGAAGCTTTATAGCAGTGTTTGGATCACCTGAAGACAGTGAAGTTGATAACAAGGGAGGCCAGAAGAAGGGAAATGGCATAATTCAAATGCGTGACAACCAAGGAGAGAATAAGCAGATGGGTGGATTTGACATAAAGGAACTTACGGATAGAACAAATCTGCTAAAGAAAGAAGCACCGTTGAATGGTGTGAGATATGTGGTGAGAGAATGAGAGAGAGGAATTGAAGTGTACACCAAAAATCTTAGTCCTGAAGGGGAATGGGGGAACCATAAATGGAGGGAGATACAGGGAGGGAAGGAGAGACAGCATTAAAAGAGACCATAGCTACAGTTTTGGAGATATTGAGCTTGAAGACCATGGCCAGACAACCAATTGGCAATCTTGAGCTGTTGAGAGATCTGAGAAATGGTGGTGCAAGAACGGGCCGGCAGAAAAGAAGCTGAATGTTATCTGTGTAGATGAAGAAAGTGACATACAGGGACTGAATCAAAGAAGCCATGGGGACAAGGAAAATGTTGAAAAGAATAGGGCTCAAGGCTGATTCCTGAGGAACACCGCAGTGGAGAGGCTGAGGGGTAGTGAACGAGGACCAGGAAACCCTGGAAGATATGATTGTGTAGATAGGAATGGAACCACACCACCAAGAGAATGGAGCTGAGAAAAGAGAAGAGAATGATAAACCATATCGAATGCAGTGGTAAGGTCCAGAGATACCAGAAGAACTTCATGGCCAGAGCTGAGAACAGTGCGAAGAAAGTCAGTGATAACTAGAAGTGAGTGCTTGGTAGAAGGTCTTTGGACAAAAAACAGTCTGGGCAAGATGAAGAGCACCAGAATGGAGAAGGGAAGGCCTGTAATTGCTGAGCAACTAGCAGCTCAACTAATTTAAAAAGGAAAGGCAGGAGAGAATGGGTCTGTAGTTGAGAGGATTCAGTGAGTTGACATGCCCAGGCTTAAAGATGGGAAGAACAGTAGCCTGCTTCGAGAGAAGTAAAAGAGCTGGAGGAAAATTATGCTGCTATGAAGGAATTCAGTGAAGAAAGAGGATCCACAACCAACTTGAAGACATGAGAGGGCCTAGGATCAGATGGAGCCATGGTATTCCAGGATTGTGCTGTAGCGTGGGAAAGATTGCAATATGTAGGGAGCTGGAGAACAAAAAAACCCAGAGGCTACAGAAGAGAAAGCAGAGGTGGGCGGGGGGGGGGGGGGGGAGAAAAGGGGTAGGGTGGATTGAATGTCGGATCACCTGCTGAAAAGCAGAGGCGAGGTCCTGAAGGCAAAGCAATGAAGAAGTGGTGGAGGTCGAAGGGGGATTGGTGAACTGATGTAGGAGACAATAAAGCTGGGAAGAACTATTATCCTTATCAATGAGTGCAGAGTAGTAGGATTTTTTTCGCTAGTCTGACAGCTGTGTGATAATGATGGGAAGCAGACCTAAAAATGGAAAGGAGCGGGCAAGATGGCATCCTTACCCTCTACGATGCCAGAATGGGCAGGAAAAAGCCAAAGTTCTCTCCCTCTGGGGCTGGTCTTCCTGTGGTGGGGCACAGAGGATGCCGCTTGAATGCGGTTTGGGCTCTGTCACAAGAGGCGGAACTTCGGCGATTCAGGCATTGTCTACGTTGGCTGGGAGCAAGGGCGTCTTTGAGCCCTGAGCAGTGCATCGCTCCGCTATAGCCTGGGAATATTGCCAGTGGAGCCATTCCTCAAGAGGGCTGCCCACAAATTGTCATCCTTGATTTAAACTGGTGTGATGAACAGGAAATGTCAACTCCAGTCACGTGCCTATGTGAGGATCCTGTATAATCTATGATCTTTGTACTCATTAAAAGAATACTTCTTACCATGGAGACAGCCCTTGCTTTCACTCATTGCAATATTTTTAAGTTTTACAGGCGTTTAAAGGTTTGTTTTTTTTGTACTTGGACTACTTCTTTATCTTAGCCATGAAATCCCTGTTCACAAATATAAATTGTGTGCACTTTTACCCACCTAAGAAATAAGAATAAAGAGAGAGCCATACACACTCAATGATCAAACTACCAAAAATATTCAAACCTAAAGTTTGACCATCCATTTCCCATCCAAAATTGTTTTATATACTAATACAAAACTGTTCCTTTTTTTTATTTTGTTGGACTGTTTGCTGTGAAAGGGAACAAACCTCTCTCGTGACAAACTTTCCGTTTTTTTATTCATATAAAGCAATCAATTGCCAAAAAATGTATGGAAATGCTACCATAGTGTACCACTCTAGACTACTTTAAAACTTATCTGATCCACGGTGACCACACCGGAACCAACTCCACTCTCACTTCCATGGTGGTGAAGAACTTCTTTGCAATCAGCACACCTCTATTGTAGAGATCAAATGACTGGCAATAACAAACCAGTGGTACTAGGAATCGCCAAAAAAAACCGCAATGCAGAACTGTTTCGAGCTCTCTATTTTGAAAAGCTCTGCCTCAAGCACAAATCATTTTTTATAGGGATTCCTTCTCAAATCCAAGCATAAGTCATTTTTGTGGAAACTCCTTTCTCCAGTAACAGTCCTCGTTACTAATGTACCTAAGCTATAAGCCAAATGGGATCACTTATATGGCCAAAACCCCTGCTCCACCCAGAAAAACGTCATCACAGTCCTCCCTAAAGTCATTAAAGTAAACTCCACCAATCCAGTTCTTGATTCAACCCAGTAAATCCGGTAAATCCAAGATTGTTCCAAATATTGGAGACTTGAAAGGTGATCCCTCCTTAGGGTTGTGTGGAACATGAGTATTTTTGCAGACAAATCTTCCCATTCTTCGTCTTAGCCCCCTCCCCCCTCCCTCTTTTTATGATGTCTATTGGCGTTACTGACTTCATGTAAACTGCATAGGATCCAAAAGCAGACAGTGATTGGATACAGCATGGTTTAGTGGCATAACCTTGGTGAATTAGATGTTTTCTTAACGAGGTGATTCCCTGCATACCTCATTGTGGTGAGTCAGGTGTTGGAAGATTCCTTCTGTGGACTTGACAGACATTGTATCCAGTGAAGAACATTGCTTCCCAAACTTATCTAAAAAGTCCCCATTTTAACACTGTGTCCTCAAATTATGGTAAAAATCAAAATAGCAGATCTTCACTCCCGTTTATCTAAAACATGAAGGCATGTTGCTAACAGCAGCAACAGTCCGCACAGGGCCCTGTGGGAACTTAGACCTCTGTATTCTGCCTGGCAGTGGTGTAATTTCTGCCCAAGTAGCCCTTGCAATTCAGGGGGACACAGACAGGAAGGGAAGCCCACATGGCAATGGTGAAGGCAATGTGGCAAACTTATTTTACAGTCTGTCACATTGCCTCCTGTTCTTTTTCTGTTCAGGTTTTCAGGTTCAGCAGCCTTTACTACCTGCTAGTTACCAGGTTGAAATCTCACAATAATAGCTGCAGTTCTTGAGACTTTGACCTAGCAGCGAGAGCTGAAGGCTGCCGGGCCTGAAAACCTCAAAGAAAAGAGCAGGAGACAGTTTAGCAAAGATTGTAAAGTAAATTAGGGGGGGGGCCCTCTGCAAATTTTGCTTGGGGCTCCCTTATTAGAACTTAAGTCAATGCTATATGGATTTCAGGAGGCGGGGGCAAGGCTTGTGTACATTCACTGATTCTTAGGCCCCATGTTGATTGCTGCTACTGGACATAGGTCACAACTGTGTTTGTGTCCCTATCCACTGAAGTGATCCCATTTGAGGTTCCAACTCCTGCCACAGGAACTATAAATAACTTTATCCCCCTCGGCTAATTTTTGGTTGTTTCAAAAGAGTGTCAAACTTATTGAGCAATATTAACTGTATTTACCTAGGCTTATGTACCGCTTTCACCGGGTCAAAGCAGTTTACAGGGAACAAAATGTTTTTACAATGAACATGTTGTACAAGGAACAGAATAAGTTCCAGTGAAACAGTCAATTTTTTTGATGATATACTATGTAAGCCGTAATATTTTAAATAGTAGAATACTATATACAAACATTGAAACTAAATGGTATGTTCAACTATTTACAATTGTGAGTTGATGGTGTCATGTTGAAGAGGATGATAGGTGGAGGGACCAAAATGTTCAGTGACAAGGTGGATCTCCAGGAACAAGCAGGAATGAGTCTTCACATATGGGTATCGTTGGTACCGACGGAGCCTGCGCGGGAACGTTCCCCAGCGTCCAGTAAGAAAGCTTTTGGGAGCATCCCACAGCGCCTGCGCACTGCCTTCCTGCCTTTCCCAACCGCCTCTCTCCAGTTCTTCTTTTCCGCGAAGCCAGCAGGTCGTGTTCCTGTCACCGCAGAAGAAGTTCTTTATTTTTTTCTTTATTTTTCTGTGTTGCGTCTGCCGCCTTCGACGTCAGACCGGTACCGCTGGTCTTTTCTTTTCTTTCTTAAAAAAAAACAACTTCTCTTTCTTCAACTGTGCATTTTCAGTTTGGGCCTTAGACCTGAACATTTTTCTCCTCATGGAGAAGCCCGCTTCCGGGTTCAAAAAGTGCACCAAATGTGGCGGTACTATTTCTGTCACCGACACCCATGATTGGTGTCTAAAATGTTTGGGTCCTGACCATTCCATCACAGATTGTGTGTCCTGTACCATGATGTCTAAAAGAGGTCGGCAGAACCGAGCAGCCAAGCTCAGTACCCTGTTTCCCTCTGATGCAGCCTCGGTGGCATAGACGTCTTCCAGGGCTGCTTCTTCCTCCCATGGATCTCAGGTAACCAAACATAAGTCTAGCCGGTCCTCGAAGGGCAAATCTCCCTCTAAGCATCGAGATACCTCCGGGCTTGTCCTCGAGGATTCCGCACCGGCAAAATTACCCCGGCGGGAAGTTCCGGCTTCCAAAGCATTGTCTATGGGGTCACAGGTTGACATCGATGGCTCGGCCTCGACCGATCACCTGTTGCCGTGTTCTGGGGTACCAGTGGCCTCCACTGGTACTGACATCCAGACTCTGGTGGCGTCGATGGATCAGAAGATTCTGTCCATGCAGCGCACCCTAACGGCGTTTATGCAGGCTTCGACGCCTCCGGTACCGCAACAGTCTCCGTTGCCGGTACCGACTTTGGCACCGGCATCGTTCCTGGTGCCGGTACCGATTGCATCGACATCGGCTTCGCTGTCGACTGCAACGGTACCCTGTCCTATGATGCCCATCGGTACCGAACCGGTACCGCTTACTCCCGATGTCGATCCCATTTGGTACGCGTATCGGGCTTTACAGGAGCATCCAGACAGGCGATACTTCGATTCCTCCAAAGACTCTGAGTCGGAGGCTTCTGTCGAGGCACTGGTACTTCTTCCTCAGGAGTCTGCTTCTCCAAAACGAAGAATGTCTCCTCCAGAAGACTTGTCTTTTCAAGACTTCATTAGGGAAGTGGCTAGGGGCCTCCATTACAGTGGCCCCTGAGTCAGAGCCTAGAGCCAAGCAATTAGATATTTTGCAATATCCTAAGGCTCCTAAAGAAGCAGCTATCTTACCTATTCATGAGATTCTCTATGATCTCATGTTGAGCATGTGGCAGACTCCTCTTACCACCTCTCCTCATTCTCGTAGGTTAGACACCATGTACCGTGTCCCTCCTTGTCCTGGCTTTCATAAGTCTCAGCTTCCTCACCACTCTATTGTGGTAGAGTCTGCGATGAGGAAAATAAAGAGTGCAAAGAGACACTCATCTAATCCTCCAGGACGTGAATGCAGGACCCTTGATGCTTTTGGCCGAAGGGTTTTCCAAGCTAATATGCTTGCTGCCAGAATCAACTCCTATAGTCTCTATATGGGGATGTTTCTAAAAGAAGTCACAGATCATCTGCAGACTTTAGCCCCTTTTATTTCAGAAGATAAAAGGCAGGAATTTCTCACTTGGCTCAAACATGCCCAAGATGTTTCCAAATTTTCCAACCGTGCAGCCTTTGACTCTTTTGAATCAAGCAGAGCCTTGGCTATTGCCATAGGTGCACGCAGAATTGCTTGGTTACAAGCCTCTGATTTGGAACTCTGGGTCCAAGATGAACTGTGAAATCTTCCTTGTACAGGTGAAAACCTTTTTGGCAAGGATTGGAAAGCAAAGGCCACTCAGGTGGATGCTGAGAACTCTGCTTTGGATCGACTTTCAAAGTCTACCTCTGCTCCTGCTAAGAAAAGATTGTTCAAAAAGGGAAGATATTATCCTGCTTATGGTCAGCAGGCATCTTCTGCAGGTCGTTTTGCTGCAAAGCGTCAGCAACCACCTCAACAGGCCAAGTCAAAGGCTGCCAGGCCTCCCACGGCCCAGCAGCCTCAGCCTCGTCAGGGCCTTTGACTTGCAACTAGAGAACTTAACCTTTCTAGCTCTGGAAGAAACAGAGCCCCTCACCATTCCAGGAAGGTTGGCTTATTTTGCTCCCAGATGGGAACAAATCACAGCAGAGCAATGGACCCTCTCCATTATAAGGGAAGGGTACAAGCTTCATTTCTTAAACCTTCCTCCCCACACCATGGTGAAAGAGTTCAATTCTCCAACATCTCTCCTCAACCTTCTGGGTCAGGAGATTGCTACCCATCTTGCCCAAAGGGCAATAGAAGAAGTACCTCTTCTTCAACAGGGCTCAGGGTTCTACTCCCCTTATTTTCTTATTCCAAAGAAAACAGGGAGCTACAGACCCATATTAGATCTCAGAGAATTGAACAAGTTTCTATTCAAAGAGAAATTCAAGATGATTTCTCTCGGTACTCTGCTGCCATACCTTCAGAGTCAGGACTGGCTTTGTTCTCTAGATCTCAAGGATACGTACACCCATGTCCTCATCCATCCAACACACAGAAGGTTCCTTCGGTTCCTTTTTCAAGGAAAGCACTACCAATACAGGGTGCTTCCTTTCGGTCTGGCCTCTGCACCAAGGGTGTTCACGAAATGCATGGCGGTAGTAGCTGCGTTTATACGCACTCTAGGAATATTCGTTTTCCCATATCTGGACGACTGGCTCATTTGAGCTCCATCCCAGTCTGAGGCCCAGATTTGTCTAACCTGCACAGTGCGTGTCCTTCAGTATTTGGGACTGGTAATAAATATCCCAAAATCCCATCTCACCCCTACTCAGTCTCTGGAGTTTATAGGGGCCTTGCTGGATACCACACTGCAAGGGCCTATCTTCCTCAGGCCCGTTGCCTACGCTTGGTGCAGTTAACCTCCCAGATACAGTTAAAGTCCCATTTAACTGCTCGAAAAATGTTACAACTATTAGGCCACATGGCATCCACCGTGCATGTGGTTCCATATGCTCGCCTTCACATGAGGGCAGCTCAATGGACTTTGTCCACCCAATGGACTCAGGCATCAGGTTGCCTGTCAGACAAAATAGCAAACTCCAGTCGCCTATTTTGGTCTCTCCAGTGGTGGAAGTCCCCTCCAAATCTGTTGCTGGGGTCCCCTTTTCAGCAGTTGCTACCCCAAGCAACTCTGACAACAGATGCTTCTCCAATGGGTTGGGGAGCTCATCTGCAGGATCTCTCCACTCAGGGCATCTGGTCTTCACAGGAGGCTTCTCTGCATATCAATCTCTTGGAACTCAGAGCAATATTCTTAGCTCTCAGAGTGTTCCATTCCCTGCTCAGCTACAGGACAGTCCTCATCCATACGGACAACCAAGTAGCCATGTTCTATGTAAACAAGCAGGGTGGGACTGGCTCTCTGTCGCTTTGCAATGAAGCTTTGCGACTGTGGGCCTTCACCAGAGAGCATCACATCCATCTTCTGGCAGTTTATCTTCCAGGCGTTCAAAACTCTTTGGCGGACAGACTCAGTCGAGATCTGCTTCCACACGAGTGGTCCCTCCACATGGACCAGGTAGCCAGGATTTTTCGAATTTGGGGAACCTTGGACATAGACCTCTTTGCAAGTCTGTGGAATGCCAAACTTCCCCGGTTCTGTTCCAGAATTCCGTGTCAGGGAGTTCAGGCCAAGAATGTCTTCCTCCATCACTGGGGTCAAGACTTCCTTTATGCCTTTCCACCAATTCCCCTAATTCCCAAAACACTATTCAAGCTTCAGAGAGATCGAGGGATCCTCATAGCACCACATTGGCCACGCCAAGTGTGGTACCCTCTACTTCTGCATCTCTCTCAAGCTCCTTCCCTGGACTTGGGCTCTGCACCAGACCTTCTGTCCCAGGAAGAGGGAACGTTGTGGCACCCAAACCCCCAGTCGCTCCATCTCAGGGCTTGGTTGCTGAGGGCCTAGACCTTCAAGATTTTCATCTCAGCAAGTCAGAGATGTTGTTCATGCCTCTAGAAAGCCTTCTACTAGACGTTCCTATGCTTTCAAATGGAAAAGATTTACCATTTGGTGTTCAGGGAAGGGTCTAAACCCTCTTGCAATACCTCTGAATTCTCTACTAAAGTATCTCCTGCATCTATCCCATGCAGGTCTGAAAACGAATTCAGTAAGAGTCTATTTGAGTGCTATTGCAGCGTCCCTCAAGCCTCTCAATGGACAACCTATTTCCTCTCACCCTCTTATAGCAAGATTCATGAGAGGCCTTCTTTTAACTAAACCGCCCATTAGACCACCTCCAGTGGCATGGGACTTAAACCTGGTTCTTGGCCAGCTTATGAAGCCACCCTTTGAATCTTTAGCCACCACCTCCTTGAAATTTCTTTCTTGGAAAGTTTTTCTCAGTGCAGTCACCTCAGCATGCCGCATCAGTGAGTTGCAAGCTTTGGTGGCTAATCCACCTTATACAAGGTTCCATCATGATAAGGTAGTCCTCAGGACCAATCCACACTTTATGCCTAAAGTGGTCTCGCCTTTTCATCTGAACCAAGAGGTATATTTACTTGTCTTTTTTTCCAGGACCTCATGCATTAAGTGCAGAGAGGAATCTTCATACCTTGGATTGTAAGAGAGCTCTCGCTTTTTACTTACAAAGAACACAGCAACATAGGAAGTTTTCTCAACTCTTTGTTGCTTTTGATCCTTCTCATCTAGGACTTCCAGTCTCTAAGAGAACACTGTCCAACTGGATTGCTCAGTGTATTTCTTTCGCCTACCAGAGTAGGAACATTTCTCTGGAGGGTCATGTCACAGCTCACAATGTGAGAGCCATGGCAGCCTCAATGGCTCATCTAAACTGTCCATCGACCAAATCTGTCGAGCGGCCACCTGGGCCTCAGTTCATACCTTCACAGCCCATTACTGTTTGTACAAGGACTCCCGCCGGGATGCCTCGTTTGGTCAGGCTGTTCTCAAACACCTGTTCCATTCCTAATCAACTCCTACCCACCTACTCTGGTCGGATGCCAGAGATCCATGGGAGGAGGTAGAGTCCTTTTCAAGGAACACGACCTGGGGTTTCTCCCTGGCATCTGCAGCTAGGGAGTCCCCATATGTGAAGACTCATTCCTGCTTGTTCCTGGAGATAGCACAGTTACTTACCTGTAACAGGTGATCTCTGGGAACAGCAGGAATAAGTCTTCACAACCCACCCACATCCCCTAGGAGTTGTATCTCTCTATCTATCTTTCCTTTCCTCTCTCTCTTTGTCTCAGCTTTAAAACTCATACTGGAGAGAGGCGGTTGGGAAAGGCGGGAAGGCAGCGCGCAGGCGCTGTGGGATGCTCCCAAAAGCTTTCTTACTGGATGCTGGGGAGCGTTCCCGCGCAGGCTCCGTCGGTACCGACGATACCCATATGTGAAGACTTATTCCTGCTGTTCCCAGAGATCACCTGTTACAGGTAAGTAACTGTGCTGTTTTCAAGTGTTTGAGGAAGGAGGGGAGACTGTCACTATTTCTTAGGGTGTCAGTGTTCTATAGGGAAGGAGCGTAGAGTTCAAAAGCTATGCGGCATGTTTGTAGGTTGTATTTTGTTTTGGATTGTGGTATGTTAAGTTTGTTGATTGTAGTATGTCTTCGTGGTCTGTTTGTAGAGGGTTTCTGTAGCAGGGATTGGAGGCAAGTTTCCTGGTGGGAGTGAAGAGCTTTGTGAGTAAGGAGGATGCATTTATATTTGATTCTATTGGTAAGCAGTAGCTAGTGTAATTGTTTCAGGATGGGGATGATGTGGTTGTATTTAGCACCTCCTTGGATGGTACGAGCAGCTGAGTGTAGCACGGTTTGAAGAGGGAGAAGTGTGGATTGAGGCAAGCCCTGGTACATATTGTTGCAGTAGTCTGCATGGGGGAGAGTGCTGGAAGTGCTGATCTAAAATCTGTTTCGAGGAGGGGACGGCGTCGTCGTAGGGTCTGTTTTGAAATAGATGGTTCTGGCTGTCATTGTTACTTGGGTTTTGAAGGAGAGTTGCTGGTTGACAGTGATTCCGAGGTATTTCATCTCCGTTTTTACATTTATCTGGAAGTTGTTTAATGTTATAGTGGTTGGCCGTGTGAAGGAGGTATCCTTTGTAATGAACATAGCCTCAGTCTTTTTGAAGTTGATAGGTTATTTGTTGAGAACCAGTGTGTGTTTTCTGTGAAGCAGTCTTGAATTAGTGGTTGAGTGGAGTGGGCAGTAAAGCATAATATTCTCAGTGTATAGGTGAAAGTGGATGTTGTGCTTTTTGATAATAGAGCATAGGGGTTGTAGGTATAGATTGAAAAGGGATGTGGATAGTGTGGAACCTTGGGGTACTTCTTGCATTTGGAAAGGTTTGGAGATGTTTGAACCCATCTTTATTTGGTGTTGTCTATCAGTGAGTTTTGATTGGAACCATTTGAGTATGATGTGTTAAATTCCAAATAGTTGTAGTCTCTGAAGTAATATATTATGGTTGACTCTACCGAACGCCGCGGAAACGTCCAGGAATATCAGGAGGTAGGTTTGTGTGCGGTCTTGAATGTCTTGGGTTAGGGTGTTAGACAGGTCATTAGGGTTTCTACTCCATGCATCAGGCTGAAACTATGCTCTTGAGGATCAAGTAGGTGGTTTTCATCAATATGGTTTTGGAGTTGGAGCTGTACAGTTTTCTGGATGACTTTAGCCAGGAATGGGAGGCTGGCGATGGGGTCTGTATGATGCTGGGTCGGATGGGTTGAGGCTTGGTTTCTTCAGGGTAGGGCGGGTGGAAGAGTTTGACTGTTTGGCATAATTCTTTGTTGAAGTGCTTCGTTTATTTTGGCTAGAATTGGGATACATTTGGTTCTTGCTGCATTTTCAAAACATTTCAGTGGCTCTTAGTATCCCATAATGCTCTGTCACAATTCCATGTTTCTTGGCCCAAATAGAACACATCCCTTTTTAAAGGTGACCTAGGTTGACACCTCCATACCAGGAGAAGAGGAGACTTGCAGGGATAATGACTTACAGGCTTCCAAAACGGCTTCAATTTTTACTGCTTGTTTATTCTGATTACTGGCTATAGAGTTTGAAATATTTCTTAGTGGATTTACAATTTCCTTCTGAAGCAGGGAGCATCCAGATCATTCTTTGAATGTCTGGTACTCTTCTAGCTTGCTTTACTGTACTCAAACATTTTTGCTACACACAGAATCTGCAGTGGGGCTCTAACACTATAAGGCAGCAAACCTGTTTTCTCCAGGACCAAGCAGGAAGTCAGTCCTCACATATGGGTGACATCGGCGTCGACGGAGCCCCCATGCGGAACATTTCCCCAGCTTTCAAAGAAAGCCTTTGGGAATGCAGGCACGCATGCGCAGTCCCCTTCCCGCCCAAAGGTGCCATCTTGCTCAGTCTCCTTTTTTTCGCGGAGCCCTACGGACGCCTGTCCTTGTCACCCGTGGAAAAAGTTGATCTTTCTGCGTTGGGTCGAGTATTTTTCTTCGGTTCGACGTCAGTTCTTTTCCTGCCTGGACTCGGTACACCGGTGCCGAGCCCGGATCTCTTTTTTCGGTTTATGTCCTTAGAGACTGCGTTTGCACCTTTTTTCTTTTCCCTGGCAACCCAGTTTTTTGATCTTGCAGGGGCCCTTTTTCCCCCAATGGCTGCCAGTGGCTTTAAGAAATGTGATCGGTGTAAGAAACTGATGTCTCTCACTGACACACACGACTGCTGCCTCCGGTGCTTGGGGCCAGACCATGATTCCCACGGTCTGTAGCCCCTATGGCAAAATGTCGTCCAAGGCATTGCGGAGCCGTCAGCACCAGCATGAGAGGATCTTCTCCAAGTCTGCCTCTGGACGGGTCGGGACTTCATCAGAGGCCTCGACGTCTCGGGAATCTGACCCTGAGCATCGTCGGGGCTCCTCTGAGAGGGAGTCTCCCTCTCAGGTGCACCGAAGGAAGAAGAAACCCGCGAGGGCGGCGTTGGTGGACGCTCTTGGCTCCAGGGCCAGGTCGCATAGCCCCGATCGCCGTCCCGGGTCTTCGGAGTCGGAGAGACCTGCAAAGCATCCTTGTGTGGAGTCGGAGGCCCCGAGTCACGTGAGTACTGTTGTCCTCGTGGACTCTCCTCCGGGGGAGCCGACGTCGGGGCCCGAGTCGGAGGCGGCTGGGTCTCCTGAGCTCGGACTCAGGTTGACGGCCTTGGAGAGCAGATTGTCTGTCTGCCTTCATGGAACAGCAGCGGGTGCTGATCGCTGGTCTCACCGGCGCATCTGCCCTGACCACCAGGACATCGATGTCCAAGTCGACCCCGGAGGCTGAGCCGATCCTCGAGACCATGCGAACTCGAGTCGATCCTCGGCCGAGGTCACCCTCGGCCTCCCGTTCGGGACAAAGGTGGTCGATGCTGGTTCCCTCGGCATCGGGGCAGATGGCGTTGGTGCCCGCCCACTTGGAGCCGCTCAATTCCTCCTCGGAGGAATCGGTGTGGGATTCGGAGGAGGAGGAGTCCCTTGACACCTTCCAGACTCGGTGCGTCCCTTTGGACTCACCGGGTTCCGAGCCTCGGACAAGGTCCCCCCGGAGGATACTAGGTTCTCGGATTTCGTGCGGGACATGGCCAAAACACTGGCATTCCCGGCGGATCCAGAGGAGGAGCCTCGAGCCAAGGAGCTCGAGGCTCTGCAGTATGACTCCTCCCAAGGATGCCTTTACTGTCCCGGTTCCTCTGATGCTGGAGCGGTTGCTCTTCCGCATGTGGGAGGTGCCGGCCTCGATGCCGGTTCTAAGCAAGCGGGTCGATTCCATCTATCGAGTCCGCAAGAGCCCTGGGTTCCAAAAGGCACAGATACTGCACCACTCTATGGTTGTGGAATCGGCCATGCATCGCCTGAAGAGTCAGAAGATGCACTCCTCGGTGCCTTCCGGCACCGAGGCCCGGAACCTGGATGCCCTCGGTAGAAAGTGCTTCCAGGGCTCTATGCTTGCTTGCCGTATCCAGACCTACCAGCTGTACATGGGCATGTATCTTCGGGACCTGGCAAAGGAGCTTGCCGGGTTCTCTGCTGATTTGTCCGAGGAACCTTTGCAGAGGTTCAAGGCCTTGTCTTCTGGTATTCGGGAATGCTCGGAGTTTATATCTCGAGCAGCCTACGATGGATTTGAGGCTTTGGCCTGGGTAGCAGGGGCCGGCATTGGTGCACGCCGCCAGGCCTGGCTACAATCCTCGGACCTCTAGCCATGGGTACAGGACAAGTTGGTCGATGTCCCTTGCCAAGGTGAAAACCTCTTTGGCAAGCCCATGGCAGAAAAGGCTGCAGAACTCGAGACCGAGACTCTTACGTGGACGAGGCTGTCCAGGAAAACCTCTGCCCCTTCTCAGAAGAAGGGCTCGGGGAAAAAGACCTTTTACCCGAGGAAGACCACTGCCTACAAAACCTACCCTCACTACCAGGCCTCTGTAGCTCCCCAACAGGGCCAGCAGGTCAAGGGGCAGGGTCATGGGCCACGTAGGCAGAAGGCCCCCAAGCCTCCTACTCCAGCTCCTGCTCAGCAGGGAGGGGTTTTTTGACTATGCCAGCATAGCCCCTCCTCTCCAGGGCACAGGAGGGCAGCTGACCCTGTATGCAGACAGGTGGCCAGCCATCACAGGGGATACGTGGGTGCTAAGTATTATCGAAAGGGGCTATCTGCTCCACTTCACCCAGATACCCCCCTCCTACTTTCCAGGGGAGCCTCCAAGACCCCCTATGCACAGAAACTCCTTCAGGAGTTGGAAGGTCTGCTAAGGGACCAGGCGGTGGAACCGGTGCCTCACCACCTGGAAGGGCAAGGCTTCTACTCCAGGTACTTCCTGGTACCAAAAAGAACAGGAGGCCTCAGACCCATCCTGGACCTGAGAAATCTGAACAAGTTTCTGGAGAGGGAAAAGTTCAAGATGCTTACCCTTGGAATCTTACTGCCCTACCTCCAGCAGGGAGATTGGCTATGCTCTTTAGACCTGAAGGATGCTTATACTCACATCCTCATCCACCCAAGTCACAGACAGTTCCTCAGATTTGTGGTGGGAGGAAAGCACTTCCAGTACAGAGTGCTTCCTTTCGGCCTCACCTCCGCCCCCAGGGTTTTTACAAAATGCCTGGCGGTGGTTGTAGCCTCTCTCAGGAACCAGGGGATCTTTGTGTTCTTTTACCTGGACGACTGGCTTATCAGGGGCTAGCCTCCACAGGAGGCCAGGCAGGCCACCTTCAGGACCATATCCCTGCTTCAGCACCTGGGGTTCATCATAAACTTCCCCAAGTCCACTTTAGTCCCCTCACAGGACGTAGAGTTCATAGGGGCAAGACTGGATACCATCCATGCAAAGGCCTATTTACCTGTGGACAGAGCTCACAGGCTAATAAAGTTGGCCGGCCAGTTTCAGGCGAACTCTCTGGTCTCGGCCAGACACTTCCTCCGGCTCTTAGGTCACATGGCTTCTATAGTGCATGTCACACCACATGCCCAGCTGCACTTGAGGCCGGCTCAGTGGCACCTCAAGGCGCAGTGGCTGCAGGCCACAGGGAAATTGTCAGACAGAATAAGGGTATCCAAACTCTTGGTGGACTCCTTACGCTGGTGGAGGCATCTCCCAAATCTGGTCAAGGGTCTTCCTTTCCAGGCTTCCCCACACACTCAGGTACTCAGGACAGTGTGCTTCCCTGCAGGGCTGGGGAGCACACTGTCAAGGGGCCTGCACTCAGGGCCTGTGGTCTCCGTGGGAGGTCGCCCAGCAGATCAACCTGTTGGAATTGCGGGCCATTCGACTAGCCTTACGGACTTTCTCTCAGATCCTGTCTCACCAGTCTGTCCTGGTTCAGACGGACAACCAGGTGGCTATGTTCTACGTCAACAAGCAGGGAGGCACAGGATCAAGGCTTCTGTGCCTGGAAGCACAAGCCCTCTGCTCCTGGGCTGTCAATCAGGGCATGACCCTCAGGGTGGTCTACCTGCCAGGCCAGGAAAACTACCTGGCAGACAGGCTAACCAGACCTCTGCAGCCTCACGAGTGGCAGTTGGATCCTCTGGTGGTTCAACAGATCTTTCTGAATTGGGGACTTCCGACCATGGACCTTTTTGCCAGTCCACTGAACAGGCAACTACCCAGGTTCTGCTCCAGGCAACCGCATTCCTTGAGAGCTGCGCCAGATGCCTTCCTGATCCCATGGTCAGAGAGCCTGCTGTATACTTTTCCTCCCACACCTCTGGTGGCCCGGACTCTATTCAAAATCCAGCAGGACCAGGCCACGGTGATCCTGATAGCCCCCAGGTGGCTCAGGCAGCCGTGGTTCCCTCTTCTGCAGTTGGCAGTGGATACTCCACTTCCTCTGGGGTTGCAACCCAACCTTCTGACTCAGGATCAGGGGTCCCTCTTGCATCCCAACCTCAAATCTCTCAATTTGATGGCATGGCTGCTGAAAGGCTAGTCCTTGCTCCTACCACGGGAGGTTGAGGAGGTGGTGTTGGCCTCCAGGAAACATTCCACTAGGAAGGCCTATGCTCTGAAGTGGCGTAGGTTTTCTATTTGGTGTTCTCAGCAGCAGGAGGACCTCTTCTCCTGCTCGATCCAGGTGGTGTTGCAGTACCTGCTCCACCTTTCCAACCTGGGTCTTCAGTCAACCTCCGTCCAGGTTCACCTCAGTGCCCTCTCAGCTCACCACTCGCCGGTGGATGGACAATCCCTCTCGGGCCACCCTTTGGTGTCTCGTTTTCTTAGAGGCCTGCTTCTGCTTAAGCCTCCTATTCGTCCACCAGCTACTGAGTGGGATCTCAATGTGGTCTTGCAGCAACTAACTCGTCCACCTTTTGAGCCAATGGCAACCTGCCATTTACGTTTCCTCTCCTGGAAGGTGGTGTTCCTTGTGGCACTCACCTCGGCCAGGCGTTGCTGAGGCTCTAGAGGGAGCTCTATTTTTCAGCCTGGGTTCCTGGTAGCCCAGAGCTAGGGAGTCACCCATATGTGAGGACTGACTTCCTGCTTGGTCCTGGAGAAAGTAGTTACTCACCTGTAACAGGTGTTCTCCAGGAGCAGCAGGAATCAGTCCTCACAACCCTCCCTCCCCCCCTTGGAGTTGCAGTTGTATATAGTTCATTTTCTTTTTTTGCTGTCTTTTAGCTATGTCATTTGACTGAGCAAGATGGCACCTTTGGGCGGGAAGAGGACCGCGCATGCGTACCTGCATTCCCAAAGGCTTTCTTTAAAAGCTGGGGAAATGCTCCGCATGGGGGCTCCGTCGACGCCGACGTCACCCATATGTGAGGACTGATTCCTGCTGCTCCTGGAGAACACCTGTTAAGGTGAGTAACTACTCTTTACCTTCAATTGGGGGGAAGGGGGGGAAAGGAAGTTGAAAAAATACAAAGGACATAGGAATCTGAAATTAGTACTGCTTTACAGTAAGATTTGCTGTGTGGTCCCTTTTACTGGGAATGTTACTGCATACGCTTTATGTGCAGGGAAATAACAGTAAAAGGTAACTTGCATGACAGGTGTAAAAAGAATGTGTTGATATCCTTTGAGGAAAGGAGGAGACTAAGCACAAATCTTAATCTAATAGATACACGTAACAAAGTCCACAGGACAAAATTGCCCTTACTCTTCTGAAGTGTTTTCTTTAAGGAGTTTATCTGCTCTGTCCGTAACATGAATCTGTACAAAGGTTTGGAGCAGGGCTTTATAATTATAATATACTGAAAAAGTACTCATTGTTTTAACCTTGTGGTTAGCACATATTAAATACCATTTTTTTAAATCTATTTAAGATTTATTAACCACCTTTATGGAGAAATTCACCCAAGGCTGTTGTATACAACAGATATAACTTGACAAATCTCTGAGGGCCCAACATTGAGCTTGCAACAGTCAAGTGTTCTAAAGTTTGTCTGCCACAGACAAAAGTGAAACTGGATATTCAGCACTGGAGCCTATCTGGTGTCCAGTGCTGAATATCCAGTTTTGCCACTGACCGGTTTTGATATCTGGCAATATTTAACCACTAACTGGCTAGCAAAACTGCATAAAGGTAGGATAGATCAATGGCTGTCCTAACTTTGTGGTAATCTATCCATTTACTGGACTGAAAATCGCTGCTAACTGGATAGGTGCTGGGACTGCTCCAGCCCTGCCCATGGACTGCCCTGGCACTGTCTGTGGGGATATCCGGAAGAACTAGCTGTTTAATGCCTGCAAAATGCATAAACATCTTTTGAATATCAGGCCCTTATTTCCTTATCCTGCTAGTCCAGTTTAAATGAGTGGGTTATGCTGCCCAGCTAGTAAGTGGAAGCAGACTTGAACAACTTCTAGTGATGTCATCACTTGCTATATCCTCTGGTGCCACAATGCAGATAGGCCTGTCTCCCCTGGTCCAGACTATGGTCCTGTGTGCTGGAGGCCAGTAGGTTCAACGTTTGCTCGTAGCTCTGGTATGCCCCTGTCTTCTTGAGCTGGCAACTTGCCCTTTGTCCATTGCTGCTACCCATGGGTTCTCAGCGCTTGGTGGGTGGGAGAGCAGACAAGAGGACCCCACATGGTCCTGAAAGAGGTAGTAAGTTTGGACGCAGGCACCACTTTCTCTTGCTGCCCTCCTATCTGCTTGCTGAGTTTTGGGGATTTTTCTGATATTTTTCCCCTTTCCCCAATGAATTGATTAGGCTGTATTTGGCTCTCTTTGCTGCTTACAATAAAGCAGCTCTGAATTAAAAAACAACAAACCACTGTCTTTTTACACTAACATTGACCAGAAAGGCGCTTTTGGTTATTGCCCAGTACCCTTTAGATTTACCAATACAGCTGCTGAAATAGCTTGTGTTATAGTTGTTAGAACTGATTTTGACACAAAATTATTTCTTTAAGACACTCCACTCGTTCTTTTCTGCAAACATTTGGAATTGTGATAGGTGCTACTATGGCCCCTTCTGTCGGGAAGAATCTTTAATCTACCCTTCAATGGGGTTTGGCCATGTCCCTATTTGGGCTCAATTTCTTGATAATATTTTTTTCCTTTGGGATGGCCTGATCCAGGCTCTCCAGTAACTTTTAGATTGGTTTAACATGTGCAAGCCTAACATTTGTTTCACAGCAAAATATGATGTAATTCCATTGAATTTTTAGATGTCTTAGTTTTCAAAGATAACAATAAATTGAACACCACAGTATTTTGCAAGCCGAGGCGACGTAACAACCTTCTTAGATAAGTTATCATCCAGGTCCTTAGCAGAGGGGCCTGCCATTTGGTCAATTTCTTTGTCTAAGAAGATTATGCACATCTACAGTTGATTTTCAGATCCATGCCAGTGATCTCTGCCAGAGACGTTTGGGTCATGGTTATCCTTGGAAAGTGATTAGAGTCTATAAATGAGCAAAGGACTCTCATTGTGAGTTGCTCTTTTCTAGCACAACTTCCTCACCTGAGACAGTAGTTTCTAATCATAAGGATCATGAACATTCTCCAGGACCAAGCAGGAAGTCAGTCCTCACTTATGGGTGACGTCGGCGCCGACGGAGCCCTCGTGCGGAGCATTTCCCCAGCTTTCACAGAAAGCCTTTGGGAATTGCAGCGCGCATGCGCGGTCCTCTTCCCGCCCAAGGGTGCCATCTTGCTCAGTCTTCTTTTTTCCACGGAGCCTGATGGACGTTGTTCGTTTTTCCCCGAGGAAAAAGTTGATTTTCTTTATTTTTCTATTTTCCTCCGGTTCGACGCCGGATCCTTTTCCCGCTCGGACCGATACGCCGGTATCGAGTCCTTCTCTCTTTTTTCGTTTTTTGTCCTTTGTGACTGGCGTTCGCGCCTTTTTTCTTTTTCCCTGGCAGACCAGTCTTTTGACCTAGCAGGGGCCCTTTTTCCCCCGATGGCTGCCAGCGGGTTTAAGAAATGTGATTGGTGTAAGAAACTTTTATGTCTCTTACCGACACACATGACTGCTGCCTCCATTGCCTCGGACTCGATCATGACCCGATGATCTGTGGTCCGTGTGGCAAAATGTCCTCAAAGGCTATGAGGAGTCGGCAGCACCAGAGGGATAGAATTTTTTCTGACTCCGCGTCTGGCCGGGCCCGGACCTCGTCGGAGGCTTCGACGTCTCGGGACTCCGGCCCTGAGCAGCGTCGAGGCTCCTCTGAGCGGGGGTCTCCTTCGCGGGAACATCGCAGGAAGAAGAAACCCGCGAGGGCGTCATCGATGGATGCTCCTGGTTCCTCGAGGGCCAGGTCGCATAGCCACGATAGCCGTCCCGGGTCTTCGGAGTCGGAGAGGCCTGCGAAGCATCCTCGTGTCGATGGAGTCGCCTGGACACGTAAGTGCTGTTGTCCTCGTTGACTCTCCTCTGAGGGAGCCGACGTTGGGCCCGACGCCGTCGGGGCCCGAGTCGGGGGCTGCTGGGTCTCCTGAGCTCGGACTCAGGTTGACGGCCTTGGAGAGCAGCTTCGCTGCCTTCATGGAACAGCAGCGGGCATTGATCGCCGGTCTCACCGGTGCATCTGTCCCGACCACCGGGACCTCGACGTCCAAGTTGACCCCGGAGGCCGAGCCGATCCTAGAGTCCATGCGGGCTCGAGTCGATCCTCGGCCACGGTCTCCCTCGACCTCCCGTTCGGGGCCGAGGTCGTCGGGGCGGAGGGCATCGGTGCCCGCCTGACCGGAGCCGCTCGATTCCTCCTCCGAGGAGTCGGGCTGGAAGACGAAGGACGAAGAGTCACCCGACACCCATTGGACTCGGTGTGTCCCCTCGGACTCACCCGATTCCGAACCTCAGACGGTCCCCACCGAAGGATACCCGGTTCTCGGACTTCATGCGGGATATGGCCAAGGCCTTGGCCTTCCCCGTGGATCCCGAGGAGGAGCCTCGAGCCGAGGAGCTCGAGGCCCTCCAGTATGACTCTCCCTCGAAGGAGGCCTTTACTATTCCGGTTCCTCCGATGCTGGAGTGGCTACTCTTCCGCATGTGGGAGACCCCGGCTTCGGCGCCGGTGTTAAGCAAGCGGGTCGATTCCATTTATCGAGTTCACAAGAGCCCCGGGTTCCAAAAGGCACAATTACTGCACCACTCCATGGTTGTGGAATCAGCCATGCATCGACTGAAAAGTCAGAAGATGCACTTGGTGCCTCCCGGCCGGGAGGCCCGGAACCTGGATGCCCTCGGTAGGAAGTGCTTCCAGGGCTCTATGCTTGCTTGTCGAGTCCAGAACTACCAGCTCTATATGGGCATGTATCTCCGAGACCTGGCAAAAGAAATTGCCGGGTTCTCTGCTGGTTTCTCCGAGGAACCTTTGCAGAGGTTCCAGGCCTTGTCCACTGGTATTCGAGAGTGCTCGAAGTTTCTCTCTCGAGCAGCCTACGATGGCTTCGAGGCTTCGGCCCGAGTAGCTGGGGCCGGCATCGGTGCCCGCCGACAGGCTTGGCTGCAGTCATCCGACCTCGATCCATGGGTCCAGGACAAGTTGGTCGATGTCCCCTGCCGGTGTGAAAACCTCTTTGGCAAGCCCATGGCTGAAAAGGCTGCAGAACTCGAGACCGAGACTCTGACCCGGACTAGGCTTTCCAGGAAAACCTCTGCCCCTTCTCAGAAAAAGAAGGGCTTGGGAAAAAAGACCTTTTACCCGAGGAAGTCATCGGCCTACAAACAGTACCCTCATTATCAGGCCTCTGCAGCTCCCCAACAGGGTCAGCAGGCCAAGGGGCAGGGTCAAGGGCCCCCTAGGCCGAAGACCCCCAAGCCACCAACACCGGCCCCTGCTCAGCAGGGTGGGGGTTTTTGACTCAAACAGCATAGCCTCTTCTCCTCAGCTGGCTTCTCTCAGCACAGGAGGCCGGCTGGCCCACTTTGCCCACAGGTGGTCAGCCGTCACATCAGATACCTGGGTTCTTCATATAGTCCAAAGGGGCTATCTTCTCCATTTTCACCAGGTACCTCCCTCCTATTTTCCAGGGGAGCCTCCAAGACTCCCTCTGCACAGGGACCTACTCCTTCAGGAGTTGACAGGTCTACTAAAGGATCAGGCTGTGGAACCGGTGCCCCACCACCTGAGAGGTCAAGGCTTTTATTCCAGGTACTTTCTGGTACCAAAAAGAACAGGAGGCCTCAGACCCATCCTAGACTTGCGAAACCTCAACAAGTTCCTGCAAAGGGAAAAGTTCAAGATGCTTACCTTTGGAATCCTGCTGCCCTACCTCCAGCAGGGAGACTGCCTATGCTCCTTGGATCTAAAGGATGTGTATACTCACATCCTTATCCATCCAGACCACAGACAATATCTCAGGTTTGTGGTGGGAGGAAACCACTATCAATACAGAGTGCTTCCCTTTGGCCTCTCATCCGCTCCCAGGGTGTTCACCAAGTGCCTGGCAGTGGTGGCGGCCTACCTGAGGCTTCAGGGTCTCTTTGTCTTTCCATACCTGGACGACTGGCTCATAAGGGGCCAATCTTCCCTGGAGGCCAACCAGGCCACCCTTCGCACTGTGGCTCTGCTTCAGCACTTGGGGTTTGTCATAAACTTCGCAAAGTCCACTTTGCTTCTGTCCCAGAACTTAGAGTTCATAGGAGCCAGACTAGACACTCTTCAAGCAAAGGCTTTTCTGCCTCTGGACAGGGCCCACAGGCTCATGGATCTGGCCAGCCAGTTTCGCAGGAATTCCCTGGTCTCTGCCAGGCAATTCCTGAGACTACTCGGCCATATGGCTTCCACAGTTCATGTCACCTCCAATGCCCGCCTGCACATGCGACCTGCTCAGTGGAGCCTTCGCTCTCAGTGGCATCAAGCCTCAGGGGGCCTAGCGGACTCAGTGAGGATCTCCGACCTCCTGGTCTCCTCTCTGAAATGGTGGCTTCATCTTCCCAATTTGGTGCTCGGAGTGGTTTTCCAATCCCCTCCGCATACTCAGGTACTGACAACCGATGCCTCTCTTCTCGGTTGGGGAGCACATTGCCAAGGGACATGTACTCAGGGTCTCTGGACCCCTTGGGAGGCTACTCAACAGATAAACTTCCTGGAGCTACGGGCGATATGCCTAGCTCTGAGAGCCTTCTCCCACCTCACCTCTCACCAGTCTGTACTGGTCCAGACGGACAATCAAGTTGCCATGTTCTATGTGAACAAACAAGGAGGCACAGGCTCCTTCCTTCTATGTCAGGAGGCACAACGGCTGTGCTCTTGGGCTGTCAATCATGGAATCCTTCTCAAAGCTGTCTACCTCCCAGGTTAGGAAAATTACCTGGCGGACAAATTGAGCAGGATCCTGCAACCACACGAATGGAGATTGAACCCCTCGGTGGTTCAGCAGGTCTTTCTCAAGTGGGGACTCCCCACCATAGATCTTTTCGCCAGTCCTCTGAACCGGCAACTCCCGAGATTTTGCTCCAGACAACCGCATCCTCTCAGAGTAGCGACGGATGCGTTTCTGATCTCGTGGTCCACAGGCCTACTGTATGCGTTTCCTCCCACACCACTAGTGTCCAGAACGCTGTTCAAAGTCCTCAGGGACGGGGCTTCATTGATTCTCATAGCCCCCAGGTGGCCGAGGCAACCGTGGTTCCCGCTTCTGCTACAGCTGGCGGTGGACACACCTATTCCTCTGGGGTTTCAACACGATCTCCTGTCTCAGGATCAGGGGACTCTCTTGCACCCCAACCTCCAGTCCCTTCATCTGATGGCCTGGCTGCTGAAAGGTTAGTCCTAGCTCCCCTACTACTACCTCGAGAGGTGGAAGATGTAGTCTTGGCCTCTCGGCGTCAATCAACCAGGAAATCCTATGCTCTCAAGTGTCGTAGATTCTCCGCATGGTGTGCTCAGCACAGCCAGAATCCCTTCTCGTGCTTAGTAGCGGTAGTGTTGCAATATTTGCTCTACCTCTCCAATCTGGGCCTTAAGTCTAACTCTGTCCGAGTTCACCTTAGTGCTCTCTCAGCGCACCACTCGCCGGTGGACGGCAGGCCTCTTTCCAACCACCCTTTGGTGGCTCGTTTCCTCAGAGGCCGCCTTCTGCTTAAGCCTCCTCTGCGCCCACCGGCCCCTGAGTGGAATCTGAATGTGGTCTTACAGCGGCTTACTTGTCCGCCTTTTGAATCTATGGCTACCTGCCCTCTCCGTTTTCTCTCCTGGAAAACTTTATTTCTGGTAGCTCTCACCTCTGCTAGGCGAGTGAGTGAACTGCAGGCGCTAGTATCTGATCCTCCTTACACTAGGTTCTACAGGAATAGGGTGGTCTTACGGACTCACCCTATGTTTATTCCTAAGGTTGTCTCACCTTTTCACCTCAATCAGGAGGTGGTTCTTCTGACCTTCTTTCCCAGGCCGCATGCCAACCGGGCTGAGATGGTCTTGCATACCCTGGACTGTAGGAGGGCGTTATCCTTCTACCTTGACCGTACGCGGGAGCATCGGAAGGCTGTTAAGCTTTTCGTTTCTTTTGACCCCAATACATTGGGGCTCCCTGTCTCCAGGCATATGCTGTCCATATGGGTCGCTGGCTCTATCGCCTGGGCTTATGGGGCAGCCGGCCTCTCGTTGGAGGGTCGAGTCACGGCTCATCGTGTCAGGGCGAAGGCTGCGTCAGTGGCTCATCTCCGCTCTGTTCCGTTGGCGGACATCTGCCGGGCCGCTACTTGGTCTTCAAGCCAGACTTTTGCGGCCCATTACTGCCTTGAGAGGGAGTCGCGCAGGGACAGTGCTTTCGGACAGGCAGTACTCCATAATCTCTTTGGGGTTTAGGCAACTCCTACCCTCCGGTCCTGGTGTTGGGCTACCGGTCGGGGGCGTTCTCAGAGAAGATTCCTTCCTTCTGTGCTGACTAGCTAGAGGGAGCTCATTTTTCCGCTTGGGGTCTCCGGTAGCCTTGAGCTGAGGAGTCCCATAAGTGAGGACTGACTTCCTGCTTGGTCCTGGAGAAAGAGTGGTTACTCACCTGTAACAGGTGTTCTCCAGGAGCAGCAGGAATCAGTCCTCACAACCCTCCCTCCTCCCCTTGGAGTTGCAGTCATATCATTTGTTTTTGCTGCTTTTTTTGCTGTCTTTTAGCTATGTCATCAGACTGAGCAAGATGGCACCCTTGGGCGGGAAGAGGACCGCGCATGCGCGCTGCAATTCCCAAAGGCTTTCTGTGAAAGCTGGGGAAATGCTCCGCACGAGGGCTCCGTTGGCGCCGACGTCACCCATAAGTGAGGACTGATTCCTGCTGCTCCTGGAGAACACCTGTTAAGGTGAGTAACCACTCTTTTTGTAGAGGTGTTGCCCTTTTATGATCAATGCTGCAGATGTGATGAACCTATTGAGAAAACATTGGCATATTCGGACCTTATATGAGTGATTTGTGAGCATAAAGCCCTTAAAGCCTGAAGCAGAGCTCCTTTGACATTTACAATGAGCTCAAAATGTAGTGCTGTCATCAGCGGGACTTTTCGCCGCTCATTTCTCCAGTTGTGAATAAACTTAAGTGATGCCGTTTCGGTTGATATCTAAAGTTTTAGATTTTGCATTTTTGAATTTGCCTATGTATATTTGGCTAATTAAAAAGGAAAGTTGCAAGAGAGTGGTGTTCCCTGTCCTGACAGTCTGACATGTCTTTCTAAAGTTTGAGATTTCTTCCCATGGCTGCAGTCTTTGCCTTAGGACCCCCTCCCCCCCCATATGGGGGACCTGGGGCCCAATGGCATGTTTGGTGCCTTGGCTGCATTCCTCTTTTTGTGTGTGTTTTTTTTTTTTTTTTTTTTTTGCTGGCATAGTCTCTGCAGACAAGGGGGAGGGCATGGTGGGGTGGCTGCAATCTCAAACCCTGAGGCTCCTGTAGGTACTCCAGAACCTTAAGGCTTTTCTTTCATTTGGCTTCGCAGCAGCTTATGAGACTTCAAGGGCAGTGCTTTCAGTTCTTACTAGCTGCTTGGCAGCCCCCTTTGCAGGGGTACGAGGCCCAGGCCTACCCTACAGGGGACCTGGGAACCTTGAGCACCTATGCTGCTGATGGTAGTGAAACCATGCATTCCTGCCTCACTCTTCATCCTTTTTGTTCCTTTGTGAAAAGAAGCTAAGCCTTATCCCCTGCAGGGGGATTGTCTGGGATGCAGAAGAGGCATCCTTGTTTCTCCAGAGGTTGAGTCTGAGGGGGTAGGGCTGATACCCCTACTGGATGGTGAAGATCCTTCATGACCTGCCTATTCCTCTGAAAGTACCTATCTTACTCAGGATGCTATGCCAGCCTTGCATATTGCTGAGGCTGCTCCTGTACAAGCTTTTTGAGCAGGCCCTAATTTGGAAGGCATCCATTCTTGCCTCTACAAGAGCCTATATGACAGCTCGTTGTCTCCCAGTAAGAGTTTTCAAAGTGGGGCTTTAAGAGCTCTGAGGTCCCTCATCAGCTGGGCTGCCTTCATCAAGGTGAGTTGAATCTGCCTTTTGGGCTTCCTCAGGTGGATGCCTACAATATGGTGGTTACAAAGCAAATGACCATCCCAGTGGAAGGAGTGTTGCACTGTAGGAGTCTCATCATATAAGAGTAAAGGCTGTCCTTAAGACTTCCTTTGCAGCCTTCACCTTAAGCTCTTCAGTGGTGTGTGTAGGCTTTGTGGCTTAGGCCCTTCCGCGTGGCGTACAACAGCTGCCAGATAGCCCAGAGGCTGTAGATTTGGAGTCTAGAGCTGCATGAGTGGCAGGTGCCCTATATGACTTGAAAAGGATCCCCTCCAAGTCCTCAGCTGCAGAAGTAATGGCTGAGTGGTAGCTTTTGGCTCCATAACTGATTGGCTGCTATCTTCCAGTTATGGCTAAGCAAAAGCAGGCCCCCATGAAGACGTAATAGCTTCTCCTGCAAAACAGCTTCCCTTCTAGCCCCCTGCAAGAGCAGGATGCTCTTTGGAAGGACCTGGAGAAGTTAGTAAAGGACCTTGGAGAGGTTTACCCTCAAAGGCAGCTGGAAGACAGTCTGTTGCTAGGAGTGCCTTTTGCAGGGCCCTGCATGGAGACTTTCTCAGATAACTAGGAGTCCAGGTAAGATCTGTTCTTATAAGTGAAAGCCCTTTCAGGCTCACAGCCCTTTCAGGACTCGGCTGCAGAGCAAGGTAAAGCAGGTTGGTGGGGAGTGCCTCTGGCTGTTCTTTCTGAGCAGACCTATAGCATCGTCAGAATAATGGGTCCATGTGGCTTCCTGCTATGTCACTTTGCTGCTTGAATGCAGTCAGGTGCAAGGCTTGATGCAGAATCATTTATGGTAAGTGAGACAAGTACATGTTCCTATTGATCCAAATTATAGTTGTTGCATAATGTTTTAGTTCGAATTTTTGAGATTTTCCGTCTTGCTTACTGCTTGGAAAGTGTCTGCCATTGTGGCTTTTCTCAGTGCTGTACCAGAAGATATGCTGAGTGATGACATCACCGAAAGCTGCTCAAATTTGCCTCCATCTATTGGCTGGGGAGTATAACTCGCTCATCTGGACTGCTTTAGCTGGGTTCAAGGAACAAAAATGATCAGGTATGTCAAATGTCTGCATTCTAGAAACCTGCCGTAGTAAAATAACCAAATGTCAGCTTAAACACAATTAGGACAATGAGGTAAACTTGGAAATGAGCATATTAAATCCTAGTAATAGCAATTATGAGTATCAATATCCAAAATTAAACAGCACAGTAGAACATTAATATAACAGATGTGATACTAGCAAAATACAAATGACGTGCCATAGTAGGCAGCATGGTAAATATAACATAGATATGATGCTCACAATACAAAGAAACATCTTATTGGGCAGAAGGAATAAATGCAATTAAGACAGGCAGGATGGGTAAGACATCAGGATAAATAAGCGTGTGGACAGATTGAGTTAAATGTAGTTAAATAAGGTAAATGGAGCTGTTTCAATTACAGGGTGTGGAAAGCTAGTCCAGATGCAGAGTGAATGATTGGCTAATTAGTTGCCATAGCTACTGAAAACTTGAGAGAAGAGCTAAGCTTTCGTCTTACTCCCAGAGGGCTATGAGTCAAGACTACCTGTACGTCAGGAAGCAATTAAGAGTGTAGAGGATACTCCTGAGAAGGGTTGCTGGTGAGCACCATATCATTCAATTTCCTTTGAGAGTTCAGTTAGGGATGCTCCTTGCAGGACCTTAAAGGCCTCAAGAATGTGTAGAGGGTTAACACATTTATTAGGTATTCTGTCCTGTTATGTCTGAGGGTCTTGAAAATCAGTGAGTTCTAAATTTGGCCCTGTAGGCTACTGGTACCCAGTGCAGCTCTTGGAGGCATGGTGTGATGTGGTCACACCACCTGCAACATCTGTCATGCTGCAGCATTCTGAATGTAATTGGAGATGGTGTAAACTCTGTGGTCTGAACAATATAAGGGCACTACAATAGTTTAGCCGTGACATTATCACAGCATTGGCCTGGCCACTGTGATCAGAGTCGTCGTCTTGATAAATAGAGAGATTTCATAGGTGCTGCAGGTGACAAAAGCAGTTTTTAAAGTTGCCTGGCTTTGTGGGATCAAAGTAAGTATAAATCCAGCAGTGTACCCCAAGATTAGAGTTCACATACGGTAAAATTCTTTGAAACAGTTCCCTGAAAAATTGCATGGTAGTGTCTGTGTAAACATACACAAACAAGTTTGGGAGCACTTAAGAAAGCTGATGGGAAATATATCTTTACTAGCTGCTCAATCCCAGCACTTTTTTTCCTTTCCTTCCCCCTCTTTCTTTCCTCTTCCTCCTTTATCCCTCTCCTCCCCACCTAACTTAAGAATTCTTCTAATCACCAGATGTTCCTTGGCGTCTTAGGCTCTGGGAGTTGCTGTGTCTGTGTCCAGTACTACAGTCCTGGCATATCTCTGGTCTGAGTCCCCTGGTTTTGCAAAGGGCATGCCAGCTTGCACTTTTTACAAAATGCATACATATAATGGTAAACTTCGTACTCTTGTGGCTAGAACCATCAGAGCTGCACCAGCAGTCCCAACAGCTGCCTCTGCGACTGAAAAAGCAAACCTGGTGCCTGGGGCTCAAGAGCATGCAAAAGGCTGATGAGCCTAAAAAAAAAATTGGAGGCAGGAAGATTTTGCTACACATGACTGAAGAAATTTAAAGGGGCAGCATGTTTGATTAAATAAAGAAGGGGATAGGGAGGGTAGGAGATGAGTGCAAGAGGGAGGGAGTCTGAGAAGGGAAACAGAGTTGGGGGTGGCGAGGGACAGAAAGAGGTTGGCGTGGGGAGGGGAGGGAAGAGTGCAAGTGGTTGGAGGGCGAAGAGATAAATGCATGGGAAGTATGGGCACAATGTGTGTTTGTGTGCAAAAGATGCACCCCTCTCCCACCACCAGGCGTAGCTTACAGGGTCAATAGGAGTGGTGGGAGAGGGGGTGGAGGAATGGGACCTCACTACCTTCTGTTGGCACTGTATGGCCCATTAGGAGCCTGATTTATTAAGTTTTTTTGATAGAAAATAGGGAAACGTTCTTAGTAAATCAGGTCCTAAAACCTAAAAAAAAGTAACTGCAATACACTTTCCTTATCCATTCCTCCAGTTTAGTCCTCAACCTCTGGGTAGTGAACCACCTCCTGCAGCTTGGAGACTGGGCATGTCAAAAACTCATGACATCACTGGATAATAGCCTGCTGGTCTCTCCCATCAGCCCCCAGTGTGTCCAGTCTCCATGCAGCAGGAGGACGTAGTGAGCCTAGCTTCTGGGCTCACTTGGGGGAACAGATAAGGAGCATTTAGTGTGACAAATTCTATTCTGATTTTACTTTTGATTTTTACCTTTAATTTTACTTTTAATTCAGTTACCTTTGGTTAATTGGCAATCAAGGATTAGTTCCCTTTAGTTGTTAGGAGCAAATTTCCTTATTTACAGTAATTTTAAATTTGAGCCTTTCTCTTTAAATTAGTAGCAGCTCTTGCCTTCCCTCCTTGTCAGTTATTTTCACTTACTGCAGGCATTCGCCGGTGCGGATCTCTCTCCCTTGACGGTACGGGAGAGAGCTCCGGGACCCGTATAGCCACACTGAAGCTGTGTGAGACGGGACCCATATAGCCACACTGAAGCTGTTGCTACGGGATTTTACTTTTACTCTGTGGAACCGGCTGAGTGGTCCTCGCTGCGGCTGCCGGGTGCAGCAGCGCGGTTTGAGGATTGGATGAATTCAAGGTGGTAGGAGCAGGCTGCGTGGCTTTCGGCCCTGCAGGTAAGGCCTTCAGGCTCTGTCGGTCTGCTGAGGCCTCCTTTTTGCAGCGGCTGTTCTTGGTGCCAAAATTCGTTGGCAAAGGGGCAGACATTTTCTCTCTAGGTATCTGGACTGTGTGGCGGGAGTTGCAGCGAGCTGCCTGTGTGAGGAAGACAGGCAGAATAGCTAGATTTTTAGGTCTAGTGTTTTTCTTTTGTTTGTAGGTTTTTTTGAGGCTCGGGGGGTTCCTCAGCCTTAAGGGGGCTGTTGTCAGTCCTCTTTATTTTTAAGTTTATTCTTAGTTTTATAGGACAGCAATTTTGGCATTGATCTCTGATGCCACATGTTCTTTCCTTCCTAATCATGTCTCTGAGGAGCATCTGTTAAGTTCTGGGATATTCGGCAAATTGCCAGCTTTTAGGTTCTTCAAGAGCAGAGCCCTAACTTGTAGTTGGAAGGAGGGACAGGCTGGAAGTGTGCTTTTGTGTATTCTCTTTATTTACATTCTCTTATATACCGCGCTATTCTGCATCTCTGACTGCAGGAAGGCCGGGGGGGGGGGGGGGTGCCTGTGTGTGTTTCATAGCTCCACTTAGCATGCCCTTCCCAGGAAATTCTCATCTAATTCTAGAGCCAGTGCTGTCATAGCAGGGCTTTAAGCACTTAGCAGGGGCCTGACCCATCTGTGCCATCTTGTTAAAGGGTGAGGGTGAAGAGAAGGATGTCTAGGTAGCACAGTCTGGGGCTTAGCGCTCCAGGGCACTGGAAGGTTTCATAGCGGACGTCAATACTCTGTGTATGCTCCATGTATTCAGGCTATGTTCAAGCGTTCTCACTTCACTGTGTTTGGGTGATAGGTGCTGGGTCACCCGTATATGTAGATGTGCATTTTGTATGTGCTCACAATTGCTTAGGCATGATTTTTGGGTGCACTCTTTGCAGAGTGAGACTGCATTTCTTTGCTCAGCCTGTATTATCAGGCTAAGGTAATTTCTTCAGTAATGGGGGGAATGTCGATTGTAATAAAGTGCGTGAGGTCCTCATGGTGTTACATGGGGTTGGAGATGCAGTCGTGGGATCTGCTGTGGAGTGAGCCATCTGGAGGAGCTACAGTGTCAGTCACCAGTTTCCCTTTCTCTTTGGGCTTTGTTCCCAGATCCTAGCCCCTCTTTCTCTCTGATGTCCAGGACACAAGGTTCCCCGGCCCACTGGACAATCCATTCTCAGCCTTTTCTCAATGCTGGCAGAAGGACTGGGAGAGTGAGAAAGGAAGACCAGGAACCAGCACCAGTTCTGTCTCTCCACTGCCAGTGTTTGCTATGGTCACATATTCCCAGTCAGTTATTTGAGTATACTGATTGCCTACAGGTCAGTGTGGCATACGTCGATTCCGGTATTTCTATTTCCCTTGTCCCTGAAGGGCTCACAATTTGTTTTGGTACCTGAGGCAGAGGGTTAAGTCGCTTAACGAAGGCCAGAAGGACCACCTGTGGGACCAGAAACCCCAGTTTTTATGGCCCAAGGTTGGTGGTCTTGATTGGAATTCAAACCCTTGGTCCTCTGGCAACTTGCCTCAACCACTAGGCCGCACTGCTCTGTGTGAGCTAGCCACAGGGCCATAGGGCCAGGCGCAGCCTGTTACTTCCAAGGCAGAGACCTTGGGGAGGTTCCGTTCATAAAGATACGAGAAATGCCATACTGGGTCAGACCAAGCTCTTTCAGGTCCAGTATCCTGTTTCCTAGGGTAGCCAATCCAGGTCTTAAGGACCTGGCTGGTTTCCAAAAAGATGAATAGGCTACTCAATGCTTGTATCGGGGCAAGCGGTGGATTCATGTATGCTCATATTTTAAGGGTTCCGTTGCATGTACAACAGATGTGACCCTCTGTTGGGTTATGTGCCTTGTAGAACATCTTGAATTGGTGGAAGTTGGTATAAAAAAATAAAAAAAATTATAATTTTCCAGCTTCTCTCTAATAAAAGGTTATGGACCTTTCCTCCGGGAGCTTGGTCAAAAACTTTGTTAAACACCGCTATGTTCGGAGATCTTTTCGCGCAAGGCTCTTGGAGTACACAGGAGACCCAGTGGTCAATCAACTGACTGGAAATGCGAGCAATACGCCAGGCGTTGCAGGCGTTCAAAGCTACGGTGACAGGTCGAGCAGTGCGAGTACTGTCCAACTCCGCGGCGATGGCCTACATCAATTGGCAGGGCAGAATCGGAAGTGTGGCCATAGAGGCCGCGGCAGAGGGTCTGTGTGTGGTTAGAGCTTTGGCTGTCAGCGTTTTCGGTGGCGCATGTTGCGGGTAAGGACATTGACGGCGGATTTCCTTAGCTGGGTCCGAGTAGATGCCGGAGAATGGGAGTGGCATCTGGAGGTGCTTGCACAGATCGGTCGCATATGGGGACAGCCAGTAATGGACCTCATGGCGGCGTTTCACCCTGCGTAAATGGGTCGCTTCTTCAGCAGACGACGCGAAAGGAGGTCTGAAGGCATCGGCGCACTGTTTCAACGGTGGCCGTCTGGTCTTCTGTCTTTCCACCAGGGGCACTCATAGGTCAAGTGGTTCTGCGTATCGAAGCGCTTCGGGGAAACGTGTGGTTGGGGGCCTCGGGGTGGTCGAAGCGCCCGTGGTATGCCTGCCTCATACAGTTTCTCTACGGGAATTCATGGAGGTTTCCAACATTGGAGATTCTGTTGCTACGGAGTTCCCTTCGAATGCCTCAGGTGCATCGGTTTTTGCTTACAGGGTGGCCATTGAAAGGGCAAGCTTAAAGAAAAAGAGTTGCTCGGCAGCAGTCTTTGCCACTTTGCCGCAAAAAAAAAAAATAAAGTCTACATCCTTTGCATATGTGCGTATATGGTGCATCTTTGAGGACAGGTGCTCACGGAGGCACGTTCGCGCGACAACAGTGTCAGTTCCCTTGGTATTAAATTTTCTGCAGGACGGGTTTGGTAAAGGCAGGTCCTGGAGAGTTCAGTTAGCAGCTCTGTCTTGCTATAGGGGCAAAGGACAGGGAGTGGCTCTCATGCACAGGTCGATGTGGTGCGCTTTCTCAGGCAGTTACCAGACTGTAGCCCTCTCGTAGGCTATTAATTCCACCGGGGAAGTTCAAGTTGGTTTTAGGAGCGTTAGCTAGCGCGCCATTGGGACCCTTGCAACATGCGTAGGTTAAGGGTTTTGCCTTGAAGATGGTATGTTTGATGGTCATCTGTTCGGCGAGGTGATTTTCGGAGTTGCAGGCGTTGACCTGTCAGGAATCATTTTTTATCTGTCTCCAGACAGAAGGCAGCCTGGCAGCTGGTTCCGTCATTGCCAAAGGTGTTTTCTACATTCACCTAACTAAAATGGTGTCTCTTCCAGTGCTAGGTGTGGTGGAGGGGAGTGTATTGAGCCATAACTTGTGCTGTTTGGATGTCAAGAGAGCGCTGCGGCAGTGTTTAAAGGTTTCAGAAACTTTCACAAGGCGGATCGTCTCTCTTTGGGGTGTTTGGAGGGCCCGCAAAGGGAAGCGGCGGTGAAGGAGTCCATTTCTGGATGGATTGGAGCAGCGAGTGTGTCGGCTTATCTTCTACGGGACCGTACAGTTCCAGGGAGCTTACGAGCTCACTCTACCAGAGGGCAAGCATCTTCTTGGACGGAGCACAGTTTGGTTCTGCCAGTGGACATCTGTAGGGAGGACTCTTGGTTGTCTCTTCATACTTTCAGTAAGCACTACCGCCTAGATGTTCTGGCTGCTAAGGATACCGTTTTCAGGGAGTCGGTGTTGAGATCCAGCTGGAAAAGGTCCCTCCCAATGATTACTGCTCTGATACATCCCAGAGGTTGAGGACTAAACTGGAGGAACGATAAGGAAATAGGAATTGCACTTACCTGGTAATTGTGGTTCCTTGAGTGACTCCAGTTTAGTCCTCATTCCCGCCCGGAGATGGGGTCTTAGCAGTGGTTTTTCTGTTGGGGAAATGCAAGGTTAAAAGTGGATATAGGCCTTCACTGGTGTTCAGTCGTTTTGATGCTTCCATTTGTTTTGCGCTATATTGTTATATTATATTATGATAGTTATATATTTGTTATATATATTGCTCTGGATTGTTTAGGGCTAGGCATTCGACGGAAAAGAGAGCATGCAGGAAGCAGTCCCTTTCCTTCTGTAAAGGGAGTAGTAGGTAGATAGGTTATATGTTCTGCGTGCCCTTGAATGTAATAAGTTAAAAAAATTAAATAAAAAACAAAGTTACTGATTTTTTGCTCCTTTGAGTCTGCTTTGTCAGTAGTTCACTGGGGGCGGATGGGAGAGACCAGCAGGCTATATCCAGTGATGTCATGAGTTTTTAACATGCCCAGTCTCCAAGCTGCAGGAGGAGGTTCACTACCCAGAAGTTGATTAAACTGGAGTCACTCAAGGAACCACAATTACCAGGTAAGTGTAATTTCTATTTTGTGGGGGGGGGGGGGGTGCATTTGTGACTTATGTTTCAGTGGCTGGCTACTAGATTCCAAGACAAGGCCTGATCTAAGATTTTTAACAGTTGCAGCTTTTCTCCATGTGAGCTTGCTGATTGTGTGTACTTTCCAGTGAATTGCTCCTATAGATTTTATGTATCCTTCAGGATAAAGAAAATACCCTGCTCTGGGATCTATGATGAGAGAAAACGTAGAAAACATTAGTTTCAAACAATCATAATGCTGATCTCTTGCCTCTGTAATGGTGGGTTTATATTTCTGTGTAAAAAAAATGTATCCATCCATCCATACTGTTGTGATGCTTTTTCTTCAACAGAAATTACTCCACTGATTTCATCAGTGTGGACTTTATGGGAGGTCTTCTCATGCTGGACATTGTAATCTACTTTGTTTTGGCATGAAAGTGCAGTATATCACATTGTAGCAACAAAGAAATAAATTTGTAAAATAGTTGCTCTAACCTTAAACTAGGGCTGGCATTAGAGGATTGCAACCAGGGCAATTGCCCTGTGCTCCCATGCCACGGAGGACCCCCAAACTTGACCAAAGCTTAGGAAGGCAGAGCCTGCTGGGGCCCCCTCACAAACCTCTGCCATGGGCCCAGCGTGTCTATCACTGACGCCAACTCATTTTTTGAAGTTAGCACCCCAATACTCTTAATCTATCCCACTCCTTTGTTTTTTGGATATTCTCTGTTCATGTTTTGCTTTTTTTTTCCTCAAAAAGAAATTAGCACGGTTGATTTGAGTGGCTCAAATTCTACCAGTTTATGCTCTCTACAGCAGTTCACATTACTCATCAATGTGGCAGTTTAGGTGTTGACTTTGGAGACTGCAATGACAGGTTAGCAAGTGTCTCTTTCTAGCAACACCCACAACACAAATTTGGATGGAAGACAATGTGCTATGGAGGGACAAAATATTCTTGTATTTTTCAGAGAAGGGTCTCTCTCTCCTGTTAATATATTAGTGTACAACTAGAACTGTAGCATCAATTTATCTTTATTTTTACAGTGGTGATTTTTACTTCCATGAAATGTTCACCACAATGGACTTGAAAAGAAAAGGTTTCAAGACACTAAGGGCTTAATGTGCAAAGCATTTTTCCCATGGCACAAAATGGCCCCACATCTTGCATCTCCATGAAATAGCGTATCTGGCTGTATGCCTACAAAAGATGATTGTGATGCTGCTTCATTTTTAAGTGTGACATTTGAGGGTGCTTGTTGGTCATTCATTAGCACAACATGTAAATGGCATGCATATTGTAAGAGTATAACACCTTCTTTTCTCATTTTGAGCACCTCTGTTGCTCTGCTCATATCTGTTTTCATCTACATGTTTTTTGAGTTCAGCTGCTTGTGTATGATGTAGTTTAGCTGCTTTGTTTTGTTTTGGTTCGCTTTTTGCCATATTCCATGTTTTCTTTATAGTGATTTTAAAGCTGATCATGCTGAGAAAAGGATGATATATAAACAATCAGCATTGACCTCCTCCAAAGAAAAAATCCCTAGCCAATGGGGAGAATTTGCCAAGTCTAGGTGCTGCTGATTGTTTTGGGTTTTATCCCAATCTGCTTCAAAGGACTTGAGCGAGGAAGGGAAAGTAGCTTTATTTTCAAGCAGTAAAATGTCTGTCATGCAATTTGTCTTCAGTAGCCTGCCTCATCGTTGATGACTTTCAGTCTTTCGTTGGGAGCTAGCTGTGCATGCTAAGCCTCGCTCTGGAACATCTTCACTGCTTCAGTTGGTTTTATTTTGAATTAGACTCATTGAAATTAAAAAAATAAAGCTTTTAAAAGAAACAGAGAAAGTCAGAGAATCTTTAAAATAATCTTTCTGTAAATTCCTGAGCTCTTTCATGCTACATTTAGTTACCAAGCATTCTAAATGAAATAGACAAAATGGTGTCATGTGTTGCAGATGTGTAAATTTTAATAGTGGTGTTCTTGGCAAGTCATTGCTATTCTCCATGATGCATTTTTCCACTTTCTTCATGGAAAGTTGCAAATTGCATCAATACGTCCATAAATGCTTTATTTAGCAAAGGAAATATAAAATATTTGGCCCTTAATTTTAAAATTAAAATGATCCTGCTAGCCCTATGTAAGTTTCATTTTAACTATCTTAAATAGAAGATTTAATTTCAGTTATATTGAAGTAGAAATAAGTAATCAAAGCTATAGGTAAGACCTTTTTATTCAACTTATCTATTTATTTGTTTAACAAGTTTTCTATACTGATCTATCATCCATTCAGGGTGGTTTACATTACAACTTCAACAATAACTTTACAGAAAACAGGGAATTCAATTTGGATATTTATACATATAACATATAAGAACTTAGATGAACTATTCTACAGTAGTATTATACAGTGGAGCCATAGACCTTTAATTTAAATCATCTGTTATGTTTATTTATTTTATTTATTTTTATTTAGCAAGCATTTGTATACTGCTCCTTCCAGCGATCAGAAGCGGGTATGATTGCATAGAAAAAGCTGTCAAATCAAAACAGGAAATTTATGGTATATACATGATTGATTCGGGAGGAAAGGATGGCACACAGAAAATTATCTACTTCTAGTCTATGGGGAAAGAGTTTACATATGTACATTTTTACATAGAAGGTTCTCTGGGTCTTTGGGTGGATAGTTGCCCTTCATGTGGATTTAGAACAGGTTGAAATGACTTTGAAATAGGTGCGTCTTGAGTTTTTTTTTTCTAAAATCCGATAGATCTTTGCTGGCTCGTAGCATGGGCGGTAGTTGGTTCCATAGTGTAGGTGCTGTGTATGAGAATGCCCTGTTACTAGTGCTGACTTTAACAGATCTTATATCTGTAGGGGTGTGGAGGGTGTTGGAGTTGATGGTTCTTCTGTTTCTGTTGGTGGGTTGCATGCCGATCAGGGTGGAGAGGAAGGATGGAGCAATGCTGTGGATGAGTTTGAAAGTGGTTGTCAGTATTTTGTATTTTGTGCGAGCTGTAATGGGGAGCTAGTGCAACTCAATTAGTACTGGTGTGATGTGTTCAGTAAGACTTTTCCTCATAATGATCCTGGCGGATACATTCTGCGCCATTTGCAGGATGTTAAGGGGTTTCTTAGGTAGTCCCTGAAGAATGGCATTGCAGTAGTCGAAATGTGGCATGATGAGTGCTTGAGCGACGGATCAAGTCGTGGGGGTCAATTATGTTCCGTATAGGTTGTAGAACTCTGTTTGTGGAAAACTGCCCTGTTGGTTTTGCGGAGGTGTTTCTCCATTTTTAGGTCGCAGTTGAATGTTACTCCTAGATATTTTTTCTTTCTTCGTTTGGTAGGTATTGTTGCACAAGGTTATTGTTGGGGGGTGTCAAAATTTGCTTTCCTGGAGATATACATCACCTCAGTTTTCTTATGGTTGATTGCCATGCTGCTTTGTTTTAGCTAGTATTGCATCTCGCTAAGGCATGTTTCGAGTGGGCTATAGTCCGGGTTGTCAGTGTCAAGTTGTATGTACAGCATAATATCGGCATATATGTGGTAGTTGATTTTGTGCCGAGTGAAGATTTCACATAGTGGTTGCATATATACGTTAAAAAGGAGTGCTGAGAGTGCAGAGCCTTGTGGTATACCTTGTGTTTGGGGGAATGCTTCCGCTTTTTTGCCGTTGAACTGCACCTGTTGCATTCTGTTTGAGATATGACGTGAACCATTTTAGGGGGGGTTCCTGATATTCCTATTGCCTTGATCCTGTTTATGAGGGTTCCATGGTCAACTGTATCGAAGGCAGCTGAGATGTCGATGAATAAGAGTATGTACATTTTCTTTTTGTTTTCCAGGCCCTTGAGTAAGTTGTTGAGCAGGACTAGTAATAGTGTTTCTACCCCATGATGTTGTCTAAAGCTGTATTGCTGGACATCTAGGGGAGCATAGTCATTCAGGTGGTCTTGTAGTTGTAGTAGGACCACCTTTTCAATGATCTTTGCTAGGAATGATATGCTCGATATTGGGCGGTAGGATGCTGGGTCATCTGTCGAGTGTACTGTTTTTTAGAATCGGTCTTATGATGGATTTTTTCAGTTCAGAAGGCATGATTCCTTGTTGCAGTGATAGGTTTACTATGTGAGAGATGTACTGGGCTATGTCTTGTTTCGCTGCCTTAACCCAGGCTGCTGGGCATGGATCGAGAGGGGACGTGGTGCTGTTTATGCTTGTGATTATGGTTACAATTTGCTGGTCTCCGATTTTGTGGAAGTTGTTCCATACCTGGTCTTGGGTTGCGTTGGTCGCAATGTTGAGTGGGAGTGTTGGCAGTGTTGTTTCTAGACAGAGCGTGGGTTTTGTGGCCGTCAGTTTGCTCGCATAGTGGTTTGCCAGAGTTTGGGCCTTGATTGCGTTGTTTAGGTTGTCACTCTGGGATGTTTTAGTTAATGATTTGACGAGTTCGAATAACTCACGTGGTCTGATAGCTTTGCTTAATAGGTTAGTGTGATGCTTTCTCTTTGCAGCGTTGACGTCATCTTTGTATTTTGAGAGAAGAGTCATGTATTTGGTTTTGAGTTCGATGGATTTGGTTTGCCTCCATTTTCTCTCTATTCTACGGAGTTCTCTCTTCGTTCTTGTTAGTGCTTCTGTGTACCAGGGTTCTGAATTGGGTTTGCTTGCCTTCTCCGAGGTTGTTAATGTTGGGTTTGATGCACTTTGTTTGCTTGCGTTCCATCTGTTTGTTAGTTCATCGAGGTCTGTGTAATCCAGATCTATATGGGATGAAATGGTGGTTATGAGGTGTTCTTTGTTGAATTTGTTGAACTTCCTGAGTGGGTGTGGTGTTCTCATTTCTTTTGAGTTTTTGGGTATGGATGGCAATTTTATTTTGATATCGATTTGGTGGTGGTCGGACCATGGGACTTGGGTTATCTTTATCATAGGTGGTTCTTCGTTTGGTTGAAGATTGGTGGGTACGAAAACCATATCCAGGGTATTTCCCCTATCATGGGTGGCATCACTTACTATTTGGTGGTAGCCCAGTTGGTCCATGGCTTCAAAGAAGGCGTTCGCGTGGGTTGGGGGAATTGATGCTAAGTTCAAATCTCCCAAGATGATTTGGAATTTTTTGTTTTGGGTGGTAGTGATGTTTTCCAGTGCTGTAGCTAGTGCTTCGTGGTGTGATGAGGGAGGTCTGTAGATTAGGCAGATGGATAAAGCCGTACTTTCTACTTTGAGTAAGTCAAGGTCCGAGTTTGTTAGTTTCAGGCTGGTTTTGGCTGCTATGAGGACTCCACCTCCCCTTTTATTGGAGCGTGGGCAGTTGTATATTTTGTAACCGGGTTTACTTATTTGGTTTATTGTTGCGGGATCTGAGTCTGTGAGCCAAGTTTCTGTTATACAGAGGATGTCTGGTTGTTCATCAGTGATGATGTTGTAGATGATGTGCGTTTTGTTCCTTATTGACCTAGCATTGATAAGGATGATGTTACATGTGTCATGTGCTGGGTGGGAAGCCCGTGTGTGTTTGTCTTGCGTTGACAAGGGTTTGTTTCTACTGTTGTTCTTTGACTTGGTTTTAGGACGCTTCTGTGGCTTGTTTTGCTTGGTAGGGATGTTGAAGTATTGTAGGGGGGAAGTGGGGGAGAGTTAGTGAGGGGGGACCATTTGTGTAAGGAAGGATGTGTGGTAGGGACTGGTTGTGTAAGGCACTTACTTAACTAACTTAATACGTTAATGTCTGACTCCCTCTATCAGTTTATTCAATAGAAAGGTATTTATTTTAAGAAACTGCTAAATGTCTGACAGCACATCTATAGCAAAACTCTTTTAAATGAAAGATTATGCAAATGCTGCCCAATTTCAGTGCTGAACTTGTAATTTATTTAAATAGGAAATTGTGACAGATTTCCAAATTTCACCTTTTCTGTCCTCTTCCTGGTCAGATTTTTAGCTAGGAGGGAGTGTCTGTGCTCTTGAGCGAGGCTAGCAGGGCTGTCTATGAATATTCTGTGCTTTGGAGCTTGCTCTGTGGTGCAGTATCTGAAGAAATTTGGACACTGATGCAGTTTTTTGTTTCATCTCCCACCTTTATTCCTCTTGTTCTGCGCTAACAATCCTTTGCTTTTTTTCATCCCGCCTTTCAATTCTGAATGTTCATTCCTGTTTGCTGACCCTATTCTATCCTTTTGTCCTGTTTGAATCATGTTTCTTCTGTCATTCTTTGGTTTTGCAATTAAAAATGGTGTATGTGTGTGTGTGTTAAACATAACTAAATGTTAAAATTTCATACTGCTGTTGCTGTGGTTTTATATTTGGTATGTTTTTGTGTTTGGAGTGAATTGTTTCATGAATTACATGGCTGTTTTAATTTACATAAACCCTTTTCATTATTTTATTGTCCTTGTATTGGTTTTGTGCTACTTATTTTTTTATTGTCCATTTCCCCCCTCCCCCTCGCTTCCTTTCTCATGGAACTGGTTTCTCATGTGGCTGTTCCATGTTCTGTTCCTGCTTGTCCACTGTCTTCCCACCCCCTTATGATAAATCCTTACAGGGTTTTATGGACTGGAAGAGTCAGACTTGGACAAAGTCTTCCATTTACCCACCACCACATTCATTGGAGGAAATGAGTCTGCTCTCCCACTGCGAGAGATTATCCGTCGCCTGGAGGTAAGAAATGCATGGCAAGAATTTTTATACTGTATTCAGGAGTGCACTGAGAACTTTGAACTGCCCTGGAAACTATTCTGAAAGTGATTTATGTTTCATGTCCAGCATATCTATATCTCGGTTCTCCTCCGTTCCTCTGGCTGACAGGAGAGCGGTGTCTCTATCTGCTCCAGCTTCCTTCACTATGCAATTTAATTTTGTTGGGCTGTCAACTCCAAATGGGTTAACTTTCCACCTACCAGAACAGGAATGCAACTCTGTCAAGATGTGTTGAAAATAATCTGTCTCTCAGATTCATGGCTAATACTTTTCTCCAGAACCTCCATTATGCCAAAGAGCTGCTTTCTTGATCTTGTAAGCTGTAATATGCTCAGTTGGATTCACGTAGTGAATTACTTACCCTAAGAGTACTATGCGATCGAAGTGGCTGGACTGAAGTTCCACTCTCCTGTCAGTCTGAGGAAAACATGACTTGAAATTGGAGAGACGTAGCAAGGATTTATTGGATTCTGAGGGGACAAAAACTCCACCTCTTCTTGTGGCCGATTTCTCGAGTTATGGGCCCTGCTCTGGTTGTGATTGTCTGTGGCCCTGTATTTTCTCCTCTTTCCTCCCACTCCCCCCCCCCCCATGACTGTTTTGTGCAATTGCCACACTTGCCCTGGCTACTAGAAGCCCACTGATTTCACTAGGAATTATTGCAGTGTTCAGTCTGCCAGACTGTATTATAAATCTCGTATAATCTAAATATTGTCTTCACAGAGGATATCATCTTAATTGAAAGTCCTTGGTGTAGCACACTCCTCTTTTTGTTTTTCCACCAATGAGCTTAATTTAAAAGGAATTGAGTTTAGTCATTCTCTGGGACCAAGCAGGAAGTCAGTCCTCACATATGGGTGACGTTGAGCCTGCGTGGGAACACTTCCCAGTTTCCAAAGAAAGCTTTTGGAGTGTCCTCCACGCATGTGTGCTGGTCTTCCCGCCTTAAGGAGAGCCATCTTACCTCAGTCTTCTTTTTTTTACGCAGAGCCCTTTGGACATTTGTCTGAATCCTGGAGATAAGTGTGTGGTGGTTTTTTTGTTTTTTGCTGTCTGTTTTTGCTCTTCCGGTATCATCTCTCTCTCGATTCGCATCGCCCTTCCCGCCTTTGTGAATCCCGATGACTGTTTCTGCCTCAGCGCTGTGTTTTTTTTCTTTTCTTTTTCTTGCCCCCTCCCCCCCCCCCAGTTGGTGTGGACATTGGAGTCTTTTGACCTGGTGGAAGCTGTCTTCTCAACCATGTGAAACCCAACCAGTGGATTCAAAAAGTGCACTCTGTGGTCGGACCATCTCAATCACAGACTGACACAGTTTGTGCCTTCAGTACCTCAGGGCAGACCATGAGCCTTCTACTTGCCCTCTCTGCTTGCAGATGACGCACAAGGGGCTCAAGAATTGTGAAAAGCAGCAGGAATAATTGTTCGGTTCCAAGGCCTCGCTATCAATCCCAACATCGTACCCAACATCAACCTTTGCTTTGATGCCCTCAAAGGCCCCAAGAGGCATTGGCTTCAAAAGGGGCCGGGCAATCTCCAGGCCTCGTGCACGGGGCATCGGACCAGTGACTCTCCTTTGGCAAGGAGCGCTTCTGGAAGGAATGGACTTCGTCTGAGTCAGCGTCGAGGGGTGATGACACCAGAGATAAATACCCCTGGTCATTAGTGTCTGGGCCCAAAATGAGACTCTGAGGGCGAAGGCTGGGAGCGGTCCTCCAAGCTGTCCCATTGGGATGAGTTGCCTCCTGAGACCTCTGAGGCATGGTGTGGAGTTCCTGAGTCCATAACCCTCTAAGTCTTGCTGAAGGAGCTGACATAGACTTCATTGGTGCCGGTGCTGATATCTGTGGCTGCAGAGCCCAGTCTCCTTGCGGGGAGAGTATGCTAGCTCTCGAGCACAGCCTTGCTGCCTTCTTGACACCACCCCCCCCCCACACTTCCAAGCACTGGGTAACTTCAGTTCCTCGGTGCTGGTGCCGGCTCCATCCATGACAGATGCCTCTCTGGCTGAGATGCAACTGATCCTCCAAACATTTGCAGTTTCCTCAGGATCCTGAGACTGCTCCAGATCATGGTCGGTGCAAGCCATCTCCTCCAGTGCCTCCAAGTCCTCGATCCTGTCTGTAAGAGTTCCTCAGTGACTCCGACTCCGACTGGGTCTGAGGATGAGTTTTCAGAGACGAGGCACTGAGATGTGCCCTCACCTCCCAAGTGTCAAAGGTCCTGCTCCCAAGGATCTTACCTTCCTGGACTTTGTGAAGGATATGGGAAAGGCTTTGCATTTTACCTTGGAGGCAGAGGAGGAGCCTTGAGCAGAGGAGCTGGAAATCCTTCAGTATCCTACCCCACCAAAGGAGGGCACCATAGTCCTTGTCCACCCCATTCTGGAACTGCTCCTTCTGAGGTTGTGGGAGACCCTGCTTACAGTGCCCACTTTGAGCAGGCGGCTCGATTCCATGTATCGCGTCCATAAGAGCCCGAGCTTTGAGAAAACACAACTGCCTCAACTCAATGGTAGTGGAGTTAGCCCTGTGCTGCATCAAGAACACTAAGGTGCACTCCTTGGTGCCCCGGGTCAGGTGGCCCACACCATGAATGGCTTTGGTAGAAAGTGTTACCAGGGCTCGATGCTCATGGCTCACACACTAGCTGTACATGGGCATTTACTTGAGAGACCTGACAAGAGAACTTGTTGGGTTCTCGGCTGGACTTTCTGGTGACCATCTTGAGGACTTCTGGAGCCTGGTCAGTAAAACTAAGGAATGCTTCAAATTCATGACTCAAGCAACCTATGATGACTTAGTCTGTGGTCGGAGTGGCTGTGGTGGGCATTGGTGTCTGCTGCCTGGCTTGGCTTCAGTCCTCAGACCTGGAGCAATGGATTCAGGACAAATTGGCTGATGTCCCATGCTGGGAAGAGAACTCTTCAGCAAGCCCATAACAGAAAAGGCTGCTGAATTGGAGACTGAACAACTCACCATGACCAGGCTTTCCAGGAAGACTGCTGACCCTCCCCAATGGAAGGCTTCAGGGGAAAATGTCATCCTACCCGAAGGAGGCGGTCTATGGTTCCTATCTCCCCCCTGTATTACTCCTGTCAGATGCCCGTGCAGGGACAGTAGGCCAAAGCCCCAAAGCCCCAACCAGCTGCTCAGCTGCAGCCTGGGGGGGGGGGGGAGAGGGGTTGACTCCTGGACCACATCCTTTCCTCCCTTCTCAGGCCCCGTTTCACAGCTTATTGGAGGGTGTCTGCAGTTCTTGCCCATCCACCATTGGCTCGGCATCACCTCTGACACTGGGGCATTACAAATTGTGAAGGAGGGTTACCTCCTGCACTTCAAGCAAACCCCTCCTCTGTTCATTCCAGGAGAATGCCCTCTGGATCCTCTACATCGAGAGCTTCTCCAACTGGTAGCCAAACCTTTGGAAGTCAGGGCAGTGGAATTGGTTCCACAGTCTGACAGGATGGGGGTTCTACTCCTGATACTTCCTGGTTTGCAAAAAAATGGGCAGCTTCTGACCCATTCTAGATCTTCGCAATCGAAATAGCTTCCTGGTCAGAGAGAAGTTCAAGATGGTATCCCTTGGAACGTTGTTGCCCTACCTCCAGCGGGGAAATTGGCTGTGCTTCTTGGATCTAAAAGATGCCTACACCCACATCCTCGTTCACCCCCTGCACCAGCAATACCTCCCCTTCATCCTCCAGTAGCAGGCCCTGTCAATACAGGATTCTGCCCTTTGGACTCGCGTCTGCTACTAGGACAAAGTTCTTAGCGGTCGTAGCCACTTTTCCCCTTGTGCAGGGGATTTTCATCTTCCCTTACCCGGACGACAGATTGGTGAGAGACAACTCTCTGGATGAACTTTGCCAGGCCTTGCAGCATACCATCCAGGTCTTGGAGCAGCTGGGCTTCGTGATCAACTACCTAAAGTTCCACCTGCAACCCTCTCAGTATCTCAAGTTCATTGGGGCTCTCCTCAACACTTTGGTGGCCAGGGCATATGTCCTGATAGACAGGCCCACAGACTCATCTCTCTGGCGAACCATGTTCAGTGCTGCTTGATGTCCACTCGCCAGATGCTTTGCCTCCTGGGCCACATGGCTTCCACAGTACCTGTCACTCTGCCTGCCTGAATATGAGCATAGTGGACGCTCTGCACTCGGTGGTGTTGGGCATTTATCCAACAGGGTGCGCATAACTCCACTACTACTCTATTCCCTCCCATGGTGGCAGCAGTCAGTGCATCTTCTAGCAGGACTGCCCTTTCAAGTGCCCTACACCTACAGATGCTGAAGACATATGCCTCCAAGCTCATCTGGGGAGCTCATCTAAGCAGCCTCTGCACACAAGGCTTCTGATTGAAGGGCAAGAGCCTTCACCAGATAAACTTCCTTAAAATCAGAGCCATTGCCAATGCTATGTGGGCCTTCCGGACACAGCTGGCTGGCCAGGCCATTCTCATACAGACAGACAACCAAGTAGCAGTGTTCTACATCAACAAGTAAGGGGGCATGGACTCATACCCCCTCTCTTGGGAGATAGTCCGTCTCTGGAGGTTCACTGTGAAGCACCAGATGCTTCTCCGGGCAATGTATGTCTCAGGAGAGGACAGTGCCTTAGCAGACAAGCTCAGCAGAGTCTTTCAACCGCACAGGTGGGCTGTCAACCCCAGGTAGTCTGCCAGATCTTTCAGATGTGGGGCATCCCCACCATGGACCTCTTCACATCTCCTCTCAATGCCCAGCTATTGCTGTTTTGCTTCAGGATGCCTGTCCCAGTCGGATGGCATCCGATGCCTTTCTCCTGGATTGGAGTGAGGGCCGCCTCTATGCTTACCCACTGACTCCCCTGGTGGCCAAGACCCTCTTAAAGGTCCAAATGGACAGGGCCTCCTTGATACTCATTGCCCCATGGTAGCCCCGGCAACTGTGGTACCACTTGTTACCGCAGCTGTCTCGGGCACCGCTCCTTCAGTTGGGCTATGTCCTGAATCTGCTTTTGCAGGAGGAGGGCACCTTCCTGCCCCAAACCACCATTCCCTTACTCACAACTGGCTGCTGAGCAGGTAGCACTGGCAGATTTCCATCTTCCCTGGATGTCAAACATCCTCCTGACATCTCATAAGGATTCCACCAGGAGGGCATATGCCTTCGAATGGTGCAGATTTTCAGTATGGTGTGCAGACCAATCCCTCAACCCCTTTACTTCCTCGGTGGAGACGGTGCTGACCTGCTTCACCTCTCCAACTCAGGACTGAAGTCTAACTCTCAGGGTGCACCTGAGTGCTCTTGCAAAGCTGATGACCGACCCCTTTCTGTTCATCCCCTCATAGCATGCTTTATGTGGGGCCTTCTACTTTCTCATCCCCCTATTCGACCACCTCTAGTGGCGTGGAATCTGTCATCCTGGGACAGCTGCTCTTGGCACTGTTTGAGCCCCTGACCATCTGTCTGCTTGTTCTTCACCTGGAAGGTCATTTCTTTGGTGGTGCTTGCTTCAGCATGCAGAATTAGTGAGCTGCAGGTGCTCGTAGTGCACCTGCCTTATACCTGGTTCTTCAAAAATAGTGGTGCTATGCACTCATCCTAAGATGGTTTCTGCATTCCACCTCAGTCAGTAGTACTGCATACATTTTTCCCATGGCCTCCTGCTGTCATGGTGGAGGCTTCTCCTCTTACTCTAGACTGTAAGAGTGCTCACCTTTTATCTTGAACGGACGAAGCCCCATCGCCGTTCACTCAACTCTTTCTCTTATGACCCCAACAGACTGAGGGTAGCCATCTCTAAGCACACCCTCTCTCTCCATCTGGGTGGCTGACTGTATCTCTCTTGCTTATGCCTAGGTTGGGCTTGCTTTAGAACGCCATGTCGCAGCACATAATGTTTGAGCTATGGCATCCTCAGTGGCTCACTTGTGCTCTGTCTTCATATTGTAGATTTGTAGAGCTGCTTTGTGGTCTTCCGTCCACACCTTTGCAGCCCACTATTTCCTTGAATAAGGATTCCCAGCATGACAGCACCTTCGGCCAAGCTGTACTCCAGCACCTCACTGGGAATTAATGCAATTTCTTATCTCTGTCTAGGCTACCGGAGAGTCTACTATTGGTTGATGTCTGAGGCTGGTGTTTTGACTCTTGGAACTTCAATGTTTCCTGCTGTTTTCTTGGTTCGTTTTTTTCTTGTTGCTCTGTTAGGCTGTCTACAGGGTTTCTTCAGTAGCCTGTAGCTAGGGAGTCCCATATGTGAGGACTGACTTCCTGCTTGGTCCTGGAGAGAATGTAGATCTCCAGGAACAAGCAGGAATGAGTCTTCACATATGGGTACGTCGGTACCGACGGAGTCTGCGCAGGAACGCTTCCCAGCGTCCAATCAAAGAGCTTTTGGAAGCATCCCACCACGCCTGCGTGCTGCCTTCCCCCCTTTCCCAACTGCCTCTCCTCAGTTTTCGTTTTTCCGCGGAGCCGGCAGGACGTCCTCCTGTCACTGCAGAAAATTCTTGTTTTTATTTTTTAGTTTTCTTGTGGTCGCGGCTGTCTTCCCAACGCCACCGGTACCGCCGGTGTTTTTTCTTTTCTTTTCTTGTAAAATTTTCCTTTTCCACGGGATATTTTTTCTTCATAGTGTCCCACGGTCCCTTAGGCCTTTTAGGCCTCTTCTTTTTCCTTCATGGAACCGCCAGACACTTTCTCCAAGAAATGTTCAGACTGTGGTGGTACAACTTTATTTTTAGACCCCCGAAGCCGGTGTCTAACCTGCTTGGGTCCTGACAACAGTTTGGTAAGAAGAGGTTTTCAACATCGAGGCTCCCTCGATACACGGTTGCCCTCCAACTTCGGGGCACCGTCCCCTTCTTCCACACAGGATCAGGTAACCCACCAACAGTCTGTTAAGACTAGCCAGTCCTCGAATGGTAGGTCTCATGCGCAGGATGTAGACGGCTCCGGCCTTGCCCTCGAGGGCCCACTGGCTTCAAAACCCCGGCGGGAGTCTGCGGTCTCCAAAGCCTATAAGGGGTTTCAGGTTGTTCCTGGGGTTCACCTCCCACAGAACATACCTAAGCCGTGTCCGGTGGTGGCATCCGCTTCGAGCGGTACTGATACCCCGGCATCGGCACTGGTGTTGGATGAAACACTCCTCACCAGGGATAGTCATCTGGCGCCCTCGGTACCTTCGGGACCGCTGGATATCCTCCAGATTGACTTTCCATTATCGGTACCAACACCGATACTCCAACCGACGTCGGTACCCTCCAGATGTGCATCAATAGCCTCGCTCCTTTGATGCCGAGTCTGGAATCGATCTCCAGTTTGGAGGACTGGGTATCAACTCGCCTTGGTACCGGCTCTCGACGGTACCGAAGGCTCGGTTCCGATGATTCAGATCCACAACTCTCGGTTCCCCCGATGCCGATTGAGTTGCCACTGGTTACCCTTCCTTCACTGGTATCAGACATGGTACCGAAGTTGGTACCGATGTCCTCATTACCTTCACGGTTGGTGCCTTCCATGCTTCGCTTATCAGGCTCTTTGCCCTCGATGCCGAGTTTGGACTCAATCTCTAGTCTAGAAGACTGGGTACCAATAGATTCTGGTACCGACACCGATCGATACCGGTGCTTCGTTACCGAGGATAGCGGCCGGAGGTTTTCGGTTACCTCGGTACCGATTGAACTGTCACCGATGACTGCTCGGATGTCTTTGTCGGGTTCGACTCCGACATTGGTACCGGTATTGGCATCTGTACTGGTACCCACAGTAGCATCGTGGCCAACTCCTGCCATGCTTTTTTCAACAGGATCACTCCATTCTATACCAAGCTTGGAGTCGATACCTGGCATGGACAGTGTGGTAAGGATGGTGGCTGTTCCTGATAACCAGTACCAGCAACCATCTTTTAAGCATTCCACACTGCACTCTGCAGGATCTTTTATTCCTATATATTTGGATAACTCTGTGGATGCTCAGGCTAGTTCTTTGGATCTATCCTGCCCAAAGGAGATTCCTGTTTGGGATCCCTCTTTTCAGAGTTTCCTCCTGGATATTGCAAGATCCCTTGCCATTCCTATTCCAGGACATGATCCTGCACAAGGCTCTGTTTCTACAAAAGCAAAGGACAACATAATGCTTCCTTTGCATCATTCCTTGCAGGATCTCCTTCTAGGAATGTGGGAAACACCTTTAAGGGTGCCCCCACCTCCCAGGGCAACTGATCTTATATCAGGTGCCCCCCTCTCCAGGGTTTCAAAAGACTCAACTTCCTCATCATTCCTTAGTAGTGGAATCAGCAATGAGGCGGGTAAAGAGTAAGAAAAAGCACTCTTCTTATCTGCCAGGTCGTGAGTCTAAGACACTAGATGCCTTTGGACGTCAAACCTTCCAGACATCTATGCTTTCTGCAAGAATTCTCTCATATATTTTTTATATGAGTCTTCTCTTGAGAAGGTCACAAAGCAGTTACATCTTTTGACTCCTTTCCTTCCAGATTCTAGGAGTAAAGACTATTCTTCACTGCTTAAGCATATCCAGAATATTTCTTGGTTTCTTTCTCGTGCTTCCCTAGACTCTTTTGAGTCTGTTAGCAGAACTTCTGCTATTGCTATAGGGGCACAACGTAGAGCCGGGCTCCAAGCTTCAGACTTGGACAAATGAGCACAACAACGTCTGGGACATACTCCTTGCACTGGAGAAAATCTTTTCAACAAGGAGTCTTTACGTCAGGTTACTCAGTTATCCACTGATTTACCTGTTCCTAAGGGTTGTTCTACACCTTCTGTCCCACTAGGTTGGAAATCTCCTACCAAACTTTCTTCCCACAGAAGAAGGTTTTATTCATCACTTGCCCATCATACAGATGTTCCCCAACAGGGGAGGCATCATCCTGGTCTGAAGAATCCAACCTCTCACCAGGCTCAGCAAACCCAGCATCTGCAGGGTTTCTGATCAATCATCATCAGATGCTTGTGACTCTGGGGGTTAGCATCTACAGTTGCTTCTTCTCAATGAAGACAATCCACCGCTTCATTCTAACCCCTACACATGGATCTCTTTCCAAAAGATATCCATTTTTTTCTATATTTCTATGAGTTGTCAGGATATTCATGCCTATAGGTCACAGGTTTCTCCTCTTTTTCCTGCTAGGGAAAGAGGTCTAACCACTATCAAATGATAGTTCCTGTGCCAGCATGTATTTTTTCCTTTCTATAGACTTCCTACTTCGTAAGTCTTCTTCAGCTCCATTCTCTTCACCCTCTACCAAGTTTTTCCCCTGTAAGAGGGAATTACTTACTGGAAGGCTTTTTTATTCAGCCTCTCTACTTTTCTCACTTTCCAGTGTGGAGTTTTCCTCTCTGAGTTACCACCTCTGCTTCAACCTTGCTTTGGGGCAGCCTATCAGACATGTCCAGAGTTTCCTACTCCTGTTCTGTCCTTTTTGTTTTCAACAATAAGATTCTTTCTGCTGTCTTGCTAGCAGCTGCCTATGCAGGAGCCTTAATGTTTGGACCACTGGTTCTTGTCTTCAAACAACCAGATTGTCCTCCACTAACATTCTGTCTAGTCTTAGTAGTGGCTCCAAGTCAGTGCTTCATCTCTTGGAGATCATCTAACTACAAGCTTCTAGATTGTCTTCTATTCTGCCATCTCCATTTTCCTGGGGTTTGGCAGCATAGTTGGGCAGAGATACTGGCTCTCTAGCAGCCAGTTCTATCTCCTCATTCTCCTGCATCATGCTCTCTGCAATCTACAGAGAAGCTTTCCACTATGGGCCCTTGCTAGAGAGCATGTGTTTTTTTTTCTCCAACAGCTATCCTAGCTGGTTAGAAAAGGCTTTTCAGTCATGTCTCCCATGACTAGAAGGTTCTCCCCTCTTTTTTTCCTATCTCCTTTTTTGATATAAAGGACATAGGCCTTCTCTTACGTGAAAGCTCAAGAACTTGCCAGTTCCCTGCTTTGGTCCATAGTATTCCCAATCGGGGATATGCTCGTCCTCATGGTAAGAACGCATGATACCTTTGCCCTTAAGCAGGTCAACATGGTATCTCATCTCTAGGCGTCTTCTGTCTACTTACCATGCTAGAGTCCTGGAAGACTCAGAACTTGCTGGCTGCATATTGATATTATCCTTTGTTTTTCACGTAACAATCCTGGTTATTTTTCACTACCTAGCATTCTTGCAGATCATGACCAGGAGGAATAGATTCTCTATACGTCTTCTCAAGTAGGTTTCACCTCGTTAGATGAATCTTTCCTCTCCACATATCCTATGTGATCACTGTGATGTAGGCATATCTCTGTTTAATTGCAGACACCCATATGTAGGCCTACATATCCATGTTTATTTTTTTGTGTGTATTTTATGCCCTTCCATATCTCACTATAGATATATTCTTATATGTCTATCTCTATCTCTACACATACTATAGAAACATAGAAACATGATGACAGAAAAAGACCACATGGCCTATCTAGTCTGTCCTTCCATAACAACTACAACAGTCCACTTTTTACCTTTAGAGATCCTCTGTGTTGGTCCCATGCTTTTTTGAATTCAGTTACTGTCCTCATCTCTACCACCTCCACTGGGAGACTATTCCATGGATCCACTACTCTTTCTGTAAAGAAATATTTCCGCATATCTTATCTATCTCACTGTCTATCCTCATATAGCTATATGATTCTGACAGAGAGGCTTTACCCATACCTATGCTATCTAGCAGGTTTGGGGTTCTACACACTCAACCACTCCTGTGGTAGTCAACAAATTTTATTTCATAACCTAATGATTTAGGTACCTCTGAAGCTCTCCGTGCCAATATCTCTCCTAGCTTACCCTAGTTAGGAGAGACATTGTGGATCTTCAGTTAATCACAGGCTTAATGCCTCAGGCCTTTGTCCTCTCTTTTTGGGATACAAGGAGTTCCCACACCCTTTCTCCCACAAGAACTGTGCCTGTTTGTCCAAATCGGTTAACCTTTCTCTTTTTGCTCCTAAGAGTGTTCCACTCTGCCTCCAAAAGAGCTAGGTTTTTTGTCATAAAGCCTTCCGCTTAAGGCCCACCGTTTTTGGACTACCCCAGTTTTTCCTACTGGGGTTACCTGTTACCTTTCCGGATTCTGACCTCCACTGGTTTTCCTACAGGATTATTACCTCCACTTACAGTGGGGTCCTCTTCAAGGTTCCTCTACTAGGTTTCCCAGTAGATCCATGAACCTCCATACTTCTATGAAATCCTGTCAGGGGAGGTCCATATTGCAATCTCCTTTGCAATATTATTGATGACCATCATCATCTCACATGGACTCCTTCCTGCAGTCCTATGCTAGCTTAGCTGTTCCACAGCATCCTTCTTTCTTCAACTCCTACCCTCCATCCTCAGGATGCCTGGTGTTCTGGGAGATAGCATGTTCCAACCTATGACATGCTGGGACTCCAGGCATCTCAGCTTGGGAGTCCCCATATGTGAAGACTCATTCCTGCTTGTTCCTGGAGATAGCACAGTTACTTACCTGTAACAGGTGATCTCTGGGAACAGCAGGAATAAGTCTTCACAACCCTCCCACCCAGGGCCGGATTTACCTTGAGTGAGGCCCTATGCCAACAAAAATTGTGGGCCCCCAGCAGGGGCGGCCCAAGGGGGATGTGGGCCTCATTTGCATAAGGGGCCTCATTTGCATAAATATTTGCATAATGTTACCATATACTAACTTTTAGTAAACGTGCCTCTTAATGAGTGTATGGATAAAGAAAGACTAAAAGATTTCTACATTACTATAATCCAGTGCCAACTGCCAGACACATTAGGAACTACTACAAACACTGCCCATTTAGAACCCATAGCAAACCCGCCGTATCCTAACAGCACTACCAGGACTCACAAAGCACCATACTCTACCAATCAAAAGGCAACACTGCAAATATTAAACCAATACATTTCAGAGAACAACAATACATGACCTACTGGGGAAAGAGAACAAGTGGCAATGTCAAATAGGAATTATATAAACAGAACACCTCAGCTCAGTTACACATGCAGAACATAGACCATCACCAAACAAGTAATCACATTTTAGAAACAGGAAGACAATAATTAAACTGGGAATCCCAAAAGCCAAACTTGGAATGTACAACACTGTAGAAATAAAACTATACATTAATTTGCTCTTGTACTAAACAAAGCGCAGACGTTAATGATGCACATTTACCAGAGCTGACATATTCCAATTAATAAATTCAAAATAAAGAGATATTTTTCTACCTTTTGTGCATTTTTTTCAGCTGCAATTGCTCCAGCCACTTTCTTCTGGTTTCTTCATGTCTTCTGCTAACTCTCCATCGTCTGCTGTCCATTTGTCCTTTCTTCTCTCTTCTAGTTTTTTTCCATTCTCTCTCTACATCTGCTTTAACATACTAATCTTTCTCCTTTTGCTCTTTCCTCATTCCTATTTCATCCAGTCAAATTTTACCCCTCCATCCTCAATCCCCACTTACTCTCCCAATACCCGGCCAATTGTAGATTTTTTTATCCCTCCCACACAAAATATTTTTCCCTTCTCCATTTTACTCTTCCAGCCCCATCCCATTCTAATCCTCCCCCAACATCAGCTCCCTTCTAGTTCCAGCCTCACCCAGCATCCATTCCCTTCTAGTCCCTGCATCAGCCCATTTCCAGTCCTAGCCACCCATCAGCACATTTCCAGTCCTAGCAACCCCCCAACCCAATACCAGTCCTAACCCCCCATCACCCCATTTTCAGTTTAAGCCCCCCCTATAACCCATTACCAGTCCTAACCCCCCATCAGCCCACTTCCAGTCCTAACCCCATCAACCCATTTCCAGTCAGCCCCCCATAGCCCATTGCCAGTCCTAACCCCCCCCCCATCAGCCCACAGCCCATTACCAGTCCTAACCCCATCAGCCCACCTCCAGTCTTAACCCCCCCCAGCCCATTTCCAGTCCTAACCCCCCCCCCATAGCCCATTACCAGACAGCCCTCATCAGCCCACAGCCCATTACCAGTCTTAACCCCCCCCAAAGCCCATTACCAGTTCTAAACCCCCCCAACAGCCCATTATCAGTCCTAACCCCATCAGCCCACCTCCAGTCTTAACCCCCCAGCCCATTTCCAGTCCTAGCCCCCCCATAGCCCATTACCAGACAGCCCCCATCAGCCCACAGCCCATTACCAGTCTAAACCCCCCAAAACCCATTACCAGTTCTAAACCCCCCCCAACAGCCCATTACCAGTCCTAACCCCATCAGCCCACCTCCAGTCTTAACCCCCCCCCAGCCCATTTCCAGTCCTAGCCCCCCCATAGCCCATTACCAGACAGCCCCCATCAGCCCACAGCCCATTACCAGTCTTAACACCCCCAAAGCCCATTACCAGTTCTAACCCCCCCCCCCAACAGCCCACAGCCCATTACCAGTCCTCCTCATCAGCCCACCTCCAGCCTTAATCCCCCCAACCCATTTCCAGTCCCAGTCCCAACCCATTTCCAGCCCCAGTCCCAGCCCCCCCAATTACCAGTCCTACCCCCTCCCCCTCCCCCTCCCTAAAGTAAAATTTATTTTAAAAAAAAAAACCTGCTGGCTGCCGCCGCGGGGCCCCCTCTGCTGCCGCGGCAGCATGGACTGACCCGCGGGGGCCCCCTCTGTAAGCTCGGTCCCTCCCTCCGTGCCTCCGTGTCTCCCTCCGTGCAGGCTGTTAGAGACGCGAAGGCAGACTGTCTCCTTCGCGTCTCTGTTAAGCCCGCAGGGGCTGATGGGAAAATTTCCCATCAGCCTGCGGGCTTAACAGAGACGGGAAGGCAGAAGGAGACAGTCTGCCTTCGCGTCTCTAACAGCCTGCACGGAGGGAGGACACGGAGGCCCGGAGGGCGGGCCCGAGCTCACCGCGGGGGCCCCCGCGGGCCAGTCCAGGCCCCCGCGGCAGCAGAGGGGGCCCCGCGGCGGCAGCCAGCAGGTTTTTTTTTATTTTATTAAAAAAAAAAGCCTAACTACTTCAATTTTTGTGGGCCCTTTGCAGCTGTGGGCCCTACGCCATGGCGTACATGGCGTATAGCTAAATCCGGCCCTGCTCCCACCTCCCCAGGAGTTATATCTCTATCTATCTTTCCTTTCCTCTCTCTCTCTCTCTTTGTCTCAGCTTTAAAACTTAACTGAGGAGAGGCAGTTGGGAAAGGCGGGAAGGCAGCACGCAGGCGTGGTGGGATGCTTCCAAAAGCTCTTTGGACGCTGGGAAGCGTTCCCGCGCAGACTCCGTTGGTACCGACGTACCCATATGTGAAGACTTATTCCTGCTGTTCCCAGAGATCACCTGTTACAGGTAAGTAACTGTGCTTTACTCACCCGTAGCAGGTGTTTTCCAGGAACAGCAGGAATCAGTCCTCGTGACCCTCCCTCCTCCCCATGGAGTCATTTTCTTTTTGGGTTTTGTTGAGCTATATCATTTTACCGAAGTAAGATAGCTCCTTCAGGCTGGAAGACAGGCATGCATGCATGGAAGACACTCTAAAAGCTTCCTTTGGAAACTGGGAAGTGTTCCTGCGCAGGCTCAGTTGGTGACATCATCCATATGTGAGGACTGATTCCTGCTGTTCCAAGAGAATACCTGCTACAGGTGAGTAACTACACTTTATGAACGATGATTGAAACTGGTTCTGAAATTATTTTAAATATATTGTGAATAAAATCAAAGGTTGTATTGTATCTCATATCAAAGTACATTAATCAGAACAAAATTTTACTTGAACTGTGAATACAGTATCGCATATTTGTCTGTTAGTAATGTGCTCTTGTGTGGAGGGGTTTGTCAGCTAAATATTGATGAGTCTCAAACAAAAACATTGTATCGGATTACTGTTATGTTTCTAGCTTGGCTGTAGGAGAACAGTGTCTCTTCCAGCTTTAATTCAAGCACTGAAAGCAATTTAAGAATAAGCCCTGTGCAAGCCTGTATTCAAATGGAGTTATTAACTGGCATCCAGTGAATGTATAGCACCACTGTCCATACATTTTCAGCCCCTATACAGATAGTGGTGAGCTGAAAATCGATTAAACCATGCCATCACTGTCTGTATAGTGGAGGGGTGTAGTAAAGGTGTTGATCCAAAACTGTTTAGTGGACATAGTCGCTGAATGGTTATTTAGGCCTAAACTAAATGGATAGTCAGCGGCAAATGCATATATTCAACGGTGCTGAATATACATATTAAACACTGTGACCACTGCTGCTGAGAATCTGGCCTGTGGTGGTTTGGGAGGAAAGGAGGGGCTCTTTTTGGGTTTCCATCTTAAAATGGGTTTTCATTTGCAGTTATCTGAGGATATTTCTCCAACCTTTCCTTGATGTCTGCTCCAAGCACAGCCATAACAGCAAAAGTATTTGACTGGTCATGGATCAGAACCAGGGCAAAAGTATTGGGCACCATAGGCAAACCTTCATTCTGGTGCTTTCCCAACCTCCAATTAACTGTCCACATAGTGCTGCTGAAAAGTCACAGATAGAGTTGTGGGGTGTGCCAGCACCCATGGACTTAGAATTGTGGTAGTCATTGTATCTTATATCTTGATATTGGGACTGAGGCGTGAATGAAGTGGGTATGCACAGCATTGAGGACAATTATGTGCTATGGAAGCTCACATTCTGATGGTCCACTTTAACTTTAGTTGTTCCTAATCCTTCCAGGTATTGGGGATTTAGTGTATAGCTTTGTATTTTCTAAAGGCAGTTTAGGAGCCCATGTATCTTCTATAAAACAGGCTCTCTGAACCCTCTAGTAGTGCGCACATCCTCACACAAATTTGTACCTCCTCCAAAGAAAATGTAAATCCATGCATGTATTTGATGCTTGTATTATAAAATACATGTGTACATCACAACTTTGCTGTTCTATGCCTAAACTATGCCCCCTAAGGAAGGCCTACACAGTGTATGCAAGATCTTGTCAGCATTGTACTTGTATGCATATATTTAGCTGTGTAACTTTGTCACATGCTTTATGAAATCACTCCCAGTATGTGAAGGGCTTGTTCCCCAGTCATGCTTCACTGTTAACTAAACCAGTTTTTTGATCTATGTTCTCTCCCCTGCAGTTACAGATGGAGTGTGTTTGTTTTATTTTATTCTACTTTGAGATCAGAAGAATTGTCTACATATATACACAGAATTGTATCCGGCTGTGGGTAACACTGATTTTCTTGAATGCCATTGCTTTTAAGTTGTTTTTTTTCCCCCTTCTTATATTTGTAAACAGATGGCTTATTGTCAACACATCGGTGTTGAGTTCATGTTTATCAATGATCTGGAGCAATGTCAGTGGATAAGGGAAAAATTTGAGACTCCAGGAATCATGCAGTTCAATAGTGAGGAGAAGCGCACCCTGCTGGCCAGGCTGGTCCGTTCTACCAGGTATTGTAAGAAACTGTTCACCAGGCTCACAACTATCCCATGAAGGCTGAAGTTTAAAAAAAAAAAAAGTACTCAATTTGAAGCATGTGTATTAATTATGCTGGTTACTTTAAGTTGCTGCCCTCTGTCTCCGTGAGCAACCATCATTGGCATTCTCCCAGACTGTCAAGCACACGCTTTCACTGCGGCATCTTAGCCAGGGTGAACCAGGTAATATGCACTGCATGCAACCAGTGTGATAAATGCATCAGTGACTTATCAAAAGATGACTCCTTACAGAGAGCAAAGGTGGCTGCTATGGAATTTTAAAAAAACCCAAAACCTACAAACTTAAAAGTAACATTTTAAATTTAGTGCAAGTAACAATAATATAGTTCTGTTTTATTTCCTGGCCATTGTGTAATATTCCAGTGCTTTTCTTTCTTTATTTTATTTATTTATATTCTCTTATATACCGCGCTATTCTGCATCAGTGCGGTTTACATTGAACAAACTGAAATTACATTGAACAGGGCATTATAACTTGGAGATAACTATTTTACAGGGAACATGGGCTATGGAGGGTTAAGTGGCTTGCCCAAGACCACAAGGAGCACCTGTGGGACTAGAAACCCCATATATAATGTTATGTTTTTTACACATCCAATATACACTTTCTTCAGCAGCAAGAACGAACAACTGTATACAACTACCGAAGCCCTCCCTCCCCTTTACTTCCAAAAGGCTATCACCTCAAACAATTACAAATCCTTTGAAGCATATACTCCTCCTACCTTAGCAAAATGTGGGAGTTTATCCAGCGTAATTGCTTAAATCTTTCCATCAAGCCTTATTTATCTTTAACTGCCAGGAATGAATATTTGGCACCTGCTCAGACTTCCAGTAGAATGCACTCTTACATCTTGTTGCAGTTGCACACGTCGGTACCAGTTTGCCCTTGTTACCCTGCCACAACCCCTCCCCCCCTTCAATCCCCAATAAACCTCTGTCCCAATCAGCTCTATTAGAAACATAGAAACATAGAAATATGACGACAGAAAAAGACCACATGGCCTATCTAGTCTGTCCTTCCTTAACAACTACAACAGTCCACTTTTTACCTTTAGAGATCCTCTGTGTTGGTCCCATGCTTTTTTGAATTCAGTTACTGTCCTCATCTCTACCACCTCCACTGGGAGACTATTCCACGGATCCACTACTCTTTCCGTAAAGAAATATTTCCGCATATCACTCCTGAATCTATCTCCCTTCACCCTCATCCCATGTCCCCTCGTAGCAGAACTTGCTTTCAATTGAAAGAGGCTCTCTCCCTGAACTTTTATGCCACAGAGGTATTTAAACATCTCAATCATATCACCTCTATCCCGCCTTTCCTCTAAGGCAGGGGTCTCAAACTCAAATTGCTTTGAGGGCCAAATGAGGACTTGTAAAGTAACCCGGGGGCCGCATAAGACGCGGGGCCTCATTTGCATAAGGGGCCTCATTTGCATAAATATTTGCATAATGTTACCATACACTAACTTTTAGTAAACATGCCTCTTTAATGAGTATGGATAAAGAAAGACTAAAAGATTTAGAAACAAGAAGACAATAATTAAACTGGGAACCCCAAAAGCCAAACTTGGAATGTACAACAACACTGTAGAAATAAAACTATAAATTAATTTCCTCTTGTACTAAACAAAGCGCAAACATTAATGATGCACATTTCCCAGAGCTGACATATTCCAGTTAATAAATTCAAAATAAAGAGATATTTTTCTACCTTTTGTGCATTTTTTTCAGTTGCAATTGTTCCAGCCACTTTCTTCTGGTTTCTTCATGTCTTCTGCTAACTCTCCATCGTCTGCTGTCCATTTGCCCTTTCTTCTCTCCTAGTTTTTTTTTTCCAGTCTCTCTCTACATCTGCTTTAACATACTAATCTTTCTCCTTTTTCTCTTTCCTCATTCCTATTTCATCCACTCAAATTTTACCCCTCCATCCTCAATCCCCACTTACTCTCCCAATACCTGGCCAATTGTAGATTTGTCTTCTCTCCCAGACAAAATATTTTTCCCCTCTCCATTTCACTTTCCCAGCTCCATCCCATTCTAATCCTCCCCCAACATCAGCTCCCTTCTAGTTCCAGCCCCACCCAGCATCCGCTCCCTTCTAGTCCCCCCATTAGTCCATTTCCAGTCCTATCCTAGCCTCACCATCAGCCCATTTCCAATCCTAGCCCCCCATCAGCCCATTTCCAATCCTAGCTCCCTCCCCTCACAGCCCATTTCCATTCCAAGCCCCCCTCCCCATCAGCCATTTGCAGTTCAAGCCCCCCTTCCACTCAGCCCATTACCAGTCCTAGCAACCCCCCCCCAGCCCATTACCAGTCCTAACCTCCCCATAGCGCACTTCCAGTTTTACCCCCCATCACCCCATTTTCAGTCTTACCCCCCCCATAGCCCATTACCAGTCATAACCCCCCCCTGCCAATAGCCCACTTCCAGCCCTAACCCCCATTACCCCATTTCAGTCAGCCCCTCCATAGCTCATTACCAGTCCTAACTCCCCCCATCAGCCCACCTCCAGTCCTTCCTAACCCCCACCTGCCCATTTCCAGTCCTAGCCCCCACCATAGCCCATTACCAGTCATAACCCCCCTGCCAATAGCCCATCTCCAGTCATATCCCCCCTGCCAATAGCCCATTTCCAGTCGTACACCCCCCCCCAGGTAAATTTTAAAAAAAACCTGGCTTCTGCTGCTGCAGCAGAAAATCAGCTGTCCCGCGGCCCCTTCCCCTCTGCGCGGAGAGCCCTGAGTGTGCTTCATCTGCGGCGTGCTTTTTAAGCCGCGAAGAGAGTATTTCCCTCTCGCGCGGCTTAAACCTAGTCACTTTTCAAGCCTCGCGAGAGGGAAATACTCTCTTCGCGGCTTGAAAAGCACCCGCTGATGGAGCACTCTCGGGGATCTCCGGGCAGAGAGGAAGGGGCCGCAGGACAGCTGATTTTGCTGCTTGAGCAGCAGAAGCCAGTTTTTTTTTTTTTTTAATTGACCGTCGATTCTGCCGTTGCCACGGCGGCAACGGCAGCAGCAGCAGAAGCCGTCGCGGGCCGCACAACGTTCTCTCGCGGGCCGCGTGTTTGAGACCCCTGCTCTAAGGTGTACATATTAAGATCCTTCAGTCTGTCCTCATATGCTTTATAATGCAGACCACTAATCATTTTAGTAGCCACCCTCTGCACCGACTCCATCCTGTTCACATCCTTTTGAAGGTGCGGTCTCCAGAATTGCACAATATACTCCAAATGAGGTCGCACCAAAGACTTATACAGAGGCATTATCACCTCCTTTTTTCTGCTAGCCATTCCTCTCCGTATGCACCCAAGCATCCTTCTAGCTTTTGCCGTCGCCTTTTCTACCTGTTTAGCTACTTTAAGATCATCAGACACAACCACGCCTAGGTCCCGCTCTTCTTTAGTGGACAAAAGTACTTCACCCCCTATACTATATTGCTCCCTTGGATTGCTGCAGCCCAAATGCATGACCTTACATTTTTTAACATTAAATCCCAGCTGCCAAATTCTAGACCATTCTTCAAGTTTAGCTAGATCCCTCCTCATGTTATCTACCCCTTCCTGGGTGTCTACTCTATTGCAGATTTTGGTATCATCCGCAAAGAGGCAAACCTTACCTGAAAGCCCTTCCGCTATATCACTAACAAATATGTTATTACCAGCACTGTCACCCCCTTCCAAAACTCTGAAGCAGTGGACCTAACCACCCTCCCCCCCCCCCCCACACTCCGTACAGCCGGAAACTCCAGCATCACTTTATTTAGTTTAACAGGAGTCAAATACCATCTATACAGCAGTTTCTATTTGCATTGCAGAAAATGGATATAAACTGACACCTTATCCACCCCTCTAAATATCTTTCCCCATTGTTGGTCATTTAACTCCTTTCCCAGATCTTTTTGCCATTGTCATTGAAACCTTGCTTTCACTTCCTCTTTGCCCAAGAGCATCTTAAATTCCCATCCAACATGCAGCTGAGTGCCAGCACAATACCTCATTCATACAACCCCTTTTCCATTGCCTGGGCCCAGTGCCTAGTCCCTAAACTAGTGTCTAGTTTGCAAATATCCATTGAGGTCTCTAGGTCCCACACCATAATCCTCCTCTAAATCAGCAAACACCACCACCTCCCCCTCAGAACATAGCTGAATCAAGGAGCTCAACCCAAGGCGTTCCACCTCAGAAATAATAGGGCCATCCCTGGCACAAAATCAGTATTATACAGTATTGGCTACAATAATGATACCTTCCCCTGCAAATGCTTATAAAAGGACAGTCTCTTCCACATCTTGTATACATACTTAACATAAGGGAGTTCATATTGTTAATCCCTATTACCTCCCCAAGGTAAATTATTTTAGTGGTCTCCCCTTTAGGATAAGTTTTCAATCTGTACCCATTACCACCCTTCTTCCTCTCCCCATCCCACCACATTATACAACTGCACGGAGACACAATTTCAGAAAAGGTTTGGAACTGCTAACCCTCCCTGCTTTTCACTTTTATATAAAAACCTTCAAGCTACCCTTGGGGGTTGTTTTTTCCATATATATTGGACAATCTTGTGCTGTACCATCTCCAACTCTCCCCTAGACACTTCTATCGAGAGCGTCTGGAAAAAATTTAATGGCTTTGGTAAGTGTGACCATTTTAACACGTGCTATACGGCCAGCCATGAAAAGGACAAGCAGCCATGAAAAGGACAAGCTCATCCAACTCTTCAGCTCACCAAAAATGGCCTTTCTTAGGTGTGGATAATTTAAGCTCATGCATTTTATCTAAATCTCTCCCATTTGCACCCCTAAATACATAATACATTGGGATGCCCACTTAAAGGGAAGAACTCCCTGCAGATAAATCTCCTCCTTAGGCGATATTAGTCAATGTCTCTGTTTTGTCAAGGCTAACATTGAAGCCAAAGGCTCTGCCATAGTACTCAAGTTCCTCTTGCAAGTATAAAAAGTCTCTGGCCCAGTATCCACTAACAAAATGTCATTGGCAAATTAGTGGGATTTTATGTTGGTTCTCCCCCACTTGAACCCCTCTTAAAATCCCCCTACTAAGTCCATCTCTACCTTTCTCACTGACTTTGACTCCTGGCTTTCCCTGTTTCTAGATTCTTCTTCCCCCTTGCTTTATTCTTGGTGACTTCACTAGTCATATTGATAACCCTTCTGACCCCTATGCTTCTAAACTCCTTTCCCTTACCTTCTCTTTCAGTCTCCAACTTCGCTCTTCCGCTCCTACTCATCAGCATGGTCACCTCCTTGACTTAGTTTTCTTCTCTATTTACCCTCCAATTTCCGTACCTCAGTTCTTCCCTTATCTGATCATCACCTCCTAAGCTTCACCCTTCATCACTCTCCACCTCCATCCCGTTCTGTCGTCTTTACCTTTTTAGGAATCTTCATGCTATCAATCCATTGACTCTTTCCACTATTGTCTCATCGCTTCTTTCTGCTCTAGATAATCTTGCTCCACCCATCCCACATTCTGAGAGACTCGCTACACTCCAGCCCTGGTTGTCTTCAACTACTGCTATCTCCCTTCCTATGCCTGCTCAGCTGGGTGCATTTGGCTCAAATATCGCTCCCTTTCTGACTTTCTTCATTTCAAATTCATGCTTACCTCATTCCAGTCAGCCTTAGCACTTGCCAAGCAAAACTATGATATCCATCTGACTGACTAATTCTCTTGCCATTGACCCCCACCGTCTTTTCTCTGCTCTTAATGCTCTCCTCAAGGTGCCTCCCCCTCTGACCTCTCCTTCTTTCTGCCCAAACCCTAGCCAACCTTTCCCATCAATCTCTGTTGTCCTTTTCCATGATCTCTGAAGATGAAACATTTCATCATCTTTTCTCTGCCAAACTTACTGCTTGCTCTTCTGATCCTATCCCCTTCTGTCTCCTTAACTCCATTTCCTCCTCTCTTATCCCTTTCATCTCACACATTCTCAACCTCTCTCTCCACTACTACTGTCCCTGCAGTCTTCAAGCATGCCACGGTCACACCCCTGTTCAAGAAACTTTTTCTTGATCCTAGCTCTCCTTCTAATTATCATTCCATCTCCCTTCTTCCCTTTGTTTCCAAACTTGAGCGTGCAGCCTTCCACCGTTATCTTGAATTTCTTTCCTCTAGCACTTCTGGATCCTTTGTCTGGTTTTCGCCCCTTACACTCTACTGAAATGGCGTTTGCCATAGTCTCCAGTGACTTGTTTCTGACTAAATCTAAGGGCCTCAATCCTTATCCTACTTGAGCTTTCTGCTACTTTTGATACTGTTGACCACCACCTTCTCTTTGACACATTATCCTCACTTGTTTTTAAGGGCTCTGTGCTGTCCTGGTTCTCGTCATCTCTCTTTCAGTGTTTGTTCTGGCGGTTCCTCTTCTACTGCTATCCCATTCTCAGTTGGTGTACCTCACAGATCTGTTCTGGGCCCTCTTCTTTTCTCTCTCGACACCCAGTCCCTTGGTGCTCTCCCCTCCTCCCATGGATTTCAGTATCATTTTTATGCTGACAATTCTCATTCTGTCTTTCTACACCTGATGTTTCTCACACTCCAGGCCCGTATCTCTGACTGTCTCTCTGACTGCCACCTGGATGTCTCACTGCTGTTTGAAACTGAACATGGACAAAACCAAACTTCTTATTTTTCCCCCTAAACCTTCTCCCCTTCCTACTTTCTCTATCTCTGATAACACTCTTCTACTTCCTGTTTCCTCGGGCCCATAACCTTGGTGTCATCTTTGATTCTTCCCTCTCCTTCTCCTCATATATCCAACAGATAGCTGAAACATGTCATTTCTTTCTCTATAACATTAACAAAATTCACCCCTTCCTCTCTCAACACACTACTAATACACTTGCCCACTCTCTAATTACTTCCATTCTCGACTACTGCATCCTCCTCCTTGCTGGTTTCCTAAGTCATCTCTCTCCCCTTCAATCTATTCAGAACTCTGCCGCGTGACTAATTTTTGCCAGCTTTGATATACTCATACTCGTATAACCCCTGTTCTCAGGTCATTTCATTGGCTTCCCTTCCATTTCTGTGTCCAATTCAAACTCCTCCTTCTGACCTTTAAATGCATTCATTCTTCTGCTCCTCACTATCTTTCCTCTCTCTCTTCTCCCCCTACACCCCTCCTCATGAACTCTGCTCTTCTGCTGGCTTGCTCCTCTCTTTGCCCTTTTCTTCCACTGCTAACTTCAGACTTCGGTCTTTTCACTTTGCTGCTCCTTGTGCTTGGAACAAACTTCTTGAGTCTGTAGTCGGCCTTAATCTCTGCTCCTTTACAAATCTATGCTAAAGGCTCACCTCTTTGAAGCTGATTTTGGATTCTGATCCCTTGTTTCCTTGTGTCTCCTTACCCTTCCCTATTCTATCCTTATCTTGTCTTGTCTGTCTTGATTAGATTGTAAGCTCTGAGTAGGGACTGACTTTTTCTGTGTTTGTACAGTGCTTTCAATTTTATTTATTTATTTACAATCTCTTATATACCGCACTATTCAGCATCAGCGTGGTTTACATGGAACAAAAATGCTCAGTACAGTTAACACATATGAGTTTACAGATAACGGGGCACAAAAAACTTGGATAACAGGGTTAAACTATTTACAAAACTTACTACATGGAATCATATGAACAGGGGTTTCATAGAAACATATGCACCACTATGGGTTAGAGTATCAATCTTGGTGAGTTGTTGAGATACCATATATTTGCCTGGCGAATGGTTTCGCTGGGTGTCTTTGGGCTCTAGGGGATGTCGTTGGGTTCTATGAGGTACTTGTTGAAAAGGTGGCATTTGAGGACTTTCCTAAACTGTGATAGGCTCTTAATAGCCCGGATACCAGGGGGTAATGGTTTATGGTTATGGTTTAAGCATTTGATATACTGCCCTTTACTTACGCATCAGAGCGGTTTACATGTATACTAACAAGTACTTTTTATTCCCTTGTCCCCGCAGGGCTCACAATCTAAGTGTACCTGAGGCAATGGAGGGTTAAGTGGCTTGCCCAAGGCCACAAGGAGCGGCCATGGGACTAGAGACCTCAGTCCGTCCGGCCTGAGGTTACTTGTCCCCATGCGGGAATTGAACCCCCGGCCCTCCGGCCTGAGGTAACCTGTCCCAACCACTGAGCCACTCCTCCCTCCAGCATCTTGGCGCACTGAGACTAAAGGCCCTATTGGCTGTCGATTTAGTGCAATCTGTTAGTGCTTTCGGGACTTTTAGAGAATTTATAGACATGGATCTTCTTGCTCTATTTGGAGATGTGGTATGGATGAGGGCAGTTAAGGATGCGGAGGAGAGATTATTAACAGCTTTGAAAGTGAGTAACAAGGTCTTGAAAACAATTCTAGCCTGGATGGGTAGCCAATGCAACTGTATCAGCAGAGGCGTCACGTGGTCGCTCCTGGAGGCTCCATGGAGGACCCTTGCTGCCGCGTTCATGGCGAGCTGCAGCGGGTTCAAGGTGGATTGGGGAAGACCTTGTAGGATGGCACTGGCATAGTCAAAATGAGGTATGATCAACCCCTGGTAGATTGTCCGGAAATCATTTGGTTCCAGCATAGATCGTAAATGCCTAAGTGAGCGGATCTTGTAGTATACTGCTCTGACTATGTTTCCTATGTGGGCCTTCATGTCCAGGCGTTGATCCAAAGTGACTCCCAGGTAACGTATTGAAGGTTTAGATTGCAACTCAGCTTCTTTTACTTTAAGATATTGTGGTGGGGTAAAGTTAGGGTTCCTCGTAATGAAGAGTACTTCCGTTTTCTTATGTTGTATTCAGAGGTTTTGAGAAAGAAGCCAGTCAGATATTGCATTGAAACAGCTCGTCAGTGGGGAGAGGTCCAAATGCTCAGTAGAGAAAGGTATGTAAAGCAGGACATCGTCTGCGTATAACATGCAATCAACATTGAAGGACCGGATGATATTACAAATTGGCTGCATGTAGATGTTGAACAATAGTGCAGAAAGGGAGGATCCTTGTGGGACTCCCTGGCTTTGGTGGAAGGGTTCTGAATTTATCCTTCCAGAACGAACATGCTGCCATCTTCCAGACAGGTAAGATCTACACCATTCAAGCGCTCTTCCATTAATGCCTTTCTCAATCAGTCGTCCTAAGAGAAGCTCATGACTTACTGAATCAAAAGCTGCAGTGATGTCCAGAAAGATGAGAGCAAATCCTTGACGGATATCGTCGATGCCAGTGATTATCTTGCAGAAGAGAGTGGTAAAAAGAGTTTCCACTCCATGGAATTCCCTAAAACCATGTTGGCAGGGGTCTAACGGTGCAGCGGAGTTGATGTGATCCTGTAATTGTCGTTGAACCTCCTTTTCAATGATCTTCGCGAGTAGTGGTATGCTGGATATAGGTCTGTAAGATTCTACCTGTTGGGGATCAAGCTTGCAGTTTTTTAGCAGAGGTCTGATAGAGGTATGCTTAAGGGCTGAAGGGAAAGAGCCAGTTGAGAAGGAGAGGTTCATTATTTTGGATAGTACTGGGCTGAAGTGACTGCGAAGCTCCTTAATCCAGAAGGCTGGGCATGGATCGGACTGGGATGTGGTGGTGTTAAGGGCCATAATAGTGTCTTCAATTCCTTTTTTTGTGGGGGTAGAGAATACGGTTAGGGCTGTTGGGCAATCTTGCTCTGGGGCGGTGGTTGTAGTAGAGGTTTATTTATTTTAATAGTAGCAGCAAATCCCCCCCCCCCTTGACCAGATTTGCTCTGTTAGAGGCTCTGTTGACAGAGCAAACAGTGGTGAAAGGGGGCACCCTTGTCTTGTACCTCTGTCCGAGTCAAAAAATGCCAAGTATTTCCCATTCGCTTTCACTGCAGCTTTGGACCCAGAATACATCTGTCGGACTCAGGTGATTGCACCCACCCCAAATTTTCCTATGAAAATTCACAGTGGACCCTATTGAAAGCTTTTTCAGCAACCATTGCTAAAACCTATGATCATCATATTTTCCTCCCTAGCCTACCCAAAGCCTGTTTAGGAGCCATTTAACATTATCCACTACTGCTTACCCATAATAAACCCTGTCTGATCCACATTAATTAGCAACGTCATGTACTCCTGAGCATAACTGCTAAAGATTTTTACCAAGATCTTTGTATCCAAATTTAAGAGCGATTGACCGATACAACACACACAGAGTAGCATCCTTCCCCAGTTTGGGGACCAAACATATGCCTGCCATTCCCCTAGCGATAAGTAACTCATTACCCTCCAATAGTCTATTTATTTTTATTTTATTTGTTGCATTTTTCTATACTGCCCCTTCCACAGATCAGGGGCGGTTTGCAATAAACATGTTACATATAGCAGTATTAAAGGTAAACAAAACAGGAAACTATTTACATATCAACTATGTACGTGATTTACATAAATCAGATTGGCAATTTCGCTTTTTAAACTCGGGTGAGTGGGGAGTTGTCATTCTGTTGGTATGACCCATGTGTATATGGGGATGTCAGTGTGTGTTGGGTTGGATCTGGTGTGTGCTAATGGTATCTTTAATGTTACTATAGTATTCAGTGAAAAGAAATGTTTTGATTTCTTTTCTGAATACTGGATGTCTTTAATCGAACGGATTGAGTCCGGGAGAGAGTTCTACAGGCTGGGGGCTGTGTATGTGAATGCTCTGGTGCTTGTGTTCTGTTTGGTCTTACAAACAGAAGGCGAGATTGTCGGAATGTGCTGAGTGTTTCCACCTTCTGGATCTAGTTTCTGTGGGGGATGTGTAAAAGGGTTGTGAGGAAAGAAGGTGCAATATTGTTGATCAACTTGAAAGTGGTTATTACGGTTTTATATTTTATATGGCTGGAGTTTGAAAGCCAGTAGATTCATATAATATGGGTGTGATGTGATCTGTTAATCAGGCCTTGCAGATAATTCTGGCTGTGACATTCTGTGCCCTGTGGAGAATACTCAGGTTCTTTTTGGATGTGTAATAGCTGTTAGTCGTCTATTATATACCTCTACCAAAACTGGCACCAGTTGTTCACAAAATCTCTTATATACTGTCAGACGGCTGCCTAGGGTGAGAACTTACACAATCTTGACGATGCATATATTCATATGATTCTTGCAAGGTATTGTGGGTAATGTAGTTCTTTCACTCCAAACACAGCTGAAGACAATAATTGAGTTGTGAAACCAGTGGTTAAAGCCAATAAAATACTTCTTTTATTGATGGGGTTTAATTCACCCAGCACAAGTATGCTTGTTAGCAATATAAATGAGGTTACTTGCTTGCAGTGTTTAAATGGATAACATAAAGTCACAAAGCAAATCAGAAAACAACCTTCAGCTTGTCAGGCAATTAGCTAATGTTTTCTTAGCAAATAATTACCAAATGAAAAAGGCACAAATAAATAAATGAACTTTGCTTGTTAGGTTAACTTCTGCTTATTTTCCACGCAGATCCCAGCAGTGATTCTCCCTTGCTCAGACACACAATCAGGTGCAGCTTTAATTACTATCAATTGACCAGCTGAAAGCCTTTAGCTGGCTGGCTGCTACTGTGTGAACCCAAAATCCTGCTTTAAGAGCTGTTTGCAGTGGACATAAGAACAAAGTTAGGTTTCTTTGTGATGGCTTATGTGTTTGCTCACAGAAAGCTAGCAATAGCATTGGGATAGAGAACAGTCCATGTAATTAATAATCTCATCTGCTGTAATTTCCCCTTCATCAATCAGCATAGGGTCACTATCATACATTGGCACAGATGAGTCTTTCAATAAGGCACTATCATGAGAATGCTTATTCCCTTGCTGCCATTCACTATTATAGATAGGGTCTGGATCAGTGTTCATACCTGAGCCTCTCCTGCTATCATAATTCCTCTCTGTATAGCCTGGCCAGTATGTAATCCAATTCTGATGTCCAGCCTTCCAATCTTGATCCCTGGACACTGGATCTTTCCTCACATACCTTCTGGCATAGGTCTGAAAGTCCTTTCCACGTGCAGTCTTCTCTCTTCCAGGTAGTCACTGGTGATTCCTATCTCTGCCAATCCATTCCTCTGGCTGACTCCAGTCCAATGGACTCTGCTGGCACTTGGAATACCTCCCAGTATAGGTACTGCCTTGGAATCTCCCAGACCTTCCAATGGCCTTTCTTCTCTTCCTTCCAGAGAGTTTCCTTCTCTCTCTATCCGCTTGGCTTGGCTTCTGCTTCTCGAGATGATGTTGGTGCTTGAGCTTGAAGCTGTTGCTGTATCTCCCTCTGTAGCTATTATCTGTAGAATAAGCTCTATTCTTATTCTGTCCTAATGTGTGCTCCTCCCTAACACAGCACAGCTGTGTTGAATCAGGCCCTGCCCTTTGAGATGAGTGCTTAGGGATTACCTCATAGCTCTCTTGATTGCACACACGTTTTCTCACTTCAGCCCCTCTCATGGCTGCTGGAAACCTGGTGCATTCTGGGACTGGTAGTCTTTTATGTGAAAACTGTTTTCTTACTTCTACCAGAACTGACAGGTTGCTTGTTCAGAGTCACATCATCTTTTCTATAGCTCCTACCTGAGCTATGATAAGCTTCCTTATCACAATACTCATGCTGTTGGTCCATCCAGACCGAGCACTTTATTAGCCAAGCCTTGAATTGCCCTTTGGACCTCCCCCAGTGAAATTGGCCGATCTTATTTTATCCAAGCCTCCTCAGAGGACCAGCAACTCCACTCCCCTCAGGGACTGAGAAATATCATCTTTGTTCCCTAACTCTTCCCTCTTATACAATTTCAGATAAAAGTCCTGAAATTCCTTCCACATAAGAGCATTCCCTACTATGCAACCTCTCGATTTTACCGCCATATTCTTGACCTGTCTGGCCTTGAGGGCCAGCAACTTACTGGGGTTATCTCCTAACTTGTAATAATGCTGTTGTATGCACTGCAACTTAAAATTTAATTCTTCTAATTAAAACGCCCTTACCTGGGTTTTTGCTTCCTCTACTGCCACTCTACTCCTTACATCCCCCCCTCTCTCTATACTGCTTCTTCAGTTCCTTGTCCTGAGCATAGCCCCATTCTGTTTCTTTTTCGTGCTGCCCACGTAATAAGCTTCCCCCACAGTACTGCTTGAAACCCATTCCACACCACCCCAATTCCTTTTTCGCATTATTAATTTCAAAATACGCCTCTATCTTCTTTTTTCAGGGATACTGCTACAGTTTTATCCTTAAGCAGATTGTCATTCATTCTCCAGGAATACCTACCCTGCTGACTACCCCACCACTTCAGTGGTAGCCAAATCGGCCCATAGTCTGACCAGATAATTGGCTCCTGCTTATCTTCCGCCACCGCAGCCTGCAAGTTATAATCAATAAGATCTATGCTTGAATAGGTCAGATGGGCTGGAAAGTTAAAAAAAAAAAAAAAATCCCATTCCTCAGATTGTTCCTGCCAGCAATCCATTAATTGCCATAATTTTATGAATTCCTGCAATCTTTGTGTCCCTTATCCACCTTCTGCTTTCCCCCTCAACCTGTCTAACTGCAATTCTAGAACCACATTAAAATCTTCCCCCCACCACTTTCCTATCAATTTATTTATTTATTTTATTTAACAGTTTTTCTATACCGCGCTCTTCAATATCAGTGCGGTTTACAAATAACAAATTCTGCAAAGACAAAGGGAATAGCCTTTCACATACAGTGAACAGGATCTTACAACTTGGAGCTGTAACTAGTGAACTATTTACATAACCAACCATTCGAGCTGTGGTAGGGTAACTATTTACAGGTTATAAATTATGCTCAAGCAGGATAGTAGGGTTGGGTCTCAACATATGGTAAAGTCAACATTGTGGATTGACAGCCGATGATTAAGGTACATAATTAATGATTCAGATATTTGGCTCATTTAAGTCAGCTGTAGGTGAGTTGGATACGGTCTGAGTGAGTTGGGATGTGGGACATGGTTGTGTTGTGTTTGGCTGTGCGAAGTGTAAAGTAAACAAGTGATGTTTAAGGGCTTTCCTAAATTGTATTAGGTCTTTGATTGATCTGATGTGTGGGAGGAGGTTATTCCAGCATCTTGGGGCATAGAAAGCGAAGGTTCTGGTTGTCTGTGTACATCTTGTAGATTCCTTAGGGATAATTAACGTATTGGTGGCTACAACCCTTCTTGACCTGTTAGGGGTGGATTTAAGGAGATCTGTGAGGGCCGAGGGGGAAATCAAGTTGATTGCTTTGAAGGCTGGGAGTAGTGCCTTGTATGTGAGCCTGCAGTTTATAGGTAGCCAGTGGAAGTCCTTGAGGATGGGGGTGATGTGGGTCCTTCTAGATAGGCCACAGAGTATTCGGGCTGCCGTGTTCATTGCCAGTTGCAGTGGATTAAGCGTGCTCTTGGGGAGGCCATGCAGGAGGATGTTCGCAAAATCGAAGTGAGGTGTTACCAGTGCCTGGAATATTGTCCTGAAATCGGGAGCTAGCAAGGGTCTTAGGAGCCTTAGAGTTTTTTGATTTGATTGTATATGGCCCTGGGTTGTGTTCTTAATGTGTTCCTTGAAATCGAGCTGTTGGTCAAGCGTAATACCCAAGTAGCGTATTGTAGAATTGCATGGGAGCTCTGCATCTCTAACCTTTAAGGTGGTGGGGGGGGGGGAGAAAACTTTGTTCCTTGTGATAAATAGGATTTCAGTCTTCTTGAAGTTGCTGGGTCTGGGTCCGCTGCTTTTTGACATATTCATAAATGACCTGGAAAGTGGAATAACGAGTGAGGTTATCAAATTTGCAGATGACACAAAACTATTTAAAGTTGTTAAAACCCAAGAGGATTGTGGAAAATTGCAAGAGGATCTTGATAAATTGGAAGACTGGGCATCAAAATGGCAGATGAAATTTAATGTGGACAAGTGCAAGGTTATGCACCTAGGGAAGAACAACCCAAACTATGGTTACACGATGCAAGGTTCCACATTAGGAACCACCACCCAGGAAAAAGATTTAGGCGTCATTGTGGATACCATGTTAAAACCCTCAGCCCAGTGTGCAGCAGCGGCCAAGAGAGCAAATAGAATGCTATGTATGATAAGGAAAGGAATGGAAAATAAAACAAAAGATATTATAATGCCTCTATATCGTTCCATGGTGAGACCGCACCTTGAATATTGTGTGCAGTTCTGGTCGCCGTATCTTAAAAAGGATATAGCGATTTTAGAAAGGGTTCAGAGAAGAGCCACCAAAATGGTAAAGGGGATGGAAGGATACTCCTATGAAAGGCTAAAAAGGTTAGGGCTCTTTAACCTGGAAAAGAGACGGCTGAGGGGAGATATGATAGAAGTCTATAAATTAATGAACGGAGTGGAACGGGTAAATGTAGATCGATTGTTTACCTTATCAGAATATAGAAAGACTAGGGGACATGCAATGAAGCTACAGGGTAAACTATTTAAGACTAATAAAAGAAAATATTTTCTCACTCAACGTGTAATCAAACTCTGGAATTTGTTACCGGAGGATGTAGTAAAGGCTGTTAGTGTAGCTGGGTTTAAAAAAGGTTTGGACAAGTTCCTGGAGGAAAGGTCCATAAACCATTATTAAGAAGGGACCCAGGATATCAATGCTTGAACCAATACAAGCATTGTGGAACCTGTGTCCCTTGGGGAAACTGCTAGGTACTGTCAGACGGCTGCCTGGGTGAGAATGTTCACAGTCTTGGCAAGTGCATATGTCAATATGATTTTCAAGGGATTGTGGTCAATGCAGTCCATTCACACCAGACACAGCTGCTCACAATAATTAGTTGTGCTTTTGGGTAAAACCAATAAGATATTTATTTATGGGGTTATTTCTCCCAACACAGATATGCTTGGTAGCACATAAATCAGGTTACTTGCTTTCAGTGTTAAACTTGGAAAAACAAAAGTCAGGAAACAACATTTGAACTTGTCAGGCAATCAAAGCAAAAGAATAAAGACCTGGTTGGCAACAAACTGGTCTTTTCTGTAGGCTTTTAGCTAATATTCTCTTAGCATATATCAAACAACAAACCAAAAACCACAAAGAGAAAAACTGTTCTTTTCAGGTTAACTTCTTATATCTTCCCACATAGATTCAGAAGTGATTCTCTCAGAGCTCACAAGCAATTAGGTAAGGCTCAATTGCTAGCAGTTATCCAGCTGAAACCCCTTAGCTGGCTTGCTTTCTACTGCGTGGTTAAAAATCCTACTCAGGAGGTTTTCTGAGTAGATTTAAAGAACAAGTTTGTATTTCTTTGTGATGGTTGCTGAACTTTATAACAGAAAATCACCAAAGGAGTTTAGACAGAGAGCAGTCCATATAAACACATTCTTCATCTGCTATCATTCCCCCTTCTTCAACAAGCATGGGTTCAATATCATGGATTGGCACAGATGAATCTCCCAATGGAGCACTTTCAGGAGAATACTTGTTTCCCTGCTGTCTTTCAAGGTTATAGCTAGGGCATAGATCAGTGTTCATACCTGAGCTTCCATTGCTGTTAGAGTTCCTCTCTATATAGCCTGGCCAGTATGTAGTCCAGTTCTTATGTCCAGCCTTCCAATCCAGATCCCTGGATACTGGATCTCTCTTCACATACCTTCTGGCACGGGTCTTAGGGTCCCTTCCACGTGCAGCCGTCTCCTTCACAGGTACCGTCTGGAGATTCCTAGCTCTGCAGCACCATTCCTCTGGCTTTCCCCAGTCCAATGGTATATGCTGGCCCTTGGAATGCCTCCCAGTATGCGTACTGCTCCAGCCTCCTCTAGACCTCCCAAAGGCTTTTCTCTTCTTTCTTCCAAAGGGTTTCTTGCCCTCTCTGTCCGTCCGGTTTGGCTTCTGCTTCTGATGATCCTCTAGATGATGAAGATGATCAAGCTCAAGCTGCCTCTCTGCAGAATAAACTCTACCTTTATTCTGCTTAGATGAGTGCTCCTCCCTAACACAGCGCAGCTGTGCTGAATCAGGCCCTGCCCTTTGAGATAAGTGCTTAGGGATTACCTCATAGCCCTCCTGATTGAACACATGTTTCCCCACTTCAGCTCCTCTAATGGCTGTTGGAAACCTGGTGCATTCTGGGACTGGTAGTCTTTTATGGGAAAATTCTGTTTTCTTATTTCTACCAGAACTGACAGGTTGCTTGTTCAAAGTCACTTCACCTTTTCTATAGCTCCTTCCTGATCTATGATAAGCTTCCTTATCACAGTACGTATGACCTAGATTGTCCACTGTTGGAAACAGAATACTGGGCTTGATGGACCTTGGTCTGACCCAGTATGGTATATCTTATGTTCTTATGTTCTTATGATGCGTAGGTTCTGATCTTGGAGCCAGTCAGTGATTGCATTGAAGCAGTCGATTAATGAGGTCAGGTCGGGATGCATGATTTTGAGTGGTGCAAACAGTAAGACATCTGCGTATATCAGGCTGTGGATGTTGAAAGAGCGGATGATTTCGCATATTGTGATAAGGAAGCTTATCATAGGTCAGGAAGGAGCTATAGAAAAGGTGAAGTGACTCTGAACAAGCAACCTGTCAGTTCTGGTAGAAATAAGAAAACAGAATTTTCCCATAAAAGACTACCAGTCACAGAATGCACCAGGTTTCCAACAGCCATTAGAGGAGCTGAAGTGGAGAAACGTGTGTTCAATAGGGAGGGCTATGAGGTAATCCCTAAGCACTCATCTCAAAGGGCAGGGCCTGATTCAGCACAGCTGCGCTGTGTTAGGGAGGAACACTCATCTAAGCAGAATAAAGGTAGAGTTTATTCTACAGAGAATCATCCTCATCCTCTTCCTCATCTTCAGAATCAGCTTGGAGGTCTTCATCATCTGGAGGATCATCAGAAGCAGAAGCCAAGCCGGACGGACAGAGAGGGCAAGAAACCCTTTGGAAGAAAGAAGAGAAAAGCCTTTGGGAGGTCTAGAGGAGGCTGGAGCAGTATGCATACTGGGAGGCATTCCAAGGGCCAGCATACACCATTGGACTGGGGAAAGCCAGAGGAATGGTGCTGCAGAGCTAGGAATCTCCAGACGGTACCTGTGAGGGAGACGGCTGCACGTGGAAGGGACCCTAAGACCCGTGCCAGAAGGTATGTGAAGAGAGATCCAGTGTCCAGGGATCTGGATTGGAAGGCTGGACATAAGAACTGGACTACATACTGGCCAGGCTATATAGAGAGGAACTCTAACAGCAATGGAAGCTCAGGTATGAACACTGATCTATGCCCTAGCTATAACCTTGAAGGACAGCAGGGAAACAAGTATTCTCCTGAAAGTGCTCCATTGGGAGATTCATCTGTGCCAATCCATGATATTGAACCCATGATTGTTGAAGAAGGGGGAGGGATTGCAGATGAAGGCTGTGTTTACATGGACTGCTCTCTGTCTAAACTTCTTTGGTAATGTTCTGTTACAAAGTACAGCAACCATCACAAAGAAATACAAACTTGTTCTTTAATCTACTCAGAAAAGCTCTTGAGTAGGATTTTTAGCCACGCAGTAGAAAGCAAGCCAGCTAAGGGGTTTCAGCTGGGTAACTGCTAGCAATTGAGCCTTACCTAATTGCTTGTGAGCTCTGAGGGAATCACTTCTGAATCTATGTGGGAAGATATAAGAAGTTAACCTGAAAAGAACAGTTTTCCCTTCTTTGTGGATTTTGTTTGTTGTTTGATACACTGCTAAGAAAATATTAGCTAAAGCCTACAGAAAAGACCAATTTGTTGCCAACCAGGTCTTTATTCTTTTGCTTTGATTGCCTGACAAGTTCAAATGTTTTCCTGATTTTGTTTTTCCAAGTTTAACACTGAAAGCAAGTAACCTGATTTATGTGCTACCAAGCATATCTGTGTTGGGAGAAATAACCCCATAAATAAATATCTTATTGGCTTTACCATCAAGCACAACTAATTATTGTGAGCAGCTGTGTCTGGTGTGAATGAACTGCATTGCTCACAATCCATTGCAAATCATATTGATATATGCACTTGCCAAGACTGTGAACCTTCTCACCCAGGCAGCCGTCTGACAATATAGGTTGCATGTAGACGTTAAAGAGTAACGCTGACAAGGAGGAGCCTTGGGGTACGCCTTGGTGTTTGAATAGATCAGATGTTATGGCCCCCATCCGTACTTGTTGCCATCTGTCGGCAAGATAGGACTTACACCATTCCCAAACCATGCCCTGGATTCCCTTCTCCTTGAGTCTGGTAAGGAGTTGTGTGGTTGACAGTCAAATGCCGCAGCAATATCAAGGAAGATAAGAGCGAAACCGTTTTCAGTTTTATCTGTTCCTCTGTTTAGGGTGTTGGTTAGTGTGGTGAGAAGTCTCTACTCCATGGGATTCTCAAAATCCGTGCTGGCAGGGATCAAGGGGGGCTGATATGTCGATGTGTTGCTGGATTTGTCTCTGGACTACCTTCTCAATTATTTTGGCTAGAAGGGGAATACTCAAAATCGGACGATACGACTCAACTCTAGTCGGGTCCAGGCGGTTGTTTTTCAGAAGTGGACGTATGGACGTCTCTTTAAGGATTGCCAGGAATATTCCTGTTGAGAATGAAAGTTTTATGATGTTGGCAAGTGCTGGGCTAAGTTCAATGAACTCAGACAGTTCTAAACCTATCCTATTGAAAAAGGACCCTGATTTGGAGCATACAGGCTTACAACTTCAGCTTTTCCCCCTGAAAATTCCCCTTAGTGACCACATTCCTCCCTTCTGCATCACTAACCACATCCGCCACATCAAAGGGTGAAGCATTGCGCAATAGAGCACCCCACTCACCATACCCCCCCCCTTTTAATGCGCATAACATGATTTATAATTCCTATTTCTTATCAGAGCTTGATCCTTAATTCTCAGGTGAGTTTCCTGCACACAAGCTATGTCCCATTTCAATTGGTTGAGCTCCTTAAATAGCAGCTGTTGCTTTCTGGGCAAATTAAGCTCCTTCACATTTATTTTAACTACCCTCAAAGCCCTCACTATTTCATACCAGATACCCATCTTAACTTGGCCCATAGCCAGCCCTCCCCTCCTTTTCCACTTTCCCTGCCCCCACACCTCTTCTTTTCTGTACCTGGCAGACCCTCCAATCACCCAGACTAGCTCACTACACCCAGGACCACTTCAAGGCATACCCACAAACATTTCCTTAGGCAGCACCCTGCCACTATCCAAACTAACCCCCCTACATTCCGCACTTGGTCTTTCAGAATCTACTTACTGTAATTCATAACCCTATACCCACACTTTGCACTCAGTCCTCCCAACGCCTCCCCTTCCCAGTCATACTCAACCATTATCCATGCGCGCTCTGCTCACAGAAGCTTCCATAAAACTTCAGCACCTTACAGCAGAGTCCTCAATGTCACTATATCTTCAAAATCAATCAGTCATTAAGTCCATCTTGCTTCTTTCCATCTGACTCTCGTTAGTTTCTAGCCTGTCTCCTCTGAGTTGGTTGGGCTTGGGGCAAATTTTCCAGGTCAGTTATTCCTAAATCTTTAACGTGCCAGCGCATCGATTCTGTTGCATGCATCAACAGTTTTCCTCTTATTTTTTGTGACTTCTAGGGCAAGGGAAATTGCCATCAATAGCGCAGTCCTCCATGCAACATCCCTCTGTTCCTGGTGCCTCTATAGTGTAATGGGGGATACATCTTCAGATACTTCAATTTTATGCATGTCCCACACCATCTCTTTCTGTTTTCCGACCCTGGCGACCACTTTTTCCTTGACAGCATTACTGTGAAAGCAGACTACCACATCTCTAGGGCAATTCAAACACGCCAGTCCTAGGGCTCAGTGGGCAGGTTGCAGCAGTACTTTAGGGTGCTCTCTCTTCCCCATCCTCAACCAACTAGTGAACAATTTTCTCCAGAACAGCCCCACAGTCCAAGTATTCTGCCTTCTCAGGTATGCCCTGGAACTGCAAGTTCTGGCAACTCCGGTTATTTAAATCCTTCAGCTTTTTGGCCAAATCCACATTTGCTTGCGCCAAAGCCACAATCTGCTTTTCCATCTTAGCAAAGCACTTGCTGTATTCCTCCATGTGGGTCTCCAAGCTTTCAATGATCCATGACTTCCCTGTGAAGCTCGGAGGGCAAAGCTGCGATATCGCTATGTGCAGACTCCATTTCAGCCTTACGCTCCCAAAACCACCAGTGAAACTCTGCCAGAGTGTGCTGATCGATCTTTTCAGTGTCTGTACTATTGTTGCTCTTCCACAGCTTTTTATGTTTACATTGCTGCAGCTCTCTGGGTGCCATTTTGCCTGCTGCTTCCTTGAAGCTGGGGTGCAGTCGTTAGCAATTCCAGTACATATACCCAAGCATCGGCAAGCTCCATGGATCAACGTATCCTGGCCATCGAGTGGAGCTTAGCGGCCTTACTGGCAGCCTTTGTCTGTTCCGCAGGTGTATGTACCGACTCCAGTACCGATACAATCTGCATCGACCTTTTTTGCCACTTACCACGCTACCACCCATGCCGGCCCTCGAATCCATTTCCGGTACAGAGGTTCCGACACCGCAAGCCTCAGCTACTGGTTTTGATCGGTAACGAATTCGTGTGGAGCAGGAACACCCTGCCCGTCGATACTTTGAGTCTGCGGATTCCGATTCATCAGATGATGAATCTGTCGATGCCCAGGACATGAGAACTATCCCGGAAAACCCATCTGTCTCCACAATGTTGCATGTCCCCTCCAGAGGACATGTCTTTTCAAGACTTGATTCGCAACATTGCTAGGGGTCTGTCCATAACAGTGACATGGGAGAAAGAGCCTAGGGTTAAAGAACTCCAAATTCTTCAATATCCTACAGCCCCAAAGGAGGCTGCTACACTCCCTATCCATCGGATACATCACCTTATGCTTCATATGTGGGAGACACCCCCTACCATCTCTCCCCATACCTGGCGACTCGATACCATGTACTGGGTACCAGTGTGTCCCGGTTTGTAAAAGACGCAATTGCCGCACCATTCCATGGTGGTGGAATCAGCAGTGCATTGAATAAAGAGTGCTAAGACACATTCCTCAAACTCTCCAGGTAGGGAATCAAACCCTTGACGCCTTTGGTTGATGTTATTTTCAGGCCTCCATGTTATCGGCTAGGATCAGTTCCTACATACTCTATATGGGTTTGTTCCTTAGAGAGGTGGCTAAGGATTTGGAGTTAATGGCTCCTCTTCTCCCCGATGACAAGAGAGCAGATTATCTCACCCTTGTAAAGCATGCTCAGAATGTTTCAAAGTTTAACAGAGCATCTTTTGACTGTTTTGAGTGCATCAGCAGGACTTTATTCCATCTGCATCGGTGCACACAGGATTGCTTGGCTTCAAGCATCTGATCTTGAGCAATGGGTTCAAGATAATCTGGGTAATATCCCTTGCACCAGTGAAAACCTTTTTGGAAAGGATTGGCAAGACAAGGCCACTTAGTTAGCCTATTGAGGGTAGTATTCTCAGATTCTATCTAGATCTATTGTCAACCCAGCTAGGAAAAAAGCAGCAAAGAAAGCTTTTTTTTTAATAAGAAGTACTATTCTTCTCATATTCCTTCTGTTCGGTGTCATGCTCCTCAGAAGGGGCAGCAACCATCAAAGCAGCAAAAAAAAGGCTCAGACTCCTAAGTCACAGCCACCTCAGTAGACCCAGCTTCCTCAGAGTCTTTGACTCCTTTCTAGAGAACATAGCTGCTCTGCCTCTGGAGATTCCAAATCCCATCCACATTCCCGGCAGACACTGTCACTTTGCCCACAGGTGGTATCTTATCACATCAGAGCAGTGGACATTGTCCATAATACGGGAGGGGTACAAGCTTCATCTACAAAATCAACCCCCCCCCCCCTCCGGATTCCTCCAATAGAGTTCCTCTCTCAACCACCTCTCACTGCTCTGTTGCTTCAAGAGTTCACCTCCCTTCTCTTGCAGGGTGCAATGTTGGAGGTTCCACCATCCCAACAGGGAATGTGTTTTTATTCTCCATAGTTCCTCATTCCAAAGAAAACAAGAGGGTACAGGCCCATTCTGGACCTCAGAGAACTGAACAAATACCTATTACGGGAGAAGTTCAAAATGATCTCTCTAGGGACCCTTCTCCCCTATCTCCAGAGTCAGGATTGGTTCTGTTCTCTAGATCTAAAGGAGGCATACACTCACGTACTTATTCATTCGCAGCACAGAAAGTTCCTGCGCTTCATGTTTTAAGGGAGACATTTTCAATACAGAGTCCTGCCTTTCGGCCTCGCCTCTGCCCCAAGAGTCTTCACAAAAAGCATGATGGTAGTAGCCGCATTCCTAAGAGCTCTCAGGACATTTGTCTTCCCTTACTTAGACAACTGGCTCATTCGAGCAAGCACCTCTCTAGAGGCCAGCCTATCCCTCTTGTGTACCATGCCGGTGCTAGAATACTTGGGATTTGTAATAAATCTTCCAAAGTCCCAAAGCGTCCCCTCAAACTCTAGCTTATAGGGGCTCTCCTAGACACTCGGCAATCAAGGGCATTTCTGCCCAACTCATCAGTTAGCATCTGAGACATGCCTCAAACTTTCTCACTGCTCGAGAAATGCTACAGCTTCTGGGCCATATGGCATCAACGGTGTATGTTCCATATGCTCATCTACATATGTGCATAGCACAATGGACACTGGCATCCCAGTGGTCTCAGGCATCGGGTCACCTGGGAGACAAGATAACAGTCTCTACCCTCCTAATCTCGTCTTTCCAGTGGTGGCAATCCCCAGAAAACCTCCTGGTAGGGTTACCTTTTCAGATGCCAGCACATCAATGTACCCTGACGATGGATGTGTTCAGATTGGGCTTGGGAGCCCATCTGGACACTCTCCACTCAAGAACTCTGGTCTCGTCAGGAATCACAACGCCACATAAATCTGCTGGAACTCAGCCATGCTCTGTGTTCCAGGACCATCTTCGATACCGCACAGTTCTAGTCCAGATGAACAATCAAGTAGCCATGTTCTATTTGAAAAAGCAGGGCGGGACAGGCTCTTGGACCCTCTGCAGCGAGGCTCTACATCTGGTTCTTTACCATACAGCATCGCATTCACCTCCATGCAGTGTATCTTCCGGGCAAACATAATGTCTTAGCAGACAAGCTGAGTCGAGTCCTTCTCCCCCACGAGTGGTCTCTTCATGTAGACAGTCTGCCACATTTTTCAGATCTGGGGAACTCCAGAGATAGACCTGTTTGTAGGTCCTCAGAATGACAAGCTCCCTCACTTCTGCACCAGGACTCCTGCACCGGACAGCCAGCAAGTGGATGCTTTTCACCTCCTGTGGGCAAGGCTTCCTCTATGCCTTCCCTCCTATTCCCCTAATTCTCAAGACTCTTTTCAAACTCCAGAGAGACAAGGGCTGCATGATACTCATAGCCCCATTCTGGCCACGTCAACCGTGGTACACTCTCCTGCTACGTCTGTCTTGGGCTCAACCCATAGATCTGGGGTCTGCTCCAGATCTCCTCTCAGGAGGGGGGGATGTTGCTTCATCCCAATCCGCAGTCCCTCCATCTCGCAGCATGGCTGCTGAAGGCATAGCTTTCCAGGACATTAACCTTTCCCAGGAGGTTAAGGACATCCTCTTAGCTTCTAGGAAGCCATCCACCAGGTGCTCCTACGCCTTCAAGTGGCATAGATTTTCTCTCTGGTGTTCTCAGAGGGATCTTAACCCCTTCTCAGCTCCAGTGGTGGCATTACTTGAGTATCTCCTCCTGTAGTAGCTGATAAGAATGCAATAAATAATACCCGGAGTCAGGCAGAGATTCAAGCCAATTTATTTGTGCACAGGCTCAGATTGCAGTAGCATTCAAAAAAGGTCTGAGCAATGGCTCCTAGTAAGACAACAGCTTTTATACCTTTCTTTTCCAGTCTAATACAGGCAAAACTCCTCATTGGCCACAGTGGCCCACTTACTCTCATCCAATAGACATCTCTGACCGGGCCCAGGACTCCCCCTGCTTGGGTCTTACTAGCCACGGGTCAGCAACTAGACATAACACTAAACATAATACTTCTACTACAGTATATTTTGCTACTTTTGCAAGGTCAGTTAGCTTGCAAAGATAGTGGAAGGCATATCAGAAGCATTCTTATCAAAAGCAAAACAAATCAAGGCTAAACAAAGCAAGGCTAAGAAGTGTTTCTAATAGCTACCGGTGATTTTTGTAATATTCCAGGCACATTTATCTAGCCCTGGCTCAAAATACTAAACAATCAAAACGCTAGACAAAATATTCTTACACTGTTCAGCTTCTCTACTATATTTTCATCCTAATTACAAGGTCAGTGCACATCTAGCAAAGATACAGTGGCGCGACATTCTACTGAAACAGACATCTGGCTTACCTAAACAATAAACAGTAAGAAAGTTTTAATTCTCTTATCTCCAGGAGAGCAGAACATGTTATCAAACTAGAATAGAACGGTATTTCTTTCTAACAGCTAACAGCATTCTGTAATTTTCCAAAATCAGCAATAACATTTTAAAGCAGGAGAAAAGGGCTTCAGACCTAGCTCTGCTACATACTAGGCCATCGCCTATCACACTCCACCTATCTTCTTCTGAGCTCAAAACCAATTCGGTAAAATTGCGGCCTCTCACACACCCTTAGGTGGCCAGCCATCTCTTTTCAGCAGCTTGTAGCACGCTTCATGAGGGGTCTTCTATTAACTAGACCTCCCATTAAGCCCCCTCCAGTGGCATGGGATCTTAATGTTGTTCTAGGACAGCTTCTCAAGCCACCCTTTGAACCTCTAACCACTACTTCACTGAAGTTTCTCATGTGGAAGGTCATCTTCCTTATTGCCTTCACTTCAGCAAGGCGCATTAGAGAGCTCCAGGCTTTGGTGGCAGACCCTCCTTATACACAATTCCACCATGATAAGTTTATAAGACATAAGAACATAAGATATGCCATACCGCAGAGGTACTCAAATCCAGTCCTGGAGGGCCGCAAACCAGTCAGGCTTTCGGGATATCCCTAATGAATATGCATGATATAGATTCAAATACAATGGAGGCAGTGCATGCAAATATATCTCATGCATATTCATTAGGGATATCCCGAAAGCCTGACTGGTTTGCGGCCCTCCAGGACTGGATTTGAGTACCTCTGCTATACTGGGTCAGACCAAGGTCCATCAAGCCCAGTATTCTGTTTCCAGCAGTGGCCAATCTAGGTCATAAGTACCTAGCAATCTCCCCAAAAGACAGAGGTTCCTCAATGCTTGAATTGGGTCAGGCAGTGATATCCTGGGACCCTTTTAAGAATGGTTTATGGACCTTTCCTCCAGAAACTTGTCCAAACCTTTTTTAAACCCAGCTACACTAACAGCTTTTACTATATCCTCCGGTAACAAATTCCAGAGTTTGATTACATGTTCAGTGAAAAAATATTTTCTCTTATTAGTCTTAAATAGGTTACCCTGTAGCTTCTTTGCATGTCCCCTAGTCTTTTTATATTCTGATGACGTAAACAATCGATCTACGTTTACCAGTTCCACTCCATTCATTAATTTATAGACCTCTATCATATCTCCCCTCAGTCGTCTCTTTTCCAGGTTGAAGAACCCTAACCTTTTTAGCCTCTCTTCATAGGAGTATCCTTCCATCCCCTTTACCATTTTGGTTGCTCTTATCTGTACTTTTTCTAATGACGCTATATCTTTTTTTTACCCTTTCATGGCTGCTGTTGCCGTATGGCAACCTTCAAATTTTCCCCCGGATTCTATATTTCCAAAAAATCCGCACACTGTGTGCGAAATGTTATGTGTATCTATGCTTGACATCTGAAAAAAACCTGTTATTTAAACTGACACCCAGCAGTAAATGAAACTGATGCCAAGACTGTTTGTAATTTTCAGCCATTCAGGACCGTAGTTACCATATGGCAACAGTAAATATTGTTTCTTAGAAATACATTTTTTTCCAAAAACTTTGTTCTGTATCCTTTAGCTCAAATCTTAATAGAAAAAAACAGAAAAAATAATTTCAGTCACAAAACAATTATGTGGACACGAAAGGGTTAAGATACGGCGACCGGAATTGAACACAATATTCAAGGTGCATGGAACGATACAGAGGTATTATAATATCCTTTATTTTATTTTCTATTCCTTTCCTTATGATACCTAGCATTCTATTTGCTCTCTTGGCTGCCGCTGCACACTGGGCGGAGGGTTTTAACCTGTTATCCATGATGACACCTAAATCTCTCTCCTGGGTGGTGGTTCCCAATGTGGAACCTTGCATCGTGTAACCATAGTTTGGGTTGTTGTTTCCTAGGTGCATGACTTTGCACTTGTCCATATTAAATTTCATCTGTCATTTGGATGCCCAGTCTTCCAATTTATCAAGATCCTCTTGCAATTTTCCCTAATCCTCTTGGGTTTTTATCAACTTTAGTTTTGTCTCATCTGCAAATTTGATAACCTCGCTCGTTATTCCCTTTTCTAGGTCATTTATGAATATGTCAAAAAGCAGCAGACCCAGCACAGATCCCTGGGGTACTCCACTATTCACCTTTTTCCATTGGGAAAATTGGCCATTTAGCCCTAACCTCTGCTCTCTATCTTTTAACCAGTTCCTGGTCCACAATAGTACATTGCCTCCTATCCCATGACTTTTTAGTTTTGCCAAAAGTCTCTGATGAGGGACCCTGTCAAAGGCTTTCTGAAAGTCCAGATACACTATATCAACCAACTCACCTTTGTCTACTTGTTTATTCACACCTTCAGAAAAACATAACAGATTAGTAAGACAAGATCTTCCTTATCTAAAGCCATGTTGGCTGTCTCCTATTAAGCCATGACTATCTACATGTTCAGTAATTTTCTTCTTTATGATGATTTCTACCATTTTTCCTGGTACTGACTTCAGGCTCACTGGTCTGTAGTTTCCTGGATCACCCCTGGAGCCCTTTTAAAAAATTGGCGTTACATTGGCGATCCTCCAATCTTAAGGTATTAGACATGATTTTAATTATTGTTCACAGATTACTAATTGCAGGTCTACAATCTCATATTTTAGTTCTTTCAACACCCTTGGATGTATACCATCCAGTCCCGTTGATTTGCTACTCTTCAGTTTATCAAATAGTTGTAATAGATCTTCCTGGTGTATCAATATTTCTTTCAATTCTTCCGCAGTATCACCTTTAAATACCATTTCAGTCATGGGTAACATCCCTACATCTTCCTCAGTAAAGACTGAAGCAAAGAATTCCACTATAGCCTTACTGCCCCTCTTACCCCTCTATCATCTAATGGTCCAACTGACTCTCTTACAGGTTTTTTGCTACAAGTGTACTTGAAAAAGTCTTTATTACGTGTTTGCTTCCACAGGAAGTTTCTTTTCAAATTCTCTTTGCCTGCCTTATCAGTGCCTTGCATTTAACTTGCCAGTGCTTGTGCTGTTTCCAGTTTTCGTCATTTGGCTCTTTTTTCCATTTCCTAAAAGATGTTTTTTTAGCAACAAGTCCCCTGCTTTCGGGGAGAGACTTTCAAGTTGGCTATTCAGGCAGATCATCCTTGGGAATTCCTAGTGTCCCTGGATCTTGCAGAAGCCTACTTTCACATTCCTTTCTGTGAGGATCTGCAGCGTTTTTTCTACTTTGCAATCCTCAGGAGGCACTATCAGTTCAAGGCGCTACCCTGTGGTCTTGACCCACAGCTCCTTGGACCTTTACCAAGGTCATGGTGTTTGGCTGCGGTGGCCTTATGCCGCAATGGGATTTGGGTACACCCCTGTCTGCATGACTGGCTCATCTGGGCAAAATCTTTCGCAGAAGCACAATCTGCAGTTACATCTGTTGTAACTTTTCTGGGAGACCTCACTTGTTTCCGAGGGCCACTTAAAGGTTGCTCTCTTGCCTCCCATGTCAATGTTTCTGTGGGGTGGTTTCTACGGGGAAGTTGGGTATCCCCTTGATCTGTTTACCATTCAGCACAATGCCCAAATGGATCAGTTCTGTTCCAGGGTTACCTCGCGCAACAGGCTGGCTCTGGATTCTTTCCTCCTGCATGGGGAGGAAGGACCTGCTTATATGCCTATCCTCTCATACCTCTCATAGCAAAAACCTTACTGAAAGTCCAGACAGACAGAGGTGCGATGATCCTCATTGTGCCATACTGGTCCATACAGTTGTAGTTCTCCCTTCTGCTTCAGCTCTCCCAGTGGGAACCTCTGCAGTTGGGCTCTGCTCTAGACCTTATATCACAGGAGGATGGGAGGATGCTCTGCCCCACAGACAAATCCTAGGCCTTTACTGCGTGGATGTTGAGAGGCTAGTCCTGTCAGAGCTTTAACCTGCCCGATGGAGTAACAGATGTTCTGTTGGCCTCGACTAGGTCTTATACTTTCAAATGGAAAATATTTGCTTCCTGCTGCACAGGATGGGCACTGGGTCCCTTAATTGTTCCGTCGACAGACTAGTCGAGTACCTCCTACACGTCGAGTCAGGTTTCGAGTCAAACTCTTGGGGTTCACCTTGGCATGATTGGGAATTACCATCGCTGTTTGGAGAGAAAGTCCATATTGACTCAGCCTTTGGTGATTAAATTCATGCAAGACTTGCTCCTTTTGAAACCTCCCTTCGAGCCTCCGGCAGTGGCTTGGGACCTCAATATGGTTCTGGTGCAACTCATGTTAACTCTCTTTGAGTCGCTCTGTTCCTACTCTTTGAAGTTCTTGAACTGGAAGGTCTTGTTCCTGGTGGCAGTTACCTCTGCATGCAGCTTAGGTTCTAGTGGCTTATTCACCATATACCAGGTTCCATCATAATAGGTTTGTCCTGTGCACTCAAACTTGATCCCTTCCAAAAGTGGTATCGACTTTCGATCTTAATCAGTCAGTCATTCTGCCGACTTTCTTTCCAAGGCCTTGCACCCATAGAGGGGAAGCGTTGTTGTACATAATGGACTGGAAGCAAGCCTTGGCCTTTTACCTAGAGCAGGCAAAGGTTCACCGAAAGTCCATCCAGCTGTTTGTCTCTTTTGACCCCAGAAAGCTAGGGGCTGCCATTTCCAAATGCACTGTGTTTGGCTGGCAGATGGCATCTTTTTTGCTTATCCTAGGCTGGCCTGAGCCTTGATTGTCATGTCAGGGCTCACAACATCAGAGCCTTGGTGGTGTCTGTGGCCATCTTGTGCTTGGTCTTCGTGGAAGAGATCTGCAGAACTGCAATTTGGTCTTCTGTCCACACATTTACATCTCACTACTGTCTAGATGGGGATTCCTGACGCAACAGCAACTTCAGCCAATCTGTACTCTGGCATTTGTTTGGGGATTAGAATCCAACTCCATCCCTCCCCCCCCCCCACCCCCCCCATCAATGCCCTACTGTCTGTCCAGGCTACCAAAAAAAGACCCCCACAAGCAAAAACAAACCACAGAGCATGAATGATCATGAATGAAACTTTATGGTGAAGAAGCTAAATCTGATGAGTTCCCCCTTGGGGACCCCCAGTGCTGTACATAGTTGATTCTCCAGTTCTTGCTTCAATTTGCCCCTGTTGGGCTTCTCGGCCTCCTCTGTTGCGGAAGTCTGTATCTTGGGAGTCCCTTATGTGAGGACTTCATTCCTGCTTATCCACTGGGGAAAAGGTAGTTTCCTACAGCAGATGTTCTCCGTGGACAGCAGGAATAAGTGCTCGCAACTCTCCCACCTCCCCGAGCAGCTTTATGTTGCTAAAGCTTTTGTTGTTATACTGGAGAAGATGGTGCTGTGGCAGGCAGGAAGACGGGTGCACAAGCACGGTAGAGTCTCCCAAAAGTTTACAGTAGAAGCTTGGGAGCATTCTTGCACAGAATTCACTTGGTGACATTGCCCATATGTGAGGACTTATTCCTGATGTCCACGGAAAACACCTGCTACAAGTAACTGCCTTTTATTCCTTATCCAGGGCAACTTTTATTGTCTTAATTCTTCTTGTACTGTACCCTCTTTGTAAATGAGCATATAAGATTTCCTTTTTAATTTGTACCCAGTGGTCCTCCTTTCCCAGAGGATTATATACAAAGGATATGTTTTATTTTCCTGTTTGTTAAAAATGCTCCAACAGTTTGCAACCAGCAGCAGAAGTGTAATCCTTGCAGTCTGTAGTGTTCACTGCTGGAAAATCGCTGTTCTGTCCTCTTCAGCTGGTGGTGGTGATAGTTTTAGAATATCATCACATGGAGCAATTTTTGTAAGGGACTTCAGCATGTAGAACAGTGTGTTAAGCACGCAGGTAGATTCATATAGAATTACTTACAAGGGTATATATACCGTTCATGTCTGTGCACTTTGTGTAATTTTTTTTAAAGGTTTTCCTTATATAAAGGTGAAATTTTACTTGATTTCCTTTCCTGGAATCTTGTTAAACCAGTCAAGACCAGTTGTTATGCCACCCTGCTTGCAGATGATGGAGACAGAGAAAGATTAGAAGCTTACATCACTGGTATTAGGATTGGTGCAGCTAGGGTCACCCTTCAGTAGTCACATAACCAGCCCTGTGCCTAAAACCAACAAACAAGAAAACACAAAAGCATTCTGGGTGACCCCTCCCCTCCCCCTGCTCCTCTTCCAGGAGGACCAAGGTCAAATTCTTTTGACACTAAACAGCCTATACAGCAAACCTGAGAAGCCCATTAATTTTAATTTAATTTAACTAGGATTATATATCACTTTTCTATCAGTTAAAGCGGTGTACATTCAGGTACTGTATATATATTTTTTCCTTGTCCCCAAAGGGCTCAATCTGTTTTTGTACTTGTGGCTACACTGGGAAGGAATTTCAGGTAAGTCAAACGTCATTTTTCAGTTCATCCTTCTAGATCAATCTAAACCAGTGGGAAGTATCTAAGCTTTGACTGTCCAGTGGGAGGAAGAAAAATGGCTGCTCCTGAGAATCTCCACCACAACAGCCATGTCCACTGTGGCCTGCACATCCATTCGATATTGCCTTACAACAGTATCCAGAGAAGACCAAGTGGCTGCCTGACAAATGTCAAGTGGAGCTACGGCCCTAGCCTAAGCTGAAGAGGATGTCTGTGCCCAAGTAGAGTGGGCACGCAACCCTAACGGCACCGGCCTGCCTCTCTCTATAGGCAGAGGCAACCACCTCCCTGCTCCAGCAGCCCAGAATAGACTTGGAGGCCACTTCTCCTTTTGTGTGGCTTTCAAACAGGACAAACAGTATCTCTCCTACAGAAGGGATTAGACATCTTCAAATGATAGAGCAACACTCCAAATGTTGATCAGGTGCTAGTTCTTGTTCATATCTTGACATGATATGATAGGACAAAAAACTCTGAAGAGAAGCCACTTGGTTGATTTAAAAGACTGTATCATCCCTTCATTCTTGTCCTAGGAGATTTCAAAGGATACTGAAAGACAATTATGGATCCCAACAGGATAGAACCTGCATCTCAGAATTGCTAGACCGAACAAATCACCACCAAGAAAACCAGTTTTGAGAGAGAAACCCTTCAGGATGGTCTGCTTCAAAGGCTCAAAGGGAGGACACATCAATGCCCACAGCACCAAACCCTTATCCTAGGAGCAACTAAGCTCAAACACGGGGGTACAAATGCTGAACCCCCTAACAGACACATCTGGGTGAGATGTTAAAGTGAAATTAGGAAGAGCAACCAAAATGATAAAGGGGATGGAAGGATACCCCTTATGAGAAAAGGTTTAAAAAGTTGCAGCTCTTCAGCTTCCCCTGCTGAGGGGAAGATATGATTGAAGTCTATAAAATGAGTGGAGTGGAACGAGTAAACGTAGATCGGTTGTTTACTCCTTCAAAAAGTAAAAAGAATAGGGGACACGCAGCTACAATGTAGCACTTCAAAGACTAACTGGAGAAAATATTTTTTCACTCAATGCATAATCAAACTCTGGAATTCATTGCCATAGGATGTTGTGAAAACATTTAGTGTAGCTGGGTTTAAACAAACTTTGGACAAGTTCTGGAGGAAAAGTCCATAAAACATTATTAAAGTGGTCTGGGGAAATCCATTGCTTACGCCTGGGATAATCAGTATAGAATCTGTCTACCTTTTGGAAATTGACAGGTACTTGCGACTGTGATTGGCTACTTTTGGAAACAGGATACAGAGCTTGATGGGCCATTTGGTCTGACCTAGTATGGCTTATCTTATGTTCTTATCTCAACACCATCCCTTCCAGAACAATCCTATGAAAATGAATATTTGGACATCATACTTTTAAATATTGTTTTGTTTTGTAAAGCATACATAATGAGGGAGATTTCCAAAAGCCGTTTACAAATTGCCTATTTTCTCCAGGACCAAGCAGGAAGTCAGTCCTCACATATGGGTGACATCGACGTCGATGGAGCCCCCATGCGGAGCATTTCCCCAACTTTCTAAGAAAGCCTTTGGGAATACACCCACGCATGCGCGGTCCCCTTCCCGCCCAAAGGTGCCATCTTGCTCAGTCTTTCTTTTTCCGTGGAGCCCAATGGACGTGAGTCCGTGTCACCCGGAAAAGTTTTGATTTTTTTTCTGCGATTTTCGCTCTCTTTTTGTCTGGTTCGACGCCGGTTCCCCTTCCCGCTGGGTTCAGTACGCCGGTATCGACCCAATCTCTATTTTTCGGTTTCTGGTCTTCGTGGCACGCGTTCGCGCTCTTTTTCTTTTTCCCTGGAGGGCCGGTCTTTTGACCTCGCGGGGGCCCTTTTTTCCCCGATGGCCTCCAGTGGTTTTAAAAAGTGTGATTGTTGTAAGAAGCTCATGTCTCTTACCAACACACACGACTGCTGCCTGCGTTGCCTTGGGCCGGACCATGATCCCAAGGTCTGTGTCCCGTGTGGAAAGATGTCCACTAAGGCACTCAGAAGCCGGCAGCATCAGAAGGAGAGAATTTTTTCTGACTCTGCCTCCGGTCGAGCCCGGACCTCATCAGAGGCCTCGACGTCTCGGGAGTCTGACCCCGAGCTTTGTCAGGGTTCATCTGAAAGGGGGTCCCCCAGTCGGGAGCATAAGAGGAAGAGAAAGCTCGTGAGGGCGGTGTCGGAGGATGCCCCTGGTTCCTTGAGGGCCAGGTCTCGGACCCCTGACCGCCGCCCTGGGCCTTTGGAGCTGGAGAAGCCAACTAAGGTGTCTCGTATAGAGCCGGAGTCCATCAAGCATGTAAGTCCTGTTGTCCTCAGACTCTCTTCCCAGGGAGCCGACGTCGGGCCCGGCACTGCCGGGGCCCGAGTCTGTGGCTGCTGAGTCTCCTGAGCTTTGACTCAGGCTGACAGCCTTGGAGTGCAGACTGTCTGCCTTCATGGATCAGCAGCAGGTGCTGATGGCCAGCCTGACTGGTGCATCTGCCCCGACCACCGGGACTTCGACGTCTAAGTCGACCCTGGAGACCGAGCCGGTTCTAGAAGCCATGAAGGCCTGAGTCCGGACTCGGTCACGGTCTTCCTCAATCTCTCGTTCGGGACCGAGGGCGTCGACGCCGATGGCCCCAGCGTTGGGGTGGGTGTTGCCGGAGCCCGCACGGTCGGAGCCCCTTGACTCTTCCTCAGATGAGTCTGCGTGGGAGACGGAGGACGAGGAGTCCCCCGATACCTTTCGGACTTGGTGTGTCCCTTTGGACTCTCTGCAGTCCGAGCCCCGGAGTAGGTCCCCACCAGAGGACACCCAGTTCTCGGAGTTTGTCAGGGACATGGCCAAGACTTTGAATGTTCCTGCGGATCCCGAGGAGGAGCCTCGAGCCCCTACAGTACGACTCTCCCCCGAGGGAGGCCTTTACTGTGCTGGTTCCTCCGATGCTGGAATGGCTCCTCTTCCGAATGTGGGAGGCACCGGCCTCGGTGCCGGTTTTGAGCAAGCGGATCGATTCCATGTATCGAGTCCGAAAGAGCCCTGGGTTCCAGAAGGCGCAGCTGCTGCACCATTCTATGGTTGTGGAATCGGCCATGCATCGTCTGAAGAGCCAGAAGATGCACTCTGCGGTGCTGCCCCCCCGGTAGGGAGGCCTGAAGCCTAGATGCCATCGGCAGAAAGTGCTTCCAGGGCTCGATGCTTGCTTGTCGTGTCCAGTCTTACCAGCTGTACATGGGCATGTACTTGCAGGACCTGGCTAAGGAAATAGACGGGTTCTCGGCTGGCCTCTCCGGGGAACCTTTGCAGAGGTTCAAGTCCTTGTCCTTGGGGATCCGGGAATGCTCCAAATTCATCTCCTGGGCAGCCTATGATGGCTTCGAGGCTTCGGCCTGAGTAGCGGCGGCCGGCATCGGTGCTCGACGCCAGGCATGGCTACAATCATTGGACCTCGAGCCATGGGTACAGGACAAGTTGGTTGATGTCCCATGCCGGGGAGAAAACCTCTTTGGCAAGCCCTTGGCCGAAAAGGCCGCTGAGCTTGAGACCGAGACTGACACGGACAAGATTGTCCAGGAAAACCTCTACCCCTTCTCATAAGAAGAAGGGCTCGGGGAAAAAGACCTTTTACCCGAGGAAGGCATCTGCCTACAAACCTTTCCCTCATTCAGACCTCCCCAGCAAGGTCAGCAGGCCAAGGGGCAGGGACATGGGCCCTGTAGGCAAAAAGCCCCCAAGCCTCCAGCTCCTGCTCTTACTCAGCAGGGAGGGGTTTTTTGACTCCCACTGCATAGCCTCTCCATCTCTGCTGGCCCATCTCAGCACGGGAGGTCGGTTGGCCCTGTTTGCCCACCAGTGGCCGCCCATCACAAGAGATGCTTGGGTACTGAGCATAGTCCAGAAGGGCTATCTGCTCCATTTCAATAAAGTACCCCCCTCCTACTTCCCAGGGGAGCCTCCAAGGCCTACTCTGCATCAGAAACTCCTTCTCCAGGAACTGCAAGGTCTTCTTTGAGACAGGGCGGTGGAGCCTGTACCTCCCCACCAGCTAGGGCAGGGCTTCTACTCCAGGTACTTTCTTGTGCCAAAGAGAACTGGAGGTTTCTGGCCCATTTTGGACTTGAGAAATCTCAACAAATTCTTGGAAAAGGAAAAGTTCAAGATGCTTACTCTTGGAACACTGCTGCTCTACCTCCAGCAGGGAGATTGGCTATGCTCCTTAGATCTGAAGGATGCCTACACTCATATCCTCATTCATCCAGACCACAGAAAATACCTAAGGTTCGTGGTAGGAGGAAACCATTTTCAGTACCGAGTACTGCCCTTTGGCCTAACCTCCGCCCCACAGGTTTTCACAAAGTGCCTGGCCGTGGTGGCGGCCTACTTGAGAAACCAGGGTATTTTTGTCTTCCCCTATCTGGACGACTGGCTCATCAGGGGTCAGACTCTCCAGGAGGCCAGACAAGCCACCCTCCGTACTGTCTCTCTCCTTCAACAACTAGGCTTTGTCATAAATTTCGCAAAGTCCACTTTGCTCCCCTCCCAGAACCTGGAGTTCATAGGGGCACGGTTAGACTCCCTGCACGCAAAGGCTTACTTGCCAGAAGACAGAGCGGGAAGGCTGATGGACTTGGCCAGCTGGTTTCTAGACAACCCACTGGTATCCGCCAGACTTTGTCTAAGGCTCCTGGGCCACATGGCTTCAACAGTGCATATGACCCCCAATGCCCACCTGCACATGAGGCCTGCGCAGTGGTGTCTCAGGACTCATTGGAAGCAGGCTACAGGAAGCCTAAGAGACAAAGTAAGGGTGTCCAAACCCTTCCTGAACTCTCTGCAGTGGTGGCTACACTCCCCCAACCTTCTACAGGGAATTCCTTTTCAGGTACCTGTTTCCACTGTGGTACTCACAACCGATGCCTCCTTGCAGGGCTGGGGTGCACATTGTCTGGACAAGTGCACACAGGGCTTGTGGTCCCCTTGGGAGGCCACAAAACAAATCAATTCGTGGAACTCAGGGCGATACGCTTAGACCTCACGGCCTTCTCTCACACCCTGGCCCACCAATCTGTCTTGGTGCAGACAGACAACCAGGTGGCGATGTTCTGTGTGAACAAACAAGGGGGCACGGGGTCCAGGCTCCTGTGTCAGGAGGCACAGGCCCTGTTCTCTTTTGCACTTCGACACAATATGCTGCTCAGGGCAGTCTATCTTCCTGGCCAGGAAAATTTCCTGGCGGACAGATTGAGCAGGCTTCTGCAGCCTCACGAATGGCGACTGCACCCTTTGGTGGTTCAGAACATTTTCCTGAAGTGGGGACTTACATCCATAGAGCTCTTTGCCAGTCCCCTGAACCGGCAACCACATCCCACGAGATTCGCAGCGGATGCCTTCCTGATATCATGGTCGAAGGGCCTCCTGTATGCGTTTCCTCCCACGCCCCTGGTGGCCCGAACCTTGTTCAAGATTCTAAGGGACAGGGCCTCGGTCATATTGGTAGCCCCCAGATGGCCGAGACAGCCCTGGTTCCTGCTTCTGTTACAGCAGGCGGTGGACACCCACTCCCTCTGGGGTTGCAACCCGATCTTCTTTCTCAGGATCAGGGTTCCCTTCTGCACCCCAATCTCAAAACTCTCAATTTGATGGCCTGGAGGCTGCAAGGATAGTGCTGGCTCCCTGGGGCCTGCCTCAGGAAGTTGAAGAGTTGTTCTTGGCCTCTAGGAAGCAATCCACTAGAAAGACCTATGCCCTGAAGTGGAAGCGGTTCTCCTTGTGGTGTGATAAACGCCAGGAGAACCCTTTCTCCTGTCCTGTGCCAGTGGTGCTTCAGTACCGGCTGCACTTGTCTAATCAGGGTCTTAAGTCCAATTATGTTTGGGTGCACCTTTCTGCTCTGGCAGCCCACCACTCACAGGTGGAAGGGCACTCTTTATCAGTTCACCCTTTGGTGTCCAGGTTCCTCAGAGGCTTGTTCTTGCTAAAGCCTCCTCTCTGTCCACCAGCCCCTGAGTGGGAGTTGAATGTGGTCTTGCAGCAGCTTACTTGCCCTCCCTTTGAGCCGATGGCTACGTGTCCTCTTGGAAGGCTCTTTTTTCCTAGTGGCACTGACCTCGGCCAGACGAGTGAGTGAACTTCAAGCCCTGGTCTGTGACAGGCCATACACTCGTTTCTATAGGAACAGGGTAGTCCTTAGGACTCACCCTAAGTTCCTCCTGAAGGTAGTCTCCTCTTTCCACCTCAATCAGGAGGTGGTTCTTCCAACATTCTTCCCTTATCTTATCTTTCTGACTGTTTCTGTCCTCTACTCTGTCCTATCTTACAAATGGCGTTCCTTTCATATTTTCTCAAATGATATATTATTGTAAACCGCTCTGATGCTTCGGCCTGAGCGGTATATCAAATTTAATAAACATAATAAACATAGGCCCCATGCCAGCCGGGCTGAGGAAGTCCTGCATACCCTGGACTGTAGAAGGGCCTTGTCTTTCTACATTGAGCGTACTAAGGGTCATAGAAGAGCTACTCAGCTCTTCGTCTCCTTTGACCCAAACATCTTGGGGTTGCCTGTCTCCAAGCGTACCGTGTCCATATGGGTGGCGGACTGTATCACCTGGGCTTACAGGGCGGCAGACCTTTCCTTGCAGGGTCGAGTCACAGCCCACCGTGTCCGGGCCATGGCTGCATCAGTAGCTCATCTCCATTCTGTACCATTGGCAGACATCTGTAGGGCTGCAACTTGGTCCTCAAGCCAAATTTTTGCAGCCCATTACTGCCTGGAGAGGGAGTCCCGTAGGGTCAGTGCTTTTGGTCAGGCAGTACTCAGGAATCTCTTTGAGGTTTAGGCAACTCCTGCCCTCCAGCCCTCTTGTTGGGCTACCGGTGGGATCTTTTCTCAGTAAAATTCTTTCCCTGAGGCTGAGGCTTCACAGAGGGAGCTCTATTTTTCAGCCTGGGTTCCTGGTAGCCCAGAGCTAGGGAGTCACCCATATGTGAGGACTGACTTCTTGCTTGGTCCTGGAGAAAGAGTACTTACTCACCTGTAACAGGTGTTCTCCAGGAGCAGCAGGAATCAGTCCTCACAACCCTCCCTCCTCCCCTGGGAGTTGCAGTTGTACATAGTTTACTTTTACATTTTTGTGTGCTGTCTTTAGCTATGTCATTTGACTGAGCAAGATGGCACCTTTAGGCGGGAAGGGAACCGTGCATGCGTGCCTGCATTCCCAAAGGCTTTCTTGGAAAGCTGGGGAAATGTTCCGCAAGGGCTTCATCGACTTCGATGTCACCCATATGTGAGGACTGATTCCTGCTGCTTCTGGAGAACACCTGTTACAGGTGAGTAAGTACTCTTTCTGCAGGTAAAAGTGCACACTTGAGTCTGAGTTTACTTAGTTGTATTTATTTAGTATTTAGCTCACACTTTTCCAGTTGTTCAATGCAAATTACTGTCGGTTATAGTAGGTATTTCCCTGTCCCTGTTTAAGTTTGTACTTGAGTTAATGGAGGATTAAGCAACTTATCCAAAGCCTCAAGGAGTTCCACTATATCACTAGGTAGCTACTCCAGTTTGTGTGGCTGTTAAAAGCCCATTGTTTTGCTTTGACAGTAACTGCTCGTTGCTGCTCTTCTCCCCCAAGAAGTTGCTGCCATAGGTGGCTAGTGGTTGGGCCGGCCCTGTTTTTAAAATGAGGCCCATACAGCTAGCTTCTTCATAACACGTGCATAGGCATAGCTGGAGCAAGGGTTGGTTTATGGTTTATTCATTTTATTACTATTTGTGAAGGGATGGTTTTTATTTTGTGATAGTGTATTACCTATGATTTGTATGTATTTTATTTATATTAGTATTTAACCTCTGATATAGCATTTTATTATAACTTTTAATATTGCTGTTTTGAATTTCTTGCTGTCCCACTTTGAACAAAACATGTTTTGGAAAAAAACAGATTATAAGAATATATAAATAAATAAATAAGTCATTGTGAGGATGTGGTTAGTGAATATGCCTTCTCCCTGGGCTCTCTGCACCTTGCAGGTTTGAAGAGTTCTTGCATAGGAAATGGTCCTCTGAGAAACGCTTTGGGTTGGAAGGATGCGAGGTTCTGATCCCAGCTCTGAAGACCATCATTGACAAATCAAGTGAGAATGGTGTGGATTATGTCATCATGGGTATGCCTCACAGGTAAAAACAAAAGACCAAGATGTTTTTAAAGGATAGAACAAGTGTGGACATTGTCCACTGTCATAAAGGAATTGACCTGAGGTGATTCTGAATATCCCTTTTTTGACAGTGTAACTGAGTACCTCTACAAAAACTCTGAAATAGAATGTTGCATTTGGAATGGATTCATTTTGACTGGCCCAGCATTGTAGTGGATTGAATTCAGACCCAGTTTTCACTTCCTAGGCCAAATGGAAATTTGGTGGATGTAAGGTTCAGGGCTGCAGTAAAGATTCAGTGCTAAAGGGAAAATAAAGAAGAAAAAGCGCCAAAATGCAGAGTTTTTTTTACATTGCAAGCAATGTTGGTTTGTCTGGTTTGCATGTGTGTTGAGTGCCATCCATGCTATCCTTTAGAATGGTGGTTTTGCTGCAGATTTCTCTGTGCTAAAATCTTTAGTACATCAGGTGTGATTATATTATGGAAAAATCAACATACTGTAAATCATTGTGGTGAAGTGTATCGCAGCTTATGGCATTAGCTCCTTTGAGTTAGTAAACTGAAAGCAATGATCAGAGAAGGTAGAGGGATTAGGTTGAAGAAATGAGGGTCACTGCTGCTGTATAGACCTGCATGTTTTGTACTCTTCAAACAGCCTCCCTCCAGCTTCTGAACTTAACCTTAACCTTCCATGTGCAAGGGATGGTTATTAATGCCAAAATTTGAAATCTGACAAGATATAAAGCCTAGCATGTCCACTTGCTTACAGTGCAACCTTGAGCAAGGCACGTTAGTAGTCTGTTGGATAGACAATCACCGTCTTTAAAGTTTCCGATGAGAAGTAGATTTTCTTTCTTTCACTGTACTTGTAAAGTGCCTCATTTGGCTACACAGTTTAAAATGATTGTTTTCCTGGCACACAGACAGCTACATGTAGTACTAGAAAAGGGTCTGCAGTAGCGGTTTCTTGACTCGGTAATTGAATTCTTCATTCACGCTGAAGGTGACTCGGCAGTAAGGGCATTTGCTGAACCAAACAGTGTCCAGAGCAAGGGTTGCTTTAGTGGTGCTTCCCTCTTCTCTCCTTTTGGGCTTCCAGATGCTGAAAAGGACAGCATGGTACCTCTGTTAGCTTGGCAGACCTGCTTGCCCTCTTTTGATGGCTCAGTTGACTGTGTAGCAAGTGAGGAGAGCCAGTATATCTGAGTAGTGCAATGAAAGGACCCCCCCCCCCAAATAAGTTAATGCAGGATGTAAAGCAGAGCCTGTTTTGCTAATTGGAGACATCGTCTTCACAGGGGGCGTCTCAATGTCTTAGCCAATGTGATCCGGAAGGAGTTGGAGCAAATTTTCTGTCAGTTCGATTCTAAGCTGGAAGCTGCTGATGAGGTTAGTGATCTGCATTTATTGTTTAGGCAAGCAGGATAATTTCTATTGAATTAATTACCCCCATCATAGAAGTGTAAAGTTCATATGACTAAATTTGTCTAATAACAAAAATGATTAAACTGCACCACTAACTTCAACTTACCAAAAAAGAAGTTAGCCATCACTTGTCGGAGATGTGTGTAGATGTGTATTTTTAATGGTTTTTAAAATGTCAAATAATTCAGTCCAATTCTTAAAGGTACAAAGAATAACCATGAAGTGTCCCAACATGCATAAAATTGCCCAGGCACTTAAATGTTTACTGGGGACTGATTTATTAAAGCCTTCCTCCCCCCCCCCTCATTCTCTATGGGGAATAAGCTTTGAATATTTTGGACCTAGTCCTTAGTGAAATACAGGATCCAGTGCAAGAGATAAGGGTGTTGGGGCCACTTGGCAATAATGATCATAGCATAATCACATTTGATTTAATAAATGGAGGAAGGACAGCAAGGAGATCCACAATACTTCCTTTTAACTTTCAAAAGGGGAGACTATGATAAAATGAGGAAAATAATTAAGAACAAACTAAGAGGAGCAGCTGCAGTGGCTAAAGATTTACATCAAGCATGGGTATTGTTTAGAACTACTATCTTGGAAGCCCAGACCAGATGTATTCCATGCTTTAAGAAAAGTGGAAGGAAGGCCAAAAAGCTGCAGACATAGTTTAATGGTGAGGTCAGAGATGTTGTTTGTAGCCAAAAAGCATCTTTCAGAAAATGTAAAAAAGATCCAAATGGAAATATAAGCACTGGCACGTTAGATGCAAGGCATTGATAAGGCAAGCAAAAAGAATTTGAAACAAAACTTGCTGTGGAAACAAAAATGCATAAAATTGTTTCAAGTACATTTGTAGCAAAAAAAAACCCCCTGTGACGGACCATTGGATGATAGAGGGGTAAAAAGGGCACTAAGATGACAAGGCCATAGTGGAGAAACTGAATGAATTGTTTACTTCGGTCTTTACTGAGGAAGATGTAGGAAAGTTACCCATGTCTGAAATAGTATTTAAAGGTGATGCATTGGAAGAATTGAAAGAAATATTGATAAATCTGGAAGATGTATTACAACCATTTGATAAACTAAAGAGTAGCAAATCGCCTGGACCAGATGGGATACATCCGAGGGTGCTGAATGAACTGGAAGGATACTCCTATGAAGAAAGGCTAAAAAGGTTAGGGCTCTTTAACCTGGAAAAGAGATGGCTGAGGAGAGATATGATAGAAGTCTATAAATTAATGAACGGAGTGGAACGGGTAAACGTAGATCGATTATTTACGTTATCAGAATATAGAAAGACTAGGGGACATGCAATGCAGATACAGGGTAAATTATTTAAGACTAATAAAAGAAAATATTTTTTCACTCAACGTGTAATCAAACTCTGGAATTTGTTACTGGAGGATGTAGTAAAGGCTGTTAGTGTAGCTGGGTTTAAAAAAGGTTTGGACAAGTTCCTGGAGGAAAGGTCCATAAACCATTATTAAGAAGGGATCCAGGATATCAATGTTTGACTCAGTACAAGCATTGTGGAACCTGTGTCTTTTGGGGAAACTGCTAGGTACGTATGACCTAGATTGGCCACTGTTGGAAACAGAATACTGGGCTTGATGGACCTTGGTCTGACCCAGTATGGTATATCTTATGTTCTTATGAAATATGAGATTGCAGACCTACTATTAGTAATCTGTGAACTATCATGAAAATCATCTGTAGTACCTGAAGATTGATGAATGGCCAATGTAACACCAAGATTTAACACTAGAAGCCCCAAAGTGCGTCAATTGATGCAAATGCATCTTCGAAGTTGTATACCAGTGCCACTGCTAGAACCATGTCAGTCATGTTCCATGACTTTGTTAGCAAGGTCAAGATGTTCAAATATGTGCATCGAAAATTAATGACAGATTCACCACTTAGCGGGAAAATGAATTTATACCTAGAAGCCCCAAAGTACGTCAAGTTGACACACTCAGTTGTCTTGGATGCGTCAATTGATGTACTTTGGGGCTTCTAGGTATAAATTCATGTTCCCACTAGGTGGCGGATCTCAATCACTGTTTACAGTTTACTCCGGCATTAACGTCACATACGGCACTTATTTAACTAATAAGTAACTTCACATTAAATCACATCTGCATTTCATGCTAAACAGTCGTCGTGATAATGCGTCAATTGACGCACTTTTGGGTTTCTAGGTAAAATTCCTTTTGGGGCTTCTAGTGTTAAAAAGGGTTCAAAGGTCTACAGACCGGTGAGCTTGATGTCAGTACCAGGCGAAATGGTAGAAACCATTATGAAGAACAAAATTACTGAACATGTAGATAGTCATGGTTTTATGGGAGAAAGCCAACATAGATGTAGCCAAGATCAGTGGCGTCCCCAGCACCCATGGCAGCGCACTCCCCCTCCCCCATGCAGCACAGCATTGTATGTCATGATGCACCCTCGACAGGGCCCATGCATGCGGTGCAGCAAACTTATCAAAAAGCTGGCTTGCTGTGGTGCTTTGTGCTCCGCGGCTGGGCCAGGAGAGAAGTGCAGCTGGGCCATGAAGCCTGCGGCACTGCGACAAGCCAGCTTTTTGGTAAGTATATTGCACTATCTCCATGGGCCTGGTGGTGGTGCACCCTCCCTCCCGGTTGGCACCTGGAGCGAGCCACACCCACTGCCTCTCCTTTAGCGCATGCACTGCGGGGGATGATGGGAGCAGAAGCAGTTCTCACTTGCTTCTGCTCCGGTGGCAGTCTTCTTTGAAATAGCATAAATGCTGCTGTTTGAGAGAAACAGCCTCTAGGGCAAGAGCAAGTGAGGATAGTTCCTGTCTTCATCACCCCCCAGACCCATTAGGGCAGGTTTTCCAAACTAGGGGTTGGAACCCCAAATGAGGTCACATCAGTAGATGGGGAAATGGCCATATTTCTGTAACCCCATCTCTCTGGACTTTCACTGTGACCTGTGCCAACTCAGCATGTGGCCTGTGAACATTCATATGCCATTGTCCTCTCCCTGGGTGAACCGCCTGTTAGATTAGAAAGCCATGCTGAGTACTGTGGTCTGTAAGCACACACTGCACACCGATATAAGGGACCCTGTGCTAGCTGTTGCTGCCTTCCTGCTATAGATGAGTGGTGGGACGGGAAGGAGGCTGGAGATCTGCCAGTTTGATTTCATAATCATTAGGGGTCACGTGAATTTTCAGTTGTTAAAATGGGGTTATACGGGATAAACGTTTGAAAAGCACTGCTTTAGGGTGAGTTAGGGTCCTGTAGGGAGGGCTGGGTTGGGCCTTATTTTATGGAAAGGGAGGGCTTTTGAGGGAGTCTTCTACCACCTTACCTCCCCGATATCAGGGCTGGTGGGGTGGCACTGGGCTACCAGAGAGTAGAGATGTCTCCAGGGATGTTGGGTGGGCAAGGCGGGGGTCTCCAATTCAGCCCGATGGGCCCTTTTGTCTGCTGCCATTTCCATATGAAAGGGCCATTTTTTTTCCTTTGTAAAATCTAGAAAAAAATTACAGCTTTTGTGCTTTAGTTTTTTTTTGCAACAGGCTCGCAAAGCTTTTTGTCATACACATTTTTGCATTAATGACCTGCTTTACATGATTTTGCATCACACCAACTCGTTAATCGAAAATTTACATAAACTTTTGAACAAAGTGTTTTTCTTTTGTGAAGTGACTCCACAAAAATGCACTTTATGCCCAAAAAAAAGCAGAAGATGTCTGAACTTTGGTGTTTTTGCACATTTTCAGGTGTTACATTATTTCATATGAAGTGCACTTTGTGAGGTCACTTCGCACTTCACTACATAGGACTCTTTTAAATGCTTACTTTTAAACCTTGGATCTATAGTTCATATTGAAATGGAACCAGTTTTCGGTAAATAGATGGGTCGAAAGACTTTTTAATCTAACTTGTTCACCACAATTGTTACAAACTACTAAATCACTGCATTAGAAGCTACCGTTCAATTATCACAGATTGTGAAGAAACACATAGAATTTCACTTCACTGGGGGTTTCAGCTTTGAAGGGTGAAGAGGAAGTGGTGTTGGTGGGTGATTTAAATGTGTTGAAATCCTGATTGATGTGCAAGTTGTTTTAAGGTATGGTAATTTGATTGCAAAGTTTTAGATTTATGAAAATACAGATTGTATTATAAATATGTATGTATAAATTATGATTTTGTATAATAAAGGTTAAATAGAAAAATAAAAAAAACCCATTGTATAACTGCATAAATTGATGCTGATTGTCTACCCGTGTAGGTATTACCAGTTGTTTAAATATGACTTAAAGAAGAAGGGCCTTGTAAGGCAGAATATTTCATTGTATTTCAAGACTTTTTTGCATGTGCTACCTTTTCCCATAGTAGGTTCTGGCAGGCTCATTTAAACCTTGTTTAGCTGGAGTTGAGGGTTTGAGTTCCACGATGCTATGATAGCCTCCCTCAGTTTGTTGCATCTCTACCATCTGATGCAGAATACCTGATCAGAACTAGACGATAATCTTAGCCTCGTTCTTTTTCCGGATATATGAAAGCCAGCTTTTGGAATCATGTGATGGCCATGTGGTGAGTAAAATCCAATCAAGCTCCTGTCTGCCTCCCAAAAATAGTGTTTGTAACTAAACTCAGTAAGCGAAACCAGACAGAAATGACAATTACTCTGGGGAGCGTGCTGGGAAGCTGTGAGCCCCTGAATTGCAGAAATCAAGAGCCCAGGAATGTCAGGCAAGGCAAAGAAAGCTCTAATAAAGTGAAGCAGGCTGAAAACAAGATGGCAGCAAACCCTGAGCAGCCAGTCCTCCATATCTGATGAAATGGCCCAGCACCTCACCCAGTGCATTATGTCCATGTTGGAGGATGAACTGGTGCCCCTTTAATCTATTCTGCAGGAGATGAGACATGCTGACGACGCAGTGTGCTGAGATAACGCTGCCAATAGAATGATGGTGCAAGAAATAGCCATGGAGGCTCTTATCAGATGGCTAGTGGAACTGGAATGCAAGAACACATATCTTGAGGAGCAGCTTAGAGTATCAGGAGAACAGCCACTGAAATTACATCCACAAAACCTTCATTCTGGAGTCTGTGAAGGAGAGTGACTTGCTGCATATTTGTGAGCAGGTGCTACCAGACAGCTTGGGACTGGGTGGAGCAACTATTCTGGTATACTTCAAGTGCATGCATAGACTGGGTCCCCCATGTGAGCACAATTATAATCTGAGACAGGTGGTCACAAGAATGCTAAACTTTGCAGACAAAATAAAATTGTGGGGTTATCAAGCGCGGCATACTCTGGAAGAGAGATGAGGCAAGATGACTGCTTTTAGAAGACTTCCTGGTCAGTGTGTCAGCTTTGTACTGAAAGGTTGCCCCATACATTGTCCAGCTATACAATTGAGGAGTATGCTTTAGCCTTCAATACCCAGCAAGGGTGAACAACATTCATGGCAGAGAAGTTAAGTTGCTGCGGTTGGGAGAGAAATTTGATGTTTCTCAAAGGGATGAATGCTGCAAAGGTGTCACAGTGCAGACGCTTACCAAAGGTGACACAGTGAGTGACGCTTACCATATAGAGCAGGGGAAAGAGAGGACGAGTTTCATGAATGAATTGTCTACAGGATTGCCCTGATGGGGGATAACATGGTATTATGCAAGATGCCCGTTTGCTTGGAGACTTAGAGGCAAGAAGATGTTAAGCATAATTGGTGTCCTACTTCACTGAATGCAGGACAGGTAAGATTCATTTCCAGGACATTTACAGACTAAATATTTAATGGCTATATATAACATCAAAGGTCTTGCTAGAGAATATGAATTGGGGTTATGCCATCATATGTGAAGGGACATGATGGAACTTTTCAATAGCATTCACAGTCAAAGACAAAGAACAGACACATAACATAACCTTCTTATTCACTCAGGATTTAAATCATTTTCAAGTTGCAATCTCGTAATTACTGGCTCAGATTGCCCCATTGTCCTGACAGGGTTCTCAACCCCTACTTTGAAGGTCAAAGGAAAAACAATAGCTTCCACCAGACCTTTCTGACATCATCACAGCCCTTTTAGGCATGTGCTTCTTGGGGGTGGCAGCAACAAAGAACAGGGTATTCAAAGCTAGACAATAGATTCTGACAGCTGGGGAGTTGGGTATAAGGCATAAGGTTTGCCTAGGGCACCAACACCTTGAACCAACTGAGGCTGGCCCTGATTGATGGTTATGCTATGCCAAGATGTGACTACAGACATGCCTCGAGAAAGTGGACATTTGTATATTTGTGAATATTGGTAGCTCAAGTTGACAATCATGATGTATTGTTCTCCGAGCTTTATAGTTTGATTGCAGACTTTTCGCCACCATTCGACATCACCAACAAGGCTCAAACAGCAACCACACCCTAGCAGCCCTAAGGGAAACCAACCAACCAATCAATCAATCCCTGTGGACCAAAGAGCTGAGTCACCACCAACCCCAATATAAGTACAAACGCAAGCAATCAAGCACATTACTATCGGGAACCCCGCATTGATGATGTCCCCTCAAATGGTGACGAAATATCTGTAATCAAACTATCAAGCTCAGAGAACAATACAACATTTGTTTATGTAGTTTATATAATCTCCGCACACACACACGCACTTTTACGAGTGATGCCCAACCAAGGGGCAGACAGCATACTTAATGGAGGTGACGTATGCTTCAGAGATTACCCAGAAGCTGGACCTAAGCATTCAACACTGGATTCAAATGAGAGGGGAGAGAAGCTTTGCAAGAAACATGAAGGGAATGGTGTGAGGGATGGGAGGGTAGGATGGGAGAGAAGGTGGAGTGTGAGTGAATGGGATGCATGGAAGATTGGATAGTAGAACTGGCAGAGTCAGGGGTGCAGGCAACTGGATGGGAAGAGAAAGGCGATTCAGCTGGGAGATCCCTGAACCCTAGATTTATTTATTTAACGTTTTTTTTTTATATACTGTCCTTCTGGTTTATCAAGGCGGTTTACATTGAACACAATGGAACTTAAGTTACCTAGAACATTTATAGAACATTGTAACATATACAAGATAACGGTGTTATTTCAACTATCCATATAATAGGAAGAGTGGGGAGTATGATATACCGGATTCAGGTATCTTATTTACAGGGAGAATCAAGAGGGTCCATTTCTGTGTGTGATTGAAGAAGTGTGTCTGTCCAATATGGTGTTATGTGACTGTCCCGTAATATTCCTGGAAGATGTGTGTTTTGAGCCTCTTTCTGAACTCTTAACTTTTGTTGCCCTTATATTGCTTGATAGGGAGTTCCATAGGGTTGGACCATAGATGGAGACAGTGCGCTGGCATGTTTCTTGTGTGTTGATTGTTTTGAGTTTGGGGTCTTTAAGTAGATTTGCAGTTTGGTTTCTTCTTGGTCTGCTCTCCGAGATTGTGTGAATGAGTGACCGCAAGCAGTCAGCAGATAAGTTATGTATACTTTTAAATGTGTTCATGAGCGATTTGTATTTGCGTGCTTGGATGGCAGTCAATGTAGCTCTTTCAAGACTGGGGTGATATGCTCTTGTCGGGATGTCCTTGACATCAAGCGGGCTGCAGAGTTTTGAGCAATTTGAAGCAGAAGGGGGGTATTTTTTGTTAGTCCTTGGTATATAGAATTTCAGTAATCCAAGTGAGGGGTAATGATCGTTTGACAGATATTGCGGAACAGATGATGATCCAATAGCAGGCGGAGTTTGTGAAGGATCTTTATTCTTTTGTATGCTGCTGTGGTTGCTTTCTTAATGTGTTTGGAAATTCAGTTTCTGGTCTAGCATCAACCCAAGGTATTTGACCTCAGATCTGATGGATGTCATAGTTGTTGTTTGTAATCTTCTCTGGGGGTTTGAAGGTGGGGTCTCTGTTTATGACCAGTGCCTCTGTTTTGCTGAAATTTAATGGTAGAGAATGCTCTTGTAGCCAATGGGTCATTTTGTTAAGGCATAGATATGATATGGAGTATGAGTCTGGACATGTGAGTGAAAAGCAGCAGGCAGAATTCAGGTGAATTAAATGGCAACCCTAAATGTTGTTGGCTCATCCTCCCCAGGGAAGTGAACAAAGATCCTAGCATTTCTTAAGAAGCATAAGCTTGACATAGCTTTCTTACAGGAGATTCATTTGTCAGTGATGGAATATATGAAACTGAAGGGATTGTATAGGGTAGGTCTCCACAACATTTAATAGCAGGCAACAGGGTTTAGCTATTCTGGTCTGCAGGGCCCTTTCACTACAGATGCACAAAATCTTACAAGAGTCCGTGGTGGGAGATGTTATCTTTTGGAGTGAATGGCAGGGGAGAAAGCTAGTGCTGGGAAATATTTATGACCACAAGTTTGTTGTTTTTTTTTCTCATTTAGTGGCTACGATGAGTCAATACATGGAATACCAAACTATCCTGGGGGGTAACTCCTAAGAGCAATCATTTATGAAAAGTGGATCAACTTTATTATGCAGCAGTTGGACTTGATAGATGCCTGGCGTATGCTACACCCCTTAGAGGTCAATTTTCACTTTCCCATGGAGTGTACTCTACTGTAGATCTATTGATTTCTGCTAACTTACCAATTTGATATGGGCAGACATTGTATTGTAGATTGTTTCTAATCACTTATTGGTAAGTTTAAAGTTAGATATAGGGATGAAGTGTGGGGCTGCTCCAGTGGCATATGAATCCTGCCCTTTATTTGGACGCAAACGTCCATGCTACTTTGAGGAAAACATAGCTGGATTATACATTAGCAGTTGTAATGATCCTAGCCAGGTAGATGTAATTACATAGTGGGAGGCAGTGAAAGTGGTGTTTAGGAGGCAAATTTCCTTCACCATACACCAGAAGAGAGCAAAGTAGCGGGAGGTGCTTTTGGTTGACTAAGGCACTAATCCAGCTACATAGAAGGCATATAGGGGGCTTAACTCAGTAAGATAAAGGATCTTCAAAAAAAATTTGCATAGAGACAAAAAGCAAGAACACTTACGGCTAACTTAGTAAGGCCACCGAAGAGCAAGAGCATGATTTCAAAACTTTGCATGGCTGGGGAGATGGTATTTTCCAGCAGCTGGATATTCTTTGAGCCATTAGGGATTTTTGTTTGAATTTATATAGGAAAGAGACTATGAACCAAGAGAGTTAGGGACCTTTTTGAAGTACTAGAACTTCACCGGCTCCATGGTCCCTTCACAGGCCCAGAGATCCAGTGAGCAATTAAGAGGTTAAAATTGGCAAATTCTCCTGGCCTGGATGGTGTGGTCAGCAAATCCTGTAAATTCTTGTAAGATCTGGTAGTGGGTACTTTACAGGCAATGTTTTGAGAAACACTCGACCAGGAGCAAGTGGACTGGTATCAGGATATGGCTTAATGCAGTATGTACCTTTGAGCCAATGCTGTCTTCTGGTGACCCAGCAGCTCCTGGATTTTCTTGGCAGTGTGACCAGAAGTAGATTGCCAGGCCTTTCTTCTGAGGCAGTGGAGGATTAAGTGATTTGCCCAAGGCCACAAAAAGTGCCAATGAGAATTGAGCCCTGATCTTTTGGTTACCAAACCAGTGCTTTAATCACTAGGCTACGCAGGTGGTGCTTTTTACCTAAGCCAGGCAAAGACCCAGAATTTGTCATATCTTACTGACCAATTTCATTAATCAGTATAGATCTGAAACTATTATCTTTAGTGTTGGTGACCTTCTTGAATGTAGTACTGCAATAGCTTGTACATAAAGACCAAATGGGGTGTGTAAAAAGGTGGTGTGCACAAATTTGATTAGGGCAACTATTACCCTGTGCATTGGGGCTAAGAGAAGAGTGGATAGCTCTAGTTTGTTTGTTTATTTAACCAACCAAACTCTTTAGAATCAGTGCATTTTGCATGTATACTAACAGGTACTTTTTATTCCCTTGTCCCCGAAGGGCTCACAATCTAAATGTACCTGAGGCAATGGAGGGTTAGGTGGCTTGCCCAAGGCCACAAGGAGTCCCTCTGGCCTGAGGTTGCTTGTTCCCATGTGGGAATTGAACCCCCAGCCTTCCGGCCTGAGGTAACCTGTCCCAACCACTGAGCCACTCCTCCCTTCAGTTAGTCTCGATGCAAAAATAGCTTTGGAGAGGGTAGACAGGGATTACTTGTTCCAGATCTTAGGGGAAGTTTGGATTAGGGGGTGCTTTTTTAGACCAGGTCTACATATATACTGAACACAAGGTGCAAGTACTGTTCAGTGGCCACTTAACAGAGGAGTTGGGCTTCAGTGAGGCACAAGACATGTCTGCCTGCTCTTACCACTTTTGATTATTCTTTCTTAGAGATTTTGGCTATTAAGCTGCAGAATCTACAAGACATTCGAGAGATAATGCTAGGACCAGTAGTGTAGAAGATTCATTTGTTTGATGTCCTGTTGCTATTTTTGAGCAACCCCCTTAAGGAACATGCCTACAGTATTAGAAAAATACAGGGCATTTGCAGGATTGAGAATAAATTTTGATAAATCCAAGGCAATGCAATTGGGGGAGGGGGCTCATACCCACTTGCCTACCAGTGGAGAAGAGGGCCCATGAGATACTTAGATATTCACTTGAGCTCAGATAGAAATGTGATGTACCAGAAGAAAATTACTACTGCTACTACCACTGCTATTACTACTTCTTTCTATACTTCTACAAGGCATATGTAGCACTGTACAGAGACATGTAAGAGACAGTCCCTTCTCATAAGAGCTTACAATCTAGTCAAGACAGACAACACAATTGGGGATTAGGTTATATCTAGGGGAATGGTAAGGAAACATGTAGGAGGCGAACAGGAGACTAGGAGGATCGAGATCCAAAAGCAGTCTTAAAGAAGTGAGTTTTAGTCTGGATTTGAACAGGACCAGAGATGAAGCCTGTCGTATCAACTCAGTTTCAGGCATAAGGAGAACAGCAAGGTAGAAAGATCAGATCAAAGTCTGGAGTTGGCAGTGGAAGTGAAGGGCACAGATAGAAGGGATCTGCCAGAAGAGCAGAGTTCCCAAGGGGGGGGGGGGGGGGGAGTGTAGGGAGAAATAAGAGAGGAAAGTTAGTGAGGAGCAAGCTGAATGAAGGCACTTATAGATCAGTAGTAGAAGTTTGACCTGGATGTGGAAACGGATAGGGAGCCAATGAAGTCACTTGAGAAGAGGGGTGACAAAAGCATAGCGACTCTGGTGGAAGATTAGTCGTGCAGTTGATTTTTGAACAGATAGAAGTGGAGAGAGATGATTTAGAGGAAGACCAACGAAGAGTAGGTTGCAATAGTCTAGGTGGGAGGAGACTAGAGAATGGATAAGGGTCTTAGTAGAGTGTCCAGAAAGGAAGGGACACATTTTGCCAATGTTGTAGAGAAAGCTAAAACCTGTTGCTTCTATCTGTTGGATGTGTATGGAGGAGGAGAGGGAGGAGTCGAAGATGATCCCAAGGCTGTGAGCCAAGGAAACGGGAAGGAATAGAGTGTTATCCACAGAAATAGAGAAAGGAGGAAGGGGGGAGGTAGGCTTGGAGGAAAGATAAGGAGCTCCATTTTGCCCATGTTCAATTTCAGATGACGGCGAGACATCCAGGCACTAATTTCAGATAAGTATGAGAGCTGGGCCTGGATTCCTGGAGAGATTTTAGGTGCAGAGAGGTAGATCTGAGAGTCATCAGCATAGAGATGGTACTGAAAACCATGGGAGGAGATGAGTGCAGACGGAGAAAAGGAGAGTCCCAAGATAGAGCCTTGGGGTACATTAACTGAAAGGGGGATAGCAGTAGGGGAAGAGCCACAAGAACATACACTAAAAGTGCATTGGGAGAGAGAGAGAAAGAAAACCAGGATAGGACAGAACACCTAAATCCAACTGAGAACAAGGTATCAAGGAGAAGGTGGTGATCAAGTGTCAAAAGCAGCAGAAATGTCAAGAAGGATGAGGATTGAGTAAAGGCCCTTGGATTTGGTGAGGAACAAATCATTGGAGATTTTGGCAAGAGCCATCTCAGTAGAATGTAGAGGGCAAAAAGCCAGATAGCTGTGAATCCAGAAGGGACTGAGAGGAGAGACAGTCAAGAACCACACATTCAAGTAGTTTGGAAATAAAGGGGAGGAGAGAGATGTCAATAATTAAGACAGGCAGCATCAAGGGATGGTATTTAGAGGAGAGGTGTAATCACAGCATACTTGAAGGCTGCAGGAACAGTTGTGGTATAAAGCGATAGGTTGAGCATATGACAGGTGGAAGGGACAAGAGTGGAGGAGATGGAATTTAGTAGATGGGTGGGGATGGGATCAGAGGGATAGGTAGTAAGTTTAGAGGAGAGATGTGTGGTTTCTTTCTCAGAGATCTTAGAAAAGGAGGAAAGGGCGACAGAGATTGGAGGAAGGATTAGGGAATGAAGAGGGGGAAGGAGGGGATGGAGATGACCCCAGGAGAAGGGGGGGGGGGTGGAGATGACCCCAGGGGGAACTCAAGAGTAATGTTGTGGACTTTGTCATGGAAGTAGTCAGTGAAAGTCTGGGCAGAAAGAGAAAGAGGGGTCAGAGGCACACTAAATTACACAGTTTATGCAAAAAGATTGGAAAGATTTCCAGATCTTGTTTATGGATTGTACTCTTTAAGAAAGTGGTCCTATCAAAGTTAATTTTCCAACTTCAGATGGTTACTTTCTGGATAAAAGCAAAGGAGTAAGCTGCATTTCGGTCCATAGTCCGATCCTTATATGGAGAGGGAAAAATGACTGCATTAGTTATAAACTCGGGGGGGGGGGGGGGGGAGAGAGAGAGAGAGAGAGAGAGGATTGGGGGCACCAGATCTACATGTGTAATATGGTGGTAAATCTGAGATTGGTCCATGAGGATATACAGGGACAGATTAAATTTTGCCCTAAAAGCTTTGCAGAGACTCAAGTAGGCCTCTATAACATGTTTACTCCCCGTATGGTGAGGAGAAGGGAAAAGGACACAGGAGTTCAAATAAATTTCCCTCCAGTCCATTCCAAACACGTGGGCTATCTCGCCTCACCAGCAGCTTGGAGACTGAGAATGCCAAGTCTTGATGTCACCCAGATAGGCAGCTGTCAATGCCCATCAAGCTCTGTATTCTTAGTCTCCAAGCAGCTGGAGAGCATGTCTTCCCCATTGTCTGGACTCATATAGAGAGCTTCAAATAATTAGCAAAAAAAAGAAAAAGAGTAAAGGAACTCTGGGCTCTGTATATCTTTAAGAAAAAAGAAAGAGAAAAAAAACAAAGCAGCCTGTGAATTGGAATCTGCCTGTAGTGCAGGACGTTTATTGCAGGCAGCTCACACAATCCCTTCAGTGGGAGGTAAAGCTGACCTGTTTTGGCGATGAAGGCGGTGTCTTCTGGATCAGTGTGACTTTCACTCACCAACAGGGGCTATTGATTGTGACAGGCCACTGGTCCCTTCCCTATAATTACCGCCACTGTTCCTCGCTCTGCAGGATTACCGAAGGAGCAGTGAGTTCAACAAGCGGGGGGTTTTCTTGCCTTTTCATGAAGCCTTGGAATTCCCCTCATCTGCTGTGTGGCGGGGAAGGGGGGAGGGAAGTGCTGGTGTCTGAACTCATGGTCAGCACCATTTTGTTTTGGTGTGTTTTTGTTTTGGTGTCTGGTGTTCAGGGCTCCGTTCTTTTGAGCTCTTAACTTTGAGGGTTTGACTGACAGGAGTTTTTCCCTCTGGTTTTCTTTTACTTTTGTTTTTGTATTTGTGGTTTAGTTGGGGTTGCCATGCTGTCACAGAAGCAGGCTTGTGGAGGTTGTGGTTCCTGCAGAGGCTCCTTGTCCCCCGTGAGACTTTGTTGCAGAGGTGAGGCTGAATCTAGGTTGGTGGAAGAGGACCTGACAGCTAGCAAGAGTGGGGGAGAGGGGACTGGTGAAGCTCAGGTCAGGCATTCATATCCCAGGGTTGCTCCCACTGCAGTTTTGGAGGGAATAGCAGCCATTTTAGAGGAGCCTGCTTCCCCTGCTCCATCAGCTTCCATCAACAGTGTTTTATCATCTGTTTCATCCTTTGGGACGTTCTCAGTGGATTTTGTACTGATCATGAATCAGGCTCATTGCCTGAAGCAAGGATTGTGTGAATTTGCCACTGGAGTCCTGAAGAGGGGGTCCACTGAGGCTATAGCAGATAGGTGTCTGGAAAAGGAGCCCTTGTTCAAACGCAGGAGCCTGGAGAGTGATACCTGAGAAGAAACTGGTTTGGTTCACTTGGAACAATCGGAAGATCCAATGAAGGGTCCCTTGGATTTCTGGGGGATTCCACTGCTGCGGAATTGGAAAAGGGGGAGATTCTGCAGGTGGAGGACCCCCATATTGTCCACATATTTTGCCGAGAAAAATTAGCGGTGCCTATTGCCCATTCACTGGCCACCCTTAACTTGCTGCTACGTCAGCTGAGAAGCCTTTGGAAGAGACCCCCTTTTGCAAGACGTCCAAAAGTCACAGACCGCCCTTCTCTTCCACAGAGTGATCAAACAGATGATTTTGGATGAGTGGGAGATTCCGGAGGTGGGCTTAAAGGGCAGCTGAGCTATGGGGCTGCTATAGCCTGTGCCTTATTCAGAAAAGGACCAGCTCAAATCTTCTAAGGGGGATGTGCTGGTCTCAGCAGTTACTAAGAAGACCACTATACCTGTGGTGGGTGGAGCGGCTCTCAAGGACATTTAAGATCAAAAGTTGGAAGTCTTCCTGAAACAGGTGTTTGATATCAATGTGTTATCCTTGCAAGCATCCATATGTGGTGCCTATGTGGCAAGAGTGTGCTTAAGTTGGGCACAAGGGGTGCTCAGTGCTGATGCTGGGCTGCAACAGGCAACCCCTGAGACAGCAAAACTGGAAACAGAGACAACTTATCTGGCAGATGCCTTCTATGATCTCATTTAGGCCTCAGCCAAGGGGATGGTCTGTCATCGCGACCAGGCATTTTTCTCTGGCTCTGAATGTTTCTTCTAAGATGTGCCTGAGCAAGCTCCCCTTTAAGGTAAACTCCTGTTTGGGAAGGCCTTGGACAAGCTGGTCAAGGATTAGGGTGAGACTAAGGGGGCATGGCTCCCTGAAGATGAGCCCAAGCCCGTCAGTTCGACAGCCCCAGTGCGGGATCAGTATTGAGATTTCAGGTGTTTCTGGGCAGTGCACTTTGCCCCTTAACCAGAGGGGTCGGTACCCAGCTCAAGGACCATCCTTTTGAGGAAACAGGGGAACAGGCAGAGGTTACTATCTCACCTCTTCCGCTGCTCCCAAGAAGTCACAATGAAGGGGGGAGCGGGGGGGCACCCAGGCCAGAGTGGTACCAGTAGGTGATCACCTCCAGAGGTTTTACTCTACCTGGGTCCAGATTACCTCTGATCAGTAGATTCTAGAGGTAATTTGAGATGGTTATGCTTTGGAGTTCGCCCGGCCCCTTGCAGGCGTGTTCTTACTGTCACTTTCTAAGGCACCAGGAAAGGTCGCAGTGGTCCAAGAGACTTTGTTGTGGCTCCAGCACCTGGAGGTGGTAGTGGAGGTTCTGAACACCCAATTAGGTTGCAGTCGATACTCCATTTATTTTGTGATGCCCAAAAAAGAGGGTGCTTTCCATCCCATCTTGGACCTCAAGCATGTAAACCAAGCTTTGCGGGTGCCATGATTTCTTATGGAAATGCTTCGCTCCGTGGTGAGTTCCTGACCACCCTCAACCTAATGGAAGCATTACCAAGTTTAAGTGACAATGTAAACCGCATTGACTGAAATGATAAAGCAGTATAAAAAAACCCTGTTAAATAAACATACCCATTCAATGGGAGCATCAGTGTTCCCTCCAGTTTGCAGTGCAGATGGGGCACTTCATTTCAAGCACCGCCATTCTGCTTGGCTTCACTCCTCGTACCTTCACCAAAGTCATGGTGATTGTCGTGTCTGTGCTCCATCGAGAGGACATTCCCATGCACCCTTATCTGAATGATTGGTTGATAAGAGCAAAGTCACTTCAGGAAAGCCACGTGGCAACTGCTAGAGTGATAGTGTCTCCAGGCTCTCAGCTGGGTAGTCCATTATGCCAAGAGCGCATTATAGCCCTCACAAGACCTCGTCTGTTTGGGGGCTAGGTTTCAGATGAACATTGGTGGGGTGGCCTTACCCAGTGATCGGGTGCAAAAGCTGATGACCCAGGTTTGATGGTTTCTATGAATGGCCACACTGATAGTGTAGGACTACCTTCAGCTTCTGGGCTTGATGGCGGCATCGATCAAGCTAGTTCCCTGGGCGCTAGCCCATATGAGGCCCTTGCGGAGGGCTGATCTCCGCAGATGGTCCCCACACCTGTTATCTGATTTACCCATTGGATAATCGGATGGTGTTCAAGTGGTGGCTCAACTCTCAGCATCTGTTGGTGGGCATTCCATTGGAGACCCCCCCCCCGAATGGATTCCATTAACAGTGGATGCTAGTCTCTCTTTGGTTGGGGAGCACATTGTCGAACATCGAATAGCGCAGGGCCATTGGACCCAGGAGGAGGCTGCCTGGTCAATCAATCGGCTGGAGATGAGTGGTGGCTCTGGTTCTGCAGTTTTTCTGGCTGCTGCTGTACAGGAAAGTGGTCTGGATGTTCTCAGACATCACCACCACCATGGCCTATATCAATTGCCAGGGCAGAACGGGTGAGCATACTGCTCGAGGATGAGATTGCGCCTCTCCTTGTTTGGGCGGAGGCGAATATTCAGGCCATTTACGCCTCCCACATGGCCAGAAGAGACAACGTGGCGGCAGACTTCCTCAGCTGCAATCTGATGGAGCCAGGCAAGTAGTTTCTCGATGACGTGGTTTTTGCTAGTCTTGTAGGTCGCCATTATGGGTTTGCCCCATCGCCAGACAAGACCTCGAAAGAGTTCAGGTTAGTCAGTAGACTGAGGGAAAGGATGTTGGAGGGCCTGGATGCGTTGGGTCAGAGGTGGCTGGAGGCGGCCTCCTCTACATGTCTCCACCGTGGACTCTCATAGGGCACTTGCTGCAGAGGATAGAGGCTCATCTGAGATTAGTGATCCTTTTTGCACTGGATTGGCCCTGGAGACCATGGTATGTGGATCTCCTCCGCTTGCGGGCGGGCCTGCCTTGGTGCCTGCTGACATGGCCACATCTTCTCTCTCAAGGGCTCATTTTTATGCCTCAGGTGGATCAATTCTCACTTATGAACTGGTTCTTGAGAGGACTCTGAGGAAGAGAAGATGTTCTGCTCCAGTGATGACGATTTTGTTGGAGGCTCACAAACGGTCCTCTTCCTTGTCGTATGTGCAAGTTTGGAGAGTTTTTGAAGTGTGGTGTGCAGAATGGGTACTGCAGCCATCGTCAACCTCCCTACCCAATATTCTGGCTTTCTTGCAGGCATATCTGGAGAAGGGCATGGCCTGTAATTCTTTGAGGGTGCAAATGGCTGTTCAAAGGTGTTATAGGGAGTGCGTTCAGGGGATTTCCTTAGCGGCCCACTCAGATGTAGTGCCTTTCTCTAGGTGGTGAAACATGTCTGACCGCTGATGCACGCTCTAGTTCACCTTGATCTGAATTTGGTTCTGTCGGCATTGACTAAAACTCTCTTTGAGCCTTTGGAGAGTTCCACCTTAAATGACTTGTCGTTGAAGACTGTCTTTCTGGTGGTTATTTGCTCAGTGTGACGCATCTCCAAGCTTAAATCATTGTCCTGTAGGGAACCTTTCCTATCTATCTCGAAAGAGGGTGGTGCTGTCTGCTCCCATCGTTTCTGCGCAAGGTGGTCTCACCGTTTCACTTTAATCAACCGGTTTTTAAGAAGCACAGTGGCTCACCAGAGGAGCATCAGCTTCGTTTGCTGGATGTGTGCAGGGCACGGAGTTGTTCTGCAAATCCGGTTTGGTGGTTTGTCCATTTTGGTGGTGTACAGAGAGGGGAGGCGACTTCTATTACCCGTTGGATCTGAGAGGCTGTTGCCTCAGCGTACCTTCTGCGACATAAGGAGCTACCTAAGAGGCTCCGCACGCATTCAGTCAGGGTGAAAGTGGGGCTGGGGCCTCCACTGGACATCTGTAGAGCGGTGACATGGTCTTCCCTGCATACCTTTTTCCGTGCCTGGATGTACAGGTGGCAGAGGATGCATGTTTTGGTTCGGCGGTGCTTCAGGCTGGGCTTGCGGGCCCCTCCCGATGTATGTTAGTACTGCTATGGTACATCCCACATGTCTGGTCTGGTCTGGACTAGACTGGAAGGGACGCTAAGGAAGGGGAAATTAGGTTTTACCTGCTAATTTGCTTTCCTTGAGTTTCTCCAGTCCAGTCCAGCACCCTCTTTTTCTGGCTGTTTTCAGGTGTGCGGTGGCTATCCCGACTGGTGCGGATTTCATCACACTTTTTTTTCTGGTCAGGGGTCAGTGTTGTGTAGGCATGGTTATGGAGTCCCTCTGGACTTCCGTTGACTGCTGCACACTGCCATACAAAACAACCCCCAACAAAACACACAAAAAAAGCATAAAAGAAAAAATACTTGACAGTGTCCGAGAGGAGGTCCAAGGAAAAAGATAAAGGCACAACTTTGTGTGGGAGTGGAGTATAGGTGGTGTGCATAGTTGTGTTTTTTTCCCAAGTTCTTAATTGTTGCTCTTCAAGTCTGCTTTGTCAGTGGGTTACTGGGCCTGATGGGCAGTGAAAGTTGCCTATCTGGAGTGACATCATCAAAACTTGGTATGCTCAGTCTCCAAGTTGCTGGTGAGACAAGATAACCCACCTTTCTGGACTGGACTGGAGATACTCTAGAAATGCAAATTAGCAGGTAAGACCTAATTTCCCCATGTTCTGCTATTTTATTTTGTAAGGGGTACAAAAGACGAATTGTGTATACAGGCTCTTATCAGTTTCTCATTTAATGACAAGATTCATAATCCCTCCTAGTCCAGGAATGACCAGTTCAGAGTAGTCCAAGATCTAGTTTTCAGCATGATCAAAGTATGCCAATTATTGTGATTCTTATATGAAATGTGCATAAATGTAATGTATGTACATTGTGAGGAGCCAAGAAAACAGACCAGTTTGGCTATTCAGGACTGGAGCCAGTCTTTCCTACCATTGACACACCTCTCTCATTTCACCGTGTGCTGCTTTCATTCATTAGTGAATATTGGACTCTTCAGACAGTTCTAGAAACCAAAGCTACTGCCTTCTGCTTGCTTTATTTTGGGTTTCTTTTTTAGGGTACCGGTGATGTGAAATACCACTTGGGTATGTATCACAGGAGGATTAATCGTGTCACGGACCGGAACATCACCCTGTCCCTGGTGGCTAACCCCTCTCACTTGGAAGCTGTGGATCCTGTGGTACAGGGCAAGACTAAAGCAGAACAGTTCTACTGCGGGGATACAGAAGGAAAGAAGGTAAGGGAGAGACCCTGCATTATCACACTTTAACAAAGTGTGGACAAAATAACCAAAACATATCATTTATTTGTATCTGTGCATGTAGTGGTTTTGTCACTCCTTGATCACGTTTTCTTACCTTACTAGTTTAAAAATAATGGCTACAGCACAAACATTCTTTAATCTTGCCTTGAATATTCCTCAGCTGTCATGTCAAGTTCCCGTATTAAACCTGTTTGCCATTGGCTGGAACCCCAACAAAACTAAGTGCCACAGATTTTAGACTTAACTGACCAAGGAATTTTCTGAAGGCTTTTTCCATTTCAAATGCTTGACTTTTCTACTTAGTATATACTTTCCTTAAATGCCTTTTTATGTGTTGCTGCCTGTCCTCTGCCTTTGTGCCTACCTAGGTGAGATATGACACTACCTCTGCTAATTTTGCTTCATTGGCTTTGTTCATCTCACAGTGACAGCTAGTTTTAATTATAGTCCATTAGAGATTTGGCTGAATGTTGTTCAGAGTTTCATTTACTAAGCTGCACTAAGATTTTGTCCATTGGGGGTATTCTCAGCTTTTCGCCATGCAGAGAATCTTGTTACCATAGTACATAAGGCAGTGCAGTTAAAGTGCAGTGACTATCTCTGTGCGTTCTCCACCCATCCTACATTTCCCATGGAGTTAGCAATTTAATGCAAGAATTACCGTGTGCTGCTAAGATGCTGTGTTAGCTGTAAGCACTCAGTAGTTCCCACCATAGGCATTAGAAAGGCAAAGACCCTTCCTGTCTACCCACCGGAAATCAGAATCCTGTAGCCAGAATAGGAAGGGTCTTTGCCGCCATTGTGGCTTCTCGTCTTCTGCCTTTGGGGGATGGGATCCGTGTGGGCCGCCTGCCAGCTGCAATCATGCCAGAGACCCTTCCTGTTCTGCCTGTGGAGTGGAGCTTGGGGAAGAGTTAGGGCAGAGCTTAAGGTGGGGCTTGGTGCTTCCTCAAAAAAGGCCTTCAGCCACCCCTAATTGCACCTTAAACAGTTCCCATTAAGATCGTTCTGCTAGAACAGTGGTTCTCAGCCCAGTCCTCTGGGACCTCCAGGCCAGTCAGGTTTTCAGGATATCCACAATGAAGATGCCTGAGAGATCTGCATGCACTGCTTCAAAAATCTATCTCATGCATATTCATTGTGAATAGCCTGAAAACCTGATTGGCCTTGGTGTCCCAGAGGACTGGGCTGAGAACTACTGTGCACTCAGAGTAGCTTTAAATTGTCTATTCCAGATGTACAGGAGTGCAGATTGAGTTCTACAAAGCAGAAAACCCTTTGAGAAGATTGTTTTTGTGGAATAAATGACCAGATTTTTGTGATCAAAGTCGAGTTACTATTCTTTTTGAAAATTACTGACGACTTTGGTTAGTTTCTAAGATTAGTATATGATTTTAATTCTTCTGTTTTTGTATTTTGAAGTGTGTGTGTGTGTGTGTGTGTGTGTGTGTATTAAAAAAAAAATATATATAATATATATTTTTTTAAAATTCTTGTCTTGAAACTAGTTCTTGGACAAAGTGGAACATAGGTGTCCTACATACATTTTCTACTTCTGTCAACAAGGATGCATGTATATCACACTCCCTATCAATTTCTGGGAAGCTGTTGACAGCTCCTCTACTGTTGCATCCACTGTTTGCACTCTGGCCTCTAGTTTGTACAGTCTGTACCTTCCCTTGAAGGCTGTTCCAGTAGCACTTTCATCCAAGGAGCAAAAGCTTGATATTGCAGATAAACATGTCTCTATGCATAGTAAAGCAGCAACTGCTGAGCCATTGAGCTGAGCCCAGTATCCACTACATCTCTTTTCAAATTTTTTCTCTCATGCCTCCATAGGTGATGTCCATCCTTCTGCATGGGGATGCTGCTTTTGCTGGACAGGGCATTGTGTATGAGACATTCCACTTAAGTGACCTGCCTTCCTACACTACACATGGAACTGTACATGTCGTAGCTAACAATCAGGTAGCTCCTTTCCCTCTGTTATAGGGTCTTTTGCTACGTTCTCAAGAATTGAACTTTGGCAAAAATCATTCAATCCTAAGTTAAAGGTTCTACCATAGCGTGGCATTTAGTCTTCCACAATTCGGGGTTTCTGGGGGTACTGAAGTATCTAAGTCTTAGTTTACTGATTATACAGTATCAGTTTAGTTGTGTATGGTCTTCTTCAAGGTAGCAATACAGATTGGGCCCAATATTCAAAGGGATTAGCACAGTTAAAGCCTGCTAACAGTGTTAATCCCCTTGTCCGGGATATTCAGCAGCACTAAATGGTTAGTGCCGCTGAATATCTGCGGGTACTGCCGCTGCATGTGTCTATGCTAACTGATTAGTATTGGAGCGTTTGGGGCAGCACCCTGCGATAACCATGCAGTGGCGATATTGAGCTGTTGCCCGGTTATTGCTAAATGGTGAAAGTTTTAGGCGCAGTAAAGGCTAGCCCATCTTTCGCCGCTAAAGCTAACTGGGCAGCATCTGAATACCACTGTAGCCCAGTTAGCCTCATGATAATCCAGGCAGTCCAGATATTCAATGGCAGGGCCTAGATATCGCCCTGGAATTTTTTATCTGGGTTTAATGTTCAGCGGCAGCAGCAACTAGCCACCGCTGCTGAATATCAGCAAGCCCTTTGTTTTTCTAAGGCATCTTCTGATTCACTTCTTCACTGCTTGTGACTCTGACCATTCATTGGGATAGAGAAATGTCACAACACTGAACTTAGAGGCTCTTTTTAGCATTTTAAAATATAAGTAAATGAAAACAAGAGTGAAGGAGTAACTTAGTGGTTAGAACACTGGCTTGGTAACAAAGAGACCAGAGTTCAATTCCCACTAGCACTTCTTGTGGCCTTGGGCAAGTCACTTAACCCTCCATTGCAATGGAAGAAAGGCCTGGCAATCTACTTAGTCACACTGCCAAGAAAATCCAAGAGCTGCTGGATCACCATTGACTCCAAGGCACACACTACATTTTTACAAATAAAGACAAACATTATTGTTAATCTTTCATAACGTGAAAACCCAAGTGAAGCTCACATGGCTTCTTCAGTTCTGACCAATGTTTAGTCTTTAATAATTGTTCTAGATGCAAATAGTGTCCATCCTTAGGCGCTTATTTTCATTAACTGGTTTCACTTTCCAGATCGGATTCACTACAGACCCTCGTATGGCCCGGTCGTCCCCTTACCCAACAGATGTTGCAAGAGTGGTGAACGCGCCTATATTCCATGTCAATGCTGATGATCCTGAGGCAGTGGTGTATGTGTGCAATGTGGCAGCAGAATGGAGGAGCACTTTCCACAAGGACGTGGTGGTTGATCTGGTATGAGATTCTGGGGATCCCATGCAATGCTGATCTCTCTTTACTGTGCTATAAATGGCACATCTGAAGTCTGCCTCGCATGTAGTAATTGGTCACTTACTGTAAGGCAACCCTATATCGGCATTCATATATACATCACCTAGATATCATCCTGACGGTAAATCAAACTGATATGTGCAGCAAGTATATATTTCCTTTGTATGGGCTGGTGTTTCCTTAAAATTAAAATAATAAAGGGGCAGTGTGAAGATTTCTTGTAATTGGTGCACATGGAGAGGAGATGCAATATTGACTGCATCAGAAGGCAGAACTGACCCTGCTATAGGGAGGTGGGCTTGTGGTTAATTGAATTGTGGGTTTTCTGAGTACTAAACTGGACTAGAAAATGCGAACTTCCCAGCTCATGAAAAAAAATATCTACAAACTGATTCATTATAGAGAAACAGAGAATTTAAGGATATTGAGGATAGCAAGGTCTATCTGGTCTGTGCTTATTTCCTTCCTAGCCTGGTCCCTTAGTCTCCGTGCAGTAAGGCAGTTGCTGTAGTTAGCACTCTGAGGCAAAGACTCTACTCCTATACTATGGATAAGCAGGACAGAAGTGTTTAGGCTCATGCTTTTACAGGCTCGCATTCTAGCATATGTTGCAGTCCAAAATGCAATTCCCTTATCGCAATTCTCATGTAAGCTCCAGCCCTTCACATACAGGCCCTGCCTTTAGGGATACCTCAGCCTCTATTCAAGCCTGTTTTCTCTTTGCAACCGGTCTGGCTTTGAGTTCCCCAGCCCCTTGCTTGCTTGGGCTAATTACTTCCACCTGTTGAAGACTCACAGGAACTACATTTCCCAGCAGTCCTGTGTGGACCCTCCCCTACCCCCCTACTCAGAGCTCTCCCATGTACTCCCAAGTTCCCTCTCATGTTCCTTTACTGCACAACCTCAAATGATCATGGACTTCCTCTCACTTCTCCACAACTAAGGATGGTCTGTGCTTTCCCATGCTTTCTTGACTTCCATTATTGTCAAGGGATTATAGATGATGCTTAATGGATACAGATATACAGTATTGAGAGATTCCTCCTCATCCTTCCAGTGCATTCCAGACATGTGGGTTTATGCTTTCCTGCCAGCAGATGGAGACTAAGAACCACTGGTTTGATGCCCTTATCCTATAAGGGTTCTGTGCAGCCAGACACCAGTCAGTATTTCTCAGTCTCCCACAGATGGAGGTTGCATGGTCTTCTGTGCAGTCTGGACTTGGATGGTAGAGATACTGAGGAATTTAGATTAGCTGCTTCTGGAAGGACCTGATGGTTTCTGGACGACCCCAGGGTGCAGAACCTAGAGGGACCAGGTTCCTTGTCTCATTGTTTCCCAGAGTCTTGTGTGGAAATAATCTGTGGTACTCCTCCTTTCGCCCTCCCCAAACTTTGGGTGGTGGTCCATGGTTGAGAGACTAGTCCCTTCTTAAAGATGGTTTAAGCAAAACACACAAGAAACAGCAGATTAACTCTGACAGTAAAGCTTCATATCGCCATTCGTCCAGGGGACCGTAGCTAACCCAAGTGATGGTAGAGGAATTCTGATAAATCTGTACTTGATTAATCCGGGTGAAATCCCTTTGGCAGAGTTGTCTGGTTACAGAACAGGTGATGAGCTACCTCCAGAAGCAGGGCTGGGTCATGAATTTTGTGACAAGCAGTCTGATAAACATCCCAGTCTCTGAAGTACTTCAGTGCGTGGTTTAGCATCAAATTAGGTCATGTCTTGCTGATTTCCAGACAGAATACTTGTAGTTGCAAGTGCGATAAACCAGGGCATGGAGTATCTCCAGGTTTTGGGGTTCATGGTGGCTATGTGGATTTGGTGCCTTGGGCCAGGGTACATCTAATATGCCCCCTCCAGAGAGCATATCTGTCTCGGTCAGCAAAAACCTAACAGCTGTGGGAGAGACTCCCCTTATGGGAGAGGCCAGGTAGTCTGTACTAGTGGTTGGATTGCTCCAAGGTGCTGGCAGTAATAAGCTTGGAAGCACCAGACAAAGTGTTGTTCACACCTGATGCCAGCCTGAGCAGCTGGGGAACCCACTGTCTTTCAAAGTAGCACTGGGGCAGTGGTTGGTGGAGGAGAACACTTGGTCAACAAATTGTTTAGAGACACGAGGCATTTCTGGCTCTCAAGGCCTTCTTCCCCTTAGGGTAAACACAAGAGGCAAGAGTGAATGATGAACACAGGTGCTTTATTAAAACCCCAACGCATTTCGGCGAATGCCTTCTTCAGGGGGACTAAATAACAAACAATAAGAAACAAACAGACATATTAAAAACATAGTACAAAATCTTAAAACAAAAGGGCACCATAGATAAAAAAGCTGTTACATATTAATATATAAAATAACACTCATAAAACATCAATAAAAAAAGTAAATAACTAATACCAATAATAAAAATGATATCAAACTAATGATAAACACATAAATAGATATAAAATAAAATAAAGATAGACGCAGGGCAGATAAAGTCTCAAAACAATGTGGATGACAATAAAAAGAATTGGAATTGCAATGCGAATCCTACTCACTGTTATGCACCTTAGCTGCAAAAACACCGTGCAGCACTGTCTCTTATTCAGTTGTTATCATGAATAGGTTGGCAACGCATGCCAACTATGCATATCCTGTAAAACTAAAATGTGATGAATCCATAATAAGAACATGTGAATAGGTAACAAACCCCACACCAAAAACTGCTTCACCTTTAGCACAAGAAGAAATCTCGGGAGCTTTTTCTAACTGAAGGTGTGGAAAATAAATCAAGTTGTGCTAGTTATAAGGTGTAAATATACAGGGACCTTGCACCATGCAACACTATCTATTCGAATGGTTACTATTGCTATTGAATTAGCAGCCAGTCAATATAGGAAAACCTCAAAATTATTTCAAATGACTACTTTTGATGTCTCCAAACAGCAAAGTCATTGAAAATGCATCGTTGAGTTCTGAAAGTATAGAACTCCACCAACTTTTTTATGTCAGGCCTCCCCGGCAAGAGAGAGAAGGAGGAAACCCTTCCCCTCCACTCCGGGAAATCCCTTTTGTTAAGCAAAGAAAGTTCACATTGCACAGAACAATTGAAATAGTGAAGAACCACTTATCGCATGAACTGGCGATATACATCCATCCATGTCGTGTGTGTGCCTAATGCTTTGTTGTTCCCTCACGATGGATGTATATCGCCAGTTCATGAGATAAGTGGTTCTTCACTATTTCAATTGTTCTGTGCAATATGAACTTCCTTTGCTTAACAAAAGGGATTTCCCGGAGTGGAGGGGAAGGGTTTCCTCCTCCTCTCTCTTGCCAGGGAGGCCCGACATAAAAAAGTTGGTGGAGTTCTATACTTTCAGAACTCAATGATGCATTTTCAATGACTTTTCTGATTGAATTAGCAGCGGCAAAAGACGGCGTACCACAATTGTGTGTGTGTTGTAAAACTACATTGTAATGGACCCATGGCTAAACTATATGAATGGACAGGAGAACAAAGTGACTACACACTGAGAACCAGCGAAAACATAACAGAAAAAATATATATATGTGATCTCCAGGAACAAGCAGGAATGAGTTCACATATGGGTACGTCGGTACCGACGGAGCCTAAGCGGGAACGCTCCCCAGCGTCCCAAAAAAGGAAAGCTTTTGGGAGCATCCCACAGCGCCTGCGCGCTGCCTTCCCGCCTCTCCTAACCGCCTCTCTCCAGTTCTTCTTTTCCGCGGAGCCAGCAGGTCGTGTTCCTGTCACCGCTGAAGAAGTTCTTTATTTTATTTTATTTCTTTGGTCGCGCGTCTGCCTTCTTCGACGTCGGACCGGTACTGCCGGTCTTCTCTTTCTTTTTCTTCAAAAAAAAAAAGATACTTTCCGTTCCACTTCAGTGTATTTTTTCTTCGTTGGGCCTTAGGCCTAACAGAAAATTCCTCATGGAAAAGCCCGCCTCCGGGTTTAAAAAATGCACTAAGTGCAGCAGTACCATCTCTGTTACCGACACCCATGACTGGTGTCTTAAGTGTTTGGGTCCTGACCATTCCATCACGGATTGTCCGTCCTGCTCCATGATGTCTAAAAGAGGTTTACAGAACCGAGCAGCCAAGCTCAGTACACTGTTTCCCTCTGATGCAGCTTCGGTGGCATCAACGTCTTCCAGGGCTGCTGCTTCTTCCTATGGATCTCAGGTAACCAAACATAAGTCCAGCCGGTCCTCGAAGGGTGGATCTCCCTCTAAGCATCGAGATGCCTCCGGGCTTGCCCTCGAGGATCCTGCAGCTGCAAAAGTACCCCGGCGGGAAGCTCCGGCTTCCAAAGCTCCTCCTATGGGGTCACAGGTTGACATCGATGGCACGGCCTCGACCGATCACCTGTTGCAATGTTATGGGGTACCGGTGGAATCTGCCGGTACCGACCTCCAGACATTCATGGCGTCGATGGATCAGAATGTTCTGACCATGCAGCGTGCCATTACGGCATTCATACAAGCTGCGACGCCGCTGGTACCGCAGCAAGCTTCGTTGTCGGTACCGGCTCCAACACCGGCTCCGATATCGGTTCCGGTGCCGGTACCGGTTGCATCGACATCGGCTTCGGTGTTGACTGCAGTGGTACCCTGTCTGATGATGCCTATCGGTACCGATCTGGTACCAATGACTCCCGATGTCGATACCACCCGGTATGCGTATCGGCCTTTACAGGAGCATCCAGACAGGCGATACTTTGATTCCTCCGAAGACTCTGATGCATCGGAGGCCTCTGTCGAAGCATCGGTACTTCTTCCTCAGGAGCCACTTTCTCCAAAAAGAAGAATGTCCCCTCCAGAAGATTTGTCTTTTCAAGACTTCATAAGGGAAGTGGCCAAGGGGCTTTCTATCTTAGTAGCCCCTGAGACAGAGCCTAGAGCCCAAAAATTGGATATTTTGCAATATCCCAAGGCTCCTAAAGAAGCAGCCACTTTGCCAGTTCATGAGATCCTTTATGGCCACATGATAGGCATATGGGAGACTCCTCTTACCATCTCTTCTCATTCTCGTAGGTTAGATACCATGTATCGTGTCCCTTCTTGTCCTGGATTTCATAAAACTCAGCTTCCTCACCATTCTATTGTGGTGGAGTCTGCTATGAAAAAGTTAGAGTGCAAAGAGGCACTCATCTGCTCCTCCAGGAAGAGAATGTAGAACCTTAAATGCTTTTGGCAGGAAAATTTTCCAGGCCAGTATGCTTGTTGCCAGAATCAACTCCTATAGTCTCTATATGGGGATGTTTCTGAAGGAAGTTACAGATCATCTGCAGACTTTCCTCCCTTTTCTTCCAGAAGATAAAAGGGAAGACTTTCTTACCTGGCTTAAGCATGCCCAGGATGTTTCCAAATTTTCCAACCGTGCAGCCTTTGACTCTTTTGAGGGGGCCAGCAGAGCCTCGGCCATTGCCATAGGTGCACGCAGAATTGCTTGGTTACAAGCTTCTGATTTGGAACCCTGGATCCAAGATGGATTAGGGAATCTTCCTTGTACAGGTGAAAACCTGTTTGGCAAAGATTGGCAAGCAAAGGCCACTCAAATGGATGAAGAAAATTCTGCTTTGGATAGGCTTTCAAAGTCTACTTCTAATCCTGTCCAGAAGAGGTTGTTCAAAAAGGCATATTTTCCCAAGAAGGGAAGATATTATCCTGTTTATGGTCAACAGACATCTTCTGCAGGTCGTTTTGCTGCAAAGCGTCAACAACCTAAACAGGCCAAGCCTAAGGCTGCAAGGATTACTGTAGCCCAACAGCCTCAGCCTCCTCAGGGCCTTTGACTTGCAACTAGAGAACTTAGCCTTTCTGGCTCTAAAAGACCCAGAGCCTCTCACCATTCCAGGAAGGTTAGCTCACTTTGCTCCCAGATGGGAGCAAATCACAGCAGAGCAGTGGACCCTTTCCATCATAAGGGAGGGGTACAAACTTTATTTCTCAAACCTTCCTCCTTACACCATGGTGAGACAGTTCAATTCTCCAACATCTCTTCTCGACCTTCTGGGTCAGGAGATTTCTACCCTTCTTGCCCAAGGGGCAATAGAAGAAGTACCTCTTCTTTAACAGGGCTCTCTCTCTCTTTGTCTCATCTTTAAAACTCGAACTGGAGAGAGGCGGTTAGGAAAGGCGGGATGCTCCCAAAAGCTTTCCTTTTTTGGGACGCTGGGGAGCGTTCCCGCGCAGGCTCCGTCGGTACCAACGTACCCATATGTGAAGACTTATTCCTGCTGTTCCCAGAGATCACCTGTTACAGGTAAGTAACTGCTTTCCTGGAAACTCTTAAAACTAAGTTATAAAACATAAGTTAAATATGCTAATAAGAAAAGTGCGAGTGTCTTATGCCATCCCTTAATGAGTTATGATAACTATTGTATCAGCAACAGGAAAAAACAGCATGTTACAACCGTACCCATCTTGTAAAAACTAAAATGTAGTAGAACGATATTGCTTTGCTCTTGGGAACGGCAAGAAAATATCAGAAAAAATGATCCCAAAAACTATTACAACTAAAGTGAAAAACAGATTAGAATGAGTTAGTAAAGAATCATAAACATGCAAGTGCCTTGCATCGTGAAAAATGAACTGGCGTACATGGACCTCATGTTAAAAATAAAAAGGTAAAGAAAGGTTACCTGACGAAATGTCACACGCAAAGTTCAGTGTCTAGTAGACTGTAAGGAACCCAACTGTGGAATGAAGCAAATTTAAAAAACGCTGAAACCCGCGCCAAAAAGGGGGGGGGGGCGTGGCCAAACACCAGACCGGCCAGGGTGGTCAGTAAAATCATCCGGAGAAGTGAACTAGATAACTTAGCAAGATGGGAAAAAATTAAAAAAGGTTAAAAAGAATGTAACATACATTGTGGCACCTATTTCACACCTTATAAAGGAATTATGTGGTATTAAAAAAACGGAGACTATAAGTACTGTATTCTTCTAACAGCACGAGGAGGTCAAAAAATGACGGAACCTTTTGTCCTATGCCCATTGTATTGAGAAATTGCTGAGAGTGGATCCATGCACATGTTGTGCGCTTTAGGTAAAAGCAGCTTCACTCTATTACTATCTACCTCTAGCGAGTAAATTGCAGTTTAGCCACAAACTAACTGCCAGAGTTAAAACATACCACTGGAAGGGACAGCCTCTGTGGAGACTTCATTCAAGTGGTCAAATAACCAGCTTCCTTTCCTATATATAAAAGAGTATCTATTTGTTGTTGTAAACCTTGAGTTGGATCATCGTAAATTTTTTGGTAGAAATCAGCATTATTCAGCTGGCATGATACTTCAGTAATATAGGCGGTTCGGTCCTGTATTACCAGCGCCCCACCCTTATCTGCGGGTTTTATTATTATTGAGTCATTATTACGAAGATTATGTAATGCTAATTTTTCCGCCTTAGAGAAATTATAAAAAACTTTGGTTTTCTTCTGGTACAAGTTCTGTACCTTAGATAAAACAACCCTTTCATATGCTGAAATAAGAGGGCTAGTGTTGGTTGGTGGTATCCAGGATGATGGTTTTTTGATTATTGAAGGATCTGTATTAGTGTAATCAGTGTTGTTGAAATAATTCATAATCTTTAATTTACGAAAAAATTTGAATAGTTCTATATGAGCAGTGAACTTGTCATGTTTCCGTGTAGGGATAAAAGACAAACCTTTTTCTAAAACTTTCATTTCAGTACTAGTAAGTTCATAACTAGATAGATTAACAATGCCACTCATAAATCCCAATCCAGCCTTCTCTTGGACATGAGTCTGTGCCCTCTGCCCCTCCCCCGTTGGGGGTAGGGCTGATGGTCTTTTTGATTGGGTGGATAACGATAGGAGTTGCGCCACCTCCTCTCCAAAGAGTCCATATGAAAATCCCGGTGGGGACTAGGTGGCTGTCTTCGGGGGGGAGCTGCAGAAAAAAGGGAACTAGAAGGATCAATATGATCGTTAACTGGATCTTCAGATTGGTGCCTACTCCGCTTGTGACTCCTTTCCTGGTTAGGAGAAATTGAATGAGATCTACCTCTAGATCTTATCCTATTTCTAGACTGGTTCCTAGTAGGTTGCTTAGGTGACTGCACAGGCCTTCTATAGGAGGTACTTCTCTGTCTACCTCTGAAATCAGACCCATCATGGGTCCAATAATAGACCGTATTAAATTTGCAGTCCTCTTCATCCCTTTTAAATTTTTTAATCTTAATATCTTTAATATCTTTTCTATATTCTACGGTATTCTTATCAAACTTTCTTTATTCAACTTCATAGTGGATATCTTGTTTTTTAAGTTTATTTATTTATTTTATTTATTTATTTAACATTTCTTATATACCGCGCTATTTGTCATCAGCGCGGTTTACATCAAAACAATAGAACACTTGACCAGATACATTGGCCGTCGTTTACATATCGTTTACATACATACACATATTTATCCATAGAAGCTTCCATTAGAGGTTTTAAAACCTCTGCCCTGCGTCTAGAAGTATTAATAAGTAAAATCATCAAATCAAGAGAACATTTGTTAAGAATCTTAATCCAGTCAGACATAAAACTCTTATCTTTGAACATGCCCGGAGCTTTTTGTACCCTGAGTCCTCTTGGAATAATTTTCTTGCGACAATATTCTAATAAAGATGCTGTGTGAAGATCTTCCCTGATGTAGCGCTGTGTCATCTGGACTAAATTCCCCCATTCCTCTTCTAAATCAGGTGTGGCTTCTTCAGTAAAGAAGGGGTCCTCTGGTAATAAAGATTGAAGTTCTTCCTCCTTGTAACTTAGGACATCCCTCCAGGGGGAAAACATGGCTCAACACCAACCAGGCAGGTATAAGAAGAGCAGAACCGCTCTTGCAGAACCAATCGGGTAAACACAAGAGGCAAGAGTGAATGATGAACACAGGTGCTTTATTAAAACCCCAACGCGTTTCGGCGAACGCCTTCTTCAGGGGGACTTCTTGTGCTAAAGGTAAAGCAGTTTTTGGTGTGGGGTTTGTTACCTATTCACATGTTCTTATTATGGATTCATCGCATTTTAGTTTTACAGGATATGCATAGTTGGCATGCGTTGCCAACCTATTCGTGATAACAACTGAATAAGAGACAGTGCTGCAAGGTGTTTTTGCAGCTAAGGTGCATAACAGTGAGTAGGATTCGCATTGCAATTCCAGTTCTTTTTATTGTCATCCACATTGTTTTGAGACTTTATCTGCCCTGCGTCTATCTTTATTTTATTTTATATCTATTTATGTGTTTATCATTAGTTTGATATAATCATTTTTATTATTGGTATTAGTTATTTACTTATCTTATTGATGTTTTATGAGTGTTATTTTATATATTAATATATAACAGCTTTTTTATCTATGGTGCCCTTTTGTTTTAAGATTTTGTACTATGTTTTTAATATGTCTGTTTATTGTTTCTTATTGTTTTAGTTATTTAGTTCCCCTGAAGAAGGCGTTCGCCGAAACGCATTGGGGTTTTATTAAAGCACCTGTGTTCATCATTCACTCTTGCCTCTTGTGTTTACCCGATTGGTTCTGCAAGAGCGGTTCTGCTCTTCTTGTGCCTGCCTTCTTCCCCTTAGTCCAGCACAGAATGGTGAGAGTACCATTGGGCAATGCAATGATGCTTGCCAACAGAGGCGTGGGAACGCTGTGTTCTGTGGGGAGGCCAAGTTCTGCCCCTGGCCAGCCAAACTCCATGCGGCTGCAATCATTGGCCTTCCCCTCCTGTTTGCTCGCAGGGATCTAATCTCCCATGGGCAGATGAGGGATCTGTGCTGTGATCGCAGCACTCTTCTGCCAGCAGGGGATGGGATCCCTGCGGGCAGCCTGCTGCTTGCTGGGTCATAATTACAGACCTTCCCCCCTACTTCTGCCCACAGGAGATTAAAGCCCCGATCGCAGCAGCAAAGTTTGGTGGGGCCAGGGTCCTTGTGCCCCACCCACCCCCTTTCCGACACCTATGCTTGTCAACATAAACTGACAGGAAGGAACGCTGGGTGCAACGACTGCTGTCGGAGCTGGCAGGAGATGTTCCTGCCTTGACATCTCACTTAGCACTGGTGGAAAACCATTTGCATCCCTGCAATTGTGGTCAGAAATCTCAGATGGGCTCAGCCAGGAGGCTGACTGACGTGGAGCCCTGTCTGGCTGATGGAGAAGCATGCGGGACAGTAGGTGGACTACCTAGAAGCAGTGGGATTTGGAGGCAAAGGTGAAGTCTTTGCTGCCACTTTTCCCTTCCATTTATCCTTAGAAGAAAGGTAACAGAATTCAGTAAGAGCTACACGCACATCATCACTCTAAGGTGCCATTTTGCCTTCCTCCCCCCATAAACATGAAGCCCTGCCCGACTGGTGGAGAAGCATCTGGGGCAGTAGGTCTACTACCTGGAAGCTCTTTGCAGTGGGCACTGGTGGTTGGATTGATGGCAGCTGAGTCCACGGCTGGTGCGGCTTTGCCCGTGGATCTTCCATCTGCGTCGGCTGGGGGGGGAGGGTCGGCAAGAGTTGCTAAGCTGCAGACCATAGTAGGCAGTATTCAACAGAGAACTGCTTGAGAAACCCTCCAAAGTGACTCTGGAGAGTGTCTGACAGGCAGTGGCATCTATTGACCATATAGTCTCAGCGATGGCCATGCCTTCACGATTGCAAACGAAGGACACTGAATTTTCTCACTTAGATAAACGTGTTAAAGTAGAGGATTCAGTGGTCAAGTTTTATGAGACGCAAACTACTTTAATTCAAGATAAGATGCTAATTGCAAGGACATTGGAAAGTTTGGATAATGCTGTTCTTGCTCTTAATTTGAGATTGGTTAATTTTCCCAAAACTCCACTGTTGTCTTCTCAATCTGTTTTATTTCAAATCATTTTTATTGAGTATTATAAGATATGCCAATACAGACAGGTAAGCAAAGTATTAGACAAAGTGTTAGAGAACAAGACCACAGCAGGCAATAATATACAGATGAGGCATCCCCTCCCGTCCCCCCTCCCCCCACCCATCCCCGCACAAACACTTCAACTATAGGCCAATTATGTACAAGTACACAGGTCTACTCCCAGTCATCCACCACCAAGTGCCTCAGTTCTTCCAGGGTAGCACGGGGTTCGAATAGCATATAGCCATTGGTCACATAATAAACAGGGTGGGATCAGCAGAGTCAGACATTCAAGACTAAGGCCCGCTCTTTATGGGACAAGTGAGAGATCATAGGTGACCACAATGCCATGAACGCATCCCAACTTTTACCCCCTCTTTGCTTCGCCGTCATTTTTTCCAAGCGGAGCAAATCGAACATCGCAGATTCCCAGAGCACCACACCAGGAGGGGAGATCTCAGCCCACCGATGCAACAGGGACTTTTTAATAATTAGAAAGCCACGCTCGAACAGCGCCCTCTGCGTGGTAAGGATCCCACCAGGGCCCAACCCCCAGCTATGAAAAAGACAGATTTCCCTGTGGGCTACAAAGCTAATGCCCAACCACCCCGCAATCTTACGACAGACCTGTATCCACAGATCCTGAACCGACCGGCACACCCAAAACTTGTGCACAAGAGTGCCCGGTTCACGGCCACACCAGCCACACTGGGCAGAGGCCTTAAGCCCCACGCGACAAGCCCAGGCATCACTAGTGTACGCTCTCCACAAAAACTTATATTGAAGCTCCTGCAAGTAAACCCAGTCCGGCCCTTTCACAATCCCCACAAAAGCCATCCGTAACAAGTCCGGCGTCAAAGCCTCCACGCCATCTTTCTGCCACCGCTCAGTCAGCTCCACAAGAAATATATCTCCCCTACTTGGTCGAAGCAGCGTCCGACAAGCCTCCTCTCCCCGCTGATTGGCAGCCAACCTCTCCAGAATCACCCGTGGAGTATCTTTCTCCACCCCAGCGCAGAATGTCATGGTCCGGGGCAGTCCCCGCAGATAATGCCGTACTTGCAAGTAGCCATAAAAATCCTGCCTGGGAATATCGTATCTCCGCTGTAGATTCTGAAAACTGTCTATAGTCCGACCATCCTCCATAAACAAATCACCCAGACAAACCACCTGCCGCTGCTCCCAACCTCGAAATATATTCACTCTGGAGAATCCAGGTACAAAATCCGGGTTACCCACGAGGAGAAGTAAGGCCGAACCAGTCCAAGTCCACCCGAAACGTTGGCACAACACTCGCCAGGCGGACCGCAGGGCACCTAAGTATCTCCCCCCCGCCCCCTCCCGAATATCCACCGGTAATTTTCCCATCTGGAGAACATAGAGGCGATGGTAAGGTTCCACGATTTCATCAAGTTGCCGCACCGGGGCACAGCCCCCCATACCCCCCAAAAGGGCTCCCACGTGGTTAGCTAAATATCGGAGATTATAATTGCGTAAGGAGGGCAGCTCCAAACCTCCTTCCTCCCTCCGACTCATAAGGGCCTGTAAGGGAATTCGAGCACGTTTACCCCTCCACAAAAACCCCCGCAAGCCCGATTCAAAACGCTTCCAGTCCGCAGGCGAAATCCAAAGTGGTAGCATGCGCAAAACATACAACCAGCGAGGGAATTCTACCATAGCATATAGAGCAATTCTCCCTCTAAGAGACAAGTGCAAACGCCGCCAACCCTGGAAGGTTTGCAGACTCCGAGCCAGAAGCCCAGGAACATTCACTTGATATAAGCGGTCAGGTCGATCAGGCAGATGAATCCCAAGGTACTTAATCACTCCATTTGCCCAAACCAACGGGAACTCCCCCTCCTAAGCCGGTTTCACCTTGCCGCCCACATCCAAAACTACAGATTTCAGCGCATTAATTTTTAAACCCGAAAAACTGCCGAAATCCTGTATCAATTGGAGCATACGATGCAGAGAGGCAGGCACATTTGTTAAACAAATCAACATATCGTCAGCAAAAGCGCTTATTTTCATTTCCTCGCCGCCCACACTCGGATGCCCGCAATCCCCCCGTCCTGCTGAATAGCCTGGAGTGAAGGCTCCAACGCAAGGACGAAAAGCAGGGGAGACAACGGGCACCCCTGGCGTGTGCCTCTCTCCAATACAAAGGACTCCGAAAAGATCCCATTGACTCCCACTCTGGCCGAGGGTTGAGCATAGAGCGCTCTAATCCAATGGACAAAGTTCCCATGAAACCCAAAGCCAGCCAACACATGCCAAAGATATTCCCAGGCAACCCTATCGAATGCCTTCTCAGCATCCAGGCTCACCAGGAGCAAGGCTTCGTCTTTCCTTAGGCAATGGTCCATACCCAATAGCAATTTGGACAGATTCCGGGAGGCCTCCCTGCCCTGCACAAAACCCACCTGTCTCGCATCAATAAGCCTCGGCAAGATCGGGTTAAGCCGGGCCGCCAAGATAGACGCCAGAATTTTCATGTCACAGTTAATAAGATAGATAGGCCTGTAGGAGGCCGGGTCCAAGGTATCCTTTCCGGGTTTTGGGATAACCGTGATATCTGCACAACGCATGTCCCTGGGGAAGATCCCAGCAAGACGGGCATCGTCATACATCACCACCATAGACGGTGCCAACCGAGAGGCCAACATTTTATAATATTCAATGTTGAACCCATCTGGGCCTGGAGCTCTGAGGTTTGCCTATTTTAATCCCCTGCAAAATCTCCCGCACCGACAACGGCGCATTCAGAGCCCGCAACTCAGCTGCATCAACCTGTGGCAAGGACTGTGCTGCCAGGAAGTCCACCCCTTTCCCGTAGTCTCTCTCCTCCTCACTGTACACCTGAGCAAAGAAAGCTCTAAAAATCTCGGCTATACGAGCCGGCTGATGATGCAAGATACCAGCTTCCCCCCGCAGCACGGGAATAAAGCGGGCCCCCCGCGGATCTCGAATAAGCTTAGCTAACAGCGTACCCGAGCGATTGCCATAACGGTAAAGTCGATGTCTGTAATACTGCATCGATAAGTGCGCCCTACTCCCAAGCAAGTCATTCAATGCCGCCTGCGTGCGCGTATACTCCCGCTGCAACACCTTATCTCTGCCCCTACCCAACCTACGTTGGAGGTCACTCAAAGCACGCTCTAACACCAGCAGACTACGATCTAGATGCCTACGCCGCGCCGAGACATAGGAGATAATTGCACCTCTCATCACCGCTTTACTAGCTTCCCAGAACAAGATGGATGAGCACTGAGGGAGGTCATTAAATCGAACATACTCATCCCACTGCTTTTCAAGGTATAGCCTGAAGGCCTCATCCTCCCAAAGATAAGCGGGGAACCGCCACCCCCTCCGCGAGGGCCCTTGAGAGTCCCACAGAATCCAGATTAGCCCATGATCAGAAACTACGATAGGATCTATTCCCGCCTGTAATACCCGTGTCAGCCCTCCCTCACTGATCAAGATATAGTCTATACGAGACCACGTGTGATGTGCACGCGATTGGTGTGTATATTCGCGTACCCCGGGGTTTAAGACTCTCCACACATCGATGAGATCTCCCATTCTGCACAAATACCCTACCCCCTTTTTGGTCCACGAGCCCATTCGACTCTGTTGGGATTTGTCCAGGCATGGGTCATGGGGACAATTAAAGTCTCCCGCAACAATTAATTTGTTCTTGCCAGGATTGGCCACCAATCTCAGTATCCGCTTGTAAAACTCATGGTCATATACATTCGGAGCATATACATTCACCAACCACACTGGTTCATTATATAACTTAGCATGCAGGAAAATGTATCGGCCATGCGGATCAGCCTCTATGTCACTCACTTCCAAAGGCATACCCTTTTTTATTAAAATCACTACGCCCGCTTTTTTTGTGCCAGAGTCTGCCCCATGAGCAGTCGCCACCCAGTCTCTGGCGAGCTTACGATGTTCCAAGTCATTCAGAGTCTCTTGTAACATGGCTATATGCACGCCCTTCCTCTTAAGCGTCTGCAGAGTTTTGGTGCGCTTAACAGGGGAACCTATCCCTCCCACGTTCCAGGAGACAATCTTAACCTCAGGCATAAAGCTCTATCACTACAAAAATCAGCAGCTGATACCACTGTATAGATTTCCAAGGGTGCCCAGCCTCACCCCCAGAACCAAAACATAGTGCCACCCCCGAAGCACACCTCCAGACAAGCATATTTGTACCCATAGCCACCCGTCGAGAATACCAAAAAGCCGTGTTATCCCCCCCATGAATCTCTCCCCCTCCCCTCCCCCCCCCACCCATCCCGTCCCCACCCCACCCTCCCCCGAAACTGCACCTTTCCCACCCCCCCTTCCACTCCCCCCTTGCAGCTATCCCCCCCCTGATCGTACAGTCTCCACTGAAAACGAAGGCCCCACGTCCCCGCACCACCAGTAAACACACTTATTCTGTTTCACACACTCCCCCCCCCCCCCAAAAGAAACCGCACACATTCCCCCACTCAGACCAACATACGTACATGTGTACAGAAAAACAATAAGAATGTATATACCAACATCCCCTCGCCCCCCCAATTCTCAACATCTCTTAGTTATTGTGGTCTTGTAAATCAAGACCCTCCCGAGGAATACAGATCACCGTCCATGGCACCTCCGGGCCACCAGCGTACAAGAATGATCACCAAGTTATTTCAAAGTATCTAGGGGCATGGCCCACTGCTCCCAAGTTCGGATCGGCCAAGCCCTCCGGTCAGCAGTCTCACATGCTGCACACGCTGCAAGGCCCATGATGTTTGCACCACCAGTCATGGTTCCATTTAGGTCCCGCAAGGCCCCAAGCCCCTCAAAGCTTCTTCATTTGGCCGCAACAGGTGACAAATGTGGGGGCATTTTAGCCAGAAACTTACGAGCTTCCTCCGGCTTCTCAAAGGAATGAGCAGCGCCCATATGAAAGATCTTTAATATCGCCGGGTATAAGAGAGCAAGTCTTATTCCCTTTTGCACCAGCGCAGAGCAGATAGGGGAGAATTCTTTACGCTTAGCCGCAAGGGAGGCAGAATAGTCCTGGAACAGAAGCACCACTATATTATCCAGCTTCAGATCCCTTTGTTTACGGTAGGCCTGTAGTAGGGCCGCTTTATGTTGGAAATTCAGCAGTCGTGCCAACACAGGCCGCGGTCGGCTGCGGCCCTCCATCCGTTGCCCCAACCGATGGGCCCGTTCCACTTTTATCTGCCCCATTAAGTCCGGCCGGCCAAGCTCTTTCGGCAGCCACTCCTCAAAAAGCTGGGCAAGTTGAGCGTCCGCCCAAGTTTCGGGCACCCCGACCAATCTCAGGTTGTTACTGCGGGATCGATTTTCCAGATCGTCCACTTTTTGAAGCAAAGTCTCAATCTGCTTTTGTTGTATGTTAGAACTTCTTTCCAGTGCCAATTCACCCTCCTCCAGTACAGTCACACGTTGTTCCACTTCATCTACTCGCCTTGTGAGGTCTGCAAAAGTTTCTCCCATCTCCTCAAGTTTCTTAAGCACATTGTCAAATTTAGGGTCAAGTAACTTCACCACTTCTTGCGCTACCTCCTCCGGGCTAGCTTCTCCGCTGTCAGTACCCGGGGATCCGGGCATACTGCCAGAACGGGCCGCAGCTGCCATCTTAGCTTCCCTCGTGCTCGGGGGTTTTTCCTTGGACGCCGCTCTCATTGCCTTCCCAGTGCGATTCAGGCGGCCGGAGGGGCTCAGCACCAAAGCCGTGCAGCTAGTACACGAAACCCAGTGAGCAATGCCCTTCAATCTATTTAAGATGCCAGTTAAATTGCAAGTTTCTGATGGCGGCCCGGGAGCGCGACGAGGAACACTCCTCACCCGCTCATGTGCTCACGTGATCCTCTTCTCAATCTGTTTTACATAAATATTTTCAGGACGTCTTAAAGATGCCCGAGAGTGCACTCCCTCCCATTGCTAAGGTGTTCTACCTTCCAACTAGGGCTGAGCCATCTGGCTCTAGAGTGGCGTCTGTGGATTTGGGTAGGCCTGGGGTATTATGGTCCCTTGGAATTAACTAGACTATTGGAGAACTCCCAAGCCAATGTTGTGCATCATGGAACTTTGACAAAAGCTTTTGTTTTTCCCCAAGATAGGGATCGTCCTTCATTTGTTTTTCAGTCATCACTCTGAGTTGTTTATGGGACCAAAAATGTGGATATTTCCTGATCTTTCCAGATTTACTCTAAAACGAAGGAGAAAGTTTCTATGCATCAAGATGTTTTGGATTTAAGAGATTCCTTTAGTCAATTTTCCCTGTAAATGTGTGTTCTGTTTGAATAATGCTAGATATTTGTTCTTTGAACCCTCTTAGCTTTGGTTTTTCCTTGATTTTAGGCGTTTGCTTGTCCAGACTTCTACGCCAGTAGGATGAGGTCTTTATGATTAGTGGTACCTGACACTTTTGGTGAGCAAATTTCATATTGTATTTCTCCTGATGTTTAACCTTCCCCTCCACTCTATATTGTGGTCTATATGCGCCATTTGTATCTTTTGTTTGTTTTTGCTTGGTATTATATTACCTTGTGCGCTTTCTTTATTGCAAGTAATTGCATGTATATTATTTTTGCATAATCAATTTAAAAAAAAGACGTTTAAGTACCTCCATGGCATAAATGAAAGCAAGCTCTGCAAAAAGGGGACATAGGATAAGGATGAAAGGGGATAGACTCTGGTGTAATATGCAGAAATATTTCTTTATGGAGAGTGGTAGATGCATGGAATAGTCTCCCAGTGGAGGTAGTAGAGATGAGGACGATATCTGAATTCAAGAAAGCATGGGACAGAAATACAGAAAATCTTTAAAGGAAAAAGGGGACTATAAGTGTTGATATGGAAGGGCATACTAGAGAAGCCATATAGTCTTTTTCTGCTGTCATGTTTCTATGTTCCTATTGGTGCAGTGGTGGCCCTGAGAGAGTCTGCTGTATGTTTTTCATCTGTGGCCTCTGATTGGGAGGGTAGTCTAAAAGGTGGCAGCATACCCAGGCTTGGTAGTCTTCAGTGGCTCTGGATTGGCTTTGAAGGTCATGGTATGTGGATCTAATCCAGCTGGCAGTGGAGGATCTATGCCACTACTAGAGGTGGAAGATCTCTCATATCAGTGGCCAGTTTGAATGCCAGAAGTGGCTTATTTCTTTCTTACAGCTTGGTTCTTGAACAGGCAAGACTGAGCAAGAGAGATTACTCCTCTGAGGTCATTGCTACTTTGCTGTGAACAATGAAGAGATCTATCTCTCTTGCTTACGTGCAAGTATGGAGAATGTTTGAGGAAAGGGAGATTCGTCGCTTAATTGGTTCTGCATGACATCTTGGCCTTTTTTGCAGGTGAGTCTGGATAAATGTCTGGCCTTAAAGGTGCTGGTGGCTGTGCTGACGTGTTTTTGAGATCTGCTCCAAGGACTGACTGACTTCCCTTTCAGATATGGTTTGTTTTGTAGTTTAAGGGACTTAACAACATCCTTCCTGTGTAGTGGTTCCTCTATGGGACCTCAATTTGGTGGTGTCGGTGCTTGCTGATTCTCTCTGAGCCTCTTCAAGTTATTATCCTGAAGAATCTAATGCTGAAAGCTGAGTTTCTGATGGCCAAACCGCAAGCATTGTTGTGTAGAGAGCCATTAAGGATATTCAAGAAGATGAGTTATTTAGCTGCTGCCCTCCTTTCTGCCTAAGGTGGTGTGGATTTCGCATTTCAATCAAGAGGTGGTTATTCCAGTATTCTTGGCATTGGAAGAGTGCAGAGGCACAAGTGTTACTTAAATTAGATGTCCACAGGGTGCTGCTTATGCAGCTAAAGAGGGCAAAGACTCTTCAGTGCTTGGACCATCTGTTTGTGCTGTTTAGGCGGTCTGCAAAAAGGGGAGGCAGCATCCGATAACTTGATGGCTTGGGAGAAGGAAGCCATTGCATTGGTCTGCTTGGTCAAGGGGCAGATGGTTCCACTGGGGCTCAGAGCTCATTCTACTAGCGCACAGACATCTTTCTGGGTAGAGGTTTTGTGCTTGTTCTGCCCGAGGAGATTTGCAAAGTGACAACCATAGGTGTAGTTTGGGGGGGGGGGGCATGGGGAGGTAGTTGCACCCCTCCCCCAAAAGGTTGCAGGCACTAATGGTGAACTGATCCCCCTACTCCCACTGCCAGTATAACTTCTTTACCCTTTGCCTCTTTCCCCCCTCCCCCCTCGAAGTAAGAAGGCAAACTACACTGATGGTGGCAGTGTGGTTGTCCCTTCATTCCTTTAGGCACTATTGTAGACCACATGTTCTTCTAGACTGGAGGGACGATAAGGAAAGTGAAAAGACCTACCTGCTAATATTCCTTATTGAGTTCTTTCTGTCCAGTCCAGGACCTACTGTGAAAATGGTTTGAGCCCAGTTGCAGCAGGGGGTTCTTTGCAGAAGGTAGGTAAGTGGAGCTAGTCTTGGTTCACTCAGTCACCTTGTGCTTCCCTCGAATTTTGCTGTAATGTGGTTTTTTGATCTTGTTCTGGTATGTTCTTGCTGGTTGAGGGTGACGGTTCCATCTTCTCACCTCACTCCCTAGACAGTTTCTAAAAAGAAAGTAAAAAAGATCTAGTGTGCTTATTCTACTTTTGTTATCAAAATGCAGGCTATTGTCTGGCTGCAGGGGCCCTTGTAGGGTAACATCAAACCAGTGGTTCTCCATCTGCTGGCATAATAGCATAAACCCACACAAATGGACTGGAGGAACTCAAAAAAATGTAGCAGGTAGGATTTCATTTTACCTTCCCACTTATATCCCCTTCTCATATGCTAGCAGGAATAGATGAATCCCACTTACAACACAGCCTATTGACTTTGCAGCGATGGAAACTGACCCTCTAAACTCCTCCCTTCTGCTGTGCCTTCCAATTAGTTTGTGTGTTATTTTCTGTTAAATTAGAGGAAAGTTTGTAATCCCTGCATTACTGTAGTCTCATTTGCGCATTTTGCATCAGTCCTCAGACTACACGTGCAAAGAAAGTTCTCACACATACTTGCACTGGCTTCCTCTGGGGGATTTTTTTGGCCAAAACACACCGTTTTGAAAATGCAAAAACTAGTTTTGATGATGCAGCTTCTGTGCTGAATCCACCCTAAGAACACTCCCCCACAGTGTAGGTAAAGGTTTGTGTGGTGTGAGGCAGTGTGTATAGTACTTCCCAGAGTTCTCAAACAGATCATTTCCAGAAATGGCTTTGAAAATTCCTCTCTTAAGGGGACAGTTTCATAAGTGGCTTGAGCATGTAAGAGTGTCTTGCACACACAAAAAGGTGCTTATAAAAAGGCCCAAGGGCAGATGCACTTAATAGTAAACATTGTGTCTCAGCTAAAATAGCGCCACCTTATTTATTTTATTTTTTTAAAACGCTTATAGCCCTGAGCTATCTAAGATTCTAGGTGGAGTACAACAGAACACATAAAATTCTGAAAGACATGCAATACAGACAATTCATTTTCCTTAAATATTTACAGTAGTAACTTACTAACTCCAGGAGCAAGCAGGAATGCAGTCTTCACATATGGGTATCGTCAGTACTGATAGAACCCATGCAGGAACGCTCCCCAGCATCCAATAGGAAAGCTTTTGGGAGCACTCCACTGCACCTGCGCATCTGCCTTCCCATATCCTCTCCTCAGTTCTTCATTTTCCATGGAGCCAGCAAGTTTTTTTCTTCCTGTCCCCGCCAAAAAAACTTTTTTTTTTTTTTTTTGTTTCGTTTGGTTTTTTATCTGCCTTTTCATCAACGCCAGTGCCCTCTCGGATACAAGCCCTGCTATTTTCTTGTTTTCCTCTTTTATTAGTAGTTCATGACTAATTTAAGCCTCAGCCTATTTTTTTTCTTCCCATGATAGAAAAACATTACAGTGGGTTTAAAAGTGTATTAAATATTCTGGTACTATTTCAGTCACTGACAAACATGACTAGTGTTTAAAATGTTTGGGCCCAGACCATTTGCCAAAAGAATGTCTTCTGTGCCAACAAATGACCAAACAGTGCCTAAAGAACAGGGTCAATAAGTTTGATTCTCTGTTTGCCTCTGACGTGATTTCCATTGCTACGGCATCGTCGAGGGCATCAGTGTCGTCTTTTGGTTCTCCGGTCTTTTCAAAGTCCAAACATAAGTCTAAGACTAAGGCATCAATATCAAAGTCTGATACAAAGCTTCGAGGTAAGTCCCCTACGTAGAAGGCATCCGATGCCAACTGGCCTGCCATACAGCCCCAGCGGGAGGACCACCCTCCAAAGTATCACAGGTGCTCCAAGATGCTCCTGAGGCCTTGACCTCCAGAGAGCTACGGGTACCATGCTCGGGAACGGTGGCTCGAAGTCCCATACACGATTCCACAACAAGCATCTGTCTCCTCCTTCGATAAGCGTATCTTCGCTATCGAGAGGAGCTTGGCAGCGCTCCTGGCAACCTTGGTACAGATAGTATTGGCAGCTCCAGTGATGCAGGCACTGGTACTCTCCTCAAGGCAGGTACCTCTCGATCCCATGCCACCTCTCGAGTCTTTTGGGAGATTCTCTGATGCCACAGTTGGAACCGATCGGCATAGTCAGTTCAGTTCCTGATACAGATACAGCTCACCATGAGCATTGGCATCGAGCCTCGACATCGGCACAGGATAGTCGATACTTTGACTTTCTGTCAAAATTGGACTATTCCTCTTTCAATTCTGAGGACACATTGGAGGATTCTAGGGCCACTCAGGATATCCCTTCCAACCATTCTCCTCATGAATGGTGTCTATCCCCGCCAGAGGACATGTCCTTTCAAGACTTCATTAGGGACATGGTGGCAGGTCTCCAGATCACTGTGACATCAGAGACGGAACAGAGGGCAGAGGAATTGGAAATCCTCCAAAAACCCTCGGCGCCCAAGGAGGCGGCCACATTACCGGTGCATTGACTCCTAAAGGATTTAATGCTACATATGTGGGAGGCCCCGTTAACTGTTCCACCTATCAGCAAATGGCTTGATATCATGTACCAAGTTCTGCCATCTCTTGGGTTTCAAAAGCCTCAGTTACCTCACCACTTCATGGTAGTGGAATCGGCCATGCGCTGCATCAAGTGTTTGAAAATTCATTCCTCCATGCCTCCAGGCAAGGATGCTAGAGCTCTCGGTGCCTTTGGGCATTGCTATTTTCAGGCATGCAGGCTCGTGTCCAGAATCAGTTTGTACATGCTCTATATGGGCATGTAGCTAAAAGATATCTCCAGAGATTTTGAGAGTTTTGCTTCTCTCCTTCCTAATGACAAACGAGATGCATTCTTGGCTTTAGTTAAACAAAATCAGAATACATTCAAGTTCCTTACAAGAACATCTTTTGATGCCAGGCCATCGAGCAGTGGATTCAAGATAAATTAGCCAATATTCCTTCTTCTGGAGAAAACCTCTTTGGAAAGGGCTGGAGAGAGAAGGCTGGTGAGCTTGAGGCCAGTGACCTCACTTTTAAGAGACTCTCCAGAAAGACTTCTGACCCCTCAAGAAAGGCGGCCAATGTCAGAAAGTTTTTCTTTTCTAAAAGAAGAGTATGCCCTTCTTATCCACCTCAGGTTGCATACCAATCCCAGCAGCAACAGAGGCAACAAGGCCCTCATCAGGCTAAAAAGCCATGGGCAACTAAGACACAACCAGCTGCTCCAATACAGTCAGCACCTGGTTTTTGACTCCTTTTTAGAGAGCATAACCACACTGCCTCTAAAGGGCTTCCAACCCCTTCGCATAGCAGGCAGACTTTATTCTTACACCTATAGGTGGCATCTTATCACATCAGAACTATGGACTCTCAACATTATCCAAAGGGGCTGTCTGTTTCACTTCCAAAGCTTACCTCCACAAGAGATTATCCAGCAAACCCATTACAGGCCAATCTCCTGTCAGCTGAGGTGGTCACCCTGGTTAGCTCGGGGTACTGTCGAAAGAGCTCCTCCTACACAAGCGGGCAGGGGTTTCTACTCTCCTTACTGCCTTATTCCCTTCTAGAACTCTGAGATCTCAACAAGTTCCTTGTTGGAGAAAAATTCAAGATGATTTCCCTTGGAACACTTCTGCCATACCCCCAGAGAAATGATTGTCTATGTTCTCTAGATCTCAAGGAGGCATACACTCACTTGCTGATCCACCCTCTACACAGACAACTGCAGTTACCAGGGTTCAGCAGAATCCCTATCAGTATCGTGTGCTTCACTTTGGTCTGGCATCTGCATCCAGAGTGTTCACAAAGTGCGTGGTGGTAGTAGCAGGCTACCTTTGTGCTTTGGGGATCTTTGTCTTCCCCTACTTAGACAACTGGTTAATAAGGGGAGAATCCTCAGAAGAGGTAAAGTTATCTCTTCATCGCACCATCACAGTGCTACAAAATCTGGGGCTTGTTTTTAAACTTTCCAAAATCTCACCTAGTGCCATCCCAGCAGCTCAAATTCGCTTTTGGACACTGGTTAGGCCCGAGCTTTCCTCCCACAGGATTGCTCTGTCCATCTTATCCAGCTCGCCAGCACTGTAAGAAGCAGCACAGTCATCACTGCTTGATAGATGCTGTGCCTTCTGGGTCACATGGCCTCTACAATCCATGTTCCATATGCCTGGCTACACATGCAACAGGCTCAATGGACACGTTCGTCTCAATGGATTCAGGCAACCGGGCGTCTCTTCGATAAGGTTTGCATCACACCCCCTCTGGTCAATTCCCTTCAGTGGTGGTATACCCCTCAAAACTTACTCGGAGGGTCACCTTTTCAGATACCTCCATTTCAGTGCACCCTAACAGATGCATCCAAACTCTGGTGGGGGACATATCTTTACAGTCTCACTACTCAAGGGCAATGGCTACAAGAGTCTCAGATGCAGATCAGTCTTCTCAAATTTCAAGCTCTCACTAATACCCTTTGGGTTTTTCAACTCCAACTTTCGGGCAAATGGGTCTTAGTCCAGATAGACAATTAGATAATGATGATCTTTGAAAATAAGCAGGGTGGAATAGGTTCTTATCCCCTTTGCCAAGAAGCCCTTCACCTCTGATTCTTCTTCATTGCACACCGCATCTATCTCGGGGCGGTGTATCTCCCCGGTGAATTCATCTTCCTGGCGGACAGGCTCAGCCATATTCTTCATCCACATGAGTGGACTCTGAATCAGGAAATGGTTTCCTGGATCTTCCATCTGTGGGGACCCCCAAATAGATCTGTTTGCAACATAGGAGAAAGCACAACTAGCGCTGTTTTGCTCGAGGCTTCCCTCTCTGTGCAGTCAGGGGCCGGGTGCCTTCCTTCTTCCTTGGGGCAGGGATCGGCTTTATGCATTCTTACCCACCCCCTTAATGTCCCAAGACCCTGTTCAAGTTGTAGATTGACAGGGGCTCCATGATTCTAATAGCCCCTTACTGGCCCTGCCAGCCATGGTTTCCTCTGCTGCTTTTCTAGCACAGCCTCCAACCCTCAGCTTGGGGCATGCACCTAACCACCTCTCTCAGGAGCATGGGACGCACCTCCATCCCAATCCATGGGCCCTCCGGCTCACAGCTTGGCAGGTCAAGGACATTTTGCTGGCATCACACAAGCCATCTACAAGATGTTCTTATGCCTTCAAGTGGTGGCGGTTCATCCTCCAGTGTACCCCAAAACATATTGATCCTTCTGCCTGTCTGGTGGATTTGCTTCTACAGCATCACCTTCACTTATCCACCACAAGACTAACTCAGTCAGAGTTCACCTTAGTGCCATTGCAGCCTACCATAGGCCGGTGGACAAGCTGCCTATTTCATCGCACCCTTTGGTACAATGCTTCATGCAGCGTTTGTTATCTAATCCACCTGTCAGACCTCTGCTGGTGACATGGGACCTCAATGTGGTCTTAGCACAAATTCTGAGACCTTCTTTTGAACCTTTAGTCACCACTGCTTTGAAATTCCTTTCTTGGAAGTTTATTTTCCTCATTATCCTCGCCTCTGTTCACCGTATTAGTGAGCTGCAGGCCTTAGTGTAAGATCCTCCATACACTCACTCCCATCATGACAAGGTGGTTCTCCGGACTCATCCACACTTCCCTCCGAAGGTGGTCTCTCCTTTTCATATCAATCACTGTGTCATGCTGCTGATCTTCTTTCCCAGACCTCATGCCTCCAGAGCTGAAGCAGCCTTACACATGCTAGATTGTAAACATTCTTTGGCTTTCTACTTGGACAGAACCAAGATTTTCAGGAAATCCTGTTTGTCTCGTTTTGATCCAAGTCACCTTGGACGTTGTCAGATGGCTGCCTGGGTGAGAATCTTCACACTCTTGGCAAGTGCATATTTCTATATGATTTGCAAGGTATTGTGGGCAATGTAGTTCATTCACACCAGACACAGCTGCTGACAATAATTTAGTTGTGCTCTTGGGTAAAGCCAATAAGATATTTATTTATGGGGTTATTTTTTCCAACACAGATGTGCTTGGTAGCACATAAATTAGGTAACTTGCTTTCAGTGTTAACTTGGAAAAACAAAGTCAAAATCAGGAAAACAACAAATGAAAAGCCATAAAGCAAGAAACAAACTGTTCTTAACCTCTGATTACTTCCCACATAGATACAGAAGTGATTCTCTCCTAGCTCACAAGCAATTAGGTAAAGCTTAATTGCTAGCAGTTACCAGCTGAAACCCCTTAGCTGGCTTGCCTTCCACTGTGTGGGTCAAATCCTGCTTCAGGAGCTTTTCTGAGTAGATTAAAGAACAAATTTGTATTTTCTTGTGATGGTTGCTGTACTTTATAACAGAAAGTTACCAACGGAGTTTAGATAGAGAGCAGTCCATATAAACAGGATCCTCATCTGCTATTATTCCCCCTTGTTCAACAAGCATGGGTTCAATATCATGGATTGGCACAGATGAATCTCTCAATGGAGCATTTTCAGGAGAATACTTGTTTCCCTGCTGTCTTTCAAGGTTATAGCTAGGGCATAGATCAGTGTTCATACCTGAGCTTCCATTGCTGCTAGAGTTCCTCTCTATATAGCCTGGCCAGTATGTAGTCCAGTTCTTATGTCCAGCCTTCCAATCCAGATCCCTGGACACTGGATCTCTCTTCACATACCTTCTGGCACAGGTCTTAGGGTCCCTTCCACGTGCAGCCGTCTCCCTCACAGGTAGCCTCTGGTGATTCCTAGCTCTGCAGCACCATTCCTCTGGCTTTCCCCAGTCCAATGGTGTATGCTGGCCCTTGGAATCCCTCCCAGTATACGTACTGCTTTGGACTCTTCTAGACCTCTCAAAGGCTTTTCTCTTCCTTCTTCCAAAGGGTCTCTTTCCCTCTCTGTCCGTCCGGTTTGGCTTCTGCTTCTGATGATCCTTCAGATGAAACTGATGATCCTTCTCTGAATATCCAAGGTGATCATGAAGATGGTCATCTGTAGAATAAACTCTACTCTTATTCTGCCTTGATGAGTGCTCCTCCCTAACACAGTGCAGCTGTGCTGAATCAGGCCCTGCCCTTTGAGATGAGTGCTTAGGGATTACCTCATAGCCCTCCTGATTGAACACACGTTTCCCCACTTCAGCTCCTCTAATGGCTGTTGGAAACCTGGTGCATTCTGGGACTGGTAGTCTTTTATGGGTAAATTCTGTTTTCTTATTTCTACCAGAACTGACAGGTTGCTTGTTCAGAGTCACTTCACCTTTTCTATAGCTCCTTCCTGAGCTATGATAAGCTTCCTTATCACAACGTCCAGTATCTAAATGCCCCCTATCCAGCTGGATTGCAGACTGCATTTCTTTTTCCTTTTCTCAGGCAGGGCTCTCCCTTTACGGTCATGTCCCTGCATACAATGTGCGGGCCATAGCAATATCTGTTGCCAACCTGCTTTTTGTCTCTATCGAAGAGATCTGTCAGGCAGCTACCTGGTTTTCCATTCACACCTTGTCTGCTCACTACTACCTACACAGGGACTCCCATTGGGATGCTGTCTTTAGTCAGGCGGTCCTTCAGCATCTTTTCGGGACTTTATCTCAACTCTTACCCTCTGTCACAGACTGTTCTGCCGCCAGACTCCTCTAACTATGCTCTTGCAAGCTGTGCTTGAATCGGAGGAGTCTGGTGCCAGGGAGCTAGTGAGTCTGAATACGTGAAGACTTCATTCCTGAAGATAGTGTTTCTCCAGGAACAAGCGGGAAGGCAGCCCTCACATATGGGTGACATTGGTGCCGATGGAGCCCGCACGGAGCATTTCCCCAGTTTTCAAAGAAAGCCTTTGGGACATGCTACCACATATGCGTGGTCACCTTCACGCCTAAGGGTGCCATCTTGCTCAGTCTCCTTTTTTTCCGTGGAGCCCAATGGACATCTGTCCTGTTTCCCCCGGACAAATCCTTTTATCTTTCTTTGATCAAAGCTCACCTCGACTGGCATTTGTGCCCTTTTTTGCCCAGGGGGTCATTGACCCCCGTCCGGGTGTTCCCCACCATGTCCCCCAGTGGGTTAAAAAAAATGGGACCTCTGCAGTGAAACAATGTCAGTCACCCATACTCATGATTGCTGCCTGGGCCCAGACCATGACAGCACGTCCTGCAACATGTGCCAGGCCATGATGCCTAAAACCAATAAAGAGATCAGAGTTGCAGAAAAAACTGTTCCACAGGTCCGACTTGGCACTGGCCTCACTGACGCCGAACTCCAAGCCCAGCACTTCCCGTGTGGCCCGTGCATCCTCTGAGTCCCATGACGGCGGCTCCTCTGAGAAGACCTCAGACCCTGAGAGAAACAAGAAAAAAATCCTCAAAGTCCGCTGCGGTTGCATCAGAGAAACCTTATAAAACCACCTAGAGGGATTTGAGTGGCTCCGAGAAGCACCCTATCAAGGTCCTCAAGAAGGATTCCTCGGCCAGTGGAGACAGTGCGAAGTTCCTTGAGACCATAGTCCTCATCGAGGATGCACTCGGAAGAGTGTTGGCGCCGGGCCCAAAGTCTTTGGTGCCCATGCCGAAAGCTGCAGAGCCTTCTGGCTTGGAAACCACAATGACTGCCTTGGAGCAGAACATCACTGCTATTCTGGCTCTGCAGCAGACAATGATGGCTGGTTCGTCCGCATCATCGGCCTCAATGACCGGGCCGACTGTGAGGGAGTCCCTGGTTGTCGATCCAAGCTCAGAGTGCCATAGACCTTGGGTAAGCCCTCTGTGCTAGTCGAGGTCTCTGTCCCGTTCCTCATGCATCAAATCCCCCCCAGCTAGATTCAGCAACTTGGACCCAGGTCCTTCTGAGGCCGCCGGCGACTCGGCACAGGCATCAGCGTTGAGAGTCGCAGGGCCTTGGACTTGTCATCACTGCTTAATTCCGAGTGGGAGACCAACGATGAGGCGTCCCGGAACCCAAACTGTACCAAGATATTCCCTCAGACCTGTGTGTGCCAGCGCCATTCTGCTCCGGGAGATGTGGCCTTCCATGACTTTGTCAAGGATATGGCCAGAGCCCTCTCTGTGCACACTAAGGTAGAGGACGATCCGTGCATCGAGGAACTGGAGATTCTCCAATACGAGTTTCCACCCAAGGAGACTCTCTCACAGTGCCCGTGCAGCGATCTTGAGCGGGCTGCTACTTAGAATGTGGGAGACACTGGCCTTGATGCCAGTGTCTCCACCCTCCCTATTTTCTCCCCCATCTTATCCTCCACCCATTCCTCAGCTCTTGAGCTGCACCTTCTCCTTCCTCTCATTCATCCCTCTCCTTCCTCTCTAAAACAACCTTATCCCCATTTTCGACATGCTGTTTATTGTTTATTGTACACTTGTTATACCGCCCCCCATAACATCGGGGCGGTTTACAAAAACAAAATTAATATCAATTATAGAAAAAGGAAAGATGGAACTACAATATATGATAGAGCAGAGAAGAGAGTAAGGACAGAACAGTTAGACAAATAGAGTTATAAGAACAGAATATTTAGATTCAAGAGGGGAAGGCTAGGGAGAACAGATGGGTCTTAAGGAGGGAATGGAATTTGGGGTATGATTCTTCTGTACGGAGGGCAGTGGGAAGGGAATTCCAGAGAGATGGAGCCAAGTAGAAAAATGCTGCTTTCCTAGTGGATTGCAAATGAGCTTTGGAGGGTGCTGGTAAGTGAAGGCGGCTGATGTGAATGGACCGAAGACTGCGGGAGGGAGTATGATAAGTAAGCAGATCCGAGAGGTAGGTAGGTGTAGACAGATAGATAGCTCTATGGGCTAAAGTAAGGACCTTGAAGGATATCCGGAAATCGATTGGCAGCCAATGTAGATGGGATAGTAAAGGGGTGACATGATCGCGGGGTGAAGCATGTAAAATCATACAAGCAGCGGTATTCTGGATTAGTTGTAAGCGGCGTCTTTGATACTGGGGGATACCAGCAAAAATAATATTGCAGAAGTCTAATCTGGTGATGATCAGGGAAAGAAGGAGAGTGGTGATAGCCTGAGTGGACAAGAAAGGACGAATAGCACGGATTTATCGAAGGCACAGGAAGGAGCACCTGGAAACATGAGAGATATGGTTGTGAAAACTGAGGGCACTATCAAGAAAAACTCCAAGATAACGGAGTTGAGGGACTAGAGCAATGCTGGAGCCTGAAAGGGATGGAGCGAGTGAAGGAGTAGGAGAGGTGTGCGGGAACCAGATGGCAGCAGTCTTGGTGACGTTAAGTACTAGACAGTTAGAGGAGAGCCAGGAAGAGATAGAGGCCAGACAATCATTTAAAGGAGATATATCAGGGTGGGATGATGAAGTGTGGTGCAGAAGAAAGATATCATCAGCATAGAAGTAGCTAGAGATCCCAGATTGCTGGATGAGCAGAGCCAGGGGGGCAAGAAAAACATTAAACAGTAGGGGGGCCAAAATTGATCCCTGAGGGACACCACAGTGGAGCGGGAAACGGCCGGAGGTGGAAAAAGCAGAAGAGACAGCAAAGGACCGGTGACAGAGGAATGAGTGAAACCAGTGATACACCAAGCCACGGATGCCTGCGTCCCGAAGGCGAGAGAGGAGAAGAGCGTGATCCACCAAGTCGAAGGCTGCAGAAAGGTCAAGTGAGACAGCTAGAGTGATATTGCCCTGATCATGAGAGGTGTGAATTTCATTCAGAACTGCTGCAATTGTGGTCTCAACACTAAAGCCAGATCGAAACCCGGATTGTCTGGGATGAAGAAAAAGGGTTGAGTCAAGATAGAGAGAAAGCTGTGAAAACACTACCTTTTCCAGGAGCTTGGAAGAGAAGGAGAGATTGGAGACTGGACGATAGTGCGCGGAGACCGAGGGAGCAAGGGAGGGTTGTTTTAATACAGGGCGAACTGTGGCGTGCTTCCAGGGGGTAGGGAAAAGACCGGACAAAAGGCTGGAATTAATGATTGTCAGGAGGGGTTGAAGGAGTACAGCGGGAGGTTCAGAAAACCAGACGGAGGGAATGGGATCCAAAGCACAGGTGGTTTTGTGGGTAGTTGACAAAAGTTGGAGCAGTTCCGGGGAGGAGATTGGAGAAAAAGCAGACCAAGCGTGGGAGAGAGAAGGGGAGGAAGGAGGGGAGACAGGGGGAGGTGACATCAAGGCCCTTGCACTCTTCTTCTCCTTCTGTCCTCTGGTGACATTAATCCCAACCCTGGTTCCCCTTCTCCTCTCACTCCCATATTAGTTCCTCTCTCCACCATTAGTTCTTAAGGGCCCAACTCCCACACAACTCGATGGTCGTCGAATCTGCTATGCAGAAATTTAAGAGCCAGAAGACCCACTCCTATGTCCCTCCTGGAAGGGATGCTAGAGGCCTCTATGTCCTTGGGCACAAGTGTTAGCAGGGCTCCATGCTGGGTTGCAGGATTCAAGCCTATGAACTGTTCGTAGGCATGTACCTGAAGGCCCTAACCCAGGAGTTATCCGGGTTTTCAGCGGAGCTTACCGGGGAACCCCTCAAATGATTCCATTCCCTGATCCCCGGGATCAAAGACTGTTCTAAGTTCCTTTCCTGGGTGGCCTATGACAGCTTTGAGTCAGTGGCGCGGGTAGCAGCGGCCGGCATCAGTGCCCGGTACCAAGCCTGGCTACAGTTTTTGGACCTCAAGCAATGGGTCCAAGACAAGCTGCTTGACGTCCCCTTCACTGGGGAGAAACTGTTCAGCAAGTCTATGGCTGACAAGGCGGCCAAGATCGAGGCTGACGTGGTGACTCGACAGAGGCTCTCAAAGACCTCATCCTTTCCCTGTAAGAAACCATTGGGGAAAAGACCCTTGTTCCCGAGGGAAAAGGGATCCTCTCATCAGAGTCTCTACTACCAACCCTTCTTGGGCCAGCAACAGGGTTTTCACCCTAAATGGCAAAGCCATGGAGCTCAGAAGCCTCAGGCCCCAGCTCCTGCCCGACCCGAGGGGGAGCTTTTGCTTCCCAGGGCAGGGCCTCCCCTCCCCCAGGAGACCTTCACAAGCCCACAGAGGACTGCCTGGCACTCTTCACCCACAGGTGGGCCAGTGTCGTCTGGGATCATTGGGTACTGCAGATGGTAAGGGGAGGAATACCTCCACCTATAGCACCCAGGTTCTTCCCAGGAGAGCCAGTGCAACCTCTCCTTCACCAGACTCTTCTGCTCTCAGAGCTCGCAGGTCTGCTCAGGGATAACACAGTAGAACCTGTACCCAAACATCTATGGGGAAAAGGCTTCTACTTCAGTTACTTCCTTGTCCCAAAGAGAATTGGGTGTCTCAGGCCCATACTAGACCTGCGAAACTTTAAACAAATTTCGCCGGGAACAAGCAGGAAGTCAGCCCTCCTATATGGGTGATGGCTGTCCAACGGAACCCTCACGGAAGCATCTTCCCAGCTTTCAAAGAAAGCCTTTGGAAATAACATCATGCATGTATGGTGCCCTTCCCAACCAAGGGTGCCTTCTTGCTCAGTCTTCTTTTTTTCCACAGAGCCCTTCAGACGTTGGTCTGCTCTTCCCTCGGAAAAGGTTGATTTTTCTCAACCTGAGTTTCATTCTCTCCTCTGGTAGTGCACCGGTTCTCTTCCTGTCACCCGAGCCCTGGCATAGAATCTCAGGTTCGTAGTTTTTCTTCTTTTTTTGGTGCCTTCACACCTCTTTCCAACTGGTGGCACTGCAGGTCTTCGACCTCGCTGGGATACTTTTTTCTCCCATGCTTACCGGTGGTTTTAAAAAGTGTGGTCGGTGTGCCAAAATGTCCCTGACCGACACACACGACTGCTGTCTTCCTTGCTTGGGATCAGACCACACCATAACCCCAAGGCATGCAGCCTCTGTAAGATGTTCACCAAGGCTATCAAGAGCCGCCAGCAGCACAATAAGTTTTTACTGGAGTCTTTTGTACTTCCGAAGGTCAAGGCCGCCTCCGAAATCGTAGAATCCCAAGGTAGTCTTACAGAACTTGACTGATGCCATAGTTCCTCGGAAAGGGGGGTCTCCCTCAAGGGAACCCAAGAAGAAGACCTTGAAGATGGCATCCTTGGATGGCTCAATAGGCTTGGTAAGTCTCTGTCCTAGACACTCGTCCGAGGGATCGGAGAAGGAGGGGCCTGCATAAGTCCCCCAAAAGGACTCTACCCTCAGGCGGACCTCAGTCACCTGACACCATCCTCATCGAGGACTCTGCTTTGGGAGAACCGGTGTCAAGCCTGATTTCATCGGTGCCCGCGCTGATGACTGCAGAGCCTTCTAGCCTGAAGTCCAGAATGGCGGCCCTCGAATACAGCTTGTCTGCCTTCATGGAGCAGCAGCAGGAGCTGTTTGGTACCACCGGTTCATCCGCCCAGACCACTGGATGTTCCCGGAGGCTGAGTCGATCCTCTAGGTTTTTCGGCCTCGAGTCTATCCTCTTCCGGGGTCTTGATACAGCTCCCGTTCCACAGGGCCGCGATCTTCCCTAGCCAGTGTGCTTGGCGCCGGCCATGGGCCTCTGAGGGCCGCAGGTGGGGATCAGCCCCGGAGCCCACAAGCCACTCTTCCTTCGAGTCCTTGACAGACTATTTCAAATGGGAAATGGAGGACAAGGAGTCCACCGGACACCCATTGCCATCGTGACATCCTCTCGGACTCCCCTCACTCGGAGCCCTGGTGTCGGTCCCCACCCAAGGACATGGCATTCCTTGACATCATCAGGGACATGTCCAAGACCCTGGTGTTCCCAGTGGAATCGGAAGAGGACCTTAGACGGAGGAGCTAGAAATCCTCCAATATGAGGCCCCTTTGAGGGAATCACTTACAGTGCCCATTCCACCCATCCTGGAATGGCTAATGCTTTATATGTGGGAGACACCGGCATCGGTGCCAGTGGTGAGCAAGTGGCTTGACTCAATGTATCAAGTCCACTGGAGCCCGGGCTTCCAGAAGTCACTCTGCCGCACAACTTCATGGTGGTGGAGTCGGCCATACGTCATTGAAGAGTCAGACGCACTCCTCGGTGCCCTCTGGCAGGGAGGCACGCACCCTGGATGCCTTCGGCAGAAAGTGCTTCCAGGACTCGATGCTTATCAGCCAGATCCAGGCATACGAGTTGTACAAGGGAATATACCTGAGAGACCTGGTGAAGGAACTTGCCGGGTTTTCAGCTGGTCTTTCCAAGGAACCCCTGCAGCGGTTCAAGAATCTGGCCAAAACCATCCATGAGTGCTCCACGTTTGTCTCGAGCAGTCTATGATGGCTTCAAGTCAGTGGTGGCAGGCATCAGTACCTGACGCCAGGCTTGGCTACAGTCATCCAACCTCGAGCATTGGGTTCAAGACAAATTGACCAACATGCCATGCCAAGGAGAGAACATCTTTGGTAAACTCATGACTTACGAGGCCGCCGAGCTGGAGACCGAGTTCATGACTAAGACCAGGCTCTCTAAAAAGGCCACTGCCCCTACCCGATGGAAGGACTCGGGTAAAAAGCCCTTATACCCGAGGAAAGGGGCTGCTTACAGAAACTACACACCTTTTCAGGCCTCCCTGGCTCCCCAACAGGGTCAGTAGGCCAAGGGACATGGGCATGGCCCTCATAAGCAGAAGGCTCCCAAGCCGCAGGCGTCGGCCCCGGCCCAGCCAGGGGGGGAGCTTTTGACTCCTTGGGCATAGCCTCTCCACCCCAAGGTGGTCAGCAGCCCACAGGGGGATGTTTCATTCACTATGCCCAAAGGTGGCCAGCCATCACCACCAATTCTTGGGCACTCCAGGTGGTCAGGGAGGGCTTCCTCCTCCACCTGGCCCAGACAACACCCCCTTTCTTTCCAGAAGAGCCCCTCGGGTCTCCCCTTCACTGGGACCTTCTACTGAAGGAACTGGCAGGTCTTCTCGAGGGAAGAGTGGTAGAACCAGTCCCCCACCCTCTCAGGGGCTAGGGTACTTCCTCATACCAAAATGAACAGGGGGCCTAGGGCCCATCCTCGACCTGCACAATCTGAACAGATTCCTGGTGAGGGAGAAGTTGAAGATGCTCTCCCTTGGAACATTGCTACCTTACCTCCAGCAGGGAGATTGTCTATGCTTCTTGGATCTGAAGGATGCCTGCACACACATCCTCATTCACTCCAACCACGAGCAGTACCTGAGGTTCATGGTGGGGGCAGCCATTATCAGTACAGGATGCCGCCTTTCAGTTTGACTTCTGCCCCAAGGGTTTTCACCGTGCCTGGCAGTCGTGGCCGCCTTCCTCCACCTCCAGGGAGTGTTAGTCTTCCCCTACCTGGATGATTGGCTCATAAAGGGAGGTATGGCCTCAGAAGTGCAGCAGGCAACTTGCACGTACCATCCAGGTCCTGCAAAGTCTTGGATTTGTAATAAACTACCCCAAGTCCCACCTCCTCAAAACAGTGTCTGGAATTCATAGGGGCAAGACTAGACACACTCCAGACAAAGGCCTATCTTCCAGGAGACCGAGCCACCCAGCTTAGGGCTCTGGCCCTGGACATTCAATGCTGTTCCTCAGTATCTGCTTGGCTTCTGCTGGGCCTACTCGGACACATGGCCTCCACAGTCCATATCACCCCAGATGCCCGCCTCCACATGAGGGCTGCACAGTAGTGCCTTCGGGACCAGTGGTAGCAGGCCATAGGCTACCTCCACAACAGAGTTGTAGTGACTCACCATTTTGTGGAATCCCTGACTTGGTGGGAAAATCCCTAGCACTTCGAGGCAGGGATGCCCTTCCAAACTCCATACCCCTTAAAGATTTTCATGACTGATACCTCCCTGCTGGGATGGGGAGCCTACTGCGAGGACCTCCACACCCAGGGTAGAGCGAGAGTAACCAGCAAATCAACCTCCTGGAATTACAGGCGATACACCTAGCCCTAAAAGCCTTTTGCCTCTTCCTATGGCGCCAACCAGTGTTGGTTCAGACAGACAACCAGGTGGCAATGTTCTATAGGAGCAAGCAGGGGGGCATGGGGTCCCACGCCCTCTGCCATGAGGTGATGGCTCTCTGCTCTTACGCAGTCCATCAGGACATACTCTTACGGGCATTATACCTGTCAGGCTAGGACAACGCACTGGCCGACAGATTAAGCAGGGTCTTCCAGCTGCATGAGTGGCAGCTGGACCCCTGAGTGGCCAGCCGGCTCTTCCACTGCTGGGGGGAACCATGGATAGACATGTTTACCAGCCAAGACAACTACCAGTTGCCCCGCTTCTGCTCTCGGCAAGCCCACCCTTCACGGATGGCAGCAGATGCGTTGCTTATCTTGTGGTCAACATTCTTCAGGACCCTCCGTGACAATGCCTCGCTGATCCTGATAGCCCCTCGATGGCCCAGGCAGCCGTGGTTCCTGCTACTCCTGTGGCTGCCAGGGGTGGGCACCTGTTGCAAGAGTGGGGCTCTCTTGCACCCCAACCTGGGGTCCCTGTCACGGACAGCGTGCTGCTGAAAGGGGTGACCATAGCCCCTTTCAACCTCTCAGAAGTGGACTTTCTCATAAGTCCTCCACCAGGAAAGCATACGCCTTCAAGTAGCACAGATTTTCAGTCTTGTGCGCAGAGCACAGGATTAGCCCATTCTCCTGTCCTGTTCAGCTGGTGCTGCAGTACCTTCTCCATCTCTCACACTCTGGACTCAGATTGAACTCTGTCAGAGTGCACCTCGGTGCCCTGGTGGCACATCACCAACTGGTGAATGACAAACTTCTCTCGGCCCAGCCGTTGGTGACACGCTTCATGAGGTGGCTCCTCTTATCGAAACCCCTGGTACATCCTCTGATGTCCTACTCGCTCACTGATATCATACTAGCGCAGCTTACTCGCCCACCTTTTGAGCCCCTGGCTACCTGCCACTTGCTATACATTTCATGGAAGATGGTGGTCCTGGTTGTGTGCTCACCTCTGCTCGCAGGGTCAGCAAGCTCCAGGCATTGGTGGTGGAGGCACCTTATACCAGGTTCTACAACCTGAAAGTGGTATTGCCTTTTCACCTCAACCAGGAGGTAGTGCTTCCCACCTTCCTCCCAAGGCTTCACACCAGTAGGGTGGAGAGTGTCCTCCACACCTTGGACTGTAAGAGAGGGCCCTGTCCTACTATCAACATACCCAGTGCCACAGTAAAGCTACTCAGCCTTTTGTCCCATATGACCCTAGTAGGCTGGGGGAAGTGGTGACCAAGCGTATACTATTTACCTGGGTGGTGGACTGCATCGCCCTCACCTATGAGCAGGCGGGGTTTTTGCTGAACGGACGGGTCACAGCACACCATATCAGGGCCGTGGCAAACCTGCGTTCCATCTCGATGGTGGACATCTGCCAGGCTGCCACCTGGTCTTCCACCCAGACCTTCACAGCTCATTACTGCCTGGAGAGGGAGTCCCAACGGAACAGCGCCTTTGGCCAGGCCATGCTCCTTAATCTTTTTGTGGTCTAGGCAACTCTAGCCTCTGGCCCTTCTGTATTCAGGCTACCGGAGTCCTACTGCAGTCCACCCCTGCAGACTCAATTGCTGCTGCTCAGGCTTCCTCTGAGGGTGACTCTGCTTTTTTTCTCTATGACCTTTCGGTAGCTAGGGAGTCCCTTATGTGAGGACTCACTTCCTGCTTGTTCCTGGAGAAAGCGCAGTTACAGGTGTTTTCTGGGGACAGTCCTCACAACCCTCCCTTCTCTCCTTGGAGTTGCTTCATTACCATCTTTCACTTTTGCCGTCTTTTAGCTATGTCATCTGACTGAGCAAGATGGCATACTTGGGCAGGAAGGGCACCACACATGCATGGAGGCATCTCCCAAAGGCTTTCTTTGAAAGCTGGGGGGATGTTTCCGCAAGGGCTCCGTCGGTGCCGACATCACCCATATGCGTAGACTGATTCCTGCTGTCCCCAGAGAACATCTGTTACAGGTGAGTAACTACTCTTTCTTGTGAGGGAAAAGTTCAAGATCTCTCCCTTGGAACACTGCTGCCTTCCCTCCACCAGGGAGATTGGCTGTGCTGCTTGTATCTAAAAGATGCATACACGCACATCCTGATCCACCCTTCCCACAGGCAGTACCTACGATTCGTGGTGGGAGGAGGGCACTACCAGTACAGGGTGCTACCCTTCAGCCTGGCCACCTCGCTAAGGGTCTTTACCAAATGCCTGATGGTGGTAGCTGCCTACCTGCGCCTACAAGGGGCTTTCGTCTTCCCCCTACCTGAATGACTGGCTCATCAGGGGCGGTATGGCCTCAGAGGTCAGTCAGGCCACAGAGCATGCAACCATCCTTTTGCAGCATCTGGGTTTTGTCATCAACTACCCCAAATCCCATCCAGCCCAAAGCATAGATGCTCAGTTGGACACGTTACAGGTCAAGGTGTCCTCCCAAGAGAGGGCAGAATGCCTCAGGCAACTGGCAGGAGCAGTACAATGCTGCCGGTCACTGCCTGCTCATCTCCTCCTTCGCCTGCTGGGCTATATGGCCTTGACAGTCCATGTCACACCCTCAGCCCTCTTACACATGCGGACAGCCCAGTGGTGCCTACGCTCGCAGTGGACTCAGGCCACGGGCAGGTTACAGGACAGTGTCAGGGTTACCCACCAACTGGCGGAGTCCCCTCAACTGGTGGCAAAGCTTGCGCCACCTCCAGGCGGGAATGCCCTTCCAGGCACACGCATCGTGGAGGACCCTGACCACAGACACCTCCCTCCTGGGTTGGGGGACACATTGTGGAGACCGCCACACACAGGGCAGCTGGTCTCAGGAGAAGTCACTCCTACGGATCAGTGTTCTGGAGCTCAGGGCAGCCTTCTTGGCCCTACAAGAGTTCTGCCACTGCCTGCAACATCAGCTTGTGCTGATCCAGATGGACAACCAGGTTGCCATGTTTTATAACAACAAGCAGGGGGGCACAGGTTCATACTCCCTCTGCCAGGAGGTGGTGACCCTCCTCTCCTTCACAGCACGCAATAGTATGCTTCTGCGAATGGTGTACTTTCCTGGGCCAGGACAACTGTCTAGTAGACAGGCTGAGCGGAGTCCTTCACCCACACAAGTGGCGCTTATACCCCAGAGTAACAAAGCAGCTCTTCCACCTCTGGGACTGGCGCGTGATGAGCCTATTTACTTCTCCAGACAACACGTAGCTACCCAGCTTCTGCTCCCATCAACCACACCTGGAGAGAGTGGTGGCAGATGCTTTTCTGATCTCGTGGTCCGAGGACCTACTCTATGCGTTCCCACTGACCCCCCCCCCCCCACAAATCCGGTTGCCAGGACCCTCTTCATGGCCTATAGCAAAAGGGCTTCAGTCATATTGATTGCCCCAGGTGACCCAGGCAACCTTGGTTCCCTTTGCTGCTTTCCCTGTTGGTGGCACTCCAAGTACCTCTGGCTGAGCCCCTCCTGTCCCAAGAGGAGGGCTCCCTCCTGCACCCCAATTTGGGGTCCCTAACACTAGCAGCGTGCCTGCTGAAAGGGTAGCCTTGGCCCCTTTCAATCTTCCAGGAGAAGTCGAGGAGATCTCACTAGCCTCCCGAAAACCCTTCACTAGATGGGCTTATGCCTTTAAGTGGAGAAGGTTCTCTGCTTAGTGTGAGGAAAGGGAGGAGAATCCCTTCTCCTGCCATGTGCAACTAGTACTTCAATATCTACTGCACCTGTCACACACCGGGCTGTAATCCAACTCTGTGAGGATATATCTAAGCGCCATAGCCGTTCACCACTACCCTATTGAGGGAAAAACCCTCTCAAGCCAGTCCCTAGTCTCCAGGTTCCTCCGGGGCCTCCTATTATCCAGTCCCCTCTGCTCTCCAGCAGCAGTGTGGGACCTCAATGTATTGCTCTTCCAGCTCACGAAACTGCCGTTCGAGCCCCTGGCCACTTGCCACCTGCGGTATCTGTCTTGGAAAGTGGTCTTTCTGGTGGCCTTCACGTCTGCTTGAAGAGTGAGCAAATTGCAGGGCCTGGTGGCAGACCCACCATATACAAGGTTTTACAAGAACAAGATAGTGCCCCTCACACACCCCAAATTCCTCCCGAAGGTGGTGTCTCTTTTCCACCTCAACCAAGAGGTGGTCCTCCCCACTATCTTTCTGTGGTCTCAAGCCGGCAAGGAGGAGCTAGTGCTTTATACACTAGATTTCAAATGGGCCCTGTCCTACTTACAGCATACTCGGGCCCATCGAAAATCTCCTCAGCTTTTCATGTCTTATGACCCCAGCAGACTGGGGCTCCCCATAACTAAGCGAACTCTGTCCACTTGGCTGGCAGACTGTATTGCCCTCTCCTATGAGTGAGCTGTCCTCTCCCTCGAGCACTGGATCACAGGACATTGTGCGAGGGCGATAGCTGCTTGGTGGCCAACTGCCGCTCAGCGTTAGTGATGGAAATCTGCAAGGCCGCCTCATGGTCTTCAGTTCATATGTTCGCAGCTCTCTACTGCCTGGAGAGTGAGTCCCGCATGGACAATGCCTTTAGCCAGGCAGTACTCCGTAATAATCTTGGGGTGTAGGCAACTCTTGCCCTCCAACCCTTCTGTGTTCAGGCTACCAGAGCGATAGTGTCGCTGGATGCTAGGGTCTTGCAGAGTTTCTCAGTGGAGACTCACCAGCTGCAATTCACGGCTTCCCGATTGGTCACTGTCGATGTTGGTGCTGTTGTGGTTCAGTCCTCAGCAGCCTGGAGCTAGGGAGTCCCATATGTGATGACTAACTTCTGCTTGTTCCTGGTGAAAGCATAATTACCCGCCTGTAACAGGTGTTCTCCAGGGACAGCAGGAATCAGCCGTTACAAACTTCCCTCCTCCCCTGGGTGTTGCCTCCCTACCTTGTTTTAATTTTGATTGCCATACTAGCTATGTCTTCTTACTGAGCAAGATGGCACCCTTGTGTGGGAAGGGAACCACATGTGCATGGTAGCATGTCCAAAAGGCTTTCTTTGAAAGCTGGGCAAATGCTGCCTGCACCAACATCACCCATATGCAAGGACTCAATCCTGCTGTCCCTGGAGAACACCTGTTACAGGTGAGTAACTATGCTTACTTACCTGTAACAGGTGATCACAGAGTCCTGCTGTTCCTGGTCTTCACAACCCACTCTCTTCCCCTAGGAGTTGTAGGATATAATTTTCCTCCATCTCTGGCTATAAACTCAACTGAGGAGAGGATGTAGGAAGGCAGGCGCAGTGGAGTGCTTCCAAAAGCTTTCCTATTGGATGCTGGGGATTGTACAGACAATACCCATACGTGAAGACTGATTTTTGCTGTTCCCAGAGATCACCTGTTACAGGTGAGTGACAGCACTTTACATGTATATTAACTGGATATCACATCACCCTGCTAAAAGCCATAGCAAAACAATAGGTTTTAATTTTTCTAAATGTCAAAATGTGAGTAAGATTCCTTAATTCAGATGGCAAGGAATTCAATAATCGAGGAGCAGCGATAGAAAATGCATGAATGCATGCTTCAGTTGAAAATACTGCACATAAAGATTTATTTTATTTATTTAACATTTCTTATATACCGCCTTTCATGATATCAAGACGGTTTACATTGAACAAACTGAAATTACATTATCTCCAGGAACAAGCAGGAATGTAGTCTTCACATATGGGTATCGTCGGTACTGACGGAGCCTGCGCGGGAACGCTCCCCAGTGTCCAATAGGAACGCTTTTGGGAGCATCCCTCAGCACATGCGCGCTGCCTTCCCGCCTTTCCAACTGTCCCTCTTCAGTTCTTCGTTTTCTGCGGAGCCGAGAGGATCCATACCCTGTCACCACAGAAAATTCCGTCTTTAAAATTGTTTTCTTGTGGTCGCATTTGCCTGCCGCACAACGCTTACCGGTACCGCCTGTTTTCTTTTCTTTTCTTTTCCAAACCCCCCCCCCCCCCCAAAAAAAAAACAACTTTGAGCTGTTTTCTTTTCAGAAGCTTTGCTTTTTTGGTGCTAGGCGCCATTTTGGGCACTAGGCCCCATATTCCTAAAACATGGAAAAACCAACTAGTGGTTTTAAAAAATGTACTAAGTGTGGTGGTACCATTTCCGTCACTGACACCCATGATTGGTGTCTTAAATGTTTAGGGCCTGAACATTCTCCATCTGAATGTCTCTCCTGTATGGGAATGACTAAAAGAGGAAGACCAGAACTGGGCTGCAAAGCTCGATACCCTCTCTTCTTCGGATGCCAGATCCATTCCATTGACATCTTCAAGGGCCTCCTCTTTCTCCCATGGATCTCAGATAACTAAACATAAAAGCCGGTCCTCAAAGGGTAGCTCTCCTGCTAAGCATCGAGAGGCCATTGGCATTGCCCTTGAGGGAACCACATCATTGGGGCTCCAGGATGTTCTTGAGGCCCTGACCTCGCAAGAACTACCTGTGCCATGCTCAGGGGTTCCGGCCGTTTTCACCGGTACCGATACCCAGGCATCGGGAGCGTCAATAGACCAGAGGTTCCTCACTATCAAACTCAGCATCGCAGCTCTTCTCTCAGCTGCGGTACCATTGGTCCAATGGGCACCAGTACCGACATCGACGCCAGTACCTACACCAGTACAGACACCAGTACCGACGATACCGACCCCGGTGGGAATTCTTCCCACGCTATCTTTGGCTGGAATCGACAGATTGGTACCGGATCAACTCGGTACCGACTTCAATCGATACCGGGACCGTGCTTTGGCATGAGCATCGTGGTCAGGAATACTTTGAATCCTCCGATTCCGAAGACTCTGACAATTCTGCTGGTACTAGGGGGTTTTCTCCCAGAGGATCCCTCTTCTCCCCGAGGATCCCTCTTCTCCCCAAAGCAGAATGTCACCTCCAGAGGACATGTCTTTTCAGCCACTCTGCCCATCCATGAAATTCTGCATAACTTGATGCTCAGAATGTGGGAGACACCTCTGACTACATCTCCTCACGCTAGGAGACTTGATACTATGTATCGAGTTCCGCCATGTCCTGGATTTCAAAAGACTTAGCTGCCACACCATTCAATGGTAGTGGAATCAGCCATGCGTAGGATGAAAAGTGCAAAGAGGTAAGCATCCAATCCTCCAGGTCGTGAATGCAGGACTCTGGACGCTTTTGGGCACCAAACTTTTCAAGCTGCCATGCTTTCAGCTTGGATCAGTTCATATATACTGTATATGGGAATGTTCCTCGAAGTTACAGGAGACTTGGAGCTTATGAGCCCATTTCTCCCAGATGACAAGAGACAAGATTTTCTTGCTCTAGTTGAGCATGCTCAAGATGTCTCCAAGTTTGCAAATTGTGCAGCCTTTGACTGCTTTGAATGCATCAGCAGAACCTCTGCTATTGCCATTGGTGCACAACGGATTGCCTGGCTTCAGGCATCAGACTTGGAGACTTGGGTACAGGACAAGTTAGGCAACATTCCTTGCACGGGAGAGAATCTCTTCGGCAAGAACTGGCAGGAAAAGGCTAACGAGTTAGATGCTGACAATACTACTCTAGATAGATTGTCGAAATCTACAGCCACTGATACCTCCCTGCTGGGATGGGGAGCCTACTGCGAGGACCTCCACACCCAGGGTAGAGCGAGAGTAACCAGCAAATCAACCTCCTGGAATTACAGGCGATACACCTAGCCCTAAAAGCCTTTTGCCTCTTCCTATGGCGCCAACCAGTGTTGGTTCAGACAGACAACCAGGTGGCAATGTTCTATAGGAGCAAGCAGGGGGGCATGGGGTCCCACGCCCTCTGCCATGAGGTGATGGCTCTCTGCTCTTACGCAGTCCATCAGGACATACTCTTACGGGCATTATACCTGTCAGGCTAGGACAACGCACTGGCCGACAGATTAAGCAGGGTCTTCCAGCTGCATGAGTGGCAGCTGGACCCCTGAGTGGCCAGCCGGCTCTTCCACTGCTGGGGGGAACCATGGATAGACATGTTTACCAGCCAAGACAACTACCAGTTGCCCCGCTTCTGCTCTCGGCAAGCCCACCCTTCACGGATGGCAGCAGATGCGTTGCTTATCTTGTGGTCAACATTCTTCAGGACCCTCCGTGACAATGCCTCGCTGATCCTGATAGCCCCTCGATGGCCCAGGCAGCCGTGGTTCCTGCTACTCCTGTGGCTGCCAGGGGGGGGCTCCTGTTGCAAGAGTGGGGCTCTCTTGCACCCCAACCTGGGGTCCCTGTCACGGACAGCGTGCTGCTGAAAGGGGTGACCATAGCCCCTTTCAACCTCTCAGAAGTGGACTTTCTCATAAGTCCTCCACCAGGAAAGCATACGCCTTCAAGTAGCACAGATTTTCAGTCTTGTGCGCAGAGCACAGGATTAGCCCATTCTCCTGTCCTGTTCAGCTGGTGCTGCAGTACCTTCTCCATCTCTCACACTCTGGACTCAGATTGAACTCTGTCAGAGTGCACCTCGGTGCCCTGGTGGCACATCACCAACTGGTGAATGACAAACTTCTCTCGGCCCAGCCGTTGGTGACACGCTTCATGAGGTGGCTCCTCTTATCGAAACCCCTGGTACATCCTCTGATGTCCTACTCGCTCACTGATATCATACTAGCGCAGCTTACTCGCCCACCTTTTGAGCCCCTGGCTACCTGCCACTTGCTATACATTTCATGGAAGATGGTGGTCCTGGTTGTGTGCTCACCTCTGCTCGCAGGGTCAGCAAGCTCCAGGCATTGGTGGTGGAGGCACCTTATACCAGGTTCTACAACCTGAAAGTGGTATTGCCTTTTCACCTCAACCAGGAGGTAGTGCTTCCCACCTTCCTCCCAAGGCTTCACACCAGTAGGGTGGAGAGTGTCCTCCACACCTTGGACTGTAAGAGAGGGCCCTGTCCTACTATCAACATACCCAGTGCCACAGTAAAGCTACTCAGCCTTTTGTCCCATATGACCCTAGTAGGCTGGGGGAAGTGGTGACCAAGCGTATACTATTTACCTGGGTGGTGGACTGCATCGCCCTCACCTATGAGCAGGCGGGGTTTTTGCTGAACGGACGGGTCACAGCACACCATATCAGGGCCGTGGCAAACCTGCGTTCCATCTCGATGGTGGACATCTGCCAGGCTGCCACCTGGTCTTCCACCCAGACCTTCACAGCTCATTACTGCCTGGAGAGGGAGTCCCAACGGAACAGCGCCTTTGGCCAGGCCATGCTCCTTAATCTTTTTGTGGTCTAGGCAACTCTAGCCTCTGGCCCTTCTGTATTCAGGCTACCGGAGTCCTACTGCAGTCCACCCCTGCAGACTCAATTGCTGCTGCTCAGGCTTCCTCTGAGGGTGACTCTGCTTTTTTTCTCTATGACCTTTCGGTAGCTAGGGAGTCCCTTATGTGAGGACTCACTTCCTGCTTGTTCCTGGAGAAAGCGCAGTTACAGGTGTTTTCTGGGGACAGTCCTCACAACCCTCCCTTCTCTCCTTGGAGTTGCTTCATTACCATCTTTCACTTTTGCCGTCTTTTAGCTATGTCATCTGACTGAGCAAGATGGCATACTTGGGCAGGAAGGGCACCACACATGCATGGAGGCATCTCCCAAAGGCTTTCTTTGAAAGCTGGGGGGATGTTTCCGCAAGGGCTCCGTCGGTGCCGACATCACCCATATGCGTAGACTGATTCCTGCTGTCCCCAGAGAACATCTGTTACAGGTGAGTAACTAATCTTTCTTGTGAGGGAAAAGTTCAAGATCTCTCCCTTGGAACACTGCTGCCTTCCCTCCACCAGGGAGATTGGCTGTGCTGCTTGTATCTAAAAGATGCATACACGCACATCCTGATCCACCCTTCCCACAGGCAGTACCTACGATTCGTGGTGGGAGGAGGGCACTACCAGTACAGGGTGCTACCCTTCAGCCTGGCCACCTCGCTAAGGGTCTTTACCAAATGCCTGATGGTGGTAGCTGCCTACCTGCGCCTACAAGGGGCTTTCGTCTTCCCCCTACCTGAATGACTGGCTCATCAGGGGCGGTATGGCCTCAGAGGTCAGTCAGGCCACAGAGCATGCAACCATCCTTTTGCAGCATCTGGGTTTTGTCATCAACTACCCCAAATCCCATCCAGCCCAAAGCATAGATGCTCAGTTGGACACGTTACAGGTCAAGGTGTCCTCCCAAGAGAGGGCAGAATGCCTCAGGCAACTGGCAGGAGCAGTACAATGCTGCCGGTCACTGCCTGCTCATCTCCTCCTTCGCCTGCTGGGCTATATGGCCTTGACAGTCCATGTCACACCCTCAGCCCTCTTACACATGCGGACAGCCCAGTGGTGCCTACGCTCGCAGTGGACTCAGGCCACGGGCAGGTTACAGGACAGTGTCAGGGTTACCCACCAACTGGCGGAGTCCCCTCAACTGGTGGCAAAGCTTGCGCCACCTCCAGGCGGGAATGCCCTTCCAGGCACACGCATCGTGGAGGACCCTGACCACAGACACCTCCCTCCTGGGTTGGGGGACACATTGTGGAGACCGCCACACACAGGGCAGCTGGTCTCAGGAGAAGTCACTCCTACGGATCAGTGTTCTGGAGCTCAGGGCAGCCTTCTTGGCCCTACAAGAGTTCTGCCACTGCCTGCAACATCAGCTTGTGCTGATCCAGATGGACAACCAGGTTGCCATGTTTTATAACAACAAGCAGGGGGGCCACAGGTTCATACTCCCTCTGCCAGGAGGTGGTGACCCTCCTCTCCTTCACAGCACGCAATAGTATGCTTCTGCGAATGGTGTACTTTCCTGGGCCAGGACAACTGTCTAGTAGACAGGCTGAGCGGAGTCCTTCACCCACACAAGTGGCGCTTATACCCCAGAGTAACAAAGCAGCTCTTCCACCTCTGGGACTGGCGCGTGATGAGCCTATTTACTTCTCCAGACAACACGTAGCTACCCAGCTTCTGCTCCCATCAACCACACCTGGAGAGAGTGGTGGCAGATGCTTTTCTGATCTCGTGGTCCGAGGACCTACTCTATGCGTTCCCACTGACCCCCCCCCCCCACAAATCCGGTTGCCAGGACCCTCTTCATGGCCTATAGCAAAAGGGCTTCAGTCATATTGATTGCCCCAGGTGACCCAGGCAACCTTGGTTCCCTTTGCTGCTTTCCCTGTTGGTGGCACTCCAAGTACCTCTGGGCTGAGCCCCTCCTGTCCCAAGAGGAGGGCTCCCTCCTGCACCCCAATTTGGGGTCCCTAACACTAGCAGCGTGCCTGCTGAAAGGGTAGCCTTGGCCCCTTTCAATCTTCCAGGAGAAGTCGAGGAGATCTCACTAGCCTCCCGAAAACCCTTCACTAGATGGGCTTATGCCTTTAAGTGGAGAAGGTTCTCTGCTTAGTGTGAGGAAAGGGAGGAGAATCCCTTCTCCTGCCATGTGCAACTAGTACTTCAATATCTACTGCACCTGTCACACACCGGGCTGTAATCCAACTCTGTGAGGATATATCTAAGCGCCATAGCCGTTCACCACTACCCTATTGAGGGAAAAACCCTCTCAAGCCAGTCCCTAGTCTCCAGGTTCCTCCGGGGCCTCCTATTATCCAGTCCCCTCTGCTCTCCAGCAGCAGTGTGGGACCTCAATGTATTGCTCTTCCAGCTCACGAAACTGCCGTTCGAGCCCCTGGCCACTTGCCACCTGCGGTATCTGTCTTGGAAAGTGGTCTTTCTGGTGGCCTTCACGTCTGCTTGAAGAGTGAGCAAATTGCAGGGCCTGGTGGCAGACCCACCATATACAAGGTTTTACAAGAACAAGATAGTGCCCCTCACACACCCCAAATTCCTCCCGAAGGTGGTGTCTCTTTTCCACCTCAACCAAGAGGTGGTCCTCCCCACTATCTTTCTGTGGTCTCAAGCCGGCAAGGAGGAGCTAGTGCTTTATACACTAGATTTCAAATGGGCCCTGTCCTACTTACAGCATACTCGGGCCCATCGAAAATCTCCTCAGCTTTTCATGTCTTATGACCCCAGCAGACTGGGGCTCCCCATAACTAAGCGAACTCTGTCCACTTGGCTGGCAGACTGTATTGCCCTCTCCTATGAGTGAGCTGTCCTCTCCCTCGAGCACTGGATCACAGGACATTGTGCGAGGGCGATAGCTGCTTGGTGGCCAACTGCCGCTCAGCGTTAGTGATGGAAATCTGCAAGGCCGCCTCATGGTCTTCAGTTCATATGTTCGCAGCTCTCTACTGCCTGGAGAGTGAGTCCCGCATGGACAATGCCTTTAGCCAGGCAGTACTCCGTAATAATCTTGGGGTGTAGGCAACTCTTGCCCTCCAACCCTTCTGTGTTCAGGCTACCAGAGCGATAGTGTCGCTGGATGCTAGGGTCTTGCAGAGTTTCTCAGTGGAGACTCACCAGCTGCAATTCACGGCTTCCCGATTGGTCACTGTCGATGTTGGTGCTGTTGTGGTTCAGTCCTCAGCAGCCTGGAGCTAGGGAGTCCCATATGTGATGACTAACTTCTGCTTGTTCCTGGTGAAAGCATAATTACCCGCCTGTAACAGGTGTTCTCCAGGGACAGCAGGAATCAGCCGTTACAAACTTCCCTCCTCCCCTGGGTGTTGCCTCCCTACCTTGTTTTAATTTTGATTGCCATACTAGCTATGTCTTCTTACTGAGCAAGATGGCACCCTTGTGTGGGAAGGGAACCACATGTGCATGGTAGCATGTCCAAAAGGCTTTCTTTGAAAGCTGGGCAAATGCTGCCTGCACCAACATCACCCATATGCAAGGACTCAATCCTGCTGTCCCTGGAGAACACCTGTTACAGGTGAGTAACTATGCTTACTTACCTGTAACAGGTGATCACAGAGTCCTGCTGTTCCTGGTCTTCACAACCCACTCTCTTCCCCTAGGAGTTGTAGGATATAATTTTCCTCCATCTCTTGGCTATAAACTCAACTGAGGAGAGGATGTAGGAAGGCAGGCGCAGTGGAGTGCTTCCAAAAGCTTTCCTATTGGATGCTGGGGATTGTACAGACAATACCCATACGTGAAGACTGATTTTTGCTGTTCCCAGAGATCACCTGTTACAGGTGAGTGACAGCACTTTACATGTATATTAACTGGATATCACATCACCCTGCTAAAGCCATAGCAAAACAATAGGTTTTTAATTTTTCTAAATGTCAAAATGTGAGTAAGATTCCTTAATTCAGATGGCAAGGAATTCAATAATCGAGGAGCAGCGATAGAAAATGCATGAATGCATGCTTCAGTTGAAAATACTGCACATAAAGATTTATTTTATTTATTTAACATTTCTTATATACCGCCTTTCATGATATCAAGACGGTTTACATTGAACAAACTGAAATTACATTATCTCCAGGAACAAGCAGGAATGTAGTCTTCACATATGGGTATCGTCGGTACTGACGGAGCCTGCGCGGGAACGCTCCCCAGTGTCCAATAGGAACGCTTTTGGGAGCATCCCTCAGCACATGCGCGCTGCCTTCCCGCCTTTCCAACTGTCCCTCTTCAGTTCTTCGTTTTCTGCGGAGCCGAGAGGATCCATACCCTGTCACCACAGAAAATTCCGTCTTTAAAATTGTTTTCTTGTGGTCGCATTTGCCTGCCGCACAACGCTTACCGGTACCGCCTGTTTTCTTTTCTTTTCTTTTCCAAAACCCCCCCCCCCCCCCCAAAAAAAAAACAACTTTGAGCTGTTTTCTTTTCAGAAGCTTTGCTTTTTGGTGCTAGGCGCCATTTTGGGCACTAGGCCCCATATTCCTAAAACATGGAAAAACCAACTAGTGGTTTTAAAAAATGTACTAAGTGTGGTGGTACCATTTCCGTCACTGACACCCATGATTGGTGTCTTAAATGTTTAGGGCCTGAACATTCTCCATCTGAATGTCTCTCCTGTATGGGAATGACTAAAAGAGGAAGACCAGAACTGGGCTGCAAAGCTCGATACCCTCTCTTCTTCGGATGCCAGATCCATTCCATTGACATCTTCAAGGGCCTCCTCTTTCTCCCATGGATCTCAGATAACTAAACATAAAAGCCGGTCCTCAAAGGGTAGCTCTCCTGCTAAGCATCGAGAGGCCATTGGCATTGCCCTTGAGGGGAACCACATCATTGGGGCTCCAGGATGTTCTTGAGGCCCTGACCTCGCAAGAACTACCTGTGCCATGCTCAGGGGTTCCGGCCGTTTTCACCGGTACCGATACCCAGGCATCGGGAGCGTCAATAGACCAGAGGTTCCTCACTATCAAACTCAGCATCGCAGCTCTTCTCTCAGCTGCGGGTACCATTGGTCCAATGGGAACCAGTACCGACATCGACGCCAGTACCTACACCAGTACAGACACCAGTACCGACGATACCGACCCCGGTGGGAATTCTTCCCACGCTATCTTTGGCTGGAATCGACAGATTGGTACCGGATCAACTCGGTACCGACTTCAATCGATACCGGGACCGTGCTTTGGCATGAGCATCGTGGTCAGGAATACTTTGAATCCTCCGATTCCGAAGACTCTGACAATTCTGCTGGTACTAGGGGGTTTCTCCCAGAGGATCCCTCTTCTCCCCGAGGATCCCTCTTCTCCCCAAAGCAGAATGTCACCTCCAGAGGACATGTCTTTTCAGCCACTCTGCCCATCCATGAAATTCTGCATAACTTGATGCTCAGAATGTGGGAGACACCTCTGACTACATCTCCTCACGCTAGGAGACTTGATACTATGTATCGAGTTCCGCCATGTCCTGGATTTCAAAAGACTTAGCTGCCACACCATTCAATGGTAGTGGAATCAGCCATGCGTAGGATGAAAAGTGCAAAGAGGTAAGCATCCAATCCTCCAGGTCGTGAATGCAGGACTCTGGACGCTTTTGGGCACCAAACTTTTCAAGCTGCCATGCTTTCAGCTTGGATCAGTTCATATATACTGTATATGGGAATGTTCCTCGAAGTTACAGGAGACTTGGAGCTTATGAGCCCATTTCTCCCAGATGACAAGAGACAAGATTTTCTTGCTCTAGTTGAGCATGCTCAAGATGTCTCCAAGTTTGCAAATTGTGCAGCCTTTGACTGCTTTGAATGCATCAGCAGAACCTCTGCTATTGCCATTGGTGCACAACGGATTGCCTGGCTTCAGGCATCAGACTTGGAGACTTGGGTACAGGACAAGTTAGGCAACATTCCTTGCACGGGAGAGAATCTCTTCGGCAAGAACTGGCAGGAAAAGGCTAACGAGTTAGATGCTGACAATACTACTCTAGATAGATTGTCGAAATCTACAGCCACTCCAGCCAAAAAGAAGCCTTATTAAAAACCCTCTTTCAGCAAAAAGAGGAAATTTTATCCTTCCTATACCCAGCAGAGTCAAACTCAGGGTCAGGTTGCCCAAAAGGGACAAACTAGACAGTAAAAGAAGCGAAAAGGCCCGAGAGCCCAACTAGCTCTGCAGGTTCAGCCTCCTCAAGGGCTTTGACTCCTTCCTAGAGAGCTTAGCCTTCCTGCCTCTGAGGGGTCCCCAACCCCTCCAATATCCCAGGCAGGTTTTGCCACTTTGCCAACAGATGGCATCAGATAACAGCAGAAGATTGGACTTTGTTTATTGTAGGAGAAGGGTACAAGCTTCATTTTCACAGCATGCCCCCTCCTACAATTCTAAAGCAATTCAATTCTCACACCTCCGCAGACAATCTGCTAGATCACGAGGTCTCAACACTTCTTACCCAAGGGGCAATAGAGGAGGTACCCATTCTTCAACGGGGTGCAGGATTCTACTCCCCCTATTTTCTTATTCCAAAGAAAACAGGAGGACACAGACCCATTTTAGACCTCAGAGAATTGAACAAATACCTGTTTCGAGAGAAGTTCAAAATGATTTCTCTAGGAACTCTTCTGCCATACCTTCAAAGCCAGGATTGGCTTTGCTCTCTAGACTTAAAGGATGCATACACTCACATTCTGATCCATCCAGATCACAGGAAATTCTTACTATTCCTTTTCAGGGGAAAACATTTCCTGTACAGGGTTCTTCCCTTTGGTCTGGCTTCAGCATCAAGGGTATTCACGAAATGCATGTCAGTAGTAGCTGCATTTCTACAAACCCTGGGGATTTTCGTCTTCCCTTACTTAGACGACTGGCTCATTCGAGCCCCTACAGTTGCAGAGCCCAGCACTGCACTGTCTCGCACAATGCAAATCCTCCAATACTTGGGGTTGGTAATAAACTTCTCCAAATCCCAACTTATTCCTTCCCAATGCCTGGAATTCATAGGGGCCTGTCTAGATACCAGACAGGCAAAGGCTTTCCTTCCACAGGCCCGGTGTCTTCGCATAATGCAACTAGCTTCTCAAGCAACAGGGAAATACTCCCTAACTGCTCGAGAGCTACTGCAGTTGCTGGGATATATGGCATCCACAGTTCATGTAGTCCCATATGCTCGCCTCCACATGCGAGCAGCTCAGTGGACCCTATCCACACAGTGGACACAGGCCACAGGACATTTATCAGACAAAATAGTAAACACTCAACGACTAATTTTGTCCCTCCAGTGGTGGCAATCACTAGAAAATCTGACAGTGGGATCTCCTTTTCATCAACCCCTCTTTCAGGCCACCCTAACAGATAGTAACATAGTAAATGATGGCAGATAAAGACCAGCATGGTCCATCTAGTCTGCCCAGCAAGATGGCAAGAGTAGGTGCACCTGTCGCTCTGTGCAGGCCACCCCTCCCCATGTCTTTGTTTAGGGGTGAACCCACCACTCCATGTAGGACACCCCTATTTGTTGAGACGTTAGATGGTTCGAAAGTTAGATGGTACCGTTTATTTTGTTTTTATCCTATTGCTATAAAGGGATCCACTGTTTGTCCCTTGCCGTTTTGAATTCCGTCACCATGTTTGCCCCCACCACTTCCCTCGGGAGGGCATTCCAAGCATCCACCACCCTTTCAGTGAAAAAATACATCTCCAGGAACAAGCAGGAATGTAGTCTTCACATAGCTCCCTCAAGGTCAGGGACGCTGAACTCCTAAGCAAGCCTACAATTCGGTACCTCGGAGTAATACTTGACCGACAGCTCAATATGAAGGCCCAGATAAGCAATATGGTCAAGTCCGTATACAACAAAATAAGGTCGCTTCGTCACTTGAGACAGCTGCTTGAACCTAAAGATTTTCGTACTGTGTATCAAGCTCTTGTCACCCCTCATTTCGATTACGCGAATGCCATACTACATGGCCTCCCAAAGAACACAATAAACCCTCTGCAACTAGCCATGAACTCAGCTGCTAGAATTCTACTTGGAGCACCTAGGAGGGACCATATAACCCTCATCCTAAAAACCCTACACTGGCTCCCAATCCAAAGTAGGATTGCCTTCAAAGTATTGACGATGACCCATAAAGCCATTAACAAATGCTCCTCTACATCACTAACTGACCTCATTCAGCCTATTCCCCCTAACAGGGCAAGAAGATCAGTGGCCATCAACACCTTGATACTCCCAAGGCAGATCACGAAATGCTCACGAACAGCCAGGAGCAGAGCATTTGCGTTGTATGCACCCACGTGCTGGAACGCCCTACCTCCTGCCATCAGGGCCATCAAGGACCTCTACCAATTCAGGAAAGCAATTAAACATCACCTTTTTCTGCAGCACTACGCGGACCAAGATCGCCATCCACACCTTGACACGCCCAGTAGTACATACAGACAAAACCCAAGCAACAACCATACAGGTGTGAAACTGAACAACCAGACCCTGTCCCACCTGACAAATAGCATTAACCCCACCCTAACCGACTCCAAATCTCAGATAAGCCAACATGTAAATAGTTACTCTTTAACATATGTTATTTGTAATGTAGTTACCCTGTTAAAACTGTACATTTCTGTTATATTGTAAGTTCAGTGTAGATGGTCTTCACTGCACAGTTATTACATGTAAACCGCGCTGATGCTGAATAGCGCGGTATATAAGAATAATAAATAAAATAAAATAAATAAATAAATAAATATGGTTATCGTCGGTACCGGCGGAGCCTGCATGGGAACACTCCCCAGCATCCAATTAGGAAGCTTTTGGGAGCATCCCACAGCGCCTGGGTGCTGCCTTCCCGCCTTTCCCAACTGCCTCTCTCCAGTTCTTCATTTTCCGCGGAGCCAGCAGGTCGTGTTCCTGTCACCGCAGAAATGTTTTTCCCTTATTCTTCTTTTTGTGGTCGCGTCTGCCTTCCTCGACGCTTTACCGGTACCGCCAGTTCTTCTTTCTTTCTTTTCTTTTAAAACAACAACAGAAAAAATAGTATTCTCTTTTTTTTTTTTTTTTTCCAAACTTTTCTTTTCAGGTGCACCTGCCATTTTTGGCCTTAGGCCCAAAATTTCCTCCATTATAGAGAAACCCGCCTCGGGTTTTAAAAAATGCACCAAGTGTGGCGGTACCATCTCTGTCACCGACACCCATGAATGGTGTCTAAAATGTTTAGGTCCTGACCACTCCATCTCCGAGTGTATGGCTTGTGCCATGATGTCCAAGAGGGGTCGACAGAACCGAGCTGCCAAGCTCAGCGCCCTTTTTCCCTCCGATGCAGCTTCAGTGGCATCGATGTCTTCCAGGGCTTCGTCTTCCTCCCATGGATCTCAGGTAACTAAACATAAGTCCAACCGGTCCTCAAAGGGTAGATCTCCTTCCAAGCATCGAGATGCCTCTGGCGTTGCCCTTGAGGATTCTGTACTGGCAAAATTGCCCCGGCGGGAGGCTTCGGCTTCCAAAGCATTATCGGGGCTCCAGGACATTCTCGAGGCCTCGACCTCGGCAGAACTACTGGTGCCATGCTCTGGGATACCGGCTGCTTCCGGTACCAATACCCAGGCATCGGCAGTGTCGATAGACCAGAGGTTCCTGGGTATTGAACGCAGTCTGGCGGCTCTCCTTGCGGCATTGACACCCTCGGAACCGCGTCAGACAGTTCAACCGGTATCGGTATCAGTACTGGTACCGATAACATCAACATCGGTGTCGGCTTTGCTGGTACCCAGTCATGTGATGCCTTCGGGTACCGATACCCCGGTACCGATTCCCCCCGGTACCGACTGGTCGGTAGGGTATCGGGCTCTTAAAGAGCATCCGGACAGAAGATACTTCAAATCCTCAGAGGACTCTGAGGATTCTGATAGCTCTGTCGGTACCAGAATACTTCTCCCGGAGGAGCCTTCCTCTCCTAAACGTAGGATGTCTCTTCCAGAGGACATCTCCTTTCAGGACTTTATCAGGGAGGTGGCTCGTGGTTTGTCCATTACTGTGGCTCCTGAAACAGAGCCCAGAGCTAAGGAGTTGGAGATTTTACAATATCCCAAAGCTCCTAAGGAGGCAGCTACCTTGCCTATCCATGAGATTTTACATGATCTCATGTTGAGAATGTGGGAGACACCTATCACCACCTCTCCTCACTCTCGCAGACTGGATACCATGTATCGAGTCCCTCCTTGTCCTGGCTTCCAGAAAACTCAGCTTCCTCACCACTCTATTGTAGTGGAATCAGCTATGAGAAGGATCAGGAGTGCAAAGAGGCATGCCTCTAATCCTCCAGGATGTGAGTGTAGAACTTTGGATGCCTTTGGACGTCGTACTTTCCAAGCTTCCATGCTTTCTGCCAGGATCAGTTCCTATATTTTATATATGGGAATGTTCCTTAAAGAAGTCACAGGTGATTTAGAGGTTTTGAGCCCTCTTCTTCCTGAGGATAGAAGGCAGGATTTTCTCACACTGGTCAAACATGCCCAGGATGTTTCTAAGTTTGTCAACCGTGCAGCTTTTGACTGTCCTGAGTGCATAAGCAGAACCTCTGCCATTGCCATAGGTGCACGTAGAATTGCCTGGCTCCAGGTATCCGATTTGGAGCTCTGGGTGCAGGACAAACTGGGCAATATCCCTTATACAGGTGAGAATCTATTTGGTAAAAATTGGCAAGAAAAAGCCAGTGAATTAGATGCTGACAACTCCATTTTGGATGGACTATCCAAAGCCACAGCTGATCCTGCGAGAAAGAAGTCTTTCAAAAAGCCTTTCTTCTCAAAAAAAGAGGTTTTATCCCTCTTATTCCCAGCAGGGACATTCTACAGGTCAGCCTACCCGAAAAGGTCAGCAACCACCTAAACAAAGGAAAGCAGCTAAGCCTCAGCCGTCTCAGCAGTCTCAGCCTCCACAAGGCCTTTGACTTTCATCTAGAGAACTTAGCCTTCCTGGCCCTCAATGGACCAGAGCCTTCCACCATTCCAGGAAGGTTATGTCACTTTGCCCCCAGGTGGGAGCAGATAACAGCAGAGCATTATAAGAGAGGGGTACAAGCTGCATTTTCTGTGCATGCCCCCTCCCACAATGGTAAGACAGTTCAATTCTCAGACCTCTCTCCTCAACCTGTTAGGTCAAGAGGTCACTATGCTTCTTGCCCAAGGGGCAATAGAGGAAGTACCCATTCATCAAGAAAAGGACCAGAGCCTTCCAGCATTCCAGGAAGGTTGTGTCACTTTGCCCCCAGATGGAGGCAGATAACAGCAGAGCATTGGACACTCTCCATCATAAAAGAGGGGTACAAGCTTCATTTTTTGAGCATGCCCCCTCCCACAATGATAAGACAGTTCAATTCTCACACATCTCTCATCAACCTGTTAGATCAAGAGGTCACCATACTTCTTGCCCAAGGGGCAATAGAAGAAGTACCCATCCATCAACAGGGTACAGGGTTTTACTCCCCTTATTTCCTTATCCCAAAGAAAACAGGGGGATACAGACCTCTTTTGGACCTCAGAGAATTGAACAAATTCCTGTTCAAAGAGAAATTCAAGATGATTTCTCTAGGAACTCTGCTGCCATACCTTCAGAGTGTGGTACAGAGGGGTTAAGCACTAGAAACAGGAGGTTGAAACAGTTTCTTTCCCCTGAAGCAGACAGCAGGACAGGCAAGGAAAGCGTTAAACCTCCAACTCAGAGAAACTCTATGCTTAGAAAGATAGAGAGCCACACCTCAGCTCCATGACAACCAAGGGAGCTGACGTGAGAGGCAAGGGGGCGGAGTCAAAGCCCATAGGACAGCCCCAAACACTTAAGCAGGAAGTAACAGTTCCAAAAGAGGAGGTGCTGGGGAACAGCAGAGAGACTGAGAGAGAGTCCGAGAACAGGAACAGGAAAGAGAAGTTCCAGGAGAGGTGCTTGGAGAAACCTCTGGGAAAGCATTTTGAGAGAGAGAGGAATTATCACTGGACAAGCAGCAGAGAGAAGGAGGATAGAAGAACCTTTAAACCTCAAAGGGAAAGGTTGGAAACCTTATCTAGGAGAGAGAGAAGTTCTTCTGAGGACTCTTCCGTTGAAGCTGTGCACACAAGTGGGAGCTTAGGCAGAAACAGAGTTCCGTTTAAAAAACTGTCCAAACATTCCCAAGGCAGGCAACGTATCTGTAGCTCAAGTTCTGAAAGGAGCACAGGAGCTTTGAAGCAGTCAGCTGATTATGTGCTGCAGAGACAGGAGTTGGAAACAAACCCTGCTGAGCAGTTTGCCACGAGGGAATCCATGAAGCAGTTTGGGGACAAATGTTTGCCTTATGCCCAGCCAGTGAAAGCTAGAAGTACCAGGAAAAAGGTGAGCCCTTTAGATTCCCTAAAAGCTGTGTTAAGAGTCTGGTATTTTAAATTCCTCCACCCTACCTCCAAGTAAGAAGAACTTTAGCTGGAAACAGCTTAGCACTTTATTAGAGCAATGGAAGCCTGTTGATCTGGAAGCCCCTGTAAATAAGCAGGATATATCAGAGTCAGACGAGGAACCTATGCAAACGGAGGAAGCTTTGATAGGATCTGAATACTCTGACATGGAAACAGATTGCGCTTATTGCCATAAAGAGTGAGAGCTGTGTAACGTTGTGCTGTTGAGAAGTACTGAACAAAGCCCAACTAATTGCAAGGGAGCTTTTACACTGAGAGAGGCTGGGAGCTGCCAAAGTGTAAAACTCAGTCTATTAAGCAGCTGTGAACGAGGAGTACACTACGGTTGTGTTATCTGTTATATGAAGCTGTTTATGAAGACACTGTTGATAATAGGAAAAGCATTTAATGTTTGAAGCTGAAGGAAGTTTGGTTATTCTGTTGGAACGGACTTGCCTGAGAATTATCAGGAGGACTGTGTTATACCACGTAACTTCATTTTGGTTTGGAGAAGCATCCATTTATTTCTGTTTAAAGGGGTAGTAGATATTAATTCCTGTGCAACAATAAACTTATTGTTACCCCAAAACCTTGGCTGTATTCGTCTTGGCTCACAACTACAAGGAACATAGACAACAGCACACACAAGGGATATAAATTTGTGGTCACGTCCACTTCTACCAGGCGACCGCCTACACATACAAGAAGAGGGCGTGACAAGAGTCAGGATTAGCTTTGTTCTCTAGATCTCAAGGATGCGTACACCCATGTTCTCATCCATCCAACTCACAGAACGTTCCTTCGGTTCCTTTTTCAAGGAAAGCATTACCAATACAGGGTGCTTCCTTTTGGCCTGGCCTCAGCACCAAGAGTGTTCACGAAGTGCATGGCTGTGGAAGCAGCATTTCTCCGCACTCTAGGAGTATTCGTCTTCCCCTACTTAGATGACTGGCTCATTCGAGCCCCAACAGAGTCAGAGGCCAGGACTTCTCTATCATGCACAATGCGTATCCTTCAATATTTGGGTCTGTTCATAAACATTCCAAAATCCAGTCTAACTCCCACTCAGTCTCTAGAGTTCATAGGAGCTTTGCTGGATACCAGAAAAGCAAGGGCCTATCTCCCCCAGGCCCGTTGCCTTTGCATGGTGCAGTTAGCTTCTCAAGCAGTGCTAAAGCCTCATCTCACTGCCCGAGAAATGCTACAATTACTAGGCCACATGGCATCTACCGTGCATGTGGTTCCCTATGCTCGCCTCCTTATGAGAGCAGCCCAGTGGACTTTATCCACTCAATGGACCCAAGCATCAGGATGCCTGTCAGACAAAATAGCAAACACAAATCGCCTTTTTTTGTCCCTCCAATGGTGGAAGTCCACTCAAAACCTGTTGCTGGGGTCCCCATTTCAACAACCCTTAGCCCAGGCAACTCTCACAACAGATGCTTCCCCGATGGGTTGGGGAGCTCATCTGCAAGACCTCTCCACCCAAGGCACCTGGACTCCACAGGAGACTCATCTACATATCAATCTCTTGGAGCTCAGAGCAATCTTCCTTGCTCTTCGAGTGTTCCATACCCTGCTCAGCTCCAATACAGTCCTCATTCATACGGACAATCAAGTAGCCATGTTCTATGTGAACAAGCAGGGGGGAACAGGCTCTCTGTCGCTTTGCAACAAAGCTTTGCGACTATGGGCCCTCGCCAGAGAGCATCAGATTCATCTCTTGGCAGTGTATCTTCCAGGCATACAAAACTCTTGGGCAGACAGACTCAGTTGAGTTCTGCTTCCACACGAGTGGTCTCTGCATGCAGACCAGGTGGCCAAGATTTTTCAAATTTGGGGAACCCCGGACATAGATCTCTTTGCAAGTATGTGGAATGCCAAACTTCCCAGTTCTGTTCCAGAATTCCGGCTCAGGCTTCAGAGAGACAGAGGCCATATGATCCTCATAGCTCCACATTGGCCAGGGCAAGTGTGGTACCCTCTGCTTCTACATCTTCTCAAGCTCCCTCCCTGGAGTTAGGGTCTGCTCCAGATCTCCTATCTCAGGAGGACGGAATGTTATGGCATCCCAATCCCCAGTCTCTGCATCTCAGGGCTTGGTTGCTGAAGGCCTAGATCTCCTCCATGATCTTAACCTCTCTCTGCAGGCAAAGGATATCCTTTATGCTTCCAGGAAGCCTTCCACAAGACGCTGTTATGCTTTCAAGTGGAAAAGATTTTCCATATTCTATTCGCAGAAGGGTCTTAACCCCCATGCGGTACCTCTGGAATCATTACTGTAGTATCTCCTTCATTTATCCAATGCAGGACTTAAGACTAACTCAGTACGAGTCCATTTGAGTGCTATTGCAGCTTCTTTCAAGCCTCTAAATGGACAACCTATTTCCTCCCATCCTCTTATAGCAAGATTTATGAGAGGTCTTCTTCTAACTAAGCCTCCCATTAGGCCACCACCGGTGGCATGGGACTTAAACCTGGTTCTTGGTCAGCTCATGAAGCCACCTTTCGAACCCTTAGCTACTACCTCATTGAAATTCCTTTATTGGAAGGTTATCTTTCTCATTGCAATCACATCAGCACGCCGCATCAATGAGTTGCAGGCATTAGTAGCTGATCCACCTTATACAGGGTTCCATCATGACAAGGTAGTTCTTAGGACTCATCCACACTTTATGCCAAAGGTGGTCTCGCCTTTTCTTTTAAACCAAGCGGTCTGCCTGCCTGTGTTTTTTTCCAAGGCCTCATGCATCTAATGCAGAAAGGAATCTTCATACTTTGGACTGTAAAAGAGCTTTAGCCTTTTACTTGCAAAGAACACAGCAACCTAGAAAGTCCTCTCAACTCTTTGTTGCTTTTGATCCTTCTCATTTGGGACATCCAGTCTCCAAGAGAACACTATCCAACTGGATTGCACAGTGTATTTCCTTTGCCTATCAGAGTAAGAATCTTCCTCTGGAGGGCCATGTCACAGCTCACAATGTGAGAGCCATGGCAGCTTCAATGGCTCATCTGCACTCTGTGTCTATCGACGATATCTGTCGAGCAGCCACTTGGGCCTCGGTTCATACCTTCACAGCCCATTACTGCTTGGACAAGGACTCCCGCCGGGATGCCTTGTTTGGTCAGGTTGTTCTCCAGCACCTGTTCCATACCTAATCAACTCCTACCCACCATCCCTGGTTGGATGCCAGAGATCCATGGGGGGAAGTGGAGCCCTTTCACAGGGACACACAACTTCTGGGGCCTCTCCCTGGCATCTAAAGCTAGGGAGTCCCCATATGTGAAGATTACCATATGGGAGTCCCCATATGTAAAATGACTTGGTATGATACTATCCATACCATATAACATACTGTTCATTGTAAACCGCACTTGATACTTGTGAAAGAGCGGTATAGAAATAATTGTTAAATAAATAAATAAATAAATTACCTTCCTGCTTGTTCCTGGAGATAGCATAGTTACTCACCTGTAACAGGTGATCTCTGGGAACAGCAGGAATTTAGTCTTCACAACCCACCCACCTCCCCTAGGAGTTGTATCTTTCTATCTCTCTCTTTCTCTTTTCCTCTCTCTCTCTTTGTCTCAGCTTTAAACTCAACTGGAGAGAGGCTGTTGGGAAAGGCGGGAAGGCAGCACGCAGGCGCTGTGGGATGCTTCCTAATTGGACGCTGGGGAGCGTTCCCGCGCAGGCTCCGTCAGTACCGATACCCATATGTGAAGACTAAATTCCTGCTGTTCCCGGAGATCACCTGTTACAGGTGAGTAACTATGCTTTCCTGACATTGTCTTTCAATTTACCACCTTGCAGCTTCATGTTATGCCCTCTAGTCTTACAGCTTCCCCGTCTTTGGAAGAGGTTTGTTCATCATTTCTCTTTAAGTATATAAAGGTCTGAATCATATCTCCCCTGTCCCTCCTCTCCTCCAAAGTTTACATATTTAGGTCTTTAAGTCTCTTCTTTCATAAGGCTTCTGACACAGGCTCCATATCATTTTTGTTGCCTTCCTCTGAACAGTTTCCAGTCTTTTTACATCTTTTGCAAGATATGGTCTCCAAAACTGAACACAGTATTCCAAGTGAGGCCTTACCAGTGACTTATACAGTGGCATAAGTACCTCTTCCTTTCTGCTGGTAATCCCACCAAGGTCTTTCTCCTGAACCGTGCATACCAATCTATCGCCCCCTATTGCGTACATTTCCCTTGGATTTCTGCTACCCATGTGCATGACACTGTAGTTTTTCACATTAAATCTTAGTTGCCAAGCATTAGACCAGTCTTCCAGCTTTTGTAGATCTTTCCTCATGTTAACCGCTCCCTTGGGGGAGTCCACTCTGTTGCAAATTTTTGTGTCATCTGCAAAAAGACAGACTTTTCCATTCAGTCCTTCAGCAATATCACTCACAAATACATTGAACAGTGCCGGGCCCAGGACCGAACCCTGGGGCACCCCGCTAATCACCTTCCTCTCATCCGAGTGAGCTCCATGTACCATCACCTTCTGATGTCTGTCAGTCAACCAATTTCTAATCCAGTTTACCATCTTGGGACCCATCCCCAAGCTACTGAGTTTGACAAGCCTCCTATGAGGAACAGTATCAAAGGCTTTGCTGAAATCCAGGTAGATGACATCCATCGTATGCCCCTGATCTAGTAATTTAATCCACATCAGGTAGATTAGTCACCCAATATGATCGCTTCCCCCTTTGTTGCTATCTTGTCTATAATCAATTTGTCACAGGTGGGTTGGGGGGCACACCTGAATCATCTCTCTACCCAGGGAACCTGGATGACTCAGGAGGCTGGTCTACACATAAACCACCTGGAATTAAGAGCAATCTATTTAGCTCTTGGCATATTCCACGCCCAGCTCAGCTACAAGACAGTCCTGTCCAGACGGACAATCAAGTAGCCATGTTCTATGTGAACAAGCAGGGCGGGACAGGCTCTCTGTCATTATGCAACAAAGCTTTACGACTGTGGGCCCTTGCCAGAAAGTATCAAATTCACCTTCTAGTGGTATATCTTCCAGGCATTCAAAACCTTTGGGCAGACAAACTCAGTCGAGTACTGCTGCCTCACGAGTGGTCCCTCCACCTAGACCAGGTGGCAAAGATATTTCATCTCTGGGGCACTCCAGACATAGACCTCTTTGCAAGTCCACTGAATGCCAAACTTCCCCGGTTCTGTTCCAGGATTCCGGTTCACAATTGTCAGACAAGGGATGCCTTCCTCTTTCACTGGGGTCAGAACTTCCTTTATGCCTTCCCACCCATTCCCCTCATCCCCAAAACACTCTTCAAGCTTCAGAGAGACAGGGGTCGCATGATTCTCATAGCGCCAAGATGGCCATGCCAAGCGTGGTATCCCCTGCTTCTGCATCTCTCTCAAGCTGCACCTCTGCAGTTAGGGCGTGCTCCAGATCTCCTTTCCCAAGAGATCGGGACGCTATGGCACCCGATTCCCCAGTCCCTGCATCTCACGGCCTGGTTGCTGAAGGCTTAGACCTCCAGGATTTCAACCTGTCCCAACAGGTAAAGGATATCCTTCAGGCTTCTAAGAAACTTTCCACAAGAAGATCTTATGCCTTCAAGTGGAAATGTTTTACTATATGGTGCTCCAAGAAGGGATTAAACCCCCTTGTCATACCCTTAGAATCGATACTAGAGTATCTCCTTCACTTATCGAATTCTGGTCTAAAGACCAATTCGGTAAGAGTCCATCTTAGTGCAATTGCAGCTTCTTATAAGCCTCTGAATGGACAACCAATTTCCTCTCATCCACTCATATCCAGATTTATGAGAGGTCTTCTATTAACCAAACCTCCCATTAAGCCACCACCGGTGGCATGGGATCTAAATCTAGTTCTCGGGCAGCTCATGAAGCCGCTTTTTGAGCCTTTAGCCACTACAACCCTTACGTTTTTGACCTGGAAGGTCATCTTCCTAATTGCAATCACCTCTGCACGTCGCATTATTGAACTGCAAGCTTTAGTGGCTGATCCTCCTTATACTATGGTCGTTAAGTTATGATGTAAACCGTGCTGATGCTAAATAGCGCGGTATATAAGAAATTGTAATAAATAAATAAATATACTAGGTTTCATCATGATAAGGTTGTTCTTATAACTCATCCACACTTTATGCCAAAGGTGGTTTCGCCTTTTCATTTAAATCAATCAGTTTATCTTCCTGTATTTTTTCCCAGGCCTCACGCCTCTAATGCAGAAAGAAACTTTCATACTTTGGATTGTAAAAGAGCCTTAGCCTTTTACCTTCATAGAATACAGCAACATAGAAAGTCTTCGCAACTTTTTATAGCTTTTGACCCTAGTCATTTGGGACTTCCAATCTCCAAAAGAACTTTATCTAAATGGATTGCCCAGTGCATATCCTTTGCTTATGAGAGTAAGGGTCTTCCTCTTCAGGACCATGTCACAGCTCATAATGTGAGAGCCAAGGCAACTTCCATAGCTAATCTCCACTCTGTCTATGGATGACATTTGTCAAGCAGCCACCTGGGCTTCGGTACATACCTTCACAGCTGACTATTGCCTGGTTAAAGCCTCCCGTCGGGATGCCTTCTTTGGCCAAGCTGTTCTTCAAAATCTCTTTCAGACCTAATTCAACTCCTACCCACCAACCCTGGTGGAATGCTAGAGATCCATGGGAGGAAGGATTCCCACCTTTCTAGAGTGGCACCTTCCTGGGGCTATTTCCCTTGCATCTTCAGCTAGGGAGTCCCCCCTATATGAAGACTACATTCCTGCTTGTTCCTGGAGATAGCGTAGTTACTCACCTGTAACAGGTGATGTCCGGGAACAGCAGGAATTTAGTTTTCACAACCCACCCACCTCCCCTAGGAGTTCTCTATCTTTGTCTCTTTCCTCTCTCCCTCTATCCTTTCACTCAGCTACAAACTTAACTGAAGAGGGACATTTGGAAAGGCGGGAAGGCAGCGCGCATGTGCTGAGGGATGCTCCCAAAAGCGTTCCTATTGGACGCTGGGGAGCGTTCACGCACAGGCTCCGTCGGTACAGATGATACCCATATGTGAAGACTAAATTCCTGCTGTTCCCAGAGATCACCTGTTACAGGTGAGTAACTACGCTAAACAGGGCATTATAACTTGGAGATAACTATTTTACAGGGAACATGGGCAATGGAGGGTTAAGTGGCTTGCCCAAGACCACAAGGAGCACCTGTGGGACTAGAAACCCCAGTCCTTCCGGCCCAAGGTTGCTGTCCTCTAGTGAGATTTGAACCCCCGACCTTCTGGCCTGAGGTACCTTGCCCCAACCACTAGGCCACTCCTCCTAAGAAGGATTTTGTAGCTGACTGTAAACTATACCTCGGGAAATAATACAATGCAGTGCTTCTTCACCTAAAGTTTGACAAGCCATAACCAAAACTTTAATTTTATTCTCTATAAGATTGGAAGCCAATGCAAGGATGACAAAATGGGGGTTATGTGCTCAACGATTAATCCCTACCAACAAATGGGCTACTGTATTTTGTACAATCTGCAAGGCTTGAATAGAACTTGTGAATTGCCCTAAATAGCATTACAGCAATCAAGGTGCATCAGCCTTAGTGACTGCAAAACTGTCTGAAAATCCTCATATTCTTAAAAAAAAAAAAAAAAAAGGCTTAAGGTGATGAACTAACTTCTACTTGAAAAAAGCCAACTTAACTACTGAATCTGTTTGTGGCTTGAATCTAACAAAACACCTAATTCCAGTTCATACTGCTAGACCAGTCCAGACAAGCGGGTTATGTCCCCCTGCCAGCAGATGTTGGAGACAGAGAAAAAACACTCCAGAGCTGTGATTGGTTGGGCTCTGGGTGACATAGGAGTGCCCCTAGAGGACCTAGGTAGTATTTTCTCTGTCTCCAGCAGATGAAGGTGTTAAACAATTTTGTCTCTTGTCTGGATGCACTCGAAGCACACGAGGTGTTTCTCTGAGTTTCCCAGGTCCCCTCTCTTATAGCTGTATTGCTTTTAAACTATAGTTCCTTATCGTTCCTCCAGTTTAGTCCTCCACCTCTGGGTTGTGCACCTCCTCGCGCAGCTTGGAGACTGGACATGTCAAACTCGTGACATCACTTTATATAGCCGGCTGGCCTCTCCCATCAGCCCCAGTGTGTCCAGTCTCCATGCAGCATGAGGACGTAGTGAGCCTAGGTGCTGGGCTCACTAGGGGAATACATAAGGAATAGTTGTTAGGATAGTTGTTTGGATTTTCTTTCTCACCTATTGTTATATTTTATTTTGGTACTGTTAATTTAATTAAAAAAAAAAATTGGATTCAGGTGCAGGGCTTGAACAGCGCTGACCCTCTCTATTTAAATTCTCCGCCATTTTGGGCTGCTCTCCCCTCCTAGTCTGCACGAGGGGGGGGGGGGGAGAGCTGTACAGCGGGGCAGAACATCTGTCAGTTACCTCCTGGGCTCGCGCTGTGACTGGAGCTTCACTGCTAGAGCCGGAAAGCTCTCTCCGCGCTGTGGGTAGCAGCGCGGATGGAAGGGCGGCAGAGACCACGGTCGGACCTAGGTCAGACGGAGAATGGCTTGGGGGCATATTTGGAGGTGAGTGCTCCGTTGAGCTGCAGAGAGGCTCCGAGGCTGCGGCCCGCGTCGGGGTGCATTGCGGCCTGCAGACCCTGTTGCAGCGGGCCATTTCTCCCACGCTTTTCTTCCCTGCCGTGAGGCAGCCGCGTGTTTTTTTTTGCTTTGAGCTGGATTTTTTTTCGGCGTTAATTTACTTTAGTTTATTTTGGTGTTACTTAGAGCAATTTTGGAAGTGCTTTATTTTTATACGTTCCTGGGGAAAAAAAAAAGAAATCGGGCCAGCAGTTTCAGCCCGGAGCGGGCTAGGTGCTCCGACGTGGGGTCGACCATCAGGGAAGGGGTTCAGCGCAGAGTCGAGGATTTTTGTTTTTTCTGTTTCCGGGCTGTCAAGCAGGCCTGCTGAACGCGGGCCAGTGATTCTCGCGCTTTTGTGCGCGAGGCAGCTTCAATTATTTCCATTGCCTCAGGCTGGGCTTGCTGGGTTTTAAATTGGGGGCATTCATTTATTTCAATTGCGTTTTTTATAATTATTCTGAAAGAGTTTACTTTCGATTTATTTCAGGGGTTATTCCTTCATTCCTGGGGGAGATTATTTTTGTTTTGGTCCAGTTCCGCTTTGATCCCCTCAATTTCCTGGCAAGTAGCGTTGGCAAGGAAGAATAGGAATGCGATCTTCAGCATCGGTGCGGGGGAGTCTGTCCTCCCAGATGCTGGAAAGCTTTGGAACTGCTTGACTCCTCAGCTCAGCTGCAGTGGGGATTACTGGGGGGTCCTACTCCCAAAACGGACCCCTTAGGCCTTACGAATTTGATTAAGTTCAAACAGTTCCATTGTTGGAGATATGGCTAGTGCTTTTGGCATGGAGCTCTTTGCTACGGCAGGGTGCTTATCCATTCTCTAAGAGGAGAAGCCCAGATTTAAAAAAAAAAAAATATATATATAAATAAATAATATTTGCACCCATGCTCAGGGAGATCCACAAATCCATTGTAATGCTTGGGGCCTTTGTTTTTTCTGGGTGAGGCTCTGCCTCATAGCTGATGTTTCTGGTATAGATTCAAACCTTATGGTGGTTCCTGTCCTTCCCTTGGCCTGGGGTTCATAAGTTTCCGGTCGGATGGCAACAGGGCGGTATTTGAATGTGAAACTCTCCCGCTGCATTTAGGTCTGGTTTTTGTTTTATTCAGGTCCGCGTGTGTTTCACTAAGGCTGTGTACTAGTTGCCTGGTGGAGGCAGCCACCAGAGTGAAGCGGGACGGAGCAGTTTCTGCCTAGGGAGGCATCTGCCATTTTCTTTTTAGTTTGTTACTTTATTTGCGTTACTTAGATTTTATTTTAATTATTTCAAAGGCTAGGGGATGCAGCCTGTGGAGGTGCACGGTGCTGGGGATCCGATTGCATACCCGAGTCCAGAGGGAGTTTTCTGGAGCGGGTTCACAGCTCTTCTCACCATGCCAGCCAGACCTCAGTGCCTGGATTGGGATGATATCAAGGAATGTATCTCCCACCTCATCCGTCAGCATTCCGGGTGTTATGCGGCTCAAAACTGTTTCAGGGCGCAGTTGCTTGATGCAGACAGGTGAGGAAAGGCCTGATACGATAGGCCATGCTGATTAGCGCGCAGATTTCAGAGTGAGGCACATCAGGTCAGGTGATCTAAATGGATGGTACTTTGTTGCTTTCTCCTGAGACAGGCTGATGGACAGTCAGACAGAAATAAAGATGTGTTTACAAAAAAAAAAAAAGGTTTGTAGTAGCTTCAGTTCGGTGGAGAACCAGAGGTGCCTACGTACAAGGAAGGTATTTAGTTAGAATGATAGGGGATAGAGAGCAATAAGATCCTCCCATCTGTCTATGGTTAGGAAGTAACTGCTCGTTTGGGAGTGCCTCCACGGAGTACAGAGTCTGTTGATACAGGGGCTGCTGCAAATGCTGCAGGTAGATCACTTCTCACGTACAGTTTGGTGATTGAAAGGGCACAGTTAGGGAACGCAGGTTACTCCAGATCGATCACTCTGACATTGCTTTAGGCAAAAAAAAAAAAAAGCTCATATCATTGGCTTATGTGCACATCTGACGTGTTTTTTGAGGACTGCTACTCCAGGCGTCCAGTCCGCACGGCGTCAGTTGCTACACTCTTAGTGTTAAGTTTCCTACGAGACTAGTTTGATAAGGGGCTGGCAGCCAATTCCTTGAGAGTTCAATTAGCAGCCCGGTCTTATTATAGGGGCAAAGTACAAGGAGGGTCGTTAGGTTCTGATGTCAAGGTCGTGCGTGTTCTTCAAGCAATTAACAGAACGCAGATTTCTCGTAGAATCTTAGTCCTTACGTGGGATCTCACCTTGGTTTTAAGGGCGTTAGTACAGGAACCTTTTGAGCCCTACACCAGGTGTCTGTTACGGTTTTGATGTTAAAAACAAAAAATGGTGTTCTTAATAGCCATCTGTTCGCGAGGAGAATTTCGGAGTTAAAGGCGCTGTCATTTATGGAGCCATTTTCGTGCTTTTCCAGAGAAAAGGTGGTCCTGCGTCTAGGTTCATCCTTTTCACCGAAGATATTTTCGCCCTTTCACTTAAATCAAACGGTGTCTTGGCCAGTTCTAGAATCGGTGGATGGGAACGTTTCCGACCCTAGTTTACGCCGCTTGGCCATAAGGGGGGTGCTGCGGCAATATTTGACGGTTCCAGAATCTTTTCATACGTCGGGCCGTCTATTCGGGGTGTTCGGAGGTCTCCGCAAAGGAGGGGCGGCAGCGAAAGCATCCTTTTCCAGATGGATTAAGGAGGTTATTGCATTAGCATGTTTCTTACGGAGTTGTCCGGCGCTGGTGAGCTTGCGAGTTCACTCCACTGGAAGAGCAAGCGATTTCATGGGCAGTGAACACAGCTTAGTTCCGCCACTAGAGAGGTGTAGAGCGGCCACTTGGTGCTCTCTTCATTCATTCAGTGAACACTATCGCCTCGAGGGGGTGTTGCGTTCCGGCTGATAAGGTCCCTCCCGATAGTACTGCTCTGTTACATCCCAGAGGTGGAGGACTAAACTGGAGAAACGATAAGGAAATGGAAATTACACTTACCTGGTAATTGTTTCTTTAGTGACTCCAGTTTAGTCCTCATTCCCACCCGGGGTCGTATGGCAGTGGAGGAAGAAGTGCAAAGACTACGGGTGAGTATAGATTTAAGAGGATGGTAATCATCTTGATTATTGCTATATCTGTTTTTTCTGTGTTTTCTGTTCTTCGTCTCTGGCTCGACAGGGGGGAAAGGAGCAGGTGGGAAAACCAGACCCGTCTGTTTGGAGGGGAGGTTAATTGTCATATAAGTTCTGGGTTCTACATTCGGTTTAAGTATCGGATTAACATTAATATGATAGCTACTTATTTGTTGCTGTTTTGAGTCTGCTTTGTCAATAGTGGAGGAGTGGAGTGGAGGAATGGCCTAGTGGTTGGGGCAAGGTACTTCAGGCCGGACGGTCGGTGATTCAAATCCCACTAGAGGACAGCAACCTTGGGCCGGAAGGACTGGGGTTTCTAGTCCCACAGGTGCTCCTTGTGGTCTTGGACAAGCCACTTAACCCTCCATAGCCCACGTTCCCTGTAAAATAGTTATCTCCAAGTTATAATGCCCTGTTCAATGTAATTTCAGTTTGTTCAATGTAAACCGCACTGATGCAAAATAGCGCGGTATATAAGAGAATGTAAATAAATAAAATAAATAAATAAAATAGTTCACTGGGGCTGATGGGAGAGGCCAGCCGGCTATATCCAGTGATGTCATGAGTTTGACATGCCCAGTCTCCAAGCTGCGAGAAGAGGTGCACAACCCAGAGGTGGAGGACTAAACTGGAGTCACTAAAGGAACAACAATTACCAGGTAAGTGTAATTTCCATTTAGTGACAATACAGCAGGGTCTGAGCTCTCAATCTATCAAATTTTCTTGCCATCCAGTCACAGTTATAATTTTTACAGCATCTTTAAAGCATTTCCCTGCAAGCCTCTGCTTCTCTGCAACACAGTGAGTACCTGCTTGGGTTCCCTCGCAGCGATTTTCTTACTTCTGGTTTTTTAACGGCACGGGGATCACTGGGTCTGTTTCTTCAGTTTTTGGCAGCACTCCTCTCCTCTCACCCAGCAATTTCACTATGTTTTTGAGGTTTTTAGAGCTTAGGAAACCTTTATTCTGCAGTTTTTCTGTGCCTGCGGCCATTTTGAAATCAGGAGAAATTTCTCTAACGTGTGTTTTTGGTGGGAGCAGCTCTGGGCAGCCATTTCAAAGCATTTAACATGCTGTGAAGGCACAGGGAGTTTCAAAATCCCTTTTCCTTGAGTCTTCTGTTTCCCTACGCCTACATTGATTTTTGTTTAAAAAAAAAGTTTAAGCTTCTGCAATGCCTGTTTCTCTGCACAGGTGCACTGTATGTAATAAGAAGCAGAAGGAGTTAATAGATCACTTGTGTTCCACCTGTATGCTGTATCCAGGAGAATCTTCTTCCTCCATACCCACTGCGCTGCCAGATGGGGACATCAGTGCCATAACTCCTCCCTCCTTAGGGCCCCTACAGCCGGGTTCACCTGCAGAAAGGACTGTCAGCTCCCATTTTGCTTCCACAGCCGCTGGAAGCCACAGCAGCTTCAGCTGACAATGAGTACCTGACGCTCTTCCGCCAGGCATGGCACCTGTGGCATTCGGAGTCTTTTGGAATACCTCCAGCACCTGCCCCGGTAGTAGACAAAGTTATGGTGGGGTCTCACAAGCGGTCTCATAAGACCTCAGATCTTAAAGCAGAACGTCCTCCCAGGAACGTTGCATGTGGCTTGCGGGACACTACAGATATCCAAGAAGACTTTAAATCTTCGGAGGTGAGCCCTGATTCGTCGGAGAAAGCAGATGGGGAATATTCTCCGTCTGATTCTTCGCTGACAGTTCAGTTCAAGAGGACTCTCAAGATATCAGACTTTTTTGGAAAGAGGAGTTGCTGGCCCTAATAACACAGGTGATAGTCACTATACCTAGCCGACACGCTTGATCCTCAGAGTTCTCAAACCCTTTTACAGCTGGATCCCATTTTACAGGGCATTCATAAGTCTTCCAAAGCTTTTTCCTTTCCAGCCAAGTTACAGCAAATGGTATCTCGAGAGTGGGACTCTCCAAAGTCCTCTCTACATACGGCACGCTGTATTGGTCAGTTATACCCTTGGTCTCTCTCTGACTTGGACCATTCGCTGACAAACCCGAAAATTGATGCGTTAGTGACCGGGGTCACCAAGTATACCACAATTCCAGTTGAGGGCCGAGCGGCACTCCGCGACCAGCAAGACTGGAAAGTCGAGAGTCTGCTAAAGATGGGTTTTTCGTCGTCTGCTCTTTCCCTTCAAGCAGCAGTGTGCAGAGGTCTAGCGGCGCGGCCTCCCTTCGATGGATTCAGCAGCTTCCAGACGATACCGAGTTGGCTCGTTTAGAGTCCGTCGCTGCATTCCTGGCAGATGCCTTCTATGATCTCTTGCGACTGTCACCTTGCTCCTTAGCAGCGGCGTCAGTGGCTCGCAGATGGCTCTGACTGCGTCAATGGGCAGCGGATGTTGCCTCTAAGACACGGCTGTCAAAACTTTTTTTAAAGGGAGACTCCTCTTTGGCAAAGATCTCGATAAACTGGTAAAAGATCTGGGGGAGGTGAAACGGCATTGCTTGCCGGAGGACAAGCCAAAGGCAGTCTCCCGTTGCGGGTCTCGGTCCGAAGGCTTTCAACGATTTTCTAGAACTCGTGACTCTCGGAGATACAGATCCTTTAAGCCAAGTACTTCATCCACTCCTGCCAATCGCTTCGGTCAAAGATGGCAGTCCTTTCGGGGAGCCCGCAAAGGAACTGACTCCTGTTCAAGCCCAGAGATGTTTATGGGAACCTCCCGTCCTTCCCGCTGACAGGACGAGACGCCCACTCGAGACGCCTCTGCCTGTCGGGGGGGCAGTTGACTCCTTCTTTTTCTCGGTAGTGGGCAAGCATAACTTCAGATCACTGGGTCCTCGACATAGTTTCTCACGGCTACGCTCTCAAATGTTGCCGACCCATTCACGACGCTTTCGTGGTCTCTCCAGGACGCTCGTCGGACAAATGATTAGCCATTCAAACTACGGTGTAGACTCCTTTTGTTAAGAGCCATTCGTCTGGTCCCACCGTTGGAAAGAGAACAAGGCCGTTATTCTATCTATTTCGTGCTGCCCAAGAAAATTGGTTCCTTCCAGCCAATTCTGGACCTCAAAGGCCTCAATCGCAGTCTTCAAGTTCCGCACTTCCGAATGGCGACCCTGCGATCCGTCCTTCAAGCAGTACGCAGAGGGGAGTTTCTGGCTTCCCTAGATTTAGCGGAAGCATATTTTCATATTCCCAATCGAGACAACGTTATCAATTTCTCGCAATGCCTTTCGGCCTCGCCTTGGACCTTCTCAAAAGTGATGGTAGTCATAGCAACTGCCTTATGCAAGCAGAGCGTCAGAGTACACCCTTATTTAGATGATTGGCTCATTCGCGCAGACTCCCTCCAGGAAGCCTACAAGACTGTATAGACTGTAGTGTCATTCCTGCAGGAGCTCGGTTGGGTGATCAATCGTCCCAAGAGCTGTCTTCTCCCATCTCAACAGATAGGTATCGAAGCGGGCCCCTAGAAAGTCTATCAGGGGCGTGTATTCCTGACTCGGGAAAGATTCATCAAGCTGGCTTTTCAGATCTGAAGGTTTCTGGCTCAAAGAGCTCCACAAGCATGGGATTATCTCATAGTCCTGAGGTCTATGGCTGCCACCATCGAGCTTGTGCCTTGGGCCAGAGTGCACATGCGCTGTCTACAGCATGCTCTCCTGTCAAGATGGTCGTCAGTAGCGGAGGACTATCAGATCCAACTTCCGGTACAGCTGAAGGTCCGGCGCATAAGAACATAAGATATGCCATACTGGGTCAGACCAAGGTCCATCAAGCCCAATATCCTGTTTCCAATAGTGGCCAATCTAGGTCATACGTACCTAGCAGTTTCCCCAAAAGACACAGGTTCCACAATGCTTGTACTGGGTCAAGCATTGATATCCTGGGTCCCTTCTTAATAATGGTTTATGGACCTTTCCTCCAGGAACTTGTCCATACCTTTTTTAAACCCAGCTACACTAACAGCCTTTACTACATTCTCCAGTAACAAATTCCAGAGTTTGATTACACGTTGAGTGAAAAAATATTTTCTTTTATTAGTCTTAAAAAGTTTACCCTGTAGCTTCATTGCATGTCCCCTAGTCTTTCTATATTCTGATAACGTAAACAATCAATCTACATTTACCCGTTCCACTCCATTCGATAATTTATAGACTTCTATCATATCTCCCCTCAGCCGTCTCTTTTCCAGGTTAAAGAGCCCTAACCTTTTTAGCCTTTCTTCATAGGAGTATCCTTTCATCCCCTTTACCATTTTGGTGGCTCTTCTCTGAACCTTTTCTAATAACGCTATATCCTTTTTAAGATACGGCGACCAGAATTGCACACAGTATTCAAGGTGCGGTCTCACCATGGAACGATATAGAGGCATTATAATATCATTTATTTTATTTTCCATTCCTTTCCTTATGATACCTAGCATTTCTATTTGCTCTCTTGGCCGCCGCTGCACACTGGGCCGAGGGTTTTAACATGTTATCCACAATGACGCCTAAATCTTTTTCCTGGGTGGTGGTTCCTAATGTGGAACCTTGCATCGTGTAACCATAGTTTGGATTGTTCTTCCTTAGGTGCATAACTTTACACTTGTCCACATTAAATTTCATCTGCCATTTGGATGCCCAGTCTTCCAATTTATCAAGATCCTCTTGCAATTTTCCACAATCCTCTTGGGTTTTAACAACTTTAAATAGTTTTGTGTCATCTGAAAATTTGATAACCTCACTCGTTATTCCCTTTTCCAGGTCATTTATGAATATGTCAAAAAGCAGCGGACCCAGCACAGATCCCTGGGGTACACCACTATTCACCTTTCTCCATTGGGAAAATTGGCCATTTAGCCCTACCCTCTGCTTTCTATCTTTTAACCAGTTCCTGATCCACAATAGTACACTGCCTTCTATCCCATGACTCTTTAATTTTGCCAAAAGTCTCTTATGAGGGACCTTGTCAAAGGCTTTCTGAAAGTCCAAATACACTATATCAACCGACTCACCTTTGTCCACCTGTTTATTCCCACCTTCAAAAAAAGTAACAGATTAGTAAGACAAGATCTTCCTTGTCTAAAGCCATGTTGGCTGTCTCCCATTAGGCCATACCTTGTGTTGGTCTGTTCGTGAACAATTACTATACACTCTCCTTTTAAAAGTCGTTCATACTCAACAACGAAAAGATAAGAAAGCTTTCAACATTTAACTTATGTGATCACGTTTCAAACACAGAAAGGTCTCAGACTTACAACGGCTCTTCTGATATGATGACTCGCGTCTTTTTCAAAAGCAGTTTGCCCTTTTGCATCAATGACCTTTCAGGACACTCAGAGGTAACTCACTGGAGTCTTCAAGTGTACAATGATAGATATAAATCATGCGTGGCGTTCTTTTAGAGTTGCTACAAGCGAGAAGCAGCAGCTAGGGTAGAACGCAGGCAGCGGTATCGAAGTATGAAATTTAACCAAGACACGGACTATATAATATCGATTGATCCCCTGATGAAACTAGTGGCGTGAAACGCATGAATGTTGCCTGGGATAAGCGTCAGGATCTTTTGAATTTATAGAAGATTGGAGTTTACTCACGACAGTTAAGTGATTTATATCTCTCATTGTACACTTGAAGATTGATTATCCAGTGAGTAACTTCTGAGTGTCTTGAAAGGTCGTTGATGCAAAAGGGCAAACTGCTTTTGAAAAAGACGCGAGTCATCATATAAGCAGAGCTGTTGTAAGTCTGAGACCTTTCTGTGTTTGAAACGTGATCACATAAGTTAAATGTTGAAAGCTTTCCTATTTTTTCGTTGTTGAGTATGAACGACTTTTAAAAGGAGAGTCCCATTAGGCCATGACTATCTACATGCTGAGTAAGTTTTTTGTTTATGATGGTTTCTACCATTTTTCCTGGTACTGACGTCAGGCTCACCGGTCTGTAGTTTCCCGGATCACCCCTGGAATCCTTTTTAAAAATTGGCATTATATTGGCGATCCTCCAATATTCAGGTATTACAGATGATTTTAATGAAAATTCACAGATTACTAATAGCAGGTCTGCAATCTCGTATTTCAGTTCTTTCAACACCCTTGGATGTATACCATCCGGCCCAGGTGATTTGCTACTCTTCAGTTTATCTAATAGTTGTAATACATCTTCCTGATGTATCAATATTTCCTTCAATTCTTTTGCACCTTTAAATACCACTTCAGTCATGGGTAACATCCCCTACATCTTCCTCAGTAAAGACCGAAGCAAAGAATTCATTCAGTCTCTCCGCTATCGCCTTGTCACCTCTTAGTGCCCCTTTAACCCCTCTATCATCTAATGGACCAACTGACTCTCTCACAGGGTTTTTGCTACGAATGTACTTGAAAAGTCTTTATTTCGCGTTTTTGCTTCTGCAGCAAACTTAATCCTTTCTGACACCATGCCCTCTCTAACATAGAGCGCAACCCCTCCACCAATTTGATCAGCTCTATCATTACGATATAGTTTGTACCCAGGTGTCAGTGTCCCACTGGTTGTCCTCCTTCCACCATGTCTCTGAGATTCCAATCATATCTAACCTCTCATTTAGTGCTATATATTCTAACTCTCCCATCTTATTTTTTAGACTTTTAGCATTTGCATACAAGCATTTTAGAGACTGTATTTTATTCATATTAATCTGGCTATTAGTAGGCATGGGTAACTTGGGATCTTTAAGCTCTGTCTGCTCCATACTCAAGGGCATTTGGGCTATTTTACTCTTTTTTGGATCCTCTCTGCTTTTGGTAGTATCCTTCAAGGATACATTCTTCCGAACCTTGCGCTCTTGGGCGACTGTCGGCTTTCAATGGTGGCTGTCAAGGGAGTACTCTTAGAGTCCACGCTGGATCTTGCTTACTACAAATGCCAGCCTGACCGGATGGGGAGCGCACTGCCAAACCCATTCAACGCAAGGGATATGGACGGTGCGTGAATCACAATGGACAATCAACCGTCTTGAGGCAAGAGCAACCCGCCTTGCCTTACTAAAGTTTCAGTATTGTCTTCAGGGTCAAGCGGTTCGGATTTTGTGCGACAACGCCACTACAGTGTCCTACCTCAACCGCCAAGGCAGCACCAAATGTGTGGGGGTGTCAAAGGTGATGTCTCTTCTCTTCCCTTGGGCGGAAAGACACCTCCAAGCTCTCTCAGCGCAGCATATTTGCGGGAACCAGCAACGTGAAAGCAGACTTTCTCAGTCGGCATACGCTCGATCCCGGTGAATGGGAACTGGCCCAGGAGGCCTTCCAGAGGATAGTTCAAAGATGGGGATGGCCGGAAATGGATCTCATGGCGTTAGCGATGAATGCCAAAGTACCATTATTCTTCAGTCGCTGGAGAGAACGAGGATCTCACGGCATAGATGCCTTGGCGCAGCCATGGCCACAACACAGGTTGCCTTATGTATTTCCACCTTGAGCAGTGATCGGAAGACTGCTTCAACGGATCAGGGAACACCAGGGGCCGGTAATCCTAGTGGCCCCGAATTGGCCCCGAAGGCCTTGGCATGCTGATCTCATAAGGTTATCTCGAGGGTCTCCTCTGCGACTACAAACTTTCTTCGGACTTCTGAGGCAAGGACCTATCTCGATGGAAGATCCAACTCCCTACTTGCTTACGGCTTGGCTCTTGAACGCCGTAGATTAGTAAGGGTTACTCTTCCAAGGTAGTGTCGACTCTCCTCAACGCTCACCGTTTGTCTACGTCGTTAGCATATGCTAGGGTGTGGCGAGTTTTTGAGTCCTGGTGTACTTAACATCATCTTTCTCCTTGGAGTACAGACATTCCAGACATTCTTGCCTTTCTTCAAGAGGACCTTGACAAAGGCTTAGCTCTTGGCACTCTACGGGTACAGATTTCAGCGCTGACGTGTTATAAAGGTCCGATTCGTTTTTCTTAAAGGAGTCAAGCTTCTACGCCCTCTGGTCCGTCCAGTTGTCCCTGCTTGGGACCTTGTCTTGGTACTACGGGCTTTGATGTCTCCGCCCTTCGAGCCTCTAAAGGAAGTTTCTTTAACGGATTTGACACTTAAGATGGTTTTCTTAGTGGCAATAACTTTGGCTCGACGCATTTCGGAGCTGCAGGCCCTCTTGCAGGAATCCATATTTGTCATTCTTCGCAGAGGGAGTATCCCTTCGCACTGTTCCCTCATTCTTGCCTAAGGTGATTACTCCTTTTCATGTCAATCAGCCTCTTTTGTTGCCTGCCTTTTCTAAGGAAAATGTCCTAGACGCTCCAAGAATCTCCGGGTGGTTGATCTCAAAAGGATTCTCCTTCGCTATCTCAGTCACCAATTCTTTTTGCAAGACTGACTATCTTTTTGTGCTTTTTGTGGGACCGTGCCGAGGTATGACAGCTTCAAAATCTACTATCACCAGATGGATACGCCATACCATCGAATCAGCCTCTATTCTCCAAGGCAAGCCAGTGCCTGACGGTCTTCACGCACATTCGACTCGGACTCGAGCTCAAGCTACGTCTTGGGCCGAGCGATCACACGTAGTCCCTCTTGATATTTGTCAAGCGGCAACCTGGTCTTCCTTGTCTACTTTTGTCCAGCATTATTGCCTGGACGTTCAGACACGTGAGGACAGTCGTTTTGGGGCTAGTGTGCTATCAGCGGCGCTCTCTGCCCACCCTGGGGTTCATTAGCTTGGGTACTTCCTGCTTGTCTGGACTGGTCTAGCAGTATGAACTGGAAGGAGAAATTTCACTTACCTTTAATTTTCCTTTCCTGGAATACTGCTAGACCAGTCCAGAACCCACCCTATTGTCAGTGTCACGACTGCTGGTGCAGAGGAGCCGACGTTCTTCTTACTTCAGACACAAGCAATTACATATTCTGGAGAAAGTCCATAACACTGGATTCAGGTTTTTCCTCCAAGGAATGATGTTTGATCCTTCTCGACCCTTTATGGTTCAAGTTGAGGGTTTTAATTGAATTAGTTGTTACCTGTACATAGTTGAGTTGGTTAGTCAGGTTTTCTCCTTATGTTGGTGCTTGTCAAAAAAATACTGACTAGTTCTCCAGGACCAAGCAGGAAGTCAGTCCTCACATATGGGTGACATCGACGTCGATGGAGCCCCCGTGCGGAGCATTTCCCCAGCTTTCTAAGAAAGCCTTTGGGAATACTGCACGCATGCGCGGTCCCCTTCCCGCCTAAAGGTGCCATCTTGTTCAGTCTTTCTTTTTCCGTGGAGGCCAACGGACGTCTGTCCATGTCACCTGGAAAAGTTGACTTTTTTTCTTGCGATTCCATCTATTGACTCTGTAAGAGCCCTGGATTCCAGAAGGCGCAGCTGCCGCACCGTTCCATGGTGGTGGAATCGACCGTGCATCGTCTGAAGAGCCAGAAGATGCACTCTGCGGTGCCTCCCGGAAGGGAGGCCCGGAACCTGGACGCGCTCGGCAGAAAGTGCTTCCAGGGCTCGATGCTTGCTTGCCGTGTCCAGTCCTACCAGCTGTACATGGGCATGTACTTATGGGACCTGGCGAAGGAACTTGCTGGGTTCTCTGCTGGCCTCTCCGGGGAACCTTTGCAGAGGTTCAAGACCTTGTCCTCAGGAATCCGGGAATGCTCAAAGTTCATGTCCCGAGCGGCCCACGATGGCTTCGAGGCTTCGGCCCGTGTAGCGGCAGCCGGCATCGGGGCCCGATGCCAGGCATGGCTGCAGTCATCGGACCTCGAGCCCTGGGTGCAGGACAAGTTGGTCGATGTCCCTTGCCGAGGTGAAAACCTTTTTGGCAAGCCCATGGCCAAGAAGGCTGCTGAGCTCGAAACCGAGCACCTGACTAGGACAAGGCTGTCCAGAAAAACTTTTGCCCCTTCTCATAAGAAGGGCTCAGGTAAGAAGTCCTTTTACCCGAGGAAGGCAGCTGCCTACAAACCTTTCCCTCAGTACCAGGCCTCCCCAGCAGGGTCAGCAGGCCAAGGGGCAGGGACATGGGCCCCGTAGGCAGAAGACCCCCAAGCCTCCGGCTCCTGCTCCCACTCAGCAGGGAGGGGGTTTTTGACTCCCACAGCATAGCCTTTCCACCTCTGCTGCCCCATCCCTGCACAGGAGGTCGTCTAGCCCTGTTTGCTCACAGGTGGCCACCCATTACAGGAGATGCTTGGGTATTGAGCATAGTCCACAAGGGCTATATGCTCCATTTCCAGCAGTTGCCTCCTCCCTACTTCCCAGGAGAGCCTCCAAGGCCTCCTCTGCACACAGACCTCCTCCTTCAAGAACTTCAAGGTCTGCTTCTAGACAAGGCGGTGGAGCCCGTATCTCCCAACCTGCAATGTCACGGTTTCTACTCCAGGTACTTCCTCGTACCAAAGAGAACCGGTGGCTTCAGGTATATTCTCGACCTCGGGAATCTCAAGTTCTTGGAGAAAGAAAAGTTCAAGATGCTTACTCTTGGAACACTTCTGCCGTACCTCCAGCAGGGAGATTGGCTATGCTCCTTAGATCTAAAGGATGCGTACACTCACATCCTCATTCATCCAAACCACAGAAAGTACCTCAGGTTCATTGTGGGAGGAAACCATTACCAGTACAGAGTACTGCCCTTTGGCCTAACCTCTGCCCCAAGGGTCTTTACAAAGTGCCTGGCTGTGGTGGCGGCCTACTTGAGGAATCAAGGTGTTTTTGTCTTCCCCTAACTGGACGACTGGCTCATCAGGGGTCAGACTTACCAGGAGGCCAGGCAGGCCACCCTCCGAACTGTCTCCCTCCTGCAACACCTGGGCTTTGTCATAAACTTCGCAAAGTCCACTTTGCTCCCCTCCCAGAACCTGGAGTTCATAGGGGCGCAGCTGGACTCCCTCCAAGCAAAGGCTTACTTGCTAGAAGACAGGGCACAAAGGCTCATAGACTTGGCAAACCAGTTTCTGAGTATGCCGCAGGTTTCTGCCAGACTCTGAGGCTCCTAGGCCACATGGCATCCACAGTGCATGTGACCCCCTATGCCCACCTCCACATGAGACCTGCACAGTGGTGCCTCAGAACTCAGTGGAAGCAAGCCACAGGAAGCCTCACAGACAAAGTACGGGTGTCCAAACCATTCCTGAACTCCCTACAGTGGTGGCTACACCCCCCCAACTTACTACAGGGGATGCCTTTTCAGGTGCCTGTTTCCACAGTGGTGTTGACGACCGATGCCTCCTTGCAGGGCTGGGGTACACATTGTTTGGACAGGTGCACCCAGGGCCTGTGGTCTCCATGGGAGGCCACGCAACATATCAACCTACTGGAACTCCGGGCTATTCGCTTAGCCCTCAAAACCTTCTCTCACACCTTGGCTCAACAGTCTGTTCTGGTTCAGATGGACAATCAAGTGGCCATGTTCTATGTGAACAAACAGGGCGGCACGGGGTCCAGGCTTCTGTGTCAGGAGGCACAGGCCCTTTGCTCTTTTGCGCTCAGGCACAACATGTTTCTCAAAGCTGTTTATCTCCCTGGCCAGGAGAATTTCCTAATAAATAAAGATGTCAAACCCCTCTTAAAATAGAAAGAGATAGTCCTATCAATTGTTTGCTATGCTTGTCTCACTATGCTCACTATAGTAATATAGACATGTCCCAGCATAAAGAGAAACCAGTGGTCTCAGACATAGATGGCAAAACACTCCTGGATGTGAATTTACCAAAGGAGTGATGCCTGGTTGCATCAATGACCACTCTAAAAGGTTTCTTTCAGGAATGCATGATTGTAAACATTCATGTTAGTCTATCGGACTTCTCTTAATATTCGTTTTAACAAAAATCAGAGATTGTGCTTATCTCTCAAAGGAAATTTGAGCAGTCCCAACGCCACCATCCCGGTACCCTCAATGCGTTTCGGATAGACTGGGTAGCGACCGGTAGGATGGGTAGATCTAGGGCGAAAAGCCCGCTAATTCAAGGGGCAATGTGGATCCACCGATTGAACTCAGTCACCCCGGGTGGCCTCAACACAATGGTGGAATGGAGTGCCTGTATTTAATACATCAACTGCCTTAGGAGGTCTCCACATTGGCGAAATGGAATGTTCTTACTTCATTACTCCGTTCATAGAAGGATTGATGTCATGCTTACGTAATCACAGGCGGCTTGAAATTCCTGTTTTTGTCTAATCCGCATGCGTGGCGTTTTTTGGAAGAAATTGATTAGTTTTGGGACGCGAGAGAGCTCGTTTTGAATTTAAACTTGTGGTGAGCCTATCTGCTTTATTGAATCTTCATTTATGTCTAATTGTGACTAAAAATTAATTTTTGAAAAAACATATTTCTCCTAATAGTTTCCCTCCTTCCACAGAGATTGTCTGGCAAAACCACTCCCCTGATGAAGATCCGAAATGCATTGAGGGTACTGGGATGGTGGCGTTGGGACTGCTCAAATTTCCTTTGAGAGATCACTTCAAAGACGGCTTTTCAATCTTACTCTTGATGAAGGGGCAGCGGAAATCATTTTGCACACAGATGTAAGGTGGCTAAGTAGGCACAAAAGTCTGCAAAGATTTTGTAATTTGCTGAATGAAATAAGTTTTTTGAAGGAGAGGGGAGATGACCAAGCAGAGTTGGAAGATGAGGAGTGGTTATGTGATCTGGCATTTCTCGCTGACTATAGGCGAACTAAGTGATATGAACCTTGAACTAGAAGGTAAAAACAAATGCATTGGTGAGATGAGTACAGTTTCATCTTACAAGAGCAAATTTGACCTAATGATGACTGACCTTGCAAACAACACTTCTGATCATTTTCCTAATACGCAGGACCATCTGGGATAATATCCAAATTTTGTTTTTCAGAACGAGAAGTATGTGACAGAAATCTGTTCTGTTATCCAGGAATTTGAAAATAGATTCTGTGACTTCCAAAAAATTGGAACAGTTGTGGAGTACTTGTCATACTCATTCAAAGTAGATGTGGACATTAAAGAAACTGCAGCTGCTATCAGTAAAACTCATTGAACAAGCCATCTCTTGAAAACAAAATATTAACCCTTAAAAATGACATTTTTCTCAAGACCCCTGCTGAGCAAGAATCATAGAAACATAGAAACATGATGACAGAAAAAGACCACATGGCCTATCTAGTCTGTCCTTCCATAACAACTACAACAGTCCACTTTTTACCTTTAGAGATCCTCTGTGTTGGTCCCATGCTTTTTTGAATTCAGTTACTGTCCTCATCTCTACCACCTCCACTGGGAGACTATTCCACGGATCCACTACTCTTTCTGTAAAGAAATATTTCCGCATATCACTCCTGAATCTATCTCCCTTCACCCTCATCCCATGTCCCCTCGTAGCAGAACTTGCTTTCAATTGAAAGAGGCTCTCTCCCTGAACATTTATGCCACGGAGGTATTTAAACATCTCAATCATATCACCTCTATCCCGCCTTTCCTCTAAGGTGTACATATTAAGATCCTTCAGTCTGTCCTCATATGCTTTATAATGAAGCCATTAATCATTTTAGTAGCCACCCTCTGCACCGACTACATCCTGTTCACATCCTTTTGAAGGTGCGGTCTCCGGAATTGCACACCATACTCCAAATGAGGTCGCACCAAAGACTTATACAGAGGCATTATCACCTCCTTTTTTCTGCTAGCCATTCCTCTCCGTATGCACCCAAGCATCCTTCTAGCTTTTGCCGTTGCCTTTTCTACCCGTTTAGCTACTTTAAGATCATCAGACACAACCACGCCTAGGTCCCGCTCTTCTTTAGTGGACAAAAGTACTTCACCTCCTATACTGTATTGCTCCCTTGGATTGCTGCAGCCCAAATGCATGACCTTACATTTTTTAACATTAAATCCCAGCTGCCAAATTCTAGACCATTCTTCAAGCTTAGCTAGATACCTCCTCATGTTATCTACACCTTCCTGGGTGTCTACTCTATTGCAGATTTTGGTATCATCTGCAAAGAGGCAAACCTTACCCGACAGCCCTTCCACTATATCACTAACAAAGATGTTAAAAAGAATCGGACCAAGGACAGATCCCTGGGGCACACCACTGGTAACATCCTTCTCTTCAGAATGAGCTCCATTTACTTGTACTCTTTGTCACCTCCCACCCAACCAATTTCTAACCCAAGCAGTAACTTTAGGGTCCATCCCTAGGGTGCTCAGTTTGTTTATAAGTCGCCTGTGAGGAACAGTGTCAAAGGCTTTTGGAAGCTAGTGCCTAGAGACAATCGTTTTGGAAGCTAGTGCCTAGAGACAAATTTCCCAACTTGAGAAGATGCAGTGCAGCTGTACACTCCTGTTTCAGTTCAACTTATTTGTGTGAATCTGCGTTTTCCCATCTGAAAATGACAGAGTACACAACGTTCCAACATGACAGATGAACATCTCCAGGATTCCCTGAGACTGGCTCTCATGCAGTATTCACCCAACTTCAAAAAGCTGGTGGATGAAATGCAGGCTCGGACGTCTCACTAATGAGCAAGAGCGAAATATTAAAGATTGTGCAAGATCAGCCTGGATCAATACTCGACCTAAATTTAACACAAATTACTCAATAAAAATTAAAGAAAGTTATTACTCAATAAAACTTTAAGAAAAAATGTACTTTCCATTTCCCCTCGCAGTTCTTACTGGATCTTCGTCTGTTTTGTTTTTGCTTAATTTGCTTAACAGCTGATCACATCCAAGTAAATGACAGAAGGTTCATTAAAATGGGGTGGGGGAATCTTCCAACTTTATTGGGTTAAAATTTGATTTGAAACTAATTTGAAACTTAATTTTCATGGTGGTAGATCATCGGCACTTTTGGCCGGAAAAAGTAGATCACGACCTGTTCGAAGTGGACATGCCTGGTGTATCTTATGATATCCAGTCTCTTATAGCCTCGCCCCCTGACCATCACCCGGTCTCTCTCTGTCTCTCTCTCATATAGCCTAGCCATTACCCCATGTCTTTCTCATTGTGCCGCCTCCCACAAACCCATTACTCCGTGTTTCTTGCTATTCCTGCCATGCTGCAGGAAAATAAGCTGTGCTTCTTGCTCACCGTGATCAGTTAGAGCTTGAGCTGAGCAGTGTGGGAAGTTTTTGCTGATCTCACCATTTCAAATCTTGAGAGGCTTGAAAGAGACCATCAATACCAACTTCCTGCACCGCACAGCTCAAGCTCTTTGCAGAGAACAAATCACAGTGGAGTGAGGAAGCACTGGGTCTGAATTTTCAGCGACTTGAAATTGCTGGCACTAGGGTGCAATTTGTAGGCACCATGGCAACCCTAGCCCCTGGGATTTGTCAAGCCTTGTCTTATGTTATATGATTAAGGCACAGTATTGATCAGAGGGAGATGATGCAGTTTAAAATAACTGGGGGCTGTTGATGGGATATATACGGGAATGTATGTTTTCTTGCTGGAGTTAATAGACGTGTGTAGTTTGTTTGTCTCGCAATGGGAAACTTTTTTTCCCCTTTTCTGATTAATTTGCATATATCCTGTATTTTTGTTTGAATTCTCCAGGTGTGTTACCGACGAAATGGCCACAATGAGATGGATGAGCCCATGTTCACTCAGCCATTGATGTACAAGCAGATCAGGAAACAGAAACCAGTGCTGCAAAAATATGCTGAGACTCTCATCTCTCAAGGGGTGGTAAATCAGCCTGAATACGAGGTACTTTTCTCATTATGTTGCATTTCTGTTTTATTTGGCCGTTTTCTCTTGCCCTTTTGAACTTTAAACTGTGATAAACTGATCTAGCATCTGCATCATGAAGCTTCATTTCCAGCTACCTAGAGATTTCCCCTTTTTTTGTATTCCTTTCCAGCTCTCTTAGCTAAGCCATCCTAATGGCAATCCTCTACATGTACTAGGGTAACTAAATCTGGCCACTAGGTGTCATACAAGGACTGTCATCTCCCCCCCCCTCCAAAATCTGTAAATAGGGTCTCCACGACAACCCCATCCATGAATGAACCAGGGCGCAGAAGTTCTAACCTGGGAACTGGGCCCAGGCAGTGCTCATTGATAGGGTTATAATCCTAGCTGCTCTGCACAGCTTACCTGAGACTTCTTGAAAGCCTGATGCAGATATGGCACATCTGTTAAGATTGTACCCATGGCCACTCTGTGCAGATTAGCCAAGTCTTCCTGGAAGCACGATGCAACTGTATCAACTTTCTCAGAGCATTGATGTCTAAAGTTTCTTGTGAGTGAGTAAACACTCGCTCGGGCCCCTTCCATCTTGCTCAGTCTCCTTTTGTCCGTGGAGTCCAATGGATGTCTGTCCAGTTTCCCCCGGAAAAAATCCTTGCTATATCCTTAAAAAATGAGTTGTTCCTGGTTTGTGTACTAGTTCCTCTTCCTACCTCGAGCTGGCACCGGGTGCGGCGCTGTTTCTTGGCTCCTTTCCCCATTTTTTTGATCGAGGCTTGCCTCAACCGGCATTTGTTTATTTTATTTTATTTATTTAACTGTATTTATATCCCGCTTTTCACCGGGTCAAAGCGGTGTAACAAGAATAGGGGGGAGGGGGGGGGGTAATCAGTTAAAGGGGTAGGGCCATCACCAGGGGGGCAACATTGATGATTTCGGCAGGGATGGACATAGACATGGACAAAGTACATGGTTTTTGATCATAAGTTCTTGATGAGTGGGTTATGGGATTGGGCAGTTATTTGTGGGAGTTTTTCTGTTTTGAGATATTCTTGGAATAGGATGGTTTTTAGCTGTTCTTTGAATGACAAGAGGTCGCTATTGTTCTTGAGGTGGTTCGGTAGAGAATTCCAGAGGGAGCATAAAGTTCAAAGGCTCTGTTGCAGGTCTGTTGTGTGCATTTGGTTCTTTTGTGAGGGATGGTGAGGAAGTTGCTGGAGGTCTGTCTGGTTGTTTTGCTGTGGGCTTGACGAAGCAGTAGGGTGCGGAGCTGAGTGCTCTGTGTTTGGTGGATGGCTTTGTGGGTGAGTAGAATAGCTTTGTATTTAGTTCTTGCTTCGAGGGGAAGTATGTGTAGGTCCCTCAGAATTGGGGTGATGTGGTCTCGTTTCTTTGCATTCTGAATGATTCATGTTGTGGTGTTCAAGGCAGTTCGGAGGGGGTTGGTCTGTGTGGCGGGTAGTCCATGGTAGATTATGTTGCAGTAGTCCAGATGTGGGAGTGTCATAGCTTGCATTACTGTCTTGAAGTCTTGAGATTCGAGGAGGGGTCGGAGACGTTGTACAGTTTTAGCTTTGTGGAATATAGTTCCGGTGGTTTTAGTGATTTGTTGCTTGAGGGTTAGAGCTTGGTCAATGATAATGCCCAGATATCTTATTTGTGGCTGTATTTGAATTTTTGTGGTTCCTACGTTGAGGTGTGTAGGAGATTTGAAGTCCGGGTCCTTTGTTGCTATGAGAGCTTCGATTTTCTATGTTAATGGACAGGTTGTTCTCTTGTAGCCAGTTGGATACATCGGTGAAGCATGCTGATAGATGTTCATTTGTTGGGTTTGTGGTTGTAATTGGGGCATAGAGCATTATGTCATCAGCATATATGTGGAAGTTGATGTTGTGGGTACGTATGACTGAGCAGAGTGGTTGGAGGTAGATGTTGAAGAGCATGGCTGATAGTGTGGATCCTTGAGGTACTCCCTGATGTTGCTGGAAGGGGGGCGAGGTTGAGGTGCTGGTATGGATCAATTGCTGTCGGTTAGTTAGGTAGGATTGGAACCATTGGACTACAGCATCTTTGATCCCAATTGTTTGGAGTCTGCGCATGAGAATGTTGTGGGAGATGGTGTCGAAGGCTGCTGATATATCTAGGAAGATCATGGCGTATCCGGAGTGTTTTGCCTGGGTTCCTATGATGAGGGTGTTCATCAGTGTGGTCATGAGGGTCTCGACTCCATGTGGTGGACGGAAACCGTGTTGCTGCGGGTCCAGTATGTTGTTGATGTCTAAATGTTCTTGTAGCTGCCGCTGGAGTATCTTCTCGATTATCTTGGCGGTAAACGGGAGGCTTGCTATCGGCCTGTAGGAGGTGGGATCTAGGGGATCCAGGTTGTTCTTTTTTAGGGTTGGTCGAATGATTGTGGTTTTGAGGATGTCAGGCATGTGTCCTTGGGTGAAGGATTCATTGACAATGTGGGTTAATGGTGCGCTCAGGTCTTCTTTGGATTTCTTTATCCAGTCTGTGGGGCAGGGGTCTAGCGGGGAGGTGGTGGTGTTTAGGCAGGAGATGGTGGATGATATTTCTTCTTCTGTGGTTGCTTCGAAGGTACTCCAGTCTCTGTTCATGCAGTGGGTTGGTTTGGTTGTCTCGGCGTTCAGGTGTGGATTTTGTGGTTGTTGAAGCTGTTTGTACTGTCGGGCTAATAGTTCTGGTGGGATATTTGGTAGCTAGTCGGAGTTGTTAGGTGTTCTTGTCAGTTTTTTGACAATCTGAAAGAGTTCCCGAGGTTTATTTATGGCTGTGTTTATGATTTGTGAATGGTAGGCTTTGTGCCCTTTTTTGCCTGAATGTCGTTGACCCTGGCTGGGTGCTTCCCCACCATTCCCACGGTGGGTTAAAAAAATGTGACCGCTGCAGTTGAATTTTGTCCGTCAGACTGCTGCCTCCACTGCCTGGGATCGGACCATAGCAGCACCTCCTGCAACCTGTGCCAGGCTATGATGCCTAAAACCAATAAAAAGGTCTGAGTTGCAGGAGAAACTATTTCCCAGGTCTGATTCAGCACCGGCCTCCCCAACGCTGAGCTCCAAGCCCAACAGTTCCTGGGAGGGCTGAGCGTCCTCGAAGCCGTGGTGGCGGCTTCTTCAAGACGACCTCAGAACCCGAGTGGAAGAAAAAATCCTTGAAGCCTGTCTAGTTTCTACCAGAAAACCCAGTAAGACCTCCCGGAGGGATTCTGCTGATTAGAGGTGTCTCACCAAGGTCCTCGGGAAGGATTCTTCAGCCAGCGGAGACCATGCAGGGGGTCCTCAAGGCTGACGTCCTCATGGAGGATGCACTCGCGAGAGTGCCGGTGCTGGGCCAGAGATCCTCTGTTCCTGTGCTAAAAGTTGCGGATCCTTCTGGCTTGGAATCCAGAATGGCTGCCATGGAGCAGAACATCACTGCTATCCTGGCCATGCAACAGGCAATGATGACCGGTTTGTCTGCATCATCTGCCCCGACTGCGGGGTCCCTGACTGTGGGGGTGTTCTCAGTCATTGAGTCAAGCACCACCGGCCTCTGGTGAGTCCTCGGCCCTGGTCGAGATCCTGGTCCCATTCCTCAGGCATCCGATCCGGGACTCGGACCCCAGGTCTTTGGGAGGATCCCGGCCCTTTGACGTAGGCCTCGAGCCAAAGAGTTGCAGGGCTTCTGACCCATCGTCCCCCCTCAAGTCCAAGTGGGAGACCCATGACGAGGTCTCCCCGGAAACCAGACGGCACCAAGACATCCCCTCTGATCCATCTCCCTGGCACCTTGGCGCCATTCTCCTCTGGAAGACGTGACCTTCCACGTTGGGGATATGGCCAGAAACCTCTCGGTGCAAACCAAAGCTGGGGAGGACCCACGCACTGAGGAACTGGAGATCCTCCAGTTCGAGTCTCCATCCAAGGAAGCTCTCACAGTACCGGTGCAGCCAATTCTTGAGCAGCTACTGTTACGAATGTGGGAGATCCTGGCATTGGTACCGGAGGTTTGACGATGCCTTGACGCCATATACCGCATCAGGAAGGGGCCAGGGTTCCACAAACCCCAACTTCCACATAACTCCATCGTTGTTGAGTCAACCATGCAAAAACTCAAAAGCCAGAAGACTTACTCTTCTGTTCCCCCTGGAAGGGATGCTAGAGCCCTTGACACCCTTGGGTGCAAGTGCTACCAGGGCTCGATGCTGGGGTGTCAAATCCAGGCCTATGAGCTATACATAGGCATATATTTGAAGGCCCTGACCCAGGATTTGCCTGTGTTCTTCACGGGGCTTGCCCAGGAACCTCTCCAATGGTTCCAAGCTCTGACCTCCCAGGATTGAGGACTACTCAAAGTTCCTCTCCCAGGTGGCCTAAGATGGATTTGAGTCAGCAGCTCGGGTAGCAGAGGATGGCATCGGGGCTCGATGCAAAGCCTGGCTACAGTCCTCTGACCTCGAAAAGTGGGTCCAGGACAAGCTGCTCGACCTACCCTGCACCGGAGAGAACACTGTTCAGCAAACCCATGGCCGACAAGGCGGCCAAGATTGAAGCTGAAATGGTGATCCGCCAGAGGCTCTCGAAGACCTCTTCTATTCCCCGTCTGTGGCCAACATCTGCACGGTGCCAGTGACTGAGATCTGCAAGGCTGCCACATGGTCTTCAATTCATACTTTCGCAACTCACTGCTGCCTGGAGAGCGAGTCCCACGGGGACAGTGCCTTTGGCCAGGCAGTGCTCCATCATAATCTTGGGGTGTAGGCAACTCCTGTCCTCCAACCCTTCTGTATTCAGGCTACTGGAGTGATAGTGTCACTGGACGCTAGGGTCTTGCAGAGTCTGTCAGTGGGGACTCATCTTCTGCAGCTCACGGCTATCCGATTGGTCACCGGTGGTGCTGTCTTGGTTCAGTCCTCAGCAGCCTGGAGCTAGGGAGTCCAATATGTAAGGACCAACTTCCTGCTTGTTCCTGGAGAAAGCATGGTTACTCGCCTGTAACCAGGTGTTCTCCAGGAACAACAGGAATCTGTCCTCGCAAACCTCCCCCCTCCACTGGGAGTTGCCTCGCTACCTTGTGTTAGTTTTGACTGCCGTCCTAGCTATGTCATCTTACTAAGCAAGATAGCACCCTTGGGCAGGAAGTGGACCATGCATGGTAGCATGTCCCAAAGACTTTCTCTGAAAGCTGGGAAAATGCTCCACACAGATTCAGTCGGTGTAGACGTCGCCCATATGTGAGGACTGATTCCTGCTGTTCCCGGAGAACACATGTTACAGGTAAGTAACTGTGCTTTACCCATCTGCTCTTACCTCTGTGTCTGTAGTAAGGCTGTTTACATTTTATAGTGACTTTGGTTGCTGCTACCTCTGCTGGTAGGCTTTTCATATTCTCTTGGTGAAGGTGTTTTCTCATGTTTACTTCGAACCTTTCTTCATGAATCTTCAGGTCATGAATCCTTATCTCTTGAATTTCCTTTTTTTCTGTGGAAAATGTCACCTTTCTGTAAGTTTGAAGCCTGACAAATTATATGGATGTTTTTATCCCATTTGCCATTAGAGGCTCCTAAACCCTGCACGTTTGTATTTCTCAGGAGGAAATTTCTAAGTATGATCGGATTTGTGAAGAGGCTCTTGCCAGATCAAAGGATGAAAAAATCCTTCATATCAAGCACTGGCTGGATTCCCCCTGGCCTGGTAAGTAATTGCTAATCCACTACAGGGGCTTTGCTTTGCTTGTTGTCTGCCTCCTTAATTTGTGGCGAGATCCTGTCTCCTAACAATCAAATAATCTACGCCTCTATTGATCTTCTCTCTCCAGGTTTTTTCACCCTTGATGGGCAGCCCAGGAGTATGACCTGCCCATCCACTGGTCTGACCCAAGAGGATTTGATCCACATAGGAAACGTGGCCAGCTCTGTTCCTGTGGAAGATTTTACTATTCATGGAGGTAAAAATGCACAAATGTTCAAAATTTAGTTTTTGAACAAAGTCACCTTAGTGAAAATGTATGCATGCCGCCATAGCTGTAGTGGCCAGTTGCTTTAAGTGTCATTAGTTATGACATAAAATGTGCCATCTCATAACAGTTTGATAAGATCCATAAACTGAATCACACACCTTTTCACAGATACCACTAATTTTACAAATTTCTAGAAATTTGTACTGGGGTCTAATGTTCCAACATTTTCAGAAAGACAAGGCTGCTTGATATCAGATTTGTACAACATTTTAATTTTATACTCATTACAAATTGCATGCTGCCCAGACCAACTCAATTGGCAAGCAAGCTATAATTGGCCCCACACATGGGTGGTATCATCACTGACCGTGCCAGGTCAGACTCAGTCTTCCAGAGCCCAGAAAAGTCAACTTTTTAGGTATGTGCGAGTTCTCACTTCTTTGTGATCCTGCCTCCTCTCCTTCTGTCTTCATCTGTGGCCAAGTGTCAACATAGCTTTTTTCCATTTGGTACTTCACTGTTGTCTACTTTTCTTTCTTATTGTGATTCCCTCCCTCCACATCCTTCAAATTTGATGACTATTGCACTTAAGTTTGTCAGGAGCCCCGGCTGCAGTAACTTCCTTCTGGCTATGGCAGCATTCATGTGCGACCTTTCAATCCATGTCTTGTCAGCCCATCTGGAGCAGCTCCTCTTGGGCAGTGGTGGTATTGATATGGACCTTTTTCAAGATTTGTTGCTTTAGCTGTACCAACCAGAGCAGTTCTCCAGTAGTAGTGGCGTCCACACACAAGCGTGGAACAGGCATGCTTTGACCACATGGACCAGAGCAGTTTCCTTCTGGAAGCGGCAACACTGAAAGTACTCTTTAAGCTCCTTGTTCCTGTAGCACTGATCAGAGCAGGCTGCTTTGAAGCTGTCTCAATGATGTGGAACTGATTTTTCTCCCCACCAGAGTTTTTCAAATGTATCTCTCAGCACAGCTAACCACAGCAACTTCACCTGGGCAGTGAAACAAAAAAAAAAAAAAGATTCCTCTTCCAAAGAGACTGTTGCCTCTGCCCTGACACATTATTCCTTACTGTGTGGGGAAAAACTGGTAAGGGGGGCCGCTTCATCACCCCTACCTTCCTCCTTGGGCTGCCTGTGGGTAATGTCTGTCTTGGCCATATGCCTTTAGCTCCTCAGCTGAAGCAGCTCTCAATCTTTTAAACTTTTTTTTTTGTCATGATCTGCACCCGATTTCCATCAGAAACCTCATGTCACTTTCTGGTAGTCTCTACAGCATAAAGCCTGCATCTAGGAAACCAATAGTGTGCAGCAGGACCAGGAAAGATTTTGCCTCTTGCAGCATTTTTTCTTCAGCCTACATCTAGGCTGATACAGGCGCAACCTGATCAGATGGAATTTCATTATTATGCAGTGGGCCAGCCTTCCTCTAGTGCTGCCTCTTCACATGCTTACAAGAGTAGAAGCTGCCAGCTTGGATACTACCTAATTGCTTGGACAAGGGAGCGTCTGATTCTCACAAACTGGCAGAACCCAGTTCCTGCATCATTGGAATCTCTCAATGCGCCACCAGACGTACCATTGGTGGCAATATCTGGCTAGTTCCACGCAGAGCAACATAGGCATTTGGCGTCAGATCAGTCTATGAAGACCAACTTTATGCTCCTGCTAATGGGCAGTCCAGCCTTGGAATTTTGTCCAGACCGGATTTCTGGTTTACAGCCTTAGAAGTGCTTCCCTTCTGGCACCAGTTGTCTCGATTTGTATGGTTTAAGGAGGCTTTAAATAAAAAAACACACCATGTAGCAATTTGAGAATCTAATATTCCTCTCCTTGGTTTTTTCTAGTGTTCCCATCATTTTAGAGTTCTCAGTGTTTCATGAGTGGATCTTCCTCCTCCTAGCCATGCTGGTTTATTGTTTAAGGGTACATAGTAGAAGACAAAATTTTCTTATGGAAACCTGTATCTTCTCGCTCTATTTTGATCGAACCCAAGAAGCTATGCTGCTGCTTATTCAGAATTCTTCTAGGGCACTTCTCTAAAGGGTTCTCATTCATAAGCGCCTCTTTGGCAGCCACTTGCAAGATAAGCCACTATCTGGCCCTTGCAAGATCGCATCTGGAGAACACCAGTCCCTTTAAAATTCAATTTCCTATCCTATCAGTGACATGCAGTGAGGAATCTTACTTGTTCTGATACAATGCTCTAAGCATTTTTCGACCTCTGCATCCTAAATCATGCCTACCTCATCAGTTTACCTGGCTGCATATTCCCGAGAAGCCTCTAGCAGATTATTTTATTAGCCCTTTACATAGAAGTCTTTGATGGTATATATGGATAAGTGAGGAGTTCCAGAAGGCCAGGATTCTAACCACTTGTGCTTCTTTGGGACCCAGCAGAGGTAAATTCATCCTCTACTATTCCATATTCAAACTTGAATTTCCTAGGTACCAACTCTGGTGCTTCCAGTATTCCATTTTAGTTATCATAACAGGGTCCATGCCCTTCCAGTAGATCAGCATGGGTTACCAGTCTATTCTCAACAGAGATGAATAAGAATAACTATTGAGTTGGACATCCTGCCCATTAATGGGTGAAGCAATGCCTACTCTCCCCTACACATAACTCTTGCACTGCTATTGGGAAAACATGATTCTCCAGGACCAAGCAGGAAGTCAGTCCTCACATATGGGTGACGTCGGCGCCGACGGAGCCCTCGCGGAGCAATTTTCCCCAGTTTTCAAAGAAAGCCTTTGGGAATTGCAGCGCGCATGCGCGGTCCCCTTCCCGCCCAAGGGTGCCATCTTAGCCAGTCTTCTTTTTTCCGCGGAGCCCTACAGACGTGGTCTTCCAGTCCCCGCAGAAAAGTTGATTTTCTTCATTTATTTTCCATTTTTTCTTCGGTTCGACGCCGGTCTCTTTCCTGCCCGGACTCGTGACGCCGTTGCGAGTCCTTCTCTTATTTTTCGGTTTTTCTGATTTTTCTTGTCAGTTTCGTTTTCGGTTTTTCGCTGGCAGCCCGGTCCTTTGACCTTGCAGGGGCCCTTTTTCCCCCGATGGCTGCCAGTGGCTTCAAAAGGTGTGTTCAGTGTGACAGAAACATGTCTCTCACTGACACACATTATCATTGCCTCCGCTGCCTCGGCCCAGATCACGAGGAACTGATCTGTGGGGCCTGCAGCAAAATGTCCTCCAAAGCCTTACGGAGTCGGCGGCATCAGCGGGAAAGAATCTTCACAGATCCCACCCGTACCCGGACCTCGTCGGAGGCCTCGGCGTCCAGAGGCTCCAGCTCTGAGCATCGCCGGAGTTCCTCCGACAGAGGTTCTCCCTTGGGGGATCATCATCGGAAGACGAAACCCGCGAGGACGGCGTCGGTGGACGCTCCTGGTTCCGCGAGGGCCAGGTCGCATAGCCCCGATAGCCGTCCCGGGTCTTTGGAGCAGGATCGTCTCACGAAGCGACCTCGTCTGGAATCGGAATCGCCTGCTCGGGTAAGTCCTGTAGTCCTCGTAGACTCGCCTCCGAGGGGTCCGACGTCGGGCCCGACGCCGTCGGGGCCCGAGTCGGGGGCTGCTGGGTCACCTGAGGTCGGACTCAGGTTGACGGCCTTGGAGAGCAGACTGTCTGCCTTCATGGACCAGCAGCGGGCACTGATCGCTAGCCTCGCTGGCGCCTCTGCCCTGACCACCGGGACGTCGACGTCTAAGTCGACCCCGGAGACCGAGCCGATCCTCGAGTCCATGCGGGCTCGAGTCGAGGTCTCCCTCGGCCTCCCGTTCGGGACCGAGGTCGTCGACGCCGACTCCCTCGGCGTCGGGGCGGTCGACGCCTACGCCCGCCCGACCCGACCCCACCGATTCCTCCTTTGAGTCGGCCTGGGAATCTGAAGTGGAAGAGTCACCTGATTCCTTTCGGACTCGGTGTGTCCCCTCGGACTGCCCTGAGTCCGAACCTCGGAAGCAGTCCCCCCCGGAGGATGCCTGGTTCTCGGACTTCGTCAGGGATATGGCCAAGGCTTTGGCCTTCCCTGCGGATCCCGAGGAGGAGCCTCGAGCCGAAGAGCTCGACGCCCTCCAGTATGACTCTCCAGCGAAGGAGCACTTTACTGTACCGGTTCCTCCCATGCTGGAACGACTACTCTTCCGCATGTGGGAGAGTCCGGCATCCTCGCCGGTATTAAGCAAGCGGGTCGATTCCATCTATCGAGTCCGCAAGAGCCCTGGCTTCCAGAAAGCACAGCTACCGCACCATTCCATGGTGGTGGAATCGGCCATGCATAGGCTCAAGAGCCAGAAGATGCACTCCTCGGTGCCTCCCGGCAGGGAGGCCCGCAACCTGGATGGCCTCGGTAAGAAGTGTTTCCAAGGCTCTATGCTTGCTTGTCGGGTCCAGACCTACCAGCTCTACATGGGCATGTACCTTAGAGACCTGGCTAAGGAGATAGCCGGATTCTCTGCTGGACTTTCCGAGGAACCTTTGCGGAGGTTCCTAGCCTTGTCCACTGGAATTCGAGAATGCTCCAAATTCATTTCTCGAGCAGCCTATGATGGCTTTGAAGCATCGGCTCGAGTGGCCGCAGCCGGCATCGGTGCCCGCCGACAGGCTTGGCTTCAGTCGTCTGACCTTGAACCCTGGGTGCAGGACAAGTTGGTCGATGTCCCCTGCCGAGGTGAGAACCTATTTGGCAAGCCCATGGCTGAGAAGGCTGCGCAAATCGAGACGGAAACTCTCACCAGAAGAAGGCTCTCTAGAAAGACCTCTGCCCCTTCCCAAAAGAAGAAGGGCTCGGGAAAAAAGTCCTTTTACCCGAGGAAGGGGACTGCCTATAAACACTACCCTCAGTATCAGGCCTCCTCAGCTCCCCAACAGGGTCAGCAGGCCAAGGGACGGGGTAACGGGTCCCGTAGGCAGCAAGCCCCCAAGCCTGCACCACCGGCCCCTGCTCAGCAGGGTGGGGGTTTTTGACTTCATCGACATAGCCTCTCCCCCTCAGCTGGTTTCTCCCAGCACAGGAGGCCGGCTGGTCCACTTTGCCCACAGGTGGTCCAACATCACATCAGATGCCTGGGTGCTTCATGTTGTGCGAGAAGGCTATCTTCTCCACTTCCACCAGGTCCCTCCCTCCTATTTTCCGGGAGAGCCTCCACGACTCCCTCTGCACAGGGACTTACTCCTTCAGGAGTTAGCAAGTCTTCTTCAGGAACAGGCTGTGGAACCGGTGCCCCACCACCTGAGAGGTCAAGGCTTTTATTCCAGGTATTTCCTAATACCAAAAAGAACAGGAGGCCTCAGACCCATCCTGGACTTGCGCAACCTCAACAAGTTCCTCGTGAGGGAGAAGTTCAAGATGCTTACCCTTGGAATCCTTCTGCCCTACCTCCAGCAGGGAGATTGGCTATGCTCCTTGGATCTAAAGGATGCCTACACGCACATCCTCATACACCCAAGCCACCGCCAATACCTAAGGTTTGTGGTGGCAGGAAATCATTACCAGTACAGAGTACTGCCCTTTGGCCTGTCCTCCGCACCACGAGTCTTCACAAAATGTCTCGCGGTGGTGGCGGCTTATCTCCGGCTTCAGGGCCTCTATGTCTTTCCTTACCTAGACGACTGGCTCATCAGAGCATCGTCCTCTTAAGAGGTCACACAAGCCACGCACTGCACTGTGACTCTTCTCCAGTACTTGGGCTTTGTCGTAAACTTCGCAAAGTCCACTTTGCTCCCCTCGCAAGATCTCGAGTTCATCGGCGCAAGATTGCACACTCTTCAGGCGCGAGCTTTCCTGCTTCTCGACAGAGCTCAGCGGCTCATGGACCTAGCCGGCCGTTTTCGCAGCCCGTCCCTGGTCTCGGCCAGGCGCTTTCTGAGACTACTCGGCCATATGGCTTCCACCGTCCACGTGACCCCCAACGTCCGCCTGAATATGCGGCCTGCTCAGTGGTGCCTTCGCAAGCAGTGGCAACAGGCCACGGGCGGCCTCGCCGACTTAGTGCAGATCTCCGGCCCGCTGGCCTCTTCTCTGCAGTGGTGGCTTCATCAGCCGAACCTGGTACTCGGAATGCCTTTTCAATCTCCTCCGCCTGCTCAAGTGCTGACGACCGATGCTTCTCTCCTGGGATGGGGAGCGCATTGCCAAGGGGCATGTACTCAAGGTCTCTGGACCTCGTGGGAGTCTGCGCAGCAGATCAACTTCCTGGAGCTCAGCAATCCGTCTGGCTCTCAAGGCTTTCTCCCACCTGACTTCTCGCCGGTCCGTCCTTGTCCAGACGGACAATCAAGTTGCCATGTTCTACATGAACAAACAGGGGGGCACGGGCTCCTTCCTTCTCTGTCGGGAAGCGCAGAGGCTCTGCTCTTGGGCCGTCAGCCGCGGCATTCTTCTCAAGGCAGTTTATCTCCCAGGCCAAGAAAATTGCCTGGCAGACAAACTCAGCAGAATCCTCCAGCCGCACGAGTGGCGCCTGGATCCCTTGGTAGTTTAGAAACTTTTTCTGAAGTGGGTCCTCCCCACGCTGGATCTTTTTGCCAGTCCTCTCAACCGGCAACTTCCTCGTTTCTGCTCTCGGCAGCCGCATCCCCTCCGAGTAGCGGCGGATGCTTTTCTGCTCTCATGGTCGAAAAGCCTTCTGTATGCCTTTCCTCCCATACTGCTAATCTCTCGAACTCTTTTCAAGGTTCTCCGAGACAAAGCTTCCATGATCCTGATAGCTCCTCGGTGGCCCAGACAGCCGTGGTTTCCACTCCTGCTGCAACTGGCGGTGGAGGCTCCGTTCCCTCTGGGGTTTCAACCAGATCTCCTAACACAGGATCAGGGGTCCCTGCTACACCCCAACCTCAGATCTCTACATCTGATGGCCTGGCTGCTGAAAGGGTAGTCCTTGCTCCCCTTCTACTGCCGGCAGAGGTGGAAGAGGTCGTCCTAGCTTCCCGGCGACCTTCTACCCGCAAATGCTACGCCCTTAAATGGCGTCGTTTTTCCGTTTGGTGTACCCAGCAGTCTCTGGATCCCTTCTCCTGCTCGGTGTCGGTGGTCTTGCAGTACTTGCTCTACCTCTCTAATCTTGGACTTAAGTCCAACTCCGTCAAGGTTCACCTCAGTGCTCTTTCAGCACATCATGTGCCGGTGGACGGCAGACCTCTTTCCAACGACCCTCTCGTGGCAAGGTTTCTCCGAGGTCTCCTTCTCCTTAAACCACCTCTGCGCCCGCCAGCGCCTGACTGGGATCTGAATGTGGTTTTGCAGCGGATCACCTGTCCGCCTTTTGAACCTATGGCTACCTGTCCTCTCCGTTTTCTTTCTTGGAAAACCTTATTCTTGATAGCCCTCACTTCCGCTAGACGTGTAAGTGAACTACAGGCCCTCGTGTCTGATCCCCCTTACACTCGGTTCTACAAAGATAGGGTAGTCCTACGGACTCACCCTAAATTTCTTCCAAAAGTGGTCTCCCCTTTTCACATCAATCAGGAGGTGGTACTTCCGACCTTCTTTCCCAGGCCACACTCCAGCCGAGCTGAAATGGTCCTGCATACCCTGGACTGTAGAAGGGCGTTGAACTTCTACCTTGACCGTACGCGGGAGCACCGCAAAGCTGCTCAGCTCTTCGTGTCTTTTGACCCCAATAAATTGGGGCTCCCTGTCTCCAAGCGTACTCTGTCCATCTTGGTTGCTGACTGTATCGCTTGGGCTTATGGAGCAGCCGGACTCTCGTTAGAAAGTCGGGTCACGGCTCATTGTGTTCGGGCGAAGGCTACGTCAGTGGCTTACCTCCGCTCTGTTCCATTGGCAGACATCTGCCGGGCCGCTACTTGGTCTTCGAGCCAGACTTTTGCGGTCCATTACTGCCTCGAGAGGGAGTCCCGCAGGGACAGTGCTTTCGGACAGGCAGTCCTCCGAAATCTCTTCGAGGTTTGAGCAACTCCTACCCTCCATCCCGGATGTTGGGCTACCGGTGGGTAATAATTCAGTGAAGATTCCTTCCTTCTGTGCTGCTGAGCTAGAGGGAGCTCATTTTTGTGCTTAGGGTCTCCGGTAGCCTTAAGCTTGGGAGTCCCATATGTGAGGACTGACTTCCTGCTTGGTCCTGGAGAAAGCGTAGTTACTCACCTGTAACAGGTGTTCTCCAGGAGCAGCAGGAATCAGTCCTCACAACCCTCCCTCCTCCCCTTGGAATTGCAATCATCTGCTTTAGTTTTTGCAAATTTTTATGCTGTCTTTTAGCTATGTCATCTGACTGGCTAAGATGGCACCCTTGGGCGGGAAGGGGACCGCGCATGCGCGCTGCAATTCCCAAAGGCTTTCTTTGAAAGCTGGGGAAAATTGCTCCGCGAGGGCTCCGTCGGCGCCGACGTCACCCATATGTGAGGACTGATTCCTGCTGCTCCTGGAGAACACCTGTTACAGGTGAGTAACTACGCTATTCCAGCATAGGCTGCTCTGCCTACCCATGTGCACCCTTGCTACTTCTATAATCGAGGGGGGAGGATGGAGGGAGTCTCTCTGGAGATTCGGTCTAACATTTATTTCTATACAAAAGAGCTCCAACCTTTGACATCCGTCAGACCTACGCACTCCGCTTAATTCTTCATGCCAGAGTGTTTGCGATCAGCAGGTCTGCTTTTCTGTACTCTGAATTCAGTCATAACCGCAGGACCAGATTCTCCATAAGATTGATGGCTCATGTATTTTTTCAAGCTTCCAGTTATAGGAAGAAAAGCTAGCAATGGCACCAGCATAGTATCCCTAGTAGAAGGCTACCACTTCCAGTATGGAAATGTCTCCTCAGTGTGTTAATTATAGCATTGCCTATACGTTGTGTGCATCATTGCAAAAAAAAAAGTTCTGCTCTCAACCATAGTTCAGACCACAAGGAAAAAGGGAAAAAAGGGGAGGGGTGAAGGAATAAAGTTCCAACTCGCCTCCCTTCACTCCTTGGAATTCATTCCAGTTCAAGCAAAACCCTCGTCCAACTCTCATATTCTTCATTCAGCTTAGTATTCTGTGACTTGTAAATACAGCGGTATAGAAAAGCTGCTAAATAAATAAAATATACACTTTTTCATCAATCACTCTAGCCACTAATTTGTGCTACTGATCCCCCCCTTGAGGGCCAATCTCTTGCAACTGGGCATATCTCCCAGGCTCTGTTCTGTGTCTTCCTAATTGAGTTTCTGGGTACTAGCAAGCTGTCTTACATACTGCCGATATGCAGAGAACCCTTCCAAATTATCTTCCTACAGACCACCATTAACCTTTGGAACAAGCTGCCAGATACCCTGAATAATAGGCAAAATGAAGATGCTACTGGTCTACAAGACAGTCTTCTATATATTCGGAATACATTCTGCCAAACCACTGAGCAGCCTTCCAAGTGTCTTGAATAAACAGGCAGACTGAAAAAATTGTTGGCTCGCAAAGCAGCCTTCCAAATGATCTGAAGTTGGGTTGACAATCCACTGTGCAGCCCCCTCGGTTTCTTGAATAAATGGAAAATTAAAATCCAAACCCAGCTGACTTGGATACATGTCTTATTTGCAGCCTGACCCTGTAGTGCATATTATGCCTCCTACACCAAGAGAACTGGGAAATAGAGGCATCATTGGAGTCATGTGTTTTCTTTTCTGGGCCATGCATAGACTGACATGCAGCAAGGCCAGAGGCTCCAAACCCCTGCTCCCCCCCCCTTCCTTCTCCCCCCAAAAGGGATCACCACTACTCAGAAATTCCTACAAACATAGTATGCAGACTGAAGACATTTGTGTTTTTTTTTCTGCATAACAATGTTCTTCACCTAGCTGAAAAGGAGAATTACCAAGGCTTCTGTTCCTTTCCAGCCTTCAACTTCCAGGAAAAACACTGGCTCAGTTTGTCCCTCATACAGAGGTAGATTATCAGACAGTGCTGTACCTAGCCTTGTGCGAGTGGGGCAGCCGCACAGGGCGCAAAGGCTTAGGGGGCGCATTTTGGCTGCCTGCTGTTGCTCTGCCGCTGCCACTTTGTGTTCTCAGCGGTGGCAGGGCAACTGCAGGCAGCCGAAATTAGCCCCCTAAGCCTTTGTGCGGGTCTTTCTGCAGGTCTGGTCCCTCTCTCCCTCTGACGTGATGTCAGAGTAAGGAGGGATCAGATTTGCTTAAAGGACTGTACATCAGGCGCGCGCCCCTTCCTCCTCCCCATACCTCTGTCCAGCCAGCTTCCTGCTCTTGCCCTGCTGCCAGTGCCACCGTGGAGAAAATTGAGGGTGGCAGCAGCAGGGCAAGAGCAGGCTGCTGCTGGACAGAGGTATGGGGAGGAGGGGGCGCACACTCGATGTGCAAGTCGCACAGGGCGCGATTCTGGCCCTGTTATCAGGGTCTATCAATCTTACTGCAAGCAATAGTTATCATGCTCAGAAGGCCCCCCCCCCCCCTCAAAAAAGCCTCTACTCTTCCACTGGGGGCACGCATTTCAAGCTTATAGCCATCTTTCCAGGGACCATTTCAAAACAGTTGGTCATTCCTTCTAAATACCTTCCCTGCAGAATGTAGCAGAACATCAGGACCTGCCTCGGAAACAGGCCTGCTTTACAGACAGAGAGATTTTTTTTTTCAGTTTTGAGAGACTGTTTGGGTCCGTTTTGAGCTATCCACACCTTTCTCCTTGCATTTTGGATGTCGTAGATAACCATTATCAGTAAGAACATAAGATATGCCATACTGGGTCAGACCAAGGTCCATCAAGCCCAGGATCCTGTTTCCAACAGTGGCCAATCTAGGTCATACGTACCTAGCAGTATCCCCAAAAGACACAGGTTCCACAATGCTTGTACTGGGTCAAGCATTGATATCCTGGGTCCCTTCTTAATAATGGTTTATGGACCTTTCCTCCAGGAACTTGTCCAAACCTTTTTTAAACCCAGCTACATTAACAGCTTTTACTACATCCTCCGGTAACAAATTCCAGAGTTTGATTACACGAGTGAAAAAATATTTTCTTTTATTAGTCTTAAATAGTTTACCCTGTAGCTTCATTGCATGTTCCCTAGTCTTTCTGTATTCTGATAACGTAAACAATCAATCTACATTTACCCGTTCCACTCCATTCATTAATTTATAGACTTCTATCATATCTCCCCTCAGCCGTCTCTTTTCCAGGTTAAAGAGCCCTAACCTTTTTAGCCTTTCTTCATAGGAGTATCCTTCCATCCCCTTTACCATTTTGGTGGCTCTTCTCTGAACCTTTTCTAAAATCGCTATATCCTTTCTAAGATACGGCGACAAGAATTGCACACAATATTCACGGTGCGGTCTCATCATGGAACACTATAGAGGCATTATAATATCTTTTGTTTTATTCTCCATTCCTTTCCTTATGATACCTAGCATTCTATTTGCTCTCTTGGCCGCCGCTGCACACTGGGCCGAGGGTTTTAACATGTTATCCACAATGACGCCTAAATCTTTTTCCTGGGTGGTGGTTCCTAATGTGGAACCTTGCATCGTGTAACCATAGTTTGGGTGGTTCTTCCCTGGGTGCATAACTTTGCACTTGTCCACATTAAATTTCATCTGCCATTTTGTTGCCCAGTCTTCCAGTTTATCAAGATCCTCTTGCAATTTTCCACAATCCTCTTGGGTTTTAACAACTTTAAATAGTTTTGTGTCATCTGCAAATTTGATAACCTCACTCGTTATTCCACTTTCCAGGTCATTTATGAATGTCAAAAAGCAGCGGACCCAGCACAGATCCCTGGGGTACACCACTATTCACCTTTCTCCATTGGGGAAAATTGGCCATTTAGCCCTACCCTGTGCTTTCTATCTTTTAACCAGTTCCTGATCCACAGTAGTACACTGCCTCCTATCCCATGACTCTTTAGTTTTGCCAAAAGTCTCTGATGAGGGGCCTTGTCAAAGGCTTTCTGAAAGGCCAGATAACACTATATCAACCGACTCACCTTTGTCCACCTGTTTATTCGCACCTTCAAAAAAACATAACAGATTAGTAAGACAAGATCTTCCTTGTCTAAAGACATGTTGGCTGTCTCCCATTAGGCCATGACTATCTACATGCTGAGTAATTTTATTCTTTATGATTGTTTCTACCATTTTGCCCGGTACTGACGTCAGGCTCACCGGTCTGTAGTTTCCCGGATCACCCCTGGAACCCTTTTTAAAAATTGGTGTTACATTGGCGATCCTCCAATCTTCAGGTATTAGAGATGATTTTAATAGTTCACATATTACTAATAGCAGGTCTAATCACGTCAGTGTGTTCCCATTCAGCAAGCATGTGTCACAGTGCAATGAATGTCATAGGTAATGGACTTACTTTTTTCTCCCATATTTGGCTCCTGAAAGCCTAAATATATGGTCACCTACTCCGCTCTCCACAACCCATCTAACTCCCCCTTCCCCACCAAAAAAAAGTCCTTGCAGTCTTAGAGTGTAATCACCATTCTCTCTTCAGTCTATCACAGCAATGACACTCAGATCATGAGGACCACCTTTTAACAATCTGAATACCATTGGCCCTTATAAGCTCAGTTGAGACTTACCAATCAGCCACATGCCTGGGTATCCTGTTTGTCCATGGAGAAAGTGAAGTTGAATTACCTGAATTACCTCTTTTAGACGTTAGGATAAATCGGTCCTACAAGCTCCTCCACCACTCCTTTCACTTGAAGTTTACTAAGCTGTGGAATAGACTGAAGGGGAGGAGCAGCGGTTACACAGGACGCAGCATTCATATGCCCACAAAGTTTTCCACACTGAGGAGTCTGACCTGGCGTAGTTGGGTGTCATTGCCCATGTGCATGGCTGATTGATTTATCGTGCTACCCATGGAGAAACCAGTTAATGCAGCTGAAATAGATTTGTTGAAAGCAGTGTTTTGTCAGCCATTACACAAGCTGCTCTGCTATCTTTTGTGTCCATACCACCAGATATGCAAATATGCTGTTTACCATGCACCGCCTAGAACATTCTGTAAACATTTGATGTGTAGGCCTTGAATAGTTTGTTGCCTTAGCAGTATTGATCACTTGAGCTGGCAGTCATTGATATATGGGTATGGATGGACCCCTGCTACCCAGGAAATGCCTACTCAATGCATTGTTTTTATTGTAAATAATTGTAATTTTTTAAAAAAAAGAAAAAAGAAATATCACAGCAGTACAAGAAGTGCTAGTGGTATTTTATAGAGTTTGCTGAAATGCTTTAGAAACCATGTTCATCTCTGCAGGTCTGAGCCGGGTTCTGAAAACCCGTGGGGAGATGGTTAACAACCGGACAGTGGATTGGGCCCTAGCAGAGTACATGGCCTTTGGGTCCCTTCTGAAAGAGGGGATCCACATTCGGCTGAGTGGACAGGATGTGGAGAGAGGGACCTTCAGGTAAAGCAGACATTAACTTTTTAATTTGCTTTCTTGTAGCAGATGTAAAACACTAACCTAAAACTGCCTTTTTTTAACAAATATTTATTTTTGAACAATACTTAAGAAAATGCTAGTTTAAAATTGGGTACACAAGCAGACTACTAGACAGGATCATTTTTTCTAATATAATATTTGGTTTTGAAAAGAAGCGACTTTCTCTTGTGCCCATTCCCACCCACATCTCCTATATAGACAGAGGTGGGAATAGTCCCAGGTGGTGGTGTCTTAGCATGTGTAAAACAAACCCATTCAAAGACAAGAATGAATCTCACTGATATGCCAGCACATGTTGGAGATTGCAGCCTTTCAAATTGACTGCTAGTGCTGGTCTAAACACTTGCATTGTGCCAAAGAGTCACTGCTTCGTAAGAGTTCACAAGATGGGATATGCATAGGCAACATAACAAGTGTACTTGGAAATTCTCTTTAATCAATGACTGTCGGTACCAAATATGATTAGGACCATTTCTGTATCTTCCCACAAATTATTGGTCTTTGATGTGCATTTGTCTGTATTTGAGGATTTTCTCTTTCTCCACACAGAGTACAGAATACTCACTTGGTATTGACATTTCAAGTAGTTATGCCATTCTTGTTTTCTCTTTTTTACCACCATATCCAATTTTCTTACACCATGATCTCAGTTTACACAGATTCCAGTGAATGACACGTACTGCTGCTTTGTGCCGCTCTGTATACAGGCCTTCTGACATCAGCATGTCGCACCCAGTGAGAAGATGTGCAACTCTTTCCAGTTCAGTGCTCCAAAATCTATATATTTCCAGGAACAAGCAGGAATGAGTCTTCACATATGGGTATCGTCGGTACCGACGGAGCCTGCGCGGGAACGCTCCCCAGCGTCCAGTAAGAAAGCTTTTGGGAGCATCCCACAGCGCCTGCGCGCTGCCTTCCTGCCTTTCCCAACCGCCTCTCTCCAGTTCTTCTTTTCCGCGGAGCCAGCAGGTCGTGTTCCTGTCACCGCAGAAGAAGTTCTTTATTTTTTTCTTTATTTTTCTGTGTCACGTCTGCCGCCTTCGACGTCAGACCAGTACCGCCGGTCTTTTCTTTTCTTTTCTTTCTTTAAAAAAACAAAAACAAAAAAAACCTATTCTTTATTTCAACTGTGCATTTTTAGTTTGGGCCTTAGGCCTGAATATTTTTCTCCTCATGGAGAAGCCCGCTTCCGGGTTTAAAAAGTGCACAAAATGTGGCGGTACTATTTCTGTCACCGACACCCATGATTGGTGTCTAAAATGTTTGGGTCCTGACCATTCCATCACGGATTGTGTCCTGTACCATGATGTCTAAAAGAGGTCGGCAGAACCGAGCAGCCAAGCTCACTACCCTGTTTCCCTCTGATGCAGCCTCGGTGGCATCGACGTCTTCCAGGGCTGCATCTTCCTCCCATGGATCTCAGGTAACCAAACATAAATCTAGCCGGTCCTCGAAGGGCAAATCTCCCTCTAAGCATCGAGATGCCTCCAGGCTTGTCCTCGGATTCCGCACCGGCAAAATTACCCTGGCGGGAAGTTCTGGCTTCCAAAGCATTGTCAATGGGGTCACAGGTTGACATCGATGGCTCGGCCTCGACCGATCACTTGTTGCCGTGTTCTGGGGTACCAGTGGCCTCCACTGGTACCGATATCCAGACTCTGGTGGCGTCGATGGATCAGAAGATTCTGTCCATGCAGCGTACCCTAACGGCGTTTATGCAGGCTGTGACACCTCCGGTACCGCAACAATCTCCGTTGCCGGCACCGGCATGGTTCCCGGTGCCGGTACCGATTGTATTGACATCGGCTTCGGTGTCGACTGCAACGGTACCCTGTCCTACGATGCCCATCGGTACCGAACCGGTACCGCTTACTCCCGATGTCGATCCCACTCGGTACGCATATCGGGCTTTACAGGAGCATCCAGACAGGCGATACTTCGATTCCTCCGAAGACTCTGAGTCGGAGGCTTCTGTCGAGGCATCGGTACTTCTTCCTCAGGAGTCTGCTTCTCCAAAACGAAGAATGTCTCCTCCAGAAGACTTGTCTTTTCAAGACTTCATTAGGGAAGTGGCTAGGGGCCTCTCCATTACAGTGGCCCCTGAGTCAGAGCCTAGAGCCAAGCAATTAGATATTTTGCAATATCCTAAGGCTCCTAAAGAGGCAGCTACCTTACCTATTCATGAGATTCTCTATGATCTCATGTTGAGCATGTGGGAGACTCCTCTTACCACCTCTCCTCATTCTCGTAGGTTAGACACCATGTACCGTGTCCCTCCTTGTCCTGGCTTTCATAAGTCTCAGCTTCCTCACCACTCTATTGTGGTAGAGTCTGCCATGAGGAAAATAAAGAGTGCAAAGAGACACTCATCTAATCCTCCAGGACGTGAATGCAGGACCCTAGATGCTTTTGGCCGAAGGGTTTTCCAAGCTAATATGCTTGCTGCCAGAATCAACTCCTATAGTCTCTATATGGGGATGTTTCTAAAAGAAGTCACAGACTTTAGCCCCTTTTATTTCAGAAGATAAAAGGCAGGAATTTCTCACTTGGCTCAAACATGCCCAAGATGTTTCCAAATTTTCCAACCATGCATTTGACTCTTTTGAGTGTGTAAGCAGAGCCTTGGCTATTGCCATAGGTGCACGCAGAATTGCTTGGTTACAAGCCTCTGATTTGGAACTCTGGGTCCAAGATGAATTGGGAAATCTTCCTTGTACAGGTGAAAACCTTTTTGGTGGGGATTGGCAAGCAAAGGCCACTCAGATGGATGCTGAGAACTCTGCTTTGGATCGACTTTTAAAGTCTACCTCTGCTCCTGTTAAGAAAAGATTGTTCAAAAAGACACCTTTTTCTAAAAAGGGAAGATATTATCCTGCTTATGGTCAGCAGGCATCTTCTGCAGGTCGTTTTGCTGCAAAGCGTCGGCAACCACTTAAACAGGCCAAGTCAAAGGCTGCCAGGCCCCCCACTGCCCAGCAGCCTCAGCCTCCTCAGGGCCTTTGACTTGCAACTAGAGAACTTAGCCTTTCTAGCTCTGGAAGAACCAGAGCCCCTCACCATTCCAGGAAGGTTGGCTTACTTTGCTCCCAGATGGGAGCAAATCACATCAGAGCAATGGACCCTCTCCATTATAAGGGAAGGGTACAAGCTTCATTTCTTAAACCTTCCTCCCCACACCATGGTGAAACAGTTCAATTCTCCAACATCTCTCCTCAACCTTCTGGGTTAGGAGATTGCTACCCTTCTTGTCCAAGGGGCAATAGAAGTACTTCTTCTTCAACAGGGCCCAGGGTTCTACTCCCCTTATTTTCTTATTCCAAAGAAAACAGGGGGCTACAGACCCATATTAGATCTCAGAGAATTAAACAAGTTTCTATTCAAAGAGAAATTCAAGATAATTTCTCTCGGTGCTCTGCTTACATACCTTCAGAGTCAGGACTGGCTTTGTTCTCTAGATCTCAAGGATGCGTACACCCATGTCCTCATCCATCCAACACACAGAAGGTTCCTTCGGTTCCTTTTTCAAGGAAGGCACTACCAATACAGGGTGCTTCCTTTCGGTCTGGCCTCTGCACCAAGGGTGTTCACGAAATGCATGGCAGTAGTAGCTGCATTTCTATGCACTCTAGGAATATTCGTTTTCCCATATCTGGACGACTGGCTCATTCAAGCTCCATCCCAGTCAGAGGCCCAGACTTGTCTAATCTGCACAATGCGTGTCCTTCAGTATTTGGGACTGGTAATAAACATCCCAAAATCCCATCTCACCCCTACTCAGTCTCTGGAGTTTATAGGGGCCTTGCTGGATACCACAACTGCAAGGGTCTATCTTCCTCAGGCCCGTTGCCTACGCTTGGTGCAGTGAGCCTCCCAAATACAGTTAAAGTCCCATTTAACTGCTCAAGAGATGTTACAACTATTAGGCCACATGGCATCCACCGTGCATGTGGTTCCATATGCTCGCCTTCACATGAGGGCAGCTCAATGGACTTTGTCCACCCAATGGACTCAGGCATCAGGTTGCCTGTCAGACAAAATAGCAAACTCCATTCGCCTATTTTGGTCTCTCCAGTGGTGGAAGTCCTCTCCAAATCTGTTGCTGGGGTCCCCTTTTCAGCAGTTGCTACCCCAAGCAACTCTGACAACAGATGCTTCTCCAATGGGTTGGGAAGCTCATCTGCAGGATCTCTTCATCCAGGGCATCTGGTCTCCACAGGAGACTTCTCTGCATATCAATCTCTTGGAACTCAGAGCAATATTCTTAGCTCTGAGTGTTCCATTCCCTGCTCAGCTACAGGACAGTCCTCATCCATACGGACAACCAAGTAGCCATGTTCTATGTAAACAAGCAGGGCAGGACTGGCTCTCTGTCGCTTTGCAACGAAGCTTTGCGACTGTTGGCCTTCGCCAGAGAGCACCACATCCATCTTTTGGCAGTATATCTTCCAGGCGTTCAAAACTCTTGGGCGGACAGACTCAGTCGAGTTCTGCTTCCACACGAGTGGTCCCTCCACATGGACCAGGTAGCCAGGATTTTTTGAATTTGGGGAACCCCGGACATAGACCTCTTTGCAAGTCCGTGGAATGCCAAACTTCCCCGGTTCTGTTCCAGAATTCCGTGTCAGGGAGTTCAGGCCAAGGATGCCTTCCTCCTTCACTGGGGTCAAGACTTCCTTTATGCCTTTCCACCCATTCCCCTAATTCCCAAAACTCTTTTCAAGCTTCAGAGAGATCGAGGGACCATGATCCTCATAGCATCACATTGGCCACGCCAAGTGTGGTACCCTCTACTTCTGCATCTCTCTCAAGCTCCTTCCCTGGACTTGGGCTCTGCACCAGACCTTCTATCCCAGGAAGAAGGAACGTTGTGGCACCCAAACCCCCAATCTCTCCATCTCAGGGCTTGGTTGCTGAGGGCCTAGACCTTCAAGATTTTCATCTCTCTCAGCAAGTCAGAGATGTTGTTCATGCCTCTAGAAAGCCTTCTACTAGATGTTCCTATGCTTTCAAATGGAAAAGATTTACCATTTGGTGTTCAGGGAAGGGTCTTAACCCTCTTGCAATACCTTTGAATTCTTTACTAGAGTATCTCCTGAATCTATCCCATGCAGGTCTGAAAACGAATTCAGTAAGAGTCCATTTGAGTGCTATTGCAGTGTCCCTCAAGCCTCTCAATGGACAGCCTATTTCCTCTCCTCCTCTTATAGCAAGATTCATGAGAGGCCTTCTTCTAACTAAACCTCCCATTAGACCACCTCCAGTGGCATGGGACTTAAACCTGGTTCTTGGCCAGCTTATGAAGCCACCCTTTGAACCTTTAGCCACCACCTCCTTGAAATTTCTTTCTTGGAAAGTTATTTTTCTCATTGCAGTCAACTCAGCATGCCGCATCAGTGAGTTGCAAGCTTTGGAGGCTAATCCACCTTATACAAGGTTCCAGCACCAATCCACACTTTATGCCCAAAGTGGTCTTGCCTTTTCATCTGAACCAAGAGGTATATTTACCTGTCTTTTTTTCCAGGACCTCATGCATCAAGTGCAGAGAGGAATCTTCATACCTTGGATTGTAAGAGAGCTCTCGCTTTTTACTTACAAAGAACACAGCAACATAGACAGTCTTCTCAACTCTTTATTGCTTTTGATCCTTCTCATTTAGGACTTCCAGTCTCTAAGAGAACACTGTCCAACTGGATTGCTCAGTGTATTTCTTTCGCCTACCAGAGTAGGAACATTTCTCTGGAGGGCAATGTCACAGCTCACAATGTGAGAGTCATGGCAGCCTCAATGGCTCATCTAAACTCTGTGTCCATCGACCAAATCTGTCGAGCGGCCCCCTGGGCCTCGGTTCATACCTTCACAGCCCATTACTGTTTGGACAAGGACTCCCGCCGGGATGCCTCATTTGGTCAGGCTGTTCTCAAACACCTGTTCCATTCCTAATCAACTCCTACCCACCTACCCTGGTCGGATGCCAGAGATCCATGGGGGGAGGTAGAGTCCTTTTCAAGGACACACGACCTGGGGTTTCTCCCTGGCATCTGCAGCTAGGGAGTCCCCATATGTGAAGACTCATTCCTGCTTGTTCCTGGAGATAGCACAGTTACTTACCTGTAACAGGTGATCTCTGGGAACAGCAGGAATAAGTCTTCACAACCCACCCACCTCCCCTAGGAGTTGTATCTCTCTATCTATCTTTCCTTTCCTCTCTCTCTCTTTGTCTCAGGTCTAAAACTCGAACTGGAGAGAGGCGGTTAGGAAAGGCGGGAAGGCAGCGCGCAGGCGCTGTGGGATGCTCCCAAAAGCTTTCTTACTGGACGCTGGAGAGCGTTCCCGCGCAGACTCCGTCGGTACCAACGATACCCATATGTGAAGACTTATTCCTGCTGTTCCCAGAGATCACCTGTTACAGGTAAGTAACTGTGCTTTGTTTGTTTTAACAATTCTATCTGTGTTGGCTGCAGTTTCACTATTCTGTGCTACATATATCAATCCCTCATCTTTAAGTTCAAGTTTGTCTACTTGTGGTTTCTAAAATAATTCTCTATTCCCTACTAACTAATTTTTTCCCTGTTCACTAGTCTAATTCCCTAGAGATGTTTCTGTTGATTAGCAGATTATGATGCTTCTTTACATGCGCCCCCCCCCCATGTGCTGATGCATTCACCTTTTCCTCCTTGTTGTAAGAAGACTCGTCCAGGTATAAGGATAGAGACAGACTGTGTCAGTAAGTTCTTGTGTATGCGGGTCTGTCAGTGCTGTTCAGTATGTCTGAAGACCTGGTATAACATCTGTGGAGAGGTAATTTTTATAAAGACCTTTTCATGTGTAAAAAGGCTTTTATAAAATTAACCCAGGTTTTAGAGCCAATGATCTCATCATGGGGAATGGCGTTTTGGTGCGATAGCCCTCATCTAAATATTAAAGAGCACAGTGAAGGGATACTAAAGGGCAAATAATGCTTCCGAATCAGTCCTCCATAAAAAAGCAGGAGAGTTAAATCTTTCAAGTCAGCGAAAAAACACGAGAGTTCAAAAAGTGTACATGCTGCAATGGCGACAATGCTGCGAGAAGCCTCTGGGTCATAGGATGCAGTAAATGTTGCCTTGAGTCTAGTGCATGAGATTTTTTTTACCAGAAGAGATGAGAGCATGTCGGGCAGAACTCAAATGGGACATCACTTCTGTTAAATCAGGTATTAAAGACGCAGTGGCTGAACTGATGGGATATGGCAGAGCTGGGAGGCAAACTTGAGACTGAGCCCTGCAAGAAACAGCAGGAGGAAAAGGTGTTTGCCCTATAGAATCAAGTGGATAACTTCTTGGCTATCAGTGATCTGGCAGACAGTCAACCTGGTAAATAGATTCAGGTGAAATCATATTTGGATCAGAGGGGTTCCGAAAGAGGGAACATTTGCTAATTGTATAGGAACTGTGCAATTTGCTCAGAAGTGCTGATTGTTAAATTCGCGCTATCCGGCCCGTCCTTACCGCACAGGCACTTACTACCCTTCTCTTATCCTTGGTTATGTCCCTTATCGACTTCTGTAACTCCGTTCTAGCTGGCCTCCCCTCTACACTACTTCACCGCCTTCAAAGCATTCAAAACAATGCCATCCGACTCATTTTCCATTCCTCTCCACGCGATCACATCACACCCCTACTTATTCATCTTCACTGGCTTCCTGTTAAATTCCGCATCCATTTCAAAATCCTTGTACTTGGCCATCGCGTTCTCTACACCCACTCCCCCCAGTATTTGGCTGATCTCGTTCACTTCCATACCCCTGCGCGCTCCTTACGATCTTTGCATCTCAATCGTCTACATCTCCCTTCCCCTCATGTGCTCACCTCCAGTCCATACGTTCCTCTGCTTTCTTTTTCAGTGGTCCCGCCCTCTGGAACTCCCTACCCTCCTCTATCTGTCTTGAACAACAACATACCACTTTCAAGAACAGTCTCAAAACCCATCTCTTTACCCTTGCCTTTGACCTCCCTGACCACTCTGTGTAATCTTACTCTCCCTCTCCCCACTTTTCTCTCTCCTCCCCTCTGTCTCGTTGTCTGATTCTGCTGGTTTGCTTTCCTATCCACTATTGTAACTTCCTTTCTCTTTCCTGCCACTTGGCTTTCTGTATATGTTATGTAAACCGCTTTGTTATTGTTTAGCGGTATATAAAGTTAATAAACATAAACATAGAGATGAGAAAAAGGAAGCAAAAATTAATATTGAAGGGGGAGAAAGTGATGTCATCCAGCTGGATGGACATGTGAGCCATTATTAGCTCCTTTGGGCAGCCCTGCTTTTATGTGTAAGTTCTCCAGGAACAAGCAGGAAGTCAGTCCTCACTTATAGGTGACGTCGGCACCGACGGAGCCCGTGCGGAGCAATTCCCCAGCTTTCAAAGAAAGCCTTTGGGATTGCTGCCAAACATGCGTGGTCCTCTTCCCGCCCAAGGGTGCCATCTTGCTCAGTCTCCCGTTTTCTGCGGAGCCCATCGGACACACGTCCTCTTCCTCGGAAAAAGTTTTGTGTTTTGGGCCTACAGGCCTTTTTGTTTTCCAGTTGCATCGGTTCTCTACCCGTCCTTCCCCTGCTCTACATTTTTAGTGCTATAGGGGATAGTCTTCTCTTTTTCATTTTTTGTTACGGGCTTCACGCCCTTTTTTCTCCTCTAACCACTGGCTGTGTGGGTCTTCGACCTCGCAGGGGCAATTTTGCCACCATGGCCACCGGTTTCGAAAAATGCAATAGATGCTCTAGGAACATGTCGCTTACGGACACTTACAACTGTTGTCTGCGGTGCCTCGGAGCTGACCATGATCCGGAGCTCTGTTCACTCTGCAAGAAAATGTCCTCTAAGGCCCTGCTCAGCCGTAAGCAGAAGTCCGAAGACATTTTCTGAAAGGCTGCCTTGGAATCCCCGTGGCACCCTAGGTTGTCTCTCCCCCGGTGGGGTCCCCACCTGTGGCTACATGCTCTCGGCAGCACGCCAACCAGGGATTCCCTGAGATGGAGCAGTGCAAAAAGGAGGAGGCCTCGAAGTCGCTGTCGGGGGGGGGGGGGGGGGTCTGACAAGCATGAGTGCTCCTGCGCTTGGTCACTTAGCCCCCTTTGGCATTCCCGAGAGTCAAACAGGGAGCGGCCCCACAAGGTACCCACACGGAAGCAGAGGCCTCCGGCAAAGACGTCCAGTCTCCTGAGGGCTGTCCCGGTGAGGACCCCCTTTCCTCCTCAATGCCTGACTCTGTGACCCCGGGGTCAGCATCGCAGGGCCCCACACCCGCGTGGGAGTCCTGCATGCTGGCACTCAAACGCAGCATTTCTGCGTTCATTGCTTCCCAGTAGGTGCTCACGGCCAGCTTTGCTGACTCGTGCCCAGAGACCGTGGGTCCCTCACGTGGGACACCGTATCCCGTCCAGGAAGCCCCCGAAAGCTGCAGGTCTTGTGAGGGTCCTCGACATCGGTCTTGCTCACCCTCCCGTTCCTCGAAGGCGAGATCTTCCAGGGCCTCCGGCTGCAAGCGGGCACCAGCCATTGGACAGGGTGATCCACCTGGCTCTGTCTCCTCGACCGATTTCTCGGAGTGGGAGTCTGATGGGGACACCTCCCCGGAAACCCGTACTCACCGGGATCTTCTGTCGGACCTCTCCCCGCCTGCGTTCCAGCAGCGCTCACCACCCAAGGACACCACCTTCCTGGTGTTCATCCAGGACATGGCACAGGCCCTTAACCTGGCCACTCAAGCTGAGGAGGACCCTCGTGCTGAAGAACTCGATATTTTTCAGTACGCGTCCCCGCCGAGGGAATCTCTCATTGTGCCAGTTCCTCCTTTTCTATCTCGGCTGCTGCTCTGCATGTGGAAGGATCCCGCCTCGATCCCCATCGTGAGCAAGCGCCTTGACACTATGCACAAGGTACAGCGTGGGCCAGGCTTCAGGAATACCCAACTTCCCCACACCTCTATGGTGGTGGAGTTGGCCATGAGAAAGCAAAAGAGCCCAAAATCGCACTCGGTACCGCCCGGCCGAGAGTTGCGAGCCCTTGATGCCCTGGGCCGCAATGTCTATGAAGGCTCCATGCTCTCGTCGCATTCAGGCAAACCAACTATACATCGGTATGTTCTTGCGCAATTTAGCCAAGGAGCTTGGAGGGTTTTCCGCGAATGGGTGCAGGAGACACTCCTGGACGTGCCCTGCCTTGGCGAGCAGCTCTTCGGCAAACCAATGGAGGATAAAACTGCAGAGATGGACAGAGTTCGTCACCAGAACCCATCTCTCACGCAAGACCTCCACTCTGCCCCGAAAGAACCAACCAGCCAAAAAGCCCTAATTTTCTCAGAAGGGCCTCCAGTACTGGGGCTATCTGCCATACCTGGCTATCCCCGCGCCGACTACCCTGGCACAGGGTAAATCCGGCCAAGGGCATCATAAGCCGAAAGGACCAAAAGCCCAAACTCTGGCTCCTCCACAACCCGCTCAGGGGTTTTGATGCCATCCGCATAGCCCCTCGCCCTCTGACGCAGCAGCCAGTGGAGGGACTCCTGTCCCATTTTGCCCCTTCATGGGCCTCCATCACCTTGGATACCTGGGTTCACTAGGTCATCCGAGGCGGCTATCACCTTCACTTTGACAGGCTTCCAACTCCCTTCTCCCCGGGGGAGCTTCCTCGACTCCCCGCGCACCAGCTTCTACTGCAGCGGGAATTACACTTTCTCCTTGCCCAACGGACTGTCAAAGGTCCCTCCGCACCTTCAAGGTCGGGGCTTCTATTCCCAGTACTTCCTCGTTCCGAAAAAGAGGGGGGTCTGCGGCCCATCCTCGACCTCCGCAAGTCGAACAAGTTCTTGGTGCGGGAGAAATTCAAGAAGTTATCTCTTGGCGTTCTGCTGCCCTTCCTCTGGCAGGGCGACTGGCTATGCTCCTTGGATCTAAAGGACGCTTACGCCCACATCCTAATCCACCCCCAGCACAGGCAATATCTGCGCTTCAGGGTGCAGGGAGAGCACTTCCTGTACAGGGTGCTCCCCTTTGGTCTTGCGTCTGCCCCGCGAGTCTTTACAAAGTGCCTCGTCGTGGTCGCCTCCCATCTCCGGCATCAGGGCGTGCTGATATTTCCCTACCTCAATGACTGGCTCGTCACGGGCTCCTTGGTCAAGAAAGCCCGGCGAGCAATGTCGCGCACCATCCTTCTGTTGGAGACCTTGGGGTTCCTGGTCAACTACCCAAAGTCTCACCTCGAGCCGGTGCAGGCATTCGAGTTTATCAGGACGGACCTCGATACTCAGCAGGCAACCACCGCCTTACCGGTGGATCGCACCAACCGCCTCCGAGCTCTGGCAGCCCATGTCCAAAGTACTCCCCAGGTCATCACTTGGACCATGCTACGGCCTCTACCGTGCATGTTGTCCCCCATACTCACCTGCACATACAGACAGCTCAGTGGTGTCTCAGTGCGGAGCCAGTCCCTCGGTCACCTCAGAGACCCTGTCAGAGTCCTTCCCGACCTCAGTTTGTCCCTGAGCTGGTGGCAAAACCCCCACAACCTCCTGCAGGGATTGCCCTTCCAGGCCCCACGACTTGATGCGGTGCTGATGACAGACACTTCCCTGTTAAGGTGGGGAGGCCACTGCAGACCGCTATACATGCAGGGGCAGTGGTCGCCCGAGGAGTCTCAGCAGCAGATAAACTTGCTCGAACTCCGGGCAATTCGGTGGGCCCTGAGGGCCTTCGAGGAGCACCTCAGAGGGAGGTCTGTGCTCATGCAGACTGACAACTGTGTGACGATGTTCTACATCAACAAGGAGGGAGGCACGGGATCGTGCTCCCTCTGCTGGGAAGCAGTCCTCATCTGCTCTTTTGCTGTCCAACGGAAGATGTCTCTCAAGGCGACCTACCTTCCGGGTCAGGAGAATGACCTGGCAGACAGACTCAGCAGAATTTTTCGCCCCCATGAATGGTGGCTGAATCCAGGTGTAGCGGGCTGGCTGTTTCTCCACTGGGGCAGAATTTTTCGCCCCCATGAATGGTGGCTGAATCCAGGTGTAGCGGGCTGGCTGTTTCTCCACTGGGGGATGCCGGCAATAGACGTCTTTGCCAATCCCCAGAACGCGCAGCTCCCCTGCTTTTGTGGGCCAGTACCGCACCCGAGCAGGGAAAGCCCCAATGCATTCCTTCTGGACTGGTCGTCCAGCCTGCTGTATGCTTTCCCTCCTTTCCCTCTCATTGCGAGGACCCTTTTCAAGGCTCAGCGGGGACGGGGCATCGTTGATTCTCGTAGCCCCCTTGTGGCCTCGGCAGCCTTGGTTCCCACTCCTGCTCCAGCTGTCGCTGGAGCCTCCTGTTCCCCTGGGCTCTGCTCCGGGTCTGCTGACACAGGAAGAGGGACGGGTGCAGCACCCGAACCTATCCTCCTTATCCCTCCTGGCCTGGCGGCTGAACAGGTTTTCCTAGCCTCACTGGCCCTTCAGGAGGAGGTCGAGGAAGTCCTCCTCTCCTCAAGAAAGGACTCCACTAGACGAGCCTACGCCTTCAAGTGGAGGCACTTCTTGGTCTGGTGCTCGGATCTCCAGATTGAACCATTCTCATGCCCTATATGATGGATCCTCCAGTACCTCCTCCATCTCTAAGGCAGGGCTGAAGTCAAACTTGGTCAGGGTACACTTGAGCGCCATCTTGGCGAACCACCCTCTCATCGAGGGAAAGCCCCTCTCAGGGCAGCTGTTAGTCTCCCACTTTATGCGGGGTCTTCTGCCATCCAAGCCACCCATCTGTTCTTCCCTGGAGGAATGGGGCCTGAATGTGGTGCTCATGCAGCTCACCCGTTCACCCTTCAAGCCAATGGCGACATGCTCGCATCGGCACCTGTCCTGGAAGGTGGCCTTCCTGGTGGTGCTGACCTCGGCCCACTGAGTCAGTGAGCTCCAGGCTCTCATGGCTGGCATCCCTTACACCAGGTTCTATCAGAATAGGGTGGTCCTCCGCACCCACCCTAAATTCCTGCCTAAAGTCGTCTCGGACTTCCTTCATAACCAGGAGATAGTCCTGCCGACTTTCTTCCCGAGGCCCCATGCCGACCAGGCATCAGCGGCTCTCTACATCCTCGACTGCAGAAGGGCTCTCGCCTTCTACTTGCAGTGTACCCAGACTCGTCGCAAGTCTGGCCGACTCTTTGTGACCTAAGATCCCAATAGGCCAGGACAGGCAGTTACCAAATGTACCCTCTAGGTTTGGGTGGCGGACTGCATCGCTTTCGCTCATATGCAGGCGGGTGCCCCGCTAGATCGTCGAGTCACTGCACATGGGGTTCGGGCCAAGGCGGTCTCTCTGGCCTTGCTATGCTCCATGCCCCTGATGGATATCTGGGTGGCGACCTGGTCTTCCACAAATTCCTTCGCTGCTCACTATTGCCTGGAGAGGTAGTCCCACCGAGACAGCGCCTTCGGCCAGGCTGTACTCTGTAACCTGTTCAGGGTATAAGCAACTTCTGCCCTCGATCCTTCTTACGGCTATCGAGGGCTTCAACCCAAGGACACGGGCTCCTTCGGGCATCGACTTCTGCTCATGGCCTCGCAGAGCCATTTTTTGGTTACAGGTTCGGTAGCCTGTAGCTAGGGAATCCCATAAGTGAGGACTGACTTCCTGCTTGTTCCTGGAGAAAGCGAGTTACTCACCTGTAACAGGTGTTCTCCAGGGACAGCAGGAATCAGTCCTCACTACCCTCCCACCTCCCCTGATGAGTTGCTGAATTTTTGTCCTTCCCTTGCCATCTGCTTGGTAGGGCTCGAGCTAGGGGACCTGACTGAGCAAGATGGCACCCTTGGGTGGGAAGAGTACCATGCATTTATTTATTTTATTTATTTATTTAAAGGGTATTTCTATCCCGCCTTATCCTTCAATCAAGGCGGTGTACACAGCAAGCAAACAAGGAGTTGGCATTTGTCTTCAAGGTATTCTTATATTGTACAGTGGATGTGTATGCGTGTGGGTAGGTTGATTAGCGTGCGCTATTTACAGCATGAGCTTTATACAGTGCTATGTACAATGAGCGTGTGGATGAGACGTGGGATGCATGCATGGCAGCAATCCCAAAGGCTTTCTTTGAAAGCTGGGGAATTGCTCCGCTCGGGCTCCGTTGGTGCCAAAGTCACCCATAAGTGAGGACTGATTTCTACTGTCCCTGGAGAACACCTGTTACAGGTGAGTAACTAACTACGCTTTCACCTCTATCAAGTGCCATAAATTATACCTCTCTAAGGCATTTTACAAGGTAATTGGGAATGTATCCCCATGATGATGAGATGCAAAACGTGATCTAAGAAAATTTGCATACCATATTGGCAAAGGAGAATGCTGAGACATAGCCAAGATGGCGCTGGGCCTGTTGCATGAGCTGAGCAAAAGAGCCAATAAGTGTGAGAGACCACTGGTGATGAACAAGTCCGACTGTAAAGCTGGTTTATTGACCTAAAATAGGAAGTAATAGGAGCATTGGTAGCTGAGCTTCATGATGAGGTGACAGAGTTGGGCCTATGGATCAGACTGCGAAGGGCAGGCAGATGAACTCAGTGAGGGCAAAGATGAAATTCAGACAGCTTTTGGTACTGGAGGAATCTAGAGCACAGGCAAAAGATATGGAGAACCATAAGTAGAGACATACTCTTTGCATAAGGGGAGGGTCCTCGAAGGGCCAGACTAATTAGACCTTAAGAAAATTGCTGCTGCAATATGTGCTATACTTTTGAATAGTAGTGTCAGAACTGCAGCCAGTTGAAATAAAATTGGATGGAGCGCATAGGATGCTTGGCCCAGTGTTCCATGTGAGGTCTTGGGATGTTATTTGTGTGCATGATTACACGATTAAGGAAAGCATAGAGGTGAAAATGATCCATCAGCTCGTTCACATGGGAAGGATATTACATGGCAACTTTTGGGAATTTATCTTCTACAACAATCATGTCTAACAGGTAGATCACGATCTACCTGTAGATCGCGGAAGGGTCAGAGGTAGATCGCAAGCCTCACTTGGCTCCATCTCTCCAGCAGCTCACCCTGTCGCTAGGAGAGCTCGTGCCGGCAGGTCGTCTGCCGAGGGCTTGCCGCCGCTGCTGATCCTTTGCCTGTTTTTTTTCCCTGCCTGTGGGAATCTTGCCTGCGGGTGTATTGGGGGCGCTGCTTGTTTTCGTGCCAATAGTTTGTGGGTACCCCAGGGGGCCGCCACCCGCGTCTGTGACAAGACGTCACAGGCCCGGCGTCATACCTGGTCTCCCACCTCTCAGAATCACCCATTCCTGCCCCCGCCCCAACACCCCTTAGAAGTGTGTTATATACCGGCCTGGGCTTTACCTGAATACGCTTACCGTATTAATTGTGTCGTGTGCTGGTCGTTGGTCGCTTTATAGTTTGCTTTCATTAAACGTTTTCGGGCAGACACAACAAAGTGTCAAGAATTTGGTGATTTTGGCGGGCTTTTCCAATTTTGTTCTAACTTGCCTATGCCTTGCCTTCGAATTGGTTCAAACCACTGTGACTTTCGCTTGCCTCTGCAATTTTATTTTGCCTAGGCTTTGTGTTGATTCTACACTGTGTGCAGAATTTATTAAATCGCGTGTGGTGGTCTTTGAACTTGTTTGGTGCTATTTGATTTTATCTGGTTTGCTGGACAGGTGTTTGAGTTTTTTTGATGATTGTTTGGTGGTATTTGATTATTGGTGCCAGTATGATGAATTCTTATTTTTACTTTTAGAACTGCATGTGTGGTTTTGGCATCTCCAGTCCTTGTATTGCACATCATCCAGAGGTCTTCAGTTCCTGTTGATCTTTAATACTTTGGGACAGTGACAGTTTTGGACCAGATTCAGCCAGTGTTTATACTAACTTAGCAGATCTGGCCTTCTTACATTCAGCCACCCCAGTATAACGAAGATGAGTGTTCCAAAGGAGAGCAAAACCTACCACTTTCATGATGAATGGGAAATGGACTACTTCATCATGGTGAAAGACAAGTGGTGGTGGTGTCTAATTTGTAACGCCCCAGTATCCTTGCCCAAAAAGGGTAATCTGGAACGTCATTAAAAGGCTCTGCATAGCAATAAGTTTGATGCTGATTTTCCACCCAAAAGTGAAATTCGTAAACTGAAGCTCAAAGAACTTAAATCGCAATTGGCTACTCAACAACAGTTGATGGCGAAGCCAAGGTCACATTCGGTCAGTGCAACCATAGCATCCTTCAAGGTCAGCAACCTGATCACAAAGAAATGCAAACCTTTCACTGAAGGGGAATTTGTAAAAGATTGTTTTCTTGAAGCAGCTGACAATCTTTTTGAAGGATTTAAAAATAAGAAAGAGATCATAGCTGCTATTCAAGATGTACAATTGTCAAACACTGTTGTGCGGCAAATAGAAAAGATGCGTGGAGGCACAACTGAACAATTGTTGGAGGATGTTTCAAATTGTGTTGCTTTTTCTCTCCAACTGGATGAATCTACTACAGACATAAGAGACATAGCCCAGTTACTAGTCTTTATCCGTTTTTGAAGGCTTCAGTGTTAAAGAAGAACTACTTAAAATGATTTCTTTAAAAGGGAGAACTACCGGTCAGGAAATATTCAGTTCTTTCTATTCTTTTGTGACAAAGTGTAATCTTCCATTGCATAGACTTGTTTCCATCACTACTGATGGAGCAAGAGCAATGACAGGTGATGTTAATGGTTTCATAGCCCTCTGTAGATAGCATGATGACTTCCCAAATTTCCTTTCTTACCACTGCATCATTCACCAGCAAGTTTTGGCAAGCAAGAGACTCAATACAAAGACTGTCATGGACATCACTTTCAAAACTAAATTCAGTTCGTGGAAGATCACTTCAAAGATGGCTTTTCAATCTTACTCTTGATGGAGCAGCGGAAATTATTTTGCACACAGATGTAAGGTGGCTAAGTAGACACAAATTTCTGCAAAGATTTCGTGATTTGCTGAATGAAAAACGTTTTTTGAAGGAGAGGGGAGATGACCAAGCAGAGTTGGAAGATGAGTGGTTATGTGATCTGGCATTTCTCGCTGACTTTACAGGCGAACTAAGTGATATGAACCTTGAACTACAAGGTAAAAACAAATGCATTGGTGAGATGAGTACAGTTTCATCCTACAAGAGCAAATTTTGAGCTAATGATGACTGACCTTGCAAACAACACTTTTGATCATTTTTCCTAATACGCAGGACCATCTGGGACAATATCCAAATTTTGTTTTTTAGAACGAGAAGTATGTGACAGAAATCTGTTCTGTTGTCTAGGAATTCGAAAATAGATTCTGTGACTTCCAAAAAAATTGGAACAGTTGTGGAGTACTTGTCATACCCATTCAAAGTAGATGTGGACATTAAAGAAACTGCAGCTGCTATCAGTAAAAATTACTCATTGAACAAGCCATCTCTTGAAGACGAAATATTAACCCTTAAAATGACATTTTTCTCAAGACCCATGCTGAGCAAGAATCGTTTTGGAAGCTAGTGCCTAGAGACAAATTTCCCAACTTGAGAAGATGCAGTGAAGCTGTACACTCCTGTTTCGGTTCAACTTATTTGTGTGAATCTCTGTTTTCCCTTCTGAAAATGACAGAGTACACAACGTTCCAACATGATAGATGAACATCTCCAGGATTGCCTGAGACTGGCCCTCACGCAATATTCACCCAACTTCAAGCTCAGACGTCTCACTAATGAGCAAGAGCGAAATATTAACGATTGTGCAAGATCAGCCTGGATCAATAATCAACCTAAATTTAACACAAATTACTCAATAAAAGTTAAAGAAAGTTATTACTCAATAAAACTTTAAGAAAAAATGTACGTTCTATTTCCCCTCACAGTTCTTAGTGGATCTTCGTCTCACTGTTTTGTTTTTGCTTAATTTGCTTAACAGCGGATCACATCCAAGTAAATGACAGAAGGTTCATTAAAAATTGGGGGGGGGGGGGGATCCTCCAACTTTATTGGGTTAAAATTTAATTTGAAACTTAATTTTCATGGTGGTAGATCACTGGCACTTTTGGCCGGAAAAAGTAGATCATGACCTGTTCGAAGCTGGACATGCTTGCCTTACGACATTGCAGAAGCACAGAGAATTTAAAGTGGATACTACAAGCCTGAAGCAAGAAAATATGCAATACCAGCTTTAGGCTTGGCATTCACAGTACAGGGGATCATGAGGAAGACCGTGAATCCTGCTGAAGCAATTAGAGTTGCAGGAGATGGGGATAACGTGAATTAATAGAATGGAAGCAGAGAAAGCAGAACCTAAGGCCAAAAGAGTATGATGGCAAAAGTGCAGAATCCAGAGGAGAAGGAAAGATGACAAAGCAGTGGAAGTGTGAAAGAGCGAAAGTTGATTGCTGTGACCGCAGAGTATCACAGACTTGAGTTGGACAATGAGTAAGGTTCCAGCAGACTACTTTTGAGCTTTGCTGGTGTGGTTGTGAGAATGATGGGAAGTGTTTGGTGTGCTTGTTAGATTGGTTTAGTATGAGTGTTATGGTGGGGTGTGAATGAGAGCACTTAGTGGGATGGTAGGGATTTTAAAGAATCTGTGTGTTTAAAGATGTGAATGGGAGATGAGCAGGAGACTGAATGTGTAGTTAAGGGAGGATTAGATGTACTAGTGGGTTTTATCATGAAAAGTTGATATGTGGATACAAAAGGGGGATGGAGCTTTATGGATGGTAGCGGTGGCTTAATATATGTATGATGGTTACTGCATGAGGGAGATCTGGCTGGATGAGGCCATTCCTCCCAGAGGAAGGGTGCTGATTGTTAGCAGCAGGGGGAGGGGGTTGATGAAGCAGAAGGGAGGGGCTTAGATAGGCTTATACAGGGGCATTATTTTGGGTGGGAGGTGAGTGCATAGTTAAGCTGTTGAGGGAAAGTGATCCTAACCGAGGGGGGGGGGGGGTGATGAATGGGGGTAAATTTCAAGTGTGAATATTGGTTTCTTGTAATGTGAAGGGACTCAATACTTGACAGGAAGTTGAAGGCAGATATCAACCTGTTCCTCCAGGAAACTCATTTAAATAAAGGGCAGGAATATTTACGGGAATTTAAACTATACCTCCGTGTTTGGTTGCCTTGAATACTCAAACACCCAAAAAGGGAGGGGTGGGGTTGATATCATCTGACAAACATGTATTAGATATAAATAAAATAAATAAAAATAAATAAATGGTGTGTTTTTTTTTATTGGTTTTCAATGAAATACAATATCACAAAATAAGTAAAGCAAATCATTAGAACAAAACACAGCATAATACAAAGAAGTATAATACGACTGATGTAGTCCACATCAAGAGAGATAAGCAAAGATAATACTAATACAATAATAATTCCAGAAAACAAGGCCAACATAAGCCAACAATATTGCCTTCCCACCCTGTTGCGTTGTGCTATGGGGAAGCGAAAGGCAAAAGGAGCGAATAAAGGTCAAGAGGCCAGTACCGGTGATAAACCGGTCGGTCCTCTAGACAAACATTTCGCTCCTCTCCCCCTTGTGCAGTCCTCCCCAGATAGGGTCTCCCTAAGTTCTGGTGGGAGAACTCCCCCTCCCTTACCTTTACCGCCTCAAGTGCAGTGGTTGCCTGGTGAGTCTTCAGAAACAGCAAGTATTATTTTGAGAGATTGTAATGGTTGGTATCTTTTGGGAAATGTGATATTAAATGGTATTGCACTGGTTCTAGCATCTGTTTATGCGCCTAATATAAATTGGAAAAATCTTTTTTGAAGAGTTCTGAAAACAAATTATGGGTTTCAGTACTGATCTGATTGTCATTGGAGGCAATTTTAATGTGACAGTGGATCCCCAGGTAGATAATACAGGGAGTGGCATTGTGGGAAGTGCTAAACGTCAGAATAAATGAATTAAAATCATGGCAGAATTGACTTTGCATGATATTTGGTGGATTCAACATGACAAACAGCATGACTACATCTTTTATTCACAGGTACATGGGAGTTTTAGGGGTATGTTTAATAAACTGCGCTAATGTGCGCTGCGCGACGTTAGCGTGCGCTAAGGTACCTTAGCGCACGCTAATGTCACGTACGGGGCACAAATATGCACGCTCATGTGCGCGGCGCTCATGTGCGCGGCATGCTAATGTGCGATGAAGGCGGGGAAAGGCTCCCGGAGGGCGGAGGAAAGCTCCCCAGGGGCGGAGAGAAGGGGTCAATGGGTGGAGAGTGGGAGGGGAGAGGCTCCCCGCACATTAGCGAGGCTGAAATACGAGGCAAAAAATACCGCGAGTGAAAACCTCATGTTAGAGCCGATTTAAAGGGAAGAGAAACCATTTCTGTCAGCAATGTACAGCAAACCCAGGGAAACCTACAAAAAGTGATAAGTGTGATACATGTGCATGGTACAAAAGTACAAATAAACATTGAAAAGGACCCCAACAAAATTTAAAAAAATTATAATCAAGCTGGGCAATAGTGATAGTAATGGGAAACATCAAAAAACACTCCCAAGAAAGCCCCAGAAAATAAATATGAATTTTGGAAGGGTCTACGCTCCGTCCCCATACAAGGTGAATGATCCCACAGTGAAATAACACTGATCAGGGTTTCCCTCTCCATTGGACAGGTTTCCGATGGCATACACATGTTCCACAACAGCAGGGCGGGCATGTCGGAATGGACAACTGGACAGATGCTGGGAAAGGGGATACAGAGGGCTGCAGGCGGCACATGCTGTGGTGCAGCTGGGGCACAGTGCGGACTAGGCAGATGCCTAGGTGACACTTAGGAATGCTGAAACTGAACAGCAGCCAGACAGCAACTGATGAGGGCCCAACATGGGCACGAGAGTGTTTATCACAGTGTCACAGGGGATAGTACCCAGCAGGTACCCCCAAGGACACAGAACATTGGCAGGCAGTGTTGGGGGGAAGCGTGGACGCCTATGCAGGCACCCCTACCCCAGAACATGCACCATAGGCAGCCGCCTACCTGCACACTGGATGGCTTGAGACTGCACACCACCAGCAGAAGGGCATGTCAGCATGATGGCAGAGGGGTACTGGTGGTGGAGGGGGGCAGTGGCAGCTGCCCAGAGCCGACCAGAGCCGACCAGGGCCTAGCCCTGTGTAGGTGGGTGCCATGCACTGCAACAGACAGGCTCTGTCTGACAAACAACCATGGTATCTCCAGGGACTGCACTGTCTGTGTTCAGGAGCAGAAGGTCACAAGTTCAAGTCCCAGCTGGGGCTACTGCCAATCCAGTCCCCATATTTTACCCGCTACCAAACCGTGATAATAAGGACAAACCTTTATTGCAGAGAACATACTCATGGTTCAAACGCCTATATTTTACCCCACCGAGCATAGACACCAGAAACATGCGCATTACCTGGAGCAGAGTCTCCCAAATTCAGTCCTGGAGGGCCACAAATCATTCAGGTTTTATGCTGTCTCCAATATAAGGCCATGTCAGCATGGTGGCGGAGGGGTACTGTTGGTGGAGGGGGCAGTGGCAGCTGCCCAGAGCAGACCATGGCCTAGCCCTGTGTAGGTGGGTGCCATGCACTGCAACAGACAGGCCCTGCCGGACAAACAGTCATGGTATCACCAGGGAATGCACTGTCTCTGTGGCAACACGGTGGTGCAGTGCACACAACCAGTGTGTTTGGAGGCAGAAGGTCACAGGTTCAAGTCCCAGCTATGGTGCCTGCCAACCCAGTCCCCATATTTTACCCACTCCTACGTGCTAATACAGACAGAACCTTTATTACAGATGACGTAAACATGCCCAAAACACCTACATTTTACCCCACAGAGCAAAGACACCATAAACAGGCGCATTACCTAGAGCAGAGTCTCGCAAATGCAGTCCTGGAGGGCCAAACACCATTCAGGTTCCATGCTGCCTCTAATAAAGATGCCTGTGCTGCATATCTATGCACCACCCCCATGGTATGCAGATGTATCTCATGCATATTCATGCGGGACAGCATGAAAACCCGAACAGTGTTTGGCATACCAGGACTGGAGTTGGGAACCTCTGCCGTAAAGCAGCAGCCAACAGGGGCAGACACACCCACACCCACAGGCTCCATTAGCCAATGCCTCCTGGAGAGGCAGGACATTGGGCCCTGCGTGCATCTCCCAATACTAGCCCTTGCATACCTTAGCAATGCCACCCTACACCTGGGAATACGGTACACAGCTTTCAAACGTTTGCTATGATTACTGGCAGATACCAATTCCTACGTTTAGCACAGTTTGCTGATTGAGCTCCATCATAGCAACCTTTCTGCTGTCTGAGGAGTGTGCTTCAGGTCTGGTCTCTGACAGTGTTTACCACCATTGGGGAGTGACCCCCAACAGTATTGCGTACCATATCCATGCCTGCACTGTGCCCAGGACTGGTGTGGTGGCCAGGGCTGCTAAACTCCTCTAGAGTAGCACAATGCTGGCATAGGTGTGGGAGTGTGTGTCTGTCTATCCAGTGTGTGGTGGCTGCAAACACCCTCCACAGCTCACACTGCCAGCACTGTTGCCAGTATTGGCCTGCCAATGTGCATAATGAGGAGCAAGGTACCATGGGTATAGCCCGGACAGGGTGGCCTGGCCAGGATGCATCTGCACAGGGCATAGGGCACTGGCTGGGACATTGTAGTGCCCGGCCACCACCTGAACAGACAGGGTGGCCACAGCATGTCCTGCTGGGAGATCACTCTCACCCTGACTGTGCAGTGACCACAGCATGGCTAGGCACCCCCATAGTGCTATATAGTATTTTTCTCATGTGATATTTAAGGGTTTCCTTTTGGGGCCCAGTCACTGACTTATCTGCTTGGTGTGTGTGCTGACATCCCAGTTCTGGGTGCACGCATTTCCACCAGGAACATGCACTATGGACTAACTAGCAGACTGTCTGCAGCTGGTATGTGTCTTGATGGAGCGCCTTGCAGGGTGCAGCGGCTGAAGGCTTGCTGCAGGAGAATATCAGATAGTGGTGGGGTGCAGCTTAGCATATCCAGGCCTAATGTCTGTCTGCTATTGCATTATGGATGTGTACAGAGCTGCATTGACTGCCCTGTAGGGTGTCTGTTCCCCAGCAGGACTGGGGTTGATGGTCCCCTCTACTGCCACCATTGCAGGGAGGTAGAATGTGGATCTGTTGGTGGGAGACCCTGTTTACCACCCTCAGCCCTGGAGGAGGAGGAGGGTGGTGGTACATAATCCTCCTAGGGGTCCATAGGGGCTACACCTGACTGAGACATACAGATATATCCAAGGTGTGTCTGCAGAAACTACCTATCTCACACATTAGCACTGCTGGGGACCTGCAGCATGGCCTATCTCTGCTGTGAACCTGGTGCTGGGCGCCCCACCTCACCCTCAGGGTGAGTGCCGTACCTGCACAATGTGACGGTGTGTAGCTACTCTGTGCCAGTACCACACACGATCAGTTCCCCCTACCAGGCCGAGGTGCTGTGGGGGTGCATACCCCATCTTGTGATCATCTGTAGACTGCTGATTTGCATGTGCAGTGCATCATGGGTATGGGTGGGTTAACCCTATCCTGGTGACCACAGCAGACTGTTTGTTTGTATGGTGACTTGCAGTCCTTCTGCAGCCAGCCAGGGGTTTGCTAGCAGCTATAGAGCTGTAGCCCACTGGTTACTTCACTACCAGTGGAGCCAGAGGTCATGGGTTCAAACCCACAGTGGGGTTATTTGATAGGGCTGAAGCATTATCTATTTTTAACATACATTAGTGCTGCCAGCAAAAACACCCTCAGCGTACTGTACCCATAAGGTGCCTCAGAGGGCGCTTTATAGGGCGCCCTCTGAGGCACCTTATGGTTACCGTCCATATAAGGTGCACTATACAGTATGCTATGGAGCGACTGATAGGCTGCCAGTCCGTATAAGGTGCCTTATAAGGTGTCCTATGGAGCGCCTTATAGGGTGCCCTATAGGGGACATTGTAGGGTGCCGTGGCGGACAGTGCACTTTAAAATGTGCCCTCTGGGGCACCTTATGTTACAGTGCTTTGGGAGTGCGTTTGCTAGCAGCAGTAATTAAAATAAAATTAAAATGCCTCATAATGCTATATATTACACATAACAGGTAGTGCCTCAACCAGCCTTATTCATTGGGCACAGTGGGGGATTGAACCCATGATCCCTGCACCATCAGTCAGTGTCTTAACCATTGTGCTACACTGCTGTTGCTGTTTGTACGTCAGCACACCTACTTCAGCTTACCACACTTTAACATGTGCAGTGCTGCCATCAGAGTAACCTTGCCGTGCCTCATTGGGCACCCTATATGGCGCCCTATAGGCCACCCTATAGGCCACCCTTTAAGCAACATTGTAGGGTGCCTTGGCGGACAGTGCACTTTAAAATGTGCCCTCTGGGGTGCCTTATGCAGCACCTTATGTTACAGTGCTTTGAGAGTGCGTTTGTTAGCAGCAGTAATTAAAATAAAATTAATATGCCTCAGAATGCAATATTACACATAACAGGTAGTGCCTCACCCAGCCTTATTCATTGGGCACAGTGGGGGATTGAACCCATGATCCCTGCACCATTGGTCAGTGTCTTAACCATTGTACTGTGGCTCTGTTCCTGTGCTTGCACATCAGTGCGCCTGCTTATGCTTCCCGCGCGTGTTTCTCATGCGCTAATGTGCGCGGCGCACATGCGCGCACAGCGCACATTAGCGCATGATTAATCCCGGTTTGCTTTTTTCAGACTGAAACGCCCACTCCTTTTATGGCATCCCGCACACTAACGCGGCGCGCACCTAACGGGGTTTTAGTAAACATACCCCTTAGTCTGATTAGATAATGTTCTGGTTAGACTGCAAATTGATGGGAATGGTGTGGGAGACTGACATATCTCAGATTATATAGTTAGACAATACACTTTAACCTAAATTGAACCTCTGTTGGTACATGGATTCTAGCTTTTAATTTATATGCCAGTAGTTTACTAGCTTTGTTGCCCAGTTCAATTTGAATTTGTTCCTAAATCTAAATGCCAGTTCATGTTTAGTCACATCCAAAATTTTTAACTTCACCTGCTCTCTTTTCTGAGAGCACTCTTACACCCCCCTTTTTATTTCTGTTCTTCAGCTCCTTCATTTTTTCTTTAAGGGTTTGTTCCTCTTTCTTTCTTCCAATTTGTATGTCAGGCTATCAGATGCCCCTTCAGAATCATTTTAAATCCATCCCATTTCACCCCTTCACTTACTCCTGGTACAGAATTCAATTCCCCAAAATAGCCCCAATAATTTCCATTTTTTTTCACAAAATACATTGTCCTCTAACAAAGACTTGTTGAGTCTCCAAAATATTAATCCTGTTTATAACACAGTGTAGCCAGCAAAAAGAGACACGCAGGTGTATTCTAAAAAAAAAAAAGAAAAGAAAAAGCTGTTGCCCTTCTACCAGTGGGAGGGGAGTAAGGATGAAGTTCATGCAGTATATGGTTTAGATACTGCATCAGACCAGAGGTCTTTCAAACCCAGCAACCTGTTTCCAACAGTGATCAGTCCAGGTTTCACAAGTGCCCATCAGGTTCCCAAAAGGTAGACAGATTCCATGGTGCTTATCCCAGGGGTAGCAGTGGATTTCCACATCCACTTTGGGAACATATCCAAAATTTCTAACCCCTTACCTGGGGAAGCCGAGTTAACTCTTCTTGTAACCATTGTCACTCAAAGAAAAGAATATAAGTGAATCTAAATACTGAAGGAAGCCAAAACTGGCAGCCAATTTTTGAAACACTGGCCAATATTAGTCAGTAATACTATAAATGTTATTTTCTCAAAGCTAACTTAATTCAGGGGGAGGGGGAATGGCCTCTGTGAAAGAGCTGGGGGCTGCAGAGTTATCTTGCATCTGACCACTGCCTCTCAGGACACGAAAACCACAGGACCGATTGTGTCTGGGTGCCCTCCACTCTGCTGTGGTGGCTGCTGGCCAAGAGCTGCCATCTCCCCAGGACAAAGATTCAAACCCCCCTCCCCCTGCCAAAACCGGAGTGACCTGGCCACATGCAGTCTGTTTTGACTGGGGGGTTTGCATCTTTGTCCTGAGGATGCCCGTGATGCCCTAGGTGTCAGGGAATGGCAGTGCTTGGCCGGCAGACACTGCGGCAAAATGGATTGGAGGACACCTGCACATGATCGGTTTTCACGTCCTGAGACGTTGACGAATCCTCCCCGGCAGGCCATGCCGAAAGGCCAAAGGTATGAAGAAGGGCCTGTATGGGTCCCAGATGTACACCAGCCACTGCTGTCTGCTCTGTGCTGTCTGAAACACGTCATACTGCAATTAATACATCAGGCAGTGGTTGGCTGGGCAGTACTGCTTTTTCCCAGTTAAGAGGTTAAACCCAGTTACACTAACAGCCTTTACTACATGCTCCAGCAATGAATTCCAGAGTTTGATTACATGTTGGGTGAAAACCCTTTCTCTGATTAGTCTTAAATGTGCTACATTGTAGCTTTAGTGCATGTCCCCTAGTCTTTCTACTTTTTGAAGGAGCAAACAACCGGTCTACGTTTACCTATTCCACTCCATTCATTATGTGTTAGATCGCTATCATATCTCCACTCAGCCGTCTTTTTTTTTTTTTTTTTTTTTTCCCCCCCCAGGTTGAAGAGCCCTAACCTTTTAAGCCTTCCCTCATAGGGGTATCCTTCCATCCCCTTAATCATTTTGGTGGCTCTTCTCTTTACCTTTTCTAATTCTACTATATCCTTTTTTAGATATGGCAACCAGAACTGCACACAATCTTCAAGGTGCAGTTGCTCCATGGAGCGATAAAAAGGCATAATATCCTTGCTTTTACTCTCCATTCCTTTCCTTATGATTCCTAGTATTCTATGTGCCATGAGGACTGAACAAACTCATGAGCCACAAAATTAACTTTTTTATTTATCTATTTTTTAAAGTACTACATTAGTGGTCTGATAATTAAAGAGAGGAAAGTATGAATTTTCTATGAATAATGCAGCTTGTATTGTTTTATTTGGGTATAATCTTATTTGCATGCTTCAGAGCTCATTATTATTTAATGTGAATTACAATTTTAAAAAAATCCCACATTAAGCTGCATTATTGGCTTAACACAGTTTAGTAAATAGGGAAGTGTTTTGACCATGTTATGTCAGCCACTGTATAGAAGTAGAGATGTTGAGTTTGAGTAGATATTTGATTATTGGTGTTTACGGTTTTTCTTTCTTCAGCCACCGTCATCATGTCTTGCATGACCAGAACGTGGACAAGAGGACTTGCATCCCCATGAACCACTTGTGGCCAAATCAAGCTCCGTACACTGTGTGCAACAGTTCTCTGTCAGAGTATGGTGTCCTTGGTAAGCCTCATCTACAAGTGTGCTACTTTTTCCTTTTTGTTAGATTAGATTATATGCGCTTAGAGACATTGTAGTAAACACGAAACATGCAGGGCTTGATTTTATAACAGGATGCCTGTATTGTGGAGTCCAAAAAGGCACCTCCTTTAAGCCTGTTTTACAGAGGCCAGATCCTGTAGCGTGCAGATGCCAGTGCACACATTTAAATCTCCTCTGATGCAAGTTTAAATGTTTGCGCGTGTGTATTTTATAAAATACATGCATTTATTGTAATTTCACCCCTGCTTTGTCCTAACTATGCCCCTCAGAATGCCAACTTGTGATATGTGTATACTGTAAATACATTCCATCTTGTCGCCCCTCATATGTGCTTAAATGGTCACACAGTTTTATAAAAGGCTTTTTCGGTATGTAAAACAGGTTTTATGTGTATATCCTAATCTTTCTAAAATTGCCCTATATAATGTATTTTTAAGGATTGTGGCATACAGCGACAGATTTAGGATTTTGCCATGACTAGGCACAGTGAGTGCTGCTGCTGCTACTCCCATTTTCTTAGGATGGTCAGACGTGGACTTGGGTAGAGCCCAGTGGTTGCATCTCAGTTGCCCACGTCTTTGTGTTGCAGCCTCAGCCCTTCTGTGAAGCATGCAGAGGCAGTAGGCAGGCTGATAATGCCCCAAGCTCTACTTCCATCACTGGGATGTGTAACTATTACAATGCAAGTGCTGGCGTGCTGTGACCCAGATCTGCCACAGTATTTTGTGATTCTCTGTGATCCTCAGAACTTTGCTACTATAACGGGCCCAGAAGACCTGTGCAGAAATCCAGTTCATTATACATTTAAACACCCTCAGCATTTAGAACACGCATTAACAGTTGCATGCCATTAGATTTATAAAATGTTGAAGTGGACATCACTCCAATGATTTACTAGTCCATGCTCATTGCTTTCAGCACTACTGCTCCAGTAGAGACACTACTTACTACTTTATACAGCTTCAAATTATCCAGATGGCAGGTTAGCACCACCTCTAAATTACATATCATTCTGCTAGACCAGTCAGGACAAGTGGGTTGTGTTCCCTTACCAGCAGATGTGTGGAGACAGACAATGAAATGCTCAGGTTTCAGTGACATCACTTCCCATGCCTCTCATTCTGAGCCACTAGATGGCAATTCAGTTTTTCTGTCTCAAGCAGATGGTGGTTGCATTTTCTCAGCTCCGATTAAAAACTGAACAAATGAAGATTTGATTGAGAAGAAAAAGATTGATTTTGCCTGTGAACAACCACCTGCGGGTGACTCTCACTTGATCGCAATGTAGAATGCTTCCCTAGACTGCGGTCCTTTTGGTAGCCACAGGAGGAGGGAAAATTGGTTCAGCTCTGTACTCTTATCCTGTCAAGAGCCTGTTGAGCAGCCAGAATATTGGAAGGATTTGGAAGGAATTCAGCTACCTTGCACATCAATGCCTCCTTTGTCCCCCCCTGCTCTTCTCCGAAGACTGAAGATGGCTCAGAGGTATGCGACTGCAAGCCTGTTCTAAAATTCAAAAGAAAAACAGCATCTGGGGAGTAGCACTGAGCCTGGCACAGTTAGCCTTCCTTGGGGCTCCAAGGGCTTGAGCACCAAGGCTTGACCTAGTCATTGTTCTTGTTGGGATCTCCCAAACTCGTCCGTTGTGGGCTATGGGTGTCTGTCTGGCTCAGCGTTGGGGCTTCCCACAATTTTCCAATACACACTGTTAGCATTTTCTGTCTTTGCACGCCTTATACCTTGTCCAAGCTCCTGTAACATGCGCTGTTGTATGCACTCCAATAGAGCATGCTCTTGTGCTTATGCAGCCTTAGCATGTTTAAGTGTTTTCCATTTCTTAATAACTCTGTCATCTTCTGGGAAGCATTGTTTGACCTGTCAAGTGAAGAGCCTCATTGCTGGAATCATCTTGCATGGCAGTCTGACTTATTAATGGGTGGGCCCATCTCTCTTCTTACATTGAGGGGATTTGGTTGATCTGGCATTTTGCACCTCAAGGTAGGAGGTGACTGATGATGCTTTGGGTAAGAATAATAGCTTGGTCTTGAGTCCTCGTCATCACACTTCTGGCCGCTCCCCTTCTTTGAAGGGTTTGGTTAGAGCTGTGTCCCCTGGGATTGAGGGGAACTCCCAGAATCTGGGTTGTCCTTCCTGGAATTCTTTTCCTTCTGCAGCAAGCCTGGTCTTTTGGTGTGGAAACTCAGACCCTGTAACCTTTGCATTCCTTCAAGCTCAAATCACATGAGGGATGGGCAGAGTGTAGAAGCCTGGCTTGAGTGCCACCTAAGTGATCCAGATGGAGGTTGCAATCTCCAGGAACAAGCAGGAATGTAGTCTTCACATATGGGTATCGTCGGTACCGACGGAGCCTGCGCGGGAACGCTCCCCAGCGTCCAATAGGAAAGCTTCTCGGAGCATCCCACAGCGCCTGCGTGCTGCCTTCCCGCCTTTCCCAACTGTCCCTCTCCAGATCTTCATTTTCCGCGGAGCCGACAGGTCGCACATCCTGTCACCGCAGAAAATATTCCCTTTTATTTTTCTTTTTTGTGGTCGCGTCTGCCTTCCTTCGATGCTACACCGGTACTGCCGGTTCTTTCTTTTTCTAAACCCCCCCCCCCCCCAAAAAAAAAACCAAACAAAAAACTTTTGGAGTCTTTTCCAGGTATTTTCTCCTCAGGTGCCACGCGCCATTTTGGGCACTAGGCCCAACTTTTCCTTTAAAATGGAAAAAGCCACTTCGGGTTTTAAAAAGTGTTCCAAGTGTGGCGGTACCATCTCCGTTACCGACACCCATCCATGAGTGGTGCCTCAAATGTTTAGGTCCTGACCACTCTATTTCTGAGTGTGTTGCCTGTGGGATGATGTCGAAGAGGGGCCGGCAAAAGTGAGCTGCTAAACTTAGCACCCTTTTTCCCTCCGATGCAGCGTCTGTGGCATCGACATCTTCCAGGGCTTCATCTTCCTCCCATGGATCTCAGGTAACTAAACATAAATCTGGCCGGTCAAACCTTCCAGGCTTCCATGCTTTCTGCTAGGATCAGTTCCCATATATAAAGCACCTTGTGATCATCGCTAGCTCTTGCCCTTTGTGTGTTCCTCATCGAGTTTCTCCCTGTCCTGGGTTTCAGAAGACTCAGCTACCACACCATTCCATGGTGGTGGAATCAGCTATGAGAAGGATCAAGAGTGCAAAAAGATATGCATCTAATCCTCCAGAACGTGACTGTAGGACTCTTGACGCCTTTGGACGTCGAACCTTCCAGGCTTCCATGCTTTCTGCTAGGATCAGTTCTTATATGTTATATATGGGAATGTTCCTTAACCCTTTCCAGGCCGAGCCCAAAACTCTTGGGATCCAAAATTATGACTAAATATTCCTCTCAAGTGGTATATAATACATGACCATAGCAGAAGGAAAATCACTATTAGAACATATTGAATAAAACGGATACAATTTTCCTGAAATATGCAAAAATTAACCCGGCTGCAGAATGTGGATTAAAAATTTAAAGTAGGCCTTCAAAGGGTTAAGGAGGTCACGGGAGATTTAGAGCTTATGAGCCCTCTCCTTCCTGATAAGAGACAGGATTACCTTGCCCTTGTCAAACATGCTCAGGATGTTTCCAAGTTTGTAAATCGTGCAGCCTTTAACTGTTTTGAGTGCATAAGCAGAACCTCTGCTATTGCCATAGGTGCACGTAGGATTGCCTGGCTTCAGGCATCTGACTTGGAACTTTGGGTACAGGATAAACTGGGGAATATTCCTTGCACAGGAGAGAATCTCTTTGGCAAGAATTGGCAGGAAAAAGCTAATGAGATAGATGCTGACAATATCACCTTGGATAGATTGTCTAAATCTACAGCTGATCCTGCAAGGAAAAAATCCTACAAGAAACCATTCTTCAGTAAGAAGTTTTACCCCTCCTATACCCAGCAGGGGCATCGTTTAGGTCAGTCTGCCCAAAAGGGATAGCAGCAACAACCTAGGCAAAGAAAAACAAAAGCTGCTAAGCCTCAACCACCTCAACCGGCTCAGCAGATTCAGCCTCCACAGGGACTTTGACTCCTATCTAGAGAACTTTGCCTTCCTGGCCCTGAACGGCCCAGAGCCTTCCACCATTCCACGGAGGTTATGTCATTTTGTCCCCCAGATGGGGGCAGATAACAGCAGAAAATTGGACTCTGTCCATTGTAAGAGAGGGGTACAAGCTTCATTTCCTCAGTATGCCCCCTCCTAAAATGGTAAGACAGTTCAATTCTCAGACCTCTCTCAGCGCCCAGTTAGGTCAAGAGGTCACTTTGCTTCTTGCCAAAGGGGCAATAGAAGAGGTACTCATTCTCCAACAGGGTGCAGGGTTCTACTCCTCCTATTTCCTTATTCCAAAGAAAACAGGGGGACACAGACCCATTTTGGACCTCAGATAATTAAACAAATTCCTGTTCAAAGAGAAGTTCAAAATAATTTCTCTAAGAACTCTGCTGCCATACCTTCAGAGTCAGGATTGGCTTTGTTCTCTAGATCTCAAGGATGCGTAGACTCATGTTCTAATCCATCCAGCTCATCGAAAGTTCCTTCGCTTTCTATTTCAAGGGAAGCACTACCAATACAGGGTTCTTCCTTTTGGCTTGGCCTCGGCACCAAGGGTGTTCACGAAATGCATGGCTGTGGTGGCAGCATTTCTTCGCACCCTGGGAATATTCGTCTTCCCCTACTTAGACGACTGGCTCATTCAAGCCCCTTCAGAGCCAGAGGCCAGGATTTCTCTCTTGCACAATACACATCCTTCAGAATTTAGGACTTGTCATAAACCTCCAAAAATACAACCTTGCTCCCACTCAAGTCTCTAGAGTTTATAGGAGCTCTGTTGGATACCAGGCAAACAAGGGCCTATCTTCCACAGCCCCGCTGCCTTCGCATTGTGCAGTTAGCTTCCCAAGCAGTGCTAAAGACTCACCTCACTGCTCGGGAAAATGTTACAATTGCTAGGCCACATGGCATCCACCGTGCATGTGGTTCCTTATGCTCGCCTCCATATGAGGGCAGCCCAGTGGACTTTATCCACTCAATGGACTCAGGCATCAGGTTGCCTGTCAGACAGAATATCAAACTCAGATCGTCTTATTTTGTCCCTTCAATGGTGGCAGTCACCCCAAAACCTTTTGATGGGGTCCCCTTTCCAAAAACCCCCACCACAAGCCACTCTGACAACAGATGCCTCAAGTGGATTGGGGAGCCCACCTGCAAGGCCTCTCTACCCAGGGTACTTGGACTCCACAGGAGACCTATCTCCACATCAGTCTCCTGGAACTCAGAGCAATCTTCTTTGCTCTTCGAGTATTCCACACCCAGCTCAGCTACAAGACAGTCCTAGTTCAAACGGACAATCAGGTAGCCATGTTCTATGTGAACAAGCAGGGCGGAACAGGCTCTCTGTCGCTCTGCAACGAAGCTTTGCGACTATGGGCCCTCGCCAGAGAGCATCAGATTCATCTCCTTGTGATGTATCTTCCAGGTATTCAAAACTCTTGGGCAGACAGACTCAGTCGAGTTCTGCTTCCACACGCATGGTCTCTCCATGCAGACCAAGTGGCCAAAATATTTTGAATTTGGGGAACCCCGGACATAGACCTTTTTGGAAGACCACTGAATAGCAAACTTCCCCGGTTCTGTTCCAGAATTCCGGCTCAGGGTTGTCCAGGCCAAGGATGCTTTCCGCCTCCATTGGGGCCAGGACTTCCTGTATGCCTTTCCACCCATTCCCCTTATTCCCAAAACCCTGTTCAAGCTTCAGAGAGAAAGAGGTCATATGATTCTCATAGCTCCACATTGGCCACGGCAAATGTAGTACCCTCTGCTCCTACATCTCTCTTAAGCTCCGCCTCAGGAGTTAGGATCTGCTCCAGATCTCCTTTCTCAGGAGGACGGGATGCTGTGGCATCCCAATCCCCAGTCTCTCCATCTCAGGGCCTGTTTGCTGAAAGCCTAGAACTCCATGGTCTTAACCTTTCTCAGCAGGTAAGGGATTTCCTTTATGCTTCCAGGAAACCTTCCACAAGACGCTCTTATGCTTTCAAGTGGAAAAGGTTTACCATATGGTGCTCGCAGAAGGGTCTTGGCCCTTCTGCGATACCTCTGGAATCATTACTGGAGTATCTCCTTTTGTCTAATACGGGACTTAAGACCAATTCAGTGAGAGTCCATTTGAGTGCTATTGCAGCTTCTTTCAAGCCTCTAAATGGTCAACCTATTTCCTCTCATCCTCTCATAGCGAGATTTATGAGAGGCCTTCTTTTAACAAAGCCTCACATTAAGCCACCACCTGTGGCATGGGACTTAAATCTGGTTTTTGGGCAGCTCATGAAGCTGCCATTTGAACCATTAGCTACTACCTCTTTGAAATTCATTTCCTGGAAGGTCATCTTTCTTATTGCAATCACATCAGCACGTCGCATCAGTGAATTGCAAGCATTGGTGACTGATCCTCCTTATACAAGGTTCCACCATGATAAGATAGTCCTTAGGACTCATCCACACTTTATGCCAAAGGTGGTTGTGCCTTTTCATTTAAACCAAGCGGTTTACCGTCCTGTATTCTTTCCAAGGCCTCACGCCTCAAATGCAGAAAGGAACCTTCATATTTTGGACTGTAAAAGAGCTTTGGCCTTTTACTTGCAAAGGACACAGCAACATAGAAAATCCTCTTATCTCTTTGTTGCTTTTGATCCTAGTTATTTGGGACTTCCAGTCTCCAAAAGGACACTGTCCAACTGGATTGCACAGTGTATATCTTTTGCCTATGAGAGTAAGAGCCTTCCTTTTGAAGCCCATGTCACAGCTCACAATGTGAGAGCCATGGCAGCCTCAATGGCTCATCTTCACTCTGTGACTATCGACGACATCTGTCGAGCAGCTACTTGGGCTTCGGTACATACCTTCACAGCCCATTATTGCTTAGACAAGGACTCCCGCCGGGATGCCTTGTTTGGTCAGGCTGTTCTTCAACACCTGTTCCAGACTTAATCAACTCCTACCCACCATCCTTGGTAGGATGCCGGAGATCCATGGGGGGAAGTGGAGCCCTTTCACAAGGACGCACAACTTTGAGGCCATCTCCCTGGCATCTGCAGCTAGGGAGTCCCCATTATGTGAAGACTACATTCCTGCTTGTTCCTGGAGCTAGCATAGTTACTCATCTGTAACAGGTGATCTCCGGGAACAGCAGGAATTTAGTCCTCACAACCCGCCCACCTCCCCTAGGAGTTGTATCTCTCTCTCTTTCTCTTTCCCTCTCTCTCTCTTGTCTCAGCTATAAACTCAACTGGAGAGGGACGGTTGGGAAAGGCGGGAAGGCAGCATGCAGGCGCTGTGGGATGCTCCCAAAAGCTTTCCTATTGGACGCTGGGGAGCGTTCCCAGGCAGGCTCTGTTGGTACCTACGATACCCGTATGTGAAGACTAAATTCCTGCTGTTCCCGGAGATTATCTGTTACAGTTGAGTAACTGTTTTTCTCAGTCATCACACTGTTGATCCCGGAGAGTCCGGAGGCATTTCAGATGCTTCTCCGCCATTGGTCACACTGTGATGAAACTGATGGTGTCCCGCTCCAGTGAGTGTGTGCCATTTCTTCAGTCACTACATGGAAACTGGGTCCAAGGACATTGTTGCCCTGGTGAGGTTATGGCCACGGCAATGCCTGCTATATGTGCTTCCTTCATGGCTGCTGTTGGGGCATGTGCTTTTGCGCATAGAGTGGCATCTGGGCTGGATTGTTCTGGTGGTACCAGATTGGCTGAGGAGAGTGTGGTGCAGGAACCTCCCCTTTATCTGCCTCGCTTGTGTTGGGACAGCCTTTGACTCCAAGGTTTTGTGAGCTGCTCTTTTGTCTTTCTGCCCAGTGGAAGCTTAGCTTTGGTATGTCCCACTTGTCTGGACTGGTCTAGCAGGATGATTTGAAAGGTGACCTTTTACTTACCAAATAATTCCTTGAGACCTGCTAGACCAATCTAGGACCTGCTCCTGGAACCTTTTTTGGTCTGTTATACTGCAGTGTTACCTCTTTGGTCCACTGTGATCTACATGCTTGGCTCCGCAGGCTCATATCCTACTGACAGATGTCTGTTCAGTCTCTCCTGTACATAGTTTCTCTACTGTTGATTATTAATCATTGTTGAGGTTGTGTGAGGTTTGCCATGCCTTCCCATATGCTTTGGGATGAATACAGAGTTGCCCTCTAGTGGTTCAAGCTAATAGAGGCATGGGAGTTATGTCATTGAAACATGGGCATTTCACTGGCTTTGTCTCCACACATCTGCTGGTAGGCAGGGCCAGTTCATCCCTTGGTGGGTGGCATGGTGGCTTTGTGCCACCGCTTTGGTGCCCATGGCAGACTGTGCTTTGCAACACATGGCCTACTGCTTCTGAAACCCCTCCGATACAACTTTCAGTTGGAAGGGGTCAGAAGCGGCAGGCCATGTGTGCCGAAGCACATGGCCTATCCCAAGCACCAAGCAGTGGCATAAAGCTACCACTTTTACTTTGCTGCTGCCATTTGCCCCCGAAAAGACTGAATCGGTGGTGGTGGCAGCAATGGTTGGGGGGGGGGGGGGGGGGAAGAGCACAGCTGGGGCTCCTGCCTGGGGTGTCAGAAATCTTTGAACTGGTTCTGCTGGTAGGAGAGCAGAACTCGCTTGTCTGGACTGGTCTAGCAGGACTCAAGGAGAAGACATTATCTGGCAAGTAAAATGTCACCACCTTAGTCAATGAGTTGTTAATACTGAGTGGATTTTGATGACATGAATTATCCAAATGGCAAGATCCAAGCTACTGTTTTCTATTAATTCATTTGTAGTCTTTTCATGTTTTTATAGTGAGCTTGATGTACTCACTCAATCCAATATGTACTCAGTACATTTCAAGGCAGTTTATTATACTAGAGTGACACACACACCTCTGAATTGTGTGAGAGTTCACTGTGCTTATATCTTCAAGTAGAGGAAATGTCTGCATCATCTGAAGTTGGCAGTGTCCTTCACGCTTTAATCATGTAGGCCAACATCACCAAGCAGTTGGTGTGTCCTATTTGGTATGCAAGTTGTTAACACATCACCATCTTTCCAATGGTTCAGCGACTCCAGGTAGTAGGGGCTTTCCTACTGGAATGCCTTTTTGGTTTTCGTCCACTGCCAAAGAGCTTCTTTAAGTGACTTGTGAGGAAATTGTTACTGTTCAACCTGCCATGAAAGGGCATGGATTTTGTTTATATATGGGAGGTCAGGTGAGAGGTCGTGGTTTGACTCTGGTGACAGACGGATGAAAATTGGGAAAGTGATAAACTAAGCATAAGAAATATCCTAAAAAGCATTCTTATTTTGAAAAGAAGACATTTGTTCTGTCTTGCTAATTTTCTTTCCTCTTATCCAACACATGGGTTATGCCCAAAGGTCAGCAGATGGAGACAGAGAATTAAGAGCTGTGTGTTTTGCCCTATAAGAGGCATCATGCAACCACTTGCTCTACAGTATTTCTGTAACAACAAAGCAAATGGAACCCAGCCAAAATACACCCACCCGGGGAGGAGGAGGGTATGCAGAAATGCAAGCTCAAGAAATCAAAAACCTAAAATACTGAGACCATCCAATTTCCTTCCTAACTTGCAAAACAAGACACATTGAAACTATAGACAATTTACAGCACTAGAGCTGGCCTCTGGATTGTTCTGGTTGAACTCTAAGAAAATTAGTAGGTAAGACCAAATTTCTTCCTTTTGTCCACCAGACCAGTCCAGAATGTATGAGATACAACACCCCCCCTCCCCCCTCTGTTGGGTGGGAAGAAGAGATTCTCCAGGACCAAGCAGGAAGTCAGTCCTCACTTATGGGTGACGTCGGCGCCGACGGAGCCCTCGCGGAGCAATTTTCCCCAGCTTTCAAAGAAAGCCTTTGGGAATTGCAGCGCGCATGCGCGGTCGTCTTCCCGCCCGAGGGTGCCATCTTAGCCAGTCTTCTTTTTTCCGCGGAGCCCTACAGACGTCCCCGTCTTGTCCCCGCGAAAAAGTTGATTTTCTTCTTTGTTTTATCCTTTTTTCTTTTGGTTCGACGCCGATCGTTTTCCCGCCCGGACTCGCGACGCCGGTCTCGAGTCCGCTTACTTTTTTCGGTTTTTCTGACTTAGTCAGCTTTCGTTTTCGGTTTCCCTGGCAGCCCGGTCCTTTGACCTCGCAGGGGCCCTTTTTCCCCCGATGGCTGCCAGTGGGTTTAAGCGGTGTGGTCGGTGTGACCGAAATATGTCACTAACCGACACACACGACTTTTGCCTCCGCTGCCTGGGCCCGGATCATGAGGAACTGATCTGTGGGCCCTGCAGCAAACTGTCCTCAAAGGCGTTGAGGAGTCGGCGGCATCAGCGTGAGAGAATCTTCGCTGACCCCAGCCGTACCCGGACCTCGTCGGAGGCCTCCGCGTCGAAAGGCTCCAGCTCGGACCGTCGCCGGAGCTCCTCCGACCGGGGTTCTCCCTCCGGGGACCATCGTCGGAAGGAAAAACCCGCGAGGGCGGCGTCGGTGGACGCTCCTGGTTCCGCGAGGGCCAGGTCGCATAGCCCCGACAGCCGCCCCGGGTCCTTGGAGAAGGAACACATCCCAAAGCGACCTCGCCTGGAGTCGGAGATGCCTGCCCGGGTAAGTCCTGTGGTCCTTCTGGACTCGCCTCCGCGACAGCCGACGTCGGGCCCGACGCCGTCGGGGCCCGAGTCGGGGGCTGCTGGGTCACCTGAGCTCGGACTCAGGTTGACGGCCTTGGAGAGCAGACTGTCTGCCTTCATGGACCAGCAGCGGGCACTGCTCGCTGGCCTCGCTGGCGCCGCTGCCCCGACCGCCGGGACGTCGACGTCCAAGTCGACCCCGGAGACCGAGCCGATCCTCGAGTCGATGAGAACTCAAGTCGATCCTCGGTCGAGGTCACCCTCGGCCTCCCGTTCGGGACCGAGGTCGCCGACGCCGACTCCCTCGACGTCGGGGCGGCTGGCGCCGCACCCTGCCCGGGCCGACCCCACCGAGTCCTCGTCGGAGTCGGTCTGGGAGTCTGAGGAGGAAGAGTCACCTGATTCTTTCCGGACTCGGTGTGTCCCATCGGACTCACCGGGGTCCGAGCCTCGGAAGCAGTCCCCCCCGGAGGATGCCCGGTTCTCGGACTTCGTTAGGGATATGGCCAAGGCTTTGGCCTTCCCTGCGGATCCCGAGGAGGAGCCTCGAGCCGAAGAGCTCGACGCCCTCCAGTATGACTCTCCCGCGAGGGAACACTTTACTGTGCCGGTTCCTCCTATGCTGGAACGACTACTCTTCTGCATGTGGGAGAGTCCGGCCTCCTCGCCGGTCCTGAGCAAGCGGGTCGATTCTATCTATCGGGTCCGCAAGAGCCCTGGCTTTCAGAAGGCACAGCTGCCACACCATTCCATGGTAGTGGAATCGGCCATGCATCGTCTTAAGAGCCAGAAGATGCACTCCTCGGTGCCTCCTGGAAGGGAGGCCCGTAACCTGGATGGCCTTGGCAAGAAGTGCTTCCAGGGCTCTATGCTCGCATGTCGTGTCCAGACTTACCAGCTCTACATGGGCATGTATCTCCGGGATCTGGCTAAAGAGCTAGCCGGATTCTCCGCTGGTCTCTCCGAGGAGCCCTTGCGGAGGTTCCTAGCCTTGTCCACGGGCATTCGGGAATGCTCAAAGTTCATGTCCCGAGCAGCCTATGATGGCTTTGAGGCCTCGGCTAGAGTGGCCGCAGCCGGCATCGGTGCCCGCCGACAGGCTTGGCTTCAGTCGTCAGACCTTGAGCCCTGGGTACAGGACAAGTTGGTCGATGTGCCCTGCCGAGGCGAAAACCTCTTTGGCAAGCCCATGGCGGAAAAGGCTGCACAAATTGAGACTGAGACTCTCACCAGGACCAGGCTTTCTAGGAAGACCTCCGCCCCTTCCCAGAAAAAGAAGGGCTCGGGAAAAAAGTCCTTTTACCCGAGGAAGGCGGCTGCCTACAAACAATACCCCCATTATCAGGCCCCTGCAGCTCCCCAACAGGGCCAGCAGGCCAAGGGACGGGGTAACGGGTCCCGTAGGCAGCAAGCCCCCAAGCCTGCACCACCAGCCCCTGCTCAGCAGGGTGGGGGTTTTTGACTCGCTCAGCATAGCCTCTCCCCCCCCGCTGGTTCCTCCCAGCACCGGAGGCCGGCTGGTTCACTTCGCCCACAGGTGGTCCAGCATCACCGCCGATGCCTGGGTACTTCAGGTCGTGCGAGAAGGCTACCTTCTCCACTTCCATCAGGTCCCTCCCTCCTATTTTCCGGGAGAACCTCCGCGCCCCCCTCTGCACAGGGAGTTGCTCCTTCAGGAGTTAGCAGGTCTTCTGCAGGAACAGGCGGCGGAACCGGTGCCCCACCACCTGAGAGGTCAAGGCTTTTATTCAAGGTATTTTCTGATACCAAAGAGAACAGGGGGCCTCAGACCCATCCTGGACTTGCGCAACCTCAACAAGTTCCTTGTGCGGGAGAAGTTCAAAATGCTTACCCTTGGAATCCTTCTGCCCTACCTCCAGCAGGGAGATTGGCTATGCTCCTTGGATCTAAAGGATGCCTACACGCACATCCTCATCCACCCAAGCCACCGCCAATACCTAAGGTTTGTGGTGGCAGGAAATCATTACCAGTACAGAGTACTGCCCTTTGGCCTATCCTCCGCACCGCGAGTCTTCACAAAATGTCTCGCGGTCGTGGCGGCCCATCTCCGGCTTCACGGCCTCTATGTCTTTCCGTACCTCGACGACTGGCTCATCAGAGCAGCGTCCGCTCAGGAGGTCACCAACGCCACGTGCCGCACGGTGACTCTGCTGCAGCACTTGGGCTTTGTTATAAACTTCGCAAAGTCCACTTTGCTCCCCTCACAGGATCTCGAGTTCATCGGCGCAAGGCTGCACACTCTTCGGGCACGAGCGTACCTACCGCTCGACAGGGCTCAACGGCTCATGGACCTAGCCGACCGCTTTCGCAGCCAGCCCCTGGTCTCCGCCAGGCGCTTCCTGAGACTGCTCGGCCATATGGCTTCCACCGTCCATGTGACCCCCAATGCCCGCCTGAATATGCGGTCTGCTCAATGGTGTCTCCGCCAGCAGTGGCGACAAGCCACAGACGGCCTAGCAGACCTAGTGCGCGTCTCCGAGCCGCTGCTCTCGTCTCTCCGGTGGTGGCTCCGGCAGCCGAACCTGATATTCGGAATGCCTTTCCAGTCACCTCAGCCGACCCGGGTGCTGACCACCGATGCATCCCTCCTGGGCTGGGGAGCACATTGCCAAGAGGCACGTACTCAGGGCCTCTGGACCACGTGGGAGTCTGCTCAGCAGATCAACTTCCTGGAGCTCAGGGCGATCCGCCTAGCTCTCAAGGCCTTCTCCCACCTGACTTCCCAACAGTCCGTCCTTGTCCAGACGGACAATCAAGTTGCCATGTTCTACGTGAACAAGCAGGGGGGCACGGGCTCCTTCCTCCTCTGCCGGGAGGCACGGAAGCTCTGCTCTTGGGCCGTCAGTCACGGCATTCTCCTCAAGGCGGTTTATCTCCCGGGCCAAGAAAATTGCCTTGCAGACAAACTCAGCAGGGTCCTCCAGCCGCACGAGTGGCGTCTGGATCCCTTGGTAGTTCAGAAGCTCTTCCTCAAGTGGGGTCTCCCCACGGTAGATCTCTTTGCCAGTCCTCACAACCGGCAACTTCCTCGCTTCTGCTCTCGTCAGCCGCACCCCCTTCGGGTTGCGGCGGACGCCTTTCTGATCTCATGGTCGGGGAGCCTTCTGTATGCTTTCCCTCCCATCCCGCTAGTCTCTCGGACTCTTTTCAAGGTTCTCCGAGACAAAGCCTTCATGATCCTGGTGGCCCCTCGCTGGCCCAGACAGCCGTGGTTTCCGCTCCTGCTGCAACTGGCGGTGGAGGATCCCATCCCTCTGGGGGTACAACCGGATCTCCTCACTCAGGATCAGGGGTCCCTCCTGCACCCCAACCTCAGGTCTCTCAACCTCATGGCCTGGCTGCTGAGAGGGTAGTCCTTGCTCCCCTTCTCCTGCCGGCGGAGGTGGAGGAGGTCGTCTTGGCTTCGCGACGGCCTTCTACCCGCAAATGCTACGCCCTCAAATGGCGTCGCTTTGCAGTCTGGTGTACCCAACAGTCTCAGGATCCCTTCTCCTGCCCGGTGTCGGTGATCTTGCAGTACTTGCTGCACCTCTCTAATCTGGGACTTAAGTCCAGCTCCGTCAAAGTTCACCTCAGTGCTCTTTCAGCACATCATGTGCCGGTGGACGGCAGACCTCTCTCCAATGACCCTCTCGTAGCGAGGTTTCTCCGAGGTCTCCTTCTACTTAAACCACCTCTGCGCCCGCCAGCGCCTGACTGGGACCTGAATGTGGTGTTGCAGCGGATCACCTGTCCGCCTTTTGAACCTATGGCTACCTGTTCTCTCCGTTTTCTGTCTTGGAAAACACTGTTCTTGATAGCCCTCACTTCCGCTAGACGCGTAAGTGAATTGCAGGCCCTCGTGTCTGATCCCCCTTACACTAGGTTCTACAAGAATAGGGTGGTCCTACGGACTCATCCGAAATTTCTGCCTAAAGTGGTCTCCCCTTTTCACATCAGTCAGGAGGTGGTACTTCCAACCTTCTTTCCCAGACCACACTCCAGCCGAGCTGAGACGGTCCTCCATACCCTGGACTGTAGAAGGGCTCTGAACTTCTACCTTGACCGTACGCGGGAGCACCGTAAAGCTGCTCAGCTTTTTGTGTCTTTTGACCCCAATAGATTGGGGCTCCCGGTCTCCAAGCGTACTCTGTCCATCTGGGTTGCGGACTGTATCTCTTGGGCTTATGGGGCAGCCGGACTCTCCTTAGAAGGTCGAGTCACGGCTCATTGTGTTCGGGCAAAGGCCACGTCAGTGGCTTACCTCCGCTCTGTTCCGCTGGCAGACATCTGCCGGGCCGCTACTTGGTCTTCGAGCCAGACTTTTGCGGTCCATTACTGTCTCGAGAGGGAGTCCCGTAGGGACAGTGCTTTCGGACAGGCAGTCCTCCGTAATCTCTTTGAGGTCTGAGCAACTCCTACCCTCCATCCCGGATGTGGGCTACCGGTGGGTGGTATTTCAGCGAAGATTCTATCCTTCTGTGCTGCTGAGCTAGAGGGAGCTCATTTTTGTGCTTAGGGTCTCCGGTAGCCTTGAGCTTGGGAGTCCCATAAGTGAGGACTGACTTCCTGCTTGGTCCTGGAGAAAGCGTAGTTACTCACCTGTAACAGGTGTTCTCCAGGAGCAGCAGGAATCAGTCCTCACTACCCTCCCTCCTCCCCTTGGAGTTGCAATCGTCTGCTTATGTTCTTTTGCAAATTTTTATGCTGTCTTTTTTAGCTATGTCATCTGACTGGCTAAGATGGCACCCTCGGGCGGGAAGACGACCGCGCATGCGCGCTGCAATTCCCAAAGGCTTTCTTTGAAAGCTGGGGAAAATTGCTCCGCGAGGGCTCCGTCGGCGCCGACGTCACCCATAAGTGAGGACTGATTCCTGCTGCTCCTGGAGAACACCTGTTACAGGTGAGTAACTACGCTTTCCTCTGCCAAGCACTTCTGCTCCAGAAACAGCCTCTCTCGTGGAGTAAATATCCAGGCAATAATACCCGGAGAAGGAATGCAGGGACAACTACACTGCTGCCTTACATATCCCCATTGAAACGGATCAAGACTCTGCCCTGAGAGGCTGAATGCCTTTAGTTGAATGTGTTTGAAAAACATGGAGTCAGCAAATGATCCTTAAGAATATCAACTAAAGAATCAGTCTGCTTAATTGAACAAGCAGTAGTTACCTGGATAGTTGCTTCATTCTTTTTTTTTCTCCTCTAGATAGAATGAACAAGTGACCTGACTTCCTAAAGATATAGTTATGTCTAGTAGCAGATAAGCACTTTATGAATGCCAGAAAGATGGAAAAGAGAGAACTCATGACCACAGTCCTCTTGCCTAAAGAAGGCAACTGTACTACTTGCTTTCATGAAACAAGAAACCTCTGGGAGGAAAAAGGATGGAACTGTACTGATGGAAACCTTTGCCTCCAAAACAAAATAAAAATGCAAAAGGATTTGCGACAGGACAGAACCAGGAGTTCTGGAATGCTTGTAGCTGAGCAAATAGTGACCAAGAAAATAACTTTCAAATAAAGATATTCAAAGAAAATTTCTTTGAAGGCTCAAAGGTACAGCAGCAAGTGGTCTGAAAACTTAATTTAAGGTGCCAATCCAAGACTGGTGCTCATCACAGTGGATGTAAATGAGAAAAGGCCTTAGAGCAGTGGTTCCCAAACTTGGGGTTGAGACCCCAAATGGGTCACGTTATCAGTGGATAGGGTCACAGAAACATGGCTGTTCCTCTTCTCTCTGGACTTTCACTGTGACCTATGTCAAGTAGTGACAGTCATCAAGTCAGCATGTAGCCTGTGAGCCAGTGAATGTTTATAGGCTGTTGTCTCCACCGGAGTAATCTCCCTGTTAGACTGGAAACTCATGTTGAGTAAGGAGGTTTGTAAGCACACATTGACACAAAGGACTCTGTGCTGACTGCTCTAGATGAGTGGAGGGAAGAGAAGGCTGAAGAGTTGCTATTTTGATTCTTCATCTGGAGTCACACGTATTTTGAGTTGCTAAAATTTATTTATTTATTTATTTAACAGGTTTTCTATACCGCCTTTTCCTTAAATCAAAGCGGTTACCAGACACAAGAAGGGAGAACAGAGACAGGGGGGCATACACTGACTAAACTAAAGAGTGAAGGTAAAATTGGGATACGCAACATCAAGGAACCGTTACAGTAAAACAAGTTATATGCAGGCTATAATAATAGAGACTGTTAGATGTCTGTGCCATAGTACTCAGTGAAGAGTACAAATTTCAGTTGTTTTCTGAACTCCTTTAAATCATCCATGGATCGCACATCGGGAGGGAGAGAGTTCCATATAAGTGGGGCCGATAAGGAAATTGCCCTTTGTGTAGTACATTTACACGCTTTTCTGAAACTACTTGGGGTGCTGAGGGTGTTTGATGTAGTTATTCGTCTTGGCCTGTTGTTATTCTGGAGTAAGAGGTTATGAAGGCTAAAAGCAGAGCATTTATGTCTGATCTTGAATATATTAATTACTATCTTGTATTTGACGCGCTGGCTTATTGGAAGCCAGTGGAGCTCTTTGAGAGTAGGGGTAATGTGATCTTGAGATGCTGAGCCAGCAATAATTCTGGCTGCCGTGTTCTGAGCCATCTGAAGAGGTTTAAGTGAGTGTTTTGAAAGACCGTAGTAGATAGGATTACAAAAGTCCAGAATAGGAGTTATTAAGGCTTGGCAGACAGACCGGAAGTGGTCATATGAGAGTAAGGGCTTGAGGCGTCTAATCACTTTCATTCTGTAGTATGCAGACCTCACAGTTTTTCTGATGTGTGACTGGAGGGTTAGACCTTTATCGAGGGTAATTCCAAGATATCTAACTTCATCCTTAACTGGTATTGTAATGTTGTTGTATTTAATGAAAGGTGGGGGTTGAAGTCGGTGTTTCGAGTGACAATAAGCGCCTCTGTTTTATTGTAGTTTAAGGCAAGGTTATTGCATGTGAGCCAGGAAGACATGTTGTCAAGGCAATTTGTGATCTTGCTGTAGTCGGGGTTAATGAGATCAATCGGTGTATAAATCATGATGTCATCTGCATAAATCGTATAACTTATTTGATGGGCTGCCATAATTTGACAAATTGGCTGAATAAAAATGTTGAATAGAAGGGAAGAAAGCGCAGATCCCTGAGGTACTCCTTGCTTGATATTTGTAGGCTGTGAAGTGTTGTTTCCAATTTTAACCTGAAACTGCCTGTTTGTTAAATAAGAGTTAAACCAACTAAGGACAGTACCAGAGATACCGATACTTTCCAATCTTGATAGGAGGATAGTGTGGTCAACTGTGTCGAAAGCCGCTGAAATATCTAAGAAGATCAATAAAGATCCTTGCCTGTAATTGTCTATGGTCTGGGTGATATCATTGAACAGATATAGCAGCAGTGTTTCAACTCCATGGTTGGGGCGAAAGCCATGTTGATGTAGATCGAGTGGGGCATGGTCGTCAACATGGTCTTGGAGTTGTAGCTGTACTGCTTTTTCTATTACTTTGGCTAGGAATGGTATGCTAGAGATTGGCCTATAAGCCGCTGGATTGTTCTTATCCAGGTTTGTTTTTGAGGATAGGCCTTATTGAGGCTAGTTTAAGTTGTTCGGGTATTATTCCTTGAGATAGGGATATGGATACGATATTGTGTATATAACTGAGGAAGTTATGCTTGGTTGCTTTGAGCCATTGAACTGGGCAAGGATCAGTAGGGGCAGTGCTAGTATTGAGAGCAGAGATGATATCCGAAATCTGTTTGGTTGAAGGAGTGTGGAAACTGTCCCAACTTGTTGTTATTGTTGTTGTTGTTGTGATGGAGCTGTAGGTTTCGGTATGTATTTGAGTCGGTATGTGACCTATTTTCTCATGGAGAAAGTTTGCAAAGGTTTGAGGGTTGATTTGTATGTCTTTGTCAGGACTTGGTTCTTTAGTTAGGTCTTTTACTATCTCAAAGAGTTCTCTGGGTTTATTGTAGGCTTTCAGAATGGTGTTTGTGTGATGCTCTCGTTTTGTATCGTTAATAAGATCATTATATCTTTTTTGCTTTGTTAAGTAAGTGTTTTGTGCAGTTGGAGATTTGGAGCGTCTCCAGTGGCGTTCTAGCTTTCTTAATTCTCTTTTAGCGTTGCGAATTGTATTGGAGTACCATGGAGCGTGTTGTCTTACGTTCTTTGATTTTATGTACGGTTTGGATTTTGCTGCTGTACTGATGGTAATGTTCCAATTCTTAACCAGTTTGTCCAAGTTAGGTTCATCCGAGTTGAGGTAGGGTAGTGTGTCTTTTAAGAATTGATCTTTTTTGAAAGCTTTAAATCTTCTGATTCCAAATGAAGCAGAATGTGTTATGTTGAACTTGGCCGTATTGTTTGTCAATTCAATTTTGATTCTGTGATGATCAGACCAAGGAATCGGGGTGATTATGGGTGAGGAAATAAATCCCTTGTCTAAGAGATAATTTGGGGCAAAAACTAGGTCTGGTGTGGAACCATGTCTATGGGTGGGAGTGGTTATTAGCTGAGAGAATAGTAAAGAGTCCATTGCCTGAAGGAAGGTTTGCCTATCATTGTTAGTTGCAGAGCTGAGATTAAAGTCACCTAGTAAGATTAAAGGTTTGTGAATTGTGGTGATTGCACAGACAGTTTCAAGAGTGGTAGTTAGCTCTTCAGCTGGTGCGTGGGGGGCCCTATAAACAAGGCAAATAGTTAGATACTTGTTTCCCACTGCAATAGAACTGCAATGCTCAGAGTTGCTAGAAGTGAGTGTTTGAAGTTGCAATGAGTCTTTAGCAATGATTAGAACTCCGCCACCTCTCTTTAGAGTGCGAGGATTATTAAAGGCGGAGTATGTAGAGGGGACCAGTTGGTTGAGGAGGACACTATCAGAGGGGGAGAGCCAAGATTCTGTAATGCATAAAATGTCTGGGTGCTGGTCCACAATGTGATCTCTGATTAAATGAATTTTGTTTCTTACTGATCTAGTATTCATAAGTTCTATAGAGGTGATGTTTAGTGTGTGGGGTTTTTTAGGGCATGCTTTAGGATTCAAATGATTGAGGTGGCTGCCAACATCATGTTTGTTACAGGATTTACTGTGAGATCTCGTGGAAGAGCAATTCCAAATGTGGTATATTGATATGATTGTTAGAAGCCATATATATAAATGTTGGAGCTGTAAGTGGGGTGTGCCTAATCGTTGAAGGATGATAAGGGTGTCCAAGAGAAATTTGGGGTGGAAGGTGGGCTTGACCATGACTATGATACTTCTTTTTTTAACTAACGAAGGCTGTTGCTGCCAATTCGCATAAAACTAATGACATACCTTCTTTAGCTCCAACGACTTTCACAGTGTTTCTTGCAGGGAAAAAGAGGTAGATGGAAGCTCACGAAAAGGATACGTAGACAACACTTCTTCTTGAGCTTGCTTAGAGAACCGGCAACTGCTGGATGTAAATATTAAATTGCCGATATTCAAATCTTTCACCTGCGTGTTAAAACGCTGATCCTGATCTCTAAGCGCCTTCGGTCATAAGGGATAAAAGTTTGGAAAACACTGCCTTAGAAACCTAATGATGCCTGTATGTGCCCCAGATGGTTTCTCTATATGAGTTCAGAAACATGGGAGCACAACTGCTTAGCACGTTCAAGAGGCTGATGGTAAACCCACCAAAAATCCTTCCTGAAGACTGATGAAGTTATTGGACATGAAGTCTTGCAAAGAAGACATGCATTCAGCATACCAGGCTTCAAAAAACACATCTTACTCACATAAGCCAAGAAAAGGACCTCTTGGGTACCTGTAAGCAGGGTCGGCCCATTGGCTAGGCAACTGTCTAGGGTGGCAGATCTTTGTAGGTGGCAGGCTATGTTCTTTGACATGCATGGCCTGCTGCCAAGCCACACTCCCCTTGACCCTGCCGCCTGAATCAGCAGTGGGAGGGGGTGGCACAGCTCGGGCTTCCACCTAGGTTGGCAGAAATCCTTGGGCTGGCCCCAACCTGTAAGAGGTCCAAAAGAGAGCAGTGTCTCTCACAAAAACACACAGCACACAAAGGAGCAGAGAGTGAAATTGGCAATAGGTCCAAACTTTATTGTTGCACAATCCCGACGCATTTCGGCATGTACCTTCCTCAGGGGATGTCGCCTCATAATATAACAGTCTTCAGAAGAAATATTTAAAATGACAATAAAATACAACAAAATACAATAAATAACAATCATAAATAAGACTAATTAAAATAAATTAAAACAACGATTGTGTATCTTAAAAACAAAAAATAAAATATAGATCCTCTAAAATGCCACAGTAAGGTTGACTAAAAACCACCCGTTGTAATTTAAAGCTTCTTTTTTAAGTATAAAAACATCAGTAAACATTTCTTATACTATTTCCAAATAAATGATACAAAATGGTCTGTTAATGAAAAAAAGAAAAGGAAAAGGCAAACGTTGACTCATATTGTCAAATGTATCCATAGACAACTATTCATATAGCTAATGCTATAAACATATCATAGATCATAGTCATAAGCTACTGATAAAAGATCTTGCCAATGGCAAAAAAGGAGAGAACAAGATGAGAACATCCACTCAGCATATACATATGTATATTAACAAAATTATAATCAATCAACAAAAAACAGACTGATGTTGAACATGGGAAAAATATCCAAACTGATGATGTCATCTTCTTATGATAGGGGAAGGAGGAAGATTACACCAGGCGTGTATTCTATAGCATGGAACATAGGAGCTAAGATCTTACACAATTACTATGCATGTAGCAGTCAAATGTGACCAATCATTGAAAAATGGAAAACTAAAAGTGGGGAAATACCCTAAGTGAAAATTATCTATTCAAACCTGGTGATACTGTAAAGCAAATAGTGTAATCACTTACTAGTATCAGAGGAGTGCACTTACACACTGTTGAGTACCTGTGCCAAAGTCTGTAATATATGAGAGAGAAAACCTAAAGTGAGCAATAATTCTCAGGTCTAAGGGGACTGATTTCTCTGCTTCCTTATTGTTGCAGAAAAGACAAAGAAAGGAAAGGAACTTGATTCAATATCCGTAGTCCTTGGGAGTGAGTAATGCTGTCTTAGAAGAGGGCGCTCGTAGTGCAATGCAGTTTTAAAGATGCCGAACTTTGTGCCAAAGTTTCAAGGCCAAAGGGCACGATTGCCAGCAAATTAGAAAATGGCTAAATATCTAAACCTGTCCCAACATTAAAGTACTGTAGTGCGTAAAAACCTAGTGACAGTTTATGTTAAGGTGCAGGCATCATTGTTTACCATACCAGTAAATTAGGTAGAACACAACAATTATAATAAATTCATCAGCTTAGCATGATCGATCAATAAATCCATTAAAGATTAATGCTTGAGGCATAACAAAGTCAACTAAAAGAAACATCTGCCTTTCATCAGTGTCCAACCAGACACAGATATCCATAAAAAAGCAATAAATTATCAGCAGATATTATATAAACTAGGTGTATGTATAAATAAGCATATAGCTTTATAATACAAAAACTTGTAAAGGATTGCCTTAATACAATATCACTCTATCATAAGTAGCCAAGTTGACAATGCCATATATAATATAATTACAGTAGGTGTGTCTCAAAATAAAAGAAGGGGACATGGGGTAACATGATCGTGCCCTGCTGCGCTGACAACTAAGAAAATACTCAAGTCAAAAAACACGAGAGTACGATATGCGACAATTGCACAGACCTCTTCACCAGCAAGTGAGGAGCCTCATAAAAAGGTAGTAATAAATAAAATATCACCAAAGGGTAAAACCAAATAAAATGAGTAAAACGAAGGAAGAACTCTGTGGGGGTAAAAACTGAAAAACTTATTAAATGAGTTTGTAACAATCAGAAATGAAACAGAGTGCATATCTTGAAGGCATGTAGAATCAAAGGGGGAGAATTCAAGCCGATAGGGTGTGCCAGGATGCCCGGCCCCATGATGAGTCAACAAGATATTAGATTCCAAAGGATAAAAATAAAACAGAAAAATAAGTAAAAGAATGTTAAGGTAAAAAAAAAACAACTGTAACCTGGTGTAGGAGCAAATACAGTCCTGAAATGATAAGGGATAAAGAGGTAATAAAAAAAATTAAAAATTATGTGTTCATGAGAAATCGGGAGGAGATATGTTGATCATTCATTCTCCTTCCCTGACAAAGATATGTTCATCTATATGTTCATCTCATCCGTATAGGGAATGACATATCCCTCCCTTTTATGCTAAAACAGGGAGTTCCCCCAAGGATCCAGTTTATCCGCGTTACTATTTAACATATTCCTTCAACCAGTTTGCAAGATTTTTCAAAACCATGGAATTTATTACCAGTTATATGCAGACGACATTATGTGCTTCACCCCATTCAATTTAACAAACCCTAACTTCTCAAACTTAAGTGAATGCATCACTAACCTGAAGACTTGGCTTTTAAATCATAACCTCATAATTAACCAGTCTAAAACTGAAGCCCTTCAAGTATTCACCAACGCTTCCTACACTCCACCTACAACCCTTACGCTTGGTGATCTCACCCTCACTATTAAAAATCAAGTGAAATATCTCGGTCTTATCCTTGATCAGAACCTTACATTCCTTGAACAGATAAAAAAAACCTCTAACACAATATATGCAAAACTACATACTCTTCGGAACCTCCAACCTCTCCTAAACCCAGACTCCTTTCGCACCGTCTGCCAGGCCCTCACTATCCCATCCCTTGACTACTGCAATCTCATCTATCATGGCCTTCCCAAGAACAGCTTACACCCTATCCAAATGGCACAGAACACAATAGCTTGGCTCATCACAAATAACCCTAGACGCTCACACATAAAGCCAATCCTCTTTGATCTACACTGGCTCCCCATTCAGTCCAGAGTTAAAGTCAAAGTAATCACCCTCATTCATAAAATCATTTCTAACGAGTCAGCTCCATGCCTCTCCTCGCTCCTATCTAATTCCAACAACAATAGAACACGCCGCACCATCACCGAAAACCTCCTATCCATCCCAGCTTCTAAGAGAAAATGTAGCCAAACTACCTGTAATCGGGCATTCTCCCTTTATGCCCCCTCTATCTGGAATGCCTTACCATATGAACTACGGAACTGTTCCAATCACCCTGAATTCCGGAAGAAATGAAAAACTCATCTCTTCCTGGAACATTTTTCCCTACTTATATAGCTCTCTCTAACCTCTTTTATAAATCTCCTTGTAAATAGTTCCTATCCATAAGCCTCCTCAAGGAGAAAGTTACTTGTTAATCATTTATACCGTGTTGTGTTTTGTTTCTGTGTATACAGTTGTAATATACTGTCTGTTACGTTCTCTGTAAACCGTCTTGAATTGTAGAAAGACGGGGTATAAAAAACTGTTAAATAAATTCTCCTTCCCTGACAAAGATATGTTCATCTAGTGTGGGTCTGTCATTAAGGGTTGTTGGTTTAAAACATAGCCAAACAACAGGAGAAGGAGGTCTTCCGCAGAGGATACAAGTAAGAGGAAGCGGAAGCCAAGCACCACGGCCAAACACAGTAAGGGTATCCAAAAGACTTTATTAGCAGACCCTAATAAAGTCTTTTGGATACCCTTACTGTGTTTGGCTGTGCTTCTTGGCTTCCACTTCCTCTTACTTAAAACATAGCCAATACATAAATATCTAATTGATAAAGAATCCAAGTAAGCCAAACCTGACCCTAAAAAGAGAAAACTAAAAATAGAAAGCAGGATAAAATGTTAAGAGCCCAAATAGAAACATTAAAACCAAAAGATAGGATAAACAAAAGAAAATTAAATAAAAAAAAAAATCACCCATATGCAGATACACTGGTGCCGGTCTTAGAGCCAAAAAAGGAATCTGTAAGAAACCTGGCACCAAACAATCAACAAGAGGAATTCATAAGAAAACAGCCAAATTTTGTTCAGCATTCAAACCATGTGGGGTCACTGTGTTTAGTTTAAAGATAAACTGCTGTTCCAGTTTAATCGAGAGCTTGTCCAGTATCACCATCTCTCCAATGTGGATGCACCACCTTCAATACCATAAAGGTTGGACCTACTGCCAATTTCACACTTCACTCCTTTGTGTGCTGTCCTGCCTGTAAAAGAGAGTCATAATGATTTTGTTTGAACATCCTTTGTTTCTGAGGCGAGCTCTTACAAGGGTCAAGATGCAAGATAGAAGGGAGATGGGTCTTCTAATGATTACTAGACCTTGCAAGAGAAGACCCAGGCTGCCTTCCACTTGGCTACAAATGAGTTCTGTCCATCATGGTCTGGGCAATCCGGTACCCCAAGAATCACCAGTCCTGGATGAAATGCCACTCCTCTGAAGCACCCAACTGAACAGACTAGGGAAGGAACACATATCATACGCTTGTCTGGCATCTCTTGCTTCCCTGGAACTAGAGACTTCAAAACGTCTGCTTGAAAAATGTCTAAAGCCAGAATGTGAGCTGTGGATGAGAAGAGGTTCCTAACCAACTGATGGACCAAGTGGCCTTTGACTGGCACCACTGAGCCATATGTTCTAAACACTTAGCCCCCTACCGGGCCAGCCCATCCACTAGGTAGCTGCCTAGAGCAGAAGACCCTGGGGGGCTCTCCAGACTTCAAAGCTGCAGCAGAGCAAGCTGCTGTTGGCTGTGTTGGGCCTTGAAGCACTTACACAAGCACATGCACTCATGGCCTGCCACTCCTGCCTTTGCAAACTTTCTTTTGGAAGGGACAGGAGCAGCAGGCCATGAATGTGCACTTGCATACAGATGCCACAATGCCTGCTGTGGCACCAACATGGCTTGCTCTGCTGCTGCTTTAAAGCATGTGGAGGAGTTGCAATAATCCCCCTCCCCTGAGGTAAGGGAGAAGGAAAGGGGAGATGGACACCCGGGACAGGAGGGAAGGTAGGGAAGGGAAGAGTTGAATCTCCAGAATCAAGCAGAATGTAGTCTTCACATATGGGTGATGTCGGTACCATCGGAGCCCGCATGGGAACACTCCCCAGCATCCAATAGAAAAGCTTTTGGGAGCAACCCACTGCACCTGTGTAGCTGCCTTCCCGCCTTTGCCACTCTTCCTCCTCAGTTCTTTGTTTTCTGCGGAGCCAGCAGGAAGCAAATCCTGTCACCGCAGAAAATTTCTGTTTTTTCATATTTTTGTGGTTCACGTCTGCCTTCCCATCAATGCTGGTACAGACTCCTGGTCGGTTTGTTCTTTCTTTGTTTAAAAAAAAAAAAAAAAAGGAGAAATTCTCTTTTCAGGCGCATCAATGCCATTTTGGGCCCAGGCCTTCCATTCTATCACTGACAAATTGGAAAAACCAACCAGTGGGTTTAAAAAAAGTTCTAAGTTTTGCAGTATCATCTTGACCACCAACAGCCATGATTGGTGTCTAAAATGCCTAGTCCTGACCATCAACCCTCAGAATGTAACCTCTGCAGGAAGATGACGAAGAGAGTCCTACAGAATCAGGCTGCAAAGTTAAGCACCCTCTTTGCCTCTGACGCTCTCTTTAGCATCAACGTCATCGAGGGCATTGTCTTCCTCCCATGGATCTCTGGTATTGAAACATAAGTCTTTGTCGAAGACTGGCTGTCCCCCTTCCCCCAAGGGTAGGTCTCCTAAGCATTGAGATGCCTTGAGCGTTGCCCTGGAGGGGGGGATACACTGGCCAAACAGCCCCGGTGGGAGGACCCTTCCTCAAAGCCATCAAGGGGTCCCAGGACACTCCCGAGACCTCCACCTTTGGTACCAATACTCAAGCATCGGCAAGCTTCATGGATTAGCGCATACTAGCCATCGAGGGGAGCCTAGCGGCCTTACTGGCAGCTGCCTTAGTTCCAGTAAAGACTTTATCGTTGGTTCCGCAAATGCCAGCAGAGTCTTCGGTACCGTTCTGAACCACACCAGGTTACATGTCGCTTGATACGCTGCTGTCCATGCCTGCCCTCAAATACACTTTTGGTACTGAGGTTCCGGTTAAGCAGGTTCCAGGTACAGACTTCTATCTGTACCGAGTTACGATGGGACGCGAACACCCTGCCTCTCGATACTTTGCGTCTTCGGAATGTGTTTCATCGGATGACGAATCAGCCGATATTTGAGGCCTACAAAGCCTACCGGAGGACCCATCCCAGTCTCTGCAACATCACATGTCCCTGCTAGGACATCTTTTCAAGAATTTATACGCGATGTTGCCAGGAACCTTTCCATAACGGTGACATCTGAGAAAGAGTCTAGAATTGAAGAATTCAAAATTCTTTAATACGCAACAGCTCCTAAGGAAGCGGCCACACTTCCTATTCACTGTATTTTCCATAACCTCATGCTCTGTATGTGGGAGACACCCCTAACCATTTCTCCACATACTTGATGGCTTGATACCATGTACAGAGTACCAGAATGTCCCGGTTTCCAAAAGACATAATTTCTGCACCACTCAATGGTAGTGGAATCGGCAATGCGTTGAATTAAGAGTGTAAAGACACATTCCTCCAACCCTCCGGGTAGGGAATCGAGAACCCTTGATGCTTTTGATCGACATTGTTTTCAGGCCTCCATGCTATCAGCCAGCATCATTTCCTATATACTCTACATGGGTATGTTCCTCAAGGAGGTAACAAGGGATTTAGAATCAATGGCTCCTCTCCCTGATGACAAGAGAGCAGACTACCTCAACTCTAGTCAAGTATGCTCAAAACGTCTCAAAGTTTGTCAATAGAGCAACCTTTGATTGTTTTGAGTGCACCAGTAGAACTACATTGATCTGCATTGCTGCACGCAGAATTGCATGGCTATGAGCATCAGATCTTGAACAATGGGTTCAAGATAAGTTGGGTAATATTCCTTGCACTGGTAAAAACCATTTTGGCAAGGATTGGCAAGACAAAGCATCTCAATCTGAAAACACAACCCTGAATAGGCTTTCAAGATCCACTGCCAACACAGTTAAAAAGAAGGCAGTAAAGAGCCTTCTTTACAAAGAAGTAGTAGTATTCTTCTTACACCCCTGCTTCTCAATGCCAGCATCATGCTCCCCCAAAGGGACATCAACCTTCAAAACAGCAGAGGAAGTCACAATCCTAAGGCACAGCTAACTCAGCAGACTCAGCCTGCTCCTGGTTTTTGACTCCTTCCTAGAGAATATAGCTGTTCTGCCTCTGGAGAACCTCCATCCCCTCCACATTGCTGGAAGACTGTGCCATTATGCCCACAGATGGCATCTGATCACCTCAGAGCAGTGGACTTCGAAGCCTGACCCCCCCCTCTACTTCAGTAAGAGTGTATCATTCTCCGTACTTTCTAATCCCAAAGAAAACAGGAGCAGACAGGCCCATCTTGGACCTCAAGAACCTAAACAAGTTTCTCAAATGTGAGAAGTTCAAAATGGTCTTTCTAGGGGCCCTTCTCCCTATCTCCAAAGTCAGGACTGGCTCTGTTCTCTAGACTTAGAAGTGTACACTCATATCCTGATTCATCCAGAACACAGGAAGTTCCTGTGCTTCATGTTCCAAGGAAGACACTATCAATATAGGGTCCTTCCATTCGGATCAGCCTCTGCCCCAGGAGTCTTCACAAAGTGCATGGCAGTCGTAGCCACATTCCTAAGAACTCGAGGAATATTTGTCTTCCCTTGGACTACTGGCTCATTAGAGCAAGAACCTCTCAGGAAGCCAGCCTGTCTTTTTCACACCCATGCAGGTGCTACAACACTTGGGCTTTGTCGTAAATCTTCCAGAGTCCCAACTAGTTCCCACTCGGACTCTAGAGTTCATAGAGACTCTCTTAAACACTCAGCAATCGAAGACATTCTTGCCCCAACCATGCTGCACTCGACTCAATCAGTTGGCATCTCGGGCACATCTCAAGGACTACCTCACTTACCTTAGAAATATTGCAACTTCTAGATCATATGGCATCAGTGGTGAATGTTGTCCCATATACCCAGCTCCACATGCGCACAGCACAATGGACTCTGGCTTCCCAGTGGACTCAAGCCTCAGGCTGTCTCAGGGACAAGATACTTGTATCTCCCCTTCTGAAGACATCTCTCCAGTGGTGGTGTTCCCCAGAAAATCTCCTGGTAGGGTCACCTTTTAAGATGCCTCCACATCAATGTACCCTAACGACGGATTCATCCAAACTGGGCTGGGGAGTCCATCTAGGGCATTTCTCAACTCAGGGCCTCTGGTCACCATCGGAGTCATGACTCCAAATAAATCTCCTGGAACTTCGAGCCGTCTTCAATGCTCTCAAAGTATTTCAGGAACACCTTTCTTACCACAGATCCAAACCAATAATCAAGTTGCCATGTTCTATGTGAACAAGCAGGGAGGGACAGGCTCTACACATCTATGGTACTTTGCCATTGCTCATCATATTCACCTACAAGTGGTGTATCTTCCAGGCAAACAAAATGTCTTAGCAGACAAATTGAGTCTGATCCTTCTTCCCTATGAATGGTCTTTCCATGTAGACATAGTATCCTACATCTTTCGGACCTGGGGGACTCCAGAGATAGACCTCTTTGCCAACCCTCAGAATGCCAAGCTCCCTTGCTTCTGCACCAGGACTCTCACTTCAGTCAACAGGTGGATGCTTTTCACCTCCACCGAAGGCAAGACCTACTTTACGCCTCCTCCCCCTAATTCCCAAATCTCTGTTCAAACTCCAGGTGGACAGGGGCTCCATGATACTCATAGCCCCATGCTGGCCACGTCAACTGTGGTTTCCTCTCCTGCTATGTCTCTCAGATTCAGCCGATAGATCCCGGATCCCCTCCAGATCCTACTCTCTTGGAGGGAGGGACACTGCTTCATCCCAATCTGCTGTCTCTCCATCTCACAGCATGGCTGCTGAAGGCATAGCTTTTCAGCACCTTAACCTTTCTCAGGAGGTTAAGGACATCCTGTTAGCTTCCAGAAAGCCATCCACCAGATGTTCCTATGCTTTTAAGTGACATAGATTCTCACTCTGGTGTTCACAAAGGGATCTTAATCCCTTCTCGGCTCCGGTGGAAACACGTCTACAATATCTGCTCAACCTTTCCTCCTCTGGTTTCGACCAACTCGGTAAGAGTGCACTTAAGTGCAATTGCAGCCTCTCATCACTTAAATGGACAACCCATCTCCTCTCAGCCACTCGTCACGCTTTGAGAGGACTTCTTTTAACCAAGCCTCCCATCAGACAACCACTAGTGGCATGGGACCTTAATGTTGTAGGCAACTTCTCAAACCACCCTTCGAACCTTTAGCCACAGCCTCAATCAAGTTTCTATTGTGGAAGGTCGTCTTCCTTATTGCTCTCTCTTCAGCAAGATAAATTAGTGAGCTTCAGGCCTTGGTGGCCGACTCGCCTTACACCTGGTTCCACCATGACAAGGTTGTCCTTAGGACTCATTCTCACTTTATGCCGAAAGTGGTTTCGCCCTTTCATCTGAATCATGCAGTTTACCGTCTTTTTCCCTAGACCGCATTCATATAGCGTAGAGGCAACCCTCCACACTCTGTATTGTAAATGTGCTTTAGCATTCTACCGTCAGAGGATGAAAGAATACCAAAGGACTTTTCAATTGTTAGTCTCCTTTGACCCTAGTCATCTGGAGTTGCCAACATCCAAGCATACCCTCTCCAAATGGATAGCAGACAGCATCACTTTTGCTTATGATGTGGCAGGCCTATCCTTTGAAGATCATGTCACTGCCCATAATGATTGGGCTATGGTCACCTCGATGGCAAATCTACACACTGTGGCTATTGATGAAATCTGTAAAGCAGCAACTTGGTCTTAGGACCCTACCTTTGCTGCTCACTACTGTCTGGACAAGGACTCCTGCTGGGATGCCATGTTTGTCCAGGCTGTTCTCCAGCATCTCTTTCAGACTTAGAGCAACTCCTACCCTCCGTCCCAGAATATTTGATACCAGACATCCATGGGAGGATCCATGACCCCTTTTAGTCTTTCCTGAGGAGAAACATTACTGGTTCCGAGGTCTCTCTCTGGTATCTTCCAGCTAGGGAAGCTCATATGTGAAGACTACATTCCTGCTTGTTCCTGGAGATAATGTAGTTACTTACCTGTAACGGGTGATCTCCAGGAACAGCAGGAATTTAGTCTTCACAATCACCCTCCTCCTCTAGGAGTTCTGGGTTTTCTCCAGGACCAAGCAGGAAGTCAGTCCTCACATATGGGTGTCATCGATGCCGATGAAGCCCCAGCGGAGCATTTCCCCAGCTTTCTATGAAAGCCTTTGGGAATGCAGGCACGCATGCGCGGTTCCCTTCCCGCCTAAAGGTGCCATCTTACCTCAGTCTCTCTTTTTCCGAGAAGCCCACCGGACGTGTGTCCTGTCATCCCGGATAAAAGTTTGATTTTTTTCGGCGATTCTCGCTATTTTTTCTTCTCCGGTTCGACGCCGGTTCCCCTCCCGCCGGGTTCTGTACACCGGTATCGAGCCTGTTTCTTCTTTTTCGGTTTTTGCCCTTCGTGGCTGGTGTTCGCGCCCTTTTTTGCTTTTTCCCTGGAAGGCCGGTCCTTTGACCTCACGGGGACTCTTTTTTTTTTTTTTCCCCCCGATGGCTTCCAGCGGTTTCAAAAAGTGTGATCGGTGTAAGAAGTTGATGTCTCTCACCGACACACACACAACTGCTGCCTTCGGTGCCTCGGTCCTGATCATGACCCTAAGACGTGTGGACCATGTGGGAAGATGTCTTCCAAGGCACTGCGAAGTCGCCAGCAGCAGAAAGAAAGGCTTTTCTCTGACTCAGCCTCCGGCCGGGCCCGGACCTCGTCTGAGGCCTCGACATCTCGGGATTCGGATCCCGAGCGCCGTTGTGGCTCCTCGGATAGGGGGTCCCCCGACCGAGAACACAAGAGGAAGAAGCGGCTCATGAGGGTGTCGTCGGAAGAGGTCCCTGGCTCCTCAAGGGCCAGGTCTAAGACCCCTGACCGTCGCCCCGGGCCCGTGGAACAAGAGAAGCCTGCCAAAGTTCCTCACGTGGAGCCGGAGTCTGCTGGACACGTAAGTCCTGTAGTCCTCGAGGACTCTCCTCCTAGAGAGCCGCCGCCGGGGCCCGAGTCGGTGACTGCTGCGTCTCCCAAGCTGAGTCTCAGGATGACAGCCTTGTAGTGCAGACTGTCTGTCTTCATGGAGCAGCAGCGGGCATTGATGGCCAGCCTGTCTGGCGCATCTGCCCCGACCAACGGGACATCGAAGTCGACCCCGGAGACCGAGCCGATACTCGAGACCATGAAGGCTCGAGGTCGACCTCGGTCGCGGTCTCCCTCGACCTCCCATTCGGGACCGAGGGCGTCGATGCCGGTGCCTCCGGTGTCGGGGCGGGTTCTGCCAGGCCCCGCGGGGTCGGATCCTGACTCCTCGTCTGACGAGTCTGCCTGGGAGACGGAGGATGAGGAGTCCCCCGACACATTCAAGACTCGGTACGTCCCGTCGGACTCACCGCAGTCTGAACCCCGGAGTAGATCCTCTCCGGAGGATACCAGGTTCTCAGAGTTTGTCTGTGATATGGCCACCGCGTTGGCTATCCCAGCGGACCCCAAGGAAGAGCCTCTAGCCGAGGAGCTCGAGGCCCTGCAGTACGACTCTCCTCTGAAGGAGTCCTTTACTGTCCCGGTTCCTCCGATGCTGGAACGGCTCCTCTTCCGGATGTGGGAGGCACCGGCCTCGGCGCCGGTTCTAAGCAAACGGGTCGATTCAATTTATTGACTCCGGAAGAGCCCTGGCTTTCAGAAGGCGCAGCTACCACACCATTCCATGGTGGTGGAATCGGCCATGCATCGCCTGAAAATTCAGAAGATGCACTCCGCGGTGCCTCCTGGCAGGGAGGCCCGAAACCTCGATGGTTTTGGTAGAAAGTGCTTCCAGGGCTCGATGCTTGCTTGCCGTGTCCAGTCTTACCAGCTGTACATGGGCATGACAAGGAGTTGGCCGGTTCTCTGCTGGTCTCTCCGGGGAGCCCTTGCAGAGATTCAAGTCCTTGTCCTCGGGGATTCGGGAATGCTCCAAGTTTATGTCCCGCGCCGCCTACGATGGCTTCGAGGCTTCGGCCTGAGTTGCGGCAGCTCGACGCCAGGCATGGCTGCAGTCATCGGACCTCGAGCCATGGGTTCAGGACAAGTTGGTCGATGTCTCTTGCCGAGGTGAGAACCTTTTTGGCAAGCCCATGGCCGAGAAGGCCGCACAGCTTGAGACTGAGCACCTTACAATGACAAAGCTGTCTAGAAAGACCTCTGCCCCTTCTCACAAGAAAAAGGCCTTGGGTAAGAAGCCCTTTTAACCGAGGAAGGGCACTGCCTACAAATATTACCCTCAGTATCAGGCTGCCCAAGCTGCACCCCAGGGTCAGCAAGCCAAGGGGCAGGGTAATGGGCCCCGTAGACAGAGGACCCCCAAGCCTCCGGCCCCTGCTCCCACTCAGCAGGGTGGGGGTTTTTGACTCCTTGAGCATAGCCTTTCCGTCCCTTTCTTTTCTCCTCTCCTTTTATCTCAGCAACAAACTCAACTGAGGAGGGAGAGTGGCAAAGGCAGGAAGGCAACTATGCAGGTGCAGTGGGATGCTCCCACGTGGGCTCTGTTGGTATAGATGTCACCCATATGTGAAGATTAAATAGCTGCTGTTCCCAAAGATAACCTGTTACAGGTGAGTAACTACGCTTTACACACATGGATGAGGGGGAAGGGAAGAGTACATGCTGGACTGTGGGGTAGGAAAGGGAAGGTGACACAGGACTGATTCGCCTAGGGCAGCAAATACCCTCAAGTAGGCCCTGCCTCCAAACTAGATAGATTCATGTCTGTTGTCCCTACCATCCAGACTGAAACTTGATCTGTATGTCCCTCAGCAAATTTGGAGAATGTGGCTACCATGTCGCTTATTTTGACCTCTTGTGTTCACGGAAGACACTGCTCAGAATTAGTTTGCTATGCCCAAGAAGGCAACAGTAAAGGCTGTAGAGCAGGGGTTCTCAACCCTGTCCTCGGAACCCACCTAGCCATTCGGGTTTTCAGGATAACCACAATGAATATGTATGAGAGAGATTTGCATACACTGTCTCCATTATATGCAAATCTCTCCCATGCATATTCATTGTGGTTATCCTGAAAACCCGACTGGCTAGGTGGGTCCCGAGGACAGGGTTGAGAACCCCTGCTGTAGAGGCACATATACGCTGGAATCCATGGAACTAAGATGAGTTTGCTGCTTTGAAACCTAGGACATGTGGCCGGAACTTAAAACTAGCCCTGGATTTTGCCTTTTAAGAAAATACTGCTCCCTCCAAATGTTGAAATACCCCTTAAATTTTAGTTAGTTTAATTTTTCATTTAAACTTGTATATTGAGGAACCTGTATGATCTCTGTGGTTTACAGTAAACATAAACAATGATAAAAATCATAAACATTAAAAATCAATAAAAAATGTATCATACCAAACAATCATAATATAACTAAAATTAACTGAAGGCCTTACTAAAATAAAAAGCTGCTTTTTTTTTTTTTTTTTTTAGTCCAGATAATCTTGGAGAACAATAGAGTTCAGAGGGAAGCTCATTCCAAGTTCCTGATATAGAAACCCAATGGTTCAAAATACAGACATTGTAACAGAAACAGGGGTGCTTGATATCTTAGCCATCCAGTGCTTTGAGATCTCAAGGAATGTGTGGGGGCAAGAGCCTCTTAAAGGATCTTGAGAGGTACCTTTATAATCATTTTCAGTGACTTAAAAATCAACATCACTAATTCTAAACGCAGGCAATGAAGCCTCTCTAAAATAGGAGAGATATGATCACCAAATCTCACACCTGTTAATAAACGAGCAACTGCATTTTGAACTCTCTCTGAAGTGGTTTTAGATATGACTTGGGCAGACCAAACAAAATTGTTACAGTAATCGATCTGAGTCAAAACTATAGATTGTACAAGAGTCTGAAAATCATTGGGCGGGTGAATATATTTTAACCGCCTTGCAAGGTGCAACTTAAAAAAAAATGAGCACTTAACAACCTTCCTACCTTATGTGAGGATGAAAAGATAACTGAAAATCTAAAAGTATACCTAAATGTACTTAATCAGCAAAAGCAATTTGATATGAGTAAGAATCAATGGAGACTGTATTTGGTTAACTGTAAATCACGATAACGATGTATTGCCAAAAGTTCCATTTTGGCAATACTCAATCCAAGCCCATGGGCCCGCAACAAATTTGATATCTGAAATACATAATCAGAAAAGATCCCTAAAACAGATTGAATGTCTTTGTAAAAAGGGAAAAATATAGTCAGCATATAGCCGATACTCGACTTGTAAGGACTGCAGCAAATGACATAAAGGACCAGCATAGATGTTAAATAATAGTGCTGACAGTGAGGAGCCTTAGGGGAAGCTTGCCTCATTGGAAACCAATCGGAAGACCTACTCCCAACAAACACTTTCCTTTCCCTATCAGAAAGATAAGGCTGAAGCAATTTTAAAACTGACCTATCTAGCCCACATATCTTTAACCTCTCGGAGAACAACATGTGGTACCAAATCAAAGGCAGCTGCAATATTTAGAAAGGCAACTAAAATCTGTTACCCTTTCCTAATTGATTTAACCAGTTATCAAGTGTTGAAACCAGTAAGATTTTAGTACTTTAGCCATTGCGAAAACCAAAATCAGAGTTTTTCAACATGCTGTTGCAGTTACGTTATTACCATATACTCAATAGGTTTTGTCAAATATAGCAGACTAGAAATAGGTCTATAATTCTTCATACTGGTTAAATCCAAATGAGTTGTCTTCAAGAGTGGATGCACAACTGACCTCTTGAATTCAGATGGCAAGAAGGAAGCACGAAAAGAGCTATTATTCAACTCTGTTATAAGGGGAACAGAAACGCTTTTGCAAGGCTTGATTAAACAGGGAGGAACTGTATCTAACCTTAAAGGGACTACAGTGACACAGTCCAAAATCGTTTTGGTCTGGGTCTCTGAGATCATTGCAAATTCCTCCTATTTATGACCCACACAATCAGGAGCATCAGTAGTTAAACTGACAAGCCCATTTTCACTACAATTATCCTTAGTATTGTCAAATTTAGATTGCACGTGTAAAGTATATTGTTTGGGATCAATAGACTCCAATCCCTCTGCACGGAGAGAATAAAGTAGCTCTTCTCACCGTTTGACTTTGTACCTCTGACTCACATACAAGCACCAGTTGTCTAGGTCATGGTGGAGTAGAATCCCTCTCAGTGATAAACCATTGCTACTGCTACCATGAACTGGAAAAGAATCAAGGAGCAGTGGTGAAGTCGAGAGCACTCTTATTCAGCAACAGTAATCCAATACCTTAAATCTGAGCGATCTGTGAAAAGGCTCTCAGAAGGAAACATGAAGTTGTGACTTTTTGTTGGATAATGCAGCTAGGAATTTCCCACTGAGAAGCACTGAAATATTGGATCTTGGTGTCATCTTACCAAAGTTCAGAAGATTGCTAAATTCACCCCCCTCAAATTCAGACTGGGATGATAGGAGCCCTCCTTTTTGCAGGATGACAGTACATATGGAATGTCATCAGTTCTCCTGCAACTAAGTTGGAAAGGGGGCCACTGGGAATGCAGCTTTTCAAAGGAGGCTTTTGCCGATTTGTTCTTTGATCATACTTGACAGGGAGACACTAAATAAATCAGCATGCCAGCAAGAAAACTCAAAACATGCCTCAAACTTCCAGCACCCACTGCTCAAAAATAATTAGGGTCCGTTCATTGCGAACATGGTCAGAGAGCCATCTCCTTTGTAATGAAGGAGAGATTCCCAAAACTACATTGGGCACCCCTGGAGACTCATGAGCTCTTTCTGGCTATAAACAAAATTTGATAGGAGGACAAGCACTGCAAAAATATCACTAAACCAGGGTGAGAACTGAGCAGTCTTCAAGCAGGGTTGACCCCAGAGTTGGTTCAGGGTGTTAGCTCCTTAGGAAAACCTTAAGCGTTGCACCTTCCTCTCCCACCCCCCCCCCCCCCAAGCTGGCTGTCAACATCTATTTAGTTTTCAATGCCCTGCTCTCCACTCTCCTCCCCCCCCCCAAAAAAAAATAGTTGTGACCCTAGGCAACCACCTAGTTTGCCTAATGGTTGGGCCACCCCTGCCTTCAAGCTGGATTTCCCTACACTTGACCTAATTGATCCTTTCAGGTTATTCACCTGTAATCTGAGGCTTTGCTTTTCCTCAGATCATTGTCCATTTTTTCTAGGATTTTGCCAAATAGAAGTATCCCCCAGAAGAAAGGAAGACTCATCAGCCTCCGAAGCTGTATCCGTTGACCACTTCCTAAGCCATAAGGATGTCTAGTTGAAGCAGAAACAGTCCTATTCCTGACCGAAGTGTAAATGAGGCCTTATAGAATGCCTGCCCATAAGCCAAGCCAGCTTTCAAGCAGAGTCCTGTTGACTATGGTGGGGTTCTCTGGACTCCCATCTCTCCAAGTCTGCATTGTGCAAATTTGCTCTAGACATGCAGGCATTACTAACCACTGCTGCCTGCAGCTTGTGGCAACCACCTCCAGATTTACCTTGAAGACTCCAGCTTCTGTAATATAATTTTCATTTTTTTCTCCCTATTCAAATAACTGCTCCAACTTCCAAGAGACATGGCTGTCTTAAAGATGGCTCTCAACATTGCATCAACCTTTTGAAGCAGTAACTTTGCTGTTTCTTCCAGTGCATATGGATAAAGGCTACTTATAGCCCTTCCAACTCTCAGGCTTGGTTCCAGAGCAACCCACTCCAACTTTAAAATATCCTGAATGCTTAATGGATGGAGACTGCCTTGGCAGGTTTCCAAATACTCATCAGAAAAGGGACTCTTGGGATGGGCGATCAGCAATGTTGAGAACTTTTAACACCATCTCTTCTTAATAGATGAGACTGACCACTGTGAGGTTGTCATTCTTGCTGACAGAGAGCTCACTTTATGCTAAAAGATGTGCTACTGAGGGCCATTTTTTTTCCAGGAGTGTCGGAGTAGCCTAGTGGTTAGAGCAACTGCCTAGTACCCGGAAGATCAAGGGTTCAATTCCCACTGGCACTCCTTGTGACCTTGGGCAGGTCACTTTACCCTCCATTGCCTCGGAAGAAAAGGCTGGCAATCTACTTCTGGTGATACATTGCCAAGAAAACCCAGAGGTAGCTGGGTCGCTATGAGTCAACACTGACTTGATGGCACTAAACAAAAAAAAAAGAAAAAAAGTTCCTCTCCTACAGTTAGCATCTGATCTAGAGAAACCTGATTGGGCCTCCCAGTCATCCACTATTTCTAGAGAAAATCCACTTGCCTGATACACAAAGTTTGAAACCACAGGTACATTCTCCGGAAATATTAGCCAAGGCTGCTCTTCAGAAATACCAGTCCTTGCAGATTTCAGAGAAGGGAGAGAGGTAGAAACCTGCTATCTCAGATCGTAGCAATTCAAAATGGCTGCCCTTCCTGCACTTTCTGCACCTGACACACATTTCTGAGTAGAATCTGATGGTCATGGAACCCTCTGCAGTTGGGCAAATTAGCAAAACAGAAAGTATTCCCAATGTAGAAAAGACAGATGCGGCAGATCTGTAAGAATACACAGCCCAGTGCACCCCATCGATTGCCACCATAGGAGCAGTACATTTCTCACTCCAGAGGCGTATCCTTGGCGGCCGCAACCTAGGAAAGGCAAGTATTCCCCCAGTCCACACTGAGGCCTCCCTGATGCTGCTCCTGGTGCAAGTGACCTCTCCCCCAAGCTGCTGAAGTTGAATAGGCATCCGGAAGCTCTGCTGTGCTACTCCCTGATTAGACTCTGACAGACCGTAGCAGACATGCAGAAGGAAGGGGAATCTGAGGAAAGAAAAGAACCAGAGTAAATATCTTAAACTTATTCTCTGTGGTTGGCCAGACAGGGGAGGGACCTGAACTCAAAGTATCCCTAAAGTGTGCTGCAGATACCTCAACCACTGGCAAGCAAACAGTGTTGTTGGTTATTTAAATACCTCGGAGCAGCACTCCTGATGTCAGAAACACAGCAAAAAAATAAAAATAAAAGAAACTTATATCGGAGCAGCTTAGGGAACTCCCTTCTAAAATCTGGAAATCAAAGGCCCTTCCTCGGGAGCACTCCCCATTCAGGAAGACAAACACTCCTCCTCTTTTTAATTATACTGAATAAACAAATGAAAGAAGAGGAGAGAAAAAATAAAGGTAAGTTTCCTGCGCGTCCATCTGGGCCATTTGAGTGGGACCCGGACTTGTCAGGCTATCCCCAAGGAAATGATCACCAGAGCTGGTTCTGGATACTCCTCTGACTATTATAAGCTCTACTGGTTACATGTTTCTCCAACTGGGCCTGGGAGCCAATTCGCCCAATCTGTCCACTGCTGCACAGAATGCCCTGTCTCCATCTGCTGCAAATGGAGAATAGTGGCTGCACAGTGTCCCTTTATAAGGCAAAGCACACAACTCTTCATTCTTTCTCCATCTGCTGCTTGATGAGCATAACCTATGCATTCTAGACTGGTCTGGTAGGCAAAAAGAAAATTACTTTTTGGGAAAAAAAATGATGTGGTGAATGTCACATAAGAACTTCAGAATACCATTAACCTCTTATCTAGGTTCTAGAGCTGACACCACTGTTTTAATTTCTGTCTTTTAGTTTCTTCTCATCTTATCCCCTATGTAATTCCTTATTATACTTCTTTTGTAAACCACCTTGATGCAACAATGAAGGGCTGTTTAGCAAATTGTAAATAATCTATCCCTGATTAGACAACTAATGTGTTGGAATCAGAACATGAGAGCTATCAAATCCCTCCAGAAAGACAGAGTAGCTCTAAAGAATCTGTCAGACTTAGGCCTAGAATGGTAGGTAGGCAATCTGCAAGTTGTTTAAATTAGGCTCCAACTAATTTTCAGGAAAAGGGTGTCCTAAAAAATTGAATTCTTTATCATTCTTCATTTAAAGCAAAGAACATTAAATTGACTCTCCTGCTGACCATGGGGCCATACACAGGACTATTTGACCCTGAGATGCCTTGAGAAATGCCTCATTTTGCAATTTGTCACCAGTTTTGTCAAACCTATTGGCATATGTCAAGCCCAGTACTTACCAACATTCTCCTTGAGGCACTCGCAGTCAGTGGGTTTTCAGAATTGCCACATTAAGTATGAACTTAGATATGCAGATGCCTTGTGGTAATCATGAAGACCTGACTAGGTGTGCCACCAGGAGGAGGATTGGGAAGCACAGGTCTAATCGAGGAAATGTCAGCCATTGCTGACCCCTCAAAGCTCCTGTGACATCTGGCGCTGCTAATTATACTTTGTAGCAGTGGTGTTGTCTGTGGGTATGAGAGGTCGAGCAAACTCTTACATCTCTACCAGTGAGAGAACCTTTTTCCCTTCCTTCAGACCAGGGGCTGAGCTTTCTCCTGAATCCCTCCTACTCTGCTCCACTGGCAGGAACAGTGACAACACCTTGTGCCATTTCTTAATCTTTTGCCACTCATAAGAGTATTGAGATGGTAACAGAGGAGGATGCAGCTCAAGTTGCTGCTGGTCTTCCAGCCTGGATCATAGGACAAAAGCGGATATGCATGGGAGTGAGGAATGTTAGAAGGGATGGTTAGGTTATAAGAGAGGGTGTCTTTGGGGGGAGGGGGCTGTATAAAAGAAGGGATTGTGTAGGTAGTATGAAATGTAGTTTAGGGGATTTTGGGCAGGTGTGAGTCTGGAGGACCTTGGGGTTATGTGTGTATTGGAACCTGGGAAGAGAGAGGAAGGAAAGGGTAGGGTTGTACTTGTGAAAAGAGAGAGATTATCAGAATGGAGAGGAGAGTTAGATGGGATAAAGACTAGGGGCTGGGAGAAGAGGGGAAAGGGATTGGAGATATGAAAGGAAGTAGAGCTGGATTCAGGGGAGGAGTATCACCCTCTTCAGATGTTTTCCCAACAAGATACCAGAGAGCATCCCTCGCCTCCTCTTGCCCCAAACCAATATTCCCTTTTACTCCTCATCTTTGATCCTCCCTTCTTCCATCCCTTCCTCTTCTCTCACTGTCCATGAGATATCCTCCTCTCCCCCTTATTGATGCCTCAGATTTCCCACCCGTAAAACTCTCCAAAGAAGAAAATATACTATCAGACCCCAAACCTTGTTAGAAAATGTTTATTTTTCTTATGCAAAATAAATGTACATTGAATATGCAGAATAATTTAAACATATGCAAACGTATTATTACTTAGCTCGTGCCTTTCCAGTAGTAAGTAGTTCAAGGTGAATTACAATCAGGTACTGTAGTGTTCCCGGAGGGCTTACACGCTGTCTGTACCTGAGGCAGTGGAGGGTTATGCAAATATTCATGATTGTTGTAGGATTCCAGAAGCCTTGCCACAGAATCTACCCATAAGCTACCACAGGAAAAGGAGAGGGTTATGCTCTTAACCCCTGACATTTAGAGAAGTGAGACCTAAAGCTTCACCTTCTATACCTTCCTCCAGCTTTGCAGCATTTTCTGTGAGTGAGGGTACTGAGCCTAGCTAGTCCTTTAGATGCTGGGTTTATTTCCATAACACAAGCAGTCTGCTGACTTTATTAGCACGTAAACTGAAAGTGGGTTGTTTTTATCATATCCATCTGTTGTATGTGATGTATAAATCAGGCTGAGGAGACTGGCCTATAGTTGCATGCTTGACGTTTTCAATCCAGGTTTTGTAATGTAGGTAGAGGTTTGGGAGCTGCATTGATTCTGGAGAAATTCAAAACCTTGGAAGGCTGTAATACTCTTTTAATGGACAAGCAAAAAAGATATTGTACACGAGCCTTTGAGACCCAGTAGGCTGCTTCTACAGATACGACTAATTGTCTAATTGGTGCTAATCCAGTCTCTCTTCCTTTTTTTTTCTGGACGTCTATTTTGAATCACTCAGGTATTTTCAATGTTACAGGTGAAAGTATAAACTGAAGAATTTTCTCCCTCACCAAGAAATAACAGGTTGACTTTCTTTCCTTCCTTCTTTCCCTCCGTGCCTGTGGCTTTATTTTCTGGTCTCCTTCTTTTTCAGGGTTTGAGCTGGGTTTTGCCATGGCGAGCCCCAACGCCCTGGTTCTTTGGGAGGCTCAGTTTGGTGATTTCCACAACACTGCTCAGTGCATTATTGATCAGTTCATCTGCCCCGGGCAAGCCAAGTGGGTGAGGCAGAACGGCATTGTGTTGCTGCTGCCCCATGGCATGGAGGGAATGGTAAGTCTCCCATGCTGCTTGCTCTTCCTACAATTGTCTCTTACAGAGGAAATAGTGAGTGGATTATATAATACTCTCAAAGGCTGTGCCTCATACTAATACACCCTGGGGCTCATGTAGTCTTTTCACTGAAACTTTGAGCATATGTGGCAGCATTTTAAGCTGGAATGCTTTTCTTGTCAAAATATTGAGTATTCCTGCCCAGAGAATTGTGGGAGACCCTGAATCACTTCAAGAAGTGTGTTTGACCATATTTTAAACAATCCCTTTGTAACTTCAGCCTGAATCCAGGTGTATAGTGAGGGCTAGGATGTCCATGTAGACAAGGCCTGTCCTGAATTTTGGAGCTACCAATTGCTGTGATAGGATACAGCAGTGGCCCGCCATTGCTGTGTGTTAAGATTCAGGACATCTCTAAGCCTACTTCCCAGTGCCTGTCTCTTTGGCCACTTGGGACTGATAGTGCCTGCTGACCTAGTGCTCCCAGTTAACATTTTGCTTTCACAGTGATGCTTATGAACTTTGGAAGCAGCACTTCCTGCTCCTAAAACCTGGAAATATCAAGTACTTGTTCATTCTTGCTTTCTAGTTGTTTGCATCAGTTCTATTATTTATTTATTTTAGGTTTTTCTATACCATGCTCTTTAAAATCAGCTCGGTTTAAATTAGAACAATTTTGTACAGTGAAGACGGCGTCTGAACTGTACTTACAAGAAACAGGGTTTATAACTTGGTTAACTGGGGTAACTATATACAGGCTATATAGCAGCAGGCTACTTAGTTAAATGACTATATACAGGCAGACTATATACAGGCAGAACAGCCAGGTCAGTGAAGAAGGGTGGGGACATGACAGTATGCTTTTATAAATCTCCTTTATTTTTTCTTTCCTGTTTCATCAAATTTTCAGGGTCCTGAACATTCCTCTGCTAGACCTGAAAGGTTCCTGCAGATGTGCAATGATGATCCGGATGTGTGCCCTGTAAGTGCTGATGCTTCTCTTTCTCACACACAAACTATTATCCTTTACCAGTCCCCTTGTCTTGTGTGTTTCAACTGATCTTGATTTTAAATGTGGATAGAAGGAACTTGTTTGATTTCCTGTGATTACCCTATGGATCAAGAAATGGCAAAAAAATGACTAGACAGCATAATTGTTTTACTAGACATTTGAAATCCTTAGGACTCTTCAGACACATTCATGGCAAAAGAACATGGTTGGCAATTACCAGCATACCGTGGTCTTTGTCGTAGTATTTATCATATGTTTTTCTGTGAGGATTAGACTTCCTCCTCCTGACTGGTTTTCAAGGCTTTCTCTTATCTATACGCAAAACCTCTAGAGAGCGCAAACTAACCAGATCTGACCAGGACCATACAGGAAAATCTGTACCACAATAGACAGCAAATACCGAGGGTTAAACTCGATGAGACAGATTCCTAGTATTGGCCACTCCTCACTGGAACTTGATCAAAACTTTTTCTCAGACTGTTGCAGTAAACTTAGAGCAAATTTTAGCTTCAGATTTTCAGGACTGAAAGATATTAATGCATGCATTTAATATTCCCATTTAATGAAATAAAATTTCTCTCAATACATACTAGGAAAATGTGGCAAACCCAGATGCCTTGGGGACTGATCTGCATGGTCATGCTTGATTAGTGAGTGGGATTGATGCCCAGGATTCTGGAGCCCTTGTGGGCCTGGGGCACATCTCACTATCTTACACTTTCTGTAGGATTTCCTGTACTTCACTGGGCTCTGCTGTGATTGTTTATACGGCACGTGTGGATAATTTTTATAACAAGACACATCCAAATGTCCAAAAATGCATCTATTTATGCTTAAGTTATAAATGCAACATAGGTGCCTTCATGCCTTTTATAAAATAGGTTCTCAGAATATCCCCAGTTTGCACAAACTTATACCTGCTTAGTAAGAGGTGCAGCTATGTGCATATATTATACAAAATATGCACTTACACTGCTTTTCCCAGACACCTCAGAATGCCTACATGTGAACTACATACCATACTCATGCTTTTGTCAGCAGTTTTATAATAGCCATTTTCCTAGGGTGGAAAAAAACCCCCGCTTTATAAAATGACCGCCTTAATGCACGGGTTTTGCTGAAAAAGTGACTACATACATCTTTGACATTTTGCTGTGTTAGTACACATTAGATGACTACTTGAATAGAATGTTACAGCTCCATTTTATCAGTATTCAAATTTAAGGAATTGTGAAAAGTACTTAGCTAATTTCTTAGCTAGATAATAAAATGCAACTGTGTTGTAGCTCACTATGTTGGAGTCTGCTGTCCTAGGCAGGGCAAGCTCCAACCACAAGGCAAACTAGGTTATCACCTAGGGTGGCAGCTTTGAGGGGAGGAGGGCAGCAAAGAGCAGGGCATGTAAAGCCAAACAGTATATTCTGATAGCTGGAGGTGGGGTGTGTGTAAGGCTTAAGGTTTGCCTAGGACACCAACATGTTCAACCAATTTGGGGGCTGGCCCTAATCCTAAGTGAGCAACAGGAATTGAAAAAGATTTAAGTGCTGAAACAAGCTTAGTGATATTGTCTGCCATAAACAGAAAAATAAAAAAATAAATATGAATAAATATATGTATATTAGTAATGTTCTGTGTTAATGGTGTGACTTGGGCAGTCCTTATGCTGAGTGCAGGCCGCTGCAGTCCTTTATCTGTGAGCCCTGGAATCAGAAATAGCACGGTGAGCAGCAGGGTGCCTCTCTATTGGCTTCCAGATTGCTAGATGAGGAGCTGTTACTTGAGCTATTTTTGAAGCTGATTTTATTTTGGAAACATGTTTTATGTCTCTCCAAATATACTTGGACCACACTCTGAAATAATTTTTCCCACTGTTTCAGCAGCTTACTGAAAGGCACATTTTAGATAAGACATGTAACCACCCTCAAAGTGTTGTATATACGTGTAAATACTTTTTCTGTTAGCCATTCAGATGTAAATAGTTAATACTGTTATCCAAGTTGTGTTACCTGTTCTATGTAATTGCGGTGTAACCCCCCACTGTAAAACTCTCCTATGTTCCATGTAAACCGCACTGATGTCGAAGAGCGCGGTATATAAGAAAAATAAATAAATAAAATAAATAAATAAGACATGGTGAGGGGAATTCCCATGTTCAGATCAGGATGTGGAGTATTTAACAAGAGGCTGATCCATTGTAAAGCTCCTTGTAAAATAGGTGCAGGACTGCACAGATATGGCTGTCCATGTCCACAGGAAGCAGTGATTTTTTTTTTTAAACTTTAGATCTTTATCGGAAAAGTTTTCAAATACAATAACAATCCCACAACCATCTTAACTCCCCACTCCCTCTTCTCCTGCCCCTTAGCAAGTTAAGGTACTTAGCCCTGCCACACGCCATAAAAACATAAGAAATGCTATACTTAAAGCGTGGAATATATCTGGTTCCTCTTTCCCATCCCCACCTTCTGTACTGGCCTCTTAACCCATCTCATTCCCCCCCCCTTCAAACACACACACTTGCAGCAGTCAGCTTCAGACTCCTGCCCATTGGGCAATAATCACATCAGTATGACCTCTAAGTGCTTTCAATGTATGCATCGAATACAAATTAGCCAGCCTCTTTAAAAAGCCTGATACCCCAGGTGACTGAGACCTATTCCATTGTGCCGTGATCTCTCATTGCGCCACCACAATACAGTGCTATACCATGCCCTGTAATATCTGGTACCACATCACTACACTGATGAAGCAGGAAAACCACCAGGCCCTGGGGATATGTACCCCCATCATTTTTTCCATGATGGAGATTATCCTGTTCCAGTAGCACTGCACCTCTTTGCATTCCCACCACATATAAGATTCCTCTTTCTGCACATTGCTGCCAGCACGCACTGGATGCCAGCACACCCGCTTTGTGCAACCTCTCCAGTGTTGGTACCAGCATAACAGCACCTTATATCCATTTTCCACCAAATTTGCAGCCACTTATACTTTTGCAATCCCTTGGATCAACCTCTCCCATTCCTCCTCTTCCTCCTCCCAAACCAGCCCCACATCACTCTCCCAATTGTGCATATACCATACTTGAGACCCCCTCCAAATTTAATCCCCTGTAGAATTGGCACAGCCAATGTTTCCTCCCAGTGGCCCCTACACAGAGGACCTCAAACCAAGTTCTTTATCTTTCTTATCACACTTGATTGACCTCTCAGAGAGACATCAGAGCGGTTTACAATAAATGGACTGCAATGAAATTGGAAAGGAATGCCAAATTATCAGACAGGAAAGTGGAGAAGACAGTCCCATAGGAACGAAAGAGTTTAGCATAGGAGATAAATATATTAACTAAATAGGTCAGGGAGCCAGGGTGGTGGCTGTTGTAAGGGAGAGGTCGAAGGCGAGGTTGAAAAAGTAAGTCTTTAGCATTGTGTTAAATTTCTGAAAGGAGTGCTCAGCACAGAGTGTAAATGGCAGTGAATTCCAAAGGGCTGGTCCCAGAAAGCAAAATGCAGAGTTGATGGGTTTGCTCCTGGCATGCACATGCAGAGGATGGAAGGGCAAGGCGGTCTTGGTGAATGGTGCACAGGATGTGTGGAGTGATATGTGTATGAATGAGATCTGCTAGATATTGAGGGGTGCCCTGAGTACAGTAATGAGGATCTTGTATGGGAACCAGAATTTGAGAAGGAGGGGGGTATATGTGATCTGTATATGAGGAATGGGTGAGGAGTCGGGCGGCGGTGTTTTGGAGAAGCTGTAAGTGATGAAGTTGATACTGGGGTAGACCTGCTAGGACATTACAATAATCCAGACGGGACAGGAAGAGAGACACTAAGTGTGGTCAGGGGAGGGCACTGGGAGAAATGAATGAACGGCCTGTAACTGATGGAGTGTGCTCAATGAATGGCCCGTAGCTGATGGAAGAGATGTGCTGATGGAAAGATAGGGACGAGTCAAGAGTGTGACACCAAGGTACCGAAGGGATGGAGCAAGGGGTATATGAGTGTCAGACAAAAGAGGGGCTACTGTAGGGCAGGGGGCACCGAAAGTGAACCCATATAGTGGCCGATTTGGAGGGGTTGAGATGCAAGTGATTGGAGGACAGCCATGTGGCGATACGAGAGGCAGGAATTCAGAGGGGTAAGATCAGGAAGAAGGGGGCTGGTGTGGAATAGCAGAATAATGTAGTCTGTGTAATAATATGCTGATAACCCGGACTGTTGGATAAGTAAAGTGAGAGCAGCAAGGAAAAGATTAGAGGAGGGGTGCCAGTACAGAATACTGGGGGACCCCGCATGGGAAGGGGGGTGGTGGGGAAGGTGGAAGGCCCCATTTGAACAGAGAAGGAACAGGAGGAAAGAAATGACGTGAACCACCGGTCTACAGTCCTGTGTACCCAATAATCATGCAGGTAAGAGAGGAGTGTGAAATGGTCAACAAGATCAAATGCTGAGGAGAGATCCAGGGACACTGCAATAGTGAAGTCACCCTGTTCGTGTGCCAGATGAAGTTTGTTCAGAAGGGAAAGAAGGATTGTTTCAGTATTATGGCCGGTTCTAAATTCTGATTGACGGGGATGCAGAGCAGAGGTGGAATTGAGGTGAGTGGATAATTGCTGGAAAACCAATTTCTACAATATCTTGGACAGGAAGGGGAGATTAGAAATGGGGCGTCAATGTACAGGGACAGAGGGGTTTAGGGAAGGTATCTTCAGGATTAGGCAAACGATCGCATGTTTCCACGCAGCTGGGATGGAGCCGGAGGAAAGACTCGAGTTGACCATACATAACAGGTACAGGAGAAGAGCAAGAGAGGGTTCCAATAGCCATTGGGAGGGGATAGGATCTGAAGGACACATGCTTATGTGAGACAAGCTGAGGGTCTTGGAGAGTTCTGTGGCAGTAACAGAACAGAAAGAATTCCAGATGTGCATCAGGGAGGGACCTGGGGGGAGCACAGGTGGGGAGGGGAGATGGGGGGGGGGGGACACGGATGGAGAAAGAGGACAGGAGGGTAAGGTGAGGTGTAGGATGTGAACTTAGAGAAGAAGGTAGCAAGGAGGGCAGGGTCCATGCTATCGGAGGACAGGGACGGCCCAAGGGGGGTGCGGTGCCTCATTTGCATAAATATTTGCATAATGTTCCCATACACTAACTTTTAGTAAACATGCCTCTTAATGAGTGTATGGATAAAGAAAGACTAAAAGATTTCTACATTGCTATAATCCAGTGCCAACCTCCAGGCACATTAGGAACTGCTACCCATTTAGAACCCATAGCAAACCCGCCGTATTGTAACAGCACTACCAGGACTCACAAAGCACCAGACCCTACCTATCAAAAGGCAACACTGCAAATATTAAACCAATACATTTCAGAGAATAGCAATACATGACCTACTGGGGAAAGAGAACAAGTGGCAATGTCAAATAGGAATTACATAATGTCATAGAGCGGATGCTAATGAAAGTGAAGACTTAGAAAAAAACGCTGTCTTTCACAAAACAAATGATGTGCAGAAGATGCAATTGCCCTGCAGCGCAGCTAGAGGGAGCAGGCAAAAAACTTTGAGGCTGAGTTAACACACCCGGCTGATGATTCTGCAGAAGTTAATCAGCTGCACCTGAAAAGTAGCTCGGGGAACTCATATGTGAAATGCCTTTATAAGCAGAAGGCTAGTGCAGGAGAGGAAGAAGGAGGAGAAGGGCAGTTGAGACAGCCAGGAACAGCAGCCCAGCCAGGTCAAGCAGTGCAGCCAAGACAAGCAGCACGACAAGGACAGCAGGAGCTGGAAGGGGAGCAGAAAGAGCCAGAGAGAAATACGGACAGTGGAGAGTCAGTCCGGAGAAAGACTTGGTAGCAGGAGACCTCAGAGGTAAAGAGCTCAGAAGGAGAGAGCCATACCTGGAGAGAGGCCTACGCTCACCAGAAGACTCTGAAACAGGATTGAAAGGCTCCAGAAGGAAAGGTACTGATAGAGTTACCTATACCAGGAAGCAAGGAAGTCTGAATTCCTCACCAGGTTTTCCTAGGCTACAGAAAGGTCAAGCAGTGCCCAGAAACTTCCAAGAGAAAGTCTGCCAAAGAGACTGGGTCCTGAGAGAAGTGCCTGAGAAGGAAAACTCCAGTTCTCCAGGACCAAGCAGGAAGTCAGTCCTCACTTATGGGTGACGTCGGCGCCGACGGAGCCCTCGCGGAGCAATTTTCCCCAGCTTTCAAAGAAAGCCTTTGGGAATTGCAGCGCGCATGCGCGGTCCTTTTCCCGCCCAAGGGTGCCATCTTAGCCAGTCTTCTTTTTTCCGCGGAGCCCTACAGACGTCCCCGTCTTGTCCCCGCGAAAAAGTTGATATTTCTTCATAATTTTATTCTTTTTCCTTCGGTTCGACGCCGGTCTTTTTCCCGCCCGGACTCGCGACGCTGGTCACGAGTCCTCTTCTTCTTTTCGGTTTTTCTGACTTAGTCAGTTTTCGTTTTCGGTTTTTCCCTGGCAGCCCGGTCCTTTGACCTCGCCGGGGCCCTTTTTCCCCCGATGGCTGCAAGTGGTTTCAAGCGGTGTGGTCAGTGTGACCGAAATATGTCACTAACTGACACACACGACTTTTGCCTCCGCTGCCTGGGCCCGGATCATGAAGAAATGATCTGTGGGCCCTGCGGCAAAATGTCCTCCAAAGCGTTGAGAAGTCGGCGGCATCAGCGGGATAGGATCTTCGCTGACCCCAGCCGTACCCGGACCTCGTCGGAGGCCTCCGCGTCCAAAGGTTCCAGCTCGGACCGTCGCCGGAGTTCCTCCGACAGGGGTTCTCCCTCCGGGGACCATCGACGTAAGGTGAAACCCGCGAGGGCGTCGTCGGTGGACGCTCCTGGCTCCGCGAGGGCCAGGTCGCATAGCCCCGATAGCCGCCCCGGGTCCTTGGAGAAGGAGCACCTCCCGAAGCGACCTCGCCTGGAGTCGGAGCTGCCTGCTCGGGTAAGTCCTGTGGTCCTCCTGGACTCGCCTCCGCGACAGCCGACGCGTCGGGGCCCGAGTCGGGGGCTGCTGGGTCACCTGAGCTCGGACTCAGGTTGACGGCCTTGGAGAGCAGACTGTCTGCCTTCATGGACCAGCAGCGGGCACTGCTCGCTGGCTTCGCTGGCGTCGCTGCCCCGACCGCTGGGACGTCGACGTCCAAGTCGACCCCGGAGACCGAGCCGATCCTCGAGTCGATGCGAACTCGAGTCGATCCTCGGTCGAGGTCACCCTCGGCCTCCCGTTCGGGACCGAGGTCGCCGACGCCGACTCCCTCGGCGTCGGGGCGGCAGACGCCGCGCCCTGCCCGGGCCGACCCCACCGAGTCCTCGTCGGAGTCGGTCTGGGAGTCTGAAGAGGAAGAGTCGCCTGATTCTTTCCGGACTCGGTGTGTCCCCTCGGACTCACCGGAGTCCGAACCTCGGAAGCAGTCCCCCCCGGAGGATGCCCGATTCTCGGACTTCGTCAGGGATATGGCCAAGGCTTTGGCCTTCCCTGCGGACCCTGAGGAGGAGCCTCGAGCCGAAGAGCTCGACACCCTCCAGTATGACTCTCCCGCAAGGGAACACTTTACTGTACCGGTTCCTCCTATGCTGGAACGACTACTCTTCCGCATGTGGGAGAGTCCGGCCACCTCGCCGGTCCTGAGCAAGCGGGTCGATTCTATCTATCGAGTCCGCAAGAGCCCTGGCTTCCAAAAGCACAGCTACCACACCATTCCATGGTAGTGGAATCGGCCATGCATCGTCTTAAGAGCCAGAAGATGCACTCCTCGGTGCCTCCTGGCAGGGAGGCCCGTAACCTGGATGGCCTTGGTAAGAAGTGTTTCCAGGGCTCTATGCTTGCGTGTCGTGTCCAGACCTACCAGCTATACATGGGCATGTATCTCCGAGACCTGGCTAAAGAGCTAGCCGGATTCTCCGCTGGTTTGTCCGAGGAACCCTTGCGGAGGTTCCTGGCCTTGTCCACTGGCATTCGGGCATGCTCAAAATTCATGTCCCGAGCAGCCTATGATGGCTTTGAAGCATCGGCTCGAGTGGCCGCAGCCGGCATCGGTGCCCGCCGACAGGCTTGGCTTCAGTCGTCTGACCTTGAGCCCTGGGTGCAGGACAAGTTGGTCGATGTCCCCTGCCGAGGCGAAAACCTCTTTGGCAAGCCCATGGCTGAAAAGGCTGCACAAATTGAGACGGAGACTCTCACCAGGACCAGGCTTTCTAGGAAGACCTCCGCCCCTTCCCAGAAAAAGAAGGGCTCGGGTAAAAAGTCCTTTTACCCGAGGAAGGCGGCTGCCTACAAACAATACCCCCATTATCAGGCCCCTGCAGCTCCCCAACAGGGCCAGCAGGCCAAGGGACGGGGTAACGGGTCCCGTAGGCAGCAAGCCCCCAAGCCTGCACCACCAGCCCCTGCTCAGCAGGGTGGGGGTTTTTGACTCCTTAAGCATAGCCTCTCCCCCCCCGCTGGTTCCTCCCAGCACCGGAGGCCGGCTGGTTCACTTCGCCCACAGGTGGTCCAGCATCACCTCAGATGCCTGGGTGCTTCAAGTCGTGCGAGAAGGCTATCTTCTCCACTTCCACCAGGTCCCTCCCTCCTATTTTCTGGGAGAACCTCCACGACCCCCTCTGCACAGGGAATTACTCCTTCAGGAGTTAGCAGGTCTTCTACAGGAACAGGCGGTGGAACCGGTGCCCCACCACCTAAAAGGTCAAGGCTTTTATTCCAGGTATTTTCTAATACCAAAGAGAACAGGAGGCCTCAGACCCATCCTGGACTTGCGCAACCTCAACAAGTTCCTTGTGCGGGAGAAGTTCAAAATGCTTACCCTTGGAATCCTTCTGCCCTACCTCCAGCAGGGAGATTGGCTATGCTCCTTGGATCTAAAGGATGCCTACACGCACATCCTCATCCACCCAAGCCACTGCCAATACCTAAGGTTTGTGGTGGCAGGAAATCATTACCAGTACAGAGTACTGCCCTTTGGCCTGTCCTCCGCACCGCGAGTCTTCACAAAATGTCTCGCGGTGGTGGCGGCCCATCTCCGGCTTCACGGCCTCTATGTCTTTCCGTACCTCGACGACTGGCTCATCAGAGCAGCGTCCGCTCCGGAGGTCACCAACGCCACACGCCGCACGGTGACTCTTCTGCAGTACTTGGGCTTTGTTATAAACTTCGCAAAGTCCACTTTGCTCCCCTCACAGGATCTCGAGTTCATCGGTGCAAGGCTGCACACTCCTCAGGCACGAGCGTACCTACCGCTCGACAGGGCTCAACGGCTCATGGACCTAGCCGACCGTTTTCGCAGCCAGCCCCTGGTCTCCGCCAGGCGCTTCCTGAGACTACTCGGCCATATGGCTTCCACCGTCCATGTGACCCCCAATGCCCGCCTGAATATGCGGCCTGCTCAATGGTGTCTCCGCCAGCAGTGGCGACAAGCCACAGGCGGCCTAGCAGACCTAGTGCGCGTCTCCGAGCCGCTGATCTCGTCCCTCCGGTGGTGGCTTCAGCAGCCGAACCTGATATTCGGAATGCCTTTCCAGTCACCTCAGCCGGCCCGGGTGCTGACAACAGATGCATCCCTCCTGGGCTGGGGAGCGCATTGCCAAGGGGCACGTACTCAGGGCCTCTGGACCACGTGGGAGTCTGCTCAGCAGATCAACTTCCTGGAGCTCAGGGCGATCCGCCTGGCTCTCAAGGTCTTCTCCCACCTGACTTCTCACCAGTCCGTCCTTGTCCAGACGGACAATCAAGTTGCCATGTTCTACGTGAACAAGCAGGGGGGCACGGGCTCCTTCCTCCTCTGCCGGGAGGCACAGAAGCTCTGCTCTTGTGCCGTCAGTCACGGCATTCTCCTCAAGGCAGTTTATCTCCCAGGCCAAGAGAATTACCTGGCGGACAAACTCAGCAGGATCCTCCAGCCGCACGAGTGGCGTCTGGATCCCTTGGTAGTTCAGAAGCTCTTTCTAAAGTGGGGCCTCCCCACGGTGGATCTCTTTGCCAGTCCTCACAACCGGCAACTTCCTCGCTTCTGCTCTCGTCAGCCACACCCCCTTCGGGTTGCGGCGGACGCTTTTCTACTCTCATGGTCGGGGAGCCTTCTGTACGCTTTCCCTCCCATCCCGCTTGTCTCTCGGACTCTTTTCAAGGTTCTCCGAGACAAAGCCTTCATGATCCTGGTGGCCCCTCGCTGGCCCAGACAGCCGTGGTTTCCGCTCCTGCTGCAATTAGCGGTGGAGGATCCATTCCCTCTGGGGTTACAACCGGATCTCCTCACTCAGGATCAGGGGTCTCTGCTACACCCCAACCTCAGGTCTCTCAACCTAATGGCCTGGCTGCTGAGAGGGTAGTCCTCGCTCCCCTTCTCCTGCCGGGAGAGGTGGAGGAGGTCGTCCTAGCTTCGCGACGACCTTCTACCCGCAAATGCTACGCCCTTAAATGGCGTCGTTTTTCCGTTTGGTGTACCCGACAGTCTCAGGATCCCTTCTCCTGCCCGGTGTCGGTGGTCTTGCAGTACTTGCTTTACCTCTCTAATCTGGGACTTAAGTCCAACTCCGTCAAGGTTCACCTCAGTGCTCTTTCAGCACATCATGTGCCGGTGGACGGCAGACCTCTCTCCAACGACCCTCTCGTAGCGAGGTTTCTCAGAGGTCTCCTTCTACTTAAACCACCTCTGCGCCCGCCAGCGCCTGACTGGGACCTGAATGTGGTTTTACAGCGGATCACCTGTCCGCCTTTTGAACCTATGGCTACCTGTTCTCTCTCCGTTTTCTTTCTTGGAAAACACTGTTCTTGATAGCCCTCACTTCCGCTAGACGCGTAAGTGAATTGCAGGCCCTCGTGTCTGATCCCCCTTACACTCGGTTCTACAAAAATAGGGTAGTCCTACGGACTCACCCAAAATTTCTTCCCAAAGTGGTCTCCCCTTTTCATATCAATCAGGAGGTGGTACTTCCAACCTTCTTTCCCAGACCACACTCCAGCCGAGCTGAAACGGTCCTCCATACCCTGGACTGTAGAAGGGCTTTGAACTTCTACCTTGACCGTACGCGGGAGCACCGTAAAGCTGCTCAGCTTTTTGTATCTTTTGACCCCAATAAATTGGGGCTCCCGGTCTCCAAGCGTACTCTGTCCATCTGGGTTGCGGACTATATCACTTGGGCTTATGGGGCAGCCGGACTCTCCTTGGAAGGTCGAGTCACGGCTCATTGCGTTCGGGCAAAGGCCACGTCAGTGGCTTACCTCCGCTCTGTTCCGCTGGCAGACATCTGCCGGGCCGCTACTTGGTCTTCGAGCCAGACTTTTGCGGTCCATTACTGTCTCGAGAGGGAGTCCCGCAGGGACAGTGCTTTCGGACAGGCAGTCCTCCGTAATCTCTTTGAGGTCTGAGCAACTCCTACCCTCCATCCCGGATGTGGGCTACCGGTGGGTAATAATTCAGTGAAGATTCTTTCCTTCTGTGCTGCTGAGCTAGAGGGAGCTCATTTTTGTGCTTGGGGTCTCCGGTAGCCTTAAGCTTGGGAGTCCCATAAGTGAGGACTGACTTCCTGCTTGGTCCTGGAGAAAGCGTAGTTACTCACCTGTAACAGGTCTTCTCCAGGAGCAGCAGGAATCAGTCCTCACAACCCTCCCTCCTCCCCTTGGAGTTGCAATCGTCTGCTTTACTTTTTTTTGCAAATTTTTATGCTGTCTTTTTTAGCTATGTCATCTGACTGGCTAAGATGGCACCCTTGGGCGGGAAGAGGACCGCGCATGCGCGCTGCAATTCCCAAAGGCTTTCTTTGAAAGCTGGGGAAAATTGCTCCGCGAGGGCTCCGTCGGTGCCGACGTCACCCATAAGTGAGGACTGATTCCTGCTGCTCCTGGAGAACACCTGTTACAGGTGAGTAACTACGCTTTATACTGGCTACAGGAAGCCAAGGTATGGTGACACTTTATTCATAAAGAGAAGCTCAGCTCCTAGAAACTCTTGTAAAGCACATATCCAGTTTGAAAGGAAAAGAAGCAGACCAGAGTTTTATAAGCCAGGACGTAAGGGCATAGGAACAAGCCATGCTTATTTGAGAGCCCTAGAACAGCCTTACTGGAAACAAGGGAACAGAAACAGTGACTGTCAAACTATAGCGGCCAGGGGAAAGCTCCAATTCAGACGGAGATAACAATGACCCCGAGCCCATGCAGATAGCACTTGAGGATCCTATTCCCTTATCTCAAGATGAATTAATGGATTGCTCCATTTGTATTGCGGGCAGTTTTGAATCACTCCCTGAACTGAGTTATACAGACATTGCTTTGAAAATACTCATGTTTGTGCTGAATGAAAGAGGAATGTTCACTCCTTTGTTTTGCTCTAAAGTTTGAAAGAATCCTGGGTTAAATCCTACAAGCAACTGTGAAGTTTGTAACAGTTTACCTCTCTACTTATGTTGTGGTGGAAGCCGGAAAAGGACTTTCTATATTTCTGTATCTCAGCGAACCTTTTGCGTTAAAAGGGAAATAAAAGCCTTATTTACCCTCTACTTGGCATACACAATTTATTCACATAAGGAGCAGGACTACAAAGACCAAGATACCCTTGGCCTTAAAAGAGCCCTCTACTCCCAGAAAATAATATGCTCAACCTATCCTTACAGCCACTGGCCACCAGGGGGGGGTTGATGACAATAAACAGAATACCTCAGCTCAGTTACACATGCAGAACATAGACCATCATCAAACAAGGAATCACAATTTAGAAACAGGAAGACAATAATTAAACTGGGAACCCCAAAAGCCAAACTTGGAAAGTACAACAACACTGTAGAAATAAAACTATAAATTAATTTCCTCTTGTACTAAACAAAGCACAGACATTAATGATGCACATTTCCCAGAGCTGACATATTCCAGTTGTTAAATTCAAAATAAAGAGAGATCTTTCTACCTTTGGTGCATTTTTTTTTCAGTTGCAATTGCTCCAGCCACTTTTTTCTGGTTTCTTTGTGTCTTCTGCTAACTCTCCATCGTCTGCTGTCCATTTGTCCTTTCTTCTCTCTTCTAGTTTTTTTCCATTCTCTCTCTACATCTGCTTTAACATACTAATCTTTCTCCCTTTGCTCTTTCCTCATTCCTATTTCATCCACTCAAATTTTACCCCTCCATCCTCAATCCCCACTTACTCTCCCAATACCCGGCCAGTTATAGATATTTCTTCCCTCCCACACAAAATATTTTTCCCCTCTCCATTTCACTCTCCCAGCCCCATTCCATTCTAATCCTCCCCCAATATCAGCTCCCTTCTAGTTCCAGCCCCACCCAGCCTCTGCTCCCTGCTAGTCCCCCCCATCAGCCCATTTCCCGTTCTAGCCCATCAGCCCATTTCCAGTCCTATCCGAGTCCCTCCATCAGCTCATTTCCAATCCCAGCACTCCATCAGCCCATTTCTAGTCCTTTCCTAGCCCCACCATCAGCCGATGTCAAATCCTAGCTCCCCTCCACTCAGCCCATTTCCAATCCAGGCCCCCCATGAGTCTACTTCCAGTTCTAGCCCCTCCATGAGTCCATTTCAATCTAAGCCCCCACCACAGCCCATCTCCAATCTTAGCTCCCCCCACTCAGCCCATTTCCAGTCCTAGCTCCCTCCCCTCACAGCCCATTTCCAGTCCTAGCTCCCTCCCCTCACAGCCCATTTCCATTCCAAGCCCCCGTCCCCATTAGCTATTTGCAGTTCAAGCCTCCCCTTCCACTCAGCCCATTACCAGTTCTAGCAACCCCCAACCCATTACCAGTCCTAGCCCCCCCCCATAGCCCATTACCAGTCCTAACCCCCCCATCAGCCCACAGCCCATTACCAGTCCTAACCCCAACAGCCCACCTAGTCCTAACCCCCCATAGCCCATTACCAGTCCTAGCCCCCCATCAGCCCACTTCCAGTCCTAATCCCCCATCACCTCATTTTCAGTCTTAGCCTCCCCCATAGCCCATTACCAGTCCTAACACCCCCATCAGCCCACAGTCCATTACCATTCCTAACTCCCTCCCCCCATCAGCCCAGGGAAAATTTAAAATAAAAAAAAAAAAGCTGGCTGCCGCCGTGGCAGCGGCAGAATCAAGTGTCCCGTGGAGCCCCCCCTTCCCAGCAGAGCTCTCCCTCCCTGCATCACTCCCCTCCATGCCGGCTTTCAGAGCCGCAAAGAGCGTTTCTTCCTCAGGGCTCTGTTAAGTTCGCCGGCGCTGATGGGAAGCAGGCATTTCCTGTTTCCCATCAGCCCCGGTGGGCTTAACAGAGCCACGAAAGGGAAACTCTCCCTTTGCGACTCTGAAGCCGGCGCTGAAGGGACTAATGCAGGGAGAGAGAACTCTGCCGGGCAGGGAGGGCCGTGGGACCTCGATTCTGCTGCTGCCATGGTGACGGGGCAGCGACAGCAGCCAGCTTTTTTTTTTTTAAATTTACTTGTAATGCAGAATATTGTTTGTGTGGGGCCCCCTGAAACACGGGGCCCTGTGCAAAAAACATTCTTGCTCAATGGACGGGCTGGCCCTGTCGGAGGAAAATGCAGATGGAGAGGAAGAATGGGGTGCAGAAAGGGAGTGCAGAGTTAGGTAAAGCTGGCGGGAAGAATTAGAGGAGGAAGCAATGAGGTTAGAATAATAGGACAGTTTGACAGAGTGAATCATATCTCAGTAAAGATGGTAGTTGAGGCGAAAAGTGGCAAGTGATTCTGACGAGGGATGCTGACGCCAATAATGCTCTGCATGGTGAAGATAGGTTCATTGAAGATAAAGGCTGGAGTGGTACCAGGGTGAATGAGAGGAGGAACAGGAGAGTGGGGCCAGGGTCTGAGGCGCTAGCCTGTCCAGCACAGCAGGCAATGTGGCATTCCATGTCCAGGCCTGCGCATCTACAGGCAAAGAAGTGCAGATTATAGGGAAAGAGGGTGTCTGCTGAGGGGAAAGCTTGAAGAGTGGACATGGTAATCCTACGCGATAGCCTGGTGGGTGGGCAGATAATGGAGTCCGTGCTGGAGGAGGTGGGAGAGAGTGGTAAAGACAAAGAAAAAAGTAAGCAGGAGTGGTGTGCCAGGGGAGGGGGAGAGCTGAGATGGCAGAGGGGGCATATGGTGAGCCAAGTGGTGTTAGAATTAAGTCCAAATTATGTCCTACAGTGTGGGTGGCACAGTTAACATGAGATGGGGAGATAGTAGGAGTTAAAATCCTCGAGGATCAGGAGAAGGGGAAGGAGAGAGATGCCTCTGACAGGGATAGAAGAAGAGCATCCCATAAATCTGGGTGGAGGGAGTGGGGGGCATATAGCAGTTAAAAGTATATCGGCAGGGAGGTCCCCAAACAGAGGAGGAGGGACTCTGGATAATGAGATGGGGTATGGACTTCAGTAAGGGAGAGGGAGGAACAGTAGAGATGGCCACACCACTACCAGTCCGACATGAGTGTGAGGTGTGGAATGCAGAGTAGCCTGGAGGGAAGACAGCGATGGAGGATGGCCTCCTCACCTTCCCAAAGCTAGGTTTCTGTGAGAAACAGAGCATCCAGAGAACGTTGGACAATGAGGTCTTGGATGAGGGGAGCCTTAAATCGAAGAGATCTACAATTTAAGAGGGCCAGGCTAAGAAAGAGAGAGGATGGAGCTAATGCGGTTAGCTCGAAAGACAGGAGTAGTGCAGCATGGTATAAGATTGGCAGATATTTGTGTCAGATGACTTGGTGGTGGCACTAGAAGTGGTGAAGCCAGCCCCAGTGAACAGGGATAGCAGACATTACCAGGGACAAAAGGACTGTGGAAAGAAGAAAAAGGAAGGTCTTACTTGTGCAGGCGACTGGTGAGGGTAAGGTGGGAGCATGCAGTTTTGCTCTGTAGATTGGTCTGGATAAGGTAAGCTGCCGGAGCCACCCCGAGGAGCAGGACCTGCTCCTTGTGTGCGCTCCTTCAGCGCAGAATGCCGCAACAGGTGCATATTTCAAGGCCAGGCTCAGCTCTCTCCTTCACCAGATCAGTTTTCACTGTCCTCTAAATCAAAAAGTGGCGTATCTGCCGATAATGGAAATGGTCCTGCCCCTCCAGTTGATACATATTCTGTGTCCCCTCAAATGGCCAAAACCACACCTTGTTGAACAATTGAAATACCTGGCTCAACCCCAACTCTCCCATCTCTTCCATACCTGTGGGTTCAGGCCCTCCCCATTTGAAAGCATGCAGATAGTGCCATTACCTGGGAGACCTGCTTCCCTGCCAGTAGATCTCATTGATGATCTGCATAACACCTCTACCATATGGGAAACATATGGGTTCTCTACCCCCGTCCCCCCTTCCTTATTAGTGCCTCTAACAACCTCCCCAAGTATGGATGCCCCCTCTAGGCCTACCCATTGTTTCTGTGTCTCTCATAGCCAAGAATAGACCCACTTGTGTTGTGCCGCTACATAGTAGCACTGAAGATCTGGGAACACCAGCTCCCCCTCGCCCTAATCCTTTGGAGAACCCTCCTTGCATCTCGGAGAGCCCAAAAATTCCAGACAAAATGGTTGATCTTGTTTTGTACTTATTTCAATGCACTGACAGGTATCTCCACTGGGAGTGTCTGGAACAGGTAGAGAAACTGCAGAGCCAGCATAATTTTCGCTGCCACGATGCGGTCAAGCCATGATAAATAGCCTTGCCCCATCTACCTCCCTTAACAGCTGCTTATAATTCATCTCAGAGATTGTGGTGTCGCCATCCCAATTCTATCCCTAAATACCAAATCCTGTATTCATCTACTGGAAGGGGAAGATGCTCTGTAACTGCACCTTTTGTTCTTCTGGGATAGTGAAATTGACAATCTCAGACTGACTTACTCCAGTTCAGTCAGCCCGACAGGTGTCTGAATAAACACAACTTCCACATAATGATGGGAAGTGAAAAATGTGGTCGAGTCACTGCCAAGATAATAATCACGAAAAGTGAAATCCGATAGTCTGGTTCCCCCAACCATATCCCCTGGATTTCTTTACTCATCAGAATGTATGATGCCAAGGGCCCAAGCGTTAGGAGCAAACAGTAGGGGTGAGAGTAGGCACCCCTGTCGTGCCTCTTTCGAGCAGGGAAAAAAAAATCATAATACCCTCTGTTCATCTTGACACGCTCACGGGGGTTCCTGTACAATGGCTGCATCAAATTTAAAATTCCTTCCCTGAATCCCATTTTCTCCAGCACTTGAAACATGAACCCCCAAGATACCTGATTTGAATGCCTTTTCTGCATCTAAGGAGAGGAGCAGCGCTGGGTCTTGACACTGCTGGGCAATCCAGATCAGATTTAGGTTTTTCCGGGCATCGTTACCTGCTCGCCTTCCTGGCATAAATCCTGCCTGATCTTCATGGATCAATCCCAGAATCACCCTATTGAGGCATGTAGCTAGGATTCTGGCAAATAATTTTGCATCTAAGTTCAATAGGGAGATGGGCCTGTACGAGGCACAGACCTGGACATCTTTCCCTTCAATAAGAGAGATCCCTTCCCATCTCGTAGTGTCTGCTAACCAACCCCCCTCCCTAGGCAAGTTAAAGACTCTCGCCAAGGGATATAGCAACTTTCCCCAAATTTTCTGTAAAACTGTGCTGTCAAGTCATCTAAACTGGGCACTTTAACTTAAGAGCCTTGATGGCCAGTCTTACTTCGTCCACCTCAATCTCCCTCTCCATCCCCTCCCTCATCTCCAGCTCAAGCTTAGCTAGAGAAATCGAATTCTGCAAACCATTCATCTCTGCTATGAGGGGTGGCGGTGGTGCTGGGTACAATCGTAGATTAAAAAAAATAATAATAATCATCACGGAATGCACCTCGCAGCTCATCGCCCTTAGTGAGCTATCTGTCCTGGGGCCCTCTAAAAGCCAGTATCTGGGAATGTAATTTCCTCTGTCTAAACTGTCTAGTCAAAAACGTCCCAGCTTTATTGCCCTCCTCAAATAGCTCTGATTGTGCCAGCTGTATCGTGTAGCGGATCTCATCCACATGCAAGGCATTGAGTTGGGCCTGTACTGCTGGCATGTGTCCCGTGAACTGCTCCATGTCATCCTTCATGTCTGCCTCCATCAGTTGCAGCAGCTGGCTATGCAACTGCAGTTGATGCTTTACTCATTCCCACTTTATCGATGCACCCCTTCCCATTTCAGCAAGAGTCCCCGCAGTGTGACCTTAGACCTATCCCAACCTACCTCCCCATTGTCATTTATTGCAAAATATTCCCCAATAATGTCATCTACCTCTCACCATCCACCCCTTCCTCAGCATCTCGAAAGTCGCTTCTAAAGGGGCATGGTCAGACCATGTGATGGCATCTATCTCTGTGGTCACCAGCCACCAATTTTACCCATGTTCAGGGCCGCATGGGCTGCGTGGGTTTTGTCCTCCGCCCTCCCCTCCTTTTGCTGCCATAGCCACCATTTTCTCAGGAGGCCATTTTGGCGTGGTCGTGGCTCTTGAGTAAGCAAACTCCTTAAGGTGTGTTTTTTTTCTGCTCTTCATCGCCACCCCAGGGTAGTGCACCTTTGATTGCAGCCATTGGGGAGCCGTTTCATGTCAGTAGCACTGTTCCCTCTAAGCTGTGCGCATGTGTGCGCGCACACACCTCACCGAGCGAGCGCACATACTTTACAACAGAGCGCACAAAAATTACGGCTCTGATTCTGATAGAAAACAACACAGACGTCTTAAAATTTAAAAGTAATGATTGTAATTACTAGAAATTTCCTGCTTCATTTAGTAATCGTCTATTTTCATTTAATTTGATTAAAATCGATGTGATGTACATCCTGTATTCTGATATGTAGTCAAATTTTAAAGTATATAACTCCGAGTGTCGTTATGTGGCGCACAAAAATTTAACCTTCCTTCAAAAGCTGCACACAGCTGATATTTTATGCGCACACAGCCTACAGAAAATTAGAGGGAACATTGGTCAGTAGGGGCAGAATCGGGTGCTTTTTGTTCCTATGGCCAGCTGGAGCATGAGCTCTGGTAGCCATCTTTGCTAATGTCAGCAACCCCCCGGAAGCAGTGATTTTTAAGAATCTGCAATGGGGGGGGGGTATTAAAAATACCTACAAATATGCATCAGGAGACGTTTCTTAAAATGGCTGCTTCCACTTTCCATTTCATCACCACAGACCCCCTCCTCTAGCCTCTTCCCTCAAGAACTCCCCTAACTGTCCCAACCTCAATCACCCACTTCCACATTCATCCCCCTGCTCCCTAAAGCATCTGACCACTCTGTCCTCCTCCAAAGTAGATTATACTTTTCAAAAAGGAAGCCCCCGGAGGCCCTCGCCAGCAGTGTCCCCTAACCCTACTCCAATGCCTTTCCACATTGTTCAGTGGGAACAGGAGTTAGGCCCACTCATTCCTACTTTAATTGTGCTGGGATTCAAAATGGTGCCGATGACCCATAGCAGTACCATGAAATTGCTCCCACTAAACACCAGGGGACCCTAGTAAGGCTAGATGAAGGGTGTTGGAGGCAGTGCTGGAGAGGACTTGGGGGGGGGGAACTTCCTTTTTGAAAAGCATTGGCTACTTTGGAGGGGGAGGAGTAGGGGGATTAGATGTGTGGGGGGACCCAGAGCTTAACATTTACAGATCCCATGGCAGCATACACTTATACATCCCTCGGCAGGTATAAATACAGACATGTACAATTTTGATAGAGATATGGATTTCTGCATGAAATGGGAAATAGTGTCTCTGTTGGAGGCCTGTCGTCACCCCTCCTTCATGTTTTTTAGATGTGGTAAGCATCCCGTCGTCTAAAATGTCCCTATTCTGAAATGCTGTTTACCCATATATGCATATTGATACATGTAAATACCGCTTTTTAGATGTGGGAATGCTTTTGAAATACCCACTAAATGTATGAAATTGTAGAAGTGAACAGACAAATGCAGTCTTGCTGTGTGAACAGAACCTTAGGTGTTACCAAAAGCGCAAAGAACATTGGTGGCAAGAGGATGAAAATTCATCATAATGCATTGAAGTTCTGTTTTCTCTCGTCTCTCCTGCCACAGAAAATAACGGAGGATTTTGCAGTGCGTCAGCTATATGACTGTAATTGGATCGTGGTGAACTGCTCCACCCCTGCCAACTTTTTCCATGTGCTTCGTAGACAGATACTTCTACCCTTCCGCAAGCCGGTACGATAAAACCCTGAAAAGGTGGTGGGTGATTCTTCAGTTGTTACTTGGAGGTCGGAGGGGTGGAGAACAAGGATAAATAGAGAGAGCATACAGAAAATATGAAAATCAGGTGGGAAGCATTTGCTTTAAAGGATCAGAACCCACTTCATCAGATGCATGAAATGCAGATCAGGAGGTGGGTAAATACACAGGAATATGGATAGGGGAATACAGAGTATAGAGAAGGCATTGAAAAGTGCAGGACAACGTGTAGAGGAGTGATGTCAGCTGAACTATGCTGCTTTTTGTGGAGAGCAAGACCTCTTTGAACAGGGTAAATGGTTACACACCTGTAGTGAGTCATGAAGCCATTCTGCTTGCTCAGGCCTAAGGTGATGGTGGTAAACTTTTAGATTAACCCAAGTTCAGCCGTTTCATATGTATTTGCCCACCCTCTGATTTGTTGTTTCATATATCTGATAAAGTGGACTCTTATTGAGGCATGAGCTTTCGAGGACAAAGTGATTAGTCTATAAGACCTGCCATCTACCTCTTATCATTTTGGTATTACAGACCACCCCTCTCATGGTGGTACCCCTCTGAAAATTTTCATCAAAACAGAAAATAGTACTTTCCAAGTCATCCTGCTAGACCAGTCCAGACAAATGGTTAAGTTCCCCTGCCAGCAGATGTTGGAGACGGCGAAAAACTACCAGAAGCTTGATTGGTTGAGCCCTAGTAGTTATATAGCTGTACCCCTAGAGGTCACCCTCAGTATTTTCTGTCTCCAGCAGATGCTGGTGTTCTGTTTTTCTCTTTAGGTTTTCTTTTATTGATTTCAGCTGGACGTTTTCAGGGCGCACAGGAGGTGCCCCTCTGAAATTTCCCAGCTCATCGCCTTGGGGATCTTGTTGAGCTCTTGGTCGAGGACTAGTTGAGCTCCCATTATGCGAGGGGAAGGCCGCCTCCTGATCACGAGGACCTGGTAGGCCGGCAGCAGTGGGGAGCCTTCTTTGCTCTTATAGAGCTTAGCTACAGCAGCAGTTTGTCAGCCATCTTGCAGCGTCTGCCTTGGGAGCTTAGCTACAGCATCAGTTTTTGGTCAGCCTTCTTGCAGCGTCTACCTTGGCTCCCCTGCTGTGTACTACTCCTGCGATCGCATGGGGCATAGTGAGTAAGTTCCTCCCCCCTTCCCCTCCCTAGGTCTGCCGCTCTTCTTTACCTTCTGGGATACGGAGGCTCCAGGCGCTTGTACAGCGGCGGTTCCAGTAGGCCGGCAGCAGGGAGAGCCTTTTTATTTTTGCTAAGCGCTCTGAGTCAGTCTCTTGCAATACTGCTCCTGCCTTGGTTCTCCTGCTTCTCCAGGAGGACACAGGGAGTTTGAATTCCCCCCTCCATTTTGAGCGCTGGGTCGCGCTGTCACTATCGCAGAGACACTGGTTTTTTTCTTTACTTCGACTGCTGCGGCTGCACTGCCATGCTTTCCGCACTACTGTGTTTCCGTTTCTCTGCTTCCCGCCTTTTTGTTCAGACTGATCCGGCGTGTGCGGAAGCCATTTCCTCAGCCATGGGGGGGTGCAGCGTCCATTTTAAATGTCAGAGCCACGCGGCATTCTCAGCCACAGTGGCTGGTTTGGAGCGGGAAAGTTAGCTGTGCAGCCTGCGAGAGCTGCAGCATTTTCTTTCTCCTTTTGTGTAACATTATTTCAGGGGAAAGTTTTATTTACAGTGCCCCCCTCCTTCAGAAGTGTACTGTCTACAGCTACAAGCGGAAATACTTACATCACAGGGGGTGCTTGGCCTGTTCCGTTTACCCGGGTGAGTCTTCACTTACCTGGGGGAATCTTCTTGCACAGTCAGTAGGCAGCGATGGGGGGGTCCCGCTGCTCTGTCACCCCCAGTGGTTTCCAGGGTCGCTCCTCCCTGCCTCTACTTCCTTCAGCTTGCCTATCCTCCGGCTCAGATGCTGCTGCCACCTCAAAACCCATCTCAGTCTTCTCAGAACCAAGATTCACAACAATTTCTAGTGCTCCCTAGGCTTGGACCCTTGGCACATGGACCATGTCATCTCTGGCTTGGAGGCCTGTTCAGTCCACAGAAGCTCGCTAGACTCTACGTTGGGGTCCCGGAAGGGTTCTCGGAAGGAATGAGTTCTTAGAAACACGGGGCATCCTCTCAAGGAACATTTCTTGGGCTGCGGCCGCCTGTGCACCTGACTTCCCAGATGAAGAAGCCTTGTCAGCCAAGGATAGCCTGGGTGCCTCTGGGAGGATGGTGAGCTGACGAGCAAGACAGCACACAGGATATCCGCCTTTTCCACAAGGATGAAATCCCTGCTCTGATGGTTCAAGTAATGGACGGCTTACACCTCACCGATCCTCTAGAGCACAGTCAGCCTCAGGTGCTCTCTCAGGCCGATTTGATCCTGCAGGGCATTCAAAAGCCTTTTCCCACCGGAGATCTCCTGCGGGGCATTCCAAAGCCCACCAGGGCCTTCTTTTTCCCACCAGGGCTCTCCTGTGGGGCAGTCAAAAGCCTGCCAGGGTCTTCCCTTTCCCACCGGAGACCTAGCAGATGGTATCTCAGAAGTGTGATTCACCTGATGCATACGGCTCGCCATCTGGGACAGTGCTATCTTTGGTCTCTAGCGGATCTGGACAGGTGCTTTGCATATAGGAAGATGGCTGCTCTGGTGACTGCCATCACTAAGCACATCGCTATTCCGGTTGAAGGGGGTGCGGCCCTTTCGGATCATTATGATAGGAAACTCCACTCAGGCATCAGTTTGTAGAGGTCTGGCAGCCTGTGCCCTCCTACATTGCTCTAGCTTTGTCAATGGTCGGCTGATCCAGCCTTTAAGGCGTGCCTCTCTAAGCTCCCCTTCCGTGGCTCCTTGGTGAAGACCTTGACAAACTTGTCAAGGACCTGGGGGAAGTCAAGCCACAGCGGCTTTTGGAAGGCAAGCCACAGTCCTTTACACACCGCAGAAAGGCCTTTGCTGTGACCTCATACCAGTCAAAGGTCACAGTTCTTTGGGGAGTCAGGAAAGGATGGGATGCCTACATTGCCGCCAATACGAGGAGGGTGGATGCTTTTTCGCAGTAGTGAGCCCACATGGCTATCGATCAGTGGGTCCTCAACATCATCAGCCAAGGCTATGCTCTCCCATCCAAGAAGCCTTCCTAGTTTCGCCCAGTGGAGCATCCCGAAAGAGGGCAGCCATACAATCCACCATCCAAGGTCTGCAGTTTCTTTGAGCCATTTGAGCAGTCCAACTCACAAAGAGGGGCTCTGCTCTTTATTCCATTTACTTTGTCCTTTCAGCAGAGTCTGCGTCTCAAGGAAGTACATTGAGCCTTTCATGTACCGGTTTTTCACATGAAAATGATATGTCCAATAGTTCAAGCAGCCCTTATGGGATAATTCCTTGCTTCGTTCAGTCTAGTGGAAGCATATTTACATATTCTTCTCTGGGAGGATCACCAGCGTTTTCTGCGCTTTGCCACGCTCGGGCAGCATTTTCAGTTTTGCATTCTGCCATTTGGCCTGATGACTGCAAAGTCATTGTGGTGGCCGCGGCAGCCTTGTGCAGACAGCGCATTCAAATCCTCCCATACTTGGACGACTGGCTCATTCATGCAAGTTCCATGTCGGAAGCCAGTTAAACGGTCTCCTGGCTGGTCACCTTCTCGGAGAGCCTCAGTTGAGTGGTCAATTATTCAAAGGGTTGCTTCTGGCCACCCCAAACTAGTCGATAACTGGCTGGGAAAGGTATCCCTGACAAAAGAACATTTTCTCAAGCACTCTGCACACCTTCAACTCTTTCTCCTACAGAACCGCGCGTGCATGTGTGACGATCTTCAGTCCCTAAGGTCCATGGTAGCCACCATCGTTTATCCCATGGACCAGAGCCCACATGTAGAGCCTTTAACACTCCTGCTGGAGCTTTCAACACTCCTGCCTGTCCCGCTGTCCCTGGTTTCCATGGTCTATGACTGTCGCCTCTCCTCCCTTACGCTACGTGATGCAGTCTTCTGTGGTGGCATTCAGCAGCCCATCTGCTTTAGGGCATTCTCTTGCAGGCTGTTTGCTGGATTCTAGTAAACACTCACACCGGTCTCTTGGGTGGCGGAGCACTTTGCCAGTCCCAGACGGCTCAGAGGACCTGGTCACCTCAGGAGGCATGCTGGACGATCAACCTCTTAAAAGCCCGGGCGGTCAGCCTTGCCTTGCTGCACTTTCTGCCTCTCCTTCGATCCCAGGCAGTCTACTTTCTTTCCGACAATGCTATGACAGTGTCCTGTTTAAACTGACAGCGTGGAACAAACGGTCTGGGAATGGCCAGGGAGATGGCTCTTCTCCTCCCCTGGATGGAGTGTCATTGACAAGTTGGCACAGCACATTGTGGGGATGGACAGCGTACAAGCAGCTTACATCAGCTGTCACATTGTAGATCCCACTTCCTCTGTGGTCAAATTACTGAACGTCTCAATCACAACTTTCACAAGAAAATACGTTCAAGTACGTTGAACGTATTTTCTTGTGAAAGCTGACATTGTAGATCCCGACAATTGGGAACTAGCCTCCTGGGCATTTCCACAAATAGTTCGCACCTGGGGGTTGCCCGCAGTGGATCTCAGGCTGTTGGCACAGAACGCCAAGACACAAGCCTTTGTCGGTCAGCAGAAGGAGCATGGGCCTTGGGGCCTGGACAGGTTAGTTCAGTCTTGGCCTTCCGCTCCCCTGTTGTGCATGTTTCCTCCTTGTGTCCTGCTTGAGAGGGTTCTCCATCGGATCAAAGCTCATTCTGGCATGGTGATTTTCGTGTCATGTGACTGGCCTCAGTGGCTGTAGTATGCTGATCCTGTTTGACTAACCCAGTCATCTCCCTTCCTCAGAAAGGTCTCTTGCGGCAAGGTCCATTCACCATGGCTGATACTGCTTCCTACTCGCTTATGATCTGGTGCTTGAAAGACGCTGAGTGAGTTAGAGGTCACTCGACACAGGTAGTGGCTCTCCTGTCCAAGGCAGGACAGCCCGTTACATATTTAGTCTACACAAGAATGTGGCATCCTTGAATCTTGATGCTTTTGGCAGAGCTTTTCAGATCCTGGACATTCTGTAATTCCTTCAGAATGCTCTCAACTCTGGTCTGGCCCTAGGTTCTCTCTGGGTTCACGTCTCTGCATTAACCTGTTTGAAGGATGCTCAGTGGTGTCTCCTGAAGAAGTTGTTAGCTTTCTCAGGGGTATGTGGGTGCTTGGTCCTCAGGGCCTTATCCAGGCATCCTTCAAGCCACTCAAACATACCTCATTCCGGGACTCGTCCCTCAAGATGGCATTTCTAGTAGCCATTATTCTTGGCCAGGAAAGTCTCTGCATTGTGTGTCCCTCTGGGTGCTGCCTTCCTTCCTGCCTAAGGTGGTTACACCTTTTCACTCAAACTGGATGATTTTGTTTCCTGCCTTTTCAAGAAAACAATGTGGGCATCAATATAGGACTTAGATCTCAGTAGGGTGCTACGGCGCTCTCCGGGGTCACCAATTCCTTTTGGAAATCCGATCTCCATTTGTACTGTTTGCAGGACCTCAGAAGGGCCTTGCAGCCTCCACAGCCTCCATTACAAATGACTCTGCACAACCATTGAGTCGGACTACATCCTCCAGGGTAAGCTGGTGCCCATGGGGCTCACGGCCTGCTCTACCCGGTCTCAAGCAGCACCATGAGCAAAGGGCTCACAACCTGGGCACCGTCGCCTTGATCTCCAAGCATGTGATGTGATGCAATTTGGTGCCAGTGTGGTGGCAGCTGCTGTCTCTTCCCGCCCTGAAGTTGGTTAGCTTGGGTACTTCCCATTTGTCTGGACTGGTCTAGCAGGATGACTTGGAAGGAGAAATTTCACTTACCGTTAATTTCCTTTCCTGGAATCCTGTTAGACCAGTCCAGGACCCACCCGTTCTGGGTACTTTTCGACAGCCTATGCTCACATTAGTATGTTGCAGTTCATTTGTTGCCTCACCTCCATGAAGGGTTGTTGCTTCATGTCACTTCCTTACAACCTAGCTGCTGCCTGTTTTAGGCCGTATGTCAAGAAAAATGAACTATAATCTATAGTTCTGGCCGTTGCATGAGAGCAGCGCTCAGTTGTTTGGGTATCATGCCTTAATTCAGTGACTGTTTCATGGCTTTGTCAGAGTATACTGAGGGCGACCTCTAGGGGTACAGCTATATGTCTACTAGGGCTCAACCAATCAAGCTTCTGGTAGTTTTTCTCTGTCTCCAAAATCTGCTGGCAAGGGGGCTTAACCATTTGTCTGGACTGGTCTAGCAGGATTCAAGGAAAGGAAATTAACGGTAAGTGAAATTTCTCTTGTGCTTAGTTATTGTTCTGGAATTCATTAGGATGTTCTTTAGAATTACTATGCTCAGTCCTAGTTGGTGCCCCTCTAGGGGAAGTTTACTGTGCAAGCAATTAAGTTAGTGACACAGATGACTGAAGGGGTCAGCTGGTTGTTGTCTGCCATCTCCTCCTGGCTTACTTGTATGTGATGGCTCTGTGACTTCCAAGCTTATTTCTGTCTCTCTTGCAGGTTAAAAATTTACTGCACAAAGGACCTGGAATCTGAAGTTCAGGCTGTGTTCTACCTGTGGCTAATGTCAGTTATTTCTTTATGGTATCTGTTCCAGGTAGAATACATCCTGGATTTAAACTTTTGGTTACCTTTTGCAATTGCTGAACAAGGTAATTGGTTACCTTTTGCAATTGCTTGAAGTCTGAGCAGCTGCATACAGAGAGCAAAGAGGTTGCATCTTATGTATGATTAATAACTGGAGGGGGAGTTTAAACCAGAATAAAGTAACTTGAATTGGCAATAGATGAGGGCTCCAGAAGTTTAGATTTCTCTGTGGTGCTCTGTGTAGGTAATTTTAGTGCACTTTGGAAGGACTGGGGTAACAATAGTAATAATTCCCTCTTAGCATTTTAACTTTGTAGCATACTGGCTTAGGTTGAAAACAAGAGGATATTTTCAGCCATTGAAAGTTGTTCAGTTGTCTACCTTTCCACTCCTTGTATCTTGTGGAAGCCATTTGTTCCCATTCAGCACATGCAAAATTTCTGTCTTCTCTCCAGCTGATAATCTTCACCCCAAAGTCTCTGCTGCGTCATCCTGAAGCCAGATCTAGCTTTGATGAGATGCTGCCAGGTGCGTACAAGGTCTTGTCTTGCCCAAGCTATTGAGTGCAGTTGGTGGAGCCACATTTGTATCAAAACTGCAGTTACTGCTGCAGAGGAATGGCACTGTTGAGAGGAAGTGAGCAGCTACAGTCTTTTGTTTTTGTTTTAACCCATCTTTCATATTGCAAGGGTGCAAAGAATGACAGTGTATCTTTTCTAAATACTGGATAAAATGATATCTTTTTATTGGACTGATTTAAAACTGTAATTTTTAGTTTAAAATTAATTTGATCATTTCACATGCATGCAAATAAAATCCTTCACAATTAACATATTACAGGATGTGATTATGTTATAGCAAAGCAACCCGAAGAGCATTAACTTGTTCCCCTTTCCAATACACATGAACTTTCTCTGGGGAAAAAGCAAGATGTCAGTCCTCGCATATGGGTGATGTCGGCACTGACTGAGCCCCTGTGGAAGCATCTCCCCAGCTTTCAAAGAAAGCCTTTGGGAGATGTACCATGCATGTGCGGTCCCCTTTCTGCCCAGGAGTGCCATTTTGCCTGTCTCCTTTTTTCCACGGAGCTCTCCAGATGTCTGTCCAGTTTCCCCAGGAAAAAGTGTGATTTTTGATACGTTCTGTCTGGTTTGCATACCAGTTCTTTCCTGCCCCTGAGCCAGTTTACCTCTGCATCGCTTCTCGGGTTCGTTCTGTTTTTTTCTCTCTTATCTCGAGATGTCTCTCGATCAGCGTTCCTGACGTTTTTTAGCCAAAGGCACCTGACCCCAGCCACACTCCAAAGACCCCTCTGATATCTTGGTGTCCCGTGAAGCCCAAGCCTCCTATGAGTCCCACAGCCGTGGTTCCTTTGAGAGGAAATTCCCGGAGCTGGAATGCAAGAAGTTGAAACCCTTGAAGACCGCCTTGGAGGACAGGCCTGTGAAGAAGGGGAAATTGCACTCCAGGCTCTACAGTCCCCGGCCTGAGGAGTCGGAGTGGGATTGGCCTCACAAGCTGTCCCGCAAGGAGTAGTCGGCACCTGCCAACTGGCCTCAGACAACTAAGGCCATTCTCATCGAGGACTCCCCTTTGACAGTGCCGATGCCAGGCCCGAAAACCTCAGTGCTATGTCAAAGGCTGCAGAGCAAACTGATATGGAGACCAGAATGGAGGCCTCAGAGAGCAGTATCTCTGCCCTCATGGTCATGCAGCGGGTGTTGATCTGGTTCATTCACCCCCACGGCGGGACCCTTGGCATTGAGGGCTTCCCCAGATGATCCTCGAGGGCCACCTGCCTCAAGAGACCCAACTGCTCCAGACAAGGTCCTAGTCCTGTTCCTCGGGATACCAGTCCTCTAGGGAGTGCCTGTGACTCGCAGCATGGACCTCGACCGCGGTGATCACAGGGCCTTGGACTCATACTCTGACTTTGAGTCTGAATGGGAGACTGAGGACGAAGAGTCCCCGGACACTTGGCAACACGGAGATGTGACTTCGGACCTGTCTCCTCCAGTGTCCCAATACCGTTCCCCACCCGAGGATGTCACCTTCCTTGACTTTGTGCGGGACATGGCTAAGGCTCTCACCGTTGAGGCAGAGGAGGACCTGTGCATGGAGGAACTGGAAATACTCCAGTACATAGCACCCCCCTAAGGGAAACCCTTGCGGTACCGGTGCCTCTGATCCTTGAGTACCACCTCCTCCAATGGGCCTCGGTTCCCATTGTTGTCAGGCACCTTGACTCCATGTACCGAGTGCACCAAAGCCCTGGGTTCTAAAAGACCCAATTTCTCCACAACTTGATGGTCGTTGAATCAGCCATGTGCAGGCTCAAGAGCCAAAAGACTCATTCATCGATTCCACCCAGTAGGGAGGCCTGAATCCTCAACGCCCTCGACTGGAAGGCCTGTCAGGGCTCGATGCTGACTTGTTGGATCCAGTCCTATCAGCTCTATATCTGCATGTACCTTAAGAGCTGTTGAGGGAGCTCGGTGGATTCTCGGCAGGCCTTGATAGGCAACCCCTGCAGAGATTTAAGTCTCTGGCCTCGGTGGTTAAAGAGTGCTTGAAGTTTGTCTCAAGCAGCCTATGATAGCTTCGAGTCTTCGGCCAGGGTGGCTGGTGCAGACATCAGGCCATGGCACCAAGCATGGCTGCAGTAGTCTGACCTAGAATAATGGGTGCAGGACAAACTTATTGATGTCACCTCTTCAGGAAACCCATGCCAGATAAAGCTGCAGAGATAGAAACGGAGTTCCTAATGAGAACCAGGCTCTTGAAGACCTCAGTACAGCCTCGTAAGAAGGCCCTGAGAAGAAGACCCCTTCCTGAGGAAGGAGGAGGGGCTTTTGCATTACTTCACAATTTTAGGTCTTCTTGATCCCCTCCCCCCCCACCCCAGGAAGGCCAGCAGCACAAAGGTCAGGGGCATGGCCACCGTAAGCAGAAGACCCCGAAGTCCCAGTCACTGGCCCTGGGGGGAGCTTTTGACTACCTGGGCATGACCTCCTCTCCCCCAGGGGGTTCTCTGCAGTCCACAGAGGGGGGCATGTAGCCTTGTTTGCCCATAGGTGGCCAGCCATCACCACCAATACCTGAGTGCTACAAGTGGTCATGGAGGGCTACCTCCATCTATAGCGAGCGCCATTCTTGTACTTTCCAAGAGAGCCCATTAAACCTTTACTTCACCATACCCTGCTCCTCACTGAGCTTGCAGGCCTACTCCAGGACAAAGTGGTGGAGCCAGTGCCAAAACCTCTCTAGTGCACCAGCTTCTACTCCAGGTATTTCCTCTTCCCCAACAGGACAGGGGGTCTGCGGGAGCTGAACAGGTTTCTGGTAAGGGAGACTCCTCCCCCTTCCCCAATAGTCTCCCCTTCACTCAGTCACAGACATCAGTGTCTTCAAAAAATGTATTCATGGATCTAAACCACTTCTCCTTCCACAGAGATTGCGAGTGCTCAATATCATACCTCATGTATAATTCTGACTCATTGCTTCGTTTGGACTTTCCCCCACTCCACCACTGCTGCTATCTGAGCTGCATAGAAATATTTTCCCATTTCTGGCACTCCAAATCCCACCTCTTTTTGACAATAACTCAGTGTGCTACCTGGAGGGGGTGGTGTCTATGGAGCCATATAAATGTAAAGGTTTCCTATTCAGTTTTCTAAATTCCTTCTTGGGAAACTCAATTGGGAGCACCATAAACAAATATAGAAATCCCAGAAGTACTGACATCTTCAAGATAACTTCACGCCCTAACCATGAGAAACCCCCCTCCCCCCCCCCCCCATTCTATCCAAATCCACCAGAACTGTCCTAACTAAGGGCATGTAATTTACCTCATGGAAACATGCCAGCTCCTGGACCAACTGAATGCCCAAATAATAGACACTGCTTTGCTTTGCCTGCTTGTATGGGAACAGAGCCAGCATATGGTTCATCTGTACCTTAGTGAGGTGTTCTGACTTGGATGTAAACCCTGCCAATCCCCCAAAAGCCTTCAATTCTTTTATGATGTGGGCTAGAGAGTATTCTGGTTGCATTACTGTGAACATAATGTCATCTGCAAATATAGACGCTTTAAAAGTCTCCCCCTGAACACTCCAATCTCCCTATTAGCTTTGATCCTTGCTGCCAGGGGCTCCAAGGACAATACCAATGAGTGACAAAGGGCACACTTGTCTTGTTTCTTTTGATAGTTCAAATTTACTCGTGCCCCTCCCCCCATTCACTCTCACTGTAGCTTGAGGATCCTTATACAAAGCCCACACTCTTCTTACAATATTGGGTCTAAAGCACATTTGTTCTAGTTCAGCAAACATTAAGCCCCCCTCTACTCTATCAAACACCTTCTTGATATCTGTGCCAGGAGTAGAATGGGCATCCCCCGCCTGCTGTCTCCCCCCCCCCCCCAGCACTGAATTGAAGACTTCTGCTAATATCCCTGCTACTGTAACTGCAGAGCAAATTTCTTGTAAAATAGTGGAGTTAGACTGCCCAATCCTGATTTAAGCTCCCTAATCACGAACAATCAGGCCATTGCAGAAAACTATTGTGGCCTTTAAGCACAGATAATGCCACTTTTAAGCATGCTTACTGCTACCGTCGAATGCAGAAAAGAGACGGACATGCATATAAACAGCAACAGAAAACCTAGCACACAATTAACACCAAGAGTATTTAAATGTATTTACATTTTAGGCAAATAGCTACACATAATACACTGGTATGCAAATATTGGCTGTGAATGATACAGAGAAATGCATAGAGGATTTCACAACCAGCCTTAGCGCCAGTATCTCTTTGCTTGGGTCTGAGGTGGCTTAAACATCTAGCGTGTCCTCCTGACAGTATTTTGATGGCATTGGTTGCTTTCATCTGAGGAGAAATGTTAAAGATGATCCAGACATCGGGGGAAAGCCCCGATGCCATCAAAATATTGTCAGAAACCAGTGCCCCTGACAGAAAACAAATCCCTGGTAGCCTAGCGGCCCCGAACCCCTCCCCTCCCTACCGCTCAAAAATTAACCTGGTGGCCTAGCAGCCCTGAACCCCCTCACCCCTCCTCAGTGAAAAATTAACCTGGTGGCCCAGTAGCCCCGAACCCTCATTCCTGGTACCTTTTAAAAATGAGCGGGAGCGCTGCCCACTCGCTCCCACTCTTGTTGCGCCATCTTAAAAAATGGTGGCACCTGGCCCCCTGCAAGGTCAAACTGCAATATAATGTAGAGTATGCCTTATATGGCAGTCTGACCCCACCCGGTGCATCCCAGGTGCCGCCATTTTTGTAAGATGGCGGAGTAAGAGCAGGAGCACATGTGCAGTGCTCCCACTCATTTCTAAAGGTACCTGGTGGGGGTGGGGGGCTCGGTGCCGCTGGGCCAAAAGGTTGATTTTTGGGGAGTGGGAGGATGGGGTCACTTGGACATCAGGTTGATTTTTAGTTGGGAGGGGGGGAGATTGCGACAACTGGGCCACCAGGGATTCGCCTTCTGTTGGGGCACTGACCACTGACCATATTTTGAAGGCATCAGGGGCTTTCTGCGATGCCTGTATCATTTGGGGGAAGTTTGACATTTCCCATCAAGATGATCCAACCATCGGAGAAAGCTCCTAATGCTATCTAAATACTGTTGTATGTAAATTAGCCACTCAGTGACCCTGTTTCTCTAGGACAGCATGCCAAACTAGCACAGACTTCTTGTGCACATGTTTGGCTTGCTCTCCCAGTTTCAAGATGCCATTTGTGCACAATTTAATGAATAGCTAATGTGTTCCTAATTTGCATATGATCTCTTTTCTGCATGCCCACCCTGAAGTCACGTGCTATCGGTGCACTGCAGATAGACATAAAAAGTTGCTAGAGCATGACTTCAGTTCCGGCTTTCTGCATTGGCCTGAATACCTCCTCCCCCATGATAATTTCATCTAAAAAAAAAATCTTGCTGGTCCTCTATAAACTTGGGAAGGTTTGCACTCTAGATATTCAGCTAGCTCTTGCATATGAGTTCTTCAGTGTGAGGTATCCACCACCAGAATAAAACTCTACTAAGCTCTCTGCTCTTATCTAGATTATTAGTCTCCTCCTCAGATTTTTGTTTTATCTGAGCAACCAAATTCCTCTTCCTCTGTGTCCAACTGTGCATCTATCTTTTATCCTGCCTTATTCTCCCACTCAAAGTATTTCACCAACTCCATCTCATGAAGGAACATACCTGCCAAACATTCCCTCACCTTAGTTCTCAGCCTTCCCAATTCTCTATTCACACTATCTGAAGGAGCCCTCTGGTTTTCCTCATCCTTTTTGCAGTCTCTACAAGCAGGGATTGTAAAATATGCTCTTGCTCCCTCTTCAACTTGCTAGCCCACATCAACAAGCATCCTCTGATGGAGGCTTTAAAAGCATCCTAGACAGTTACCAGGGAGACTTTCCCGATTTTTGTTTAGTTCAAAATAATCTGAAACATCCCCCTCAAGACACTGAACCACATCCTGGTTATACGTTACCGTGTCATTAAGCCTCCAAAACCTTAAGGCATTGGCCATTGGTTTATCCCTTATTTCCAACCGCACCAGCATGTTGTCCAACCAGGCAATGGATTTTGTATTGGTGCGGGTCACCTCTGTCAGAATCTTTCCCCACCAATATTAGGTCAGTGTAGGAGTATGATTAGTGCACCAATAAATAGTGTGAATGGAACTTCCCACCATGGAAGAACATACGACCTTAGAATTGTCCCTATTAGGATCCAAGGTCATGTTGAAATCAACCCCCCCCCCACACACACACATACACTCATTTCCCATCAGCCATCCCCTGCAGCTCTACCCCCAACTTCTGAATGAAAGCCCCCTGCTCTCTGTTGGGTGAATATATGTTTACTGAATCTAGACTGTCTCGCCCAACTTAATTCTCATAGTAAGAAAGCATCCAGAGGGATCTACTCTTTGCTCTAATATCACTAGATCTAGCCCTTTGGAAAACAGGATGCCCCCCCCCTTCCCAGCTTGCTTTGCCTCTTTGGCATCAGAGGCAAAAAAGATCACTGAGTACTTGGATGGTGGGTCTCTTGGATAAAAGCTATCAATGTCTGAAGGTGTCTCAGTTCTTTGAACATTACATTGGCAAGTTCAACCCCTTAACACTAAGTTACAAATTTATAATCAAATCCCCTTGTTTTTTTCACTGATAGACCTTCCCACACATAGCCCTCCTCCATACCTCCCAACCACTGTGTACTTCCTATAGCTCCTGCTTCCCTACATCTCCCCTCTTACCCTCACCCCAAATGAAATCTCCCACCCTAACTCTCCTCCCAGGACCGTACCTAAACCAGTGCGAGTGGTGCGGCCGCACTGGTTGCAAAGGCTTAAGGGGCACATTTCAGCTATCTGTTGTTGCCTGCCGCTGCCACTTTTTCTTCTCTGTGATGGCACGCAACAGCAGACAGCTGAAACACATCCCTTAAGTCTTCTCGCGGCACGCTAAGCAGGTCTGGTCCCTCCCTCCTCTGACACGGCGTCAGAGCATGGAGTAACAGATCTGCTTAGCGTGCTGGCCACTAGCACATTGGGCGCGCCTCTTCTCTCCCACCGGTGGGGAGGGTGGGGTGCCCAATGTGCAAGTTGCACAGGGCGCAATTCACGCTCGGTACAGCTCTGTCTCCTCCTCCCCTCATTAGTTTTCCACCGTTGCCTACATCTATCTAGTCAACCTCCCATCCAGAGAGAAAATATCCACCAGTCAGAGGCTTCTGCCGCATCACATCGTGCCTCCCAGTCAGTACCATCCTTCCCTCTATTCCTCTTCATTCACATGCATACCTTCTCCCTGCCTATCCCACCCACTCCAAAGCCAACCCCAAACATGCTTTCACCTATAACCCTTGCAATTGTTCTTTCCCTAAGCCCCCAAAACATCCTCTCCTCAGACATAACATCCAAACAAGCACTGTTTCTTGCTTAAATTTTGGGATTTCTACTGCTAAAAATCACTTCCTTCTCAGTGGATTCCATGGAGCCACAGGCTTAGACCGCTATCTTGTCCAGTGACATCACTTTCTCTCCTGAGGATTCTGATCATAAAGTCATTGATGGAGTAGTCTGTACCTGCACCTCCCATGGTGTTGTCTAACTTGTTACCAGCCATAAAATTTCACTGCCTGGTCATCCTTATGCATCAGTGCCTCCTCCTTTCGCTACACACTGTCACTGGAATATGTTCTGTGAGTGATTCCTTTGCATTTTCAAGCAGTGCTGTCTTTGCTCATTCCATTTTTGTACCCTTAGAAAGGGACCATAGATATCCAATAACTAGGCAAGATGTCCAATAAAAAGGCATTGCTTTAGATATTTTACTAATCTATTCCCCCCCCTTATTCAGGACACTGGTTAAGTGTTTGCCACAAGAATAAAGAAAGCAACATATTCCCAGCCTATATAATTAGAAAAAAACAAACAAAACAATCTTGCAGTGGTGATCATATGCAGCAAAGGTTGTAGCAGTTTAATTATGTAGCCTAGGAATCTAATATAAAACATATTGACGACTCTGACACTGCGCATTGCACAGCTATGGTATTAAATGTAAATATATAGACTACAAAAGATAAAGGAGATTCTCCAGGAACAAGCAGGAAGTCGGTCCTCGCATATGGGTGGTGATGTCGCCGACAGAGCCCTCGTGCGGAGCAAATCCCCAGCTTTCTAAGAAAGCCTTTGGACATTGCATCACGCATGCGCAGTCCCCTTCCTGCCCAAGGGTGCCATCTTGCTCAGTCTCTTTTACACCCGTTTCGAATTCAGCTAAAATTTTTCGGTTTTTGTCCTTCGTGACTAGCGTTCATGTTGTTTTTCTTTTTCACTGGCAGCCCTGTCCTTTGACCTTGCAGGAGCCCTTTTTCCCCTGATGGCTGCCAGCGAGTTTAAAAAAATTCGATCAGCGTATGAAGTTAATGTCCCTCACCGATACACATGACTGCTGTCTCCGGTGCCTTGGGCCCGACCACGACCTGAAGATCTGTGGCCTGTGTAGGAAAATGTCCTTGAAGGCCCTGAAAAGCCACCAGCAGCAGCATGATAGAATTTTTCCTGAGTCCGTACCCTCCTGGGCCCGGACCTCGTTTGAAGCCTCAACGTCTCGGAACTGTCTGAGCCTGAGCAGCATCGGGTCTCCTCAGAAAGGGGGTCTCCCTCATAGGAACATCGGAGGAAGAAAAAAATCCTTGAAGGCAGCGTCGTTGGATGGTTCCGAACGGCCTAGTTCCTCACGGGACCGGTCGCAGAGCCCCAACCACCGGCCCAGATCCTTGGAGTTGTAGCGTCCAGCAAAACTTCCTCAAAGGGACCCGGAGCAGCCGAGGCAGGTAACCACTGTCCTCGTTGAGGACTGTCCTCCGGGAGAACTGGTGTCGGGCCCGACAACGTCGGGACCCAACCCGGGGGCTGCAGAGCCTTCTGAGCTCGGTCTCAGAATGGTGGCCTTGGAGCGCAGCATGTCTGCCTTCATGGAGCAGCAGCGGGCGCTGATAGCCAGTCTCACCGGTCCTTCCGCCCTGACCACTGGGCCACCGATGTCCAAGTCTACCCCGGAGGCCGAGCCAATCCTCGAGACCGTGCATACTTGAGTCAATCCTTGGCCAAGGTCTCCCTCGACCTCCTGGCGTCAGGACGGTTGAAGCCGAAGCCCTCGAGGCCGGAGCCTCGCGATTCCTCTTCGGAGGCATCGGGCTGGGAGACAGAGGAGGAAGAGTCCTTGGACACCTGCTGGACCAGAGACATCCCATCTGATTCCCCGGTGTCCAAACCTCAGAGAAGGTCTCTCCCTGGAGGACACTTGGTTCTTGGACTTCGTAAGGGACATGTCAAAGGCTTTGGCATTCCCTGCGGAGGCCGAGGAGGAGCCTCGAGCCGAGGAGCTCAAGATCCTCCAGTATGACTTTCCCCCTCGGGAAGCCCTTACTGTACCGGTGCCTCCGATCCTGGAACAGCTGATGCTCCGCATGTGGGAGACACTAGCGTCGATGCCAGTGATCAGCAGGCGGATCAACTTGATATATTGAGTCTGCAAGAGTCCTGGATTCCAGAAAGCACAAATGCCACACAACTCCATGGTTGTGGAATCGGCCATGCGCCGGCTCAAGAGCCAGAAGACGCACTCCTCGGTGTCTCCTGGCAGGGAGACCCGCAACTTGGACGCCCTCGGCAGAAAGTGCTACCAGGATTCTATGCTGACATGCCGGATCCTGGCATACCAGCTGTACATGGGCATGTACCTGCGAGACCTGGCAAAGGAGATTGCTGGGTTCTTGGCTGGTCTCTCTGAGGGACCTTTGCAGTGCTTCAAGACCCTGTCCATTGGAGTCCATGAGTGCTCGAAGTTCATGACTCAAGCAGCCTATCATGGCTTCGAGGCATTGGCCCGGGTAGCCACGGCTGGCATCGGTCCATGCCACCAGGCATGGCTACAGTCATCGGACCTTGAGCAATGGGTACAGGACAAGTTGGTCGATGTACCCTGCTGTGGTGAAAACCTCTTTGGCAAACCCATGACAGAGAAGGCTGCTTGAGATAGAGTCCGAGTACATGACCAGGACACGGCTCTCAAAGAAGACGTCTGCCCCTTCCAAAAGGAAGGGCTCGAGTAAGAAGCCCTTTTTTCTGAGGAATGGTACTGCTTACCGCAACTACCCCCCATTTCAGGCCTCCCAGGCTCTCCAACAGGGGCAGCAGGCCAAGGGACAGGGGCATGGCCCGCGTAAGCAGAAAGCCCCCAAACCCCAGGCACAGGCTCCGGCCCAGCCTGGGAGTGGCTTTTAACTCTCAAGGCATAGTCCCTCTCACCAAAGGATTAAGGCAATGCACAGGGGGAAGGCTTGCCCTGTATGCCCACAGGTGGCCGGCCATCACCACAGACAACTGGGTTCTTCAGATAATCCAGCAGGGCTATCTGCTACATTTGACCCAGTTACCTCCCCCTTACTTTCCAGGGGAGCCTTTCAGGCCTCCTCTTCACAGGGACCTTCTTTTGAAGGAGTTAGCAGGTCTTCTCGAGGATCAGGCGGTAGAACTGGTGCCCCACCACCTGCAGGGCAAGGGTTTTTACTCCAGGTACTTCCTGCTACCAAAAAGGACAGGAGGCCTAAGGCCCATCCTCGACCTGCGCAACTTAAACAAATTCCTAGTGAGGGAAAAGTTCAAGATGCTCTCCCTTGGAATATTGCTGCCTTACCTCCGCCAGGGAGACTGGCTATGCTCCTTAGACCTAAAGGATGCATATACACACATCCTAATTCATCCAGACCACAGACAATATCTACGCTTTGTGGTGGGAGGAAACCACTATCAGTACAGGGCGCTTCCCTTTGGCCTGGTCTCCGCCCCCAGAGTATTCACAAAGTGCCTGGCAGTGGTGGCTGCCTTCCTCAGAATTCAAGGAGTATTTGTCTTCCCCTACCTAGATGACTGGCTCATCAGAGCCACATCAGCTCTGGAGGTCCAACAGGCCACATCTCGCACCATTCAGGTGCTTCAACATCTAGGATTTGTAATCAATTACCCCAAATCTACTCTAGTCCCCACTCAAAGACTAGAGTTCATTGGGGCAAGCCTAGATACCCTTCAGGTAAGGGCTTACCTGCCAGCAGACAGGGCACAAAGACTCCTGGCCCTTGTACGTCAAGTGAGTTGCAGGTCCCAAATATCAGCAAGACACTTCCTGCGACGACTCAGGCACATGGCCTCCACGGTACATGTGACACCGAATGCCCACCTCCACATCCGAACAGTTCAATGGTGCCTCAGGGACCAGTGGACACAGGCCACAGGCAGACTCCAAGACAGAGTCAAGGTGTCCAAAAGACTGGTGCAGTCCTTGGCCTGGTGGCTTCAACTAAACAACTTGGAGGCGGGAATGGATTTTCAGGCTCCTATACACACGCGAATCCTGACTACAGATGCATCCTTGCTGGGCTGGGGAGCCCATTGCCAGGGACTTTGCACTCAAGGCATGTGGTCTCCACAAGAGAGCACACAGCAGATCAATTTCCTGGAACTTCGTGCCATTCACCTAGCTCTCCGAGCCTTTTCTCAAACATTGGCTCATCAACCTGTCTTAATACAAACAACCAACCAAGTGGTAGTGATCTATGTGAACAAGCAGGGAGGTACGGGGTCCCGCATTCTGTGTCAGGAAACTCTGGACCTATGCTCCTTTGCAGTCTGGCACAGCATGCATCTCAAAGCAGTTTATCTGTCAGGCCAGGAAAATTACTTAGCCGACAAGCTAAGCAGGATTCTCCAGCCCCACGACTGGCATTTGGATATGAATATGGCCCAATGGCTATTTCAGACCTGGGGACAACCAACAACTGATCTGTTTGTGAGCGCATACAATCACCAGTCCCAGTTCTGCTCCAGGCAGCCACACCTGAACAGGGTGGCTGCTGATGCTTTTCTCATCTCATAGTCTGTGGGCTTCCGGTATGCGTTTCCTCCCATGCCTCTGGTAGCCAAGACTCTATTCAAGATCCTCCAGGACAAGGCCTTGGTCAACCTGGTAGCTCCCAGATGGCCGAGGCAACCCTGGTTTCCGCTTCTACTTCAACTAGCGGTGGAGGCCCCAATCCCTCTGGGATCCTATCCCAACCTCCTGTCTCAGGAGGGAGGCACTCTCCTGCACCCCAACCTCAGCTCCCTCAACCTGATGGCATGGCTGCTGAAAGGGTAGTCCTCGCACCTTTCCTCCTCCCCAAAAATGTGGAAGAAGTGTTGCTAGCCTCAAGGCAGCACTCAACAAGACGGACCTATGCTTTCAAGTGGCATAGGTTTGAGATGTGGTGCGAAAAGCAGAAAGAAAATCCTTTCTCCTGCCAGGTTGCAGTGGTGCTTCAGTATCTTCTTCATCTTTCAGATTTGGGCCTTGTCCAACTCCATCAGAGTTCACCTTAGTGCCTTGTCTGCACACTACTTCCCAGTGGAAGGAAAGCCTCTTTCTGCACATCCTTTGGTGTCCAGGTTCCTGAGAGGCCTACTTCTGCTGAAGCCCCCAGTTCGCCCTCCGGCAACCGAGTGGGATTTGAATGTGGTCTTAGGGCAGCTTACTCGTCCACCATTCGGGCCAATGTCATCCTGCTACCTACGTTACCTTTCTTGGAAGGTAGTTTTCTTGGTGGCACTCACGTCGGCTTGATGAGTGAGTGAGCTTCAGACCCTGGTGTCCAACTTGCCTTATACAAGGTTCTATAGGAACCGGGTGGTGCTCCGCACACACCCCAAATTCCTCCCGAAAGTGGTCTCTTCATTCCACCTCAACCAGGAGGTAGTACTACCTACCTTCTTTCCCAGGTCGCATGCCAGTCGGGAAGAGACAGTTCTGCATACCCTGGACTGTAAAAGGGTGTTGGCCTTCTACATTCAGCATACGCAAGGCCATAGAGCTCCTCAGTTCTTTGTATCCTATGACCCCAGTAAGCTGGGGATGGCCGTCTCCAAGCGTACGCTATCCACCTGGGTAGCGGACTGTATTGCCTGGCATACAGGGCGGCCAAGCTTCTGTTGCAGGGTCTGTCAGACAGCTGCCTGGGTGAGAATCTTCACAGTCTTGACAAGTGCATATATCTATATGATTTGCAAGGTATTGTGGGCAATGTAGTTCATTCACACCAGACACAGCTGCTGACAATAATTTAGTTGTGCTCTTGGGTAAAGCCAATAAGATTTTTATTTATGGGGTTATTTCTCCCAACACAGATATGCTTGGTAGCACATAAATTAGGTTACTTGCTTTCAGTGTTAACTTGGAAAAACAAAGTTAAAATCAGGAAAACAACAAATGAAAAGTCACAAAGCAAGAAACAAACTGTTCTTTTCAGGTTAACTTCTGATTACTTCCCACATAGATACAGAAGTGATTCTCTCCTAGCTCACAAGCAATTAGGTAAGGCTTAATTGCTAGCAGTAACCAGCTGAAACCCCTTAGCTGGCTTGCCTTCCACTGTGTGGGTCAAATCCTGCTTCAGGAGCTTTTCTGAGTAGATTAAAGAACAAATTTTTATTTCTTTGTGATGGTTGCTGTACTTTATAACAGAAAGTTACCAACGGAGTTTGGATAGAGAACAGTCCATATAAACAGGATCCTCATCTGCTATTATTCCCCCTTGTTCAACAAGCATGGGTTCAATATCATGGATTGGCACAGATGAATCTCTCACTGGAACATTTTCAGGAGAATACTTGTTTCCCTGCTGTCTTTCAAGGTTATAGCTAGGGCATAGATCAGTGTTCATACCTGAGCTTCCATTGCTGCTAGAGTTCCTCTCTATATAGCCTGGCCAGTATGTAGTCCAGTTCTTATGTCCAGCCTTCCAATCCAGATCCCTGGACACTGGATCTCTCTTCACATACCTTCTGGCACAGGTCTTAGGGTCCCTTCCACGTGCAGCCGTCTCCCTCACAGGTAGCCTCTGGTGATTCCTAGCTCTGCAGCACCATTCCTCTGGCTTTCCCCAGTCCAATGGTGTATGCTGGCCCTTGGAATACCTCCCAGTATACGTACTGCTTTGGACTCTTCTAGACCTCTCAAAGGCTTTTCTCTTCCTTCTTCCAAAGGGTCTCTTTCCCTCTCTGTCCGTCCGGTTTGGCTTCTGCTTCTGATGATCCTTCAGATGAAACTGATGATCAAACTCAAGCTGATTCTCAGGATACTGAGGACAATTCTCTGGATATCCAAGGTGATCATGAAGATGGTCATCTGTAGAATAAACTCTACTCTTATTCTGCCTAGATGAGTGCTCCTCCCTAACACAGCGCAGCTGTGCTGAATCAGGCCCTGCCCTTTGAGATGAGTGCTTAGGGATTACCTCATAGCCCTCCTGATTGAACACACGTTTCCCCACTTCAGCTCCTCTAATGGCTGTTGGAAACCTGGTGCATTCTGGGACTGGTAGTCTTTTATGGGAAAATTCTGTTTTCTTATTTCTACCAGAACTGACAGGTTGCTTGTTTAGAGTCACTTCACCTTTTCTATAGCCCCTTCCTGAGCTATGATAAGCTTCCTTATCACAGGTCGTGTTACGGCCCACTGGGTCATGGCTATGGCGGCATCAGTGGCTCATTTCCACTGGCAGACTTCTGCCAGGCTGTCACCTGGTCTTCGGGTCAGACTTTCGCAACCCATTACTGCCTGGATAGGGAATCCTAATGGGACAGTGCTTTCGGCCAGGCTGTACTCAGTAACCTTTTCGAGGTCTAGGCAACTCCTACCGTCCAACCCTTTGGTGTCAGGCTACCGGAGTATGACTCTCTCAGTTAGATTCCTATTATGGCTGCTTGTGGCTCTCGTAGAGAGTCTATTTTTCAGCTGTGGGTTCTCGGTAGCCTATAGCTGGGGAGTCCCATATGTGAGGACTGACTTCCTGTTTGTTCCTGGAGAAAACGTAGTTGCTCACCTGTAGCAGGTGTTCTCCAGGGACAGCAGGAATCAGTCCTCACAACCCTCCCTCCTCCCCTTGGAGTTGCAGTCCTATTATATTTTGTTCTTTTTGCCATCTTATAGCTATGTCATTTGACTGAGCAAGATGGCACCCTTAGGCGGGAAGGGGACCGCGCATGCGTCATGCAATTCCCAAAGGCTTTCTTAGAAAGCTGGGGATTTGCTCCGCACTAGGGCTCTATCGGTGCCGACATCACCCATATGTGAGGACTGATTCCTGCTGTCCCTGGAGAACACCTGCTACAGGTGAGTAACTATGTTTACAAGGTGGTCACAGACCAAAGGAACAAAAACAAAAAACCACAGCACAGTTTATTAAACAAATAAAATTGTTAACTTTATTTTGGTGTTTTAAACTGTTCTGTGTTTCTTGCTTTTTCTTTTTGAACATATTATTCTACATACAAAGAAACTCTTCCAATGATGGATGCAGAGCAGAACTAGGACTTTTCCCACTGAACTCCACACGAAAAATAATTTGTGAATCTGTCATTTCAGTAACAGTGATATACAGTTGCGGTCAACATTATCGGCACCCCTGCAGTTCAACCCACTAATGTCCAATATCTCCTTTAAAAAAAAAAAAAAAAGTGGCCAGTGAAATGGCTTTGGACTATATATGTTCACGTATTTGACACACAAAAGAATAAAATAAAACAAGACCATTAAAAAAAAAGGAAATAGTGGGAAATAGTTATAAAACTGAGACATTGCCAGGGCATGATTATTGGCTCCCTTATAAACAATTTAAATCAGTTTGAGCAGAAGAACCACATTCTAAAAATTAGACGCACCTGTGAGCAATTGTCAGTACTCACATAACATGAATCAACCAATGAATGATGGCTCTAATATTCAAAATGGCCACATTCACTCCCTGTTCCATTTTCACAATGGTGAAGACTAGAGGTGCCTGAGACGGTCAGAAAAGCCATTACCATCAAACTTCAAAGGGGTACAAACACCTTGGGATTCCTGTGTCTGCAGTTCTCAGTGTTATGAAGACGTTTTCTGTTCATGGAAATATCAAGAACCTCCCAAGACATGGTGGGAAGAGGAGAATTAATCCAAGAGGTCTTCAAAGGTTAATGCAAACTGTTGGAGAAACACCATGTACATCATCCAAAGAGTTTAAGGCTGACTTGGAGCAATCTGGAGTGGTGGTTTCAACCTGCACCATACTCTGTGCACTAAACAAAGAAGGACTTCATGGGCAGAGGCCAAGGAGGATCCCACAGCTCAAAGACAAATATAAAAAGGCATGCCTAATCTTTGACTAAATCCACCTTGAGAAACTACAATCCTGGGAAAATGTTCTCTGGAAAATGAAGCCAAACTTGAGCTCTTTGACAATGCAGACCAGCAATACGTTTACAGGCAAAGAAATGAAGCTTATAAGGAAAACAAAATACCCTTCCTACAGCTAAATATGGTGAAATTTCCATAATGTTGTGGGGCTGTCTTGCTGCCTCAGGATCTGGAGGCCTGGAACGTATTAAAGGAATCCTAAAGTCAGAAGACAACCAAGGTATTTTGGAGCAAAATTTGCTACCTAGTGTCAGAAACTAGGTCTGGGTCCTACAACAGGACAATGGCCCAAAACACACATCCAAAAGTAGAAAAGAATGGTTAAAAAGGAACAAATAAACTTTTAAACTGAGCAGCAATGAGCCCTGATCTCAAACCTATCGAGAACCTTTAGAAAGAGCTGAAATCTGCCATTGGTAAAAGGAATCCTGGAAACATTCATGAGCTGGAACAAATCGCAGTTGAAAATTGGGAGAAACAACCAGCAGACAGATGTAAGAAACCTTGTAGATGCCTACAAGAAACATTTGGAGGCTGTCATCACTGCCAAGGATTGTGCAACCAAATATTAGTGAAGGGTGCCATTAATCCTGTCCAGGTCATATTTTGGGTTTTTTTTTTTTTGTTTTCAGAAATTATTATGTCTAAGTTACACAGACACCTTCTTTTGTTGTATACCTTTAAACATACTATTAAATATTTTTGACATACAGCTGGAATATTTCCAATTATTTCTCAAGACATTGACCACAACTGTAAACCCTTACCAGTACTGGGTATATTGTGAAGTAGTACAAAACCTTACAAAAATGATTCAGGATCTAGAGAAAAATCTATCACACCATAACAGTATCAACTTCCAAAATTTACATAGGGGGCCTACCCAGAAAAGCAGCACCATAAATATTGTAGTATGCCCTAGAGGTTCAAGACACGTATTCAGAAAACTGAACAAATCATATTACTGCCAATCCCTACACAGAAACTCCATGCTAATAGAATACCTGGCCTTGGTCACACACTCAGAATATAGATAAAAGCCTCGCCAAGTAGGGAATAAATTACCACAAACTAAAGACAGATGTAGATAAACAAAAATGAAACTAAAACCCCAAGAAGCCAGACCCCTGCATCAGTGGCATAGCCAGGACTGATTTTTTTTTTTTGAGGCCTGGTATTTTTTTTTGTGGGCATAAAACAGTGCAAATGTTGACACTGCCTCCACTTATCCTCTCATTTGACTGTTTTTCTTCCACTGATTGGGTGGGTCTTAGGCCTGGGTGGGCGATAGCCTCTCTATTTTGGCATACCTTTGGCTACCCCCTGCATAGAGTACAGCACCAGAGAAAGGTGGCGATGCATCTGACCCTGTCCTGTGCAAAATATGAAGACAGAGCATGTAAAGTCCAAAGACTGACATATTCCAATCACTAGATTGAAAATAAAATTTATTTTTCTACATTTGATTGGCTATTTTATTCTCTGTTCTTGTTAATCTCAGTCTTTGGTTTCTGCTTTTTTTCTGTCTCCTCTTGGCTCAGTGTGGCTCACTTTCTAGAGTCTCCAGCCCATCTGCCAAGCCTCTCCCCTCCTGTTGTCGTTACTTTCCTATCTCTGGCATTTATCTTTTCCTTTCAGCCTTCTTCCATTTATTTTTCTCTGTCAATTCAGATTTTACACCCCCCTCCTTATCTAGTCCACAATCCCCTCTCGTTACTGGGTCTAACTTTTCAACCCCTAACAGTCCTCTCATTCCCCTTCTCTCTATCCTTCCCCAGACACTTAGTTCCCAGTCTTTAGCTAAACTCTCCCCTTTTTCTCTTCCTCATCCCATGTCCATTGTGTCTCTCCTTTTCTCATCCCCTATCCATTGTCTTTTTCCTCTCTTTTCCATCTAGCACCTCACCCCCTTTTTCTCACCCCATCCTACTGTGTACATTATTCCTCTTTTTCTATTCCTCCCCTCATGTGTATCCCTTTTTCTCGTTTCCTGTCTAGCATCTTTACTCTGCTTCTCCCCACACTCCATGTCCAGCCTTTCACATCTTCCTCTCCTTCTGTTCTTCTCATCTGGCATTTCCTCCTAGCTCTCCACTCCATTTCCAACATCTCATCTCTCTCCCTTCTCCTGTGCCCAGCATCCCCCTTTCTCCGGGACCAAGCAGGAATGAAGTCCCTTGCATATGGCTGATGTCACCGACGGAGCCCATGTGGCAACGCACCCCAGCTTACATAGGAAGCTTTTGGGAGGCTCACCACACATGCGTGCCTGTCTTCCTGCCCGAAGGAGCCATCTTACCTCAGTCTTTTTTTTTTTTTCTTCCCACAGAGCCCTTCAGATGTTCGACTTCCCCCAGAAAATTTCTGACTTAACCCTCATGGTTATTTTCCTGCTTTTTGAGTTTTTGCTTTTTTTTCATCTTCTGCCATTCTCAGGAGTGTCAGTGCCTTGACGCTGTGTTTTTGCCAATACTTTTTTTTTTTTTTTCATTTTTTTGGGGTATGGGCTTTTCTTGCACCTCCCTGGTCTGCTGGGACATTGGAGTCCTTTGACTTGGCGGAAGCAGTCTTTCTCAATAAGTCAAAGCCTGCCAGTGGCTTCAAGAAATGCACCTGGTATGTCTGCACCATTTTGGTGCTAGACCTTCATAACTGGTGCTTACAGTGCCTCAGGGCCCACCACCTGTACATTATGTCTGCAGGTGACCCTCAAAGGACTCACGAATCTAGAGAAACAGCGTGAAATCCCTGTTCAGGTTATCAGTTGTCTGCATCGGTGTTGACACATTTGAGGGCCTCTGCCAAGACTTCAACACACCGTGGCGGGTTGAACTCACACTGAGCCAAGAGACCGTGGTGGCCTGGATTGGAAGCTGTCCTTCGAGGAGCCAGAAGGATCGATCCTTAGCTCTGTTGATGTTGAAGGGCAATGCCGAGAGCTGTGGGAAAACAGGCAATGGCATCAAAGCCTATCTCCAGGAACAAGCAGGAATGAGTCTTCACATATGGGTATCGTCGGTACCGACGGAGCCTGCGCGGGAACGCTCCCCAGCGTCCAGAAAGAAAGCTTTTGGGAGCATCCCCCAGCGCCTGCGCGCTGCCTTCCCGCCTTTCCCAACCGCCTCTCTCCAGTTCTTCTTTTCCGCGGATCCAGCAGGTCGTGTTCCTGTCACCGCTGAAGAAGTTCTTTATTTTCTTTTATTTCTTTGGTCGCGCGTCTGCCGCCTTCGACGTCGGACCGGTACCGTTTATATTAAAAAAAAAAAAAAAGACTACCGTTTCCCACTTCTGTGCATTTTTTCCTTTTGGGCTTTAGGCCTAGAAAAATTTTCCTCATGGAAAAAGCCCACTTCCGGGTTTAAAAAGTGCACGAAGTGCAGCGGTACTCTTTCTATCACCGACACCCATGACTGGTGTCTAAAATGTTTGGGTCCTGACCACTCCATCACCGATTGTAAGTCCTGTTCTATGATGTCTAAAAGAGGTCGACAGAATCGAGCGGCCAAGCTCAGTACCCTGTTTCCCTCTGATGCAGCTTCGGTGGCATCGACATCTTCCAGGGCTGCTTCTTCCTCCCATGGATCTCAGGTAACCAAACATAAGTCCAGCCGGTCCTCGAAGGGTAGATATCCCTCTAAGTATCGAGATGCCTCCGGGCTTGCTCTCGAGGATCCCGCACCGGCAAAATTACCCTGGTGGGAAGCTCCAGCTTCCAAAGCTTCATCTATGGGGTCACAGGTTGACATCGATGGCGTGTTCTTGACCGATCACCTGTTGCCATGTTCTGGGGTACCGGTGGTTTCCACTGGTACCGACATCCAGACATTGGTTGCGTCGATGGATCAGAATATTCTGACCATGCAGCGTGCCATTACGGCATTCATACAAGCTGCGACGACGCCGGTACCGGAACAAACTCCGTTGTCGATACCGGTTCCGGCACCGATATCGGTTCCGGTGCCGGTACCGATTGCATCGACATCGGCTTCGGTGTCGACTGCAGCGGTACCCTGTTCTGTGATGCCCATCGGTACCGATCACTCCCGATGTCAATACCACTCAGTACGCGTATCGGGCTCTGCAGGAGCATCCAGACAGGCGATACTTCGATTCCTCCGATGACTCTGATGAATCAGAGGCTTCTGTTGAAGCATCGGTACTCCTTCCTCAGGAGCCCTCTTCTCCAAAAAGAAGAATGTCTCCTCCAGAAGAATTGTCTTTTCAAAACTTCATTAGGGAAGGGGCCAGGGGCCTCTCCATTTCAGTGGCCCCTGAATCAGAGCCTAGAGCCAAGAAATTGGATATTTTACAATATCCTAAGGCTCCTAAAGAGGCAGCTACTTTACCAATTCATGAGATCCTTTATGATCACATGTTGGGCATATGGGAGACACCTCTTACTATCTCCCCTCATTCTCGTAGGTTGGACACCATGTACCGTGTTCCTCCTTGTCCTGGCTTTCATAAGACTCAGCTTCCTCACCACTCTATTGTGGTGGAGTCTGCTATGAAGAAGATAGAGTGCAAAAAGACACTCATCTAATCCTCCAGGAAGAGAATGCAGAACCTTGGATGCTTTTGGCCGGAGAATTTTCCAGGCCAATATGCTTGTTGCCAGAATCAACTCCTATAGTCTCTATATGGGGATGCTTCTAAAGGAAGTTACAGATCATCTGCAAACTTTATCTCCTTTTATCTCAGAAGATAAGAGGGAAGAGTTTCTCACTTGGCTTAAACATGCCCAGGATGTTTCCAAATTTTCCAACCGTGCAGCCTTTGACTCTTTTGAGTGTGCCAGCAGAGCCTCGGCTATTGCCATAGGTGCACGCAGAGTTGCTTGGTTACAAGCTTCTGATTTGGAACCCTGGGTCCAGGATGGATTAGGAAATCTTCCTTGTACAGGTGAAACCCTTTTTGGCAAGGATTGGCAAGCAAAGGCCACTCAGATGGATGCTGAGAATTCTGCCTTAGATAGACTTTCAAAGTCTACTTCTGCTCCTGTTAGAAAAAGGTTATTCAAAAAGGCTTTCTTTCCCAAAAAGGGGAAATATTATCCTGTTTATGGTCAGCAGGCATCTTCTGCAGGTGGTTTTGCTGCAAAGTGTCAGCAACAACCTAAACAAGCCAAGCCTAAGGCTGCAAGGACTGCTACGGCTCAACAGCCTCAGCCTCCTCAGGGCCTTTGACTTACATCTAGAGAACTTAGCCTTTCTGGCTCTAGATGAACCAGAGCCTCTCACCATTCCAGGAAGGTTAGCCCACTTTGCTCCCAGATGGGAACAAGTCACGGCAGAGCAAGGGAACCCTCTCCATCATAAGGGAGGGGTACAAACTTCATTTCTTAAACCTTCCTCCTCACACCATGGTGAGACAGTTCAATTCTCCAACATCTCTCCTCGACCTTCTGGGTCAGGAGATTGCTACCCTTCTTGCCCAAAGGGCAGTAGAAGTAGTACCCCTTCTTCAACAGGGCTCAGGGTTCTACTCCCCCTATTTTCTTATCCCAAAGAAGACAGGGGGCTACAGACCCATATTAGATCTCAGAGAATTGAACACGTTTCTATGCAAGGAGAAATTCAAGATGATTTCTCTCGGTGCTCTTCTTCCATACCTTCAGAGTCAGGATTGGCTGTGTTCTCTAGATCTCAAGGATGCGTACACCCATATCCTCATCCATCCAACACACAGAAGGTTCCTTCGGTTCCTTTATCAAGGAAAGCACTACCAATACAGAGTGCTTCCTTTCGGTCTGGCCTCTGCTCCAAGAGTGTTCACAAAATGCATGGCAGTAGTAGCTGCATTTCTACGCACTCTAGGAATATTTGTATTCCCATATCTGGACGACTGGCTCATCCGAGCTCCATCCCAGTCAGAGGCCCAGACTTCCCTAGCCTGCACAAGGCGTGTTCTTCAGTATCTGGGACTTGTAATAAACATCCCAAAATCCCATCTCACCCCTATTCAGTCACTAGAGTTCATAGGGGCCTTGCTGGATACCACAACTGCAAGGGCCTATCTTCCCTAGGCCCGTTGCCTACGCTTGGTGCAGTTAGCCTCCCAAATTCAGTTAAAGTCCCATTTAACTGCTCGAGAAATGTTACAACTGTTAGGCCACATGGCATCCACCGTGCATGTGGTTCCTTACGCTCGCCTTCACATGAGGGCAGCTCAGTGGACTCTGTCCACCCAATGGACCCAGGCATCAGGGTGCCTGTCAGACAAAATAGCAACCTCCAGTCGCCTCTTCTGGTCTCTCCAGTGGTGGAGGTCCACTCAAAATCTGTTGCTGGGGTCCCCCTTTCAAACGATTAAATTCAACTAGTATCAGAGTGATAATTCATCAATAACAATATTGAACTCTGATAAAAATGTAGTCTGAGGAGATATAAATCAAATTTACTTCCACAAAAATTATTCTAAAAAGACTGACTGGGTCTCAGACTCCGGGTTCCCAGGTGTCGTGAGGCAACACTTATGGGAGCCTATCTTTGCATCAATGACCCAGGAGGTCCCCCTTTCAACAATTGCTACCCCAAGCAACCCTTACAACAGATGCTTCTCCAAAGGGTTGGGGAGCTCATCTACAAGATTTCTCCACCCAGGGCATCTGGTCTCCACAAGAGACATCTCTACATATCAACCTCTTGGAGCTCAGAGCAATTCTTCTAGCTCTGAGTCTTCCACACCCTGTTCTGCTACAAGACAGTCTCATCCACACGGACAACCAAGTAGCCATGTTCTACGTCAACAAGCAGGGCGGGACTGGTTCTCTGTCGCTTTGCAACGAAGCTTTGAGATTGTTGGCCTTCGCCAGAGAGCATCAAATTCATCTCGTGGCAGTGTATCTTCCAGGGGTTCAAAACTCTTGGGCAGACAGACTCAGTCAAGTTCTGCTTCCACACGAATGGTCCCTCCATGGGGACCAGATAGCCAGGATCTTCCGAATTTGGGGAACCCTGGACATAGACCTGTTTGCAAGTCCGTGGAATGCCAAACTTCCCCGGTTCTGTTCCAGGATTCCGTGTCAGGGAGTTCAGGCCAGGGATGCCTTCCTCCTTCATTGGGGGCAAGACTTCCTCTATGCCTTTCCACCCATTCCCCTAATTCCCAAGACACTGTTCAAACTTCAGAGAGACGAGGGGTCTATGATCCTCATAGCACCACATTGGCCACGCCAGGTGTGGTACCCTCTACTTCTGCATCTCTCTCAAGCTCCCTCCCTGTACTTGGGTTCTGCTCCAGACCTCCTGTCCCAGGAGGAGGGAACGTTGTGGCACCGAAATCCCCAGTCTCTTCATCTCAGAGCCTGGTTGCTGAAGGCCTAGACCTTCAAGATTTGCATCTTTAGCAGCAAGTGAAGGATATCCTTCATGCTTCCAGAAAGCCTTCCACTAGACGTTCCTATGCTTTTAAATGGAAAAAGGTTTACCATTTGGTGTGCACAGAAGGGTCTTAACCCTCTTGCAATACCTCTGAATTCTTTACTAGAGTATTTGCTGCATTTATCCCATGCAGGCCTTAAAACGAATTCAGTAAGAGTCCATTTGAGTGCTATTGCAGCATCCCTTAAGCCTCTCAATGGACAGCCTATTTCCTCTCATCCTCTTCTTGCAAGATTCATGAGGCCTTCTTTTAACTAAACCTCCCATTAGACCACCTCCAGTGGCATGGGACTTGAATTTGGTTCTTGGCCAGCTTATGAAGCCACCCTTTGAACCCTTAGCCACTACCTCCTTGAAATTCCTTTCCTGGAAGGTTATTTTTCTCATTGCAGTCACCTCAGCTCGCCGCATCAGTGAGCTGCAAGCCTTGGTGGCTAATCCTCCTTATACAAGGTTCCATCATGACAAGGTAGTCCTCAGGACTAATCCACACTTTATGCCTAAAGTGGTCTCACCTTTTCATCTGAACCAGGAGGTGTATTTACCTGTCTTTTTTCCAGGATCTCATGCATCAAGTGCAGAGAGGAATCTCCATACCCTGGATTGTAAGAGAGCGCTCGCTTTTTACTTACAAAGGGCACAGCAACATAGAAAATCCTCTCAACTCTTTGTTGCTTTTGATCCCTCTCATTTGGGACTTCCAGTCTCTAAGAGAACTCTGTCCAATTGGATTGCTCAGTGTATTTCTTTCGCCTACCAGAGTAAGAACCTTTCTCTGGAGGGCCATGTCACAGCTCACAATGTGAGGGCCATGGCAGCCTCTAGGGGTCATCTGAACTCTGTGTCCATCGACCAAATCTGTCGAGCGGCCACCTGGGCCTCGGTTCATACCTTTACAGCCCATTACTGCTTGGACAAGGACTCCCGGGATGCCTTGTTTGGTCAGGCTGTTCTCAAACACCTGTTCCATACCTAATCAACTCCTACCCCCCATCCTTGGTTGGATGCCCGAGATCCATGTGGGCAGGTAGAGGCCTTCTCAGGGACTCACAACCTTGGAGATCTCCCTGGCATCTCTAGCTGGGGAGTCCCCATATGTGAAAACTCATTCCTGCTTGTTCCTGGAGATAGCACAGTTACTTACCTGTAACAGGTGATCTCTGGGAACAGCAGGAATAAGTCTTCACAACCCTCCCACCTTTCCTAGGAGTTGTATCTCTCTATCTTTCCTTTCCTCTCTCTCTCTCTTTGTCTCAGCTTAAAACTCGAACTGGAGAGAGGCGGTTGGGAAAGGCGGGAAGGCAGCGCGCAGGCGCTGTGGGATGCTCCCAAAAGCTTTCTTTCTGGACGCTGGGGAGTGTTCCCGCGCAGGCTCCGTCGGTACCCATATGTGAAGACTTATTCCTGCTGTTCCCAGAGATCACCTTTTACAGGTAAGTAACTGTGCTTTCTTGACTAGACTTCAAGGGCGATGGCCATGAGCGATCTTCGAAGCTGCTTAGTTGTGAGAAATTGCTTCCTGAAGCCCCAGAGGGTCTTTGGTGGTCTCCTGATGCTGTGTCCATCATCGACTCCCTTACAGCAGAAGCAGTAGTTGCTGCCCCGGCTCCAGCTGTATCAGAGACCACACTCTTGGCTGAGCGCATGCAGGCTTTGGAACAGAGCCTGGCTGTTTTCTTGACTTTTCAGGCTGCGATGACCTCGATGCCATCAGGCGCCTCTGCCAGCAGCAGTCCTGTAAACTGTGGTTGCCCTGCCGATTGTAGTATAGCCTATTCTAGAGACCCATGCCCTCCCTAATGGGGGAGAGGACTCGGGCAGGAACTCCTGACTGTTGGCACCAATGGTCATTTCCCCAATGAGTGCCTCTGGGTCTGAGGACCCTCAGTGGTGGCACCAGAAGCCTCTGACTCCATCCACCCCTCCAGAGCACTGCCGGCATCAAGAGGAGGGTATTTTGATTTTCTCAAACTCAGTTTCTGAGGGATGGGAGACACAGGAGGGGTCTCATATTGACACAGGGACATCTTGTCTGATCCCTCTCTGTCCTACGAACGCCAAGTATCTCCACCCAAGGACATCTTATTTCATGAGTTTGGCCAAGATGTGGCAAAAGCCCTCCCCTTCACTCAAGGCTGAGGAGAAACCGAGGGCAGAGGAATTAACGATATTACAGTACCCTTCGCCACTGAAGGAGGCAGTCATGGTGCTGGTGCACCGTATTCTCCAACAGCTCCTTTACAGTATGTGGAAGAACTCACTCACCATGCCTCCCCTTAGTCGCCAGTTGGATTCCATGTATTGGGTCCAAAAGAGCCCTGGATTTGAAAAGCCTCCGCTCCCTCACAATTAGATGGTGGTGGAGTCTGCTATGAGGCAGGTCAAGAGTTCAAAAACCCACTCTGGTCCCCTCCCAGGCTGCGAGGCCCGTACCTGGATGGGGTCAGTCATACATGTTGTCAGGGTTCGATGTTAGTAGGCCGCATCCTTTCCTACCAGCTCTATATGGCGATGTATCTGAAGGACAATATGGGGGACATTCTTTGACGGGCTTTCTGGAGAGCAGCTGGAATTGGTGGCTAGGGTGGATGCGATGGGTATTGGGATCCATAATCTGGCTTGGTTGCAATCCTCAAACCTTGAGCAATAGGTGCAGTATAAACTTGCTGATGTCCCCTGAAGGGGCAAAAGCATCTTTGGGAAGCCTATGGAGGAGAAGGCTGGAGAGGGAGCAGTTGACACTGGACCACTTCTCCAGGAAAACTGCTGACCCTGCCAAGAAAAAAGGCAGTGGGGAAGGCGGCCTACTGTCCACACTGGAGATGATACTATGTAGGTCATCCCCTCTACCAGGGCCCTGCTCAGGGGCAGCAGAAAAACCATGGCCAGCACCAATAGTGCCGCCAGAAATCCCAGAAGCTCCAACCCATGCCACAACCGCAGTCCGGTGGGGATTTTTGACCCCTCCTTGAGGAGCATGGCTAGTCTTCCCATTTCAAGCGCTATACCTCCACAGGTGGAAGAGGTGGGGAGGCTGCTCCATTTTGCCCATTCCATTTTGCCCACAGATGGCCAGTTATAATAGGCTCCTGGATGCTGAAATTCGTCAAGGGCGGCTACCTATTACACTTCGACCAACAGTCCTTCTTAAGGGAGTACCCCCTCGTCCCATCCACTGGGATCTCCTTCAACAGAAGGTGCAGGCCCTCCTGGCTGATCTTGCCATAGTTAGTTCCACCAACTCAGTCTGGGAAGAGTTCTACTTGCACTATTTCCTGGTTCCCAAGAAAATAGGTGATGTCAGATCCATACTGGATCTTTGGAACCTCAACCACTTCCTGGTGAAGAAGTTTAAAATGGTCTCCCTGGGAGCGTTGTTATCTTACCCCCAACAGGAACACTAGCTGTGCTCCCTGGACCTCAAGGATGCCTACACCCACATCCCCATCCATCGGCACCATCTCTGCTTCATGCTCACTGGGTGACACTATTAGTATCTGGTGCTACCCTTCGACCTCCACCCCAAAGATCTTTACAGAGCACTTGGTGGTCGTTGCCACCTTCCTTCACACCCTGGGAGTGTTAATCTTCCCTTACCTGGACGACTGGCTGATAAAGGGCATGATGCCGGATGAAGTTCGGCACGTGGCAGGGCTCACCTTTCAGGTCCTGGAACATTTGGGTTATGTGGTCAACTACCCCAAAGTCTCACCTGCAGCCCTGTCAGCTCCTCAAGTTCATTGAGGCTCTCCTATATACTTCCCTAGCTCAAGTCTTGCCCACAAATCAGGCCCAGTGACTCATCATGGTGGCCTAGGAGGGCCAGCACTGCCTGTACACGACAGCACATCAGATGCTTTGCCTGCTCGGCCATATCATCTCCATGGTTCTTGTCACTCCTGTAGCTCGATTGCAAATGCGGCAAGCACAATGGATGTTGTGCACCCAGTGGCATCCAAGTACAGGCTGCCTCAGGGACAGAGTGGTGGTAACCGCACTGCTCATAGATTCCCTGTCCTGGTGGCTACAACCATAGAACCTGCTCTGGAGCCTCCTCTTTCAGTCCCCTCCGCACCACTGGACTCTGATCATAGATGCCTCCAAGCTGGGCTGGGGAGCCCATCTCGATGGTCTGTGCACTCATGGTCTCTGGACGGCACAGGAAAGCCTACACCAGATCAAACTTTCTGGAATTGTGAGTCATTGCGAATGCTCTTTGAGTATTCCAGGTATAGTTGGCCAACCAAATAGTCATTATCCAAACGGCAACCAGGTAGAGATGTTCTACATCATCAAGCAGGAGGTGGTATGGGCTCTTACCTCTGTTGGGAAGCCGTTTGTCTCTGGAAGTTTGCCATCTCTCAGGGCATAGTCCTCAGAGCTATATACCTGCTGGGAAGCTCAATATATTGGCAGACCGTCTCAGCCGGGTCCTTCAGCCACATGAGTGGTCCTTCAACAGAAAGATAGCGAGCCACATCTTCTGCATGTGGGACACGCCATGCATCGACCTCTTTGTGATGTTGGACAATGCCCAGGTAGAGCAGTTCAGCTTTAGGATTCCAGGCAATCACAGGATGGCACCTGATGCTTTCCTACTAGGCTGGGGTGTGAGCCTACTCTGTGTATCCTACGATTCTGCTTGTGGCCAAAACCCTGTTCAAACTCCAGGCGGACAGGGGCTCCATGATCCTCATCACATTGCACTGGTCCAGACACCTGTGGTTGCCCCTCCTGCTCAGGCTCTTGCAGCAGCAGGCTCTCCATCTGGGCTGTGCTCCAGATCTGATCTTTCAGGACGGCGGAACACCCCTTCATCCCAATGTCCACTCGCTAGCCCTAACTGCATGGATGCTGAGTGGGTAGTTCTCGTGGAGCTTCACCTGCTTGCAGAGGTTGCAAATATCCTGGTTTGCGAAAGGACGCCACACACTGCTCCTGTGCATTCAAATGGTACAGATTTTCCATGTGGTGCGTGGAAAAGGTAATTGACCTCTTCTCCTGCACTACAGAGGTGTTAACTGATGTATCTACTCCACCTTTGCAATTCTGGTCTCAAATCTAACTCTGTGAGGGTTCTTTTAAGTGTGGTGGTGGCATGCCACTGTGGCATGGATGGGCAGTCCATTTCTGCACATCCTCTTGTTGACTGACTGGTTTGAAAGATCTCTTGCTCTCATGGCCCCCTATCAAACCCCCACCTGTGGCGTGGAACCTTAATATGGTGCTTGGGCTGCTCCTCTCTGCCCTCTTTGAGCCACTCAGTTTCTGCCCATTCAAGTTCCTCACCTGGAAGGTAGTGTTTTTGTTGGCAGTCACCTCTGCGCAGTGTTAGTGAATTAGAGGTGTTGGTGGCACACCCACCTTACACAAGATTCTATCAGAATAGGGTGTTTCCTAAGTTCCTTCATAAGGTGGTCTCCTTTCATCTGAATCAGTTGGTGATGCTACCCACCTTTTTCCCCAACCTCATGCCAGCAGGGCTGAGGCCTTTCTTCATACACTGGATAGTAAGAGCACTGGCTTTCTACCTGGAGAGGATGAAAACCTCCACCCAGCTCTTTGTCTCCTTCGACCCAAGTAGATTGGGTGTGGCCATCACCAAGTGCACCCTGTCTGGATTGTAGATTGCATCTCCTTTGCTTATGCGCAGGCTGGTCTAAGTCTGGAGCGTTTTGTTACTGCTCATAATGTCCGAGCCATGGCTGCTTTTGTGACAAACTTGTGCTCTGTCTCCACGGTGGAGATCTGTAGGGCTACTAGGTGGTCCTCAGGCCACACATTCACAGCCCATTATTGTCTGGATGGAGATTTCTGGCATGACAGCAACTTTGGCCAAGCTGTACTCCGGCACGTGTTCAGGAATTAGATGCAACTCCTCCCACTGGCCCTTCTGTCCATCCAGGCTACCGTAGAGTTGACCTGATGTTGATGTCCATGCTTGCCACTGACTCCAGGAACCCTAACAGTGACTTCTCATACTGTTTTTCTTCGTTTGTTTTTTTTCATTGCCCCATTCGGCTTGTTTTTACAGGTTTATTGGTAGCCTGTAGCTGGAGAGTCCCATTATGTGAGGACTTGATTCCTGCTTGGTCCTGGCGAAAGCGTGGTTATTCGCCTGTAGCAGAGTTTCTCAAGGAACAGCAGGAATAAGTCCTCGCAACCCTCCCTCCTCCCCCATGGAGTTATTTTTGCATGATTAAGCTATGTTATTCTACTGAGGTAAGATGGCTCCTTTGGGCGGGAAGACAGGCACGCATGCATGGTGAGCCTCTCAAAAGCTTCCTATGGATGCTGGGGAGCATTTCCGTGCAGCCCTTATCAGTGGCATCACCCATATGTGAGGACTAATTCCTGCTGTTCCCGGAGAACACATGCTACAGGTGAGTACCTTCTAGACCCACTGCAATCTGGCTTTTGTTCTCTACATTCCACAGAAACAGGTCTTACCAATGTCTCCAGAGGCTTGTTCATTACCAAATCCAAAGGTCTCTACTCGATTCTCATCCTTGACCTTAGTTGCCTTTGACACTGTTAACCACCGCCTTCTCCTTGATAACCTGTCCTTGCTTAGATTTAGGGGCTCTGTTCTGTCCTGGTTTTCTTCTTATTTCTCCCTTCACACTTTGAGTCTGTTCTGGTGGTTCCTCTTCTACCGCCATCCTGCTTTCAGTTGGTGTACCTCAGGGTTCTGTTTTGGGACCTCTCCTTTTCTTTCTACACTCAGTCCTTTGGTGCACTTATTTCCTCCATGTTTTTCAGTACCACCTTTATGCTGACGACACTCAGATCTACCTTTCTGTGCCTAAAATCTCTCCAGGAATCCAGACCTGGATCTCTGCCTGCTTATCCGACATCGCTGCCTGGATGTCTCACTGCCGTCTGAAACTGAACATGGCCAAAACTGAGCTCCTTATCTTTCCCCTTAAACTCTCCTTCTCTGTTTCTGTGGATAACACTACACTCCCTGTTTCCTCACCTCGCAACCTTGGGGTTATGGTTATGGTTTAGGCATTTGATATACCGCCCTTTACTTACGCATCAGAGTGGTTTACATGTATACTCTACTCTGCACACATCCGACAGACAGCTAAAACCTGTTGCTGCTTTCCCTATAACATTGGCAAAATGTCCCTTCATTTCTACACTTATCCACTCTTTAGTCACCTCCCATCTAGGCTATTACAACCTCCTCCTTGCTGGTCTCCCTCTGAATCATCTCTCTCCCCTTCAATCTGTTCAAAACTCAGATTGCTATAATCTTCCACCAGCTTCAATACGCTCATGTTCTTCTCATTTCGCTTCTCTGGCTCCCTATTTGTTTGTTTCTAGTTCAAACTTCTCCTACTGACCCATAAGTGCACTCATTCTGCTGCTCCTCTCTAATCTCTTCCTACACCCCTCCTTAGGAACTCCGCTCTTCCGACAGATCCCTTCTATCTGTGCCCTTCTCTACTACTGCCAACTCCAGACTTTGATCCTTCCACCTTGCTGTTCCTTATACCTGGAACAAACTACCTGAGTCTGTGCTTCAGGCTTCATCTCTGGCCCTTTTCAAATCCAGGCTGAAAACGCACCTCTTCGAGACTGCTTTTGGATCCTGGTCTGCTTAGTTTCCTATGTGTTTCCTTACCATTCCCCTAGATATATCCTTGTATAAGCAGAGACTCTTACATGTGTCTGTACAGCGCTGCATATGCCTCATAGCACTATACAAATGATGACTAGTAGGAGTCTCTCTCCCTCCCCCTCTTCCTAGTATCTCTCCCCAATGTCCAGCATCTGCCCTTTCTTCTCATCTCCTCCCCTATGCTCAGCATCTGTCCTTTCTCCTCCCCGATGCTCAGCGTCTGCCCTTTCTCATCTCCTCCCCCATGCTCAGCATCTGCCCTTTCTCCTCATCTCCTCCCCCATGCTCAGCGTCTGTCCTTTCTTCTCATCTCCTCCCCCATGCTCAGCATCTGTCCTTCTCATCTCCTCCCCCATGCTCAGCGTCTGTCCTTTCTTCTCATCTCCTCCCCCATGCTCAGCGTCTGCCCTTTCTCCTCATCTCCTCCCCCATGCTCAGCGTCTGCCTTCTCTCCCTTTATCTCTCCTTCCCATATCCATCATCTGTGCACTCTGGCCACTATCTGTCCTCTGCCCACTTACCCCATGGTCAGCTTCTACCCTCTAATCCCACTCACCTCATGTCTGGCATCTGTCCTCCACCCCATGCCTTTTTGCCCTGCGTCCACCCTCTGTCCCCCTCCCTATGTCCAGAATCTGTCATGTTCCTCTCAGACCCCGACCCGCCAGCGTTCACTGCCTCTCTCCTTGCCTGCTGCCATCGCCGCTGCCTCTTGATGCCTGCGGCAGCTTAAAAAACAAACAAACAAAAGTGGGGGATCTAAGGGTCTGTCGCTTGCTAGAAAGGCCCTGTCGGCCCTGCCCCCCTGGCGCGAAGCATGCATCAGAGGCAGGACCAGCAGGGCCTTTCAAGCGTGCTGGAGGTGCAAAGATCTCACACTTCAGTTTGTTGTTGGTTTTATTGTTTTGAGCTCCTTCTCAGGTCTGGATCAGTGGCAGCAGGAGAATGGGTAATGCCACTGCTACCGCAGACTCTGAAGAAGCAGCAGCGAATCCTTTGAAGACCTTGGTTGGAATTTTTTTTTATAGAAAAGGCAGAGTGAAGCAGACACCACTGGGGTGTTTAAGGGGAATTTTTGCTGCTCTAAAACTTTGCCATCTGAAGCGGCTGCCTCACTCTGCCTAATGATAGAGCTGCCCCTGACCACAGCTTCTGGCAGAAGAGGAAAAACATCCTTTTGGCATCCAGTATTGGTTATATAACTCATGGACACTAGCTTTTTAGTTTGTAATTGTTTAAATGCAAACATGGTAGTTTGCAATTTATTAATTAAAAAAATACTTATAAGACTTTCTCATCAGTGAGAGATAGAAAACTACCCTGGCACCTGCATGATAGTCTGCCCTTGCAAAAGAGGGGAGGGCATTGTATACTGCTTTGGGTGAATGTCTGCATAAAGTAGGTTAATTAATCTTAAGTAAAATATAAATAGACATGGCTATGTCTACATGCATGCAGTGGTCACAGTATTTCATCACAAGGTATGGGATCACCAAATTTTGTTGGGAAGGGGGAGGGGGCGTCTTTCAGCCTCTTTCTTCTAGAAGTCTTTGTTGCTATCCAGTCCCAGATGATGATATGCCTTGGCAACTATGGGGGGGATCCTCAGTGGCATGTAAACTGGAAAAGTCCCTCTTGCAAAGTGCATGCTCTGCTGCACTTGTTGACTGGCAGGGACAATACAGTACTACAATAGCAGCAGCCAGCTTCCTTCCCTCTCTGGGCCCAAGAGCACCACCTCCATAGTGCATCTATGACGAGCCTTTGATAGAAGGGGGTTCTTTCATGCCACAGCTTGACCATTAGCATGACATTCTTCTTTGTTGACTTTGGTTTTGTATTTTGTAACAGGTACACATTTCTTACGTGTAATCCCTGATAATGGTCCTGCTTCTGAAAATCCTGCAAATGTAAAGAGACTGGTCTTCTGTGCTGGCAAGGTGTATTATGATCTCACCAAAGAACGCAAAGCTCGTGAAATGGAAAGTGATGTGGCTATTGTCCGGGTGGAGCAGGTAAGATTCTTTAGTATCTGCACAGTTTGACTATTCTTAGAGGGGTGGGGAGGGAGGCAGAGGAGGCAAGGAAAAAGATGTGTGTGTGAGTGAAAAAAAAAATCTTTGTTTGACATACTGGCTATTTGTCTTAACTAAAATATACTAGCACCATTCCCCACTCATTCAAGTGAGGTAGCAAGGGGAAAGCACACTTTTTATCTCCCCCTTCCCTAGGTTTGATGCCACCACTCGCCCCTCTCCCACCACCACCCAGCTTTCTCTCCATTTCTCCCTCTCTGTGAGGCCCAGTTCTCTCCCCCCCCATTAGCACAGTCGGAGCCTAGAACAAGAGGAAGCAGTGGTAAGGCAATGGTCATAGGAAGCAGAAAGCCAAGATTTTCCAGTGGCCCAGATGTAGTTGCTCCTCTGTCAACACCACCCCCTTACTTCCTTCCATTCTTGAGACTCAAGCAGCATGCATCAGCAGGGTTGGCCCGAGGGTGATGCCAGGGTCATGTACACAGTCTCAGTGTGGATCCTCATTAATATAAATAAATATTTATTTCCAGATGCTTGATATACCATCATAGAGCAAAGCCATCATGGTGGTTTTTCAAAGCTTTTATAGCAAAAGCAGAGAGACAGAAGAGAAGAGGCGAGATCATTAAAAAGGAAAAGGGTGGTGGGGAAGGAAGGCTGTCAGTCTAGCGAGGAAAAGAGGGGCAAGAAAAAGGTACAGGACTAGTAATCTACAAGTGTATGGGAGGAAGGATGTACAGTAGCTGATGTTGGTCCAAGGAGCCATCAGAAGTCAGAATGAAACAAGGAAGTTTCCTGCCACAAAGAGATAAGAAGGAAATCCCATAGATGGGGTCAAAGGTAAGTTAAAATGATAGGCAGGGGCAGTCCAAGGGTTTCTGCTGTCCCAGACAGCAGCCCCTGCTGTGCCCCCCCCCCCTCCCCAAGCTGCTGGCATCTGCCTTTTACTGCTACCGTCCCCTGAATCTATCTTCTCATCTTGCTGCAGTGACCTGACTCGGTTTTGAGCTGCTGCTGCTAGATGTAAGAGATGGATTCGAGGAAGGAGGGGTGGTGGCAGCCTGACTCAAGTTTGAAAGCAGCAGCTTTGTGCTGCCGCTTTCAAAACTGAATCGGGCTGCCCACCAGGGTCGGCCGCCTACTGAATGGGCCAGCCCTGGTGACTGGAGACCTCGACGTGAAGAACAGAGGAAGGAGATATGCTAAGAGAAGATTGAGAGGAACGGAGAGTGTGGGCCGGGGAATAAGGGACCTCTATTGAGGCAAGATAGGGTGAGGAAAAAGTGAAAGACATGGTGGTGTAAAACAAGAATTTTGTACTGTAAGTGGAAAAACAGGCAACCAGTGAGGAATAATTTAGCAGTGGAGCGATGTGATTAGAAAGCTGAGCTCCAAAGAAGTTTGGCAGCAGTTGACTGTACAAGTTGGAGAAATTTAATGGAGTAAGCAGGAAGACCATTGTAGATGAGTCTGGTTATAACAAGGGAGAATACCAACAGTTGGACTTGAGGAAAAGTAAGAGCAGAACGAACAGCACAGATGTGACTGAGTGCAAAAAAGGAAGAGCATACTACAGAGGATGATATGGTCCTTAAACGGAGAGGGTGAAGTCAAGAATGATGCCCACGACATGTATGGTGTTGCAAAATGGAAGGTGCAGAGAGGACATGGAGGTTACAGAGGCAGGCAATTTAATTTGGAGGAAGGAAAACCAATAGTTTCATAGTTGGAAATGTTCAAGAAAAGATACTATCCCTGAAAACAAGAGGTAACAGAATCTAAACGGTGATAAAGAAAATCTGAACATCATTCATGTACAGATGGAGGCTACAACCTAAGTACTGAACAAAAGTGGAAGGGGGAGCCTCCTTAGGAGTGGCATGTGGCTTAGGTAGAAGGAGGGGGGAATCTCAGGTGTGTTCTCAGAATAGCCCTGTTGCAGTGAAGCTTAGTGTAGGGTAGACAGTCCACTAGTGCTTGTAACTCACTGATGTGCTGTGGTGATGAGGAAGACGTATTTCCAGAAGAGGAATTTGAGGAGGGTGTCCTTCAGCAGCTCAAATGGGATTGCATGAGCTGATGAACTGTAACTTTGAGCTCCCAAGGTGGGGTGGGCCATCGGAGAGGCAGGTGGAGATTTATTTATTTAACAATTCTTTTATACCTCCTTTCAGAGCTATCAAAGTGGTTTACAATTAATTCAACATTTTACATGGAAAAGAATAGCTGCTATTAATAATAAATACATTGAACAAGATATTATAGTAGATGGTTTATTTAAACTATGATACATGTAAGTAACTATATTAGATTATAAAAATTCATGTTTATGCTGCATTGTCTATGCTACGTTGTCCATGAAACATTGTTTAGATATGAGCAACTGTAACATTGAACTGTCTCTTGGATTTATGTAAAGAGTCTTTCAGTTTCAAAGTGGCTGGTTAACTCTGAGAAAAGTAATAGATGGGGGACTGTACTTCTTGGTGCTCATCCATGTAGGAGCCTTTTAGCCATGTGGTGCCTAGCCCACTAGGTATGTGGACCAAAATACTCTAAGAAGAGTAGTGACTTCAATTTCCTCCTGAAATCCATAGTATCTTTTATTGCATGGAGCTCCGCCAGCAGCGAGTTCTATAAAGTTGGACCGTACATTGAGAACGCCCTGTGGTAGTTTGCTTATCAAACATCTCATGAAACTTAGCATAAGAGGGTGGACAGTTAAGAATTTATTCTAAAGTCTGTCATGGTAGGCAGCTCAGATGGATTCATGTGGAACAGAATTTGATAGGGTGAGGAAGAATGAGAAATGAGTGAAGTCAAAAGAGAGCTGCCAGGCAAACATAGTGGTCCTCTGTACAGCTGTTCCTAACAGGACAGGCCTGGATTTGTGCATAGCCAGCAGAGGCATTTGCCTCAGTGCCAATGTTTAGAAGGTATTGAGTCATTCGGATTGATTTTTTCCTGGTATCCAGATCGATAGCTAAGGAGATTAGAAGTGCAGATATATTGAGTACCCATATTTCAGATCATGCAGCGATTACTTTGGAGGTGGAGAAGACGCAGGAAAGTGACAAGTCCTCTGGATGGTTTTTCCTTAGAGCTCTCCTGGCGGAGGAATTCTTTAAAGTGTTTATTCAACAAGCTATTAAGGATTTCTTTGAATTTAATGAGCCAGGCAATACGTCTATATGGGCATGGTGGGAAGCGTTCAAGGCGTCCATGAGGGCGAAGATTACCAGCTTCGTCATTGCTGCCAGGAGGAAGGCAAAATATGAGCTCGCAGCCTTGGATTAGCAGATAAGGGCGGGAGAACGAATCTTGCAGAAACAATCGAATGCTCATGCAACTCTTCATTTACAAAAGCTTTGCTTCCAATATAATTCGATTCTAAGTAGGGAAGTTGAACAGATCAACTTCGAACAACAAGCAAGCTATTACACAGAAATGAACCGGGCTGGTAAGCTACTGGCCACAAGATTGAGACCCAGGTATGGCAAATACCATATTATAGTCATTCAGGACGATAGTTGGGGCCCCTTGAAGGAAAACCGGGATATTGCTGAAGCCTTCAGTAAATTTTATGAGCAGTTGTATACTTCGGAAGCCCCACGGAATGAGGCTGGTATGGGAAGTTTTTTGGACCAAATAGAATACCCTAGTCTGGGCGTGGAGCAGAAAGTGTTCTTAAGCAGAGACTTGGAGAGAGAGGAGGTAATGGAAGCCCTGGCAAAAACGAAGTCCGGGAAAGCTGCGGGACCAGATGATATCCCAGTGGAATTCTATCAGATGTTTGCAAATGACCTTCTTCCCCACTTGTTGATGTATTATCAGCAACTTCAAGATCTTGATAATTGCACTGGGGCCTTTGCGGAGGCCACAATAGTGGTCCTGGAAAAACCTGGGAAAGACCCGAAGTTGGTGGGTAGCTACAGGCCTATCTCGTTTTTAAACGCGGACTATAACGTGTATTCATCTCTGCTGGCTAACCGCGTAAGCAAAGTTTTTAATTTACTTGTACATCTGGATCAATGTGGATTTGTTAGTGAAAGATCTACAGCAGACAATGCACGGTTACTTTGCAGTTTGCTAGAGATAGCAGAGCGGGAAGACTCTCCGCTAGTTGGCCTATCATTGGATGCCGAAAAGGCCTTCGATAGGCTGGATTGGCCTTTCCTATTTCGAGTGCTGGAATGGTTCGGATTTCCTGACAAGTTCGTGTGTATGATCCAGGTGCTGTACTCTAATCCTTCGGCACGGATTCTTGCCAATCAAGTGTTGTCCAGGTCTTTCTCACTACACAGGGGCACCCAGCAGGGTTGTCCGATGTCACCTCTACTATTTAACCTGGCTCTAGAACCGTTAGTGCTTTTGGTACGACAGACAGCGGAGATCAAGGGAATTAGTATTGAGGACCTCCATATTAAGTTATCTGCCTACGCTGATGACCTTTTGTTTTTTCTGCACCCATCATCAATTAACTCTCTGTTCCAGCTGATTGATAATTACTCCCGGTTTTCCGGGTACAAAGTAAATTGGACAAAATCGGTGGCTTTTTCTTTGAACTGGAGTGCAAACAAAGCCGAGGTGTAGCAATATTCCTTTCATTGGGAACCTTTGACTATAAAATATCTGGGAGTCCAATTTGGGACACCGCTGGATGAAACATTACGAGTAAATATGGAAAAGGTAAAATAGATCGCCCAGACCTTTACTCTGCACTGGTCCCCTCTCCATCTGTCGTGGTGGGGGCGATTGGAGTCTATTAAGATGACGGTGATGCCCAAAATAAACTATATACTGGGGATGATTCCCGTGCTGTTCCCTGGAGCAGTGTATAAAGAGGTGAAGCGTATCCTGGCATCCTTCTTATGGAATGGGAAAACTCCTAGGATTGCCCTGAAGAAGCTAAAAGCAAGTAAATCAGAGGGGGGAGTCCATTTCCCAGATTTCCAGTGGTATCACATGGCAGCTATTCTCAAACAAGGCATTCTGTGGTCAGGTGGAGCTGGGTTATCACAGAGGCCTATTTGGCTTGAATTGGAGGATCGACTGGCTTTACCTTATTCGATGCACTTGATGATGGGAATGAGGTGCCCTGAAGCATCCAAGGTTGGGCGTATTATCTCTACCCAGAGAGCGTTTCAGAGTCTCCTCTTGTCTCTGCCAAATGATAGCCATTCCTCACGTCAGCTACCTTTATGGTACAATCCCTTGCTAAAGATAAACAAGTCTTCCTTTGCCTGGGCTGAGTGGCAGAGATGTGGTGTCTGGACGGTGGGACAACTGTTCGAAGAGGACAGATGGAAATCATTTAGTGTGATGCAAAAGGACTTTGGGATTTCATCAAAGTGTTACTTTCAATGGCTTCAATTAAAGCACTGTATCGGTAGCTTAAAGAAAAAGCCTGGTGAATATTCGGCTATCTGGATTTTGGAAATGGTAGCGGCGGATGTGAATGCCAAGAAGGGGGGTATATCTAGAATCTACTCATTTTTCAGGAGCAGCGGTGCGGCTTCGCTGAGGGGATTGCAGAAGATCTGGGAAGAAGAGACCGGTGTTAATCCATCTCGGCAAGCTTGGAACTGTTTATGGAGTACAATAGTTCGGGTCTCCAGATCGGCAGCACTCACACAATCTGTTTTTCTTCGCACACAGGGCATATATTACGCCGGTAAAGCTGTCTAAGTGGAGCAAAGACTCGTCCCCAAAATGTTGGACCTGCCAGGGTGAATTTGGTACCTTGAGACATATCTCCCTTCCTCTATCTTGGAGCTTAGTTGGGCTAAGATCGCTTGCGGGAATTCCCCTGCTGCATAAGAAGCACTTTTTTGTCTTGAATTTTATGCTGGTGATAGCCATAAAGCTCATACTAAATTGGAAAGACCCAACGAGTTTAAACTGGCAGACATGGTGGAATCATGTGTGTTTATACAGTAAATTTGAGAAAGCGCCAGATAAATTTTCCAGCGCCAGAGGGAGGAGAGTATCAGGAAGTAAATGGGCTGCTCTGGACTTATTTGCTGGTATTAGTGATAGTGGTTAAAAGGTCTCGGGGCGGTCTTGCAAGGTGTCGGGGGGGATGGTAGTCTGGTACAGATGTTCTGTTTGTTGGATGGTTTTTTTGTAATTGGGTATATGGTTTGTTGTAAAATGTAAAAATACTAATAAAAAAAAAGGTATTGAGTCAGTACCTCCTGCTGAGAGTCCTAATTATTTAATTGTCCCTTGCAACAAAGAGGCAATGCAAATAACTGATTCCTTTTTTCTTTTACACAATCACGCCCCCTCCCCTGTGCCTCCCCCACCATATTACTTGAGTCTTGTTTCAGTTTTAAGGTGGCTAGAGATTTATCTGCTGCTCCATGTAGACTGCCCCCCCCCCCTCAATTTTATTTAAAGTTATATCTGGTGCTTAGTGCAGGTTATCGCCCTCTTGAATCTAAACAAACTTTAATAAACATTGCACTTAAAAAAAGAGGGGGCTAACCTGTATGGAGCAGCAGGTAGAACCCTAAACAAAGGTATGGTGTGGGGGGGGGGGGGTTTGACCTGCACAGCCTCCTCCCCCTATCAAGAGGGGTGCTTTTAAATTTTGTGCCTGTGGGGAGCCAAAAGCTTACATTCGCCCTGTAAGAGGGCATTCTTGAGTCCTGGGGTTAGGAGAACAATGGTTGCTTGGGAGCTTGGTTTTCTGTAGTGTCTAGGATATCCATGGTATGGGTGGGTATGCATAGAGATGTCCCCAGCTGATGGTGAAAGGATCAGGCCAAAACCTGTGCTGGGTTGATTGGAGCAGAAGAGAGGACTTTTCGCATTAGTCTCATTGGCAAAGATGTCTGTAGTCTGTGTGCCCCACTGACAGAATAATGTTATGGCTATGTGAAGATTGTGTTCTATTGCCCCTGCTTACCAGCAAGGCCACTGCCTCGACTTTGCATTTTTCTCTAACTGCCTGCTCCCAAACCTCTGCATCTAATTTCTTCCCTTCTCCAGGACCAAGCAGGAAGTCAGTCCTCACTTATGGGTGACGTCGGCGCCGACGGAGCCCTCGCGGAGCAATTTTCCCCAGCTTTCAAAGAAAGCCTTTGGGAATTGCAGCGCGCATGCGCGGTCGTCTTCCCGCCCGAGGGTGCCATCTTAGCCAGTCTTCTTTTTTCCGCGGAGCCCTGCAGACGTCCCCGTCTTGTCCCCGCGAAAAAGTTGATTTTCCTCTTTATTTTATACTTTTTTCTTTCGGTTCGACGCCGATCGTTTTCCCGCCCGGACTCGCGACGCCGGTCTCGAGTCCTCTAGCGTTTTTTCGGTTTTTCTGACTTAGTCAGCTTTCATTTTCGTTTTCCCTGGCAGCCCGGTCCTTTGACCTCGCAGGGGCCCTTTTTCCCCCGATGGCTGCCAGTGGCTTTAAGCGGTGTGGTCGGTGTGACCGAAATATGTCACTAACCGACACACACGACTTTTGCCTCCGCTGCTTGGGCCCGGATCATGAGGAACTGATCTGTGGGCCCTGCAGCAAACTGTCCTCGAAGGCGTTGAGAAGTCGGCGGCATCAGCGCGAGAGAATCTTCGCTGACCCCAGCCGTACCCGGACCTCGTCGGAGGCCTCCGTGTCAAAGGGCTCCAGCTCGGACCGTCGCCGGAGCTCCTCCGACCGGGGTTCTCCCTCCGGGGACCATCGTCGGAAGGAAAAAACCCGCGAGGGCGGCGTCGGTGGACGCTCCTGGCTCCGCGAGGGCCAGGTCGCATAGCCCCGACAGCCGCCCCGGGTCCTTGGAGAAGGAACATCTCCCGAAGCGACCTCGCCTGGAGTCGGAGATGCCTGCCCGGGTAAGTCCTGTAGTCCTTCTGGACTCGCCTCCGCGACAGCCGACGTCGGGCCCGATGCCGTCGGGGCCCGAGTCGGGGGCTGCTGGGTCACCTGAGCTCGGACTCAGGTTGACGGCCTTGGAGAGCAGACTGTCTGCCTTCATGGACCAGCAGCGGGCACTGCTCGCTGGCCTCGCTGGCGCCGCTGCCCCGACCGCCGGGACGTCGACGTCCAAGTCGACCCCGGAGACCGAGCCGATCCTCGAGTCAATGAGAACTCGAGTCGATCCTCGGTCGAGGTCACCCTCGGCCTCCCGTTCGGGACCGAGGTCGCCGACGCCGACTCCCTCGACGTCGGGGCGGCTGGCGCCGCACCCTGCCCGGGCCGACCCCACCGAGTCCTCGTCGGAGTCGGTCTGGGAGTCTGAGGAGGAAGAGTCACCTGATTCTTTCCGGACTCGGTGTGTCCCATCGGACTCACCGGGGTCCGAACCTCGGAAGCAGTCCCCCCCGGAGGATGCCCGGTTCTCGGACTTCGTTAGGGATATGGCCAAGGCTTTGGCCTTCCCTGCGGATCCCGAGGAGGAGCCTCGAGCCGAAGAGCTCGACGCCCTCCGGTATGACTCTCCCGCGAGGGAGCACTTTACTGTGCCGGTTCCTCCTATGCTGGAACGACTACTCTTCCGCATGTGGGAGAGTCCGGCCTCCGCGCCGGTCCTGAGCAAGCGGGTCGATTCTATCTATCGGGTCCGCAAGAGCCCTGGCTTTCAGAAGGCACAGCTGCCACACCATTCCATGGTAGTGGAATCGGCCATGCATCGTCTTAAGAGCCAGAAGATGCACTCCTCGGTGCCTCCTGGAAGGGAGGCCCGTAACCTGGATGGCCTTGGCAAGAAGTGCTTCCAGGGCTCTATGCTCGCATGTCGTGTCCAGACTTACCAGCTCTACATGGGCATGTATCTCCGGGATCTGGCTAAAGAGCTAGCCGGATTCTCCGCTGGTCTCTCCGAGGAGCCCTTGCGGAGGTTCCTAGCCTTGTCCACGGGCATTCGGGAATGCTCAAAGTTCATGTCCCGAGCAGCCTATGATGGCTTTGAGGCCTCGGCTAGAGTGGCCGCAGCCGGCATCGGTGCCCGCCGACAGGCTTGGCTTCAGTCGTCGGACCTTGAGCCCTGGGTACAGGACAAGTTGGTCGATGTCCCCTGCCGAGGCGAAAACCTCTTTGGCAAGCCCATGGCGGAAAAGGCTGCACAAATTGAGACTGAGACTCTCACCAGGACCAGGCTTTCTAGGAAGACCTCCGCCCCTTCCCAGAAAAAGAAGGGCTCGGGAAAAAAGTCCTTTTACCCGAGGAAGGCGGCTGCCTACAAACAGTACCCCCATTATCAGGCCCCTGCAGCTCCCCAACAGGGCCAGCAGGCCAAGGGACGGGGTAACGGGTCCCGTAGGCAGCAAGCCCCCAAGCCTGCACCACCAGCCCCTGCTCAGCAGGGAGGGGGTTTTTGACTCGCTCAGCATAGCCTCTCCCCCCCCGCTGGTCCCTCCCAGCACCGGAGGCCGGCTGGTTCACTTCGCCCACAGGTGGTCCAGCATCACCGCAGATGCCTGGGTGCTTCAGGTCGTGCGAGAGGGCTACCTTCTCCACTTCCATCAGGTCCCTCCCTCCTATTTTCCGGGAGAACCTTCGCGCCCCCCTCTGCACAGGGAGTTGCTCCTTCAGGAGTTAGCAGGTCTTCTGCAGGAACAGGCGGTGGAACCGGTGCCCCACCACCTGAGAGGTCAAGGCTTTTATTCAAGGTATTTTCTGATACCAAAGAGAACAGGGGGCCTCAGACCCATCCTGGACTTGCGCAACCTCAACAAGTTCCTTGTGCGGGAGAAGTTCAAAATGCTTACCCTTGGAATCCTTCTGCCCTACCTCCAGCAGGGAGATTGGCTATGCTCCTTGGATCTAAAGGATGCCTACACGCACATCCTCATCCACCCAAGCCACCGCCAATACCTAAGGTTTGTGGTGGCAGGAAATCATTACCAGTACAGAGTACTGCCCTTTGGCCTATCCTCCGCACTGCGAGTCTTCACAAAATGTCTCGCGGTCGTGGCGGCCCATCTCCGGCTTCACGGCCTCTATGTCTTTCCGTACCTCGACGACTGGCTCATCAGAGCAGCGTCCGCTCAGGAGGTCACCAACGCCACGTGCCGCACGGTGACTCTGCTGCAGCACTTGGGCTTTGTCATAAACTTCGCAAAGTCCACTTTGCTCCCCTCACAGGATCTCGAGTTCATCGGCGCAAGGCTGCACACTCCTCGGGCACGAGCGTACCTACCACTCGACAGGGCTCAACGGCTCATGGACCTAGCCGACCGCTTTCGCAGCCAGCCCCTGGTCTCCGCCAGGCGCTTCCTGAGACTGCTCGGCCATATGGCTTCCACTGTCTATGTGACCCCCAATGCCCGCCTGAACATGCGGTCTGCTCAATGGTGTCTCCGCCAGCAGTGGCGACAAGCCACGGGCGGCCTGGCAGACCTAGTGCGCGTCTCCGAGCCACTGCTCTCGTCTCTCCGGTGGTGGCTCCGGCAGCCGAACCTGATATTCGGAATGCCTTTCCAGTCACCTCAGCCGACCCAGGTGCTGACCACCGATGCATCCCTCCTGGGCTGGGGAGCACATTGCCAAGAGGCACGTACTCAGGGCCTCTGGACCACGTGGGAGTCTGCTCAGCGGATCAACTTCCTGGAGCTCAGGGCGATCCGCCTCGCTCTCAAGGCCTTCTCCCACCTGACTTCCCAACAGTCCGTCCTTGTCCAGACGGACAATCAGGTTGCCATGTTCTACGTGAACAAGCAGGGGGGCACGGGCTCCTTCCTCCTCTGCCGGGAGGCACAGAAGCTCTGCTCTTGGGCCGTCAGTCACGGCATTCTCCTCAAGGCAGTTTATCTCCCGGGCCAAGAAAATTGCCTTGCAGACAAACTCAGCAGGGTCCTCCAGCCGCACGAGTGGCGTCTGGATCCCTTGGTAGTTCAGAAGCTCTTCCTCAAGTGGGGTCTCCCCACGGTGGATCTCTTTGCCAGTCCTCACAACCGGCAACTTCCTCGCTTCTGCTCTCGTCAGCCACACCCCCTTCGGGTTGCGGCGGACGCCTTTCTGATCTCGTGGTCGGGGAGCCTTCTGTACGCTTTCCCTCCCATCCCGCTGGTCTCTCGGACTCTTTTCAAGGTTCTCCGAGACAAAGCCTTCATGATCCTGGTGGCCCCTCGCTGGCCCAGGCAGCCGTGGTTTCCACTCCTGCTGCAACTGGCGGTGGAGGGCCCAATCCCTCTGGGGATACAACCGGATCTCCTCACTCAGGATCAGGGGTCCCTTCTGCACCCCAACCTCAGGTCTCTCAACCTTATGGCCTGGCTGCTGAGAGGGTAGTCCTTGCTCCCCTTCTCCTGCCGGCGGAGGTGGAGGAGGTCGTCTTAGCTTCGCGACGGCCTTCTACCCGCAAATGCTACGCCCTTAAATGGCGTCACTTTGCAGTCTGGTGTACCCAACAGTCTCAGGATCCCTTCTCCTGCCCGGTGTCGGTGATCTTGCAGTACTTGCTGCACCTCTCTAATCTGGGACTTAAGTCCAACTCCGTCAAAGTTCACCTCAGTGCTCTTTCAGCACATCATGTGCCAGTGGACGGCAGACCTCTCTCCAATGACCCTCTCGTAGCGAGGTTTCTCCGAGGTCTCCTTCTACTTAAACCACCTCTGCGCCCGCCAGCGCCTGACTGGGACCTGAATGTGGTTTTGCAGCGGATCACCTGTCCGCCTTTTGAACCTATGGCTACCTGTTCTCTACGTTTTCTGTCTTGGAAAACACTGTTCTTGATAGCCCTCACTTCCGCTAGGCGCGTAAGTGAATTGCAGGCCCTCGTGTCTGATCCCCCTTACACTAGGTTCTACAAGAATAGGGTAGTCCTACGGACTCACCCAAAATTTCTGCCTAAAGTGGTCTCCCCTTTTCACATCAATCAGGAGGTGGTACTTCCAACCTTCTTTCCCAGACCACACTCCAGCCGAGCTGAAACGGTCCTCCATACCCTGGACTGTAGAAGGGCATTGAACTTCTACCTTGACCGTACGCGGGAGCACCGTAAAGCTGCTCAGCTTTTTGTGTCTTTTGACCCCAATAAATTGGGGCTCCCGGTCTCCAAGCGTACTCTGTCCATCTGGGTTGCGGACTGTATCTCTTGGGCTTATGGGGCAGCCGGACTCTCCTTAGAAAGTCGAGTCACGGCTCATTGCGTTCGGGCAAAGGCCACGTCAGTGGCTTACCTCCGCTCTGTTCCGCTGGCAGACATCTGCCGGGCCGCTACTTGGTCTTCGAGCCAGACTTTTGCGGTCCATTACTGTCTCGAGAGGGAGTCCCGTAGGGACAGTGCTTTCGGACAGGCAGTCCTCCGTAATCTCTTTGAGGTCTGAGCAACTCCTACCCTCCATCCCGGATGTGGGCTACCGGTGGGTGATAATTCAGCGAAGATTCTATCCTTCTGTGCTGCTGAGCTAGAGGGAGCTCATTTTTGTGCTTAGGGTCTCCGGTAGCCTTGAGCTTGGGAGTCCCATAAGTGAGGACTGACTTCCTGCTTGGTCCTGGAGAAAGCGTAGTTACTCACCTGTAACAGGTGTTCTCCAGGAGCAGCAGGAATCAGTCCTCACTACCCTCCCTCCTCCCCTTGGAGTTGCAATCGTCTGCTTATGTTCTTTTTGCAAATTTTTATGCTGTCTTTTTTAGCTATGTCATCTGACTGGCTAAGATGGCACCCTCGGGCGGGAAGACGACCGCGCATGCGCGCTGCAATTCCCAAAGGCTTTCTTTGAAAGCTGGGGAAAATTGCTCCGCGAGGGCTCCGTCGGCGCCGACGTCACCCATAAGTGAGGACTGATTCCTGCTGCTCCTGGAGAACACCTGTTACAGGTGAGTAACTACGCTTTATCTGATCATCACCTTCCAGGCTTCACTTTTCATCACCTCTCAACTCTCTCGCCCAGTCTCCTCCAAATTCTTTAGGAAGTTTTATGCTATCACCCCATTAGCTCTTTCTACTGCTGTCTCATCACCTCATTCTTATGTCATCTGAGTCTTTTGATAAGGCAATATCCACTGTACTCTGGATGCTCTTGCTTCCTCCCATTCCACATCCAGTGAGGCATACTGTACCTCGGCCCTGACTGTCCTCTGAAACTCACTTCCTACATTCCTGTGCCTACTCAGCCGAGTGCATGGCTCAAATCCCGTACCCTTGCAGACCACCTATGTTTCAAATTCATGCTAGCCTCTTTCCAAGCAAGATTACTATGTCCATCTGACTGACTGTCTTGCCTCTGACCCTCGCCATCTCTTTATGGTTCTCAGCTCTCTCCTCAAAGTGCCTGCACCTCCATCTCCTATTTCCTTTTCTGCCCAAACTTTGGCTGACTATTTTCATGACGGTCCACAAGATTACTCTTGAGTTCCTGCCAGGGTTCCTCTTCATTCCCCCACCCTTCACTCCCAAATCCTTCTCTCAACTTCTGTCACGCTTTCTTCCTTTTCTAAGATCACTGAGGAAGAAACCTCTTTCCTTATTGTTCCTCCAGTTCAGTCCTCTACTCCTGGGTTGTCAACCTCCTCCTGCAGCTGGAGACTGGTATGTCAGAATGATGACATCACTGGATATAGCCTGCTGATCTCCACCTCTCCTTCCAGTGTTACCAGTCTCCTTGCAGCAGGAGGACTTTGTGAGCCCGTGAAAGGGCTCACTGGAGGAACAGATAAGGAGAGTTAGGTTCAGCCTAGTGTAATTAATTTATTTGGTTGGTTTGTTTATTTTGTCTGGAGGGAAGGTTTTCTTATTAAGCACATTAAAAAAAAAAAAAAAAAAGTCAGTAGACCCGGAGAGCCAGATTACTTAGCTTGCTTGCCTCTGCCTGTTACCAGATCCACTGGTGTGGTGTGCAAGGGTAGGACTTGATCCTTGGCGGCAGGAGTCTCTCCCCCCCCCCGGACTTTACGGGGGAGAGCCCTCTTTGACCGTGCTGTGCGCTGAACGAACGACCGAGCCTGCTGCTTTCGGTATTGCGCGTCTCTGTGCCTGCAGGCACATTGTGTTTGTTTTTTCAGTTCTTCTGCGTTCCGGGCTGTGCACGCGGCTCCGGAGCGCAGACGAGAATCCCGCAGACCTGCCCGGTCAGCCTTTCACCGGCGGCAGGCTGCGGCGATGACAGAGGCAGCCCCGGGTCAGTGAAAGCTCGCTGTTGCGTTTGGCGCCCTTTTCAATATATGCTCCCGGCGGCCATTTTAAGCAGCACGGGAAACCGCGTGGCTGCTCAGCGTCGCTGGGCTTGAAGCAGGTAGGCAGTCTTTGGTTTTCTTTGGGACCTTTCTTTTGGGGATGCGATTTCTTTTTGATTTCCCTCCGTGGATTTCTTTAGTTCCTTTATTTCAGTCGAGGCTCAGGGCCGGTCGCTGAGAGAAGGGGGGGGGACTCTTCCTCGGGGCGGCTGCAGCCTGGGCTGTTCGTCAGGTGTTCAGACCCTGTAGTTGGTAGCTTGTAGTTTCTTCTGTTCTTTCAGCTAGCTGTGCTTTCAGTTTTCAATTTAAAAAAAAAAAAAGGAAACGGAGAAAAAAACAAGAGAACAGCACAGATTGTCAGTGCTGTCGGCTAAGAGCTGTTGGGCTGGTCACACTTATGGCGGGTCGCCACCAGTGTGTAATCTGTGGGACCCGAAGGGGCACGGTGGCTGAGTCGGGGGTGTGCCGTGGCTTTGCCTCCCTGTCGTCCTCGGTGGAGCAGCAGATGGACCTTAAAGAGGCTGTGGAGCTTCCGGAGGGACTGGAGGGTCTCGGGCTGAGTCGCCTCTTGTCCCTCTGCAAGAGGGTCTCGTGGAAGAGTTAGTGGGATCTTCTGCAGCGCTGCTAGCAGAGCAGACTGAGGTGCCCACGGACTTTTGTCCTGAGTTCATCCTGATGCTTCATAAGGCGTTCTGTTTACGGCGCCAAGGTAGAGCGACTGATGATTCACACAGAGCCAGGCTGGCGGCCCCAAGCGTGGCCTCGGGCGACGCCGGGGAGGGCCCCTCGGCGCCTAAGAAACCTAAGGTCAAGGCCTCCCCGACGGTGCAGTCGGAGTGGCCGGACGGCGAAACTGAGGAAGGGCTGCAGGATCTGGAGGAAGGGAAGATTCTGGAGCCCGAGGAGCAGTCTAAAATCATCAGGGCCTTCCATAGAGAGGAGCTTCCGGCGTTGATCACGGAGTCAATGCAGATGTTAAAGCTGGCAGCTCCGCCGTCGCAGGAGGACGACGTTGAGGATCCCGTTATTCAGGCGGTCCGGCCGAACCAGGTGGTGTTTCCAGTCCATAAGGTGGTTGATAAGATGATTCAGGATGAATGGGACCAGCCGGAGACAGGGCTCCGAGGCGTCCGCACCTTGAATAGGCTGTACCCTCTGGCCGATAAGGACAAGGAGCGGTTTCGGACACTCTGAGTGGACGCTGTGGTGTCGGCAGTCACCAAAAAGACAACCATTCCAGTACAGGGCAGCGCAGCGCTGAAAGATGCCCAGGACCGTAGAGTGGACGGTCTCCTCAAGCAGACCTTCGAGGCTGACTCGCTTTCGTTGCAAATATCTATTTGTGGCGCCTGGGTGGCGAGGGCGTGTTTGCGCTGCGTGCAACGGTTGCGTCTTTCCCCTCATTTGGATTTGGAGGAGCTCAAGGAGCTGGGGCGTCTTGAGTCCGGAGCGGCTTATTTGGCAGATGTCCACTATGATTTGATTAGGGCACTCGCAAATAGCACAGCGTCCGTAGTAGCCGCCCGCAGATCTGTGTGGTTGCGGAATTGGGCGGCGGATGGTTCTTCTAAATCTAGGCTTAGTAAGCTTCCGTTCAAAGGTAGGTTGTTGTTCGGAGAAGATCTGGATAAGTTAGTTAAGGACCTCGGGGAGACTAAGGCGGGTCGGCTTCCTGAGGACAAACCGAAGCAGGGAAAGTCCACGCAGGGGTTTAGAAGCCAGTTTCGGGACTTCCGCAGATTTTGGTCCCCGCGCTACGGGTCCTTTCAGAGGGGTAGGTTTGCTTCCCGAGCGCGGGGGTTTCGGGGAGCTAGTAGGGGTTTCTCCTCCAGCACCGCCCCAGCAGCTCGCAGGCCGCAATGAGATGAGGCAGGTCCCGGCGGAGGAAACGTCCATGGGGGGAGGCTCCGGGAATTTCTATCCGCCTGGACCCTTATCACGTCCGATCAGTGGGTTCTAGAGGTGATTTGTCAGGGCTATGCGCTGGAGCTCGTGCGGCCCATACGAGATTCTTTCATCATGTCTCCTTGCAGGGGTCGAAGGAAGTCTTTGGAGGTCCGCAGCACTTTGTTCTGACTACTGCGCTTAGGGGCAGTCGTGGAAGTCCCAAAGGCGGAGTACGGTTTGGGTCGGTATTCCATTTATTTCGTGGTGCCAAAGAAAGGTGGAGCGCTGCGGCCTATCTTAGATCTCAAGGGCGTGAATCGCTGTCTCCGGGTGCCTCACTTCCGTATGGAAACATTACGGTCGGTGATCATGGCGGTGCGTCAGGGCGAGTATCTGATGTCGTTGGATCTGACGGAGGCTTACTTGCACATTCCCATCCGGGAGGCTCATCAGCGATGGCTAAGGTTCACGTTGCCCTGGGGTCATTACCAGTTCCAGGCGTTGCCCTTCGGCCTCGCGACGGCTCTGCGCACCTTTACCAAAATCATGGTGGTGGTAGCGGCGGCGTTGCGCAGAGAAGGTGTCTTGGTGCACCCTTACCTGGACGATTGGTTGATTCAGGCGAAGTCCGAAACGGAAAGTCGTCAGGTAACTGGAAGGGTGGTAGACTTCTTGCAGAGTCTCGGTTGGGTGGTCAATCCGACGAAAAGCCGGCTCCAGCCTTTGCAGGTGCTGGAGTACTTAGGCGTGCAGTTCGACACTCTCAAGGGGCAGGTGTTTTTGCCGGCCAGAAGGGCACAAGCTCTCCGCAATCTGGTACGCAGCTTCAGAGCTACTCCTGCTCCGACAGCATGGATGTATCTTCGCGTCCTCGGTACGATGGCGGCGACGCTGGAGGCGGTGCCTTGGACCAAGGTTCATATGCGCCCCTTACAGAGGGCCTTGCTCTGGCGCTGGTCGCATCAGCACAACCCCTTGAGCAAGCGTCTCCCCTGTCCCTTCAAGGTGCGGCAGTCGCTCCGGTGGTGGTTGGTACCGGCTTCGTTAGCGGCCGGAATGCCACTGGAACAGCCGGAATGGATTCCATTGATGACGGATGCCAGTCTGGCGGGATGGGGAGCACACTGCGAGGGTCGCTTCTCGCAGGGGCAGTGGTCTCCCCTGGAAACGATGTGGTCGATAAATCATTTGGAGTTAAGGGCGGTAGTCAGAGCCCTGCAGGCGTTCGAGGACCTCGTGTTCGGATGTCCAGTTCGGGTGCTATCCGACAATTCCACCACGGTCGCCTACATAAACCATCAAGGCGGCACGGGCAGTGCTGCGATGGAGGAGGAGTCAGATTTGCTGTTCGCCTGGGTGGAGAGTCGGCTGATGGCGATTTCAGCGGCACACATTGCAGGGAAGGACAATGTGATGGCGGACTTCCTCAGCAGAGTTCAGGTGGATGCCGGGGAGTGGGAATTGCACCCTGAGGTGTTCCAACAGTTGATCCTACGCTGGGAGCTGCCCGTCATGGACTTGATGGCGTCCTTTCGGTCAGCAAAGGTTCTGCGGTTCTTCAGCAGGAGAAGAGAAAGAATTCCGAGGGCATAGACGCGCTTTTACAGCGGTGGCCTACCGGGGGTCTCCTATACATTTTCCCGCCGTGGGCGTTGATCGGTCGGGTGGTTCAGAGGATAGAGAGGCACAGGGGCAGAGTGCTTCTGATTGCGCCCGACTGGCCCCAGCGGCCGTGGTACGTGGATCTGGTGCGCCTGCTCGACGGGCGACCTTGGAGACTTCCAGTTCGGTCGGACCTGTTGCGGCAGGGTCCCCTCTTCATGCCTCAGGTGGATCGGTTCTCGCTTACGGCATGGCCATTGAAAGGGCTCAGTTAAGGAAGAAGGGCTATTCAATGTCTGTTATTTCTACGCTACTAAGAGCGCGCAAGCATTCCACTTCTTTAGCGTATGTGCGCATCTGGTGTATTTTTGAGGATTGCTCGCGCAAGCAGATCCGGGAGGCGACAGTCTCTGTAGCTTCGGTACTCAGCTTTCCTGCAAGAGGGGTTTGAGAAAGGATTGGCAGCTAGCTCCTTGCGAGTACAGTTGGCGGCGCTGTCATGTTATCGTGGTAAAGTTCAAGGCATAGCTCTGGGGGCTCATGCTGATGTGGTGCGTTTTCTGAGGGCGGTGACTAGGCTGCGTCCCTCGCGTAGAGTGACGGTACCGTCCTGGGATCTTAATTTGGTCTTGTCAGCTTTGGTTGAGCCTCCCTTTGAGCCCTTGCATCGCTCGTTGTTGAAGGATTTAACTTTGAAAACGGTGTTTTTGGTAGCGATTTGTTCAGCGCGGCGTATTTTGGAGTTGCAGGCCTTGTCTGCTAGGGAGCCGTTCTTGGTTTTCTCAAAAGAAAAGGTGGTTCTTCAGCCTGTTCCGTCGTTTTTGCCCAAGGTGGTTTCTCCCTTTCACTTGCAGCAGTCCGTGTGCCTGCCGGTCCTGGGGTCCTCGGAGGGTAATGCGGGGGACCGCAGCTTACGGAGGCTAGATGTCAAGAGAACACTGCGTCAGTATTTGAAATCTACGGAATCTTTTCGAAAGTCGGATCGGCTTTTTCTGTTTGGTGGTCGGCGCAAGGGGGAAGCAGCGTCTAAGGCTTCCATTGCAAGGTGGATTCGGGAGGCGATCTCCTCCGCCTATTTGCTCCGTGGTCGTGCTGCTCCGGTGGGTTTACGAGCTCATTCCACTAGGGCGCAAGCGGCTTCGTGGGCAGAGCATGGCTTGGTGCCTCCGAGTGAAATTTGTCGGGCGGCCACTTGGTCATCTCTTCATACCTTCAGTAGACATTACCGTCTTGATGTGGCAGCATCTCGGGATGCTTGTTTCGGGGCAGCAGTGTTGCGTGCCGGCTGGAAAGGCCCCTCCCAATGAATACTGCTCTGGTACATCCCAGGAGTAGAGGTCTGAACTGGAGGAACGATAAGGAAATGATAATTACACTTACCTGGTAATTGTAGTTCCTTGAGTGACGAGAGTTCAGTCCTCCATCCCGCCCAGATATTTTGGTTTCAGTGAAGGGGCAGCCGGATGACACAGGCACGATTGATGCAGGTGAGTCAATTTCCTCGTTTGCGTTGCACGTATGCCTTTGCCTCGTGGGCTTGGTGACAGGGCACGATGTACGCAAGCTAGGTTTGTAGACGGTTCTAATACCATAGTTGTCTTGAGTTACTTGTTTACATGAGTTCAAACTACTTATTTGTTGCTCCTTTGAGTCTGCTTTGTTAATAGTTTACACTGGAAGGAGAGGTGGAGATCAGCAGGCTATATCCAGTGATGTCGTCATTCTGACATACCAGTCTCCAGCTGCAGGAGGAGGTTGACAACCCAGGAGTAGAGGACTGAACTGTCGTCACTCAAGGAACTACAATTACCAGGTAATTATCATTTTCTCCTTCTCCAAATTTACTACCTGCTCCTCTGATCTCATTCCCACCCATCTACTAAGATACATCTCCTCCACTATTATCTTTCCATCTGTCATATCTTCAACCTATCACTTTCCACCGCAACTGTTCCTGCAGCCTTCAAGAATGCTGTGGTTGCACCTCTCCTCAAGAAACCCTCACTTAGACCCTACCGATCCTTATAATTATCAACCCATCTTCCTCCTCTTCCATCTTTCGCCCTCTACATTCTGCTGAAACTGCTTTTGCCAAAGTCTCCATTGACTTGTTCCTCACAAAATCCAAGGGCCTCTACTTGATCCTCATTGGCCCTTTTGCTGCTTTTGACACTGATCACCACCTTCTCGATAACTGTTCTCATTTGGATTTAGAGGCTCTGCTCTGTCCTGGCTTTCTTATTTCTCCCACCGCATTTTTAGTGTATGTTCTGGAGGATCCTCCTCTACTGCTATCCCTCTTTCATTTGGTGTACCCCAGTGTTCTGTCCTGGGATATCTCCTTTTCTTGACCTACACCTAACCTACTCGGTGCACTCATCTCCTCCCATGGTTTTCAGTACCATCTCTGCACTGATGACTCTCAGATCTACTTCTCTGCACCTGAAATCTCTCCAGGAATCCAGGCCTGGATCTCTGCCTGCTTATCTGACATTGATGCCTGGTTGCCCACCATCATCTAACATTGAACAAGGCCCAAACTGATGATCTTATCTTTCCTCTTAAACTCACCTCCTCCCTCCCTCCTTTTTCTATTTCTGTGGATAATTTTACTTCTCCTTGTTCCTCGGCTCACAATCTTAGGATCATCTTGACTCTTTCCTCTTCTCCTCCATACATATTCAACAGAAGTAAAACCTGACGTTCCTTATCGTCCCTCCAATCCAGTTCAGAAACATGGGTTTATGCACCCCTACCAGCAGATAGAGAACTACTGGTTTGAGGATGTCACAGTATAAAGGTCCCGTGCAGTCATCCTCTAAACAGTAACATAGTAAATGATGGCAGATAAAGACCAGTATGGTCCATCTGGTCTGCCCAGTAAGATGGCAAGAGTAGGTGCACCTGCCGCTCCGTGCATATCGCCACTCCCCATGTCTTTGTTTAGGGGTGAACCCACCGCTCCATGTAGGACACCCCTGTTTGTTGCGAAATTAGATAGTTAACTTTATTTTGATTTTATCCTGTTGCTGTAAAGGGATCCACTGTGTCTGTCCCATGCCATTTTGAATTCTGTGACTGTATTTTCCCCCACCACCTCCATGAGGAGGGCATTCCAAGCATCCACCACCCTTTCAGTGAAAAAGTATATCTCCAAACAAGCAGGAATGTAGTCTTCACATATGGGTATTGTCTGTACCGACGGAGCCTGCGCGGGAATGCTCCCCAGCATCCAATAGGAAAGCTTTTGGGAGCATCCCACTGCACCTGCGTCGCTGCCTTCCCGCTTTTCCAACTCTCTCTTCAGTTTTTCGTTTCCACAGAGCCGACAGGCAGCAAACCCTGTCACCACAGAAAATCATCTTCTTGTGGGCGCGTCTGCCTTCACTGTTGATGCCTATACCGGTACCACCGGTCTTTTCTTCATTTTTTTACTTCTTTCCTTAAAAAAAAAAGAATTCTTCTTTTTGTAGGGTCTGTCCCCCTCTAGGTGCCAGGCACCATTTTGGGCACTAGGCCCTCTTCTTTTCTAAAATGGAGAAACCATTTAGTGGTTTCAAAAAATGTTCAAAGTGTAGCGGTATCGTTTTTGCTACCGACACCCATGAATGGTGTCTTAAATGTTTAGGTCCTGACCATTTACCATCGGAGTGTCTCCTCTGTAGAAAGATGACCAAGAGAGGCCTGCAGAACAGAGCTGCAAAACTCGGCACCCTCTTTGCTGTAGATGCGATGTCTGTTGCATCGACGTCTTCCAAAGCTTAATCTTCCTCCCGTGGATCTCAGGTAACTAAACCCAGGTCTTCCAAGACCGGCCGGTCCTCAAAGGGTAGATCTCCTTCGAAGCATTGAGATGCTATTAGCGTTACCCTCGAGGAAAATATATCGGAAAAACAGCCCCGGCGGGAGGCTCCGGCCTCCAAAGCATTAATGGGGCTCCAGGATGTTCCCGAAGCTTCCACATCAGGGGAACTCCTGGTGCCATGTTCTGGTGTCATCTGTTCCACCGGTACCAACATCCAGGCATCGGCAGGGGCTATGGATCAGCGCATCCTGGCCATCGAACGCAGTCTAGTGGCTCTTAACAGCCTCGGTACCGCTAAGACCGCTTCAGACAGTTCCGCAGTCATCGGTAACGGTACCGACCATGCCTGCCTTAACCGATGTGCTTCCTCACATGCTGGCTCTTGAATCAATATCCGGTATCGAGGGACCAGTATCGAGACAGTCCAATGCTGACTTTGCTCGATACTGGCGTCAAGCAATGCAAGAGCGCCCAGCACGGAGATACTTCGAGTCCTCCGATTCCGCTGACTCCACCGATACCGGAGTGATTCTACTGGAGAATCTCTCTCCTTCTCCTCAGAGGATGTCTCCTCCGGAAGACATGTCCTTTCAGGATTCCATATGTGATGTAGCCAAGGGTCTTTCTATCACGGTGACTCCTTAGAAAGAACCGAGAGCAGAAGAATTAGAAATGCTTCAATACCCAGCAGCCCCAAAAGAGGCTGCAACTCTTCCCATTCACCGGATTCTGCATGATCTTATGCTAAGAATTTGGGAAGCTCCTTTAACGGTGTCTCCACACTCTCGGAGACTCGATACCATGTACCAAGTTCCACAATGCCTTGGGTTTCAAAAGACTCAACTACCACACCATTCAATGGTGGAATCACCATTCAGTGGAATCGGCGATGCGTAAGATCAAGAGTGCTAAAACGCATTCTTCTAACCCTCCAGGACGAGAATTGAGGACACTCGATGTCTTTGGGCGTCGATGCTTTCAATCCTCGATGCTATCGGCCAGGATCAGCTCTTACATTCTTTATATGGGAATGTTCCTTAAGGAGGTTACAAGAGATCTGGAGCTGATTGCTCCACTTCCCCCCGATGACAAAAGTACAGACTTCCTCACTTTGGTTAAACATGCTCAGAATGTGTCTAAGTTCATGAATCATGCAACCTTTGATTGCTTTGAATGCATTAGCAGAAAAGCAATCTCCATTGGTGCACATCGCATTGCCTGGCTTCAGGCATGAGATTTAGAACAATGGGTGCAAGATAAGTTAGGGAATATTCCTTGTACAGGAGAAAATATATTTGGCAAGGATTGGCAAGACAAGGCTAATCAGATTGAATCTGAAAATACCACCTTGAACAGATTGTCAAGGGTTACAACCAACCCAGCAAAAAAGAAAACATTTAAGAAAACCTTTTTCAACAAGAAAAAGAAATTCTACCCATCTTACACCCAGGCTGGCCACTGTCCAGTTCATGCTCCCCAAAAGGGGCAACAGCAACCTAGACAACAAAGAAAGGCCCAAGTCCCCAGAGCTCAACCAGCTCAGCAGACTCGGGGGCTTTGACTCCTTCCTAGAGAACTTGGTCAACCTGCCCCTGAAAGGTCCAGAACCTCTCACCATCCCCGGCAGACTTTGCCATTTTGCCAGAAGATGGCAACAAATAACATCAGAAAACTGGACCCTTTCCATTGTACGAGAGGGGTACAAACTTAATTTTCACAGTATGCCCCCCTCCCACCATCACAAGACAGTTCAATTCTCAGGGCCTCTCCACTACTCTCTTGTCTCAAGGGGTCACCTCACTACTTGCTCAAGGAGCAATAGAAGAGGTTCCCATATCCCAACAGGGCATGGGTTTCCACTCCCCCTACTTCCTCATTCCAAAGAAAACAGGGGGATACAGACCCATACTGGACCTCAGAGAGTTGAACAAGTATCTGTTCTGAGAAAAATTCAAAATGATTTCCCTCGGAACACTTCTCCCTTACATTCAGAGCCAGGATTGGCTATGTTCTCTAGATCTAAAGGATGCATATACGCATATCCTCATACACACAGATCACAGGAGGTTTCTTCGATTCCTTTTTCAAGGAAGGCAATCTCCAGGAACAAGCAGGAATGAGTCTTCACATATGGGTACGTCGGTACCGACGGAGCCTGCACGGGAACGCTGCCCAGCTTCCAATCAGAAAGCTTTTGGCAGCATCCCTCGCGCCTGCGCGCTGACTTCCCGCCTTCTCCAGAGCCTCTCTTCAGTTTTCGTTTTTCCGCGGAGCCGGCAGGACATCCTCCTGTCACCGCAGAAACTTTTCTTTTTACTTACTTTAATTACCTTAGTTTTTGTTTTCTTGTGGTCGCGGCTGTATTCCCCGCTGCCACCGGTATCGCCGGTGGATTTTTGACTACATTCTGAGAAACTTTTTCTTCAGTTTTTGCCTTAACTTCTTGGGCCTACCAGGCCTCTTTATTATGGAGCCTTCTTTTCCTAAGAAGTGCATTCGATGTGGAAACACCTGTTTCTTTTTAGACACCAATAGTTGGTGTCTCAACTGTGTGGGTCCTGACCCTTTTTCCCTGACTTGTCAGGGGATAATTTTGTGAGGAAACCTTCAGTTTTTAGAGTTTCCCTCGATACCGTTTTTTCCTCGGCAGTGAGGGTACCCGGTTTCTCCACTTCACAGGATCAGGTAACCCACAACAAACAGTCTGTTAAGACTAGTCAATGCTTGAGTAGTATGTCCCATGCCCAGCATGGTGACGGCTCCGGCCTTACCCTCAAGAATTCATTGGCATTACCCCTGCGGGAGTCTTCGGGCTCCAAAGCGTTAAAGGGGTTTCAGGTTGTTCCTGGGGCTCACCCCTCACAGAACATACCTGAGCCATGCTCGGGGGTGGTATCCGCTTCGAGCGGTACCGAGCCTCCGGCATCGGTGTCGAGTGTTCCACTCTTCACCAGGGATCGTCATCGGGCATCCTCGGTACCTTCGGGACCAATCGATACGCACCGGATTGACTTCCCTCGATCCCAGCCGTGTACGGTGCGGGTGTCCGCTTCGAGCGGTACCGATACCCCAGCATCGGCTTCGGTGTCGAGTGTTCCACTCTTCACCAGGAATCGTCCTCTAGCATCCTCGGCGCCTTTGGGGCCGGTCGATACGATACCGATGGACATTTCCATATCTCAGCCATGCTCCGGGACGGATCCGGCGTCGATCGGTTCCGATACCCTGGCATCGGCATCGAGGTGGACCGCCTTACCCTTTGCAAGGGGTGGTCATCGGGTATCCTCGGTACCGTCGGTACCGCTCGATGTAACCCAGGCTGCCTTAGTGGTATCGGCATCGCCGATACTGCCACCGGCGTCGGAACCCTCGCAACATGCATCGATAGCCTCGCTTTCTTCGATGCCGAGTCTTGAACCGATATCTAGTCTCGAGGACTGGGTACTGACGCCTCCCGGAACCGACTCCTGTTGTTTCCAGATAGGCAGTTCTGAAGATCCTAGCCATAACTCTCTCATGCTCTCGGTACCACTGCAGCAGTCCCCGATGGCAACTTCAACTGCTGGTCCTGTATCAGTATCGATGTCGATGCCTGTTCTTGCACCGATGCCTAGTTTGGAACCGATACCTGGGGTTGCTGATGCAGTACTCACTGCCTCTAAGTTACCATACCAGTATCCTTGTCCATCTACTAGGTTTCTCTCCTCACACCACGGTACGGCCTCTGGTGCTCAGCCTCTTTCTTTAGCCTTACCAGGGAAGGTTCCCATAGGAGTTCAGGCTTTTCTCCTGGATATGGCAACCTTTCTTAATATCTCTATCCCTGGTTGTGATGCTACTCATGGCTCACCAGCACAAATGGAAAATATGATGCTTCCTTTACATCCTGCTCTGCAGGATCTCCTCCTGAGGGTCTGGAAATCGCCCTTACGACTTCCTCTAGTTTCTACAGCCACTGAGGTTCGGTACCGGGTGCCACCCTCTCCAGGGTTTCAAAAGCCTCAACTTTCTCATCGTTCCCTTGTAGTGGAATCAGCACTAAGGAAAGTTAAGAGCAAGAAGAAGCATTCTTCTTATCCGCCAGGTCGTTCTTCAAGAACACTCGATGCTTTTGGTCGTCAGGCCTTCCAAACCTCTATGCTGGCCTCCAGAATTCTTTCATATATTTTTCACATGAGTAACACTCCAGGAAGTCACAGAGAAATTGTCTCTTTTGACCCCTTTTTTACCAGAGCCCAAGGCTACTGATTATTCCTTGCTCGTCAATCACAGCCGGAATATATCCTGGTTCCTGTCTCGTGCTTCTATAGACTCTTTTGAGTCCCTTAGCATATCCTCTGCTATTGCCATTGCAGCACGTCGCAGAGCCTGGCTTGAAGCTTCAGACTTGAGCAGATGGGCACAAACTATACTGGCTCATTCTCCTTGTACAGGAGAAGGTCTCTTCAATAAGGAGGCTTTACGTCAGGTTGCTCAATGCTCCACTGACTCTCCTTCCACTAAAGACCATTCTAAGCCACCTCCTTCTGCAAGGGGTAGGAAATGTCCTACCAAACCTTCTTTCCCTAAGAAAAGAAAGTTTCATTCATCTCCTGCCCATCATTCAGCTGTACCCAAACAAGGGACGCCTCAGCCTAGCCTGAAGTCCTCCAGCTCTGGCCAGTCTCAGCATTCCCAGCAACCATAGGAGCCAGGAATTGTCATCTACAGTTCATTTCTACCCATTAGAAGTTTATTCACTGTGCTTTTCTTTTTCAGTGTACTAACTTGTCGGAAAATTTTTGTTCAGGGACTATAGACTTCTCCTCTTCTTACTCTCTAGAAGAGCAGTTGCAACTATCTCCTGTTAGTTCTGTCCCAACTGAACATTTTTTCCTTCAGTTGACTTACCCTATGGGTACATCACCCTCCAATTACTTACTCTACCCTCTCAACCGGGTTTTTTCCCTGACTGAGGGGTACCATACTGAAAACCTTCTCTAGCAAGCTCGTTCCTCAGACAGGGAGAAGGGATATCTCCTCTTTTTTTCTTTATTGGGTACAGGACAATCTCTCTGCTGTTTCCGTCAGCAGCTGTGCCTGCAGGAGTTACAGTAATTGTATGACTGGTACTTTTTCTAAGTTCCAATCCCTTGTTCAAAATTTTGTCTAGCCTCAGTAGTGATTCCAAGCTATTCGTCATCTATCTTGGATCCTCCTACTCGTTTAGGCTTTCTCACATTATTCTAACCATCTCCTCTCCTAGGATATGGCAACACACCTGACTTCAGTCAGTTTATCTCATATCTCTCCTGCACAATGCTCTCTGCAGTCTTCAGAGAAGCTTTCTACTATGAGGGCCTTGCTATAGAGCATTGACCTTGTCTCTGAAGCTTCTCTATTAGTAGGGAAAAGCTTATAAACCCTTCCCATGCCTGTGAGGGTTCTCCACACCCTCTAGCCTAGGGTGTTAACACGAGATATCAGTTCTTTTGCGTGAAAATCCAAGGCTGATGTTTACGCATGCTACCTCTGGGTCCCTCCAGTAGGTCCCTCTGGTATCTTCTTCTGCGTTTCCGCACATCTGCCATGTCAGTGTTCTGTGGAACTCCCGCCTTGTTCCTTACAGATTCATATAATCATCTGTTCTCACGCAAACATCACGGTTATCTTGTTGGATTGCCTTCCTGCATCCCTCAATCCATGGAAATAGATTCTCTATACATATCCCAAGTGGATTCACCCTCTTGTAGAGTGCAGAATCTTTTTCTTTTATATTCCCCATGTACAATTATGGGGCTGGGTGGTAGACATGTATCTTCAACCTGTTGTCTGGTATGCAGCATCTCCATATATGTCTACATACCTATATCATTACTCTGGTGGTGCAAAACCATGCCCCATATATATATTTTGATACATTTCTCCACCCATATCCTAATATACACATCGGGACATATGTATCTATCTATCTATCTATCTATATATATATATATATATATATATATATATTCCATCCACATATATATATCTGTATATATATGTGTCTGTTGGGGGGCTTCTTAAGGGTTGATATGTCTTACACACTATCACCCTTACTGTCTATACTAAATGTTTTACCTCCTAGAGGTTTTAGACAGTCTATTGCCATACTTCGCATACCATATTACCATGCAGAAACTGTTAGGCACCAATAACCACTGTGGTGCTAACATCTTCCATTTTTTCTTTAAGTCCTTGAAGCATCAAGCTTCAATATTTTTCCTATCTCTCGCCAGCTAGGAAAAACAGTGTACATCTTTATCTTTGAGTACACAGCTGTTCTCCTTGGGAATAGGGGTTTTTTTCCAGTTCCCCTCTTCCCGCCAGGACTGGGCTAGTTCTCCAACTCCGTCAGTCTTCTTCCTTTAGTCCTCAGTGTTAATGACCTTATGCCTAAAGGAGTTTTCAGCTTTTTCCCATAAAGCTTTCCATTGAAGACCTGACGTCTAATCCTACCCAGTTGACACCTGGATCGTCTACTACCTCCAGGTCTAGACCTTCATCCTCATTGCTGGGAGGTCACCTTGAAGATTCCGCCACTGCTTATCCAGTAGACTCCATCATGCTTTCTACTTCCTACAATACAGTAGGTAAGCTGCATATTTTGAGTGTACATTAAATGTATTTTAATGCTACTCATATATACCAAGGACTCCTGTAGTCTGTGGACCCTCTAGTCCTTGGCTATGCTGTTTCTTTCCTCACAGCTCCTTTATTGTCAACTCCTACCCTCCCATCCCACACTGGATGCCGGGGATTCCTGGAAACAAAATGCACCCCTGGTCCAGGCTCCTGCATTTTTTATGGGATCTCCCCCTGGCATCTCCAGCTAGGGAGTCCCCATATGTGAAGACTCATTCCTGCTTGTTCCTGGAGATAGCACAGTTTTACTTACCTGAAACAGGTGATCTCTGGGAACAGCAGGAATTAGTCTTCACAACCCTCCCACCTCCCCTAGGAGTTGCATCTCTTTATCTTCTTCTTCCTTTTCTCTTTCGCCTTTGTCTCAGCTTTGAAACTCAACTGAAGAGAGGCTCTGGAGAAGGCGGGAAGTCAGCGCGCAGGCACGAGGGATGCTGCCAAAAGCTTTCTGATTGGAAGCTGGGCAGCGTTCCCATGCAGGCTCCGTCGGTACCGACGTACCCATATGTGAAGACTAATTCCTGCTGTTCCCAGAGATCACCTGTTACAGGTAAGTAACTGTGCTTTACCAGTACAGGGTTCTTCCTTTCGGATTGGCTTCTGCCCCAAGAGTCTTCACAAAATGCATGGCAGTGATAGCAGCATTCCTGAGAACTCTGGAGATATTCGTCTTCCCCTACTTAGACGACTGGCTCATCCGAGCATCAACAACTCCAGAAGCCAGCTTTGCTCTCTCCCACACAATGCAGATCCTGCAGTACTTGGGATTGGTCAAACCTTCCAAAATCTCATCTCACCCCTTCTCAGTCTCTAGAGTTCATAGGGGCTTGCCTAGACACAAGGCAGTCAAGGGCCTTCTGCCACAGCCATGGTGTCTTCGAATACTTCAACTAGCATCTCAGGCAGCACTAAAAAACATATTAACTGCTCGAGAAATGCTTCAGTTTCTGGGGCATATGGCATCCACTGTACATGTGGTTCCCTATGCTCGACTCCATATGCGAGCAGCCCAGTGGACCCTAACTTCTCAGTGGACACAGGCTTCGGGTCGCCTGACAGACAAAATCAGAAATTCGACATGTCTCATTTCGTCCCTACAATGGTGGCAGTCACTGGAAAACCACCTCGTAGGCTTTCCTTTACAGCAGCCACCGCCCCAAGCCACATTGACGACAGATGCGTCCAAGTTAGGCTGGGGGGCTCACTTGGACAATCTCTCCACACAGGGTCTTTGGACCCAGCAGGAGCTTGCCTTCATATAAACATCCTGGAACTCAGAGCCATCTTCTTTGCTCTTCTGGTTTTTCAGGCCCACCTCAGCTACAAGACAGTTCTGGTCCAGACCGACAATGAAGTAGCCATGTTCTACGTGAACAAACAGGGTGGAACAGATTCTCAAGCATTGTTCAATGAAACTTTATGCCTCTGGGCCTTTGCCAGAAATCTTCAGATCCACCTTCTAGCGGTGTATTTTCCAGGCACACAAAATCTCTTAGCAGACAAACTCAGTCGAGTGCTGTTGCTACACGAGTAGTCTCTTCATCAAGAGCAAATTGCTCGAATTTTTCAGATCTGGGGAACCCCAAAGATAGACCTCTTTGCAAGTCCTCAGAATGCCAAACTTCCCCGATTCTGCTCCAGAATTCCGGCTCAGAACTGTCAGGCAAGGGATGCTTTCCACCTCCACTGGGGTCAAGACTTCCTCTATGCCTTCCCACCCATTCCCCTCATTCCCAAAACTCTGTTCAAGCTTCAGCGGGACAGGGGCCATATGATCCTCATAGCCCCCGTTGGCCACGACAAACGTGGTAACCTCTGCTACTACATCTCTCTCAAGCCAGACCTCTGGAGTTGGGATATGCTCCAGATCTGCTTTCCCAGGAGAATGGGACGCTTCTGCACCAGAATCCTCAGTCTCTACACCACAGGGCATGGCTGCTGAGAGCCTAGAATTCCAGGATATCAACCTTTCTCAACAGGTAAAGGATATCCTTTTGGCTTCAAGAAAACCTTCCACAAAGCGAGCCTACGCCTTCAAGTGGAAAAGGTTTTCTATCTGGTGTTCTAAAAAGGAGTTTAACCCCTTTTCACTGCCAGTGGAGGCATTACTTGAGTATCTGCTCCATTTATCATCCTCTGGTCTTAAGACCAATTCAGTAAGTGTCCACCTTAGTGCCATTGCTGCTTTTCACAAGCCCTTAGATGGACAACCTGTTTCCTCTCATCCTCTTGTAGCAAGGTTTATGAGAGGACTACTCTTAAATAAACCTCCCATTAAGCCACTGCTCGTGGCATGAGATTTAAATCTTGTCCTTGGGCAGCTAATGAAACCGCCCTTCGAACCGCTGGCCACTACATCCCTAAAGTTTCTTTCTTGGAAAGTAATCTTCCTAATTGCTCTCACTTCTGCAAGATGCATCAGTGAGCTCCAGGCTTTAGTGGCTGATCCACCTTATAGAAGGTTCCACCATAAGGTAGTTCTTAGAACTCACCCACATTTTAAGCCAAAGGTAGTTTCGCCCTTTCATTTAAATCAGTCTGTTTACATTTCTGTATTTTTCCCTAAGCCTCACGCTTCCAATGCAGAAAGGAATCTACACACTCTAGATTGTAAAAGAGCTTTGGCCTTTTACCTCCAGAGAACTAAGCAACATCGAAGGTCTTCCCAGCTCTTTGTTGCCTTTGACTCTACTCATCTTGGACTACCAGTTTCCAAGCAAACTTTGTCAAAATGGATTGCAAATTACATATCCTTTGCTTACGAGAGCAAAGGACTTTCTCTTGAAGGTCATGTCACAGCTCACAATGTGAGAGCAATGGCAGCCTCTTTGGCTAACTTTCGCTCAGTGTCCATTGACGACATCTGTAGAGCAGCCACTTGGGCTTCAGTACACACCTTTGCAGCCCACTTCTGCTTAGACAAAGACTCCCGTCGGGATCCCTCGTTTGGTCAAGTTGTTCTCCAGCATCTCTTTCACACTTAGAACAACTCCTACCCGCCGTCACGGGTTTTGATGCCAGAGATCCATGGGAGGAAACTTGACCCATCTCAACCTGGGTTTCGCAGCTTTCTGGGGTCATCTCCCTGGCATCTCTCAGCTGGGTAGTCCCCATATGTGAAGACTACATTCCTGCTTGTTCCTGGAGATAGCGTAGTTACACACAGGTGATCTCCGGGAACACAGGAATTTAGTCTTCACAACCCATCCACCTCCCCTAGGAGTTGTCTCTCCTTCTCTCCTTTGTCTCAGCTATAAACTCAACTGAAGAGGGAGATTTGGAAAGGCAGGAAGGCAGCGATGCAGGCGCAGTGGGATGCTCCCAAAAGCTTTCCTATTGGATGCTGGTGAGTGTTCCCGCGCAGGCTTCGTCGTTACCGACGATACCCATATGTGAAGACTAAATTCCTGCTGTTCCCAGAGATCACCTGTTACAAGTGAGTAACTATGCTTTCCTGACATTGCCTTTCAATTTACCCACTTGCAGCTTCATGTTATGCCCTCTAGTTTTACAGCTTCCCCGTCTTTGGAAGAGGTTTGTTTGTTCATTAATTCTCTAAGTATTTAAAGGTCTGAATCATATCTCCCCTATCTCTCCTCTCCTCCAGAGTGTACATATTTAGGTCTTCAAGTTTCTTCTCATAAGGCTTCTGACACAGGCTGCAAATCATTTTGGTTGCCTTCCTCTGAACAGTTTCCAGTCTTTTTACATCCTTTGTGAGATATGGTCTCCAAAACTGAACATAGTATTCCAAGTGAGGCCTCACCAGTGACTTCTACAGTGGCATTAGCAGCTCTTCCTTTCTGCTGGTAATTCCTCTTTGTATGCAAGCCAACATCCTCCTGGCTTTTGCCACTGCCTTGTTGCACTGTTTTGCCCTCAGAAATAATCACATCAAGGTCCTTCTGGTCCGTGCACACCAACCTCTTGCCCCCTATCGTGTACATTTCCCTTGGATTTCTGCTTCCCAAGTGCATGACACTGCACTTCTTCACATTAAATCTTAACTGCCAAGCATTAGACCATTCTTCCAGCTTTTGTAGATCTTTCCTCATATTATCCACTCCCTCAGGAGAGTCCATCTGTTGCAAATTTTCGTGTCATCTTCAAAAAGACAGACTTCTCCGTTCAGTGCTTCAGCAATATCACTCACAAATACATTGAACAGTGCCGGGCCCAGGACTGAACCCTGGGGCACCCCGTTAATCACCCTCCTTTCATCTGAGTCGTCTGTCAGTCAACCAATTTCTGATCCAGTTCACCACCTTGGGACCCATCCCCAAACTACTGAGTTTGATAAGCCTCCTATGAGGAACAGTATCAAAGGCTTTGCTGAAATCCAGGTAGATGACATCCATTGCATGCCCTTGATCTAGTTCTCTGGTCACCTAGTCAAAGAACTCTATCAGATTTGTTTGGCAAGATCGTCCTTTGGTAAAACCATGTTGCCTCGGATCATGCTACCTGTTGGTTTTGAGAAAGTCCACTATTTGCTCTTTCAGGAGCGCCTCCATTACTTTTCCCACCACCGAGGTAAGGCTCACCGGCCTGTAGTTTGTCACTTCTTCCCTGTCACCACTTTTGTGAAGAGGTACCACATCAGCCCTTCTCCAGTCCTGAGGAACTTCTGTTTTCAAGGATCTGTTGAAAACATCCTTTAACGGCCCTGCAAGAACCTCTCTGAGCTCTTTCAGTATCTTGGGATGTATTCCATCCGGTCCCATGGTCTTTTCCACTTTCAGTTTTGCAAGTTGTTCTAACACATCATCTTCTGTGAATAGTGTGGTATCTACTTCATTCCCATTTTTATATTTGGGAGTCACAGGTGGTCCTTCTCCAGGATTTTCTTTAGTAAAAACAGAGCAGAAGTATTTATTTAGCAATTTCGCTTTTTCAATGTCACTTTCCACGAGTCAGTTCCCAGCACATCTGAGTCCTGCAAGTCCATCTCTGATTTTCCTCCTCCCGAATATACCTGAAGAAAGTTTTGTCGCCACACTTCACATCTTTAGCCATCTTTTCCTCTGCCTTTGATTTTGCTTTCCTCCAGCAGATTTATTTATTTATTTTATTTAATGGTATTTATATACCGCCTTATCATTCAATCAAAGCGGTTTCCACGGCAAACAATCAAGGGGGCAAATGTTTGCATGGAGTGTACAGAGTGGTGTGTATGTGTTGGCGGGGATGTGATTAGGTTTGGTTTATCTACATAGTGCGCTATTATACATCATGAGCTATTATATAGTCTTATATACAGTCTTGGGGTGGTGGGGGGGGGGTTGATGATCTGACTTGTATGCTGGTTCAGGGGGTATGTCCATAGTAATCGATGAACAGGGTTGTCTTCAGCTGTTTTCGGAAGTCCTTGATTTCTGTGGTTAGTCTCAGATCATCTGGGAGGGAGTTCCATATGGATGGAGCAGCCAGGGAGATTGCTCGTTGTGCGGTGTCTTTGCGGGTCTTGGTGAAGTCTTTTGGGGTGTTAACCCGATTGGAGGTGCCTCTTCTTCTTGACCGTGTGCTTGTGTCGGGTTGTATGAGTGTGTGTAGGCTTATGGCGGAGGAGTGTTGTTTGATCTTGAATATGTTTATGATAGTCTTGTAGTTGATGCGTGAGATGATTGGGAGCCAGTGAGTTCTTTCAGTATGGGTGTGATGTGATCGTGTCTGCCAGCTATTTTGCGGGCAGCTGTGTTTTGGGCCAGTTGTAGTAGTCTGAGGATCTGCTTTGGTAGCCCAGTGAATATTGGATTGCAGAAGTCTAGTAGAGGGGTTATCAGCGCCTGGCAAACGGTGCGAAAGTGCTCTGGGTCGAGGAGGGGCTTGAGTTTTCTGATGAGTCGCATTCTTAGGTATGCACTTTTGGTTGCTCTGCCTATGTGTGCTTGGAGGTTAAGTTCTTTGTCCAGGATGACTCCGAGGTACTTAACTTCTGATTTTATGGGTATGAGTGCATCTCTTATCTTGATGTCGGGTGGCGGGATAAAGGCCGGGTTTCGTGTGATGATCAGTGCCTCCGTCTTGCTGTAGTTGATAGGTTGTTTTCCTGAAGCCAGTTTGCCATTTGGGTGAGGCAGTTTGTTATGTTGGTGTAGTCCGGGTTGTCGACTGAGATGGGTGTGTAGATCATGATGTCATCTGCGTAGATTGTATAATGTATGTGGTGCTCTTTCATGATGGCACATATTGGCTGGATGTATAGGTTGAATAGGAGAGCTGAAAGGGCCGATCCCTGTGGCACTCCTTGTTTGACTTTTATGGGTCGAGATGTGTTGTGTCCTACTTTGACCTGTATTTGTCTGTCGGTTAGGTATGAATGGAACCAATTCAGGGTGGCACCGTGTAGACCAATGTTCTGTAGTCTATCCAATAGAGTCTTGTGGTTAACTGTGTCAAATGCAGATGAGATGTCAATGAATATCATGAGTATGCCTTTCTTGGTGTTGTCTATGATGCGGAGGACGCTGTCGAAGAGGTATATCAGAAGAGTTTCTACCCCGTGGTTGGGGCGGAACCCTTGTTGATTGTTATCCAGGGGAGCGTGGTTGTCTGTGTTCTTGTAGTTGGTGCTGTACAGTTTTTTCTATTATTTTTGCTAAAAGTGGTATGCTGGAGATGGGTCTGTATGCTGTTGGATTGTTCTTGTCAAGTGTGGAGGTTGTCTTGACTTGTGCAGTCTGAACTAATGGAAAAAGAATGACACTGATTATGGGGGGGCATAAGTCAACTGGTACTGACTGAAGAGCCCTGGTGTGCAGAACCTGGTGGTACCAGGTCCCACCCCCTACCTACCTGATTACTTGTCCTCAGATTTGGAGAGTGTTGGAGCCTCGGGGTGCAGAATGTAGTGGTATTGGCTCCATTCCCCTCCCCCCCCCCCAATCCTCTCTCAACCTTATGGGGAGAAGCAGAGAGGCAGGGCCTAGCCTTGGTGGAGGAGTCCCCTCTCCTCCTTTCCCATTCTTTGGGTGACAGCAAAGGGAGTCCATAGTGCATGCAGTTGTCTCTTCTCCCTCCTCAGTGTTCTGAGGGGGCTGGGAGAGTTGCTTTCTGCACTCACGACATAATACAAAAGAGCAAAGGAAAGATACAGCTGCTTTTGGTTGCCTGGGGGAGAGCAAACAGGTAGTTTGCAGGGGCCATGGCTGATTAGGTCTGCATGTGATGGTGAGTACAGTGGGTGGGGGACCCCCTTGTCCCTTAATGTGGTTGAGCTAATCAGCGGCTGCGAGATTGCTAGTTCTCTCTCGGCAGGGTCACTGTCCATCCCAGTGCTTTCAGGGGTAGCAGTCTCACAATGAGCGCTTGTGGCAGTGCTTAAAAAAAAAAACAAGAGCGAGAAGGCCTCCACCTTTCAGCCTCAGACTGACGCAATCACAGAAAGCAGGCCTTGAACTCTGAGGGAGGTGAATGTTTCACTGAGCAGCCCCAGGCTAAGGCTCCATACCTTTGGACAGCTGTGTTGGTACTTCTTCTGGGGTGCTTGGGAAAAGAAACAGAAACATGATAGCAGAAAAAGATCATATGGTCTATCCATTCTGCCCTTCCATACAAACTACTATAGTCCTTTTTCCTTTAGAGATCTTCTCTATTGGTTCCATGTTTTCTTGAATTTAGAAACTGTCCTGGTCTCTCTTCCCTCTACTGGTGAGACTATTCCACACATCCAGCACTCTTTCTGTAAAGAAATATTTCCACATATTACTCCTGAGTCTATCCCCCCTTCACCTTCATCCTTTGCCTCCTTACCCTGCCCCAAGCCGTAGTTTAAAAAAAAAAAGAGTGCAAGTAGAAACATCTTAGTTCTGGCCAGGGGTCCATTGAACTTAGTCTGTGCTATTTTGGTGGGAACCGTAACATTGAGTTCCCGGCCACTGGCTGTACCTTATTTCCAAGTAACCATGTTCAGAACCCCCCCCCCCCCCCAAAAATAACACAAAACCAAGACACCCCCCTTCAAACCCTGTCCATTTAAGAAAGTGATAACTATCAGGCCCAGGCAGTCCTGCTGGTATCCTCTGGAGATTGGAGGGAATTTTGGTATAAAGGGCTGCCACTTTGGTTTCTCACTCTGCCCCCTGTATTGGAAATTTGGTGGAGCTGTTGAAGTGGTGCTCGGGGCTGGAAACAATGCTATCCATTCCTTTCAGGCTTTGGGCTGGGGAAAGGAGCGTCCCCTGTATATAATCCATATGGTCTGGTGAGAGTAGGCTGGTATGGTGTCTCGGTGCCGTGTACTGAGTCGACTGTTCCGTCGGATCAATAGAAGAGAGAAGATGTGGTATTCATGTATAGTAAGGTCCATTTAGCAGAGGCTTAGGGGGTAGGAGGATACTTGTGATAGCATGTTTAAAAGAAGAAAAAAGTTGTGTGGTTTTTGTTTTATTTGGAGTAATGGTATTTCAAAGTTAGCCTCGGTCCTCCAGGGACACTGTTCTGGAAGCAAGTAAAGCAGGCTTCACAAGGTTGCTGTAGTGCGTGCAAAGAATGTCTGGACCATCAAGGTTAGTGGTACCTTAAGGACTAACCAATATTTCTCTTGAGGGATCCTATATGCTGGAAAGGGTCACCTCTTAAGGAAAAGCCTGATCATTATCCATGGTGTTTTCAGTACCTGCTTTAGCTTCAATTTTAGTCAAGGCATTAATCTATCGGTTGCCAGCCACAGGCTGAACATCATAAAACCTGCATATTTTCAAATGATGACCCTGTGGCAGGCTACCCAGCTCTGGAGTAAAGGGGGGCGGGGGTGGGAGAGCAGCAGGTATAACCTGTAGAGTCTAGGCTCAGTTCTGTCCACTGGACTTTGTACTTTGGTAATGGTCTTAAGCAGGTATTGCTGGGTGTTACCTTTCATGAATCTTACGTTTCTCTTTGACAATAAGTTCAGTTTACTGGTGCTTCAGTGTTTAACTTGTCATAAAGTGAGGCAATTGGCTGCTACTTCAGGGGGAGCTTTGACTGCAGTGGCTCAGTGGGCAAAATGCCTGTCTCCAATCTACTGGCTTGAGACTCGCTTCTGACTGAGAGAGAGAAATCCAGCAGGATTAAAGATATGCTGTAGCAACATTGGGTACCCAAACTGCTATTGCTTTGTGGTAGATGGATTGTGCTTTGCATGTGTTGCTTCAGGCCCTTTTTGGGTGTTTGGGCACATGTTTTAATAAAGGACCTTAAAATCCTTTTGATCGGAGGCTTCTTCCTTGGGTGAAGGGAGCAGTAAGAAGGCTGAAAGCCTTGCTCCTAGGCTATTTCTTCTGGGCTACAGTTTGATCCATTCATGTCTTTGGTCGTCTACATTCTGATATGGACTATTCCTTGATCTTCTCAGATGTATTTTTGGGTACTGGAAGTTGGTTTTCCTGGTTCCCCCCCCCCCCCCCAGCCGTGGATGGAAAAAGTTGCACTATAGTAACGCCTTTCTGAGGGAAGAAGAGAGGTCTAGTTGGGGGGAGTCTGGATGGCCCTTTCCTTAGGATTCCTGCATGCTGTGTCAAGAGCTCAATCTAGGACTATGAAATAAACAAAATTAAGAAATAATAAATACATAAATAAAACTAATGTAATATAATAATAATGGAGGTGGCAGTTTGGGGACAAGCTCTCCATATTGACTGCTTGCTCCATGGGGGGCATGTATGACGATAAGGTCTATTCACTCCCTGGTTCCCTGGTGATGCTGGTCCTACGGTTTCGTGGTACCAAGAGATGTGGCAGTGAGGCAGCGTTTTTTGGTACCCGAGGGCAGATCTCTGAGATTATGGTTGTTTAAGGTCTGTCTGTGAGCAATTTTTTAGCTTGAGGGTTGAGTATCCTGCATGGTTGTGGTTACTTTTATCTTTGAGTAGCCTCAGTGCATGTGGGATGCATTAGATGCTTCAGTGAAGGGACCTCCCATTCAGGGTTATTTCTAATTTCCTGGAGATTGGCTATTTTGCCTGGGCACAGTTCAGCCAGGCGGGGACAACTCCAACTTTTAGGAGAAGAGCTCAATTAGTCCTTGTTTTCATGCATATCCTTACTGCAGTCTTGCCAGAGGGTGGCAAGAAGAGGGTCGTGATACCATGGCATTTTTTTTGTGCTACCGACAACAGTAGCTTGCATGTCAACTTCAAGCAGCCTTTTCTGTGAGCCAGAGTCCTGTAGTTAGAGATTTGAGGAGCTCATTAGACTGGCCGTGGTTCAGAGAGGATAGCATGGACTGGCATATTGGTTAACTGTTGAGGGAGGTTGGCCTTGGAAAGGCAGACTCCTCTAGTTAGTCACCTCTGCTTTCTGCCAGGGGGTTCTAAGTGATGGGAGCGTCAACTTGGCACTGCAGTTCTCCTGGTCGGCCCTTGTAGTTTTCAGTTTCGGAAGTGGATGGTCAACTGGGGCTGTCTGTCAGGAATCTTGAGGTGGCTACCATAGGTGATTTTCTCTGCTTCGGATGGCAGCTTATTTGTTTCTCCGGGACTGGTGTTTGGCCAGCTTTAATCCTTAGGTGTTTTGGTTGCTCAGGCCAGAGGAAATCCCTCGACTGCTCTCTGCGAGGTTCTCGTGAGGGCTGGACTCAGTTTAGGAAAACCTCCTTTCCTGCATCATAGCAGCTCTCTTAGAGTGCAAGCATTATGCCTGTCAGTTGTAAGTCAAGGAAGGGGAGGTCTAGTTAAGGCTCCGTTTTTGGAGTCAGTTATCAGGTGCTTGGAATTACTGTGGTGCAGTGTAGCTCCAGCTGCAGGCAGCGACACTGGCCTGGTTAGAGGTTTTTTGATGCGGGAGAGATCTTTACCTTCTCTCTCTCTCTTCATGCAGTGCATGAGGAAAGAGTTAGGACTTGCCACCCTCTCCCCACATGAGGAGGTTCTTTATGCCCTGTTGTGGTTTGGTAGTCGACCAGAAGTGTTTTGAGGGAATTTTTCGAAACCATTATGGTGGATTCAGAGAGAATGCATTTGAGTTCTGGGCTAGGCTGGAGGCTCTGGTCTCATGATCTTACCAGTTTTTTCCTCCAGAGCAGCGCAATTGACTCTGACACTGGTCCTTCATTAGGGTCTATTGTGGATGACGAAGATGCTTGTGCATATTTTTTTTTTTTTTTTTTTGTGGTGGGCTTGTAATTAGTCAGCATGAGACTGCCCCCAAGTCACTTTTCGTGATTGGCTAAACATGGTCATTCAATTTCAGCAATGATGACGCTTTGTTCCTCTAAGCTCCGGTTAGTCTTGGGCACAGGCTGACTTGAAATCCTTTGCTTGTGTCTCTTGGGCACAACCGTGCTATGCCTCATTTTCTTCTCATCAGAGGAACATTGGAAGGGTGTGGATTTTGGCATACAGGATGCTGTTGACACAGGTTGTCACAAACTAGGCTCTTCTGTTCCCTTTTTGTAGTTAGATACTGCATTGTTACATCCCATGCGACTGGACTGGAGGGATGATGAAGGTGAAATTAGGACTTATCTGCTAACTTTCTTTCCTTGAGTCCCTCCAGTCCAGTCCAGGACATACCCTAAATATTTCTGGTTTTGTTTTGTGTCGGGGAAGGGCACTACATTCTTCTGGTGTGCTTCTCCCTTTGAAGTAAATGTGTATTAATATGGTCTTGCTGGGCTGTGCTTGCGACCTTATGGCCCGTTTGTTCAGATTGGCCTGCAAGTCATGGGGTGATGAGTTGGTCTTGGAGTTGTTGCTCAGTCTTAAAAGAAGATGATGGTTTAAATTATTTATTCTCAGGGATCAAGCAGGAAATCATTCCTCACATATGGATGATGATAGCGTCGACAGAACCTACGCGGAAGCTTCTCTCCAGTTTTCAAAGAAAGCCTTTGGAAGATGCACCACGCATGCGTGGTCCCCTTCCCACCCAAGAGTACTATCTTGCCTCAGTCTCCTTTTTTTCATACGGAGCCCATTGGATGTTTGTCTGCTGGGCCACATGGCATTCATGGTCCATGTTACCCTGGATGCCCGTCTTCACATGAGAGCAGCCCAGTAGTGCCTCAGCATGCAGTGGACCCAGGCCACAGGCCGGCTACGAGACAGGGTGATGGAGACCTGCTGGCTGGCGGACTCTCTCAGCTAGTGGAAAATGCTACAGCATCTCCAGGCTGGGATGCCCTTTCAGGCCTCTGCCTCCCAAAGGGTCCTCACCACGGATGCCTCGCTTTTGGGTTAGGGGACTCATTGCGAGGACCTCTGCACTCAAGGCAGTTGGTTGTAGACAGAAAACTGACAGCAGATCAACCTCCCAGAGCTTCGGGCCATATCCCTGGCTCTCCGAGCCTTTTGCCACAGTCTGCAGCACCAGTCTGTGCTGATCCAAACGGACCACCAGGCGCAATGTTCTATGTCAACAAGCAGGGGAAACAGAGTCGTACACTCTCTGTCAGGAGGAAGTAGTTCTCTGCTCGTATGCGGACCGCATTGGGATGCTCCTAAGAATGGTATATCTGCCAAGCTAGGACAATGCCCTAGCAGACAGGCTGAGCAGGGTCCTTCAGCCGCACGAGTGGCAGCTGGACCCCAGAGCGGCCTGTTGGCTCTTCCAGCTCTGGGGAACTCCATGGCTGGACCTTTTTGCCAGCCCGGCCAACTCTGTTTCCCCGCTTCTGCTCCCGATAGCCACACCCGTCCTGGGTGGCAGTAGATGCCTTCACCCTGTGGATGGAGTGCTGCCTTTATGGCTTCCCATCTATGCCGCTGATAGCCAAGACTCTCTTGAAGGCTCAGTGGGATAGGGTATCACTGACTGTAGTTCCCACTTCTCCTTCACATGTCCATAGCACCTCCAGTCCCCCTGGGGAGCGATCCGGGACTACTGTCACAGGAGGAAGACTCCCTCCTATGCACTAACCTGGGGTCTCTGACGCTAACGGCTTGGCTGCTAAAAGGATAGCCTTGGCCCCTTTCAACCTTTTAGGGGAGGTTGAGGAGATCCTCCTGACCTCCTTCAAAACATCCACGAGACGGGCTTACACCTTCAAATGGTGCAGATTCTCTGTGTGGTGCGTGGAGTGATGGGTTAATTCATTCTTGTGCTCTGTGCAGCTTGTGCTGCAATATTTGCTTTACCTGTCTCAGGCAAGACTGAAGTCCAATTTGGACAGGGTTCACCTAAGTGCTCTTGCGGCACACCACCACCTCATTGAGGGCAAGCTTCTCTGTATAGCCCCTCATAACCTGCTTCTTTCAGGGCCTCCTGTTGTTCAAAACCCCGTCCACTCACCAGCGACAGAGTGGGGCCTCAGTGTGGTGTTCTCATGGTTCACTGGCCCACCGTTCAAGCCCCTGGCTATTTGCCACCTGTTACCTCTCATAGAAGGTTGTCTTCTTAGTGGTGCTCACATCTGCTCACAGGGTCAGTGAGCTTTAGGCTTTGGTGGTGGATCCGCCTTACACGAGTTCTATTTAAAAAAAAAAAAAAAAAAAAAAAACAGGATCGTGCTCCACCTGCATTCTAAGTTCCTTCCCAAGGTGGTGTCCCCATTCCACCTCAGTCAAGAGATGGTGCTCCTCATCTTCTTTCCGTGGCCTCAATGAGCCAGGTGGTGGTAGCCCTTCATATCCCTGTCCTGTCTCCAATGTACCTTGGGCCACCGCAAAGCCTCACAGCTTTTAGTCTCCTATGACACCAGCTGGCTGGGGGAGGCGGTGGCCAAGCATAATCTATCCACTGAGGTGGCAGACTGCATTGCCCTCACCTACGAGCAGGCTAGGCTCTTGCTGGAGTGCTAGGTCATGCTGCAAAGCCTCAGGGCCATGGCGGCCTCTAGCAAACCTGCATTCCGTTCCTGTGATGGAAATCTGCTGGGCCCGCCTCCTGGTCCTCTGTCCATAGCTTTGCAGCTCATTACTGACAAGGCAATTCCTGCCCTCTGACCCTTCTGTGTTCATGCTACCAGAATGCTGGTTCCTCATTGGGCACTTGGGTCGCTTGAGTCTTAGGACTCCATTGCTGCAGCTCACTGCTCACCCTTTGGCGTTTTTACAGATTTTCGGTAGCCTGTAGCTAGGGAATCCCCTATGTGAGGATTGACTTTCTGCTTGTTCCTGGAGAAAGCATAGTTACCTGTAACAGGTGTCCTCTGGGAACAGCAGGAATCAGTCTTCACAACCCTCCCTCCTCCCCATGGAGTTGCTGCTTTGTATATTTTTTTTCTGTTTTTAGCTATGTCATTTAACTGAGGCAAGATGGTACTCTTGTGCAGGACAGGGACCACGCATGTGTGGTGCATCTCCCAAAGGCTTTCTTTGAAAGCTGGGGAGAAGCTTTCATGTCGGCTTCAGCACTGACATCACCCATATGTGCGGACTAATTCCTGCTGTCCCCAGAGAACACCTATTACAGGTGAGTAACTACGCTTTTTGTACTCGTTCTGGAGTGGTTGGTATATATGGTCTGTGGTATACATAATGAAAGTATGCCTAATGATCATTTCTTCTGTAGTCTGGTTTGTTATAGAAATATTGGTTAGAGGAGGGCTGCATGGGATCTTTATACTGTGACATATCAGTGGTTCTCCAGGACCAAGCAGGAAGTCAGTCCTCACATATGGGTGACGTCGGCGCCGACGGAGCCCCTCGCGGAGCAATTTTCCCCAGCTTTCAAAGAAAGCCTTTGGGAATTGCAGCGCGCATGCGCGGTCCACTTCCCGCCCAAGGGTGCCATCTTGCTCAGTCTTCTTTTTTCCGCGGAGCCCTACAGACGTTGCCTGTGAATCCCCGCAGAAAAGTTGATTTTTCTCTATTTTTCTCTGTTTTTAATTCGGTTCGATGCCGGTTCTTTTCCCGCCCGGACTCGCGACGCCGGTTGCGAGTCCGTCCTTTATTTTTCGGTTTTTTGTCCTTCGTGACAGATTTCGCGCTTTTTTTTTTCCTTTTTCCCTGGCTGCCCGGTCGTTCGACCTCGCAGGGGCCCTTTTTCCCCCGATGGCGGCCAGTGGTTTCAAAAAGTGTGACCTCTGTAAGAAACTTATGTCTCTTACAGACACTCATGACTTCTGCCTCCGCTGCCTCGGCCCAGATCATGACCCCATGATCTGCGGACCATGCGGCAAAATGTCCTCAAAAGCATTGAGGAGTCGGCAGCACCAGCGGGAGCGTATCTTCTCTGACTCCGGCTGGGCTCGGACCTCGTCAGAGGCTTCGACGTCTCGGGACTCTGGTCCTGAGCATCGTCGGAGTTCCTCTGAAAGGGGGTCTCCTACCCGGGAGCATCATCGGAAGAAGAAACCCGCAAGGGCGGGATCGGTGGACGCTCCTGGTTCCTCGAGGGCCAGGTCGCATAGCCCCGATTCCCGTCCCGGGTCCTTGGAGTCGGAGAGGCCGTCAAAACATCCTCGACTCGAGGTGGACTTGCCCGCTCACGTAAGTACTGTTGTCCTCGTGGACTCGCCTCTGAAGGACCCGACGCCGTCGGGGGCTGCTGGGTCTCCTGAGCTCGGACTCAGGTTGACGGCCTTGGAGTGCAGTTTGTCTGCCTTCTTGGACCAGCAGCAGGCATTGATCGCTGGCCTCGCTGGCGCTTCTGCCCTGACCGCCGGGACGTCGACCTCCAAGTCGACCCCAGAAACCGAGCCGATCCTCGAGTCCATGAGGGCTCGAGTCGATCCTCGGTCTAGGTCTCCTTCAGCCTCCCGTTCGGGACCGAGGTCGTCGGGGCGGATGGCATCAGTGCCCTCCCGACCGGAGCCGGTCGACTCCTCCTCCGAGGAGTCGGCCTGGGAATCTGAGGACGAAGAGTCACCTGGTTCCTTTCGGACTCGGTGTGTCCCTTCGGACTCCCCCGAATCCGAACCTCGGAGACGGTCCCCCCCCGGAGGATACCCGGTTCTCGGACTTCGTGAGGGATATGGCCAAAGCCTTGGCCTTCCCTGCGGATCCCGAGGAGGAGCCTCGAGTCGAAGAACTCGATGCCCTCCAATATGACTCTCCCCCGAAGGAGGCCTTTATTGTACCGGTTCCTCCCATGCTGGAACGGCTTCTCTTCCGCATGTGGGAGAGCCCGGCGTCGTCACCGGTGTTAAGCAAGCGGGTCGATTCCATTTATCGAGTCCGCAAGAGCCCCGGGTTCCAAAAGGCACAACTACCGCACCATTCCATGGTGGTGGAATCGGCCATGCATAGACTGAAGAGTCAAAAAATGCACTCCTCGGTGCCCCCTGGTAGGGAAGCCCGAAGCCTGGATGCCCTCGGTAGGAAGTGCTTCCAGGGCTCTATGCTTGCTTGTCGAGTCCAGACATACCAGCTCTACATGGGCATGTATCTCCGAGACCTGGCTAAGGAAATAGCCGGGTTCTCTGCTGGTCTCTCCGACAAACCTTTGCAGAGGTTCCAATCCTTGTCTACTGGTATTCGGGAGTGCTCCAAGTTTATCTCTCGAGCAGCCTATGATGGTTTTGAGGCTTCGGCTAGAGTAGCCGCGGCCGGCATCGGTGGACGCCGCCAGGCTTGGCTTCAGACGTCCGACCTCGAGCCCTGGGTACAGGACAAGTTGGTCGATTTCCCCTGCCGAGGTGATAACCTCTTTGGCAAGCCCATGGATGAGAAGGCTGCACAAATCGAGACGGAGACTCTCACCAGGACTCGTCTCTCAAGGAAGACCTCTGCCCCTTCTCAAAAGAAGAAGGCCTCGGGGAAAAAGCCCTTTTACCCGAGGAAGGGTGCTGCCTATAAATACTACCCTCAGTATCAGGCCTCACCAGCTCCCCCACAGGGAAAGCAGGCCAAGGGACGGGGTAATGGGTCCCGTAGGCAGCAAGCCCCCAAGCCTGCACCACCGGCCCCTGCTCAGCAGGGTGGGGGTTTTTGACTTTCTCAGCATAGCCTCTCCCCCTCAGCTGGTTTCTCTCAGCACAGGAGGCCGGCTGGTCCACTTTGCCCACAGGTGGTCCAACATCACCACAGATACCTGGGTGCTCCAGATAGTTCAAAAGGGCTATCTTCTTCATTTTCACCAGGTACCTCCCTCCTACTTTCCAGGGAAGCCTTCCAGACTTCCTCTGCACAGGGACTTACTCCTTCAGGAGTTAGCAAGTCTTGTTCAGGAACAAGCCGTAGAACCGGTGCCCCACCACCTGGAGGATCAGGGGTTTTATTCCCGATACTTCCTGATTCCGAAAAGAACAGGAGGCCTCAGGCCCATCCTAGACTTGCGAAACCTCAACAAGTTCCTTGCAAAGGAAAAGTTCAAAATGCTTACCCTTGGAATCCTGCTGCCCTACCTCCAGCAGGGAGACTGGCTATGCTCCTTAGATCTGAAGGATGCGTATACTCATATCCTTATTCATCCAGACCACAGACAATACCTCAGGTTTGTTGTGGACGGACGCCATTACCAGTACAAAGTACTGCCTTTCGGCCTATCCTCCGCCCCCAGAGTGTTCACCAAATGCCTAGCAGTGGTGGCGGCCTATCTGAGACTTCAGGGTCTCTTTGTGTTCCCATACCTGGACGACTGGCTCATCAGGGCCCAGTCTGCCCAAGAAGCCACTCAGGCTACTCATCGCACGGTGGCTCTGCTCCAGCACTTGGGATTTGTCATAAACTTCGCAAAGTCCACTTTGCTCCCCTCTCAAGATCTAGAATTCATCGGCGCCAGGTTGGACACTCTTCAGGTGCGGGCCTTCCTGCCTCTGGACAGGGCCCAGAGGCTCATGGATCTCGCCAGCCGCTTTCACAGCAATTCCCTGGTCTCGGCCAGGCAATTTCTGAGACTGCTCGGCCATGTGGCTTCCACGGTCCATGTAACCCCCTATGCCCGCCTGAACATGCGACCTGCTCAATGGTGCCTTCGCAAACAATGGCATCAGGCCACTGGGAGCCTAGCGGACTCCGTACAGATCTCCGACCAGCTGGTCTCCTCTCTGCGATGGTGGCTTCATCTGCCAAACCTAGTGCTGGGGGTGTCTTTTCAGCCCCCTACACATTCTCGGGTCCTGACGACCGATGCTTCTCTCCAGGGTTGGGGAGCACATTGCCAGGGGACTTGTACTCAGGGTCTCTGGACTCCTTGGGAGTCCGCTCAACAGATCAACTTCCTGGAGCTCAGAGCCATCCGCCTAATGCTCAAAGCCTTCTCTCACCTGATTTCTTACCAGTCGGTACTTATCCAGACAGACAATCAGGTTGCCATGTTCTACGTGAACAAACAAGGCGGAACCGGCTCCTTCCTTCTCTGTCAGGAAGCACAGAAGCTCTGCTCTTGGGCCGTTCATCGCAACATCGTCCTCAAGGCTGTCTATCTCCCAGGTCAAGAAAACTACCTGGCAGACAAACTGAGCAGGATCCTCCAATCGCACGAGTGGAGATTGGATCCGCTCGTGGTTCAGCGGATCTTTCTCCGGTGGGGCCTCCCCGCCATGGATCTGTTTGCCAGTCCTCTGAACCGGCAGCTTCCCAGATTCTGCTCTCGACAGCCGCATCCTCTCCGGGTAGCGGCGGATGCTTTTCTGATTCCATGGTCCACAGGCCTCTTGTATGCCTTTCCACCCATGCCTCTGGTGTCTCGGACGCTCTTCAAGGTTCTCAGAGACAAGGCGTCGGTGATCCTAGTGGCTCCCCGGTGGCCGAGACAACCTTGGTTCCCGCTTCTGCTGCAGCTGGCGGTGGACACACCTCTTCCTCTGGGGTTTCAGCCCGACCTCCTCTCGCAGGATCAGGGGACGCTCCTGCACCCCAACCTTCGGTCCCTTCATCTGATGGCCTGGCTGCTGAAAGGGTAGTCCTTGCTCCTCTCCAGCTACCTCCAGATGTGGAAGAGGTCGTCTTGGCCTCCAGGAGGCCTTCCACCCGGAAGTCCTACGCTCTTAAGTGGCGTCAGTTCTCCGTCTGGTGTACTCAGCAGTCTCAAGACCCCTTCTCCTGTTCAGCATCAGTGGTCTTGCAGTACTTGCTTTCCCTTTCCAATCTTGGACTTAAGTCCAACTCGGTCAAGGTCCACCTCAGTGCTATTTCTGCGCACCACCTACCGGTGGAGGGTAGGCCTCCTTCCAGCCACCCTCTGGTGGCTCGTTTTCTCCGGGGCCTTCTACTCCTTAAACCACCTTTGCACCCGCCAGCCCCGAACTGGGATCTCAATGTGGTTTTACAGCGGCTTACCTGTCCGCCTTTTGAGCCTATGGCTACCTGTCCTCTTCGTTTTCTTTCCTGGAAAACCTTGTTCTTGGTGGCCCTCACTTCTGCTAGACGCGTTAGTGAGCTGCAGGCCCTGGTATCTGATCCTCCTTACACTAGGTTCTACAAGAACCGGGTAGTCCTACGGACTCACCCTAAGTTTCTTCCTAAAGTGGTTTCCCCTTTTCACATCAACCAGGAGGTGGTACTTCCGACCTACTTTCCCAGGCCACACTCCAGCCGAGCTGAAATGGTCCTGCATACCCTGGACTGTAGAAGGGCGCTGAACTTCTACCTGGACCGTACGCGGGAGCACCGAAGGGCTGTTCAGCTCTTCGTGTCTTATGACCCCAACAAGTTGGGGCTCCCTGTCTCCAAGCGTACTCTGTCCATCTGGATTGCGGACTGCATCGCTTGGGCTTACGAGGCTGCGGGCCTCGTGCTGGAAGGTAGAGTCACCGCTCATCGTGTTCGGGCGAAGGCTACGTCAGTGGCTTACCTCCGCTCTGTTCCGTTGGTAGACATCTGCCGGGCCGCTACTTGGTCTTCAAGCCAGACTTTTGCAGCCCATTACTGCCTGGAGAGGGAGTCCCGCAGGGACAGTGCTTTCGGACAGGCAGTCCTCCGTAATCTCTTCGAGGTATAGGCAACTCCTACCCTCCATCCCGGATGTTGGGCTACCGGTTGGAGACGTATTCAGAGAAGATTCCTTCCTTCTGTGCTGCTGAGCTAGAGGGAGCTCATTTTTGTGCTTAGGGTCTCCGGTAGCCTTAAGCTTGGGAGTCCCATATGTGAGGACTGACTTCCTGCTTGGTCCTGGAGAAAGCGTAGTTACTCACCTGTAACAGGTGTTCTCCAGGAGCAGCAGGAATCAGTCCTCACAACCCTCCCTCCTCCCCTTGGAGTTGCAGTTTTATGCTTTCGTTTTTGCTAATTTTTGCTGTTTTTTTGCTATGTCATCTGACTTAGCAAGATGGCACCCTTGGGCGGGAAGAGGACCGCGCATGCGCGCTGCAATTCCCAAAGGCTTTCTTTGAAAGCTGGGGAAAATTGCTCCGCGAGGGGCTCCGTCGGCGCCAACGTCACCCATATGTGAGGACTGATTCCTGCTGCTCCTGGAGAACACCTGTTACAGGTGAGTAACTACGCTTTCTCATTCTCCATGCGCACATAGGAGTGCATACACCCATGCGACTGGACTGGACTTGAAAATATTCAAGGATAGAAAATTAGCAGGTAAGGCCTAATTTCACCTTTCTTTTTCTATAACATCAGAAATAATCCTTTCCTTTCTGGTTTAAATTACTCTGACTTACTCAGTACTTCCTAAGAGACTGTTAATGGTACTTTGATTCCATGTGGAACCCCTTTAAGAAGTAATTCAGTTTTATCACTTCAGGATGATTTACCATAAGAGTTACAGCATATCTGTTATATCTATAATTGTTTTCTGTTTGAGAATGGTGCTAGAGTTTCATTGTTTAGCTATAATTTTTATTTTTCAGCTGTCTCCATTCCCTTTTGATCAATTTGCACAAGAAGTGGAAAAATACCCGAACGCCGACCTCGTCTGGTGTCAGGAAGAGCACAAGAACCAAGGATACTATGACTATGTGAAACCACGGCTTCGTACCACCATCGATCGTGCAAAGCCCGTCTGGTAAGTAGGGCACTTTGGTATTGGTGATAGATGTACCCTGAGATTTTCAATTTGAGACATGAGAACTTAAAGCAGCAATCCTCTCGCTGGGTTTCAGGTAACCCCAGTTCTTCAGGAACAAGCAGGATGTCAGTCCTCGCATATGGGTGACGTTGGCACCGATGGATCCCACGCAGAGCATTTCCCCAGCTTTCAAAGAAAGCCTTTGGGAATGCCACCAAGCATGCATGGTCCCCTTCCTGCAAAAAGGTGCCATCTTACTCAGTCTCCCTTTTTCTGCAGCCCTTCGGATGTGCGTCTCGTCCCCGGAAAAAGTTTTCTGTTTCCAACCGGTTTTTGCTGTATCCTTCCAGCCATTAATAAGCCCCTCTTCATATGTGCCCCTTTCATCAGCGTTGCCCAGGTTCTCAGACCATGCAGAGAGCAGCATGCTTGTATTCTACAGGAACAAGCAGGAAGTCAAGTCCTCATATATATGTATATGTGACGTCTGTTCCGACTGAGTCCTCGCAGAAGCACCTCCCCAGCTTTCAAAGAAAGCCTTTGGGAGATGCACCACACATGCGTGGTCCACTTCCTTCCCAAGGGTGCCTTCTTGCCTCAGTCTCCTTTTTTCTATGGAGCCCTTCAGATGTTATCCTTTTTGTCCCTGGAAAAAAAATCAGATTTTTTTAAATTGTTAAATTTTGTCCAGTTTGCATCCCGGTTCCTTCCCACCCCTGAGCCTGCTTGCCTCGGTGTCGCTCCTTTGGTTCGTCTATCCATTTTTCACTTTTTTTTCATCGAGGTTCCCTCAACCGGCACCTGTGCCCTTTTTCCGATGGCCTCAAGTGACTTCAAAAAGGGTGGCTGGTGTGTCAATCATGTTGCTTACCAATCCAGCTGCCTCTGATGCCTTGGCCTGGAGCACAGTGATTCAGACTGCGAACTTTGCAGAACAATGACCCCAAAGGCCCTAAAGAGTCACCATCAGCAGCAGAAATTTTTTTTTCATAGATCCGACTCCACCCGGGAGTCTCCAGTAATGCCACTCTTCAGAGCCCCCTCCAATACCTCAGTGCCCTGCGAAGCCAGGGCATCCTTGGAGTCCCGTGACTGCGGTTCCTCCGAGCAAAAGTCCCCGGAGTTGGAACATAAGAAGAAGAAATCCTTGAAGACCGCCTCAGAGGATGGACTGGGGAATAAGATGAAATCCCACCCCAGGTTCTGCAGCCCCAGGCGTGAGTCAGAGGAGTTGGGGCAGGAGTGGCCCTCCAAGGTACCCTACAAAGAGTCATTGGTTCCTGCCGAGACCGGCCTCGGGCCCCTGAGGCTATCCTCGAGGACTTCTTCCTTGACAGTGCCGACACCGGGACTTTAATCCTTGGTGCCCGCATCAAAGTCTGCGGAGCCAATGAGCATGGAGAACAGAATGGCAATTCTAGAGAGCAGTATATCTGCCCTACTGGCCATGCAGTGGGCGTTTATGTCCGGTTCGTCTGCCCCGACAACGGGACCCTAGACATCGAGGGCTTCCCTGAATGTTGAGCCGGTCCTAGAGTGCCATCCTCGAGAGAGGCCCCGGTCGAGGTCCCAGTCCCGTTCCTCAGGACACCGGTCCTCCCCGGCGAACATGTGCAGCTCGGACAGACAACCCTTGAGGGCCTCTGCACTAAGGAGTGCAACCCTTGAGTGAGGTGATAGTCTAATGCCACACAAACTCTGACTTCGAGTCTGAATAGGAGGCGGAGGACAAAGAGTCCCCAGACACAAGGTGACACCGTGATGTGCCCTCAGACCTGTCTCCCCCAGTGACCCAAAGCCACTCCCTACCCGAGGATGTCGCGTTCCTCAATTTTGTAAGGGATATAGCCAAAGCTCTCTTAATAGAGGCCAAGGCTGAGGAAGACCCGCAAACCGAGGAATTGGAGATGCTCCAATACGAGGCACCCCTGAAGGAATCTTACAGTCCTGGTGCCCATGATTCTCGACTGCCACCTCCTTCGGAAGTGGGAAACACCGTACAGCCCATTGGCTAGCAGTATCCGCTCCTGTGGTAGGTGTGTGTGCACATCTAGCCATTGTCTTCACCCAGAGTCAGCCCAACCATTAGGAGAGATTAGGCAGTCACCTAGGGTAGCAGCAGCTTCTGAGGGGTAGCAAAGAGCCAGGGTATTGAGTGACCTAGGTGAACCTTCAGCCTTTATGCTCTCCCCCCTCCTTCCTTGAAATTTTGCTAATTAACGCAACAATCATGATCATCCCAAGACAACCCTTCTCACTACAGTCCTGTAAGAATAGATAATGCAATATTGTATTTTTAAATATTAAACTTTGTTTTGAATGTAGGTTGTGTAAGTCTGCTTTCCTTGAAGGTAAAAAAATGTGCTGGTGACTCTTTTGAGTTTGGCTCTTGGGATCTATTTTTTGCTGCTGCTGCTGCTGCTTGTGCAACCCTACAGAAGCTGCTATTCTAGATGACCATGTAGTCTGGATAATGGCTTGCCCGCCCTGTCAGACAAACTCAAAGAACTAGCAGTACATTCATTTACCAGCAGGCAGAGTGAGCACTCATAAATTGAAAGCAACGTGTGCATACAATTATGCATATTAACGGGATTGTTATGGGAAGGATGGTGCTGGCACTGGGATGTTTGTCAGAGTTTAATTAACAAAATCGGGATGGGTGGGGGGATGCAATAAGGCTGAAGATTTGCTCAGAATGCCCAATATCCTTGTACTATACATCTTTCTGCCCTATTCCATCAATGTCTTGCAGACGTTTCCTCATTTTCAGTCATGCAAGCCAACAAAGATGCCCTTAGGTATGCAAAAAAAAAGAAAAAGCTGAAACTCAGGTCGAAAAATCAACTTTTTCCAGGGGACAGCAGACAGACATCTGAAGGATTCCATGGAAAAAAGGAGACTGAGCAAGATGGCACCCTTGGGCGGGAAGGGGATCATGCATACGTAGCAGCATCTCCTAAAGGCTTTCATTGAAAGCTGGGGGGATGCTTCTGCAAGGGCTCTGTCGGCTCAGGTGAGGACCGATTCCTGCTGTCCCCAGAGAAAACTTGTTCTAATAAGATTTCTGATTCCCCTGTGTGCTATGGTCACTTTATCTGCCTGTATGAGCTGTAGTTTGCTCAGGTTTTACAGGAACATGGTACAGTAGTTGCATATTTCAAGGCAGGATGCCAGTTAAACATTTGATTTCGTTTACAGGTATGCAGGGCGTGATCCAGCAGCTGCACCAGCAACTGGTAACAAGAACACTCACCTGACTGAGCTGAAGCGACTCCTGGATACTGCCTTTAACCTAGATGCCTACAAGGGCTTGTCTTAGGATGACAAGCCAAGGATCTTTGGGGAAATGCATTCTTGCTCTCTTGCCTCAGTTCTCCGTCCTTAGTTCTAGATCTTGGGATCTAAACCTTAGGGTGATCATGAATCCATGCTTGCAATACCAAAATATCCACTAGGAAAGTGATGCCTTTGGGACAGATTATTTTTTTTCAAATATGTTCTTAAAGTGTACCAACTTCCATCTTGCAGTCTGCAACATATATTCGGCTTGGACACTTGTGTATCACATTCAAGAAATCCTAAATCATGGAACAACCTTTTATCCTCTGGGTTGTAGAAGGCAGAAGCAGCTTAATTCTACAATCAAACTAAAATGATGATCAAGGTTTTATTTAATGCTTTAACATATAATCCAATAAACGTGAGGCATCTTAGTATGAGATGCTGCCTCGCTTTAGTTTCACTTAATTTCCAGCACTGATAGATGCAAACAGGTTCCATTTTGGTGCCAGCCAGATGGTTTTACCTGATGATGGCTGTTGTAAGTTGATACCTGACTGAATATATGACTGATAGGTTAAAATAAATTTTGTAGCAATGGCATGCTGGATACCTAGATTTGTGGGTAGTGTCTGGCCACTTGGGGAAGATCAATCTTTGGGAATCTCGGTTACTTATACTGAGGAGAAACATAATGTGACATCACTAAGCAGAGGGAGGGGGAGGGTCTCCATGTTACCTGGATTGTATATTAAATTGTCACCTAAAATCTTAAAAACTGGAAAATAATTTGACTGATTTCCATATGTTACCGGTGCTTTGCATACACCTTGTGTGGCAGTAACCTTATGCTCAAAGTTGACAGCAGTCTTTTAGGGATGAGATTTAGTTTTGTGAAGGGACAGCACATTGTGGCCCCCCATTACCAAGGGGAGACTGAGGTGTAGCAGAATAGCCCTTCAGTCATTTCATAAGGATGAGGCCTTAGGAATACCTGACAACTCTAGAGTTTGCTGTATTCAGGGTGCTCACCCCTGTCCTGTTTGCAGTGGCCTAATTCTCTGTTGGTATGAGTGCTGGTCTTCAACTGAAATTTGTCCGCATAGCACATCCTAGCATGTACTACCTTGGGATAGAAGTCTGAAAACAAGAACCAAACCCAGCTTTCGTGACCACAGTTAGGTCTGCAGCATTACATCAGTTTGTGCCTTCTGTAGTCCTGTTTGAATCACTAATTCTGTTCACTTGCAGGGGACATTAATGTGTTAAAAACAATTTTAAGAATCAATGATTTTCATGGATTTGCACAATGAAAAAATACCAAATTTCACTGAACAGGATAATGATCCCATTGTTTTTTTGCTCTGAGATATAGAGATGCACAACATGCCCTAATGGGGCTTGGGAGCTGTTTCTTACAAACACCTAAAAAAAAAATCCCTTCCTTATGCTGGATGTAAGCTTGTTTTTTTTTTTTAAAGTCTGAGGTCAAACCTTGAAAAGAAACTGTTCAAGAGCTCCGCATACATGGACTTTAAGGGCTCTCTCTTTGCTTCTTTATGCCCCCCCCCCTCTCACGCTTATTCAATAAAAGCCATATAGAGGGCTTAAAAAATGCATCTTCACAATGAAAGTTGATGGGGCCCATTTCCACTGCCATTTCAGTCTCAACAAAGTCTGTCATTTTGATACATGGGATTAGTATCTTGATTTATGCTTATTTTTTCAATACAGCTTTTTGAACCCTTTAGGTTCTGCCCAATTTCCATTCAGTGTACGTTCCCCTTAAAAGAGATTTGTGAAATGTTTGCAGTTCTTGTGTGTCCACTTTCCATTTGCAGATGTGCAGGAGAGTAGACGTCAACTCTCTGACCTAATAAAAGATGTAAACCCACTTCATTACATGGAACAGGAAATGAAATGCATCCTTGCCTTAGACATCATCAGTTTTGAGGCTGTGCGTCTAAGGATTTGCTAATCCCTATGAACATATTACTTGATATGTGGAACCTTGGGCCGAACCCATGGAAACCAAAAATCGTTCTTGGTAAATCTGGGAATATTATTTGCCCTTTCTCCCCCAGTTGAATCTTTGCTTGGGACGCGCATGATTACAGTTGAATTGATCATCGATATTACTTAAAATATTTTCTTGTTGACACCATGAACAAGGAGAACCAAACCTTGCTTCCAGAAGGGCTTGTTTGCTCTGCAGTTCGTTGGCTGCACCACCTAAATAAGCCTGATCCAAAAATCCTAGGAGACACACACATACAGCCAACTCTATCCCTTTCTCTCAGAGCCACTTTTAGTTCTAACTATATGTTTTAAAAAAAACATTGTCAGTGAGGTATTTTAATGAATCCAGGGGGTTTTGGGAGCATTGTTTCCTAGCTGAACTTTAATTCTCTGCAATTTGACTCCTAAAAGTGTGTGTTGTGTTTTTTCCATTTTCACCACCATTTTTTGCTCTCTTGGCCAGAAGGGTGGAGGAATTGGCCCATTAGTGACTGGACAGTGCCCTTCAGTCCACATTTTACCTTTACCCAGTTTTTGTCTTAGAGCCCTGGAACCTTGACTACCTTACGGACTTTAACCACAGAGAAAGCAGTGATCAGTAGCATGCATGCATTATAAAGACTGCCTAAATCAATCATTAAATTATCAGTGGCTTTCCCCTTTGCTTTCACTCCCCCCCCCCCCTCCAAACAGGAAAGAATATGTAAATATACACTGTTGATATTCTGCCTCTTGATAAAGTGGAAGGAATTTTATTATGATAACATGTGCAGTCGGTATCTGTTTTTTCTTCACCTGTTTGCACAGATACTTTTTTATGTGGGGCTGGGAGGGAGGCGTAATGGGATTTGTGTGCAAGCATCATACATAGGCCTTGTGAATAAAGGATCTTGGTTTTTGTTGAAGGGAGTGGGAGCCAGTCCTATGGAAGACTCAGACACCTTTCATTTTACCTTTTTAAAAGTAAGACTGATTTGGGCATCAGTTCAGGTGTCACGTCCCTCCCCCTCCTGGCCCACACACTCTTTGAACTGTGCTGTAATCATGTATCTTACATTGTCCTTTAAATGCCCTTTATTTTTCTGCCTCTTTTTGAGGAAAGACAAAACGTCAATTTCTTCCTGTGCCAAAAGGACAAAGGAAACTGTAGGTAGTTTAAAGATAGTGGGAGAAATGAGGGGTAGAAAGGACATCTTAACCATACCTTTTACTGAATTCAACTTGGGCTCATTTTTATGAGGATTTACCACTTTTGAGACTTTGCAGTAATAAAACTGATTTATTTATTTTGTTTAAAATGTTTTAAAATGTTTCAGTTGTATATGGCTTCACCAATAAAGAAGTTATCCTTCAAAAGCATGTGCTATTTTTTGCTTTACAACCCAATGGATGTTGGAAAGAAATTATACATTAAGAGGTTCAGAATTTTTGGTGGTATCAAAATGACTGAAAATTTAAAGGAATGGGGTCATATTTGGCATGGGGGAAAAGCTGGTGAAGTCATCAAGTTTGAAAATAGTCCAAATCAGAAAGATTCAAGAGAAATAAAGGCCCCCCCCTCTCCAAACAATGGCCTAGTGTATTTCTACAGGAGATTGAGTTATAGCAGTTAGAGGATGTCTCCTTTCAAACTGCTTCTTATTTTACTATTTTATTTATTTAGACAGTTTTGTATACCGCCTTATCCTTCAATCAAAGCAGTCACAACACAATTGGGTGATACATTTAACACATACACTAAAACTTACAGGGAACATGGGCAATGGAGGGTTAAGTGGCTTGCCCAAGACCACAAGGAGCATCTGTGGGACTAGAAACCCCAGTCCTTCCGGCCCAAGGTTGCTGTCCTCTAGTGGGATTTGAACCCCCGACCTTCCGGCCTAGTCACAGATGCACCCATGCATGCAGATTCGATTTTAAATAATTTCATGATGCTTTCCCTATTTAAATGCTGCCATACCCTTATCCTTTCTGGGCTGACTCTTAGTGATTCAGATGTGTATTTCATTTTTTATTGTACACTTTACTGTGAAACCTAGCAGCTTAACTGTATAACTTTCTTAATTGTTATGGTGACACTTCATGACCTCGTAATATATAGTTGCTACAGATTGCCCTGTATGTATGTCCTAGTGGTGGAAAAGCAGTGCTGTGGCTAAACTGTAAAATCCATCTTTTGATACTTGTTGAAAGTGACATCTAATCTTTTCTTACTACCTCTTCCCTATCAGAACTAGTTCTGTGTATTGCTTTGGGCCTTGAATTCCTTTTTGTCACTAGATTAATTTTACTGCCTTCCTCTTTCTTGTCAGCCCTACTTCTGTAATAATCTTAGAGGTTTCAACTCACTTTAAACATCTAGCCAGGTGAGAGCTCCTAGTGGGTTCCACAAATTCAAAAGCTTAAAAGCATTGTAGGCTAGCAGATATTTTTAAATTAAATCTTCAAAAAGCATTTGAACAAGTACTTTCCTATTCATTAGCAAAATGTGAAATGATTGCCGAGCATAGAGGATCTGATGTATATGTCATTTAGATGGGCCAAAACTGAGGCCAATGTAATAAGGAGTGCTAAGCTGTATTCACTACATACCACCAGACTGTGTATACAACTTAGCGATTGCTGCAGGAAGGACATGTGAAACAAAAATATGCACTTATGTTACTGTAGTGCAACTGAACTCCTCAATGGTCAAGCCCCAATGACTTAATGCATAGTTTAACGCTAGGAATAACTCCTGGTTTGAGATAGGGTAAAGGAGTAAGGTAGGTCACTGTACTGCTGACTACTGGAACAAGTGTATTGGGCTTTCAATTCTAAAAGCATGGCGGGGTGTATATCTATATTTTTGTAATAGTCTGTTTTGTTTCAAGCATGTAAATTGCCTCTGTCACACCAGGTTTAAAGCTTGACCTGAAAAAAAATACAACCCATCAAGTCAGAGACCATTGAGTAGTAATGCAAATACTTTAATTGCTCCTACTATGTTAAAAACAAACAAAAACAAAAAACCAACACCCCACAAAACTGTGCTGAACATTGATGCACTTTTTAACTTGTCATGTAGCACTAAATCTTTCCTTATCGGCCCTCCAGTCCCGGTACTTGTGGGTTGTCAATTCTCACTGGCAGTTTGGAGACTGAGCATGTCATCTTTTGATGACATCAGTACACATAGGCAGCTGGTACCACCTATCAGCCCCAGTGCAGATGGAGAGAGCAGAGTACTGGGGATTGCTGAAGGGACTACTAAGGAGCAGCACTCTTTTTGTTGGTTTTTGGTGGCTACTTTCAGGGTATTTGGAGGACTTTGGTTCTCTGGATGGTCTGCTCAGGTGTTTGACAAATAAAGCAAAAAATAATAAAGAATGAGTTGAGATTGAAGGAGAGCCCTTTTAGGGAGGCAGGGGCTTCCCCGCTGATCACCTGGCAGACATGGTGGTTCCTGAATCCGAAGGAGGGTGAAGAGCCACTGTATGGAGCAGACCTTGGCATCGCACCTTCCTCTCAGACCACCTGCCGTGCAGCTGAAATCAGGCATCGAAGGCTGAGCTGTGAACGGCAGAGCAGAGACGCCTGTTTTATTCAGCAGGGAGGTCAGCAGAGGAGTGGGAGCTTTGGGCTTGAGTGCATACCGTGATCGGGGTTTGCAGACTGTCGGGCTGCTATTTGGACTTGCGTGGCTGTGGCATTGTCAGGCAGCGTGGGAACCTGTGGCATTTTCCTGTGAGGTCTGGAGTGCAAGAGCAGTTAAGGTGAGAGGTTGGCCCAGACTTTGGGGAGGTACTTCCCGCACAATTTTATTTTGCTTTTCCTGTGAACATCATGAATCGCTGTAGAGGCGGTTAGTTGAAAAAAGACAGGGCCTGATTTTGATCTGGGCAGCGCCACGTTGGCCCATCCCCCTCCCGCCTAACCCAGACTTTCCATGCTGGGGTCATATGTAACCCTGGCATTGAAAATCCAGGTATCGCCGCACAGACACTACCTGTATAGCACCAAGTTTCGATGCTACACAGTTAGCTCCTATGCCTTAGATAGGCAAGGGTTTCCCTCACCTATTTTTAAGGCGCAGAGTGCTAACTGTGCAGCATCAAAATCAGCGCCATTGCCCGCCTCTGCACTGCCCTGGAATGCCCCAATACTAATACATGGCATGTAAGGGACAAACCAGTATCCGTTTAAGTGCCTTTGAAAATTCCCTGCTAAGGCATTTACACAGTTACCCATGTAAATGCCTTCGAAAATCTGTCCCAAAAAGAATAAAGCGTACAAAGAACGGCAGGGTTTTATTGACTTCAAATTGAGCTCTTGGGTACTGAAGCAGAGGGGCAGGGCTCAGGAAGGGTTATGGTTCTTCCTGCCTTCCCCTTGTTGCATTATGCCTGCAAAAGCCACATGCCTCGTGTGGGTCTAGAAGGGGCTCCATCTCCACCGTAGGGTTTTGACATGACGGTGAGGCAAAGTCAAGATCAGCAGAGGAAGACCTCCTGGAGGTAATGTGCTGAAAGCTTAGATGAGCAGGTACCTCTGGGGGGATTAGAAGTGGCCTCGTGGGCAGCCTCTTGTCTTCAGCGACAGGCATCACGGTGACAGAGGAGGCTGGTGGCCAAGGCCAGCCACTGCTAGAGCACTGGGGTATGGAATCATCCCCCCCCCCATTTCTCAGGAGGCAGCAAGGAGTAGCATCCAAGCAGGAGCCTTTTCTCCAGAGTTTGTGCTGCTCATGCAGAAAGCATTCTGCATGAAGCGGGAAGCACAGCCCTCAGCAGCACCAGAGAGGGTAAAAAAAAAAAAAGGGCTGCCAGAGTCACAGGTAGTGGAGGACGAGCCTGTGGTAAGGAGGTGGCATATGGAAGGAGATCCCTGGGAAGAGTCTGGGTCTCTCCATTCAGAAGACCCAGTGGACCAGGACGAGGGAGATCCCTGGGGGTCGAGATGGGGAAATTGGAAGAAGGTGAGATCCTGCAGGAGGAATCTTGCATTGTGTGTCTTCTGCAGGGAAAAGTTGACGGTGCTCATCTCCCAGTCATTGATACTGAACATGATGAAACGAGTGCCGCAGGAGGAAGACCCGTTGGAGGGTCCACTTCTTCAGGCAGTCAGGAAAACCCAGTTGGTTTTTCCACTGCACAGGGTCATAAAGCAGATAATACAAGATGAGTGGGAGATTCAAGAGGCTACTCTGAAAGGGACACTGACCATGTCCCAAAACTCTCCCCTGCCAGAGCACGAAAAGGAGATTCTACACTTTTCCAAGGTGGATGCAGCAGTATTGACAGTTACTAAGAAGACCACTATCCCAGTGGAAGGCAATAGCGCCCCGAAAGACATTCAGGACAGAGTTGTAAACCTTGCTGAAACAGGCCTTTGATATGAATGCCTTGTCATTACAAATGGTGTGTGGGGCATTCTTGGCCAGGGCATGTTTACGCTGGGCACAAGGTATCTTGGATGCTTGTGGTGTGGCTCAGGACCTGCCCCCAGATGCAGCAAAATTGGAGTCAGGGACAGCTTATTTGGCAGATGCCTTTTATGCTCTCATTGGAGACCTCTGCAAGAGTATGGCCTCGGTGGTAGCCGCACGCCACTACCTCTGGTTGCAAAATTGGTCAGTGGACGTCTCTTCCAAGTCACAACTGAGCAAGCTTCCGTTTAAGGGGAAGCTCTTGTTCAGAGAAGCACTTGATAAGTTGGTGAAGGACCTTGGAGAGACCAAGGGGGGGAGGCTTCCTGAAGATAAGCTGAAGCTGGGGCGTTCGCCTCTCCCATCACAAGGTCAACCGTGGGATGCCACCGCTTCCAGGCTGTGTGTTTTGCTCCTTATCAGAGAGGACTCTTCCTGTCCGATTGGCAAGCATTCTGTGGATTTAGAGGTGCATGATGAAGTTTCCACTACTCCTCCTCCTCCTCCTCAGCTATGGTGAAAAGGTCATAATGAAACAAGGGAGTGTACTGGCCAGGGGTAGTTCCCATAGGGAGTCAGCTGTGGGAATTCTATCTGGCCTGAGCCCGGATCACCTCTGACCAATGAGTCTTAGAAATCATCAGAGAGGGGTATACACTGGCGTTTGCTCATCGTCTCGTGGATGCTTTTATCAGGTCTCCCTGCAAGGCGCACAGAAAATTACAGGCAGTTGGGGGACACCCTTGGGTGGCTTCAGCAGCTGGAAGCAGTAGTCAAGGTGCCCCAGGGCCAATGCGGCTGCACTAGATACTTCATTTATTTTGTGGTTCCCAAAAAGGAGGGGTCGTTTGGACCATCTTAGATCTGAAGCAAGTAAATCTGTGTCTACGGGTACCTCGCTTTCGAATGGAGACTCTCTGCTCAGTCATAGTGGCTATCAGGGAGGGTGAGTTCTTGACCTCATTAGATCTCACAGAGGCATATCTGCATATTCCCATTTGGGATGAGCATCCTGTTTCAGGCACTGCCTTTTGGGCTGGCGACAGTGCCACGTGTATTCACCAAGGCGATGGTGATTGTGGCAGGAAGATATTCTGGTGTACCCTTGACTGGTGCTTCCCTGGTGCACCCTTCCTTCTCCACAGAGGAGAGTGAGAAGGCTATGCAGTGCATGGTAGTGTTCCTTCAGCTGGGTTGTCAATTTCATAAAGAGCCGGCTGATGCAGTCAGAATATCTGGTGTACCTGGGAGCCTGCTTCCAGATAGGCAAAGGCAGTATGTTCTTGCCAGCAGAGGTTGCAGTGCCAAGTGAAGCAGTTCCTCTGCATAGAGAGTCCTACGGCCTGGCATTATCTGCAGCTCTTAGGATTCAATGGCAGCGGCCATAGAAGTGGACCCGAGCCCAGGGCACCAAATGTGGCCTCCACAGAGGGCCCTGCTGTGAAGGTGGTCAGTGCAGTTTCAACTCCTTATGCAGCCATTGCCCTGTCAGAGGGCTGCACAACTGGTGCTCCGGTGGTGGCTAAGCCAGAGATGTTGTTGTTCAGAATGCCTCTAGAATCACCCATGTGGATCCCCCTTGACGGATGTCAGCCTTTTGGCTGGGGTGCCCATTGTCAGGGTCAGATAGCACAGGATGGATGGTCCCAAAATCAGTGTATGGCCCATCAACTGCTGATTTCAGAGCTGCAGGTGCTCTCTTGTCACAAACCTTTCCTGGTTATTTGTAAGGAGAAGGTGGTGGTGCTCAGGCCAGTACCTTTGTTCCTACCCAAGGTGCTCTTGTTTTTTCACCTAAATCAGGTCTCAGTCTGGTAGGGTGCTGAAGACCCTCTGCTGTGCCTGCTGGATGTGCACTGCACCTTGTGGAATTACTTGAAGAGGATGGAGCCCTTTCAGAAGTCAGACTGGCTGTTTGCTCTAGTTGGAGGGCTGCATAAAGGAGAGACCACTTCCATGGCCTCCATTTCCAGATGGATTAAGGGACATATTTTGTTGGCTTATCTAATGCAATGCAATGCAAGCTGGTACCGGAGGGGCTCAAAGCTCATTCAACCAGGGTGCAGTTGGCTTCCTGGGTGGAGAATAGCCTAGTCCCACTGGCAGATATTTGCAGAGGCCACCTGAGCAAATCTGCATACTTTTGTGAAGCATTACCACCTGGCTGTGCATGTGTCAGGGGACATGAGGTTCAGTTCGGTAGTGATGCAGGCTGGGCTTGCAGGTCTCTCCTGAGGATAGTACAGCTATGATACATCCCACTGGGACTGGACTGGAGGGCTGATAAGGAAGGCGTAATTCAGCCTTACCTGCTAAGTGACTTTCCTTGAGGACCTCCAGTCCAGTCCAGTCCTGTCCTGAGCCCTCCCTCATGTTTTCAGTTCTGCTGATTCCAGGCCAAAAAAAGGTCATCAGTATGTTGGGGGGGCTGGGAGGAATTGCAGTGTCGACTGCAAGGCATTAGGTCCAAGGACAGCCTTTAACTTTTTTTGCTCCTCTCAGGGGGAGGATTGGTGCTGGGGAAGTAATAAAAAAGAATCCAGAATAAATAAGAAAAGCGCAGGTCAAGTCCTTTGTCATTCTGTTAGGTTAGATGTCAGCTTCATGGTGTTTGTTGGGTCAACCTCTTCTTCCTTCAGGGGGAGGATAGTGTGTTCATGGGAGGGAATGTGTGGTATGTTTTTCCCCTTCCCCCTCCCTCTCCTTAATTGTTGCTCCTGTGAGTTCTGCTTTGTCAACAGTTGCTGGTGGGTGGTGCCAGCTGCCTATGTGTACTAATGTCATCAAAAGATGACATGCTTAGTCTCCAAGCTGCTGGTCAGAGTTGACAACCCACTAGGACTGGAATGGAGGTCGTCAATTAGTAGGTAAGGCCTAATTACCCTTTCCTGTCAGTAAGGCTGTCCTGCTTCTATAATCCTAGAGGTCTCCACTCACTTTAGCATAGTTACTCACCTGTAACAGGTGATCTCCGGGAACAGCAGGAATTTAGTCTTCACATATGGGTATCATTGGTACCAACAGAGCCCACACGGGAACACTCCCCAGCGTCCAATAGGAACACTTTTGGGAGCATCCCTCAGCACATGTGTGCTGCCTTCCTGCCTTTCCAACTGTCCCTCTTCAGTTAAGTTTGTAGCTGAGTGAAAGGAGAGAGGGAGAGAGGAAAGAGACAGAGAGACAACTCCTAGGGGAGGTGGGTGGGTTGTGAAGACTAAATTCCTGCTGTTCCCAGAGATCACCTGTTACAGGTGAGTAACTACGCTATCTCCAGGAACAAGCAGGAATGTAGTCTTCACATATGGGGACTCTCTAGCTGAAGATGCCAGGGAGATGACTCCAGGAAGCTGCCACCTATAGTGAGGTGGGCCATGCTTCCTCCCATGGATCTCTGGCATCCTACCAGGGTTGGTGGGTAGGAGTTGTATTAAGTCTGAAAGAGATTTTGAAGAACAGCCTGGCCAAAGAAGGCATCCTGATGGGAGGCTTTAGGCAGTAGTGGGCTATAAAGGTGTGTACCGAAGCCCAGGTGGCTGCTCGACAAATGTTATCAATAGACACAGAGTGAAGGTTAGCCATAGAGGCGGACATGGCTCTCACATTATGAGCTGTGACATGGCCTTGAAGAGGAAGACTCTTACTCTCCTAAGCAACGGATATGCATTGTGCAATCCATTTGGATAAAGTTCTCTTGGAGACTGAAAGTCCCAAATGACTAGAATCAAAAGCAATAAAAAGTTGAGAAGACTTTCTATGTTGCTGTGTTCTTTGGACTAAAAAAACCCTTAGCTTTTTACCTACAAAGTGTGAAGGTTCTTCCCTGCATTAGAGGCATGAGGCCTTGGAAAGAATACACGAAGATAAATTGATTGATTTAAATGAAAAGGCAAAACCACCTTTGGCCTAAACTGTGGATGCGTTCTGAGGACAACCCTATCATGGTGAAACCTAGTGTAAAGAGGATCAGCCACTAATGCTTGCAATTCACTAATGTGACGTGCAGAGGTGATTGCAATTAGGAAGATGACCTTCCAGGACAAAAACTTCAGGGAAGTAGTGGCTAAAGGTTCAAAAGGCAGTTTCATGAGCTGCCCGAGAACTAGATCTAAATCCCATGCCACCGGTGGTGGTCTGATGGGAGGTTTTATTAATAGAAGACCTCTTATAAATCTGGAGATGAGGGGAAATTGGTTGTCCACTTAGAGACTTATAGGAAGCTGTAATTGCGCTAAGAAGGACTCTTACTGAATTGGTCTTTAGACCAGAATTTGATAAATGAAGTAGATACTCTAGTATCGCTTCCAAAGGTATCAACGGGTTTAACCCCTTCTGGAAACACCATATAGTGAAACATTTCCACTTGTCTTGTGGAAGGTTTTCTAGAAGCCTGAAGGATATACTTTACCTGTTGGGAAAGGTTGAGATCCTGAAGATTTAAGCTTTCAGCAACCAGGCCGTGAGATGCAGGGACTGGGGATTTGGGTGCCATAGTGTCCCGCTCTCTTGGGAAAGGAGATCTGGAGCACACCCTAACTCTAGAGGTGCAGCTTGAGAGAGATGTAGAAGCAAGGGATACCACGTTTGGCGTGGCCACCGTGGTGCTATGAGGATCATACGACCTCTGTCTCTCTGAAGCTTGAAGAGTGTTTTGGGGATGAGGGGAATGGGTGGGAAGGTATAGAGGAAGTCCTGACCCCAGTGAAGGAAGGCATCCCTTGCCTGGCAATTGTGAGCCGGAATCCTGGAACAGAACCGGGGAAGTTTGTCATTCAGTGGACTTGCAAAGAGGTCTATGTCTGGAGTCCCCCTGATGTGAAATATCTTTGTTACCTGGTCTAGGTGGAAAGACCATTTGTGAGGCAGCAGTACTCAGCTGAGTTTGTCTGCCCAAAGGTTTTGAATGCCTGGAAGATATACCACGAGAAGGTGAATTTGATGCTCTCTGGCGAGGGCCCATAGTCGTAAAGCTTTGTTGCATAACGATAGAGAGCCTGTTCCACCCTGCTTGTTCACATAGAACATGGCTACTTGATTGTCCGTTTGGACTAGGACTGTCTTGTAGCTGAGCTGGGCATGGAATACTTGAAGAGCTAGATAGATTGCTCTTAATTCTAGGAGGTTTATGTGAGGACAAGCCTCCTGTGGAGTCCAGGTGCCCTGGGTAGAGAGATGATGCAGGTGTGCTCCCCAACCCACCTGTGATGCATCTGTTAGGGTGGCCTGGAATAGGGGTTGTTCCCAGCGATTGCCACCACTGTAGGGATGAAATGAGATGTGTTCAGTTTCTGATTTTGTCTGTGAGGCGACCTGAGGCCTGTGTCCACTGTTAGGGTCCGCTGGGCTGCTCGCATGTGTAGGTAAGCATAGGGAACCACATGGACAGTGGATGCCATATGCCCTAGCAGCTGAAGCATTTCTCAAGCAGTTAGTAAAGTCTTCATAGCTGTTTAGGAGGCCAGCTGGAGTATTTGAAGACAACATGGATGTGGCAGGAAAGCTTTTGACTGCCTTGTGTCTACAAAAAGTCCCTATGAACTCTAGAGAATGAGAAGGGATGAGATGAGATGAGATTTTGGGAGGTTTATGACCGGTCCCAGGTACAGCAGGATTTGCATTGTACGGGAGAGTGTGGAACTGGCTTCTGGAGCTGTCGATGATCGGATGAGCCAGTCGTCTAAGTAGGGGAAGACAAATATCCCCAGAGTTTTCAGGAATGCTGCTATTACTGCCATGCATTTTGTGAAGCCTCTTGGGGCAGGAGCCAGTCCGAAGGGTAGAACCCTATACAGGTAATGTCTTTTTCGAAAAAGGAAATTGAAGAAACCTCCTGTGATCTGTATGGATGAGAATATGTGTATATGCATCCTTTAGATCTAGAAAACATAGCCAATCCTGACTGAAGGTAAGGAAGAAGTGTTCTGAGGGAGATCATCTTGAATTTTTCTTGGAACAGATACTTGTTCAACTCTCTGAGGTCCAGTATGGGTCTATATCCCCCTGTTTTCTTTGGAATGAGGAAATAGCAGGGGGGGGAGTAGAAACCCATGCCCTGTTGGGATATGGGTACCTCTTCTATTGCCCCTTGAGCAAGTAGTGAGGTGACCGCTTGACACAAGAGAGTGGTGAAAGGGCCCTGAGAATTGAACTGTCTTGTGATGGTGGGAGGTGGTATACTGTGAAAATGGAGTTTGTACCCCTCTCTTACCATGGATAAAGTCCAGTGCTCTGTTGCCATCTTTTGGCAAAATGACAAAGTCTGCAGGGGATGGCGAGAGGCTCTGGACCTTTCTGGGGCAGGATGACTAAGTTCTTTAGGAAGGAGTCAAAGCCCCTGAGGAGGCTGTATCTGCTGAGCTGGTTGAGCTCTGGGGACTTGGTCCTTCCTTTGCTGTATGGGTTGCTGTTGCCCCTTTTGGGGAGCATGAACTGGGTAGTGGACAGCCTGGGTGTAAGATGGGTAGAATTTCTTTTTCTTGTTGAAAAAGGGTTTCGTAGTTGTCTTTTTCTTAGCTGGGTTGGCTGTGGTCCTTGATAATCTGTTCAAGGTGGTGTTTTCGGACTCAAGCTGATTAGCTTTGTCCTGCCAATCCTTGCCAAAGAGATTTTCTCCTGTGCAAGGAATATTCCCCAGCTTGTCTTGCACCCATTGTTCTAAATCAGATGCCTGAAGCCAGGCAATGCGCCGTGCACCGATGGAAATAGCAGAGGTTCTGCTAATACACTCAAAGGTTGCACAGTACATAAACTTAGACACATTCTGGGCATGTTTGACCAGAGCGAGGAAGTCTGTCCTTTTATCATCAGGGAGAAGTGGAGCCATCAGCTCCAGATCTCTTGTAACCTCCTTAAGGAACATTCCCATATAAAGAATGTAAGAGCTGATCCTGGCCGATAGCATTGAGGATTGAAAGTATCGAGTGTCCTTGCTTCACGGCCTGGAGGATTGGAAGAATGTGTTTTAGCACTCTTGATCCTATGCATTGAATGGTGTGGTAATTGTGTCTTCTGAAAACCAGGGCACTGTGGAATTCGGTAAATGGTATCGAGCCTCCTCGAGTTTGGAGACAGTGTTAAAGGTGTTTCCCACATCCTTAGCATAAGGTTATGCAAGATTCGGTGAATGGGAAGGGTAGCAGCTGCTTTAGGAGCTGCCGTGTACTGAAGAATTTCTAATTCTTCTGCTCTCAGTTCCTTCTCAGGGGTCACCGTGATCAAGAGTCGTCATGCTACATCATGTATGAAATCCTGAAAAGACATGTCTTCTGGAGGAGACTAAGAGGGATCCTCTGGAAGAATCACTCCGGTACGGGTGGAGTCCTCGGAATCAGAAGACTCGAAGTATCTCTGTGCTGGGTGTTCTTGCATTGCTTGATGCCGGTATTGATTGAACTTGACATCGGACTGTCTCAATACTAGACACTGATTCAAAGGCTGGCACGGGGGGAAGCAAGGAATGAGGTGCATCTGTTAAAGCAGGTGCGGTTGCTATTGGTATTGATGACTGGAACTGCCTAGAGCAGCCTTAGCTGTACCTAGGCTGTGCTTCATGGCCAGGATGCTCTGATTCATAGCACCTGCCAATGCCTGGATGTCAGTACCGGTGGAGCAGGCCATGACACCAGAACATGGCACCAGGAGTTCTCTGGAGGTGGAAGCTTTGGGAACATCCTTGAGCCCTGTTAATGCTTTGGATGCTGGGGCTGTTTTGCCAGTATGTTTTCCTTGAGGGCAATGCTAGTAGCATCTCAATGCTTTGAAGGAGATATACCCTTTGAGGACTGGCCGGTCTTAGAAGACCTGGGTTTAGTTCCTGAGATCCATGGGAAGAAGACGTTAATGCAACGGACATCACATCTGTGGCAAAGAGGGTGCTGAGTTTTGCAGCTCTATTCTACAGGCCTCTCTTGGTCATCTTTCTACAGAGGAGACACTCTGATGGTAAATGGTCAGGACCTAAACAGCTGAGACACCAGTCATGGGTGTTGGTAGCAGAAAATGGTACTGCTGCGCTTTGAGCATTTTTTGAAACCATGAGATGGTTTCTACATTTTAGAAGAGGGCCTAGTGCCCAAAATGGCACCTGGCACCAAGAAAGAACAGACCCTCCCAAAATAATTTTTTTCTTACTACTTTTTTTTTTTTATTTTAAGGAAGAGAGAAAAGACTGGTGGCACCGGTATAAGTGTTGATGGTGAAGGCAGTCGTGACCAGAAAAAGAAAATTTTCTGCGGTGACAAGGTTTGCTGCCTATCTGCTCTGTGGACAACAAAAAACTGAAGAGGGAGAGTTGGAAAGGCAGGCGCAGTGGGATGCTCCTAAAAGCTTTCCTATTGGATGCTGGGGAGTGTTCCTGCACAGGCTCTGTCTGTACTGACGATGCCCATATGTGAAGACTACATTCCTACTTGTTCCTGGAGATGATATAAAACTTATACTATAAATTCTGCATCCATGTGGTTAGATTTATATAGAAGGAATGTTCTGTTTGCTGGACGTTCCATACAAATTAATAAGATGGCACCATTTCTTGTTTAATTGATTTATTACATGATGATGGACTGATTTGTAGTTCCTACTTATTTAAAAATGCAAATAGGTTACATTTGGCACCATGCTTAAGACTTGTGCCCATATTTCATTAATTATTTGATTATCTGTTCAGTGCACTGTGCTTTGGCTGTATAACATGATACTGTTGCAGTATGACTTGCAAGGACAATCTTGGCACGGGGGGGGGGGGGGGGGGTGGGGGGGGGGGTGGGGGATGGCGGCAGCAAAAGTTAAAAAGAGCCATGGCCTGTACCTATGTAAAATTATATAACTGAGCTAATGGTAAATATTTTTTTATTGTCCTAAGCAGGAAATACATGTTTTGTCTCAAAACCAATATGCAATCCTTTGTTACTGTGTCAAAACACCACACATATATTTGCACATTTAAAATTTTAGCTTTCTAGTACATTAAATTATAGCTGTTTCAAAACAAAACAATTCAGACCAGTTGAAAATATTTCTAAGCAAAGTAAGCAGAATTTTCATGGGGCTAAATTCCTAGCACCAAGATCTTTTAGAATGATTTAAAACTAGTGTGAAGGGAAATTTTTCTTTCTTTTGGTTATATTTTGAATACTGCTGACTTGAAAAGCTTGGATACTCTGCTAAGTAACGAATGCAAGGTTTCCCTGGGTACTATGTTCCTGAACTATACAGTGACCCACAGTAACCTGTGCGCCTTCAGCAGAGGAATATGAAGTTCACCATGAGCTCTGCTTTTTGGATCCTGATCTACTTAGTCTCCTGCTCTTTAACTATATCAAGTAAACAAACTATATATGTTTCTTTACCTTTCCCCTAGCCATATCCTAATACCCAGTTGCTGTGTTAACTGGACTTTAAGTGCTGATGAGTATGACTTGTCTCTGTACCTTGCTGTGTAGTGGCTGGTAGCGCTATACAAATGATTAGTAGCTGCTGCATGGATCCTTGTTTTTGCTTCTTTGGTGCTAATCACAGTGCTGTTCCAGGAGGGAGTAAGAGTGACCAGATGGCACCATGGCTGGCGCTATGATGGGGTACTAGGGCAATTCATGGAACGCTAACATGTACTGCCCCCCCCCCCCCCCATGAGAACAAACCGAAGCATACTGCACTGCTGTTCTTAGTGTGTAAATGTACGATATCACAAGCCACCACTGAAAGGGACAAAAGATGGTCCCTCCATCAGCAGCGAAAGCAAAGATTAGTTTTACAAAACTGCATTGCAGCACTCATTTTTATCCATTTTAGGCAATCAAAAATATCATGCTTTAGCTTAACAGCTAGAATTTACTTGATAACAGTTTTAACACTTTAGATGGATTTATTCCTAATGAAATGTGTCCATTCTACTTCATTCATCAAAGCATTGGCAGCTGCCCCTCCATTACTGCTAGATTCTACAATCCATTTTATGACTCATTTTGCTGTTTAAGGGTAATAAAGTGACCTTACGACGAGAGCAGGAAACAGTCTCTCTTGTTATATACCGAGTCATCCTTTCCCGCACTTCAAAGCCATCTGCTTCCTCATTAGCATTTTGCCTTGTTTTTTAAGAGCATCAGAAAGTCGTACAGAGGTGTTCTCCTTTTTCCTTCTCTGTTCATAGAACAATAGGACTCCAAATGGTTGTAGAGCATGCCTACAAAAACCCACAACAAAAGAAAGCCTCTGAAGCACAAATCAAAGCACATACCTAACCTCCACAATATAAAGTAAGAAGGCACATATAAAAAGCCTGTACATTAAAATTAAATACCTGGGGGGTTATTCTGTGCCACAAATAACAGGATGTCCATCCCTGCTATTCGTGCCCTTCCTGCTGGCATCTAATGTCCCAGCTGCTTGTACAGGACGGTTAGATGGGTGGAGGCAGGGCAGGTGGTGGGCAGTCTGATTCCAGTGTCAGCCCTGTATGTTCTTTGAGGTGGAATAAGTTCCCCAATCTAGCAGGGGACGGTGGCCTGGGGCTCAAAAGAGGTGGCAGGGGGTGGAGGAAATTCCCCGCAGCCCGACCCTGACCGTCAGAGGCTGGATCAGGGGTAGCATTTTTCTGTGCCGGTGCTGTGGATCATGACTTTACAATGGAGCAGATGCCATGGTGCCACGGCTCCATTGTAGAGCCCTGACTGAGTTAGCCAGGGACAGACCTCTATTTGTTGGCCAGGCTGAATTGCAGTCCCAGCCTGCACATACAGACCCGTTCACAATTATTTATTTATTTTATTTATTTACATTCTCTTATATACCGCGCTATTCTGCATCAGTGCGGTTTACATTGAACAAACTGAAATTACATTGAACAGGGCATTATAACTTGGAGATAGCTCATGTTCCCTGTAAAATAGTTATGGAGGGTTAAGTGGCTTGCCCAAGACCACAAGGAGCACCTGTGGAACTAGAAACCCCAGTCCTTCCGGCCCAAGGTTGCTGTCCTCTAGTGAGATTTGAACCCCCGACCTTCTGGCCTGAAGTACCTTGCCCCAACCACTAGGCCAATTCTGATCCCCATGGAGCTAGATGTGCCCTGCGGGATCAGAATCAGGAGCCCCCCTGTACATCCAGCTTAGACCGGACATACAGAGGGGCTGTATGTCTCTGACAGAATGAACCCCTTAGTGTTTATGATATTTAAATGGTCTGCTCTATTGCCTAATAACACTTATGTTAAGTGTGGACTTTTCTCATTTGTTTTCCCAAACAGCTCTCCTACACTAAGGGAATTATTTTAGAAGCCATTTCCATGGAGATTTTTTTTTTTTTTATAAAGAAAGGATTCAATTTACATGTTGATGTCCTTACTATGCATTAATTGTAAGGTGGTGAGTCAAAAATCTCTGTATTCCCCATTTCATATAAGCAATATCCATATGACTGTGATTGCCCACATAGCATAGTTACTCACCTGTAACAGGTGATCTCCGGGAACAGCAGGAATTTAGTCCTCAGATATGGGTATCGTCTGTACCGACGGAGCCTGCGCGGGAACGCTCCCTAGCGTCCAATTAGAAAGCTTTTGGGAGCATCCCACAGTACCTGCGTGCTGCCTTCCCGCCTTTCCCAACTGCTTCTCTCAAGTTGAGTTTTAAAGCTGAGACAAAGAGAGAGAGAGAGGGAAAGGAAAAGAGATAGATAGAAAGATACAACTCCTAGGGGAGGTGGGTGGGTTGTGAGGAATAAATTCCTACTGTTCCCGGAGATCACCTGTTACAGGTGAGTAACTATGCTATCTCCAGGAACAAGCAGGAACGTAGCCATCACATATGGGGACTCCCTAGCTTTAGATGCCAGGGAGAGACCCCAGAAGTTGTGCATCCCTGAGAAGGGCTCCACTTTCCCCCATGGATCTCTGGCATCCTACCAGGGATGGTGGGTAGGAGTTGATTAGGTATGGAACAGGTGTTGAAGAACAGTCTGACCAAACAAGGCATCCCGGCGGGAGTCCTTGTCCAAGAAGTAATGGGCTGTGAAGGTATGAAGCGAGGTCCAGGTGGCTGCTTGACAGATGTCATCGATAGACACAGAGTGTAGATGAGCCATTGAAGCTGCCATGGCTGTCACATTGTGAGCTGTGACATGGCCCTCCAGAGGAAGATTCTTACTCTGATAGGCAAAGGAAATACACTGAACAATCCAGTTAGATAGTGTTCTCTTGGAGACTGGAAGTCCCAAATGAGAAGGATCAAAAGCAACAAAGAGTTGAGAGGACTTTCTATGTTGCTGTGTTCTTCGTAAGTAAAAGGCTAAAGCTCTTTTACAGTCCAAAGTATAAAGGTTCCTTTCTGCATTTGATGCATGAGGCCTTGGAAAGAACACAGGTAGGTAGACCGCTTGGTTTAGATGAAAAGGCGAGACCATCTTTGGCATAAAGCGTGGATGAGTCCTAAGGACTACCTTGTCATGATGGAACCTTGTATAAGGTGGATCAGCTACTAGTGCTTGCAACTCACTGACGCGACGTGCTGATGTGATTGCAATGAGAAAGATAACCTTCCAAGAAAGGAATTTCAAGGAGGTAGTAGCTAAGGGTTCGAAAGGTGGCTTCATGAGCTGACCAAGAACCAAATTTAAGTCCCATGCCACAGGAGGTGGCTTAATTAGCAGAAGGCCTCTCATAAATCTTGCTATAAGAGGATGGGAGGAAATAGGTTGTCCATTTAGGGGCTTGAAGGAAGCTGCAATAGCACTCAAATGGACCCTCACTGAGTTAGTCTTAAGTCCTGCATTGGATAAATGAAGGAGATACTCCAGTAATGATTCCAGAGGTATGGCAATGGAGTTAAGACCCTTCTGCGAACACCATATGGTAAACCTTTTCTACTTGAAAGCATAAGAGCGTCTTGTGGAAGGCTTCCTGGAAGCATAAAGGATATCCTTTATTTGCTGAGGGAGGTTAAGATCATGGAGATCTAGGCCTTCAGCAACCAAACCCTGAGATGCAGAGACTGGGGATTGGGATGCCATAACATTCCGTCTTCCTGAGATAGGAGATCTGGAGCAGACCCTAACTCCAGGGAGGGAGCTTGAGAGAGATGTAGAAGCAGAGGGTACCACACTTGCTGTGGCTAATGTGGAGCTATGAGAATCATACGGCCTCTGTCTCTCTGAAGCTTGAACAGGGTTTTGGGAATTAGGGGAATGGTTGGAAAGGCATACAGGAAGTCTTGACCCCAGTAAAGGAGGAAAGCATCCCTGGCCTGAGCCCCCTGAGCCAGGGTTCTGGAACAGAACCGGGGAAGTTTAGCATTCCATGGACTTGCAAAGAGGTCTATCTCCGGGGTTCCCCAAATTTGAAAAATCTTGGCTACCTGGTCTGCATGCAGAGACCCCTCATGTGGAAGCAGAACTCGACTGAGTCTGTCTGCCTGGAAGATACACTGCCAGGAGATGAATCTGATGCTCTCTAGCGAAGGCCCATAGTCGCAAAGCTTCGTTGCAAAGCAACAGAGAGCCTGTTCCGCCCTGCTTGTTCACACAGAACATGACTACTTGATTGTTCGTATGAATGAGGACTGTCTTGTAGCTGAGCAGGGTGTGGAACACTCGAAGAGCAAGGAAGATTGCTCTGAGCTCCAAGAGATTGATATGTAGATGAGTCTCCTGTGGAGACCAGGTGCCTTGGGTGGAGAGGTCTTGCAGATGAGCTCTCCAACCCATCGGAAAAGCATCTGTTGTGAGAGTTGCCTGGGGTAAGGGTTGTTGAAAAGGGGACCCCAGCAACAGGTTTTGAGTGGACTTCCACCACTGGAGGGACAAAATAAGGTGACTTGTGTTTGCTATTTTGTCTGACAGGCATCCTGATGCCTGGGTCCATTGAGTGGATAAAGTCCACTGGGCTGCCCTCATATGGAGGCGAGCATAGGGAACCACATGCATGGTAGATGCCATGTGTCCTAGTAGTTGTAGCATTTCTCAGGCAGTGAGATGAGGCCTTAGCACTGCTTGAGAAGCTAACTGCACCATGCGAAGGCAACGGGCCTGGGGGAGATAAGCCCTTGCCTTTCTGGTATCCAGCAAAGCTCCTATGAACTCTAAAGATTGAGTGGGAGTTAGACTGAATTTTGGGATGTTTATTACCAGACCCAAATACTGAAGGATACGCACTGTGCAGGATAGAGAAGTCCTGGCCTCTGACTCTGTTGGGGCTCGAATGAGCCAGTCGTCTAAGTAGGGGAAGATGAATATTCCTAGAGTGCGGAGAAATGCTGCTACCACAGCCATGCATTTCGTAAACACCCTTGGTGCTGAGGCCAGACTAAAAGGAAGCACCCTGTATTGGTAGTGCTTTCCTTGAAAAAGGAACCGAAGGAATCTTCTGTGAGTTGAATGGATGAGAACATGGGGTACGCATCCTTGAGATCTAGAGAACAAAGCCAATCCTGACTCTGAAGGTATGGCAGCAGAGTTCCCAGAGAAATCATCTTGAATTTCTCTTTGACAAGGAATTTGTTCAATTCTCTGTGGTCCAAGATAGGTCTGTATCCCCCTGTTTTCTTTGGGATAAGGAAATAGGGGGAGTAAAACCCTGTACCCTGCTGATGGATGGGTACTTCTTCTACTGCCCCTTGGACAAGAAGCATAGTGACCTCCTGACCTAACAGGTTGATAAGAGAGGTCGGAGAATTGAACTGCCTTACCATTGTGGGAGGGGGCATGCTCGAAAAATGAAGCTTGTACCTCTCTTTTATGATGGAGTGTGTCCAATGCTCTGCTGTTATCTGCCCCCATCTGGGGGCAAAGTGACACAACCTTCCTGGAATGGTGGAAGGCTCTGATCCAATGAGAGCCAGGAAGACTAAGTTCTCTAGCTGAAAGTCAAAGGCCTCGTGGAGGTTGAGACTGCTGGGACTGCTGAGGCTTAGCAGTCTTTGCTTTTTTTTTGTTTGGGTGGTTGCTGACCTTTTTGGACAAGCCGACCTGCAGAACGTCCCTGCTGAGAATAAGCAGGATAAAATCTTTTCATTTTAGAAAAGAATGGTTTCTTGAAAGATTTCTTTCTTGTAGGATCAGCTGTGGACTTGGATAATCCATCCAAGGTGGAGTTGTCAGCATCCAACTCATTGGCCTTTTCCTGCCAACCTTTACCAAAGAGGTTCTCACCAGTACAAGGAATATTTCCCAGTTTGTCTTGTACCCAGAGCTCCAGATCAGATGCCTGGAGCCAAGCAATTCCTAGTGCACCTATGGCAATGGCAGAGGTTCTGCTTATGCACTCAAAACAGTCAAAAGCTGCACGGTTGACAAATTTAGAAACATCTTGGGCATGTTTGACCAATGTGAGAAAATCCTGCCTTCTATCCTCAGGAAGAAGAGGACTCAAAGCCTCTAAATCACCTGTGACTTCCTTCAGGAACATTCCCATATATAGACTACAGGAACTGATCCTGGCAGAAAGCATGGAAGCTTGGAAGACACGAAGTCCAAAAGCATCCAAAGTTCTGCACTCACATCCTGGAGGATTAGAGGCATGCCTCTTTGCACTCTTGATTCTTCTCATAGCTGATTCCACTACAATAGAGTGGTGAGGAAGCTGAGTTTTCTGGAAACCAGGACAAGGAGGGACTCAATACAGATTATCCAGTCTACGAGAGTGAGGAGAGGTGGTAAGAGGTGTCTCCCATATTCTTAACATGAGATCATGCAAGATCTCATGGATGGGCAAGGTAGCTGCCTCCTTAGGAGTTTTAGGATACTGTAAAATTTCCAACTCCTTTGCTCTGGGCTCTGTCTCTGTCATATGGGTACGTCGGTACCGACGGAGCCTGCACGGGAATGCTCCCCAGCATCCAATCAGAAAGCTTTTGGGAGCATCCCTCGCGCCTGCACACTGACTTCCCGCCCTTTCCACTGTCTCTCCTCAGTTGAGTTTCCTAGCTGAGACAAAGGGAGAGAACGAGGAAAGGAGATAGATAGATAGATACAACTCCTAGGGGAGGTGGGTGGGTTGTGAAGACTTATTTCTGCTGTTCCCAGAGATCACCTGTTACAGGTAAGTAACTGTGCTATCTCCAGGAACAAGCAGGAATGAGTCTTCACATATGGGGACTCCCTAGCTAGAGATGCCAGGGGGAGATCCCATAAAATGCATGTTCCTGGAACAGGAGTGAATTTCCCACACAGGAATCCCCGGCATCCCATGAGGGAATGGAGGGTAGGAGTTGAGAATAGAAGAGCTGTAAGGAAAACAGCAAACCCAAGGACTACAGGAGAGGAGTCCATGGCATGTATGATAAGTACCATTAAAATTATTTAATGAACAGTTATAATATGGAGCTTACCTACTGGATTGTAGGAAGTAGAAAGCGTGATGGAGTCTACTGGATATGCAGTAGCGGAATCCTCAAGGTGACCTCACAGCAGTGAGGGTGAAGGTCCAGACCTGGAAAAGCAGGTGATCCAGGTGGCAACTGGGGTAGGATTAGAACGGCAGGTCTTCAATGGAAAGCTTTATGAGAAAAAACTGAAAACTCTTTTAGGTACAGAGTCAAAACATTGAGGACTAAAAGAAGAAGACTGACCGATTTGGACAACTAGCCCAGTCTTGGAGGGAAGAAGGGGCATGGAAAAAAGCCCAAATTCCCAAGGAGAACAATGTGTACTCAAAACAATGAAGATGTACACTATCTTTCCTAGCTGTTGAGAGATAGGAAAGATATTGAAGTTTGAATCTTCAAGGATAGGGAGACCTAGAGTAAAAAGGAAGCTGTTATCACCACAGTAGTGGTTGTGAACATAACAGTTCCTTCATACTAAGGAACAGTATGAAAAAAGGAGCTCACTGACTGTAACCTCTAAGACAGGTACAAATTGCTATAGCATAGAAAGTGAGGAGATAGTATGTAATACATAGCGATTTATAAAAAAATCTCCCAACAGATACATTTATATATATAGCGTAGTTACTCACCTGTAACAGGTGTTCTCCAGGAGCAGCAGGAATCAGTCCTCACATATGGGTGACGTCGGCGCCGACGGAGCCCTCGCGGAGCAATTTTCCCCAGCTTTCAAAGAAAGCCTTTGGGAATTGCAGCGCGCATGCGCGGTCGCCTTCCCGCCCAAAGGTGCCATCTTAGCCAGTCAGATGACATAGCTAAACAGACAGCATAAAAATTTGCAAAAAAACTTAAGCAGATGATTGCAACTCCAAGGGGAGGAGGGAGGGTTGTGAGGACTGATTCCTGCTGCTCCTGGAGAACACCTGTTACAGGTGAGTAACTACGCTTTCTCCAGGACCAAGCAGGAAGTCAGTCCTCACATATGGGACTCCCAAGCTTAAGGCTACCGGAGACCCTAAGCACAAAAATGAGCTCCCTCTAGCTTAGCAGCACAGAAGGAAGGAATCTTCGCTGAATTATTACCCACCGGTAGCCCACATCCGGGATGGAGGGTAGGAGTTGCTCAAACCTCAAAGAGATTACGGAGGACTGCCTGTCCGAAAGCACTGTCCCTGCGGGACTCCCTCTCGAGACAGTAATGGACCGCAAAAGTCTGGCTCGAAGACCAAGTAGCGGCCCGGCAGATGTCTGCCAGCGGAACAGAGCGGAGGTAAGCCACTGACGTAGCCTTTGCCCGAACACAATGAGCCGTGACTCGACCATCCAAGGAGAGTCCGGCTGCCCCATAAGCCCAAGTGATACAGTCCGCAACCCAGATGGACAGAGTACGCTTGGAGACCGGGAGTCCCAATCTATTGGGATCAAAAGACACAAAAAGCTGAGCAGCTTTACGGTGCTCCCGCGTACGGTCAAGGTAGAAGTTCAATGCCCTTCTACAGTCCAGGGTATGTAGGACCATTTCAGCTCGGCTGGAGTGTGGCCTGGGAAAGAAGGTCGGAAATACCACCTCCTGATTGATGTGAAAAGGGGAGACCAGTTTTGGAAGAAATTTAGGGTGAGTCCGTAGGACTACCCTACTTTTGTAGAACCGAGTGTAAGGGGGATCAGACACGAGGGCCTGCAATTCACTTACGCGTCTGGCGGAAGTGAGGGCTATCAAGAACAATGTTTTCCAAGAAAGAAAACGGAGAGAACAGGTAGCCATAGGTTCAAAAGGCGGACAGGTGATCCGCTGTAAAACCACATTCAGATCCCAGTCAGAAGCTGGCGGGCGCAGAGGTGGTTTAAGTAGAAGGAGACCTCGGAGAAACCTCGCTACGAGAGGGTCGCTGGAAAGAGGTCTGCCGTCCACCGGCACATGAAGTGCTGAAAGAGCACTGAGGTGAACTTTGACGGAGTTGGACTTAAGTCCCAGATTAGAGAGGTATAGCAAGTACTGCAAGATCACCGACACCGAGCAGGAGAAGGGATCCTGAGACTGTTGGGTACACCAAACGGAAAAGCGACGCCATTTAAGGGCGTAGCATTTGCGGGTAGAAGGTCGCCGAGAAGCTAGGACGACCTCTTCCACCTCTGCCGGCAGGAGAAGGGGAGCAAGGACTACCCTCTCAGCAGCCAGGCCATTAGATTGAGAGATCTGAGGTTGGGGTGGAGCAGAGACCCCTGATCCTGAGTGAGGAGATCCGGTTTGAAACCCCAGAGGGAATGGATCCTCTACCGCTAATTGCAGCAGGAGTGGAAACCACGGCTGTCTGGGCCAGCGAGGGGCCACCAGGATCATGGAAGCTTTGTCTCGGAGAACCTTGAAAAGAGTTCGAGAGACTAGCGGGATGGGAGGAAAAGCATACAGGAGGCTCTCCGACCATGAGAGTAGAAAAGCGTCTGGCGCAACTCGAAGGGGATGTGGCTGACGAGAGCAGAAGCGAGGTAGTTGCCGGTTGAGAGGACTGGCAAAGAGATCCATCGTGGGGAGGCCCCACTTTAGAAAGAGCTTCTGAACTACCAAGGGATCCAGGCGCCACTCGTGCGGCTGGAGGATCCTGCTGAGTTTGTCCGCCAGGCAATTTTCTTGGCCTGGGAGATAAACTGCCTTGAGAAGAACGCCGTGACTGACGGCCCAAGAGCAGAGCTTCTGTGCTTCCCGACAGAGAAGGAAGGAGCCCGTGCCCCCCTGCTTGTTCACGTAGAACATGGCAACTTGATTGTCCGTCTGGACAAGGACGGACTGGTGAGAGGTCAGATGGGAGAAAGCCTTGAGAGCCAGGCGGATCGCTCTGAGCTCCAGGAAGTTGATCTGCTGAGCAGACTCCCACGTGGTCCAGAGGCCCTGAGTACGTGCCCCTTGGCAATGTGCTCCCCAACCCAGGAGGGACGCATCTGTCGTCAGCACCTGGGCCGGCTGAGGTGACTGAAAAGGCATGCCGAGTACCAGGTTCGGCCGGTGAAGCCACCACTGGAGAGACGAGGCCAGCGGCTCGGAGACGCGCACTAGGTCTGCTAGGCCGCCTGTGGCTTGTTGCCACTGCTTGCGAAGACACCATTGAGCAGGCCGCATATTCAGACGGGCATTGGGGGTCACATGGACGGTGGAAGCCATATGGCCGAGCAGTCTCAGGAAGCGCCTGGCGGAGACCAGGGGCCGGCTGCGAAAACGACCGGCTAGGTCCATGAGCCGTTGAGCCCTGTCGAGAGGCAGGAAAGCTTGTGCCTGAGGAGTGTGCAGTCTTGCGCCGATGAACTCGAGATCCTGTGAGGGGAGCAAAGTGGACTTTGCGAAGTTTATGACAAAGCCCAAGTACTGCAGAAGAGTCACCGTGCGGTGTGTGGCGTTGGTGACCTCCGGAGCGGACGCTGCTCTGATGAGCCAGTCGTCGAGGTACGGAAAGACAGAGGCCGTGAAGCCGGAGATGGGCCGCCACCACCGCGAGACATTTTGTGAAGACTCGCGGTGCGGAGGACAGGCCAAAAGGCAGTACTCTGTACTGGTAATGATTTCCTGCCACCACAAACCTTAGGTATTGGCGGTGGCTTGGGTGGATGAGGATGTGCGTGTAGGCATCCTTTAGATCCAAGGAGCATAGCCAATCTCCCTGCTGGAGGTAGGGCAGAAGGATTCCAAGGGTAAGCATTTTGAACTTTTCCCGCACGAGGAACCTGTTGAGGTTGCACAAGTCCAGGATGGGTCTGAGGCCTCCTGTCCTTTTTGGTACTAGAAAATACCTGGAATAAAAGCCTTGACCTCTCAGGTGGTGGGGCACCGGTTCCACCGCCTGTTCCTGTAGAAGACCTGCTAACTCCTGAAGGAGTAAGTCCCTGTGCAGAGGGAGTCGTGGAGGTTCTCCCGGGAAATAGGAGGGAGGGACCTGGTGGAAGTGGAGAAGATAGCCTTCTCTTACGATTTGAAGCACCCAGGCATCTGAAGTGATGGTGGACCACCTGTGGGCGAAGTGAACCAGCCGGCCTCCGGTGCTGGGAGGAGCCAGCGGAGGGGGAGAGGCTATGCTGAAGGAGTCAAAAGCCCCCACCCAGCTGAGCAGGGGCTGGTGGTGCAAGCTTGGGGGCTTGCTGCCTACGGGACCCGTTACCCCGTCCCTTGGCCTGCTGGCCCTGTTGGGGAGCTGCGGGGGCCTGATATTGAGGGTAGTGTTTATAGGCAGCTGCCTTTCTCGGGTAAAAGGACTTCTTTCCCGAGCCCTTCTTTTTCTGGGAAGGGGCGGAGGTCTTCCTAGAAAGCCTAGTCCTGGTGAGAGTCTCTGTCTCTAGTTGTGCAGCCTTCTCGTCCATAGGTTTGCCAAAGAGGTTTTCACCTCGGCAGGGGACATCGACCAACTTGTCCTGCACCCAGGGCTCAAGGTCAGACGACTGAAGCCAAGCCTGTCGGCGGGCACCGATGCCGGCTGCGGCCACTCGAGCCGATGCTTCAAAGCCATCATAGGCTGCTCGGGATATGAACTTTGAGCATTCCCGAATGCCCGTGGACAAGGCTAGGAACCTCCGCAAAGGTTCCTCGGACAACCCAGCGGAGAATCCGGCTAGCTCTTTAGCCAGGTCTCGGAGATACATGCCCATGTATAGCTGGTAGGTCTGGACACGACACGCAAGCATAGAGCCCTGGAAACACTTCTTACCAAGGCCATCCAGGTTACGGGCCTCCCTGCCAGGAGGCACCGAGGAGTGCATCTTCTGGCTCTTAAGACGATGCATGGCCGATTCCACTACCATGGAATGGTGTGGTAGCTGTGCTTTTTGGAAGCCAGGGCTCTTGCGGACTCGATAGATAGAATCGACCCGCTTGCTTAGGACCGGCGAGGAGGCCGGACTCTCCCACATGCGGAAGAGTAGTCGTTCCAGCATGGGAGGAACCGGTACAGTAAAGTGTTCCCTGGCGGGAGAGTCATACTGGAGGGCGTCGAGCTCTTCGGCTCGAGGCTCCTCCTCGGGATCCGCAGGGAAGGCCAAAGCCTTGGCCATATCCCTGACGAAGTCCGAGAACCGGGCATCCTCCGGAGGGGACTGCTTCCGAGGTTCGGACTCAGGCGAGTCCGAGGGGACACACCGAGTCCGAAAAGAATCAGGTGACTCTTCCTCTTCAGACTCCCAGACCGACTCCGAGGAGGAATCGGTGGGGTCGGCCCGGGCAGGCAGCGGCGCCGGCTGCCCCGACGCCGAGGGAGTCGGCGTCAACGACCTCGGTCCCGAACGGGAGGCCGAGGGTGACCTCGACCGAGGATCGACTCGAGTTCGCATGGACTCGAGGATCGGCTCGGTCTCCGGGGTCGACTTAGACGTCGACGTCCCGGCGGTCGGGGCAGCGGCGCCAGCAAGGCTGGCGAGCAGTGCCCGCTGCTGGTCCATGAAGGCAGACAGTCTGCTCTCCAAGGCCGTCAACCTGAGTCCGACCTCAGGTGACCCAGCAGCCCCCGACTCGGGCCCCGACGGCGTCGGGCCCGACGTCGGCGGTCTCGGAGGCGAGTCCAGGAGGACCACAGGACTTACCCGAGCAGGCAGCTCCGACTCCATGCGAGGTCGCTTCGAGAGGTGCTCCTTCTCCAAGGACCCGGGACGGCTATCGGGGCTATGCGACCTGGCCCTCGCGGAGCCAGGAGCGTCCACCGACGACGCCCTCGCGGGTTTCACCTTCCGTCGATGGTCCCCGGAGGGAGAACCCCTGTCGGAGGAACTCCGGCGACGGTCAGAGCTGGAACCTCTGGACGCCGAGGCCTCCGACGAGGTCCGGGTACGGCTGGGGTCAGCGAAGATCCTATCCTGCTGATGCCGCCGACTTCTCAACGCTTTGGAGGACATTTTGCCACAGGCCCCACAGATCATTTCTTCATGATCCGGGCCCAGGCAGCGGAGGCAATTATCGTGTGTGTCAGTTAGTGACATATTTCGGTCACACTGACCACACCGCTTGAAACCACTGGCAGCCATCGGGGGAAAAAGGGCCCCTGCGAGGTCAAAAGACCGGGCTGCCAGTGAAAAAACCGAAAACGAAACTGACTAAATCAGAAAAACCGAAAAAGAAGAAGAAGAGGACTCGTGACCGGCGTCGCGAGTCCGGGCGGGAAGAAAACCGGCGTCGAACCGAAGGAAAAAAGAGAATATTACGAATAAAATCAACTTTTTCGCGGGGACAAGACGGGTACGTCTGTAGGGCTCCGCGGAAAAAAGAAGACTGGCTAAGATGGCACCCTTGGGCGGGAAGGCGACCGCGCATGCGCGCTGCAATTCCCAAAGGTTTTCTTTGAAAGCTGGGGAAAATTGCTCCGCGAGGGCTCCGTCGGCGCCGACGTCACCCATATGTGAGGACTGACTTCCTGCTTGGTCCTGGAGAAATATATATATATAGGGAGATATATATACCTATATATATATGCATATCTAGATATGCAGAAATATGTATCGACATATATATATAAGTGGATATATATATATATACATATAGGGGCATAAATTATGCACACACAGCTTACAGACATATGTATGTAGACAATAAATCTGAAGATACACTAAGCCCCCTAAGAACATTCACATGGGGAATGTGAAGGGGAAAGATTCATCCAATAACAAGAGGGTGAAACCCACTTGACAGATATATAGAAAATCTATTTCCGTGGGCTAAGAGGATGCAGGAATGCAATCCAGTAAAATAACCAGGATGGTTGCGTGAAAAACAGAGGATCATATCAGTCTGTAAAGAGCAAGTCGGGAGTCCTTTAGAACTCTGACATGATAGATGGGTTGAAACGCATAGAGAAGATACCAGTAGGACCCACTGGAGGGACATAGGGGTATCATGCGTTACTAATAGCCTTGGATATTCACGTAGAAAAAACTTATAACAGGAGGCAAGAGGGTGTGGAGAACCCTCACAGTCATGATAATGATTTATAAGCTTTTTCCTACTATATAGAATAGCCCTCAGAGACAAAGATCAATGCTCTGTAGCAAGAGCCCATAGTAGAAAGCTTCTCTGAAGATTGCAGAGAGCATTGTGCAGGAGAAATATGAGATAAAACTGACTGAAGTCAGGTGTCTTGCCACATCCTAGGAAAGGAGATGGCTAGAAAGAAGATAATGTGAGAAGCCTAAAGTGAGTAGGATTATACAAGATAGATGAGGACTAGCTTGGAATCACTACTGAGGCTAGAGAAAAAGTTTTGGAAGGTAGACTGGAACTTGAGGAAAAGTACCAGTAGTTCAATCACTGGAACTCCTGCATGCACAGCAGCTGAAAGAACAGCAGAGAGAATCTTACTGTGCAAAACAAAGAGAAACAGACAAAGGGAGAGGAGATATTCCTGTCCCTGTCTGATGAGTTATCTTGAGAATGTATTCAAGGAAACAAAAAGTCTACACTGGGATGAAAGCTAGAGAAGCTTTTCAGTATGGTACCACTCAGTCAGGGGAAACCCTGGATGAGAAGGGGAGGGTGACTTACCCATATGGCGAGTCAGCTGAAGGAAAAAATGTTCATGTTGGGACAGAAACTATCATGAGATAGTGGTAACCTCCCTTCTTGGTAGTAAGAAGAGGAGAATTCTGTAACCCATGGACAAGAATATCCTGACAGCTTAGCATACTGAAAAAGGAACACCCCAGGGTAGAGCTTTAAGAAAAAACAGTGAACAAACTTCTGTTAAGAAGAGGTTAACTGTAAATTGTAACCCTCAGAACCTATGGTTGCTGGGTATGTTGAGACTGGCTAGAATTTGGAAACTTCAGACTAGGACGAGGTGTCCCTTGTTTGGGCACCTCTGGATGATGGGCAGGAGAAGAGTGAAACCTTCTTTTCTTAGGGAAAGAAGGCTTGGTAGGACATTTCCTACCTCCTAGGGAAGAAGGCGGCTTAGAATGGTCTGCAGAACCAGGGAAGTCAGTGGAGCAATGAGCAACCTGACTTAAAGCCTCCTTATTGAAGAGATTTTCTCCAGTACAAGGAGAATTACCCAGTGTATGTTGTGCCCATCTGCTCAAGACAGAAGCTTGGAGCCAGGCTCTACGACGTGCTCCAATGGCAATAGCAGAGGATCTGCTAACAGACTCAAAAGAGTCTAGAGAAGCACGAGAAAGAAACCAAGAGATATTCCGGCTATGATTAAGAAGCAAGGAATAGTCAGCAGCCTTAGGCTCTGACAAAAAAGGAGTCAAAAGAGATAATTTCTTTGTGACCTCCTGGAGTGTTAGACTCATATAAAATATATAAGAAATAATTCTTGATGCCAGCATAGATGTTTGGAAGGTTTGACGTCCAAAGGCATCAAGTGCTCTAGAAGCACGACCTGGCGGATAAGAAGAATGCTTCTTCTTGCTTTTTACCTTCCTCATTGCTGATTCCACTACGATGGAATGATGGGGAAGTTGATTCTTTTGAAACCCTGGAGAGGGGGGCACCTGATACAGAACATTAGTTGCTGTAGAAGGTGAGGGAACCCTTAAAGGAGATTCCCATATTCTCAGAAGAAGATCCTGCAAAGAATTATGTAAAGGAAGCATTATATTTCCCTTTTCTGCAGGAGAGTCTTGGTTAAGATTACAACCAGGGATAGGGATAGCAAGAAAGGTTGCCATGTCAAGGAGAAACTTCTGAAAAGAAGGATCTCCAATGGGAATCATCCCTGGGAAGGCTAAGGTTGAAGATGCAGCCTGAACACCAGAGTGCAGAAAAAGAACCTTACTAGATGGATAATGATACTGGCAGTCACGATTTGAGGCAGTGAGTACTGCATCGTCTATGCCAGGTATCGATTCCAAACTAGGCATAGAAAGGATCGATGGCACCGATATTACTGCAGGAATCGACATCGATACTGGTGATGGCATCGAGACCATCATCGGAGGCTGCTCAAGCGGTACCGAGGTAACCAGAGAGTCTTGGTGAGTATCCTCGGTACTGCGTATCCGGAACCGAAAAGGGTCGGTTCCAAGGCGCGTCGGTACCCAGTCCTCTAGACTAGATATAGATTCCAGACTCGGCATCGAAGGGAGCGAGTCTATCGATGTATGTCTAGAGTGCACCGGCGTCGATGGTGGCACTGGCGATGCTGATACAGGGAAGTCACTCTGGGTCGTATCGATCGGTCCCGAAGGTACCGAGGACGCCAGATGATGATCTCTGGTGAAGAGTGGAACACTCGACACCGGTGCCAATGCCGGGATATCGATACCGCACGAAGCGGATACCACCCCCGAGCATGGCTTAGATACAGGAAAGTCAATCTGGAATGTATCGATCGGTCCCGAAGGTACCGAGGATGCCCGATGACTATCCCTGGTGAAGAGTGAAACACTCGACACCGGTGCTGATGCCGGGGTATTGGTACCGCTCAAAGCGGATACCACCACCGAGCATGGCTTAGAAACAGGAAAGTCAATCTGGAACGTATCGATCGGTCCCGAAGATACCGAGGACGCCAGATGACGATCCCTGGTGAAGAGTTGAACACTCGACACCGGCTCAGGTATGTTCTGTGAGGGGTGAGCCCCAGGAACAACCTGAAACCCCTGAAATGCTTTGGAGCCCGAAGACTCCCGCCGGGGTTTTAATGCCAATGGGGTCTTGAGGGCAAGGCCGGAGCTGTCATCATGCGTGGCATGAGACCTACCACTCAAGGATTGGCAAGTCTTAACAGACTGTTTGTGGGTTACCTGATCCTGTAGAGAAGAAAAACCCGGTGCCCTCACTGCAGGAGGGAAAACGGTATCAAGAGAAACTCGAAAGAGGGAAGGTCTTCTCTCAGTATTGCAGCCTGATAGTTCAGGGGAGAGGGGCAGGACCCAAACAGGTTAGGCACCAGAGATTGGAGTCTAAAAAGAAAACTGTGTTGCCACAGTGAAGGCACTTCTTAGGAGAAGAAGGCTCCATGATGGAGAGGCCTTGTAGGCCTAAAAAAGTTAAGACAGAAACAGAGGGAAAAATCTCTCTGAGTTTAAGAAAAAAGAAAGGAAAAACCACTGGCGGTACCGGTGTCGGCGGGAAAAACAGCCGCGACCACAAGAAAACAAGAAAAGAAGTATTTAAAGAAAAAGGTTTCTGCGGTGACAGGACGACGTCCTGCCGGCTCCGCGGAAAAACGAAAACTGAGGAGAGAGAGTGGAAAGGGCGGGAAGTCAGTGCGCAGGCACAAGGGATGCTCCCAAAAGCTTTCTGATTGGATGCTGGGGAGCATTCCCGTGCAGGCTCCATCGGTACTGATGTACCCATATGTGAAGACTCATTCCTGCTTGTTCCTGGAGATGAAATGGTGTCATCCTATTAGCCAGTTATGAGAAGGAAAGCTATTCCAATGGACAAGTAGCATTAGCTTAATAGAGGGGAGGAGGTATTTAATATGGAACCTTGCTGGGATCTTCAGAAAGATAAAGTGCTCATTCCAGAGGAGGCTCTTCAAGCATGTGGGGTAGGATTCAGGGGAAGAGGACTCCCTGGATGGGTTTGTCAGACCATGGGGGGAGGGGTGGTTTGCCAGTGAAGGAGATCTTTCTTTTGAACTTGGGAGAGGAAAGATAGATTAAAGAGAATTTCTTCTGATCCAATGGTTCCCTTATCCAGCTTAGGGGATCCCCAACCAGCCAGGTTTTCCATCAAATATGCATGAGGTAAATTTAGATGCAAAAGTGGTCATGCATACACAATTACCTCATGCACAGTCACTGAAGATATCCTAAAACACCAATGGCTAGGACATCCCTTAGGACAAGTTTGGGAACCACTCCGTGTCATCCAGTGACATTTACAGTAGAGGATTCAATACAAGTACTAAATATCAGCATCATGTGTTACCTTAACCAAAGTAAATATACAGCCCTCTTTTGGGCTAAACTGATGGTACAGCTTAGTGATAAGAACAATGAACATGTCTTTACTACTTGAAACAAAGCTAATTAAAAATGTCACATTTTGGTCTGAGAGTCACTTGCAACATTTACTGAAATTTTATAGTCCATGCCATAAAAGGAGGGGCTTTGTACCTATAACATAATAGCACCCACCCCTACAAAACCACCACCTGGATCCTGTCCCTATCCTCTTTCCACCTGCATGCCGTGCCTGACAGCTTCCTCCTGTTTCTGCCATCATTTATGTTTTCTTACATACTAGTCTCCAATCAATTCACCCCATACTCCCTTTTCTTGCTGTCCTCTGTCTCCCTGCTCTTCCTCTCCTGTTTCTGTACCCATTTCTCTTCTTAGCATGACCCCCACCTTACACCTCTACTCTGTCCCATCCCGTCTCATCTCTTGTTCTGAATTCCCCTCGCTCTGCTTTCCATCCCCTACTCCCCTTTTTTTTCCCCTCTTTAGGTATGTTTCTTGTCACAGCAAGGCTGGGAATTTATTGAATCCTTGGAGGCCCTGGCTACATGCCACTGGAACCACTGCACAAGCTGACTCTTACAGTTTTGACCAATTGGCATGATGAATGTTGAAAGGAAGTTATTGCTTAAGTCTATCAATATATTAAAACACTACATGTGTAACTGGTAAAATACACATTACATTTTTTGTAGCATATTTTAGTACATAGATCCCCCTGTTGAAAGCAGAATTATATAAGGCTGCTTTGCATATAGAGGGCTGCTGTGAGATTACAATAATTGTTATTGAAAATTATGTGTTATGTTTGGGTTTTTTTGTTTCATGGACATGTCCTATTTGTTGCTGGCTGAGAACTGCAAACAAACAAACAAACAATAACACACTTGCAAATATAACATGTAAATGTGAAACAATACAGTTATATTTTATTTTATTTTAAATATACTTAACACATTCTTTATATATGTATAAAAATGATAAAAATGAAATGACAGAACCATAATTTGGCGTGGCCCTTAGGCTGTGGCACTTCAACAACTACAGCAGTGAAACCAGAGCTCTCACCCGAAAAGGTTCAAGTCTCCCTCACCAGGAAAGTACCAAACAGATAGCCTGGGACTCAGACCGACCCCAACATCTATCCTAGCTTATCTATTGCTACTATATCTGTAAGATATATATAAGGTATATATATGTAAGGTACTATATCTATAAGGTAACAGTAATCTGAATATACCCTTTAGCATCTCACATTGTAATACTTTGTTACAAACAAATCCCCTTCGAATTGAGCTCTGCAACTGTGTCTTATTAACAGAGTACATTGTTCCTCTTAGCTAGCTCTGCAACTGTCTTGTTAACAAAGTACATTGTTTCTCTTAGCTACGCATTGCTATTTATATAATTGTTTGCATATTACCTCTGCTGTAGTATCCCAACCAATCAAGCAGCACTCACTGTTTTCCTCCAACCTTTATTACCCTACATTGTACCCTTCCATTATTGACTCCTTACATTGTATCCTTTCATTATTGAAACTATGGCTATCTCTCTACTTGCATTAGTTAGCCTCTATCTATTAACTAATGCCACTCGAAATACAGCAGCCCTATCTCCTACCACAAACAATATCCCCATATTGCATGGGCTAGGAAGAAAGTATCATTCCTCTTACCATCACTCAGCACAACAGCCACACCATGTTAGGCACTCTCATCTACTATATATCTCCCTCAATACTACTGGTAGCTTCAAGTCCAATCCTACTCCCTCACATACCAACCTAAATTGTGCACTCATCAACGCCCGCTCAGTACGTAATAAGTGGCCAGTCGTTACTGACCTTATCACAAAGCTGAACTTAGACATCCTCCTGGTCACAGAATCATGGCTATCAGACACAGACAATGTCCTCATAAACCAACTCATTCCCCCAGCATACTCAATACACACCTGTCACAGAACAGACCGAAGGGGAGGGGGAGTATTCATCCTTTCTAGAAGTAACCTTCAATTTAATCTACTTTCCTCTAGGAGCACCTCACACATGGACTTAATTACTATAGCTAACAAACATATCATCCTAAATCTCATATATAGAGCTCCTTCTTCACCACCAGAAGACCTATCTAGTATAATAGAGCTTGCATGCAACCCAGAAAGCCCACACAAATCCAACTGGCTAATGGGTGACTTTAACCTCACCTCACTTCACCATAGTCACTCGTCCACATTCCTTGATGCCATGGCTGATCTTAACTACTCTCAACTAGTCAGCTCCCCTACACACCTCAAGGGTAACACCCTTGACCTCATTTTTGCGCCCCATCCTACAACAACTACCAACTTTAACCTTTTACTTACCCCTGTTCCATGGTCTGACCATAACTTGATATCCTTTCAAGTCCCATATCTGCAAAACAGTATCCCAACAACACAGACAAATACAGTCTCATCAGGATCAGCAACCCGCTTCAAACGCTCGATAAGGATGACTTCATCAGCCGTACCCTTCCAGCTCTTCGTCTACCAACCAACAACCTTGATGAGCTGATCAACAACTGGTACACCACCCTAAACTCCTCTTCACAATTACCCTCCTTGAGTAGACCACCAGCATCCAGCACATCACCAAAAATTAGAAGCCCAAAACCTTGGTTCTCGGCTGATTTACGACTGTCCCTCCAGAATCTAAGAAAACAAGAGAGAAAATGGCGCAGATCGAGATCTCCATCCGACCAAATGGATTATGAAAATGTCCTAAAGAAGCACCGGGAAAAAATAGCTGAAAAGATGAGAGAACACCACACAGAAACCCTTCTCAGATCATTAAACAAACCACGAGACCTCTTTAACATTGCCAAATCCCTAACTAAGGCACCATCTTCCAACCAAACAATTTCAATTCAGCCTCAGTCTTTTGCAGACTACCTTCAATCCAAAACCATTAACACAAAATCAACACTAAGTTTTATACCCAACCCTGTTTCAATTACACAGCCTCTAAAAAGTTTTGTCGCCCCTACAGTGAAATACATCACTGACCTTATTGCTACCTTGAATACCACCACAGCCCCAAATGATCCATGCCCTGCCTACTGGATCAGAGCGTTGCGTGCTGAACTGAGCCCTACACTTACCCTTATCATGCAACTCTCCTTCACAACTGGATCTTTCCCAACATCTCTCAAGCAAACTTCAATACGCCCTCTCCTGAAAAACAATAAACTCGACCCAGCAAAACGGACTCATATCGTCCCATTTCAAGTATACCCCTTCTAGCCAAAATCATAGAAAAGGTGGTACAAATACAATTGCAGCAGCACATTGATATTTCAGCCCCTCTTGACCCCTGCCAACATGGGTTCCGTGAATCCCACGGCATAGAGACCCTACTAACATTACTTATCAACACCTTAACAAGAGGGATTGACAAAATTGAAAACGGATTCATACTCATCTTCCTGGATATCTCGGCAGCTTTCGACTCGGTTAACCATGTTCAACTCCTACACCGTCTTCAAGAAAAAGGAGTTCAAGGATCAGCTTGGGAATGGTGCAGATCATACCTAACTAACCGATGGCAACAGGTCCGGATAGGATCCTCAACATCCGATCCCTTCCATCAACAACAGGGTGTTCCCCAAGGATCCTCCTTATCAGCTTTACTATTCAACATATATATGCAACCAATTTGTGAAATCATCAGAGCATTCAACGCCGCCAGTTTGATCTACGCAGACGACGTTCTCATATTCACTCCAATAAAAATCAATGCCCCTGACTTCTCCCCAATAGTTTCATGCTTCAATGCAATTACAGACTGGCTCTTATCCCAGAACCTACGAATAAACTTCAAGAAAACCGAAGTCCTATTCGTAACGAGGAATAAGAATTTCTCACCCCCCACTACATTAAAGGTGAGGGATGCGGAACTTCCGTGTAAATCATCGATCCGCTACCTTGAAGTCATCATAGACCAAGAACTGACCTTCAAAGATCATATAAAGCAGACCGTCAAATCCATTTACAACAAAATAAGAACTCTGAAACCACTAAGACCTCTACTCTCCCCGAATGACTTCAGAACAAACTTCCAATCCCTTGTAACACCACATTTTGACTATGCCAACGTCATCCTGCATGGTCTGCCCAAGAGCACCCTCAACCCACTACAATTGGCAATAAACTCAGCAGCCCGCATCCTCTGTGGTACCTCCAGAAGAGATCACATCACCCCCATACTAACAGATCTTCACTGGCTACCCCTACAAGCCAGGATAATTTACAAAGCGCTATTACTGTCCTTTAAAGCAATCAATCAAATAGCCCCACCCTCCCTCTCCTCACTTCTTATCAACACCCCCACAAACAGGCTGAGAAGATCCGCAGCCGCTAATACCCTCGTTGTACCAAAAGAGTACACTAAATGTCACCAAGCAACCAGAGACAGGGCCTTCACCTTCTTCGCACCAACCTGCTGGAACAATCTCCCTCCACATATCCGTGCAATAAAAGACCTCTCTCAATTTAGAAAGACCCTTAAACACTACCTTTTCTGTCTTCACCTTTTAGACCCTAACACTTCACCCCTTCCCCCCATCTCTCAAATCACCCACACAGCCTCAGACATTCCAACAACATAGCCCTGACAGAACACGAACCAAACTTTCTGCATTCCCAAAGTCATGATCCCAATATGTCACCTGAACTGTAAATTCAGACACTGATAATACTCTGTTTGTATATAATTTGTATATAGTTTCCCCTGTTATCTCCAAGTTACCAACCCTGTTATAATGTAAGCAAAGGATTGTCCCAATGCAAAATTTGTTAACTGTAAACCGCACTGGTACCAAAGAGCGCGGTATATAAGAACTGTAAATAAAATAAATAAAATAAATAAATAAATAATTTGATTAAACAAAATAAAAGAGAACTTAAATCATTCTGAACATACTTAGCTTTTTTTGAATTCTTAGTTATGAGAATCACTAATTACTATGGAGCGCACAGTAGAAATTCATAGTAATGTATCAATCCTATAGTTGGAAAAGCTAAGAAATTGTGATGAAACAATTAGCTTTTTGTATAAAAATAAATAAATAAAACATACACCCTATATCACAAAATTAATACATCTAGTGTCAATGAATTACAGAAACAACGGGAAACCCAGGACCACCCGAAAGGACCAGACCAGGATAGCAAGATGAAATGTAATTGTATAAAAGAGAATGTAAATAAATAAATAAATTTTAAAAAACTCATATCATTGTTCATTATGTGTTTTTAATCAGTTTGGTGTTTTTTAAAAAGTTCTTTTATATACTGTGCTATTTTGCCACTTTTAATTTATTTATTCTGGTAATCACTACATATGGCAACATTTTTAATAAGTACATTATTATTTCTAATAGTTTTAATATTTTTAATAATTTATTAAACATTTTATGTTGCTATATAGCACATTAGTTACATTTCATCTTGCTATCCTGGTCTGGTCCTTACGGGTGGTTCTGGGTTTCCCGTTGTTTCTGTAATTCATTGACACTAGATGTATTAATTTTGTGATATATGGTGCATGTTTTATTTATTATTTTTATACAAAAAAGCTAATTGTGACATCACAATTTCTTAGCTTTTCCCACTATAGGATTGATACATTACTACGAATTTCTACTGTGCGCTCCATAGTAATTAGTGATTTTCATAACTAAGTATTCAAAAAAATCATTCTGAACATACTTAGCTTAAGTTCTCTTATTTTGTTTAATCAAATTATGGTTCTGTCATTTCATTTTTATTATATTTATACATATATTTTATTTAAATTTAAATATGCTTTTTAACACATATTCTTTATATAACTGTATTGTTGCACATTTACATGTTATATTTGCAAGTGTGTTATTGTTTATTTATTTATTTATTACTGTTTGTTTGCAGTTCTCAGCCCCCTGATGAAGTTGGGGGCGTTTCTTTATTAATAAAGTGCTTGTGACCACCAATACCACTTGCTTTTTGTGTTCTCTGTGGTTTTTGCAAGAGGGTGCTCCTCTGTTTGTTTGTTTTTCTTATTTGTTGTTGGTACTTGCTTAAACTTTTTGAATTTGCAAAAACAAAACATTAAGAAATAGGCTACTTTGCTAAAGTCAGACTTGCAAAATATCAACACTGAAAGAAGTGCAGAAGGACCACAGCCACACTCCAAAATCTTTTATCACTACACTTTATTAGGCCTTCAATAAAGTATGACAATAGAAGCTTTTTTTTGTGTGTGTGGTTGTAGTCCTTTCTCTGCACCTTCTTTTGGTGCTTATTGTTTGTGGATTGTGCTTCTCCCTTTTGTTTTCCAGGCATACAAAATATCCCATTATGGGAATATAAATCCCTGAGAACCAAAATTTCTGTTCCCCACTCTCACCTGCTATAAAGTACCAACAATGAATTATCTCCATCTATTCAACTATATCATATACCTGTGGAAATTTTGTAGGGCGAGGCCTCTGTGGTTCTTAAGAACAATTTTACCAGTTAGCAGATACCCACCAAGGGAAGACGCATCAACTATACAGTAAAATTGTGGTACTCAATCCAGTCCTCTGGTACCCCTAAGCCACTTGGGTTTTCAGGATCTCCACAATGAATAAGCATGAGATAAATCTGCATACAATGGAGGCAGTGTAGGCAGATCAACCTCATGTATATTTATTGTGGAGATCCTGAAAATACAACTGGCATAGGGGGTACCAGAGGACTGGGTTGAGAACTATTGTAGTAAAATTAGGGAAGGGGAAGGTTTCTCAAGTATAGCTAATCTTAACCAAAGAATTTCCCCTTGATGTGGTCTATAATTTTAGTAAACGTACCCATTGTATTTGCATTTTATATATATATATATGATGAGTATGTATTATAACGTACCAACAGTGACATTCATCTTCTTGAGAAACGAGTATATTTCAGATAGTTCACCCATGAAATCTTGATTTCCAAAGGTAAAAAACACCACATCTTTTTCTGCTTCAGCTGCTGCCATTAGCTGCAGGATAGCTGCAATGTCGAGAAACAAACAAAATCAGTCCTTACCCTGTGCCCAGCACCTGCCTGGTTACCTGCTATTATCAAGTGAATTTTTATCATGTCACAGAAATAAAGAAAACAATAGCAAAAGAGGACCCCACAGACCATCTGTATGCCCATCTAGGTGCAAGGCCACAGAATTGATCTTCAGATTTTTCTTCACCACCAAAGATCCTCTGAACCTGCCTGTTTTTTTTTAAATTCTTTTTTCTTCTCTAGAAACAAGCAGGAAGTCAGTCCTCACATATGGGTGACATCAGCACCGACAGAGCCCGCGCAGAGCATTTCCCCAGCTTTCACAAAAAGCCTTTGGGAATGCCACCACGCATGCGTAGTCGCCTTCCTGCCCGAGGGTGCCATCTTGCTCAGTCTCCCTTTTTCCGCAGAGCCCTTCGGACATGCGTCTCATCCCTGGAAAACATTTCTCGGTTTCCAAACGTTTTTTGCGTTTTTTGTTTTTAACACGCTTTGTGCTCTTTTTAACCACTGGCCACGTCAAGGATCTTCAACCTTGCAGGGATCCTTTTCGCCCAAATGGCCTCCAGTTTTAAGAAATGGGATGGATGGCTCCAAAAACATGTTGCTCACGGACACCCATAATTGTTATCTCAGGTGCCTAGGAGCAGACATGACCCAGAGCTATACTCCCTCTGTAAGAAAATGTCCTCCAAGGGTATCTAGAGTCGTAAGCAGAAGCTGGATGATCTCTTCCATAAGGCAGCCACGGTAGCCTCCTGCTCTTCGGCCCCACAACATCAGGAGTCTCCCAGGGCTCCTTCCTGGGCCCAGCAGCACTCTGACCAGGGGTTGCCTGGACATGAGCGGAAGGAGGAGGCCTCGAGGACTCTGTCAGGGGTGCCAGACAAGCTTGAGAGGTCACGCACCCGGTCTCTCAGCCCCCCTCGGCAGTCTCTGGAGTTGGAGAGGGAGTGGCCCAATAAGATACCTCAAACCAATATGGAGGCCTCCGGCAAAGGCGTCTGGTCTTCCGAGTGTCATCCCAGCGGGACCCCCTCTCCTCCTCGACACACGATCTGGTCACCCCGGTGTTGCTGTCGCAGGGCCCCATTCCCGAGTGGAAGGCCTGAACGTCAGCCTTAGAATGCAGCATTTCTGCATTCCTCGCTGCCCAGCAGGCGCTAATGCCTAGCCCCACCAGCACGCACCTCGAAACCGCAGGAACGTCGACCTCAAGGACTCCCCAGGCCGCCGTTGTGACCCCCGAGAGCCAGAAGCCTCGTGAGGATCCTAGGCATGTGTCTCAATCTCCATCCCCTTCCTTGGGTGGGAGATCATTGCGGGCAAGCGCCTCCAGCTCCGGACAAGTTTCGGCCTCTGAGATCCGGCACGGGTCACCAACAGACTACTCAGACTGAGAGTCCGACGGGGAACTCACCCACTTTCTTCCTGAAGCCCCATGCTGACCGGGCGTTGGTGAGTCTCCACACTCTGGATTATAAGAGGGCTCTCTCTTTCTACCTGCAGTGGACTCGGGGACCTGCTCAACTTCTCTCAGTCTGGGCTGAAGTCTAACTTGGTCGGGGTTCTCCTGTGCCACCTCAGTGAACCACCACCCCATCGAGGGCAAACCTCGATCGGGGCTACTGCTTGTCACTCGTTTCATGTGAGGCCTGTTTCTTTCCAAGCCCCCTATCTGCCCTCCTCCAGCAGAATGGGACCTCAATGTGGTCCTCACGCAGCTGAAAAAGCTGCCCTTTGATCCCATGGCTACCTGCCCGCTGCGGCACCTGTTGTGGAAGATAGCCTTCTTGATAGCTCTCACCTCCACTTGGAGAGTCAGTGAACTCCAGGCGCTGATGGCTGAGGCATCGTACACGAGGTTCTATAGGAAACGGGTGATCCTACGGACTCACCCCAAGTTCTTTTCGAAGGTTGTCTCGGATTTTCATCTCAATCAAGAGATAGTGCTGTCCCACTTTTTTCCGAAGCCCCATGACGACCGGGCGTTGGCGATTCTCCACACTCTGGATTGTAAGAGGGCTCTCTCTTTCTACCTGCAGTGGACTCGGGACCACCACAGAGCCAGGTAACTCTTTGTTTCCTTTGACCCTAGCTGTTTGGGGCTCGTGGTCACCAAACATACCTTGCCCATCTGGGTGGCAGACTGCATTGCCTTTGTCCAGGCCGGGTTTCCCCTAGAACGCTGAATCACAGCTCACAATGTCCAAGCGCTGGCAACGTCTGTCGCTAACCTGCGCTCGGTGCCACTGGCAGACAACTGTCAAGCCGCTACCTGGTCTTCCACTCACACCTTCACAGTGCATTACTGCCTGGAGAGGAAGTCCCGTTGGGACGCCGCCTTCGGCCAGGCTGTACTCCGTAATCTGTTTGGGGTTTAAGCAACTCCTGCCCTCCAACCCTTCTTGTTCCGGCTACCGGGAGCATGGCCATCCATGGACCCGGGGTCCTTGGGCTGCCTTTGGCTTTCACTGGCAACTGCTTACGGCAATGACGTGCCTTTTTCTACAAATCCTTGGTAGCCTGTAGCTAGGGAGTCCCATATGTGAGGACTGACTTCCTGCTTGTTCCTGGAGAAAACGTAGTTCCTCACCTGTAATAGCTGTCAACCACCTCCTCCATCAACTGTGAGCTTACCTGTGTACTGGAAAAATACTTTCTATGATTTGTTTTCAATCTGTTAGTTGTTAATTCATAGAATGCCTCTTGTTTTAGTGCTGTTTGAAGATTAAAATCTTTGCTTATTTAGCCATTCCATCCTACTCACAATTGTTCCCTCTTAGTACTCTCTTTTCCAAACTGAAGAGCCTTAACCTGTTTAGCCTTTCTTCATAAGGGAGGTGTCCCTCATCATCCATGCCAGACCAGTGGGTTATCTCCTCTTGCCAGTAGATAGAGACAGAGTTAAAACACTTTGCCTCAGTATATAGTCTGGTGCAGCGCGCAGGTCTCTCAGTATTCTCTATCTCCCACAGATGCATGCAGGGATTAGTGCAGCAAGTAAGGAAAGCAGGAAGGATGGCCAGGCTCACCTGAGGCACTAGCTTTGGATTCTCAGGGCATTCAGGAAGCAGGTTGTCAGTACTTTCTGGGTTGGCTCCCCTGATCTAAGAGGTTTGGCTCAGCAGATCTTCTGCTGAGCAGGGCAGAACCAAAAAAACCAGGAACTGCAGTAGCACAGGGCCTACTGTAACCATTGTCCTCGGGATGCCGATGTATACAGGGGGCAGGTGTTGGTCTGTTTAGGCAGCTCCCTGACCTAAGGAAAACCTGAGCACTTGTGGACTCAGCAGCCCAGTAACTGAGACAGAAAGGGAATGAGGCTGGGAGAGAGTTTCTGGACTCTCCAGACCTAGGTCCATGGCAAAAAGGTCTCTGTGAAGGCTTCCCCATGTGCCCCTAGCCCAGTATGGAGGGAGGGGCAGGAATATGGACTACAGCACTGGCATCTGTAGCTGCTCTCAGGAAGGCAAAAGCAGCCTGGGGGAAGATGCTAGTTTTTGGGAGACTCTCCTGTGGAAGGCAGGAGCCAGGAATGGAACCCTGGGTTCCCTAGAAGCAATGAACAATCTTGCCTTTGGAGACTGTTGCAGTAAGTTTAAAAGAACAAGAGGATCGGTGAGTCGTTTTCAGTCAAAGGAAAGTTGGGGAGGCTGGTCACAGACCAGGGCCTCAGGTGGTAAATACTGTGTGATATATTATAATGTATCCCAGTTCAAGTCAAGATCTGTTGGCCAGAGTGATCCGGATATTTATGGTTCGTTGGCCAGCAGAAATATTATTGTAACTGTAGAAAAAAAAAAAAAAAGCCTTGCCAGAACCAGGATGCTCAGAGCCCAAGAAGGTGTGGTTAACAGGGGGCAAGCACCAGCATAGTGGGCAGCTCCACTGGCTTAACACCAGAGCTGCGCACTGAATTAGCTAGCCTCTGGTAGCACTTTAGAACTACAAGGATTTTAAACATAAAGGAAAACTGGTGGTGGTCAGGAAAACTGCAGAGTCGCTGCTGAGGCAGAAATGGAGTCTCCCTTCACCCTGGGAGCCACAGCATGCTTACTAGGAGGAACGTTCATGAAGTCTCCTAGTCTGAGATTAGCTACAAAGTTGTGGTTCTAAAGGGAAATGAGGACCACCTTGAAAAAACAACCTCAAACTCCCAAATGTGGTGACCAAGGCCGCGAAATGCCTCTCGGATGGGGGGGGGTCAAGCTCTGCCTCGACTCTGCCTCCTCGCCCCCACGGCCTTCCCCTCCTGTTCTGCCTGAGGAGGATCCCATCTCCTACAGGCACAAGAGAAGGGAATGGTGCAATCATAGCATACTCCTGTTTGCCTGTGAGAGATTGAATCCCCATGGGCAGGAGGGGAAGGCTGCTGCGATGGTGGCAGACTCCTATTTGCCTGAGGGGGATCTGATCTCCCATGGGCAGACAGGAGTCTGCCGCAGTCGCAGCTGCTCTCTGCAGGCAAAAGTGGAGTTACTAATGCCTCCAGTCTGGGACAGTGAGCAGAGTCTAGTAGATTGCTGGAAGAAAATGTATCTTTTTGGTGCCGAATATTTGCCTTGCTGCTTCACTAGCATTCAGGCTAACCTTTTAGGTGTGCCGTGCTCCTAACTGGAACCAGGCATTGAACAAGTTCCACATAGTCGTTACCATTCAGAGCTCCCAGGTTTCATGGCTTCTTCCTGAAGTTAAAGGGGAAATCCCTACATCTTACGATGAGCTGTGCACACAAGACACAAACAGACTTCTGCTGTAGAAAATAAAAGGACAGACAGTAGCAGTACCTTGGTGGGAAATCCTGACCTGCTACTACCCCTGTATACAAGGGCCACTGGCAGGAGCAATGTTACAAGGTCAAACACCCCTACTCAGTAGCACAGGTTGAATGTACTGGGCCGGGGGGAGCCACGGTTTTGTTCCCACTGATGCCCCTTGTGACAATGAGCAAGTACCTTATGCTTTTTTTTAATGAAAAGGAATCTCTGTCTGTTGCCACCGTCTGGGGACTGACAAAGGATTTACAAGAGCATTTGTATTCAGAAACTGTTAAAGTTTAGGATGCTCAAGATGTACTAGGGGGGACTATGCTACAGTTATGGTCAACATTATTGGCACCCTTGCATTTTAGATATGTTGTGTACAATATCTTGAGAAATAATCCAACTGTATGTTGTCATATTTTAATAGTATGTTCAAAGGTATACAACAAAAAAAGATGTCTGTCCAACTTAGACATAGTAATCTGAGAAAAAAAAACAAAATATGACACCCTTCATTAATATTTGGCTGCACAATTCTTGGCAACGATGACAGCCTCCAAACGTTTCTTGTAGCCATTATAAGTTTCATACATCTGTCTGCTGGTAGTTTTTCCACTTTTCAACTGTGATTTGTTTCAGCTCATGAATGTTTCCAGGATTCCTTTTACCAATGGCAGATTTCAGCTCTTTCCAAAAGTTCTCAATTGGACTGAGATCAGGACTCAATTCTGGCCAGTTTAAAACAGTCAATGTGTTCCTTTTTAACCATTCTTTTGTACTTTTGGGTCATTGTCCTGCTGGAGGACCCATGCCCTTTGACCCAGACCTAGCTTTCTAACACTAGGTAGCACATTTTGCTCCAAAATACCTTGATAATTTCTGACTTCATGATTCCTTTAATACGTTCCGGGCCTCCAGTAAATGTATCGCTGATCTGCATTGCCAAAGAGCTCAAGTTTGATTTCATCTATCCACAGAACATTTTTCCAGAAGGATTGTGGTTTCTCAGGTGAATCTGAGCAAAGATCAGGCATGCCTTTTTATGTCTGTCTTTGAGCAGTGGGGTCCTCCTTGGCCTTCACCCAGGAAGTTCTTTTTTTTAGTGTATGGCATATGGCGCAGGTTGAAACCACCACTCCAGAATGCTCCAGGTCAGCCTTAAGCTTTTTGGATATTGTATATGGTGGGGGGGTTTTCCAATAGTTCGCACTAACTTTCAAAGTCTTCTTGGATTAATTTTCCTCTTCCCACCATGTCCTGAAAGGTTCTTTACCGTTCCATGGGCAGAAAATCTCTTAATAACATTGTGAACTGTAGATACAGGAATCCCAAGGTATTTGGAGATGGCCTTGCTCCCCTTTGAAGTTTGGTGATAATGGCTTTTCTGACGGTCTCAGGCAGCTCTGTTGCCTTTACCATTGTGAAAATGGAACAGGGAGTGAATGTGGCCATTTTAAAGATTACAGCCATCATGCAATGGTTGATTCAAGTCATGTGAGTACTGACAATTGATCAAAGGTGCATCTAATTTTATTACAATGGGAATGTGGCTCTTCTGTTCAAACTGATTTGAATTATTTTAATCATGTCCTCCTACTAAATACAGTGAAACTCAAAATTCTAACACTTCGCTTATCTTAAATAATTCTCTTATGTGAATTTTCTTGTCAGAGGGTCCACCTTGAGAGAATACTCCCTCTTGTAGTGGATGTCTCCTTTTTAATCAAATTTATAGAAATCTGAAAATCAGCCAGTTTACCATGGGCAAAACACTCACTAGAATACTACCATCAACACCCACTAAGTATTCCGTAGTAGTTGAAATGAAGCCTAAGACACAAAAATGTTACTTCAAAGCTGTTGCGTCTTTCTCCCACACTGCAGTCATTGCCTGTGGCACACTTGAATAGCGGGATATCATTAATTGACAAGTGGAAAATCCACTCTATTACCCTTCAAGTGACAAGCTTCAAACAATAAGTGTCATTTTCATTTTCCCTTTGCGGGTACTTAGCTGAGGATCCAAAGAAGTTGAATGAATTCCATTCGCCATAATGTTGGTTCAGCCCAAAGATCGAGAACCACAACATACTGTGTTTCAAGCCTTAGCTCCTCTTGGCCCTTTCTCAAGCAATGTAACTCGATCAGAGCTCTGGTTCATAAATTCTAACCCAGCGATTAAATTAGATCTAATTCACTATGGCATCAGATCATCCCTAATAATCATTGTAGAAGTTACTCAATTCATTGTAAAGACCACCATTCTACATCAGTGTTCAAAACCCCCGGGGCTACGGTTCGCAATTCAAAGATCCAACATTGTTCTTTGAAATGCAAACGCTTCACTTGATCACCCCCCGGGGGGGGAGGGGCGGTTGCACTTCATCCAGAATTAGCCACCGTAGATCTGTGAAGGAATGTTGTGCTTGAACGCAATGTGGCCCTAAAGGGGCTGACATCACCCTAGTGCCTATGCGTGAGCGATGTTCCTGCAATCGTTTCTTTACAGGTCTCATGGTCATACCCACCTATTTCAGTCCACAGGGGTACACAATCAAGTACACCACTGCTGAGCTCAAACAATTAGTAGTGTGCTGAAATCGATAAACAACCCCTGTCTGTCGGTCATACCAAATATCTCCCTCGATCGTAGTGGCACAAAAATCGCAGGCTCCACACGCTCGGTGACCTCTACTCCCTGAGGCAGGTAGCATAATTTGTCTTACTGTAGCCCAGACTACTAAATCTCCTATATTCGCCCCCCCCCCCCTCCCTACGGTATGCCACCATTAGTGGCTTCTGAAAACACTGATGTAATGCTAAGATGGACCAACGGGACTTCAAAATATGGGTGACCGCTGTAGTCCGAGGCATAATCATGTCCTGGCAATGTCCCAGTTTATATACTATTTCCTTTTTTAATTGGTCTTGTTTTGTTTGATACTTTTAAGTGTCAAATACGTGTGCATATATAGTCCAAAGCCATTTCACTGGCCACTTTTCTTTTTTAGGAGATATTGTATATTAAGGGGTTGAACCAGAAGGGTGCAAATAATGTTGACCACAACTGTAGATAAGTAACAGTGTTAGTTTAAACTGACTTTATTAAGAGGTCATCAAGACTTCCTAAGCAATGGAGGTCCAGTGTGCATGGCTGTGTGTACTGCACACAGCAATTACATATGATGCATGCGCTGGATGTGGCCCAACACCTGCCAGCGGTGCATGTGCTGGGTGAACTCCAGCACTTGCCAATGATTTCTGTGCTGAGAAGAGGCACCTATTGCTAAATAAAGGACATCATTCACTGAGGATATAAGTGTTTGGCAAGCACCGTCTCTCAGGAAGATGCTTAATGCTTCTGGACCATGGGATGCTTTCCCCAGGGCTGCAGAGCAGTGATGGCATCCACCTATCCAAGAAGGGTCAAAGTGTCTTCTGTAGCAAATTGCCTAACTTACTGAAAAGGGCTTTAAATTAGATTTGTTGGGGATGGGTGAAGAAAGCCCCAAGTAAGTAAAAGACCTCAGGTAAGTAAAACATTAAATACCACTGTAGAAATGGGCAAAAGGAGCAACATCTGGAAAGTGGTGTGTTATAAATGCCCATCGTATGGGAAATAAGATCCCAGATATTGAGGCTTTAAAGGAAGAGGCTGACTTGGATTTAGTGGCAGTTACAGTGACATGGTTCACGGACAACTATGACTAAGATGTAATCATACCTGGCTATACTTCATTCAGGAAGGACAGGGGAGAAAAAAGGGGAGAAGCGGTACTATATATAAATAAATAATATTAAATAATATAGAATTACAGGGCTTAAAAGGGAGTGAGGAGGCACTGTGGATTAAACAAGAAAGAGGGAATGGGAAATCTATTTGTACTGGAGTGATATACAGATCTCCTTCACAGGGAGAAGAAGTGGACAGAGATTTAATAGGATATACATAGTACGGCAATAAAAGGAGACATGCTCCTGATAGGTGATTTCAATATGCTGGATGTTAACTAGCACATCCCTGCTGCGGTGTCATCTAGAAGTAAGGAGATCCTGGATTCTCTATAGGGAGAACGATTCTGGCAAGTGGTCATAGAACCCATACGTGAAAGGGCCATACTGGACCTCATGCTTACCAATGATGTAAGTGTTTCTGACGTTATAGTGGGAGATCATCTCGCATTCAGTGATCACCAGATGGTGTGGTTCAGTATTAGGAATAGGGCTGATAAAGTCCATTCAAAAACAAGGGTTTTAGACTTTAGGAAAACTAACTTTGCCAACATGGGACAATACCTCAAGGAGTCATTAGGGGATGGGAACAGCTGGGGGATGTTGAAAAGCAATGGGCAAAACGGAAAGGAGATATTTTAAGGACAACAAACCTTTTTGTTAGAAAAGTAAATAAATGTAGAAGGAAAAAGAGGCCACTATGGTTCTCAAAAGACATAGCTGAAAAGGTGAAGAAAAAGAGTGGCCTTCATAAAATACAAGAGATCACAGAAAGAGAAAGACAAGCATCAATATTTGTAAAAACTTAGAGAAGCTAGGAAAGTAGTCAGGAAAGATACAAAAAGAAGAAGAAATAGTCAATGCAATAAAATGGGGTGACATGACATTTTTCAGATTTGTTAGCGAGAGGAGGAAATGCAAAAGTGGTATTGCCAGATTCAAGGGTGAAGGGGAGGAGTATGTAGAAGCTGATGAGGATAAAGCAGAATTGCTTAACAAATATTTTTGTTCTATGTTCACAGATGAAGGACCCAGAGCAGGACCTCAGAAAACATCCACAAACAGGAAGACAAGTGAAGGGGATCTTGAACGATTTTCAGAAGTGTGTGTTCGTGAGGAACTAGCTAAACTAAAAGTAGAAAAAGTGACGGGGCTGGATGGGGTACATCTGAGAGTATTGAAGGAATTTGGGGAAACAAAGAAACATGATGACAGAAAAAGACCACATGACCTATAGTCTGTCCTTCCATATCGACCACTACAACAGTCACCTTTTCTCCCTTTAGAGATCCTCTGTGTTTGTCCCATGCTTCTTTGAATTCAGATAATATCCTCATCTCTACCACCTCCACTGGGAGACTATTCCATGAATCCACCACTCTTTCCGTAAGGATGGGGGGCATGGGCATCATCAGTGCCTCCTTTGGGGGGAGCCTCATATTGTAGGATATCAAGATCCCCTGTCTGAGGCTCGTCCTCAGGCACTGTCACAAAGGCAAGAGCTTGGGACATCTCCCTCACGAAGTTCAGAAAGGCTAGGTCCTCCAAAGGGGACAGTCGCCAATAGTGAGGCAGAGAAGGGTCGGAGGGGACATTCCGATGGAGAATGGTGTCGGGAGACTCCTCATCCATCTCCAAATCTGACTTGGCATCTGAGGAATAGCCAAGCGATCCTAGTGTCTATTCATTGTTCCGCAGCCATGGGACCCGGCAGCAAGTTGCATCTCGAGTCTGACACGAATTGAGTCAGGGTCAGATGAGGCAGATTCTCCAGGATCGGCTGAGTCTCCTCTGGAGAAGTCCTCGCCAAGGATGGCCCCAAGGTCGGCACAGACAACCCAGAGGTTCCAGGCATCGGGCCGTGCTGCGTTCCAGGGCTGCCATCCTGGCCTCAATGCCAGTTAGCTCCACAGCAGCTGATTGAGGTCTTGAAGTAGTTGAGTCCAGAGCCACGTCCCTCATAGGGGAATCGCCAATGGTGATGGCAACCGGGGACCTGATCCGATCTCCTGAGGCTGTGTGGGGTTTCCTCCCACCAGGGCTGCTTGGAGGGCTGCTACCAGCCATTGCCATCGGCATTGGGTCGAGGACTCCAAGCCCAGGTCCCGGAGGGTCTTACCTGCAAGGTCCAGGATTGGATCTCACCTTCGGCTTCGGCGACAACAACGACAACATTCTGGACTCATGGGGAAGGTCTTCGGAGAACGATCCCCGGTCAGAAGCTCTGCAACCCCAGGGGTCCGACCGTGCCCGGGCGCGCAACAAGAAGTCGTCGGACACTGGTTCCGAGGGCAAAGATTCCACCATCGATGCCAGTCCTAAGGCAGACTTAGAACCAAACAGCTCTTTCTGCCACTTTTTACGCTCCTTGCGGGTCTTCACCGACATCTGTTGTCAGTGCGGGCAGGTAGACACGTCATGGTCTGTCTCAAGGCATTTTATGCAGCAAATATGGCGATCCATGATGGACATAGTGTGCGGGCACTTGCCACATTGCTTAAAACCGCTGATCGAGGCCATAGTGGGAAAGATGACACCCGTGAGGTCAAACTCCGACGTCTCAATCAGCTAGGTTGCAAGCAAAGATCCGCACGTCAAGAAAAACAGAGAAAAAAGGGGACCCGAGAAAAATAACGCCGAGGCAGTGGAAAGGTAATTGGAACCGATCCCAGTGAAAGAACGAAAAAAAAATATGTGAAAAATCGACTTTAACCGGAGGCCCAGACAGAACGTCTGCAGGCTTCACAGAAAAAAGACCGAGATAAGATGGAACCCTTAGGCGGGAAGGTGACCGCGCATGCGCAGTGTAACTCCCAAAGGCTTTCAGTGAAAGCTGGGGAGTGGATCTGCGTGGGCTCTATTGGCGCTGATGTCACCCATATATGAGGACTGACTTCTTACTTGTTCCTTGAGAAAAGGGGATTATAGTAGTTGATATGGAAGGGCAGACTAGATAGACCATATGGTCTTTATCTGCTATCATGTTTCTATGTTCTAAATACAAGCCACCACTCATTGATGTTTTTGGAGCCAGTGTTCTTCATGTAGGCTTGTGACATGTATAGGGCAGCCCTCATCAATATTTATTACCTGGGCTTGATGGGGAGCCAGTGTTTCTCAGTACTCTTAGATGGGCACGAGTAGACTACTTTTCATCACTGGCTATACTAGGTTAATACCAGAACACTTCAGAGGTGGCCAGGCAGGGCTTGACTGGCATACAAAACACTTGTCCTGCTTGACCATGGGCTTGTCTTGCTATTCTTAAGCAGACATTCAGCACAGCTGGCCTGGATAGCCCAAGGCACGTACACAGCCACGCTTGCTCTGCCAGGCAAAAGCGAGTACGCAGTCACACTTGCTCTGCCAGGCAAAAGCGAGCGCACATATGATTGATATCTCAGAGACATGGTGGAAGGAGGACAACCAGTGGTACACTGTGATACCTGGGTACAAACTATATCGCAATGATAGAGCTGATCAAATTGGTGGAGGGGTTGCTCTATGTTAGAGAGGGCATTGATTCACAAAGGATTAAAGTTTTGTAGGAAACAAAATTTGCTGTAGAAACTCTATGGATTGAAATTCCATGTGAAAAAGGGAAGGCGATGGCAGTGGGGGTGTACTATCGACCGCCTGGCCAGAATGAACAAATGGATGATGAAATGCTCAAAGAAATCAGGGAAGCTAACAAACGTTACAGCACAGTAATAATAATGGGTGATTTCAATTACCCCGGTATCGACTGAATCAGTGTCACAGCAGGACATGCTAGGGAGATAAAGTTTCTAGATGAAATAATGACTGCTTCTTAGAGAAGCTGGTTCATGAACTGACGAAGAGGGGAAGCCATTTTGGACCTAATCCTTAGTGGAACACCACATCTAGTGCAAGAGATAAGGGTGTTGGGGCCACTTGGCAATAGGGATCATAGCATGATCGTGTTTGATTTAAATAATGGAGAAAGGATGGTAAGGAAATCCACAGTACTGCCTTTTAACTTTCGAAAGGGAGACTACGATAAAATGAGGAAAATAGTTAAGAAAAAACTAAAAGGAGCAGTTGCAAAGGTTAAAGACTTACATCAAGCTTGGGTGTTGTTTAAAAATACTAATCTTGGAAGCCCAAAAGCTTGCTGTGGAAGCAAAAACGCGTAATAAAGAATTTTTCCAAGTACATTCGTAGCAAAAAAAGCCTGTGAGAGAGTCAGCTGGACCATTAGATATAGAGGGGTAAAAGGGGCACTAAGAGGGGACAAGATCATAGCAGAGAGAGTGAATAAATTCTTTGCTTCAGTCTTTACTGTGGAAAATGACTGAAGTGGTATTTAAAGGTGATACTGCAGAAGAATTGAAAGGAATATCGATACACCGGGAAGATGCATTACAACTATGTGATAAACTAAAGAGTAGCAAATCACCAGGACCGGATGGTATACATCCAAGGGTGTTGAAAGAACCGAAATATGAGATTGTAGACCTGATATTAGTAATCTGTGAACTATCATTAAAATCATCTGTAATACCTGAAGATTGGAGGATGGCCAATGTAACACCAAGTTTTAAAAAGGGTTCCAGGGGTGTACCGGGAACAATTGTAGAAACCATCATAAAGAACAAAATTACTGAACATGTAGATAGTCATGGCTTAATGGGAGACAGCCAACATGGCTTTAGACAAGGAAGATCTTGTCCTACTAATCTGTTATGTTTTTTTTAAGGTATGAATAAACAGGTAGACAAAGGTGAGTTGGTTGATATAGTGTATCTGGACTTTCAGAAAGCCTTTGAGAAGGTCCCCATCAGAGACTTCTGTTAGAACTAAAAAGTACTATTGTGGATCAGGAACTAGTTAAAAGATAGAAAGCAGAGGGTAGGGCTAAATGGCCATTTTTTCCAATGGAGAAAAGTGAATAGTGGAGTACCCCAGAGATCTGTGCTGGATCTGCTGCTTTTTTAACATATTCATAAATGACCTGGAAATGGGAATAACAAGTGAGATTATCAAATTTGCAGATGACACAAAACTATCTAAAGTTGTTAAAACCCATGAGGATTGTGGAAAATTGCAAGAGAATCTTGATAAATTGGAAGACTGGGCATCCAAATGGCAGGTGAAATTTAATGTGGGAGGAGTGGCTCAGTGGTTGGGACAGGTTACCTCAGGCTGGAAGGCCGGGGGTTCAATTCTCGCATGGGGACAAGCAACTTCAGGCCGGAGGGACTGGGGTCTCTAGTCCCATGGCCACTCCTTGTGGCCTTGGGCAAGCCACTTAACCCTCCATTGCCTCAGGTACACTTAGATTGTGAGCCCTTCGGGAACAAGGGAATAAAAATTATCTGTTAGTATACATGTAAACCGCACTGATTCTAAAGAACGCGGTATAAAAAAAGAAATAAATAAAAAATAAAATGTGGACAAGTGCAAAGTTATGCACCTAGGAAAGAACAACCCAAAATAGAAATTAGACTTACCTGCTAATTGTTGTTCCTTGAGGAACTCCAGTTCAGTCCTCCACCTCTGGGTAGTGCACCTTCTCCTGCAGCATGGAGACCGGGCATGTCAAAATAGTGACATCACTGGATGTATCCTGCTGGTCTCTCCCATCAGCCCCAGTGAACTATTGACAAAGCAGACTCAAAGGAGCAACACATAAGTAGCTATAGAATTAATTACAACTTTAAACTCAACTTTTATCTTCTAAACTAAAGCTCCTGAATAAGGGGGGGGGGGGAACCCTCCTCTTTGCCCTTTCTTCCTCCCTCATGATCAGAGTAAGAAAGAAAGCAGAGAGGTCAGAGAAAAAGTATCACAATGATCCCCGTACTATTAAGATTATTACACACTTAGTGACCGGTACACCCCCCAAACCGAAAACCAACCTCCGACTTGATCATCCCCGGGCAGGATTGAGGACTGAACTGGAGTTCCTCAAGGAAGAACAATTAGCAGGTAAGTCTAATTTCTATTTCCTTATCGTTCCTCCAGTTCAGTCCTCCACCTTTTGGGATGTAACAGAGCAGTAATCATTGGGAGGGGCCTTTCCACCCGGATCTCAGTACCGCCGACCCAAAACAGGCATCGCTCACTGCCTGAACATCCAGGTGATAGTGTTTACTGAAGGTATGGAGAGATTACCAAGTTGCCGCTCTGCAAATCTCCACAGGCGGAACCAAAAACTGTGCTCCGCCCAAGACGTCGCTTGCGCTCTAGTGGAATGAGCCTGTAAGCCCTCTGGCACCGGACGACCTTGCAAAATATATGACGACGCTATTGCCTCTCGGACCCATCTGGAAATTGAAGCTTTAGCTGCCGCTTCACCTTTTCAGGGACCTCCTAAGAGAACGAATAGGCGTTCAGACTTACGAAAGGACTCTGAAACCTTCAAATATTGACGCAGAGCTCTCTTTACATCCAAACGACGTAGACTAGGTCTGAGACGCTTTCCTCCGAAGCTCCTAATACTGGCAACGAAACTGATTGATTCATGTGAAAAGGAGAAACTACCTTTGGCAAAAACAACGGAACTGGTCGCAACACTACCTTTTCCCTAGAAAAAGACAGAAATGGCTCTTGGCAAGACAGCGCCTGCAGTTCCGACACTCACCGTGCTGAACAAATGGCCACTAAAAGCACCGTCTTTAAGGTCAAATCTTTGACTGAAGCTTGGGGTAAGGGCTCAAAATGTTCCCTAGTTAACGCTCCTAACACCAAATTGAGATCCCACGGGGGCACCATTATTCTGCAAGAAGGCCGTATCCTAGAGACCGCTTTTAGAAAACGCACCACATCGACATGAGAGCCCAAGGACACTCCCTGGACTTTACCTCTATAGCAAGCCAGAGCTGCCAGCTGGACTCTTAACAAACTGGCAGCCAAGCCCTTATCAAAGCCGTCCTGTAAGAAACTTAATACCATAGGAACAGAAACCGTGGCCAAACGGACCTGTCACCGAAAACACCAGTCCTCAACTATACGCCATATTCGCACGTATGTTAGGGATGTGGACCTCTTTCTGGCCCGAAGTAAAGTCGCAATGACCACTCCAGAATAACCTTTTTGCCTTAACCTCACCCTTTCAATGGCCAAGCCATAAGCGAGAACCGATTCACCTGAGGCATTCGAAGCGGACCCTGAAGCAACAGATTCTCCGTTGCCAGTAATCTCCAAGGATCCCCGTCGAGAAACCGGACCAAAAATCGGCATACCATGGACATCTCGGCCAATCTGGTGCCACTAACGCACTCTTCCCCGTTGAGCTTCGATGCGCTGAACCACTCATCCTATGAGCACCCACGGAGGAAAGACAGAGAAGATCGGACGATGGCCAATGTTGCATCAGGGCATCGATTTCTTCCAACATCCTCTCTCACCTTCGGCTGTAGAAACGATTTGCCTTGGCCGAATAAAAGGTCGCCATGAGATCCATGATCGGAGGACCCCATCTGTGGACTATCTGAGCAAAAACGTCCGGATTGAGCTCCCATTCCCCGGCATCCACCCGGACTCTGCTGAGAAAATCTGCCATCACATTGTCCGTTCCTGCGATATGCGCAGCCGAGATTGCCTGGATTCGAGGCTCCACCCAGGTGAAAAGCACCCCTGCTGCTGCTTCTTCCATGGCAGCGCTTCCCGTTCCACCCTGCTGATTGATGTAAGCCAACGTCGTGGAATTGTCCAAAAGCACTCGCAGCGCCCGACCTTTCACCTCAGCTTTGAATGCTTGAAGGGCTAGACCCACTGCTCGTAGTTCAAGACGGTTGATCGACCACTGGGTCTCCTGGTCGCTCCAAGCCCCTTGTGCAAAGAGATCCCCGCAATGTGCTCTCCAACCTGCGAGGCTCGCATCTGTCAGCACCGGAAGCCACTGCAGTTGTTCCAGGGGCAAGCCCGCCTCCAGATTTCCTGGGCAAAGCCACCACTGGAGGGATTGTCTGACTCGAAGAGGACAGAGGAGACGTTTGCTCAGAGCATCGTTCTGATGAGACCAGTGCCACAACGACGACTTCTGCAACAGCCGAATGTGAGCTCTGGCCCATGGTACCACCTCCAAGGTTGCCGTCATTGTTCCAAGGAAGTGAAGATAGCTCCACGCTAATGGAGCCGGAGTTGCCATGAATCTGCGCACTAGTTGCCAAAGGATTTGAGCTCGCCGGTCCGGCAGGAACACAGCTCCCTGCTGCGTGTTGAAGCGCACTCCCAAGTACTCTAGAACTTGGGATGGGACTAACCGGCTCTTGGCAAAATTGACTACCTAGCCGAGGCTCTGCAGTAACTTCTCAACCTTGTCCGTAACCTGCACGCTCTCGACTTTGGACTTTGCCTGAATCAACCAATCGTCTAGATAAGGGTGGACTAAAATACCTTCCTTCTGCAGCGCCGCCGCAACTACCACCATAACCTTGGTGAAGGTTGTCAGACGGCCGCCTGGGTGAGAATGTTCAGTCTTGGCAAAAGCATACCTCTATATGATTTGCAAGGATTTGTGGGTAATGTAGTCCATTCATTCCAGACACAGCCGTGACCAATAATTAATTATACTTGCTCAAGGGTAAAGCAAATACGATTTTTATTTATGAGGGGTTCTCCCAACACAGATAATGCTTGGTAGCACAGAACTCAGGATACTTGCTTGCAGTTTTAAAGTTAGGAAAACAAAATCAGGAAAAAAACAACATCTGAACTTGTCAGGTAATTAAAGCAAAGGATTAAAGACCTGGTTGGCAACAAACTGGTCTTTCTTGTAGGCTTTAGCAAATAATGTCTTAGCAATGCAGTAAGCAACCAAATAAACCCACAAAGTAGGAAAAATGTTCTTTTCTTCAGGTTAACTTCTTATATCTTTACATATAAATTCAGAAGTGATTCCCTTCAGAGCACACAAGCAATTAGGTAAGCTCAATTGCTAGCAATCACCCAGCTGAAACCCCTTAGCTGGCTTGCTTTCACTGTGTAGCTCAAAATCTTACTCAGAAGGTTTTCTGAGTAGATTAAAGAACAAGTTGGTATTTCTTTGTGATGGTTGTTGCACTTTGTAACAGAAAACTACCATTTGAGTTTGGACAGAGAGCAGTCCATATATTCACATTCTGGTTCTAAGACCTCTCCCCTTTCTTCAATAATCATAGGTTCAATATCTTGGCTTGGCACAAAGGAATTTCTCAATGGAGCACTACCAGGAGAATAATCATTTCCCTGCTTCCTTTCAAAGTTATAGCTAGGGCATAGATCAGTGTTCATACCTGAGCTTCCATTGCTGTTAGAGTTCCCCTTTAAATAGCCTGGCCAATATGTAGTCCAGTTTCTGTGTCCAGCCTTCCAATCTAGATCCCTGGACACTGGATCTCTCTTCACATACCTTCTGGCATGGGTCTTAGGGTCCCTTCCACGTGCAGTTGTTTCCCTCACAGGTGCCGTCTGGAGATTCCTGCCTCTGCAATACCACTCCTCTGGTCTCCCCCAGTCCAATGGTGTATGCTGGCCTCTTGTCTGTCTCCCAGTATACGTACTGTGCTGGACTCCTGTAGACTTCCCAGAGGCTTTTCTCTTCCTTCTTTTTTTTTTTTGATTAACAAGTTTTTATTTTATTGGAAAAATATACATCAACCCAAATCATCACAGCAGAAAGAACACAAACAGTATGTCAAAAGTAGCAATACAACAAATACCATGCAGCAATTAACCTAAACAATAAATCCAGGCTAAACTCCCCCCCTCACCCACCTCCCCCCCCACCCCAGCCCCTACCCACCCCCCATCCCCCCCTCCCCCCCTTCCTCCCCACATCCTTCTCACTCACAACCCCCCCTGCTCCCTCCAAACCTCATATCCACCCCACACCGCCCGAAATGCTGGCATCGTGGAGTTCCTGTGGGCCGAGATTGCGCACATACTCCAAAGGTACTCCACTCTCTGCACAATCATTGGTATTGTAGGCACCTCCGTACTCCTCCACCGCGCCATAATAGCCCCCCGGGCCGCCCCCACACAATACCCCACCAGTTTTAAGATATTCCTATCTCCCTCCTCAGGCATCTCATTTAAGAACACCATAGAAGCCGTGATATCCACAGGCACCCCAACCATCGCCCGAACACAACCACCCCAGCTTTCCCACATCCGCTGAATAGCCGCACAGCCCCAGATAATGTGCTCCAGGTCCCCTCTCTGCCCGCATCCTCTCCAACAGGAGCCGGTGTCTGCGGGACGCAAGACCTTTAACTTCCAAGGCGTCCAGTACACTTGGTACCGGACCTTTAAACTAGCCTCCAAATAGGCTGTACCGGGGGCCAACCACCGAGTCCATCGATAGATATGTTGCCAGCGCCCCTCATCCCACTCTCCCCCCAGTTGTGTCTCCCAAGCCATTTCTCCCACACTCTTCCCCAAACCCCCGTCCCGTGCCAGCTGGCAGAGCTCCACATACAGTCGGGAGATCAAGCCCCTCCTCGCCCCCCCCCCGTCTGCAGCGCCAGCTCACCGGGAGTAGCCACTCGCCTCAAATCCTCCCAACCCTTATTCCTTCGCAAGTACGATACTAACTGAAAGTAAGCAAAGTAATCCCGAGCCACCAGCCCATAGGCATCACATAAGTCTCCAAAGGTGCGAAGGTGCCCCGTATCAGTAATGAGTTGCCCCAACGTGCATAAACCTTTAACACCCCACTCTCTAAAGGCCCCTCCGTCCCTCCCCGGTCCAAAGTCCTGCATACCCCGAATATAAGTCGCCCTTGTATATCGCTTCCCCCCCAACAGCCGCCGCTTAACCCCCAACCACAGCCCCCGCGTAAATTCTTTAAAAGGGTTCCCGCCCCGTCCCCCCCCTTTCTGCGCCCCAGGGTCCCATATCCACATGCCCAAAGACTCTCCCCCTCCCCTGTCCTGTTCCAACTCGACCCAGATAGGGGTCTCGGCCTCCGCCTGCCAACTACCTAAAGCCTGTAGTTGAGCCGCCACAAAGTATTTATCCAACCATGGTACCCCCATCCCCCCCCCTCGTTGGCTCCGATAAAGAGTATATTGCGATACCCGAGCTTTCTTACCACCCCATATGAAATCCAAAATCAACCTCTGTACCTGCCTCAAATATCCAGGTGGAATCCGACTGGGGATAGAACTAAAAAGGAAAAGAAAACGGGGGAGGACATTCATTTTTATAACTGCAATTCTCCCTAGCCAGGTCAGATATAAACCCCTCCAACGGGCTAAGTCTGCCTTCACCGCCCGCAATAACGGAAGAAAGTTCTGGTCCCAGAACTGCCGCCAATCCTTCCCCATATGGATCCCCAAATATCGATAGGTCCCCGTGACCCATTTGAAGGGAAAGCTACTACGCAAGCTCTCTTCTAACCTACTTCCCAGATTGAACCCAAGGATCTCCGTTTTACTTCCATTAATTTTATAGCCTGAAACCGCACTATACAAGTCCACTTCCCGCATCAATACTGGCAGCGAAACTAATGGTTCCCGAAGCGTATAGATAACGTCATCAGCAAAGAGGGCAATTTTAGATTCCCACGTATTCATCTGCACCCCTTTGATATCCACCCCGCGCCGCACCCGATCCGCTAGGGGCTCGATGGCAAGGGCAAACAGTAAGGGCGATAGTGGGCAACCCTGTCGAGTACCTCGGCCAAGCTGAATCACCTCAGAGTAGCTACCATTCACTCTGACCCTAGCCTGCGGCCCCGTATAAAAAGCCTTGACCCATTGAATAAAGTTCTCCCCCAACCCTAACCTCTCCAGTACCGCCAACAGAAAGTCCCATTCCACCCGATCAAAGGCTTTTTCGGCATCTACCGAGATAAAAACCGCCTTCTGCCCCGTCCTCTGCACCTCCCATGTTAGGTTACACAATCGGCGTATGTTGTCCCCGCCCTGTCTCCCGGCCACAAAACCCGTCTGATCCGCATGAATCAATTTAGGGAGGAACTGCTGCAAACGAGTAGCTAAAATTTTTGCGAGCAGTTTAGCGTCCACATTCAATAGGGATATTGGCCGATACGAACCGCAGACCATAGGGTCCTTGCCGGGCTTAAGCAAAACCGTAATCCCCGCCGCAGTCATGGAACCGGGAACTGAACCAGTCGCCAGAACGCCATTGAAAACCTCCAACAACAAGGGTCTAAGACCCGCCTGAAACACCTTATAGAATTTACCTGTCAAACCGTCCAACCCCGGAGCCTTTCCCATTTTCAATGATTTGATCGCCGCAGTGACCTCCCCTTCCTCTATCGGCCTACCCAGCCTCTCCGCCTCCCCTTCCTCCAACTTGGATAATATACACCCATCCAAATATCGGTCACTCTTTGCGCGCCCCTCAGTAACCTCGCTACTATACAATTTCTGATAGTAGTCCTTAAACGTCTGACGGATGTCATTGTTCCCAGTAACTAACTGCCCCCGCCCATTCCTAATACTCCCAATGGTATTCTGAGCCACTCGCACTCGTAAACGACGAGCAAGCAGTCTACCCGCTTTATTGCCCCCTTCAAACATGGTTTGCCGCAGAACATTGAGCTCATAGGCTATCTTACCCGCGCGAAGCTGACTCAACTGCCCTCGAAGCCTCTGCAATGCCGTTAGTACCCCCTCCCGCCGATCACACTGATGACTTTCCTCCAGCTTCTTAATTTCAGCCAAAAGAGAACGCTCCGTTTCCCCCCTTTGTTTGCATTTACGCGAGGCCTCCCCTAACAAATGCCCCCGAACCACCGCCTTCAAACCATCCCACACCATTCCCAAACCAACCTCACCATTCCAGTTAAAATCCTGATACTCCTGAAGTACCCTCCCGGTCCGCTCTACAATCGCCAAGTCATCCAACAATGAATCATTGAGCCTCCAAAATTTCACGCCAGTATCCTTGTAACCCAAATTAAACTCCACACTCACAGGTGCATGATCCGTCCACGTAATGGACCCCTGCTCAACCCCTTCCACCCTACTCATCCACCCACCCCCTGCCCAAATCATATCTATGCGACTATATGTCCATGAGGCGCGGAGTAATAGGTGTATTGCTTCCTCCCCGGATTACGACACCGCCACACATCCACCAAACCCAACCCCTCTTTCATCTGTAGCAACTGCTGCCGCTCCCTCCGTTTCCCCTCCCCTCTCCCCCCACTATTGTCCAGTCGGGGATTTACCGTCAGATTGAAATCCCCCCCAACAATAATTGGTACCTCCCCCAGGTTCTCCAACTCCGCCCGCACGCGTTCATAAAATACCCCCTGGCCCTCATTGGGACCATACAAACTAAAAATCCACACCCTCTCGTCCCCGAGCTGTATCTGAACCCCCACATACCTCCCCTTTTTATCACGATATTCCCCCACTACCCTATCCACCATACTAGCCCCCACCATTATACCCACACCCCCTTCCGCGACTCAGCACGTTGCCCCGCCAGAACCACCTTAGGGTATTTCTTTGTCTCCAGCAACTTCTCTTGCCCCACCTTAAGATGTGTTTCTTGGAGGCACACAAAGTCTGCCCGGGTCCTACCCCCTTCCTTCTCCGCTAAACGACGCTTCCGCCAAGTGCGGAGACCCTTAGCGTTAACCGTAACCACACGTAACTTAGACTCCCCCACAACCCCCGATGCCCGCTCCTGCCCTTGCCCTCCCCTCTTTGCCTCCCCACCCCCCTCCTCCCCTATTGCCCCACCCCCCCTCCCCCGCAGCCCCCCACCCCCTCTCCCCCCCACCCCCCTCCCCTGCCTTCCCATCCTACTCCTCAGACCCCCTGAGGCCTCCTGCGGAGTAGTGCCCATCGGTATGGTGCAGCCCAGCTCCTCTCGCAAACCCCGACTACCCACTCCCACCCCTCCTATGCACATACCCTCCCGACCCCCCCTCCTCCCTCAACTCCACCCCCCCGAACAACAGAACCAAAGCACCAACCCCCAAAGTACCCAACCCAATAATACCCCTCCCCAACCACTCTTGCCGCGCCCATTCCTCAAACCCACCCGCTCAAGCAGTTCATACTTAAACATACAAGTAATAGGGGGATTTATAGTAATACTACTACTACTAATAAAAATAATAGGCCCCCCGCTGCCCAGCATCAACCCCTCCCCGCCGGAGGAAAAACCAGCGCTCCACATCCCCCGTACCCATAAACAAAGCGGGGGAAGCCGCTGGGGGAGTTAATCAAAAAGAAAGGAGAAGAAAAGAAAAGAAAAGGCAAAGCAATAACACAGTTCAATCCCCTACATCCTCCATATACCATTCTACCGCTCTTCCCAAGCCCTCCCCCTCCTGCTATGTCACTATTACCCAGCCAAATTATTCCCTGTTAATCCTCTCCCGGTTCCCTTCCCCCCCCCCCCCGCTTTCGCACCCCCTCCCCCCACCAACACACAAAACACTTAAAGCCATAAATCCCGAACCAAAGAACCAACCCCCCACCCGCTCAATCCCCCCACTCTAACATCCCCAAACTCTTAAACATGGCATAGCACAACCACACATAATAAGAAAACAAAAACAACATCAGTTCCCTCCAGCCTCTCCAGTGTCCTCGCCATTAACCCCCCTCCCCCTCCCCCAAGCAGTCAAAGCTTGTTCCCCATCCTTTATGAAGAAGGACAGGGGCAGCTGTCATAAGGGGGGTAACAAGGAGGGACAGTCAAAGAATAGAAGCCTCATTAGACTCTGGACGCTACTTCAGGTGGGCTCAGAGAAAGGCACCTGCGCCCCTCCGCGCCGCTCCCCTCTTGCCGTCCCCTCAGCTACCATCGCTGCCAGAGGTCCATGCGCTGGTTCAACTCTCGATGCCTCCACTAGCTGCCCCTCTGCACTCGCCAAGCCAGCATCTTTCAGGGCCTTCTCCGCCTCTTGACGGGTCTGTGCTCTCCACGTGCGCGTGCCCACTGTAAAAGACAGTCCGAAGGGGTACAACCAACGATACCGCACATTCTCATTGCGCAGCCGGGCAGTTATATGTTGCAGGTCACGTCGTCGTTGCAGGGTTCCCGCTGCCAAATCAGCATAAATTGCCAAAGTGTAGCCCTGCCAATTAAATTCACGGGCTTTCCGCAACTTCGCCAAAAGTTTCTCCTTCAGAGTAAAACTATGCATACAGAGCACAATGTCCCGTGGGCGATTAGGGCGACTCGGCCCAAGCGCCCTATGCGCTCTATCAAGAACCACTGCGGGGGGCTCTCCCTCCTCCTCCCCCTCGGCCAAAATGTCTTTACAGATAGCTTCCGCTACCCGCCGGCTGTCCTGAAACTCAGGTTCTTCAGGGACCCCCCTAATACGCAAATTATTTCGCCGCGTACGGTTTTCTAAATCTTCCATCTTAAGAGTCATTTGTTCTCTCCAGCGGTCCCATTCCTGAAAAGATTGCACCAGTACCTCTTGCTTGCTTTCCACTCGCACCATGTGCTGCTCCTGCTCCGCTGTTCTCCGGCTTAATTCCCCGACCTCCTCTCTTAATTCACTGCAAACCTCCCCCACTTCGGTCTTGACAGCAGCCAACTCCGACTTGAGTTCGTCAAACCAGGCTTTCAATTCAGCACGACTCACATTATTGACGACCATCGCTCCTCTCTCCACCTCAGCAGCCCGCTGCAGGGAACGCTCTCCGGAGTCCCGAGCCACGCGGTCTCCCGCCGCCATCTTGGCCTCTCTGCTGCCAGCCTGTCCACCGCTGTAGGCAAACTCTTTCAAGTCTGCCGTTTTTTTTGCGCGTTGTCATCCCACCGGTGTACTCTCCACCTTTTTCTCCACCGCTCCCTTTGGTCCGGGGTATGATCGCTTGGGGGATCGCCTTTCCAGCCACTATTGTCAGGGTTTAGCTACGGAGCTCTCCACTTAAGCTGCCATCCACTCCGATGACGTCACTTCCTCCTCTCTTCCTTCTTTTAAAGGGCTTCTTGCTCTCTCTGTCCGTCCGTTCTGACCTCTGCTTCTGATGAGAATGAAGATCAGGATCTCCAAGCTGATCAAGATACCAAGGATCATGACATCCCAGCTCTGGATGATTCTCTGTAGAATAGACTATCTTTATTCTGCCTTGATGAGTGCTCCACCTTAGCACAGCGCAGCTGTGCTGAATCAGGCCTTGCCCTTTGAGATGAGTGTTCCATCCTAGCACAGCGCAGCTGTGCTGAATCAAGCCCTGCCCTTTGTAATGAGTGCTTGGGGATTACCTCATAGCCCTTTTGATTGAACACACGTTTTCTCACTTCAGCTCCTCTCATGGCTGTTGGAAACCTGGTGCATTCTGGGACTGGTAGTCTTTTATGGCAAAATGCTGTTTTCTCATTTCTACCAGCACTGACAGGTTGCTTGTTCAGAGACACTTCACCTTTTCTATAGCCCCTTCCTGAGCTATGATAAGCTTCCTTATCACAAGGTGCGCGGGGCCGTCGCTAGACCGAAGGTTTGAAATTGGTAATGTCCCCACGGCAGAGTGAACCTTAGAAACTTTTGATGAGCTGCTCTGATCGCAATGTGTAAATACGCCTCGGTAAGGTCTAGGGAGGTCAAGAACTCTCCCTGCCGGACCGCCACTATAACCGAACGTAAGGTTTCCATCCGAAAATGAGGCACTCGAAGACAGCGATTCACTCCTTTTAGATCCAGGATAGGCCGGAGAGAACCGTCTTTCTTTGGAACTACGAAATAAATGGAGTAACGACCAATGCCGTAATCCGCTGGCAGAACCGGCACAACAGCTCCTAGCTGCAAGAGACGATCCAACGTTTGACGTACTGCCAACGTTTTCTGCCCACCTCTGCAAGGGGAAAGCACGAACGAATCTAGCACGGGACGAGCCAATTCGAAAGCATAACCTTCACGTATTATCTCCAACACCCATTGGTCGGAAGTTATTTGGACCCAGGCAGGAAGGAAATCCCGAAGCCAACCTCGCTTCATTGTGGCTTTTGCGCCGATGTTGCAGCGGTAGCTGCGAAACCTCTACCTGCTCCCCGAAACCCATGAAATCCCTGGGCTCTAGAAGCAAACCTTCCTCTTTGAAAACTTCCTAACCGAGAAGTAAGTAACCTCCTGAAATCTCTAAACTGGCCCCACGCCATTGGTAGGGGCTTCTCCTGCTTAGGCTTGTCTTCCGGAAGCCGTCCACCTTTGGATTCTCCCAAATCCTTAACCAGTTTATCCAAATGTTCACCAAACAACAACTTCCCTTTAAAAGGGAAGCTTGCTGAGGCACGACTTAGATGAACCATCCGCCGACCAGTTTCTTAGCCACAGGTAGTGCCGAGCGGCTACCAAAGAGGACATACTATTCGCCAATGCTCTAATCAAATCGTAGTGGACATCTGCTAAATATGCTGATCCCGATTCCAGCTTTTTCACCTCCAACAACTGCTCCTGCTCTGGTAGAGTGGACTGCTGCAAGCGTTGTCACCACAGAAGGCAAGCTCTCACTACCCAAGCCCCACAAATAGAAGCTTGCAAAGACAGAGCGTTAGTCTCAAAGGCTTGTTTCAACAAGCCGTCCACCTTCCTGTCTTGTGCATCCTTCAAAGCCGCGCTGCCTTCCACAGGGATAGTGGTCTTCTTTGTGACCGCAGGCACCGCTGCATCTATACGCGGGGAACGAAACCTTTCCTTTTCCTTGTCTGCCAAGGGGTAGAGTCTGTTCATAGTTCTGACCCCTCTTAGTCCCACCTCTGGTAGATCCCAGTCATCTTGGATCATGCAGTCAACCACCCGGTGAACAGGAAACACTACCTGAGATTGCCTCACTGCTTTGATGAGGGGATTCTCCAACCCCTCTTCCTCTGACGGTTGTATCGAAGCCAGATTGAGCGTCTGAAGGGAGTCCGTAATTAGCGCCGTAAGTTCGTCCTTCTGGAAAACCTGAATGATTCTCGCCTGATCCTCAGGCTCTGGAATCTCGCCTTCTTCCAGTTTGTCCATTCCAGATTCCAGATCCAATTCAGCCTCCTCCGTCTCTGCATCTGAAAACGGATGGTCAAGGGGTCTCGCCCTCTTAAGGGGCCTTACGAGCTCGCTACCAGTTCGTTCCAGCCCGGAATGCTGTAGCAGAGCCGCCAATGGCTCAGGCCCCTTCCCCTGCCGCCGCAAGCAAAAAGCTTGATGTATTATTAGGACAAAATCCAGGGAAAAATCTCCCAGCGAAGGTTCCGAAGGCGTCAAAGGCCCAGCACCAGATGGTCCCACTGGGGTTTCCCGAAAAGACAACGACGGGCCCTGCAACAGCAGCTCCCCTTCGGCCCTTGCCACTGAACTGTGAGTCTCTTGGACCACTTTATCCTCTATCTGTTGTTCCATAGTGGCTGAAGTTGCCGCGCAGCCCCGACAGATTCCTGCGTCCGATACTGTGCCTCTGTGTGAGCCACACACCAGACACTGGGGACGTGAAGGCATTAGCTATGGACTCCAATAACCCAGATGTTAAGAAAAAAATAAAATCTAACAAGAAAAAGAAAATATCCAATTAAATAAAATAGAAAAGTGAGCTGAGTTCCAAAAGCAAGAAATTAAGCCAAACGGGCATTTATAGCTAAACAAAGATGACACAGAGGCCCTGAAGTGCCTCAGCTACATATCTGCCCTGCTTCTCTCGTCAGGCTGTCAAGCGTGGGAAGCGGGCCAGGACTGAAATCGGGCCCTGCTTCGCGCCAAAAAAACCGCCACAAGCTCAAAACCCTGCCGGACGAATTGCGCGGTAGTGGGGGCAATCACCTGCAGCGGCGACGTTTAACAGCAGCAAGAACACCCGCTCTGCTGGTCCGGCTGTTCGCAAAGCCCTTCAAACCGCTGCGCTGCTCAGTCATGCTGCGAGCAGCGTTCGCAGTGAGGGCTGTGTTCCCGGCTTCGATGGCTCACCCCGACGCCCCGCGGCAATCTGGGGCAGCAGCAAACCGACTAATTTCTCTCCTGCAGAGCTCCCCTCCGTACAGTCTAGGAGGGGAGAGCTGTCCAAAGGAAACGTGGCCGAATAGAAAAGGGAGACAGAAGAAAGACTGGCACAGGATTGAGGGCTTAATTTTTTATTTTTTTTTTTAAAGAGACCGCTCCAATAAATGAATAAATGTAAAAGTGATTAAAGAAAATTTAAAATTTGCTAGCTAAAGGATGCTCCTTATCTGTTCCTCAAGTGAGCCCAGCACCTAGGCTCACTACGTCTTCCTGCTGCCTGGAGACTGGACACACTGGGGCTGATGGGAGAGACCAGCAGGATACATCCAGTGATGTCAAGATTTTGACATGCCCAGTTTCCATGCTGCAGGAGGAGGTGCACTACCCAGAGGTGGAGGACTGAACTGGAGGAACGATAAGAAACAATGGTTACACGATGCAAGGTTCCACATTAGGAACCACCACTCAGGAAAAAGATTTAGGCGTCATCGTGGATAACATATTAAAACCCTCCGCACAGTGTGCAGCGGCGGCCAAGAGAGCAAATAGAATGCTAGGTATCATACAGAAAGGAATGGAAGATAAAACAAAGGAAATCATAATGCCTCTGTCTCTTTCCATTGTGCGACCGCACCTTGAATATTGTGTGCAATTCTGGTCGCTGTATTTAAAAAGGATATAGCGTTATTAGAAAAGGTACAGAGAAGAGCCACCAAAATGGTAAAGGGGATGGAAAGATACCCCTATGAAGAGAGGCTAAAAATGTTAGGGCTCTTCAACTTGGAAAAGAGATGGCTGAGGGGAGATATGTTAGAGGTCTATAAATTAATGAATGGAGTGGAACGGGTAAACATAGATGATTGTTTACATCATCAGAATATAGAAAGACATGGGGACATGCAATGAAGCTACAGGGTAACCTATTTAAGATTGATAAGAGAAAATATTTTTTCACTCAAAGTGTAATCAAACTCTGGAATTCGTTACCAGAGGATGTAGTAAAAGCTGTCAGTGTAGCTGGGTTTAAAAAAAGGTTTGGACAAGTTCCTGGAGGAAAGGTCCATAAACCATTATTAAAAGGGACCCGGGATATCACTGCTTGACTCAATACAAGCATTGTGGAACCTGTGTCTTTTGGGGAAACTAGTAGGTACTTAAGACCTAGATTGGTCACCACTGGAAACAGGATACTGGGCTTGATGGACCTTGGTCTGACCCAATATGGCATTTCTTATGTAATACTTGCCTTGCTAGACTATGACCAGCACTAGGTAATACTTGTACGGGCTAAGCCTCCATTCTTGGCAAGAATGGCTATACTGGGTAGACATGAGCACTCATCTATTTTGCTGATGCCAGGTGAGATCAACATTCATCAGAACTGATGGACAACAGGGGTGACTGGCTGCTACTGTGTTATTGGCAGTAGCTAGGGCCAGTGCTCCACATGAACAACATGGGTGTCTGCGCTAGATAAAGACTTACAGCACTGCAGATGGTGCTTGATGAGTGTGAGCCCTGAAGAAATGAATCATGTTGACTGCAGTCATCATTCGTCTGTGCAGGCATATGGACTAGCTCTCTGTCTGCACTGCCCAAGGACCAATGTCATCACAATTGTGCAAAGTTGGAGCAAGATACAGACTAGAATTCACAGCGGCCATTAAACTATCACACTAGATAAAGGTACTGCATAGGAATAATGACTGTATAGAAGGTATGTTACCCTTATCATGGTAAGATACAGGCAGAGACTAGCAGCCAGCGAGGTCATGACCAGTGTGCAATAGGATGGATGTTTGTGAAGGATGGCAATACTTGCAGGTCACTAAAAGACAATGGGTGGCCCTTAATATGCCTCGGAATAGTCTGATAGGGTGCACATCTGGTGTGGTCTATACTTGAGGTATATAGGGCCACTGGATCATCACAGCACTTAGCAACTGGTTTTCTCCCACCCAATATAATGACTACTTTGGCTCATCCCGTTTGGACTGCTTCAGCATGGCCAATAAGAAAAAGCGTAGTTACTCACCTGTAACAGGTGATCTCCGGGAACAGCAGGAATTTAGTCTTCACATATGGGTATCTGCCTGCGCAGGAACGCTCCTCAGCGTCCAATAGGAACGCTTTTGGGAGCATCCCTCAGCACAAGCGCGCTGCCTTCCCACCTTTCCAACTGTCCCTCTTCAGTTAAGATTGTATCTGAGTGAAAGGATAGAGGGAGAGAGGAAAGAGACAAAGAGATAGAGAGACAACTCCTAGGGGAGGTGGGTGGGTTCTGAATACTAAATTCCTGCTGTTCCCGGAGATCACCTGTTACAGGTGAGTAACTACGCTATCTCCAGGAACAAGCAGGAATGTAGTCTTCACATATGGGGACTCCCTAGCTGAAGATGCCAGGGAGATAGCCCCAGGAAGGTGCCAACCCAGAAAGATAGGCATCCTTCCTCCCATGGATCTCTGGCATTCCACCAGGGTTGGTGGGTAGGAGTTGAATTAGGTCTGAAAGAGATTGCGAAGAACAGCTTGACCAAAGAAGGCATCCCGACAGGAGGCTTTATCCAGGCAGTAGTGGGCTGTGAAGGTGTGTACCAAAGCCCATGTGGCTGCTCGACAAATGTCATCGATAGACACAGAGTGGAGATTAGCCGTGGAAGTAGCCATGGCTCTCACATTATGAGCTGTGACATGGTCCTGAAGAGAAAGACCCTTACTCTCATAAGCAAAGGATATGCATTGGGCAATCCATTTAGATAAAGTTCTTTTGGAGACTGGAAGTCCCAAATGACTAGGGTCAAAAGCTATAAAAAGTTGCGAGGACTTTCTATGTTGCTGTGTTCTTTGTATGTAAAAGGCTAAGGCCCTTTTACAGTCCAAAGTATGAAGGTTTCTTTCTGCATTAGAGGCATGAGGCCTCGGAAAAAATACAAGATGATAAATTGATTCAAATGAAAAGGCAAAACCACCTTTGGCATAAAGTGTGGATGAGTTCTAAGAACAACCTTATCATGATGAAACCTAGTATAAGGAGGATCAGCCACTAAAGCTTGCAATTCACTAATGCGACGTGCAGAGTTGATTGCAATTAGGAAGATGACCTTCCAGGTCAAAAACGTAAGGGCTGTAGTGGCTAAAGGCTCAAAAGGCGGCTTCATAAGCTGCCCGAGAACTAGGTTTAGATCCCATGCCACCGGAGGTGGCTTGATGGGAGGTTTGGTTAATAGAAGGCCTCTCATAAATCTTGATATAAGTGGATGAGAGGAAATTGGTTGTCCATTCAGACACTTATAAGAAGCTGCAATTGCACTAAGATAGACTCTTACTGAATTGGTCTTTAGACCAGAATTTGATAAGTGAAGGAGATACTCTAGTATCAATTCCAAGGGTATGCCAAGGGGGTTTAATCCCTTCTTGCAGCACCATATAGTAAAACGTTTCCACTTGAAGGCATAAGATCTTCTTGTGGAAAGTTTCCTAGAAGCCTGAAGGATATCCTTTACCTGTTGGGACAGGTTGAGATCCTGGAGGTCTAAGCCTTCAGCAACCAGGCCGTGAGGTGCAGGGACTGGGGATTCGGGTGCCATAGCGTCCCGTTCTCTTGAGAAAGGAGATCTGGAGCATGCCCTAACTCCAGAGGTGCTGCTTGAGAGAGATGGAGAAGCAGGGAATACCACGTTTGGCGTGGCCATCGTGGTGCTATGAGAATCATGCGACCCCCGTCTCTCTGAAACTTGAAGAGTGTTTTGGGGATGAGGGGAATGGGTGGGAAGACATAAAGGAAGTCCTAGCCCCAGTGAAGGAGGAAGGCATCCCTTGCCTGACAATTGTGAGCCGGAATCCTGGAACAGAACCGGGGAAGTTTGGCATTCAGTGGACTTGCAAAGAGGTCTATGTCTGGAGTGCCCCAGAGATGAAATATCTTTGCCACCTGGTCGAAGTGGAGGGACCACTCGTGAGGCAGCAGTACTTGACTGAGTCTGTCCGCCCAAAGGTTTTGAATGCCTGGTAGATATACCACTAGAAGGTGAATTTGATGCTCTCTGACGAGGGCCCACAGTCATAAAGCTTCATTGCATAACGACAGAGAGCCTGTTCCGCCCTGCTTGTTCACATAGAACATGGCTACTTGACTGTCCGTCTGGACTAGTTCTGTTTTGTAGCTGAGCTGGGCGTGGAATACTTGAAGAGCTAAATAGATTGCTCTTAATTCCAGGAGGTTTATGTGTAAACCTACCTCCTGTGGAGTGCAGGTTCCCAGGGTAAAGAGATGATTCAGGTGTGCTCCCCAACCCACCTATGATGCATCTGTCGTCAGGGTGGCCTGAAAAAGGGGTTGATGAAAGGGAGACCCCCCCTCTCAGGTTTTCTAGTGATTGCCACCATTGGAGGGACAAAATTAGACGTTGAGAGTTTATTATTTTGTCCGACAAATGACCTGTGGCCTGTGTCCACTGTGTGGAAAGGGTCCACTGAGCTGCTCGCATGTGGAGGCGAGCATATGGGACTACATGAACTGTGGATGCCATATGTCCCAGTAACTGCAGTAACTCTAGAGCAGTGAGGGAGGATTTGCCTGCTGCTTGAGAAGCTAGTTGCATTATGCGAAGACACCGGGCCTGTGGAAGGAAAGCCCTTGCCTGTCTGGTATCTAGACAGGCTCCTATGAATTCCAGGCATTGGGAAGGAACTAGTTGAGATTTTGGGAAGTTTATTACCAATCCCAAGTATTGGAGGATTCGCATTGTACGGGACAGTGCAGTGCTGGCCTCTGCAACTGTAGGGGCTCGAATGAGCCAGTCGTCTAAGTAAGGGAAGACGAAAATCCCCAGGGTTCGAAGAAATGCAGCTACTACTGCCATGCATTTCGTGAATGCCCTTGGTGCTGAAGCCAGACCAACGGGAAGAACCCTGTACTGGAAATGTTTTCCCCTGAAAAGGAAACGTAAGAATTTCCTGTGATCTGGATGGATGAGAATGTGAGTGTATGCATCCTTTAAGTCTAGAGAGCAAAGTCAATCCTGGCTTTGAAGGTATGGCAGAAGAGTTCCTAGACGAATCATTTTGAACTTCTCTCAAAACAGATGTTTGTTCAATTCTCTGAGGTCCAGAATGGGTGTGTGTCGTCCTGTTTTCTTTGGAATAAGAAAATAGGGGGAGTAGAACCCTGCACCCCGTTGAAGAATGGGTACCTCCTCTATTGCCCCTTGGGCAAGAAGTGTCGAGACCTCGTGATCTAGCAGATTGTCTGCAGAGGTTTGAGAATTGAATTGCTTTAGAATTGTAGGAGGGGGCAAGCTGTGAAAATGAAGCTTGTACCCTTCTCCTACAATGGACAAAGTCCAATCTTCTGCTGTTATCTGATGCCATCTGTTGGCAAAGTAGCATAACCTGCCCGGAATATTGGGGGGGTTGGGGACCCCTCAGAGGCAGGAAGGCAAAGCTCTCTAGGATGGAGTCAAAGCCCTTGAGGGGGGATGAACCTGGAGAGCTGGTTGAGCTCTCGGGCCTTTTGGCTTCTTTTGCTGTCTAGTTTGTCCCTTTTGGGCAACCTGACCTCGAGTTTGACTCTGCTGGGTATAGGAAGGATAAAACTTCCTCTTTTAGCACCAAAGAGAAAAGTTTCTGAAGAGAAACAGTCTAAGTCTAAGGGTTTTATTGAAAAGAAAAGAAAATAACCGGTGGTACCGGTAAGCGTCGTGCGGTAGGCAAACGCGACCACAAGAAAAGAAATTTAAAGATGGAATTTTCTGCGGTGACAGGGAATAGATCCTGTCGGCTCCGCGGAAAACGAAGAACTGAAGAGGGACAGTTGGAAAGGCGGGTAGGCAGCGCGCATGTGCTGAGGGATGCTCCCAAAAGTGTTCCTATTGGACGCTGGGGAGCGTTCCCGCGCAGGCTCCGTCGGTACCGACGATACCCATATGTGAAGACTACATTCCTGCTTGTTCCTGGAGATTGTCAATTATGTTTACCTAATATTGTGGTATCCTGAGTCCTGCCAGCCTAGTCCAGGTTTCCACCTCAGAGCTCCATGGCCCCTAGGAAATGCAGTGGGAGGGGGTCTGTATGCATCCCTACAGGGTGAGGCCATATTCTGGGGTGCCTTACTGGGGTAAATTATTATAAGGCTACCTCAAGCTGAGTTACCTAAAATACACCTTGGATTCCAGAAATTTAAAGGTATATTATGGCTGAGTTGAGGTTATGGTGCCCCATGGCAAAAACAAAAAGCCTAGATAAAATTTAGGGTGTCTTTATAATGGTGGCAAAATTTTAAGTGAATAATTACATTTTTTTGTGTAAGACATGATATTGCAGGTATCTTTATGTTTATTCCATTTGCTTCACCGCCCTTCACAGAAGCACCAGGGCATTGTACAAAATTAAAAACAAAGATAAAAAAAAACAAATAACAGAAAACTGAAAAGAAATCTATAAAATTATAGGACAGTTAAAAAACATTCATACGGACAGCAGACAAGGAGAACAGGGGAAGGCAGTAGAAAAGGCTAGAGGACAGAGAGGTCAAACACAATGATAAAGAGATGTGTCTTTAGGGAGGCTTTAAATTCTAATATGAAGGCGAAGGCAGGGAGTTTCAGGAGGCAGGGGCTATAAAATAGAAAGCAGAGGAGCAAGTGGATGATAGCCAGGCTTGAGAAGCAGAGGGAAGATGTAAATGGTTCACAAGTATAGTATGGAGGGAACAGTGCGAGGAGTGAAAAAGTAAAGAATCAGTGAGATAACGTGGGAAACCAGAGAGTAGTGCACGATTTATTTATTTTATTTGTATTTAAGTGTTTTTTTTATACAGCCCCTTCCAGCAATCAAGGGCGATTTACAAGGAACAGAACAAGTACATTAAACCTTTTAAAGCATAAGTGGATCAAATCATATAACATATGTTCATTGTAAAAATGTTGATTGTAAATATTTATAAATAACATTTTTACATTAATTACATACCTATAGTAAATGTGTTATTGGGTGGGAGAAAAGAAGGCTGCTCTTTGTGCGTCTGTGAATAGATATGGGCTGCTATAGTTATAGAAGGAGTAAGGGGTTGGGGCTAGGAAGTGCGAATCAGAAACTATGTTGGATAGAGCTGGTCACGATTGCGATTATCTCCAAAATGTTCAATGAATAACAATGTCTTAATTTCTTTACGGAACAGTTGGAGGTCATTAATAGCTCTTAGTTTATTCGGGAGAGCATTCCATAAGATTGGGGCGAAGCATGAAAATGCTCTATTGCTTGTGGATTGGTTTGTGTAACTGTATTGGGTGGAGACTGTAATATTATTTTGAGTACACAGTCTTCTCGTTCGCTCAACAGAGGAGATATTTACGAAGGTGTTAAGATGTGTTGGTGAAATGTTCTTCAGAGTTTTAAAAATGGTCATTAGTACTTTATATTTTATTTGGCTTATAATAGGAAGCCAATGTAGCTCATATGGTATAGGAGTGATATTTTCTGCCCTATTTGTCTTGTTTATCAGGCAGGCAGCAACATTTTGGGCTAACTGCAAGGGTTTTTAGTGTCCGTTTGGGAAGGCCTTGTAAGATACTATTGGAAAAATCAAAATGTGGGAGGATCATGGCTTGTAAAACTGAACGAAAATCAAAGTTGGGTATTAGTGGTCTAAGGTGTTGTACGAGTCTTAGTTTATAGTAGACTGATTTGGTGATGTTCTTTATATGGGCAAGCATACTGAGGGTCTGATCAAGGGTCACCCCAAGGTATCTTACTTCCTGCTTTACTGTTAAGTCAATCTGTTGTAGGGTGATTTTTGGGGAGGTATGAAAGTTTGGTTCCTTGAGATAAATTATAACAAAACTGAGGTTTTATTTATCTTCAAGTTGTGTAAGATAAGCCATTTTGTTATTTCAGTCAGGCATGCATCTAATTGATGATAGTCTGGGTTGATAATATCTACGGGAAGATAAATCATAATATCGTCCGCATAGATGTGGTAGCGTAATTGAAATTTCTTGAGGATGGAACATATGGGTTGTAGATAAATGTTAAAAGTAAAGCAGAAAGGGAAGAGCCCTGGGGTATACCCTGTTCTTGTTTGCAAGAGTTAGACGTTTGTTGACCTATCCTAACTTGTTGAGTATGGTCCGTAAGATATGACTCAAACCATCTTAAGACATTACCGTGCAATTACTCCAATTTGTTGGAGCCTTGCTTGGAGGATCTTGTAGCTAATATTATCGAAAGCAGATGCTATATCCAAAAATAGTAGTACAAAGGCTTGTTTTGTGTTGTCAATCCCTCAAATTAAGTTATCAAAAAGAGCAGTCTCTACACTGTGGAATGGTCTGAAACCATATTGTTGTTCGTCTAAAGGGGAATTAAGGTCAACAAAATCTTGCAATTGAATCTGGAAAATTTTTTCAATTACATTAGCAAGAAATGGAAGACTGGATATAGGTCTGTATGAATTGGGGTTATCCTTCTATAGGGATTTATGCTTTAGAATTGGTCAGATCCGTGCATGCTTGAGAACATAGGGCATAGTTCCTTGAGTGAGTGATTGGTTTACCATTCTGTATATAAGCTGCTAATTCTGCTTTAGTTGCCTTTATCCAGCTGACGGGGCAGGGATTTAATCTAGATGTTGTAGTGTTAATTTTAGAAATAGTGTTCTTAAGGTGTTTTAGGTCAACTACATGGAATTCATCCCATTTTTTTCGGAGAATGATGGAGTAGTGTTGAGCTGTAGGTTAGACTCTATGTCTGAGATTCTTAACTTGTTCATATAATATAGGGCAAGTGTCTGTGGTTTTATTGAGCTATTTGTTTCTTCTGTCTGTTAAAGTGTGAGAAATTTTACAATTTCAAATAGCTCTCTTGGTCTGTTTTGGGATTCAGTTAGGATATTTGTGTGATATTCTCTTTTACTATGGTTTATGGCATTCTTGTATTGTTGAAAGATAGTCATGTATTTTGTTTTGTCATGTACTGATTTAGAAAGTCTCCATTTATGTTCCAACCTTCTTAGTTTTCCTAGTTCAAGGGTATATCATTTTTCAGAACTCTTGATTTTTTGTGTTATGTGGTTTTAGTTCAGTAGCAGCTGTATGTATAGCTTTGTTCCAACAAGCTAGATTGTCTTCTAAGACTGCAGGAGTATTGTCCATCTGTGGGAGAATCTCATTAAGGAAGTTGTCCTTGTCAAATTTTTTAAATCTTTTGGACCAGGGGTTTTTGATGTTAGATGAGGTTAGGGTAGTGTGTGTGGCATTGTAAATTGAATTATATAGTGGTCAGTCCAAAGTACTTGAGTTGTAAGTGGGGTGGGGGGATTAAAGGGAGTGGTGAGTGATCTCTCTGGGAATGAATATAAGGTCAAGTGTGTTACCTTTTATATGTGTTGGAGAGTTTCCAATCTGTTGAAGACCCATATCATTCAAGGTGTTAATGAAATTCACAGAGTGTGATTGATGTAATGAAGGGAGATTGAAGTCACCTAATAGCGGAGTTACTTACCTGTAACAGGGGTTCTCCGTGGACAGCAGGATAAGTCAGCCACACCTGGTGACGTCCTTCGGGCGGCGCCATGCAGAAGTGCTCTCTAGATAGAAATCTGACCTGCTCAGGTAGCCCACCTCCACGCCCCGCCCCTAGCTGGGCCAGTGTGTTCCTAGCGGTGCCTTCCCGGCTAGGGGCGAGACTAAGCAACGGACCTCCTCCAGGGAGGTGGGCAGGATTGTGTGGCTGACTTATCCTGCTGTCCACGGAGAACCCCTGTTACAGGTAAGTAACTCCGCTTTCTCCATGGACTAGCAGGATTGCGCCAGCCACACCTGGTGTCTCCCTAGCAGGGTGGAGCGCCAGGTGGAAGAGGGAGCATATAAGAAGACAATGCATGTCAGGCAACAAGTTTAATGGAGCCAAGGGTACAAGAACATGTAGAACTAAGCAACATTGGATAAGGTGCATTAACAAAGGTGCAGTAGTGCGATATAATGCGGGTTCAGTAACACACAGTAAAACAAACCGCAAATATAGTGCAAGACAGTGCATAGTGTGCAATACACGGTAAAACAAACAGCAAATATAGTGCAAAACAGTACAGTATGTGCAAATTTACGTGGATGGTCCAGAAGCAAGAGGAAGTCCAAGCCATTGGCTGTGGAGAGCCTTATCCGTTATTCCCTGGGGATGGCAGCTTCTCTCTGACAGCAGAGGCTAGGACCGCCGTTCCCAACGCGCAGTCCTCCATTGACCGCAGATCCAGACAGTAGTGACGCTGGAAGGTTTGCGGAGTAGACCACGTTGCAGCTTTGCAGATGTCGGAGATAGGAATGGAGCGGAGGTTTGCAAGAGAGGTAGCCAGTGCTCTGAGTCGGTGAGGGCCAACTCTCGGCGGGCACAGATTGTCTGGTGAAGTTAGGCAGAAGGAGATGCAGGAGGCCACCCAATTGGAAAGTGTCCTTTTGGATACGGGTTGGCCGGGCCTATTCGGGTCGAAAGACACAAACAGCTGGTCACACTTCCTGACAGTGCTAGTTCGCTGGAGGTAGATTTTGAGAGCCCGGAGGCAGTCCAAGGTATGAAGACGTTATTCATCGATGGATGAGTGAGGCTCCGGGAAGAAGCAGGGAAGTTCAATGGACTGATTGATGTGGAAGGGCGACGCGACCTTAGGAACAAATTTTGGGTTGGTCCGCAGGGATGCCCGGTCTGGAAGTAAGCGAGTGTATGGAGGGTGTGCCACCAAAGCCTGCAGCTCGCTGATTCTTCGAGCAGAAGTGATGGCCACCAGAAATAGTGTTTTCCATGCAGCGAACTTCATCTCTGTAGAAAGAAGTGGTTCGAAGGGTTCCTGCATTAGGCGATGAAGCACCGAGTTAAGATCCCAGGAAGGTGGCGGTGTTCTGATCGGGGGCTTTAAGTTTGCTAGTCCCTTCATGAAGCATCTGGTTATGGGCAGCGTCGAGATGGAGTCGGCCCCTTCAACAGGATCATGGAGGGCCGATATAGCGGAGAGGTGCACTCTGATGGACTGTGTCTTGAGGCCGCTTGTAGACAACAGGCTGAGATATTGAAGAACCTGCGCAACAGGGCAAGAGGTGGGATTGAGGCCTTGTTGTGCACACCAGGTGGAAAATCTCTTCCACTTCAGCCCATAGGATTTTCTGGTGGACGGCCTTCGGGCCGCCAGGACGACGTCTTGAACTTCCGAGGGCAAGCGTAGAGCTGAGAGACTCAACCTTTCAACCTCCAGGCAGTGAGCGCGAGGGCTCTGAGGTTGGGGTGTCTCGTGCTGCCTCCGTTTTGCATCAGCAGGTCCTCCTTGGGGGGGAAGATGCACGGGGTCCCCGTGGGTCAACCGTAGCAGGAGCGAGAACCACATCTGTCGTGGCCAGTAGGGCGCGATGAGGATGACGTGCGCTTTGTCCTGGATGATGCGCTGTAGGGTTGCTGGGATGAGGGGGGTCGGTGGGAAAGCATACAGTAAAGACCATTCCCCCGGGATACGCCGAATGCATCCGCTGCCAGCCTTTTGGGCGCTGGGTGCCTGGAGCAGAACAGGGGGCATTTCGCATTCAGTTCCGTGGCAAAGAGGTCTACCGATGGTTTCCCCCAATGTTGGAAGAGAACGGTTGTCACCTCCTGCGAGAGTGACCATTCGTGAGGTTGCAGCTGTCGACTGAGTTTGTCTGCAAGGGTGTTCATGTCCCCCGGCAGGTAGGAGGCACAGAGCTTGCAACCGTTTGCCTCTGCCAAAAGCCATATTGCAGTCGCTTCCTTGCAAAGGGGGCGAGAGCCGGTTCCACCTTGCTTGTTCACATAGAACATGGCTACTTGGTTGTCCGTTTGTATGAGAATGGCTTTGTCCCGTATGTGTGGAAGGAACGCTAGGAGGGCGTATCTGATGGCTCTGAGCTCGAGAAGATTGATATGAAGGCTCTTCTCCTTCTTGGACCATGCGCCCTGGGTACTGAGGTGTTGGAGGTGCGCACCCCAAACGGTGTTGGATGCGTCCGTGGTGAGCAGCACCTGATGCAGCTGTTGATGCATGTCCTTGCCCCCAGACAGGTTTGAAGGGGTAGTCCACCAGCGCAGATGATTTATGATGCTGGGTGGGATCGCCACCCGGGCAGATAGTGGCTGGGAATGTTAATTCCAGCGTGATCGCAGGTGCCACTGCAGTGGTCACATTCTCAACCTCGCCATGGGCAGCACCGAGGTAGTTGCTGCCATATGCCCTATAAGGCGAAGGATCTCTCGAGCCGAGGAGAACTGTGCTTTGGCTGTCTTGTTTGCTAGCAACACAATGTTGGTCATGCGGCGCTCCGGGCTGTAGGCTCGGGCAGTCAGAGTATCTATTACTGCCCCGATGAATTTGAGCTGTTGTGACGGCTGTAGATGTGATTTGCTGTAATTGATGACAAATCCTAGAGAAGTAATGATTTTCGTTGCTTTCTGCAGGGACTCCCGTAAGTCCGTGGCTGAGTGCGCCGTGAAAAGCCAATCGTCCAGATAGGGAAAGACGGCCATCCCAAGCTTGCGGAGGTGTGCCGCGACCACGGCTACGCATTTCGTGAAGACTCGAGGCGCAGGGGAGGGACCGAATGGAAGCACTCTGTACTGGTAGTGGTGTCCCAGTACCTGAAAACGAAGGAACCTCCTGTGGGATTTGTGGATGAGGATATGGGTGTAGGCTTCCTGTAGGTCCAGAGACGCCAAGAACTCGCCTTGTTGTATCAGGGGAAGGATGGCATTGAGAGAGTACATCCTGAACTTCTCCTTGATGATGAACTTGTTCAGTTTGCGTAGGTCGAGGATAGGTCGCCATCCGCCTGTCCTCTTTGGAATGAGAAAGTATCTTGAGTAGAAACCTGAGTTGATTTCGGAAGGAGGCACTTCCTCTATGGCGTGAGACTCGAGGAGGTGTATAAGTTCTGTTGTCATGGGACGTTGGAGGTGCGGAGGAAGAGGACTGGCTGGTTTGCTTCTTTGGTAAGGAGGAGTGCAAAATCGCAGACGGAAACCTTCCTGGATGACTCTCAGGACCCAGGAGTCGGTGGATATTTTCTCCCACTCCTGTAGGAAGTGGGACAGGCGACCCCCTATGCGGGTGGGCGCCTGTGTCGACGTGTCAAAAGGAGGAGCCTCCCTTGGTGGCTGGAGGGTTGGTGCCTTTTTTCTGTCTGCGGTCCCTCTGGGTCTGGCGCTGGGTAGAGGCCCCAGGGTAAGCGTTAGACTTGTACTTTGGAGCTTGCCACTTCCGATTAGGGGAGTATCTCTTGCTAGAGCTGTAGGAATTACTATTATAGTAGGTTTTTCGCTGGTAGCTGCCCTTCAGAGGTGCGCTGCGTCATTCGAATCCTTCCTCTGCCAAGGTTTGGAGGGTAGTGCAATGTTCTTTCATGACGTTGACTGCGTCTACCACCTTTTCTCCAAATAGTGAGTCACCCGAGCAGGGTGTGTCCGCAATCTTGTCATGCGTGTCTTCACTGAGGCCGGAGGCTCTGAGCCATGCCCAACACCTGGCAGATATCGCAGTGACTGCGGTCCGGACAGAGGTGTCGAAAGCATCAAAGGCTGTACTGGCCAGATGTTTGTTACACTCAGATAAGTCCGCGAGCGAGCTGGTGATGAGTGACTGAGTATCCTTAGGAAGGGCGGAGGTGGCCTTCTTTATGTTCGCCACGCAGGTGTCCTGGAACAGAATGTGTTGAAATTGGTGAGAGGCGATTCTGGCATTAAGCATCGCTCCCTGGAAGGCCTTTCTGCCTATTTCGTCGAGAAGTTTAGGATCTCGCCCAGGCGGGTAGTTAGCATGCGTTTGAGAGGATCTAGTCCTTTTCAGAGCGGATGAGACAACGATGGATTGATGTGGCAGCTGTGCCACTGTGAATCCCGGTGTGCGTTGGATTTGGTATTTAGAGTCCAGACGCCTGGAGAACGGGTGTCCGGAAGCGGGAGTCTGCCACACCTTAAGGTAGTCATCCCGTAGCTTGCGATGCATAGGTAGAGAGAAGGAAGGCTTGGGTGGAGCAAGATACCTGAGCACCTCCAGGTCAGGCTCTTCAGTCAGGTCGGGAGCAGTTAGTGCCAGGGCCGTTGCTACCTTTTGCAGGAACTTGGGATAGGACCGGTCCTCTGGTGGCGGGGGGGGGGGGTTCTTCCCGCTCTGGTGATTGTCCGCCCTCTGGTGCATTCCCATTGTTGGAGACGGAGCCCACGACAGCCTCTATATCGCGCTCTTCCGCGGTGCTGTCCGGGGAAGGGTGCAAAGGCGAAGGAGAACATAAGAACATAAGTACATAAGATATGCCCTACTGGGTCAGACCAAGGTCCATCAAGCCCAGTATTCTGTTTCCAACAGTGGCCAATCTAGGTCATATGTGCCTAGCAGTTTCCCCAAGAGACACAAGTTCCACAATGCTTGTACTGGGTCAAGCATTGATATCTTCGGTCACTTTTTAATAATGGTTGATGGACCTTTCCTCCAGGAACTTGTCCAAACCTTTTTTAAACCCAGCTACAATAACAGCCTTTACTACATCCTCCGGTAACAAATTCCAGAGTTTGATTACACGTTGAGTGAAAAAATATTTTCTTTTATTAGTCTTAAATAGTTCACCCTGTAGCTTCATTGCATGTCCCCTAGTCTTTCTATATTCTGATAAGGTAAACAATCGATCTACGTTTACCCGTTCCACTCCGTTCATTAATTTATAGACTTCTATCATATCTCCCCTCAGCCATCTCTTTTCCAGGTTAAAGAGCCCTAACCTGCACATCTGACGATTCCGTGGGAGGAACGTATGCAGTGGGACCCACAGCGGGTTTAGGAACGGAAGCCGCAGGTGCGGGTGCGGTCTGCTGGACTAGTTGCGCTAGGAGCTTCAAAATAGCAGAATTGTTAGCCGTGTCAGTGGAGTGGCTGCAAGATCTCACCTGGCGTCTTCTGCTGGAAGAAGAGTGGTCTTTGCTGGTCCGGTGATGTCCATGTCTACGACTTCTCTTATGTGCCGGCTCCCGGCTGCCCAGAGGGGAGTCTGAAGAACTGGACGTGCTCCTGCGGTGCTTTCCTCCTTTATGGCTCCGGTGGTGTCTGTGAAGCCTTGCATGGCGTTGCCCGCGTTGGCAGGAGGAGGAACGGCTGTCCGTGTTCTCAGCGGCACCGGGAGGAAAAGCAGTGTCCGTAGGAGCAAGCCCCGCATTGAAGGGGAAGCCCGCGGCGTTGTAGAGGTGGGAGCAAGTAGCAGCGTCGGCCGCGCTGACGTCATGCCGGAGGTGGGCGGAGCTGGAGGACTGTTCGGCGCTCCTGGAAGACCCTCTCCCGGGCGCCATTACCAGGCTCCACATGGCCCTGAGGGGAGGAATTAGACAGGCCAAAACCTCCTGGGTCTCCCATGGAGCGGATGATAGACCTCGAGGGAGTGGGAGCAGGCCTTACCTCAGCGTGGCTTTGGGGAGCAGCCGCGAGGAGCGTCATTGGTGAGGTCCGGCAGGGGAAGGAGGCCTTATCGGGCACTTCCTGGGCAGTGGTCTCAGATGGAGCAGGAAGGCTCTGAGCAAGGCGGCATGAGTCGGTGGCATGGCTGGGGATGGAGGCCCTGTCGGGCACATCCTGAGCCGGCGGTGGGCAGCCAGTGCCTCGGGATCCATTATCCGACGCCGGATGCCGTGCAAGAGTTTTTCCCGCACCAGAAGTACTTCCACATCGGGTGCCGCCATGGGATTCTGTGTAAGTCCTGTGCCCGCAGCGCGGGCATTTCTTAAATACCGATTTAGGCATACTCCGATAAAAACAGAAAACAAAGAAATTAAAGGAAAGTAGGTTGTAGGAGAGCAGGATCCGTCTTGCTGGCAAGGCGGAAGGAAGAAGACTGGCCCAGCTAGGGGCGGGGCGTGGAGGTGGGCTACCTGAGCAGGTCAGATTTCTATCTAGAGAGCACTTCCGCATGGTGCCGCCCGAAGGACGTCACCAGGTGTGGCTGACGCAATCCTGCTAGTCCATGGAGAAAGCAATATAGGTTTCTTTAGGGAGGTGGAGCATACTGTTTCAAGGATTGGGATAAGGCTATCTGGGTTAGGACTGGGTGATGTATATGAGGCAAATTGATAGCTTAGCGTTTTCTATCTGAAAGAGATCTAATCCATCTATGCTTTTTTTGCTAGGTGTTGTGAGGTTTTAAGATGCTGCTTTGTTAATATGAGAACGCCTCCTTCATGACTGGTTGTTCAGGGAAAGTGAATTAGGTCATATCCAGGGACTTTTTGCTGATTAGTTAGGACTATGTCAAATTCTGAAAGCCAAGATTCCGTGATGCAGCGTATGTCTGGTTAGTTGTCATTCACCATGTCAATTATGACTGGAATTTTATTTCAAACAGATCTTGCATTGGTAGAAGCAATTTAATAGATTTGGGACTTTCTGTAAATTTGGAGCTGGATTGATGTTGTGGTGTCAGGTAAATAAGCCTGTTATAATGCTGTGTATGTGTCCTGAGCATTCTATGTTGGTATAGTGAGGAAGTGGGTCTGACATGGCTATGAATAATAGGTATATTATAGATCTGTGGTGAGGCCAGTGTAAGGGCATTCTCAGTGGGTAATATGCTAAATATAAGGTATAAGAAATATTTTTATCAGATCTCTGTTATCCATGATTAATGTTTCTGATATAGTTAAAAGAAGTAAATAACCGTTTGAGAGCAGTTACAAGCTGTGAAAAAGTCTGATTGAGAGCAGTTAAAACAAGTAAAAAGCAGTTTGATTGAGATCAGTATCAGCAAAAATAGCGGTATTAAGCTTTAGATATGCTAAGTAAAGGAAGTTGCAGGAAATATAGGTAACTGTGTTGTCAATCTAGGGGGATTATGCCAGGAACTGAATTGTGTACAGCAGGCATAAAGTTTAGATAAACAAAGTAAAGGTGTCTTACATCATGCATAGGCTTTGATGGGGTCACTCCTAAGGGCCACGCCAAAGGGCCCTCTGGCGAGGCCCTCAGGCACAGGCATGCCTGGTGTTTAAATTTAAATAGTTAGGGAAGCCAGAGGGGCGGGGGGAAAGGTGCCATGTGAGAGCAGGCTTACCTTCCCCAGCTCTGAATCAGGCTGCTGCTGCTTGTTTCTTTGTGCTGTCCGATGTCCCACGATGGCTCCGATGTGAAGGAAAACCCCTTGTCCCTCTTTCCCTGAGGGGGCACGGCTGTGAGAGGGTGAGTGCCTGAAGCACGGCTTATTTAAACAGTTAGGGAAGCCGGAGGCGAGGTCAGAGAGGGGTGGGGAAAGGTGCCGCGTAAGAGCAGGCTTACCTTCCCCGGTTCTGAATCAGGCTGCTGCTGCTTGTTTCTTTGTGCTGTCCGATGTCCCACGATGGCTCCAATGTGAAGGAAAAACCCCTGTCCCTCTTTCCCTGAGGGGGCAAGTAATTTGTATTGAGAATTAAATTTTACCGGAAGCAAATGATAACATATGAGAAGTGGAGTAGCACTGTGACTGGTCCTTCACTTCGACAGAGAACACTAAGGGACCTATGGGCTGCACCATGCTATATACTGAGGACATGTGTTTTGGCTCTGTCTCCATCTGCTGGCAGAAGGAGGAGATAACTCACTGGTCTGCCAGGACTCAAGGGATCACAATTATCAGGTAAATGTAGTTAACATTTCTTATCATTTTTGTTGTCCTTTTTTAAACCTTTCTAGTTCCATGATATTCTTTTTGAGATGGGACAATCAGAAATGCACATAATACTCAAGATGCGGTTGCACCAGGAACCTATACAGGGGCATAATGATATTCTCAGTTTGGTTCCCTATCCCTTTTCAAGTAATTTCTAACATTCTGCATGCTTTATTGGCAGCTGTAGCACACTGGACTAAAAATTAATACATTATCCATAGTAACTCGAAGGCCCCTTTTTTTTGGGCAGTGGCTCCAGAACCCAGTATTTTGTACCTGAAGTTGTGAATATTTTTCTACGTCACTTTACACTTCTCAAATTCTGTCTGCCATTTAGGTGCCCAGTCTCCTACTCTCACAAGATCCATTTGCAATTCCTCATAGTTTTCTACTATTCTAACAATTTTGAATAATTTTGCGTCATCTGCAAATTTGCTTCTTTATCTAGATCATTTATGAATTTGTTAAATAGCACAGGTTCCAGTACAGACCCTTGGGGCACTCCATGATTCAGCACTGCAAAATCAAATGAGGACTGCAAAAAATTGCAAGAAGACATTGAGAAACTAGTCATCCAAATGGCAGATGAAATTTAATGTAGACAGATGCAAAGTTATGCACTTAGGGAAGAACATCACATACCGTAGCTACACGATACAAGTATTAGTATTTAGCTCAAACCTTTCCAGTAGTAGATCAAGGTGAGTTACAATCAGGTACTGTAGTTTATTTCCCTTTCCATGTGGGGCTTACAATCTAACGGGCCCAATGTAGAAAGACTAACGTTGCGTGCAGATTACGCAACTTACAAACACAAGTCCGACATGCCAAATGCAGAAGAGACTGACGTGACGCAAACAAAGGAAAAGTATGCGCACACAATAACGTAAAGTATATTTAAATTATAGGCAAATAAGCTGCACGTATTAAAATAGCATGCTAAATATTGTCTGCACCTGATGCAGAGAAATGTGTAGCAGATTACGTAACCAGCTAAGCACCAATATCTCTACGCCTGATCTTGAGGTGGCTTGAATAACTTGCACAGGCCCCCCCGACAGTATTTTGATGGCATCAAACTTCCCCTCAGATAATCCTATTTCTCTGGGAGAGCATGCCACACTTGTGTCGACTTCTGTGCACATATGTTTGGCTTGCTCTCCCAGTTTAATGCTGACATTTGTGCCACAGTTTAACGCATAGCTAATTTGCATATGTGTCCCTTACTGCATGCCGGTGCTGAAGTCGCGTGCTATCAGTGCGGTGCATAGAGGTGTACATAGCTATTAGCACATGACTTCAGCGCCGGCTTTCTGCATCGGTCTTTAATGTTGTACCTGAGGCAATAGAGGGTCTTTCTGATCCCAGGTTTCTGCCCCAACCATTAGGCTAGTCCTCCACTCCAAGGTTCCACATTAGAAATCACACCCAGGAAAAGGATTTAGGTATTGTGGATAAAGTGTAGTTACTCACCTGTAACAAGTTTTCTCCGGGAACAGCAGGGATCAGTCCTCACATATGGGTGGCGTAGGCGCCGATGGAGCCCTGCAGAAGTATCTCTCCAGCTTTCAAAAAAAGCCTTGGGAGATGCACCACACATGCATGGGTCCCATTCCTGTCCAAGGGTGCCATCTTGCCTCAGTCTAATGACATAGCTAGGATGGCAAAAAAAAAAATACTGTAAAGAAGCAACTCCAAGGGAAGGAGGGAGAGTTGTAAGGACTGATTCCTGCTGTCCCTGGAGAACACCTGTTACAGGTGAGTAATTACACTTTCTCCAGGAACAAATAGGAAATCAGTCCTCACATATGGGACTCCCCAGCTACAGGCTACCGTGAACCTGTCAAAAATGCCATGGTGACCTGCAAAGGGTGAGCCTTGAGCTGCAGCAGTTGAGTTCCCCACTGAGAGACTCCTGCAAGACCCAAGTGTCCGGCAAGGAACCAGCACTCCGGTAGCCTGAACACAGAAGGGTCACAGGGCAGGAGTTGTCTACACCCTGAATACACTACGGAGTATGGCCTAGCCAAGGCGCTGTCCCGTCGGGACTCCCTCTCCAGGCAGTAGTGAACTGCGAAGGTATGAACTGGAGATCAGGTGGTGGTACGGCAGATTTCCGTCACAGGTACAGAACACAGATTTTCCATAGAAGTAGTCATGGCCCTGACACAGTGTGCCGTGACCTCTGGTCCAGAGGGATCCCAGTCTGCTCATGGGCGAGGGCAATGCAGTCCGCTACCCAAGTGGACAGAATTCGCTTAGTCACTGGGAGTCCCAGTTGACTGGGGTCATAGGATACAAAAAGCTGAGGTGCTTTACAGTGGCCCTGGGTCCACTGCAAATAGAAGTACAGAGCCCTTTTACAATCCAGGGTATGGAGGACGGTCTCGCTTTGTTGGCGTGAGGCCTTGGAAAGAAAGTGGAGAGCACCACCACCTGATTGAGGTGGAAAGGGGACACCACCTTTGGCAGAAACTTTAGTTGTGTGTGGAGCACCACCCTCTTCTTGTAGAACCTCATGTAGGGAGGCTCTGACATCAGAGCGTGGAGCTCATTGACTGCGAGTGGATATGAATGCAACGAGAAAGACAATCGTCCAGGAGAGGTACCACAAGTGACAAGTAGCCAAGGGCTCAAACAGCGGCTTAGTAAGCTGCGAGAGCACTACATTGAGATCCCACTCTGCTGCTGGTATGCGAATGGGGGTCTTGAAAAGCATGAGGCCCCGCAAGAACTGAGATATAAGGGCTGAGCAGAGATGGGTTTGCCCTCAATGGAGTGGTGGTGCACTGCGATAGAGCTCATGTGCACTCTGACTGAGTTGGACTTTAGTCCCACCTGCGACAGATGGAGAAGGTACTGGAGTACCACTTGTACCGAGCAGGAGAATGGGTTCGCCCATCTCTTGGTGCACCACACCGAGAATCGGCACCACTTGAAGGCATACACCCTTCTCATGGAAGCCTTGTGAGAGGCCAGAAGAACCTCTTCCACGTCCCATGGGGGGTTGAAGGGAGCCAGAGCTATCCTTTCAGTAGCTAAGCTGTGAGTGACAGGGACCTCAGGTTGGGGTTCAGGAGAGAGGCCTGCTCCTGTGAGAGTAGTACTGGGGCTCTGTCCAAGGGAACTGGTAATGCCGCCGCCAGGAAGAGAAGCAGTGGGAACCAGGGTTGCCTGGGCCACCAGAGGACTATCAGTATTAGTGAAGCCCTGTCGTGCTGGACCTTGAAGAGGGTCTTGGCGACCAGTGTTGTCAGTGTGAAGATGTAAAGGAGGCCTTCTGTCCATGGAATGAGGAATGCATCCACTGCCACCCAGGATGGGTGCGGCTGGAGGGACAGAAGGGGGGCAATCGTATGTTGTCCGTGCTGGTGAACAGGTCCACCAGAGGGACATCCCAGAGTCAAAACAGCTGGGAGGCCACTTTGGGATCCAGGTGCCATTTGTGCGGCTGGAGGACTCTCCTCAGCTTGTCCGCCAGAGCATTCTCTGGGCCTGGGAGGTAGAATGCTCTTAGGAGTATCCCCTTATGTGTCGCATAGAAGCAGGGGGCTACCGTCTCCTGGCAGAGGGAGTACGACCCCTGCTTGTTCACATAGAACATTGCGATGCAAGGTTCCACATTAGGAACTACCACCCAGGAAAAAGATTTAGGCGTCATTGTGGATAACATGTTAAAACCCTCCACTCAGTGTGCAGCGGAGGCCAAGAGAGCAAATAGAATGCTAGGTATGATAAGGAAAGGAATGGAAAATAAAACAAAGGATATTATAATGCCTCTGTATCATTCCATGGTGCGACCGCACCTTGAATATTGTGTGCAATTCTGGTCACCGTATCTTAAAAAGGATATAGCGTTATTAGAAAAGGTTCAGAGAAGAGCCACCAAAATGGTAAAGGGGATGGAAGGATACCCCTATGAAGAAAGGCTAAAAAGGTTAGGGCTCTTTAACCTGGAAAAGAGACGGCTGAGGGGAGATATGACAGAAGTCTATAAATTAATGAACGGAGTGGAACGGGTAAACGTAGATCGAATGTTTACGTTATCAGAATATAGGCAGACTAGGGGCCATGCAATGAAGATACAGGGTAAACTATTTTAAGACTAATAAGAGAAAATATTTTTTTCACTCATTGTGTAATGAAACTCTGGAATTTGTTACCGAAGGATGTAGTAAAAGCTGTTAGTGTAGATGGGTTTAAAAAAGGTTTGGACAAGTTCCTGGAGGAAAGGTCCATAAACATTATGAAAAAGGGATCCAGGATATCACTGCTTGACCCAATACAAGCATTGTGGAACCTGTGTCTTTTGGGGAAATTGCTAGCTACGTATAACCTAGATTGGCCACTGTTGGAAACAGGATACTGGGCTTGATGGACCTTGGTCTGACCCAGTATGGCATATCTTATGTTCTTATGACTTGGTTGTCAGTTTGGATCAGCACCGATTGGTGCTACAGCTTGTAGCAGAAGGCTCGGACAGCCAGAAATATTGCCCAGAGCTCCAGAAGGTTGATTTGCATCTGTGATTCCATCTAGGACCAGTGTCTGGAGGCCCTCGCAATGCACACCCCAACCCAGCAAGGAGGCGTCCGTGGTGAGTACCCTCTGTGGGGTGGCTATCTGGAAGGGCATCCCTGCCTGAAGGTGATGGGGAATCTGCCACAAGTCGAGGGAGTCCGACAGCTGGTGGGTCCACTCTCACTCTGTCCCAAAGCCTGCTCATGGCCACTGGGCTGCTCTCACGTGCAGTCAGGCATATGGACTGTGGAGGCCATGTGGCCCAGCAGACAGAGGAGAAGCCGGGTGGGTAGCGACCGGCAGCGCTGTACCTCTGCGGCTAGCCCTCTGAGGCGCTCTGACCTTTCCTGAGAGAAGAAGGCCTTGGCCTGGAGGGTGTCTAGCTGAGCCCCTATGAACTCCAGGAGTTGGGCTGGGGAGAGGTGGGACTTGGGGTAGTTGATGATGAACCCCAGGTGCTACAGGGCATTGATGGTGTGTCTTGTGGCATGCTGCACCTCTGCGGCTGTGCCTCCCCCCTTATGAGCCAGTCGTCCAAGTAGGGAAAAACAAAGGCCCCTTGGAGGCGGGGGTGAAGACCCTTGGTGATGAGGCCAGCCCAAAGGACAGCACACTGTATTGGTAGTGCTCTCCTCAAACCATGAACCTGAGGTATTTTCTGTGGTTGGGGTGGATCAGGATATGTGTGTAAGCATCCTTTAGGTCTAATGAGCATAGCCAACCTGCTGGAGGAATGGCATCAATGTTGCAAGGGACAGCATCTTGAACTTCTCCCTTACCAGAAGCCTGTTCAGCTCCCATAGATCCAGGATGGGCCTGAGGCCTCCTGTCCTCCTGGGAATGAGGAAATACCTGGAGAAGAAGCCAGTGCCCCAGAGATGTTTTGGCACTGATTCCACCGCCATGAGGAGGCCTGCGAGCTCAGTGAGGAGCAGGGTCTGGTGGAGGAGAGGTCTTATGGGTTCTCTGGGGAAGTAAGAGGGTGGCGCCTGCTGTAGATGGAGAAGGTAGCCCTCCTTGACTACTTTTAGCACCCTGGTATCGGTGGTGATGGTGATTCACCTGTGGGCAAACAGGGCCAGAAGCCTCCTCTGTGGGCTGTAGGGGTCCTCCTGGTTGAGAGGTCATGCACAGGGAGTCAAAAACTCCCTCTGGGCTGTGCCGGAGCCTTGGGGGACTTTTGTGCTGTTGGCCTTGTTGTGAGGCCAGCCAAGAAGCCCTGAAACTCTGAGGCATTACCAAAGTCTCCCTTTTTCCTTGGGAAGAAGGACTTCTTTCCCAGGGCCTACTTAAGGGGCTGCACCAAGGTCTTTTTTGAGAATCTGGTCCTCGTTAGGAACTCAGTCTCTATTTCTGCTGCTTTGTCTGCCATGGGTTTCCGAAGAGGTTCTCTCCAATGCAGGGGACATCGATAGGTTTATACTGAACCCATTGCTAAGGTCAGACGAATGCAGCCATACCTGGCGTTGGGCCCCGATGCCCACAGCAGTCACCCTGGCTAAAGACTCAAAGCCGTCGAAGGCTGCTCGAGACAAGAACTTCGAGCACTCCTTGACAGTTAAGGGCAGGGACTTGAACCTCTGGAGGGGTTCCCCCTCGAGGCCTGCCGAGAACCCTCTGAGCTCCTTCGACAGCTCTTTGAGGTATATGCCAATATAGAGCTGGTAGGACTGGACCCAGCACGTCAGCATCGAGCCCTGGAATGCCTTCCAGCAGAGGGCAGCAAGGGTCCAGGTCTCCCTGCTGGAGGGCACAGACGAGAGGGTTTTTTTGGCTCTTAGTCTGCACATGGCAGACTCGACAACCATCAAATTATGTGGAAGTTGAGTTTTCTGGAACCCATGGCTCCGGTGGACTCGGTACATGGAGTCGAGCCACCTGTTTACAACAGGCACCGATGCCAGTGTCTCTCACATGCAGACAAGGAGGCGCTCGACAATTGGTGGGATGGGCACCATGAGGGCCTCCTTCAGGATCCTCATACTGAAGAATCTCCTGCTCTTCCATGCGAGGGTCCTCCTCAGCCTTGGTCTCGATGGTGAGCGCCTTAGCTATATCCCGCACAAAGTCGAGGAAGACAATATCATCGGGTGGGGAATGGCATTGGGACTTTGGGGAGACAGATCCGAAGGAACACCTCGGTGCCACTGGGTGTCCAGGAATTCCTCATCCTCAGCCTCCCAATCAGACTCAAAGACTGAAGTCAAATTCGAGGCTTCGCAGTTACAGCAGTCTAGGCCTGAGCCTACGGGCACATGACCTCTGGGGGACCTGCGGTGTGAGCCACATGAACTCGCCGGGAGGGAGTGGTGATACGAGGAACAGGAACAGGACCAGGACCAGGACCTTGACCTCGACCGGTGCAGATGGGTCTCGTGAGGCCTGTGACACTCAAGGATAGCTTCACATCCGGGGAAGCCCTCAATGTCGAGGGTCCTGTCGTTGGGGTGGATTAACCAGATGAACTGGACATCAACACCCGCTGCTAGGCCATGAGGGCAGAGATACTGTGCTCCAAGGCCGCCATCCTGGTCTCCGTGCCAGTTGGCCTTCGATGTGGGCACAGAGGGTTTCAAGCCCAGCGTCGGTTCCGTCGAGGGAAAGTCTTGACGAGGATGACCTTGGCTGTCCGAGGCCGGCGGGGCAGTTTTTGAGGATGCTCCTGCTCCAAACCCTCAAACTCGCATTGGGGACTGCGGGGCCTGGAGTGGGATTTCCCTTTCTTTCTAGACCCGCTCTCCGAAGAGGTCTTCAAAGACTTCGACTTCCTGCATTCCATTTCCGGGGACTTCCTCTCAGGGGAGCTGTGGCCATGGGATTCCAAGCAGCCCGGGCTTTGTGGGGCACCAAGATACCGGAAGGAGCCCTGGAGTGCAGTGTCGCCAGAGACTCCGGCACAGAGTTGGACTTATGGAAAAAGTTTTCTTGCTGCAGCTGATGGCTCTTGATGGCCTTTGGGGTCATGGTCATGCAGAGTTCACAGAGTAGTCATGTTCCGGGCCAAGGCACCGGAGGCAGCAATTGTGCGGGACATCATCTTTCCATACCGATCACACTTCCTGAAGCCGCTGGAGGCCATCGGAAAAAAGGGGGTCCTGTCACCCAGCAGGGGTCCGAGGCCTGCAGGGGAAAAATGGCATGAACACCAGTTGAGGGAACCCTCGATGAAAAGAACAAAAACAAGTTAACAAACCCGAGGAGCGACGCTGAGGGAAGCTGGCTTGGGGACGGGAAAGGAACGGGTCTGCTTATCGGACAACACAGTAAAAAAAAAAAAAAAAAAAAAAAAATATATATATATATCTATATCACTTTTTCCAAGGGAAAACTGGCAATGCCAGGAGGGCTTCGTGGAGAAAAGGAGACTGAGGCAAGATGGCACCTTTGGGCAGGAAGGGGACCACGCATGCGTTCTTCATCTCCCAAAGGCTTTCCTTGAAAGCTGGGAAGATGCTCTGAAACAGCAGCACCATTCCCCAACCAACATCCAGACTTAAATCCCCCCTCAATATCACTATCCTGACTTCATTCCACCCCTCACATCCGATCTCCCTACACCTCCAACCTCTCTCCCCTCTGATCCCTATCCCTGGCCTTACTAGGAATCCCTAGTGGGAGCAGAAGCACTCCCCAGTTACTCCTACCCTTATGCCGCTGGGTTTGAAAATGATGCCAGTGACCCCAAGCAGTAATCTTGGCTGTGTGTGAGGGAGTAGACTTCTGCCCCTTCCAGCAGGCACTTATTTATGCCTCTGAAATTTTAACGTGGTAAGCATACCCACATTTAAAAAGCTCTTGTTCTAAAATGGCATTTACATGTGTATGCCAACATACAAGTGTAAATTCTGATACTTAGACATGGGGATGCTTCTAAAATTACCCCCTATATCAACTTGCTCACATTTATCTACATTTGTTTAGATCTTCAAAAATATATTCAATTTTTTTAAGGCACAACTTCCATTTGCTAATCTAATTATGACTCATTTCCCTTAAATTGTGTCCCGAAAGGAATAATTCCTCTGGGACAGTGAGGTCTGGTCTTTTGAGTAAAGGATGTTTTTCCAGCCTCCATTTCCTGGAGTCCCTAAAAAGGTCCATAAAAGAATAAGCCTTAGAGAGCCCATGAGATCTACTTTTGGACAAGCTCAAGCCCTTTGTCTTGTCAAGGTCCTTGATGAATCTCTCCAAATCATCTCCAAGCAAGTCTTCCCTTGAAAGGCAGCTTACAGAAGCATGATTTGGATGCTTAATCTGCTGCCTGGTGACATAGCCAAAGCAGTCAGTGAGCTGAAAGGGAGGAGGCATCATCTTCATCAGGGAAATCAGAGAGTCTGTCCTGTTTCAAACTCTTCCCATCCACCGAGATTGCCAAAAGCTGTGCACTGAGTCGGGAACACCCCCAGGGTCAGGAGCATGGCAGGATCTCAGGCCAAGTCTAGACTGCTACTTATTTCTTTAGTACCTTTAAGTATCCTACAGAAAAAAATAAAAAAAAATCCTCAAATCCTCTTTTTCCCCCAAGAATGAAAATAGAACAGACTGCTTGCAAGTACCAACAGGTCTGGGAAAGCAGTCTGGAGAAAAAGGCTCAAGAAGATCCATCACTAGTGAAAAAGAGGATCAGCTGCAAGAGGACCATCAATTAAAATCCCTGCAGTTTAGGCTTGCTAAAGCCTGGGGAGTTAGCGTAAAGCCTCCCTTCCAAAGTGCTACCAGAACAGGGATCTTCAACATCTCTTGGAAACAGAGAAACACTAAGTATTCTCTCTCCTCATGAGAGTATAAAGAGATTGGGGACTACAGAGCTTTTATTTTTCTGCCTCCATCTGCTGGTAGAAGGATAGAACCTACGTGTCTGGAGAAGGCTTAAGAATAGTCCTTTCTAAAGGTGACACTTGCCAGCTGGATTCTAGGGTTCTGAAAGCACAGTGCCCCTAACCCCAGACTGTAACTGCAATGACTAGAGTAGTTTGGGGAAAGAGGAATGTAAAACGGGGGGAAAACTTCTTGGGTGTTTGGCCAATGAGGACTAATGGTGCTAGGACCCCAAATTTGCTTCCAAAGAGCAAGAGGAAACTGCCAGGTCAAACAAAATAAAAGAACTAATTACAGTTTCTCAACAGTTCTGGACTGTGCTTTATAGACAAAACCAGTATTTGAAGTGGATATGTTATCAGTCCGTATGACATGCTCCTTCTCCACATGACATCTTAGCGATCTCTCCTAGCCCCAGAATTGGGGGTGTTCCACTAGAGCTGCAGGGAGGTGTGTGCTGTTTGGAAAACATACCTTTAAATCGAGGATCACCATTGAAGGCTCCACAGCCCCAGTTGCCTGTAGCTATAGCTGCAAGTTTCTGAGGAATTATGGGCGACACTCTGAAACCACAATAAGCCTACAAGGGAAGAAGAAAAAGAGTGTGTATGACGGAAAAAGCTCTCTCTCTCCAGTATGCTGCAGTACTGCTCAGAGAGGACACAAGTGACATTTCTTGGGGGATGAGACAGTACTGATAGGGTGCGCTCACACTGCAAGAACTATATGCACCACAAGATGCACTGTCATAAACAAGCATGTGTCTCTTTATTATTAAACCTAGTATGTTTCATGCATCTCACATGAATAGTGAATTCATTGTGAACACAATACTGCCAAAGCTGAGGTCATTTACAACAAGAAAATAGTTAATAAAGGATCAATATTCAAAGAGCTATATTGTCCTAACTGAAAATTTCCTTCAGCTGAGCATCTACATTTACGACAGGCATAGATGCGTCAAATGCTTAGTGCTGATTGTCAATGCTAAGCACCTAAATGTAGGCAGATACAGTAGCAGGCCTGACATATGCATGAAAAATTGGATACATTTTCAAGCTAAAGTTTAGGATCCTAAGTAAGTTTGTTTGTTTATTTATTTACTGAAAATGTTCTTAATTTTAATCCCATAATACTAACGCACGTAAATCAGGTTTTCAGATTTCTTTGAATATCTGCTCCCATGCAGTCCATTTTCAACAGGTTTAGGCATCTGTAGCGACCACTGTTCCCACCCCCCCACCTCTTCTCATTACCACCCATCACATAAGATATGCCATACCAGGTCAGACCAAGGTCGATCAAGCCCAGTATCCTGTTTCCAACAGTGGAAAATCCAGGTCACAAGTACCTAGCAGTTTCACAAAAAGACACACAGTGGATTACACGGGTCCTCTTTAATAATGGTTTATAGACCTTTACTCCAAGAACTTGTGCAAATCTTTTTTAAACCCAGCTAGACTAATAGCTTTTACTACATCCCCCGGTAATGAATTCCAGAATTTGATTACAAGTTGAGTGAAAGAATATTTTCTATTAATCTTAAATGGGTTACACTGTAGCTTCATTGCTTGCCCCCTAGTCTTTCTACTTTTTGATGGTGTAAAGAATCAATCTACATTTACCTGTTCCACTCCATTAATTTATAGACCTCTATCATCTCTCCCCTCAGCTGTCTCTTTTCCAAGTTGAAAAGTCCTAACCTTTTAAGCCTCTCCTCATAGGAGTATCCTTCCATCTCCTTTACCATTTTGGTGGCTCTTCTCTGTACCTCTTCTAATTCCGCTATATCCTTTTTAAGATACGACAACCAGAATTGCACACAATATTCAAGGTGCAGTCGCACCATGGAACGATACAGAGGCATTATAATATCCTTTTGTTTTATTCTCCATTCCTTTCCTTCTGATTCCCAGCATTCTATTTGCCTTTTTGGCTACCGCTGCACACTGGGCGGAGGGTTTCAACGTGTTAGCCATGATGATGCCTAAATCTTTTTCCTGGGTGGTAGTTCCTAATGTGGAACCTTGCATTATGTAATCATAGTTTGTGTTGTTTTTTCCTATGTGCATAACTTTGCACTTGTCCACATAAAATTTCATCTGCCATTTGAACGTCCAGTCTTCCAATTTATCAAGCTTCTCTTGCAATTTTCCACAATCCTCTTGGGTTTTAACAACTTTGAATAATTGTGTGCCATCTGCACAGATCCCTGGGGTACTCCACTATTCACCTTTCTCCACTGGGAAAATGGGCCATTCAGCTCTACCCTCAGCTTTCTATCTTTTAACCAGTTCCTCATCCACAATATTACACTGCCTCCTATCCCATACTTTTTAACTTCGCCAAGAGTCTCTTATGAGGGACCCTGTCAAAGGCTTTCTGAAAATACAGATACTGACCGGCCCACCTTCAAAAAAATATAGCAGATTAGTAAGACAAGACTTTCCTTGGCTAAAGACATATTGGCTCTCTCCTATTAAACCATGACTATCTACATGTTCAGTAATTTTGTTCTTTATAATGGTTTCTACTATTTTGCCCAGTACTGATATCAAGCTCACTGGTCTGTAGTTTCCTGGATCATCCCTAGAACCCTTTTTAAAAATTGGCGTTACATTGGCCATTCGCCTATCTTCAGGTACTACAGATGATTTTAAAGATAGTTCACAAATTACTAATAGTAAATCTGCAATCTCATATTTCAGTTCTTTCACCTGGACTGGGTGTATACCATCTGGTCCAGATGATTTGCTACTGTTTAGTTTATCAAATAGTTGTAATATATCTTCCCAGTTTATCAATATTTCTTTCAATTTTTCTGATGCATCACCTTTAAATACCATTTCAGTCACGGGTAACTTCCCTACATCTTTTTTCAGTAAAGACCGAAGCAAAGAATTAATTCAGTCTCTCCGCTATGACCTTGTCCCCTCTTAGTGCCCCTTTTACCCTTCTATCATCTAATGGTCCAACAGACTCTCTCACAGGTTTTTTGTTACGAATGTACTTGAAAGTCTTTATGTGTTTTAGCTTCCACAGCATGCTTCTTCTCAAATTCTCTTTGCCTGCCTTATTAATGCTTTGCATCTAACTTGCCAGAGCTTATGTTGTTTCCAGTTTTCATCATTTGGCTCCTTTTTCCATTTCCTGAAAGAAGCTTTTTTCACTACAACAGCCTCTCTGACCTCACCTTTAAACCATGCTGCCAGTTTCTGGACTTCCTTCCACCTTTCTTAAAGCATGGAATACAGCTGGTCTGGGCTTCTAAGATAGCATTTTTAAACACCATGCTTGATGTAAATCTTTAACCTTTGCAGCTGCTACTTTTAGTTTTTTTTTAAACTGTTTTCTTCTTTTTATCATAGCCTCCCTTTTGAAAGTTAAAAGGCAGTACTGTGGATTTCCTTATCATCCTTCCTCCATTAACGAAATCATGCTATAATCACTAGTGCCAAGTGGCCCCAACACCTTTATCTCTTGCACCAGATCTTGTGTACCACTAAGGACTAGGTCCAAAATGGCTTCCCCTCTTGTCTGTTCATGAATCAGCAGCTCCAAGGAGCAGTCATTTATTTCATCTAGAAACGTTATCTCCCCGTGACACTGACCCAGTTGATACCAGGGTAATTGAAATCACCCAGTATTATTACTGCATTGTAGCTTTTGCTAGCTTCCCTGATTTCTTTGAGCATTTCATCATCCATTTGTTCATTCTGGCCAGGCGGTCGGTAGTACACCATCGCCTTCCCCTTTTTACATGTAATTTCAATCCATAGGGATTCTACTGTGTTTTTTTATTTTCTGCAACACTTTAATCCTGTGTGGCTCATTGCCCTCTCTAACAGAGCGTAACCCCTCCACCAATTTGATCTACTCTATCATTGCGATATAATTTGTACCCTAGTATAGCATAGTTACTCACCTGTTACAGGTGATCTCCGGAAACAGCAGGAATTTAGTCTTCACATAAGGGTGATGTTGGTACCGACAGAGCCCGTGCAGGAACATTCCCCAGTGTCCAATTAGATAGCTTTTAGGAACATCCCACTGCGCCTGCGCGACTGCCTTCCCAATTCCCTCTCTTCAGTTGAATTTGTAGCTGAGAAAGGAGAGTAAATGAAACCCTACAACTCCTAGTGGAGGAGGGTGGGTTGTGAAGACTAAATTTTTGCTGTTCCCAGAGATCACCTGTTACAGGTGAGAAACTGCACTATCTCCAGGAACAAGCAGAAATGTAGTCTTCACATATGGTACTCCCTAGTCCCCAGATGAAGTGACCTCAGAACCAATGGAGGTTTGCCTTGGAGTAAGCTTGAAGAGCTCATGGATCCTACATGGATTTCTGGTATCGTCTAAGTCCAGAATGGAGGGTAGGCGTTGCATCTAAGTCTAAAAGAGGTGATAGAGTACAATTTGATCAAACATGGCATCCCGACAGGAGTCCTTGTCCGGACAATAAAGGGGTAGCGAAGGTATTGATGGAAGACCAAGTTGCTGCCTTGCAAATTTCGTTAATGGCTACAGAGCGTAGGTTTGCCATCGAGGTTGCCATGGCGGGAATGTTGTAAGCAGTGACATGCCCTTCCAGGGAGATTCCTACTTTGTCATAGGCAAATGAAATGGAGTTCACTATCCATATGGAGAACATGTTCTTAGAAATACGTAGAACCAGGAGACTAGGGTCAAATGAGATGAACAACTATAAAGCTTTACAATGCCCTTGTGTCCTTTGGAGGTAAAAAGCCAATGCATGCTTGCAGTCGAGTGTGCAGAGTTGCTTCCGCTCGAGATGCACGTGGTTTAGGAAAGAAGACCGGAAGGCTAACTGACTGGTTTAAATAAAAAGGAAACACCACCTTTGACAAAGTGTGGGTGACTTTGAAGGACAACTTTGTCATGGTGGAACTGGGCATTAGGGGGATTCGCCACTAGAGCCTGAAACTAACTAATGCACCTGGCAGAAGTGAGGGCAATTAGGAAGATTACCTTCCAAGACAGGAACTTTAAGGAGGTTGTGGCCAATGGTTTAAAGGGCGGCTTGAGAAGCTGTGCTAGGACAATGCTGAGGTCCCAAGCCACAGGAGGTGGTTTGATGGGCGGTTTGGAGAGCAGACAACCTCGCATGAAATGCGCTACTAGTGGATGTGAGGAGATGGGTTGCCTATCCAGCAAGTGGTAAGAGGTTACAATGGCACTGAGATGGACTCTAACCGAGTTGGTCAGAGACTCCACTGGAGCAGAAAAGGGATTGAGATCTTTCTGGGAACACCAGACAGAGTATCTGCGCCACTTAAAAACATATAAACGTCTGGTTGCAGGCTTCCTAGAAGCCAATAGAATCTCCTTAACCTCCTGTGGAAGATCAATGTCCTGCAATGCTATGCTCTCAAAAGCCAAGCTGTGAGGCAGAGAGACTGTGGATTGCCATGGAGGAGTGAGCCGTTTTCCTGGGAGAGGAGATCGGCTGCAGATCCCAATCACAGAGGCTGAGTGAGTCAGACATAGTATGGAAGTAGTAGTAGTAGCAGTGGCCAGTGAGGGGCTAGGAGAATCATGGAGCCCTTGTCGGACTGAAGCTTGAAAAGCGTCTTAGGAATGAGGGGTATAGGAGGGAAAGCATAAAGCAGACCCTGTCCCCAGTGTAGGTGGAAGAGATCCACCTTTGGTTGGTAGATTTTGGAATCCTTGTGCAGAAGTGAGGAAGCTCGACATTCTGCAAAGTAGCAAAGAGATCTATGTCTGGAATTCTCCAGGTCTGGAAGATGTAGACATTGTGTCCAGATGGAGAGACCATTAGTGGGGAAGAAGGATCCAACTCAGCTTGTCTGCCAAGACACTGAGGTCCCCCAGCAGGTACACTGCTCGGAGGTGTATTTGTTTAGAAATGGCAAAGGACCAAAGGCATAGAGTCTCCTCGCAGAGGGGCCATGCGCCTGTTCATCCTTCTTTGTTCACATATAACATGGCAACCTGATTGTCTGCCCCGACTAGGACCTGTTGTTTAAACACCCGGAGGGCATTTGAGATAGCAAAAGGTTCCAGAAGACTGATTTGGAGACATGACTCATGCATTGTCCACAGTCCCTGTGTAGACAGGTTGCCGAGGTGTGTTCCCCAACCCAGTTTGGAGGCATCCGTCATCAGGGTGCACTGAGGTGGAGGCATCTGAAAAGATTTTCTGGAGAGCACCACCACTGAAGGGATGTGATTAGAGGGGCAGTGACCTGGATACTGTCCCAGAGATGGCCCGAGGCTTGCGTCCATTTGGTGGCAAGAGTCCATTGGGCTGTCCGCATATGTAGTTGGGCATACGGGATGACATGTACTGTAGAATCCATGGGTCCGAGGAGCTGCAGCATCTCGCGGGCGGTCAGATGGTCCTGTTGGAGCATCTGGGACACTAGCTGGATTAGTTGTGCACAGCAGAGCTGGGACAGAATGCCCTGGACTGTTGGTTATCCAGTAGGGATCTGATGAACTCTAGCTTTTGAAATGGAGCCAGCTGGGATTTTGGGAAGTTTATGACAAATCCCAAGTGTTGCAGTATCATGACGGTACAATGCACCAAATGTTTTTACCTCTTGGGAGGTGTCTGCTTTTATAAGCCAGTCGTCTAAGGTAAAGGAAAACAAATATTCCCAGAGACCTTAGGTATGCGGCCACGACTGCCATGCACTTTGTGAATACTCTTGGGGCAGAGGCGAGTCCGAAGGGAAGGACTTTGTATTGATAATGTTTTCCTTGAAATGTGAAGCATAGATATTTCCTGTAACTTGGATGAATGAGGATATGGGTGTACACTTCTTTTAGATCTAGAGAACAGAGCCAGTCCTGACTCTGGAGGTAGGGAAGAAGAATCCCAAGAGAGATCATCTTGAAACTTTTCGTGGACCAGAAACTTGTTGAGGTTTCTGAGGTCCAGAAACAGATCATGTCTTACTAAATCAATTCACCTCTTACACACACACCGCATTTAACCGTACACGAACACATGAGTGAAGAGGTGGGTTGCTGATACTTGCCAGAAGCCATTTTAAGTTCAAAATGATCTCAAAGACCAGCACAGAGAAGAGTAACACCATAATAATCGCAAAAAAAATATATCACGCTTTGCCTCACCTATAGAACCCCAAACGCCAAAGTCAAAGAGCTCTCGTCAATTCTGGAATCAGTATGCACATTCACCTCACCACACAAACCGTTGGGGACTTCAATCTCAATTCAGCACCCCAAAAAGAGACAGTCATTCCTCAAAGCCATGGAGGCCATGAACTATATGCAAATAATACATGTGCCCACACACAGGCAGGGCTCCATCCCAGACCTCAACTTTGCCCCCTAAACGCTAATAGAGAATAAACACACAACCCCATTAGTTATAATGCCAATCCCCTGGTCAGATCACTATATTATAACATTACATGTAATAGTTCCCACCCCGGATACTCACACCCAAGTACAACATAACAGAAGGAGATTCAGGGGCTTTAATAAAGAGCATTTCTTAAAGGAAATCTTACCCAAATCGGACCAATCCTACACCGACCTTGAAAGTATAATAGAGAACTGGTACTACACTGAAGCACACCGCAACAGAGCAGCTGCAGCACAAAAGAGACAACAAACCCCCTGGTACTTTAAAGAAATTAGAAAAGCCAAAAGAAACCTCAGAAGAATGGAGAGTAAATGGAGACATATAAAAACCAAGGTGTACTACAGGAATACAAAACTATGCAAAATGAATATAACAACATAATCAACAGATGTAAACAAGAATACAACACAAACGTAATCATAAAGGCTACAAACAAACCAAGGGAACTCTTTGGAATAGTCCACACACTAATGAAGGAACCTTCACAAGAAGACTGTTCCGACATAAATCCACAACAGATTGCAGACTGCCTAATGAAGAAGCAGGAGAACACATTGCCAGACACAAGGGTCATTACCGAGAAACCTTGGAAACCAAATAAGATCCATGGGGTGAATTCACTATACTAACAAACAAACAAACAGCTAACACAATAACTACCCTGAACACAACAACCTCACCAAGCGATCCCTGTCCAGCTGCAAGGATAAAGTCAGCCAAGGAAGAACTCACACCATTCATACACACATCCCTTACTCAGGGACATATGCCTGCATCCCTCAAACTGGCATCAATCAGGCCCATTCTAAAAAGCCGAAAAATGGACAAGGCAGATCCCAAAGCATACGGACCAGTTTCAAGCTTGCCTTTCATGACCAAAATCATAGAAAAGATAGTACAGCTACAACTGCAGGATCACATCAACACACATGCGCCCCCAGATCATCATCAACATGGATTCAAGCCAAACCACAGTGTGGAGACATTACTAACAGCACTATTTGTCCACATTATCAGAGGAATAGATAGTATAAAGAAAGGCTTTCTACTAATCTTCTTTGACAAATCGGCTGCCTTCAAATCTGTATCACAAAACATACTTCTGAGATGCCTACAGGAGGTAGGCCTGTACGACAATGCATTGAAATGGTTCCAATCATATCTAGAGAACAGACAACAGTACATCAGATGCGGGGGAAACACATCCTCTCCTTTTGCAATAAAGCAGGGAGTCCCACAGGGGTCAGTAATATCTTTTCTACTTTTCAACATCTACATTCAGCCAATTTGCGACATCATCACTATAAAATATACGCTGACGACATCATGTTGTACATTTCAGTGTCGAATCTCCAGACTACACAAGCATCATAGGATGTCTCAGAGAAGTTTCTGCATGGCTCAGCACAAATAACCTCAGCATTATTTATTTATTTAACATTTCTTATATACCGCCTTTCATGATATCAAGGCGGTTTACATTGAACAAACTGAAATTACATTGAACAGGGCATTATAACTTGGAGATAACTATTTTACAGGGAACATGGGCAATGGAGGGTTAAGTGGCTTGCCCAAGACCACAAGGAGCACCTGTGGGACTAGAAACCCCAGTCCTTCCGGCCCAAGGTTGCTGTCCTCTAGTGGGGATTATGACAAAACAGAAACTCTCATAACAAGAAACAAGACCTTCTCTCCTCCTAGCATGAATGCCATAAGGAACAGAAAAATAGCCATCAAAAACTAAATTAAATACCTAGGTGTCATCCTGGATCAGCACTTAAACCTACAATCCCAAATAAACAGACCAAAACAGCATGCATAACACAAACTAAAAGGTTATCCAGAAATCGATGCCCCTCATAAACCAGAATGACTTCCGTACAGTTCTACAAGCCATAGTTACACCGGTGTTAAACTATTGCAACTCACTCTACCAAAGCCTGCCAGCACAAACTATTCACCCACTGCAGATGATCCAGAACACAGCTGCCCATATTATCACTGGAACAAAACGCGAACGCATAACCCCAACATTGGCCCAATTACACTAGCTACCAAAGAGGAGTCATGCCAGGTTCAAGGCCACACTCAGTATATTTAGAATACTTCATAATGCTTCAGTTGAGTCTCTCCAGGATTTGATAAAAAAAACATCACGAAAGCCGACCGATGAGAACAAACTGTGAGAACACATTAGTCACGCCTAATAAATACTCCAAAGCCAAATGGACCACCTCCAACAGGGCACTATCATTACATGCATTGAACTTATGGAACTCCCTCCCAGAGGATATTAGAAATACGAGGGACACCAAGGACTTCAGAAAAAAGTTGAAGGCCTTCCTGTTCATAGAATATTTTGGAAGCATCACAGAGGGCATCACTAAATGTCAATCCATACATTAATGGACCCTGAGAAACGAACATCATCAAACAAACACTACACACAACCCCAACTTGTAAATAAGTTATACTAATTTTACTGTTAAGATTTGATCTTATTAAACTGCTTACATGCTGTGCGACCCCATGCTATATACAATGTTAATTGTAAACAGTTTGAGTTGAGTGTAAACTACTTGGTTATAATGTAAACAGTTGAGTTGATATGTAAACTGCCTTCATTTAAGGAAAAGATGGTATAAAAATCCTGTTAAATAAATAAATAGGAATCGAGGCTGCCAGGAGAGCTGCTAAGTTCCGCTCAATGGCCACTATGCTATGGTCCCTTGAGGTTGCTGATGTCTGGGTATCAGTTGTGGGCCCTTGCACTACCGTTCTAGAACATGGCACCAGTAGCTCTCCAGAGGTTGAGGCCTCGGGAGCATCCTGGGGCCCCTCAGTGGCTTTGGAGGACAGGGCCTCCTGCAGGGGCTGTTTGGCAGGCTGATCCACCTCCGATGCAACGCCCGAGGGATCTCGATGCTTCAAGCGAGATCTATCCCTGGAGGTTTTGTCTGGCTTCGATGTGGCCTTCTGTTTGGACTTTGAGAATACCTTGGATCCATGAGAGATGTTGAGGCCCTCGACGACGTGGACGCCAACGATACTGAGTCTGAGGCGAAGAGTGTCCCAAATTTAGAAACCCGGGTTCTGTAGACCTCTCCATGTTATTTTCTGACAAAGGGGACAGTCTTTTGGCTGGTGGTCTGGGCTGAGGCATTTTAACCACCAGTCATGTGTGTCAGTCGCCGAAATGGTGCTAGCACAGTTAGAGCATTTTTTGATACCACTAGTTGGTTTCTCCATGCCTTCGAGGAATGGGAAGGCAATGATAGGCTTAAGGCCTAAAAGGGCGTCGAGGCGCCAAAGGGTTTTTTTTTAATGGAAAAAATATCCTAAGTTTTAAATTTAAAAAAGAGAAGAATAGGGGAACCGGCAATGTCTTCCACGGTGTCGGTGTCAACGGAAAGACACAGGCGCTATCCACAAAAAGAGTTTTTCTGCTGGCTCCACGGAAAACGAACTTGAAGAGAGGGAGTTGGGAAGGCAGTCACATAAGCACAGTGGTGTGCTCCCAAAAGCTTTCCAATTGGACGCTGGGGAGTGTTCCCGTGCAGGCTCCGTCGGTACTGACGCCATCCATACATGAAGACTACATTCCTGCTTGTTCCTGGAGATCACAGCATCCCAATGGTTGTCCTCCTTCCACCAGGTCTCTGAGATACCAATCATATCTAACCTCTCATTTAGTGCTATATATTCTAACTCTCCCATCTTATTTTGTAGACTTCTAGCATTTACATACAAGTATTTTAGAGGTTGTATTTTATTCATATTAATCTGGTTACTGGAAGGCAGGGGAAATTTGGAATCTTTAAGCTCTGTCTGCTCTGTATTTAAGGGCATTTAGGTTACTTTTGTCTTTATTGAAATCTCTCTGTTGCTATGCCCTAACTTCAATCTTTTGCTAGAATCGTTCATGGATACATTGTTCCGAACCATGCACTCTTGGGCCACTGTCGGCTTTCCCCTATTATCTAGTTTAAAAGCTGCTCTGTCTCTTCCCTTCCTGACAAACCTTGTTTAGTTCTCGATCCATATTTTGTTTTCGATACTGGTCACTGGAGCTCTGGAAGCGCATAGCATCAATGGCGACAATCTTCGTGCAGCGCCGCTGCCAGAGGTCTCTGCCAAAGAGAGAAAAATGATACCATAAACATAAAAATTAAAGTATCCTGCCCTCTCCTTGATCCTCCACCCACTACTGAAAGGGCCTGTTGTGCATGCCTTACCTTTCAGTTTGATCTTGGAATGGCTTTTCCCATTTATAGGTATTGCTGTATCCAGAGTACATGCTGTACTGTTCAGCTCCTGATTTCACAAAAAACGCAGAGTTATTCAAAACACTGTTATAGTATACATGCAGAATGACTAAGAAATGCTGGAGTTAGGGATTTAATTAGAGGTTCAAATTTGCTGGATGTTCTGGTGATATTTCTATTATTTTGAAGCTATAGGTGTAAACACTGTCCTTGTAAACTTGAATAAACAGGTTAAAAAAAACACAGGAGTCACAAGACAGATCTGTCCCTGTTCTCTGGGGCAGGTATAGCAGCTCTTTGTGGTACCTGTTATAAGTAGACACTCGTTGTCATCCAACTTCTCAGTAAAAAGGCGGCTCACTATCAGCTCTGTGTTGATGAGAAATCGAATTTCCTCCTGTACCAATCCGGCACCCAGAACACCACCTCCAACCATGGAGCAGGCAAAATCCACCTGCAAAGGCAGAGGCCTGTTAAGAGATAAGTAGGATTCCCCAACTCCCAAAGTCACTGGGATGAGGAAATGCTGGTTATAAAGGAACAGAGTTGCTGGAGAAGTCAGTGTCCTCCTGCTGGTTTACTCTCTCTTGATATTTGGACATGGCATGAAGGTAACAGAAATAACAGAGTAGATGATGGCAGAGAGACACAATCTGGCCCAACTAGTCCACCTACTTATTCCTGTCCACACCACAAAGGATACATCCCAGCTTCGAGCCAAAGTGTCACCACTCGCAAGATTTTTCCTTATCCAGGACAGCCCTTAGTCTTTTCTTCCATCTTGGGAGGTATGCCACCATTTTGGGTATAACAGCATACAAAATACTCATTCACATCCCTCCAGCACCAAACCACATATAAGCACAAGACTTTGTAAGCATCTAAATAGCCAGCAACCCTAACGAACCTACCTCCAAGGCCCCTGTGTCAGACAAACCTAGCTGCACAGGTGATTCCTCCATATCTAGTCTGAGAGATCTCTGCTGATGTGACAAAGTCACTGTTCCAGTCACCCAGCCCTGACTCAGTTAGGACAGCAGGAAATGAACAGAGCGAAAGGGGACTAGAGAAACTAAGAAAACATCTCCATTCAACCTTCAAAATTATTCTGGAATAGCTGATGCTACAATAATAATCATTTAGAGTTTGATAAAACTGATATTCAAGTAATAACTGGTAGAATGGAACAAGTAAATAGAGATCAGTTATTTTCTTCAAAAAGTAGAAAGACTTCGCAACACGCAATGAAGCTACAATGTAGCACACTGACAATTAATCAGAGAAAATATTTTTTCATGCAACACGTAACCAAACTCTGGAATTCGTTGCCAGACAATGTAGTAAAAGCTGTTAGTGCAGCTAGGTTTAAGAGAGGTTTGAACAAGTTCATGGAGGAAAAGTCCATAAACCATTATTAAAGTGGATTGGAGAATATTTAATGGGGATTTTGGATACAGAGGTGGGTGCAAGTGTGTACAGGGTCACGGGTCATTTTTGCATGCAGTATGGTAATAGCGAGTTTTCAATCATTGTCGAGAAGGTGACATTTTCCTTACCATTAATTTCCTTTCCTGGAGTCCTGCTAGACCAGTCCAAACAAGTGAGTTAAGTCCCCCTGCCATCAGATGTCGAGACAAAGAAAGTCAAAAAAGCCAATCCAAGCTGTAACCTCAGCAATGGCATAAGTCCCAGGCACAACTAAGGGTCTCCTCAGTACCACTCATAGAAAGCAATGGAGGCAGAAAGACCAGTTCAGAGACTCCGGCTCAAATAAGTAGCAATAGAACTATGTACAACTGAGACTACGTACATGTTGAGTATTGAAAATGTCCCGAGCACAATATACACAGAGGTGGGGGTGGAAGCTGGACTAGTCTAGCAGGACTCCAGGAAAGGAAATTAATGGTAAGGAAAATTTCACCTTCCAGGTCATTCAGATAGTCCAGTCCAGACAAGTGAGATGTACCAAAGCTACTCCCCCACTGGGTGAGACGAGAGTGCAGCAGAAAGCACCCATGACCAAACCGAGCAGTCGCTTGCACCTGGACGTCGAAGCTATAGTGTCAAGCAAAGGTAAACCAGGATAACCAGATCACTGCTTGACAGATGCCAAAGGGAGTCACCTAGACAGACTCTGCCCACGACACTGACTGTGCATGGGCCGAATGGGCGTTGAGACCTGGGGGAATAGGCCAGTGGGCCAGCACACAGGCCGAGATCATGGTGTCACGAATCTGTCAGCCAAGCATTGCCTTGGACGCTGCATGATCCTTTCGGGTTCCCAAAAAGAGAACAGAGATGGTTTGAAAGGCAGAAGGTATTTGTCCCTTTCAGGTAGTGCAGGAGAACGCGCCAGACATCCACATACTGAAGCACCATGTCCACACCCATACACTGCTCGCGAGAAAATGCCTAGAGGGAGAGGATCTTTGGCAAAAAGGAGAGTATGGTCCGCAGGGTGACCCCCTTCTGGTGAAAAGGAGAGGTAGAGGTCATGGCAAGACAGGGTTTGCAACTCTGAGATGCATCTGGCAAATTAATGGCGACCAGAAAAATCATCTTAAGAGTAATCGCCTTTAGTGTAGTCCGCTTGAGGGGCTCAAAGGGGGCATGTGTAAGGGCACGAAGGATGATACCGAGGTCCCAGAATGGAACCGCCAAGCGCATAGGAGGCTGTAAGCCTGAGCCCCTCGAAGAAAGTACTGAATGTCATGATGGGTGGCCAGAGACTGGCTGCTAGAGGCCCACAAAAGGCCAACAGCACCGCCACCTGTACATGTAAGGAATTCCAGGCAAGGCCCTTGTCAAGTCTCGCCTGAAGAAAGGTGAGAACGGAAGGAACCTTGACTCACCACAGGGAAAGGTTATGCTGACTGCACTACATGGCAAAAAGGAGCTAGACGCGGGTAGCCAAGGAGGTTGAAGTCCTGCGGGCCTTGAGCAAGGACTGGAGCAGAATAGCTGCACTGTTCTAGGCGTTGCCTCTCAAGGGCCATGCCATAAGAGAGAAGGGAGTGGGGTCCTCCATGAGGATAGGACCCTGACGCAGTAAACCCCGTCGAGTCCCCGGGCATTGTGGTGCTCCAGTCAGCAGGCGCTGCAGGTCTGCCTAGGAGGAGCAACAAGGCCAATTGGGAGCCACCAGAATGAGGAGATGCAGGTACTCGATCATCAAAGCAGACAGGGAATCATGGCCCATGGGGGAAAGATATACAGAAGGAAGTCAGTGGGTCATGGCTGGACCAACAGATCTAGTCCACTGTAGGCCGGGTCCTGGCGGTGGCTTAAAAAACAAGAGCCTTGGCATTGTTGTCCGTCATGATGAGATCCAAGTCTGGCGTTCCCCAGTGTGAACTATGCGATTGAAGGCCCACAAAGGAAGCTCCCACTTGCCGGGATCGAGAAGGTGGTGACTGAGCTAGTCGGCCTCCACATTCTGTTCTTCCACCATATGTTGCGCTGAGAGAGTGTGCAGATGGACCTCAGCCCAGGAACAAGAGAGCCGTTTTCCAAGCCACTCTACGGCACTTGGTGCCACACTGGCGATTGACTGGGCCACAGCCATCGTATTGTCGGAAAGGACTCATACCAAAGACCATGTAGTATATTTTGTTCAACTGTACACCGCACTGATTTAATAGTGCGGTATATGAGAAATATAAATAAATAATGTAGTAGCTTCCGGAAGTGGAACAGGGCCAAGCAGATGACCCAAGCCTCTAGGCGATTGATGGGCCAGCATGCCTCCCGTGGGGTCCACCGGCCTTGCGCTGTGTGACCCAAGCAGTGAGCACCCCAGCCCAAGAGGCTGGCATCAGTCATCAGAGGAGTCCAAGAAGGGAACTCGAGAGGTACACTCTTCATCACATTGTGGCTGGATGCCCACTAGAGTAGGCCGAGGCAGATGGCAGGTGGGAGCAGGAGCAGAACACGGTAATCCTGAGAGGCGGGAGACCAGTGAGAGAGGAGGGCATACCGAAGAGGACGCATGTGCGCCCTCACCCTTGGGACCAGATCCAATGTTGCCGCCATAACTCCCAGGAGCTGCAGATAATTCCAAGCCATGAGAACTGGAAGGGACAGGAAGTGGCACAACTGACTGCAGACCTTGATCCAGTGGTCCTGGGTTAGGAAAACACTGCCTAAGTGGGTGTCGAACCATGCACCGAGGAACTTGAGCATCTGCGACAGCGTGAGGCAGCTCTTGCTGTGACTGACTACCCAACCAAATTGCTCGAGGAACTGAATTACCTGATATAAGGCATTGTGTGTCTTGAGGTAAGACTTGCCGCAGATAAGCTAGTCATCCAGATAAGGATGGCTGCAAATGCCAGTCATCCAAATAAGGATGGCTGCAAATGCCTTTGTGCTGGAGTGCTGTCACCACAATGACTATGACCTTGGAGAATGTCTGTGGAGCTGTCGTGAGGCCAAAGGGCATAGCAGAAAACTGATGAGTGCCGAGAACTGCAAAGTGGAGGTACCGCTGTAGATCTGGATGAATGGGTATGTGAAAGTAGGCCTCGACAAGATCCAAGGAGGCAAGGAACTCTCCCTTCCTGACTGCCTGAATGACGGACCAAAAGGTCTCCATGTGAAAGGGGGGGGGAACTCAAGAGGTTGCGGTTGATGCCTTGCAGATCGAGAATAAGTTAGAAGGAGCTGTCCTCCTTTGGAACAACAAAGTAGATGGAATAGCGACTTTGACCTCTCTTTCCCCAGGGATACCGGCACAATGACCTGCAACTGCTGAAGACGTTGAAGAGTATCATAAACAGCAGCCCATTTTGGTAGGGCCCCAATAGAGGAGATGACGAAGGCATCCTTGATGGGTCTGGCGCAGTCGATGTCATAGCCAAGCTGAATGATATCTAAGAAACAACGGTGTGTGGTTATTAGGACCCATTCATCGTAGAAATGCCATAGGTGTCCTCCCACCATGGAATGGGTCCCCGCCTAATCAGTGGGAAGACCGGGGAGCTGACTTGTATTTCGCTGCTCCTTGGGTGTAGGAACACCATGTGCCCTGAAAGCAGCTGGAGCAATTGGCCGGCCCAGAGGGAGCGGACGTTTGCTGGCCATGCCGGTATTTCCGAGAGTCCTGAAATCTTGAACACAGAGAATCAGAAGAAGGGATCCGCTTGGAGGAGCTCTTAGGTCGATCTTCAGGCAATTGCTGTGGCTTGGACTCACCGAGGTCCTTGACCAGCTTCTTGAGATCTGTGCCAAAAGGCAGATGAACTTTGAAGGGGAGTTTGGCCAGGCGACCATTGGAAGCCACATCCGCTAAACAACTGAGGAGCCAAAGCTACCGGCAGACCACCGTGACGATTGCTATGCTCCGTGCAGACAGGCGGAGGGGATAATAAAAGGCATCCGCAAGGAAGGCTACCAACGATTCCAGGCAGGCAAAGTTGTCATCCTCAGACAATAGTTGAATCCAGTGAAGCAGTGTGCAAGGACCCAGGTCACTGCATGTGGAGGCTTGCAGTGCCAAGGAGGATGCTGAAAACGCTGTCTTGAGCAAGCCCTCTGTTTTATGGTCTTGATTGTCCCAGAGAGTGGAACCACCCTCCCCAGGGAGGATGGTGCGCTTGGTCACCACAATAAGGGCATCCACCCTAGGGAACCACAACCACTGGTCCAACTCAGATGCCGACTAAGAACAGATCCGCCCCAGATGGCGAGCCTGCTTCAGAGGAATGTCAGGAGTGTTCCACTCTGCTATCACCATTTGCTGAAGCTCCACTGGGAATGGGAAGGCACGAGCGGGCCTTTTAAATCCTGCCACAATGGAATTGGTAGTTGAAGGGGGCTGGGTGGAAGCGGGCCCATCCGGAATGCAGAATTCCTTGATGATCTGGGCAATTAAACCAGGGATCTTGTCTCGATGGCCAAGACAGATCACAGTGGAGTCAGTCATCCTCCATGGGGGCAAGCTCTCCCTTTTCAGCCTCAGAGGCCTGATTAGAGGAAGGTGCCAGAGAGGCACTCCCCATATCCCCACCATCCCCCAAGCCTTCATCCTCCCAGAGGTGTGCCCGTGAGGGATGAGGGGAGAGATCTGCATGGTGGCACGTGTGGCCTCCGGTCGAGGGAGTTGGCTGATAAGAAAGCATTGCTTGTCCTCCTTTCCGCAGATTTCAGGCATGCTGGAAGAAGAGAGAAAATTCTGAAGCTGCAGAGTCCCCAACCTGGTGCTGCGGGAGAAGGAGACATAGGAAAAGGGGATCGGCTGCTGCAGGAACAGATACAGAAGGAGATGGGATGGCAACAGGAAGTTCTGAAGCACCGGAATCCCCGGACCCTGAGGCAGTCAGAGCTGTTGTGGGGGGAGGGGCCGAGGCTTCTGAAGACTCCTTGGGATGGCTGTCACAGATAGAGCAGAGGCCGTTAACCAAGACTGTGTTTTTTCTCCCCCCAGGCAAGGCACTTTGGGAGGGATGGCGGCATGCTGAAGCAATGCGGGAGCAGAACTGTTCAATATGGCGTTCACGGCACAGGCGCAATGGTGGCAACACAGGCGCAACAGTGTGAAACAGAGAAAAGATGCGGCAGCAATAAGTAGGCCGTAGCTGCAAATTCACAGTGCGTTGCAACGGCTCCCGTGCCGCTTAGAGCATGAAGGAGCCAGCGCTTTGGCCGGAAGCAGGTCGGGCGGCAATCCGTTGCACTCTCGCGTCCCTGGGGCTCTGGAGGAACGTGGGCAATGGTGGGGGAGGTGGGGTGAGGAGAAAACCCGGAGGCAGTACGAGAAGAGATGTGAGGCACGTGCAGGTAGAGTGCTCAGCCAGCCAGCTACTAAGGGGAAAGATTTAAATCATTTTCTGTTTTTTTTAAATTAAAGAAAGGCAAAGGAGAGAAATAAAAGCAAAAGGGAAGGAGTCTGACGGTCTCTCAAAGGGTCCCCCTGACCTGACGCTCCCCATCATGCTGCACTGGCTCTCATAGCCAGGAGCTAGCCTAGTGAGGATCAACCAGCTAAGGAGTCTCGTACCCCTGTGGGATTCAGGTGGTCCAGCAAAAAGAAGTCCAAAAACAAGCAAGGCTAAAGGCCACATGAGAGAGAAGAATTTAGGAGTCCAACATCTGCTGAGACAGAGAAAGTACTGAGGATCTGCAAACCTGGCCACAGGGCTTGCCCAAACACTAGGCAAACTAGATAGCTGCCTAGGACAGCAGCTTCTGGAGGGTGGCAGAGCACGGCATTAAAAGCTAAACAATAGATTCAACCAGCCGGTGGGGGGAGATGTAAGGCTTAAAGTTTGCCTAGGGTGCCAATACCTTGAACCAACTCTGAGGCTAGTCCTGCCTGGCCAGAGATGTGTCTATTGGACCAGCGGCAGGACCTGCCCCTTAGCCAGTGGGGCTAACAATATGTTGGTGAGGTAGGCCTGCTTGGCAGCGAAGTGCTGTTTGCTTTTGGGATGGACGTGTAACTAACCTCCTCGAGCAGCGAATGCATGTTTTGCCTCACATGGAGAGACCGACAGTTCTTTCAGCGAGTACAAAGAAGAAACTTTTGAAGATTTGGCAACCTTTTCTGCAGATTCTGTCAGTGAGATGTCAAATTGCACTCCTGCTCACTTTAAAATGAGCAAGCTGCATGAGTAAGCCCCATATTATTCTTGGAGATTTTAATCTGGCAACTTTCAATAATAACCAATCAACAACTTTCCTAGATTCAATGGGGGAAATGGGTTTTAAACAAACAATTATCCTACACACGTTAAAGGCAATACCCTTGACCTAGTCTTCCTCCCTGAACACACAACCGAATTACCTCAATACACTCCGCCTACCATAACTCAGGTCCCATGGTCTGACCACTCTTTGATTCAATTTTCCATTCACATTCCCCACACCCCCACATCCCATCACATCATCACACACCAAGGTCCAAGATTTCGACCTTTTATATCCGAAAAGTTCCTTGAAACAATTATACCTCAGCTTGACAAAGAGATAAGAAGCATTGACAAAGCTGTGTCAAACTGGAACACTACAATAAAAATGGCTTCCAAACCATTAGCTACCAAAACTAACAGAACCTTCAAAAAAACATCTGAAAAATGGTACACTCCTGAACTAGCTACCTTTAAAAAAAGAACTCAGAAGGTTAGAAACTAAATGGAGATTAAAAAAACCTCCAGAACTGCGGGAACTATATTTTGCAACTCTCAATTCATGCAAGTTAGCTACAAATAATGCCAAGAAACAATATCATACAACAATCCTATCTAAAGCTATCAACCGCCCAAGGGAATTATTTAAAATTGTAAAATTCTTATCTAAAGCTCCCCCGGCTAACACTCATAAGACTCCTATCAACCACCTAACATTAGCAAACTATTTTGCTGGTAAATTAAAACAAAGTGTCCCTTCGGTACCTGACCCCTTTCCCACAATAATGAATAACATCAATGACTGGAAATCTTTCCATCTTATTGATAGAAAACAATTGCTCAATATAATTACAAAACTTAATACAACCACATCTCTTTTGGACCCGTGCCCGATAGAATGGATTAAGATATCAAAACTAGAGCTTACCCCATACATATTAAATATAGTAAACAAATCCTTACAACAAGGTATTCTACCAAATGAACTCAAACTCTCTTCTGTCCGCTTTTGAAAAACAAATCACTAAACAATAATGACCCATCTTCATATCGACCTATTGCCAGTATTCCCTTCCTAACTAAAATCATTGAAAAGGTTGTCCAACTCTAACTTCAGGATTTTATAGATACCTCTGCTCCCCTTGATGAACATCAATATGGGTTTCGCCCTTTCCATGGCGTGGAAACTCTATTCCTTGTTCTCCTTGACTCACTTGTCAGGGGCATGGACAACATCAAACAAGCCTTCATATTGGTATTCCTGGACATATCTGCTGCCTTTGACAGTGTAAACCATAAAATACTCGTCTCGAGACTCAGCCAATTAGGTATAAAGGAAGTCGCTCTCAATTAGTTTAAATCATATATATCTGACTGTTCACAATATGTGCAAATTGACCAAGTTGCATCTCCACCATTTCCACAGGAACAGGGAATTCCACAAGGTTCCGCGCTATCTGCTCTTCTATTTAACTTATACCTGCAACCGATATGCACCATATTCAAAAGACATAATATAAACTACCGCATTTATGCGGATGATATTATGTTGTTCTCCCCGATCGACATATCTAACGCCAACTATGACAATCTAGCAGCCTGTCTCACGGAAGCTGAATTCTGGCTCCGATCAAAGAATATGCACATTAATTTCAAAAAGACTGAAGTACTAGTTACTTCAAGAAACCACAAGTTCACACCTCCATCAGACATTAAGCTCCAGAACTTTACCCTCCCAGTGAGGCAGGAGGTAAAATATTTGGAAGTCACCCTTGACAGGACTCTTAGCTTCACTTCTCACATTAAGAAAATAGCTAGAACAATCTTCAAGCTTAGGACCATTCAACAACTCAGACCACTTATAGAAAAAGATGATTTTAGAACCATTACCCAAGTCCTAATAAAACCCCACCTTGACTATTGCAATGGTATCCTCAAAGGCATAACAAAGAAGAATCAAAATATACTACAAATGGCACAGAATGTTACCGCCCGAATAATTTCCAGGGCTAAGATATCTGATCACATTTCTCTCATCCTATACTCACTACATTGGCTCCCTGTTGCTAGCAGGATCCAATATAAAATCATATTGACTACCTTTAAGTTAATTAATAAGATTGCCCCATCATATCTATCTACATTGATTCATTGCCCCCCTGAAAATAGATTGAGAAGAAGGAACCTCAATACCATTCTAGTATCAGACTCAATAAGAAAGACAAAACAAATAACAAGCAACAGCGCTTTCTCATATGTAGCACCTACCCAATGGAATAATCTCCCAGACTAGCTAAGGGAGATAAAAGATCTCCAAATGTTCCGAAAGGAACTAAAAACATATTTATTCACTCAACATTACTACAAGACAGGCCTTTACTCAGATCTGGCCCCCCACCTTCCCTAGCACGAACTGACAATCCTACCCAATTACTCACACACAATTTAATTTTGTCCAAATCTGAACCTTAAGTTATGTCGCAAGTTGTAAACATCTCAAAGTTTTGTTGCAAGTTATAAATAGTTACTATGTTTATACTGTTTCATGTATGTAGTTGCAATTTTGCATAATGTTCTATGTATTTTCACCTTTATTCTATGTAAACCGCCCCTGATCTTGGGAAGTGGCGGTATATAAAAGTTTTTCAAATAAATAAAAATAAATAAATCAATCAATGCTTATGCTGTGTGAGGTGGTGTGGGGGGGGGGGGGGGTGTTGGTATGAAGAGGGGTTTTTTATGTTCAAGTGGCCTTGTTTGATTTGACTTGTTCTGTACTGTACTTCAAAATAATAAAAATGTACTTCTGTACTTCAAAATAATAAAAATGATTTGATCATAAAGTGGACTTGAGGAAATCCACCATTTATCCCTGGGATAAGCAGCATGGAATCTGTCTACCTTTTGGAAACCTGACAGGTACTTGTGACCCCTGAATTGTCCACTGCTGGAAATTGTATTTTGGGCTTGATGGACCTTTGGTCTAAACCAGTGTAACATATTTTATGTTCTTATGATTCAGAATATTATGTAGTATTCAGAAGAGGAATGGAGGACCTCTAGGCCAGCAAGATGTGGCGGTCAGGGGGAGAGACTTGGACCACCGAGTTCTGCACTCCTATAAACACCAGTAGGGTGAATCAACAATCCTGGGTTCTCCTTAACGTGCAACCAAATTCCTGGAGCTAAATATCCAATTTCCACTATCTTTCTGTTTTTCTCTATTTTTTCTTTCTGTAATTACTACTATGGAGTCTAGACTACACCATCACCATCTGCTGGAGACTGAGAAAATACAGAAGCACAGACCCTTTATAGGGTGACATCATCAAAACCAGTGTTTCTTTGTCTCCATCTGCTGGTGAGGGGGCATAAACCCATGTGTCGGGACTGGATTGGAGGGATGATGAGGAAAACTGAAAACAAAGGTCCCTAGGCAAATATTTTGCACCCACATCAAAGGAAAATGAGAATAGACATGGTGAAGAAATAGAGGGCATAGTCTTTATATTGAACAAAATAAAATTCTAACAAATTGAAAAACGCATGGCAGAGACAGCACTAAGACATGTCTTAGCTCACTCACTTCTCTGGGCCCTTTACAGTGTGTGTATATGAGTGGATGTGAGAGGGGAGTGAAGTGGGTGCTTTTGAGTGTCTATTCTTCTCTTCTATTAAAATGGATTGGTAACCCTACAACTTTCACCATCCTCCTACCCCTTGGTTTGATGCATGACTACTCGTGCTGTAATAAGTACAGACAGACACACATCATTGAGAACGTGTTCTCACTTTTTTGGTGAAACATACCTAAAAATGTAACAAGTTGTACCTATGTGCATGCTAGAAGCATTGCAAACAGGAGGTATGTTTTATTGACTGGGTGGGTGAGGTGTGTGAATATAAAAGTGTGGGATTGCATGGATAGTACCTTAGTAAGGAAGAGTGTATGAGTTGGTGGGATGCATGAGTGTGAGCAAGTATGAGGTATGCACACGATGCACTCTTTCATATTGGAACTATTCAGTTGGGATGGTTTCTGGCTCCCTTCTCTTCCTTTCAGTCTTAATAGCTTTCCCTCACTCACCTCTCCATGCTTCCTTTTCCCCTTCACACCTCATTCCCCACCCCCCCATACCTCTGTGGCACTCACTCCTCTCTCCACTGTGGGAGTTGTCTCCTCCAGCTGACCACCATAGGACCTGACTCCTCTTTTGCCACTTGCAATTGGGTCCCCACTGGCACATCTACAATTGTACCATAATACATTTTCTCCCATGTTGGTACTGCAGAGTTGGGGTCCCCATAGCACCGACCTTTGTGCTACCATACCGCATCCTGCATCATATGCAACAAACCCCTGCACACAGATAGATGGATAAACAGAGATAGAAAGCACACACTTTCCAATACAGCTAAAGTGAAACGTACCTAAAATGTAACACATGAGAACAAAAATAAATGGAATGAGATGTAGGAGTATAACCAAGTGGTAATGGAGCAAGTTGTTATTCTGAAGAGGGCAGCTGCCTTCTACCTTCATAGAAAGCGCATTTTGAGGCTACATCGCTTTCTTTTTATATTTGTGCTTGCCTTGGTTATCTGCTTTGGTGCTCTAGTGCCACAGTATAATAATATCAAGCTAAAACTCTCTTCATAGGAGTATTTTTCCATCCCCTTTACCATTTTGGTGGCTCTTCTCTGTATCTTTTCTAATAACGCTATATCCTTTTTAAGATACGGCGACCAGAATTGCGCACAATATTCAAGGTGTGGTTGCACCATGGAACGATACAGAGGCATTATAATAGCCTTTGTTTTATTTTCCATTCCTTTCCTTATGATACCTAGCAGTCTATTTGCTCTCTTGGCTGCCACTGCACATTGGGCGGAGGGTTTTAACATGCTATCCACGATGATGCCTAAATCTTTTTCATGGGTGGTGGTTCCCAATGTGGAACCTTGAATCATGTAACCATAGCTTGGTTTGTTCTTTCCTAGGTGCATAACTTTGCATTTATCCACATTAAATTTTATCTTCCATTTAGATGCCCAGTCTTCCAATTTATCAAGATCCTCTTGCAATTTTCCACAATCCTCATGGGTTTTAACAACTTTTGTGTCATCTGCAAATTTGATAACCTCACTCGTTATTCCCTTTCCCAGGTCATTTATGAATATGTCAAAAAGCAGTGGACCCAACACAGATTCCTGGGCAATCCACTATTCTCCACTGGGAAAATTGGCCATTGAGCCCTACCCTCTTCTTTCTATCTTATAACCAGTTCCTGATCCACAACAGTACACTGCCTCCTATCCCATGATTTTTCAGTTTTGCCAAAAGTCTCTGATGAGGGACCTTGTCAAATGCTTTCTAAAAGTCCAGATACACTATTATCAACCAACTCATCTTTGTCTGTTTATTCACACCTTTAAAAAAACATAACAGATTAATAAGACAAGATCTTCCTTGTCTAAAGCCATGTTGGCAGTCTCCCATTAAGCCATGACTATCTACATGTTCAGTAATTTTGTCCTTTATGATGGTTTCTACCATTTTTCCTGGTACTGACATCAGGCTCACTGGTCTGTAGTTTCCTGGATCATCCCTGGAACCCTTTTTAAAAATTGGCGTTACATTGGCCATCCTCCAATCTTCAAGTATTACAGATGATTTTAATGATAGTTCACAGATTACTACTAGCAGGTCTGCAATCTCATATTTCAGTTCTTTCAACACCTTTGGATGTATACCATCCAGTCCAGGTGATTTGCTACTCTTCAGTTTATCAAATAGTTGTAATACATCTTCCCGGTGTAGCGATATTTCTTTCAATTCTTCCGCAGTATCATCTTTAAATACCACTTCAGTCATGGGTAACATCCCTACATCTTCCTCAGTAAAGACCGAAGCAAAGAATTCATTCAGTCTCTCCGCTATAGCCTTGTCCCTTCTTACTGCCCCTTTTACCCCTCTATCATCTAATGGTCCAATTGACTCTCTCACAGGTTTTTTGCTACGAATGTACTTGAAAAAGTCTTTATTACACTTTTTGCTTCCACAGCAAGTTTCTTCTCAAATTCTCTCTTTGCCTGCCTTATCAATGCCTTGCATTTAACTTGCCAGTGCTTGTGCTGTTTCCAGTTTTCGTCATTTGGCTCTTTTTTCCATTTCCTGAAAGATGCTTTTTTTTGGCAACAACAGCCTCTCTGACCTCACCTTTAAAACATGCTGGCAGTTTTTTGGACTTCCTTTCACTTTTCTTAAAGCATGAAATACAGCTGGTCTGGGCTACCAAGATAGTATTTTTAAACACCCAAGCTTGTTGTAAGTTTTTAACCTTTGAAACGTCTCCTTTTAGTTTCTTCTTAATTATTTTCATCATTTTATCATAGTCTCCCTTTCGAAAGTTAACGGTAGTACCTGTGGATTTCCTTACCATCCCTCCTCCATTAATTAAATCAAACTCGATCATTCTATGATCATTATTGCCAAGTGGCCCCAAAACCCTTATCTTTTGCACCAGATCTGGTGTTCCACTAAGGACTAGGTCCAAAATTGTTTCCCTCTGGTCGCATGTGAAAACGCAGCACGCAGAGACAGTGATTGACCCCTTGGAGATCTAGGATGGATCAGAAAGAACTGTCCCTTCTTGGGCACGATGAAGTAGATGGAATAGCGTCCAGATCCAACCTCAGAGGGGGAAACCGGACAAATAACCTGAAGCTGCAGAAGCCGCTGAAGAGTCTATCATACTGCAGCTCTCTTGCAAGTCAGTATAGCATAGTTACTCACCTGTAACAGGTGATCTCTGGGAACAGCAGGAATTTAGTCCTCACATATGGGTATCGTCGGTACCGACGGAGCCTGCACGGGAACGCTCCCCAGCGTCCAATTAGAAAGCTTTTGGGAGCATCCCACAGCGCCTGCGTGCTGCCTTCCCGCCTTTCCCAACTGCCTCTCTCCAGTTGAGTTTTAAAGCTGAGACAAAGAGAGAGAGAGGGAAAGGAAAGAGATAGATAGAGAGATACAACTCCTAGGGGAGGTGGGTGGGTTGTGAGGACTAAATTCCTGCTGTTCCCGGAGATCACCTGTTACAGGTGAGTAACTATGCTATCTCCAGGAACAAGCAGGAATCTAGTCATCACATTGGGGACTCCCTAGCTTTAGGTGCCAGGGAGAACCCCAGAAGTTGTGTGTCCCTGAACAGGGCTCCCCTTCCCCCCATGGATCTCTGGCATCCTACCAGGGATGGTGGGTAGGAGTTGATTAGGTATGGAACAGGTGCTGGAGAACAGCCTGACCAAACAAGGCATCCCGGCGGGAGTCCTTGTCCAAGCAGTAATGGGCTGTGAAGGTATGAACCAAGGCCCAAGTGGCTGCTCGACAGATGTCGTCGATAGACACAGAGTGCAGATGAGCCATTGAGGCTGCCATGGCTCTCACATTGTGAGCTGTGACATGGCCCTCCAAAGAAAGGTTCTTACTCTGATAGGCGAAAGAAATACACTGAGGAATCCAGTTAGACAGTGTTCTCTTGGAGACTGGAAGTACCAAATGAGAAGAATCAAAAGCAACAAAGAGTTGAGAGGACTTTCTATGTTGCTGTGTTCTTTGTAAGTAAAAGGCTAAAGCTCTTTTACAGTCCAAGGTATGAAGATTCCTCTCTGCATTTGATGCATGAGGCCTTGGAAAAATCACAGGTAGGTAGACCGCTTGGTTCATATGAAAAGGCGAGACCACCTTTGGCATAAAGTGTGGATGAGTCCTAAGGACTACCTTGTCATGATGGAACCTTGTATAAGGTGGATCAGCTACTAGCGCTTGCAACTCACTAATGCGGCGTGCTGATGTGATTGCAATGAGAAAGATAACCTTCCAAGAAAGGAATTTCAAGGAGGTAGTAGCTAAAGGTTCGAAAGGTGGCTTCATGAGCTGCCCAAGAACCAGGTTTAAGTCCCATGCCACAGGTGGTGGCCTAATGGGAGGCTTAGTTAAAAGAAGGCCTCTCATAAATCTTGCTATAAAAGGATGAGAGGAAATAGGCTGTCCATTTACAGGCTTAAAGGAAGCTGCAATAGCACTCATATGGACTCTTACTGAATTAGTCTTAAGACCTGCATTGGATAAATGAAGGAGATACTCCAGCAATGATTCCAGAGGTATCGCAAGAGGGTTAAGACCCTTTTGTGAACAACATATGGTAAACCTTTTCCACTTGAAAGCATAAGAGCGTCTTGTGGAAGGTTTCCTGGAAGCAAAAAGAATATCTTTTACTTGCTGAGGGATATTAAGATCATGGAGATCTAGGCCTTCAGCAACCAAGCCCTGAGATGCAGAGACTGGGGATTGGGATGCCACAACATTCCATCCTCCTGAGATAGGAGATCAGGAGCAGACCCTAACTCCAGGGAGGGAGCTTGAGAGAGATGTAGAAGCAGAGGGTACCACACTTGCAGTGGCCAATGTGGAGCTATGAGAATCATATGGCCTCTGCTCTCTGAAGCTTGAACAGGGTTTTGGGAATTAGGGGAATGGGTGGAAAGGCATACAGGAAGTCTTGACCCCAGTGAAGGAGGAAAGCATCCCTGGCCTGAGCCCCCTGAGCCGGAATTCTGGAACAGAACCGGGGAAGTTTGGCATTCCACGGACTTGCAAAGAAGTCTATGTCCGGGGTTCCCCAAAGTTGAAATATCCTGGCCACCTGGTCTGCATGCAGAGACCACTCGTGTGGAAGCAGAACTCGACTGAGTCTGTCTGCCCAAGAGTTTTGAATGCCTGGCAGATACACTGCCAGAAGATGAATATGATGCTCTCAAGCGAGGGCCCATTGTCGCAAAACTTCATTGCAAAGCGACAGAGAGCCTGTTCCCCCCTGCTTGTTCACATGGAACATGGATACTTGATTGTTCGTATGAATGAGGACTGTCTTGTAGCTGAGCAGGGTGTGGAACACTCGCAGAGCAAGGAAGATTGCTCTGAGCTCCAAGAGATTGATATGTAGACAACTCTCCTGTGAAGACCAGGTGCCCTGGGTGGAGAGGTCTTGCAGATGAGCTCCCCAACCCATTGGAGAAGCATCTGTTGTGAGAGTTGCTTGGGGTAAGGGTTGTTGAAAAGGGGACCCCAGCAACAGGTTTTGAGTGGACTTTCACCACTGGAGGGACAAAATAAGGCGACTTGTGTTTGCTATTTTGTCTGACAAGCATCCTGATGTCTGGGTCCACTGGGTGGATAAAGTCCACTGAGCTGCCCTCATATGGAGGCAAGCATAGGGAACCACATGCACAGTAGATGCCATGTGGCCTAGTAGTTGTAACATTTCTCGAGCAGTTAGATGAGGCTTTAGCACTGCTTGAGTAGCTAACTGCACCAGGCGAAGGCAACGGGCCTGGGGGAGGTAGGCCCTTGCCTTTGTGGTATCCAGCAAAGCTCCTATGAACTCTAAAGACTGAGTGGGAGTTAGAATGGATTTTGGGATGTTTATTACCAGCCCTAAATACTGAAGGATATGCACTGTGCAGGATAGAGAAGTTCTGGCCTCTGACTCTGTTGGGGCTCGAATGAGCCAGTTGTCTAAGTAGGGGAAGACGAATATCCCTAGAGTGCGGAGAAATGCTGCTACAACAGCCATGCATTTTGTGAACACCCTTGGTGCTGAGGCCAGGCCAAAAGGAACCACCCTGTATTGGTAGTGCTTTCCCTGAAAAAGGAACCAAAGGAACCTTCTGTGAGATGGATGGATGAGAACATGGGTGTACGCATCCCTGAGATCTAGAGTACAAAGCCAATCCTGACTCTGAAGGTATGGCAGCAGAGATCCGAGAGAAAGCGTAGTTACTCACCTGTAACAGGTGTTCTCCAGGAGCAGCAGGAATCAGTCCTCACTTATGGGTGACGTCGGCGCCGACGGAGCCCTCGCGGAGCAATTTTCCCCAGCTTTCAAAGAAAGCCTTTGGGAATTGCAGCGCGCATGCGCGGTCGTCTTCCCGCCCGAAGGTGCCATCTTAGCCAGTCAGATGACATAGCTAAAAAAGACAGCATAAAAATTTGCAAAAAAGAACATAAGCAGACGATTGCAACTCCAAGGGGAGGAGGGAGGGTAGTGAGGACTGATTCCTGCTGCTCCTGGAGAACACCTGTTACAGGTGAGTAACTACGCTTTCTCCAGGACCAAGCAGGAAGTCAGTCCTCACTTATGGGACTCCCAAGCTCAAGGCTACCGGAGACCCTAAGCACAAAAATGAGCTCCCTCTAGCTCAGCAGCACAGAAGGAAAGAATCTTCGCTGAATTATCACCCACCGGTAGCCCACATCCGGGATGGAGGGTAGGAGTTGCTCAGACCTCAAAGAGATTACGGAGGACTGCCTGTCCGAAAGCACTGTCCCTACGGGACTCCCTCTCGAGACAGTAATGGACCGCAAAAGTCTGGCTCGAAGACCAAGTAGCGGCCCGGCAGATGTCTGCCAGCGGAACAGAGCGGAGGTAAGCCACTGACGTGGCCTTTGCCCGAACACAATGAGCCGTGACTCGACTTTCTAAGGAGAGTCCGGCTGCCCCATAAGCCCAAGAGATACAGTCCGCAACCCAGATGGACAGAGTACGCTTGGAGACCGGGAGCCCCAATTTATTGGGGTCAAAAGACACAAAAAGCTGAGCAGCTTTACGGTGCTCCCGCGTACGGTCAAGGTAGAAGTTCAATGCCCTTCTACAGTCCAGGGTATGGAGGACCGTCTCAGCTCGGCTGGAGTGTGGTCTGGGAAAGAAGGTTGGAAGTACCACCTCCTGATTCATGTGAAAAGGGGAGACCACTTTAGGCAGAAACTTAGGGTGAGTCCGTAGGACTACCCTATTCTTGTAGAACCGAGTGTAGGGGGGATCAGACACGAGGGCCTGCAACTCACTCACGCGCCTAGCGGAAGTGAGGGCTATCAAGAACAGCGTTTTCCAAGACAGAAAACGGAGGGAACAGGTAGCCATAGGTTCAAAAGGCGGACAGGTGATCCGCTGTAAAACCACATTCAGGTCCCAGTCAGGTGCTGGCGGGCGCAGAGGTGGTTTAAGTAGAAGGAGACCTCGGAGAAACCTCGCTACGAGAGGGTCGTTGGAGAGAGGTCTGCCGTCCACCGGCACATGATGTGCTGAAAGAGCACTGAGGTGAACTTTGACGGAGTTGGACTTAAGTCCCAGATTAGAGAGGTGTAGCAAGTACTGTAAGATCACCGACACCGGGCAGGAGAAGGGATCCTGAGACTGCTGGGAACACCAGATGGCAAAGCGACGCCATTTAAGGGCGTAGCATTTGCGGGTAGAAGGCCGTCGCGAAGCCAAGACGACCTCCTCCACCTCCGCCGGCAAGAGAAGAGGAACAAGGACTACCCTCTCAGCAGCCAGGCCATGAGGTTGAGAGACCTGAGGTTGGGGTGCAATAGGGACCCCTGATCCTGAGTGAGGAGATCCGGTTGTACCCCCAGAGGGAATGGATCCTCCACCGCCAGTTGCAGCAGGAGCGGAAACCACGGCTGCCTGGGCCAGCGAGGGGCCACCAGGATCACGAAGGCTTTGTCTCGGAGAACCTTGAAAAGAGTCCGAGAGACTAACGGGATGGGAGGGAAAGCGTACAGAAGGCTCCCCGACCATGAGATCAGAAAGGCGTCCGCCGCAACCCGAAGTGGGTGCGGCTGACGAGAGCAGAAGCGAGGAAGCTGCCGGTTGTGAGGACTGGCAAAGAGATCCACCATGGGGAGACCCCACCTGAGGAAGAGCTTCTGAACGATCAAGGGATCCAGACGCCACTCGTGCGGCTGGAGGACCCTGCTGAGTTTGTCTGCCAGGCAATTTTCTTGGCCCGGGAGATAGACTGCCTTGAGGAGAATGCCGTGACTGACGGCCCAAGAGCAGAGTTTCTGTGCCTCCCGGCAGAGGAGGAAGGAGCCCGTGCCCCCCTGCTTGTTCACGTAGAACATGGCAACTTGATTGTCCGTCTGGACAAGGACGGACTGTTGGGAGGTCAGGTGGGAGAAGGCCTTGAGAGCTAGGCGGATCGCCCTGAGCTCCAGGAAGTTGATCTGCTGAGCAGACTCCCACGTGGTCCAGAGGCCCTGAGTACGTGCCTCTTGGCAATGTGCTCCCCAGCCCAGGAGGGATGCATCGGTGGTCAGCACCCGGGTCGGCTGAGGTGACTGGAAAGGCATTCCTAATATCAGGTTCGGCTGCCGGAGCCACCACCGGATAGACGAGATCAGCGGCTCGGAGACGCGCACCAGGTCTGCTAGGCCGCCTGTGGCTTGTCGCCACTGCCGGCGGAGACACCATTGAGCAGGCCGCATATTCAGGCGGGCATTGGGGGTCACATGGACGGTGGAAGCCATATGGCCGAGCAGTCTCAGGAAGCGCCTGGCGGAGACCAGGGGCTGGCTGCGAAAGCGGTCGGCTAGGTCCATGAGCCGCTGAGCCCTGTCGAGCGGTAGGTACGCTCGCGCCTGAGGAGTGTGCAGTCTTGCGCCGATGAACTCGAGATCCTGTGAGGGGAGCAAAGTGGACTTTGCGAAGTTTATGACAAAGCCCAAGTGCTGCAGCAGAGTCACCGTGCGGGACGTGGCGTTGGTGACCTCCTGAGCGGACGCTGCTCTGATGAGCCAGTCGTCGAGGTACGGAAAAACATAGAGGCCGTGAAGCCGGAGATGGGCCGCCACGACCGCGAGACATTTTGTGAAGACTCGCGGTGCGGAGGACAGGCCGAAGGGCAGCACTCTGTACTGGTAATGATTTCCTGCCACCACAAACCTTAGGTATTGGCGGTGGCTGGGGTGGATGAGGATGTGCGTGTAGGCATCCTTTAGATCCAAGGAGCATAGCCAATCTCCCTGCTGGAGGTAGGGCAGAAGGATTCCAAGGGTAAGCATTTTGAACTTCTCCCGCACAAGGAACTTGTTGAGGTTGCGCAAGTCCAGGATGGGTCTGAGGCCTCCTGTTCTCTTTGGTATCAGAAAATACCTTGAATAGAAGCCTTGACCTCTCAGGTGGTGTGGCACCGGTTCCACTGCCTGTTCCTGCAGAAGACCTGCTAACTCCTGAAGGAGCAACTCCCTGTGCAGAGGGGGGCGCGGGGGCTCTCCCGGAAAATAGGAGGGAGGGATCTGATGGAAGTGGAGGAGGTAGCCCTCTCGCACGACCTGAAGCACCCAGGCATCTGTGGTGATGCTGGACCACCTGTGGGCGAAGTGAACCAGCCGGCCTCCGGTGCTGGGGGGGACCAGCGGGGGGGGAGAGGCTATGCTGAGCGAGTCAAAAACCCCCACCCTGCTGAGCAGGGGCTGGTGGTGCAGGCTTGGGGGCTTGCTGCCTACGGGACCCGTTACCCCGTCCCTTGGCCTGCTGGCCCTGTTGGGGAGCTGCAGGGGCCTGATAATGGGGGTATTGTTTGTAGGCAGCCGCCTTCCTCGGGTAAAAGGACTTTTTTCCAGAGCCCTTCTTTTTCTGGGAAGGGGCGGAGGTCTTCCTAGAAAGCCTGGTCCTGGTGAGAGTCTCAGTCTCAATTTGTGCAGCCTTTTCCGCCATGGGCTTGCCAAAGAGGTTTTCGCCTCGGCAGGGGACATCGACCAACTTGTCCTGTACCCAGGGTTCAAGGTCGGACGACTGAAGCCAAGCCTGTCGGCGGGCACCGATGCCGGCTGCGGCTACTCGAGCCGAGGCTTCAAAGCCATCATAGGCTGCTCGGGACATGAACTTCGAGCATTCCCGAATACCCGTGGACAAGGCCAGGAACCTCCGCAAAGGCTCCTCGGAGAGACCAGCGGAGAATCCGGCTAGCTCTTTAGCCAGATCCCTGAGATACATGCCCATGTAGAGCTGGTAAGTCTGGACATGACAGGCGAGCATAGAGCCCTGGAAGCACTTCTTGCCAAGGCCATCCAGGTTACGGGCCTCCCTTCCAGGAGGCACCGAGGAGTGCATCTTCTGGCTCTTAAGACGATGCATGGCCGATTCCACTACCATGGAATGGTGTGGCAACTGCGCCTTTTGAAAGCCAGGGCTCTTGCGGACTCGATAGATAGAATCGACCCGCTTGCTCAGGACCGGCGAGGAGGCCGGACTCTCCCACATGCGGAAGAGTAGTCGTTCCAGCATAGGAGGAACCGGCACAGTAAAGTGTTCCCTCGCGGGAGAGTCATACTGGAGGGCGTCGAGCTCCTCGGCTCGAGGCTCCTCCTCGGGATCCGCAGGGAAGGCCAAAGCCTTGGCCATATCCCTAACGAAGTCCGAGAACCGGGCATCCTCCGGGGGGGACTGCTTCCGAGGCTCGGACTCCGGAGAGTCCGATGGGACACACCGAGTCCGGAAAGAATCAGGTGACTCTTCCTCCTCAGACTCCCAGACCGACTCCGACGAGGACTCGGTGGGGTTGGCCCAGGCAGGGAGCGGCGCCAGCCGCCCCGACGCCGAGGGAGTCGGCGTCGGCGACCTCGGTCCCGAACGGGAGGCCGAGGGCGACCTCGACCGAGGATCGACTCGAGTTCTCATCGACTCGAGGATCGGCTCGGTCTCCGGGGTCGACTTGGACGTCGACGTCCCGGCGGTCGGGGCAGCGACGCCAGCGAAGCCAGCGAGCAGTGCCCGCTGCTGGTCCATGAAGGCAGACAGTCTGCTCTCCAAGGCCGTCAACCTGAGTCCGAGCTCAGGTGACCCAGCAGCCCCCGACTCGGGCCCCGACGGCGTCGGGCCCGACGTCGGCTGTCGCGGAGGCGAGTCCAGAAGGACTACAGGACTTACCCGGGCAGGCATCTCCGACTCCAGGCGAGGTCACTTCGGGAGGTGTTCCTTCTCCAAGGACCCGGGGCGGCTGTCGGGGCTATGCGACCTGGCCCTCGCGGAGCCAGGAGCGTCCACCGACGCCGCCCTCGCGGGTTTTTCCTTCCGACGATGGTCCCCGGAGGGAGAACCCCGGTCGGAGGAGCTCCGGCGACGGTCCGAGCTGGAGCCCTTTGACACGGAGGCCTCCGACGAGGTCCGGGTACGGCTGGGGTCAGCGAAGATTCTTTCGCGCTGATGCCGCCGACTTCTCAACGCCTTCGAGGACAGTTTGCTGCAGGGCCCACAGATCAGTTCCTCATGATCCGGGCCCAAGCAGCGGAGGCAAAAGTCGTGTGTGTCGGTTAGTGACATATTTCGGTCACACCGACCACACCGCTTAAAGCCACTGGCAGCCATCGGGGGAAAAAGGGCCCCTGCGAGGTCAAAGGACCGGGCTGCCAGGGAAAACGAAAACGAAAGCTGACTAAGTCAGAAAAACAGAAAAAACGTTAGAGGACTCGAGACCGGCGTCACGAGTCCGGACGGGAAAACGATCGGCGTCGAACCGAAAGAAAAAAGTATAAAATAAGAGGAAAATCAACTTTTTCGCGGGGACAAGACGGGGACCTCCGCAGGGCTCCGCGGAAAAAAGAAGACTGGCTAAGATGGCACCTTCGGGCGGGAAGACGACCGCGCATGCGCGCTGCAATTCCCAAAGGCTTTCTTTGAAAGCTGGGGAAAATTGCTCCGCGAGGGCTCCGTCGGCGCCGACGTCACCCATAAGTGAGGACTGACTTCCTGCTTGGTCCTGGAGAAAGCACAGTTACTTACCTGTAACAGGTGATCTCTGGGAACGGCAGGAATAAGTCTTCACATATGGGTATCGTCGGTACCGACGGAGCCTGCGCGGGAACGCTCCCCAGCGTCCAGTAAGAAAGCTTTTGGGAGCATCCCACAGCGCCTGCGCGCTGCCTTCCCGCCTTTCCCAACCGCCTCTCTCCAGTTCGAGTTTTAAAGCTGAGACAAAGAGAGAGAGAGGAAAGGAAAGAAAGATAGAGAAATACAACAACTAGGGGAGGTGGGTGGGTTGTGAAGACTTATTCCTGCTGTTCCCAGAGATCACCTGTTACAGGTAAGTAACTGTGCTATCTCCAGGAACAAGCAGGAATGAGTCTTCACATATGGGGACTCCCTAGCTGCAGATGCCAGGGGAGAACCCCAGGTTGTGTGTCCTTGAAAAGGACTCTACCTCCTCCCATGGATCTCTGGTATCCAACCAGGGTAGGTGGGTAGGAGTTGATTAGGAATGGAACAGGTGTTTGAGAACAGCCTGACCAAACAAGGCATCCCGGCGGGAGTCCTTGTCCAAGCAATAATGGGCTGTGAAGGTATGAACCGAGGCCCAGGTGGCCGCTCGACAGATTTGGTCGATGGACACAGAATTTAGATGAGCCATTGAGGCTGCCATGGCTCTCACATTGTGAGCTGTGACATGGCCCTCCAGAGAAAGGTTTCTACTCTGGTAGGCGAAAGAAATACACTGAGCAATCGAGTTGGACAGTGTTCTCTTAGAGACTGGAAGTCCTAAATGAGAAGGATCAAAAGCAACAAAGAGTTGAGAAGACTTTCTATGTTGCTGTGTTCTTTGTAAGTAAAAAGCAAGAGCTCTCTTACAATCCAAGGTATGAAGATTCCACTCTGCACTTGATGCATGAGGTCCTGGAAAAAAGACAGGTAAATATACCTCTTGGTTCAGATGAAAAGGCGAGACCACTTTAGGCATAAAGTGTGGACTGGTCCTGAGGACTACCTTATCATGATGGAACCTTGTATAAGGTGGATTAGCCACCAAAGCTTGCAACTCACTGATGCGGCGTGTTGAGGTGACTGCAATGAGAAAAATAACCTTCCAAGAAAGAAATTTCAAGGAGATGGTGGCTAAAGGTTCAAAGGGTGGCTTCATGAGCTGGCCAAGAGCCAGGTTTAAGTCCCATGCCACTGGAGGTGGTCTAATGGGAGGTTTAGTTAAAAGAAGGCCTCTCATGAATCTTGCTATAAGAGGATGAGAGGAAATAGGTTGTCCATTGAGAGGCTTGAGGGACGCTGCAATAGCACTCAAATTGACTCTTACTGAATTCGTTTTCAGACCTGCCTGGGATAGATGCAGGAGATACTCTAGTAGAGAATTCAGAGGTATTGCAAGAGGGTTTAGACCCTTCTCTGAACACCAAATGGTAAATCTTTTCCATTTGAAAGCATAGGAACGTCTAGTAGAAGGCTTTCTAGAGGCATGAATAACATCTCTGACTTGCTGAGATGAAAATCTTGAAGGTCTAAGCCCTCAGCAACCAAGCCCTGAGATGGAGCGACTGGGGGTTTGGGTGCCATAATGTTCCCTCTTCCTGGGATAGAAGGTCTGGTGCAGAGCCCAAGTCCAGGGAGGGAGCTTGAGAGAGATGCAGAAGTAGAGGGTACCACACTTGGCGTGGCCAATGTGGTGCTATGAGGATCATGGTCCCTCGATCTCTCTGAAGCTTGAATAGTGTTTTGGGAATTAGGGGAATTGGTGGAAAGGCATACAGGAAGTCTTGACCCCAGTGAAGGAGGAAGGCATCCTTGGCCTGAACTCCCTGACACAGAATTCTAGAACAGAACCGGGGAAGTTTGGCATTCCACGGACTTGCAAAGAGGTCTATGTCCGGGGTTCCCCAAATTCGAAAAATCCTGGCTACTTGGTCCATGTGGAGGGACCATTCGTGTAGAAGCAGAACTCAACTGAGTCTGTCCGCCCAAGAGTTTTGAACGCCTGGAAGATATACTGCCAGAAGATGGATGCGAGGCTCTCTGGCGAAGGCCCACAGTCGCAAAGCTTCATTGCAAAGAGACAGAGAGCCAGTCCCACCCTGCTTGTTCACATAGAACATGGCTACTTGGTTGTCCGTATGGATGAGGACTGTCCTGTAGCTGAGCATGGTATGGAACATTCTGAGAGCTAAGAATATTGCTCTGAGTTCCAATAGATTGATATGCAGAGAAGTCTCCTGTGGAGACCAGATGCCCTGGGTGGAGAGATCATGTAGATGAGCTCCCCAACCCCTTGGAGAAGCATCTGTTGTGAGAGTTGCTTGGGGTAGTGGTTGCTGAAAAGGGGACCCCAGCAACAGGTTTTGAGAGGACTTCCACCACTGGAGAGACCAAAAAAGGCGACTGGAGTTTGCTATTTTGTCTGACAGGCAACCTGATGCCTGAGTCCATTGGGTGAACAAAGTCCATTGAGCTGCCCTCATGTGAAGGCGAGCATATGGAACCACATGCACGGTGGATGCCATGTGGCCTAATAGTTGTAACATCTCTCGAGCAGTGAAGTGGGACTTTAACTGAATCTAGGAGGCTAACTGCACTAGACGTAGGCAACGGGCCTGAGGAAGATAGGCCCTTGCAGTTGTGGTATCCAGCAAGGCCCCTATGAACTCCAGAGACTAAGTAGGGGTGAGATTGGATTTTGGGATGTTTATTACTAGTCCCAAATACTGAAGGATACGCATTGTGCAGGTTAGGCAAGTCTGGGCCTCTGACTGGGATGGGGCTCGAATGAACCAGTCGTCCAGATATGGGAATACGAATATTCCCAGAGTGCGGAGAAATGCAGCTACTACTGCCATGCATTTCGTGAACACCCTTGGTGCAGAGGCCAGACCGAAAGGAAGCACCCTGTATTGGTAGTGCTTTCCTTGAAAAAGGAACAGAAGGTACCTTCTGTGTGTTGGATGGATGAGGACATGGGTGTACACATCCTTGAGATCTAGAGAACAAAGCCAGTCCTGACTCTGAAGGTATGGAAGCAGAGCCCCTAGAGAAATCATTTTGAATTTCTCCTTGAATAGAAACTTGTTCAATTCTCTGAGATCTAATATGGGTCTGTAGCCCCCTGTTTTCTTTGGGATAAGAAAATAAGGGGAGTAGAACCCTGAGCCCTGTTGAAGAAGAGGTACTTCTTCTATTGCCCCTCGGGCCAGAAGGGTAGCAATCTCCTGACCTAGAAGGTTGAGGAGAGATATTGGAGAATTGAACTGCTTCACCATGGTGTGAGGAGGAAGGCTTAAGAAATGAAGCTTGTACCCTTCCTTTATGATGGAGAGGGTCCATTGCTCTGCTGTGATTTGCTCCCATCTGGGAGCAAAGTAAGTCAACCTTCCTGGAATGGTGAGGGGCTCTGGTTTTTCCAGAGCTAGAAAGGCTAAGTTCTCTAGTTGCAAGTCAAAGGCCCTGAGGAGGTTGAGGCTGCTGGGCTGTGGTAGGCCTGGCAGCCTTTGACTTGGCCTGTTTAGGTGGTTGCTGACACTTTGCAGCAAAACGACCTGCAGAAGATGTCTGCCCATGAGCAGGATAATATCTTCCCTTTTTAGAAAAAGATGTCTTTTTGAACAATCTTTTCTTAACAGGGGCAGAGGTAGACTTTGAAAGTCGATCCAAAGCAGAGTTCTCAGCATCCATCTGAGTGGCCTTTGCTTGCCAATCCCTGCCAAACAGGTTTTCACCTGTACAAGGAAGGTTTCCCAACTCATCTTGGACCCAGAGTTCCAAATCAGAGGCTTGTAACCAAGCAATTCTGCGTGCACCTATGCAATAGCCGTGGCTCTGCTTACACACTCAAAAGAGTCAAAGGCTGCACGGTTGGAGAATTTGGAAACATCTTGGGCATGTTTGAGCCAAGTGAGAAATTCCTGCCTTTTATCCTCTGAAATAAAAGGAGCTAAAGTCTGCAGATGATCTGTGACTTCTTTTAGAAACATCCCCATATAGAGACTATAGGAGTTGATTCTGACAGCAAGCATATTGGCCTAGAAAATCCTTCGGCCAAAAGCATCTAGAGTCCTACATTCACAACCTGGAGGGTTAGATGAGTGTCTCTTTGCACTCTTTATTTTCTTCATAGCAGACTCAACCACAATAGAGTGGTGAGGAAGCTGAGTCTTATGAAAACCAGGACAGGGAGGGACCCGGTACATGGTGTCTAACCTACGAGAATAAGGAGAGGTGGTGAGAGGAGTCTCCCACATGCCCAACATGAGATCATAAAGAATCTCATGAATAGGTACGGTAGCTGCTTCCTTAGGATATTGCAAAATATCTAATTGCTTGGCTCTAGTCTCTGACTCAGAGGCCACTGTGATGGAGAGGCCTCTAGCCACTTCCCTAATGAAGTCTTGAAAAGACAAGTCCTCTGGAGGAGACATTCTTCGTTTTGGAGAAGCAGACTCCTGAGGAAGAAGTACCGGTGCATCGACAGAAGCCTCCGACTCAGAGTCTTCGGAGGAATCGAAGTATCGCCTGTCTGGATGCTCCTGTAAAGCCCGATACGCATACCGAGTGGGATCGACATCGGGAGTAAGCGGTACCGGTTCGGTACCGATGGGCATCATAGGACAGGGTACCGTTGCAGTCGACACCGAAGCCGATGTCGATGCAATCGGTACCGGCACTGGAAACGGTGCTGGTGCCGGGGTCGGTACCGGCAACGGAGATTGTTGCGGTACCGGAGGCGTCGAAGCCTGCATAAATGCCGTAAGGGTGCGTTGCATGGACAGAATTTTCTGATCCATCGACGCCACCAAAGTCTGGATGTCGGTACCAGTGGACCCCACCGGTACCCCAGAACACGGCAACAGGTGATCGGTCGAGGCCGAGCCATCGATGTCAACCTGTGAGCCCATAGACAATGCTTTGGAAGCCGGAACTTCCCGCCAGGGTAGTTTTGCCGGAGCGGAATCCTCGAGGACAAGCCCGGAGACATCTCGATGCTTAGAGGGAGATTTGCTGTTCGAGGACCGGCTAGATTTAGGTTTGGTTACCTGAGATCCATGGGAGGAAGAAGCAGCCCTGGAAGACATCAATGCCACCGAGGCTGCATCAGAGGGAAACAGGGTACTGAGCTTGGCTGCTTGGTTCTGCCGACCTCTTTTAGACATCATGGTGCAGGACACACAATCCGTGATGGAATGGTCAGGACCCAAACATTTCAGACACCAATCATGGGTGTCGGTGACAGAAATAGCACCACCACATTTTGTGCACTTTTTGAACCCGGAAGCGGGCTTCTCCATGAGGAGAAAATATTTAGGCCTAAGGCACAAAATGAAAATGCACAGCTGAATAAAGAAAAGGCTTTTTTTTTTTTTAAAAAGAAAGAAAGAAAAGAAAAGACCGGCGGTACCGGTCTGACATCGAAGGCAGACGCGACACAGAAAAATAAAGAAAAAAATAAAGAACTTCTTCTGCGGTGACAGGAACACGACCTGCTGGCTCCGCGGAAAAGAAATGGAGAGAGGCGGTTGGGAAAGGCGGGAAGGCAGCGCGCAGGCGCTGTGGGATGCTCTCAAAAGCTTTCTTACTGGACGCTGTGGAGCGTTCCCGCGCAGGCTCCATCGGTACCGACGATACCCATATGTGAAGACGCATTCCTGCTTGTTCCTGGAGATATCATTTTGAATTTCTCCTTGACAAGGGAATTTGTTCAACTCTCTGAGGTCTAAGATAGGTCTGTAACCACCTATTTTCTTTGGGATAAGGAAATAAGGGGAATAGAACCCTGTACCCTGCTGATGAAGGGGTACTTCTTCTATTGTCCCTTGGGCAAGAAGGATAGCGACCTCCTGACCTAACAGGTTGATGAGAGAGGTCGAAGAATTGAACTGCTTTACTATTGTGAGGAGGCATGCTTGAAAAAATGAAGCTTGTACCCCTCCTTTATGATGGAGAGTGTCCAATGCTCTGCTGTTATTTGCCCCCATCTGGGGGCAAAATGACATAACCTTCCTGGAATGGTGGAAGGTTCTGGTCCCCCGAGAACCAGGAAGGCTAAGTTCTCTAGATGAGAGTCAAAGGCCCTGTGAAGGCTGAGCCTGCTGGGCCGGTTGAGGCCTTGCAGCCTTTGCTTTCTTCTGTTTGGGTGGTTGCTGACCTTTCCTGGCAAGCTGACCTGCAGAACGTCCCTGCTGAACATAAGCAGGATAAAATCTTTTCTTTTTAGAAAATAATGGTTTCTTGAACAATTTCTTTCTAGCAGGATCAGCAGTGGACTTGGATAATCTATCCAAGGTGGAATTTTCAGCATCCATTTCATTGGCCTTTTCCTGCCAATCTTTACCAAACAGGTTCTCACCAGTACAAGGGATATTTCCCAATTTGTCTTGTACCCAGAATTCTAGATCAGATGCCTGGAGCCAAGCAATTCTATGTGCACCTATGGCAATAGCCGAGGTTCTGCTTATGCACTCAAAGCAGTCAATGGCTGCACGGTTGGAAAATTTAGAAACCTCTTGGGCATGTTTGACCAAAGTGAGAAAATCCTGTCTTTTATCCTCAGGAAGAAAAGGACTTAAAGCCTCTAAATCATCTGTGACCTCCTTCAGGAACATTCCCATGTAGAGACTATAGGAACTGATCCTGGCAGAAAGCATGGAAGCTTGGAAGACCCGACATCCAAAAGCATCCAGGGTTCTGCACTCACGTCCTGGAGGATTAGAGGCATGCCTTTTTGCACTCTTGATCCTTCTCATAGCTGACTCCACTACAATAGAGTGGTGAGGAAGCTGAGTTTTATGGAACCCAGGACAAGGAGGGACTCGATACATAGTATCCAGTCTACGAGAATGAGGAGAGGTGGTAAGAGGTATTTCCCACATCCTTAACATGAGATCATATAAAATCTCATGAATGGGCAAGGTAGCTGCCTCCTTAGGAGTTTTGGGATATTGTAGAATTTCCAACTCCTTGGCCCTTTGCTCTGTTTAAGGGGCCACAGTAATGGACAGGCACCGAGCCACCTCCCTGATAAAATCTTGGAAGGAAATATCCTCTGGAGGAGACATCCTATGTTTAGGGGAGGAGGGCTCCTCTAGGAGAAGCATTGCTGCATCGACAGAACTGTCAGAATCCTCAGATTCTCCTGAGGACTCGAAGTATCGTCTGTCCGGATGCTCTTGAAGAGCCCGATACCCGTACCGACCAAAGTCGGTACCAGGAGTAACTGGTACCGGGGTATCGGTACCGGTGGTCATCGGATGACTGGGTACCGGCAAAGCAGACTCCGATGCTGATGTCGATGCTATCGGTACCGGTACCGATACAGGTACCGGTGGAATTGTCTGTCGCGGTCCCGAGGGCGTCGATGCCGCAAGGAAAGCCGCCAGACTGCGTTCCATAGCCAGAACACTCTGGTCTATCGACGCTGCCAATGCCTGTATGTCAGTACCGGAGGAGACCGCCGGTACCACAGAGCATGGCACCAGTAGTTCTGCCGAGGTCGAGGCCTCAAGAACATCCTGGAACCCCGATAATGCTTTGGAAGCCGAAGCCTCCCGCCAGGGTAATTTTGCTGGTGCAGAATCCTCGAGGGCAACGCCAGAGGCATCTCGATGCTTAGAAGGAGATCTACCCTTTGAGGACCGGCTGGATTTATGTTTAGTTACCTGAGATCCACGGGAGGAAGAAGCAGCCCTGAAAGACATCGATGCCACCGAAGCTGCATCAGAGGGAAACAGGGTACTGAGCTTAGCAGCTCGGTTCTGCCGACCTCTTTTAGACATCATGGCGCAGGACATACAATCCGTGATGGAGTGGTCAGGACCTAAACATTTTAGACACCATTCATGGGTGTCGGTGACGGAAATGGTACCACCACACTTGGTGCACTTTTTGAAACCTGAGGCAGGTTTCTCCATGGTAAGGAAAACGTTTTTGGGCCTACGGCCCAAAAAGTCGCATGCACCTGAAGAAAAAGAATAAAGAGAATATATATATATATATTTTTTTTACAGAAATAAGAAGAGAAAAAAACGGCGGTACCGGTAGAGCATCGAGGAAGGCAAACGCGACCACAAAAAAGAAAGAAATAAAAAAGAATTCTTCTGCAGTGGCAGGAACATGACCTGCTGGCTCCGCGGAAAAAGAAGAACTGGAGAGAGGTAGTTGGGAAAGGCGGGAAGGCAGCACGCAGGCGCTGTGGGATGCTCCCAAAAGCTTTCTAATTGGACGCTGGGGAGCGTTCCCGCACAGGCTCCGTCAGTACCGACGATACCCATATGTGATAACTACATTCCTGCTTGTTCCTGGAGATCCCATCTTCAGAGTAGATTTCCCATATTATTGCTACGCTCAACACCTGCACTGCCCCTATAGATCCATGCCTGTGGCTTGGATTAAATCAGCAAAAGAGGATCTCTGTCACATCATCCACAACATTGCGCACCAATCCCTTACCCATGGTAGCATGCCAAACGCTCTAAAGCTAGCAACCATCTGCCCAATTCCAAATAACTCTACATTAAGCAAAACCGACCCAGCTGCCTACAGGCCTATCTCCGTTCCTGACTAAGATCATTGATAAAATTGTATATCAACTCCAGGACTACACTGACAATCCATGCCCCATTAGACCCACATCAACACGGTTTCCAACCAAACCACAGCACTGAAAGCCTCCTGACAATATGATTAGAGTTATTGATAATGTCAAGATGGGTCTTATTATGATTTTCATTGACATCACCTCCGCTTTTGACATGGTTGCCCACGGCATTCTTCTGACAAGACTACAAAAGATTGGTCTACATAGTACCACCTTGAAATGGTTTAACTCTTAAATCACAGACAACTGCAGGTCAAATGTGGCCCCGACACCTCCCTACCATTCATAGCTAAACAAGGTGTGCCGCAAGGTTCTTCACTCTCCGTGCTGTTTAATCTTTACATACAACTATCTGCTCCATCATCAATAACCACAAGATTCAATACACTATCTACGCAGATGACATAATGATTTACACACCAATCAACTTCGACAACCCAGACTACATGAAAATAGTGGATTGTCTTCAACAAATGACTAGCTGGTTACTTCAAAACAACCTGAGGATAAACTACAACAAGACAGAAGCTCTCTTTATCACCCGAAACTCTGGATTCACCTTCCTGCTTACTATCAATCTGAACACCACCATGATATCGATTAAGCCTTAAGAGAAATACCTCGGAGTCACACTCGACAAAAATCCGAACCTCCAGTCACACATTAGCAAAATTACCAGGAATGCCTATCTCAAAATGAGAGTCATCAGACGCCTCAAATTGATACTCTCCCAAGATCACTTCTGCACTGCTGCCAAGCTCTAATCACACCTATTCTTGACTACTGCAACCCCATATACCTTGGGCTTGCAAAACAATCGCTCCGCCCCTTACAGATGGCACAAAACACCGCTGCTTGTATTATAACTGGTTCCTCAAGGCACGTACACATCACCCCCATCTTGAACCACCTCGCATCAAATATAAAACCCTACTAAGTATCTTTAAAATCAAACAGAACCTCTTGGCAAACAGTCTGCAAACCCTCATTACCACTGACTCAAGCACCAGACCCAGGAGGAGATGCACCATGGACACCATCACAACCCCCAGGGCCTTATCAAACCGAAGCAATCTACATCGAGGAGAGCAATATCTCTGGCCGCTCCCACCCTATGGAACTCGCTCCCGGACTGCCTAAGAACCACTGAGGACATTAACACTAGAAGCCCCAAAGTGCGTCAATTGACGCAAATGCAACTTCGAAGTTGTATACCAGCGCCACTGCTAGAACCATATCAGTCATGTTCCATGATTTTGTTAGCAAGGTCAAGATGTTCAAATATGTGCATTGAAAATTAATGACAGATGCACCACCTAGCGGGAAAATGAATTTATACCTAGAAGCCCCAAAGTACGTCAATTGACGCACTCAATTATCTTGGATGCGTCAACTGATGTACTTTGGGGCTTCTAAGTATAAATTCATGTTCCCACTAGGTGGCGCATCTCAATCACTGTTTACAGTTCTACTCCGACATTCCCAACAATAAACACACAATGACGTCATATAATGACGTCACATACTGCACGTATTTAACAAATAAGTAACTTTACATTAATTCACATCTGCATTTCATTTAACGCAGTCGTCGTGATAATGCGTCAATTGACGCACTTTGGGGTTTCTAGGTAAAATTCCTTTTGGGGCTTCTAGTGTTAAGGACTTTAGGAAGTTGCTTAAAACCACACTCTATATAGAATACTTCGGTGACATCACATGACCCGACCACAGGACAGAATTATCAATGTCGTAATTGCTCCCACCCTTACCCCTCCTTTCCCCCTTCCTCCTACTGCCCCCCCTCCCTCCCCACCCCACCCCATTCCCATAACCCCACCTATCCCATCAGATGAACCAACATGTCCTCCTTGTATATAGGTTGTTTTGTATATAGTGCATCTTGGACATAGTTATACTACAATATAATCTACTTAACTACATTTTAACATCTCACTGCATGCCCCCACCCTCGCTCTATGTAACACTTTGGTTGAATTGTAAACCGCTTTGATTTAAGGATAAAGTGGTATAAAAATCCTTTTAAATAAAATAAATAAATAAACCCGCAAGGGGCGATCATAAAGGCATCCCTGATGGGTCAGTTGAGAACATAACCCCGGGATATTATGTCAAGGACTCATCTGTCTGTGGTAACCCGGGCCCATTCGCAGAAAAAGAGATGCAACAACCCGCTGACTTGCAGCACCCTAGAATGAAGCCTGGGTTCATCAGCAAGAGGCACGTGCAGCCCCGGAAAACTTGTTGGAAGAGGGGTAATTGTCCCAAGATCGACGGCCCCTCGAAACGACTGCGACTTGCTACTCGATTTGGGCATCGAATAAGACGACTTGCCAGGCCGATAGTGGCCTGAATCTCGAAAACGCACCATGGAAGAAGACTAAGATGATGTCCCAGTGCCCGACCAATGAGATGCCCCTTTGTGTTTGCCTTTAGGCAAATGCTGAGGTTTAACTTCGCCCAAGTCTTTGACAAGCTTATCCAGATCTTTCCCCCGAATAGGAGCCTGCCCTTGAATGGGAGCTTGGCCAGGCGGTCTATGGAGGCTGCATCAGCGTTCTAATGACAATACCACAACCAATACCTTGCACTGTAACGGCTGCGACTGATCACACTGCCAATCAAAGGAGGTCATAAAGGGCATTGGCCAAAAAGGCAGCCAGAGATTCCAAACGAGCTGAAGAGTCCTAAGGTAGGATTTGAATCTATTTGAGCAGGGCACATGTCACTAACACCCCCCCCCCCCCCCGGGGAACAAAGGAGCAGATACCAAGACTGGAGAAAAATAGATTCAGGTTTTAAAACCCCTTTTATTACCCCTATGCATTTCGGCCACCTGGCCTTCTTCAGAGGGATTACTTGAGGGAGCAAACCTCGAAAGAATAAAATCATATATATCAAAATCATATGATATCAAAATCATATGACATAAAAAATATTTGTAAAAATAAATGATTAATAATTAAGACATATATAAAACATAAAAAATAAAAGTTAATTGAATAAAACATCTTAAAGAGAAGCCACTCATATATAATAAATATAGTGATCAATATAACCATAAATAATATAAAATATATGTATTACAAATTAATAAGGAATCATTATAGAACTATAGAACTATTATATCGCATCCATATATGTTAAAATTAATGTGATATGTTATAAAGCTTGAATAGAACAATAAAATACAGATAAATATGAGAAGAGTAAAAAAATATATTATTAAATAAAGGAATTAAAAAGAGAGATGAGGACATATATAAAAACAATTAAAATGTATACCAATACCTTCTTCTAAAGATCTTATCTATAGTTAAAAAGACAAATGTCACTGAAAATAAATAAAAAGTTAAAATAATTATATTCTCCACTGTGTGCTATAATGAAAGAACTATCAGAATAATATTGTAGTGTGCATCCTCTGGGTGATATAAGGAAGACGCCACTGGTTATGTTTGTATGCCAATCCACCCAGTTCTTTCTCTATATTTATAGTGAATGAGAATAATTGCTCATTCAGTACAATTTTTGATTGTGTTGGTTTATATATATATCTTTTTCATCCCAATACAAGCACGGTGCTAAAACATAGCCAAGTTGGGTTATTTTTAAATTTATTATTTTTATTTTTTGTATTTATGTATTTTTAACTTCTGTGCTATGTGCATGTTGCCTCGATAAACTGATGTTTAATACTTGTAGAATTTCTCATGCATTTAATTAAAGACTATTACTTTTAGAGCAGTTCTCTATTTTCAACACTGACCCAAGATAAACTACTCAACCTGTGCTATACAGGAAACATTTAGGGAATGTGGTCTTAGTGCATTCACGGTTTTGTAAAGATAGAGGGTCCTAAGGTCACGTGATGCGGTGAGCCTAAGCGGACGCACGAAGCTTGGGCTCCGGGCCCCCCTCTCATGAACCGTGCATTATTGCCGTGCATACCAGTGGCCTGAAGCCGAATTTGTTGAGAAAGACCTACTGGGCAGCTCGTGGAAGGTAGCGGGTGGAGATGGCGGCTACAGCTAAGGCGGGGCGGCGGGACAAAGAACGACTCACCGGTGCGCCAAAGATGGCGGAGTCTCCCCCTAAGCCCACTGCCGCGGCCTCACCTACCCTGACCGAGGACATTACAGCAGCGGTTACCAACGCCCTGGCCTCTCAGTTCGAAGCGCTGCATGTAAAAATGGACGCGCTCCAGAACTCTTTCGGGGTGATGGGGGAGCGGATGCAAGCAGCCGAAAATCGCCTCTCTCAAGCGGAGGAGGGCGTGGAAGATCTAAAACGGGAGCTGCTGGTGCTACAAAAGGCCTCCGCAGCCCACGAGGCGAAGCTGGATGACCTTGAAAACAGGTCGCGACGAAACAATCTACGGCTCTTAGGGATTCCAGAAGCCGTTCCGGAGAAGGAGCTGCGTGGATATGTGGCGAATTTGGCGGCATTTCTCTACAGCGGAGGAGATCCGAGCGGGCCGATGGTGGTCGAGAGAGCCCACAGAGTAGGGCCCAAGCCGCAATCTGGAAATCACCGGCCCAGGGTGGTCCTTGCCAAATTCCTGTGCTACACCCAGAAAGATGCGGTGCTCCGTGCAGCCAGACAGCGAGGTGTTATTGAATGGGAGGCGGCGAAGCTCCGGATCACCCAAGATTACTCAGCTGCCTTGAGTCAACGCCGCAAAGCTTATGCCCCGCTATGCCAACGGCTTCTCGAAGCTGGGGTGCGGTTCAGTGTGCAATACCCCGCCAAACTCCATGTGCTCTCCCAGGGCTCACATCGTGCCTTCGAATCGGCGGCGGCAGCCCGGCCATATGTGGAGCAGTTGCTCTCTGGAGAGGAATCTCGCCTGGCCGACCAGTGAGTGGATTACCCCAGCCTATGGACTCGAGCTACTACTATCTACTGGGGGGGCCGTGAGGCCCAAGACGGAGTCTTGTTTATGCGTGGGCCCTTACCGTTGTCGGTATAGGCCTTGGCCCCATCATTGGACGGTCTTTGGGCCCCCATGCGGTGACAGCAGCCTCTGACCTGCGGCAGTGCAGTAGCCCTAGCGGTCACTGTCCCCACAATGGTCGGGCGACCTCGGGTCTCTTGCTCTGCTTCAGCCCCATCCGGATTGTTTCTCCTAGTCCGAGGGAGGAGTGGACTTGCCTTGTGATATGGACCTGTTCCTCATCAGTTTCTTTTGGTAACAACTGTGTGCTTGTTCTAGTCTGTTAATATGTTGTGAGCTTCCTGGGGGGGGGCAGGGGGGGGGTGCTGTTAGCTGAGGGAGAGTGTGGGGTACAACGTGAATGGGGGTGAAAGCGGAGGGCCCACCATGTTTGCCTGCGGGAGATGCTTGGGGGACGGGGTGTGTGTGTAATGCTTGGCGTATGGATGTCTGTTGAATGGGATGAGTGGGGGGTGGAGTCCTCCAAAGGTTGGACGGTGCCCGCACAAAAGGCAGGTTGGTTGGGCTGGGGGGTGCCTCCCGGGGGTGCCTACCCGGTATGTTTGCAGGGGGGCGAGCCTGGAAGGGGCCTTAACCCACTGAGGAGGTTTTTTTTTGAGAGGGGGGGGGGTCCCCACGCATTTAAGTGACCCGGTTGGCGAAGGGAGGGAGATTAGTGGTTAAGAGTGGGAGGTGGAGGGGGGTCAGGGAGGGGGTGGGGTTCAGTGGGTTGGAGGGGGGGAGGGGTTGGATGGGTAGGGAGGGGGGGTGGGTCAGGGCTGAGGGGTACCTTGGGGGACCGCGGGGGGCACAGCAACCCATGGGGAGGTGCGCTAGTACCTTATACGGGGAGGCAATAGGCACGGTGGGGGGGCCCCGGGCTGGGGGGGCCCCGCCTCTCAGTTCTTTTCTGGCTGCTATAAATAGCCTGATCCCTTTTAACCCGCCCTGAAGATTATTTCTTGGAATATCTGTGGTGTAGGCAGTCCCATTAAGCGATATAAGGTGCTGCAGAACTTGGCCAGGTTGAAATGTGATATAGCCATGCTACAAGAAACCCACCAGACGGCAGAGGAGCACGCCAAACTGCAAAGGCTGTGGGTGGGGCAGTGTTGGGGGGCCCCAGCTGTGGGACGCAAGGGTGGAGTGGTCATACTGATCAGCAAACAGACCGGTTTGAGCTACTCCAGGAGTATTCTGACCCGGAGGGCCGATACATTTTGGTTTATGGCCGCCTGGAGGGACGGCCGGTGGTACTGGGCTGTGTGTACAGCCCCAATACACTGAGTCGGGTGTTTTATGACTCTCTAGCGTCTCGTGTGGAGCAAGTGCCTGATGTCCCCCTTATTCTTGCTGGTGACTTCAATGGGGTCCTGGACACCGGACTTGATGTGTCGGGTGGGGGGGAGGTACACTCGCGTATCCCGACTATGAAGGCTCTCCGAGCTTTCTGTCGACGGCTGAGCTTGGTAGACCCGTGGCGCCTACTCCACCCGGAGGAGAGAGATTTCACCCATCAGTCGAGAGCGCATGGTACCAGTGCTCGTTTAGATTATGTTTTTGTGGCGGAACAAATGTTCTCACGGGTGGAGGATGCGCAGATTGGTCCCTCGGCGGTGTCTGACCACGCTCCGGTCTGGATTGAGCTGGGTGGGGGGGACCCAAACACGTCAAATAGGGTGTGGCGGTTTCCCTTGGGTCTGTACCAGGACGCGGAATTTCGGCCTTACCTTGTTGAGCGCTGGCAGGAATTTATTCGGCACAATGAGCAGCATCAGGACAGGCCGGAGCTGCTTTGGGAAACAGCCAAAGTCGTGTTACGGGGGGACATTATTGCGTATGTGGCTAGGAAGCGGAGGTTACTGGCGCGGCAAATTGTCCAGCTGGAGAAGCAAGTCGTGCGTGCTCGGCGTCGGTGTGCGGGTGCTCCTGGTGTGGCGAACCGGCGACGACTTTGGGAGCTACAGACGTCTTTAAATGAGTTACTTCACCAGCGAGCCAAGAAATCCTACATGTATTACCGCTACCAGCTTTTTCGGTTCGGTGATAGGCCCGGGAAACTCTTGGCGCGTTGCCTGCGCGGCCACCGGGGCCACCGCTTAGTGGCGGCGCTACGGGATGGCCAGGGAGCCTTGCACAGGGATAAGGCGGGTATCGCCCAAGTGTTTCGTTCCTTTTTCCAGAAATTGTATGCCCGGAGGGGGGGAGACCCGGAAGCTATGCGGCAGTATATACAAGGGCTGTCGCTGCCACAATTATCCGCAGTGCAGCGGGCCGGATTGGATGCGCCGGTGGAGCTGGAGGAAGTCCAGCGTGTAGTACAGCGGGCGGCTTGCTGTAAGGCCCCCGGCCCGGACGGCTTTGGAGCCGAGTTTTACAAGCTCTTGGGTGATAGCTTACCCCCAATCTTAGTGGCGGTCTACCACCAACGGGTGGTACAGGGGCATTTTGCATGGGGCGCTAACCACGCACACATCTCCCTAATTCCCAAACCCGGGAAGGATCCCACTCGGGCGGCTTCCTATCGGCCCATATCTTTATTGAACTTCGACCTGAAAATTTTTGCGAAAGTGCTGGCGGATCGGTTGGCGTTAGTACTGGGTGACTTGCTCCATGAATCCCAGGTCGGCTTCGTCAAAGGGCGCTATGCCGTGCGGAACCTACGGAAGTTGCTGGCCTCCTTAGAATGGGTCCGGGAATACGGACTCCCGTCACTGGTAATTAGCTTCGATGCCGAAAAGGCGTTTGATCAGGTGCAATGGGAGTACTTGCAGTTTCTGCTGCCCCAATATGGGCTTGGTGCCCCTTTTTGCCGGATGGTGGACCTGCTCTACACGGATCCCACTGCGGGAATCTTTTGTAACGGGGTCTACTCCGATTCATTTCGTCTGGAACGCGGTACGCGACAGGGTTGCCCGCTTTCTCCTTTACTCTTTGTGTTATCCTTGGACCCGCTGATTCGGTCAATTGAGGGGTCCCCTGCGATCGGTGGGATTCGGATCGGCTCCAGTGGCTTCAAGCTGGCCGCCTTTGCCGACGATCTCTTGGTCCACCTGTCTTCTCCCCAGCAGTCACTCCCGAGGCTGCTTGAGGAACTGGCGTTGTATGGACGCTTCGCGGGCCTGCGCATAAATATGACCAAATCGGAAGCCCTAGACGTGGGGGGCACGTTGCGAGAGAGTTGGCTGGGGCCCTTCCCGCTCCGATGGGCCGCGGACTCTATTATCTACCTGGGTATCGTGCTAACTCGGAAATTGACTTTGCTATACCCGACCAACCTTGAGCGTATCCTCTCCAAGGTCCGCATGCAGTTACGGGCTTGGGCCCCCCTCCCTCTGTCTTTGTTGGGCCGGGTGGCTGCCATGGGAATGGTGGTCTTCCCACGCATCCTTTATTGGTTACAGATGCTCCCGGTGTGGCTCCTGAAGCGTGACTTGGCACGCTTGGAGCGTGAAATTCGGAGATTTCTCTGGAAAGGTCTCAGGGCCCGTATCCCGCTGGTGCGCTTACAGGGGGGCTGGAGGTCCGGGGGTGTGGGGGTTCCGGACCTGTGGAAATACGCCTTGGCATGTCAGGCCCGCCATCTGAGTGACTGGTTGGGGGACACGGAGACTTACACCCCGCGGGCCCTCGAGGCGGCCTTTGCGGCGCCTCATTCCTTGGAAGCGGTCTTGCATTTGCCAAGTGCGATCCTGCCGGCTCGCTTATTGAACAGTCTCTTACTGCAGGCAGCCCGCCGGACCTGGCAGCAGCTGAATAAGTATTGGGGCAGTGACGCGGGGGCCTCTTGTTGGTTGCCTATTCAAGGCAATGCCTGCTTCTTGCCTGGGTCAGACTCGGCCCCCTTTCGCATGTGGGGGCGTGCGGGAGTGCGCCGCTTAGGGCAGGTGGTGGACCCCGCTGGATGCTGTAAGGCATTGGAGGTATTGTGTAGGGAATACGAGTGGTCCGCGGGACCCTTGACGTTTGCGCATGCGCAGATCTCCCATTATATTGGATCTTTGCCACGGAGGGAACTAAAGGTAGAGCATTCGAGGCGTATTTTGGAGTTTTTTGCGCTGGGGGAGGATACTCCGCTGTCCATTGCTGGGCTGAAAAAGCGCCTGGATTTGTTGGATACGCCCCCGGATGATTCCAGGATTGAAAGCCTCTGGGCGAGAGAATTGGGTGGAGGGGTTGCTGGTGGGTCTGTCCGGGCGGCCCTGGGTAGGATCGCGCCGCTGGTGACCGGTGCCCGCTGGCGAGAGGTACAATTTAAATGCATTCTTCGGGCCCACTTTTCCCCACGGCGGGCATTTCGGAGCCGCCTTGCCCCTCATGGCGGATGTCCCAAGTGTCCGTGCACTCTGGCCGATCTGGGTCATATGTGGTGGGGCTGCCCACTTATTCGGCGGTATTGGCGAGCTATTGAGAACTACCTGAGTGGGATACTGGGTCAACGGGTATGTTGGTCAGGGACTCTGGTAGTGCTGGATCAGTTGGGACCACTCCACCCGAAGGGTAGATGGGAGAGGGTGTTGGTGCGAAAAGCCTGTCTGGTGGGTAAGGGCCCCGTTCTTGGCCATTGGAGGGAGCCGACGGCCCCCACTTTTTGTGAGTGGCGCAATAGCCTGCATCAGCTCATGCTCATGGAGCGGAGGGCGGCCGTGCGGCACCCCCGGACCTGGACCCCCTTCTTACTAACTTGGTTGCCCTATATTCAACGTTTGGGCCCCAAGGTACGCAGTGAAGTGCTTAAGGTGGGATCATGATACTTAGAGACCTACATCCCCGTACGACGGACTGGATTTGAGTGGCCGTCGTTGCTGTGCTTCCCGCGGGGGGTGGGGCGGGGGCGGGGGGGGGAGGGGAGGGAGGGAGGGGAGGGGGGGGGAGGGGGGGGGAGGGGGGGGGGAGGTGGGGGGAGGGGGGTGTAACAAACTTAGCGTCCCTTAGTGTTGTTAATGTTCTGTTTAGGTTGGGGCCTGGGTGGTGGACAAGAAACAGCCCCGCCTGGGCTGCGTTTTCCTAGTGTAAAAGTGAAAATGGTACCTGTTGATTGCTGGCTGTTATTTGTATCTTGACATGCTTAATAAACAGAATTTTGAAAAAAAAAAAAAAAAAAAAAAAAGATAGAGGGTCCTGACAGTGCTGCCTAGACAATTTCTGGCCACTCATGCAGAAGCACAAACAAGAAGATGGAGAGATCTGAGCTCTGCCCTTGACAGCTTTCTATTCCCAATCCAGACAGAGCAGGTCTAATAATGAATGGATATTCCCACTGAGCTCCACTGGGGTCACTCAACCAGAAGAAAAAAAAGCAAAGATCACTTAGGGGCATGTTTACTGAAATGCTCTAAATCAGCATGCTTTGAGGCTTCTTTTTTTTTTTTTTTTTTTTAAGAGCACAGCCGGAACCCCCCCCCCCCGCGTTTGCTATTGGGGGTGTGCCCAGTATGTCTCCATGCAGTTAGTAGAGGTTCAGCCCTGTGCTGGGCCATTTGTCCCAATTAATTCGGGTGCACCTCCTGCCATCCATTGCTGTAGCAGTTAATACACCCATGCTAACAGCAACATTGTCAGCACATGCCATAAACACCTGCTCTAACCACAACATGCAGACTCTGTCCCTGAAGCACCCAGTCTCTGCCCCAACCCATGCTAAGCAGTTAGCATGAGATTTTTACCATGGCTACATTTTTAGCATACATAGTTACCATAGAATGCTTAAGAACATAAGATATGCCATACCGGGTCAGACCAAGGTTCATCAAGCCCAATATCCTGTTTCCAGCAGTGGCCAATCCAGGTCACAAGTACCTGGCAGGTTCGCAAAAAGGTACACAAGTTCCACAGTGCTTGTCCTGGGGTAAACAGTGGATTTCCCGAGTGCTCTCTAATTGTTTATGGACCTTTCCTCCAGGAACTTGTCCAAACCTTTTTTTAAATCCAGCTACACTAACAGCTTTTACTACATCCTCAGGCAACAAATTCCAGAGTTTGATTACATGGTGAGTGAAAAAATATTTTCTCTTATTAGTCTTAAATGGGTTACACTATAGCTTCATTGCGTGTCCCCTAGTCTTTCCACATCTGAAAGAGTAGACAACGAATCTACATTTACCCATGCCACTCCATTCATTAATTTATAGACATCTATTTTGTCTCTTTTCCAAGTTGAAGAGCCCTAACCTTTTAAGCCTTTCCTCATAGGGGTATCCTTCCACCCCTTTACTATTCTGGTGGCTCTTCTCTGTACCTCTTCTAATTCTACTATATCCCTTTTAAGATATGGCAACCCAAATTGCACACAATATTCAAGGTGCAGTCACACCTTGAAACAATACAGTGGCTTAGTCCTTAGTGCACAATTAAGCCCAAGCTGTTAGCACATTTTGGTAAACATCTCCCTTAGCGCAGTATCTACACAGCAGAGGTCCACAAAGTAGGACATGTTTGAGAACTTCAGCTGTACACCATTCTTCCTGCCATGAAGAGATGTAGCAGCTACATACCTGGAGCATCCCTGCACCATCTTTCTCGATGTTCCCTTCACTTGTTACATGCAGTCTGGGGAGTTTACGCCTAGACCTAAAATGGAGGCAGACAGCATCAGAGACAGGTACAATCCAAGGGAACCAACACCCCAAGTGTGGTGAAAGACTGAAATGTTAGTGCACAGGAGAGGCAGCTGCAGTTTCATGGCCTGGTTGGTGGAAGCTGCTGCTTTAAACTGGCCAGTAAAAACTGACACCTTGCTAGGACACTGGATTAATCCTGGCTTAGAGGGAAGTGTGCCTCTAACATCAAGCTGGAGTATTAGTTCTGTACTGGTACAAAGAGAAGTGAGTTCCCTATGGTGCAATTAATATCACTTCCTGGAGCACCCAGTATTCACAGTAGGACCGCCATCCAAGTATTAGCTTCCAAAGGCCTATCTGACTTCTCAAATCTTGCAGGAGCAGAATCCAAGGGAATCAGGCTGCTCCCCATCAAGCCACAATCCCAACTATTTTAGCAGAAACTCAGTCAAGTATCTGTCTAAGCTTTCCTCATACAGACCCAGATTATTATTAACATCATCCTATAGGGGACTGGCATATCGACTTCATTTATTGGAATGGATAAGGCCAGAGGAAAGTCAATGTCAACTAGCCCTCCCAAAATGTGCCGTTACCTCTCCATCCTGTCACCCTCAACTCTTTCAGAGCTCTCCTTCATAATGTCATCCCTAATCTTACAAGTCTTTCATCCCCAGATCACCAACAAATAATACTTAGCAATCAAAGTGCTCTCTTCTACCCCAAGTTTCAAAAGATAATCCTATTCCTTATTAGGGCGTTGGGATTCTCCTGCACCCAGCACAGAGTTCAGCAATCATCCTTCAGATATCCCAGTCCAATTCTTCCGGTGGCTGTCCCTCCTCCCAGCATCCACCTTCCATTAGGTGAAGACAGCGCAAGGCTCTTCTCTAAGGCAATGCAGGCATCTGACTGGCGGATAAATTTATCAAAATATCTCACAGAAATGAGAGGACTTATGAAAGTGTGGTACAGCTGGTACAATCTCAGTACTCACTTTTTCCAGTTCACCTCATCTTTGCGGACATGCCATCTTTCAAATGTCACCAAGCCAGTAGGCACTGGAAGAAAGAGGTGAATTAAACAATTGTATAGGGGAGGTAATGATTTCATAAAACTCAGAAAGGATTAATATATCACTAGGAGGTATGTTTACTAAACAGCGGTAAGAGAGGATGTCTTTCCGTGCGGTAACGGCAGCGATAAGGAGTTAACTGTGCAGTAAGTGTGCTGGGCGTGTTAGAGACAGTCTGGCATTAAGGGGTAGTAGTGAACACTTAACATGCAGTAACAGGACATGCTGCGGTAAGGTGTCTTGTATGCATCTTAACACAGGAAAGCCTCTGAAATGCTGAAAAGGGGGCAGGGAAGCCATTGGAGAAGGTATGGATGCAAGCACAGTTGGCAGCTGATGGAGTTGATTCACCTGCCGCCTGGCTATGTGGCAGTATGTGTGCACTGTTCCCTCTAAGCTGTGCGCACGCACACACCTCACCGAGCGAGCGCACATACTTTACAACAGAGCGCACAAAAATTACGGCTCTGATTCTGATAGAAAACAACACCGACGTCTTAAAATTTAAAAGTTATGATTGTAATTATTAGAAATTTCCCGCTTCATTTAGTAATCGTCTATTTTCATTTAATTTGATTAAAATCAATGTGGTGTACATACTGTATTCTGACGTGTAGTCAAATTTTAAAGTATATAACTTCGAGTGTCGTTATGTGGCGCACAAAAATGTAACCTTCCTTCAAAAGCTGCACACAGCTGATATTTTATGTGCACACAGCCTACAGAAAATTAGAGGGAACATTGTATGTGTGATAAGCATGTTTGACCGTACAGCAGGCTTGTGCTGTCGACTAGGCGAGATAGGTGGCTGCCTAGTGATGCTGGTCAGTGTGGGTGTTGGCAGTGTCATGGGTAGGTGGTGGCGGCAGCGGAATCAACGGAGGGGTTGCAGCAGCGCGGGTGCTGTGACAGGCTTGCAGTCCCAGATGCTCCCGAAAGCATACACCATGCCGTAAGCTATATTATAGTGTCTGTAAAGTGTGGACATGTATCCATATGTATTGTTAATGTGTGGCATGCCATTGGCCAGGACAGTGTCTGGGTGGAGGTAGCAAATTCCTGATGTGGGCAGCAAAGTGAGGACTGTCCATGAGTGGTCATGTGGAGCAGTCACAGGAGAGATGTGCATGATATGGCTAACTGCTACAAATGACCCTTGATGGCCATGGTGGGACAGTTTACTGGCAAATACATGAATACCCCTGACAGCCAAATGGTGGGTGCAGGACTGTGCCATGGATTTTCCAAGCAGAGAGTTTGCAGTGTGTGTGGTGGGTGGATGTATGGGATCTTACTGACCAAAAACATTTGGTGCGTGTGATCCAAAAGTAGCAGTGCCATGGGGTACATGAAACACCATTTGTGTGGGTGGAACTGGTGCCTCAGCCTGTGCAACTGCAAGACAATACACCCGACAGAGTGGTATGATAGAAAGGGACAAGTTGAACCCATTTGCCCCATGTGGAGCAAGTAATGATGGCAGAAAAGTGCAGGGGATGGCTATGCGACAAGTGTTATATGCGTAAATGTATGAGATATATCCTCTTTACATTAAGCTGGGAGGTCACAATGATGGCACAATAGAAAATGCATCCATAACAGTTGTCCCAGACATCTGCTGCATATACATTACTCACCCGCTGCAATGGGCCGCGGCAGAGCCACTAAAGCCATGCTCTCAGATGTCCATGATGGGGCATGCCATGATGGGCTACCCAACATGTGGCCATAATGCATAGAAACATAAAAGGATGATTGTCTGCAGGTCACAGCAGAGCCAGGACTGTGTGAGGTGGGAAAGTGACCTGAGCACCCAGGCACAAAATGAACAAGTGGGAATCGAACCCTGGATCTTTGACTAAGGAGACACTGCACCAACCAGTAGGCTACACCTCTATACAGCTCTACACAGATGCGTAGAGCTGCAGGTCTTTGATCAAACTGTTTGCTGTGTGTACCGGCATAGGTTTTTATTTATTTTTTATTAAATGCTTTTATATACAGCGGTCTTTAAAATCAGCGCTGTTTACAGACAACAATTTTGAGCAAGGCAGGAAGAGCCTACTTTGCACTTAACAGTGAACAGGTAGTACAACTTAAAATGATAACAGGGGAAAAACATACATGGCTATATATATGCCCTCTACTATCCATGAGGCACTGCACATGCAAAACAGCAGTCTGCAGCTGAAGAACCAATGGAGAATGCACTGATCCAGCACATCAGCTCAGTAAGACGCACTGACTGCATGTGCTACATGCACATAACAACTGCAAGCTGTGCTGCAGAGTGGTTTCAGCTGTCACCCTGAGGGTAAGGATGGGTGCCCAGTACCTGTTCCACTGAACCTGCTGGTGTGTGGCAGGTATTGTCTGCGGTGTATTATGCTTTTCTCCTTGTTTCCTGCATGCTTGTATTATGCTGTAGGTGACAGCAACAGCTCAGCCCTGAGTTCTACCCATGTTGGGCACTAACCCTCCGGTAACAGTACAGATCAGTGTCCAGTGCCAATATGCTGATGCCATGAACAGCCACTGCAGTGGGGCATATAAGCTGGTGTGGGGCTACTGCTACTGTCCTGCTATGACCCCAGTGAGTACGCCATGAATCACTGCTGCCCCAACCATTGAGGACCAACAATCAACCACAAAACGTGCAGTAAGACTGCCCCTGTTGCACTTCACTGGGCTGTGTCAGCCATGCACAAACCAGCTGTGGTTGGTCTGCTGGTGAGCACACACAGCATGTGCTTAGAGCGACCACAAGCACTTTGCCTTGGGATACTCAGCATTGATATCCAGCATTTTGCTAAGTGACTGGCATCCCCAGACAGAGATTGCATCCACATGTATAATAGCTCTATGTGGATACATAGCCGTCCATGGTCACTTTTTGGTCATAGTGAGTCTGCCATCTCAGCATGACATGCTGTGGCCAACCAGGCAATGCAAGTGGCAGACAGGCACAATGACATCTCAGCTATTGACCTTAACGCTGCAGCAGACACATCCAGGCCAATCTGCACTGTTTCAAGCGATACCCACAATCCTCTGCCTCACGTTATTCACATTTTCAAACAAAGGCTGAGAACAACCCAGACAATGTGAGCCAAAAGTGAAGTGCAGAAAGCCACAGGACAAAGGGCAGCCACACACACACACACACACACACACTCTCTCACTGGCGCACTGTGCAAAAGTGGAGATGGTTGGCATTCCTGCTTACCACTCCTGTCTCAATGTCAGCTCAAGGACAGATGTGTGCTCTCTGTGTGAAGGCGCTATTAGCATGTCTTGGCCTCACTGCACGTTGTTACTGCCTGGTCAGTGTGCTATTAGCCTTCAACCAGCTGTGGATAGTGAAGCCCGTCAATGCTGCTGATGAGTGTTTCCACCCTTGCTAGCCACCTCCTTGGGGGTTGGCACATGCTGGAGCTGTACTTGCACCGTCGGCTAAACCTTCTCCACAGGAACATGCAATTCAGTAACCCCACCAGGGACCTGAACCTGTGACCCTCCACACACATACACACAACAACCGTGTGTGTTGCACCACAGTGCTGCCATATGGGGATAACAGCCTCTGTTGCTGACATGCTCCCATTTGGCTGGCCTTTGGCACATGCTGCAATGTGCATGGTGCGCAAGACTAGGACAAGGCTTGTGTCTGCTGCAGGATGGTGCTGCTGCCCATGCAACCATCACCACCACCACACCATGAAGACATGCCCACGTGTTGTCAGGGGTGGTTGTGCGCAGTAGCAGCATGTTAAACATGTGGGTTAGATGGACGCACATGAACAGCCATGCAGCCCTCCCACCAGCTGACTATGCAAGGGCCCCAATCACTGCCTGCCACCGATACATCTTGGGGAGAAGATAGCAGCTACTGCTGTGGTATTTCCCTGGGCACCTGCATTTTCCAGCTACCTGGAAAGCTACAGCTGCAGGTGCTATCGGTCTCCTCCACAGCTGGTTTCAACGGCACAATGGGGGGGGGGGGTCCGCTGGGATCTCTGCCTAGGGTGCCATGTCCCTTGGACTGCCCCATGTGGCAGATCTCCTTTTCACAGCTGCTGTATGTCTGTTCCACCAAAGTCACTGTGTGATCATGACAGACATTACAGATGGTACGGATGGGGGGATGCCCCTATGTGCGGAGGTTACAACGGTTAGCCCCTTCAACTTGGAGGACAGACGGCTAAGAGGAGATATGCTGGGGGTCTATGCATTACTGAATGGCATGGAATGGGTAAACATTGATCGGTTGTTTACACCAGACAAGGGAACATGCTACAGTGCCGCTACAGTGTAACACATTCCGGACTGATAGGGGCATATAGTTTGTCAAGCAATGCGTAGGCAATCTCTGGCACTCCAATCACAAAGATGTTGTAAAGGCTCCTCGTGTAACTGTGCTTAGAGAAGGACTGGTTAAGTTCCAGGGGAATGGTCATTGCACCATTATGAAGGAGGCACTGCGGATCCACTGTTGGCCCCACTACAGGCATTGTTGAACATGTGTACATTTTAAAGACCCAACTAGGTACTTGCGAGCATGATTGGAAACCATGGAGCAGAGGATATGGGGCTTCATGGACCATGGTCTAACCCAGTAAGGCATATCTGCAGATCATCTGTTCTTATGCCACTATGTGCCACCTGGGCAGCTCCCTGGTCTGCAATGTCCACCTGCACCTACCACTGCATGACCAACATGCCACCTCCTTTGCTCCATTGGCAGCATCAGCATGGTGCCCTTTCCTACTTGTGCACCATGCTGCTGCTGCTAATGGAGCATTACTATCACTGACTTGGGCTCCCTTGTCATTTCATCACACTACTGACATTTAAATGGGCTCTCTCCCCTCTGCAGACACCTTTTCCGTGAGGTTTTACATTGCGGTAAGGTTACAGACATTAAGGGGCTCTTAGGGGTGTTAACGCAAGAGACGTTTAACACATGGTGTTACCGCCCCTTCACGCCCACTCTTGTCTCCTGTTCCCTTTACACTGTAGGAGCCTTTTACATACAGAAACTTGGCATTTTTGCAGCATAAAGGGGACATGTGTGCCATTACCACACGTAAATGGCACACTTGCTCCCTTACCACCATTTAGTAAACATACCCCTAGGTCTCAACTGTTGTGTCTGATATATTCCCAGCAGGCAGATTAACGAGTACAGGGCTAGAACAGTATTCTGGTGTACATGTTGATCATCAAGGAAGACCCAAAAGCATTTGTTGCTTGTCAATATAGCTAGCAGGCAAATAGTCCACTAGCAATAGATAATTTGAAAGAGCTTCATAAATGACTCCTTTCCAAACTGCATTACATAGCAATGTAATGTGCAAATGGCAATTTATTTTAACCACCAACCTTGCAATACTTTCAAAAGTGGAAATGTAAGACAAATCCAAAAATAAACTCCAGTGGTGTCAGTTTTCCGTCCATACAACAAGGCTGCCAAAAATGGGCTACCAAAACTAAGCAAGTTAATTCAAAATACTAGGATCACAGCTTCACCTTTTGACAGCAATTTAAGCATGTCTAAGATAAAATCAAAATGTGGATGAACCTTGGACCTAACCCAAAAGATTTAATGTGCCACTATATAATGCTACTTTATAACAGTTCACCCAAGTTCATATGTTATATGTATACCTATCCAAGTTAATTCACCTGTTCATTGTAAAAAAATGTTCAAGTTGTAATGTGAACTGCCCTGAATGGAAGACAGGGTGGTATAAAAAAAACAAACAAACCCTGTTAAATAAATAAATAATAAATAAATCTTGGTTTGCTGGTTCCAGAATTTTGTGCATAACATTAGTCCTATCTTACTCTCCAGCAGAATACTGTGACAGTGTATACCAAACTTCTGGTGCCACACCTTGATGGTGCAATGTGGATAATCTCAAGTACAATAACATCAACAACAGAATGGCCTCTAGTTCTCTCTCCTATCTAGCCATAAAAATAAAAGGAATTTGCAAAGCTTCAGTCTCCTCTCCAAGGTGAATTCTCTTACATGATAATTTGAAGACGTCTTTTTATTTATTTACATTCTCTTATATACCGCGCTATTCTGCATCAGTGCGGTTTACATTGAACAAACAAATTACATTGAACAGGACATTATAACTCGGAGATAACTATTTTACAGGGAACATGGGCTATGGAGGGTTAAGTGACTTGCCCAAGACCACAAGGAGCACCTGTGGGACTAGAAACCCCAGTCCTTCCGGCCCAAGGTTACTGTCCTCTAGTGGAATTTGAACCCCTGACCTTCCAGCCTGAAGTACCTTGCCCCAACCACTAGGCCACTCCTCCACTCCACTCCATTTTTAGAACAAGATTAAAATCTAGAAGCCCCTTTGGACTTGCAGAAATATTTTAGAGGATTTTAATGACGATAAACAATAATGCACAACCAGAATTGGTCCAAAAGATATCCAATGCCGTATGTGAACTTTCAAATGTGCCCTCCCTAGGGGCTCTCATGGTAATTTTTTTGCCAAGAACAAGGAATAAGATGTCTCCCCACTAGGTTCTTAAAAGGGAGGGCCATCTCAGAGCTCTAGTTAGGGAGAGATGAGGGAAGGAGGCTCACTTCACACAAGCAAAAGAGAATACAACTTATATTACCAGGCTATGTAACAAAGCAATGAAAACTTTGCAATCATTGATTATACTCAGTAAAAATTGTATCAGTTGTAACCTAAGACAGTAATAAAAAAATACTGACCCTCACACTGGACTATAATGGTATAAACATTCTGCATTCACAGAAGTCCCAACAAAGTGTGCAGAGCAGAACTATTTCCCCATAGAACACACCTTACATAAAATGTTCGATTCCGGATTCATCTCTGTAAAGCAATGATAGCTTTGTCCAATATCAGGCACATTTTGCAATAATATTGAACCCTACAAAAGTCACTTAGGGACCAGACCTCACACAACAAGGAGCCTACTCAGAAAAGGGCAATACTGTAAATATTAAAATGGGCTCTAGAACATCGATACAGCTACTGGGTAAACTGAACTAGGCAAATTAAGCATAGTTACTTACCTGCAGCAGGTGTTCTCAGTGGACAGCAAGAATAAGTCTTCAAGTATGGGCGATGTCAATGACAGAGTCCCACGAGGAAATGCTCCCCAGTTTCTACTGGAAGCTTTTAGATGGCTCCACTGAGCATGTGCTCATGTCTTCCCATCTGCTGCGGCGTCATCTTCCCCAGTATGATAAGAAAGCTGTAGCAGAAGACAACTTCTTGAGGAGGTGGGAGGTTTGTGAAGACTTATTCCTGCTGTCCATGGAGAACACCTGCTACAGGTGAATAACTACACTTTCTCCGTGGACAAACAGGAACTAAGTCCTCACACATATGTGACTTCCAAGCTACAGGCTACTGAAAACGGAGGAGGCTAAGAAGCCCAGCAGGGGCAACAAAACAAGAACTGGAGAAACAATATGTAGTAGCAGAGATAGTCCCCCGGAGGAACTCACTGACTCAAAATCTACATCACACAGCTCCACACATCAGTGTTCTATAAGGTGGCTCTTTTTGGGAGCCTGAATGGACAGAATAGCTTTGGTGGGAAGGAGTTGAACCTAGTCTCCAAAGAGATGCCGGAGTACAGACTGGTCGAAGTTGCTGTCACGTCAGGAATCCCCTTCCATGAAATAATGTGATGTGAATGTGTAGATGGAAGACCATGTTGCAGATCTGTTCCATGGAGATTGAATGTAAGTTGGCCACCGATGCAGCCATGGCTCTGACGATGTAAGCTGTGACATAACCGTCAAGGCTCAGGCCAACCTGGGCATAAGCAAAGAAGATGCAGTCTGCTAATCAAATTGACAACATGCATTTGGAAACGGCAGCCCCAAACCTGCTGAGGTCAAAAGAGACAAACAGCTGGATGGACCTTCTGTGGGTCCTTGTCCACTCAAGGTAGAAGGTTAAGGTTCACTTGCAGTCCAAAGTGTGCAACCCCACCTCCCCCCTGTGAATCTGAGGCCTGGGAAAGAAAGTGAGTAATACCAACATTTGGTTAAGATGGAAAGCAGAAACCATCTTCGAGAAGAAACATGGATGAGTGCACAAGACCACTCTATTATTGTGGGATCTGGAGGTGTGTGTCTCCTCACGGCTTATCTTCCGACATTTACGCATTCATTTATATATTTCACTTGCTCATAAAATTAGAATATCAGTACTTTACTTTTGTTGTGGGTTATTGTTGGGTAGGGTAATAGTTATTTAGTTAGATTGGTTAACTATTTATAACTTTCACATGGCCACTGAACTTGTATCTTCTCAAAAGGAGACCAATAAGGATTCTTCATTAAATTCCAATCAAACGCTTTTTGCATTTTTGGATGCACAAATTCACGCGATTGCTCAAAGACCGGCTTTGTTTGATGACCCAGAAATATCTTCTTGTTCTTCGTCTTTTTTGAATCTTTTGAATTTAAATAAAAAAAACTTATTTGTGTTCAGCTTCATGAAGCTACTATGGTATAATATTTAAAATCAATGATGAGCCGTAGAGGTTTGAGGGTTCTGAAACCTCCTAAAATGTTTACGGATGATGAATGTTTTCATAAAAAATGGAATAGTATCTTAAATAAATGTAGCATGGATCTTATTCCTTTATTGGGAGAACGTTTGAACATTGAATCCATTAAATTGAAACAGGATGTTAAAAAAATTGGATGATCAGATCCATAGTACTGTTACCAAGGATTGGTATAAAGCACAGATGGAGGAGATGCAATCACAATTGGATCAATATTGTGATTTCAAGAGATCTATAAAAGTTAAAAAAATTTAATAGGGACAAAAAAAAAAAAGATTATGACTTAGATCAAGTTTATACTTGGATGAAGACAGACAAAGGATACATCTCAGAAGCGGGTTACTTTTGACTCGTTTGATATTTCATCTGATGATTCTGATTGTGGTAATCATCCTATTAATTCATCTAATACTCCCAATCAAAGATCAGAACAGGTTTTTTCAGAGGGGTCAATCATGGGGCCGTGGCCGCAATCGGACATCGAAACAGAGACAATTTTCAATACGATCACCCGTGGAAGCCTCAAGACAGTTCACGCCAAGATGGTTTTCAGGGTCCTATCACCAGGAATCGATCCAAACAACAGTAGTGAATATTTCATCTACAAGATTAACCACGGAACAACAATTGCTTTTAAATTTGGGATGGTCTTTTGTGCCAGTAACTCATTATAACCCTTCCCAAATTCGATTAGCTCTCCATCGTTTTAGAAAATTAAGGGTCACCCATTTTTGTGCTACACATGAGATGGGGTTGGATATTTTGGTGGTTAGAGCGCCTTCTAAATGGATACCTCAGGGGAATGTGGATCCTCTTATTGAAACTTATCAAAAATTGGTTCTTAACAATGTTGAAACTTTAGAACATTCAGGTTTACAATCTCGTTTTCATAATTTATCAAAAAAATCAATAGCAAGCTGTACATGATTTGCGCAATAATCAAGATTTAGTTATTCATCGAGCAGACAAAGGTGGGGCCCACTGTGGTACAATCCTTTTCTCAATATAGATCTCACCTTTTGGATCAATTAAAGGACACCAATTACTATATTAAATTATCTTATAATCCCATTGTTCAACTGCAATCAGAAATTTTTATTCTAATGCAGGAAGCGTTGGCAAAGAACTGGATAGCTAAACGTGAGTTTAATTTTCTAATTACAACTCATCTGTTAATCCCCATTATCTACACAGTTCCGAAAATCCATAAAACTTTGGAAGAACCTCCGGGTAGACCTATTGTTTCCTGTCGCGGATCGGTGTTAGAACCTCTTTCGAAGTTTTGTGATCTATTCTTACAACCATGTGCTCAATCAGTATCATCGTTTTTAAAAGATACTATACATTTTATTGCTAAGTTGCAACAAATTACTGACACCGAGTTCTTTATGGTTGGTTTCACTGGACATAACAGCGATGTATACAAACATTAATCAGGATCAAGCTTTAACAGTGATTTCTCGACTGCCAATTTCTTTACCATTTAGAATCCCTCGTTCTTTTTTTCAGCAACATTTGGAGTTAGTACTCACTAGGAATTATTTCCAGTTTGAGCAACAATTTTACCATCAAATCCAAGGTATTGCCATGGGTGCTACAGTGGCTCCATCTGTAGCCACGTTATATGAGGGGGTACCCAAAAAAAACAGGAATTATTTTTTAAAAGCTATTTATTTCAAATTCTTTACAAAACAACCTTATCCCCTTCAAAATACTCTCCATTACAACTGATACATTTGTCCCACCGGTGCTTCCACTGTTCGAAACATTTTTTGTAGTCATCTTTAGAAACGGCTGACAGCTCCTCCCTCGTTTTTTTATTTTTACTTCTTCAATGCTGTCAATTCGGTGTCCTTTCATGCCCCTTTTCATGCGTGGAAATAAGAAAAAGTCGTACGGAGACAGGTCAGGCGAGTAAGGTGCGTGGGGCAGTGGAACCATGCCATTTTTAGCCAAAAACTGTCTAACAGAGATGGCTGTGTGTGCAGGTGCGTTGTCGTGGTGGAAGAACCAGTCTCCTGTCTGCCACAAATCGGGTCTTTTTTTACGAACACTGTTGCGCAATCTTCTTAAAACTTCCAAATAAAAGGTTTGATTGACGGTCTGACCTGGGGGAACAAACTCTGAATGAACTACCCCCTTGGCATCAAAAAAGCAAATCAGCATTGTTTTGATGTTTGATTTGACTTGACAACATTTTTTTGGACGGGGTGACGATGACGTCTTCCATTGGGTTGACTGTTGCTTTGTTTCTGGGTTGTAACCATAGCACCATGACTCATCACCTGTAATGACCTTTGACAGAAAATCTGGATCAGTTTCAAGCTGTTGTTTCAAAACACGACATCTTTCAACTCGTTGTTCCTTTTGATTGTCAATCAGAACCCGAGGAACAAACTTGGCAGCAACCCTTTTCATTCCCAAATCTTCCGTTAAAATTCGCTGAACCGAGCTCCAAGATAACCCACTAATCTCTGACAGTTGATCAATTGTCTGTCGACGATCTGTGAGCACAAGCTCTCTAATTTTTTCAATATTTTCGTCGATTCGGGCAGTTGATGGACGCCCAGAACGAGGTTTGTCATCAATCGACATGTCGCCATTTTTAAACCGAGCAAACCACTGGTACACTTGACTTTTTCCCATAGCGTCATCTTGATAAGCTGTTTTCAACATTAAAACAGTTTCAGCAGCATTTTTACCGAGTAGAAAACAAAATTTCACAGCTGCACATTGTTCACTTAAACTTGTCATCATAAAAAAAGATACTAAGGTCAGATCCAATGAAAGAGTGAACTACTATCCAATACCAATTGTGAAAAAATCCACTCTAGTACTTTTTTTCTCTTTTTTTCTTTTCATCCTAAATGCTTCTAACTCTTCACCACCGGTCTCAGATAAACGATACTTGTCTTTTACACCTTACTGTGGGTATGGTAATTCACCCAATGCAGTGTTCATTCACATCAATGACCGGAACTGTTTTCTTAAACAAGGTTTCTTTGTGCTTTCTAAATATTTCTAAATACTCTTATCTACTGAAAAATCATTTAAAACCAGAACACAACGCCATTCTACTTATCTGAAGCAGAACGGTGCTTGTTCAAATGCCCCTTTGACATGCGATGAAATAAAACACCCCAACGCCTCTGCAAGCGCTCTGGCGTTTCTCCTGTTGGGTTCTTCAAGGGGATATTAGCGATGTTGTTTTCCAGGGCTATTATTCCATTCGTTGTTCTTCCATATACTCAAAACTTTTTATTCTATCAATACAAACAAAAGCAGAAAAAATCATATGGTTGATTAAATTTTTTCAACTTTTTATCTCTTAACTTATATCATCACTAATGAAGTATTTTACCACAAAAACTGTTGAGGGCAAACCCATATTTTTTCATATTCTTCTGTTATATTCCTTTTTCGGTCAGTCCTCACTGCTGTTAACCGTTGTTTTCTGAGGTAACGAAAGACGCCAACGCATGCGCCTAAAACTTCCAATTTAAATACCCTCCCATTATCTGCACTGTTTGGATTTAGGCCATACCTTTAATGAGTTGCAATGTTGGTGTGTAGAACAGATATTAAAAGGATTATCCGGGAGATCCCGAGAACAAACTCTCTTGTACCGCGAACAATGGTGGATACATCATTTAGAAACAGTTCAACCAAGAGGATTGAATGTCAGTGTGGATTGGCTGGCCTGCATCCGGTAGTTCCCTCAGATGGAGATAATGGGAGGGTATTTAAATTGGAAATTTTAGGCGCATGCGTTGGCGTCTTTCGTTACCTCAGAAAACAACGGTTAACAGCAGTGAGGACTGACCGAAAAAGGAATATAACAGAAGAATATGAAAAAATATGGGTTTGCCCTCAACAGTTTTTGTGGTGAAATACTTCATTAGTGATGATATAAGTTAAGAGATAAAAAGTTTAAAAAATTTAATCAACCATATGATTTTTTCTGCTTTTGTTTGTATTGATAGAATAAAACGTTTTGAGTATATGGAAGAACAACGAATGGAATAATAACCCTGGAAAACAACATCGCTAATATCCCCTTGAAGAACCCAACAGGAGAAACGCCAGAGCGCTTGCAGAGGCGTTGGGGTGTTTGATTTCATCGCATGTCAAAGGGGCATTTGAACAAGCACCGTTCTGCTTCAGATAAGTAGAATGGCGTTGTGTTCTGGTTTTAAATGATTTTTCAGTAGATAAGAGTATTTAGAAATATTTAGAAAGCACAAAGAAACCTTGTTTAAGAAAACAGTTCCGGTCATTGATGTGAACGAACACTGCATTGGGTGAATTATCATACCCACAGTAAGGTGTAAAAGACAAGTATCATTTATCTGAGACCGGTGGTGAAGAGTTAGAAGCATTTAGGTTGAAAAGAAAAAAAGAGAAAAAAAGTACTAGAGTGGATTTTTTCACAATTGGTATCATAAAAAAAGAAACAAGAACAAAACAGCGCTAGCAAAAACAATCACTGCAGATGAACAGAACAAGCCAGGTTGACAACACAGGCAGCACTGAACTGACAATGAGTTGCACTATACACGCCTAGCGGCAGAAGTGCGTACTACACAAGCTCCGCCCACGGCGAGGTTATTCCTGTTTTTTTTGGGTACCCCCTCGTACATGGCCGAGTTTGAAGCATCTGAGATCTATTTGTCCCCATGGTTTAAAGAAGTGGCCCTGTGGATCAGGTTTTCGGATGATATCTTTTTCTTATGGAGGGGATCGGAAGCTGATTTACATTTGTTTACATGATGGTTAAATACTTTAAGATCGAATTTATCTTTTACAATGCAATACTATTTTTCTCAATTGGCGTTTTTTAGATGTGTTAGTTTTCAAACGAGATAATACTCTTCACACCACTTTGTTCAGAAAATCTGTGCAGAAGAATACATTGTTGACATTTTCCAGTTTCATCCTCTGTCTTTGAAAAAAGGCCTTCCATTTGGGCAATTTTTAAGGTTGAGGCGTATATGCTCTAACTTTGATGATTACCTTAAGCATGCACATGACCTGTCATGCCGTTTGGCAGAAAGGGTTATCCTATAAAGATCATTAAACGGGTATTTCTGAGGGCTAAGTATACTCATCGTGAATGGCTGATTCCAACCAATGAAACACGATTCCCAATCTGATGTTTATGTGGGTGTTTTACCATATATGTCCTATACTGATCGCATAAAGAGGATCCTTCTAAGACATTGGCATATTCTACAATTGCATCTGTGTTTCCAAAGGAGACTGCAAATTGCACACACAAGAGGTTCAAACCTTCGAGATTTAGTTGCCCCTACTCCTTCCCCTTTAGATAGATTGATTTGCAAGCAACATCTTAATCCTGGACATTTTGCATGCTCTATGTGTGATTACTGTCAACAATCTATTGATGGTAGAGATTGGCGTGTTCCAAGTTCAAATTCAAACTTGGTTCATGTGGCAAAATGGTATACTACTTGCTCCTCGACTTTTGTGGTGTATGTTTTAGTCTGCCCTTATAATCTTTTATATATAGGCAGAACAATTCGCTCTATACGAATTAGATTGGGGGAACATGCATCCAGACTGCGGAACAAAACAGTATCAGCACCTATAGTACAACATTGTTTAGAATACCACCATGATTTCATGGAACTACTCTGGAGAATTTTAGATTTTGTGCCAGAGAATCCAGGGGGTGGTAATCGGGAGCAAAGTCTTCAGAAATTGGAACAAACATGGATTTTTAGATGGTCTACCGTGGAACCACTGGGGCTTAATAGAGAACTGGATTAGATTAGTATTCTTTAATAGATTTCAACGTTTGTGGGTGGTTCTCTGTGGAGTCCCATGACGTGTCATGCTTTGATTGGCTATTTACAACTTTTATTCATGAATCCTATAGATAGCGGTTCATTGACAATGGGCATGTGCAGTCGTCCCTGTACGGTGGGAAGCTGAAATTAGTATCGCAGTTCAATCAAGCGTTGAAACAGGGCTTTGAATGGTTATTTGCCCGAAACGCAGTGCTGTGTTCTTACTTTAAAAACTGCGAACTTCTTACTTTCAAAAACTGTGAACTTGTTCCTGTGAGTTTTGGCAAAGAATTGTGGACTCCAGTGAACTACAACACTGAGCTTGTGAATTCCATCACAGTTTTGCCTTATTGCAATGACGGATAAGATAAATACTGTTTTGGTGATCTTTCAGTGTGGAGTTTTTACAAATGAACAAATAGATCGGGAGATGTATTTTTATATACACATGTATTTTTATATACACATTTTGGTATAGGTTGCACTAATCTTTGGTGTTTTTGCCTATGAAAATTTGCTCCGTTGGGGGCTCAATTAATTAACTGAGTAAAAAGGGAAGTACAGCCTCGAGAGGTGTGTGTCTCCTCACTGCTTATCTCCCGACATTTACGCATCCATTTACATATTTCACTTGCTCATAAAATTAGAATATCAGTACTGTACTTTTGTTGTGGGTTATTGTTGGGTAGGGTAATAGTTATTCAGTTAGATTGGGATCTGATATAGGGCAGATGAGCTGCCAAGGTAACTGCTACTAGAAACAAGACCTTCCAAGTCAGGAACTTCAGAGAACAGGAAGCAAGTGGCTCAAAGGGCGTCGACATGAGCTGCACCAAAACAGTGAGGTTCCAAGCCACCGCCAGGGGCCTGAGAGGAGACTTAGAGAGGAGTAGACCTCACATAAAACGAACCACCGGAGATTAAGCTGAGATGGACTTCCCTCTGAGCCGTGATGGTGGGCCCCGATCACGCTCAGGTGAACCGGGACAGAATTGGACTTGAGTCCCAACTCTGAGAGGTGCAAGAGGTACAACAGAAACCTGTTGATGGAGCAAGAGAAGGAAACCAGAGCCCTGTCAGCACATTAGGCAGTGAACCTTTTCCACTTGAAGGCATAAGACCTCCTCATCAAAGTTCTCCTGGAGGCCAGTAAGACCTCTGTGACTCCCTCGAGCCGATTGAGCTCTGACAGGAATATACGCTCAATATCCATGCCATGAGGGCCAAGGGCTAAACTTTAGAGTGGAGCAAACTTCCACCTTCCTGGGAGATAAGGTCCAGAGCAGAGTCCAACCACAGATGCTCCTGACAAGAAAACTGTAGCAGCAAGGGAAACCATGGCCTGAAAATTCTACAGGGCCCTCGCTATGAGTGGAATGGGGGGATATGCATACAGCAGGCCCACTCCCCACTGCAGGAGGAAGGAATCCAGCATGAGTCGATCTTGCAAGCAGACCACGGGAGTGGCAAACAATGAAAGATCCGGGTCATAACCTCCCCTGTTCAGTCTACTCATGTGGCTGGAAAACGCAGCTCAGCTGATCTGCCAGGGAGTTGAGTTCCCCTGGCAGGTAAGTTGCTCTCAACTCCATACCGTGAGTGATGGCAAACTTTCACAAGCAGACTACCTCCCAGCACAGGAGATATGATCCTGTGCTCCCCCCCCCCCCCTCTGCTTTCTGATGTAGAACATCGCCATGTGATTGTCCTGATGCAGACCGACAATCTGGTTGGCAAGGTAATCTCAGAACATCCTGAAAGCATTTGCTATGGCACAGAGTTCCAGAAAGTTGATCGGACATGCCCTGCATGCAAAGGCCATCCAAATGTGCACCCCATACTAGCTTGGATGCATCAGTCATCATTAGCCTCTGGGGGTACCTGGAAGGGGAGACCCTGAGAAGGTTCTCAGAATCCAGCCATCAGTGCAGGGACTGGATCAGGGGCATGGTGACCGCCTCCCAGTTGCGGAGATGGCCAGTGGCTTGTTCCCACTGAGAATCCATTGAGCTTGTCTCATCAACAAACAAGCCAGGGGAGTGATGTGCACAGTTGAAGCCATATGCCCGAGCACCTTCAACATCCCATGAGCTGTTATCTGGCGCCTCTGCTGGATATCGCGGACCAAGTCCGTCAGTCTCTGCAGACGGTCCAGCTGAAGAAAGGCCCAAGCTTGTGGTGTCAGGAAGGACCCCAATGAACTTCAGTTGCTGGGAGGGCTAGATGTGGGACTTGGAGTAACTGATCACGAACCCCAACAGCTCAAGTACCTGGGTGATCAGCTGATATGACTGACTAACTCCATCTGGAGTGCAGCTCTGAATGAGCAAGTCATCCAAGTAGGGCTAAACGAACACCCCCGGGGTCTGGAGGTAAGAAGCCACTACAGCAAGGCACTTCATGAAGACCTGGGGTGATGAGGCAGAATGAAGGGAAGCACAGAGCACTGGAAGTGCTAGCCTCCCAGGACAAACCAGAGATATTTCCTGTGGGCAGGATGGATAGGAATTTGCATATATGCATCCTTGAGATGCACGCAGCATAGCCAATCATTTCTCTGAAGGTAAGGGAGAAGAGTCCCCAATGAGACCATCCTGAATTTTTCCCACACCAGAGAGTGTTGAGGTCTCAGAGGGCCAAGATGAGCTGAAACCTCCATCTTCCTGGGGACCAGGAAGTACCTGGAGTAGAACTCCTGCCCTACCTAAGCTGGAGGTACAGGTTCTATGGCCTGATCAGCCAGAAGGATGGAGAAATCTCCTTGTAGCAGGTTGAGGTGCAGAGGGTCAAGGGGATATTCACTAGGTGGGGAAGAGGAAGGTGAGGTGCTGCTTATAGCCACTCTGGACTATGTGCAACACACAAGCGTCCGAGGTGATGAAAGGCCATTTGTGAGCAAAGTGGACAAGCTGTCCCCCCCCCCCCCAATGGGAGGTTTTCCTCTGCTGCAATGGGTAGACTAGCTATGCTCCACAGGAACCAGTCAAAATGCTGCCTCCGGCTTGGGCTGCAGGGCGGGCTGAGTCTTCTCTCATCACTGCTGGCAAGGGGCCTGCACCTTTGGCTGCAAGCTTTGAGGGCTTGGAAAATACCTACGCTTATGCTGGTAGTAAGATTCCTTTGGCCCTGGTACCTCTTGTGAGAGAGATCAGAAGTCTTCCTTGAGAGCCTGGTGAGGGTGATGTGGTGTTTCTCTACATCACCAGCTTTGACCTCCAACTGCTCCCCGAAAAGGTTCTCACCTCTGCATGGCACATCTGCCAGCTTGTTCTGGGCAGACTGCTCCAAGTCTGAGGAATGGAACCAGGTGAACCGGTGAGTCCCAGTGCCCTGCATACTTGATTCAGAGGTATCATAGGTTCCCCAGACCATGTACTTGGAGTAGTCCTTGCTGTGGCCCACCAGGACACAGTAGGTGTCCAGCTGCTCTGGAGGCATGAACAAGTCCAGCTCAGCAAGGTTCAGCATGGTGTCCTTTAGGAACATGCTCATGTACAGTTGGTACAAAAGGACCTTGGCCATCAACATGTTGAGGTCCCGGAGGGGTATGGACAGTAGGTGTTCCCTCAGAAAGCGGGTCACCAAAGCCTGGACTGAGAGGGACTTGCACTGCTAGGGCACTGAGGTGTACACTGACAGAGTTCGATTTGAGCCTGGATTGTGAGAGATGAAGAAGGTTGTACAGCACCATCTGCACCGGGCAGGAGAACAGGTTTAGCTGCTGCTCTGCGCACCACACCGAGAATCTGTGCCATTTGAAAGCATAAACCCTCCTGGTGGAGGACTTATGGGAGGCCAGCAGGATCTCCTCTACTTCTCCTGAGAGGTTAAAAGGGGCTAAGGTTAGCTGACGAATTACATAGGAGCACAATGTCATCACTTTGCGGCAGAGGATGCGAGACCCCCATGCCCCCCTGCTTGTTCATGAAGAACATTGCCATTGATTGTCCATTTGGATCAGTACTGACTAGTGCCTCAGCTAGTGGCAAAATACTCGGAGGGCTAGATATATTGCCCGAAGCTCAAGGAGGTTGATCTGCTGGTTGCCCTTGGCTTGCGACCAGTTGCCCTGGGTGAAAGCTTCCTCACAATGGGCTCCTCATCCCAGCAGGGAGGCGTCCATTGTGAGGACTCTTCGGGGACTTGGAGTTTGGAAAGGCAACTCTGCTTGAAGTTGTTATGGATTTTGCCACCAAGTCAGAGATTCTGCCAACTAGTGGGTCACTGAGACTCTATCCTGGAGGAGGCTGGTGGCTTGTGTCCACTGGTCTTGAAGGCACCACTGGGTGACCCTCATGTGCAGATGGGCATCTGGGGTGACATGGACCGTGGAGGCCATGTGGCCGAGTAGACGTAACAGAAGCCGAGCCATGACCGAGAGACAGTGTTGTACATCTGCGGCCAATTCCCTGAGGCGGTCGGCCCGATCCAGGGGAAGAAAGACCCTTGCCTGAATGGTGTCAAGCTTTGCCCCTATGAACTAAAGACATTGAGCCGGGAGGAGGTGGGACTTGGGATAATTTATCACGAACCCCAGATGGTGCGTACTTGGGACATGGAAGGTGCATGCTGTGGCTTGCTGCACCTTAGCGGACATGCCTCTTTTTTATAAGCCAGTAATCCAGATAGAGGAAGACAAATACCCCTTGGAGACAGAGGTAGGCAGCTACTACTGTCAGGCATTTGGTGAAGACCCTGGGGACAGACACCAGGATGAAGGGTAGTACCCTGTACTGGCAGTGGCCTCCCCCCACCATGAAGCGAAGATATTGCCTGTGGATGAGGTTGTGGGTATAAGCATCCTTCAGATCCAAGGACCATAGCTAATCTCCCTACTGAAGGTGAGGCAGCAATATTCCAAGGGGGTGCATATTGAACGTCTCCCTCACCAGGAACTTGTTCAGGTTGCACAGGTCGAGGATGGACCTTAAGCCTCCTGTTCTTTTTGGCACTAAGAAATACCTGGAGTACAACCCCTTGTCCCTGAGATGTTGGGGTACTCGTTCTACTGATTTGTCCTTAAGAAGGCCTTCAGGTTCCTGCAGTAGGAGGTCCTAGTAAAGGGAGACCTTGGGAGCTCTCACAGGAAAAAAAGAGGGAGGTGTTTGCACCAGGTGGAGGAGGTAGCCCTCCTTGACCACCTGAGGTGCCCAGGCATCAATGGTGATGGTTGGCCATACTGGATCAGACGTCCCCCTGTTGGCTGCTGTCCTCCTTGAGGTAGAGAAGCTATGCCCAAGGAGTCAAAAACTCCCCCCCCAGGCTGGGCCGGAGCAGACACCTGGGGCTTGTGAGCTTTCTGCTTATGAGGGCTTTGCCCATGTCCCTTGGCCAGCTGACCTTGCTGGGGAGGCCTGAAATTGTGGGTAGTTTTTATAAGCAGCCCCCGTCTTTGGGTAAATGGACTTTTATCCCAAGCCCTTCCGTTGGGGAGGGCCAGAGGTCTTCTTGGAGAGCCTGGTCTTTGTTACAAACTTGGTCTCCAACTCGGCAGTCTTTTCCATCATGGGTTTGCTAAAGAGGTTATCCCCCCTTGGCATGGGACATTGACCAGTTTGTCCTGAACCTATTGCTCAAGGTTGGAAAACTGTAGCTAAGCCTGGTGTTGGGCACCGATGCCCACCGCAGCTACTCTAGTCACCGACTCAAAGCCATCGTAGGCTGCTCGAGTCATGAATTTGGAGCACTCAACGACGGCTTTGCCCAAGTTCTTGAACCGCTGCAGGGGTTCCTCGGAGAGACTAGCCAAGAACCCGGCGAGCTCCTTCGCCAGGTCTCTTAGGTACCCGCCCATGATGGGACCTCAAATTGGAGGATTTTGAGTTCCTCCATCAGTGTTTCCTCTTCTGATTCCGTTGGGAATGCTAGAGCCTTCGACATGTCCCATATGAAGTCAAGGAACGCCATGTCTTGAAGGACTAGAAAAAGGGACTGTTACTTCTGAAGAGAGATCTGCAACTGTGAGTATATACTTCTGGTAATTTTCTAAAAAGAATTCTTTGTATTAAAGCTAATTAATCTGTGAACCCACTATTTTTTGTTAAATCAGTCAGGGCCTAGTAGCAGCAGTTTAAGTTTAAATATAAAACACAGAGGAGAACTTTCTGGTTACATTTCATACCCAGCAGAGAGCTTGTAGTCTAAATTTAATAGTCACTCAGGGCTTGGCATCAGCAAAGTATTTTTAGCTTAAATTTAAAACACAGAAGAGAGCTTTCAGGTTAAATTTAGAACCCAACAGAGAGCTTGTAGTTTAAACTTCATAAGAAGTTAGAGCCTAGCAGCAGCTAAGAGCTATAATTTAAATCAAATCAGAATTTAGCTTACCTCAGCATCACAAGACAGGGTACTGTGCAGCAGCCCTCTTTTAATAAGTGTTATTTCCCTCCCTCCCCTGGGATAATCGTAGCTTTATAGGTACTTACACATCTTACAAGACAGGAGGTGCTCTCAGGTGAAGCTCATTACCCAAATCAGTCATACACTAAGGACCTGAGATTAGTTAAGCTTCAGGTGAACAAGGTATATTACACGTATTAGGTACAGTTTTATTAGTATAAATATCCATAGCAACCCTTAGTAGGTAAAGAACTTAGATCTAAACACAAACTTAAAACTAAGATGCAGACAGCAGTCCAGCAGCGGGATGGGGGCTTTCCAGTCTTTTGCATTGAGTGTCACATGTATGATTTTCTCCCAGTTGGTGAGAGGTCTTACGTGTGCACTAGGTGCAAGGAGCTCTTTGCTCTCAGGGAACGAGTCCGTTCTCTAGAGGCTAAAGTAGCAGACTTGGAAAACATAAGACAAAGAGGTACATAGACGAGACCTACAGGGATATAGTCCTGAAGTCCCAACTCCAGTCTGGCAGCATCCCTGTTGCCATGGAGGAGAGAGGTCACGTCACAGGAGAGCATCACCCTGGTGTGGCAGGAAGTGATCCTGTAACTAGGACCTGTCCTCCAGGTGATGTAAAACCCTCTCGCACCGAGGAAGTTTCTCCAGGGCCATGTGCCCATGAGGGAAGGGTTAGGACAGCCGTTATAGTTGGTGATTCGATCATTAGGCATGTAGATAGCTGGGTGGCTGGTGGACGTGAGGATCGCCTGGTAACATGCCTGCCTGGTGCGAAGGTAGCGGACCTCATGCGCCACCTAGATAAGGTCTTAGATAGTGCTGGGGAGGAGTCTGCTGTCTTGGGTACATGTCGGTACCAATGACATAGGAAAATGTGGTAGGGAGGTTCTGGAGGCTAAATTTAGGCTTTTAGGTAGGAAGTTGAAATCCAGAACTTCCAGGGTAGCATTCTCTGAAATGCTTCCTGTTCCAAGCACAGGACCCAAAAGGCAGGCAGAGCTCCGGAGTCTCAATGCGTGGATGAGACAATGGTGCAGAGATGAGGGTTTTGGATTTGTTAGGAACTGGGGAACATTCTGGGGAAAGGAGGGGCTCTTCCGAAGGGATGGGCTTCACCTTAACCAGGATGGAACCAGGCTGCTGGCATTAACCTTTAAAAAGGAGATAGAGCAGCTTTTAAACTAGATATTAGGGGAAAGCCGACAGTCGCCCAAGAGCAGATGGTTCGGAAGAATGTATCTTTGAAGGATACTACCAAAAGCAGAGAGGTTCCACAAAAGAGTAAAGTAGCCCAAATGCCCTCAAGTATGGAGCAGACTGAGCTTAAAGATCCCAAATTACCCATGTCTAACAATAGCCAAATTAATATGAGTAAAATACATTCTCTAAAATGCTTGTATGCAAATGCTAGAAGTCTAAAAAATAAGATGGGAGAGTTAGAATATTATAGCACTAAATGAAAGGTTAGATATGATTGGAATATCAGAGACATGGTGGAAGGAGGACAACCAGTGGGACACTGTGATACCTGGGTACAAACTATATCGTAATGATAGAGCTGATCAAATTAGTGGAGGGGTTGCTCTCTATGTTAGAGAGGGCATTAAGTCAGAAAGGATTAAAGTTTTGCAGGAAACAAAATCTGCTGTAGAATCTATATGGATTGAAATTCCATGTAAAAGGGGGAAGGCAATGGCAGTGGGGGTGTACTATCGAGCGCCTGGCCAGAATGAGCAAATGGATGATGAAATGCTCAAAGAAATCAAAGAAGCTAACAAAAGTTACAGTGCAGTAATAATAATGGGTGATTTCAACTACCCTGGTATCGACTGGGTCAGTGTCACGTCCGAACATGCTAGGGAGATAAAAGTTCCTAGATGAAATAAATGACTGCTTCTTGGAGCAGCTGGTTCATGAACCGACCAGAGGGGAAGCCATATTAGACCTAGTCCTTAGTGGAACACCAGATCTAGTGCAAGAGATAAGGGTGTTGGGGCCACTTGGCAATAGTGATCATAGCATGATCGCCTTTGATTTAATTAGTGGAGGAGGGATATAGTAAGGAAATCCACAGTACTACCTTTTAACTTTCGAAAGGGAAACTACGATAAAATGAGGAAAACAGTTAAGAAAAAACTAAAAGGAGCAGTTGCAAAGGTTAAAGACGTACATCAGGCTTGGCTGTTGTTGAAAAATACTATCTTGGAAGCCCAGACCAGCTGTATTCCACGCTTTAAGAAAACTGGAAGGAAGTCCAAAAAACTGCCAGCATGGTTTAAAGGTGAGGTCAGAGAGGCTGTTGTTGCCAAAAAAGTATCTTTCAGGAAATGGAAAAAAGAGCCAAACAATGAAACCTGGAAACAGCACAAGCACCGGCAAGTCAAATGCAAGGCATTGATAAGGCAGGCAAAGGGAGAATTTGAGAAGAAGCTTGCTGCGGAAGCAAAAACGTGAAGTAAAGACCTTTTCAAGTACATTCGTAGCAAAAAACCTGTGAGAGAGTCAGTTGGTCCATTAGATGATAAAGGGGTTAAAGGAGCACTAAGAGGCGACAAGGCGATAGCAGAGAGATTGAATGAATTCTTTGCTTCAGTCTTTACTGAGGAAGATGTAGGGATGTGTTACCCATGACTGAAGTGGTATTTAAAGGTGCGGAAGAATTGAAGGAAATATCGATATATCAGGAAGATGTATTACAACTATTAGATAAACTGAAGAGTAGCAAATCACCTGGGCCGGATGGTATACATCCAAGGGTGTTGAAAGAACTGAAATACGAGATTGCAGACCTGCTATTAGTAATCTGTGAACTATCATTAAAATCATCTCTAATACCTGAAGATTGGAGGATTGCCAATGTAACACCAATTTTTAAAAAGGGTTCAAGGGGTGATCCGGGAAACTACAGACCGGTGAGCCTGACATCAGTACCGGGAAAAATGGTAGAAACTATCATAAAGAATAAAATTACTCAGCATGTAGATAGTCATGACCTAATGGGAGACAGCCAACATGGCTTTAGACAAGGAAGATCTTGTCTTACTAATCTGTTATGTTTTTTTGAAGGAGTGAATAATCAGGTGGACAAAGGTGAGTCGGTTGATATTGTGTATCTGGACTTTCAGAAAGCCTTTGACAAGGTCCCTCATCAGAGACTTTTGGCAAAACTAAAGAGTCATGGGATAGGAAGCAGTGTACTATTGTGGATCAGGAACTGGTTAAAAGATAGAAAGCAGAGGGTAGGGCTAAATGGCCAATTTTCCCAATGGAGAAAGGTGAATAGTGGTGTACCCCAGGGATCTGTGCTGGGTCCGCTGCTTTTTGACATATTCATAAATGACCTGGAAAGTGGAATAACGAGTGAGGTTATCAAATTTGCAGATGACACAAAAACTATTTAAAGTTGTTAAAACCCAAGAGGATTGTGGAAAATTGCAAGAGGATCTTGATAAATTGGAAGACTGGGCATCAAAATGGCAGATGAAATTTAATGTGGACAAGTGCAAGGTTATGCACCTAGGGAAGAACAACCCAAACTATGGTACACGATGCAAGGTTCCACTTTAGGAACCACCACCCAGGAAAAAGATTTAGGCGTCATTGTGGATACCATGTTAAAACCCTCGGCCCAGTGTGCAGCAGCGGCCAAGAGAGCAAATAGAATGCTAGGTATGATAAGGAAAGGAATGGAAAATAAAACAAAAGATATTATAATACCTCTATATCGTTCCACGGTGAGACCGCACCTTGAATATTGTGTACAATTCTGGTCGCCGTATCTTAAAAAGGATATAGCGATTTTAGAAAAGGTTCAGAGAAGAGCCACCAAAATGGTAAAGGGGATGGAAGGATACTCCTATGAAGAAAGGCTAAAAAAGGTTGGGGCTCTTTAACCTGGAAAAGAGACGGCTGAGGGGAGATATGATAGAAGTCTATAAATTAATGAACGGAGTGGAACGGGTAAACGTAGATCGATTGTTTACCTTATCAGAATATAGAAAGACTAGGGGACATGCAATGAAGCTACAGGGTAAACTATTTAAGACTAATAAAAGAAAATATTTTTTCACTCAACGTGTAATCAAACTCTGGAATTTGTTACCGGAGGATGTAGTAAAGGCTGTTAGTGTAGCTGGGTTTAAAAAAGGTTTGGACAAGTTCCTGGAGGAAAGGTCCATAAACCATTATTAAGAAGGGACCCAGGATATCAATGCTTGAACCAATACAAGCATTGTGGAACCTGTGTCCCTTGGGGAAACTGCTAGGTACGTATGACCTAGATTGGCCACTGTTGGAAACAGAATACTGGGCTTGATGGACCTTGGTCTGACCCAGTATGGCATATCTTATGTTCTTATGTTCTTATATGTTCTCAGGCAGGGATTAACGCCAGGGTTTGGAGGTTGGTGAGTCCAAGAGAATATCGCAGTTGTGGCAAGTGTCCGGGGACTCCTCGTCCTCAGTCTCCCATTCTGAGTAGTCTGTCAAAGACTCGAAGGAAGGTTGGCTCGTGGGCTCCAGACCTGTGCCCTGCTCGCATCCCTCGGAGGCCCCGAGGCTGGTACCATGAGCGCTAGCCGGGGAAGACCTCAATCCAGTGGAATGGGACTCAGATCTAGACCTCAGCCAAGGATTGACTCGAGGCCATTTGTTCTCAAGGATTGGCTAAGTCTCCAGGGACATCCTCGACGTCAAGTGCCCGGTGGTCTGGGTGGAGGAACCGGTTGTACCAGACAGCAACGCCCACTGCTGGTCCATGAAGGCAGACAGGCTGTGCTCCAGAGCCGCCATTCTGGTTTCCAGTCCAAAAGGCTCTGAAGCTATTGGCACGGGCACTGAGGAACTTGGCTCTGGGGCCCAGCGCCGGTACCCCCAATGGAGAGTCCTCAACAAGGATGGCCTCATGGGATTCCTTCCGGGCAACCTTGGTGGGCCACTCCCGCTCTGAGCCCTTGGACGAGCGTTGTGGACTGCGGCACCTGGCTCAGGGCTTACCTGGACTGCGGCACCTGGCTCAGGGCTTACCTGACCTGCTGGAACCATCCAGGGATGCTGCCTTCGAGAGTTTCTTCTTCTTGTGTTCCCTCAAGGGAGACCCCTGGCATCGACCACAGTCCGTGGGGCACCAAGGGAGTCTGAGACTTCAGATGGGGACTTGGCCTGCGCAGGCACCAGGAACTCTGGAAAAACTTGTGTTGCTACTGGTGGCTCGAGGGCCTTGAAAGACATCTTTTTACAAAGACCGCAGGCTGCATATCGGCGAGCGATATGACTTTTGTATACTAGTCACACTTCAAGTAGCCATGGGGGGAAAAAAGAACCCCAACATGGTCAAAGACCCGTGGTGCTGCCAGTTGGAAAAAGGCACGAAGGTGCTAAGAAGGAAAAAAGGATATAGACCCAAGACTCGATGTCAGGATAGTGGGCTCAAGTGGCGGGAAGAGAACTGGTGCACAACCGGAGAACAGCATGAAACTCAGGTACAAAATAATCAACTTTTTCCAGGGGAAAACAGACAAACGTCTGAAGGGCTCCATGGAAAAAAAAAAAAAAAAAAAAGAGACTGAGCAAGATGGCACTCTTGGGCGGGAAGGGCACAATGCATACATGATGGCATCTCCCAAAGGCTTTCTTTGAAAGCTGGGGAGATGCTTCCTCAAGGACTCCATCAGCGCCGATATCACCAATATGTGAGGACTGACTTCTTGCTTGCTCCCGAAGAACATGTGGTTTGCCGTAGTCATAGAGAAGGAAATGGACAGAGAGTACAGGAGGGTGCAAAGAGGGCACCCTTACTATATTGGCCGAGGGCCCAGTACATGGCACTCACCGATGAACAGTGTCTGATGCAGTTCAGATTTGATAAAGCCACCATACACCAGCTGTGTCAAGAGCTAGAGTAAGACCTCAGTGCCAATACACAGACACCTTAAGGTCATGACTGCCCTTGCATCCCTGACAATCAGTAGATTCCAGGCAATGCTGACTACCATGTCAGGCATCAATCAGTTGGCTGTCTCTCACATAGTTCCTCATAAAGTTACTTCCCAGGATGGTGTAGTGCATCAGCTTTCCCAGCACAGTACAGCAGTGCCATAGACCATATTAGACTTCCAGCAGGTATCAGGCTTTCCCACGGTGCTCGGTTTAACAGACTGCACAGATATGATGTTGCGCCCCCTGTGGGCACAGGAAGCCACATACAGGAAATCCTACCATTCCATGAATATGCAGGTGGTCTGCAATGCCAAGGGTGAAAGATGTGTTTCCCTGTTTTCCAGGGTCATGCCATGATGCATACATCCTGGCACAATCAAGCATTCACATGCACTTCAGCAGTGGGGAAACCATGAATGGATGGCTCACCAAGTAAGTGACAACCACGCCCATGTCCCTGCATGCATTGCTAACACTTAGGACATCGCAGTCAGAGTGTGGTGACTGCATGGAGCAAGAAATGCTGGCAGCAAAGCAGGCACCGCGGCTAAAGGTAGATGGGGGGAGGTGCCCACAGGCTGATAAGTGCAAACCATACCCCCTGCTCTAGCCAGGATGCAAGGTTGATCTCAGCCATAACTAGGAGCGTGGTGCATGAATGGTATGAACAGCAGTGCAATGCCCCAGTGCTAGGAATGAAGGGTGCTCCATAGATGGACCAGGGGATGGGGGGCATGTGCTGTGGAAGCCACAGCCATGAACACTCCTAGGCTATGGGGGCCACAGAGAGATAGCACAGTTACTTACCTGTAACAGGTGATCTCTGGGAACAGCAGGAATAAGTCTTCACATATGGGGTACGTCGGTACCGACGGAGCCTGCACGGGAATGCTCCCCAGCATCCAATCAGAAAGCTTTTGGGAGCATCCCTCGCGCCTGCGCACTGCCTTCCCGCCTTTTCCACTGCCTCTCCTCAGTTGAGTTTTATAGCTGAGACAAAAGGAGAGAAAGAGGAAAGGAAGATAGATACAACTCCTAGGGGAGGTGGGTGGGTTGTGAAGACTTATTCCTGCTGTTCCCAGAGATCACCTGTTACAGGTAAGTAACTGTGCTATCTCCAGGAAAAAGCAGGAATGAGTCTTCACATATGGGGACTCCCTAGCTATAGATGCCAGAGGGAGATCCCATAAAATGCGTGTCCCTGGATCAGGACTGCAGCCCACATATGGATCTCCGGCATCCCATGAGGGATGGTGGGTAGGAGTTGAAAGGAGAGGAGCTGTAAGAAAAAACAGCAAAGTTAAGGACTACAGGAGAGGAGTCCTTGGTATGTATGATAAATCTTACCTACTGGATTGTAGGAAGTAGAGAGGGTGATGGAGCCTACTGGAGGATTCAGTAGAGGAATCCTCAAGGTGACCTCACAGCAGTGAGGGTGAAGGTCCAAATCTGGAATTGGCAGGTGACCCAGGTGTCAACTGGGGTAGTATCAGAACGGCAGGTCTTCAATGGAAAGCTTTATGGAAAAAAGCTGAAAACTGTTTTAGCTACAGAGTCATTAACATGTGGGAGTAAAAGAGGAAGACTGACCGATTTGGACAACTAGCCTAGTCCTGGAGGGAAGAAGGGGTATGGAGAAAAAGCCCGTATTCCCAAGGAGGACAGATGTGTGAAAGGTTGAAACCTCAGGACTACTGAAGATCAACACTGTCCTTCCTAGCTGGTGAGAGATAGGAAAGATATTGAAGCATGATGCTTCAGGGATAGCGAGATCTAGAGTAAAGTGGAAGCTGTTAGTACCACAGCAGTGGTTGTGTGCATAACAGCCCCCACATACCGAGGGACAGTATGAAGATATGCAAGCCCACTGTCTGGAACCTCTAAGAAGGTAAAAACCTTTATAGCATAGACAGTTAGGGAGATAGAATGTAATACGTATCTACCTATAAAAAGCATCTCGACAGAGACATATATATCCCTCTATAGATATATATATATATACATAGGCATATAGATATGTGTATATAGAGATATATATACATATAGGGGCATAAGTTATGCACACACAGCTGACAGACATATGTATGTATAGAATATATAGAGATATATACATACATGAATATAAGTCTGAAGATACATGTCTGCAACTAAGCCCCATAAGAACATTCACATGAGAGATGTGAAAGTGGAAGATTCATCTAACAAGAAGGTGGAACCTACTTGAAAGATATATAGCGAATCTATTCCTCCGGGCTAAGAGGGTGCAGGAATGCTATCCAGTAAAATAACCAGGAAGGTTACGTGAAAAAACAGAGGATAATATCAGTCTGTAGAGAGCAAGTCGGGAGTTCTGTAGAACTCTGACATGGTAAATGGACAGAAAACGCATAGAAGGAGATACCAGGATGACCCACTGAAGGGACACAGGGGTATCATGCGTTACTAGTAGAATATGTGCTGTCCATGGAGTAGGATAACATGAGGCCAATCTGTAAGGAAAAAAGAGCTTAATCCTGCAGGATTGGAAAAGTGCGTGGACATTCACGCAGAAAAAGCTTATATCCTGTATTATAACAGGAGACAAGAGGGTGTGGGAACCCTCACAGTCATGGAAAATGACTGATAAGCCTTTTCTACTATATAGAATAGCCATCAGAGACAAAGGTCAATGCTCTCTAGCAAGGGCCCATAGTAGAAAGCTTCTCTGAAGATTGCAGAGAGCATTATGCAGGAGAATTAGGATATAAAACTGACTGTAGGTCAGCTGTGCTGCCACATCCAGGTAAATGGAAATGGCCAGAAAGAAGATAAGGTGAGAAGCCTGAAGTGAGTAGGATTATCCAAGATAGATGGAGACTATCTTGGAATCACTTCTAAAGCTAGACAAAAATAGTGTAAGAGACTGGAAACTTGTGGGAAGTACCAGTAGTTCAGACAGTAGAACTCCTACATGAACAGTGCTGAAAAAGACAGCAGAGAGAATCTTCCTGTGTAAAACAGAGAGAACAGACCAAAGGAGAGGAGTATTCCTGTCCCTGTCTGACAGCTGTCCAGAGAATTATTCTAGGAAAATTTTCCATACTGGAATGAAAGGCTAGAGAAGCTGTCCAGTATGGTACCACTCATTCAAGGGAAACCTGGATGAGAGGGTAGAGAAAACCTGTAATTGAAGGATGACTTACCATATGGTGAGTCAGCTGAAGGAAAAAATGTTCATGGTGGGACAGAAACTATCATGGGATAGTTGTTAACTTCTCTTCTTGGTAGGAAGAAGAGGAGAAATCTGTAACCCATGGACAAGAATATCCTGACAGCTTAGCATATCCTGAAGAAAGGAAAGCACATGTAGAGCTTTAAAAAAAAAAACAGCGAACAAACTTCTGCTAAGAAGAAGTTAACTGTAGATTGCAACCTGCAGGAACCTATGGTTGCTGGGTATGCTGAGACTGGCTAAAGTTTGGATTCTTCAGACTAGGGCGAGGTGTCCCTGCTTGGGCACATCTGGATGATGGGCAGGAGAAGAGTGAAACCTTCTTTTCTTAGGGAAAGAAGGTTTGGCAGGACATTTCCTACCTCCTGGGGAAGAAGGCGGCTTAGGATGGTCCCTAGAACCAGGGAAGTCAGTGGAGCAATGAGCAACCTGGCGTAAAGCCTCGCTATTGAAGAGATGTTCTCCAGTACAAGGAGAATTACCCAGGGTGTGTTGTGCCCATCTGCTCAAGTCTGAAGCCTGGAGCCAGGCTCTACGTCGTGCTCCTATAGCAATAGCCGAGGATCTGCTAACAGACTCAAAAAGAGTCTAGAGATGCACGGGAAAGAAACCAAGAGATATTTTGGCTATGACTAAGAAGCAAGGAATAGTCTGCAGCCTTAGGTTCTGATAGAAAAGGAGTCAAAAGAGAATTTCTTTGTGACCTCCTGGAGAGATAGACTCATATAAAAAATATAAGAGGTAATCCTTGATGCCAGCATAGATGCTTGGAAGGTTTGACGTCCAAAGGTATCTAGTGCTTTAGATGCACGGCCTGGCGGATAAGAAGAAAGCACAGTTACTTACCTGTAACAGGTGATCTCCGGAACAGCAGGAATTAGTCTTCACATGTGGGTACGTCGGCGCCGACGGAGCCCGCACGGGAATGCTCCCCAGCATCCAATCAGAAGGCTTTTGGGAGCATCCCTTGCGCCTGCGCGGTGACTTCCCGCCTTTCCACCTGCCTCTCCCCAGTTGAGTTTCATAGCTGAGACAGAAGGAGAGGAAGAGGAAAGGAGATAGGTAGATTCAACTCCTAGGGGAGGTGGGAGGGTTGTGAAGACTAATTCCTGCTGTTCCGGAGATCACCTGTTACAGGTAAGTAACTGTGCTATCTCCAGGAACAAGCAGGAATGAGTCTTCACATGTGGGGACTCCCTAGCTGAGGGTGCCCGGGGAGATCCCCTGAAATGCGCGTCCCTGGGAAGACGCATTTCCCCAACCTGGATCCCTGGCATCCCCCGAGGGACGGGGGGTAGGAGTTGAGAAGAGGAACAGCAAGAACTAAAGACTACCGGGGAGGTGAGTTTTCAGAATGCATGCCAGTTATCATTAAGTAGTTAATGCACTAGTACAATAGAGAGCTTACCTACTGGACTGTAGGAGTAGAGCTGTGACAGAGGTGACTGAAGACGCAGTAGCGGAACCCCAAGGGAACTTCACAGCAGTGAGGATGAGGCCCCAAATCCCGAATGGGCAGGTGACCCAGGTGACAACTGGTGCAGGAGAAGAACGGCAGGTCTTCAATGGAAAGCTTATGTGGAAAAGCTGAGGACTCTTTCAGATACAGAGTTAGTAACACTGCGGACTAAAAGAGGAAGACTGACCGATCTGGAGTTTAGCTCAGTCCGGCAGGGAAGAGGGGGTGTAGAAGAAACCCCTTTCCCAGGGAGAACAAAAGTGTGCTCCGGAATACTGAAGGAGTACACCGTCATTCCTAGCTGGTAAGAGATAGGGAGACATGAAAGCAGACACCTTACAGATAGGGAGGTGCATACTCCAAAAATAGAAGCGGTAGGAAGTATAACCCGACCCAGCAACCGAGCCGTATAAATCACGCAAGCAGACTGTCTGGACCTCTCAAGGAGTAGAAACTTTAAGGTCGACAGTCAGGGGGATAGAGGCAAAACACAGTGTGCTTGACTTCTTCCAATATGCGCATACCCATACGGCATACAGATAACCATTTTGGCATGGGACTGCAGACATATCTATACATATCGGAATAGATATGTCCAGGCAAGATCGGCATATGTATATATAGATATCAGATATATATACGGAGATGTATACATATACAGGGACAGTATAGATGGGCAGGGCCTATGCCCACCCAGGGTACCAAAACATGTGAAGACTCAGTACATGAAAAGTCTTACTGAGAATCCAGGCCTGCCACTGAGCCACAGGAGAAACACCCCCACGGGGGATGTGACGGAAAAAAGATTCATCCAATACCCACCAGAAGAATATCGAGAATCTATTTCTGCGGTGCAGGAGGCAGAGCCATGGAAAGAGCAGCATGTCTGCGTGAGGAACAGATGATGCCATCAATCTGGTAAGAGCACACCAGGAGTACTTTAGGCTCCTGATGTGTCCCAAGGACAAGAAGCGCACAGATCAAGATACCGGGAAGACCCAGCCAAGGGACTCAGGGGTATCATGCCCAGTAGAAGGGCATGCGCTGTCCAAGCGGGGCAGAAAACAGAATGCCAAGCTGCAAGGAAAAAAAGGGGGTAGAGTCCTGCCAGATTGGGAACTCCTTGGACATTCACACAGAAAACTTTGACCTCGGTATCCCAAAGAGAGACCAGAGGGCATAATTAGCTATATAGCCCTGGAAGGACTATACAAGCCGCTTCTATGAAGAGGACCCCCAGAGACGAAGCCCCCCCCCCCCCCCATAGTGGGAAGCTTCTCTGACGGTTGCAGAGATCATAGAGGAGAATCATGAGATAAAAACGTCAGGAGTCAGGCCTGACGCCACGTCATAAAAGGATATGGCCCGAAGAAGACAGCCTGCAGAGAGTGCTTGCAGGCAGAAAGCATTCACCGGGCTCCTGCACGCCCAGCCACTGAACCAATGGCCGAGGGGATTCCCTCGTATTAAAACAGAGAAAACGCAGACAAAGGGAGCACGGATACCCTGGCCCTGTCAGATGTCCAGAGCATGCGTTAAGGATAACAGGAAATCTACCCTGGAAGGGAGAGAGATGTTCCAGTATTGTACCTGCTCCAGCAGGGGAACCCTGAGAGATAGGGGTTGGGGTGACGTACCACAAGGCAAGTCAGCTGAAGGAAGAATGTCCACAGTGGCGATCTCCCTTCGAGTAATAAGAAGAGGAGGGCATGGCAGCCCATGGGCAAAGTACCCCGGCATACTGAAAGAACACCACCGCGCAGCGGTGGAAGAGCAAACTTCTGGTAATAAGAAGTTAAATTGTAGCCTATGGATGTTGGTTCTGGGTAGCCTGGTGAGAGCCTGGGAACTTCAGACCAGGACAAGATGCCCCAGGCTGGGGCACAGCTGGAGGATGGGCAGAAGGAGGAGGACACTTTCTTTTCCTAGGGAAAGAAGGTTTGGTAGGGCATTTCCTCCATCCTGGGGAAGAAGGCGGCTTAGGACGGTTCCCAGACTTAGGAAAGTCAGTGGAGCACTGAGCAACCTGACGTAAAGCCTCTCTATTGAAAATATTTTCCCCAGTACACGGAGAGTTACCCAGTGTATGTTGTGCCCATCTGTTCAAGTCTGAAGCCTGGAGCCAGGCTGTATGACGTGCTCCAATGGCAATAGCCGAGGACCTGCTAACAGACTCGAAAGCATCTAGAGCAGCACGGGAGAGAAACCAAGCGATATTCCTGCTATGATAAAGAAGCAAGGAATAGTCAGAGGCCCTAGGTTCTGACAAGAAGGGAGAAAGAAGAGATAACTTCTCCGTGACCTCCCGAAGCGTTAGACTCATATAAAAAAATATATGAGATAATCCTTGAAGCCAGCATCGAAGCTTGGAAGGTTCGACGTCCAAAGGCATCCAGTGTCTTGGATGCGCGACCTGGAGGGTAGGAAGAATGCTTCTTCTTACTCCTGACTTTCCTCATCGCTGACTCCACTACAATAGAATGATGTGGGAGCTGGTTTTTCTGAAACCCCGGCGAGGGGGGCACCTGATACAGAACATGCATGTCTGTAGAAGGCGCTGGAACCCTCAGGGGTGACTGCCAAATCCCTAGAAGGAGATCCTGCAAGGAAGGATGCAAAGGAAGCATAAAGCTTGCTACTCCTGCAGGACTCTGGGTAAGAGTAGGACCAGGAATAGGAATGGCAAGAAAGGCTGCCACAGCAAGGAGAAATTCCTGAAAGGAAGGATCTCCCAGGTGAACTATTCCTGGGTATGCTGATGTGGCTTCAGCAGCTTGAGCGCCAGGAGGAAGCCCGCTAGAGGGAGAGAGATACCGACTGCTCCGGTTCGAGGCAGTGAGTACTGCATCGTCGGTTCCCGGTATCGATTCCAAGCTAGGCATCGAACAGATCGACGACACCGATGGAGTCGACCTCGATACCGGCGCCGGGGGCGGTAAGGTCCTCGTAGCAGGCAGCGGGGATTGCCGAGGCGGTACTGAGGCCACCGGGGAGCTTCAGTGATTATCCTTGGCACCGTGTAGCCGGAGGGGACATGGATCGGACCCGAAGCGTGCCGGAACCCAGTCATCCAGGCTGGATAACGATTCTAGACTGGGCATCAACCCAAGCGAGGTTACCGATGCCCGCCTGGGGTTCACTGGCACCGGCGATGCCGATCCCTGAAGGTCAAGCGGAATTGCTTCGATCGGCGCCGAAGGCGCCGAGGACATCCGCAGACGACGCCCGGCGAAGAGGGTAATACTCGACACCGACGCCGAGGTCGGGGTATTGGTACCGCTCGAGGCCGGTACCCCCTCCGAGCATGGAGGAAAACCCAACCGTGGCGTATCGGTCGGCCCCGAGGCCCAGGGCACTCGACGACGAGCCCCGGTGGAGAATGGGACACTCGACACCGACGCATCGGCGCCGCTCGAAGCCGGAACCCACCCTGCAGCTGGTCCGGGTCATATCGACCGAGGGCCCCGGGGACCCCGGATGACGGCCCCTAGTGACGAGCGGAGCACTCGACACTGGCCTCGACGCCGGGGAATCGGCACCGCCCGAAGCAGGTACCAACCCCGCGCCTGGGTGGGTTGCCGGAGAGGCCGTTCGGGTCGGATCGATCGGCCCTGAAGGAACCGAGGACACCCGACGCCGATCCCCGGTGACGAGCAAGTCACTCGACACCGGCGCCGATGCCAGGGAATCGGTACCGCTCGAAGCCGGTACCGACCCCGCGCATGGCCGGGGTGCAGGAAAGCCAGTCTGGGTAGAGTCGATCGGCCCCGAAGGCACTGAGGACACCAGTTGACGATCCTCAGCGAAGAGTGGAGCACTCCACGTCGGTGCTGGGGAATCGGTACCGCTCGAAGCGGATACCACCCCCGAGCATGGCTCAGGTATGTTCTGTGAGGAGTGAACCCCAGGAACAACCTGAAACCCCGTGAATGCTTTGGAGCCCGAAGACTCCTGCCGGGGTTTTCTTGCCAATGATGTCTTGAGGGGAAGGCCGGAGCCGTCATCATGCCGGCCATGAGACTTACCCCTCAAGGATTGGCTAGTCTTAACAGACTGTTTGTGGGTTACCTGATCCCGGAGAGAAGAATAAACCGGTATCCGCACCTCAGGAGGAAAGACGGCGTCGAGGGACACCCGAAAGAGAGAAGGTCTTCTCCCGACACTAAAGCCCAATGAATTGGGGGAACAAGGGTCAGGCCCCAAACAGGTTAGACACCAGGCGTTGGAGTCTAAAACGAAAACTAAGTTTCCACAGTGAAGGCACTTCTTAGGGGAAGGCGGCTCCATGTTGGAAGGGCCCGTAGGCCTCTAAGAGAAACCGAAACTGGTTCTTTGTTGGAAGGAAAAAGAAGGGATAAAGAAAATTAGCGCACTGGCGGCGCCGGTATCGGCGGGAAAAAGCCGCGACCACAAAAAAACAAAAACAAAAGGATATTTGAGAAAAAATTTCTGCGGTAACAGGAGGTACGTCCTGCCGGCTCCGCGGAAAAACGAAAACTGGGGAGAGGCAGGTGGAAAGGCGGGAAGTCACCGCGCAGGCGCGAGGGATGCTCCCAAAAGCCTTCTGATTGGATGCTGGGGAGCATTCCCGTGCGGGCTCCGTCGGCGCCGACGTACCCACATGTGAAGACTCATTCCTGCTTGTTCCTGGAGATTGCTTCTTCTTGCTTTTTACCTTCCTCAGTGCTGATTCCACTACAATGGAACGATGAGGAAGCTGAGTTTTTTGAAACCCTGGAGAGGGGGGCACCTGAAACAGAACATCAGTTGCTGTAGAAGGTGAGGGAACCCTTAAAGGTGATTCCCACATTCTCAGAAGAAGATCCTGCAAAGAATGATGTAAAGGAAGCATTATATTTTCCTTTTCTGCAGGAGAGCCTCGAGTAGGATCATAGCCAGGGATAGGAATAGCAAGAAAGGTTGCTATATCAAGGAGAAATTTCTGAAAAGAGGGATCTCCAATGGGAACTATCCCTGGGTAGGCTAAGGTTGAAGGAGAAGCCTGAACACCAGAGGATGCAGTGGTCTGGTGGAGAAAAAGAACCCCACTAGATGGATAGTGGTACTGGCAGTCACGATTTGGGGCAGCCAGTACTGCATCGTCCATGCCAGGTATCGATTCCAAACTAGGCATCGAAAGGATCGATGGTACCGATGGAACTGCAGGAACCGACATCGATACCGATACCGGTAGGTGAGTCGGAATCGGAGACGGTAACACCATCGAAGGAGTCAGCAGAGACTGCTCAAGCGGTACCGAGGGAACCAGAAGCTCTTGGTGAATATCCTCGGTACTGCGTATCCGGAACCGATAAGGGTCGGTTCCGAGACGCGTCGGTACCCAGTCATCTAGACTAGATATCGATTCCAGACTTGGCATCGAAGGGAGCGAGTCTATCGATGCATGTCTAGAGGGTACCGACGTCGGTGGTGGTATCGACGCCGATATAGGAAAGCCAATCTGGGTCGTATCGATCGGTCCCGAAGGTACAGAGGAAGCCAGATGACGATCCCTGGTGAAGAGTGGATCACTCAACACCGGTGCCGAAGTTCGGTTATCGGTACCGCTTGAAGCGGATGCCACCACCAAGCATGGCTCAGGTATGTTCTGTGAGGGGTGAGCCCCAGGAACAACCTGAAACCCCTGAAATGCTTTGGAGCCCGGAGACTCCCGCCGGGGTTTTAATGCCAATAGGGTCTTGAGGGCAAGGCCGGAGCCGTCATGCTTGGCATGAGACTTACCACTCAAGGATTGGCTAGTCTTAACAGACTGTTTGTGGGTTACCTGATCCTGAAGAGAAGAAAAGGCCGATGCCCGCACTCCGGAAGGGAAAACGGTATCGAGGGAAACTCGAAAGAGAGAAGTTCTTCTCACAGTCTTGCAGTCTGATTGCTCAGGAGAAAAAGGGTCAGGACCCAAACAGGTTAGACACCAGGTATTGGAGTCTAAAAAGAACACTGTGTTTCCACAGTGAAGGCACTTCTTAGGAGAAGAAGGCTCCATGATGGAGAGGCCTTGCAGGCCCAAAAAATTAAGACAGAAACTGAGGGAAAAATCTCCCTGAGTTTAAGAAAAAGAAAAGAAAAACCCACCGGCGGTACCGGTGGCGGCGGGAAAAACAGCCGCGACCACAAGAAAACAAGAAATAAAGAATTTAAAGAAAAACATTTCTGCGGTGACAGGAGGACGTCCTGCCGGCTCCGCGGAAAAACGAAAACTGAGGAGAGGCAGTGGAAAAGGCGGGAAGGCAGTGCGCAGGCGCGAGGGATGCTCCCAAAAGCTTTCTGATTGGATGCTGGGGAGCATTCCCGTGCAGGCTCCGTCGGTACCGACGTACCCCATATGTGAAGACTCATTCCTGCTTGTTCCTGGAGATATGTAGGCCATGCGCCAATAGCGGAAAGAGGGTGAGGGATATGGGAATAGCAGGGCACTCTCCATAGAAGGGAGGGCACTACAGGGTGCAGAATAGTACCCCAGCTGAAGCGACCTGGGTATGAGGGCACAGTAGACTGAAAGAGCAGGCACCAGTAGACCACAAGCAGGCCAGGGCCCGTGGAGCATGGAAGGGAGGTATTGGAATAGCTGTGAGCTGTAGCAGGGACAATAACAGCACAGTCTGACATGGACTACTCCACAAAGTCTCCCCTTCCCCCCTCCTTTTGTCCCATGTTTCAGGAGACCACAGCTACCCTCTGAGGAACTGGTTGATGACCCCAATCATTGCGTCCCACAATGAGGCAGAGGAGCACTACAACTGGGCCCATAGGACCACTCGTTCAGAGATTTGGCCAACTGAAAACCTGCTTTCAGTATCTGGACAGGTCAGGGTGGCGAGCTAATTATATAGCCCGCAGAAGGTATGCAAAATATTCAAGGCATGCTGTATACTATACAACTTGGCAAAGAGGAGGCCCCCCTCAGAGAATGTATCAGAGAAGGAAGACACGGAGAAGGGCACAGACAACGTAGCATATGTCAATGCACAGCTCTACTAGCACGGAGAGGAGGGAGCAAGGAACAGACTAATACAGAACTACTTTATATAAGGTATATCTTTATTGGCAAGCAGCCATGTTACAGTAAAGTCATACCCTGCATGTCCGCTCACCTGCCTGACCCCCCCACCCATCGTACACCTGCACCCAAGTGACACATACCATCCGCCACTACACTGTGCCTCCCTGATACACCACTGACATTCCCCACTGCCCCTGTCCAACACAGCCCCAGCAACACATAGCCTCTGTGGGATGCCCACACTCATGCTCCCCACCCACCACTGCAAACACCCAGTGACACCACAGGGCACACTACAGACAGCCCTGACATATCACCAGTCGGCAGCCAACACACATACCAGCACTCAGCCCCAGCGGCAGCCCTGCATACAATGCCAAACATGTCTATAATGCCTGCTTCCCCCTGTCCTTTCTCCTTCCGCTCCCACCCTATCCTTGAGGGATAGCAGAGTTCTCCTCACCATTTTCCACCCTATACTGACAAAATCTCCTCCGCTGCCCCCATCCCCTCACTATCCTGTCACTTATTTCACCAACAAAAGTTCTCTCCCTACGTCATTCCTTCCCTGACTGTCCACCCCCCCCCCCATCTCCCCTCCTCTCTCGCCCTCCCCTCTCCCAGCATCTCCACTCTCCCCTGTTGCCCCTACCCTCTCCCACTCCTGGTCATCCTTCCACCTCATTACCTCAGCTGAACTCTAAAGTCTTCTCCTCTTCCCATAAGACTACATGCCCCTCAGATCCTATCCCTTCCACCTGGATCACACTCCTTCCTTGGCTCTGCTCCCTCTTATTCTTAGCATATTAAATTCTAGTCTCTCCTCTGGTTCTTTCTCACTTCCCTGAAAGCATGCGCTCATCCGACCAATTCTCTTCTCTGGACCCTACCATCCCCGCTCACTGGCGTCCTATCTCTACCTTGCCGTTCCTCTCTAAAACCCTTGAGAAACTTGTCTTTTCACAGCTTTCCTCTCACTTTGAGGCCACCCTTGCCCTTCACCCCCGTTAATCTGGCTTTCGTCTTGGTCACAGCACTGAAACTGTCATCATATCCCTCATTAATGAACTCCATTCTTCTCATGACCATGGTAATATTTCACTGGCTGTCTCTCTTGATCTCTCTTCTGCCTTTGATCTGGTCGACCATTGCACTCTCCTCTCACATCTCTGCTCCTTTAGCATTGCTGGTTCCGTTCTTCGCTGGTTCCACTCCTTCCTCTCCTCCCGATCTTAATAAGTCTTCCTCCTCCTCTGCTTTTCCACTGTCCTTGATCCTCTCCTTTTCATTATTTTTCTGGCACCTCTTTCCCTCATTATGCAACAACACGGGATCTCTGCCTACCATTACACTGGCAATATCCTTCTTGTTCATATTAGCCCCTCTGCTCCTGATCTTTTGCCTTTGAACACCTGTCTTTTCTCTGTTCTTGCCTGGATACCAGCCAACGTTTTACACCTCAACCCTGCCAAGACTGCTGCCATATGGTTTTCCCTCTCTAGCTCTCCTCCTTCTATGGCACCCTCCATTGTGCAGACTCCTGTTTCCCTGGTCTCCTCCATCCTCTACCTAGGTGTCACTCTGGACTCTTCTCTTTCCTTCCATGATCACCTCTCTTCAGTCATCCAACAGTCCTTTTACTCCCTTCACCAGATCCGTTCTGTTTGCCCATTTCTCTCATTTTCTTCTTTGATCACTCTTCTCCTTTCTCTTGTAATGTCCTGTGTCGATTACTATAACACTGCCCTGGCTGGCCTCTCTGCTTATCAACTCCACTGCCTTCAACTTCTTCAAAACACTGCTGCCTGGATTCTCACCCATGCCTCTCGCTCAGATCATATTACCCCCCCCTGCTCATTCACTTGCATTGGTCACCCATTAAGTTTTGTATTCAATATAAGGTTCTTACTCTGGTTCATCATGTCATCCACATTCTTACCCCTCAATACTTGTTTGACCTCATTCACCTTCACACCTCCTCCCACCCCCTCCATCAGATTCATTCCAATTACCTCTCTCTCTCCTCCCCTTCACTTGCTCATCTGGAATCCACTCGATCCTCTGCTTTTTTTTCCTGGGCCCCCCTCCTATGGAACTCCCTCCCATCAGACCTTCACCTCAAACTCTCCTTTCCCCGCTGTAAGGCAATGTTAAAAACCCACCTCTTTACCCTTGCCTTTGACCTTTCTCCTTCTCTTTCCTAATTTACTGCCTTGCCGCCCTTGCCCCTTCTAGTCTAGCACTCTATTTCTTTCTCTATCTGCTCTTCTCCTTCCTGTCCTACAATGATGTTCCGTTTCCTTTTCCTTGTTTCTTGTAGCAATTTGTTTTATATTGTAAACCGCTCAAATGTCTTGGCATTGGGTGGTATATCAAATGCCAAAATAAAGATAAAGATAAATCTAAACCAAAAGCTGTCTTAGCAAGGCCCATAATAAGTTAAATAGAGCCTACCTGTGTCCAGTCACTGTAGTTAAGTTGCTTCAGATACTCCTGAATGAAGAATCAAGCTGTTTCTGCTGTATGAAGAGAATCTGAGACAAAGAGTAAATTAGACTTACCTACTAATTATTGTTCCTGGAGGAACGCCAGTCTAGTCCCGAAACCTCTGGGTTGTGCTCCTCTTCCAGAAGCTTGGAGACTGAGACATGTCATTCTTTTGATGCCCCTGGTATAAATACCCAGGCACCGCCTCCTTCATTCAGTAACCTATTGACAAAGCAAACTCACCGGAGCAACAATTAAGTAATAACTCCAATTCAAAAATCTGCAACTAGTTAACCAAGGAACTACTACTGGGGCTCCTTTTTTTTTTTTTAAATCGAGATTCCTATTGCCCCCTACTAACTATAGTTAGAACTTCCTAGGCCCGCTCCCTCTCCTCATGGAGCAAAGCGACCTTTTATTAAATGTTCAGATGTGACACTTCTGCTATGGACCCTCAAAACATTTGTGTTTATCTTCTGCTTACCTGTTAGAATTGCTTGCTTCAGACTCCAATCCAAAAAGAATATCTGGGTGGGATACAAGACTAGACTGGAGTTCCTCCAGGAACAATAATTAGCAGGTAAGTCTAATTTACTCTTCCTTATCGTCCCTCCAGTCTAGTCCCGAAACCTCTGGGTATGTAACAGAGCAGTGCAACCAATCAACGGGAGGGACCTACTATCCATGCCTGAAGCACTGCCGTGCCAAAACAGGTATCCCTTTCCACTTGAACGTCCAGCCTGTAATGGCACACAAAAGAATTTGAGAAAGACCAAGTCGCTACCTTACAAATTTCAATTGCTGGCACCAACTTGCTCTCCGCCCATGAAGCTGCCTGAGCTCTAGTCGAATGAGCCTTCAGCACTTCTGGAACTAACATGCCCTTCAACAGATATGCTGACGCAATCGCTTCCTTAATCCATCTGGCTTTGGAAGCCTTTGATGCTGCTTCTCCCTGCTTTGGCCTTCCAAAAAAGCACAAATAGTCTATCAGATCTCCTGAAATCCGCCGTCCGCCGAATATATTTCTTTAATGCCCGGCGAACATCCAGATGATGCGACCGGTCAGCTGACGAAGACTCAGGACTTCTTCCGAAAACTGGCAATGACACTACCTGATTCATATGAAATGCAGACACGACCTTTAGCAAAAAGGATGGTACAGGCCTCAATACCACCTTAGAATCGTAAAACGACAGAAAAGGCTTCCGACAGGACAAAACCTGTAATTCTGAAATTCTCCTGGCCGAACTGATCGCTACAAGGAAGACCACCTTGAGCGTAAGATCCTTCAACGATGACCTGGCCAATGGCTCAAATGGACCGCGCCCAAGCGCCTCCAATACTAAAGCAAGATCCCAGGTCGGAACTATCTGATGGCAAGGTGGCCTCAACAGCAACACTGCCCTCAAAAAACACTTTACATCGGGGTGCGCCCCCATGGCCTCCCCTTTGATCTTATCTCTATAACAGGACAGTGCTGCCAACTGCACCCTCAAGGACAAGGCAGCTAAACCTTTCTGAAAGCCATCTTGCAAAAATGCCAAAATTTGCAGAATAGAAGCCTGCAACGCTTCTACCCTTCTGTCCGCACACCACGCTTCAAATATGCGCCAAACTCGAATGTACACTAACGACGTAGACTTCCTTTGCGCTTTCAGTAACGTAGCAACCACTGCCGCGGAATATCCCTTTGCTCTTAGCCTTGCCCTTTCAAGAGCCAAGCTGTAAGTGAGAATCAATCCACCTGAGGCATGAAGAGCGGACCCTGCGACAACAGATCCCTTCTGACTGGAAGACGCCACGGTCGCTCCACCAACAGCCTCTTGAGATCCGCATACCAAGGTCTCCTTAGCCAATCTGGTGCTATCAAAATCACCAGTCCTTTGTGCCGTTCGATGACTGCACTACGCAGCCTATCAGCACCCACGGTGGAAATACCTACAATAGCTGCTCCACCGGCCAGTCCTGAATAAGAGCATCCAGGCCCTCCGACATTCTTTCTCACCTTCTGCTGAAAAAGCAATCGACCTTTGCCGAGTGGAACGTTGCCATGAGATCCATTACTGGCATCCCCCAACACTGTACCGGCATTTCGAATACCTCCGAATGAAGAATCCACTCTCCGGGATCTATCCACACCTGACTCAAGAAGTCAGCCTTGACATTGTCTACTCCCGTTACATGTGCTGCCGACAGCGCCTCCAGGTGTAGCTCGACCCAAATGAACAACTGCTCGGCCTCGGCCTTCAAAGACACACTGCTGGTGCCTCCTTGCCGACTGATGTATGTCACCACTGTCGCATTGTCGGAAAACACTTGAATCGCTTTGTTCTGCACATATGGCTGAAACTCCCGGAACGCCAATATTACCACGCTTGAGTTCCAACCTGTTGATTGACCAACTCTTCTCCAGTTCGGACCACCGACCCTGTGCGAATCTTCCCTGGAAATGCGCTCCCCAGCCTAAAAGGCTGGCATCCGTTGTCAGAGAGATCCACTCTGGCATTTCCAAGGGCATCCCTAGATTACCAGGACGCAAGCACCACTTTAGCGCCCGCCTTGTTTCTACCGAACAGGACAGCCTCTGGGCTAGAGTGTCGCTCTGATGAGACCAGCGCCTTAGCAGAGCCCTCTGCAACGGCCTCATATGAACTCTTGCCCACGGCACTAACTCTATCATTGCTGCCATTGTCCCCAGCAACTGTAGATAATGCCACGCCGTGGGAAGAGACCTGCCGAGAAATTTGCCTACCAACTTTCTCACACCCTTCGTTCGCTGCTGGAGAAGAAACACCCTTCCAACCTCTGTACTGAACCACACTCCTAGGTATTCCAGATTCTGCGTTGGCGTCAACGTGCTCTTTGTCATATTGACTACCCAACCTAGGCTTTGTAGGCACGCAACCACCTTTGCCGTGGCTGCCTCGCTCTCGGCCCCTGACTTTGCTCGAATCAACCAATCGTCCAGATAAGGATGTACTAACACACCTTCCTTTCTGAGCGAAGAGGCTACTACCACCATCACCTTGGTGAATGTCTTTGGCGCCGTAGCTAGGACAAAATGGCAATGCTCGAATCGCAAACCTGAGAAACTTCTGATGTTCCTGCCAAATGTGAATATGTAGGTACGCTTCCGACAAGTCCAAGGAAGTAAGGAACTCTCCCCCACGCATCGCTACTATGACCGACCTCAACGTTTCCATGTGAAAATGAGACACTCGTAGACAACAATTTACTCTTTTGAGATCCAGAATTGGGCGATACGATCTTTCTTTCTTCAGAACTACAAAATAAATAGAGTACTGATCTGAACCGCATTCTCCCTGAGGAACCAGCACTACCGCCTTGAGTGCCGCCAGCTGTTTGTAATGTCTGACTGACGGTGTCGAACTTGCGACGTGTTCCGCAGGGGGACTGAACGAACGAGTCGGCAACCGGCCGGCAAAACTCCAAAGCATAACCTTCTCAAATCACCTCCAGTAACCACCGGTCGGAAGTAATCTGGACCCAGGCAGGGTAAAAATCCCTTAGCCGACCCCTACAGGTACTAACCCTACCTGAGTCCCCCTCACTTCATTGCGACTTTCGAAGATTTGAAGAGGCAGCCCCAAAACCTCTGCCTGCTCCCTGAAAGCCTTGGTTCCTATAGGGAGAACGTCCCCTTTGACTGAACCTAGGGGAACAAAAACAGTGAAACTCCCTCTGAGGAGTCTTCTGAGGAGTATTCGACCGTCCCTGCTTCTGTTTATCCTCAGGCAACCGTCCCCCTTTGGACTCGCCCAGATCTTTCACCAATTTATCCAACTCCTCTCTAAATAAAAGCTTTCCTCTAAAGGGTAATTTACTTAACCTAGCTTTAGACGAACTATCCGCTGCCCAGTTCCGCAGCCACAAATACCGACGGGCCGCCACTATCGAGGCCATACTGTTCGCCAACCCACGAATAAAATCGTAATGGATATCGGCCAGATAAGCTGTCCCCGACTCCAACCTAGCCGCATCCGCGGACTCTACCTCCACCTGCTCTCATTGGAGACGCTGAGACCAACGCAGACAGGCTCTGGCTACCCAAGCTCCGCAAATAAATGCCTGAATCGACAGTGCACTCACGTCAAAAACCTGCTTCAACAATACGTCCAATTTCCTATCCTGAGCATCCTTAAGCGCCGCACTACCCTCCACTGGAATGGTAGTCTTCTTGGTAACCGCCGTGACCGCAGCATCTACCCTTGGGACCTGAAACAACTCTTTATCCTGCTCTACCAGTGGGTACAGCCGGCCCATAACTCTGGACCCCTTGAGTCCCACCTTGGGTAAATTCCATTCTCCGAGGATCATCTCTTTGAACACCTTGTGTATCTAAAACGCTCTCCGAGTCTTTTGGTACGTTTGCAAGAAAGGATCCTCCAAGGTTTCCTCCTCAGCCTGCCCCATCTGCGGCATATTAAGCGCCTTGAGCATCTCAGCAATGAGAGCTGGTAACTCCTCTCTGCAGAAAAATCGCATCACACGTGCCTGATCCTCCTGTTCTGCGATTTCCCCTTCCTCCAATTACTCCTGCAGCTCTAGGTCCTGATCTCCTTCGGACAGTACCCCCTCAGGTACCACTGACTGATCAGTATCCTTGCCTACTCTGGCCTTCTTAACCATAACTCTGAATCCTACCGCCATAGGTGTCCCCGGTCTCTTTTCTCCTATCTGCACCTTGGAGCTAGGGGAAGGGAACTCTTTCTTGGCACTCCCAAACGCTTGCTGCATTAGTGCCACAAACTCCGGGGAAAAAATTGCTTCTAGGCTGCCTGGCAACGGACTCGGAGAAGTAGGGAAATCCGGAGCAGAGTAGGGCCCCGCCACCGGTCCCAGCAACGGCCCACCCAGGGAAACCGGCTCCAGCAAGGGTTCAACCACCATCTTGGAACCCTCTGAACCCCCTTCTACTGCCTGCTCAATTGTAGATCCTTCTAACATACACCCCCTGCACACTCCCGCGTCAGTGATTGTCCCCATTTAACCCCGCACAGTACACATTGAGGTTTAGAGGGCATCACTATAAAACGGCACTGCCAGCTCTTCTAATACCGATAGGCTTCAGCCCCCTCAAATTTTTTTTTTAAACATTTAAAACAAATCTCGGTAATACTCTTAGGCAGTGTCTGAAGAAATCTCTTTAAAACAAAGCTTTACCGCCAAAATATCTGCATCTAAAATTTGCCCAATGGCCCGAGTGCTTCCTGCGCTGAAACCACGCGATCAGGCCTACAGTGACACACTCGATCAGCGATCCAGCGTTCCACTTACCTCCAATGAGCCCTTGAATTCCCTGCCACTGATCCGGCCTCTCACAGCTTCTCCGATGCCTAGAATTGTCATGCAGAGGTAAAATCTCGGCTCACAGCCATCTCTTTCTCAGTCAGAATCTCCGATGTCAGCTCCGAACGGTGACAGGCAGCAACTTCTGTTACACTGCAGAGCCTAAGGCCCCGGTTCCTCACCCATCCATGTGGGATCGGGTAACCAGAGCCTCTTTCCTCTATCGGCTGACCCTCCGAGCTTGCCCAACCGAGCTCCAAATCAAACCGGGAGGAGAGGGGGTAGGCCTTACTGCTCCAACTAAATTTAAAGCGGTAGAGCCCGCCAAAAATAAAAACTGAATCTAAAATAAGGTTAGCTTAAATTTAGAGTAAGGAATCACTAAATGACCTGTCCAAAAATCTAACTTCACCAATTTCCTTAATTGCTCCTCTAGTGAGCCCCAAAACCCTGGGCTCACCACCCTCCAAGCTGCTTGGAGACTGAAAAACTGAATGAAGGAGGCGGTGCCTGGGTATTTATACCACGGGCATCAAAAGAACGACATGTCTCATTCTCCAAGCTGCTGGAAGAGGAACACAACCCATAGGTTTTAGGACTAGACTGGAGGGATGATAAGGAAAAGTAGTTACTCACAAGTAGCTGGTGTTCTCCGTGGACAGCAGGAATAAGTCCTCACATATGGGTGACGGCTTGATGGAGCCTCACACGGGAACGCTCCCCGGCTTCTATTGGAAGCTTCTGGCAAACTGCACAGCACCTGCGTGTCTGCCTTCCCACCTGCCACTGTGGCGCCATCTTCTCCAGTCCAATAAAGCTGTAGCAGAATACAACTCCTTGGGGAGGTGGGAGGGTTGTGAGGATTAAATTCCTGCTGTTCCCAGAGATCACCTGTTACAGGTGAGTAACTATGCTATCTCCAGGAACAAGCAGGAATGTAGTCTTCACATATGGGGACTCCCTAGCTGCAGATGCCAGGGAGAGACTCCAGAAGTTGTGCGTCCCTGAGAAGGGCTCCACTTCCCCCCATGGATCTCTGGCATCCTACCAGGGATGGTGGGTAGGAGTTGATTAGGTATGGAACAGGTGTTGGAGAACAGCCTGACCAAACAAGGCAGCCCGGCGGGAGTCCTTGTCCAAGCAGTAATGGGCTGTGAAGGTATGAACCGAGGCCCAGGTGGCTGCTCGACAGACGTTGTCGATAGACACAGAGTGCAGATGAGACATTGAAGCTGCCATATTGCACAAAATAACAAATCACTCAACACATCTAATCCCCAAACAAAAGAAGAGTGAAAAATGTCCAAAATTGAGCGAGCGCATGAAAGTATTGTGTATCTGTGCATTTTTGTCGGAAAGTCAGCCATGAGGTTAAAAGCCTCTCGAAGCCGTTACTGCCATTTTAATCAGTTTTATTAAAGTCCAATTAAATGAGCTCACATCGGAGCTAAAAAATGAAGGTGAAAAAACACCACAACTTGGTGCCACCTACAACAGTATAGACATATTTGTATGAGTGTAGATTTGATTTTAAAAACACCACTTATCTGAACCGCTGTCTGCCCACAGTTAGTTGAGTTTCACATAAGACGAACTACAGCAGCAGATCTCACAACGTCCTTCTTATATATCAAATATCAAAAAGACAAACTGAAGTGGCAACTCCCAAAAAAAAGCAGTTGTCAAAAAGAACACAGCACTGCGTTTTGGGCAAATATATACTCCATGCCCTGCTTCAAAGCTTAAGTAAACTGCCAAATTGAAAACAGCCATGCAGCCTCTCCACCGAGACGCCAGCACATGCTCATTGATGATTCGGACGTTTCAGTAAGGTTCAGCCATTAAATAGCAGACTTAGCCAATGATCGTTAAGCAAATGTCCACATCCAACATGTGTATCCAACACCAATTGGTCACACAGATTCCCCAAAAAAAGTTGTTGTCAAATTTTTCAAAGGATACTGATCCAATCGAGCTCTTTATTAAGTCCTGATGGTTCAACAGTAGACCAAGTAAAAATCCATCTCTGTTCTAAAGTTTGAAGTAATTGTTCACGATCTCCACCCCTCAGGTTTTCTGGCACTCTGTCAAGCACTCTCCAAGTCAAATCTTCAAATGAATGATGTAAATCCAAACAATGTTGTACAATCGGGGCTGAGGTAGTGCCAGTCCTGAGTCTAGATGCATGCTCACTCAGCCGAATCCGTACAGGACGGACCGTCCTGCCGATATATAAAAGGCTTTAATAAAACTGATTAAAATGGAAATACACAGAGATACACAATACTTTCATGCGCTCGCTCAATTTTGGACGTTTTTCACTCTTCTTTTGTTTGGGGATTGATGCTGCCATGGCTTTCACATTGTGAGCTGTGACATGGCCCTCCAGAGGAAGATTCTTACTTTGATAGGCAAAGGAAATACACTGAGCAATCCAGTTAAATAGTGTTCTCTTGGAGACTGGAAGTTCCAAATGAGAAGGATCAAAAGCAACAAAGAGTTGAGAGGACTTTCTATGTTGCTGTGTTCTTCATAAGTAAAAGGCTAAAGCTCTTTTACAGTCCAAAGTATGAAGGTTCCTTTCTGCATTTGATGCATGAGGCCTTGGAAAGAACACAGGTAGGTAGACCACTTGGTTTAGATGAAAAGGCGAGACCACCTTTGGCATAAAGCGTGGATGAGTCCTAAGGACTACCTTGTCATGATGGAACCTTGTATAAGGTGGATCAGCTACTAGTGCTTGCAACTCATTGATGCGACATGCTGATGTGATTGCAATGAGAAAGATAACCTTCCAAGAAAGGAATTTCAAGGAGGTAGTAGCAAAGGGTTCGAAAGCTGGCTTCATAAGCTGACCAAGAACCAAATATAAGTCCCATGCCACAGGAGGTGGCTTAATGGGAGGCTTAGTTACCAGAAGGCCTCTCATAAATCTTGCTATAAGAGGATGGGAGGAAATAGGTTGTCCATTTAGGGGCTTGAAGGAAGCTGCAATGGCACTCAAATGGACCCTCACCGAGTTAGTCTTAAGTCCTGCATTGGATAAATGAAGGAGATACTCCAGTAATGATTCCAGAGGTATGGCAATGGGGTTAAGACCCTTCTGCGAACACCATATGGTAAACCTTTTCCACTTGAAAGCATAAGAGCGTCTTGTGGAAGGCTTCCTGGAAGCATAAAAGGATATCCTTTATTTGCTGAGGGAGGTTAAGATCATGGAGATCTAGGCCTTCAGCAACCAAGCCTCAGAAGTAGAGACTGGGGATTGGGATGCCATAACATTCCGTCCTCCTGAGATAGGAGATCTGGAGCAGACCCTAACTTCAGGGAGGAAGCTTGAGAGAGATATAGAAGCAGAGGGTACTACACTTGCTGTGGCCAGTGAGGAGCTATGAGAATAATACGCCTCTGTCTCTCTGAAGCTTGAACAGGGTTTTGGGAATTAGGGGAATGGGTGGAAAGGCATACAGAAGTCTTGACCCCAGTCAAGGAGGAAAGCATCCCTGGCCTGAGCCCCCTGAGCCGGAATTCTGGAACAGAACCGGGGACGTTTGGCATTCCACGGACTTGCAAAGAGGTCTATGTTCGGGGTTCCCCAAATTTGAAAAATCTTGGCCACCTGGTCTGCATGCAGAGACCACTCATGTGGAAGCAGAACTCGACTGAGTATGTCTGCCCAAGAGTTTTGAATGCCTGGAAGATACACTGCCAGGAGATGAATCTGATGCTCTCTGGCAAGTCGCAAAGCTTTGTTGCAAAGCGACAGAGAGCCTGTTCCCCAATGCTTGTTCACATAGAACATGGCTACTTGATTGTCCATATGAATGAGGACTGTCTTGTAGCTGAGCAGGGTGTGGAACACTCACAGAGCAAGGAAGATTGCTCTGAGCTCCAAGAGATTGATATGTAGATGACTCTCCTGTGGAGACCAGGTGCCTTGGGTGGAGAGGTCTTGCAGATGAGCTCCCCAACCCATCGGAGAAGCATCTGTTGTGAGAGTTGCTTGGGGTAAGGGTTGCTGAAAAGGAGACCCAAGCAACAGGTTTTGAGTGGACTTCCACCACTGGACGGACAAAATAAGGCGACTTGTGTTTGCTATTTTGTCTGACAGGCATCCTGATGCCTGGGTCCATTGAGTGGATAAAGTCCACTGGGCTGCCCTCATATGGAGGCGAGCATAGGGAACCACATGTACAGTAGATGCCATGTGGCCTAGTAGTTGTAACATTTTTCAAGCAGTGAGATGAGGCTTTAGCACTGCTTGAGAAGCTAACTGCACCATGCGTAGGCAGCAGGCCTGAGGGACATAGGCCCTTGCCTTTCTGGTATCCAGCAAAGCTCCTAAGAACTCTAAAGACTGAGTGGGAGTTAGACTGGATTTTGGGATGTTTATTACAAGACCCAAATACTGAAGGATACGCATTGTGCAGGATAGAGAAGTCCTGGCCTCTGACTCTGTTGGGGCTCGAATGAGCCAGTCATCTAAGTAGGGGAAGACGAATATCCCTAGAGTGCGGAGAAATGCTGCTACGACAGCCATGCATTTCGTGAACACCCTTGGTGCTGAGGCCAGGCCAAAAGGAAGCACCCTGTATTGGTAGTGCTTTCCTTGAAAAAGGAACCGAAGGAACCTTCTGTGGGTTGGATGGATGAGGACATGGGTGTATGCATCCTTGAGATCTAGAGAACAAAGCCAATCCTGACTCTGAAGGTATGGCAGCAGAGACCCGAGAGAAATCATCTTGAATTTCTCTTTGACAAGGAATTTGTTCAATTCTCTGAGGTCCAAGATAGGTCTGTATCCCCCTGTTTTCTTTGGAATAAGGAAATAAGGGGAGTAGAACCCTGTACCCTGCTGATGAATGGGTACTTCTTCTATTTGCCCCTTGGCAAGAAGGATAGCAACCTCCTGCCCTAGCAGGTTGATGAGAGAGGTCGGAGAATTGAACTGCCTTACTATTGTGTGAGGGGGCATGCTTGAAAAATGAAGCTTGTGCCCCTCCTTTATGGAGGAGAGTGTCCAATGCTCTGCTGTTATCTGCCCCCATCTGGGGGCAAAGTGACATAGCCTTCCTGGCTCTCGGGGGACCAGAGCCTTCCACCATTCCAGGAAGGTTAAGTTCTCTAGCTGAAAGTCAAAGGCCTTGTGGAGGCTGACTGCTGTGACGGCTGAGGCTTAGCAGTCTTTGCTTTCTTCTGCTTGGGTGGTTGCTGAACCTTCTTGACAAACTGACCTGCCGAACGTGCCTGCTGAGCATAGGCAGGATAATATCTTTTCTTCTTAGAAAAGAATGGTTTCTTGAAAGATTTCTTTCTAGCAGGATGAGCTGTGGACTTGGATAATCTATCCAAGGTGGAGTTTTCAGTATCCATCTCATTGGCCTTTTCTTGCCAATCTCTACCAAACAGGTTCTCACCAGTACAAGGGATGTTTCCCAAATTGTCTTGTACCCAGAGCTCCAGATCAGATGCCTGGAGCCAAGCAATTCTACATGCACCTATGGCAATAGCAGAGTTTCTGCTTATGCACTCAAAGCAGTCAAAGGCTGCACGGTTGGCAAATTTATAAACATCTTGGGCATATTTGACCAAAGTGAGAAAATCCTGTCTTCTATCCTCAGGAAGAATAGGACTTAAAGCTTCTAAATCATCTGTGACCTCCTTCAGGAACATTCCCATGTAGAGACTATAGGAACTGATCCTGGCAGAAAGCATGGAAGCTTGGAAGACCCAACGTCCAAAAGCATCCAGGGTTTTGCACTCACGTCCTGGAGGATTAGAGGCATGCCTTTTTGCACTCTTGATCCTTCTCATAGCTGATTCAACTACAATAGAGTGGTGAGGAAGCCGAGTCTTTTGGAAACCAGGACAAGGAGGGACTCGATACATAGTATCCAGTCTGCGAGAATGAGGAGAGGTGGTAAGAGGTGTCTCCCACATCCATAACATGAGATCATATAAAATCTCATGAATGGGCAAGGTAGCTGCCTCCTTAGGAGTTTTGGGATATTGTAGAATTTCCAACTCCTTGGCCCTTGACTCTGTTTCAGGGGCCACAGTAATGGACAGACCCCGAGCCACCTCCCTGATAAAATCCTGGAAGGAAATATCCTCTGGAGGAGACATCCTGCGCTTAGGGGAGGAGGGCTCCTCTAGGAGAAGCATTCCTGCATCGACAGAACTGTCAGAATGCTCAGAAGTACCGTCTGTCCGGATGCTCTTGAAGAGCCTGATACCCGTACCAACCGAAGTCGGTACCAGGAGTAATCGGTATCGGTACCGGAGGGCATCGGATGACTGGGTACCAGCAAAGCAGACACCGATGCCAATGCTGATGCTATCGGTACCGATACCGATGCCGGGGGCCGGTGCCAGCAGAATTGTCTGTCGCGGTTCCATGGGCGTCGATGCCGCAAGGAGAGCCGCCAGACTGCGCTCAATAGCCAGGAATCTCTGGTCTATCGACACTGCTGATGCCTGGATGTCGGTAACGGAGAAGACCGCCGGTACCCCAGAGCATGGCACCAGTAGTTCTGCCGAGGTCAAGGCCTCGAGAACATCCTGGAGCCCCGATAATGCTTTGGAAGCCGAAGCCTCCCGCTGGGGCAATTTTGCCGGTGCAGAATCCTCAAGGGAAACACCAGAGGCATCTCGATGCTTAGAAGGAGATCTACCCTTTGAGGATCGGCTGGATTTGTATTTAGTTACCCAAGATCCACAGGAGGAAGAGGAAGCCCTGGAAGACGTCGATGCCACCGAAGCTGCATCAGAGGGAAACAGGGTACTGAGCTTAGCAGCTCGGTTCTGCCGACCTCTTTTAGACATCATGGCGCAGGACATACAATCCGTGATGGAGTGGTCAGGACCTAAACATTTTAGACACCATTCATGGGTGTTGGCGACGGAAATGGTACCGCCACACTTGGTGCACTTTTTGAAACCTGAGGCAGGTTTCTCCATTGTAAGAAAAGGTTTTTGGGCCTAAGGCCCAAAAAGGTGCGTGCACCTGAAGAAAATAGGAAAAAATGTAGAATATATATATATATATATTTTTTTTTTAAAGACAGAAAAGAAGAAGAAAAAAACGGCGGTACCGGTAAAGCATCGAGGAAGGCAGACGCGACCACAAAAAAGAAAGAAAGAAAGAATTCTTCTGCGGTGACAGGAACAACGACCTGCTGGCTCCGCGGAAAAAGAAGAACTGGAGAGAGGCAGTTAGGAAAGGCGGGAAGGCAGCACGCATGCGCTGTGGGATGATCCCAAAAGCTTTCTAATTGGACGCTGGGGAGCGTTCCCGCGCAGGCTCCATCGGTACCGACGATACCCATATGTGATGACTACATTCCTGCTTGTTCCTGGAGATCTACCTTTTCACCGTGGACAAGCAGGAAGTCAGTCCTCACATATGGGACTCCAAGCTACCAAAAACTAAGGAGGCCAAAAAGCCCAACAGGGGAAAAATTGAATTGAGAACTGGAGAATCAACTATGTACAGAAATGAAAGTTCACAAAAGGGAACTCATCTGATTTAGCTATTTTACCATTTGTTTTTTTTGGCAGCCTAGATGGACAATAGGGTCTTGGGAGGATGGAGTTGGATTCTAATCCCCAAACAGATGCTGGAGTACTGACTGGCCGAAGTTGCTGTCCCATCGGGAATCCCCAGACAGTAATGAGATGTGAATGTGTGGACAGAAGACCACGTTGTAGCACTGCAGATCTCTTCTATGGAGACAGAGTGCAAGATAGCCACCAGCACAGCCATGGCTCTGATGTTATGAGCTGTGACATGACCATCTGGCTCAGGCCAGTCTGGGCATAAGCAAAAGAGATGCAGTCTGCCAGCCAAATTGAAAGAGTGCATTTGAAAATGGCAGCCCCTAGCTTGCTGGGGTCAAAAGAAAAACAGCTGGATGGACTTTTGGTGGGCCTTTGTCCACTCTAAGTAGAAGGCTAAGACTCATCTACAGTCCAGCATGTGCAGCGCCGCTTCTCCTCTGTGGGTGTGAGGCCCCAGGAAGAAAGTTGGCAAAATGACTGACTACGATGGAAAGCAGATACCACCCTTTGGAAGGAATCGAAGATAAGTGCACAAGACCACTCTATTATGATGGAACCTGATGTACGGCAGATAAGCCACTAGAGCTTGAAGCACACCTAACAAGCATACTGATGTAACCGCCACTAGAAACAAGACCTTCCAGGTCAAGAACTTCATAGGGCAAGAATAGAGTGGCTCAAAGGGGGGCCAGCATAAGCTGTGCCAGAACTACATTGAGGTTCTAAGCCACTGCCAAGAGCCTGAAAGGAGGCTTCAAGAGAAGCAAACCTCGCATGAAGAGAGCCACTAAAGGCTGAGCTGAGATGGACTTTCCTTCTATTCCATGATGGTATGCTCTAATCGCACTGAGGAGAACCTTGACAGAGTTGGACTTGAGACCCAACTCCGAGAGGTGTATGAGATATTTGAGTAGTCTGTCAGTGGGGCAATTAAAAGGATCAAGCACCTGTTTTGCACACCAGATCGCAAATCTCTCCATTTGAATGCATAAGACCTTCTTATTGAGGCCTTCTTAGAGGCCAACAGAACATCTGTTACTCTGTCGGGAAGGTTAAGCACCAAGAGGACTAGCATCTCAACATCCATGCAGTCAAGGGCAAGGACTGGACACTGGGATGTAGCATCCTCCAGTCTTCCTGTGATATAAGGTCTGGGGCAGAGTCCAGCTGTAGAGGTTCCCACTGGAAGAGTTGAAGCAGAAGGGAAAACCACAGCTTTTTGGGCCAATACAGGGGGTATCATCGTACCCCTGTCTGTCTGGAGCTACAGCATGGTCTTTGCTATGAGAGGTATGGGAGGATACGCATATATCAGGCCCTTCCCCCAGTGGAGAAGGAAAGAATAAGGCACCAGCCTGCTGCACAAGGCAATTATGGGGCAGAACAGGTCACCTGGGCGTTTTGTTGGGTGACGAACAGGTCTATCGAGGGGGTACCCAATTCTCAAAGATGAGGGCCACCATGCCCTGTCCAGTGTCCATTCGTGCAGCTGGAGGACATGACTCAGCTGGTCCACCAGGGTATTCTGCACCAATGGCAGGTAAATGGCCCTGAACTCCATCCCGTGAGTGATGGCAAATCTCCATAACTGGACTGTTTCCCAGAACAGGAGATATGAACCTGTGCCCCCCTGCTTATTTATGTAATACATGGTGACCTTATTGTCAGTCTGAATCAGGACAATATGATTGACTAGCTATTCCCAGAAAGCCCTGAAGGCATTCGCTATGGCTCTCAATTCCAAGAAATTGATATGATGCAGGCTCTCCTATTCGGACCAGACACCTTGAGTGAGAAGGCCATCCAGATGCACTCTCCAGCCGAGTTTGGAGGCATCTGTTGCCAATGTTTTCTGAAGTGACAACTTCTGAAACAGGAGACCCTTGAGCAGGTTCTGATGATCCAACCATTAGTGCAGGGACTGAAACCAGAGGGCCAGTGACTGCCACCCGATCCAAAGATTGCAGGTGGCCTGGTTCCGCTGAGTCCTCAGTGTCCATTGAGCCTGTCTTATCGAAAGATGAGCCATGGGTGTGATGTGTGCAGTAAGCGCCATGTGGCTGAGCATGGTCAGCATCCCACCAGCTGTTGTCTGATGACTCCGCTGGATATTTTGGACCAAGGCCATCAATCTCTTGAGTCGGTCTAGTGGAAGGAAAGTCTTCGCTTCAGTTGTTTCGAGGAGAGCCCCTATGAACTCCAGTTGTTGGGTGGGCAGAAGGTGGGACTTTGGGTACTTGAATACAAGTTCCAACAGCTCTAGCACCTGAACAATTAACCATGCTGATTGCTGGATTCCGTCTGGAGTGGTGTTTTTTATGAGCCAGTCATCTAGATAAGGAAGACAAAGACCCCTAGTGTTCTGAGATAGGCTGCCACTACTGCGAGGCACTTTGTGAAAACTCAGGGCACCGAGGCCAGCCCGAAACTCGGGGCACCGAGGCCAGTACTGAAAGTGCTTTTCTGCCAAGACAAATCTGAGATTTCATCCTACTCACAGGTGGTTAGGTATGTGGGTATACATGTCCTTTAGATCCAGGGAGCAGGATACCCAGAGATACCATCTTGAACTTTTCTTGCACCAGGAAGATGTTGAGGTTTCTGAGATCCAGGATAGGCTGAAACCCCCAGTCTTATTGGGGACCAGAAAGTACCTGGAGTAAAATCTCCATCCGATCTGTTTCTGAGACATGAGCTCGATGGCAAGATCAGCCAGAAGGGCAGAGATTTCCCCCTGAAGCAAGTTTAGATGCAGGAGGGGTCGAAGGAATACTCCTTCGGGGAGCAATGAGGCAGTGGTTTAAAGTGCAACATGTAGCCACTTTGGACTATTTGTTGCACCCATGTGTCCAAAGTTATGAGGGGCCACTTGTGGGCAAAGAGTGAGCCTTCCCCACACCAGAAGGCTCCCCTCTGTGGACACTGGCAGATTGACTACGCTCCGGAGGAATCAGACATAACCTCGCTCCCAACTTTGGCTGCAAGGCAGGCTGGGCCTTGCAAGGGTTTTTCTCGGCACTGTGAGTGAGGAGTTTGCACTTTTTGCTTGGAGGTGAGATTTGAGGGCCAGGATAGTACCTCCACCTACGCTGGTAATAAATCTTCTTGCCTCCACTTTGATACCTCCTGCAGATCGCAACCAGTTCAGACGTGCATCTCGAAAGCCTGGTGAGGGTGACATGTTGCTTCTCTAGCATGCCCACCTGCTCTCCATAGAGGTTCTCTCCTTGGCAGGGTATGTCTGCCAGCTTATTTTTCACAGACTGTTCCAGGTCGGAAGACTGAAGCCAGGCAGGCCTGTGGGCTCCTATGCCCATCACCACCATTCTAGACACCATCTCGAAGGAGTCGTTGATTGCCCAGCCCAGGAACTTCGAGCAGTCCTTGCCGTGGCCCATTAGGGCATGACAGTTTTCCAATTTCTCCAGGAGAAGGAAATAGCACAAGTCAGCAAGATCATGCATGATGTCCTACAAGAATATGCTCATGTAGAGCTAGTAAAAGTGTACTAGAGCCATGAGCACGGAGGTTTGGAAGCATCTCTATCCAAAGGAGTCCAACGTTTGAGCCTCCCTACCTGGGGCCATTGAGGAATGAGTCCTTGTGCTCTTGATCCTCAAGGGCAGACTCTACCATTAAGGAGTGGTGTGAGAGCTGAGGTTTCTCAAACCCAGGAGATTTTTGGACTCTTACATCAAATCCAGCCCCCTACTGATCAGTAGCACCGTGAGGGGGTTCTCCCATATCCTCATCTGTAGCCACTCTAGTATGCGGTGCACTATCACCATCACTTCTTCCTTAGGAGCTGAGGAGTACTAGAGGATCTCCAACTCCTCCATCCTGGGTTCATCCTCTGTCTCCAGTGAAAATGGAATGGTCTTTGCCATATCCCTCATGATGTTCTGGAAGAATACGTTCTCTAGAGGATACTTCCACCTTTTCTGCAAAGGGGAAGGGTCTGACAGGAGCTCAGGAGACCTGCTCTTCGACAAGTTCTCCGATTCCACATTGGTCACCCAGTCATCAGAGTGAGACTCCGATTTGTGTCAGGGCTCAGATACTGCCAGAGCATGCAGCGAACATTGATATGTCGCAGGAACGGATCTTGCAACGTCTCTCCTGCTCCCAAAAAGACATGTAGCAACAAAGACTGATTCAAATGAACTGGCCTCAAAATCACCTTTCCTTTAGACATAATAAGAAAAGGAGCCCGACACGACAGTGCTTGAAGCTCCGAGATACTCCTTGCTGAGCATATAGCCACAAGAAAATGGTCTTTAATGTGAGAGCAAGGAGCCAGCAGCTCAACAGGAGACTCCGTTAAAACTGACAGTACAAGATTCAGATCCCAGGGAGGGATGACCGCTCACACAGGCAGTCAAATTTGTTTCTCCACTCGCAGAAAATGCTGGACATCCGGGTGGTCTCCCAAAGAGACCCCTCGAAGCCTACCCCTGAAATGGGAGATGGCTGCCATCTGCACCCGCAGAGAACTACAGGTTAAACCTTTGCCAATTCTATCTTACAAAAAGGCGAGTACTTCCTATACAGTTGCCTGCAACAGATGAAGTCTGCTTTTTTGCACCAGTTCTCAACAACTCTCCAAGACTGCAACAATGTTGCAATGACCGGTGCTGAATAGCCTCACTGCATCAACCTAGCCCTCTCAAGAGCCATGCCATGAGAATCTCTCCACCTGAGGCATCCAGATCAAGCCCTGCAATAGCAGATCTTCTCATGGCGCCAGGAGGGAGCAACTGCCAACCACACCATGTTCAAAACCAGAAAATACCCCAAATATCAGGACATAGAATATAAACCACACCAAAAAATCCTGATCATACAGTTGTCAGAAAAAAAACTTTTTTTTTGTCAGAGCCGCTGAGCCAAAGGAGACAGAGAAGAGCCGCCCCCTCGCTGTAGCATCTCCTTTTAATTAGATTTTAGAATGAGCAAACATTTATACACTTAGCTTATGTTTGAAATCCATCATCACTGCAATACTACTGAAGGAATCACTGAACAAACATGTTGGCATATCAAAGTATTTTTTGTCTAATGCGCCTCAATCCTCTGTTGCTCTTACTAATTTGAAAGTTGCCATGAGATCCATGATCAGCGGTCCCCAATGCCGGACTAGCTGGGCAAACCCCATTCTGTTGAGCATCTACTCTCTGGGATCGATCCACCCTCTGCTGAGATAGTCGGCCTCTATATTCGACCACATGCACTGCCAAGAGCGCCCCCAAATGATGCTCCGCTCAGTCCAATAGAGGCTCCACGTCGTCCTCAGATGAGCACTGCTTGTGCCTCCCTGGCGACTGATGTAGGCCACCGCTGTGACATTGTCAGAGAACACTCTCACCGTCTTCCCTTCCAAGAGGGACTAAAACTCCTGCAGTGCACAGAATATTACCCTCAATCTAAGGCAGTTGATGGGCCACCCCCTCTCCACCGGGGACCATAGGCCCTGCGCTATGTTGGATTTGCAGTGCGCCCCCCATTCAGAGAAGCTGGCATCCTTGGTAGAGTGAAACCCACCGTCATATCTCCAATAGCATGCCCGCCAACGGCTTCTTGGACTTCAGCTACCACCTGAGAGCATTCTGGCATCTGCTGGTCATATACCAGTAGTCACAATAAAGGATAGTTCTGCTTTGACCACCTTCATAACAATGCTCATTTCAAAGGCCACATATTTTTTATTTATTTACATTCTCTTATATACCGCGCTATTCTGCATCAGTGCGGTTTACATTAAACAAACTGAAATTACATTGAACAGGGCATTATAACTTGGTGATAACTATTTTACAGGGAACATGGGCTATGGAGGGTTAAGTGGCTTGCCCAAGACCACAAGGAGCACCTGTGGGACTAGAAACCCCAGTCCTTCCGGCCCAAGGTTGCTGTCCTCTAGTGGGATTTGAACCCCCGACCTTCCGGCCTGAAGTACCTTGCCCCAACCACTAGGCCACTCCTCCACTCCACATATGTACTCGAGCCCACCGAACCATCTCTACAGTGGCTGCCATGGAGCCCAAGAGCTGCAGATAATGACATGCTGTAGGAGCCTGCATGCTGAGGAACAGCCTGACCTGCCCCGATAACTTTTGAACCTTGCCTGATAACAACAACAACCAACCAAGCACAGTCTGGAAGCATGCTCCCAGATACTCCAAGTCTTGTGACAGTTAAAGACGACTCTTCGTCACATTGACTTCACATCCTAGGTTCTACAAGTAGTTGGATACTCTTTGTGACGCATTCTTTTTCCTCTATGGACTTTGCCTGAATCTGCCCATCATCCAAATACAGGTGTATCAGAATTCCTTCCTGTCGGAGTGCCGCAGCTATGACCACCATGACCTTGGTGAAAGTCTGAAGGGCTGTTGCTAGGCCGAACAGCAGAGCCCGAAATGGGAAATGCCCCATAGGCCCTGAAACCGCAGCAACTACTGATATTGGTCTCGAATAGAAATGTGCAAGTAAGCCTCTGTGAGGCCGAGTGAGGTTAAATACTCCCCCACCCGAACTGCTACAATCACAGAGCACAACGTCGCCATGTGGAAGCGCAGGACTCGGAGACACTGATTTACACACTTGAGGTCTAAAATCCAGTGGAAGGACCACTCTTTCTTCGAGATTATGAAATAAATGGAATATCGATCACATCCATATTGGTCTGGTGAGACCTCCACCACCGCACACAGTTCTATGCAATTCAACAGCATCTGCCGCACTGCCTGGCATTTCTTTGGCGCCTTGCAGGGTGAGTTGACAAAGGCCTCCTGGAGAGGTTGTGCAAACTCCAGGGAGTAACCCTCTTTGACAACATGCAGAACCCACTGGTCAGAAGCTAGCTTGGTCCAGGCGTCGTAAAAGTCCCATAGTTGCCCCCCACAGGCTCCACGTCTGCCTGGACCTGCCTCGCATCATTGGATCTTCTTAGGCCCCTGAGAAGGCTGAGGGGAAAAAACCCTAACCGCTCCCCTGAAGACTCGAAAAGCATGATCTCTGGCAGGAAAGCACCCTCTCTGATAAGGTGAAAACTGGAATGCACGAAAACGTCTGAAGACCCTAAGCTGCCCACTGAGGCTGGGAGCAAATCAGCTTCTGTTTATCCTCCGGCAATCTGCCGCCCTTCATCTCACCCAGATCTTTCACTAATTTTTCTAGATTTTCCCCAAACAGAAGCCTACCCCTAAAGGAGAGCTTATTGAGACGAGACTTGAAGGAAACATCCGCTGAACAATCGTGTAGCCACAAATAGCGCTGCGTGGTGACCACCAAGCCCAAACCCTTTGACAAACAGCTAATAAGGTCATAGAAGACGTCTGCCAAATATGCTGCTCCTGGTTCAAGCTTTGCTACCTTTGGCGCTTAGGTCATGGAATCCTTAGAGCTCTCCAGGATTCCCTGCGCCCATCACAGGCACGCCCATGCCACAAAAGCTCCGCAAATGAATGCCTGCAAGGATAGGGCATTAATACTGAACGCCTGCTTGAGGAGCATCTCCAACTTCCGACCCTGCACGTCCTTGAGTCCTGAACTGCCTTCCACGGGAATCGTAGTCTTCTTTGTGACTGCTGAAACCACAGCATCCACCTTCAGTGCTCGCAAAATCTCCCTATCCTTTTATGGTAATGGATAAAGTCAGGACATAGTCCTCATACCCCTCAGCGTGGCCTTAGGAACATCCCATTCATCTTGCATCATCTGCCGGACCACTCTATGCAGGGAAAATATTTTTTGCGTAGTTCTAACCTCCTGAAAAAGTGGATCCTCCAATGGTTCCTCCTCCCCAGGAACCTCCACTCACATATTAAGGACCTTGACAGAAAGCACAATCAATGCCGCCAATTCCTTTCTCTGGAAGACCTGCACAATCTGGACATCCTCCCCCTGAGTTATCTCACTTTCCTCCAAATCTGAATCAGGCTCCAACTCCGCTTCTAGATACTCCAGCTCCTCTGAAGGCAAAGACCCCACTCTTCCCAAGGGTCCTCTTGCAACCTTTGTTTACTCAGTCCCGGTTCATCTTCCTGTGGAGTCTGAGCAGAGCTCCAAGAAGGCCCTCTTCTGCGCCTTGTCCTTAACCTGCTCTTAACCATTATTCCCATGCTGCCGCATACAAAAGGCCTTATGCATGAGGACAAATTCTGGTGTAAAGTCCTTTGGTGACTAGGTTTCCTGTCCCTCCTTAAGCATTACGGTTTTAGGTGGCTTCTTCCTTTCCTTTTGTTGCCTTTGTAACCCACTTACTGGGGGAGACTGTGGCCCCGAGAACCCTCCCATTCCCAAGGACTGAGCAGGGAAGCCCCCAGCCGCACGCACCACTTCTTCAGTGCACTGTCTGCCCTGTGCTCCTGCAACTCTGCTTCCAGAGATCTTGATTCAGCCACGCAACCGTCATTGGCTGTGACTGGCTTTCATGACCCATAGGCCACACAGGTGGGCTTGGAAGGCATGCTGTCCCCCTTTCTAGCAGCCAATGCCTCAAGTGTATGCTGACAAATTACTATCTAAATTACTGTTTCTCTGTTTTCTTTTTTTTCCCTTCTGGAAACCTCCTCCCACGAACTAAGGCGGCCCCCTTATGTAAAAAAAATAATAAAACACGGAAGTGCATGTCCCGGCATCTGAATACACTAACCAGAGCTGCCCCAGCTTTAAAATAAAAAATCACGCCTTTTCAAAGATGGCCATGGTTCCCTTGCTTGGTGAGAAAATGGCCCCAGAAATACACAGAGTGGGCAAAGTGTCCCTCAGTCACGGACTGCCCGATCCAGATTTAGCACAGCACTCCTGCACATAAATTTAAATAACTTATCCTGTTTTGGGGTGCTCCGATGTCCAGCCCTACATTCACAGCTTCAGCATTGGTCTGTGAAGTGACAGGCTGCTTTCCCTCAGTGACTGGCTGCTCTGCCGCCGACAGCCCCTCAATTGCAGCGAGTTCTGAAGCCGCCGTGTCAGCCCAGGGTTCACTGGGAAGCCTCCTTCGCCACCGGCAGGCTCTCCCAGCAAAGCCTGTCAAAATTACCCCACATTTCCTTTGTGCTGCTTTTTTTTTAATTTTAAGTACAATCTGTGCTACCAGAATTCTTTCTCAAAAGGAATCCCAAAAAGTAAGCCCCTCTCTACCTATCCAACTACCAATTCCTAACTGTCCCTTCAGTGAGTCTCACTGAATTACACCCTCCAGCTGCTTGGAGACTGAGATACTGGAGGCAGGAAGGGAGTGCCCGAGTGCCAGCTGCTTATCCACGGTGATGCCACCAAAATGTGACATGCACAGTCTCCAAGCTGCTGGCGGGGTGAGACTACCCACAGGTACCGGTACTGGACTGGAGGGACGATAAGGAAATACCCATGATATGGCATACCCTTAGCACATCTGCGATCCTAAAATACTACTACTGAAAAAAAGCCAGATAATGTGCTGCACAGCATTTGTAAAGGAACCCTTAGGGGATACTGCATGCATGTGGAAGAAGGTTTTGTGGTCTGATCAGACCAAAGTGGAACTATTTATGGTCGCAATACAGCATGGTAGTGGCAGCATTATGTTGTGGGAATGCTTTACAACAGCGGTACAACGGAGGCTAGTGAAGATCACAAAGTAGAGGAGGAAAACCTGTCCACTCTGCCACAGAACTGGGATTGGGGAGAACATTTTCAGCAGTACAATGATCCTAGATACAAAGCAAAAAAGTGGCCCAGTCAAAGTCCAAGCCTGAATCCAATACAGAGTATGTGGCAAGATTTCAAGACTGCAGTTCGCAGATGATCCCCAGCCAATTAGAAAGAACTTGAACTATTCTGCTAAGAAGAATGGGCAAAAACTGCACCATCCTGCTGTGCAAACTTGGTAGACACATATCCTAAATGAGTTGTTACTGCTGCAAAAGGGACTTTCACCAACTACTGAGTCAAGGGGCTTGAAGACTTATGCAATCGTGGTAACACAGAAAATGATAGCTGATATCCGGAGTGCAGCTCTAACCTTGAGACTCTCCAGGCACCAGTAGTGGACTTAAAATCAGCACATGATGCTGCTAACCTGGGGAGAAAAAGTGTCTAGGATTTGGTACCACCCATCCTTCCTGCTGCAAGAGCTGGGGTGGAGTTAAAGTGCTCACATTAGGATCCAGATCCCTGCCAACTCCACTAACTGTGGTTTTCCCCCATCTTGAGCTGCTGCACTGTGCAAATGCATGGACTGCACAGAGGGTAATGGCAGCTCTGTTCTCTTGGTAGAGTATATCTGCATGTTTACTGTACCTTATAACCTTTATATATATATATACATACATATACATATATATACATACACACACACACTTACAGACACTCATGACAAGCATGAAAACCAAGGCTGGTGGTGAGGGTGGAGTGAGTAACTATGCAGAGGAGAATTGGAGTGACAGATGGATGGGACACCGAGCAGGGAGAGTATAGATTTGTAAATACATACTTGTATCAACAACTTGGGAAAAGTAAGCGAAGATGGTCCGCAGTTTCTCTTTCTTCTTTGGGTTCCATTCCTCAAACAGCCTGTGAGAAGAGAGCAAAGTGAAAATGCAGTGAATGCAGGGGGGCAGCATATAGATCAGACCTCCCTGCTCGGCCAGCATCCTAGGGAAAGAAAGATACGGAGCTATATTTTCAAAGGTTACGTGGTCTGTTACATAGGTATAAAGAGAGGGGTCGCTATTCAAAAGGACTTTTGCAGTTAGCAATGAGTGCTAAGCTCATAAGACCTTTTTCAAACTTCTGTGCCAGTTGATGAATAACATTTGGTCTGACAAATCAATATCCAGCCAAAAGGTATGCATATAAGAAGGAGGAACCGTGGCATTCCAGGGGCAGGGCAAAACGTTTTATCTGTTTAGTAGGACCACACAAATAGCAATCCTTAACTTATGTGTATTAAGTTATCCATTTAAGTTTAGGACGGCATATGCAGCAATCCTGAACAACCAACTAGTTCCACTGAATACCAAGCATAAAAAAATGGATAAGTCATCTGCTTATCTCTGTGCGGCAGTGGGGCTGCTTAATGCTGATCTCCCAGTGTTAATTCCCATAAAACAGCTATAGATGATTATTACTTTGTACGAGTTATGTTGAACGTGTTCAACATTTTATGGTTATAATGTTTTATCTGATTTCTTCACCACCTAGGGAAGCTAAGCTATAAGCTTAATAAATAATGCACAAGTGGATAAGCGGGAAAGTGCATTCCTCACATGCACAAACCTGGCCACATATAAAACAGATGTTTTGGAGGGTGCACAAATGATGTATATACACTCTTTGTTTTTAAAGGGCACAACTGTATACAGCCCCTAGCATGCCTAACATTACACTTTGTTTGTGCGGGGAAGTTAGATGGGGGCTGGGAATGGGCGGTACGGGGGCGGAGAGCAGGCGGGCAGTGGGCGGTCAGCAGCCCTGGACGTACAGGGCCGATTCTATGTTAGCCCTGTATGTCCGGGGCCGGTGAAATGTCTGAGGAAGTTATTCCACCTCCGAGGTGGAATAACTTCCCTGGACGTTTGTTTTTGGAAGGGCGGGGGCGCGATGGGGCAGGGGGGCCAGGGTTTATTCCCCGCAGCCCGATCCTGCCCTTAGGAGGCCAGATCGGGGGTCAGGCTGCAGGAAAAGCACAGTTACTTACCTGAAACAGGTGATCTCTGGGAACAGCAGGAATAAGTCTTCACATATGGGTTTCGTCGGCACCGACAGAGCCTGCGCGGGAATGCTCCCCAGCGTCCAATCAGAAAGCCTTTGGGAGCATCCCACAGCGCCTGCATGCTGCCTTCCCGCCTTTCCCAACTGCCTCTCCTCAGTTGAGTTTTAGAGCTGAGACAAAGAGAGACAGAGAGAGAGAGGGGGAAAGGAAAGAGAGATAGAGAGACAACTCCTAGGGGAGTTGGAGATCACCTGTTACAGGTAAGTAACTGTGCTATCTCCAGGAACAAGCAGGAATGAGTCTTCACATATGGGGACTCCCTAGCTTTAGATGCCAGGGAGAGACCCCAGAAGTTGTGTGTCCCTGGGACAGGGCTCCACTTCCCCCATGGATCTCTGGCATCCCATCAGGGATGGTGGGTAGGAGTTGATTAAGAATGGAACAGGTGTTTGAGAACAGCCTGACCAAACAAGGCATTCCGGAGGGAGTCCTTGTCCAAGCAGTAATGGGCTGTGAAGGTATGAACAGAGACCCAAGTGGCTGCTCGACAGATGTTGTCAATAGACACATAGTTCAGATGAGCCATTGAGGCGGCCATGGCTCTCACGTTGTGAGCTGTGACATGGCCCTCCAGAGAAAGGTTCTTACTCTGATAGGCGAAAGAAATACACTGGGCAATCCAGTTAGACAGTGTTCTCTTGGAGACTGGTAGTCCCAAATGAGAAGGAACAAAGGCAACAAAGAGCTGAGAGGATTTTCTATGTTGCTGTGTCCTTTGTAAGTAAAAAGCCAGAGCTCTTTTACAGTCCAGGGTATGAAGATTCCTCTCTGCACTTGATGCATGAGGCCCTGGAAAAAAAGACAGGTAGGTAGACCTCCTGGTTGAGGTGAAAGGGCGAGACCACCTTAGGCATAAAATGTGGATGAGTCCTAAGGACTACCTTGTCATGATGGAACCTTGTATAAGGTGGATTAGCTACGAGTGCTTGCAATTCACTAATACGACGTGCTGATGTGATTGCAATAAGAAAGATAACTTTCCAAGAAAGGTATTTCAAGGAGGTGGTAGCTAAAGGTTCAAAAGGCGGCTTCATAAGCTGACCAAGAACCAGGTTCAAGTCCCATGCCACCGGGGGTAGTCTAATGGGAGGCTTTGTTAAAAGGAGGCCTCTCATGAATCTGGCTACAAGAGGATGAGAGGAAATAGGTTGTCCATTTAGAGGCTTAAGGGAAGCTGCAATAGCACTCAAATGGACCCTTACTGAATTTGTCTTAAGGCCTGCATTAGAAAGATGGAGGAGATACTCCAGCAAATATTCCAGAGGTATGGCAAGGGGGTTAAGACCCTTCCCAGAACACCAGATAGTAAACCTCTTCCATTTGAAAGCATAAGAACGTCTAGTGGAAGGTTTTCTGGAAGCATAAAGAACATCTTTCACTTGTTGAGAAAGATGAAGATCCTGGAGATCTAGGCCTTCCGCAACCAAGCCCTGAGATGCAGAGACTGGGGATTGGGATGCCACAACTTTCCGTCCTCTTGAGAGAGGAGGTCTGGAGCAGACCCTAACTCCAGGGAGGGAGCTTGAGAGAGATGTAGAAGCAGAGGGTACCACACTTGCCGTGGCCAATGTGGAGCTATGAGAATCATGTGGCCTCTGTCTCTCTGAAGCTTGAACAGGGTTTTGGGAATTAGGGCAATGGGTGGAAAGGCATAGAGGAAGTCTTGACCCCAGTGAAGGAGGAAAGTATCCCTTGCCTGAGCTCCCTGAGCCAGAGTTCTGGAACAGAACCGGGGAAGCTTGGCATTCCACGGACTTGCAAAGACGTCTATGTCCGGGGTTCCCCAAATTTGAAAAATCTTGGAACCTGGTCCATATGTAGGGACCACTCGTGTGGAAGCAGAACTCGACCGAGCCTGTCTGCCCAAGAGTTTTGAACGCCTGGAAGATAAACTGCCAGAAGATGAATGTGATTCTCTCTGGCGAGGGCCCACAGTCGCAAAGCTTCGTTGCAAAGCGACAGAGAGCCAGTTCCTCCCTGCTTGTTCACATAGAACATGGCTACCTGATTGTCCGTGTGGATAAGGACTGTCTTGTGGCTGAGCAGGGTGTGGAAAACCTGCAGAGCAAGGAAGATTGCTCTGAGTTCTAAGAGAATGATATGTAGACAAGTCTCCAGTGGGGACCGGATGCCCTGGGTGGAGAGGTCTTGCAGATGAGCTCCCCACCCCATTGGAGAAGCATCTGTTGTAAGCGTTGCTTGGGGTAGAGATTGCTGAAAGGGGGACCGCAGCAACAGGTTTTGAGGGGACTTCCACCACTGGAGGGACAAAATGAGGCGACTTGTGTTTGCTATTTTGTCTGACAGGCAGCCTAATGCCTGGGTCCATTGGGTGGATAAAGTCCACTGAGCTGACCTCATGTGAAGACGAGCATATGGTACCACATGCACGGTGGATGCCATGTGGCCTAGCAACTGTAACATCTCTCGAGCAGTTAGGAGGGGCTTCAACTCTGCTTGAGAAGCTAACGAGCGAAGGCAACGGGCCTGGGGAAGATAGGCCCTTGCCCTTGTGGTATCCAGCAACGCCCCTATAAACTCCAGGGACGGAGTAGGGATCAAATTGGATTTTGGGATATTTATCACCAGCCCTAAATACTGAAGGATACGCATTGTGCAGGTTAGAGAACTCTTGGCCTCTGACTGAGTGGGAGCTCGAATGAGCCAGTCGTCCAGGTAAGGGAAGACGAATATTCCCACGGTGCGCAGAAAAGCAGCTACCACTGCCATGCATTTCGTGAACACCCTTGGTGCAGAGGCCAGACCAAAAGGGAGCACTTTGTATTGATAGTGCTTCTCTTGAAAAAGGAACCAAAGGAACCTTCTGTGAGTTGGATGGATGATAATATGAGTGTACGCATCCTTGAGATCTAGAGAACAAAGCCAATCCTGACTCTGAAGGTATGGCAGCAGAGTTCCCAGAGAAACCATCTTGAATTTTTCCTTAACTAGGAATCTGTTCAACTCTCTGAGATCTAAGATGGGTCTGAAGCCCCCTGTTTTCTTTGGAATAAGAAAATAGGGGGAGTAGAAACCTGTGCCCTGTTGTTGAAAAGGCACTTCCTCTATTGCCCTCTGGGCGAGAAGAGTGGCAACCTCCTGCCCCAACAAGTTGAGGAAGGAGGTTGGAGAATTGAACTGGTGCACTCTTGTGAGAGGGGGCAAGCTTGAAAAATGATGTTTGTACCCCTCTCTTATGATGGAGAGTGTCCAATGCTCTGCTGTAATTTGCCCCCATCTGGGAGCAAAGTGACATAACCTTCCTGGAATGGTGGAGGGCTCTGGTCCTTCTAGAGCCAGGAAGGTTAAGTTCTCTAGTGGAAAGTCAAAGGCCCTGAGGGGGCTGAGGTTGCTGGGCTGGAGCAGGCCTAGCAGCCTTTGCTTTGTTCTGTTTGGATGATTGCTGACGTTTGGTAGGGAACTGAGCTGCAGAAGATGCCCGCTGACCATAAGCAGGATAGCACAGTTACTTACCTGTAACAGGTGATCTCTGGGAACAGCAGGAATTAGTCTTCACATATGGGTACGTCGGTACCGACGGAGCCTGCACGGGAATGCTGCCCAGCTTCCAATCAGAAAGCTTTTGGCAGCATCCCTCGCGCCTGCGCACTGAGTTCCCGCCTTCTCCAGAGCCTCTCTCAGTTGAGTTTCAAAGCTGAGACAAAGGCGAGGAGAGAAAAGGAAGATAATAAAAGAGGCAACTCCCAGGGGAGGTGGGAGGGTTGTGAAGACTAATTCCTGCTGTTCCCAGAGATCACCTGTTACAGGTAAGTAACTGTGCTATCTCCAGGAACAAGCAGGAATGAGTCTTCACATATGGGGACTCCCTAGCTAGAGATGCCAGGGGGAGATCCCATAAAAATGCAGGAGCCTGGACCAGGGGTGCATTTTGTCTCCAGGAATCCCCGGCATCCACTGTGGGATGGAGGGTAGGAGTTGACAATAAAGAAGCTGTGAAGAAAGGAACAGCATAACCAAGGACTAGAGGGTTCTACAAACTACAGGAGTCCTTGGTATATATGATAAGTAGCATTAAAACACATTTAATGTACACTTAAAAAATGCAGCTTACCTACTGTATTGTAGGAAGTAGAGAGTATGATGGAGTCCACTGGATAAACAGTGGCGGAATCTTCAAGGTGACCTCCCAGCAGTGAGGATGAAGGTCCAGACCTGGATGCAGCAAGCGTTCCAGGTGCCAACTGGGTAGGATGAGACGTCGGGTCTTCAATGGACAGCTTTATGGGAAAAAGCTAAAACCTCCTTTAGGCATAAGTTATTAACGTTGGGGACTAAAGGAAGAAGACTGACGGAGTTGGAGAACTAGTCCAGTCCCAGTGGGAAGAGGGGAAATGGAAAAAAACCCTATTCCCAAGGAGAATAGTGGTGTACTCAAAGATAAGATGTACACCATTTTTCCGAACTGTTGAGAGATAGGAAAAATATTGAAGCTGAATGCTTCAAGGACTTAAAGAAAAAAGGAAGATGTTAGCACCATAGTAGTTATTGGTGCATAACAGTGTCTGCATCGCAATATGGTATGCAGAGAGGGGCGATAGACTGTCTAAAACTTATAGAAGGTAATTAATAAGTATAGACAGTAAGGGTGATAATGGGGGAAAACATATCAAGCCTTAAGACGCCTCCCATCAGACACATATATGTGTAGGGATATATAGACATATACGTGAATGGAGACTAAAGATATATATGCATAGAGATATAAGGTATGTCCTTATGTATATAGGAGGACATGGGTGGAGAAATGTACCAAAGATACATAGAAATAGATAGGATATATCTAAATGTATATGGATTAGTGGAGCATGAGTTAGCACCACCAAGGTAATGACATTAGTATGTAGACATATATGGAGATGCTACATACAAGACAAAAGAATGAAGATACATGTCTACCACCCAGCCTCATAATTTGGTTATGGGGAATATAAAAGAAAAGATTCTTCGATGGACAAGAGGGTGACCCCACTTGAGATATGTATCGAGAATCTATTTCTATGGATTAAAGGATGCAGGAAGGCAATCCAGCAAGATAATCCTAATGTGTGCGTGAAAACAGATGATGAGATCAGTCTGTAAAGAAGAAGGCAGGAGTGTTATAGAACACTGACATGGCAAATGTGCAGGAACGCAAAGAAGATACCAGAGGGACCTATTGAAGGGACCCAGGGTTAGCATGCGTTAATGTCTGCCTTGGTTTGCACACCGAAAAACTGATCTGTCATATTAATAGTCTAGGCCAGAGGGTGTAGGGAACCCTCCCTGGCATGGGAAAAAAGAAAAGGTTTTCCCTACTAATAGAGACGGTTCAGGGATAAGAGCAATGCTCTAAGCAAGGCCCTCATAGTAGAAAGCTGCTCTGAAAGTGCAGAGAGCATTGTACAGGAGATACAGGAGATCAACTGACTAAAGTCAGGTGCATTGTCCCATCTTATGAAGGAGATGGGAAGAAGTATGGGAGAACCCCATAATATAGGATGGTAACTCCTGCAGGCACAGCTGCTGAGGGAAACAGAAGAGATATCATACTGTGCGTACGAAGAACCAGATAGAAGAAAAGAGAGGAGGCAGTCCTTCTCCCATTCTGAGGATAAGCCTGCCGAAGAGACTCTTCAATAGGAAACCTCTCAACCGGGAAGAAAAACCTGTAGAGAGGGTAGAGCAAGTAATTGGAGGGTAACGTACCCTTAGGGCAAGTCAACCGAAGGAAAAAATGTTCAGATTGGGACAGAACTATCAGGGGATAGTTGCAACTGCTCTTCTAAAGAATAAGTAGAAGAGAAGATTATAGTCCCTGAACAGGAATTTTCCGACCGTGAAAAAGAAAATACAGTGAATAAACTTCTAATAGCAGAAGTGAACTGTAGATTTCAATTCCCAGCTCCTATGGTTGCTGGGAATGCTGAGACTGGCCGGAGCTGGAGGGCTTCAGACTAGACTGAGGTGACCCTTGCTTAGGTGCAGCCGAATGATGGGCAGGAGATTTATTAATTTATTTTATTTTATTTATTTATTAACAATTCTTATATACCGCACTATTAGACATCAGCGCGGTTTACATTGAACAAAAACATCCGACAATTTACATATGTCTGGTCATTACATTTAACAGGAATTATAACTTGGCGAAATAGGGGAAACTAAATACAATGAGGGTTATCTGATAAAGGATATCCTGGTTAACTATATACAATGGTGGTACAATAGTACATGGAACAACTTGCTATTTACATTGTGAAGTTGGCCTGTTGCGGGGGTCTATCTGTTTGACCACTTCTGCTATTTGCCTGGGGGTTATGTTCGGAGCTGTCAATGAGATGAATGAAACTTTCTTTTCTTAGGGAAAGAAGGTTTGGTAGGACATTTCCTACCCCTTGAAGGAGGAGGTGGCTGACTCCTTGAAGAAGGAGTTGACTTAGAATGGTCCTTAGTAGAAGGAGAGTCAGTGGAGCATTGAGCAACCTGATGTAAAGCCTCCTTATTGAAGAGACCCTCTCCTGTACAAGGGGAATGAGCCAGGATAGTTTGCGCCCATCTGCTCAAGTCTGAAGCTTCGAGCCAGGCTCTGCGACGTGCTGCAATGGAAATAGCAGAGGATCTGCTAACAGACTCAAAAGAGTCTATAGAAGCACGAGACAGGAATCAAGATATATTCCGGCTATGATTGAGGAGCAAGGAATAATCAGTAGCCTTTTGCTCTGGTAGAAAAGGTGTCAAGAGAGATAATTTCTCTGTGACCTCCTGGAGTGTTAGACTCATGTAGAAAATATATGAAAGAATTTTGGAGGCTAGCATAGATGCTTGGAAGGCCTGACGACCAAAAGCATCGAGTGTCCTGGAAGCACGACCTGGCGGATAAGAATGCTTCTTTTTGCTCTTAACCTTCCTCACTGCTGATTCCACTACAAGGGAACGGTGAGGAAGTTGAGGCTTCTGAAACCCTGGAGAGGGTGGCACCTGGTACCGAACTTCAAAGGCTGTAGAAAGTAGAGGAAGCCGCAAGAGTGATTTCCAGACCTCCAAAAGGAGAGCATGCAGAGCAGGATGTACAGGAAGCATCATATTTTCTATATGTGCCCGTGAGTCCTGAGTAGCCTCACAACCAGGGATAGAAATGTTAAGGAAGGTTGCCATGTCTAGGAGAAAAGCTTGAAAAGCCTGATTCCCTATGGGAACTATCCCTGGTGAGAGAAACCTAGTGGATGGACAAGGATACTGGCATGTGATAGTAGAGGCAGTGGGTACTGCATCATGAATGCCAGGTATTGGTTCCAAAGTAGGCAGCTGTGTAAGAACAGGCATCGACAGTGACATCGATACAGGACCCGAAGAGGAAGTTGTCATCGGGGAGTGCTGCAGTGGTACCGAGACCATGAGAGAGTCATGGCTAGGATCCTTGGAAGTGCTTATCCGGAACCGAGAGGAGCCGGTTCCAGGACGGATCGGTACCGAGTCCTCGAGACCAGAAAGCGATTCAAGACTCGGCATCGAAGGAAGCGAGTCTATCGATGTATGTCTCGAGGGTACCGACGTCGAAGGTAGTATCGGCGATGCCGATACTGGTAAAGCAGTCTGGGTTACACCGATGGATCTCGAAGGTACCGATGGTACTGAGAATACGGTACCCCACACCGGTGCCGATGCAGTGGTATCGGAACCGATCGAAGTCGGTACCGTCCCGGAACATGGCTGAGATATGGAAATGTCCATCCGTATCGTATCGACCGGCCCCAAAGGTACCGAGGATGCTAGAGGACAATTCCTGGTGAAGAGTGGAACACTCAACACCGAAGCCTGGGTATCGGTACCGCTCGAAGCGGATATCCGCACTATACACAGCTGGGATCGAGGGAAGTCAATCCGGTGCGTATCGATTGGTCCCGAAGGTACCGAGGATGCCCGATGACGATCCCTGGTGAAGAGTGGAACACTCGACACCGGTGCCGATGCCGGAGGCGCAGTACCGCTCGAAGCGGATACCACCTCTGAGCATGGCTCAGGTATGTTCTGTGAGGGGTGAGCCCCAGGAACAACCTGAAACCCCTTTAACGCTTTGGAGCCCGAAGACTCCCGCAGGGATAATGTCAATGGATTTCTGAGGGTAAGGCCGGAGCCGTCACCATGCTTGGCATGGGACATACCACTCACGCATTGACTAGTCTTAACAGACTGTTTGTGGGTTACCTGATCCTGTGAAGTGGAGAAACCGGGTACCCTCAGTGCCGAGGAAAAAACGGTATCGAGGGAAACTTTAAAAACTGAAGGTTTCCTCACAAAAGCATCATCTGAATAGGCAGGGGAAAAAGGGTCAGGACCCACACAGTTGAGACACCACATATTGGTGTCCAAAAAGAAACATGTGTTTCCACATCTAAGGCACTTCTTAGGAAAAGAAGGCTCCATAATGAAGAGGCCTGGTAGGCCCCAAGAAGTGAAAACAAAAAAACTGAAGAAAAAGTTTTTAGAATCTAGTCAAAAATCCACCGGAGCACCAGTGGCGACGGGAAATACAGCCAAGACCACAATAAAACAAAAGAAGTAAGTACTTTAAGTACAAGAAAGAAAACGTTTCTGCGGTGACAGGAGGACGTCCTGTTGGCTCCGCGGAAAAACGAAAACTGAAGAGAGGCTCTGGAGAAGGCGGGAACTCAGTGCGCAGGCACGAGGGATGCTGCCAAAAGCTTTCTGATTGGAAGCTGGACAGCATTCCCGTGCAGGCTCCGTCGGTACCGACGTACCCATATGTGAAGACTCATTCCTGCTTGATCCTGGAGATAAAATCTTCCCTTTTTAGAAAAAGGTGTTTTCTTGAATAACCTTTTCTTAGCAGGAGCAGCTGTGGATTTGGATAGTCTATCCAAAGCAGAAGTTTCAGCATCCATCTGATTGGTAAGGATTGGCAAGCAAAAGCCAAACAGGTTTTCACCTGTACAAGGGATATTTCCCAATTCATCTTGAACCCAGATCTCCAAATCAGATGCTTGAAGCCAAGCAATCCTACGTGCACCTATGGCAATAGCTGAGACTCTGCTTACGCATTCAAAGGAGTCGAAAGCTGCACGGTTGAAGAATTTTGAGATATCTTGGGCATGTTTGAGCCCAGTGAGAAAGTCCTGCCTTTTATCTTCAGACATAAAGTGACTTCTTTTATGAACATTCCCATGTAGAGACTATAGGAATTAATTCTCGCAGCAAGCATGGAAGCTTGGCAGACTCTTCTTCCAAAAGCATCCAGGGTTCTACATTCACGTCCTGGAGGATTAGAGGCATGTCTTTTGGCACTTCTAATCTTTCTCATTGCAGACTCAACCACAATAGAGTGGTGAGGAAGTTGAGTTTTATGGAAACCAGGACAAGGAGGGACACGATACATGGTATCCAACCTGCGAGAATGAGGAGAGGTGATTAGAGGTGGTTCCCACATCCTCAACATAAGATCATACAGAATCTCATGAATAGGCAAGGTAGCTGCCTCCTTAGGAGTTTTAGGATATTGTAAAATATCTAACTCCTTGGCTCTGGGCTCTGTCTCAGGGGCCACTGTGATAGAGAGGCCCCGAGCCACCTCCCTGATAAAGTCTTCAAAAGACAAGTCCTCTGGAGGAGACATCTTTCGTTTAGGAGAGGACTCCTCCTGTGGAAGAAGCATCACTGCATTGACCGACTCTTCAGAATCCTCAGAGTCCTCAGAGGAATCGAAGTATCGTCTGTCCGGATGCTCTTGCAAAGCCCAATACCCGTACCGACCGGGATCAGTATCGGGAATAACCGGTACCGGGGTATCGGTACCAGAGGGCTTCAGAGGACAGAGTACTGGCATAGCGGACACCGATGCCAATGTCAATGCCACCGGTACCGGGATCGGTACCGATGGCGATGCTAGAGCCGGTACCGGCGGAGTAGTCTGTTGCGGTACCACAGGCGTCAATGCCACATGGAAAGCCGCCAGACTGTGTTCCATAGACAGAATCCTCTGATCCATCGACGCCGCCAATGCTTGGAAGTTGGTACTGGTGGAAGCCACCGGTACCCCAGAGCATGGCACCAGGAGATCTGTTGAGGCCACGCCATCGAGATCATCCTGGAACCCCGATGATGATGCTTTAGAGGCCGAAGCCTCCCGCCGGGGTAATTTTGCCGGTGCAGAATCCTCGAGGGCAACGCCAGAGGCATCTCGATGCTTAGAAGGAGATCTACCCTTTGAGGACCGGCTGGATTTATGTTTAGTTACCTGAGATCCATGTGAGGAAGAAGCAGCCCTGGAAGACGTCGATGCCACCGAAGCCGCATCAGAGGGAAACAGGGTACTGAGCTTGGCAGCTCGGTTCTGCCGACCTCTTTTAGACATCATAGAACAGGACATACAATCTGTTATGGAATGGTCAGGACCTAAACATTTTAGACACCAGTCATGGGTGTCGGTGACAGAAATTGTACCACCACATTTTGTGCACTTCTTAAATCCTGAGGCAGGCTTTTCCATATTAAGGAAAAAAAAAAAAGCGCAAGTGCACCTGAAGAAAGAACGGAAAAAAAAAAGTTTTGTTTTTTTTTTTACAAGAAGAAAAGAACAAAGACTGGCGGTACCGGTAGAGCGTCGAAGGCGGCAGACGCGACACAAAAGAAATAAAGAAAAAATAAGGAAATTCTTCTGCGGTGACAGGAACACGACCTGCTGGCTCCGCGGAAAAAGAAGAACTGAGGAGAGACAGTTGGGAAAGGCGGGAAGGCAGCACGCAGGCGCTGTGGGATGCTCCCAAAGGCTTTCTAATTGGACGCTGGGGAGCGTTCCCGCGCAGGCTCCGTCGGTACCAACGAAACCCATATGTGAAGACTCATTCCTGCTTGTTCCTGGAGATCAAACTCTTCTTCTTGGCAGCCAGTATCGCGCCTTTTAAATGGAGCCACGGTGCCATGGCAACAGGATGCCATGGCACCGCGGCTCCATTTAAAAGCCCTGACTGAGTTGGCCGGGCTACTAATGTACGTGCAGGCCAGACTGAAAACTGCCATAAACAAGCCAATGTGTTTCGAACCAAATGCATTGGCTTGTTTATGGCAGTTTGTATAATGCATGGTCACTTAAAATAGAATAAAAAGGACTCTAATGGAGGAAGCTTATTATAGCGAACTTGGCTTATTGTCCGACAAAAATAATTGGATTTTAGGAGTGCATTTTTTTGTATAGTTCTTGTTGGTATCACAAGAGTGGCTCAACAGCATTCATCTTATTGCCCCTGTCCCAGAATCCCTTGTCCTCACTCACCTGCTGAAGTTGATGGTGGGATAGTTGGCATACTCAGAATTGCTGTGGGTAGTGTTGCGGTGGGGGAAAGTACAGAAGAAGGCATTGGCTAGCAGGCAGGCTATCTGCTGCTGTGACAGGGTAAGTGCCATTGTTTTTCCCCGCTTCAGCAAAGGGATTGCCTGGAGGAGAGTAACACAAAGGTAACCAAAGTCAGGATACTGGAGGCCCAGACCTCCTTACAAAACTTACCTATTCTCTGGAGGCTAGACAGCAAACAACAGTAAATCACAGAAACATCCCAAGGGAGTGCTGAGCCAGGGCACATTATGTACTGCAGTATTTAATGAGCAAAACTAAATGTAGAGGAAGGCTCTAGATCTAGGAGGCTTCAACCTTGTAGTCCTAGATCAAAGCCCTGGATTTGGCAGCCTGTAGCCCCACACTCTTAGCCTAAAGCAGGCCACAGCCCCTATTCCTAGAATATAGCTCTAGTCTTTATAGTTCTGCACACCTACAGCAAATAGGGCAGCAGCATGTTCTCATGTCTTCAGCACCACTGATACAAAGCAGTGATTCATGTTAACACACATCTGGAAAAGAAATCTCATCCTGTTACCTTTGGGCAGAGTTCAGGGAGCTGCAGTGCCAGCTTTATCATTTCTGGGATCACCCTCTGAAAAAGATACGTCTTCTCTGCGTCCTCCAGCTGTAAGTGGCGAGGAGACAGAAAAAATGAGAGGATATTTACAAGTCTGAATACAGGTAATCCTTCAGACCTCAAAATGAAACCAGCTGCTTTCAAATATAACCTGTGAGAATGAAAGAAGAGGCCTATAAAGTCCAATTTCATTTTGTAACTTTCTTCCTCCTCCTCCCACCCCCAATTTCTTCCTCTTTGTCATGCAATTTATAAAATAATTCTTGTTTGCTTTAAGGGCTGATAGAAACATAACAGCAGAAAAAGGCCATACAGCTTATCCAGTCCGCCCTTCCATACCAACTACTATAGTCCCCTTTTTTTCCTTTGGAGTTCTTCTGTATTTGTCCCATGCTTTCTTGGATTCAGATACAGTCAACATCTCTTCGACCTCCAATGGAAATCTATTTCATGCATCCATCACTTTTTCCATAAAGAAATATTTCCGCATATTATTCCTGAGTCTATCCCCTTTCATCTTCATTCTATGCCCCCTCGTTGCAAAGCTTTCTTTCAAATGAAAGAGGCTATCTCCTCCAGTGCATTTATGCCATGGAGGTATAAAAGACATTTAAGTATTTCCCCTCTCCCACCTTTCCTCCAAAATATACATAGAGATCTTTAAATCTGTCCCCACATGCGTTATGATGAAGCCCAATGACAATTTTAGTAGCCACCTTTTCAAAAGACTCCATTCTGTTTATAATCTTTTGATGTTGTGGTCCCCAAAAATTGCACACAATATTCCAAATGAGGTCTCACCAAAGACTTACATAGAGGCACTATCACCTCCTTCGTCCTGCTGGCCATTCCTCTCCCTATGCATCCAAGCATCATTTTGGCTTTCGCTGTCACCTTTTCTATCCATTTAGCCATCTTGCGATCAATCAGAAACAATCACACCCAGGTCTCGCTCTTTTTTTCGTGGACAGAAGTACTTCACCCCTATACTGTACTGCTCCCTTGGATATTTGTAGCTCAAAAGCATGACCCTGCATTTTTATAGCATTAAATTTCAGCTGCCAAATTCTCAACCATTCTTCAAGCTTCACTAGACACCTCCTCACGTTATCTACACCTTCCTGGGTGTCTACTTTATTGCATATTTTGGTATCATCTGCAAAGAGGCAAACCTTACCTGACAGCCTTCTGCAATATCACTAACAAAAAATGTTAAGAATCAGACCAAGGAGATTCCTGTGGCACACCACTGGTAACATTCTTCTCCTCAGAGTGAGCTCCATTTATCTGTACCCTTTGTAGCCTCACACTCAACCAATTTCTAACCCAGTCAGCCACTTCAGGGTCCATCCTAGAGTGCTCAATTTATTTGTAAGTCACCTGTGCAGAACAGTGTCAAAGGCTTTACTTGAAATCCAAGTAAACAACATCAAGGGCTCTCCCTCAGTCCAACTCTTTGGTCGCCCAGCCAAAGAAATTAATTAGACCTGTCTCAGATCCTGCAATTCACTGAACTCCAGAAACCTCACTTCCTCTGTTTTAGCAGCATTTCCATTAATTGACTTATCACTGAGGTCAGACTAACTGGCCTGTAGTTGCCACACTCATCCTTACTTCCGCTTTTGTGTAAAGGAACCACATGCGCCCTTCTTCAGTAGTCTCCTTCAGACAATGGAGCTACTAGAATTTCCCCAAGTTCCTTCAATACTCTCGGATGTATCCCATCTGGCACCATTGCTTTGTCTACTTTTAGTTTAATTGACTCCTCATGAACACAGTCTTCTAAAAGTCATTCAAAATCCCTTTCACTTCTATTCTTATTAGTGGGTGTTTTCTAAGGTCCTGCTCCTGGCCCTTCATCTGTGAACACTGAACAAAAATGTTAAGCAATTCAACTTTATTCTCATCAGCTTCTACATACTCCTCCCCTTCACTCTTAAGTCTGACAATACCACTTTGGCACATCCTCCTCTCACTAACATATCTGGAAAATGTCTTGAACCCCCATTGTACTGCATTCCGTTTGTACCTTTGATTTCCTAACTACTTTCCCAGCTTCTCTTAGCTTTTCCACATATTGATGCTTGTCTTCCTCTTTCTGTGATCTCTTGTATTTTATAAAGGACACCATTTTTTTCTTTACCTTTTCAGTTACTTCTTTTGAGAACCATAGCGGCCTCTTTTCCTTTTACATTTATTTACTTTCCTAAGAAAAACGTTTGTTACTCTTAAGATATCCCCTTTCAGTTTTGCTCACTGCTTTTCTCCATTTCCCAGCTGTTCCCATCCTGCTAACAACTACTTGAGGTATTATCCCATCTTAGCAAAGTTAGTTTTTCTAAAGTCTAGGACCCTCGCTTTTAAATGGACTTTAACAGCTTTAGTCCTAATACTGAACCACACCATTTAGTGATCACTAGATGCGAGATGATCACCCCACTTAACATCAGAAACACATTCCCCATTGGTAAGCACCAGGTCCAGCATACCCCCTCACGTGTGCGTTCTGTTACCCATTGCTGGAATAGTTCTCCCTGTAGAAAATCCAAGATCTCCTTACTTCTAGATGACGCCGCAGCAGGGATGTCCCAATCAACATCCGGCTTATTGAAATTGTCTATCAGCAGCACTTCTCCTTTCACAGCAATACTGCAAATGTCTTCAAATAAATCTCTGTCCAGTTCTTCTGCCTGGGAAGGAGGTCTGTATATCACACTAATGGAAATGGCTGCTCCATTCCCTCTTTCCAGTTTAATCCACAGTGCCTACTCCTTCTCTCGTAAGCACTGTAATTATGTAGCTTTAATTTCTTTTTCATATAGTAGCATTCCTCCTTCCCTTTTTCCTTCCCTGTCCTTCCTGAATAAAATATAGCCCAGTAAAATTACATCTCAGTCATGGTTCTCCTTGACACGTCTCCATAACCACCACTAAATCCAAGTAAGCATCTTCCATTAAAACCTCGACATCTGGAATCTTATTTCCCATTCTACAGGCATTAATGCACATCACTTTGCAAATTCTTTGCTTCGGTCTTTACTGAAAAAGATGCAGGGAAGTTACCCGTGCCTGAAATGGTATGTAAAGCTGATGTAGTGGAAGAACTGAAATATTGATAAACCAGGAGGATGTATTACAACTGTTTGATAAGCTGAAGAGTAGCAAATCACCTGGACTAGATGGTATACGTCCAAGGATGTTGAAAGACCTGAAATATGAGATTACAGACCTACTATTAGCAACCTGTGAACTATCATTAAAATCATCTGTAGTACCTAAGGATTGGAGAGTGGCCAATGTAACACCAATTTTTAAAAAGGGCTCCAGGGGTGATCGGGGAACCTACAGGCCAATGAGTCTGAAGTCAGTACTGGGCAAAATGATAGAAACCACTATAAAGAATAAAATTACTGAACATGTAGATAGCCACGGTTTAATGGGAGAAAGCCAACATGGTTTTAGTCAAGGAAAGTCATGTCTTACTAATCTATTATATTTTTTGGAAGGTGTGAATAAACAGGAAGACAAAGGTGAGCCATTACATCTGGCTTTTCAAAAAGCCTTTGACAAGGTGTCTTATGAGAGATTCTTGGCGAAATTTAAAAAAATCACAGTATAGGAGGCAGTGTAATATTGTGGATCATAAACCGGTTAAAAATAGAAAGCAGAGGGTAGGGCTAAATGGCTAATTTTCTCAAAGGAGAAAGGTGAATAGTACGGTACCCCATTTAGCCCTACCCTCTGCTTTCTATCTTTTAACCAGTTCCTGATCCACAATATACACTGCCTCCTATCCCATGACTTCTTAGTTTTGCCAAGAGTCTCTGATGAGGGACCTTGTCAAAGACTTTCTGAAAGTCCAGATACACTATATCAACCAACTCACTTTTGTCTACCTGTTTATTCACACCTTCAAAAAAACATAACAGATTAGTAAGACAAGATCTTCCTTGTCTAAAGCAATGTTGTCTGTCTCCCATTAAGCCATGACTATCTACATGTTCAGTAATTTTGTTCTTTATGATGGTTTCTACCATGTTTCCCAGTACTGATGTCAGGCTCATGGGTCTGTAGTTTCCCAGATCACCCCTGGAGCCCTTTTTAAAAACTGGTGCTACATTGTCCATCCACCAATCTTCAGATATTACAGATGATTTTAATGAAAATTCACAGATTACTAATAGCAGGTCTGCAATCTCATATTTCAGTTCTTTCAACACCCTTGGATGTATATCATCCGGTCCAGGTGATTTGCTACTCTTTAGTTTATCAAATAGTTGTAATACATCTTCCCAGTGTATTAATATTTCTTTCAATTCTTCCGCAGTATCGCCTTTAAATACAACTTCGGTCATAGGTAACATTCCTACATCTTCATCAGTAAAGACCGAAGCAAAGAATTCATTCAGAGTCTCCACTATGGCTTGTCCCCTCTTACTGTCCCTTTTACCTCTCTATCATCTAATGGTCCAACTGACTCTCTCACAGGTTTTTTGCTATGAATGTACTTGAAAAAGTCTTTATTACACATTTTTATTTCTACAGCAAGCTTTTTCTCAAATTCTCTCTTTGCTTGCCTTATCAATGCCTTGCATTTAACTTGCCAGTACTTGTGCTGTTTACAGTTTTCGTCATTTGGCTCTTCTTTCCATTTCCTGAAAGATGTTTTTTTTGGCAACAGCAGCCTCTCTGACCTCACCTTTAAACCATGCTGGCAGTTCTTTGGACATTCTTCCACTTTTCTTAAAGCGTGGAATACAGCTGGTCTAAGCATCGAAGATAGTATTTTTAAACACCCAAGCTTGATGTAAGTCTTTAACCTTTGCAACTGCCCTTTTAGTTTTTTCTTAACTACTTTCCTCATTTTATCGTAGTCTCCCTTTCGAAAGTTAAAAGGTAGTACTTTGGATTTCCTTACCATTCCTCCTCCATTAATTAAATCAAATGCGATCATGCTATGATCACTATTGCCAAGTGGCCCAAACACCCTTAGTGGAACACCAGATCTGGTGCAAGAGATAAGGACTAGGTCCAAAATGGCTTCTCCTATGGTCGGTTCATGAACCAGCTGCTCCAAGAAACAGTCATTTATTTCATCTAGAAACTTTATCTCCCTAGCATGTCCTGCCGTGACACTGACTCAGTCAATACCTGGGTAATTTAAATCACCCATACTGTGCTGTAACTTTTGTTAGCTTCCCTGATTTCTTTGAGCATTTCATCAAGTTGTTCATTCTGGCCAGGTGGTCGATAGTCCACAGAGATTCTACAGCAAATTTTGTTTCCTGCAAAACGTTAATCCTTTATGACTCAATGCCCTCTCTAACAGGGCGCAACCCCTCCACCAATTTGATCAGCTCTATCATTATGATATAAATTTGTACCCAGGTATCACAGTGTCCCACTGGTTGTCCTCCTTCCACCATGTCTCTGATACCAATCATATCTACCTCTCATTTAGTGCTATATATTCTAATTCTCCCATCTTATTTTTTAGACGTCTAGCATTTGCATACAAGCATTTTAGAGACTGTATTTTATTCATATTAATCTGGCTATAGGTAGGCAGAGGTAATTTGGAATCTTTAAGCTCTGTCTGCTCCGTACTCAAGGGCATTTGGGCTATTTTTGTCTTTATTGGAACCTCTCTGCTGATATGCCCTAACGTCATTCTTTTGGTAGTATCCTTCAAGGATACATTGTTCCGAACCATGCACGTTTGGGCAACTGTCAGCTCTCCCCTATTATCTACCGTATATACTCGAGTATAAGCCGACCCGAATATAAGCCGAGGTACCTAATTTTACCACAAAAAACTGGGCAAAACTATTGACTCGAGTATAAGCCGAGGGTGGGAAATGAGGCACCTACTAGTCAATGTAAAAAATAAAGATAGAGACCAATAAAATTACATGAATATTTATTTAAACGAAAAACAGTAAAATAGCTCTGTAAGTGGAAAATGGGGTCAACAAAAACAATATGGTATCAAAAATACCGTATCTTTAAAAGTACATCAACCTTAGCTTAATCAGCAACCAAGCTAACACACAAGAGCTAAAATCCTTCAAAACTGGAGTTCTCCTCCTCAGCACATTACCAGTCCTAAACCCCCCCAGCCCACAGCACATTACCAGTTCTAACCCCCCCAGCCCACTACCAGTTCTAACCCCCCCCCAGCCCACAGCACATTACCAGTCCTAACCCCCCCCTCAGCCATGGCAAAATCGCATGTCCCGCAGGGCCCCCCCTGCCCGGCAGAGCCAGCCCTCCCTCCCTCCCTCCATATCAGCTCCCTCCCTCCATGTCAGCCCGCCTCCCCAATCCATCCATATCAGCCCCCTCCATCCCTCCATGTCAGCCCCCTCCCTCCATGTCAGCCCCCTCCCTCCCTCCCTCCCTCCATGTCAGCCCCCTCCCTCCATCCATATCAGCCCCCCTCCCTCCATCCATATCAGCTCCCTCCCTCCCTGCATCCATCCATGTCAGCCCCCCTCCCTCCCTCCATGTCAGCCCCCTCCCTCCCTCCCTCCCTCCCTCCATGTCAGCCCCCCTTCCCTCCCTCCATCCATATCAGCTCCCTCCCTTCTTCTGCAGCCGCGGCGCCCTGCCTCTGAGGGAACCGCGGCTGTGCTTTTAAAATCATCTCGGAGCCCTTTCTGTCTTGACGGGCTCCGTGCCGCATTGTCCCGCCTCCAAAACTTCCTTTAGAGGCGGGACAATGCTGCAAGGAGCCCGTCAAGACAGGGAGTGCTCCGAGATGATTTTAAAAGCACAGCCGCGGTTCCCTAAGAGGCAGGGAGCCGCGGCTGCAGAAGAAGGGAGGGAGCTGACAGGGAGGGAGGGAGTTGATAGGGAGGGAGGGAGGGGGGCTGACATGAAGGGAGGGAGGGAGGGGGCTGACATGGAGGGAGGGAGGCAGAAGTTGCTGCCGCTGCCGAGTCCGCTTCTCGGCAGCGGCAAACTCACCGACTTCTTCTTCTGCAGCACGGAGCCCGTCAAGACAGGAAGGGCTCCGAGATGATTTTACAAGCACAGCCGCGGTTCCCTAAGAGGCAGGGAGCCGCGGCTGCAGAAGAAGGAGTCGGTGAGTTTGCCGCTGCCGAGAAGCGGACTCGGCAGCGGCAGCAACTTATGCGCAGAGACGTTGACTTGAGTATAAGCTGAGGGGGCTGTTTTTCAGCACAAAAAATGTGCTGAAAAACTCGGCTTATACTCGAGTATATACGGTAGTTTAAAAGCTGCTCTATCTCCTTTTTGAAAGTTAATGCCATCCTGGTTAAGGTGAAGCCCATCCCTTCAGAAGAGCCCCTCCTTTCCCCAGAATGTTCCCCAGTTCCTAACAAACCTAAAGCCCTCATCTTTCCACCATCATCTCATCCAGGCATTGAGACTCCAGAGCTCTGCCTTCCTTTTGGGTCCTGCGCATGGAACGGGAAGCATTTCGAAGAAAGCTACCCTGGAAGTTCTGAATTTCAACGTCCTACCTAAAAACCTAAATTTAGCCTCCAGAACCTCCCTACCACATTTTCCTATGTCATTGGTATCGAACATGTACCAAGACAGCAGACTCCTCACCAGCACTATCCCCAGCACTTCAGATACTACAGCTGATTTTAATAATAGTTCACAGATTATTAATAGTAGGTCTATAATTTCATATTTCAGTTCTTTCAACACCCTTGGATATATACCATCAAATCCAGGTGATTTGCTACTCTTCAGCTCATTAAAAAGCTGGCTGCTACACAGTACCCTGTCCTGTGCTTCTAAGGTAATCTGTGACCAATTTCCAGGAGGAGTCCTACAGCTCTTGCTTGGATAGAGGGAGTATTGGGGTCTAAATTTCATCAGAAAGCTCTCTGCTGTGTTTTAAATTTAAACTGAAAGCTCTTTGCTGCTACTAGGCACTGACTGATTTAACAAATACACTGTGTTCACAGATTAATCAGCTTTATTCTAAAGAATTCCTTTTCCCCCAACATTTAGAAAGACCCCCAGAAGTAAATACTTACAATTGCAGATCTGTCTCCAGAAGTAGCAGTCCCCTTCTGTAGTCCTTCAAGATAAGGGCTTTCCCCCCAATGGGTGCTGGTGAGTGGCTATGGCGCTCAGATGCACCCGGACTGAGTTATTAAGCCCTGTGCACGAGATGCCCTAGGTACTGGAGTACACAGCTGGACGTGGCAGGAGAATGGGTTCTCCTTCCTATCTGTGCACCACAGAGCAAACTTTCACCATTTAAAGGCATAAATCCTGCTCGAGCAGGGCTTCCTGGAAGCTAGCAGGATTTCTTCAACCTCTTGTGGTAGGTTGAGGGGAGCCAAGGCTACCCTCTCAGCAGCCAGGCCGTTAGAGTCAATGACCCCACATTGGGGAGCAGAAAGGAGTCCTTCTGCATCAGGAGGACCGGGGCTCGGCCCAGGGATACTGGGAGTGTCGCCACCAGCGAGAGCAGTAGTGGGAACCAGGGTTGCCTGGGCCACCTGGGGGCAATCAGTATCACCAATGACCTCTCGTTCTGAATTTTGAACAGAGTCTTGGCGACTAGGGGAGTCGGTGGGAATGCATACAGCAGTCCCTCGGACCATGCGATCAGGAACACGTCTACCGCTACCCTCTGTGGGTGCAGCTGCCTGGAGCAGAACCGAGCCAGCTGCATGTTGTCGGGAGAGGCAAAGAGGTACATCTTGGGCCAGCCCCAAAGGCTGAAGAGCTTCTTCACCACTGCAGATCGAGACACCACTCGTGAGGGCGGAGCACTCTGCTGAGTCTGTCTGCCAGGTAGTTGTCCTGGCCTGGGAGGTAGATCGCTCGCAGGAGCATGCCGTTGCGCACTGCACAATCAAGGAGAGCAACAGCCTCCTGGCAAAGGGAGTACAAACCCATGCCCCCCTGCTTGTTTATATAGAATATTGTGACATGGTTGTCCGCCTGGACCAGCACAGGTCTGTTCCGCAAGAGGGAGCAGAATGCACGTAGGGCAAGGGCTACCGCCTGGAGTTCCAGGAGGTTGATCTGTAGTAGAGACTCCTCCCTGGCCAGCAATCCTGAGTGCGGTGAACTCCGCAGTAAGCTCCCCAGCCCTGGAGAGACACATCTGTGGTCAGGGTACACTGTGGTGGGGGCACCTGGAAGGGCATCCCTGCCCGAAGGAGGCCCTAGTTCTGCCACCAGTCAAGGGATCTTGCCAGCTGGTTGGAGACATTGACCCTGTCCCAGAGTCGGTCCGTGGCCTGGGTCCACTGAGAACGCAGGCATCACTGGGCTGTCCGCATATGCAGGCGGGCTAGGGGTGTGTCATGGACTGTAGAGGCCATGTGTCCCAGCAGGCGGAGGAGAAGGCAAGCCAGCACCATTGTGCAGTGCTGGACCTACCCTGCCAGCTGTTTGAGGCGTTCTGCCCTGTCCTGAGGAAGGAGGGCTCTGACCCACTCTGTGTCCATCTGAGTACCGATGAATTCTAGGTCTTGCACCGAAGAGAGATATGACTTGGGGTAGATGATGATGAATCCCGGGTGCTACAGTGGGAGGATGGTACATTCTGTGCCCTGACTGGCCTCTGCGGCTGTGCTGTCCTTGATAAGCTAGTCATCCAAGTAGGGGAAGACAAACACCCCTTGTAGGTGCAGATGGGCAGCTATCACTGCCAGACACTTTGTGAACACTCTTGGCGAGGAGGCCAGGCTGAAGGGAAGTACCCTGTGTTGGTAATGACCTCCCCCTACCATGAATCTCAGGTATTGCCATTGAGATTGGTGGACCAGGATGTGTGTGTGTGTGTGTAGGCATCCTTTAGGGTGAAGAAGCAAAGCCAGTCTCCCTGGAGGTAGGGCAGCAGTGTCCCAAGGAAGAGCATTTTGGACTTCTCCCTCACCAGGAACTTGTTCAAGTCTCGGAGGTCCAGGATGGGCCTGAGACCCCCGGTTCTCTTGAGGGCAAGAAAGTATTTTGAGTAGAAGCCCTTGCCCCAGAGGTGCTAGGGAATAGGCTCTACCGCCCTGTCCCTTAGTAGACCTGCTAGTTCTAAGAGAAAGAGGACATGGTGAAGGAGAGGTCGCACTGGCTCTCCTGGAAAATGCCCCGGAGATGGTAGTTGGAAGTGGAGGTGGTAACTCTTCTTCACCACCCAGAGCGCCCACTGGTCAGAGGTGACCTCGAGCCACCTATGGGTGAAGAGTGCCAAGCAGCCCCCTGTGGGTTGGTGAGGGTCTCCAGGGTGAGGGAGGCCCCATCCTGGGAGTCAAAAGCTCACGCCAGGTTGAGCCAGTGCTGCTGTCTGTGGCTTAGGAGCCTTTGGCTTCCTGGGTCTGTGTCCCTGGCCCTTGATCCCTGGTGCTGCTGGCTTAGAAAGACCTGGTAGTGGTGGCTCTGATGGAAAGGGCCCTTCTTCCTCAAGAAAGTTGGCCTATACTCGAGCCTTTCTTTGGGGAAGGGTAGAGGTCTTCTTTGACAGCCTCTGTCTGGTCACCACCTTGGCCTCAATCTCGGCTGCCTTGTCAGCCATAGGTTTTCCAAAAAGGTTCTCCCCGGTGCAGGGGACATCCAACAGTTTTTCCTGGACCCACTGCTCGAGGTCAGAGGTCTGCAGCCAGGCTTGGCGCTGAGCACCAATGCCTGCGGCTGCTGCCCTGACTGCAGCCTCAAACCCATCATAGGTGGCCCAGGACAGGAACTTGGAGCAGTCCTGGATGGTGGCTACCGAGGTCTGCAACCATTGCAGGGGTTCCCCGTAGAGCCCTGCTGAGAAGCCAGCAAGTTCCTGGATGAGCCTCTTGAGATACATCCCTATGTAGAGCTCATAGGCTTGTATCCGGCAGCCCGGCATGGACCCTTGGAAACACTTATGCCTCAGAGCGTCGAAGGCCCTGGCCTCTCTACCCGATGGCACAGAAGAATAAGTCTTCTGGCTCGTGAGCTTTTGCATCAAGGACTCCACCACTATGGAATTGTGGGGAAGTTGGGTCTTCTGGAAGCCTGAACTCTTCTTGATGCAGGCTGGGGTCTCCCACATCCGTAGGAGCAGCAGTTCGAGGATGGGTTGCACTGGCACTGATGAGAGCCTCCTTTGGGGGAGACTCATACTGGAGGATCTCCAGCTCTTCAGTGCGCGGGTCCTCCTCGGACTTGGTGGGGACCGAGAGGGCTTGGGCCATGTCCCGGACGAAGTCGTGGAATGCCATGTCCTCGGGTGGGGAATGGCATCAGAGTTCCGGGGGAGACAGCTCTGAGGGGATGTCTCGGTGTCGAGAGGTCTTGGGGGAGGCCTCGATGTCAGTCTCCCAGTCTGACTCCAAAGGCATTGAGGAGTCCAAGGCTCGGAGCTCCCGCGCCTTGAGGCCTGCATTGGGGAATCGAGACCCCTCCCCCAACCGGGGAAACTAGCTGGGGAAGACCGGACAGCCGAGGATCAGACCGGGACCTCGAATGGTGCCAAGGGCTGGCCCGAGGCCAATAGCGTTCGGAGCCCGGCTTGACACCCAAGGACGCCACCGCTGTCGGGGGCGCGGATGAACCTGACATCACCTGTTGCATGTTCAGGATGGCAGAGATACTCTGTTCCAGGACTGCCATTTGGCATTGATGCCAGAAGGCTCTGCAGCTTTTGGCGCAAGCACCGAAGGTTTCAGGCCCGGTGCTGGTGCTCTGGCGAGCGCATCCTCTATGAGGACCGTACCCTCAGGGAGTCTCACACGGTCACCGCCAGCTGAGGACTCCTTCCTAGAGACCTTAGGAGGGGGTTGCTCAGACCCGCCGCAGGACCTTACTGGGTTTTCCCAGTTGAACCTCAACTGGCTTTGAGGATTTTTCCTTTTTCTTGCCAGGTTCTGGTGTCTTTCCAGAGGAGCTGGCATGGAACTCCAAAGATGCCCAGGCCTCACGGGAGGTGCTCGGCTTTGGGCTCAGTGTTGGGGAAGCTGGAGCAGAGCTGGACCACTGGAACATCATCTCCTGCAACTCCACCCGTTTCTTGATGGTCCGAGGGGTCATGGCCTGACACAGGTCACAGAAGGTACTGTTGTGGTCCGAGCCAAGGCAGTGCAAGCAGCAGTCATGGGTGTCTGTGACAGACATGACTTGACTACAACGATCACACTTTTTACAGCCACTGGGAGACATGGTGGATCACACCCGAACGGGGTCAACGACACTTCGGGTGAAAAAGGGCACAAACGCCAGCCGAGGCGAGCCTCAATGAAAAAAGAGAAAGGAGCCAAGAACAGAGCAAGGGGTGGCGCCGGCTTGAGGTGGGAAGAGGAACTGGTACGCAAACCAGGAAAAACTCACTGAGAGGATAATGTTTAAAGAATTTTTCCGGGGACATAGGACATGCATACGTTGGGCTCCAAGGAAAAAAGGAGACTGAGCAAGATGGCACCCTTGGGCGGGAAGGGGACCACGCATGCACGGTAGCATTTCAAAGGAATTTCTTTGAAAGTTGGGGAAATGCTCCGTGCGGGCTCCGTCAGGACTGACATCACCCATAAATGAGGACTTGTTCCTGGAGAATATCACCTGCACACCTACCTGCTTCACCCTTTCTCCCAGAGCCATGAAGTCACTCTTGATACACATGGAGGGATACCTAGCAGTATCATTTATGCCGATATGAGTTTAAGAAAAGGTTTGGACAAGTTCCTGGAGGTAAGCTCCATAAAGAATTATTAAAGGGGACCTGGGAAACCCACTGCTTGCCCCAATACAAGCATTGTGGAACCTGTGTCTTTTGGGGAAACTGCTAAGTACTTGTGACCTACATTGGCCACTGTTGGAAACGGGATACTGGGCTTGAAGGACCTTGGTCTGACCCAGTATGGCATATCTTATGTTCTTATTTCTAGGTATCCCTCAAAGCGTATCAAGAGTGACTTCAGGGCTTCTGGGAGACAGGGTGAAGCAGATAGGTGCACAGGTGGTATTCTCTTCAATCCTCCCTGTTGAGGATGAAGGCCGAGACAGAGAAGCTCACATCCTAGAAATGAAGGCATGGCTGTATGGATGGTATCATCGAGGAGTTTTAGTTTACTAAACCATGGGATAATTTTCCCAAATAACCACCAATGCAAGTTTTCTCCAGGACTGTAGAGCATCACCTCTGAGCTGTAGCAGAGTCATGCTAGGATCTTCCCCTCTCTCTATAAGATGAGAGACTTGAATGCATATTTAGTGTGCTGAAGTCTGAACCCTTGGGTCAGCAGAGAGGCCGCTCTTGTGTGCCAGACAAATCTAGGAATGAAAAGCCTGACTAAAATGCACATTTCAAAGTGACGTATAAGGTGACATTTTACTTATCAGATAATGCCCTTTCCTTGAGTCCTGCTAGACCAGTCCAGACAAGAGGATTGCGTTCCCCTCACAGCAGATATGGAGACAGAAAGCTTCCAGAGGCTTCTTATGACATAATCATGCCATTAAGAACCTATGCTTCTGGGTATATGGTCAGGAATCGCTGACCTCAACCTCAGTGAAGATAACAATAATCCATAGAACAGGAAGCATAACTATGCACAGGATCAGCCTCAAAAGGCGGCTTGCCAGAAGGCTATGAACCCACAGTGTCAACCCACGAGACTATAGCAGAGCAGAACAGGTTCCAGGAGCGAGTCCTGGACTGGTCTAGGAGGACTCAAGGACAGGACATTATCTGGTAAGTAAAATGTCATCTTCCATATCGTCCTCCTAGACTAGTCCAGACAAGTGGGACCTACCAAAGCTATGATTCCACTGGGCAGGAAGATGATATGGCAGCTTTTAATACCTCTGAACCAAAGGCAGTGTCCATCCGAACATGGACATCCATGCAATAGTGCTTGACAAATGTGGAAAGTGCTACCTATGTTGCCACCTAACAAATATCTGAGGGGGCGACAGAGCTATGCTCCACCTACAAGGATGCTTGCACCTGAATGGAATGCGCACACAAGCCTTCCGAAACCAGCCAGTTCTGCAACAGATGGCCTCCTTGATCCAGCGTTCCAAAGTAGACCTAGCCATGGCATCATCTTTATGCGGACTTGCCTACAGCACAAATAGATGGCTTGACTTGCTAAAGGAATTAATAACCTTCAAGTACCGGAGAAACACTCTCCAGACATCTACCAGGCAAAGGTCCTTGTCCTTCCCTTGGCACTGCTCCTTAGCAAAGGAGAACAGACTGACTAATTGATTTACATAGAAAGAAGACAGCACCTCGGATAAGAAGGCAGGAACAGGCTGAATGCACATGGCATCCTCAGAGAAGGAAAAACATAGTTAGCTACTCACCGGTAACAGGTGCTCTCCAGGGACAGCAGGAATAAATCCTCACATATGGGTGACATCGATGCCGATGGAGCCCTCGTGGAAGCATTTCCCCAGCTTTCAAAGAAAGCCGTTGGGAGATGCCACCACACATGCGTGGTCCCCTTCCTGCCCAAGTGTGCCAGATCTTACTCAGTCAGATGACACAGCTAGGGCCGACAAAAAAAGATGGCCAAAAATGTAGAGCAACTCCAAGGGGAGGAGGAAGGGTTGCGAGGATTGATTCTTGCTGTCCCTGGAGAACACCTGTTACAGGTGAGTAAATATGCTTTCTCCAGGAACAAACAGGAAGTCAGTCCTTACATATGGGACTCCCCAGCTACAGTCTACCAAGAACCTGTAGAAAAGAAAAAAAGCATGGGCCAGCCATAAGCAGCCGCAAGCAAGTCTGAGGACAGACTGAGGACCACAGTTTCCAGGGAGACCCATGGCTCCGGTAGACTGAACAAGAAGGGTCGGAGGGTAGGAGCTGTCTAAACCCCAGACAGATTACGAAGTAAAGTCTGGCCGAAAGCACTGTCCTGTCAGGATTCCCTCTCCAGGCAGTAGTGAGCTGCAAAAGTGTGAACAGAGGACCAGGTGGCAGCCTGGCAGATGTCCGCCACAGGGACAGAGCATAGACTCACAACTGAAGTTGCCATAGCCCTGACACTGTGCGCCGTGACCTGGCGCTCCAACGGTAGCCCAGCCTGATTATGGGCGAAGGTGATACAGTCCACCACCCAGGTAGACAAGGTCCACTTGGTGACAGCCTCCTCCAGTTGACTGGGGTCGTATGAAATGAGAAACTGAGGCTTTGCAATGGCCCTGAGTACATTGCAGGTAGAAGGACAAGGCCCTTTTGCAGTCCAGAGTATGGAGAACGGCTGCTGCTCTGTCAGCATGGGGTAGAGGAAAGAAGGTAGGAAGCATCATCTCTTGGTCGAGGTGGAAGGCGGATACCATCTTCGGAAGGAGTTTAGGGTGGATGAGAAGCACGGTCCTGATCTTGTAGAAACTAGTGTAGTGTGGCTCGGCCACCCAAAGCCTGGAGCTTGCTGACTCTGTGGGCAGAGGTGAGCGCCACCAGGAAGGTAACCTTCCAAGATAGGTAACATAAATGGCAAGTAGCCAAAAGTACGAAAGGCAGCTTAGTAAGCTGCGTCAGAACCACACTGATTTCCCAATCCACGGGTGGTGGCCATATGAGAGATTTAGAGAGCAGCAAACCCCGCATGAATCGGGTAATGAGGGGCTGGACAGAAAGAAGCTTGCCCTCTGTGGGATGATAATGCGCGGAGAGCATGCTCAGATGCATCCTTACGGAGCTGGACTTAAGTCCAGCCTGCAAGAGGTAGAGCAATTATTGGAGCACCAAGTGGACCTGGCAGGAGAACAGGTCAACCCATTACTCCACACACCATACTGATAATCTGCACTACTTGAGGGTGTAGGCTCATCTCGTGGAGTCTTTACGAGAGGTCAGGAGGACTTCCTCTGCCTCCCTAGGGAGGTTGAAGGGTGCTAGGGTGACCCATTCAGCAGCCATGCTGTTAGCGAAAGGTACCCCAAACTGGGGTGGAGAAGCGAGCACTCCTCCTGGGTCAGCAGGCCTGGGGAACTCCCCAGAGGGGAGTTCCATCGAGAGGCAGAATAACAGGGGAAACGAAGGCGGTCTGGGCCACCGTGAGGTCACCAGGATCATGGAAGCCTTGTCCCACTGGACCTTGAATAGGGTCTGCGCGATTAGTGTTGTGAGAGGGAAGGCATACAGAAGACCCTCTGACCATGAGATGAGTAAGGCATCTGCCGCTATCCAGGACGGGTGTGGTTGGGGACAGCAGAAGCAGGGCAGCTGAGCATTGACTGGGCTGGCAAAGAGTTCCAGACTTGGTGTTCCCCATAGTCGAAATAGCTGCTGTGCCACCCTGGGGTCTCGAGTCCCCTGCTCAGCCTGTCCGCCAGCACATTGTCCTGGCCCAGGAGATATACCGCCCTGAGGAGCATTCCCTGACTGATCGCGTACAAGCAGAGGGTTACTGCCTCCTGGCAGAGGCGGTGAGACCCTCTGCCCTCTTGTTTGTTCAGGTAGAACATCGCGTCCTGGTTGTCCGTTTGGACCAGCACCAACTGATTCTGCAGGCAGTGTCGGAAGGGCAGGAGCACCAGAAAAATGGCTCTGAGCTCCAGCAGGTTGATCTGCTGCAGGCTCTCCTCGAGAGACCAGTTGTCCTGCATGTGCAGTTCCTTGCAGTGGGCACCATAGCCCATAAGAACATAAGATATGCCATACTGGGTCAGACCAAGGTCTATCAAGCCCAGTATCCTGTTTCCAACAGTGGCCAATCTAGGTCATATGTACCTAGCAGTTTCCCCCAAAAGACACAGGTTCCACAATGCTTGTACTGGGTCAAGCATTGATATCCTGGGTCCCTTCTTAATAATGGTTTATGGACCTTTCCTCCAGGAACTTGCACAGTAGGGAGGCATCCATAGTGAGGATCCTCTGGGGGTTTGGGTGTTGAAAGAGCACGCCCTTCTGCAGGTGCTGTGCATCCTGCAACCAATTAAGTGACTCTGCTAGTTGGTGGGACACCAAGACCCTGTCCCGGAGCCTGCCCGTGGTCTGAATCCACTGTGAGCGGAGGCACCACTGAGCTGCCCGCATGTGAAAGCGGGCATTGGGGACCACATGGACAGCCTGCCACTGGTCCCCTGAAACAGGATAAGGCTACCACCTTCAAGGAACTAACGGACAGGCCTTTATCTAGGCCATCTGAAGAAGGCAAGCAAGTCCACCGTATCAGGTCTAGCCTGTCGTTCATGGCACCAATGCTCAAAAACTGTCACGCGCTAAGGAACGCCTCTCAAGAGCCAAGCTGTAAGCAAGAAGGGAGCTGGGTCATCGACTGGTTCTTGATTGGCCTTTGGGGCTGACACAGAGGATCCCGATGCTATTCATTCTCTCATCCACTACTTATGTGTATCTTGCCATACTCTAGTCCCCAGTTCTGCAATGTTCTTTCATCTTGATTAGATTGTAAGCTCTGATGAGCAGAAATTTTGTCTTACATCTATATGTACAGTGCTGCATACACCTTGTAGCACTATACAAATGATTAGTAGTAGAGGAGGTTCCTGCAGCAGCCGCATCAGATCCCTTAACCATGGCCTCTGTGGACAATCTGGTGCCACCAAGACCATCCAGTCTGGATGTTGTTCTAGGCATTGAAACACACATCCTACAAATGGCTACGGAGGAAACACATATAGCATGCAGTGCTTTGGCCAGGACTGAGCTAGGGCATGGACTCGAAGCCTGCCCCTCTGCGGTGATTGAAGAATCAATGTGCTTTGGTATTGGAGAAGGTCAACATCAGATCCATCTTGGGATGACCCCAGCAGCGCAGAATTTGCTGAAATGTCATCTGACTCAGATCCCACTCCCCGGGATCGAGAGACTGGCAACTGAGGAAGTCCACCTCCACGTTGTTAACTCTGGCAATGGGTTGTGCCAGAGCTAGGAGGTTCCTTTCTATTCAGAACAGGAAGACAATCTCTAGGGTCACCCTGGTGCTCTTTGTGCCCCCTTATCAACAGCCATATACCACTGCCTTGGCACTGTTAGAGTACACTTGAGAAAACTGAATTGCTCACACTCATACTTACTATCTGGAGTATAATACAGTATATTAAGATCAACAAATTAGGAGGAAAAAGACTTCAGTGTTAATAGAGTCACCTCAGTGTAAATAGAGCCTTCAAATGTCAGGCTTATGAATCACATCCGGCCAGCAGTATGGCTCATCTCTATTCACATCATAGGTCAAGTATACCCAGACCGCTCTGCCCTTGACTGGGGTCTGAACATATAAAAGGGCCAAATAAATAGCTCTTCCCTCAAGATGGTTGATGGGCCATGCCAACTCCTGGCTGCTTCACCAGTCCTGAGCTTTCCGGTTCTTGCAATGGGTCCCCAGCTAAACAGGCTGGTATCCATCGACAGGAGAGGCCACAAGTGATCATCCAGTGGCATATCTTCCTCAGATGCTTTGATTGCTGCCATCAACACAGGTTGGACATCACCTCTGGCTGAAGGAGCAGTCAGACTTCTAACTCCTGAGAGCTTGGACACCATCAAAATAGAAAGGACCTGTGAAGCAGCTTCATATGAGCTCATGCCCAAGGCACAATTTCAATCACCGCAGCCATCAATCTGAGAGGCTGAAGATAATCCCACACTCAAGGAGCCTGAGCACAAAAGGCTGCCAGCTTGGCCAATAACCTTTTCACTTTCTCATAGCACAGGAAAACTCTACCTGCCCGAGTGATGAAACACACTCTCAGGTATTCCAAATGATCAACCAGCCAAAACTCTCCAGGACCTGTACCACATGTGTTGAAACTTGAGATGCTTTGGACTGTGAACTGGTCTGGAAAAGCCAATCATGTAGATATAGGTGAACACAGATCCCTTGGTGCCTGAGCACAGCAGTCACCACCACTGTTACTTTCGAGAATGTCTTTGGGGCAGTGGACAGTCCAAGAGAAGAGTGACCAACTGAAAATGAGAGCCAAGCTTGGTGAAACGGAGAAAACACTGTTGATCCTCTCAGATAGTAATGCAGAAATCAGCTAAATCCAGAGATGCAAGGAATTTCCTGCTGCATACCACCTGGATCATTGACTGCAGGGTCTCCATATGGAAGAGAAGGGTGCACAACTGAGCGTCGACTCCCTTGAGAGCCAGGATTGGCTGAAAGGAACTCTCTTTGACACAAGTAGATGGAGTACCGGCAGGGGAAACTAGGACCACCACCTATGGAGCAACCTTTCCAGTGTAATCTGAATGGCGGTTCTCTTGGCCATGGAACCACATGGGGAGATGATGAAGGCATTCTCTACTTTCCAGAACACAGCTGTGCTGAATGATGTCTAGTACCCAGTGATCCTTGGTGATTCGAGCCCACTCTTTGTAAAAAGACATAGCCTGTCGCCCATTGCAGATATCCCAGAATGGGCCCCCAATCCATCACTGCACTGGACAGAAGATGGCAGAATCCCAAGGCCCATGAGCCCCATGAAAGGACTGAGTCTGGGACCGAAATACCAGAAGAGGAAGAAAAGGAGATCTTTCCTGAGTGGTGCCTTTGGGAGTTCCGGGATCCCCAGCAGTAACATGACCAAGGAAAAAGTGTAGTTACTCACCTGTAGCAGGTGTTCTCCAGGGAAAAAAGGAATCAGTCCTCACATATGGGTGACGTCGGCGCTGACCAAGCCCTCGCAGAAGCATCTTCCCAGCTTTCAAAGAAAGCTGTTGGGAGATGCTACCACGCATGCATGGTCCCCTTCCCGCCCAAGGATGCCATCTTACTCAGTCAGATGACATAGCTAGAGCTGACAAAAGAAGATGGCAAAAAAGAAAAGCATGAGGAGGAGGGAGGGCTGTGAGGACTGATTACTGCTGTCCCTGGAGAACACCTGTTACAGGTGAGCAACTGCGCTTTCTCCAGTAACATGCAGGAAGTCAGTCCTCACGTATGGGACGCCCTAGCTACAGGTTCCCGGGAACCTGTAGAAAATACCGCCTAGCTGTGAGCAGCTGCAAGCGAGTCTGAGGAGAGACTCTAAGGACCCCAGAGTCCATGGAGAGCCATCACTCTGGTAGCCTGAACACAGAAGGGTCGGAGGGTAGAAGTTGCCTAGACCCAGAAGAGATTATGGAGTACGGCCTGGCCAAAGGCACTGTCCTGTCAGAACTTTCTTTCCAGGCAGTAGTGAGCTGCAAAGGTGTAGACTGAGGACCAAGTGGCGGCCCGGAAGATGTCTGCCATAGGAACAGAGCACAAACTCGCAACAGAGATCACCATAGCCTTGATGTTGTATGCCGTGACCCGGCGCTCCAAAGAGAGCCCAGCCTGATCGTGGACGAAGGCGATGCAGTCTGCCACCCAGGTAGACAGGGTCCGCTTGTTAACAGCCTCCCCCAGTCAACTGGGATTGTAGGAAACAAAAAGCTGTGAGGCTTTGTGGTGGCCCTGGGTATGCTGCAGTTAGAAGGACAGGTCTCTCATACAATCCAGAGAATGGAGGACGACAGCCACCTTGTCAGCGTGGGGCCATGGGAAGAAGGTGGGGAGCACCACCTCCTGAATGAGGTGGAACGCTACACCACCTTCGGAAGGAATTTAGGGTGGGTGCAAAGCATGACCCTGCTTTTGTAGAACCTGGTGTAGGATGGCTCAGCCACCAAGACCTGAAGCTCATTGACTCTGCACGCAGAGGTGAGCACCACCAGGAAGACGACCTTCCATGAGAGGTATCGCACTTGGCAGGTATCCAGAGGCTCAAATGGTGGCTTAGCGTCATGATCACATTGTGGTCCCATTCCACCGGGAGCAGGCAGACGGGAGACTTAGAGAGCAGGAGACCCCACATGAACCGAGTAATGAGGGGCTGAGCAGCGAGACGTTTACCCTCAGATAGAATGGTAATGCACCAAGAGCACACTGAGGTGCACCCTGATGGAGTTGGACTTAAGTCCAGTTTGCGAGTGAAGAAGCAAGTACTGCAGCACCGTGTGCACCTGGAAAAAGAATGGCTCAGTCTGCTGCTCTGCGCACCACACAGAGAATCTGAGCCACTTGAAAGCATAGGCCCGTCTAATGGAGTTCTTATAAGAGGCCAGGAGGACCTTCTCCACCTCTTTTGGAAGGTTGAAGGGGGTCAAGGCTATCCGTTCAGCAGCCATGCTGTTAATGTCAGGGACCCCAGGTTGGGATGGAGGAGGGTGCCCTCCTCTGAGTCAGTAATCCTGGGTCCCAGGACATTCCTCAAAGGGACCAGGGGCTTTGTCAAGAGGCTGAGCAGTAGAGGGAACCAAACAGCGAGACTGCACTTCTCCCGCCGACCACAAAGCTCCCCCAATCCGGGGTCGAGCGACTGAGCGGGAAGCCGTCCCACTCAGAGGCTCCTGCCCAATCGGGGCAGTGGGAGACAGATAAAGCAGCGTCCCAGCCGGGGACGCCAGCAGCGAGACCGCGCTTCTCCCACCGACCACAAAGCTCCCCCCGATCCGGGGTAGAGCGCCTGAGCGGGAAGCCCAACAAGAGATCGACTGCGTCGGACCACAGGAGAGGACCCTAGGAGCTAAGAAAAACGCCAAGAGCTACAAAAACACCTTAAAGTAAGCCCATCCGAACTCAACATGGCTGCAACCATATACCTGCCTATATGCCTCCTCCTAACTCAACTCCTCCCTCAGCACACAGCCAACCACTACCCACCCACAAACATCCTATCCTAACAACCACCCTACCCACCTACACCCCTCTACAGCACACAACCTGGAACGCACACAAGAAAGACAAGCACAACAAACAATCCAACCACAAGACCTACTCACACACAAACCTAAAAAAAAAAAGAGACTCCAGAGCAGTAAACACTCCAAACGCAATCTCCATAGAGCTCATCAACACCAGATCCATACGAAACAAAATAAACACGCTTGCAGACCACATAGAAGATCAGCAACCCGACATCCTCTGTATCACTGAAACATGGCTGCTTAATCAATTAGTCGTCCCCCCCCCACTGACAATGTACTGCTTAATCAATTAGTCGTCCCCCCCCCCGCATACACTGCATTCAACTGCCCACGCACACACAGGAGAGGGGGGGGGGGTTGATCATCGCAAAGAATAGCCTAAAGCTCAAGTCCCGAAGCTCCTCAAACACAGACCAATGCAACACAATCATTATGGAAAACAAACAGATGGCCCTGTGCCTCATTTACAGAGCTCCCCATGCTCCAAAAGACGAGCTAGCTTCCACGCTAGAGGCTGTCTGTGCAGTCAACACTAACCACAAGCCACTACTACTATTGGGAGACTTCAATCTCAAATCTGCGACCATCAAGGATACAGAAACCTTCCTACAAGCTATGGACTCCCTACAATACATTCAACTGATCAACACTCTGAAACACAGACACTGATCATCACCAGACCTCATATTCGCCCCCAACTACCTACTCAACAGAGGTGGCATATCAACACCCACGGTGACACCGGTACCTTGGTCAGACCACCAGAGAATTAAAATAGAAATTGTGCCACAAGGGGGAAGACGCAACGAGCCGCAAGACATCCACCCGTGCAAAGAAGATTCAAAAGCTTCAACAGGGACCAATTTCTACAGAACACTCTACCCCACCTGAACCCTGAAACAGAGGATTTAGACGAGCAAGTCAGCAAATGGAACAGTGTCATCAATGCTGCCGCCAAAGCCAACGAATACAAAGCAAGGAAAGCTCCCTGCACCAAAAACCATCACACCCCCTGGTACTCAAAGGACATACGTAACACAAAAAGAGATCTAAGAAAGTTAGAATGCCGATGGAGACGCACCAAATCTCCCACCACTCAGGCACTATACCTAACGAAGCAAAGGGAATACAACGAAATCATCAACCAGACAAAAAGAGATCATCAACCAGACAAAAAGAGACCACCACACAAACATCATACTAAAAGCCTACAACAAACCAAGGGAACTATTCGAGATAGTAAAAAAACCTTACCAATGAACCCAATTCTGAAAGAGACGTGCAGATAGACCCTCAATCCTTTGCAGACCACCTACAAAAAACTGGATTCCGCACCACAACCAACGACAAGCAGAACCGCCAACCCAACCAAATCCTCCAAAGCATGGGACAAATTCAGCACCCCATCCACAAAGCAGCTCTCAGACATCATCACCACGCTCAACACAAGCACCGCACCAACAGACCCATGCCCGGTGACATGGATTAAGGCAACGAAGGAAAGCTTCATCCACACCATAGTTCACAGCTCACTGTCACAAGGAGCCATGCCAAACCAACTGAAACTAGCCATTATAAGACCAATCCCGAAGAAATCCCCACTAGACAAGAGCAACCCAGCAGCCTACAGACCCATCTCCAACATACCATATTGGCAAAGATTATAGAAAAAGCAGTACAGCATCAACTCTAGGACCACATCGACACACATGCCCCACTGGACATACACCAGCATGGTTTCCGCCCAAACCACGGAGTCAAAACTCTCCTGTTATACCTATTCAATGACATAATCCAAATCATAGACAACCACAAAAGAGGAACACTTATGATCTTCCTAGACATCTCAGCAGCGTTTGACACAGTGGACCACAGACTCCTACTAGCTAGACTACAGAGCATTGGACTAAATGGCACCACCCTGAGATGGTTCAACTCATACCTAACGGACAGACGATTCCAGGTCAAGATTGGCCCCAACACTTCCCGACCCGCAAAGATCAAGCAAGGCGTGCCACAAGGCTCCGCCCTATCCGCACTTCTATTCAACCTCTATATTCAACCAATTTGCAACATCATGAAAGAACACAAAATACAATACACAATCTATGCAGACGACATCATGATATACACCCCAGTCAACCTCGACAACCCTGACTACACCAAGATAATAGACTGCCTCAAACACATGTCCAGCTGGCTCCAAGACAACAACCTGACCATAAACTACAACAAGACTGAGGCACTACTCATCACACAAAACGCCGCCTCCACCCTCCATCAAGGTCAACAACACAACAATACCCTTAAAACCGGAAGTGAAATACCTCGGAGTGACCCTCGACAAGGAGCTAAACCCTACAGTCACACAGCAGCAGGACCACCAAATACTTCAAGATGAGACCAATTAGACGCCTCAAACCCCTCCTCGCACAAGATCATTTCCGCACAGTCTGTCAAGCCCTAATAACTCCCATCCTAGACTTCTGCAACCCAATCTACATTGGCATAACTAAACAGTCACTCAAGCCACTACAAATGGCCCAAAACACGGCTGCACGCATAATATCCGGATCATCAAAACAAGACCACATCACCCCCACACTAAAAAACCTCCATTGGCTCCCAATCAGCTCCCGCATCAGATACAAGACAGTTCTAAACATATTCAGAATCAAACAAAGGGACTCAGCGCTTAGCCTACAACCTCTCATACAACCCGACATCAGCACAAGACCAAGGAGGAGACGCACATTGGACACAATCAACAAACCAAAAGGCTACACCAAGGCGTGCAGGACCACCGCAAGAAGAGCTCTATCAATGGCGGCACCTGCAATACGGAACGCCCTCCCTGACGAACTGCGATCGACTGAAGACATTAAAGACTTTCGAAAGCAACTCAAGACTTTACTTTTTATGGAGCACTACGGCGGGAGCACATAGTGGGGTCCGTCTGCCACCGGTCTAATACCTGACCCCCCCCCACATGCTCCTTGTACATAACACTGTATAGAAGCTCATGCTGTAAATAGCCCACTTCGGATCAACACTGACTTACACACACACACACAGTCACTGTATAGTATAACATTGCATGAGAACACAAATGTCAATATAAATCGATTGTTTGTTGTGTACACCGCCTTGATTGAAGGATAAGGCGGGATATAAATACTCTTAAATAAAGGCTGCCTGGGCCACCACGGGGCTACAAGGATCAGAGAAGCCTTGTCCCGCAGGACCTTGAAGAGGGTCTGGGCAATTAGTGATGTGGGCGGGAAGGCGTACAGAAAGCCCTCCGACCACAGGATGAGGAAGGCGTCTGGCGCCAAACATGACAGGTGCAGCTGACAGCAGAAGTGGGGCAGTTGAGCATTGATTGGGCTGGCAGGACCAGCCTCGGGGTGCCACAAAGTCAGAAAAGCCATTATGTCACCTTGGGGTCTAGTCACCATTCGTGCGGCTGGAGGAGCCTGCTCAGTCTGTCCGCTAGTGCATTGTCCTAGCCCGGAAGGTACACTGCTCTAAGGAGCATTCCTTGACTGTTTGTGGTAAGACCCTATGCCCTCTTGCTTGCTCAGGTAGAACACTGTGACCTGGTTGACCATTTGGACCAGCACCGACTGGTGGTGCAGACTGGTGGAAGGCCCTGACTGTCAGAGAAATGGCCCTGAGCTTCAGCAGACTGATCTGCTGCTGATTCTCGGCTAGGGACCAGCTGCCCTGTGTACGGAGTTCCTCGCAATGGGCACCCCAGCCCAGTATGAAGGCATCTATGGCAAGTACCCACTGGGGATCTGGGGGCTTGAAGGGCATGCCCTCCTGCAGTTGCTGTGTGATCTGCCAACAGTAGAGTGACTCCACCAGCTTGCAGGTCACTAGAACCCTGTCCCGGAACAGGCCTGTGGCCTGTGTCCACTGGGAGCGGAGGCACCACTAGGCCGCCCGCATCTGGAGGCAGACGTGGGGAACAACATGTTCTGTAGATGCCATGTGGCCCAGCAGGCGGATCATGGAGCGTGCCGACACCGTGTGGTGGTGCTGCACCTCGCTGGCCAGAGTCACAAGGTGACCTGCCCTGTTCAAGTGAGGAAGGCCTTGGCCTGAAGAGAGTGTCCAGTCGCGCCCCTATGAACTCCAGGTCCTGTGCTGGAGTGAGGTGGGACTTTGGGTGGTTTATCACGAACCCTAGGTACTGTAGGACACTGATGGCACGGGCCGTGGCTTGTTGCACCTCAATGGCTGTGTCTCCCTTTATGAGCCAATCGTTGAAGTATGGAAAGACGAAGGCCCCTTGGAGATGGAGGTAGGCTGCCACCACTGCCAGGCATTTGGTAAAGATTCTTGGTGCGGAGGACAGACCGAAGGGTAGTCCCTGTATTGGTAGTGGTTTCCTCAGACCGTGAATCTAAGGTACTGCCTCTGACTGGGATGAATTAGGATGTGGGTATAAGCATACTTTTGATCCAAGGAGCATAGCCAGTCTCCCTGCTGGAGGTATGGCAGCAATGTTCCAAAGGAGAGCATCTTGAACTTCTCTCACACCAGGAACTTGTTCAAGTTTCACAAGTCTAGGATAGGCTTTAGGCCTCCAGTTCTTTTTGGGACCAGAAAGTACCAGGAGTAGAACCCCTTGCCCTTGAGGTAATGGGGTACTGGTTCCACGGCTCCATCCATAAGAATGCCTGTGAGTTCCTGCAGTAGCAGGGCCTGGTGTAGGGGAGTCCGGGAGGGTTCTCCTGGGAAGAAAGGAGGGGATGTCTGGTCCAAATGAAGGAGGTATCCTTCTTTGACTATTTGGAATGCCCAGGAATCTGTGGTGACAGCTGGCCACTGATGGGCAAAATGCATCAGACGCCCCCCCTGTGGGTAGCTGCTCCCCCAGGGATGAAGAGGCTATGCTCAGTGAGTCAAAAACCTGTCCCTGGCTGGGCAGGAGCCGGTGTTTGGGGCTTACAGCCCTTGAGCTTGTGAGGGCCTTGGCCTGCTCCCTTTCTCTGGTGACCCTGGTTGGGTCTAGTGAGCCTGGTATTGAGGGTAGCATTGGTAGATGGCCCCTTCCTCTGGAATGGGGGCCTCTTCCTCGGTGGCTTCTTTTTTGGGAAGGGTGGAGGTCTTCCTGGTAAGTAGAGTCCTCGTGACGTATTCTGTCTCAATCTCCGCCACCTTCTTCTCCATCAGCTTGCCAAATAAGTTTTCACCGAGGAAGGGGATGTCGAGGAGTTTCTCCTGGACCCACTGCTCGAGGTCCAATGCCTGGAGCCAGGCTTGGCATCAAGCACCGATAGCCAAGGCGGCTACCCTCACATTTGACTCAAAGGCATCGTAGGCCGCTCGAGACAGGAACTTCAAGCAGTCCCCGACGCACTTCTTGAGGGTTTAAAACAGTTGGAGGTGATCCCCTCTGAGAACTGCCAAGAAACCTTTGAGTTCTTTTGTCAAGTCCCACAGGTACATGCTGATATAAAGTTGGTAAGCTTGGATACAACAGGCCAGCACAGAGCCCTGGTAGCATTTGTGGCCCAGGGCATCAAGGGCACAAGATTCCCTGCCCGGGAGCACAGAGGAGTGCATCATTTGGCTTTTCTGCTGACGCATGGTCAACTCCACCACCATGGAGGTGTATAGTAAATGTGACTTTCGGAAGCCGGGGCCTCGATGGCACCTGGTGTCCAGGCATCGGCTGACTGGGTACTGAAGCCGGTGTCTCACACATATGAAGTAGGAGCTGTCTGAGGATGGCGGGGACTAGGATCGTCGGGTGGGGCCTCGTATTGGAGGATTTCTAGCTCCTCCATGCGAAATCTTCCTCTGACTCCGTGGTGAAGGACAAAGCCTTCAACATGTCCCGAATAAACTCGAGGAACGATGTGTCCTCAGGCGGGGACTGACGTCTCGATGTCAGGGGAGACGGGTCTGATAGGAGGTGCTTCTGCATCTCCAGGGATGCCTCGTACTCAGACTCTCAGTCAGAGTAGTCAGTGGAGGACTCGGTGGCCGACTGGGCCTGGGGCACAAGCCCTGGGTCATAGGCTCAATGTCCCATGGTGGCTGCCTGGCCAGAGCCATGAGCGCTTGCCAGGGAAGGGGAGCGAGACCCTCACCAAGGATCTACTTGAGGCTTTGGACTCATGAGGATTAACTCGGGAACCAGGGGAATCCTTGATAACGAGGTCCCTGTGGTCTTGGCGGACGCATGGATGCCTGCTGCATGGCGAGGAAAGCAGTGAAACTGCACTCCAGTGCCATCATTCTGGTTTCCCACCTTCGACATGAACATCGGGATCACCAGGTCCAGAATCAGTGAAGAGAGCAAATCCTTGAAGAGACAGGCCTTGGGAATCCGGATCCTGTTGCTGGACGCCTCTGCGTTAGCTCAGGGAACCTTTGCTGGTTGCTCCCGCTCCAACTCCTCGGTCCGTGGGTTGCAGGACCTGCCCTGGGACTTGCACGGCGTGTCCGAGTCCCAGGATGAAGTCCTCAAAGATTTTTTCCACTCTGGTGAACCCTTGTCAGACTGTCCGCAGTCCCGGTCGGGCACTGCAGGGGCATTATGCGACTCAAGAGGGTGCACTGGAGTGTGAGGCCACCGGGGATACTGGGATAGAGTCAGACATGTGAAAAATATCATCCTACTTCTGCCGACTTTGGATGACCTTAGCGGATATCTTTTTACACAAGGCGCAGACCTCTGGGTGATGGTCAGCTCCATGAGGGACATGCTTTTCATGTAAATCGATCACACATCTTGAACCCGATGTCCATTGGGGGAAAAAGTACTCCAACGAGGTCGAAGACCCTCGAGGCAGCCAGTGGATGAAAAAAGGCGCAAAATGCACTGGGGGGGAAAAACCCCTACAAAACGGTTCCAAGCCGCGATGCCAAGGCAGGTGAGCTCAGAGGCGGGAAAGGGACCGGTGAAACCCAGGCAAGAAAGAAGGGATTTTCAGCACAAAATTGATCAACTTTTTCAGAGGAAAAAAAGACAGCTGTCTGTTGGGCTCCATGGAAAATGGAGACTAAGATGGCACCCTTGGGCAGGAAGGGGACCACACATGCGTGGTGGTATCTCCCAAAAGCTTTCTTTGAAAGCTGAGGAAATGCTTCCACGAGGGCTCCATCAGCACCAACTTTACCCATAAGTGAGGACTGACTTTCTGCTTGTTTCTGGAGAACAGGCATACATCAAGGACGACGACGCACCCATAATCCCCCCAGGCCCCTTGGCTTATCTTCCAGGAGGCGATGAAGTTTGAACTCACTCAAATCCTTAATCAGTTTCTACAAATCCATTTCAAACATAAGCTTCCTTTTAAAGGCTAGCTGAGTCAACTGAGACTTGGAGGGCATATCCACCTCCCAAAGGCAAAGCTATATCCAAAGTCACACCATCATTAACAGAGCAATGTCCTTAGTAACCAAGAGGATGAGATCATGCCAATTCCAAGAGGGCTGTCATATCCTTTGGGGTGAGAGACTGAAACCATTGGAGCAGAGCTTGAGTTTTCAGGTCCGCGCACACAGCCAGCTGAAGGATAACAGTGGAAGTTGCAAACTGATTTCTTGGGAGAGAGCCCACCTTGCAATCTAGGGGATCCTTCAGGACCGTTCTGCCCTCCACTGGCATGGTGGTCCACTTTATGACCACTGTGGCCTGTGCATCCACTCTCAGTATGCTGAACCTGGTGGTACAGTCCTCCTGTGCAGGATGTAAAGCCTCTTGCAATGTTCAGCCCCTTCACTGGAGAGTCGAGCAAGTCCAACTCTGAGCAGATCATGCTTTGATAACCTCCCAGAAAAGGAAAGGCCATTGAAGACTTCCGGACCCCTTGCAGAAGGGGGTGGATCTGTGTTCCTTGTTCCACTGATGGAGAATCAGCCAAACAGAGTGGATTACACCTGAGTAATCAAGGTGGAAAAAACCACATTTGTTATGATTCTCTGAAAAAGACGACATCTTGTCCTTCAGACCGGAATCATTGCATGAGATAAGGAGACTAGACTCTGGGTCTCAGCCAAAGGACAATTGATCCAAAGACTGCAATCTTTGCTGAAATAGCTTAGAAGGCAGCTCGTGAACTGAACCACAACTCACCACCTGACTCCCTTCCCAACGAACGGAAAGGGATCAAGAGAGCCCAGAGGCTCCCAGGTCTGAGCTGTCATGCCAAAAAGACCAAGCTTGCTGCAAAAAGAAGAAGAATTCTAGCGGGGACAACCCAGAAACCAGGAGCTCCCAGCCAAGCATATGACACCCATCCATGGGGGAAACAGCAGTCGCTGAACCCTTATTTATTTATTTATTTAATGTCTCTTCTATACCACGCTATTCCAATCAGTGTGGTTTACATTTAACAGAACCTTATACAATGCAGTCGGGGCTGGCATTGTATTTACAATAAACAGGAACTATAACTTGGACCTAACTGGGGTAACTTTCTATAAATTATTTACACTAATAAATATATTGTACTCGCTAATATTTACATGGAGTTGCACCAATGGGGCTAGCTGCTCTACAGCGTGCTGGGTGTGCTGTTAGAGAAGTCTTGGTGATTGGGGTGGCCATTTGCGAGCTGTCCCTTGAGTAGTGCCGTCTTGGTGATGGGGGTGGCTGTTTGTGAGATGACCTCTGAGTAGTGCCGTATGAATAGGTGGTGCTTCAGCGCCTTCCTAAATTGGGCCAGGTCAATGATTGCTCAAATGGCTGTAGGGAGGGCATTCCAACATCTGGGCGCATAGAGCATGAACGCCCTATTAGATGTTGCCTGGGTGCATTTCGTTGTTTCCTTTGGAATTATTAGTGTATTGACAGCTGCGGTTCTTCTGGACCTGTTTGGGGGAGGGGGTGGATTAGCTCGGTGATAGAGGTAGAGGGTTGATTGTTTATGGCCTTGAAGGTCTTTACTAGGATCTTGAAAGATAGTCTGCCGTGGATTGGTAACCAGTGGAGTTCTTTCAGGATTGGTGTAATGTGGTCCATTCTTGAGGCTCCGTATAGAATTCTGGCGGCTGCATTCATTGCCAGCTGGAGTGGATTCAGTGTTGCTTGCGGGAGCCCATGGATTGGCATAGTCGAAGTGTGGGATTACGAGAGCTTGATAGATTGTTCGGAAGTCATCTGTGTCCAATAGAGGTCGTAGATGCCATAGTGTCCGTACATTATGGTATATTGCCTTTACTGTGTTTCTTATGTGGGTTTTCATGTCCAGCCATTAGTCCAAGGTGATCCCTAGGTAACGGATTATGGGTTTGGTTATCAGCTCGGCGTCCTTCTCCTTTAAGGAGGCTGGAGGGGTGAAACCTTGGTTCCTCGTGATGAAGAGGACATCTGTCTTGTTGTGGTTTATTTGGAGGTTTTGAGTATGGAGCCAGTCAGCAACAGTGTCGAAGCAGCTTGTTAGTGGCAAGAAGTCTGGCTGGTCAGTTGTGAATGGCATGTAGAGTAGTACATCATATGCGTATACCAGGCAGGCGACATTAAATGAGTGGATCAGGGCACAGATGGGCTGCATGTATATGTTGAACATCAGTGCCGACAGCGAGGATCCCTGTGGCACACCTTGTTTTTGTTGGAACGGTTCCAAGGTTGTGGTGCTGGTTCTTACGTGCTGCCATCTGTTGGTCAGGTAGGATTTGCACCAGCTTAGAGCTGCGTCCTGTATTCCCTTTTCCTCGAGACGTCCCAAGAGTAGCTCGTGGCTCACAGAGTCAAAGGCCGCTGCAATATCCATGAAGATAAGGGCAAACCCTTGTTGGATGTCATCAATTCCCGAGATTATGGTATTGAAGGGGGTGGTGAGGAGGGTTTCAACGCCATGATGCGACTCCCTGAAAGGGGCGGCAGTCTCGACATGCTGTTGAATTTGGCGTTGGACTATCTTTTTAATTATCTTGGCGAGAAGTGGGATGCTTGAGATTGATCTAAAGGATTCGACCTTCAGAGGGTTCTCTTTGCTGTTTTTCAGCAGTGGCCTGATGGAGGTGTGCTTCAGCCTTTGTGGGAATGATCCAGTTGAGAATGATTGATCCATGAGCTTAGTCAGGAACTGGCTGAGACTGCAACGTAGTTCCTTTATCCAGAACGCTAGACAAGGGTCGTTTGGTGCAGTGGTGGTGTTGATGGAGGCGATGGTGTCCTCTATGTCCCTCTTTGACAGGGTGGTGAATTTGATCAGTGGCATTGGATGGGGAGGCTTGTGTAAAGGAGTGGGGCTTGTGGTCTTGTTGGTCTGGTGAGTTTTTGATTGGAGGTAGTCTGCAAATTCCTGCGGTTGAGGCATGCATGGTTGTTCTGGAGACGATTCCTTTGTTAATGTCTTCACTATATTGAAGAGGTCGTGTGGTTTGCTCAGTGAGCGTTTCCGAAGGTCCATGTGGAATTGCTTCCTTCTCTCCATTATTGCTTCTCGGTGCTTTCTTAGGAGTAAGCTATGTGCCCTCCGGGCTTCGGTGGAGCGTGATCGGTGCCATCGTCTCTCTAGCTTATGTAGGTAGAGAAGTGATGACCACAGTTCAGTAGAATACCACTGGGCGGGCTCTCTTCTCCTTGGAGGTTTGTTTACGGTTGGGAGCTGAGCAATGGCGCTGAGGCTGTTGTCCCAGCTAGAGATCATTTCCTCCAAGTTAGGAGACGTTGCGTTGAATGGCTTTCTCCAGAATTTCTTCTTTGACAAAGGGTTGGAATCATCTTGCTGATGGTTTGGGGAAGACAGTAGCTCTGCTGGCATTGTTATGAGTATGGCAGTGGCCAGGTATTTGAAATCTTATCAGGTTGTGGTCGGACCAGGGTACTGGGGTTATAGACATCGCAAGGTCATGGGTCGATTCCACATCCATTTGTGGGGCAAAGACCAGGTCCAGCTTGTTTCCTTTTATGTGGGTGAGTGCATTGACTAGTTGCTTGTATCCTAGCTCCTTGAGGAAGGCTGCGGACTGGGTATCTGGCAGAGCAGGCAGGTTGAAGTCTCCCAGTAACCAATTTGGGGAGCAAGTGCCACTCCCCTTATGAGAAGGGAAGTGACCAGAGGAGCGAGTACTGGGGCTCAAAGCCTGTCGATCAACCTTTTTGATAGCATTGTTCCCTGCCTCCTGCAGCAAAGATGATAAGGCCAGGGCATCCGTATCTCCTCACTGAGAAATGGGCCCTCCAAGGGCACATCAGAAGCTTCCATGCAAGAAGTGCAGAAACCAAAATCCAGCGATGAGGCTCTCTGCTGTCCACAGATCAGGCAGCGCTTCTTAGCAGCCGGCATATGAATCACCACCACTATAGACAGTTGGGCAACATGGGCTCAGTGTGTGCTAAAATAGCACAGTGCACTGCAGAAACAGTAACAGTGCATGCTAAAGCCACGCGGCAGTGATATCATGTACTAGGGTCATGCGGACAAGACACCGAACACTACAGGCGTGCACCAGGGGAGGCACAAAGGAGGCACAGCAAAGCACAAGAAGCGCAATCAACATATGCAGACAGTTGGAACAAGGCAGAAAAACACCAGCACTGATCCAACGGATGCCCCGAGTGGCCCAACCCAACTCATGCACCACCAGCAGACGAGGTCAAGAGCCCTCCAAAAAACAAGCCCGACAGACTTAGTTTTGGTACTCACTTCTGGGGAGTCCCAGGGCAGGTAAAATAGTGCCAGCTCAATGTTACTTCCCTGTTGCTAGACCTGCTATCACATACCTTTGAAGAGCCTTCTTCAAATCTTCGGGAGAAAGAAGGGGGAAGGGGGAGGAATGGGGCACTGAGGTTATGTGAGGCTGACGAATTCTTTCCAAAATCCCTTTTTCCAAACTTCTGGCTGCTCAACAGGCCCTTAAAAGGATAAGGGTGAGTAGCTGAACCAATCCCCTCCTCCTTATAGCATCCAGTCTGTAGTGAAGCCTCCTGCGCCGTGCTCCAGTTTGAGAATCACCAATAAGGGGGGTGTGATGTAGAGACCCCTACCGAACCCATGGAAATAGAGAGAAAGGAAGATTCCACCTTTAAAACGGACAGGCAGCTAGAGCACATGGCTCACTGTTTACATAGAAAAGGTAAACAGGGAAAGACAGGAGCTGAATTGACACGCCCAGACTCTGACGCAGTAACAAGCCCCGAGCTTAATCAAGCACACCTGTTCAGGGTGAGAGCAGAGCCAAGCCCAGGGGAACAGAATTATAAAACGTCATCATTAGCTCCCAGTAAGAGAGCCACGAGGGAAGCAGAGCCAGGTGGAGGAGCAGCAGACAAAGGCTGGAGCCGTGGCAGCAAAGAGAGTTGGAGTTGTGGCAGAGAAGCAGCTCAAGGAAGGAAAGACAGGAGAGAAGAGAGAGCTCCTGTAAGGCAGGCTTGGAAAGGCTCAGAAACGACAGGGAGTTGGAGACCTGATAGAGAAACTTATTACCGGTCTGTGAGAAAAGCCAGCAGACTTGAAGGAAGGGAGGCACGCCCGGTGACCAGGAACTTGCTGGAACGGAGAGAGCAGGGAGCTCTGCAATCAGAAGGGAGCCTTCAGAGTTTACACAGGTGGGAGCCCAGCACAGAAACCTTTCCTTACAACTGCCAAGAATTAGAGGAGAGCCACAGAAGAAACTCCAGTGCAACAGGTATTTTAAACCCTTGCTGTGTAGAGTTGTATAAAGGGAAAACACCTGGGTATAAAGAGGGAAGTTATTTTAAATCCCTTAATAACCGTCTGCAAACAAACACTGCCAGCCCTGACATAGAAGATATGCAGATAGACTCTAATGTTGAGGACGTAGCTGATATGCGAATGGATTGCACGCTGTGTTTGGCTGACAACATTGAGTCACTGTGCTGAAACCTGGAAGTAAGAGTGCTGAGTTAACAGCAAAGAAAAAGGAGGTATTTTTCTTTGTTCCAAGAAGCTGTTTATTTTCAGTTTGTACTTACTACGAGCACTGTATTGTTTTGGGAACCAGAGAGTGAAGAAGCACTTGCCTTAGTTATTGTATATAATCCTCATGCTAAACTCCTGGACACTGTTCTTACTTGTTCTGCACCGAAGTTCCATTTGTGAGGGGAATAAATCCTACAACTGCTTCTTTATCAGAGAGCTAAAAAGGGACTACAAATCCCAAGAGGCCTTGCAAGAGCCCTAGCTGTAGTCTCACTTTCTGCATAGAGAAATTATCATGGCAGACCAACCCTCTGCGCCCTAGGCGGAGGGCTGGCCACGTGGTGACAGTGGTCATTCACAAGCAAAATCATTCTTTGTTTTTCCAGATTTCATCAGAGCTAAAAAAACTTGCATCCACCATCTGATAGAGACAGAATTACTAGTTTATGCCCCTAGAAGCACAGGCTCTTAATGGCATGATGATGCCATAGGAAGTCTATGGAAGCTTTTTCTGTTGCCACATTTTCTGGTAGGGGGCTACAATCCACTTGTCTGAACTGGTCAAGCAAGACAATATGGAAAAAGACATTTAAGTCAGTCTCTCACATGATGCAGAAGACTGGCAAGACTTGGTAAAACTTAAGGTTCGGTAATGCTGCCCCCAAGGCCTCATCACTGATGACAGCAGCATCTTAGATCTACACCCCTGCCACAAAAATTCACACACAGCTTTATCAAAACTCACCCAAGGTCATGCACTATAAGCATGAGAAGGAATGTTTGCATCATATAGAGCAGTGGTTCTCAGCATAGTCCTCTAGGACCCCAGGCGAGATGTTTTCAGGATATCGAGATAGATCTGCATGCACTGCTTCCATTGTATGCAGATCTATATCATGCATATTCATTGTGGATACCCTGAAAACCTAACTGGACTAGAGGTCCCAGAGGACTGGGTTGAGAACCACTGATATAGAGCCACTTGACTATCAAAATCATTTTATCCAAATAATTATTACCCAAAACATGGCTGTGTTGGGTAATAGTTTCTGTGCCTATCCAATAAAATCCTTGATTGGTTTATCACTTCTCCCTGAACTTGTGTACTTCAACTTTACAAGTGTGCAATGCTTCTCGTTTTGGATTGATAGTGAAGTACCCGGTCAGGGATGTCCCCTGTATATATATATTTTTTTTAAATGTGAATTCTTAATCAGTCGAATCACAAAACACATACTCAGTGGAGTACATATAATAAAAATAGTCAAACATGGCATACATTCTTATGACAGAATGACACATCTTCATATAGCAAAATCATAATCAATAATAGTCCATTAAAATAAATATACTCAAGACAAGAGATGGTAAAATGGAGTAATGGGACGGTATCACCCTCCCGGCTTGGTTTCAGGGGGTTAATGGGGGCTTCTGATAGCTGACTAGAGGGGCAGGAGAGGGGATGCCAGGATTGAGAGCTGTCAGCTTTCAGTTCCACATTTATAAGGGGGGGAGAGAGGATGCTGATGGATGCTACAGTTTACTTTTGTGGCTTAACTCACAGTAAACTACTGCAATTTAGTAAACTTGCCCCATATTTACACCTGCTCTGTAAAGGTGTAAATATGTGCATCTACTCTATGAGGTATGTTTACTAAACCACGGTAGCAGACTCCGTGCGAAATCATAGCCGCGGTCCAATTGAAATCAATGGGGCAGTGGCTCCGATATTGCATGGAGTCCTCTACTACGGTTTAGTAAACATACTCCCATATGTGTATGTGTGTGTGTCTATTTCAAAAAATACTCATGTACACTGGAACGCCACCACAGCTCCACTCCTGGAAATGCCTACAAACACCTTACGTAAAAGTAGGCCACACATATTCTGTTCACATACTTTTTGAGAGTCATTTTGTACTACTACAGCTGATCATTTATATAGCGCTACAAGGGGTTTGCAGCACTGTACAGAGACATGTAAGAGACGATCACTGCTCAAAGCTTATAGAGGTCTATAAAATTGACTAGATTGTAACACAGCAAGTGTGAATCTTCTGTGACCATCCTTCAGCCAAAACTTGTATGTTTTGAATCCTGGCACTGTGCAGATGAGTTCTGCAAGTGATTCAAATGGAGGTGCTAATATCCAATTTTATTTTGGGAGCAGAGACAAGTGAAAAAAAACAAAGCAGAACTATAAAAGGGACAATGACAGAAAACTCAAAATGTTTTAAAAATTGCCAAAGAAAAACAATAAGATGAGAGGGGTCAATATTCAGCAACAATTGTCTGCATAGCAGTGCCTGCTTTACGGTCAAGCGCCACTGAAAGGAATATTCAGTGGCACAATCTGGAGAGTGTCAGTGTGATCCATGGGCAGAGCAAGAATTTATCCATATATCAGCGATTTTTTTCAGTGCCACTATACCCAGATAGCTCTACGGATATTCTTAGGTAAGCAAAAAGCTATCCTAAATGGCTATCCGGATAACTATTTATATAGCAGTGCTGAAAACACCAGTACACGGATAGTGGCCAGCACTCTCTACTGAATATTTAAATACCACAGCTGACATTTTAAAAAGAATGCTGACCAAGTTTAAATATTGATTGTAGAAAGCCTAGAATTTGTCTGACACTAGCTTGGAAAGCACAGTTACTTATCTGTAACAGGTGATCTCTGGGAACAGCAGGAATAGTCCTCACATATGGGTACGTCGGAACCGATGGAGCCTGCGCGGGAAAGCTCCCCAGCTTCCCAGAAGGAAAGCTTTTGGGGCTTCCCACAGCGCATGCGCGCTGCCTTCCCGCCTTCCTGACCAACTCTCCTCAGTTCGAGTTTAAAGCTGAGACAATAGAGAGAGGAAAGGAAAGAGAAAGAGATACAACTCCTAGGGGAGGTGGGTGGGTTGTAAGGACTATTCCTGCTGTTCCCAGAGATCACCTGTTATAGGTAAGTAACTGTGCTATCTCCAGGAACAAGCAGGAATGAGTCCTCACATATGGGGACTCCCTAGCTGAGATGCCTGGGAGATCCCCCTCCAAGGGTTCTTCATCTTCCTATGGATCTCAGGCATCCATTGAGGGAAGGTGGGCAGGAGTTGTTTAAGAATGGAACAGGTGTTTGAGGACAGCCTGACCAAATAAGGCATCCCGGCGGGAGTCCTTATCCAAGCAGTAATGGGCTGTGAAGGTATGAACCGAGGCCCAGGAGGCTGCTCGACAGATCTGATCGATGGAGACAGAGTGAAGATGAGCCATAGAGGTGGCCATGGCTCTCACATTGTGAGCTGTGACATGGCCCTCCAGAGAAATGTTTTTACTCTGATAAGCAAAAGAAATACACTGAGCAATCCAATTGGAAAGTGTTCTTTTTGAGACTGGAAGTCCCAAATGAGAAGGATCGAAAGCAACAAAAAGTTGGGAGGACTTTCGATGTGGCTGAGTCCTGTGAAGGTAAAAGGCAAGAGCTCTTTTACAATCTAGAGTATGAAGGTTCCGCTCTGCACTGGATGCGTGAGGAGCTGGAAAAAAGACAGGTAGATATACCTCGTGATTAAGATGAAAAGGTGAAACCACCTTAGGCATAAAGTGTGGATTTGTCCTGAGGACTACCTTATCATGATGGAACCTTGTATAAGGTCAACATATCAAATCCTGACTACTCTCCACTAATCAACTGTTTCAATGCAATAACCGACTGGCTTCTCAATCAGAACATGAGAATAAACTTCAAGAAAACCGAAGTACTCATAGCCACAAGAAACAAGCAATTTTCTCCGCCAACCACCCTCATAGTAAGAGATGCAGAACTCCCAATTAAGGCCTCCATAAAGTACCTCGGTGTGATACTCGATCAACAACTCAATCTAAAAGAGCACATAAAGAACACAGTAAGGTCAATTTACTACAAACTAAAAACACTGCGCCACCTGAAACCAATGATGGAGACCAAGGACTTCCGTACAGTTTTCCAAGCAATAGTCACACCGCATTTCGACTATGCGAATATCATCCTTCATGGCCTCCCCAAGAATACACTAAATCCACTTCAACTGGCGATGAACGCGGCAGCCCGCATCTTATCTGGAGCTTCTATAAGAGATCATATAACACCAATACTGATCGATCTGCACTGGCTTCCGATAAACTGCAGAATAATATACAAAACCCTTCTCATCACATTCAAGGCTTTTAATAAATTATCTCCTGCATCGATCTCAAAGCTCATCACCCACACACCAAACAGACCCAGGAGACTAGTAGCAGAAAACACACTAGTTACTCCTAGTATCTCCACAAAATGGACACAACAAACTACTAACAGAGCTTTTGTGTCCTATGCTCCCAAGTGCTGGAACAAACTACCTCCAAACATCAGATCAATCAGGGATATCACCCAATTTAGAAAGTCCATCAAGCACTATTTATTCACTTTGCACTTCAGGCTACCATACACACAATAGAACCGGCTCCCGCCTCACTCAGATAACTCCTACACATAACAATCCAGAACAAAGGGTCAAAATGTGAAAACACTGTATTCTTGTCAAATATCAAATCTTGATGTAACCTATTCAATGTATATATAATTTGTATAATTATGTAGAATGTTACCCCCAGTTCACACCCAGTTTATCTTCCCTGTTATCTGTAAACCTAGATCAGTCATGTATTGACAGGTATATTGTTGTTCAATGTAAACCGCACTGATGATGAATAGTACGGTATATAAAAAATGTTAAATAAATAAAATTAAAAAAAATGTTAAATAAATAAATAAGGCTTGCAGTTCACTGATGCGGCGAGCTGAAGTGACTGCAATGAGGAAAATAACCTTCCAGGAAAGAAATTTCAAGGAGGTAGAGACTAAAGGTTCAAAAGGTGGCTTCATAAGCTGACCAAGAACCAAATTTAAGTCCCATGCCACCGGAGGAGGCCTAATGGGAGGTTTAGTTAAAGTTAGGCCTCTCATGAATCTTGCAATAAGAGGATGAGAGGAAATAGGTTGTCCATTGAGAGGCTTGAGGGATGCTGCAATAGCACTCAAATGGACCCTTACTGAATTCGTTTTAAGGCCTGCATTGGAGAGATGCAGGAGATATTCCAATAGGGAATTTACAGGAAGAGCAAAAGGGTCAAGACCCTTTTGAGCACACCAAATGGAAAATCTTTTCCATTTAAAGGCATAAGAACGCCTTGTGGAAGGTTTTCTGGAAGCATGGAGGATATCCTTCACTTGTTGCGAGACATTTAAGTCTTGAAGGTCTAGGCCTTCAGTAACCATGCTCTGAGGTGGAGGGACTTGGGGTTTGGGTGCCACAAAGTCCCTTCCTCCTGAGACAGAAGGTCTGGTGCAGCTCCCAGGTCCAGGGAGGGGCCCTGGGAGAGATGCAGAAGTAGAGGGAACCACACTTGGCGTGGCCAGCGTGGAGCTATAAGGATCATAGATCCGTAATCCCTCTGCAGTTTGAACAGAGTCTTGGGAATCAAAGGAATGTGTGGAAAGGCATATAGGAGGCCCTGACCCCAATGAAGGAGGAAGGCATCCCTGGCCTGAACCCCTTGACACGGAGTTCTGGAACAGAACCGGGGAAGTTTGGCATTCCACGGACTTGCAAAGAGGTCTATGTCCGGGGTTCCCCATTTCTGAAAGATTCTGAGTACCTGATCCATGTGCAGGGACCACTCGTGTGGAAGCAGAACTCGGCTGAGTCTGTCTGCCCAAGAGTTTTGAATTCCTGGGAGATATACTGCCAGGAGATGGATTTGATGCTCTCTGGCGAAGGCCCACAGTCTGAGAGCTTCGTTGCAAAGCGACAGAGAGCCAGTCCCTCCTTGTTTGTTTACGTAGAACATGGCTACTTGATTGTCGGTCTGAAAAAGAACTGTCATGTTGTATAGGAGGGTATGGAAGACCTTGAGAGCAAGGAAAATTGTTCGAAGCTCCAGAAGGTTGATATGAAGGGCGGTCTCCTGTGGAGACCAAAGGCCTTGAGTGGATAGGTTTTGAAGATGAGCTCCCCACCCTGTTTGGGAGGCATCTGTGGTGAGGGTTGCTTGGGGTAGAAGCGGTTGGAAGGGGGACCCCAGCAACAGATTTTGAGTGGATATCCACCACTGGAGAGACCAAAAGAGACGTTTGGAGGTTTCTATTTGGTCTGAGAGAGCTCCTGATGCTTGGGTCCACTGGGTGGACAGAGTCCATTGAGCTGCTCTCATGTGCAGGCGAGCATAGGGCACCACATGGACTGTGGATGCCATATGGCCTAGCAGTTGTAACATCTCTCTGGCAGTCAAGTGGCTTCTGGACTGAATCTGAGAGGCTAAGTGCACTAGACGGTGGCAACGTGCCTGGGGAAGATAGGCCCTTGCTGTGGTGGTATCTAGCCAGGCCCCTATGAATTCTAGGGATTGAGTAGGGGTGAGTTGAGACTTTGGCAGATTGATGACAAGTCCCAGATACTGCAGAATGCAGATGGTGTGATCCAGGGAAGTCTGAGCCTGAGACTGAGATGGAGCTCGGATGAGCCAGTCGTCTAGGTATGGGAAGACAAAGATTCCCTGAGTGCGTAGAAATGCAGCTACTACTGACATGCATTTTGTGAACACTCTTGGAGCAGAGGCTAGACCGAAGGGGAGTACTCTGTACTGGAAATGTTTTCCCTGGAACAGAAATTGAAGGAATTTTCTGTGGGATGGGTGGATGAGTATATGTGTGTACGCATCCTTTAGGTCTAGAGAACAAAGCCAGTCCTGACTCTGTAGGTATGGAAGGAGAGTACCCAGAGAGATCATTTTGAATTTCTCTTTGCATAGAAATTTGTTTAATTCTCTGAGATCTAGGATGGGTCTGTGCCCCCCTGTTTTCTTTGGTATGAGAAAATAGGGGGAGTAGAACCCTGAGCCCTGTTGAAGGAGAGGAACCTGTTCTATTGCCCCTTGGGCAAGCAGGGTATTCACTTCCTGATCCAACAGGTGTAGAAGAGATGGGGGAGAGATGAAATGTCTCACCCTGGGATAGAGAGGAAGGCTGGAAAAATGCAGTTTGTAGCCCTCTCTGATGATAGAGAGGGTCCACTGTTCTGATGTGATTTGTTCCCATCTGGGAGCAAAGTGCGTTAACCTTCCTGGAATGGTGAGAGGCTCTGGTTGCTGCAGAGTCAGAAAGGGTATGTTCTCTAGAAGTAAGTCAAAAACCCTGAGGGGGTTGGGACTGTTGAAGCGTAGCAGCCCCTGCAGGTTTTGTTCTGGCCTGTTTAGCTTGCTGACGTTTAGGAGCAAAGCGAACCTGAGAAGATGATTGGCCAGCATTGGTAGAAAATCTAGTCTTTTTGTAGAAAGATTTCTTAAAAGGCTTTTTCTTGGCAGGGTTAGAAGTAGACCTAGAAAGTCTATCTAGAGCAGCATTTTCTGCATCCATTTGAGTGGCTTTAACCTGCCACTCCTTGCCAAATAGATTTTCACCTGTACAAGGCAAATTGCCTAGGCCATCTTGTACCCAGGATTCCAGGTCAGAGGCCTGGAGCCAAGCAATTCGACGAGCAGCTATAGCTATGCCAGATGCTCTACTAGCACTTTCAAAGGAGTCAAAGGCAGCCCTATTAGAGAACTTTGACACATCTTGGATATGCTTTAAAAGAAGATGGAACTCCTCTTTTCTATCCTCTGGGATAAAGGGGAGAAAATTTCGTACTTTAAGAGCAAGCTCTTTCAGAAACATGCCCATATAGAGGCTGTATGAGTTGATTCTGGCAATAAGCATACTAGCCTGGAAGATTTTCCTGCCAAAAGCATCCAAAGTCATACATTCTCTTCCTGGAGGAGTAGAAGAGTGCCTTTTGGTACTCTATCTTTTTCATAGCAGACTTCACCACAATGGAATGGTGAGGAAGCTGAGTTTTTTGAAAACCAGGAGAAGGAGGGACCCGATACATGGTGTCCAACCGACGAGAATGTGGAGATAGAGTAAGAGGAGCCTCCCATAAATCCATCATGTGTTCTTGGAGAATATTATGAATGGGTAAGGTGACTGCCCTCTTTGGGAACCTTAGAGTATCCTAAAATGTCTAATTTTTGTGCTCTAGGTTCTTTTTCAGAGGATACTGTAATAGAGAGTCCTTTGGCTACTTCAAGAATGAAGTCCTGAAAGGACAAGTCCTCTGGAGGAGACATTCTTCTCTTTGGGGAAGAGGGCTCCTCAGGAAGAATAAGGGATGCTTCATCAGAATCATCTGAGGTATCGGCATCCTCAGAAGACTCGAAGTATCGCCTATTTGCTTCCAAAGACCGATACGCGTACCGACCGGTATCGACATAGGGCGTACCGGGAACCGGGTCAGTATCGAGAAAATCTCCGGACCGAGAACCGGAACCGGCATTCTACTGGAAGTAGATGCTCTGGGTACCGGTATCGGTTGCGGTACTGGAACCGGGGTCGGAACCGACGGTTGCGGTACCGAGGGCGTTGCAGCATTAATGAAAGCCATTATGGCTTGCTGCATGGATTGTACAGTAGTACCCATAGACGCCACAACTGCCTGGATGTCGGTACCGGTTTGAGCCGGTATCCCAGAGCAGTCTAACAGGTGATCGGTCGAGGCCGTGCCATCGATGTCAACCTGTAACCCCATAGGAGGAGCTTTGGAAGCCGGAGCTTCCCGCCGGGGTTGTTTGGCTGGGGCAGGGTCCTCATGGTCGAACCCAAGGGCCTCTCGCTGTTTAGAGGGAGATTTGCCCTTTGAGGACTTGCCTGAAGTATGTTTGGTTACCTGAGATCCATCCGGAGAGGAAGACCTGGAGGATGTTGATGCTGGGTTATCTGTAGGAAACAGCATATGGAATTTGGCTGCTCGGTTCTGTAAGCCACGTTTGGACATCAGAGAGCAGGAGGGACAATCCTAAATAGAATGGTCAGGTCCCAAACATTTAAGACACCATTCATGGGTGTCTGTGACTGAAATAGTAGCAGAACACTTGGTGCATTTTTTAAAACCAGAGGCTGGCTTCTCCATGAGGGAGAATTTGTGAAGGCCTGTAGGCCCCACAAACAAATACACCAAGTGAGGGAAAAAAAGATTGTTTTTTGTTTTTTTTTTAAGAAATAAAAGAAAAAAGACCGGCGGTACCGGTTCGGAATCGGGGAAGGCAGACACGCGGCCAAAGAAACAAATTAAAATAACAACTTCTTCAGCAGTGACAGGAACATGACCTGCTGGCTCCGTGGAAAAAGAGAAACTGAGGAGAGTTGGTCAGGAAGGCGGGAAGGCAGCGCGCATGCGCTGTGGGAAGCCCCAAAAGCTTTCCTTTTGGGAAGCTGGGGAGCTTTCCCACGCAAGCTCCGTCGGTTCCGACGTACCCATATGTGAGGACTCATTCCTGCTTGTTCCTGGAGACCATTGTATTCTGTGAGAGAACAAGGAGGCACTGGAATTCTTATGCAGGCTCTGAAAGGTTTTGAATCTTTCCCACGGAAACGTCATTAGGATGATGTCATCCACTTGGGTGGCTGATTCATCCTGTTTGTCGACAGAGAACCACTGCTATGCAAAGCTCTTCTTGCGTGGCAGCTGCTTCTCTGCAATGGCCTTAGTGTAAGATAAGTATGATTATAAAAAAAGAGGAGAAGGCCCTTCAGCTGTAGAGATCCCTCCCTCTAATCAGTTACTTCTGGACATTAGGTCCTCGCAAGACCAGATTGTGTTCAGGAAGGATCTCAAATCCAAATTCTTTAAAATAGCTTTTGCTAATGACATGAGTCATAGTTGGCAGTACTGCTATCCTGCAATGTTATGTCATGTCATGCTATGTTGTTTTATTTCATATAGTAATTTTATGACTTAATGTAATTGTTTATGACAGAGTAATTTTATAAGTGACTTGAGTGTGAAGATCAGCAATTTATGCACTCAAGCCAATAAAATATTCCCACAGGGCTGTGGGGACCAGCATGTGCCAAGGATACCTTGTCCCAATCAATCTCTCCCTCTCAACTCCTCTACCCTGTCCCTAGCAGTTTCTTCTTCTATAACTCCCCCACATCTCCCTCTTCCCTAATCCCGTGGCCAAGAAAAACAACTCTTACTGAGCGCTTCCGTTCTTAATACCAGCCAGGAGCTCAGACCATGCAGAGCGCAGCGTGTTTAATTACCTCATGGACCATAGAGAAGCGGCTCCTGGATGCTTACACCCTACAGCCTGGCAGTTTGTGTCATCATCGCTTAGAAGCAAGTCTGTGCTCACTCGATATGCCTCCTCCAGCCATTGGCCCGCATATAAGCCTCTTCTTCTGTAGTCATGGAGGCCAAGGTGACATTTTACTTACCAGATAATGTCCTTTCCTTGGGTCCTGCTAGACCAGTCCACACAAGTGGATTGTGTTCCCCTACCAGTAGATTGGTGGAGACAAAGAACCAATGAAAAGCTCAGGTTTCAATGACATCACTCCCATGCCTCTATCCACCTCATACACCAGAGGTCTCTTCAGTATTTGTCCCAAAGCATATGGGAGAACATGGCAAGCCTCACACAACTTCAACGTGAGCAACAAAGAGTGATCAAACAGCAGCAAACTATCTACAGGAAAGCATAAACAGAAGGCTGTCCATAGAAGATTAACCTGCAGAGCAGAGTATATAAATCACAGTGGACCCAAGGCTACCATCACAGAAGAACAGAGCAAAAACAGTTCCAGAGCGTGGGCCCTGGACTGGTTTAGGAGGACTCAAGGAAAGGACATTATCTGTTAAGTAAAATGTCACCTTCCATTTCATCCTGCTAGACCAGTCTAGATAAGTGAAACATACCAAAGCTACAACTCCACTGGGTGGGAAGAACACACAGCCATGTCTTCTCAAGCGTGGACATTCAAGCAGAAATGCTCAACTAAAACAGAAAGCGATACCCATGTTGCCGCCCAACAAACAACTGGGCTCATGGGTGGAGAAGGGGCTACTGGGCTCTGCTCCACCCATGAGGACACCAGTGCTCAGGTAGAATGGGCAACCAAACCCTCCAGAACCGGTCAGTTCCGCAACAGATCTGCCAAGGCAACAGCCTCCTTAATCCAGAGCCCCTATGCAGACTTAGCCACCACGTCACCTTTCATGTACCAGCAAACAGCACAAAGAATGGTTTGACTTATGAAAAGAATTTGTAAACTCCAAGAAAACGTAGTTACTCACCTGTAGCAGGTGTTCTCTGTGAACAGCAGGAATAAGTCCTCATGTATGGGTGACGTCACTGATGGCACCCTGCACAGAATGCTCTCCGGCTTCCAAAGGAAGTTTTTGTTAGGTATACCACACATGTGCGCCTGCCTTCCAATCTGCTGCAGCGCCATAGTCTCCAATATAACAACATAGCAAGAGTCAAAAAGGCAATTCCCCAGGGAGGTGGGAGGGTTGTGAGGATTTATTCGTGCTGTTCATGGAGAGCACTTACTATAGGTGAGTAACTATGCTTTCTCCCTGAACAAGCAGGAAATAAGTCCTCACATATGGGACTCCCAAACTACAGGCTACCAGAACCAGAGGAGAAAAACAGCCCAACCAGGCATCGAGAACTGGAGAAGTCAGGAAGCCCATAGAGATAGTCCCGCTGAGGGACTCATCTGATACAGAATTCACAGTCTACACTGACCAAGGGAATTTTAGCAGGTGCCTGGATGGACAGAAGAGCCGATGGGCAGGAGTTGACCCTCAAGACCCAAAGAGATGCCTGAGCATGGCCTGGCGAAAACTGCTGACCCGTCGAGAATCCCTATCCAGTCAGTAATGGGCTGCGAAGATACGGACAGAAGACCATGTCGCAGCCCTACAGTTTTCCGCTGCAGAAAAAGAATGGAGGTTGGCCATCGACACAGCCATCACACGGATATTGTGAGCTGTGAAATGACCCTTAAAGCTCAGACCAGCCAAGGAATATGCATGGATGAAGCAATTCGCGAACCAGAGGGAAAGAGTACGCTTCAAAACAGCAACACCCAGCCTACTGGGGTCAAAGGAAACAAATAGCTGGGAGGATTGACGATGCACCTTTGTACGATCCAGGTAGAAGGCCAATGCACACTTGCAATCCAGCATGTGCAATCCAGCAACGCTGCCTCACCATAAATTGGCATGTGGCCAGGGAAAGAACATTGGAAGGACAATGGACTGGTTGAGGTGAAAAGCCGAGACCACCTTCAGCAGAAAACAGCAGTGCATACGGAGTCTGGAGATCGATAAAGCGTCAGGCTGATGTGACAGACACCAGGAAGAAGACCTTCCAGGTTAAGAACTACAGAGGGCATGGGTCCAGCAGTTCAAAAGGGGTCTGCATGAGCTGGCCGAGAACCATGTTCAGGTCCCAAGCAATTTTAGGAGGCTTGACTGGAGGCTTTGAGAGAAGGAAGCCCCACATGAATCAGCCCACCAGAGGGTAAGCCAACATGGGCTTCCCCCTGCAGCTACAATGGAACACTCCTATTGTGCTGAGGTGAACACATACCAAAAATTGTATTTGAGCGCAGAGTTGGAGAAATGCAAGAGGTACTCTAACAGCTGATCCACAGGGCAGATAAAGGGGTCCAGCGCCCAACCAGAACACAAGACAGCAAACTGCCATCACTTGAATGTGTAGGCCTTATGCAGTGAATCCTTGCAGGGAGAACGAGCTCCTCAAGGGCTACCCCGCTCAGCATCCGAGCCATGAGCACCAGGGAGTGGCTCCTGCGAGATAAAGTCTGGGTCTGAGCCCAGGTGGAGAGGCTCCCTCTGCGAGAGTTACGGCAGTAGCGAGAAACACGGTTGTCAAGGCCTTTGCGACGACCGGTACCGGGGGGCAGGCATAGAACAGGCCCTCCCCCCAGTGCAGAAGGAAGGCATCCAGAGCCAGACGATCGCTGGCCAACTTCCGAGAGCAGAACTGAGCTACCTGTGCATTCTAAGCCATAGCGAAGAGGTCCACTTTGGGAGTGCCCCACTCCCGGAAGATCCAGTCTACCACCTCCCCCTTGAGGGTCCACTCGTGTGGGTAATACCCAGCTGAGGCAATCCACCAGGCTGGCTGTTGAACTCACCGGGCAAATATGTTTCCCTGAGATCTATGTCATGGAACAGGGCAAACTTCCAGAGGTGAACAGCCTCCCAACACAGGAGGTACAAGCCCGTGCCCCGTTACTTGTTCACACAGAACATGACCACCCGGTTGTCCGTCTGGATCAGGACCACCTGATTTGCTAGGTGCGCCCAAAAAGCATGGAGAGCATTTGCAATAGCCCGGAGCTCAAGGAAATTGATCTGATGCAGGCTCTTGCTTGCAAACCACAGACCCTGGGTATGGAGATCATCCAGGTGCGTGCTCTAGCTAAGTTTGGAGACATCCATCTTGAGCAACCTGCAGGATGCTGCTGGTTAGAATGGAAGGCCCCGATACAGGATTCCAAGCACAGGCTACCACTCCAGGGATTGCGCGAGTGGCACAGTGACCACAACCCTGTCCCTAAATCAGCCTGAGGCTTGCTGCCATTGCGTTCACAAGGTCCACTGGGCCTGCCGCATGCATAGGCAGGCCTAACGAGTGACATGCACTGTGGCCACCATGTGTCTGAGGGTTCTCAGGAGTCCACAGGTCATGTGTGGCACTGGCACTACAATGCATCCATCAACTCAATGATATGCTGCAGGAAGGCCACCAGCAAAAAAACTCACACCCAAGAGGTATCGAGGAGGGCCCCGATGAACTCCAGTTGCTGCACTGGCTGGAGGTGGGACTTCAGATAGTTGATCATGAAGCTGAGCCCCTTGAGCACTCGAATAGCGAGCTTAAAGGACTGCCGTATACTGGCCAGTGAGGGGCCCTTTATGAGCCAGTCATCCAGGTAAGGAAAGACAAAGACCCCCTGGGTCCAGAGGCAGGTGGCCACGACCACTGTTCCCTCTAAGCTGTGCGCGTGTACACACCTCGCCGAGCGAGCGCACATACTTTACAACAGAGCGCACAAAAATTACAGCTCTGATTCTAATAGAAAACAAGACAGACATCTTAAAATTTAAAAGTTATGATTGTAATTACTAGAAATTTCCCACTTCATTCAGTAATCGTCTATTTTCATTTAATTTGATTAAAATCAATGTGGTGTACATACTGTATTCTGACGTGTTGTCAAATTTTAAAGTATAACACTCCGAGTGTCGTTATGTGGCGCACAAAAATTTAACCTTCCTTCAAAAGCTGCACACAGCTGATATTTTATGCGCAGATAGCCTACAGAAAATTAGAGGGAACATTGGCCACGACCACCGGGCACTTTATGAAAAGTCTGGGAGCTGCGGCCAACGTGAAGGGTAGCACCCAGTATTGATAGTGCTGGCCACCCAGCACAAACCAAAGGTACTGTCTGTAATGCAGGTAGATCGGAATATGTGGAATATCCAAGCAGCATAGCAAGTCTTTTTGTAGAAGGAACGGAAGCAGCATCCCCGAGACCATCTTGAACTTTTTGTGCACCAGAAACCGGTTGAGGTTTTGCAGATCCAGAATGAGGCAGAATCCACCAGTCTTTTTAGGGACTAAAAGGCTTCCAGGGAATACCTGGAATAGAAGCCCTGCCTGATTTGGGACGGGGGAAGTGGATCAATGGAGAGGTCAGCCAGCAGGGTCACGACCTCGGTCTGCAGTAGGTTCTGGGGCACGGAGTCCATGGTGTACTCCCCTGGATTGCTAGAGAGTGGCAGATGGGTGAAATGCAACAGATAACTACTTTAGATGACACTAATTTAGCCTAGGGGAAAGGTCCATAAACCATCATTAAAGAGGACCCGGGAAATCCACTGCTTACCCTGGGTCAAGCATTATGGAACCTGTATACCTTGTAGGGAACCTGCTAGATACTTGTAACCTGGATTGGCCACTGTTGGAAACAGGATACTGGGCTTATGAGCCTTGGTCTGACCTAGTATGGCATTTCTTATGTTCTTAAGAAGTACTCTTGCCTTCAGAGGATTGTGAGGAGGCCAGTGTTATCCACCTGTTCTGGAAGGAGTAACTGGAGGTGTTGATTCCCAGGGTCTTATCCACCTTGAGCTTGGTGGATGCTCCAGGCATGGAGTAAGAGCCAAAGATGCATCCACACCTGCCTAGGATTGCAGAAATCCACTACTGCCTTCCCGTTCCCGGAGGTGCTTAAAAGGGTCTGTTCCAGTCAGAATGGGATTTCCCTGACTCTTCGCCTAAGGGATTAAGGGTGCATAAGAAGATGCCTGCTCTTACGGAGGAGTGCACTTTGTGATTTAAGATTTCCAAGGTGAATGCACATATCACAGTGGTTACCAGGTGGACCAGCCTTGACTAAGTTCATGTTGGCTTTCCCCATTAAATCATGACTATCTATTTGTTCAGCAGTTTCTAATGGTTTCTACCATTTTGCCCGGTACTAACGTCAGGTTCATCAGTCTGTAGTTTCCCGAACACCCCTGGAACCCTTTTTAAAAATTGGCATTAGACTGGCCATTCTCCAATCTTCAGGTACTACAGATTATTTTAATGATAGTTCACGTACTACTAATATTAGGTCTGCAATCTCATATTTCTTTTCTTCCAACACCCTGATCCAAGTGATTTGCTACTCTTCAATATATCAAATAGTAGTAATACATCTTTCCGGTTTATTAATTTCTGCAGTTCTTCCGATATATCACCTTTAAATACTATTTCAGGCATGGGTAACTTCACTACTTTAGTACAGACCGAAGTAAAGACTTCATTCAGTCTCTTCGCAATGGCCTTGTCTTCCCTTAGTGCCCCTTTAACCCTTCTATCATCTAATGGTCCAACTGACTCTCTCACAAGATTTTTGCTACAAATGTACTTGAAAAAATTTTTATGATGCATTTTTGCTTCCATGACAAGCTTTTTTTCAAATTCTCTCTTTGCCAGCCTGATCAATGTCTTGCATCTAACTTGCTGGTGCTTATGTTTCTCATTTTTGTCATTTGGCTCTTTTTCCTTTTCTTGAAAGATACTTTTTTGGCAACTGCCTCTCTGACCTCACCTTTAAACCATGCAGGCAGTTTTTTGGCCTTCTTTCTACTTTTCTTACTGCATTGAATACATCTGGGTATTTTTAAATAATGCAAAGGCTAATGATTTACATAAAGCATGGGCAAGTGTTCCTTTTAGTTTTTTCTTAATTATTTTCCTCATTTTATCAGTCTCTCTTTTGAAAATTAACAGACAGTACTGTGGATTTCCCTGAAGTCCTCCTTCCATTTATTAAATCAAATGCAATCATTTTATGATCGCTATTGCCCAATGCCCTTATCTCTTGCACCTGATCCTGAGCTCCATCAAGGACCAGGACCAAAACAGCTTCCCCTCGTCGGTTCATGAATCGGCTGCTCCAAGAAGCAGTCATTTATTTCATCTAGAAACATCCTCTCTCCAGCAGGTCCTGCTGTGACACTGACCCAGTCGATACCGGGGTAATTGAAATCACCCATTATTACCATGATGTAACGCTTATTGGTTTCCCTTTTAGCATTTCATTATCCATCTATTCATTCTGGCCAAGCGGTCGGTAGTACACCCCCACTGCCATTGCCTTCCCCTTTTGTACATGGAATTTCTATCCACAGAGTTTCTATAGTGTATTTTGTTTCCTGCAAAACTTAATCTTGTGTAACTCAATGTCCTCTCTAGCATAGAATGCAACCACCATTTTGATCTATCCTATCATTACAATATAATTTGTACTCAGGTATCAGTGTCCCATTTGTTGTCCTCCTCCCACCAGGTCTCCGAGATGCCAATCATATCTAACCTTTCATTTTGTGCTATATATTCTAACTCTCCCATCTTATTTTTTAGACTTCTAGCATTTGCATACAGATATTTTAGAGGCTGTATTTTATTTATATCAATCTGATTATCAGTTTATAGGAGTAATTTGGAATCTTTCAGTTCTTGTCTGTTCTGTATTTAAAGGGCATCTGGGTTATTTTTATATTTATTGGAACTGCTCTATCGGGATGCCCTAACTTCCATGTTTTATGTTTATGTTTATGTATATTTCATTTGATAAAAACCGCCTTTCTATAACAAGCAAAGCGGTGTGCAATTAAAAACCATGTTTAAAAGAAGGCCAAAGCCAGCGAAATGGAAAAGGAATTACAATTTCTTGATAGGAAAGCAATAGAGACAAGAGAGACATGACCAAACATAAGTAAGGAAAGAACACAAAGGTAAATAGAGGATAGGGGGAGTGGAATTTACACGAAAGGGGAGGGGACAAACGCCAGGGAAAAAAGGTGGGTTTTCAGGTTTTGCTTGAATGTGGGGTAATGAGGTTCCAGACGAAGTGAAGAGGGAAGGGAGTTCCAAAGGGCGGGGCCAGCAAAAAAACAGGCAGAAGAGTGAGTAGATTGTAAGTGAGCACAGGAGGGGGAGGGAAGGGTGAGGCGGTTGAGATGGAAGGAGCGAGGAGTGTACCTGGGAGAGTGAAAAGAAAGAAGGTCTGTTAAGTATTGAGGGGTGCCGGTGTAGAGAGCTTTATGGACCAGGGTAAGAAGCTTGAATTGAGAGCAATAGGGAAAGGGTAGCCAATGAAGGCGGAATAGCAGAGGTGTCCTTTTGAAGCATGCACTCTTGGGTGACTGTCAGCTTTCCCCTATTATCTAACTTAAAAGCTGCTCTATCTCCTTTTTAAAGGTTAATACCAGCAGTCTGGTTCGATTCTGGTTAAGGTGGAGACCATCCTTTTGGAAAAGCCCCTCCCTTCCCTAGAATGCTGCCCGGTTCTTAACAAATCCAAAACCCTCTTCCTTGAACCATCGTCTCATCCACACATTGAGGCTCCGGAGCTCTTCCTGCCTTTTGAGTCCTGCGTGTAAAAAGGGAAGCATTTCAGAAAATGTTACCCTAGAAGTTCTGGATTTCAACTTCCTACCTAAAAGCCTAAATTTGGCCTCTAGAACCTCCCCTCCCACACTTTCCTATGTCATTGGTGCCAACATGTTCGAAGACAGCAGGCTCCTCCCAGCACTGTCTAAAATCTTGTCTAGGTGGCAGGTGAGGTCCACCTCAGGCAGGCATGTTACCAGGTCATCTTCACGTCCACCAGCCACCCAGCTATTTATTTGTCCAATGACAATCGCCAACTATAGGGGCCATCCTAACCATTCCCTCACAGGTACATGTTCCTGGAGAAAACCCCTTGGTGCGACAGGGTTTTACATCACTTGGAGGAGAGGTCCTAGCTACAGGATCACTTCCTCCAACACAAAGGCAATGCTCTCCTTTCACATGACCTCTCTCCTCCATGGCAACTGAGAGGCTGCCAGAGTGGAGGTGGGACTTCAGTACTACATCCTTGTAGATCTTGTCTATATACCTCTGTATCTTCCTTAGGTCCTCCAAGTCTGCTACTCTAACCTCCAGAGATCGGACTCATTCCCTGAAAGCAAAGAGCTCCTTGCACCTAGTGATGTAAGATCCTTCACCAACTGGGAGAAAAATCATACAAGTACATAAGAACATAAGAAATGTAAAACTGGGTCAGTATCCTGTTTCCAACAGTGACCAATCTAGGTCACAAGTACCTGGCGGTTCCCAAAAAGACACACAGAATCCGCAATGCTTGTATTGGGGCAATTAGTGGATTTCCCGGATCCTCTTTAGTAATAGTTTATGGATCTTTCCTCCAAACATTTTCAAACCCAGCTACACTAACAGCTTTTATTTATTTATTTAGCTAGACGTATATACCGCTTTTCACCAGGTCAAAGTGGTTTTACAGGGAACAGAACATTGTTTTTACTAAGAACATATGGAATACAGCATCAGTTACAGTGAAACAGTTAATTCTGCAAGCAAAATAACAACATTAAAGATTACAAAGTATATACAGCAGAAAACTATATACAAACGTTGAAACTAAACGGTATGTTCCACAACTATTTACAAGTGTGGGTCTGCCTTGATAGCGTTATGTTGGAAAGGATGTTAGGTGGAGGAACCAAAGTGTTCAGTGAATGTGGGTTTTCAAGTGTTTGCGGAAGGAGAGAAGACAGACAATATTCCTTAGGGTTTCAGATAGGGAGTTCCATAGGGAGTTCCATAGGGAAGGTGTGTAGAAGTCAAATACTTGCATTCAAATGCTGTCGGTTGTATTTTATTTTGGATTGCGGCATGTTAAGTTTGTTGATTGTAGTATGTCTTCGTGGTCTGTTTGTAATGAGTTTCTGTAATAGGGATTGCAGGCAGGTAGCCTGATGGGAGTGAAGAGCTTTGTGAGTGAAGAGGAGGCATTTATATTTGATTCTGTTGGTAAGGGATAACCAGTGTAGTTGTTTTAGTATGGGGGTGATATAGTTATATTTTGTAGCTCCTTGGATGGTACAAGCAGCTGTGTGCCAAGCGGTTTGAAGAGGGAGATGTGTGGATTGAGGCAGACCCTGCTAGATATCGCTGCAGTAGTTTGCATGGGGGAGAGAGTGCTTGAAGTGCTGATCTAACATCTGCTGGTTCAAGGAGGGGACAGAGTCATTGCAGGGTCTTTGTTTTGAAATAAATTGTTCTGGCTGTCATTGCTACTTGGATCTTGAAGGAGAGTTGCTGGTTGTTAGTGATCCTGAGGTATTTCAGCTCCGTTTTTACATTTATCTGGATGTTGTTCAAAGTTAAAGCGGTTGGAGTTGTGAAGGAGGAATCCCTTGTAATCAACATAGACTCAGTCTTTTTGAAGTTGATTGTCAGGTTATTTGTTGTGAGCAATTGAATGACATCCATGAAACAGTCCTGAATTCATGTGTAATCCGGTTAATTGGAGTGGAGTGGAATGGGTAGTAAAGCATAATATCATCAGCATATAGATGAAAGAGGATATTGTGCTTTTTGATGATAGAGCATAGGGGTTGTAGGTGTAGGTTGAAAAGGGGTGCAGATAATGTGGAATCTTGGGGTACTCCTTGCGTTTGTTGGCAAAGTTTGGAGATGTTTGCAGAGGATGATTACTACATCCTCCGCTAACGAATTCGTTTCATTACGCTTTGAGTGAAAAGTCTTAAACATGTAACACTGTAGCTTCATTGCATGTCCCCTAATCATCCACATCAGACATCTGAATCCATGCCACAGTCCAAATCTTGGATAGATCCTAGCTAATCCCCATCTCCAGGGGGACACTCTTTGCCAGGGACTCTTAGCCATAGGCAAGCAAACAGGGCTTCTTCTCTCAGCCTGCCCCTCATGAAACTGTGTTCAGGGGAAGCCAGAGGCCGCAGGGTCTGAATTTCCACGCCAGAATGACCAGGCCTCTGGCAAGGAAAGAAAAGAATTCCAGGGAGTAAAATCTGGACTCTAGAAGCTCTCCATGCAAAAATGAGAGGGGACCTAGTCACCATTGATCTCCTAGAGGTTGGGGAGCGACGCACAGCATGGTGGCTGGAACCTCCGGCCAGCTGGTTATCCTTACTCACAGTGCCATCTGCTACCTCCTGCCCTTAGGCAGGCAATACCAGACTAACCGCACACCCTGGCATAGAGACGGGGAGAAACTCCTCCAGGGACAATGCAGGAGCTGCCATGCTAGAACAGCAGAGTCCAGAAGCCAGAAATGAGGCACCAGGCTTGCAAAAGAGAAAACAATGATCCCTGGAAGAAGACTAAGTATCACAACAGCGCACGCTAAGGCCACAGCGTCCTGAAGGTGCACATTAACTGCGGTAAGTGTTAACTGCGCTTTTACAGCAATGGGTGTTCCAGGTGCTAGAGTAGGAATGCATGTTGGAAAAGCTTGGACAGAACACATGTACAGACTGTGCGACCTCCAGGCACACAATAGGAGAAAACGCTACTAGCGCATGCATAAAATGGCAGGAAACCCCCACACCATGCCAATGGTTGCCAGCAGTCTACCCCAAACTGCATCCCATTCAGACGGAATCAGGAGCCCCCAACAAGGACAATGACAAGATCAAGCCTTGTTACTCACCCCCTGAGAGCCCCAGGCAGAAAAAGCCATGCCAGGCTTAGCTCTACTCCCCTGATAAAGTTTCATTGGCTTTTGCAGCACTGCATTTAAAGTGGCTGGCAGGAAGATTCCTCTGATAGATCCTTCTGCAATCTTCAGAAGAGAGAGTAGGGGGAACAGAGAAGGAGGGAGGGGGCGTTGAGTCTGCTGCACTCTTCCAGATCCTTACAATTTTTGGCTGCTCAGCAGTCTCTTATCATGATAAGCACATGGAGCTGAATCAATTGTCCCTCCTCCTATGGCTACCGAAAAGACCGCAGTCTAATGGAGCCTCCCACACTGTGCTCAAGTGCGAGAATCAGTCTCAAGGTGGTCGTTCACAAGCATTTGATTAATCAATCAGAATAAAAGCCACCATCTGCTGGAAACAAAGAAATACTAAAGAGACCTCTGGCCGAGGCGGATAAAGGCAGGGAAGTGATGTCATTGAAATCTAGGCTTTTCAAAGGTTCTTTGTCTCCACTAATCTGCTGGTAGGGGAACACAACCCACTTGTCTGGACTGTTTTAGTAGGACAATATGGAATAAGGATTCTATCAGACATGACAATCTCCTTCCCCAAGTTGCTGAAAAGGCAATGAGTGCCACATCAGAGGTCCATGGGCCTTACAATGGTGAACTATAGACATCTTTCACACAAGCAAATAAATTATCATAGGCATCCAGTTAGGAACCAGAGGAGGGGGGCGATTTGCCATGTTCCAGGTCCTCCCCCCTCAAGCCTGCTCTGTATTCCACTGATTGCTGTGAGAACTGTGGGCAGACCTACCTTGGCAAGAAACTGCTAGAGCCTTTCTCCTGGTTTCCAGCTAACTCACCTTTTCAAAGTATTTTTGAAGGGCTTCAAATTTCCAGACATTTTCATACTTCTTGTTGTAGGTCTTGATAGCTTTCTGCAGCAACAAACGACATAACTTGTGAAAATCGATTTATGATATCTTTCCTTTTTTCATCTCCACTCCCGACCAGACTCAGTACAATTTACATAATGGCAAAAATAGGAACTCATACTCATATACACACACACACATACTCCTAGCAGGAGGTGTTGTAGAAAGTGGAATGGAGGAGTAGTATAGTGGTTAGAGCAGCAAACAGAGCCAGAGAGACCAAGGTTTGAATCACACTGAAACTTCTTGTGGCCTTAGGTAACTTAATTAACCCTCTAGTGCCTCAGGTACAAACTAGATTGTAAGCATTCTGGAAACAGGGAATTATTGACTGTACCTGAATGGAACTTGAATAACTACAGGAAAGACATAAGCTAAATACAAATAAATAATATAGTACGGAGCACTGTGTGGGGAAGCGCACACACTTACTGCAACTCCAGCCTTCCCAGCACTGGTTGTGGGGTAGTCACAGCTCCTACAGTCCTGACATCTCCTAGCAGGAGATGCTGTAGGGTATTGCTGCAAGAGTGCTGACTGTGGAGCAGACATCACCGAGATCAGAAATTAAAACACTACCTCAATATCTTGAGCTGATCTGAAAGTATTCTTGAGAGTGTTTTTAATGAGATCCCATCGCGATTTTTCCCTTTTCATAACCTGAAAAAAAGTAAGAATTATGCAACCACTGACATCAAATAGGAGAATGGGCAGTGTGATCTCTCAATCGTCATATGCTTCCTCTTCACTATTTCACCCAAGTTCAGATGACAATTCTTATAAACACAACTAATGCCTCCTATGTTTTATGGGGGGGGGGGGGGTTGTTTTGTTTTTGTTTTTTTACTGAACTGACTACAAAATAATTTGCTGAAATACAAAGAATTTGTGCAGGGACCAATTCATGCCTTATAGACTCAGTGCTGTCTGCTGACCATACTCGATAATATCACTACACCTATCCCATCATTACCAGTGCTATCCAGTGGCATCCCTAGTCATTCCATATGGAGAACTACCAGGATATGGAAAACATCTGTAAACCTGGCTATCTAAAAAGTATTCCGATTGTTAGATAGAGTTAGAGAGTCACTGGGGATAGCAGAGCTCAATATCTGATGAAGACAGGGTATTTTATTAGATTATTGAGGAGGATAATTTTAATTTTTTATAAGAAGATTGTACTGTTTATGCTATTATTTATGGATCTTTTGTTATGATGGATTGATTGAAATTTTGATTATAATACTCTGCACTGAATAATTCAAAGAAATTAAAGATAGGCAGAATATATGTTTTAACATTAAAACGCATGTGTACTAAAGGGACATACTGGCATAAGAATATAAGATATGCCATATTGGGTCAGACCAAGGTCCATCAAACCCAGTATCCTGTTTCCAACAGTGGCCAATTTAGGTCAGAAGTACCTAGCATTTTCCGCAAAAGACACAGGATCCACAATGCCTGTATTGGGTCAAGCAGCGATATCCTGGGTACCTTTTAATAATGATTTATGGACTTTTCCTACAGGAACTTGTCCAAACCTTTTTTAAACCCAGCTACACTAACAGCTTTTACTACATCCTCTGGTAACAAAGTCCAGAGTTTGATTACACGTCGAGTGAAAAAATATTTTCTCTTATTAGTCTTAAATAGGTTATCCTAAAGCTTCATTGCATGTCCCCTAGTCTTTCTATATTCTGATGATGCAAACAATCAATCTACGTTTACCCGTTCCACTCCATTCATTAAATTTATAGACCTCTATCATATCTCCCCTCAGCCATCTCTTTTCCAGGTTAAAGAACCCTAACCTTTTTAGCCTCTCTTCATAGGAGTATCCTTCCATCCCCTTTACCATTTTGGTGGCTCTACTCTGTATCTTTTCTAATAATGCTATATCCTTTCTATCTTTTAACCAGTTCCTGATTCACAATAGTACACTGCCTCCTATCCCATGACTTTTTTAGTTTTGCCAAAAGTCTTTAATGAGGGACCTTGTCAAAGGCTTTCTGAAAGTCCAGATACACTATATCAACCGACTCACCTTTGTCTACCTATTTATTCCCGCAAGTATATGCCCATGTACAGCTGCTATGTTTGGGTTAAAAAAAAAACATAAGAGATTACTAAGACAAGATCTTCGTTGTCTAAAGCCACATAGTCATGGCTTAATGGGAGACAGCCAATATATACATTCAGTAATTTTGTTCTTGATGATGGTTTCTACCATCTTTCCCAGTACTGACATCAGGCTCACCGGTCTGTAGTTTCCCAGAACACCCCTGGAACCCTTTTTAAAAATTGGCGTTACATTGGCCATCCTCTAATCTTCAGGTATTACATATGATTTTAATGATAATTCACAGATTACTAACAGCAGCCAGTCCAGGTGATTTGCTATTCTTCAGTTTATCAAATAGTTGTAATACATCTTCTCCAGGAACAAGCAGGAAGTCAGTCCTCACATATGGGCGACGTTGGCGCCGATGGAGCCCTCGTGCGGAGCAATTCCCCAGCTTTCAAAGAAAGCCTTTGGGATTGCATCACGCATGCGCGGTCCCCTTCCCGCCCACAGGACTGCTGTCTCCGCTGCCTCAGGCCCGACCATGACCAAAAGGTCTGTGGCCCGTGTGGCAAGATGTCATCCAAGGAACTTAGGAGTAGGCAACAGCAGCGTGAAAGAATTTTCTCCGAGTCCGCATCCACCCGGGTCCGAACCTCTTCAGAAGCCTCAACGTCTCGGAAGCTATCTGACTCTGAGCATCATTGGGGGGTCTTTTGAGCGGGGGTCTCCCTCGCAGGAACACCGGAGGAAGAAGAAACCTTTGAGGGCGTCGTCGTTGGATGCCTCTGATAGACCTGGATCCTCACGAGCCAGGTCGTGGAGTCCTGACTGCCGCCCCAGGTCCTCAGAGTCGGAGCGGCCTGCAAAAGGTGCCTTGCACAGAGCCAGAGACGCCGAGGAAGGTAACTGCTGATGTCCTCATTGACTCTCCTCCGGGAGAACCGGTGTTGGGACCCGACCTGGAGGCTGCGTAACTTTACGAGCTCGGTCTCAGAATGGCGGCCCTGGAGTGCAGCATATCTGCCTTCATGGAGCAACAGCGGGCGCTGATGGCCGGTCTCACAGGTCCATCCGCCCCGACCACCGGGACCTCGACATCCAAGTCGACTCCGGAGGCTGAGCCGATCCTAGAGACTCTTCGAGCTCAAGTCGATCCTCAGCCGAGGTCTCCCTCGACCTCCCGGTTCAGGACCGAGGTCTCCCTCGACCTCCCGGTCTCGGTTCGGGACCGAGGTCGTCAACGCCGGTGCCCTTGGCGTCAGGGCGGTCGAGAAAGAAGCCCTCACAGCCGGAGCCCATCAATTCCTCCTCGGAGGACTCGGCATGGGAAACATAAGATGAGGAGTCCTCGGACATCCACCGGACCCAGTATGTCCCACCGGACCCAGTATGTCCCATCGGACTCGCCGGGTTCCAAGCCTCGGAGAAGGTCCCCCCTCCCCGGAGGATACCCGGTTCTCGGACTTCGTCAGGAACATGGCCAAGGCTTTGGCATTCCTGGCGGACACCGAGGAGGAACTGTGAGCAGAGGAGCTCAAAGCCCTCCAGTATGACTTTCCCCCTCGGGAAGCCCTTACAGTAACGGTTCCTCCGATGTTGGAACGGTTGATGCTCCGCATGTAGTAGTCACCGGCCTCGATGACGGTCCTCAGCAAGCGGGTTGATTCCATCTATCGAGTCTGCAAGAGCCCTGGGTTCCAAAAAGCACAACTGCCGCACAACTCCATGGTTGTGGAATCGGCCATGCACAGGCTCAAGAGCCAAAAATCGCACTCCTCGGTGCCTCCTGGCAGGGAAGCCCGGAACCTGGATGCCCTCGGCAGAAAGTGCTACCAGGGCTCGATGCTGTCATGTCGAGTCTAAACATAGCAGCTGTACATGGGCATATACTTGCGGGACCTGGCAAAGGAGATTGCCAGGTTCTCAGCTGGCCTCTCCGAGGAACCCTTGCAGCGCTTCAAGAACTTGTCCGCTGGGATTCGGGAGTGCTCAAAGTTTATGTCTCGAGTAGCCTATGACGGCTTTGAGGCCTCGGCCCGAGTAGCCGCAGCCAGCATCGGTGCCTGCCGCCAGGCATGGCTAATGTCATCGGACCTGGAGTCATGGGTACAGGACAAGTTGGTTGATGTCCCTTGCTAGGGTGACAACCTCTTTGGCAAACCCATGACTGAGAAGGCTGCTGAAATCGAGTCCGAGTACTTGACCTAGACAAGACTCTCCAAGAAGACTTCTGCCCCTTCTAAAAAGAAGGGCTCAGGTAAAAAGCCCTTTTTCACGAGGAAGGGTGCTTCTTAATGCAACTACCCCACTCACCAGGCCTCCCCAGCTCGCCCACAGGGGCAGCAAGCCAAGGGACAGTGGCATGGCCCGCGTAAGCAGAAGACCCCCCCAAGCCTCAGGCCCTGACTCCGACCCAGTCGGGAGGGGGTTTTTGACTGCCAAAGCATAGTCTCTCTCCAACCAGGGGTGAGGTCTTGCACAGGAGGAAGGCTGAGCCTGTATGCCCACAGGTGTCCAGCAATCACCACAGATACCTGGGTCCTTCAAATAGTCTAAAGCGGCTATTTGCTGTACTTCACCCAGGTACCTCCCTCCTACTTTCCAGGAGAGTCTCTCAGATCCCCTCTACACAGGGACCCACCTTTTGCAGGAGTTGGCTGGTCTTCTAGAGGATCAGGCAGTGGAATCGGTGCCCCACCACCTGCAGGGACAAGGCTTCTACTCCAGGTATTTTCTGATACCAAAGAGAACAGGGGGCCTCATGCCCATCCTCGACCTGTGAAACTTAAACAAATTCCTGGTGAGGGACAAGTTCAAGATGCTTTCCCTTGGAATATTGCTGCCTTACTTCCACCAGGGAGATTGGCTATGCTCCTTAGACCTGAAGGATGCCTACACGCACATACCCATACATCCAGACCACAGACAATACCTCAGATTTGCAGTGGGAGGAAACCATTTTCAGTACAGAGTACTTCCATTTGGCCTGGCCTCTGCTCCCAGAGTGTTTACCAAATGCCTGCCGGTAGTGGCGGCCTTCCTAAGGAACCACGGGATTTTTGTCTTCCCTTACCTGGACGATTGGCTCATCAAAGCCCAGTCATCTCAGAAGGCAGAACAGACCAAAGCTCACACTATCAGCATGCTACAGCATCTAGTCTTTGTCATAAATAAAGCAAAGCCCACTTTGCTCCCCACTCACAACTTAGAGTTCATAGGAGCAAGTCTAGACACCCTTCGGGCAAGGGCTTACCTGCCAGAGGACAGGGCATAGAGGCTTCTGGCACTGGTGAACCAAGTCAGCCACAAGTCTCAGATCTCAGCAAGACACTGTCTACGCCTCCTGGGCCACATGGCCTCCATAGTACATGTGACCCCAAACGCTCGGCTCCACATGAGGACAGCTCAGTGGTACCTCAGAGATCAGTGGACATAAGAACATAAGAACATAAGATATGCCATACTGGGTCAGACCAAGGTCCATCAAGCCCAGTATTCTGTTTCCAACAGTGGTCAATCTAGGTCATACGTACCTAGCAGTTTCCCCAAGGGACACAGGTTCCACAATGCTTGTATTGGTTCAAGCATTGATATCCTGGGTCCCTTCTTAATAATGGTTTATGGACCTTTCCTCCAGGAACTTGTCCAAACCTTTTTTAAACCCAGCTACACTAACAGCCTTTACTACATCCTCCGGTAACAAATTCCAGAGTTTGATTACACGTTGAGTGAAAAAATATTTTCTTTTATTAGTCTTAAATAGTTTACCCTGTAGCTTCATTGCATGTCCCCTAGTCTTTCTATATTCTGATAAGGTAAACAATCGATCTACATTTACCCGTTCCACTCCGTTCATTAATTTATAGACTTCTATCATATCTCCCCTCAGTCGTCTCTTTTCCAGGTTAAAGAGCCCCAACCTTTTTAGCCTTTCTTCATAGGAGTATCCTTCCATCCCCTTTACCATTTTGGTGGCTCTTCACTGAACCTTTTCTAAAATCGCTATATCCTTTTTAAGATACGGCGACCAGAATTGCACACAATATTCAAGGTGCGGTCTCACCATGGAACGATATAGAGGTATTATAATATCTTTTGTTTTATTTTCCATTCCTTTCCTTATCATACCTAGCATTCTATTTGCTCTCTTGGCCGCCGCTGCACACTGGGCCGAGGGTTTTAACATGGTATCCACAATGACGCCTAAATCTTTTTCCTGGGTGGTGGTTCCTAATGTGGAACCTTGCATCGTGTAACCATAGTTTGGGTTGTTCTTCCCTAGGTGCATAACCTTGCACTTCTCCACATTAAATTTCATCTGCCATTTTGATGCCTAGTCTTCCAATTTATCAAGATCCTCTTGCAATTTTCCACAATCCTCCTGGGTTTTAACAACTTTAAATAGTTTTGTCTCATCTGCAAATTTGATAACCTCACTCGTTATTCCACTTTCCAGGTCATTTATGAATATGTCAAAAAGCAGCGGACCGAGCACAGATCCCTGGGGTACACCACTATTCACCTTTCCCCATTGGGAAAATTGGCCATTTAGCCCTACCCTCTGCTTTCTATCTTTTAACCAGTTCCTGATCCACAATAGTACACTGCCTCCTATCCCATGACTCTTTAGTTTTGCCAAAAGTCTCTGATGAGGGACCTTGTCAAAGGCTTTCTGAAAGTCCAGATACACAATATCAACCGACTCACCTTTGTCCACCTGTTTATTCACTCCTTCAAAAAAACATAACAGATTAGTAAGACAAGATCTTCCTTGTCTAAAGCCATGTTAGTCACGACCTAATGGGAGACAGCTATCTACATGCTGAGTAATTTTATTCTTTATGATGGTTTCTACCATTTTTCCCGGTACTGATGTCAGGCTCACCGGTCTGTAGTTTCCCGGATCACCCCTCGAACCCTTTTTAAAAATTGGTGTTACATTGGCGATCCTCCAATCCTCAGGTATTAGAGATGATTTTAATGATAGTTCACAGATTGCAGACCTGCTATCAGTAATCTCATATTTCAGTTCTTTCAACACCCTTGGATGTATACCATCCGGCCCAGGTGATTTGCTACTCTTCAGTTTATCTAATAGTTGTAAGACATCTTCCCGATGTATCGATATTTCCTTCAATTCTTCCACACCTTTAAATACCACTTCAGTCATGGGTAACATCCCTACATCTTCCTCAGTAAAGACCGATGCAAAGAATTCATTCAGTCTCTCCGCTATCGCCTTGTCGCCTCTTAGTGCTCCTTTAACCCCTTTATCATCTAATGGACCAACTGACTCTCAAGGTTTTTTGCTACGAATGTACTTGAAAAGGTCTTTATTTCGCGTTTTTGCTTCCGCAAGCAAGCTTCTTCTCAAATTCTCTCTTTGCCTGCCTTATCAAAGCCTTGCATTTGACTTGCCAGTGCTTGTGCTGTTTCCAGGTTTCATCGTTTGGCTCCTTTTTCCATTTCCTGAAAGATGCTTTTTTGGCAACAACAGCCTCTCTGACCTCACCTTTAAACCAAGCCACAGGACGACTGAGACAGGATCAGAGTGTCCAAACGACTGGTGAAGTCGTTGGCATGGTGGCTTCAGCCAACCAACCTGCTCGAGGAAGTGCCTTTTCAGTCTCCCTCGCACACAAGAGTGCTGATGACAGATGCCTCCTTGCTGGGCTTGGGAGCCCATTGCCAGGGATCATAGAAACATAATGACAGAAAAAGACCACATGGCCTATCTAGTCTGTCCTTCCATAACAACAACTACAACAGTCCACTTTTTACCTTTAGAGATCCTCTGTGTTGGTCCCATGCTTTTTTGAATTCAGTTACTGTCCTCATCTCTACCACCTCCACTGGGAGACTATTCCACGGATCCACTACTCTTTCCGTAAAGAAATATTTCCGCACATCACTCCTGAATCTATCTCCCTTCACCCTCATCCCATGTCCCCTCGTAGCAGAACTTGCTTTCAATTGAAAGAGGCTCTCTCCCTGAACATTTATGCCATGGAGGTATTTAAACATCTCAATCATATCACCTCTATCCCGCCTTTCCTCTAAGGTGTACATATTAAGATCCTTAAGTCTGTCCTCATATGCTTTATAATGAAGCCCACTAATCATTTTAGTAGCCACCCTCTGCACCGACTCCATCCTGTTCACATCCTTTTGAAGGTGCGGTCTCCAGAATTGCACATCATACTCCAAATGAGGTCGCACCAAAGACTTATACAGAGGCATTATCACCTCCTTTTTTCTGCTAGCCATTCCTCTCCGTATGCACCCAAGCATCCTTCTAGCTTTTGCCGTCGTCTTTTCTACCTGTTTAGCTACTTTAAGATCATCAGACACAACCACGCCTAGGTCCCACTCTTCTTTAGTGGACAAAAGTACTTCACCTCCTATACTGTATTGCTCCTTTGGATTGCTGCAGCCCAAATGCATGACCTTACATTTTTAAACATTAAATCCCAGCTGCCAAATTCTAGACCATTCTTCAAGCTTAGCTAGATCCCTCCTCATGTTATCTACACCTTCCTGGGTGTCTACTCTATTGCAGATTTTGGTATCATCTGCAAAGAGGCAAACCTTACCCGACAGCCCTTCCGCTATATCACTAACAAAGATGTTAAAAAGAAATCGGACCAAGGACAGATCCCTGGGGCACACCACTGGTAACATCCTTCTCCTCAGAGTGAGCTCCATTTACTTGTACTCTTGTCACCTGTCACCTCCCACCCAACCAATTTCTAACCCAAGCAGTAACTTTAGGGTCCATCCCTAGGGTGCTCAGTTTGTTTATAAGTCGCCTGTGAGGAACAGTGTCAAAGGCTTTACTGAAATCTAAATACACCACATCTAGAGCTCTCCCTCGGTCCAACTCCCTGGTCACCCAGTCAAAGAAATCAATCAGATTTGTCTGACATGACCTGCCTCTGGTGAATCCATGCTGCCTCGGATCCTGTAATCCGCTGGACTCCAGAAACCTCACTATTTTCTCTTTCAGCAGCGTTTCCAATAATTTATTCACCACCGAAGTTAAACTAACTGGCCTGTAGTTTTCAACCACATCCTTACTTCCGCTTTTGTGTAAAGGCACCACATGAGCCTCTCTCCAGTCCTTTGGCACCACTCCTGACTCCAACGAGGCATTGAAAAGGTCTGTCAGTGGAGTTGCTAGAACGTCCCCAAGTTCCCTCAGTATTCTAGGGTGTACCCCATCCGGTCCCATCGCTTTGTCTACTTTAAGTTGAGCTAGTTTCTCACGAACACAGTCTTCTGAAAATTGTTCAATATGTCCCTCGCTTCTGTTCTTATTTGTGGGTGTTTTTCTGAGGTCCTGCTCCTGGTTCTTCATCTGTGAACACAGAACAAAAATATTTGTTAAGCAATTCTGCTTTATCCTTATCAGCTTCTACATATTCCCCCCCCCTGCACCCTTGAGTCTGACAATACCACTTTTGCCCTTCCTCTTCTCACTAATATATCTGAAAAATGTCTTATCCCCCCATTTTATTGCATTGGCTATTTCCTCCTCCTTTTGAATTTTTGCCTTCTTGACTACTTTGCTAGCTTCTCTAAGTTTTTCCATGCACTCAGGGTTTTCCATGCACTCAGGGGTTGTGGTCTCCTCAGGAGAGTACACACCAAATCAACCTCTTAGAGCTTCGGGTGATTCGCCTAGCTCTTCAAACCTTCTCTCATATTGTCTCAAATCAGTGTGTCTTGGTGCAGACGGACAATCAGGTAGCAATATTCTACATGAACAAGCAGGGGGGTACAGGATCCTGTCTCCTATGTCAGGAGACACTGGTCCTCTGCTCCTTTGCAATCAGGCAGGGTATGTCTCTCAAAGCAGTTTATCTGCCAGGTCAGGAGAACTTCTTAGTGGACAAGCTAAGCAGGATTCTTCAACCTCACGAATGGCAACTGGATCCGGAAGTGGCCCAGCAGACCTTCCACTGCTGGGGGCATCCGTTCATAGATCTCTTTGCCAGTCCACAAAATCAACAGTTGCCCAGTTTTTGCTTCAGACAGTCACATCCTCAGAGGGTGGCTGCAGATACTTTTCTGATCTCGTGGTTAGTAGGCCTCCTGTATGCGTTTCCTCCCATGCCTCTGGTGGCCCGGACTCTGTTCAAAATCCTTCAGGACAAGGCCTCAGTCATTCTGGTAGCCCCCAGATGGCCAAAGCAACCTTGGCTTCCACTTCTCCTCCAGCTGGCAGTGGAAGCCCCACTCCCTCTAGGGACGCAGCCCGACCTCCTGTCCTAGGAGCAGGGCTCTCTCTTACATCCCAACCTCAGGTCCCTCAACCTGATGGCATGGCTGCTGAAAGGGCAGTGCTGGCTCCTCTCCTCCTACCTAAAAATGTAGAAGTGTTACTGGCCTCAAGGAGGCAGTCCACTAGGAAAACCTATGCCTTCAAGTGGCTTAGGTTTGAGGTGTGGTTAACCAGCACAATGAAAACCCTTTCTCTTGCCTTGTACCAGTGGTGCTGCGGTACCTGCTTCACCTCTCAGAATTGGGTCTCAAGTCTAACTCTGTCAGGGTCCGCCTGAGTGCTTTGTCAGCACATCACTCTCCAGTGGAAGGACAACCTCTTTCAGCTCACCTCTTGGTGTCCAGATTCCTCAGAGGTCTACTTCTACTAAAACCCCCGGTTCATCCCCTGGCAACCGAGTGGGATTTGAATGTGGTCTTGGAGCAGCTTACTCACCCACCTTTTAAGCCGATGTCCACTTGCCATCTGCGCTTCCTCTCCTGGAAGGTGCTCGTCCTGGTGGCACTCATATCTGTCAGACGAGTGAGTGAGCTACAAACTCTTGTTTCTGATAGACCGTACACACTGGTCCTTCGCACACACCCCAAGTTCCTTCTGAAAGTGGTCTCTTCCTTCCACCTTAACCAAGAGGTGGTTCTTCCAACCTTTTTTCCCAGACCGCATGCCAGCCAGGCAGAGGTGTTCCTGCATACCCTGGATTGTAAGAGGGCGTTGGCCTTCTACGTGGAGCGTACGCAGGGACATCGAAGGGCTACTCAGCTCTTCGTCTCTCATGAACCCAAGTAAGCTGGGGCTATCTGTCTCCAAGAGCACATTGTCCACCTGGGTGACAGACTGCACTGCCTGGGCGTACAGGGCGGCCGACCTCCCATTGCAGGGTTGAGTCATGGCCCACTGTGTCAGGGCTAAGGCCGCATCAGTGGCTCACTTCCGCTCTGTTCCACTGGTAGACATCTGCTGGGCCGCCACCTGGTCTTCAGGCCAGACTTTTGCAGCCCATTACTGCTTGGATAAGGAGTCCCAACGGGACAGTGCTTTCGGCCAGGCGGTACTCCATAATCTATTTGAGGTTTAGGCAACTCCTACTCTCCAGCCCTTTGGTGTCAGGCTACCGAAGGTATTGCGTTCGCCGCTGAATTCCTATCACAGCTGCTGCGGCTCTTCTAGAGGGAGCCATTTTTCAGCTATGGGTTCTCAGTAGCCTATAGCTAGGGAGTCCCATATGTGAGGACAGACTTCCTGCTTGTTCCTGGAGAAAACGTAGTTACTCACCTGTAACGGGTGTTCTCCAGGGACAGCAGGAATCAGTCCTTACGACCCTCCCTCCTCCCCTGGAGTTGCAGTCCTATTATTATGAATTTTTATTCATTTTGCCGTCTATTTAGCTAAGTCATTTGACTGAGCAAGATGGCACCCTTGGGCGGGAAGGGGACCGCGCATGCGTGATGCAACCCCAAAGGCTTTCTTTGAAAGTTGGGGAATTGCTCCACACGAGGGCTCCGTCGGCGCCAACGTCACCCATATGTGAGGACTGATTCCTGCTGTCCCTGGAGAACACCCGTTACAGGTGAGTAACTACGCTTTCCTGATGTATCGATTCCATGCTTGACTCGTGAAACTAGTATGGAGGCCCATGCTAACTTTAGAGGACATGTGCATCTGTCCCCCTGCTGTCAGTGTGTTACTAACGCGTAGCACAAGGCTAACCAACCAGTACATGGGTACACAATGCCACCCACTAAAGTGGAGTTAAATGCACCCACACTAACAGCAACAGGCACAGTTAGCATGCACCCAAAAACCGCATGCTAATGGTGATACACTGTTAGCGCACATATTCTGCCCTAACTTGCCCAATCCCTGCCAAATCGTGAACTTACTGGTTAGCGTGGGATTTTAATTCAAGGTCCCAAATTGTTAGCATGGCACACTTAGCACATGACAAACCCATGCTAATGGTGAGCGCACATTAGAAAACATGCCTCTAAATCAAAATCTTCTCCAGTGTCGCTGGGCAACATTATGCCTCTGAGACATCTCCAGAAAAATCACTAAGGGGAAATTCTACTTATTGAAAATTTCCTTTCCTGGAGTCCTGCTAGACCAGTTCAGATCAGTGGGTTGTAACTCCCCTTCCATAAGTAAGCCTGAGGCCCCTAAAATGCTCCTTCTGTTTTTATTTATTTCAACTATATTTTTTAAATTCTCTTCACCAAAGAGGTCTTGGTGAGGGGGGTGACAGGAAGGGAGGGTAGTAAGAAAATAAAAAATTTAAAGAAATAAAAAAATACAGGTGGTTCTGGTAGAAGCAGCTCAGGGTTAGAGGCACAAGGCAGGCAGAGTACTAGAAATTCACCAGAGCGCTGTCCACCCCCTCCAGGCAGGAAACTATAGATACACCCTGAAGATGTTTGCAATCTAGCTCTACTGGGAAGGCGACCTGTAGGACTGCTGCCTAGGAGCTATACTAACGTCAGACATCAAGTTGCAGCAGTCCAGCAATCAGCATCTGCTGGAGACAGACATACTAAAGGGGACACCTAGTTGCACCAGCACAGCAACCACCATCTGCTAGAGACAGAGAAAGGAGGTTTCTAGCTGCACCAGCACTTGTATCAATGTCATTGTCACTGGAAGCGTCTAGATTTCTCTGTCTCCATCATCAGCTGGCAAGGGGACATAACCCACTGGTCTGTAACTGGTCTAGCAGGAATGATCCAGCGACTATGATATGATTTTATTAAAACTAACTCAATTTACAACAGTTCATTTACATTAAAATTTTGAAAATTAACAATTGAAAAGTGTACACTTGAGTGTGAAATGGCACATTTCCACTGCTTGCAGAATCAGGCATTAGGGGGCTGAGTGCGTGTTTTTTCATGAGTTTCGAGGGCTGTGTGTGTGTGTGTGTGTGCACACGTCATGGGAGTGTCTAGGACTATGGCTGTATGCATTATGGGGCGTGTTGGGGCTGCGTGTACATGTGTGCGCACACATTATGGGAAGTGTTGGGACTGCACATGTGCATGTGTCATTGGAAATGTCGGGGCTCTGTGTGTGTGTGAGAGCACGCATCATGGGAAGTTGTCAGGGGCTGCATGTGTGTGTGTGTATCTGTGCGCATCATGGGGATTGTCGGGGCTGTGTGGTGTGTCTCTTAATGTGTGTTTGTGTGGGTTGTGTTTGTATGTTGGAGAGGGGGGTTGTGTGTGCGCACATGTCATGAGGAGTTGTCAGGAGCTGCGTGTGCATGCACGCGTCACGGGGAGTGTCATTATTGCGCGTGTGTGTGTGTCATGGGGAGTGTCAGAGCTTCATGTGCATCTCTTAGTGTGTGTTTAGGTGGGTTTTATTTATATCTTGGTGAGGGGGATTGTGTGTGTGCACTTTCCCTTATCCTCCTATACCCACTCTTTGCCCCTCCCACCCTCTTGCACTATTCTCCCTTCCTGCCCTTCACTATGCTCTTTTCTCTCCACCCACTAATGCACTCTCAGGCCTTTCACTCCCTTCTCCCTTAATGCACCTTCTTTTCTCCTTTAACCCTGCTCTTTTCCTTATGTTCCACACCTCTTCTAGCATAGCCTTTTTCTTTCCTTGCAGGATGCTCCTTTCTTTCCTCCTAATCCCACCCTTCCCCTAGGTTTTAACCCTCACTGGCCCCCTCGCCTACCCATCTCATAGGCTCTACTCCCCTCACCTGCCCCATCTCTCGCAGCTCTCCTTCCCTGATGTTGGGAGTACTCGGGAACTCCACTGTCCTCTGCTGGCTGCAGCCCCAGTTCTTCTCACTCATGCTACCCAGAATCCCATCCACAGCTCTGCTCTTCATGACAGTGGGACTGGAACTTTCTGGACTGTCAATCTGCTTCTTTGGTTGGAGGTGTATGTGGGGAAGATTGCAAACATGCGTACAAGTCAGTCATTTGAGCAACCTTCTGAACCCTTGACAACAGGTGCTACACTAAGCAAAAGGTGTCATAAAAGTGGAGGAAGTATGCAGAGCATGGCTTGTGGAATTTCTCACAGCCCGTGTGTGTGTGTATGTGTATGTCTCTGGAAATGCATCTGATCTGGAGGGGAGAAGGGAACAGCAGTATGAATGGAGTGGTTCTCAAACATTCTGTTGTTATTCCAAGTAAACAGAAAGTGTAGTTACTCACATGTAGAAGGTGTTCTCCGGGAATAGTAGGAATCAATCCTCACATATGGGTGATGTTAGCACAGACGTAGCCCGCGCAATAACCACTTCCCTCCTTTCATAGAAAGCCTTTGGGAGTGCTACCATGCATGCGTGGTCACCTTCCCACTCAAAGGTGCCATCTCAGTATGATGACATAGCTTAATTAAGCAGAAAAAAAATAAAACAACTCCATGGGGAGGAGAGAGGGTTGTGAGGACTAATTTCTGCTGTTCCCAGAGAAAGAGTAGTTACTCGCCTGTAACAGGTGTTCTCCAGGAGCAGCAGGAATCAGTCCTCACATATGGGTGTCATCGGCGCCGATGAAGCCCCAGCGGAGCATTTCCCCAGCTTTCCATGAAAGCCTTTGGGAATGCTGGCACGCATGCACGGTTCCCTTCCCGCCTAAAGGTGCCATCTTACCTCAGTCAAATGACATAGCTAAGAACAGCACACAAAAATGTAAAAACAAACTATGTACAACTGCAACCCCAAGGGGAGGAGGGAGGGTTGTGAGGACTGATTCCTGCTGCTCCTGGAGAACACCTGTTAGAGGTAAGTAACTACTCTTTCTCCAGGACCAAGCAGGAAGTCAGTCCTCACATATGGGTGACTCCCTAGCTCTGGGCTACCAGGAACTCAGGCTGAACAAGAGAACTCCCTCCAGTTACAGCATCAAAGAAAGGCTTTTCAAGGACACAACCTCCACCGGTAGCCCAACAGAGGGCAGGAGGGCAGGAGTTGCCTAAACCTCAAAGAGATTCCGGAGTACTGCTTGGCCAAAAGCACTGTCCCTACGGGACTCCCTCTCCAGACAGTAATGGGCCGCAAAAGTCTGGCTTGAAGACCAAGTTGCAGCCCTGCAGATGTCTACCAAGGGCACAGAGCAGAGATAAGCCACTGAGGCAGCCATTGCCCTGACATGATGGGCCGTGACCCTACCCTACAAAGGAAGGTCAGCCGCCTTGTAAGCCCAGGTGATACAGTCAGCCACCCAGATGGACAAGGTACGCTTGGACACAGCCAACCCCAACTTATTGCTGAGTAGCCCTTCTATGTCCCTGCATACAGTCAAGGTAGAAGGATAAGGGCCTCCTACAGTCCAGGGTATGCAGGACTGCTTCAGCCTGGCTAGCATGAGGCCTAGGGAAGAATGTCGGAAGAACCACCTCCTGGTTGAGGTGGAAAGAGGAGACAACCTTAGGGAGGAACTTTGGGTGAGTCCTAAGGACTACCCTGTTCCTATAAATCCTGGTGTCTATCACAGACCAGGGCCTGAAGCTCACTCACTCGCCTAGCTGAGGTGAGGGCTATCAGGAAGAGTGTCTTCCAGGAAAGGAAGCGTAGCGGGTAAGTAGCCATCGGCTCAAAGGGTGGGCGAGTCAGTTGCTGCAAGACCACATTCAGCTCCCACTCAGGAGCAGGAGGACGGATGGGGGGCTTGAGCAAAAGCAAGCCCGAGAAAGTGGGACACCAAGGGGTGACCTGACAGAGAATGTCCCTCCACCAGTGAGTGATGAGCTGCTAGAGCTGAGAGGTGAACCCGAACAGAATTGGAGCTAAGTCCCTGATTTGATAAGTGCAGTAAGTACTGAAGCACTACTGGCACAGTACAGGAGAAAGCTACGTACAGAGGATCCTGACACCACACAGAAAACCTCTTCCATTTGAGGGCATAGGTTCTCCTAGTGGACTGTTTCCTAGAGGCTAGGACAACCTCCTCAACCTCCTGAGGTAGGCCCCAGGGAGCCAAAACTACCCTTGCAGCCTCCAGGCCATCAAATTGAGAGCTTTGAGATTGGGGTGCAGAAGGGAACCCCGCTCCTGTGAGAGAAGGTCGGGCTGCAACCCCATAGGTAGTGGGGAATCCACTGCCAGCTGAAGCAGAAGTGGAAACCAAGGCTGCCTCGGCCACCTGGGAGCTACCAGCAGGACCGAGGCCTTGTCCTGAAGAGTCTTGAAAAGAGTTCGGGCCACCAAGGGCGTGGGAGGAAACGCATACAGGAGGCCCTGAGACCAGGACATCAGAAAAGCATCTGGTGCTATCCTCAAAGGATGCAGTTGCCTGGAGCAGAACTTGTCAGTTGCTTGTTCAGCGGACTGGCAAACAGATCTATCCAAGGGAGACCCCACTTCAGGAAGATGTTCTGAACCACCAAGGGATGCAGTTGCCACTCGTGGGGCTGCAGAATTCTGCTCAACCGGTCGGCCAGGCAGTTCTCCTGGCCTGGAAGGTACACCGCCTTGAGAAGCATATTGTGCTTCAGGGCAAAGGAACAAAGGTCCTGAGTCTCTCGACAAAGGAGCTTGGACCCAGTCCCGCCCTGTTTGTTCACATAAAACATGGCTACCTGGTTGTCTGTTTGAATCAAGACTGAGCGGTGAGCCAGGTCCGGAGAAAAAGCCTTGAGAGCTAAGCGGATAGCTCGAAGTTCCAGGAGATTGATCTGTTGGGCTGCCTCCCAGGGAGACCAGAGGTCTTGAGTGCACTTGTCCAGACAATGAGCACCCCAGCCCCGCAAAGAGGCGTCGGTGGTGAGGACCACCGTGTATTCTGGCATTTGGAAGGGCATCCCCTTCAGCAGATTGGGTGGATGTAGCCACCAGCTGAGGGAGGCCAAAAAGGGTCTGGACACCTTTATCCTGTCTCTTAGGTGGCCTGTGGCCTGAGACCACTGAGTCCGAAAGCACCACTGTGCAGGCCTCATATGGAGCCTGGCATTGGGAGTCACATGCACTGTCGAAGCCATGTGGCCCAGACGTCTGAGGCAGAGTCTGGCGGAGACCAGGGGCTTGTTCAGAAACTGTTTGACCACGTCCATCAGTCTTTGGGCCCTGTCGTCTGGCAAGAATGCCTTTGCCAGTTGAGAATCCAACCTCGCCCCTATGAACTCCAAGTTCTGGGAGGGGAGCAAAGTGGACTTTGCGAAGTTTATGACAAAGCTCACGTTTTGAAGCAGAGCAATGGTTCTGAGGGTGGCTTGTCTGGCCTCCAGGGACGTCTGACTCCTGATGAGCCAGTCGTCCAGATAGGGAAAGACAAAGATGCCTTGATTTCTCAGGTAGGCCGCCACAACTGCCAGGCACTTGGTAAAGACCCTGGGAGCGGAGGTCAGGCCAAAAGGTAGTACTCTGTACTGATAATGGTTTCCTCCCACAATGAACCTGGGGTACTTTCTGTGGTCTGGATGAATGAGGATGTGAGTGTATGCATCCTTTAGATCTAAGGAGCATAGCCAATCTCCCTGCTGGAGGTAGGGCAGAAGTGTTCCAAGAGTAAGCATCTTGAACTTTTCTTTCTCTAGGAACTTGTTGAGGTTCCTGAGGTCCAGAATGGGTCGAAGGCCACCGGTCCTTTTGGGTACCAGGAAATACCTGGAGTAGAACCCGTGCCCCTGCAAGTGGGGAGGCACAGGCTCCACCGCCCTGTCCGCCAACAGACCTTGAAGCTCTTGGAGGAGAAGATCTGTGTGCAGGGGAGGCCTTGGAGGCTCCCCTGGAAAATATGGTGGAGGCAGTTGGTGAAAATGGAGGGCATAGCCCTTGTGAACTATCTCCAGCACCCAACTGTCCCCGGTGATAAGGGGCCACTGGTGGGCAAAGAGGGCGAGGAGACCTCCTGTGCAGGGTTGGGAGAGCAGTGGAGGAGAGGCTACGCTCAAGGAGTCAAAAACCCCCACCCTGCTGAGTAGTAGCAGGGGCCTGAGGCTTGAGGGTCCTCTGCCTACGGGGCCTATTACCCTGGCCCTTGGCTTGCTGACCCTGGGGGGCAGCTTGGGCAGCCTGATACTGAGGGTACTGTTTGTAGGCAGTGCCCTTCCTTGGGTAAAAGGACTTTTTACCCGAGCACTTCTTTTTATGTGAAGGGGCAGAGGTCTTCCTCGACAGCCTTGTCCGGGTAAGGTGCTCGGTCTAGAGCTGAGTGGCCTTCTCGGTCACGGGTTTGCCCAAAAGGTTCTCACCTCGGCAGGGGACATCGACCAACTTGTCCTGAACCCATGGCTCGAGGTCCGATGACTGCAGCCACGCCTGGCGTCGAGCCGCGATGCCGGCAGCCGCAACTCGGGCCGAAACCTCGAAGCCATCGTAGGCGGCGTGGGAAATGAACTTTGAGCATTCCCGAATCCCCGAGGACAAGGTCTTAAATCTCTACAAGGGTTCCCCGGAGAGACCAGCAGAGAATCCGGCCAACTCCTTGGCCAGGTCTCGCAAGTACATGCCCATGTACAGCTGGTAAGACTGGACACGGCAAGCAAGCACAGACCCCTGGAAGCACTTCCTACCGACGCCATTGAGGTTGCGGGGCTCCCTGTCGGGGGGCACCGCAGAGTGCATCTTCTGGCTCTTCAGACGATGCATGGCCGATTCCACAACCATGGAATGGTGTGGTAGCTGTGCTTTCTGGAAACCAGGGCTTTTGCGGAGTCGATAGATGGAATCGACTCGCTTGCTCAGAACCGGCGCCGAGGCCGGTGCCTCCCACATCCAGAAGAGGAGCCGTTCCAGCATCGCAGGAACCAGGACAGTAAAGGCCTCCTTCGGAGGAGAGTCATACTGTAGAGCATCGAGCTCCTCGGCTCGAGGCTCTTCCTCGGGATCGGCAGGGATAGCCAAGGCAGCGGCCATATCCCAGACAAACTCCGAGAACCTAGTGTCCTCCGGAGGGGATCTACTCCGGGGCTCAGACTGCGGTAAGTCTGACGGGACGCACCGAGTCTTAAAAGTATCGGGAGACTCCTCGTCCTCCATCTCCCAGGCGGACTCATCTGAGGAGGAGTCAGGGTCCGACCCCGCGGGGCCCCGAGGCACCGGCGTCGACACCCTCTGTCCCGAACGGGAGGTCGAGGGAGACCTCAACCGAGGACGACTTCGAGCCACGAGGGTCTCGAGTATCGGCTCGGTCTCCGAGGTTGACTTCGAAGTCGACCGCACCAGACAGGCTGGCCATCAGTGCCCGCTGCTGCTCCATGAAGGCAGACAATCTGCACTCCAAGGCTGTCATCCTGAGACTCAGCTCGGGAGACGCAGCAGCCACCGACTCGGGCCCCAGCAGCGCCGGGCCCGACGTCGGCTCTCTGGGAGAAGAGTCCATGAGGACTACGGGGCTTACGTGTCCAGCAGACTTCGGCTCCACGCGAGGAACTTTGGCAGGCTTTTCTTGGTCCACGGGCCCGGGACAGCGGTCGGGGGTCTTAGACCTGGCCCTCGAGGGACCAGGGGACCTCCTCCAACGCCGCCCTCGCGAGCCGCTTCTTCCTCTTGTGTTCCCGGTCGGGGGACCGCCTGTCCGAGGAGCTTCGACGGCACTCGGGATCGGAATCCCGAGATGTCGAGGCCTCAGACGAGGTCCGGGCCCGGCCGGAGGCAGAGTCCGAGAAAAACCTTTCCTTCTGATGCTGTCGACTTTTGAGTGCCTTGGAAGACATCTTCCCACATGGCACACACGACTTGGGGTCATGGTCAGGACCGAGGCACCGAAGGCAGCAGTCATGTGTGTCGGTGAGAGACATAAGTCTTACACCGATCACACTTTTTGAAACCACTGGAAGCCATCTGGGAAAAAAAGAGAGCCCCTGCGAGGTCAAAAGACCGGCCTTCCAGGGAAAAAATGAAAAAAGGGCGCGAACACCAGCCACAAAGGGCAAAAACTGATAAAGAAATAAACGGGCTCGATACCGGTGTACCGAACCCGGCGGGAGGGGAACCGGCGTCGAACCGGAGAAAAATACCGAAAAATCGCTGAAGAAAAAATCACTTTTATCCGGGAGAACAGGACACACATCCGGTGGGCTTCTCGGAAAAAAAGAGACTGAGGTAATATGGCACCTTTAGGCAGGAAGGGAACCGCGCATAAGTGCCAGCATTCCCAAAGGCTTTCATGGAAAGCTAGGGAAAAGCTCCGCAGGGGCTTCATCGGCACCGATGACACCCATATGTGAGGACTGACTTCCTGCTTGGTCTTGGAGAACACCTGCTACAGGTAACTACATTTTCTCCGGGAACAAGCAGGAAGTCAGTCCTCACATATGGGACTCCCTAGCTATAGGCTACTGAGAACCTGTAAAGCCACGGGCAATCTAAAAAATGGACTGTGAATGATGGCAAAGAGTGCCGAGAGGCCAGAAGGTAAAGGACGCAGCCCCAGCCTCAAGCAGAGAATCAATGCTCCAGTATTATGGTCAGACAGAAGGGTTGGAGGGACGAGCTGTATCAATCCCCAAAGAAATGCCACATCACCCGTCCAAAGGCCCTGTCATGACAGGAATCCCCATCAAGGCAATAGTAAGCTGCGAAGGTGCAAGTCGAAGACCAGGCAGCAGCCTGGAATATCTCCAAAAGGGAGATGGAAGGAAGATGACCCACAGAAGTGGCCATGGCCTGGACATTATGGGCTGTCACATGATGCTCCAGAGAGAGACCAGTCTGCCAATAGGCAAAGGAGATACAATTGGCCACCTAGGTAGAAAGGGTACATTTAGAGACCACAATGCTGAGCCTGTTTGGGCATAAGAGATGAACAGCTGAGAAGAACGGCAGTGAGCTTTCATGCGCTCAATGTAGAAAGCCACAACTGTTTTACAGTCAAGAGTTTGGGGGGCGCTCGTAAGCCCGCAGACGATGGCCACAACTTAGTGCAGCTCCGATTCTGAATCTCCCTGATGAATTGTAAGCAGAGGAAAAAACTGCTAAAATTTCTCTCATTTTAATGAAAAGAGCTCCTGTGGCTATAGCAGATCGCTGAAAATCGGTGGTCCCAAGACTGAAAAGTAGGAAGAGAAGCAAATCATTGCTAATGCGTCTTTCCCCGCTGCGGTTCAGGAAGATCTTATATTACTAGTGCCCTTTGAAGAGTATTAAATGATTAACGTCCTTTAGTGCGCCCTTCTGATCCCGATTCTGGCACAGCTGATTATAATTTGAGCGTTTCTAAGTGAATTGAAGGTGCTGACTTGACAAGTGGTGAAAACTACCTGTGTGTCCGGATGTGCTGTCTTGAACCGATCGCCTGCTTGGGAGGTTGGACTGTTGGTGGGTGAAACAAGGGGTTTCTGTTGCTTCTACGCTACTACTCTGATGTGTGACGGCAACTTTTGGACCCCGTGTTGGGGCGGCCATTACCATGCGGCTGTGGCATGCATGATCGGTCTTGCGTTCCACTCAGCTTGAGCAGGAAGAAGTATCCGGCGGCGGTCTAAGACATTCAGCACCATCTAGTGGTCAGCAGTGAGTCTTTCCCTACCAGACTTTAAATTAATTTGGCTCAGGGGTTGTGTGAGGTGCTAAGCGAGCTCAAACACAAATTGGGCTGGCTCTGTGACTCTCTCTATCCTACGGGCCCTGTAAATGCTCCAAGGCTAAAAGCAGGGAAAAATGATGTTAGAAAGTAACGTGGTCAAGAAAGCAAGTTGATGGTTGTAAACTCGCAGTGTATAATGAAGGCCGCCCGCCGGGATCGAGAGAAAATTTCAGCAGCCCCAGCCAAGATTTATTTATTTATTTTATTTAGTTTTATTTATTTAGTTTAAACTTATATACCGCTACTTCCAGCGATCAGTAGCGGTTTGATTACAAATTTGGGAGATGTCAAATCAGGACAGAAACAATTGTGACAATATATACATAGATTTAGGGTCTGTCACACCACGCAGGGTTAGGCACTTCAAGGTTGTGTTTCCATATTTACATATTTACAGCTTTACCAATATTTACATTTATACAGATCAGCTACATGATTCCACTTTGGATTACATCTGGTTATAGTGATATTTGAAGAGATGGGTTTTTAGTTTCTTTCTGAAAGCATTTATGTCTTTTATAGCTCGTAGTTCGTGTGGTAGTTGATTCCAGGTTTGTGGGGCTGAGAATGAGAAAGCTTTATTGCTGGTACTGGCTTTTACTGATCTGATGTTACTAGGAACTTGAAGTTTGTCAGAGTTGACAGTTCTCCTGTCTCTGTTGGTTGGTTGCTTGCTGACCAGGGTTGAGAGGAATGATGGCGCTAGGTCATGTATGAGCTTGAATGTGGTTACCAAAGTTTTATATTGTATCCTGGCCTCAACAGGTAGCCAATGTAGCTCGATCAATACAGGTGTGATGTGTTGAGCAATGCTGGTTTGTGTGATGACCCTTGCTGCCACATTTTGGGCCAATTGTAAAATATTTAGCGTTTTCTTTGGCAGACCCTGTAATATGGCGTTACAGTAGTCTAAGTGAGGCATAAAGAGTGCTTGCGCCACCGTCCAAAAATCACAGGGTTCGATTAAGTTCCTCAGTGGTTGTAGGACTCTGAGCTTGTGGAAGATGGCTTTGTTGGTTTTTCGCAGGTGTTTTTCCATTTGTAGTTTGCTGTCGAGTGTGACACCCAGATATTTGATTTCACTTTTTGTGTTGTAAGTGTTGTTACAGAGAGTGACTGTCGGAGGAGGTTCAAAGTTCGGTTTACTTGATATATACATTACTTTGGTTTTCTTATGGTTAATTGCCATGTTGTTTTGTAGGAGCCATGCTAACATCTCGTACAGACAGGATTCAATCTGGGTGTACTTTGGGTCAATTGTGTCCAGTTGAGTGTATAGCATAATATCATCTGCATAGATATGGTAGTTGATATTATGTTTTTGAAAATGCTACAGAGGGGCTGCATGTAGATGTTGAAGAGGAGTGCCGAGAGGGCCGATCCCTGGGGTATGCCTTGCGTTTGAGTGAACCCTTCTGCTTTTTCTCCATTGAATTGGACCTGAGGACTCCTGTTCGTTATATAGGAGGAGAACCATTTAAGGGTGGTTCCCGAGATTCCTATTGATTCTAGTTTTTTTAGTAGGATACCATGATGGACAGTATCAAAAGCGGCGGAGATGTCAATGAAGATGAGTAAGAACGTTTTCTTCCTGTCTTCCAAGCCTTTGTGGAGGTTATTAAGTAGAGCTATTAAAAGTGTTTCTACCCCATGGTTATGTCTGAACCCGTATTGTTGCATGTCAAGTATGTTGTGTTCATCCAGGTGCTCTTGCAGTTGTATGAGGGCTGCTTTTTCGATGATTTTTGCTAAGAAGGATATGCTGGAGATGGGGCGGTAAGATGTTGGGTCTGTTTTGTTGAGTTTATTGTTCTTTAGTACTGGTCTTATTATCGATTTCTTGAGCTGGTCGGGCATAATTCCTTGATGCAATGATTGGTTTACAATGTGTGAGACTTGTTGGGCTATGTCTTTTTTTGCTGCCTTGACCCAAGCAGTGGGACAGGGGTCGAGCGGGGAGGTGGTGCTATTGATGCTAGTTATTATGTTGCTTGTTTGTTGCTCATCGATCCTGTGGAAGTTTCTCCATGTCAATTCTTGTTCCACAGTGGTTTCCCAGTTTGCCTCCACCCTATAGGGGTCGGGTAGGGTTGCAGTCAGCTTGCTCACGTAGTGGTTGGCCAGCGTTTGTGGATCGATAGAGTTATCCTGGTGGTCAGGTTGTGATGTTTTCGTTAGGGATTTCACTAGCTCGAAAAGTTCCCTGGGTTTGTTGATTGCTTTGTTTAATAGGTTTGTGTGGTGCATCCTTTTCGCAGCGTTCACCTCTTCTTTGTACTTCGAGAGGAGGTTGAGGTACTCTACCCTATGTTCCATAGATTTCGTATGTCTCCATTTGTTTTCATGCTTTCTGAGTTATCTCTTCATTTTGGCTAGGACTTGAGTGTACCAGGGTTCGGATTGCTGTCTGGTCAGGTTCGGGGTGTTGCTCCATTTGGGGTTTGCTGCGGTCTGTATTCCGGTGCTCCAGCTTTCAGTTAACGCATCGAGATCCGTGCTTAGATGGCCGACGGACCTCCCTCACCAGGTCAGCCAGTGATGTCCACTGAAGAGGTGACTAATGCGGTGGTGAGTGCTTTGAGTGGAAGACTTGATGGTATCACTGGGTAGCTGGATGGGATCAGTAAGCAACTGGAGGCTGAGGGCACAAGGATACAAGCAGCAGAGGGACATATATCGACGTTGGAAGATGAACTGCACAAAGCAGGCAGAGAGATCACTGCATTGCAAACTACAGTCAGTAAGCAAGGAGAAAAACTCGACGACCTAGAAAATCGTGCCTGCCGGAAAAATCTCCAGGTACATGGCATACCGGAGGCTATAAAGCCGGGGTCTCAAACACGCGGCCCGCGGGCCGCATGCGGCCCGCAACCGAACTTTGTGCGGCCCGCGACGGAGGAAAAAAAAAAACACAAACCCTGTCTTCTGCTGCTGCTGCCGCCGTGGTAGCAGCACAATCAGCTGTTCGCGGTCCCTTCTCCTCAGCCCGGAAGAGCCCCGAGTCTGCTCCTTTAGCGGCGGGCTTTTCAAGATGCAAAGAGAATATTTCCCTCTCGCGCGGCTTGTCAAGCCGCGCGAGAGGAAAATACTCTCTTCGCGGCTTGAAAAGCTCACCGCTAAAGGAGCAGACTCGGGGCTCTTCCGGGCATAGGAGAAGGGACCGCGAACAGCTGATTGTGCTGCTACCACGGCGGCGGCGGCGGCAGCAGCAGCAGCAGACAGGGTTTTGTTTTTAGTTTATTTACTTGGCCTGATTGGGGGGGGGGTTAGGACTGGAAATGGGCAGATGGGTTAGGACTGGAGGTGGTCTGATTGGGGGGGGGCTAAGACTAAAAATGGGGTTATGGGGGGGGGCTAAGAATGAAAATGGGGTGATGGGAGGGTTAGGACTGGAAGTGGGCTGTTGGGGGGCTTAGGAATGGTAATGGGCTATGGGGGGGCGAGGACTGGAAATGGGCAGATGGGGTTAGGACTGGAGGTGGTCTGATTGGGGGGGGCTAAGACTAAAAATGGGGTGATGGGGGGGCTAAGAATGAAAATGGGGTGATGGGAGGGTTAGGACTGGAAGTGGGCTGTTGGGGGGCTTAGGAATGGTAATGGGCTATGGGGGGGCGAGGACTGGAAATGGGCAGATGGGGTTAGGACTGGAGGTGGTCTGATTGGGGGGGGCTAAGACTGAAAATGGGGTTATGGGGGGCTAAGAATGAAAATGGGGTGATGGGAGGGTTAGGACTGGAAGTGGGCTGTTGGGGGGCTTAGGACTGGTAATGGGCTATGGGGGGGCTAGAACTGGTAATGGACTGGGGGGTTGCTAGGACTGGAAATGGGCTGAGTAGAAGGGGGGGCTTGAACTGCAAATAACTGATGGGGACGGGGTTTTGGAATGGAAATGGGCTGAGTGGAAGGGGGCTTGGAATGGAAATGGGCTGATGGGGAGGGGGGCTTGGAATGGAAATGGGCTGATGGGGAGGGGGCTTAGAAAGGAAATGGGCTGTGAGGGGAGGGAGCTAGGACTGGAAATGGGCTTAGTTGGGGGGAGCAAGGACAGGAAATGGGCTGATGGTGGGGCTAGAATAGGACTGGAATGGGCTGATGATGCGGGGACTAGAAGGGAGCAGATGCTGGGTGGGGCTGAAACTACAAGGGAGCTGATGTTGGGGGAGGATTAGAATGGGATAGGGCTGGGAGAGTAAAATGGAGAGGGGACAAATTATTGTGTGTGGGAGGGAAGAAAAAGATTCAATTGGCCAGGTACTGGGTGAGTAAGTGTGGATTGAGAATGGAGGGGTAAAATTTGAGTGGATGAAATAGGAATGAGGAAAGAGCAAAAGGAAAAAGATTAGTATGTTAAAGCAGATGCAGAGAGAGAAAGGAAAAAAAACTAGAAGAGAGAAGAAAGTACAAATGGACAGCAGACCATGGAGAGTTAGCAGAAGACACCAAGAAACCAGAAGAAAGTGGCTGGCACAATTGCAACTGAAAAAAAAAATGCACAAAAGGTAGAAAAATATCTCTTTATTTTGAATTAACTGGAATATGTCAGCTCTGGGAAATGTGCATCATTAACGTCTGTGCTTTATTTAATACAAGAGGAAATTAATTTATAGTTTTATTTCTACAGTGTTGTTGTACATTCCAAGTTTGGCTTTTGGGGTTCCCAGTTTAATTATTGTCTTCCTGTTTCTAAATTTTGATTCCTTGTTTGGTGATGGTGTATGTTCTGCATGTGTAACTGAGCTGAGGTATTCTGTTTATGTAATTCCTATTTGACATTGCCACTTGTTCTCTTTCCCCAGTAGGTCATGTATTGTTATTCTCTGAAATGTATTGGTTTAATATTTGCAGTGTTGCCTTTTGATAGTTAGGGTATGGTGCTTTGTGAGTCCTGGTAGTGCTGTTACGATACGGTGGGTTTGCTATGGGTTCTAAATGGGTAGTGTTTGTAGTAGTTCCTAATGTGCCTGGCGGTTGGCACTGGATTATAGTAATGTAGAAATCTTTTAGTCTTTCTTTATCCATACGCTCATTAAGAGGCATGTTTACTAAAAGTTAGTTTATGGTAACATTATGCAAATATTTATGCAAATGAGGTCCCTTATGCAAATTAGGCCTGCGTCTTGTGCGGCCCCCGGGTTACTTTACAAGTCCTCATTTGGCCCTCAAAGCAATTTGAGTTTGAGACCCCTGCTATAAAGGATGAAGAACTGTGCAATTACTTTTTGGGCCTGCTACATACATTAAACCTGGGGGACGACAGTACCCAAATGGTCATCGAAAGGATTCATAGGTTGTGAAGACCCCGCCCAGAAAACACACGGCCTAGAATAGTGCTGGCCAGATTTATGAACTTTTTACATAAAGATGGCGTCTTGCGGGCGGTAAGAGCTAAAGGGGGCTTTGATGTATGAGGGAGCGCACATACTGGTTTTCCAAAACTATTCAGTGCAATTGGGCATGAAGCGAAAGGTGTATGCCGCTGTATATCAGAAGCTGGTATCAGCGCATCTGAAATTTGTGGTACAATACCCAGCGAGGCTGCGGATTTTTTATAATGGAAAGGCAGTGACAATGGAAACGCCAGAGGAAGCGCACAACTGGATACAGAACCACACGGATATCTTGAAAGGCAATACCTGAATCCGGGAGTGTGGAGCTTTACTGGAATTCATGGAAATGAAGTTGGAAGGCAACAACATGAGGGAAGTTAATGTGGTTGGGTGGCTGAAAAGGACGACAATGGAATAGAAAGAGGACTAAAAGAGCATTAGTTTGAATGTGTTATGGTTGCATTTTTTTTCTTGGTTTTTCCAAGCAGTAATGGGCTCCAAAGGTATGGACTGGACTGAAGACCAGGTGGCAGCCCAGCAGATGTACACCATCGGGACGAAGCGAAGGTTTACCACCAAGGCCGCCATAGCCCTGACACAGTGCACCGTGACTTGGTCTTTCAGCAGGAGCCCTGCTTGCTCATAGACAAGGGCGATACAGTCCGCCACCCAGGTAGAATGTATATTTGGTCACTGCCTCCCCCAGTCTACCTGGGTCGTACGAGACAAAAAGCTGGAGCATCTTTGCAGTGGCCCCGAGTACATTGGATGTAGAAGGACAAGGCACTCTTATAGTCCAGGGTGTGGAGGACCATCTCCCCCCTACTGGTTTGAGATCTTGGGAAGAAAGTGGGAAGTACCATCTCCTGATTGAGGTGGAAGGACGATACCATCTTCAGAAGGAATTTAGGGTGCGTGTGGAGCACCACCACCCTCTTGTAGAACCTGGTATATGGCGCCTCTGCTAACTATGCGAGTGCAGGTGAGCACAACCAGGAATGCCACCTTCCATGAAAGGCATCACAGGTGGCAGGTAGCCAGAGGCTCAAAAGGGTGGGCAAATGAGCTGCCCCAATACCACATTGAGGTCCCACTTGGTCACTGGAGGGCGAAATGAGGGCTTCGATAAGAGCAGACCCCTTAGGAAACGCGTCACCAGTGGCTGGACCAAGAGGGGTTTGCCATCCACCAGGTGGTGGTGTGCTGCCAGGGCACTGAGCTGCACCCTGACGGAGTTCGATTTAAGCCTGGATTGCGAGAGGTGGAGAAGATACTGTAGCACCAGTCCCACCGGGCAGAACGGGTCAGTCCCGTGCTCTGCACACCAAGTTCAAAACCTGCGCCATTTGAGGGCATACGCTTTCCTAGAGGAAGCCTTACGAGAGGCCAGCAGGATCTCCTCTACCTCACCCGAGAGGCTGAAAGGGGCTAGGGTCACCCTTTCAGCAGCCACACTGTCAGCGACAGCGACCCCAAGTTGGGGTGCAGAAGAGAGCTCATCTCCTGGAACAGGTGCCCTGAGGAGTTCCCCAACAGGATGGGAGACTCCACCGATAGCCGGAGGAGTAGTGGGAACCATGGTTGCCTGGGCCATCGAGGGGCTATCAGGATGAGCGAAGCTTTGTCGCAGAGGGTCCTGAGCAATGTCTTGGCAATTAGTGATGTGGTAGGGAAAGCGTACATGAGGCCTTCCTACCACAAGATGAGAAACGTGTCCACTGCCACCCTGGAGGGGTAGGCCTGCCGGGAGCAGAAGCAGGGCAACTGGCAGTTGTCTGGACTGGCGAACAGGTCTATCTCGGGTTCCCCCCAGAGCTGAAAGAGCCAGTCACCACACTGGGGTCCAACTGCCACTTGTGCTCAGTTTGTCGGACAGTGAGTTGTCCTGGCCTGACAGGTATACTGCCCGCAGGAGCATACCCTGCCGAAATGTGTAGGAACAGAGGACCATTGCCTCTCGGCAGAGGGCATGAGACCCTGTGCCCCCTATATGTTCACATAGAACACTGCCACCTGGTTGTCCATCTGGACCAACACCGGCTGGTGCCATAGATGGTGACAAAAGGCTTGGAGAGCTAAATATATGGCCTGTAGCTCCAGGTGGTTGATCTGCTGGCACTCTCGTCCTGCAACCAGCTGCCCTGGGTGTGGAGTTCCTTGTAGTGGGCTCCCCAGCCGAGCAAGGAGGCATCCATGGTGAGGACCCTTAAGGGGCTCGGAAGGCATCCCCACCTCAAGATTTTGGGAGTCTGCCACCAGGTCAGGGAGTCCACCAACTGGCGGGTCACTGAGACCTTTGCACCAGAGGCGTCCCATGGCCTGTGTTCACTGGCCCCGAAGGCATCACTGCATGGCCCTCATGTGGAGGCAGGCATCTGGGGTGACATGGACCGTGGAGGCCATATGTCCGAGTAGGCGCAGGAGGAGCCAAGTAGTACCGAGAGGCGATGCTGTATGGGTACCGAGGCTCGAGGGTACCGAGGGGCGATGCTGTATGTCCAGGGCCATGGCCCCGAGACGGTTGGCTCGGTCTCTGGGCAGGAAGCCCTTTGCCTGGAGGGTGTCCAGTCTTGCCCCTATGAACTCAGACATTGGGTCGGGAGGAGGTGGGGCTTGGGGTAGTTTATCACAAATCCCAAGTGTTACAGGATCTGGATGGTGCGAACAGTTGCCTGCTGCACTTCAGAGGCCGTGCCTCCCTTTATGAGCCACTCACCCAGGTAAGGTAAGACAAAGACCCCCTGGAGGCGGAGGAAGGCAGCTATGACTGCCAGACACTTTGTGAAGATCCTTGGGGCAGAGGCCAAGCCGAAAGACAGCACCCTGTATTGGTAGTGCCCCCCTCCCCCCACCATGAACCGCAGGTACTGCCTGAGGTTGGGATGAACGAGGATGTGGGTATACGCATCCTTCAGATCCAAGCAGCACAGCCAATCTCCCTACTTGAGGTAAGGCAGCAAAGTTCCAAGGGAGAGAATCTTGAACTTCTCCCTCACCAGGAACTTGTTCAGGTTGCACAGGTCGAAGATGGGTCTTAGGCCTCTTGTCCTTTTTGGCACGAGGAAGTACCTGGAGTAGAACCCCTTGCCCTTGAAATGGTGGGGTACTTACTGGTTCCACCGCCTTGTCCTCAAGACGACCTGTGAGCTCCTTCAGTAGAAGGTCCTGGTGAAGGGGAGACCTGAGGGGCTCTTCCGGAAAGTAAGGGAGAGGTGTCCGAGTCAGATGGATGATGTAGCCTTCCCTAACCACCCGAAGTGCCCAGGAATCAGTGGTGATAGTTAAGCCACCTCTGGGCATAGTGGATCAGACGTCCTCCTGTGGGCTGCTGACCTCCTTGGGGTGGAGAGGCTATGCCCAAGGAGTCAAAAAAAAACTCCCCCCCTCGCTGGGGCTTGGAAGCCTTTTGCTTACGATGGCCATGCCCCTGTCCCTTGGCTTGCTGACCCTGCTGGGGAAACCTGAAAAGGTGGGTAGTTTCTGGAAGCAGTCCCTTTTCTCAGGTAGAAGTGCTTTTTAACCAAGCCCTTCCATCGGGGAGGGGCAGTGGTCTTTTTAGAGAGCCTGGTCATCATTATGCACTTTATCTCCAACTCGGCAGGCTTGTCAGTCATGAGTTTGCCAAAGAGGTTCTCTCCTTGGTATGGGACATTGACCAATTTGTCATGAACCCATTGCTCAAGATCGGACAACTGTAGCCAAGCCTGGCATCAGGTACCGATGCCTGCCGCCAACTCGAAGCCGTCATAGGCTGCCTGAGACAAACTTACAATCACGGACGGCCTTGGCCAGGTTCCTGAACCGCTACAGGGGTTACTTGGACAGACCAATCGAGAACCCAGCAATTTCCTTCGCCAGGTCTCAGATACATGCTTATGTACAGCTAGTAGGCCTGGATGCGGCTGATGAGCATTGAGCACTGGTAACATTTTTTGCCGAGGGGGTCCAAGGTGTATTCTTCCCTGCCGGGAGGCACCGAGGAGTGCGTTTTCTAACTTTTCAGTCGATGCATGGTCAATTCCATGGAGTTATGCGGCAGCTGTGATTTCTGGAAGCCTGGGTTCCGGAGGACTCGATACATTGAGTCAAGCCGCTTGCTCACCACCGGCACTGATGCCAGTGTCTCCCATATATAAAGCATTAGCCTTTCCAGGATGGGAGGAATGGGCACCATAAGCGATTTCCTCAGAGGGGCCTCATACTGGAGGATTTCTAGCTCCTCCGCCGAAGGATCCTCCTCTGATTCCATCGGGAAAGATGGGGCTCCGAAGCAGGAGAGTCTGAGGCGACATCGCAGTGGCGACGGGTGTCGGGCGACTCCTCAACCTCCACTCGGAGTAGTCCATAGAGGACTCAAAGGAAGGGTGATCAGTGGGGACCAGGGCCAACCCCCAGTCCACGGCCCTCTGAGGCCCTGCGGCCGGCACAGAGCATACTGGATGGGGACGATCGTGGCCCCATCCAGCGGGAACCAGATTGAGACCGCAGCAGAAGATTGGCTCGACCTCCAGGGACGTCTTCAACGTCGAGGGCCCAGTGGTCAGGGTGGATGAACCAGTAGTACCAGACAACAGCGCCTGCTGCTGGTCCATGAAGGCAGACAAACTGTGCTCCAGGGTCACCATTCTGGACTCCAAGACAGAAAGCTCCGCAGCCATCGGCACAGGCACCAAGGGGCTCAGGCCTGACGCTGGCTCCCCTGAAGGGGAGTCCTCAACGAGAATGCTGTCTGGCGACTGAGGCCGGTCCAAGGTCAAGTCCTTTTGGGGGACCTTCGCAGGCTGCTCCCTCTCCAATCCCTCGGATGAGCGTCTCAGAGTGCGGGACCTGGCTTGGGACGTACCCGGCCCGTCAGATCCATCCAGGGATGCCACGTTAGAGGTTTTCTTTTTCTTCTTGGGTTCCCTCGAGGGAGACGCCCTTTCTGAAGAACCACGGTAACGCTTGGGTTTGGAAGGACCCATCCGAGATGTCGTGGCTTCAGATGAGGCCCTGGCCTTCGGAGGCACCGGGGACTTGGGGAAAAACTTATCATGGTGCTGCTACTGGAGCCTTTTGAGGGCCTTGCTGGACATCTTTTTGCAGAGACCACATGTGCAGGGTTATGGTCCGGCTCAAAGCAGCGAAGGCAGCAGTTGTGTGTGTCAGTCAAGGACATAAATTTTGGTACACAGATCACACTTCTTGAAGCCACTGGCAGCCATGGGGGAATAAAGTACCCCAGTGAGGTCGAAGACCTGCCGGGCTGCCAGTTTGGGAAAAAAAGGCAAGAAGATGCCAAAAATGAAAAACTACCAAAAGGGACCCGAACTCAATGCTGAGACAGCGAGGTCAGGTGGCGGGAAGAGTACCAGTGCAGTACTGGATGAGAGAATGAAATTCAGGAGGAAAAAAATCCAACTTTTTCCGGGAACAAGCTAGACGGACATCTGAAGGGCTCAGTGGAAAAAGGGAGACTGAGCAAGATGGCATCCTTAAGGGGGAAGAAGACCACGCATGTGTGGTAGCATCTCCAAAAGGCTTTCTTTGAAAGCTGGGGGGGGAAGGGATGCTTCCGCGAGGGCTCTGTTGGTACTGTCACCCATATGTGAGGACTGACTTCCTCCTTGTTCCCAGAGAACAGATTAATTCCCTGAGAGCAAAGAGCTCCTTGCACCTAGTGCACATGTAAGACACCTCATCAATTGGGAGAAAATCGTATATGTGACGCTCAATGCAAAAGACTGGATAGCCCCCATCTAGCTGCTGGACTACATCTTAGTTTTAAGGTTTTTGTTTAGCTATTTAAGATGTTTACTTAAATTTTCTAGGGATACTTGTCCTGATACAATTATACCAATTACCTTTAAGGGCTTTGTTCACCTGAAGATTAATTAACTTCAGGGCCTTAATCTATGCCTGGTGATGATAAACCAGCTGGACCTGAAAGTGATTGACCACCCTTCCCCCTTTAATAGGTTTAAGAGCCTATAAAGCTAACTTTATGCCTGAGGTGGGCGGGAGTCAGGATGGGTGGGAGAGAACTAACATTTAGTAGAGGATGGCTTGCTACACAGGTCCCAGACCTGTGCTTCTAAGGTAATCTGTTAATTTCCTGGGTGACTCACACAGCCCTTGGTTTGATAGAGGGAGCCTTTCAAATTGCCCCTTTGACCTTTCACTTGGTTTTAACACCTATTTAAAACAAATTCCCAGATCTCTTGCCTTCTAAGTGGAAGGTCTTTGTAAAGGTATCTAGAAACAATTTCTTTCAACTCAAACAATATTTTACCCTATTCTTCCTTTTATGCTATGCTGAGCTATATTCTGATTTGATTTAAATTAAAAGTTCTCTGTTGATACTAAGCCCTGACTGAGTTTTAAATTTAAACCTAGAGCTCTCCGCTGGTTTTAAAAGCTTACATTGAAAGCTCTCTGCTGGGTTTAAAATTTAATCTATCTGCTGATACTCGGCCCTGACTAAAATTAAATTAACAGCTCTCTGCCAATACCAGGCCCTGACTGAGTTAACAAATAAATCTGTGTATTTTAGAATCCAGTGTATCAGTTTTAACTCAAAGAATTCCAATTTTTTCAAGATTTAGAGAATTTCCCGGAAGTAAATACTTACAACTACAGGTTTCTTTCCAGCAGTGGTAGTCCCTTTTGGTAGTCCTTGATGACAAACCCTAAGAGTTCAAGTACGAGGATGGTGTGGCACAACACATGAGAGACCTCGTCAGATGTGCTCCCTTGGATGAGCCAGTTGCCCAGAAACGGGAAGATGAACATACCTTAAATCCACAGAAGGCAGCGACCACCGCTAAGCACTTTGGGAACCGACACCAGTCTGAAGGGCAGGACTCTGTACTGGTAGTGGCAGCCTCCAATGATGAATTGGAAAAACTGCCGGTGCACGGGATGGATCAGGATGTGAGTAGAAACATCTTTTAGATTCAAGAAACATGGCCAATCTCTCGGGCAGCAATGTTCCATCTTGAACTTCTCCTTCACCAGCAGTTGAGGTCTCACAGGTCTAGAATGGGTTGAAACCCTCTGAAGGATAGACTCCCTGAGAACAGGGGACGAGCTCCACTGCCTCATTGAGGAGACGACCAGCGAGTTCCCATTGAAGGAGCTCTGATGCAGGATGTCCATCTGGAATTCCCCTGGACAGAAATGTGGTGGCACCTGCTCGAAGTGGAGGAGGTATGTGTCTTTCACAAACTGTAATGCCCAAGCATCGGTGGTGATGCTGGGCCACAGGTGAGCGAAGACCACCACACGTCCCCTCCCCCCCCCCATGTGGGGTGGATGCTGACCCTCCTGGGGGAAAAGTGGCTATGTCCAAGGAGTCAAAAAACCCCACAAGGTTGCGGCTGAGGCGCTGTCTGGGGTTTGGAGTCCTTAGGCTTACGGGACCCTGCCCCTGTTGAAGAGCCTGATAGGCCAGATACTGTGGGTATTGTCCATAGGCCTTCTTCTTCAGGTAGAAAGACTTTTTCCCCCGAAGTCTTCTATCGGAATCAGTGGTCTTCCATGAAAGCCTGGTCCTGGTCAGCAACTCAGTCTCCAGCTTGGCAGCCTTGTTCGTCATGGGCTTGCCAAAGAGGTTCTCTCCCTGGCATGGGACATCGACCAGTTTGTCCTGGACCCATTGCTCCAAATCCGAGGACTGTAGCCATGCCAGACAGCAGGCACTAACGCTCACAGTAGCCACTCTAGATACAGACTCAAAGCTGTCATAGGCCGCTCGAGTGACATACTTGGAACAGTCCTTGACCACTGCCACAAGGCTCTTAAAGCGATGGAGGTGGTCATCAGAGAGACTAGCTGAGAACCCAGCAAGCTCCTTGGCCAGATACATGCCCATGTACAGCTGGTATGCATGGATACAGGTGACAAGTATCAAGCCCTGGAAGTACCAGCTACCAAAGCTATCCATGGTGCGGGCCTCCCATCTATATGCACCCAAGAGTGCATCTTTTGGCTTTTAATTCGGCATATGGTCAACTGCACTACCATGGAATTGTGTGGTAGCTGTGTCTTTTTAAACCCTGGGCTCCTGCGGACTCAAAACATGGAATCGAGCCACTTGCTCACGATGGGAACCGTAACCAGGGCTTCTCACATCCTCAAAAGGAGCAGTTCGAAAATAGGGGGAACCGACACCGTGACAGCCTCTTTAGGAGGGGAATTGTACTGAAGGATTGAGGTCTTCCGCCTGAGGTTCCTCCTTCAATTTCATCATGAAGGCCAGGGCCTTCAACATATCTTGGACAAAGTCCAGGGAGCGAGGTCCTCAGGCGAGGATCGCCAGTGCTCCCGAGAAGAAAAAGGGTCAGAAGGAGAATCGTGGTGCCGAATGGTCTCAGGGGATTCATCCTCCCATTCAGAAATCAGACTCCAAGATGAGTTTGAACCGCCGACAGGTATCGCGCTGATGCCCAGTTGAGGAAGCCGGAGGCCGAGGCTTCCAGACCTCGGAACCCAACACACTCAGTGGGGAGGAATGGTGAGCAGACCAGGAAAGGGATCGAGCCCTTGCAATGAAATTCAACCCGAACTATACCAACACCAGCTGCCCCTCCACTGGTGATGTCCCCATAGTAGAGGGACTGGTGGCTGACCTTGAGGAACTGGAGGCAGCGAGCATTGAGGCAGTATGCTGCTGGAGGAAAGCCGCAAGGCTACAATCAAAGGAAGCCATCCTGGCCTCGAGGGCCGAGGGCTCAGGGCTCCACAGCAACTGACATGGGTCCTGAGTCTCGGACCCCACACCTGTTCTCTCAGTGGGGACTTACCAATGGTGATGGCCTCAGTGGGCTTCTTGCAGTGCTCCAAGGAACAGGAGTCTCCTCCTGCTGGGGCAGCTTGGAGGGCCGTTCCTGGACAGCGTTCTCGGCATCACGCAGAGGACTGCAGTGCCGGTGACCGTAGGTCTTATCCCCAGTGCCAGCACCGGCATTCGATGTTGACTATTGCGGAGCCTGGTTCTTCCGTGGATGGTCTTCTGCAGACAATCCTTGGTCTGATGTCCCACAAAATCAAGACTCAGAGCGGGCATGGCTGCTATGCGAGACCAGAGACACCATGGTGGTCCCGGGGACATTGATTGTGGTTGAGGCTGGGGCTGAAGACAAGATCTGAAGTCAAACAGCACCTCCCACTGCCTTTCACAAGTCTTCCAACCCTTGCTCTTCATATCTGGAGACAGAACAGACAAGTGGAGTCGTCTTGGTCGGCCCCGAGGCATTGAAGGCAGCAGTTGTGCTGGTCCGTTATGGACATAGTGTGAGCAGAACTGCTCCACTTCTTGAAACCACTGACCGAGGACACAGCAGGAAAAAGGAGACCTGCAAGATCAAACTCCTAGGTCCTGGTCAGAGAAAGGCACGAGAAACTGAGTAAAGAAAAACCTGACGCCGAGGAAGCAACTATTCCGGGTATGGGAAGGAAATGATACGTGATAGAGACAGAAAAAGAAACAAAAAAAGAAGCAAAGAAGTGCCAAGTTTTTCCAGAGCAACAGACAAACATTTGATGGGCTCCGCGGAAAAAAGAAGACCGAGGTAAGATGGCACCCTTGGACGGGAAGGTGACCATGCATGCGTGGAAGAATGCCCAAAGGCTTTCTATGAAAGCTCGGGAGTAGTTACCAGGCAGGCTCAGTCAGTGCCAATGTCACCCATATGTGAGGACTGACTTCCTGCTTGCTCCTGGAGAATGAATAAAATGAAACCAACTGTGCTAAAATATCTAATCATTAGATGTCATTGTCAACAGGTTTCAAAGAATGGATTTATCAGTTTAATTATAGGTGGCCACTGTCCCATGGTATTGCTCCAAGATTAGGAGACTGTGCATATAGCAATCAGTAATATATACAGAATTCAGTCATTAGGCGTCAGTGTGCATAGCAACCATGAAGAAAGCTATACAGTTCATTCACTAGGTTTCAGAATTTACACAAAAAGATGCAATACACAACTGGTTTCCAAAGAGTCAGCTCAGAAGGGACAGAGTCCACAACGCTTATCCTGGGTAAACAGTGGACTTCCCTGGTCCTCTTTAATAATGGTTTATGGACTTTTCCTCCAGGAACTTGTGCAAATTTTTTTTAACCTCAGCTACACTAATAGATTTTACTACATCCTCCAGTAACGAATTACAGAGTTTGATTACTCAAGTGGTGTCCGGTTGACATGGTACTGCAGCTCCATTTAAAAGCCACAATCCCGGCCACCAGCTCCTGCAGCTAATTCCTCACAGCCTGACTGACCCCCAATCCAGCCACCTATGGCCAGGGTCGGGCTGCGGGGAATGTCCTCGGCCCCTCCCCTGCCCCATCTGCACCCCGGGCCCATTGATCCAGTATGTCCAGAGAAGTTATTCCACCTCGGAGATGGAATAACTTTCCCATACAAGTCGCCGGCCCTGTACATACCAAGCTGACATTAGAATTGGCCCTGTACGTCCAGGGCCAGCAACCACCCACCAACCGCCATAACTCCACCCCCAATCCACCCCCCTCCCTGCCCAGTCTGACTTCCCTGTACAACTGGCGGGAAAGTTAGATGCTGGTGGGGAGGGCCTCTATTCGTGGGACAGAATAACCCCTAAGTGCATAACTTTGCAGTTGTCCACATTACATTTCATCTGCCATTTGGATATCCAGTCTTCCAATTTATCAAGGTCCTCTTGCAATTTTTCACAATCCTCTTGTATTTTAACAACTTTGAATAATTTTGCTTCATCTACAAATTTGATCACCTCACTCATCATTCCCATTTCCAGGTCATTTATGAAGATGTTAACAAGCATCAGGCCCAGCACACATCCTTGGGATACTCCACTATTCACCTTTCTCCATTGATAAAATTGGCCATTTAGCCCTTCTCTCTGCTGTCTCTCTTTTAACCAGTTCCTGATCCACAATAGTACACTGCCTCCTATACCTTGACTTTTTCATTTCGCAGAGCTTCTCATGAAGGACCTTGTCAAAGGCTTTCTGAAAATCCAGATATACTATATTGACTGGCTCACCTTTGTCAACCTGTTTATACACACCCTCAAAAAAATATAACAGATTAGTAACACAAGGTTTTCCTTGGCTAAATTCATGTTGGCTTTCTCCCATTAAATCATCCCAATCTACATGTTCAGTAATTTTATTCTTTATAATGGTTTCTACCATTTTGCCCGGTTCGGACATCAGGCTCACAGGTCTCTAGTTTCCTAGATCACCCATGGAACTCTTTTTAAAAATTGGCATTACACTGGCCCGTCTCCAATCTTCAGGTACTACAGATGATTTTAATAAATAGTTAACATATTATTAATTGTAGGTCTGCAATATCATATTTCAGTTCTTTCTACACCTTCGGACGTGCTATTCTACATGCCATTCTCAACCAACCAGCCGGACTTCTCACCACTAACTACCTGCTTCGACGACGTCACTGACTGGCTCCACACTCAAAACCTCAGAATAAACTTCAAGAAAACTGAGGCGCTATTCATCACCAGGAACCAAGCTTTCACCCCTCCAGCATCACTAAAAGTAAGATGCGCCGAGCTGCAAAGCAAGCCCACAATCCGCTACCTAGGGGTCACACTAGACCAGGGGTCGGCAACCCGCGGCTCCGGAGCCGCATGCGGCTCTTTCTCACCTTTGCCGCGGCTCCGGAGCACACTGCCCGCCCGGTATTTATGGCGTTATGGGCTCCCTCCCTTCTTCTGCAGCCGCGGCTCCCTGTCTCTTAGGGAACCGCGGCTGTGCTTTTAAAATCATCTCGGAGCCCTTCCTGTCTTGACGGGCTCCGTGCAGCATTGTCCCGCCTCTAAAGGAAGTTTGGAGGCGGGACAATGCTGCACGGAGCCCGTCAAGACAGGAAGGGCTCCGAGATGATTTTAAAAGCACAGCCGCGGTTCCGTAAGAGGCAGGGAGCCGCGGCTGCAGAAGAAGGGAGGGACCGGACATGGAGGGAGGGAGCAGATATGGATGGAGGGAGGGGGGCTGACATGGAGGGATGGAGGGGGCTGACATGGAGGGAGGGGGGCTGACATGGAGGGTGCTGTCATGGAGGGAGGGAGCTGATAGGGATGGAGGGAGGGGGGCTGACATGGAGGGAGGGGGGCTGACATGGATGGAGGGAGGGGGTCTGACATGGATGGAGGGAGGGGGGCTTACATGGATGGATGGAGGGAGGAGGGGCTGACATGGAGGGAGGGAGCTGATATGGATGGAGGGAGGGGGGCTGACATGGAGGGAGGGAGCTGCTCTGCATGGAGGGAGGGAGGGGGGCTGACATGGAGGGAGGGAGCTGATATGGATGGATGGAGGGAGGGGGGCTGACATGGAGGGAGGAGCTGATATGGATGGAGGGAGGGGGGCTGACATGGAGGGAGGGGGGCGGACAGGGTGGGAGGGAGCAGATATGGATGGATGGAGGGAGGGGGCTGACATGGAGGGAGGGGGGCTGACATGGATGGATGGAGGGAGGGGGGCTGACATGGAGGGAGGGAGCAGATATGGATGGATGGAGGGAGGGGGGCTGACATGGAGGGAGGGAGCTGATATGGATGGATGGAGGGAGGGGGCTGACATGGAGGGAGGGCTCTGATATGGATGGAGGGAGGGGCTGACATGGAGGGAGGGTGCAGATATGGATCGAGGGAGGGAGGGGGGCTGACATGGAGGGAGGGAGCAGATATGGAGGGAGGGAGCTGATATGGATGGATGGAGGGAGGGGGGCTGACATGGAGGGAGGGGGGCTGACATGGAGGGAGGGAGCTGATATGGATGGATGGAGGGAGGGGGGCTGACATGGAGGGAGGGAGGGGGCTGACATGGAGGGAGGGAGCTGATATGGATGGATGGAGGGAGGCGGGCTGACATGGAGGGAGGGAGCTGATATGGATGGAGGGAGGGAGCTGATATGGATGGATGGAGGGAGGGGGGCTGACATGGAGGGAGGGAGCTGATATGGATGGAGGGAGGGGGGCTGACATGGAGGGAGGGAGCAGATATGGATGGATGGAGGGAGGGGGGCTGACATGGAGGGAGGGGGGCTGACATGGAGGGAGGGAGCAGATATGGATGGATGGAGGGAGGGGGGCTGACATGGAGGGATGGAGCTGAGATCGATGGAGGGAGGGAGGGGGCTGACATGGAGGGAGGGGGGCTGACATGGAGGGATGGAGGGGGCTGACATGGAGGGAGGGAGCTGATATGGATGGAGGGAGGGGGGCTGACATGGAGGGATGGAGGGGGCTGACATGGAGGGAGGGAGCTGATATGGATGGAGGGAGGGAGGGGGCTGACATGGAGGGATGGAGGGGGCTGACATGGAGGGAGGGAGCTGATATGGATGGAGGGAGGGGGGCTGACATGGAGGGATGGAGGGGGCTGACATGGAGGGATGGAGCTGATATGGATGGAGGGAGGGAGGGGGCTGACATGGAGGGATGGAGGGGCTGACATGGAGGGAGGGAGCTGATATGGATGGAGGGAGGGGGGCTGACATGGAGGGATGGAGGGGGCTGACATGGAGGGAGGGAGCTGATATGGATGGAGGGAGGGAGGGGGCTGACATGGAGGGATGGAGCACTGGTAATGGGGTTGAGGGGACGAGCACTGGAAATGAGCTGATTAGGGGAGGCTAGGACTGGTAATGAGCTGATGGGGGTAGGACTGGTATTGGGCTGATTCGGGGAGGCTAGCACTGGTAATGGGGTTGAGGGGGGATTAGCACTGGAAGGTACTGGGAGTGAGGACTGGAAAGGGGCTGATATTGGGGAGGGTTACTGGGACTGGAAATAGGCTGATGGAAAGAAGTGAAGAAAACGAAAGAAGAGATAAGAAATGGCAGATGGACCATAGACCACAGAAAGAGAGCTAAGAGAAGACAGGAAAGCAGAAGCCTCAGATCGGGACCAGCATGATCAAAGAATAAATTGGTCAGACAACAAAGGTAGAAAAAATAATTTTATTTCATATTAGTGATTTGACTACAAAATCATCATAATTTTGAAATCAAATATTGTTACTTGTTGTTGTGATATTTTCTGGCGTTTTTTTTTTTTGGTGTGTGAAGGAAGAGGGGTAGTCTTATACGGCGAGTATAGGCCAAACACCTATATTTTAACAGGAAAAGTAGGGGGTCGTATATAGCATTAAGGTAAGAAACAATATATGCAGTGTTAGATTTGTTTTAAATGTCGCAATGGTTTTGCGGCTCCCAGTTTTTTTTTTCCCTTCGGAAACGGGTCCAAGTGGCTCTTTACGTCTTAAAGGTTGCAGACCCCTGCACTAGACCAACAATTGGATATGAAAGCCCACATAAACAACACTGTCAAGGCAGTATACCACAAAATACAGACAATCCGGCATCTACGACCCCTACTGGAGCCAGGTGACTTCCAGACAATCTATCAAGCCTTGGTAATCCCCCACTTCGACTACGCCAACTCAATCCTACAGGGATTCCCAAAAAATACGCTGAACCCACTTCAGCTTGCAATGAATGTAGCCGCCAGAATACTACATGGAGCCGCCAGGAGGGACCATATAACCCTATTCCTGAAACACCTCCATTGGTTGCCGGTCCACTGCAGACTCTCCTTCAAAATTCTACTGTTGACTTTCAAGGCCATCAATAGCCTCACCTCCTCCTCCATCACGGTCGCTGCCAACACACGGAGTATCCCTAGCAAGATCACGAAGTGCTATCAAACAACAAGAAACAGAGCCTTTGTGTACTATGCACCCACATGTTGGAATGCCCTCCCACCTAACATCTGGGCCATTACTGACCTTACCCAATTCAGGAAGAGTCTGAAACACCACCTTTTCCTCCAGCACTACTCTCACAACAGGGACACACAACATCCAGCCATACGCATCTACCAAGACAGCCGCCCCAAAACACAGACTCAGCCCAGCAGACTAGTACTACCAGACACCCTGGTATACACATGTATATAGTCACCTAATCTTGTAAATAGTCGCCAAGCAGCCCTGTCGCCACTCCACTTCTGTTGACCTGACTGCTTAGCCTGTATACAGTTACTTAAATGAGTAGCCAAGCTACTGCGTAGCCTGTACATAGTTACCCCAGTTAGACCAAGTTGCAAAACCTGTTCTTTGTAAGTACCATACAGGCGCTAACAAAGGATACTAACAAAAGAGGGAAGTTTTTTATTATTAATCTGGTTAATAAGTTGATGGGGTAATTTGGAATATTTCAGCTCTGTACTTAAGGACATCTGGGCTACTTTTATCTTTATTGGAACCTCTCTATCGGGATGCCCTAACTTCCCTCTTTTGTTAGTATCCTTCAAGGATACATCCTTCCAAACCATGGGCTCTTGGGTGACTGTCATCTTTTGCCTATTATCTAGTTTGAATGCTGCTCTCTCTCCTTTTTAAAGGTTAATGCCATCATCCCAGTTAATGTGGAGCCCCTCCTTTCAGAAAAGCTCATCCCTTCCCCAGAATGTTATCCAGTTCCTAACAAATCCAAAAACCTCTTCCTTCCACAACTATGTCATCCACACATTGAGACTCCAGAGCTCTGCCTGCCTGTTGGGTCGTGCCCATGGAATGGTAAGAATTTCACAGAATGCTACCCTGGAAGTTCTAGATTTCAACTTCATACCTAAAAGCCTAAATTTGGCCTTCAGAACCACCCTCCCACACTTTCCTATGTCATTTGTACCAACATGTACCAAGACAGCAGACTCCTTCCCAGCACTATCTAAAAACCTTGTCTAGGTGACGAGTGAGGTCCGTTACTTTCACACCAGGCAGGCAGGAACAATACCCTAACCACTTGTTGCATCAGTGCTTTTATGTTGCAGCTACTGAATCTGACTTTTCCACATTGATACGTTCAGCCATTTTTGGGGTGACTATTTCTCTGGACCCCCTAATCCCCTTTTTTGAACTTGATGTGTCTTTTCCTGGTCTTCCCCACGCCAAATTCAATCCCGTTATTTTAAGTTTTCAGAGAGTTATTTTGCCACCAGATAGTCTCAACCCCCTTAGGTGTAATTTCTTTCCAACGTTCTCTTGGGTTGGAAAGAATAAAAACGGTCATTTATCAAAATAATATTAACCATTTTGAAACTGTAAAAGATAGAACAGAACAGTGAGGCCTGCACAATTCCCTTCAGCTGCTCACCGAAGACTCATAGACATTAAAGTTGGAATAAGGCATTTTGACAGCATCGCTGTTCCAGATGTTCTGAACCTGGGAATGGAATGGTATAGGCATCCGACCTGGTTTCAAGCTGTCAACCTGTAGAAATCCAACAAAAGAAGACTAATTGTTAGTTCTACAGCAGTTTGTATTTTATGTATGTATTCTTCTCTCTTCAATCACAGTGCAGGTCATTTATAAGATCCATTTTAGAACTAAGGATCCCACTCATTTCAGAGGAACTGGGAAGGCAAAAACATGGGATCTGGAACTACCAGGAATTGTTTAAGGAAAATGTGTGTGAACATTATTCTCCATTTATTCATGGTTCACTCATATTTAAAAGCTTTCCTCACTCCCTGAATTTAGACTACCTCACTCTGATGCTGTCATGGTAGTGTCGTGGGCCTAGCACCCCTCACTCTTGACGCTTCCAGGAGATTATCATAGTTTTGGATCACTATTTCACAATATTCCCTTGGGAATGTGCAAGAATCAGATCACTGTTGTATGTCAGGTTCACTGAATTTTTCTAGAAATAGTACAAGGTGAAATTAGACCTTACCTGCTAATTTTCTTTCCTGGAGTCCCTCCAGTCCATTCCAGACGCATGGGTTATGTTCACCCACCAGCAGATGGAGACTAAGAAAAAAAACCTGAAAGTAGCCCTATAAGAAACACCCTCACTCAGGCAGTATGACTGTAACACAGCAGAAATGGCGTCCCAAACCTCAAGTCTCCGCCAGGCTATACAGCGTTAAACCAAACAGCATTAAAATTCCATGGAGTAACAAATAGGAGTTTAAGAGAGACTTCTATCTTTAATTCACTATTCATTTTAAATAAAACTTCTTGTTTTCTTTTTTAAACAAACCAAGAAGCTCATAGCAATGTGATACAGCAGGATCCCAGCAAGCAAAAACCAGCACCCAGAACCAGATAGCCTCAAGGCACACCAACATCTTACTCTTTAAATCAACGAGTGTGCTCTGCACTGGCTGGTGGGACTCCAGGAAAGAAAAGTAGCAGGCGAGGTCTAATTTAACCTTCCTATTTGTCCCTCCAGTCCAGACATGTGGGATATATCAATGCAGTACTAATGTTGGACGGGACCAGAAACACGTGTCTGCAAAACCTGAGCACCAAAAGCCATGTCCTGCCGGGCATTAGCATTAAACAAAAAGTGACCAAGAAAAGAATAAAAAGACGACCAAGTCGCGGCCTTACAAATATCCTGAGGTGGAACAAGGCCAAATTCTGTCCAGAAAGAGGCCTGGATTCTAGTGGAATGTGCCTGCAAACCAGACAGAACAGACCGACCCTTCAGCAAGTATGCTGATGCAATGTCCTCATGGATCCAGCGAGAAATGGAGGCCTTGGAGGCCGCCTCACCCTTCCACGGCTCTCCAAAGAGAACAAAAAGCAGGTCTGACCTCCTAAACTCCTGCAAACCTTCAAGTACCTCCTGAGAGCCTGCACACATCCAGCAAGTGCAAGACCTGCAAATCAGCAGAATCCTGCGCCCTGGAAAATATCTGCAAGGTAACCACCTAGATTAAGGTGGAAAGCCGACATTACCTTTGGCTCATCCCTTCCTTTCTACCCAAGAACCACTTTTTCCTTATACATCCTAAGTAAGAATACCTAAAGGATAAAGCCTGTGATTCAGAAATCTGGCACGCTGAACAAATCGTGACCAAAAACACCACCTTTAGCATCAAATCCTTGAGAAAGACAGTCCCATAAGGATTCAAAAGGGGCCTCTGCCAAGACTGAAAGGACCAAATTCAGATCCCAGGACAGAACCATCGAGCAGCAAGGGGGCCGGAGATACTTGACCCTCTTGAGAAAACACACCACATCCACATGCGCAGCAAGGAACTGCCCCTTCACCTGGCCAAGAAAACAGGCTAAAGCTGCTACTTGTACCCTCAAGGAACTCAAGGCCAAACCCTTCTGAAGGCCCACCTGCAAAAAAGGCTAAAATGTCCAGAACAGAGGATGAAAATGGGCACACCCTGTGCTCCTCACACCAAGCTTAAAGATCTACAACACACGAAAATAAACTAAGGAAGTAGAATGCCGTAGCACATGCAGCAAGGTATCAACCACCTGCAGGGAATAACCTCTACGGTTCAAATGTGCCCTCCCAAGAGCCAAGCCGTAAGCAAGAACCAATCCACCACCGGCATCAAGATTGGGTCCTGAGATAGGAGATTCCCCTCCTCGGGAAGGGAAAAAGGCTCCACCACCAACAGATGCAAAAGGTCTGCATACCATGGCCAATTTGGGGCTTCTAATACTACTAGTCCAGGATGCGCCTCCACTCTCTGAAGCACTCTGTCGATCAGCGGCCAGGGCGGAAACACAGAGAAGCCTGAAGATGGGCCAAGACTGAACCAGAGCATCGATCACGTCTGCCATGCGCTCTCTGCACCAGCTGAAGAACCAGGGAGCCTTGGCATTGTCCAGGATTGCCATCAGATCCACTGTGGGCATTCCCCAATGCTGCAAAATCAACAGGAACACTGACACCGAGAAAACCCACTCTCCCGGGTCCAACAGATGCTGGTTCAGATAATCTGACTGAATATTCTCCTTTCCCACCACATGGGCTACGGAGAGTGCCAACAGTTGAAATTCTGTCCACTGAAGAAGCAGGAGCACCTCCGTCGCCATTAGCGAGTTTCTCATCCACCCTGCCGATCAATGTACGTGACCATTGTCTCATTGTCGGATAGGACTCTTACTGCCCTGCCCTGTACAAGGTGAAAAAAGGCATGCAGGGCCAAGAATACAGCCCTGATCTCCAACCAGCTGATGGACCACTGGCTCTCTGCTAGAGATCACCAGCACTGAGCCACCTGTGAAAAACAATGGTTCCCCCAGCCCACCAGAATGACATCCGTGGTCCCACCACCCTATCCAGTGGCTCAAGAGGCACACCTGCCGAGAGCTAGGCTGGGTCAAACCACCAGTGAAGGCTTGCCAAAGCCGCTTCCTGCAGAGCTACCCACACCTTCATAGACCGAGTCTGAGGGGACCAATGTGATAGAAGTGACAACTGCAAGGGATGCATATGCAGCCAAGCCCATGGAATAAGCTCAAAGGTCACTGCCATCAATCCCACACCCTTGGAGACTGGATCCTCAATGAGGCCCTGACCTGAGACTGCAACTTCACATCCTGCCCTCTAACAAAAACACCATGCCACTCTATATGTTGAAACAAGCCCCCAGATACTCCAGGGACTGCAAGGGCACCAGACAACAAGCTTGATGACCTCCTGACTCTCCTGCAGGGACTTCACATGAATCAAACAATCATCCAGGTATGAATGGATCAGAATCCCCTGCGTTTACAGAGCGGCCGCCACTACCACCATCACCTTGGTAAACACGCCCGGTGAAGTGGCGAAGCCGAAAGGGAGGGTCTGAAATTGGAAATGCCCATCAGGACCACAAAACACAGGAAATGCTGATGCTTCACTAGATCACTGACAGGCCCATCTCTTCCATCCTGGCGCCCCTAAACCTGGACCTTTGCGGGTTACCACCTCCAGCTGTCCGAAACCTCTGAAAATCATGATGCCTTCCCTGGGAGGGAGCCCACTTGCTGGAGCCCTTGGATCGATCCTCCGGAAGCCGAGGCACCTTTGACTCGCCAAGGTCCTTGACCAGCTTCTCCAAAATCCACACCAAAAAGCAACTGCCCCACAAAGGGGAACTTGATGAGCCGTGTTTTAGAGGCAACATCCACCAACCAATTACACAGCCACAAGAAAACGCTGAGCATCTACCACAATGGCCATGTTCTTCACAAAGGCCCAAATAAAATCATATAGAAGGTACGTCAAAAAGGCAGTATTAGACTCCAGTCGAACCACCTTGAACAATCCTGTAGACTCAACAAGGAGCTCTCTGGGACCCTTTGGGACCATTTAGACAGACACTGGCAACAAAGGTAGAGGGCAGAGATCCTGAAGAACTGCTTGAGAAGGGCTTCTATTCGACAATCCTGTAGTTCCTTTAGGAGACCCCACCTTCCACAGGAATGGTAGTCTTCCTAGTAACTGCTGCCACCAAGGCATCTACCTGCAGCAGGCCCAACTTCTACTTCTCCTCAGACACAACAGGATAAATCCTCGCCATAGTTTGCCAACACATAACCCCATTTCGGGAACCTTCCACTCTGTCTCAATGAGCTCTTTCACAGCACTGTGAAAAGAGAAGGCCTTGGGCAGCTTTCAAACCCCCAGCAGGATCGAATCTCCTGCCATCTCAGAGGGCACCAAACGTGGCTCCTCCAAGATCCTCAACTCCCCCAATGTATGGGAAATGAGACAGTGAAACTTGTCTCTGTGGAAGATCCGCACAACCATCGGGTCCTCTGGGAGCTCACCCTCCTCCAAAGTTCTCATCCAGGAGACTAGCAGGGCCCCTAAGAAGTCCAGAGACCACACTGAGGCAGCATCCTCCACCACGTCCAGCAGCTCCATGCGAGACCACTTAACCGCTGCGGAAGAGGGCCTCCCCGGGTCACTGGGGAAACCCCTCCTCCCTTAGCCCTGCTTGAAAGAAAAGATCTGGTACAGCAGGAGCATAAATTCAGGAGAAAAAGGAGAAGCCCCATTTCTGACCCTCCAGCGCCAGGGACTGAAGCTGGCTGCAAAACCGGAGGTTTCCTGCACATAGCCTTGATAGCAGCAGCCGCATCCAATATGGCATCCGCTCCCACCAAAACCCTGGGGCCTGCTTCCAGAAAAACAGCGAAATTGCAGTCATTGGGCGTCCTTTCGATCGATCCCTGCATAATCTGGCTGCCAGAAAGAAGATCTGCGGACACAGATCTGTGGGTCGGCCATGTGCGCAGAATCTTGTTGTGCTCCGCTCCCTCGATCGCCCGCACCTCATCCGGCACCAACCCTGCTTACCGGGAGAAATGCTGCACTGCCACTGCTCACAGAGCTTCCTGGTCTGCCTTGCCTCTTTTTCTTTTTCTTTTAATTTTAGGGGCAAGGCAATCCACCAACTGAAAGTGCCTCAACCCTGGGGTCCCCTCCTAAAAGTTGAGGAGGAGTTACAGATGTGGCCAGTGGAGACTCAGGGGAGGGACCCAGATCACTAGGTTCTGCACCCCCAGGCCCATGCAAGAAAATATACAAGGGGACCCAACGCCACTAATCAATTCATTTCAGACCACAGGTTAAGCTCATGTGCTGAGACTGAGAATATACTGACTAATCAATTCATTTCAGACCACAGGTTAAGCTCATGTGCTGAGACTGAGAATATACTGACTAAGTAAGGGTACACAGGCTTCTTATAAGGCTGCTTACAGCTTTTTTTTTTCCAGTCTCCATCTGCTGGTGCATGGGCATAACCCATGCATCTGGACTGGGCTGGAGGGACGAATAGGAATCATAGTTTTAGGAATGAGAAACAGCTTATATACTTTGTCCAAATTTAAGAAGAGGAACTTTTCCAGACCACTTTAATTTAACTACAGTGGATTCTGAACTGTGTCTTGTACAAGTTGTCCGTGAACAGACTATATCATGGTCAAGCTGAGACTCCTGTGTCTGGTCACTGTTTTGTGGAAGCTTGGTAGTCCCTTGTGTGGGAGAACATAAGACTGCTACCTGCCTTCTGCACTTCCCATCCTGGTATTCAGTACAAGATCTTCAACAGTTAACCCCACTGCCGACTGAATGCAACCAATATATGAATGGTACATGCAAACATGCATTGTAGGAGTACCCAAACATACAAGAATCTTTCTAGGAAGCACGCATTGTCATAAATAAAATCAACATATTACTGCATTGCTGAGCTTTGTTCTCATCAGCCGGTTTTCTCCTGCTGGGAGGAAAATCATTATTTCTATCCTGCAAGAAACTGACACACTTCCCGACACCTGCAGCATGAGCTTCAGATGAAAAACTCTTTAGCCAGGAAATGTACCTGAGTGGTACTCTAAGGCATATCACATCCTGGCCAGGGAAAATCTGACCCATCAGTCAAGAGAACACCACCCCTTTGTTTTTATGGACTGAGAAATGCCGAAGAAACACACTTTTCACTGGCTGCTTTTTCTCAACACCCTTTTATTGTCTGAACTGTGTATCTTGCTTCAGAAGGCTTAATGTGATAGGAATTGCTGCTCTCTTTGCACTAGCTGTGGTTCCTTCATTTATACTGGGTAATCTGTTACCTGCTCTATTAGGTTTTCTATAATCTCTCTGACTGACCTCTCAGTAGGGCAATTAAGTCTTGCTGTACACTGTTTATTGCGGAGTCTCTTCAGGGTTTAGTTGTATTTTCCTGTCGTCAAGAAAGTTAATGAGAACACTGTTCAACACATTCTCCCAGACTTTCCCACCCCACTCCTCGCCCCAGATCACTTCCGTACCGTCTGTCAAGCACTGATAACCCCACTACTGGACTTCTGCAATCCGATATACCTTGGACTACCGAAACAAGCCCTCAAACCACTCCAACTGGCACAAAACACTGCAGCACGAATCATATCCGGAACTGCAAGACAAGAGCACATCACACCAACCCTAAAGGACTTACACTGGCTCCCAATCGGTGCACGCATCAGATACAAAACTATCATAAACCTATTTAAGATAAAACAGCACACATCAGCCAACAGCCTGCACACCCTCATACAACCAGACACCAGCACACGTCCTAGAAGAAAACAAACACACAATCGAGTCAGCACCCCAAGCGAATACAAACACACACGCAAGGACACAACAGACAGAGCACTCTCCATGGCTGCTCCAACAATATGGAACAAACTACCGGACGATTTGAGGGCAACTACAGACCTCAAAGACTTTAGAAAACAGCTGAAAACCATGCTGTTCATAGAACACTATGGACACATCACATAACCTCAGAGAATGCATAACAGTACATGATACCGCCTAAACAATGTATGTATGGAAAATGTTTTTAGCACCACTGTATATAGCCCACCTCGTACATAGCTCAAACCAATCTAGCACACAATACAACATACACTCAACTAAATTTCACCCTCACTGCATGTATAACACATTCACTTTACCAGATTGTTTGCTGTGATACCACCTTGATTATTAAGATAAGGCGGTTTAGAAATACTGTTAAATAAATAAATAAATTTACACTCACCTCTACCAAGATAGTATGGCTATGTTTGGGTCGGAGAAGTCCTGGATCCTTTTGCACTTGCCCCTTCAGATCACTGATACTCGGTTCGTAATGATTGGATGTACTGCTACTACTATTTGTATCAATGGAAAGCATGTCACTCCGCCATCCATAACCCGAGGCTTCTACCTGCATGTTTACATCTTCCTCTCGTTTTTTATGGTATTTGGATGTGAACGCATAGTCTCCCTCCACTTCCTCCTCCTCTTCTTCGTCTTTTCCTTTCCCAAAGCAACGTTTCATATCATCAGAACTGTTCTTGTCAGCAAGAAAACTCTTAGCAGGACTTTTCTCCCTTGGAATTCTTCCCTGTTCTGGAAAGCTCATTAGGTCATCCTTCTCTCTCTTGTCCTTTGAAGTATCTCCAACACTCTTATAGTAGTCATCGTGGCAGACTGATGGATGCTCCATCCTTGGCAAAACTTTCTTCTGCTCCTCATCTTGTTGCATACAGCTCCGCACTCCATCACTGTTGTTCCTATACATGGCCCAGGTGAAGCTGTGGATGAATGCCAGAGTGAGTATTATTTCCATGAACTGTTATTGTTTATAAAGCTCCATCACTGTACACAGCACTGTATAGCCAAAAAGCAAATGAAGAGTAGTTACTCACCTGTAACAGGTGTTCTCCAGGAGCAGCAGGAATCAGTCCTCACATATGGGTGTCATCGGCGTCGATGAAGCCCCAGCGGAGCATTTCCCCAGCTTTCTATGAAAGCCTTTGGGAATGCAGGCACGCATGTGCGGTTCCCTTCCCGCCTAAAGGTGCCATCTTACCTCAGTCAAATGACATAGTTCATTTCTCATTTTTGTGTGCTGTTCTTAGCTATGTACAACTGCAACTCCAAGGGGAGGAGGGAGGGTTGTGAGGACTGATTCTTGCTGCTCCTGGAGAACACCTGTTACAGGTGAGTAACTGCTCTTTCTCCAGGACCAAGCAGGAAGTCAGTCCTCACATATGGGTGACTCCCAAGCTCTGGTCTACCGAGGAACCCAGGCTGAACAAGAGTGCTCCCTCTAGTCTCAGCAGGAAAGAAAGGCTTTTCAAGGACACAACCTCCACCGGTAGCCCAACAGAGGGCAGGAGGGCAGGAGTTGCCTAAACCTCAAAGAGATTCTGGAGTACTGCCTGGCCAAAAGCCCTGTCCCTACGGGACTCCCTCTCCAGACAGTAATGGGCCGCAAAAGTCTGGCTTGAAGACCAAGTTGCAGCCTTGCAGATGTCTACTAAGGGCACAGAGCAGAGATGAGCCACTAAGGCAGTCATTGCCCTGACACAGTGGGCCGTAACCCGACCCTGCAAAGGAAGGTCAGCCGCCTTGCAAGCCAGGTGATACAGTCAGTCACCCAGATGGACAAGGTATGCTTGGACACAGCCAACCCCAACTTATTGGGGGTCAAAGGATACGAAGAGCTGAGTAGCCCTTCTATGCCCCTGCGTACGGTCAAGGTAGAATGATAAGGTCCTCCTACAGTCCAGGGTATGCAGAACTGCTTCAGCCTGGCTTGCATGAGGCCTAGGGAAGAATGTTGGAAGAACCACCTCCTGATTGAGGTGGAAAGAAGAGACAACCTTTGGGAGGAACTTTGGATGAGTCCTGAGGACTACCCTGTTCCTATAAATCCTGGTGTAAGGCCTATCAAAGACCAGGGCCTGAAGCTCACTCACTCGCCTAGCCGAAGTAAGGGCTATCAGGAAGAGTGTCTTCCAGGAGAGGAAGCATAATGGGCAAGTAGCCATGGGCTCAAAAGGTGGGCGAATTAGCTGCTGCAAGACCACATTCAACTCCCACTCAGGGGCAGGAGGACGGATTGGAAGCTTGAGTAAAAGCAAGCCCCTGAGAAAGTGGGACACCAAGGGATGACCCGACAGAGAATGTCCCTCCACCAGTGAGTGGTGAGCTGCTAGAGCTGAGAGGTGGACCCGAACAGAATTGGACTTAAGTCCCTGATTTGATAAGTGCAGTAAGTACTGAAGCACTACTGGCACAGTACAGGAAAAAGGATCCTCTGTACGTAGCTGACACCACACAGAAAACCTTTTCCATTTGAGAGCATAGGTTTTCCTAGTGGACTGTTTCCTAGAGGCTAGGACAACCTCCTCAACTTCCTGAGGTAGGCCCCAGGGAGCCAAAACTACCCTTGCAGCCTCCAGGCCATCAAATTGAGAGCTTTGAGATTGGGGTGCAGAAGGGAACCCTGCTCCTGTGAGAGAAGGTCGGGTTGCAACCCCAGAGGCAGTGGGGGATCCACCGCCAGTTGAAGCAGAAGTGGAAACCAAGGCTGTCTCGGCCACCTGGGAGCCACCAGCAGGACCGAGGCCTTGTCCTGAAGAATTTTGAAGAGAGTTCGGGCCACCAAGGGCGTGGGAGGAAATGCATACAGGAGGCCCTGAGACCATGGAATCAGAAAAGTATCTGCTGCTATTCTCAGAGGATGCGGTTGCCTGGAGCAGAACTTTGGCAATTGCTTGTTCATTGGGCTGGCAAAGAGATCTACCAAAGGGAGACCCCATTTTAGGAAGATCTTCTGAACTACTGAAGGATGCAGCTGCCACTTGTGGGGCTGCAGAATTCTGCTTAATCTGTCGGTCAGGTAGTTGTCCTGGCCTGGAAGGTACACAGCCGTGAGGAGCATGTTGTGCTTGAGGGCAAATGAACAAAGGTCCTGAGCCTCCCAACAAAGGATTCTGGACCCAGTCCCGCCCTGTTTGTTCACATAAAACATGGCTACTTGGTTGTCTGTCTGAATCAGGACAGCTTGATGAGCCAGGGTAAGAGAGAAAGCTTTGAGTGCTAATCGAATAACTCTGAGTTCGAGGAGATTGATCTGCTGTGCAGCTTCCCAAGGAGACCACAGGCCCTGGGTGCACTTGCCTAGACAATGAGCTCCCCAGCCCTGCAGGGAGGCGTCGGTGGTCAGTACCACCGTGTACCAAGGAATCTGAAAAGGCACCCCCTTTAGTAGATTGGTTGGGTGCAGCCACCAGTTGAGGGAGTGCAGAAATTGTCTGGACACCCTTATCCTGTCCCTGAGGCTGCCGGTGGCTTGTGACCACTGAGTCCGAAGGCACCACTATGCAGGCCTCATATGAAGCCTGGCATTGGGGGTCACATGCACTGTCGAAGCCATGTGGCCAAGCAGCCTCAGGCAGAGTCTGGCGGAGACCAGTGACCTGCTGAGAAACTGATTTGCCAAGGCTTTCAATCTTTGGGCTCTGTCTTCTGGCAAGAAAGCCTTTGCCAGCAGAGAGTCCAACCTTGCTCCTATGAACTCCAAGTTCTGGGAGGGGAGCAAAGTGGACTTTGCGAAGTTTATTACAAACCCCAGGCTTTGAAGAAGAGCAATAGTTCTGAAGGTGGCTTGTCTGGCCTCCTGGCACGTCTGACCCCTGATGAGCCAGTCGTCCAGATAGGGGAAGACAAAGATACCCTGATTTCTCAGGTAGGCCGCCACCACTGCCAGGCATTTGGTAAAGACCCTGGGAGCGGAGGTGAGGCCAAAAGGCAGTACTCTGTACTGATAATGGTTTCCTCCCACAATGAACCTGAGGTACTTTCTGTGGTCTGGATGAATGAGGATGTGAGTGTACGCATCCTTTAGATCTAAGGAGCATAGCCAATCTCCCTGCTGGAGGTAGGGCAGAAGTGTTCCAAGAGTAACAATCTTGAGCTTTTCTTTCTCTAGGAACTTGTTGAGGTTCCTGAGGTCCAGAATGGGTCGAAGGCCACCAGTTCTTTTGGGCACCAGGAAATACCTGGAGTAGAATCCGTGACCTTGCAATTGGGGAGGCACAGGCTCCACCGCCCTGTCCACCAACAGACCTTGAAGCTCTTGAAGGAGAAGGTCTGTGTGCAGGGGAGGCCTTGGAGGCTCCCCTGGAAAGTATGGAGGAGGCAGTTGGTGAAAATGCAGGGCATAGCCCCTGTGGACTATGTCCAACACCCAACTGTCCCCGGTGATGAGGGGCCACTGGTGGGCAAAGAGGGCGAGGCGACCTCCTGTGCAGGGTTGGGAGAGCAGGGATGGAGAGGAAACACTCAAGGAGTCAAAAACCCCCACCCTGCTGAGTGGGAGCAGGGGCCAGAGGCTTGGAGGTCCTCTGCCTACGGGGCCCATTACCCTGCCCCTTGGCTTGCTGACCCTGGGGTGCAGCTTGGGTAGCCTGATATTGAGGGTACTGTTTGTAGGCAGTGCCCTTCCTCGGGTAAAAGGGCTTTTTACCCGAGCCCTTCTTCTTATGAGAAGGGGCAGAGGTCTTCCTAGACAGCCTTGTCCGTGTAAGGTGATCTGTTTCGAGCTGGGCGGCCTTCTTGGTCATGGGCTTGCCAAAAAGGTTTTCACCTCGGCAAGGGACATCAACCAACTTGTCCTGAACCCATGGCTCGAGGTCCGATGACTGCAGCCATGCCTAGCGTTGAGCCGTGATGCCGGCTGCCGCAATTTGGGCCGAAGCCTTGAAGCCATCGTATGCGGCGCGTGACATGAACTTCGAGCAGTCCCGAATCCCCGAGGACAAGGACTTGAATCTCTGCAAGGGTTCCCCGGAGAGTCCAGCAGAGAACCCGGCCAACTCCTTGGCCAGGTCCCGCAAGTACATGCCCATGTACAGCTGGTAAGACTGGACACGGCAAGCAAGCATCGAGCCCTGGAAGCACTTTCTACCGACGCCATCGAGGTTCCGGGCCTCCCTGCCGGGGGGCACCGCAGAGTGCATCTTCTGGCTCTTCAGACGATGCATGGCCAATTCCACAACCATGGAATGGTGTGGTAGCTGTGCCTTCTGAAAGCCAGGGCTCTTCCTGAGTCGATAGATCGAGTCAACTCGCTTGCTTAAAACCGGCGCCAAGGCCAGTGCCTCTCACATCCTGAAGAGGAGCCGTTCCAGCATCGGAGGAACCGGGACAGTAAAGGCCTCCTTCGGAGGAGAGTCATACTGCAGGCCCTCGAGCTCTTCAGCTTGAGGCTCTTCCTCAGGGTCCACCGGAATAGCCAAGGCAGTGGCCATATCCCGGACGAACTCCGAGAACCGAGTATCCTCCGGAGGGGATATACTCCGGGGCTCAGACTGCGGTGAGTCCGACGGGACGCACCGAGTCGTGAATGTATCGGGGGACTCCTCATCCTCCGTCTCCCAGGCAGACCCGTCCGACGAGGAGTCAGGGTCCAACCCCGCGGGGCCCTGGAGCACCCGCCCCGACGCCGGAGGCACCGGCGTCGACGCCCTCGGTCCCGAGCGGGAGGTCGAGGGAGACCGCGACCGAGGTCGACTTGGAGCCATGATGGACTCGAGTAATCGGCTCGGTCTCCGGGGTCGACTTCAAAGTCGATGTCCCGGTGGTCGGGGCAGATGCAGCAGACAGGCTGGCCATCAGTGCCCGCTGCTGCTCCATGAAGGCAGACAATCTGCTCTCCAAGACTGTCATCCTGAGACTCAGCTCAGGAGACGCAGCAGCCACCGACTCGGGCCCCGGCGGCCCCGGCTCTCTGGGAGGTGAGTCCGAGGACTACGGGGCTTACGTGTCAAGCAGACTCCGGCTCCACGCGAGGAACTTTGGTAGGCTTCTCTTGTTCCACGGGCCCGGGGCGACGGTCGGGGGTCTTAGACCTGGCCCTCGAGGGACCAGGGGACCTCCTCAGATGACGCCCTCGCGAGCCGCTTCTTCCTCTTGCGTTCCTGGTTTGGGGACCCCCTGTCCGAGGAGCTTCAACGGCGCTCGGGATCCAAATCACGAGATGTTGAGGCCTCAGACGAAGTCCGGGCCCAGCTGGAGGCTGAGTCCGAGAAAAGCCTTTCTTTCTGCTGCTGGCGACTTCGGAGTGCCTTGGAAGACATCTTCCCACATGGTCCACACGACTTAGGGTTGTGATCAGGACCGAGGCACCGAAGGCAGCAGTCGTGTGTGTCGGTGAGAGACAATTTCTTACACCGATCACACTTCTTGAAACCGCTGGAAGCCATCGGGGGAAAAAAAAAAAAGAGTCCCCGCGAGGTCAAAGGACCGGCCTTCCAGGGAAAAAGCAAAAAAAGGGCGCGAACGCCAGCCACGAAGGGCAAAAACCGAAAAAGAAGAATCGGACTCGATACCGGTGTACCGAACCCGGCGGGAGGGGAACCGGCGTCGAACCGGGAGAAAAAACAGCGAGGATCGCCGAAAAAAATCAACTTTTATCCGGGATGACAGGACACACATCCGGTGGGCTTCTCGGAAAAAAAAGAGACTGAGGTAAGATGGCACCTTTAGGCGGGAAGGGAACCGCGCATGCGTGCCTGCATTCCCAAAGGCTTTCATAGAAAGCTGGGGAAATGCTCCGCTGGGGCTTCATCGGCGCCGATGACACCCATATGTGAGGACTGACTTCCTGCTTAGTCCTGGAGAATTATTTCTTCCACAGTAGGGGTGGGCACAGAAAAAAAATTTGTTTTTCAAATTTATTAACTGATTTTCAGACATATTTTTCAGTTCATTTCAGGAATTAATGTGTGCAAAATTTGATTAGAACAGATAAAAAGTTATAATCTGTGTAAATCAACTTTGCATATATTAATTCTGAGGTTTTATGCATACGGAAGGTAATTTTATAATGTAGATTGCCTACTTGTCTTTATAAAATATTGATGTATGTGGCAGAGAGGAGTGGAGCAGTAGCCTAGTGGTTAGAGAACAGGCTTGGTAACCAAGAGACCAGGGTTTGATTCCCACTGGCACTCCTTGTGACCTTGGGCAAGTCACTTAACCCTCCAATGCCTCGGAAGGCAGGCCTGGAAATCTATGTCCGGTCACACTGCCAAGAAAACCCAGGAGCTGCTGAGCCGCCAGTTGTCAGCATTGACGCAAAGGCACACATTGCATTTTTTGTGGTAGAGAATGCACTCTGAATGTAGCTGCAATTGCTTACACCTGCTCATGAGCTGTTGGAAATGATCACCCCTTTATATATACATATGTGAGTAGATTAGGATATTTTATAATCCATGCACATGCATGCAAACTCTGCCCATGCTCTGCCTAGACCACAGCCCTGCCTATGCATATCTTCAAAGCACATATCTTTACGCCATTCGGTATTTTACAGGAGGTTATTTATGCGCCTATATGGCTACATATGCATGGGAATGACTTTATAAAACGACCTCCATAAAGTCAACTTAATGCACATTCTTCAAAATCAAAACACATCCCTATTCCATAGTATCATTGGTGTACACAGAACAGATTCCCTACATATGAAAATAGATCTTGCTGTCATCATGAACAATACTTAGAAAATCTTCAGCTCAGTATGCCACAAAAGCTAAACCAACAAAGTTATATCTATTTATGAAGTGTATTTATGATGTTTTAGGGTTCTTAGTATGTGGAATATGGGCCATATGTGTTAAGAGGGAGCAAGATGCAGGTGTATTGGGGATCTGCAAATGTCTGGGAGAGTAGCAGTGAAGAAGAGTGTGCCTCTTATATGAGTGTGGGAGCATGTGGATATGTGAGGTATGTATGGCTGCAAGGTACCATCACTGTGACTGCATTGGAATGTGAAGTATAAATGCTAGGGGGTGCCTAGGCACCCCATATAGGAGGCTTGGGGCTTCCCAGCCCAAATCGTGACTCAAGACTGAAATGAGTGGCAGCACTGCTCTTTACTGTGCTGTTGTTATTTGCCATGCAACTCACTCCTGCCAGCCTCCTCTCTGCTTTCCCTCAGTCCCTCACCTCCTGTTGGGCAAGTGTCACGTGGTGACAGTAGAAGCCGGGTGAGGGAGTCTTTCTGAGGGAACGACTGAGCTGCCCAATGATCCCAGCTGCTGTCAGCATTGTGGTGCAGAATGTTGCTTGGTCTTGCTGTGATGACATCATCCAGTCCAGGGTGGTCGCTTGCTAGATGATGTCATCAGTGACTGCTGTGCTGGTCCTGGTTGGATCCTGATGCAGCACTAAGGGCTAAGGATGCCCCTGCTCTCCTTGCAGCTGCAAAGAAGCAGCCCTTGCTGCACAACCTGCGCATGAAGCAGCAGAGGAGAGTGGGACTTGGGAATTATGGCATCCAGCATGCAGAACTCAGGGGTTGTGTGCGTCAAAATTCTCTGCCTCTGCTGCTCTGCATGTTGGAGACTGGTACCAACCATTCAAAGCGATTGGGGGTGCTACACACAGCGCAGGTTACCCCTCTCTGGACAAAATGAAGATGATTTACTCAATATTGGGAGTGCTTAGCACCCACAGAGCTGGCACCTATGGAGTGAGAGAGAGGCAAACTGACTGAGGGAGAAGGAAGTGGCAGGGTGAAAGTGAGAGACAAACTGGTTGAGGAGACTAAGAGAGGCAAACCAGCAGAGGGCAGGGAGAAGCTGAGTGAAGAGAGGCAGAAAGAGAGTGTGCGTGTCTCTCTCATCATGCCCCTGCCCCCAAATAGATTGATGGGGCCTGGGTCATGGTGATAACCGTGTCTGAGGCATTTGCCCCTTGTCTTCACCTATCAAAAAGATGATCATACATTACTGAAAGGATGCTTTTGGGGTAGGGGATGGGGAGGGCTGATGGTTTCTGTCAGTATGAAGCAGTAGCACATTAAGTGCCAGATTTGCTAAGCTCTTTCGCATTGATACAGAATATAAAAATAGTCATGGTAAAGTCAGGCCTTAATGAGCTGCAGCAGACCTCAAAATAGATGCAACCCGTCCCCCAAACTTTGGTGGTGACAATGGTGGGAAGGAGGGAGTAGCAAGAGAGGTTTTATCTGCTGAATCCTAAGTTTTTGTGTAGGCTCCTAAGTTGAAAGAAAAATTTTGAAGCCCTGCCTTAAGTAATTGTATTAAAGCTATTATAAAGTGGAACATTTTGATTAAAGGAAGAACATGTGTTCACAGATGATGTCAATGCTTCCCTAGATGCATGCTTCTATGGAAGCTAGGCATCACTAATGGATGTATATTTAAACCAGCTTTAATATAAATTGCCTGATAAGCAGCTGTAGTCAACATGTTTGTCATCCCTGCAGTTCAACCCCATAATGTCCAATATCTCCTAAAAAAGGTGGCCAGTGAAATGGCTTTATATATGCACACAGATTTGTCACATAAAACAAGACCAACTAAAGAAGGAAACAATAGAAAATAATATAAAAACTGGGATATTGCCAGGACATGATTATTGGCATCCTTATAAGCAATTCAAATCAGTTTGAACAGAAGAACCACATCCCCATTGTAGTGAAATTAGACGCACATGTGATTAACTGCCAGTACTCACATGACTTGAATCAAACAATGAATCTTTCTCTTTTATCTTTATTTGCAAAATTTGATATACCGCCCTTGCCGAAGCGTCAGGGCGGTGTACAATACAATTCATTGGCTACAGGAAATAAAAGGGGAGAAAGAAACGCCATTAATAAACAGGAAAGCAGGACTCAGGGGTTGTGCGCGTCAAAATGGCTCTAATGTTTCACATGGCCACATTCACAATGGTGAATATAAGAGAGCTGCCTGAGACTGCCAGAAAAGATGAAATTAGTCTTACCTGCTAATTGTCTTTCCTTGAGCTCTCTCCGGGCCAGTCCAGGGAAAGGTAGGGTTGTCAATCCCCCATAGTAACTGAGGACTGAAGGCTCCAAGCTTTTACTGTGAGGTGAAGCCACTCCCCCTTCAGGCAATCTGTCAGTCTCCTTCTGGCAAAGCAACTAAAGAGAAAGAAAATCTACAAACACAGATTAACCCTTGAAAAACTGATAACATTCCATAGTCTTTAAACAGTAACAACAAGACAAAGATGTCTCTATTTTTTTTTTTTTTTTTTTTTTTTTTAACATTAGTTAACTAGCAAGGTTACTAAGCAGGTTGAAAATGTGAACTAAAGCCCCAGATATCTCCTGCGAGCTTATATGATGGAATACTGTGGACGTTCACCATGATCAAGCCAAGGAACAGAACGGATAGGGAGGGTCCCTGGACTGGCCCGGAGAGAGCTCAAGGAAAGACAATTAGCAGGTAAGACTAATTTCATCTTCCTTTTCGCTTCTCCGGGCCAGTCCAGGGAAAGGTAGGGCAGTACCAAAGCAGTACCTAAGAATGGGAGGGACCCGCCAAACCCGCGATAAGAGCCGAAGCTCCCACTCTGGCATCATCCCTGGCTTGAACATCTAAACGATAATGCTTAGTGAAAGAATGCAAGGAAGACCACGTCGCCGCCCTGCATATATCTACTGGAGGAACAAAGGCTAATTCCGCCCAGGAAGTCGCCATGGATCGTGTGGAATGAGCTTTAAGACCTGTAGGTGGTGAAAGCCCCCGGGCAGAGTAAGCTACTGTAATAGCGGAGCGCACCCAACGAGCAATCGTCGCTTTAGATGCCGCTTGGCCCTTACGTGGACCGGCCCACTGAATAAACAATCTGTCAGTCTTACGAATCGGTTGAGAGAGTTTAAGGTACGTCTTCAACACCCAACCAAGATCTAAGTGCTTTAGCGCCTTGTCCATAGGGGAATCGTCGCGTTGAGAAAAGACTGGTAACACCACTGACTGGTTAACATGAAAGACAGACACTACTTTGGGTAAAAAAGAAGGAACCGTGCGTAGCAAGACTCTTTCGGGCAGAAATTGCAGATAAGGTTCTCTGCAAGACAACGCCTGCAAATCCGCAATTCGTCTTGCCGAACAAATGGCTACGAGAAAAGCTGTTTTCCAAGAACACTCTCGAATCTGTTTAGCACAGAGAGCCGATAAGGGCGATCGCGACAACGCCTCCAAAACCACATTCAAATCCCAAGGAGGTACAAGCGGGCGACGTGGAGGATGAATAAGTTTGGTTGCCCGTAGAAAACGCTGCACATCTGGATGTGCCGCCAAACGGCGTCGGCCAATTAACCCTCTAAAACAGGATAACGCCGCAACATGCACTTTAAGGGTATTTAGAGCTAAACCTTTATCTAAACCCTGTTGTAGAAAATTGAGCAGATGAGGAATAGTAGCAGACATTGAAGACACCTGTCTCCGAGAACACCAAGATTCAAAGAGCCTCCAGACTCTAACATATATCAAAGTTGTTCCTGGCCTCTTAGACCGCAGCAAAGTGTCCACTATGGAATCTGCATAACCCTTGCTTATCAAGCGAGACCTTTCAAGAGCCATGCCGTAAGCAAGAAGCGATCCACTCGTGGCATGAGAATTGGACCCTGATGTAGTTGATTCACTCTGAGGGGAAGAGGCCATGGCGGAGCCACTAGAAGACGGACGAGATCGGCATACCAAGGACGACGAGGCCAATCGGGAGCAATGAGAATCACCTGGCCGCGGTGTTGCACAATGCGCTGTATAACTCGACTTAACATCGGCCAAGGGGGAAAGACATAAAGCAGACTGTCGAGGGGCCATGGTTGTACCAGAGCATCGAGGCCCTCTGACATGTGTTCTCTGCGCCTGCTGAAGAAGCGGCTGGCTTTGGTATTGCTGAAGGTGGCCATGAGATCCATCACTGGCTGACCCCAACGCAATGTCAACTGGTGAAAGAAGGCCGCATTCAATTCCCATTCCCCGGGATCGAGAAGATGTCTGCTGAGATAATCGGCTTGAACATTGTCCTTGCCTGCTACATGCGCCGCCGATAGAGCCAAGAGATTGCGTTCCGCCCATTCCATCAACTGCTGACAATCGGAAAGAAGAGAAGGAATCCTCGTTCCGCCCTGCCGATTGATATACGAGACTGTCACAGCATTGTCGGAGAAAATCTTGACCGCTGTTCCTTTGAGTAATGAAGCGAAGTGAAGCAGAGCCAAACGAGCCGCTCGAAGTTCGAGTCTGTTGATCGACCAAGAGCGTTCTGTCTGGGACCAAGTTCCCTGAGTAATCCGAGACAGACAATGAGCTCCCCAGCCTGAGAGACTTGCATCCGTGGTGACTAAAACCCACGGCGGATCTTGCAAGGGAATCCCCGCGGTGAGATGATCGTGACTCAACCACCATTGTAGACTGAGACGTATCCCCTCTGGGTAGGACAGTCTCTGAGAAAGTGGATGAAGTTGCGGAGACCAGCGGGAGAGCAACGCCTGTTGTAAGGGACGCATGTGAGCCTTGGCCCACGGGACTAGATCCAGCGCCGCCGCCATGGAACCCAAGAGTTGTAAATATGTCCACGCCGACGGCGCCGTTAAATTCAGAAAGGCCTGGACTTGATGCATTAGCTTTTCTACGTGAACTTCGGTCAAAAAGACCTTTCCTTGTGCGGTGTCGAACAGCGCTCCGAGATAGGTTAACTGCTGCATCGGTCGTAAGTGACTCTTGTCCTGATTTAGCACCCAACCCAGTTGTTCCAGAAGCTGAACAACTCGAGCTGTCGCTTGAACCGATTCCTCTTTCGAATCGGCCCTGATCAACCAATCGTCGAGATAAGGATGAACTCTGATACCCTCCTTCCGAAGCGCAGCCGCCGCCACTACCATTAGCTTTGTGAACGTACGCGGAGCTGTAGCAAGGCCGAATGGCATCGCCCGAAATTGGAAATGACCGACAGGAAGGGCAAAACGTAAAAAACACTGATGCGCGGGACGGATAGGAATATGTAGATAAGCTTCCGTTAGATCGATGGAAGTGAGAAACTCTCCCGGATGAACCGCCCGAATAACCGTTCGCAAAGTTTCCTTTCGAAAGTGGGGAACCCGCAGAGTACGGTTGACACCTTTGAGATCCAAAACGGGACGAAAAGAATCGTCCTTTTTGGGAACCACAAAATAAATCGAGTATCGACCGCAACCGTATTGGTCTAGAGGTACTGGTACTATAGCTCTCAGCTGCAAGAGACGATGGAGAGTTACCAAAATAGCCTGCTGCTTTCTCCCGGGAGCACAGGGAGACATCATAAAAGCGGGTAACAACGGACTGGCGAAATCCAGCGCGTACCCTTCCCGAATGATTTCTAATACCCATTTGTCGGAAGTAATGTTGGTCCAGGCCGCTAGAAATTGCTGAAGGCGACCTCCCACAGGCAGAAGCGACTGGACCGGCAAACCTTCATTGTGGCTTTTTCCCTGCGGGCTGAGAGGTTGCGAAATAAGATCTATTAAAACCTCTGGCTCCCCGAAAGGAATGATTTCGAAAGGTGGCACGTCCTCTGGAATAAGGAGCAAAACGTGCCCCACGAAACCTACGTGAGTCCCGGCCAGAACCACGAAAACTGGGAGTCGAACGAGTAGGCTTGGGTTTATCCTCAGGCAAACGACCGCCTTTAGAATCTCCCAAATCCTTCACAATCTTTTCCAAGGCCTCGCCGAACAGCAAAGTTCCTTGATACGGCAACTTGCTGAGACGTAACTTCGAGGAAACATCCGCTGACCAATTCCGTAACCACAAAAATCGTCTAGCCGCTACTAGTGAAGCCATGATTTTAGCTGCCATGCGCAGCAAGTCATAAAAAGCATCTGCCGTATAAGCCGCGGCAGATTCTAATTTGGCGACATCTGGTACCGCAGATGAAGTCTCTGAGGAAGTATCTCCCTGTAACCAACGAATGGAAGCGCGAGATACATAAGCTCCACAAATAGCCGACTGCAGCGCTAAAGCACTAGAATCAAAGGCTTGCTTTAGCAGTATCTCCAATTTCCTATCCTGTAAATCTTTAAGGGCTGCTGCACCTTCTACAGGGATGGTAGTCTTTTTGGTTACCGCGGAGATAAGCGCATCCACTTTTGGCATGCGAAATAAATCCTTTGCTTCTTGAGGTAGGGGGTATAAGCGAGATAAAGCTCTGCTGCCACGCAGTGAAGCCTCCGGACACTGCCACTCCGAATCAATCATTTGTTTGATCACTCGGTGCAAAGGAAAACACCTCTGCTCTGACTTAAAACCCTGCAGCAAGGGATCCTCCAAAGGCTCCTGAGAGGGTGTTGGCAGAGGCAAGTGCAGCGCTGACAAAGAATGGGAAATGAGAGCAGAGAGTTCCTCTTTGCGGAAAACTCTAAAAATATTAGGATCCTGACCAGAGGCTATCTCCCCATCCTCTAAATCTTCAGCTTCAAAATCCATAGCTGAGTCTGACAGAAATTCAGGATCTCCCTGCTGCACTGCCTGTGATAACAAAGGATCAGTAGCTAAACCCTGAGAATGAGAAGTGCCTTCTCCTGGATCTTCAACACTTGGAGAAGTGAGAGAAACTGGGACTGAAACAGGAACAGCAGGTAACTCTGAAGGCTGAGTAGAATGCACAAGAAAAGCCTTATGCATTGCCAGAATAAATTCAGGTGAAAAAAATGAAAGCATCTGTTCCTGAGGCACAGTGGAAGAAATAGAAGGCTTATCTGAAGTAATTGTGTCTTTAGAAGACTTTGTTTTCCGTTTGTGAGGCTTCTGATGCTCTGCTAGAGCACTGCCCGGTGCAGCCAAGATGGCCGCCGTTCCCGCCTTTTCGGCGATTAAACTAGCCTCAGGTAAATTAATATGAGCCTTCTCAGACATTATAACAGCAAATTTTAACGTCTAAAATCCAGCCCAGTCACCTGAAACAACTTTGAAGAACCCAGAAACAATAGAAAAAAATCGCCAGGGAACCCGCGGTTTTACAGGAGAGTAAAAAAGGTAAATTAGCCTGGAAACACTCACCCGAGACTGAAAAAAGGCACCGGAGCACTGGTAGAACTGAACAACAGATCTCCGAAGGAGGTAAGAGCTGTAGAGCTAGAGGAGAAAGCTGGGGCTCCCAGTATCACTCTGCCATTTGAATCGGGACAGTGAGAGAGGCAGGCTCTACCTCACACTGTTGAAGGAATGCCCGTTCAATATTCAGTCTGCTCTTAAAGGCATAGTAGCCTGTTCAAGTAAGTAAAAAACAAGACTATGGAAAGGATCAGCCCTGCTAGAGCCAATCAATAAAATAAAAGAACAATACAAGTAATGATGAGGGAGAAGATAAAATCGATCCTCTATAGTTACTGAGGACTGAAAGACTGACAGATTGCCTGAAGGGGGAGTGGCTTCACCTCACAGTAAAAGCTTGGAGCCTTCAGTCCTCAGTTACTATGGGGGATTGACAACCCTACCTTTCCCTGGACTGGCCCGGAGAAGCGAAAAGGAAGCCATTCTCACCAAACTTCAAGGGATACAAGGCCATTTCCAAAGACCTTGGAATTCCTGTAACTACAATTTGCAATGCCATTAAGACGTTTTCTGCTCATGGAACTGTCAAAAACCTCCCAAGCCGTGATAAGAAGAGGAAAATGAATCCAAGTAGTTTTTGAAGGCTAGCGCGAACTGTTGGAAAAACACCACATACAACACCCAAAGAGCTTAAGGCTGACCTGGAACAATTTGGGATAGTGGTTTCAACCCGCACCATATGCTAAACAAAGAAGGACTTCATGGGTAAAGGCCAAGGAGGACCCCATTGCTCAAAGAGAGACATAAAAAGGCATGCCTGATCTTCACCCAAACCCATCTTGAGAAAACACAATCCTTCTGGGAAAATGTTCTGTGGGCAGATAAAATCAAACTTGAGCTCTCTGGCAAAGTAGACCAGCGATACATTTACAGTTGAAGAAATGAAGCTTGAAAGGATAAAAGCACTCTTGCTACAGTTAAATATGGTGGAGGTTCCATAATGTTTTGGGGCTCTTCTGCTGCCTCAGGAACTGGAAGCCTAGAATGTATTAAATGAATCATGGACTATCAAGGAATTTTGTAGTGAAATGTGCTATCTAATGTCAGAAAACTAGGTCCGAGTTGAAGGTCATGGGTCCTCTAGCAGGACAATGGTCCAAAACATACATCCAAAAGTACAAAAAAATAGTTAAAAAGGAACACATGGATTATTTTAAACTGGCCAACAATGAGTCCTGAACTCAATCCAGTTGAGAACCTTTGGAAAGAGCTGAAATCTGCCATTGGTGTTCTGGAAACACTCATGAGCTAGAACAAAATCGCAGTTGAAAAGTGGGAGAAACTACCAGCAGACAGATGTACGAAACTTATAAATGGCTACAAGAAATGTTTTGAGGCTGTCATCACTGCCAAAGGTTGTGCAATCAAATATAAGTGAAGGGTGCCATTAATCCTGTCCCAGTCATATTTTATTTTCTCAGAAATTTCTACATCTAAATTTGCACAGACGACTTTTTTTGTTATACTTTTGAACATACTATTAACATATTATGATGACATACAGTTGAAATAATTTCCAATTATTTCTCAAGATATTGTACACAACATACCAAAAATGCAAGGGTGCCAATAATGTTGAACTCAACTATACACACAATGCACACACTAAAATTATCCCGTTTATTCTGTTGCTACTCTTTTTAGCATTTTTTATTCTTTGGTATTTAATAAGTTAAGATATCATAAATGTGATACTACCTACAACTTTGTTGCTGGCCTTTCCTTCTGCATAATGTCAGACAAGTATGGAATCAGTCTAAGAAATAAATCTCTACCACTCAAGGATATCGCTGGTCTACTTTGCCAAGCCCTATCCTGCCGAAGCCCAACCCCACCCCTCCCCTCCCCACTTTAACTTCCCCAAACAGGTGAGTCATTGACCACCTGCGTAGGGGTGTATGGAAGTGCAGAGGGGTGGAAAGGAACAAGCAAGAATCAAGACGTGTGGAAACAGAAATCAGCTCCTCCCTTCCACCCTTCTCTCCTTTACATTTCCTTCCACTCTCCCTATTCTCTTCCCCTTTGCTTCCCTCTAACTTGCCCTTTCCCTTTTACCATGCTCCTTCCATTTTCTGTAGCGCTCTGCCCACCTTGCTGCCAGTAGGACCCAGGTATTCCTGCTGGCTCTTCAATATCTGCACCACCACTCTATCATCCTCTTTGCCGACAAAACTATGGGCTCCTGTCAATATTCTAACACACTATATGCAAATAAACTGATGTGTACAGACGGACCAACAAATATTTCATTTATTAAAATTGTTATGCCATCATATCTCACGTCGTGTGCTTTATGACTCAAACTTATATACATAAACACATACCCAAAAAAACATAATATAAAAGGTCCAGAATAAAATCCTCACTTTACATCACTATTATAACCAAGCCCCATTCAAATCGCACCCCCATCTCCCCACCAATAGCCCATCTAAATGAAAAACCTTTCAGCTTTTTCCGCAATGTCAAATAATCCTGCTCAAGGGTAACTTTCTAGGGAACAAATTCCAAATTAGCAGTCCTGCAACAGAGAAGGCATAAGCATGTACTCTGCTCAAATGAAAACCAGCCAACAAAACCGACGAATGAAACATCAGAAAACGTACATCAGCTGTGTACATAAACTTGTCCTTCAGTCAGCAGTAACTTAAAAATCAAAACATCTAACTTTCCTGGTTGAGCCAGGTTGTGGCTTTAAAATTGAATCTACTTCCTCGTTTAGTTCATCTTTTTTAAACACCACATATAAGGGTGGTACCGGGAGATCTCCGTCATCTGCAGAGGCAGGCATTTGATTCTGTTTGGGGTCCTGGTTGCCCTCGGGTGGGAAGACGAGTGCTATATGCTGCTCGGCGTCGGGGAGAGAGGGGGGCTAGGCATGCCCAATCTGGGCCTATATTTGGCAGCACAGGTATATCAAGTGTTTGAGTGGAGAAGTAGCAATAGTAATAGTAAGCATTGTCAGGAGGTGGAACAATATTGAGCAGGGGAGCTTGCAGTGCAATATATCCCATGGATGTTGGGGGGATCCGGAGTGGGGGGGGGGGCGGCGGTGGTGTGAAAACCCTTATGTGGCATCCGTGGTTCCAGTGGCGATGTGGCTGGAAATGCATCGCCCCCTCCACCAGGTTCACTGCCATATCCCCTTTGGGGACATCCCACGGTTTCTCCCAAGGCAAAAGGGATTTTTCAACGCTGGATATTTTTGCAAAATTTATCAATAAAGGGGATTTCATTCCCTTCACAGAGCTCTGAAAGAAATACTACCTGCTAAGTGGAACTTTTTTGCTTATTTACAACTTACACATTATTTGCAGCCGCGAGATATCAGGGCAACCTTTGAGGAGGGGTATAATAGTCTGGAAGCCTTGTGGTCAGAGTACTGGAAGAGTAGGGGGTTAATTTGGTTGCTTTAATTGGACCCTACAGGGGGTAAGCCCCCATAAGTGTCCATTTCAGAAGGCCTGGGAGCGGGACTTGGGGAGGGAACTAGAGTAGAAGGAATGGATGCAAGTGTGTGAAAACCAAGCGCGCCATGCCCTCTCTGTCTCAGTTAGGGAGACTTCCTACAAGCTCCTCTATTTGTGGTATTACACCCCTGATAGACTGCATAAAACGTACTCTGTTACTTCGGATAAATGCTGGAGGAATCGGAGTATGAAGGGGACCTTTGTACACATTTGGTGGGAATGTCCATGATTGCCCAGTATTGGGGGGCAATTCGCATGCAAGTTGACACGATCTTCCACTTGGACAGTGGCTTATATCTGGATATGTGCCTCCTGGGGGAATCTGACCGGAGAAGGTGAAATCCAAGGGGGTCTGACCGGTCCGAACCTGCATTCAAGTGGCACGTGGAGAGATAGACTGGGCTTGGAAGCAGCCTTTAGCACCAGGAATGGAAAGGTGGTGCATATGGTTGAGCCACTTGGTGTTAATGGAGCAGCTTATGGCCCTGCGGCGTCACAAAGAGGACTGGTTTCACATCAAATGGCAACCTTTGCTGGACTTTTTAGCTGTTTGAGGTGTCTTCCTGGGGGGGGGGGGGATTTATCTCTGTACACAAATAAAAATGCCTTGGTTGTTGTTTTTCTGGTTATGTGTCTGACTAAAGGTTCAATAAATATTAAATTTAAAAAAAAAAAAAAAAATAAAAAAGATCTAACAAACTCAATATGCTAAGCCACCACCAGTAGCCAAAGTAATCTTTCTAAAGGTGGTCTTGTATGATCTCACAGGGAAAGCGTAGTTACTCCCTGTAAAAGGTGATCTCCGGGAACAGCAGGAATCAGTCTTCACATATGGGCGACATCCCTTGACGGAGCCTGTGCGGGAACTCTCCCCAGCATCCAATAGGAAGCATCTCCTTTATGGAGACAGAGCATAAGTGGGTCTCATGTGGCCATGGTGTGGACATTGTGGGTGGTTACATGCTCCTCTAATGTCAGACTCACCTGAGCGTAAGCAAAGGATATGCAGTCTGCTATACAAAGAGAAATAGTGCATTTAGTCACAGGAAGACCAAGGTGACTAGGGTCAAAAGAAATTAATTGTGAGGATTTTTGGTGTGTTTTGTTTCTGTCAAGGTAGGTCATTTGCAATCTAGGGTATGAAGTGTCGCCTCAGTCTGAAATGCATGTGGCTTGGGAAAAAATGTTGGAAGAATTACTGACTGGATGAGATGGAAGAGAGATACAGCCTTTGGAAGGAAACGGATGCGTTCGCAGGACCACACTGTCATGATGAAAACCGTGTATAGGGGGCATGTGCAACCAAAGCTTGTAGTTCGCCGACTCGGTGAGTCAAGGTAAGCACAACTAGGAAGGAAACCTTACAAGTAAGAAACTTGAGGGATGTATGCCTAGAGGCTCAGAAAGGAGGTTTGAGCAATTGAGAAATAACCACATTGAAGTCCTAGGCAACAAGTGGGGGCCAAATCAGTATCTTTGTGAATAGGAGCCTGCGCATGAAATGGGCTACCAATGGATGTGTGGAGACGGGTTTTCCATCAGTCCCCAAATAAGAAGCCAAAATGGTATGGAGGTGAACATGAATGGAACAAGTTTTGAGATCCATGGAAGAGAGGTGAAGGAGATACAGTAGAAGACTCTCCACCGGACAAATGAAGGGGCTGAGGGTGTGCTGAGCATACCATGCTGCGAACCAGCGCCATTTGAAGGAATACGTGCATCACATGGAATCCTTTCAGAACGCCAGAAGGATGTCTTTTATGGCATCTGGTAAATTCAGGTCTGAAAGTACTACCCTCTCAGCAGATAAGCTGTCAGGCGGAGCACCCAGATATTATGATGGAGCAACACGCCCTGATCCTGCAAGCTAGACGAAGAAGCAGGAAAAACCACGGCTGTCAGGGCCAGAACGGGGCTACCAGGATCATGGTGCCTCTGTCGGCCTGCAATTTGAACGCCATCTTGGCTATCAGCAGAATGGGAAGGTAAGAGTTTAACAGACCCGTTCCCCAGTGAAGGAGGAAAGCACCTGGGGCTTGATGCTGTGGAGACAGCATGTGGAGCAGAACAGATGGACCTGTGTGTCGTGCAGAGTGGCAAAGAGGTCAATCTGCAGGATTCCCCAGGGCTGCAAGATGTGAGCAACTACTCTCTGATAAGAGTCCACTCGTGAGCTCAGAGGACTTGACTGAGGCTCTCCGCGAGAACATTCTGCTCGCCTGGCAGGTGGACAGCTCGGAGAAGCATTCCATGAGCAAGGGCAAAAGGTCCAGCGGCGGATCACTTCCTTGCAGAGAAAGAGGGAGCCCATGCCTCCGTATTTGTTGACATAAAACATGGGAACTTGGTTGTCCATCTGAAGCAGATTTGACTGATGTGATAACTGCTGGTAAAACACCCAAAGGACATTGATTATTACTCTCAGCTCCAGGAAGATGATCTGAAAGGAGGCCTCTCATTGAGACCAGAGGCCCTGCATGCCCAAACAATCCAGATGAGATCCCCAGCAGTGTTTGGACGCATCAGTAGTGAGAAGCATCTGAAAAGGTTGAGGTTGAGGCATCTGAAAAGGTAACTGTACGAGAAGCTTTTGAGGAGAGTGCCACCACTGAAGGGAGTCTGCCAGAAGTGGGGTGACCACCACTCTGTTTTGCAGATGGCCCGTTGCTTGTTTCCACTGTGAGAAATGGGTCCACTGCACTTGACACACGTGATGAGCATAGGGGATGGCATGGACCATGGAGGCTGTGTGACAGAGGAGACAAAGCATTTATTTATTTATTTATTTTATTTATTTAGCTGTATTTATATCCCGCTTTTCACCAGGTCAAAGCGGTGGAACATTAAAAGGGGGGGGGGGGGTGTACAATAATCAATTGCAAGGGTTTGGGGCCGTCACCTGGTGGCCGACATTAATGATTTTAACAAATATTTGGGACATAGACATTGTGTTATCGTTATATAGAACATATGTTCGGGGGGATGAAATAGGGTGGTTGGGAGGGAGTCAGTGGTGGGTGCTTGTTTCTGGTTCGTGGTATTCCTGGAATAGTGCGGTTTTTAGTTGCTTCCTGAAAGATAAGGGGTCTTTGTTGCTTCTGATGTGATTTGGTAGAGAGTTCCAGAGGGATGGTGCATATAGTTCGAAGGCTCTGTTGCAGGTCCGTTGATTGCATTTCGTTCTTTTATGGGGGATGGTGAGGGAGTTGTTGGTGGTTTGTCTGGTTGTCCTGTTGTGGACTGGTTGAGGCAGTAGTGCGCAAAGCTGGGAGGTCTGAGTTTGGTAGAGAGCTTTGTGTGTGAGTAGGGCGGATTTGTATTTGATTCGTGCTTCTAGAGGGAGTATGTGTAGCTCCCTCAGGACTGGGGTGATGTGGTTTTGTTTTTTTGCATTCTTGATAATTCTTGCTGTGGTGTTTAGGGCAGTTCGAAGTGGGTTGGTATGAGTGGCTGGAAGTCCATGGTAGATTATATTGCAGTAGTCTAGGTGGGGGAGTATCAAGGCTTGCATCACTGTTCTGAAGTCCTGTGGTTCAAGGAGAGGTCTGAGGCGCTGTACTATTTTAGCCTTGTGGAAAATTGTTGCGGTGTTTTTTTTTTTAATCTGTTGTTTGAGTGTGAGTGCTTGGTCTATGATGATTCCTAGGTATCTTATTTGTGGTTGTATTTGTATCTGTGTGCTCCCAATGTTGAGGTGTGAAGGTAGTGTGAAGTCTTGATTCTTTGTTACTATGAGGGCTTCAGTTTTCTTTATGTTGATGGATAGGTTGTTCTTTTGTAGCCAGCTGGATACTTCGGTGAAGCATTCTGATAAGTGTTTATTGGTTGGGTTGGAGGTTGTGATTGGGGCATAGAGCATTATGTCATCCGCATAGATGTGATAGTTAATGTTGTGTGCGCGTATGATTGAGCAAAGTGGTTGCAGGTAGATGTTGAAGAGCATGGCAGATAGTGTGGATCCCTTGGGGTACTCCTTGGTGTTGCTGGAAGGGGGGTGAGGTTGATATGTTTGTGCGGATCAATTGTTGTCTATTGGTTAGGTAGGAACGGAACCATTAAAGTATGTTATCTTTGATGCCGATTGCTTGTAGTCTGTGTATGAGAATGTTGTGGGAGATGGTGTCGAAGGCTGCTGATATGTCTAGGAAAATCATGGCATATCCAGAGTGTTTGGCTTGAGCTCCTATGACAAGGGTGCTCATTAGTGACGTCATGAGGGTCTCGACTTCGTGGAGTGGACGAAAGCCATGTTGTTGCAGGTCCAGTATGTTGTTGGCATCTAAATGTTCTTGGAGCTGTCTCTGGACTACCTTCTCAATGAGTTTGGTGGTGAACGGGAGGCTTGCTATAGGTTTGTAGGAGGCGGGTTCAAGGGCATCCAGGTTGTGTTTTTTTAGGGTTGGTCAGATGATTGAGGTTTTGAGGAGGTCAGGCATGCGTCCTTGGCTGAGGGATTCATTAACAATGCAGGTTAATGGTGTGCTCAGGTCATCTTTGGTTTTCTTTATCCATTCTGTAGGACAGGGGTCTAGCGGAGAGGTGGTGGTGTTTAGGCGAGAGATGATGGATATTTCCTCTTTTGTGACTGTTTCGAATGTGTTCCAGTCTCTGTCTATGGTGGTGGGGTGGTTTGTTGTGGTTGTCTCTGCGTTCAATTGTGGATTTTGTGGTTGTTGAAGCTGCTTGTATTGTCGTGCTAGTAGAAACATAGGCTATGTGGTCTTTTTCTGTCATCATGTTTCTATCTAGTCTGTCCTTCCATATCAACTACAACAGTCCACTTTTTACCTTTAGAGATCCTCTGTGTTGGTCCCATGCTTTTTTGAATTCAGTTACTGTCCTCATCTCTACCACCTCCACTGGGAGACTATTCCATGGATCCACTACTCTTTCCGTAAAGAAATATTTCCGCATATCACTCCTGAATCTATCTCCCTTCACCCTCATCCCATGTCCCCTCGTAGCAGAACTTGCTTTCAATTGAAAGAGGCTCTCTCCCTGAACATTTATGCCACGGAGGTATTTAAACATCTCAATCATATCACCTCTATCCCGCCTTTCCTCTAAGATGTACGTATTAAGATCCTTAAGTCTGTCCTCATATGCTTTATAATGAAGACCACTAATCATTTTAGTAGCCACCCTCTGCACCGACTCCATCCTGTTCACATCCTTTTGAAGGTGCGGTCTCCAGAATTGCACACTATACTCCAAATGAGGTCGCACCAAAGGACTTATACAGAGGCATTATCACCTCCTTTTTTCTGCTAGCCATTCCTCTCCGTATGCACCCAAGCATCCTTCTAGCTTTTGCCGTCGCCTTTTCTACCTGTTTAGCTACTTTAAGATCATCAGACACAACCATGCCTAGGTCCCGCTCTTCTTTAGTGGACAAAAGTACTTCACCTCCTATACTGTATTGCTCCCTTGGATTGCTGCAGCCCAAATGCATGACCTTACATTTTTTAACATTAAATCCCAGCTGCCAAATTCTAGACCATTCTTCAAGCTTAGCTAGATCCCTCCTCATGTTATCTACACCTTCCTGGGTCTCTACTCTATTGCAGATTTTGGTATCATCTGCAAAGAGGCAAACCTTACCCGACAGCCCTTCCGCTATATCACTAACAAAGATGTTAAAAAGAAATCGGACCAAGGACAGATCCCTGCGGCACACCACTGGTAACATCCTTCTCCTCAGAGTGAGCTCCATTTACTTGTACTCTTTGTCGCCTCCCACCCAACCAATTTCCAACCCAAGCAGTAACTTTAGGGTCCATCCCTAGGGTGCTCAGTTTGTTTATAAGTCGCCTGTGAGGAACAGTATCAAAGGCTTTACTGAAATCGTAAATTGTCCTCTTTTTTTGTTTTTCTCCATTTTCTTTCTGCTCTTCTGAGTTTGGTCTTTAGCTTCCAGAGGTTGGGGGTGAACCATCGGGCTTTTGCGGAGGTATGTCTGGTTTTAGTCTTGTTTGTTGTTGCGCTGGATGCAAAGGAGATTGTGGTGTTCCAGTTGTGGACCAGGTCATCGATATTGTTGAAGCTTGTTTGGAATCCAGGTAGGGTTTGTGCCAGGAAATCTTCTTTGATGAACGTTTTAAATCTTCTTGTGTGTTGTTTGTTCTCCTTGCCGTTCATGTGGTGGTAGGTGTGGGATATGCTGATGAGGTAGTGGTCAGACCATGGTACATGTGTGATTTCTGGATTCTTTTATGAGATGGCGGTTTGGGAATTTAGGAATATGAGGTCCAATGTATTTTCTTTTTCGTGCGTTGGTTCATGTATGATCTGTGATAGGTTCATTGCTTCCATAGCGTTGATGAAGGTTTCTGCTTGCTTGTCTTGGAGAGATGGGAGGTTAAAGTCTCCTAGGATTATTTGCTCTTTTGTGGAGATGGTGCTCTCAGATATGTGTTGAAGTATCCTTGTTAGGTCGGTGCTTGCGCTGTGGTGTGACAGCTGCACTGAATGATACCTGCCAACTCTGAGGCATTTGAGATGGTCCTCAGGCAATAAAGCTCGGGCCTGAGTCATGTCGAGAAGGGCACCTATGAATTTGTTTCTGAGTGGGAGAAAGGTCCAAATTTGGAATATTTATGACAAAACCGAGGTGCTTGAGCACCGTGATGGTGCACTGAATGGACAGATGCACCATCTGTGGCGAGTCACCCCTGATGAGTCAGTCATCTAAGTAAGAGAAGACAAAGATGCCTAGGGTGCAGAGGTAGGCCGCGACTACTGCTAGACATTTCGTGAACATCCTTGAAGCGGATGCCAGCCTGAAGGGCAGAACTCTGTATTGGTAATGTCCATCAAACATAAAGCAAAGGTACTGCCTGTGAGACAAGTGGATGAGGATGTGCGTGTACGCATCCTTCAGATCTAGAGAACAGAGACAATTTTTCCTCTGAAGGTAGGGTTCCTAGAGAAACGATGAAATTCTCTTGAACTAGAACTTGTTGAGGTTCCGGAGATCTAGAATGGGACAGAACCTCACTGATTTCTTGGGAATAAGGAAATACTGGGAGTAAAACCCTAATCTTTCTTGTGCACAAGAAAAAGTTCTATGGCACCCTCTTTTAGAAGGATGGCAACTTCCTGTCGCAACAGATCCCGATGGAGACGGTCTAGAGGATATTCCCCTGAAAAGAAGGGAGGAAGTAACTGGACGAAGTGGACAACCTGTAGAGCCCAGGGTTCTGATGTTACGAGGAGACAACTGTGGGCAAAATGGACCAGGCTGCCCGCAATATGAGATGGCTAGGGTTCTTACAGGAGAATGGCAATATTTTCTAGAAAGACGTCAAAACCTAGCCCCACATTGGGACTGCAAAGATTGTGGCTTAGAAGGTTTAGGTCTCTTGGGATAGTGAGGAGACCAAGGCTTCTGCTGACCTTGGTGAGCATGGTAGGGTGCATAAACCGGATAAGAGGGATAATGTTTCTTCTCCTTTGGATAGAAATGTTTCTTTACAAAGGCCTTCTTTCTGAAAGGATCTGCTGTTTTACAGGAGACACGCTTCATGGTAAGGTCATACGTCTCAATTTTACTTGCTTTCTCCCTCCAACCCTTACCAAAGAGGTTTTCACCTCTACAGGAAATATCTGCTAGCTTGTCTTGAACCCACTGTTCCAGGTCTGAAGACTGCAACTAAGCCAGTCTTCTGGCTCCAATGCCCACCACTGCAGCTCTGCTGGTAGATTCAAAAGAATCAAAAGCTGCTCTAATGATGAATTTAGAGCATGCTTGACCATGCTTAACTAAGTCCTGTAGGCCTCTTGTTTTTCTGAAGGAACAGCAGCAGAGAACTCGTCAAGATCTTTTACAATGTCTTTGAGGAACACGCCCATATAAAGCATATAGGAATTAATGCAGGTAGCCAACATCGATGCCTGGAAGCATCGGCAGCCAAAGGCATCGAGGAAACACAATTCCCTCTCAGGAGGAACAGAAAAGTGGTTCTTAGTACTCCCAAGCTGGCATATGACCGACTCGACCACCATAGAATGGCGAGGAAGTTGAGGTTTCTGGAAGCCCAGGGAATTGGGATCTCTGTACATGGTATCCTCTTACTGACCGAGGGAACAGTGAGAGGTCTCCCACCTCTGAAACATGAGGTCCTGTAAAATATGATGGACCAGAAGAGTGGCAATGTCCTTAGGTGTCGAGGAATACTGAAGTATCTCCAGTTCCTCAGCTCTCGGTTTCTTCTTGGTGCCACAGAGGACGAGGGAGCCCATGTCACGGATAAAGTTCTGGAAGGACATGTCCTCCAGCGGGGACCAACGGTGCTGATGAGGCAGCAACAGGTCCGATGGCACATCACAGTGCCTTTGTGAAACCAGGGATTCTGTTTCAGATTCCCAGGCATCGGAATCAGAAAGGAAGTCAAAATAGAGACTGTCACCATCACGCCTCCACTGTCGATCTGATGCCAAAGGGCAATATCGGTGCCCAGAGACATCGGAACCAGAGACGTTCAATGCCTGTTCCTGCTGCTGCCGCCAATGAAATTCGGCTGGTTCCAGGCTCGGCATGGACTCAGAGGGTCCTGAAAACAGCAGTTCCAGGCTTGGCATCAAGACCCAGGTCGCTGAGGGCTTTGAAATGCCCGATTCCAAGCCCCAATTTAGAGATCTGGGCTCAGAGGGCCTCAAGGCCACCGGCATGGATGCCGCCAGGAGCGTAGCTGAACTCCTTTCGATGGTCAGCATGTGTTGCTCAAGGGAGATGAAGGAAGTCTAGGTGGACTCTGGTGCAGGACTCTGGACCACCCTACCAGACAACGGAACCGGAGGCTCTCCCGAGGTTGAAGCCTGGGTAGCACTCCAGAGCTCCTCTTGTGCTCTGGGGGTGGATTCCTCTGCCGAGGCTATTTAGCTGGCTGCTCACGGTTCTCAGGATCAGAATTCCATTGAGGAGAGCTCCAGTGTCGATGCCCGAGGGAACGATCCTGGGAATCAGAATCGGTCCTCGACATCGAAGGCCGAGATGCTGATGAGCCTTTGGTGACTGGCTGTATCTTACCATAGCCTTTCGATTCCAAGGGAATGAGGGAACCGCGCAAAGAACAGAAGCCCCAAGAAGGCATCAACGTCGAAGAAGAGTGTGCTGAGGCTGCCGAATCAGATCCAAAGACTGCCTCGGTGCGTTTCCTGCTTTTTTTAACCCTTTCCTTGTCATTTGCTGACAGAAAGTACAAGACTCTGGGTTGTGGTTGGGCTCCAAAGCACTGTAAGCACCAATTGTGCTTGTCAGTAGCCAAAATAGTCTTATCTTTTTTCAGGTATTTGATTGACCGCCCAGGCAGAAGCATCAGGGCAGTTTACAATAAATAAATAGGCTGCAGTAGGTGGGAAAGAAGCACCAATTAATAGAAAGGAGAGCAGAGAGGACAGAGCACACAGTAAATAAGACAGAAAAGCATGCATACTGGAGCAGTTAGACAAGTCAAGAAGGGCATGTGGTCTGGTCCGGGGTTGGAGAGAGGTTGAAAGCGATGCCAAAGAAATGAGTCTTCAGCATTGCCTTGAACCTCGAAAAAGAGTGTTCAGCATGGAGTAAAGCTGAGAGCGAGTTCCAAAATGCTGGGCCAAGGAAAAGGAAGGCAGAGTGAGGTGCGAGCTCTAGACGTGCACGGACAGGGGATGGGAGGGACCATTATGAATTGAACGGAGAGCACAGGGAGGGGTATGCATGTATAGTAGGTCAGCTAGGTATTGAGGTGTGCAGTGTAGACTAGCTGGTGCACAGTGGTAAGAATCTTGTATTGAAACCAGAAACGGAGAGGGAACCAGTGCAGGCGGATAAGAAGGGGGGGGGGGGGGACACATGATCTGTGCATGAGGAGTGAGTGAGGAGATGGGTAGCTATGTTCTGTAATAACTGTAGATGGTGAAGCTGGTACTGAGGGAGACCTGCTAGGACAACATTACAGTAATCGAGGCGTGACAGGAAGCAGGACACCACAAATGCGGAGGAAGAATGGAACTCACTGCCCGCAGCTGGCATAGCGTGATAAACGAGCAGCGCACAAGTGAGGTGGTGATTTATTGGTGGAAGGAGAGGGAAGAATTGAGAGTGAGGGATGAAGTGAGGGGTATGAGACTGTCAGAAAGAACAGGAGCTATTGAAGGGCAAGGAGCACTGAAAGTAAACCATATAGCAGTGTTGAGATGAGAGGTAATTGGAGGACAACCAAGAGGAGATCTGTGCAAGGCAGGAATTCAGGGGAGTAAGATTAGGGGAAAGAGGGCTGGTGCAGAACAGTAGAATAATGTCGGCATAGTATGCTGACAGATCAGATTGTTGTATAACCAAGGTGAGCGGAGCGAGAAAAAGATCAAAGAGAAGGGGCACCAGTACAGAAACCCAGAGGGACCAACATGAAGAGAAAAAGAGCAAGAGGAAAGAAACGACCGAAACCACCTGTGGATCGTCCCACAAATCCCATAATCATGCAGACGAGACAGGAGTGTGGGGGTCAACAAGGTCAAATGCGGATGACAAGTCCAGGAACACTGCGAGGGAGAAATCGCCTTGTTCATGTGCCAGGTGTAATTCATTCAGGAGTGAGAGGAGGATGGTTTCCGTGCTGTGACCGAGGTGGAATTAAGGTGCATGAATAATTGTGAGAAAACTACTTTCTCCAAGATCTTAGACAGAAAGGGAAGGTTAGAGACGGGATGCCAGTGCACACAGACAGAGGAATCCAAGGAGGGCTTCTTCAGGATGGGATGGACAATTGCATGTTTCCAGGTGGTAGGGGAAAAAAAACAGAAGTGAGGCTTGAGTTGATCATGTGGAGCAGATATAGGAGGAGTGCAAGGGAGGGTTCTGACAGACAGTGTGAGGGGATAGGGTCTGAGGGGCAAGCAGTCTTATCTGAAGTACCAAGGAACTTTGGAGAGCTCGGTAGAAGTGCGGTTATATTTAATAAACCACTGGCTGGCTTCTCCATGTTAGGAAACACAGCCTCTACCAGGTCAAAAGACTCAATGACGGCCTGCACCGATGATAAAACCAAACGGGAACCGCAAGGTAAAAAGAGAAAAAAAAAATAAAAAGTAAGGGACACGCCCAAAAGAGCACCGGCATCAACGAGCAATAGTACCAAAGAGATGGGAAGGCAAAAAAAGAAAAAAGAAGCACCCCGAAGGGCACGGTAGAAAAAGTTAACTATGGTGACAGGACAAGTATCTGCAGGGCTGAGGAGATATACTGGGAAGGCAGGAAGGCATGCACACATGCACAGAGGGATGCTCCCGTGCAGGCTCCGTCAGGGGACATCACCCATATGTGAAGACTGCATTCCTGCTTGTTCCTGAAGATCAACTGAAAATTGATCAGGCAGCAGCATTCTGAAGCACCTGAAGGGTACAAATCACATACTTGGGTAACCCCAAATATAGGGGTGTTTAGCAAGTCCCACGCTAGTAACGTGGGTTTGGGCCGCATTAGTAACCTGGGACACTGTGCTAGATGCAGGGGGGTGGAGACAGCCATCCCTCTAAATTCACCACAGCTCACGACATAGAAACTACCGTCACTCATTGTGCTGGGGTAGCTGCTGCCCACCAAACGTCATTAGCATGGGCTTTCAAGGCCTGCACTAGGCATACCATGATGGGAATACCCATGCCCCACCCAGACACGCGCTGCCGGGGTTTTTAGTGCAGGACCCTGCACTACTTTTTAGCGCAGTGCCAAAAACACCCCCCCGCCACTGTGCTACCAGGGTAGCATGCCTCGTAGATTAATCAATAAGGGAGGAAAAGTAATCAAAGGATTACTTTTCCTCCCGTATTTCCACTTCCGCCAACTCTTCCCGTCAATTGTATTCTGCCCTCCGCTCCCTATCTGCTCCTCACTCCTCTGCTACTCCCTCCCTCCCCCCAGTCACACCTGAGCCTGCCTCTCTGGCATCCTACTTCTCCTCTAAAGTCCTCTCCCTTAGCCTCTCATTTCCTTGCTGCCCTCCCCCACTTTCTCCTCCCCCCCCATCAGCTCTAGATCACATTCCTCCTTCCTCTCCCCCCTCCCTCTCTCATCAATGGTCCTCCTTTGAGCTCGGTAGAAGCTGCCCCCGCCTTCTCCAAGACCTTTAACTCCGTTCGAAAGATCTTCTCCTCCTCTGATCCCATTCCCTCCCACTGGCTCTTAGATCCCTCTCTAGCTCTCTCTATCTTCAACTCCAGTCTCTCCACCGGTGTCTTCCCCTGTTCCTGGAAACACGCTACCATTCGCCCCATTCTGAAAAATTACTACGCTGATGATATCTTCCTCATCTATCACACAAACTCCGTCTCCCCCGATATCACCCCCTTCAATGCCTGTCTTTCCTCACTAGCTTCCTGGTTTTCTTCCAACTTCTTACATGTCAATCTCTCTAAAACCTCAGTCTTCTGGTTCACCGCCGGTAGCCCTGCCCCTTCCCTCACTCCTCTGCTCTCTTCCGCTCCAATCCCTATCTTCACCTCTCTACGTTACCTTGGTGTGACCCTTGACTCCTCCCTATCGTTCAAAGCACGTATCTCATCCGTTGTCCAGCGCTGCTTTCTCACACTAAGACAACTCCGATCTGTACGCCCTTTCCTCTCTTTCTCTGCTATGACCACCCTCCTCATCTCCCTCATTGTTTCCCGCCTTCATTACTGTAACGTCTCTTTAGCTGGCCTCCCCCAATCCCAACTTCAACGTCTGCAACGAGTCCACAACACTGCTGCCCGTATCCTCACTTGCTCTTCCCGTTTCGACCATATCATCCCTCTTTTCATTCGTTTGCAATGGCTTCCAATTCCCTTCCGTATTCAATATAAAATTTCTTCTTTGTCCACAGGTCTATTCACAATGGCACTCCCCTTTACCTTGCCAACCTGATCCACCTGCACACTCCTTACTGTTCCCTCCGTTCCATCCACATGAACCGCTTAACCCTTCCCTCCCCATCCCAGGCCCACCTAGAAACCACCCGTTCCTCTGCCTTTTACTTCCTTGGTCCCCGCCTATGGAACTCGCTCCCCACTGACCTTCGCTTGGAACCTTCATTTAAAACATTCAAGGCAAATCTGAAAACACATCTCTTCTGTCTAGCTTTTGGCCTCTCTCCTCCCCCGCACCCCTTTTCACCACCCCCATGATGTTGTTTCCCATGTTACTGTTACTTGTATTCTAACCTCAACCTTTTACTCTTCTCTCCTCTTTCCTATCACACTATGGCATTCCTTTCCTAACTTTCTAAGCAGCCTTTGCACATTGTAAACCGCCCAGACGCTATTGTGATGGGCGGTCTATTAAATTTTCAATAAACAATAAACAATGTTATTTGGAGTACTGTTAACATCAACCGTACCACAATACAAAACAAAAACTCAAGGACCCTAGGAAATTTATACAATAGCCTTAACCTAGAATACAAATCACCACTAGTGCTTTAACTTGCGCCAAACAACTCAAAAGAAAATGAATCTGAACACCTAGACTATGAATGATGCCAGAAATTGGAATCCCAACTCATACATGCAAGACTGCAGGAACAGCATCAAACAAATGCAAGCCTGATAGCTTAATTTCAAATGTTAAGAAAACAGAACTATTACATGTAGCCCAACCATGCACCAGCAAGACACAAGAAAAAACATCAGAAAAATCCTTTAATGGTAGCAAAGCCATTATCATCAGTATATAGCCAGAAACGGTATCCATGCTGCCTCAACAATGCTGTAAAGAGGCTGCATAACATTAAACAATGTAGCTGAGAAGACCCATGACGGACCCCAGATCTGAAAGAACACCACTGACTCCTTCCCCTCCAACAACTATCAAACACAAATCCACTGTGATTCATACTAAAGCCCCTTCAAATGTGCTAAAAGCAACTGATGATTAATGGCACTGAAAGCTGATAGAGACAGAGGCACATGGAATGGCTTGCAATAGGTAATAGTGCCTGATGCAAAACACACCTAAAAAAATTGCAGAGAAGGGCAAAAAAAAAAAAATGATAGAGGAGGTGCAATAGTACTTTAATGAGATAGGGTTAAATACGCTAGGACTCTTCAGCTTGGAGAAGAGGTGACAAGAGGAGATATAATAGAAATTTATAAACCCATGAGTAAAGTGGAACAGGTAATAGGAAACAGATAAAATCACCCCTCCAAATAATACTAAGGCTAAGGTGTGGATAATGCTTCCTAGCTGTGAGTGCAGGGTTGATGGGGAGTATGGGAGAGATGTAGAGGAGTGTAGCTTATGAGAAGGAAGGGGGTGGTGCATGTAATCACACGGATGATGTGGAAGGTGGCTGTGAGCACTGGCGAAGTGTGAGAGGTGTGACAGCAGGGTTTGCTGGAGGCTGTGCGAATGTGAAGAGGATATGTGGCAGTCCCTCTTTCTCCTCTCTCTTCTCTCACTCCCTTCCTTACCCCACACCAGCTGTTACCTTCTCCCTCCCCCATCTGCTTCTTATTAGCCCTCTTAGTCTAGCCCACATCTTTGCTATCAGAACTTGGGATCCTCCACCGGCACTTTCTGCTGCGCCTCCATGAATCTGGCCTCATCTTCACCAGAAGGGTCTAGGAAGTGCTACTAGCGCTTCCTACAGTGTCACTGCAGGTCTGGCCTCATCTTTATTGGCAGGATATAGGAATCTCCACTTTCACGTCTAATCATGCTTCTGCTATGCCAACACCACAGCAACAGTTGCCAAGTGTCCATCCGCCAGGCCCATGCTGACTGCTCCTGCTCTCCACATGCTTATGTTTGCTAATGTGTCCTGGGGTCATTAGGAGTATAACTTGAACCCACCAATGGCCCTTTACCAGAGTGTGGGCCAAACCTAGGGCTCACTCTCTGGATTGATGCAGCCAGGACCTTACAATGTTCATGGCTGCCACAACGCAAAGAGGTGAAATGAGGACACTTATTTTTCTAATCTCTCCAGTTATAAAAATTGCTGCACCCAAAAGATGTGCTGGAAATTGGGCATGCGATCCTGCACGACTTTCTAAGCATTTTATAAAATACTCCCCTAGACATATCCTAGTCTCCTGCTGTTGTACTGTCTGTCTTGACTAGATTGTAAGCTCAAGCAGGGATCATCTCTTACATGTCTCTGTACAGAGCTGCCTATGCCTAACATAAGAAATGCCATACTGGGTCAGACCAAGGTCCATCAAGCCAAGTATCCTATTTTCAACAGTGGCCAATCCAGGTCACAAGTACCTGGCACATTCCCAAAAAGGTACATAGGTTCCACAATGCTTGTCCCCGGGTAAGCAGTAGATTTCCTGTGTCCTTTTTAATAATGGTTTATGGACCTTTCCTCCAGCAATTTGTCCAAACTTTTTTTAAACCTAGCTACACTAACAGCTTTTACTACATCCTTTGGGAACAAATTCCAGAGTTCGATTACATGCTGAGTAAAAATATATCTTCCATTATTAGCTGTAAATGGGTCTACGTTTACCCGTTCCACTCTATTGATTTATTTAGACTTCTATCATATCTCCCCTTAGCAGTCTCTTCCAAGATGAAGAACCCTAACCTTTTAAGCCTTTCCTCATAGGGGTATCCTTCCAATACTATTTTGATGGTTCTTCTCTGTACCTTTTCTAATTCTGCTATCTCTTTAAGATGGTGACCAGAATTGCACACAATATTCAAGGTGCAGTCGCGCCATGGAATGATTCAGAGGCATTATAATATCCTTTGTTTTATTCTCTATTCCTTTCCTTATAATTCCTAGCACTATACAAATGATTAGTGGTGGTAGTAGTAGTAGTGCTACATTCATGCATAGGGGAACTGTGCATGTCCTGACCTGGACCTCTCAATTCCCCTCTCCATAACCTATCTGAAAATCGGCCTTCTCATCATTTGGCTCCCCATTAATATACACACCTTCAAAAAGATCTAATAAATTGATAAGGCAAGACTTGATTTTGCTGAAGCCATGCTGATTCATTCCCATTAAGCCATGTCTATCTATATGGTCGGAGTGGAGGAGTAGCCTAGTGGTTAAAACACTGGCTTGGTAACCAAGCAATCAAGGTTCCATTCCTACCAGCACTCCTTGTGGCCTTGGGCAAGTCACTTAACCCTCCATTGCCTCGGAAGAAAGGCCTGGCAATCTACTTCCGGTCACCTGCCAAGAAAACCCATGAGCTTCAGTAGTTTTGTTTTTTTAATATAGATTCAATCATTTTTCCAGACACCAATATCAGGCTCACAGGTTTATAATTTCCTAGATTACCCTAGGAGCCCTTTTTAAAAATTGGTGTTATATTTGCATCCTCCAGTTCTCATGTAGCATGGTCATTTTGAAAAATAGATTATAGATTACTAAACACATGCTAGCAATTTCTTCTTCTCCTTCAGAGATCCTCTATGCTTCTCCAATACATTTTTGAATTCAGATACTGTCATTGTCTCCACCACCTCCATTAAAATGCAGTTTCATGTGTATGGAAACTTTTTTATAAAAAGTAGTATTTCTTTAGATTACTTCTGAGTCTATCCTCATTCTACAACAATGAAGCCTTGTTCCAGAGCTCTCTTAATTTAAACAGATTCCAGTCCAGTACTAGATGGGCATTTTCTTCTATTTCAATCTACTACGTATAGTTTGGGTGTGGTTCTGGGCTCAGCTTGGTCTATGGACAGATTCCTGCGGTAGTCTAGAAAACCTTTTGGATTTTATATATGATGCATCAATCAGGTAATTTCTTTTTTTTTATTGCAGGTTGAAACTATTACATTCCCACAATAACACAGGAAACAATGCAAATATAAAAGGCAATAACATTATCAGAAATAGAAAAGATCGTACTCACAGCCCACACCAAGGGAAGATCAGGAGAAAAAAAACAAAAGAAATAACACATTCAAAGAAAGAAAAAGTACCTAGCCTATATTGTGGTATCAATCCTAACACCTACTTTCTAACTCAATATCCTGTTTCTTCCTATCCACCAAAAACCTTTCCAAGTACATAGATTCTTTAAACATAAGTAAAGAAAAAGCATGGTTTACACCACTTACTCCCCTAAGCCTCCCGCAAACCATAACACTTGGCACACTTTTTAACTAACAGACTAAAAACTACTAAAGCACAATCACCAAAATTACACCACCACCTCCCCACTAGACCCCTGTCCCATGGCCTGGATTAAGGCATCTAAAACTGTACTAGCTCCTTACCTCCTCCATATAGTTAACCAAATACTTCTACCAAGGAATCATGCCAAATAATCTCAAACTCACTATGATTCGTCCAATCCTAACAAATAAAACCCTCGATAAGGAAGACGCTAGCTCCTACAGACTCATAGCTAGTACACTTTTCGTACCCATAGCTAGTACACCTTTCGTATTGAGAAGGTTGTCCAAACTCAATTCCAGGACTTCATAGACCAAAATGCACCACTAGATGACCAACAATATGGTTTCCGCCCATTCCATGGTGTCAAAACACTTCTACTAGCTCTATTCGATACACTCATATGCGCGGCATGGATGATGCCAAACAGGCGTTCATTCTTGTATTCTTAGACATCGCCTCCACGTTTGACAATGTAAATCACAACATCCTACTCACAATAAAGGGAACAATCTTTCAATGGTTTAAATCATACATCTTCGACCGCATGCAACAAGTACAAGTAGGACAAAAGACATCCACAACCTTCAAACAGGAGCAGGGAATACCACAGGGATCATCCCTCTCAGCGCTCCTATTCAATCTATACCTCCAACCAATCTGCAATATATTCAGAAAATGTAAAGTAGGATATCATATCTATGCAGATGATATCATGCTATACTTCCCCATAAATCACCCATCACAAAATGTCAACATGCATCAAAGAAGCAGAGAATTGGCTAAAATTATATAACCTGCGCATCAACTTCAAAAAATCCAAAGTACTATACACCACAAGAAACCAAAGCTTTAACCCCCCCTTCAACACTCATCATACATGACACTGTGCTCCCAGTGAAAAAGGAAGTAAAATATCTAGATGTTACGCGCAAGCAATCCCTCAGCATGACATCACACATAAAACAGACAACTAGAACTATAATTTTTCAAATTAAGGATCATACAGCACCTAAGACCACTACTTGACATCCATGATTTCAGATCCATGGTACAAGCCCTAATCACCCCACACTTTGATTACTGTAATAGCTTATTACATGGACTACTCAAAAAGAATTGGAACCAACTTCAAATGGCACAGAATATGACAGCTAGAATCATCTGTAAGGCCCGTTTAACAGACCACATTACACTAATTTTACACAAACTCCATTGGGTACCGGTAACAAGTAGAATAAAATATAAAGCATTAATGATCACATTCAAGCTAATGAATAACATAGCACCCTCATTCCTCGCAATCCTAATTAACCATCCAATAGACATAAGATCCAGAAGATGTCCCACTGACCATCCGCAAAACAAAACAGACCACAAGCAACAGAGTATTCTCATGCATCGCCCACATATTCTGGAATGCTCTTCTAGACACATTGCGATCTATCAAAGACCTCCAAACATTCAGAAAGGAAATCAAACACTACTATTCACTGAACACTATGGTAACAACTATGGTAAAAATGGCATATATCCAACCTAAAGCTACACACCTTGAACCCCTCAAACACTACTGACACTAGGTGAAATGACTTTCAACCCTTAAATGCCTTCAGTTGAAAGCAAGACAAATGTAAAAACTGTAAACTTGATAGATGTAAAAACCTGTAAACAGTTGTGTTTAATGCTCCACCTTTGACACTGCTATATGTAACCTATTTATTGTAAATGGCCCTTGATTTTGGGAAGGGGAGGTATAGAAAAATACTGCAAATAAATAAAATAAATAAATATAAGTATTATCTTGATATGCAATAATATATTTACATGGAAAATGGTGTTAGAAAGATGCCCTACAGCCTGGGAGTTCAAAGCTAGAAACTGCTTCCTACAAAGCTGTGGTTCTACTAAAAACATCTGGGAGCACAAACAATTTATCCGCACAGAAAGGTGAAATTAGAGACTTACCTGCTAATTGTTGTTCCTTGAGGAACTCCAGTCTAGTCCCGAACCTCTGGGTTTTGCTCCTCCTCCAGCAGCTTGGAGACTGAGAAACGTCATCCTTTTGATGACACCAGTATAAAGACACAGGATCCGCCTCCTGACTCCAGTAACCTATTGACAAAGCAGACTCACCAGAGCAACAATTAAGTAGTAAACACTACTAACCAGCTTAACATAAAACTTTACTGGTAACTTTATGCGATAAAGGAAAATATTCCGGACACCTTTGTGTTCCGCTTAAGACTTAACAATCTTCTCTGAAATGCTGAGATCCCCATTCCCGGTTAGAAAGGATAGTGACCGAATTTGAAACCCTATCGGTCCAATCCCCTCCCTTTATGGGCTATAACCTTCACAGGTACCCAATCAGCTTACCTGTAAAATCTCATTTGCTTCAGGCTATAGTCCAAGGAAAAGACGAGGGAGGGATACGGGACTAGACTGGAGTTCCTCAAGGAACAACAATTAGCAGGTAAGTCTAATTTCACCTTCCTTATCGTCCCTCTAGTCTAGTCCCGAACCTCTGGGGATTTAACAAAGCAGTGAAAAAAAAAATTCACCGCTGATCCAAAACAGGTATCCCTTTCCACTTGCACATCTAGGCAATAATGTCTGACAAAGGAATGTAAAGACAACCAAGTAGCCACTTTACAAATTTCAACTGCAGGTACCAAACTGCACTCTGCCCACGACGTTGCTTGCGCCCTAGTCGAATGAGCTCTAAGCCCTTCTGGTACCGATTTACCCTTTAAAACATAAGCGGATGCTAATGCCTCTTTAAGCCATCTGGCAATGGAAGCTTTTGACGCACTTCTTTTCTCGGCCCTCCAAATAAAACAAATAATCCGATCTGCGGAAAGATGCTGTACATTGTAAATACTTCTTTAATGCTCTGCGAACATCCAACCGATGTAACTGTTTTGAAGATGCAGCAGCACTGTCTTCCTCAAAAACCAGTAGAGAAACCACCTGATTCACATGAAAAGGCGATACTACTTTGGGCAAAAAGGATGGCACTGGTCACAAGACCACCTTCGTATCACTAAAAAACAGAAAAGGCTTCCTACATGACAACGCTTGTAACTCCGAGATTCTTCGTGCCAAAGAAATCGCCACAAGAACCACCACCTTGAGAGTAAGATCCTTTAGCGATGCTCTAGCCAAAGGTTTGAAAGGCTGTCGTACCAAAGCCACCAGTACTAAAATGTAGATCCCACGTTGGAACAATCTGCCTACATGGTGGCCGCAAAAGCGACACCGCCTGCAAAAACCGTTTAATATCTGGATGTCCTGCCATCGCCTCACCTTTTATCTTACCTCTATAAACAGGAAAGTGCCGCCAACTGCACTCTTAATGATGCAGCCACTAACCCTTTCTCAAATCCATCCTGCAAAAAAGCCAGCACCTGAGGCACCGAAGCTTTTAAAGTGTTAACTTTCTTGCCATCACACCAGGCTTCGAAGACACGCCGAAAACGAATATACGCCAAGGAAGTTGATCTCCGCCGAGCCTTCAACAAGGTGGCAACCACTGCCGCAGAATAACCTCTCGCTGTCAACCTTGCCCTTTCAATAGCCATAGCCAAGCCGTAAGCGAGAACTGATCCACCTGAGGCATAAAGCAGTGGTCCCTGGAATAACAGGTCCCTGCGAACTGGAAGCTGCCATGGCTTGTCTACCAAGAGCCTCATCAGATCCACATACCATGGGCGTCTTGGCCAATCTGTCGCAATTAAAATTACCTGACATCTGTGAAGTTCTATGCGCTACAACACCCGACCTATTAATACCCAAGGTGGGAACACGTACAGGGGTTGCCCTTCTGGCCTGGGCTATATTAGCGCATCCAGGCCTTCCGACATTCTTTCCCATCTCCTGCTGAAGAACCAACTGGCCTTCGCGGATTGAAACGTCACCATGAGATCCATTACTGGCAGGCCCCAGTGGCGTACCACCATTTTGAACACTTGCGGATGGAGAACCCACTCCCATGGGTCCACTCTTACCCGACTCATAAAATCGGCCTCCACATTTTCCACTCCTGCGACATACATCTGCTAGCATTGTCAGCAGCGCATCTCGGCCCACTCAAACAACTGTTTGGCCTCTGTTTTCAGCGCTATACTGCTGGTGCCCCCTTGCCGGTTGATGTAGACCACCGTCGTCACATTGTCAGAAAATACTCGAATGGCCTTCCCCTGAAGACACCGTTGAAAAACTTGAAGTGCTAGGACTACTGCCCGCAATTCCAACCTGTTGATCGACCAGATCTTTTCCTGATCGATCCAAAGACCTTGCGCGAATTGCCCTTGAACGTGAGCGCCCCAGCCTGATAGGCTGACATCCATTGTCAAGGGTATCCAATCGGTGCTTCTAAGGGCATTCCCTTTTCCAGATTTTCCAGTCTCAACCACCACTGAAGAGCCTGACGCATCTCTGGCAGACAGGGTAATATCCGAGAGACTGTCCTGGTGCGACCACCGTCTGAGTAATGCTCTTTGCAAGGGTCTCATGTGGGCTCTCGCCCACGGCAACCATTTGAGTGTTGCTGCCATGGTACCGAGTAACTGCAGATAGTGCCAGGCTGTGGGATTTCTGTTGAAGAGAAACCTGCGGACTAACTTTCTCAAACCTTGTGCCCGTTGCTGAGGCAGAAACACTTTTCCGACACCAGTATTAAAGCGAGCATCCAGGTATTCCAGCTTCTGTGATGGATTCAACCTGCTCTTGGAAACATTGACTACCCATCCGAGGCTCTATGCCATTACTCTGGCTGTAGCTGCCTCGCTCTCCGCTTTGGATTTTGCTTGAATCAACCAATCGTCCAGATAGGGGTGCACCAGTACCCCTTCCTTTCGCAATGCTGCCGCCACTACCACCATGACCTTGGTGAAGGTTTGTGGTGCCATAGCTAGCCCAAACGGTAACGCCTGCAATTGAAAATGTCCCATCGGCACCGCAAACCTTAGAAACCTCTGATGCTCTTGTCGAATCATAACGTGTAGATAAGCTTCTGACAAATCTAGGGAAGTAAGAAACTCGCCTTGTCTTACCACCACGATGACCGATCTTAAGGTCTCCATATGGAAATGGGACACTCAATTTATTTTCTTGAGATCCAAAATTGGTCGATAGGTACCTTCTTTCTTTGGCACTACGAAGTATATGGAGTACCAACTGCAACCGTATTGGTTTGAGAGCGAGCAGTCTTTCCAAGGTCTCTCGCACTGCTTCGTACTTGGAGCGCACTTTGCATGGAGATTGCATGAAAGAATCAGTCACCGGACGTTGAAATTCCAACGCATAACCTTCTCCGATGACCTCTAGAACCCACTGATCGGACGTGATTCGGACCCAGGCAGGATAAAACTCCCATAGGCGACACCCCACTGTCACCTGTCCCTCCTGGGTCCCCCTGGCTTGTGTCTTTCTGAGATTGGAGGAAGAGGAGGTAGTAAAGCCTCTCCCCGCTCCTCGGAAGCCTCGAAACCCCTGGTTCCTATAGGGGAAATGCCCTCTTTGAACTTGACCAAACCTTGGGGTACGAAAGCGAAGAAAGCCTCTCTGCTGACCCTTGGCTGTCGGAGCCAACTGACCCTGCTTCTATTTGTCCTCTAGCAATCTACCGCCCTTGGACTCTCCTAAATCCTTCACCAACTTATCCAAATCTTCCCCAAAAAGTAGCTTTCCCCTGAAAGGAAGCTTACTTAACCTTGACTTGGAAGATCCATCTGCTGCCCAATTGCGTAGCCAAAGATACTGCCGGGCTGCTACTGCAGATGCCATACTATTTGATAAACCACAAACCAGATCATAATGAATAATTGGCCAAGTAAGCCGCCCCTGACTCTAGTCTGGCCACCTCCGCAGTCGCCTCCTCTATCTGTTCTCCTTGAAGCCTTTGAGACCAATGAAGACAGGCCCTTGCTATCCAAGCTCCACAAATGGACACTTGGATGGACAGCGCATTCACATCAAAAACCTGTTTCAACAAGATATCCAGTTTTCTGTCCTGCACATCCTTCAGTGCCACGCTACCCTCTACCGGAATGGTAGTCTTCTTGGTAACTGATGGCCGCATCCACCTTAGTGGACCTAAACAATTCTCGTTCTTGTTCTACTAATGGGTAGAGCCGAGACATTACTCTGGACCCTTTCAGATCAGCCTCAGGTATAATCCCATTCACCTTGTATCATCTCCCTAATCACTCTGTGAACCGGAAAGGCCTTCTGCGTCTTTCTAAAAGCCTGCAACAATGGGTTCTCAATGTGGTATCTTCCGACGGACCACCCGTCGGCATATTAAGCACCTTAAGTGTCTCCGATATGAGCTCCGGCAATTCGTCTCTCCTGAAAACTCGGACCACTCAGGCTTGATCCTCCTGTTCCATGAGTTCTCCTTCCTCTAAATCGTCCTGCAACTCCAAGTCCTGCTCCAGGTCCTCCAAATGGATGCCTTCTGAAGCAACGTACTCTTCCGGCTGCTCCTTTTTGGTTCTGACCCTCTTTGACGGGATTCCTATCGCTCCCGAGCTCAGAGGTGTTCCTGGCCTCTTTTCACCCAGTTCCCCCTCTGTGGAACTGGCTGTGCCTCTCCTCTGTGTCCACCCAGCGCCTGCTGGATCAGAGATATGAATTCCAGCGAGAAGATCACTGCCAATCCCCCGGCAAAGGCACTGGAGAAGAGGGAAAGTCTGGTGCGGAAGAAGGCCCCGCCACCGACTCTAGAGGTGTCACAGCGGGAGACCTCGGCTCTGGCATGTCCAAACTGGCTCCTTTGTGGCTCTCAAATCCTCCTTCTAGTTCCTTCTCCATAGAGGCTGCTTCCTGGACACAGCCTCTACATACCCCCGTCTCGGACACCGCTCCCCTTCTAGTACCACAGACCAAACACTGTGGTCTAAAAGGCATTCTGCCTGAGCGGGTATTTAGGATCTACTTCTTGCCCCTTTAAGGCTGACTAACCTCCCCCAAAGCGCTTGCTGCCTGAAAATGCTTGAACTGCTGAAGAAAAATTTTTTTTTTTTTTAAATATACTGAGGACACGCCACAGGGTCCCCCAAGCCTAATTCCAGCAAAGAATTGTAAAACCGAAGCTGCCCCGCCGAATTAGAAGCTTTTGAAAAGCTGCTTGCTACAAACTGAGTTTCCCGCGCGCCCGCCACACAGCTTGGCCTACCCAGTTCTCTACACGGGGCTCCCACATACGCGGCTGTAGTTGAGGCTTTCCCAACAACCCAGGCCCCCTTACCTTGCGGAGCAGAGATGAGCAGCACGGTTCTTCACTCTCCCCGCGCTCAGCCGGGATTGCAGCTTCCGCGTCGGGGAAGAGCTGGGACTTCACATGAAAAACTGCAGCGAGCCGCCAGAATAACTCTTCGGCGCTTTAAGCTAAGCAGGTAAACCTCTGCTAGCTCTGCTGCTGCTATACCGCCGGCTCCTCACTCATAACTGTGAGTTTGGGAGCCGGATCCTTCCCCTCTCCTTCTACCAAATTAAAAGTAGGCTTGGGGGGGGGGGGGGAGGACGGAAGGCAGAAATAAGTACTTCAGCACAGAAATTCTTAAAGGTATACTCCACTATTTCATTCTTTTTTTTAACAAAACTCAGTCCAATTAGGTCAATTAGCTACCCTAACACTCCAAACTCTGCTTAATTGTTCCTCAAATAAGCCCCTATCTCTGGACTCACCAACCCTCCAGCTGCTTGGAGACTGAGATAACTGGAGTCAGGAGGCAGATCCTGTGTCTTTATACTGGTGTCATCAAAAGGATGAACTTTCTCAGTCTCCAAGCTGCTGGAGGAGCATAACCCAGAGGTTCAGGACTAGACTGGAGGGACAATAAGGAATGGGTCTTTTTGTTCTTGTCTGAGAGTGGCAAATTGAATGCACTCAAAAGCATATTTCAAGAACAAAGTAAGTTCTTTCTAAAAAAAGAAGATCTGCAACAGATTACACAGACAGTGGTAGCGTCTTACTTGGATTATTCTCATTTAGTTTCCTGGGATCCCAGAAGCCATGTGATGTGGTGAGCCGGGAAGGTCAGTCTTTCGCAGCTCTGGGGCTCCCTGCCTAAAATATCACCAATACTGTGAATTCCCCTGTCCTTTTCTGCTGACTGCATGAATTAAGCAATATGCTATCCATGTATAAGCTGTGAGCTGGCTGTGGAATCTAATGGCAATGAAATCCCTGATGAAGGAGAAGACCCAGCCCCTGGAAGGCAAGATGGTAGATGATGCCCCGACAAGCCTGTGTGCAGATCTGGCAGCTAGTATGGTGGAGGAGGTATCTGCTGCTGTGGTCAGTCCTAGAAAACTGCTTTAAGAGCCTGTCAGACCAAATGGTGAGAGTGGCAGTCGGTGGCAGAATTTAATGCCAAAATGGGGCTGGTAGAGCAGCGGGTGTCTGATTTGAGGGATGGGGGGGCGTGAAATGACAACCACCTTCCACCGCCTGGAGGAGCAGCTGAAAAAAGAAATGGAAAAGACTGACGACCTCGAGAACAGAGGCCAGCGAAAAAACATATGTTTCGTAGGGATTGAAGAGACGGTTCCTGAAAGAGAGCTCCGCGACTTCCTAGAAAAGTGGCTGCCCCTCAACATGCGTATGAAAGGCCTGGAGGGGAAGGTGCAAATTGAGCGGGCCCACTGCATTGGACCTTGCCGCGAAGGAGATGCCAGGTCATAAGTGGTCATTGCAAGGTTCCTCAACTATCATCACAAGGAGGGGATACTACGAGCAGCTCTGGACCATTGGAGTATGGAGCAGAGCAGACGGAAAATAATTGTGTTTCATGATTATTCAGCTGCGGTGACCAAAAAGCAGAAAGAATATGCCAAAGTGTGTGGCTGCATGGTGAAACATGGTGTGCGCTTCGCACTCTCATACCCAACAAAACTGCAGATTCTACACCAGAGCCAGCAGCGATTCTTTACTACGCCCAGGGAAGTTTTGGCCTTTTGTGATGCCCACCTGAAGTAACTGTGGCACCACTTGGGGAGGCCAGTGGCCAAAGGCCCTGGGTGGAGTGTTTTGGACTGTTAATTTCCTGCTTGTTAGACTTAGCTCAGCTTTGTTACAGGGACCGATTATATTGCCTCAATGTGGGGTTGGACTACTTGGTGAGCTCTTGGGCCCCAGAAGCCCCCTTCTGGACACCATGGGGGATCCGAGTCGGACAAGTATCTTTGCTGGGACCACTGGCAGAGGGGTTTGGACTGGTTTTCTTGGCTGTGGAGTGGTGGAATGTGGCACTTGCCTCTGCTCCCCCCCCCCCCTCTTTGGGAACCTCTTTGTCAGACTGATGACTCTTCTCTCTCAGGCCCATTGGCTATAAACAAAACTGAGTGAGCCTGTCCTGGACTCTTGTTTTGTGCTGCAATGTACTTATCTCCTCTCCTCTTTGACACTTGCTGATTTGTTTTTTTTCTATACTACTATTCTTTTTTGGGTGTTTTGTGGGGTGGGAGGGGATGACAAGAGTGTGGGTGGATAGCGTGTGTGGGGTGTGAATGTGTGAAGTATCTGGATTATACTACTACTTTTGGGTCCTAGCTGTGAATGAGTGCTTTGTGTAGTTTCCTGGGATCATCAAAGGGATCCTTGAATCAACTGCAACTTATCTTCAACACAGCAGCTAGAATTGTAGTGTGGAGGTGAGAATGATGAGCTACATCTATCCCAATCTAGTTGCACTGGTGCCTAATTTATTATTGTATTTTCATTCTGTTTAAATGAACGAGTTTTGTTTACAGAATGCTATGGAGGCTAGGATACACTTACCTGGGCTCATGTAAATCTTGGCATACCCCTGCTTGAGTCTTGCATTCTCTTAACAAATATCACCTAATGGTTTCCTCTTTCACAGACTGTGGCTCCTACAGGGTGCACCTTCAATGGGAAATCCCCAAAATTCTGGAACAAACTTTTAGCTGTAGTGAAATTTGAAAGGGACTATTTATTTAAAAGTGAGTGACCATGCTACTCCCATGCTGCGCTCTCTCCACTGGTTGCCAGTTTAAAGTATCAATTTGCGCTTTTAAAGTGTTATCAGGGATGGCTCCAACCTATTTACAGGATTTATTGCAATTATATACACCGATACACAGGGCCGTACCAAGACATAAATGTGCCTTGTGCAACTTGTACATCTGGTGCGCCCCGCCACCCCCCCCGCCCCCGCCCTCGCCGGTGCGCCCCGCCACCCCCCCCCCCGCCCGCCCCCGCCCCGCGCCCCCCCCGCCCCCGCCCCCGCCCCGCGCCCCGCGCCCCCGCCCCCCCCAATCACAGGTTTGTCATTTGCCCCATGCATCTCCCCATCTAACCTCCATATCCAGCCGGCTCTCCCCCACACTGTCTGCCCTTGCCCAGCCATTGCCATTTTCAGTGTTGCCTTGGCAGCAACGGTGGTGGTCACTGTTCCCTCTAAGCTGTGCGCGTGTGCGCGCGTGCACACACACCTCGCCGAGCGAGCGCACATACTTTACAACAGAGCGCACAAAAATTACGGTTCTGATTCTGATAGAAAATACAGACGTCTTTAAAATTGAAAAGTTGTTGTGTATTTCCAGTTTTCACAAGTTCTACAATATTTTCTAGTGCAATGTGGTGTACATACTGTATTCTGACGTGTAGTCAAATTTTAAAGTATATAACTCCGAGTGTCGTTATGTGGCGCACAAAAATTTAACCTTCCTTCAAAAGCTGCACAGCTGATATTTTATGTGCACACAGCCTACAGAAAATTAGAGGGAACATTGGTGGTGGTGGTGGCAGCAGCAACATCCCATTGAAAACAAAACTGCGTGTGTCCAACTTCGCGCTTGCATGCAGGTCTGATCCCTCCCTCCTCAGACGTATGGTTGTATCAGAGGAGAGAGGGGCCAGACCAGCTATTCAAATGCGGGTCTTTGCAACTCTGCACTTGAATGGCTGGTCTGGTCCCTCCCTCCTCTGATGCGAATATACACAAGAGGAGGGAGGGATCAGGCCAACATGCAAGCATGGAGTCGGAAAGACCCACCTTTTTGCTTTTTCAATTGGATGTCGCTGCTGCCACCACCACTGCTGTCGCTAAGGCAATACTAAATGCAGCGGCGGCAGCTGGGCAAGGGCACCCCATCCTAGTGCCTTTATCCATCCCAACACACATTCAGCCTGCTCGTCACCTCCCCACAACCATGAATATTCTGCTTGCTGTAGACCAGGGCAGCCAAACTATGGCCCGCGAGTCGCGACCCATCCTGCTGGTACCAGGATGGGTCGCGGGCTAGACCCATTCTGCTGGTACCAAAATTTTGGCCTCCCAGAAGCATTTATCAACACTGCAATGCAGCCATCCACTACAATGTGGTTAGTTACTCACAGAAAGCAGTGCATGAAACGCTGACATCATCACTTCAATGTTGACTTTTAATGACACACAAATATCAGCACATCATTAAAAACTGACCGTAAGGGTTCCTTCCGATGGCAGCATTACCTGCACTGCTTTTTTCTCTGAGTAACCAATACACTGCTTGTTTCTGTCAATAAGCTATTCGAGTACCCATTGAGGGAAGGACCTCCTCACTCCTCTAACCACACTGGCCTCTCCAACCCTAGTATAGCTTGCAATATGGCCCCTCTGACAAAAACGTTTGCCTACCCTCTGTAGACAGACCCAGTGTCCTAAACCACTTCAGTTCTGCCAAGTTACCTGACTGCAGGAGGGAGTCAGCTAGTCCTACCACTCCACCCTGATGCACTGTGGGATCTGCAGCACTGGATTTTAATGGGTAGAATCAGGAACTACAAATACCACACGGTTTTGGGATGCAAGCTGAAAACTAGAACTGGCCAAAAAGTCTCCCTCCTGGAGCTGGGGTAACTGGCAGTTTTGCCCTCTTCCCACCTCCACCCATACTGTATTTACTTATTTAGATTTATTGCCTCTCTCTCTAGACCTGAAGCAATGTACATGTATAATATACATGTGCATATTACTATATGTTTCAATCTATTTTATTGGCATTTTAGTAACCCAAACCACTACCAGTACAGTTAGCAAATACTTCAACAATTCAACAAAGCAGTAATGACCATCAGGAAAACAGTGCGAAATAAGAAATACAGTATAAAACAGTAGAAATCGCCGGCATGCCAGCACAACCGCTCGCTGTGTCATATCAGTGAAAGCCAATAATACTTAGAAAATTTGCATATGAGTCTCTAAAAAGATCAAGGCAGCACAAAGGAGACCACAAAAGAAAGAAAACAAAGCGTGCCCAATGATCATCTGCAAGCACCCCGGCACATAAGTAACAACACATGGTCAGTACTGCACACTAATCACCTCTGTACTCTCCCCCCCAGGGCAAAAAAGCAGACAAGTAAACCCATAAGGGAGGACCACCCAGAGTGCCAAGCCGCGAAAAGTAGTATAGAACCCACGAGCTCGGGGTGGACTCTGCTCCCAAGCCCGTCAACGTCAATGATCAGCACCCAGGGGTCCACCCTCGCCCCTTCCCTCCCTCCCTGATCCCCCCCCCCCGCCTCCCCCTAGCCCCCCCTTGCTGCACCGCCCCTACCCTCTCTCCCCTCCCCCCCCTAGAGCTACAAAGCAATCCAATGTGTAGGGTTTACATCCACCTAAGGGTAGGCCGCTGGCTGTCTGGGAACAGAGAAAAAGGAAATTTTGAAATAAGGAATTAAAATAAGATAAAGTAAAATGAAGACCCTCCCGAAATGGGAAAGGGTCTCAAGGCATACTCAAAATCCTACTGCGTGCCCTCCAGGTTAAAGATTGTAGATGGGGTCCCCAACACTCTAAGAAGCACCACCAACGCCACGCCACCCCACGGGCACGCATCTTTTCCATGAGCAGGACTCTATGCAAACGAACTCTCCACAGACCGCTGGTCAGCCCCTGCCCTGCCAGCCACTGTTGCAGTACCGTCGTGCGAGCAGTCACCAACACTAAACGCATCCACCGGAGCCTCATAGATCCTAATTCAGTCTCCCATGAGTCCTCCCAAATATCAAACACCAGATTCGCAGCAGTCAAAAGTATAGTCCGCTGTAAGCAAGTCGTCAAGTAATCCAATACCTGTGTCCAAAAAACTTGAACCTGCGGACAGCCCCAGAACATATGGCCCAGCGTCGCCCTAGGCTCCGCACAGCGAGGGCAACAAGAGGTATCGCCTACTCCGGCCCGCCAAGCCCTAGCAGGAGCAAAATACAGGCGGCGGATTGTTTATATTGGGTGTCGCGGTGAAGCACCAACACACTCAGGGAGGGAATACCGGCTAAGCCACATAGGATCCCCTCAGTCGTAATCTCTTCACCGAGCTCCGCCGTCCATGCTGCAGCCAATGCATTTACAGCGAGAGGCGGGACCGCCTCCCACAGCATCTTATACAACCAAGATACCCGTGTTCCAGCCTCACCCCCCAAGATCGCCAGTTCAAGGGCGGAACAGATCTCCCCCTTCAAAGATGCCGCGGGAATCGTGTGAATATAGCTACAAAGTTGAAGATAAAGATAAACATCACGATCACCCAAAGGATAACATTGGCGAAGTGCAGAAAAGCACTCCACCTCACCAAGGGGAGTTAACACATGCTCCAGATTGACCAACCCCAGCTGCTCCCAGCGGTGAAAACTCGTTCGTCCCATTCCAGGCTCAAAATCAGCATTACCCCTAATAGGGAGATAGGGTGAAAAATACGCTGAGATCCCCCGCGCCACACAGAAAGACCGCCACGCTCTCCGCACGGGTTCCAGTATAACCTCCCGAAACGAAGGCCCCAATCCCCTGGGCGTTTTAGCATGCAAGAGATACCGAAGGTGGAAGGGTTGCGCCACAGCCCTGAGCATCCCCAGGGGAGAGTAATCATCCAAATCCCACATCCAGTCCCGAGCAAAACGTAACAGGCAGGCTATGTTATATTTCCGAATATCTGGGAATCCCATGCCACCCAACGCCCCAGGCTGCTGTAGAATCTCAAGACGCACCATTGGCCGACGCCCCTGCCATAAAAACCTGTTCAGCAAACGCTCCAGACGTTTAAGGTCTAGGCGCTTGAGAAGCAACGGGAGGGTCTGAAGCGTATATAAAACCTTAGGGAAGATGGCCATCTTGCATAAGGCGACACGCCCCCCCAAGGATAGTGGTAAGTCACGCCATTTGTCCACACAGTGCGTCACTGCCTGGAGCACCTTAGAGACATTCAAACGGTAAAGGTCCTGCGGGTTCGCTGGCAAGAGTATGCCCAGATACTTAAAATGTCCTTCCGCCCACTTCAGTGGGAAGGCGCCTGGCCAGCCATACTGCCCTTCTTCCCCTATCAGCATGGCCTCAGACTTATCAAGGTTAAGGCGGAAGCCCGAGGGCTGTCCATACTCTTGAATGAGGCACAGCAGTTCAGGGAGCCCCGCACAGGGATCTCCCAGGTGAACCAAGAGATCATCGGCAAAAGCTGCCACTCAGAATTCTTACCTCCCCACCAGGACACCATGAAACCGTTCAGCGGAGCGGATCTGGATCAGAAGAGGCTCCAAGGTTAGAACAAATAAAAGAGGGGATAGCAGACAACCCTGACGAGTCCCTTTCTGAATCGCAAAATCAGCGGTCATAACCCCATTAACCAGCAGAGCCCCGATCGGGTTAGAATATAGGAGGCGGATCACATCAATAAAGAAACCAGTGAATCCCATTGTGTCAAATACCTGGTACATAAAGCCCCAATTAACTCTATCAAACGCTTTTTCTGCGTCGAAGCTGATAAGCAAAGAGCGCGAGCCCACCAGCCGCCCAGCACAAAGAGAAAGTAAAACTCGTTGGAGACTATACGCGACATGGCGGCCACGTACGAAGCCGACTTGGTCGCGGTGGATCAGGCTCGGTAAATAAGTAGCTAACCGATCAGCCATAATTTTGGCCAAGAGCTTAATGTCCACGTTAAGGAGTGAAATGGGACGATATGAGCCCGGAAGAAGAGGGTCACGCCCCGGCTTAGGTAAGATAGCAACGAGAGCCTTATTGGCTTCAAAGGGGAACACCCCCCTTCGCACCAAATCTTCAAAGTAACCCACCAAAGGTGCCACTACCACATCACCCAGAACTTTATACAACTCGCCTCGGTACCCATCCACACCAGGGGCCCGTCCAGTTTTAAGACTGCGAATGCCCGCCTGCACCTCCTGTCCTGAGATAGGCTGATTAAGAACCTAACGCTGTTCTTCACTGAGCCTCGGCAGGGTGCAACGGGCCAGAAAGGCACAACCCGCCTGTTCCCGATCACCATCACTAGCATATAGTTGCCGGAAAAGGTTGGTAAAGACGCTTTCAATGTCCCCAGCGTTTCTACGAAGGCCCCCATCCGGATGCCTGATGGCCCCAATGTGTCGGGGCCCCCCAGGGGGCTTCAGCAACGATGACATCAACTTACCAGCCTTATTACCATGTTGGTATAACCGATAGCGATAATACAGCATCGACTTTTGAGCTCTCTGGTGAAGAAGCATCTCCAGCTCAGTCGGAAGCTCACGCAACTTGCGCTGATTTTCCGCGGTCCTGTGTCCAGCCACTACTCTCCTCATCCTACCCAGGTCGCGCTCCAACTGTAATATCCGCTGAAGGATCCGTCTACGTTTTTGGCTATGGAAACTGATGATCTCACCGCGAAGGACAGCCTTACCTGCTTCCCAAAAGAGGGCAGGAGAGATCTCCGGCCGATCGTTAAGGGCCTCATAGTCCGCCCAGCGCTCACGAAGAAACGCCTCGAATGTCGCATCCCCACTGAGATCCAACGGGTACCGCCAAAGACGGTTCCGACTGGGGCCACCACTTCGAAGTTCCAAAAGTATCATAGCATGGTCTGACAAAACGACTGGTCCAATCTCCGCACGAGAAACCCCACTGAACAACGATTCCGAGATCAGGAAAAAATCTATACGAGACCACATACCGTGGGCTCGAGACATATGGGTATAATCTCGTTCACCAGGGTGCAGGACCCGCCAGACGTCCAGAAGTTTGTGTGCCTCACAGATCCCCCGAAGTCGCCGCCGAGCTCGCCGGCTGCCCCCCCCCCCCGAACCAGAGCGATCCACGTCTACCTCTAACACCTCGTTGAAATCTCCACCCATAATAATCTGGTACCCACTAGTGCCTGCCAAAAAACGAGTGAGAGCATCATAAAACCCAGCTTCATAAACATTGGGTCCATACGCTGAACACATTGCCACTTTTTTACCATTTAACAACCCCCATACACAGATGTATCGACCTTCCGCGTCCACTACCACTCTCTCCTCAACCCAGCTAGCTGATTTGGCAATTAAAATGACTACCCCTCTTTTTCTTCCCACCGCCGGCGCCCCATACATATGGGAAATAGGACCCTTACGCAGCTTCTCATGCTCCAATGTCGATTGATGCGTCTCCTGCAACATAACAACACTCAGCCGCTGGTGCTTCAAATGCTGCAACACTTTATAACGCTTCATTGGGGACCCCAGTCCACAAACGTTCCAGGAAGCTATTCGTGTAATAGCACTATTACCCGGTGTCGAAAATCCAATAGAGCAGCCAAAAAACGATAAGCCACCAAACTATACAGCGGAAACCTCCCCAGCCTAGGGTTCCCACTCCCATTAGCAGACCGCCAAACCCAAACAGCCATGCCCACACAGCACACAAACAACCAACCCCTTCCACTTGCAAACCCCTTCGATATTGGTGATAGCCCTCCCCCCCGTGAACCCAAACCATCCCCTGCAGTGATCCCTGAACACCATGAACCCCACCCTCCCCCTCTCCCTCTAGCAACCCCCCCCAATCCTACCCTCCCTCCCAGTCACCCCATCCTCCGCTAACCGCCAAGCAGCCCACTCAGTCCCCACCTCTACTTCTTAGGCATGAGGAGCCCCGCCCCCCCTCCCATCCTCCGCAACCTAATCAGCCAGCCTCCCTTCACTCACCCAGGACTCCAGGAGCAAACCCCCTCCCCTCCTCCTCTGCCTCCCCCCCCCCCCCAGTATCCCCCCCTTCCCCAGAAACGTTTCAGGGCCATATGACCCACCGGGGCCATGGATACCATTATCGAATCTTACCCCCTAAGCAGGGAGCCTTAGCAATACTGCCCTCCTGCATCCAGAGGGGAATATACGGGGGGAGGAACTTTCCTCTGCCGCCCTCACCCGTCAACCACCCATCTCCCCGCGCCCGGCGTCCAAGCGGACCGGGCGAACGTTGATACGGCACCCTTGACACGGTACAGCCCCAGGGGCAGAGGAGAGGCAAATGGGACGCCTACCCCCCAACGAGGTCATGCAAACCCGGTAAATAAGTCGGGGCCACGCCAAGGACAGCACATCTAGCACATACGTGCAATGGCGGGAAAGTCCCTAAATCAAAACCTGCCACAGCCCCTCGCACTCCAGACATTCCTAACACAGTAAATACAGAACAACATTTTTTTAAAAAAGAAAATAAAGAAACAAACGAAAGTGCACAACTTAAGTGAATTAAAATGAAAGAAAATAAGTTAAATTACAGGAAATGATACAAAATGAAATATGAGGAAGCTCAATTGGATTAAGTTAAATTAAAGTGACTTTAAATTGCAGTAGAATAAATCCAGTCTTATTGAATAAAATAACAGAGGTGGGAGAAATGTCAACCAACACTTAATTAAAAATTTAATTAAAAATTAAAGATTAAAAAAAAAAAAAAAAATTAAAAAAGTGAGGAAGAGGGATCAGGGGACCCAGCGAAGGTGGCGAGAGGCCAAAAATGAAATTAGAAGGAAGAACGCAAAAGCCAAGCCAAGGCAAACAAAGTTTCTGAAAGGGACAAAAATGGACCCGATTTGTTCTCCTTCGGCCACCCGCCCCTAAAAAAAGAAAAGAAAGAAGAAGAGTAAAGGGATAATAAGAAGAAAGAGAGAAGGGAAGGGAAAGGAAAGGTAAAGAAAGTTCCCCAGCATCAACTGGCTCGACCTCCTTCCAACCACTATAATCAGGATGGGCCCTGTAGAGAGCAACGGAGACTTAGTGGGGGACATAATGCCACAATAGAGAAAATTAAAATTACAGAAATACACAACCCCTAAGATTCAGTGCAAGTCAAGAGACAAGAAAGGTCAGATAGAAGAAGAAGTCAGTGACTCTCCTGAGAGCCCGGCCCACACTCCAACAAAACGAAACGGGGGCCTCCACTCCCACCAGGAGAGAGGAAAAACCCCGTCCAGGCCCGAAAGATTACGCTCGCACTACCCAGACCACAGGGTCCCCAAGCACAAGGGCCACATACCCTGCACAAGAAGAGGGGTAAAAAACCAAGATCCAAAAACAAAACAAAAAAGAGAAGAAGAGAGGAAAAAAGAAAAAAAATTAAAAAGAGTCCAAGGAAGTCTATTGCACGTGAGCCCATCATCATCAAGACAAACTCCTTGCATTCCACAACCAGATCCAGCAGCGATCCATCAGCCGAGATTGTCACAGTACACCAACGCTTCTTCCGGGGATGTAAACACTCTCCGACCGCCTTCACAATCCACTCGTAACAGCGCAGGGTAAGCCAGAGTGAATCGCAGGCCCTTCTCCACCAAACGCCCACAAGCTTCGTTAAAGGTCTTCCGCCACGCTGCAACCCCCGCCGAATAATCTTGGAAGATCAGGATCCGGTCTGTGTTAACTCCTGAGCGTCTCACCTGCCTCGAGGCGCGCAGAACCCCCTCCTTCTGCGCCGCGTTCAAGAACCGGGCAATGACAGCCCAGGGCCGGTTTTCTCCAGCTCGATGGGGTCCCAGCCGGTGTGCCCGCTCCAGAACAATGCCACCGATGCCATCCTCCAGGGGTAGGTGTTCCGGGATCCATTTCTCTAAGTAGGCGCGAAGATCTTTTTCTGGCACAGATTCGGGGATGCCAATAAAATCGAAGGTTATTCCGTCGGCTTCGATTTTCCAGGTCCTCTAATTTGTCCTGGTGCTTCGTTAGGGCCTCCTCCAATTTTTTAATCCGGGCCGCATCTTGGACACGTGTGTCTTCCAGGGTGCCAATGCGGTGTTCGGCATGTTCCACCCGACTGGCAAAGTCAGATACCGCCTGCATTAAGGCAGTGATTTGTGTCGCCAAGCCACCCAGTCTATCTTCTAGGGCAGTCACCACCGCCTTGGACACCTCCGCCACCATCGTGGCTGTGGCCGCCGGCATCGAACTGTCGGAGGTCCCGTCTGCCATTTTAGACTCCCCACCACGTGGTTTCTCTCTCCTGGGGGTTTTTGACGCCATGTGGACTTACTTCCCAAATCTGGCGCGTACCTGGGGTGAGCTCCGGTCAGCAGAAGATTAGGTCCCCACTTCTCAGCAACAATTGGTCATTTAAGGCACTTAATTAGGCGGGGGAAGGGGATCGGGCCCCGGAGCTAAGAGGGATGCGTCCCACTCAGCTCACCATGCCACCGGAGGTCCCGTGCATATTACTATAAAACTTCCTAATGCCACCTTCCACGTCTATTTCTACCCAATGCATAACTAACATACACTATCCAATCCAACCATTTCACTCTAATCAATCACTCTCCACAGCATCTAGTATTCGTCATTTACACACACACACAAACATGCCATACCTGGATTCTGAACTCCAAAATCTTATATCACTGCCATATGCCTTTAATCAACATATTCCTTCATAGGCCTTTGAGAATAACCAAGTTTTCAATTTTGTACCTTCGTCCCACATACTTATCTCATCTACCCTGTTAAAGAAAGCACCATCCCTGTTCCTCCACCCCAGTGTCATAAATTCCTGACAAACTCCCCTGTAGTGTGAATGTCTGCAATCCACCAGCCCAGATTAGCTGATCAAGACTAGCCCCTGGCCTAAGGTCAGTGCTGGAGTTAGGGGATGGCAAACAGGACACCTGCCCTGAGCCCCATGTCAGAGGGGGCTCCCAAATGCCCTCAACCTGAAGGAGACATAGCTTATAGGTGTTTTTTGGAGCCCCCTCATCAGTTTCTACCCAAGACTCCTGCACATCTAACACCAGCCCTGTTTGATGTGACCTGTAAATGACTATATCGGGATAGAATCTGTGAGCCAGCATGTGTTCAGAAGCCCTGTCGCATCCCCCACCTTTCACATGGGTTTCCAGGTTGACAAGGATTCCTAGATAGGGAAAAGAGGAAGGGATTTTGCAGACCGTATTTCTTGTTTCACTGATGTTACCACTGGTCTCAGAACCAGTATATGAGGTAAAGGCAACAGCTAGAGGTGGAGAAATGGTTAAGGAGGATGTGGGTATGGGGGAAAGACAGCAAGAAATTGACTAAAAATGATCATGTAGGGTCAGGAAACAGGATAAGAGGAAAGGTAATAGGAACAGGCCACCAGGAAAAAGTAGGAGATGATCTGGGAAGGAGAGCCACATATCTCCCTACATTCTAATCCTCAATGGAGTCCCCTGACCCCAGACCAAAGGGAGAGCAACATCCCCATCCTTTGGGCCCTTCTGAAAACTGAAGTGGAGTAGCAGCCTAATGGTTAGATTACTGCCTTGGTAACTAAGAGACCAGGGTTTGATTCCCACTAGCACTCCTTATAACCCTGAGCAAGTCACAACCTTCCACTGCCAATCTACTTCCAGTCAAGAAAACCCAGGAACTGCTGGGTCACCAGGAGTCAGCACTGACTTGAAGGTCCATGGGACATTTTGGGACCTTAAATTTGAATCTTGGCCACTTACCTTATTCCAACATCCCTACACACACACACTAACACAGAGTAGTGCCTTTTCTCACCTTACCCACATTCAATCTAGTAGTTACCCATATTTCAATAGGAATATTTTAGGCCACTCCTGGATATCAGGTAGCCCCCTACTCATGTACATTATGAGACCAGCAGCACCGATTCCAGTCGTAGAATTAAAGACTGCAAATGCCACGCTGCTTTCAGGATGAGTATACAAAAGTAGGCCTGGCCAAAAAGTTTCCTTCCTGGAAGCTTGACAGCTGTACCTTTGCCCACCCCACACGGCCATCGCCCTTGGCCTGCTGTAAACAGCTCCCACCTCTACCCACCCGAAATCAGGGGAGACCTTACTTTCAGCGACTTCCTGTCAGCGGGAACACAGGAGTTAGCTTTTTGAAACAATCGGGGGGTGCTAAACTCGAAACAAATCCCCCTCCCCTGGCTACAGTGAAGGGTTTGCCCCACGGAACTGGCGTTTACGAGTGGGGAGAGGAAAGCAGGCCGCTGACTCTCAGAACTGCCAAAAAGCCACAACATGCTAGAAACGCTCTCGCTCGGTCCCGATGCCTGGGGAAACCAGCACCCTCTCCCCACCCCCATCATCTCGTCAGAGCAGGGGCCCATCGTGAATGCCGTTGCAGCCCATTACCTCCAGAAAGTGCCTCCTTAAAACCACAGCTTCCTTCTGTCCCTGGCGAAAAAGAGCAAAAAGTCTTCAAAGTGCTCGGCACTTTCAGTTTCGTTTCGGGAGAAAACCGGATGTTACTATATAAGGGACTAGCTACTTACACCCAGGGCCCCTTATACAACGCAAATGCAATTTCCCTCCGTCACTAAAGTGCCTAAAAGCATTGAATAAAATATAACAGCCAGGCATCGCTGAAAGCGTCCCCGTCGGTTCCAACCCCTTGTCCCGCAGCAGCGATCGCAGCACAGACTCTAATCCCTGCATGCGTTAGGGCTGGTCAGCAATAGCATTTGACGGAAAACAGAGAGGTGCCATCTTCAGGTACTGAATGTCTCACGTGCTACTACCGCTTCAGGGGGGCACCATCCCGGTCATGGAGGGCACAGAACTTTGTTTTTGTTGAAGGGGGGGGGGCTATTTTATTGCAACTGTTACATTTACCCCGTTTTGGACCAGCGTATGTTTTACATACATAAGGTTTCCATACTTACTACTCAACTGTTTACTAATTAATAGTTATAAATTCAATGGAACTATGTTTAGCTATTATCGTTATGTCAAAAAACGTTATATACCGATTTTTTTTATCTGAGATCTAATTACTTTAATAGATATTCGAAGTTTGCTGATTTTGACCGTACTGGCGGCTCAACATAAAAAGATCACAAGAAATAGTAAGTAGCTTATAATGCTGTAATAGCTACTATTTAGCAAATAAAAGTATTTGTAGACTTTAGAAAATAGGTTTAGATAACTGTAAGTTACTTAGTGTCAGAGTTATTGGTGCGTATATCGGTCTTGTATGTTTTTCATACACTGGGCTAATATGTTATCGAAACTAATTGCTGTCAAACATTCTGTTTTAGGTGTTTCAATGGTGCAATATCGAGGCACTGCATCAGAAGTGTTTTCACGTGTATCATATTCTGCCGTCAGAATGGACTGCTGACAAACTATATTATATCATAATAAAGTGTTTTAAATGAAAACTGCAGTTTCAATAGTATCATACAGTATGTTTATGTCAATGAATATTGGAACTGAATCCTATCTTTTCTGAAGACGGACAATATACTATATTGGACCAGTGTATGAAAAACACACTATGTGAAACTTTTATTTTCTGCAAAGTTTTAATATTTTTTATTATTGCCGGTATTTTATAGTTGTTTGAGTGTAACTAATCAATATGTGAGCTGTCCAAAACAGGTTAATAAGCAGAGTGAAAAAAGGAAAGAGAAACAGGGAAAGAAGTTAGAAAACTTACACAAGGAGGATGAAAAAATGACTGGAACCAACACAACTAGAAAAATTAATTGTACAGATTACAAAGGTGGAAAAGAAAAAAATGTATTTTAAATTTATAGGGACTGGAATGTGTCAGCTTTGGAAAATGTGCATCTGTTCTATTTTTGTACTTTACACAGTATAAAAGGAAAATGATTTGTTGTGGTTTTTTTTAATTCTTTCCAACCCAATGGATGTTGGAAAGAAATTATACATAAGGGGTTGAGAATATCTGTCCGTCTGTGACCATATTTTGTTTGGGGGAGAAAACCATTCATAAGGTTTGAAAATGGGCCAGATTGGACCTGGAGTTCCAGAGAAATAAGCTACCCCAAAACCTGCCAAATGCATTTCTCTAGGAGATAGGGTTACCAGATGTCCCCGATTTTGGGGGATTGTCCCTGATTTCAGGGCTCTATCCCTGACTCCTTCCACTTTGGCAGCCTCCTGTCCCTGATTACTACTACTACTGATCATTTGTATAGCGCTACAAGGCGTACACAGCACTGTACAGACACTTGTAAAAGATGGTCCCTGCCCATCAGAGCGTACAATCTAGTCAAGACAGACAATACAACAGCTGATTGCAAGGATACATCTAGAGAAATGGTAAGGAAACACATAGGAGACTAAGCAGATCAGGATCCAAAAGTGGCCTCGAAGAGGTGAGTTTTCAGCCTGGATTTGAAAAGAAGGGTATGAAAACAGTTACCAGCAAGAATACAAAAATACCCAACCAGGTCTAAAAGCTAATGCAACAATAAATAAAGAGAACCTGGTAAGTGAAACCAAAAACCACCTTAAGAAAAAAACACTTATTTTGTCGGAAAAGCCGTCACAGTGTAGAGGACTTCACCTCACACCACTGCAGCCCATCCATTTTATTTTATTTGAAAGCCCTATATTTTAGGACATAATATTAAATGCGAGCTATATGGCGATATCACTTAGCTGAGAAGGCTGCTGTAGATAATCATCCAACGACCAATTATGACGACATGTCACGTTTCAGGGATCCGCACTTTCCCCCTGCTTCAGGTCAAGTCGCCGTGGATCAAAATGCCCGCCTTCAAAAAGAACGCCAAAAAACGGTCTTTATAATGGCATACATCGCTATGACACTGAACAAAACCACCAATCACAGGAGAAAGGTAGACGGAGGAGGCCAATCAAAGCTCAAAGGGGAGGCGCCACCAGACAAGGCCATCCCACCAGATGATTGGTAGCTCATAACATCATCAAAGGTTTACCGAATCGTGTGCCAGTCCAATTGAGAATAAACATGTTATCCAAGTTGTTTTCTCCTGTTCTATGTGAAGCCAAACAGTTTGTTATGGTCATTTTGTTGTATGTAAACCGCGCTGACAATAGTGCGGTATATAAGAAATTGTAATAAATAATAAATAAATAATAAATAATAAGTCCAAAGGAGTGGACCGAATTGAGAATGAAAATCCACCTCTGCTCTAAATTCTGTAGATGTTGAATTCTGTCACCACCCCGTGGGTTAAGTGGTACATGATCCAGCACACACCATTGGAGATCCTCAAATGTGTGCAAACAAGTCAAACAATGATCCACCAATGGAGCCGTGAGAGTCTGAGTCCACAACCGCGATGCATGCTCACCCAGGCGAACTTTAAAGGGACGTGAAGTGCGACCTATATAATTCAATGCACAGAGGCAGACAATTAAGTACACCACATAATCAGAGGTGCAAGTAGCATGCCTCCGGGTCGTATAGGTCTTGCTTGTCCTCGGATCCGTCCACTCAGGGCCCGATAGAGTGTGGGAGCAATAATGACAAGTACCACAAGAATAATGCCCAGGGTTGGTATGGCCAGAAAGTGGGTGATCTTCTTTGACTGTAGTCTTCACTAAAAGGTCCCGCAGGTTTGCTTTACGAGAAATAGCAATCTGTAATGGTAGACGGAAATAGGTGTGTAGTCCCAAATCCGGCCAGCATGTTCTACATATACCTGCATGGTATCCCTGGACTTCCAGTCCTTATACACCAACATAGACCAACGCGAGGTTCTTGCGGGATTGCAACACTATCCCCTGTCTCTACCTGAATGCATCCCTAAAAGTTTTCTGTTGGATCTTTTACATTTGGTGTTAACTAAAAATTATTTTTTGCATCAACAACAGTATTACTTACAAATTTTCGGCGTTGCCATGGGGGCAATGGTGGCCCCTTCTATTGCCACCATATACATGTCATGGTTTGAGGAAACCTATATATATTCCCATCCGCTCTATTCCAAGATTCCATTCTGGAAGAGATTTTTAGATGATGTTTTTTTCCTTTGGACTGGCTCCCAGCTTGAACTCCAGTCTTTTTTATCTTCATTGAACACCTATAAAAATAATATTCAATTTACATCACAGATAGAGGCCCAAACTATTCAATTTCTTGATATTACAGTCGAGTTGACTACCTCTGGCCTTTTGACTTTGCTTTATAGAAAACCTGTCCAGAGAAATACTTTGTTGCGATATGATAGCTATCATCCTCCTGCTCTGAAGAAAGGTTTGCCTTATGGCCAGTTTTTACGTTTACGCCGAAACTGCACCTTGCTGTCTTCTTTTAAAACACATGCTAAGGATCTTACTTTTAGGCTACTGGCGCAGGGCTATCCTTACAAAATCATAAGAGCTGCATATTTAAGAGCACGCTATATGCATCGTGATTGGTTGTTTGAGCCTTGGTCTCCCGAGTTGTCACAAGACAAAATTACGGCAATATTGCCTTATATGCGGGGGTCTTCGGAGGTCATCAAGATCCTTTGCAAATTTTGGCCGGTTTTGGGACTACACACCTGTTTCCGTCTACCATTACAGATTGCTTTTTCTCGTAAAGCAAACCTGCGGGACCTTTTAGTGAAGACTACAGTCAAAGAAGATCGCCCACTTTCTGGCCATACCAACCCTGGGCATTATTGTTGTGGTACTTGTCATTATTGCTCCCACACTCTATCGGGCCCTGAGTGGATGGCTCCGAGGGCAAACAAGACCTATATGACCCGGTGGCACACTACTGGCACCTCTGATTATGTGGTGTGCTTAATTGTCTGCCCCTGTGCATTGAATTATATAGGTCGCACTTCACGTCCCTTTAAAGTTCGCCTGGGTGAGCATGCATCGCGGTTGCGGACTGTGATAAGGAAGCTTATCATAGTTCAGGAGGGAGCTATAAAAGAGGTGAATTGGCTCTGAACAAGCAACCTGTCTTTGCTGGTAGAAATACTAAAACAGAATGTTTTCATAAAAGACTACCAGTCCCAGAATGCACCAGGTTTCAAACAGCCTCTAGAAGGGCTGAAGTGGGGAAACGTGTGTTCAATCAGGAGAGCTATGAGGTAATCCCCAATCACTCATCTTCAAGGGCAGGGCTTGATTCAGCACACCTGGGCTGTGCTAGGGTGGAGTGTCCCTCTAAGCACTTTAAAAGTAAAAGATATTCTACACAGAAACAGATCGAGAACAGGAACCGTGAGCACAAGGAGATCCAGAAACAGAAGCCATTGGAGAAAGAAGAGAGAGGACTACAACAGCAGAAGCAACGCAGAAGGAAGAAGAGAAAGACATCTTGGAGGTCTAAAGAAGGAGCCCACAGCAGTACGTGTGTTAGGAGTGATTCCAGAGGCAAGCATACTCCATTGGACTGGAGGAAGCCAGAGGAGTGGGGTTATAAAGCCAGGAATTCCCAGACGGCACCTTTGAGGGAGACGGCTGCATTTGGAAGGGGCCCTAAGACCGGTGCAAGAAGGTATGTGAAGAGAGACCCAGTGTCCAGGGCTCTTGATTGGAAGGCTGGACATAAAAGCTGGACTACTTACTGGCCAGGATACCTGGAGAGGAAACCTAACAGCAAGGGGATCACAGGTATGAACTTTGATCTATGCCCTAGCTCTTCACCAGGAAGGCAGCAGGGAAACAAATATTATCCTGAGAGTGATCAAGTAAGGAATTCCTCTGAGCCAGACCATGATACTGATTCCATGATATTTGAGGAAGAAGGAAATATATCAAATGATCAATTGGAATACATGGATTGCTCTCTGTCTAGGCTGCTGTTTTAAAGTAGGTTCTCACTAATGCAAACAACCACCAAAAGGAACTGTAACTTCCTTTGCGTCCCTCTAGTCCAGTCCCGGAAACGTAGAGTTGTCAACCTCCACCAGCAGCTTTGGAGACTGAAAGATGTCATCGTCGTGATGTCACTGGTACAAATAGGCTAGATCCGCCCCCTTTCACCAGTACTTTCAGTCTCCAAGCAGCTTGGAGGTTCTGAGCCCAGGGCTGGGCTCAGAGGAACAAATAAGCAGAGCTTTAATTCTTTGATTAGTTTTAGGATTTTATTTTATTTTTACCTTGCTTTTGTTTTAGGTGCCTGCTGCTGCTGACAGAGATCCTGTACTGCTGGGGCTGTCTCCTTTCTCTGTTCCTTCTCTCTCACCTCTCCTCCACCCCCTCCCTCTCTTCCTTTCTCCTGGTGCCCCAGCATGTAAACGAGCATTGCATTTGCACAAGAGTGTGCCTGCACTTGACTCCCTGCTCCCGAACCCACTTGAAAGGGTGAGGAGCAGGTAGAGAACGGTAGAGACTGACAGCAGCAGGCAGGACTTGGAGCCAGAGGGAATTTCAGTCTCTCCAGGAGCTGATGCCGATTGCAAGGCTGTGCTTCTGAGGGGTTCAGCGCTGCCCTTCCTCACCTCCCTCCCGGTGTTGTGGTGAGTAATTTGGTCCTGGGGGGTCCCTTGGGGGAGTGAATGTTCGCTCAGAGCAGGGTTTTGACAGCTCCACAGGAGTGCGGGAGGCCTGGCCGCGTGATTTTTGGCGCCGCGAACATTGCGGCGGCCATTTTGGATGCCGGTTTTTCTGGCTACAAAGTTAGTTTTTAGGACTTAGGAGCTTCGTTTTGGCAAACGGTTACCAGGGGGCAGCTAGTTAGAGCGGGCTTAGTGAACTACAGCAAAAAAAAAAACGCGTTTAAAATATAGCTGCTCCTTGGGCTAGTCCAGACCTCTTTATTGACATTAAAGCGCTGTTTATAGACCATGCCTGCCAAGCCACGCTGCCTCGTTTGTGGGGTGAGGCGCGGAGAGCTTTTGGACACGGGCGTTTGCAAGGCGTGTTCTTTAGAGGCCATGGGCATGGATAAGTCCTTGGGGGAAGGCTCTAAAGAGCAGGGAGAGGCTTCTCCGGACGGCAGGGGGTCCGGCCCTCCCTCCTTGACTGCGGCGCTGGTCGATACTCCATTTATTTCGTGGTTCCCAAAAAAGAGGGCACATTTCGACCGATTCTCGATCTCAAGAGGGTGAATCGTTGCCTTCGAGTGTCCCACTTCCGCATGGAAACTTTGCGATCCGTCATTGCGGCGGTTCGCGCGGGGGAATTTTTGATGTCATTAGATCTGACGGAAGCTTATGCATATCCCCGTGCGGAGAGAGAGAGCATCAGCGTTTTCTGCGTTTTGCGGTACCGATGGGACATTTTCAGTTCCGGGCGTTGCCTTTCGGTTTGGCGACCGCTCCTCGGACGTTCACGAAGATTATGGTTGTGGTGGCGGCCGCTCTTCGCAGAGAAGGGATCCTGGTGCACCCTTACCTGGACGATTGGTTGATTCGGGCGAAGTCGAGAGAGGAGAGTGTGGTAGCCACCTCTCGGGTGGTGGAATTGTTGGAAAGCCTCGGTTGGGTAGTCAACAGGGCGAAGAGTCGGCTGACTCCCTCTCAGACTCTGGAGTACTTGGGAGCGCGCTTCGAGACTCGGCCGGGCCGGGTCTTTCTTCCCAACGCAAGGGCGCAGGCCTTGAGAGATCTGGTGCGTCGGTTTCTGGGGCTTCGGGCGCCGACTGCTTGGCAGTATCTGCAGTTGCTGGGCACCATGGCGGCTACGATAGACTTGGTGTTGTGGGCCAGGGCTCACATGCGGCCGTTACAGAGTGCTCTCCTCAGGCGGTGGTCTCATCAGAGGGATGCGTTGTCGCAGTGTCTGCCCTGTCCGGCGGTGGTGAAGGACAGCCTGCAGTGGTGGTTACTTCCCAACAGCTTGACGCAGGGCGTGCCTCTGGAGCCTCCGAGCTGGCGGTTGCTCACGACCGATGCGAGTCTCGCAGGATGGGGGGCTCATCTCAAAGGCTCCTTTGCGCAAGGGACTTGGTCGCAGGAGGAGCGACTCTGGTCCATCAACCGTTTGGAGATGCGAGCGGTGTTTCAGGCTCTGCTTGCTTTTCGGCAGGTGCTGGGACAGGCGGCGGTGCGCTTGTTGTCGGACAACGCGACAACGGTGGCGTATATAAATCGCCAAGGCGGCACAGGCAGTGCGTCCCTGGAAGAGGAGGCGTGTGTGCTGCTGACCTGGGCGGAACAGAACTTGCAGGCCCTGTCAGCTCAGCACGTCGCGGGAGTCGACAATGTCGAAGCGGATTATCTGAGCCGCTGCCGAGTGGATCCGGGGGAGTGGGCTCTGCACCCGGACGTCTTCGCGATGATTGTGCGCCGTTGGGGGATTCCAGTGATGGATCTCATGGCGACCTTGCGGTCGGCGAAGGTGGAGCGTTTCTTCAGCAGGCGGAAAGAATGGATGGCAGAGGGCCTGGATGCCTTGGCGCAACGGTGGCCCGCGGAGGGTCTGCTGTATGTGTTTCCTCCCTGGGCGCTAATCGGCAAGGTGATACAGCGCATCGAGCGGCACAAGGGCCAGGTGGTGCTAGTGGTGCCGGATTGGCCAAGACGGCCGTGGTATGCGGATCTGGTTCGGCTGGTGGCCGACGTTCCGTGGCGGCTCCCGCTTCGGGAGGACCTGTTGCTTCAAGGACCCTTGCGGATGCCTCAGGTGGGTCGATTCTTGCTTACGGCTTGGCTCTTGAACGGGTGCGGTTGACGGCCCGGGGATACTCGGCGTCGGTTGTAGCCACTCTGCTGCGATCGCGCCGGAGGTCCACTTCCCTAGCGTATATACGCGTTTGGCGTGTTTTTGAGGCCTGGTGTTCCGATCGGTCTCTCAACTCCTTGTGAGCTTCCGTGACCAACGTCCTCTCCTTTTTGCCAGCGGGAGTGGAGAAGGGGCTCTCGGCCAGTTCCTTACGGGTGCAATTGGCAGCTCTCTCCTGTTTTCGTGGCAAGATTCAGGGTCAGGTGATAGCGGCGCATGTCGATATTCGGCGTTTCTTGCGGGCGGTGTTGCTGCTGAGACCGCCGAGGCGTTCGGTTATTCCTCCGTGGGATCTCAATGTAGTCTTGGACGCCCTGATCGGGGAACCGTTTGAGCCCTTGGGCAGGGCTTCGATTAAGGATTTGACGCTCAAGACGGTGTTCCTCGTGGCGATTTGTTCCGCCCGGAGGATTTCGGAGCTGCAGGCGCTGTCTTGCCAGGAACCTTTTTTGACTTTCTCGGCGGACAAGGTGGTTTTGCGTACGGTTCCCGCCTTTTTGCCGAAGGTAGTGTCCGCTTTCCATGTTAATCAGGTGGTGTCGCTGCCTGTCTTTTCCGCGGAGCAGAGAGCTCAGGCGGGTGGACGCTTGCATCGGTTGGATGTGCGGAGGGTGCTCAAGAAGTATCTCCGGCGTACGGCGTCTTTCCGGAAGTCGGACCGGCTCTTTGTCGCCTTCGGGGGCCCAAGGAAGGGCGAGGCGGCGGCGAAGTCTTCCATCTCTAGATGGCTGAAGGAGGCGATTGCTTCTGCCTATATGTTGAGAGGCAAAGAAGTGCCGGTCGGTTTGCGGGTGCATTCCACGAGAGCTCAGGCAGCGTCGTGGGCGGAGGTCAGCCTGGTTCCGGCAGCGGATATTTGTAGGGCGGCGACCTGGTCCTCGTTGCATTCTTTTGCTCGGCATTATCGCCTGGATGTGCAGGCGCGCGGGGATGGTCGTTTTGGGTCAGCCGTCCTTCAGGCTGGGGTTTCAGGGCCCTCCCGTTGATATGTACTGCTCTGTTACATCCTCTACATTTCCGGGACTGGACTAGAGGGACGCAAAGGAAAAGTAAATTAGACTTACCTGCTAATTGTTGTTCCTTAAGGAACTCTAGTCCAGTCCCGGATCCCTCCCGTTCTCTGGGTGTAGACCAGCCTGAAGTTTAGGATGCAAGGGAGGCGAGATTGGACAGCTGTTGAACCCATGTAGATAAATATACCAAATTAAAAAAAAAAAAAGATAATTTTTCAGTGTCAGCGCGCTCTGTGAGGCGCAGGGATGTGAGGCGCTCTCAGCGGGGGTCTCTGTGGGGTTTGCAGCATGCGGCATGGGGTGATGAGCGCCGGGCTATGGTGCTTCAGTCCCCAGTCCTTTGGGGGCACTGCCTGTTCTTTCTGGGCAGCCCCGTCTTCTTCCTTAGAGTTTTTCTCTATCTGTATATACTGTTCAATATAGTTTTTTGAGATAGCTACTTATTTGTTGCTCTGCTGAGTCTGCTTTGTCAATAGGTGCTGGTGAAAGGGGGCGGATCTAGCCTATTTGTACCAGTGACATCACGACGATGACATCTTTCAGTCTCCAAAGCTGCTGGTGGAGGTTGACAACTCTACGTTTCCGGGACTGGACTAGAGTTCCTTAAGGAACAACAATTAGCAGGTAAGTCTAATTTACTCTTGTTCTTTTATGTACCCAGAAAAGTCTCTGTAAGAAAGCTTTAGGGTAGGATTGAGCCACGTAGAGAGAGTGAACCAGCAAAGGGGTTTGCAGCTGGCTAATTATTTGTAATTGAGCCAGGCACAAGTGCACATGAGCTCTACAAGGAAACTTCTTCTTTGTGTGTGTGAATAGAAGAAAGTTATCCTTGATAAAGAACAGTTTTTTTGTTACCTTTGGGTTTGTTTTTTGCCTTTTGGAGCACTGCTAAGAAGGTCATTAGCAGGAGCCATCAAAAAGACCTTTTCTGTTTCCCATCAAGGTCTTTATTGATTTATTGCTTAAGAAATTCAGTTACCTTATAACATGTTTTGTTTTTCCTGAGTACAATACTTGAACCAAGTGTCCTTTTGTGTTACCAAGTAAATCTGTGTGGGAGAATTAACCCCATGAATAAAATCTGTTTTTCTTTGCTTACACTCGAGCATCACAACTCATTATTTTGTGAACGGCTGATTCTGGTATGAATAAACTACATTCCCCACAATCCTTTGCAAGTCATAATAATATTTTGCCTTTGCCAAGACTGTGGACTTTCACGACCAGCACCCCCGTTTACAGGACTCAGACTCTCACGGCTCCATTGGTGGATCATTGTTTGACTTGTTCGCACACATTTGAGGATCTCCAATGGCGTGTGCTGGATCATGTACCACTTAACCCACGGGGTGGTGACAGAATTCAACATCTACAGAATTTAGAGCAGAGGTGGATTTTCATTCTCAATTCAGTCCACCCCTTTGGACTTAATTCTCAATTGGACTGGCACATGATTCGGTAAACGTTTGATGATGTTATGAGCTACCAATCATCTGGTGGGATGGCCTTGTCTGGTGGCCCCTCCCCTTTGAGCTTTGATTGGCCTCCTCCGTCTACCTTTCTCCTGTGATTGGTGGTTTTGATCAGTGTCATAGCGATGTATGCCATTATAAAGACCGTTTTTTGGCGTTCTTTTTGAAGGCGGGCATTTTGATCCACGGCGACTTGACCTGAAGCAGGGGGAAAGTGCGGATCCCTGAAACGTGACACGTCGTCATAATTGGTCGTTGGATGATTATCTACAGCAGCCTTTTCAGCTAAGTGATATCGCCATATAGCTTGCATTTAATATTATGTCCTAAAATATAGGGCTTTCAAATAAAATAAAATGGATGGGCCGCGGTGGTGTGAGGTGAGGTCCTCTACACTGTGACGGCTTTTCCGACAAAATAAGTGGTTTTTTCTTAAGGCGGTTTTTGGTTTCACTTACCAGGTTATCTTTATTGTTGGATTTGAAAAGAGCCAGAGATGAAGCCTGATGTACAGACTCAGGTAGTTTGTTCCAGGCATAAGGAGCAGCAAGGTGAAAGAACGAAGTCTGGAGTTGGCAGTAGAAGAAAAGGGCACAGATAGAAGTGATCTGCCAAGGTAAAAGCGATCTGCCCTGATTCCAGTAGTGGAGACAGAGGTGTCATGCCAGGTCTGAGGCGGCAGCATCACCAGCACAGTGAGCATCCCAATCACAGTCATCATCCGATATCTCTCTCTCTCTATGCCCAACGCCCCAGACATCACCTATCACTTCTTTCCCAGCGGCATGGCAGACAAAAAGTTAAACCATCATGTGGCTTTGAAGCCCATGAGCCCCACATTGATTTTTAGAGGCGCTTTGCCCTTCCAACCTGATCTGCTTCTGGGAGATGGCTAGGGGGAGTTATGAGAGAGAGAGAGAGACACACACACACACTGTAGGATGGCTGGGGGGGCTACCAGACAGAGAGAGAGACATTGTGCGATGGCTGGGAGGGAGCTGTGAGAGAGAGAGGGAGGAAGACAGACATTGGGTGGTAGCTGCAGAGGGGGGCAATGAGAGAGAGAAACTGGCTGGGGGTGGGAGGAATGAGAGAAAGACACTGGGTGATGGCTAGGGGGGACTGTAAGAGAGAAACACACACAATGGGTGGGGTGATGAGAGAGATGACTGGGTAATGGCGGGGCGGGGGGGTGGAGCTATTAGAGAGAGGGAAAGAAACATTGGGTGATGGCTGACTGAGGCTATGAGAGAGATAGGGTGATGGATAGATGGTCCTAAAACCTAAAAAAGTAACTGGGATGCACATTTGGGGGGGGGAACAGAGGCATGCACTGTGCCCTAGGTTTCAAAAGCCAGCTCCTAAATGTTTAGGCTGGCTCCTAGTTTTCAAGAAAATTTGTCAAGGCCTGGCTTATAGTAGAGTTCATCGCTGTCGCAGACATTGAGGGAGGCAGTGGCAAAGGTAGGCCATGGGAAAGTTGGCAGGAAGATATTGGCCATGGGATAGGGGAGATGGAAGAAAGATAAAGTGAACATGGGATGGGATGGAGGGCAGGTGCTGGGCTGGAGACAGGATTCATGCTGGGAACAGGAGGAAGGAGAGAGACAGAGAGAGGGGAGATGCTGAATACCTGGGGGGGGGGATAGTGATGGGAAAGGGAGATGTGAGACACCTGGGGAGTGTTAGGGAGGAGAAGATTCTGGAGGAGGGGGTACAGAGAAATGCTGAACTGGGAGGGTAGGGACGAGAAGAGAAGGTGAAATACTAGATAGGGAGCAGGGAAAAGGCAAAATAAAGGAAAATGCTGGACATGGAGCAAAGAGAAGGGATGTGGAGAAAAGAAGGAGATAGGGAGGGGAAGGAGGGAAAGCAAGGTTACTTACCTGTAACAGGAGTTCTCCGTGGACAGCAGGATAAGTCAGCCACACCTGGTGACGTCCTCCGGGCGTCGCCATACAGAAGTGCTCTCTAGAGCTCAGAACCCTCTGAGCATGCCCAGGTAGCCCACCTCCCTGACCCGCCCCTAGCCCGGTCAGTATGTTCCTAGCTAGGTCTTCCCGGCAAGGGGCAAGTCACAGCCACGAACCTCCTCCAGGGAGGTGGGTGGGATTGTGTGGCTGACTTATCCTGCTGTCCACGGAGAACCACTGTTACAGGTAAGTAACCTCGCTTTCTCCATGGACTAGCAGGATTGCGTCAGCCACACCTGGTGTCTCCATAGCAGTGTGGTGCACCGGAGGTGCGCCAGAGGTGGAGGAGGGAGTGCGAAGACAAGAAACAGCTTAGGCACTGCAGGTCATGAGTTTAATGGTAACCACAGTATGCATAACATCGTGAACAACAGTGCAGCCAACAATAGTGCATTACAGTGTAGGAAGGTGCAAACAACGCAGGGAATGCAACAGTGCAGTACCGTGCAGTAAGGTGCATTAACAGTGTAGTAAGGTGCAGTAACAGTGCAGTAGTGCCAGATATGTAGAGTAACAGTATAACAGTGCAGGACATATATGCGAGCAAGCAGGTAGGTGCGAGCAAGCAGGTGTGAAGTCCTCTTGTGCAAGTCACTAGTAGTATACGTGTCTTAATTATTTGCTTCTGGAGCGGTGCCGGACGCTTCCCTGATGGCGGAGGCTAGGACTGCTGCGCCCAACACACAATCCTCTGCGGAACGTAGGTCTAAGCAGTAGTGTCGCTGGAAAGTATGTGGTGTGGACCATGTGGCCGCTTTGCAGATGTCCGTGAGTGGGACGGAGCGCAAGTTGGCTAGGGAGGTAGCCAATGCCCTGAGCCTGTGTGGGCCAACTCTAGGCGGCGATGGGTTGGTTGGCGATTCTAGGCAGAAAGAAATGCAGGAAGCTACCCAGTTGGAAAGAGTCCTCTTCGAGACGGGTAGGCCTGGTCTGTTGGTGTCGAAAGAAACGAAGAGTTGGTCACTCTTCCTGACCGGGAGTGTCCTTTGTAGGTAGATCCTGAGGGCTCGGAGGCAATCCAAGGTATGTAGGCGTTGCTCCTCCACGGACGAATGAGGTTCTGGGAAGAAGCAGGGAAGTTCGATGGATTGATTGACATGGAACGCCGAAGCGACCTTGGGAACAAACTTAGGGTTGGTCCGCAGAGACGCCCGGTCCTTGAGCAGGCACGTGTATGGTGGGTGTGCCACCAGAGCCTGTAGTTCACTGATCCTCCTTGCGGAGGTTATGGCCACAAGGAATAGGGTTTTCCAGGAGGTGAACTTCATGTCCGCAGACAGGAGCGGCTCAAAGGGTTCTTGCGTTAGCCGCTGAAGGACCGAACTGAGATCCCAGGGTGGGGCTGGGGGCCTGACTGGGGCTTGAGGTTGGTTAGGCCTTTCATGAAACGGGTAGTTAGAGGCAGTGCAGCAATGGAGTTGGCTCCGTCTACCGGGTCATGGAAGGCTGCTATGGCTGAGAGGTGTACCCGGATGGATTGGGTCTTGAGGCCACTGTCGGACAAGGCTCTTAGATACTGGAGGACTTGCGTGACAGGACAAATGGTGGGACTGAGGCCTTGTTTTGTGCACCAGATGCTGAATCTTTTCCATTTGAGGCCATAGGTCTTTCTGGTGGAGGATCTACGAGCTGCCAGGACCACGTCTTGTACTTCTACTGGCAGCTGGAGGGCGGAGAGGCTCAACCGCTCAACCTCCAGGCAGTGAGAGCGAGGGCTTTGAGGTTGGGGTGTCTCGTGTTGCCTCCATTCTGTGTCAGCAGGTCGACGTCGGGGAGAAGGCATATCGGAGTCCCATGGGCAAGGCGTTGTAGGAGCGTGAACCACAAATGGCGTGGCCAGTGGGGAACCACCAGGATCGCCTGTGCTTTGTCCTGGATGATCCGTTGTAAGGTCACTGGAATGAGGGGAGTAGGTGGGAAGGCATACACTAGAGACCACTCCCCCCAGCACACGTCGAATGCATCCGCTGCCAGTCTGTTGGGCGAAGGGTGCCTGGAGCAGAACAGGGGGCATTTTGCATTCATCTCCATCACAAACAGGTCTATCGATGGGGTCCCCCACCGGCGTCCCCCACCTCTTGGGAGAGCGACCATTCATGTGGCTGCAGCTGCCTACTGAGTTTGTTCGCGAGGGTATTCATGTCCCCGGGTAGGTAGGAGGCCCGTAGTTTGCAGTTGTTCTCCAAGGCCAGGGACCAAAGCGCCGTCGCCTCGTTGCAGAGGGTGCGAGAGCCGGTCCCACCTTGCTTGTTCACGTAGAACATGGCTACTTGGTTGTCCGTCTGAACGAGGATAGACTTGTCTCGCAGGTGCGGGAGGAAGGCTAGGAGAGCGTATCTTATGGCTCTGAGTTCGAGTAGATTGATGTGTAGCCTTCTCTCCTTCTGGGACCATGCGCCTTGGGTGCTGAGGTGCTGGAGATGCGCGCCCCAACCGGTATTGGACGCGTCTGTGGTGAGAATCACCTGGTGTGCCTGCTGGTGGATGTCCTTGCCCTCGGACAGGTTGGATGGGTTCGACCACCAGCACAGATGGCTCCTGATGCTCAGGGGCATCAGTACGCGGGTGGATAGTGTTTGGGAATGTTGATTCCAGAGGGAGCGCAGGTGCCACTGGAGCGGCCGCATCATCAACTTCGCCGTAGGAAGGACTGAGGTCGTTGCTGCCATATGGCCCAGAAGACGTAGAAGAGCCTGAGCCGAGGAGACTTCTGCCTCGGCGGCTTCGGTTGCAAGGGAGACCATATTGAGCTGTTGTCGCTCCGGCAGATAGGCTCGCGACACCCGTGTGTCGATTACTGCTCCAATGAACTCGAGCTGTTGGGAGGGATGGAGCTGTGACTTGTCGTAGTTGATGACAAATCCCAGAGAGGTAATTACAGTTATTGCCTTCTGCAGGGATACCCGTAGTTCCTGGGCTGAGGGTGCCGTGAAGAGCCAATCGTCCAGGTAGGGAAAGACAGATATCCCTAGCTTGCGGAGGTGCGCTGCGTCAACGGCTATGCATTTTGTGAAGACTCGGGGCGCAGGAGACAGGCCGAAGGGGAGAACTCTGTATTGGTAGTGATGGCCTAGTACTTGGAAGCGGAGGTATTTCCTGTGCGCTTTGTGGATGAGGATGTGGGTGTAGGCCTCCTGCAGGTCCAGTGATGCCAGGAAGTCGCCGGTCTGGATCAGGGGTAGGATGGCATTGAGGGAGACATCCTGAACTTCTCCTTGATGATGAACTTGTTCAGTCTGCTTAGATCTAGGATAGGGCGCATTCCGCCTGTCCTCTTTGGAATGAGAAAGTATCTGGAGTAGAAATCAGAGTTGATCTCGCAGGGAGGTACCTCTTCTATGGCGTGAGATGTGAGGAGGTGTATTAGTTCCGTCGCCATGGGAAGTTGCAGGTGAGGAGGGATTCTGCTGGATGGTTTGCTGCGTTGATAAGGCGGTGCGCAAAACCGCAATCGGAATCCCTCGTGTATGATACGCAGGACCCAGGAGTCGGTGGATATTTTCTCCCACTCCGGAAGGAAGTGTGCCAGGCGACCCCCTATCTGTGTGGGCGCCTGTGAGGATGTGTCAAAAGGAAGAGGCTCCTTTGGCTGCCGGCATGGTGGTGCCCTTCCTTTGCTTGCGGTCCCTTTGGGGCTGCCGCTGGTTTGAGGGTCCGTGGTAAGAGTTGTTCTTGTACTTCAGAGCTTGCCACTTCCGGCTAGAGGGGTATCTCTTGTTGGAACTGTAGCTGTTGGAGCCATAGTAGTTCTTTCGCTGGTAGCCACCTTTCTGAGGGGCGCTGCGGCGCTCAAACCCTTCCTCTGCAAGGGTTTGGAGAGTGGTGCAATGCTCCTTCATGACGTTCACAGCGTCCGTGACTTTCTCTCCAAAGAGCAATTCGCCTGAGCAGGGGGCATCCGTGATCTTGTCGTGCGTGTCGTCACTCAGGCCAGAAGCTCTGAGCCATGCCCATCGTCTGGCTGAGATAGCAGTGCCTGCGGTCCGTACTGATGTGTCGAAGGCATCGAAGGCTGTGCTAGCCAGATGTTTGCTGCATTCTGAGATGTCAGCGAGTGAGCTAGCAATCAATGCCTGTGTATCCTTAGGAAGGGCTGTGACTGCGTTTTTTATGTTCGCCACGCAGGTGTCCTGGAACAGAATGTGTTGAAACTGATGTGTGGCGATTTTGGCATTAAGCATTGCTCCCTGGAAGACCTTCTGGCCTATATCATCAAGGAGTTTCTGATCTCGCCCAGGCGGGTTGTTAGCGTGGGATCGCGAGGATCTAATCCTTTTCAGTGCTGAGGAGACTACGATGGATTGATGCGGCAGCTGTGATGTCACGAATCCCGGAGTGGGCTGAATTTGGTATTTAGAGTCCAGTCTCCTGGGGAAGGGGCGTCCTGAGGCAGGGGTTTGCCAGACTCTGAGGTAGACATCCTGCAATTTGCGGTGCATAGGTAGTGCAAAGGAAGGCTTGGGAGCGGAGAGGTACTTAAGGACCTCCGGATCCGGTTCCTCTGTTTGTTCGGGCGAAGTCAGGGCAAGAGCAGAAGCCACCTTCTGCAAGAATTTGGGATAGGAGCGGTCCTCCGGGGGCGGAGGTGCCCCTTCTGGTTCTGGGGAAAGTCTGGTGTCTGGTGTGGTCCTGACATTGGAGGCTGAACCCACAACAGCTTCTATGTCCCGCTCCTTGGCAGTGCTGTCTGGAGAGGGGTTAGCCGGGGAGCATTGGGGTGGATCAGCTGCTAGATCACGGTCTGGGGAGACTCCGGCGGGGAATCTAGAGCGAGACCTGGTAGTGGAGAGCATGGCAGGCTGAGGTCTGGAAGTTGCAGGAGGGTGCGCTGTCTGCTGGACTATTTGAGTCAACAGTTTTAAAATTGCAGAGTTATTCGCTGTGTCAGTGATATGGCTCCAAGAGCTCACCTGACGGCTCCTGCTAGAGCTGGCTGAATCTCTTTTGCTGGCTCTGCGGCGATGCTGATCACAGTGCCTCTTGTGTGCCGGTTCAGAGCTGCACGCAGAGGATTCGGAGCTAACTGATCATTTTCTGCGATGTCTGCTCCTTTTGTGGTGCCGCCAGCGTTCGAGGCTCCTCTGATGCTGATGACTGTGTTCCGTGTGAGAAGTTGCAATGGAGGGACCCGTTGCGTTGTTGAAAAGAGACGGGTCCATTGCGCTGTCCCCGAAGCAGGGGGCAGACCCACAGAGGCCGAATAGGGGGGCGGAGCTTCTCTTCACGCCGTTTCCGGAGAGACTGTGACGACGGTGGGAGGAGTCGGAAGACTGGTCCTTATGTCGGGGGGCAGAGTTGGAGGACTTCTCCCGGGCGCCATTGCTGGGCTCCACATGGCCTCGTTTAGGAGAAGAGGAGAAGGGCCCATTAACAGCCAAGTCGGGAGCTCTGGAAGTGGCTGCTTTCGTAGGTGCAGGCCTTACCTCCGCGCCGCCGTGGGCCACAGAAGAACTGGTTCCTGGAGCAGCGGGGGAAGCCGTTCGTTGTGCGAAGCTGGGGATGGAGGCTCGATCGGGCACATCCCGCGCTAGGGCGCCGGTACGAGCGTCATCATTGGCAATGGTGGCACGGCTGGGTATGGAGGCCCATTCAGGCACATCCTGAGCCGGCGGAGGGCTAGTGACACTCAGAGGGCCCGGCTCGAGGCCCGGACACGTCCTGTGATGTCTCTCCTTTCCGTTGGTATCAGCTGAGGATCCCCCACAGTGAGTGCAGCCTCGCGATGAAGAGTAAGTCCTGTTGCCACATGCTGGGCACTTTTTAAAGTTGGATTTAGGCATTAAAAATTGAAAATTGAAAATAAAGAACAAAACAAAGTGTGAGAGAGAGCAGGGTCCGTCTTGCTGGCAAGGCGGAAGAACGAAGACTGACCGGGCTAGGGGCGGGTCAGGGAGGTGGGCTACCTGGGCATGCTCAGAGTGTTCTGAGCTCTAGAGAGCACTTCCGTATGGCGACGCCCGGAGGACATCACCAGGTGTGGCTGACGCAATCCTGCTAGTCCATGGAGAATGGGAGTACTGGGGTGAGGGAGATAAAAACTGCAGACAGATGCAGTAACAAAACAGAGACTGATGACTGATTGAGGAGAAGGAGCAAAATCAGAATGGGCAGACAACAGAAAAATGAAAGATCAATGTTAGAGATGGATGCAGGAGAGAAAATGAAGACAGGAGGTGAGAAAAGAAATGGCAAATGGGCAGGTTATCCTGGGAACAATGTTAAGAGAAGACAGATAGGGAAAAACAGAAACTAGAGACTGGAAGCAAGATGATGAGGTAAAAATGGCCAGACTAGTTGAAAAAATTGTTTTATTTTTAATATAATGATTGGCACAGGTCAGTTTTAGGAATTTACATCTGCAATTTTTATATTTTGCATAGTACAGTGGGGAAATGCATCACTGTTTCCATTTCTTTGGTGATTCATTTGCTTGGAAATTATATTGTTGCTATCATGAGATAGATGGGGAGAAGAGAATGACTCTTCTTCCCTCTCCCACACCCTATTGTGCAATCCTGGAACTACCCCTCCTCCCCGCTGATGTTGGATGAGTATTCCAGATTTGCCTCCAAAAACATCTGGTAACCTTAATAGGAGAAGTAGTTCCAACTTCTGTCTACAGCATAGAAACTTTGGAACTGAAACAAAACAGGGAAGTACTCCTTCCAAACTCTCTCTCCTTCTTCTCTATTTTCTGGGCCACAGACATACACAGATATAGACACGCACACAGAGGGTCGGAAATAATTCAATGATGATGTATCTTTCTTTTTTTGTTTTGGTTTGTTTTAAACTTACTGTGAATTCCAGTGACTGAACAGCATAGCTTTCTTAATGGTTGCTATGTGTACTGCCAATTAACACCTGTTCAGTGGGACAATGGCACCCTGTGGCATCCTTTGAAATCTGTTGATTGCATCTAATGGTTTGGTATATTTTCATGTTTGGTTTCATTTTATGATTCTTTTCAGACTAACAGAATGTTTTTTATAGCACTCCATTCAAACTACCCTCTCACCTCCAGGTCAAAGACACACAGAAAGACAGTACTGACATATGCCCAGTAGATACACACACACACACATGCCTGCAGAGGGTTTGGAACAAATTCTGTGAGCTGTACTCTGCAAGCTTTCCCGCTTGTGCTGTCTACCCCAATGGAATGTGGAAAAAAGATGTGTCTGTCTAGGGGAAAAATAACAATGAAAATGTAATTTTATTTATTTATTTAAACTTGTTTCTATAGCGCCTTTCTACCATTCAAGGAGGTGTACATTTAACAGGAGTGTGGCAGGCTGTGGTGGGCCTTTGCTGCACATACAACTGAACATTGTAACATTTAACAAGGTAACCAGCTGTATTCAAGGTTTTAATTATTTATAATATAATTAGGTAAGAGAGAGAGTAACAGTATTCATAGTTTTCAACTATTTACAATGTAAGTCAGTTAGGCGTTTGTACGTATTTGGGGTCTAGGGCTTGAGGGTTGTTGTAGTGGTGTGTTGTTGGTTTTGTTTGTGTCTATAGTGGTTGGGTTGTGGCTCCAAGTGTGTTTTCTATTCTTCTTGGAAGATGAAAGTCTTGAGCTTTATCCTGAAGTTGGCTGTATCAGAGCAGGCTCGTAGCGTTGATGGTAGGGAGTTCCAAAGCGTGGGTGCATATAAGGCGAATGCTTGGTTACATATAGATTGTTTGTTTGGTTTTTAGCTTCAGGGAAGGTATTGCTAGTAAGTTGGAGGATGCATTTCTTCATGACCTTTCAGACAGAGGCTTTGAGAGGAGGGTCTGTAGACCTTTGGCTGATTCGTTGTGGAGTATTTTGAATATTGTGGTTAGTGCCTTGTATGTAATTCTGGGTAGTTGCTCCTAATGGCTGTGAGGGGAAGCCAGTGTAGCTGTATAAGTATAGGGGTGGTATGGGATCTGCGTGGTACTCCATAGATTATTCGTGCTGTCGTGTTCTGGGCCTTCTGTAAGAAGTGCAGGGTGAATTTTGGGAGGCCATGCGTAGATCTGTTACAATAATCTAATATAGGGGTGATCATTGCCTGGCAGACAGTCCGAAATAGTTTTGGGGTGAACAGGGGATGTAGGATTTTTTAATGTTCTCAGTTTGTAGTAGACGGCAGAGGTTGTTCTTTTTATGTGTGACTGGAAGTTCAGTTGTTGGTCAATAGTTATTCCTAGGTGGTTTGTTTCAGTTTTGACTTTGATTGCTATGTTGTCAAGTTTTAGTGTTGCTGGGGGGACATACAAGGCTTCAGTTTTCTCTGTGTTAATGGTCAGGTTGTGTACTTTGAGCCAATTGTGTGCTTCTGTGAGACACTTCTGTAGGTTGGAGAGGTCTGGAGAAACGAGGTTGAAGAACATTATGTTGTCGGCATAGATCCTGTATTGTAGCTTGTGGGCTTTGAATATCTGACATAGCGGTTGGATGAAAATATTAAAGAGGAGGGCTGAGAGGCTTGAGCCCTGTGGTACTCCAGTTTGTTGGGTGAAGGGGTTTGATAGTTTAGTCCTGCTTCTCATTTGTTGTTTTTGGGAGTCTAAGTAGGATAGGAACGGGACCAAATTTGATATAGACTTTTGGAGGAAAAACTGGTGAAAAGACTCACCAAATTTGAAAATGGGCCAGATCAAACTGGGGGTTCCAGAGAAATAAAGCCCTCTAAAAAGTAGCCTAATGCAGCTCTGTGGAAGAAGTACTTCCTGCAGCTGCTGAATACAGTTATTGATTCACTGTAACATTGCAGTTAGGGGATTGCATCTTTCAAACTGCCCTCCTTTCTCTTCTCCTCCCTAAGTCGCAGACAGAGAGCTAACAGAGATACAATACACAAACACACATGCGCGCATCCACACACGGTTGGAAATAATTCTATGAGGTATGTTCCACATGTGCTTTTTTCACCATGAATCTCGCCCCTCCCCCTCACCTTTCTAGCACTTCCCTGGCTATTAGTGATTCAGATATATATGTTATTTTCTTTTGTTATAAATTCTACTGTGAAACGTAATGACTGAACCATATTGTTTACTACTGGTTGCAGGGCCGTACCGAGCGTGAATCGCACCCTGTGCAACTTGCATATCGGACGTGCATCCCCCCTTCCCCCGCACCTCCATCTAGCTACTTTATGGATGCCAGCAGGAGAGAAGAGGCATGCCCGATATGCAAGTCGCCAGTGCGCTAAGCAGATCTGTCCCTCCCTTCTCTGACGCCACGTCAGAGGAGGGAGGGACCAGACCTGCTTAGCGTGCCGCGAGAAGGCTTAAGGACATTTCAGCTGTCTGCCATTGCCTGCTGCCGCTGAGAGAAGAAAAAGTGGCAGCAGCAGGCAATGGCAGACAGCTGAAATGCTCCCCATAAGCCTTTGTGCCCTGTGCTGCCGCACCGCTCGCACAGGGCTAGGTATGGTCCTGGCCGGTTGCTATGTGTATGGCCTCCTAATGTGCCTTAGGACAATGGCACCATGGGTTACACTGTAAAGTCATCCTTTCAAAATCTATTGACAGTGGCATCTAATGACTTAAATATATTATCATACTTGGTTTCATTTTATTATGCTTTCCAAACCAAAGGAATGTTGGGGTACCCTTCCATTCGAACCACCCTACCCTTCCTCCAAGTGAGATGCACTCATGCAGAGAACAAACACACACACACACACACACACACACACACACAGATAAAATGCAATACAGAAACGTGTGTGTGCATGCACACATACACATGCACCTGCCATGGAGTTGGAAAGAATTCCATATGCTATGCTCCACATGCTTTTTCCACTTGTCTAATATGGCACTGCTCATAGAGTCTAGTTTTTAGAAGGGGTGGGGTCCATTTCAGTATTTATCAACATGTTTACTTCTAATTTGTGGCCTCTTTTTTTTTTAATTAGGTAAGGGTTATCTGCATTTAACTGAGACATCTATTGGTGCTCTAAGGCCTCTCATAGAAACATGATGGCAGAAAAAGACCATATAGCCTATCTAGTCTGCCCTTGCTAGAATAGTCCCCTTTTGTCCTTTAGAAATCTTTTGTGTTTGTCCCATGCTTTCTTGAATTCAGATACTGTCCTCGTCTCTACTACCTCCACTGGGAGACTATTCCACGCATCTACCATTTTTTTAGTAAAGAAATATTTCTGCATATTACTCCCAAGTCTATCCACTTTCACTCTCATCCTATGTCCCCTCGTAGCAGAGCTTGCTTTCAATTGAAAAAGGCTCTTCTCTTGTGCATTTATGCCATGGAGGTACAGTTGTGGTCAACATTATTGGCACCCTTGCAGTTCAACCCCTTAATGTCCAACATCTCCTAAAAAAAAGTGTCTGGGGAGCTGCTTTACTTGCTGCCTGCTTTGTGAAGGTATGTCATCTGCTTGCCTGCTACTCTGGCACTGCTATGATCAGCTGCACACCACCTGAGGGCACTATAAAGAACTGGGTTGGTTTGTGAGTACAGTGGGAGCTGCTTTACTTGCTGCCTGTTCTGTGACGGTGTGTCATCTGCCTGCCTGCTACACCGGCACTGCTTTGGTCAGCTGGACTCCAGTCGAGAACCCTATAAATCTCTTGTCCACCCACGGCGTGCAGACAGGGACATGCTCTAAGGGGCTCACAAAGGGCGATCTGTTCCTTGTGAGTCCCTTAGGAACCAATGACTCAGGTGTAGTGAACAAGTATGTGGTACGTTTCGGGGAAGAGGAAGTCGAAGGGCAGTATACAAACAGCTACAGGTGTGGATTCTATGGACAAACATTTGGTGCCCCAGAACAGTGTGCCAGATATAGATAAGATGCAGGCATCCTTGGAAGGACCGTCTTTAAGCTCTTTTGAGTGGACTCTGCCTCCTGTACCTTGTCCATCTTTGCTACCTAGTTCTCGGGAAGTCATTGTAGTCAGGCCCTGTAACAATAGGGGTCTTGAGAATATTGACATTTGTTCTAAACCTGTAGTGTGTGCTTTAGATAAGGCTGCTATTCAGCTTCCTGGAGCTCAGGTTCTTTACAAGATATATGGCAAATAGTGTTGCGTACTGAGAAGTTTTTGTCTACTACTGCGATTTCTCCCAGGAAGCTGTTGCAAAGTTTAAACAGGTGGATGTTCATTTGGAAACTTTGGGGGAAAAGGTCTCCATACTTGACACCCAGGTGACCAAGTCCCCCCTCCTCCACAGAGTGCACTAGGTGCTTCCATCCAATCCATGCCTCAGGCTTGCCACAGACAGACTTACTAAACGTAACTTCCAACTTCTTAAAGAAGATTGGAGAAATGCGGATAGGCAATTCAGAAAACAAGTACATCAGTTTGGAAACCACCATCATTTCAGAGCTGTTACTCGACTCATCCAACCCATAGTAAGACCCTCCCATCATGCCAGTTCCACAGCGATTGTCGATGCAAGGGGGGCATAGTTAAGTTTGAATAGGTCTTCCACTTCTGGTTACACCTTGACCCCTAGATATTTAATGTGGGAGTCTGCCATCCTAAATGAACAGCTAGGTGGGAGGGCGCTCCCGCCTTCCCTAACAGTAGAAACTTAGATTTATTTAAATTAACTTTAAAGCCTGAGACCTGGGCAAACTCCCCAAGGACCTGAAGTAATCCTGCAATGGAGACCTCCAGATCTTCTAGAAAAATCAAGGTATCGTCAGCATTAAGAGAGACATGATGGGAAACTCCACCCACCCTAATAGGTCAGATGTACATTTGCTCCCAGTGTTTTCTTTCATCCCTGCAAGTACAGTGTGTTCTCCGAGGTGCGGCACATAAGGCCTGGACGCAGCCAACAAAACAGTACCCGAACCCAAAATGGGTCATGACTACAAAGAGATATTCCCACTACATCTGGTCAAAAGCTTTTTCAGCATCTAGTGAGTCACACCAGGTATCCATACCCTCTCAACACACATGCATTATAACATTCAAAAGCAGCCAAACATCATAAATCTGCCAGCCCCTAATGAAGCCAGTTTGATCGGGGTGAATAAGGGTAGTAATAATACCATCCAGCTCGTTGGCAAGGGCCCAGGCAAAGATTTTCACATCACTATTTAGAAGTGAGATCGACCTATAGTTACTACGCTCCAGGGGTGATCTGCCCTCCTTCTGAATCAGAGAAATTTCAGTTTCCTACATCATCAGAGGTAATGTACCAGTCTGTAAGACCTCATTAAAAACCTGCTGAAGGACCAGTGCAAGGGAGTCTTTCAATCCTTTATACACTCTATAGGAAAGCCATCAGTTCCTATGGCCTTACCTAAATCAAGAGAGGCAATTGCCAGCTCAATCGATCTGAGTGATGTCCCGATTCAGGAGTTCTTGCTGCTGCACTAACGTGGCTGGAAGGGCCACCCTATCCAGGAAGGCAGACATTTCTGCCGGGGACACAGCAGTCTCTGAAGAGTACAGAGAAGTGCAGAATGCCTGAAAGGCCTGGGCAATACCAAAGTTGTCTCTCTGCAGAACCCGATGCTGATCATAGACCTTGCTGATAAGGCAGTTATTCCGCTTTTTCTGAAGCTGCCAAACTAACCATATCCCACTTGGCCCCCATACTCTAGGAAATTGCACTTAGACAAACCAAAGCAGAAATTCTATCTGCTGTACTTCAATAGCCTCAATTTCCTGCAGAACTCTCCACCAGCTAGAGATACACCTTCCGGTTTCCTGTCCATTTATGTTTGCTCTGTAGTCACTCAAGTTTTGCCTCCTTCTGCCACTTTTGCTGAGAGGCCAATTACAGAAGACAACCCTACATATAGGCCTTACTCATTTCCCAAAGTAAACCCACGGAGACTCTCTCCACATCATTAAGGGCCAGGAAGTCCGCCCACCAAGTTTGCATCAGATCCTGCATCCCTTTGTCTTGGAGGAGGCATACATTCACCCTCCAGCAACGCTCACCACCTTTCCCTAACTGGTGGCCCAGGTCTAACAAAAGACACACCATAGCAAGGTCATTCACTAGCATGGACAGGATCCAAAAACTGTCTGCCCGGGACATCTCCATCTCCTGCCCACAGAAAAGATCCAGTCAGGAATATCGCTGAATTTTAGAACAGTGGGTATAATCATGTTCTCCCAGGTGCAGGGCTCTCCAAAGATCCACCCACCCCAACTTTACAAGGGCCTTGTGCAGGGCAACACCTTCCTGCAGCGGTCGTATCATCTAAACCAGGCCTGAGCTATTCAAGGGGCTCAAGGCACAGTTCATATCTCCTCCAACCCAAACAGAGCCCCTAGCTTTCTGCTCAAAGGCTGAAAATGTTTGTCAGAAAAAAATTCCCTTTGGGACCATAGGAGCACAAATGTTCAGAAGGGACAGGTCCTGGTTTTCAACTCTCCTCACCACCCAAATAATTCACCCCTGCGTATCTCCCCCAGATTCATGAAGAATAAAAGGAATATGTTTGCTCACCAAGATTGCCACCCGCCGCTTTTTGGAAGTATAGGCAGAATAATAAACTTGCTCCCAATGCCTAGCCTGCAACCTATCCATCTCCGAGGAGATCAACTTCACCTCCTACAACAGGGCAATATCTACCCGCTCCCTCTACAGATAGGAGAGCACCCTTTTCTGCTTAATCGGACTGTTGAGCCCCTGACATTCAGAGTGGCGATCTTAAGCGGCATGGATTAGCTGGAAATAGGAATAGCAATAGTAAAAGAGTGAGAGATAGTGAAGGCAGACATCCCCAACCCAACAGTTCCTCTCCCAACTCTGCTTCAAACATCCATCCTTCCATATTAGTCCGCCCACCACCACACACCTCCACGAACCACACATGCTGTGCATACTCCCCCGCTCTCCCCCAAACAACAAACCAATTCATGTACTGAACAAAAAATGAAAGTTCTCTTTATGTCTTTTTTTGGAGTTCGCAAGTGCCAACACAGGCAACCCAGCTTCCCACCAGTGCGGGCCAACCGGGCCACCTACACCACAGTAAGCACCCAAGAACCCCTTCCTACTGTCCCCCAGTCATGGGTGCGAGACACCCCAACCCACAAGCAGATGGATAGAGCCTTGAAAGGGTTGTAGCATCAGAGGGCAACCATCCAACTAAGAAGGAAGCAACAATAAAAATCCCACACATCACAACAGCACTCCCACACAGCACTTATTGGGCCTGCATAGCTGCACGTAGTATACGCTACAATGTCCCTTCTCCTCAGTACAAAGGGCAGTGGGCCAATCGCTCTTTTTCCATCTTCCAGAGAGTCTCAGACAAAAGCGTGCAAATGTCTTCATAGGCAGGCTCATACACAATGCATGATATAAAGGAGTTTCAATCCACTGATGGGCTATCCACTACTGGCTCCAAGCACCTCATGGCTATTGTACCCAGGCTGTCGCAGTCCCCCACACTTGTCATCTTCAACAGGGAAACAGTTTTGCGATCTAGGGGCAGTGCTACCAAGGGGGTAGAAGTAGCAGACACTGCACTCCACATAGGACTCCCCCTTTACTCCAATTCAGTGTTCTTCTGGCCTGCATTCACTGCCCCACACGCTACAACAAGTGCTCTACCTCATCCAGGGAGTGAAGAAACATGTGCTCCCCTTGAAACACCATGGTCAATCAAGCAGAGAACCAGATGCTGGCATGCAGCCCAGCCTTATTGAGAGAGTCTCGGTAGGGCATGAGGGCTTTACACTTTCTAATAGTTTCTGCGCTAACATCAGGAAATACAGAAATTTTCCAGTTATTGCAACTCACAGATTTAGACATGGGCCTCCAAAATGACATGCACCTCCTGATAGTGCAGTATTCACACTATTAGTGCTCTAGGCCACTTTCCAGGTACCACAGCTTAGGCCTGTTCGATTTTGTAAGAGGGCATAGCAAGCTGAGAGGGAAAACATGCATCTAGCAGTTACTTTACGAAGGTGTGGACATCAGGCAGCTTGGTCCCCTCTGGCACCCCACAAATCTGCACGTTCTGCCAGCGATCTTGGTTTTCATGATTTTCCACCTTATCTTCCAGCCAGCAGACTGCCTTTTGGAGCCATTCCATCTCCTTTGCCGTTTGGGCCTTGTGATCTTCCAGTTGCCCCACATGCTCCTCAACCTCGGTCACTGGCATCAAACCACTCGGTAAACCGGCAGGGACAGTGTCTCTAATCTCTACCTTGGAGTCCTGGATTTCCTTAAGGAGCACGACCATGTGGTTTGTGGCCTCCCCTTCTCTCAAATTGCCTTGCCCCATCTCTGCTGGTGCCATTGTAGGCCCGGGGCTTTTCTCCACCGGCAGAGCTTTTTTTAACTTTCTCTGCATAAATGTCCTTAATTGACTTCTCCACAGTACTTTAGGCATCTCCCCTGCAGGGACCAGTCATTGACGAATCGTCCCCAAGCAATAAAAATATGGGTTATAATATGATGGCCCAGAGCCACGCTCAAATGCTGCCACTCACGTCTGTACCGGAACCAGGATTCCCTGCTCATGTTGTTTTTCATTATTTCCTATAATGTATAAAACTCTGTAATTTCATATTTGTTCTGTCTGTCTTGAATTGATTGTAAACTCTGTTGAGAAGGGACGTTCTCTTAGGTGTATAGGTGCAGTGCTGCATATATCTAATAGCACCATAGAAGTGATAAATAGTAATAGTAGTAGCTTGTACATATTATACTTTATGAACCCTAGAAGGAGCTCTCTTTTGAACAATGCAGGTGTTGAAGCAAGCTTTAGCAGTAAATCTGAGAGACAGAAATAATCTCCAACATATCCTGGCATCGGAGTGAGATTCATTTCTGTCATGGTACGTACAAAATTAAGAAACCTAAAAAACTCTTAGTTAAGTCAAAAAATTATATAAATACTGTCCCAAACCTTTGCCCAACCCCAAAATTATGAATGTACTCACAGAAACCAGCAGATACTTATAATCCAAAATACAATTTATCAAAGGGGAGAAAAGACCTCAGGACGACCAGTTATCCCTTTATGAGGCATACAAACTACGATAGGGTGGCTACTAAAATGGTTAGTGGTCTTCCTTATAAAGCATATGGGAATAGACTTAAAGATCTTTATAGATATACGTTACAGGAAAGGCAGAATAGAGGAGATATGATAGAGATGTTTAAATATGGTTGTGGTCAACATTATTGGCACCCTTGCATTTTAGGTATCTTGTGTACAATGCTGCTGTTGATGTTAAACGCAGTTGAGATGGTATTAACTCATAGCAACCCTCTGGATAGTTGTCCTAAACTGTGTTCAGTCTTCACTCAAGCGGCTCATGGTTGATAGAGTGACACTCATAGCTGCTATTATTTAATTTATTTATTTATTAGCATTTATATGTAGCTTTTTCCAGAGATCATTAAACAACAACATTATTGCTTACATGTAACAGTTCAAGTAACTATGTACAAATGAACAATGAACTTGGGATTGAGCTTGTAGTCCAATTGTGAAGTATATACAATGAACAATAAACTTGGGACTGAATTTATAGTCCAGTTGTGAGTTAATTACAATGGGCAGATGTTTGTGCCTTCTATATGAGTGTGTAGGGAGTGTTTTGTTTTCATGTTCAGAGTGTGCAGTATTGGCTGGTCCTGTACTAATTACAGCACCTATGCTAGTTGCAGAAAATGTTCTTTTATGGTGTATATTGTCAGACGGCTGCCTAGGGTGAGAACTTACACAATCTTGACGATGCATATATTCATATGATTCTTGCAAGGTATTGTGGGTAATGTAGTTCTTTCACTCCAACACAGCTGAAGACAATAATTGAGTTGTGTAACCAGTGGTAAAGCCAATAAAATACTTCTTTTATTGATGGGGTTTATTTCTCCCAGCACAAGTATGCTTGGTAGCAATATAAATGAGGTTACTTGCTTGCAGTGTTTAAATGGATAACATAAAGTCACAAAGCAAATCAGAAACCAACCTTCAGCTTGTCAGGCAATTAGCTAATGTTTTCTTAGCAAATAATTACCAAATAAACAGGCACAAAGAAATGAATAAACTTTGCTGGTTAGGTTAACTTCTGCCTATTTTCCACGCAGATCCAGCAGTGATTCTCCCTTGCTCACACACACAATCAGGTGCAGCTTTAATTACTATCAATTGTCCAGCTGAAACCCTTTAGCTGGCTGGCTGCTACTGTGTGAACCCAAATCCTGCTTTAAGAGCTGTTTGCAGTGGAAATAAAGAACAAAGTTAGGTTTCTTTGTGATGGCTGATGTGTTTGCTCACAGAAAGCTAGCAATAGCACTTGGATAAAGAACAGTCCATGTAATCAATAGTTTCATCTGCTGTATCTCCCCCTTCATCAATCAGCATAGGGTCACTATCATACATTGGCACAGACGAGTCTTTCCATAAGGCACTATCATGAGAATGCTTATTCCCTTGCTGCCATTCACTATTATAGATAGGGTCTGGATCAGTGTTCATACCTGAGCCTCTCCTGCTATCATAATTCCTCTCTGTATAGCCTGGCCAGTATGTAATCCAGTTCTGATGTCCAGCCTTCCAATCTTGATCCCTGGACACTGGATCTTCTCTCACATACCTTCTGGCCTTGGTCTGAAAGTCCCTTCCACGTGCAGTCTTCTCTCTTCCAGGTGGCCACTGGTGATTCCTATCTCTGCCATTCCATTCCTCTGGCTGACTCCAGTCCAATGGACTCTGCTGGCATTTGGAATACCTCCCAGTATGGGTACTGCCTTGGACTCTCCCAGACCTTCCAATGGCCCCTCTTCTCTTCCTTCCAGAGAGTTTCCTTCTCTCTCTATCCGCTTGGCTTGGCTTGGCTTCTGCTTCTCGAGATGATGTTGGTGCTTGAGCTTGAAGCTGTTGCTGTATCTGTCTCTGAAGCTGTTATCTGTAGAATAAGCTCTATTCTTATTCTGTTCTAATGTGTGCTCCTCCCTAACACAGCGCAGCTGTGTTGAATCAGGCCCTGCCCTTTGAGATGAGTGCTTAGGGATTACCTCATAGCTCTCTTGATTGCACACACGTTTTCTCACTTCAGCCCCTCTCATGGCTGCTGGAAACCTGGTGCATTCTGGGACTGGTAGTCTTTTATGTGAAAACTCTGTTTTCTTTCTTCTACCAGAACTGACAGGTTGCTTGTTCAGAGTCACATCATCTTTTCTATAGCTCCTACCTGAGCTATGATAAGCTTCCTTATCACAATATCTACAAGTGGTGTTGGGATCTGGCGGCATTGTGTTAGAGGAAATGAGGCATATGATTGCATAGGGGGGTGCTTCAGGTGTGGTATTAGGTAGGGTCAGTGATCAGGGGTTCCAATATGTTTCTGAAATGCTGTTTAAAAAAGTGTGTTTTGAGTTCTTTGTGGAATGGAGAGAGATCTTTGATTGCTCTTAGTTCATCAGGTAATGTGTTCCAGAGTATGGGCGCAAAGTGTGAGAATGCTCTGTTAGTGGCTCAGTTAGATTTATGGAAGTCTGGTGGGATTGTTAGTTTATTTTGGGTGCATCCTCTTCTTAGTCATAAGTCTTCTGGTTTGATGATGAGGGAGGTGAGGTAGGATGGGGCTATTTCCCAAATGGATTTAAATGCTGTCATTAGGGTTTTGTAATTTATATGACTTTGCATTGGAAGCCAGTGTAAGTTATATAATAAAGGTGTGATGTGTTCTGCTATATGGGCCTTCCAGGCTATGCATGCAGCAACATGCTCGGTCATCTGGAGTTGGTTTAGGGCTTGTAGGATGCTTTTGCAAAATTTGAAGTGTGGAGCAATTAATGCCTGGAGGACTGATCTAAAGTCATGGTTTGGGAATAATAGTCTTAGCTGTTGTATCATTCTGAGTTTATAGTAGATTTTTTTGGTAGTGAGTTTTATGTGTGTGGAGGTACTGAGGGTCTGATCTAAGGTACCCCAAGATATTTTACTTCATTTTTTACTGGGAAGTCAGTCTCACTAAGGCTTACATTTGGGGGTGGAGAAAAACTTTGGTTCCTGGTTATGTACAGCTCTCAGTTTTGCTGAAGTTAATACGGAGGTTATGACTGTTGAGCCACTATGATGCTTTCCTGAAATAGTCTGTAATTTGGTGAGGGATGGGATTAGTGATGTTAAAAGGAAGATATAGCATTATATCATCCGCATAAATGTAGTAACCTATATTAAGCTTTTTAAAGATGGTGCAGATGGGCTGGAGGTATATTTTAAAAAGAAGGGCTGAAAGTGCAGAGTCCTTGTTGTAGGCCTTGTTCTTGTTTGTGTGGTTTGGATGTGTGTTGTCCGATTTTGACCTGTTGGGTTCTACCTGACAGGTATGACTGGAACCATTGGCATACAATCAACTTTATTCCTCTCTGTTGGTGAGCATTATGTTCTGGCTGATGGTTCCATCCCATTGTCGGCCTTCCTCTTTTGCATTGACCTTCTACTTTGCCAAGCATGACGTCTTTCTCTAACAATCTCTCTCTTTGCATGATATGTCCAAAGCATGAAAGTTAAAGTCTTGTCATCTGAGCTTCTAAAGAAAACTTAGGTTTGATCTCCTCTACTACTGACTGGTTTGTTGTTCGGGCAGTCCATGGTATGCACAATATTCGTCGCCAGCACTATAATTCAAAGGCATTGATTTTCTTCCTATCTATCTTTTTCACTGTCCAACTTTTGAAGTTTGATCTTTAGCCATATTGGCTTTTCTGATGGCCTCAGGCAGTTCTCTTTCTTCTCCATTGTGAAAATGGAACCAGGAGTGACTGTGGCCATTTTAAACATTAGAGCCATCATTCATTGGTTGATTCATGTCATGTGATTACTGATAATTGATAACAGGTGCATCTAATTTTACTGCAGTTCTTCTGTTCAAACTGATTTGAATTGTTTACAAGGGTGCCAATAATCATGCCTTCTAACTTATGAAGCCCAAATAATGTCACCACAATGTTATTCCTACAAAAAGGTAGACATTTCCTGATCTCCTGTACTATAATGTCCAATCTCCCAATTCCAGTGAACAGTAATAAGAATTATTTTTATTACTGTTCATTGGAATTGGGAGATTGGACAATAATCATGTCTTGGCAAAGTCCCAGTTTGTATACTATTTCCTTTTTTAATTGATCTTAGTTTATTTGATTCTTTTTATGTGTGCATATAGGGCCCAATATTCATTTGCCTCGATCTGAAGGGCTATGCGCCGATGTGCAATAGCCCTCCCTGCCGACCTCCAAACCGGATATTTAATGCCGCAGCAATGGCATTAAATATCTGGTGATAGTCGCTAAAGCCAGGAGCCGCTGAAGCTAACCATGCAGCGGCCAATATCGTTGCTGCACGGTTAGTGCCATTCTCCCCCTCTGCTCCGCCCCAGTACACCCTGTGATGCTGCAGCCCCTCTGAGAGGGGAAGAAAATGTTTTAAATGCAGGAAAAGTCAAGCACAACCTGCAATATCGCAAGGAACCACATAGGGGGAGCAGGAGGGACCTCCGAGGAACAGAGGAACCACACCTCCTAGGTCATGAGGTAATGCCAGCCAGCTTCCAATCAAGAAAGAGAGGAGGGCCTCTTAAAGGGAATTTGGAAGGTTGTAAGCCAGAACAGGCAGAACCAGGAGCAGGACAGACGGAACTGGCAGAACGGCCAGGAAGAGAACAGCTTGGGAAAGGAGAACAAGCTGGGAAAGAGGAACCGCTCTGGAGAGGAGGATATCCTGAGGAGACAGGACAGCCCTGGAGAAAGGCACAGGCAGGACGGCCTGGGGAAGGAGGACTGCCAAGAGAACCAGCAGAACCAGCAGGTTGGGCAGGACAGCCGAGTGAATGGGCTAGATATCCAGAAGGAGCAGTAATCCCTGAACAACGGTTTCGCAGGAGGCAGCAGCAGCCTCAGTGGTTTGGAGAGAGGAGACCCCGTGGAGAAGGTGGGACAACTCCAGCCAGAGTGAGTGTTTGTTGTACAGAGAGGCAAAGGCGTGGCTGTGGCTGTGGTCTAATGCCAACAGCAAGACGCTGGGAGAGCTCAAGGCCTATTGCTCAGGCCAGGCAGGATCCCAACTGGAGCAGGCCTCAAACCTCACCTGGAGCAGACAAGCCGAGAAGAAAAGGTAACCCATATTTAACTAAAAGCAGGGTACAGACTGCTGATGTATGGGGAGTACAGGGAGCACAGGAATATTATCCTTGTGAGAATGCTTATGAGATAAGGTGCAAGAAACACGCACCAACTAAGACTTGTTAATGACCAAGCTTTACAGAAAGCAAAGACAAAACACTTGCAAAAGGAAGACAGTTCCCAGTATCTGAGGGCGCAGGACCGACGCCCTGTATTCAACCCTGAGCATTGGGAGGTTGTGCAGAAGATATTTAAAAAGCCTTATTACAACTTACCAATAAGTGCTGACTTAGGCTCAGAGGCTTCAGAAGGGGAACCGATGCAGGTGGAATTTGCATCAGACACTGAGATGGACTGTAGCTTCTGTAAGACAGGAAGCTTGGAGTCTTTACTGAGCAACTAAGCTAGGTCTTGGGAGTTGAGACTGTTTGTTTGCCCGCTATTCCATTTACTGTGAAGATAACAGTTTTCCTTTAATGCTTTCTTTTTCTTTTACCTGAAGCAAGGAATTTGTGTTTGACGTTTGTGTATCCAAGCATATGAACCTTTTTGCATGAAAGGGGAAATAAATGCCTTTTGTTTTCCCTCCACTCGGACCTATTGTTTTCTGTGGGATTTTGGTACCAAAGGACGCTACCAGGGCTGGAAGTCCCTGGGCCCTGTTTGATATTGGCCAAACCCAACCTTAAATGTTTTTATGTCCCACCTACCTCGCTCCAGTACGCTGCCAAGGTAGGCCCTGTGACAACCCCCAACATGCCCCAATGCTAACTGGATAGCATCAGGGCACTTAGAAGAATTAGATGAGGATATCCAATGGCACTAACCATGTAGGTGCTGTTGAATATCCCCATCTAAGGCATTTACATGGTTTACTTGGCTGTAAACCACATAAATACCCTGTGAATATCGGGCCCATATAGTTTAAAGCCATTTCATTGGCCACTTTTTAAAATTTGCATAACAATTACAGTTCAGATAAAAGCAAAGGAAAAAATTCCCACTTAAAGAAAAGAGCAAGAAGATAATAATTCCAAAAACTAAAGAAGGGAAAATTAGTCCACATCACGGGAAGCATCCAAAAAAACAAAGATTAACAATTTAACAAAGCAATCAAGCAGCATAAACCACACAATTACTGCCATAAAACTCTACTCCAATACAGTGCCAAAGTATATGATACTATTTACCTCCTAAACCCTGATCCTAAGGGGCAGTGTCCTCTCAATCCCTCAAAAGCTTCTCTAGGTGGGATGGATCTTGGAAAACATATCTAACCTCATTCAATATAATCACACATTTGCAGGGGAATCTAAGGTAAAAGGTACCAGCAAGAGCTAATACTCAAGATTTAAAAGAAATAAAAGTCTTCCTTCTCACATGGGTGGCTTTAGAAACAGAGAACAATTGTATTCTAGCACCACAAAAATGGGATTCCTCAAACTTAAAATAACTTCTAAGAATTAACACCTTATCAATGTCTTTGGCAAAGGAAACCACCAAGGTGGCTCTAATGCCAATGACATCCTGGGAATCTTCTAGGAAGGCAGAGAGACTCAGATCAGGTCTCTCGACCAGGACGTCCTCTCCCTCCCACCAAGATGCCCTTACCACTTTATCAGGAGCACAATTAGATAGTAAAATGGCATCACTATTAGGTACTCCATACAATTAGAAAGAGACTTCATCAAACTTAACAATATGCAACATTTAAATCTTAGCCAACGAGTGAAAGCCTCAGCAGAAACTCACTGATAAAACACAATCAGGAGTACTCATAACATCAATGGCTAACACTCGTTCATCATATCAATCCCAATTCACAGGACCATATTCAAACAAACATTGCAGTAAGTTTTGTACAAACTATAATCACTACAGCCATTAAAACTGCACTTATATCACCAGGTCCGTGGATCGAAAGGAAATTGAATGCCCCGACGCCTTTCTCAAGACATCTTACATAAGCGTTTCGCTACTGCTGTCTCAAGGGGGTTCAACTCTAAAAGATAAATAAAAACACATAGTTGCTTAATAGAATGTCGCAATATACTAAAGAAAAAGAAAAGGCTCCAAACCTAGCTTGAACAGAAAGCGGGAGGCTTACCCTGAAGCAAAAAGACTTCAAACGCTAGCCAAACAGCCAGCTCACTCAACAACCATCATTCAGAGCTCGTCTCCAGCACTATGAGAACTTCCGATCACATGATTTTAAACCAAAACCAGCCACACAGGCAATCCATATCAGCTGAAACAATGAAGGTAAATCAAAACCCTAACTAACAGCTATCTCCTGATTGTGTTTTATCAGTGAGTTTCTGCTGAGGCTTTCACTCGTTGGCTAAGATTTAAATGTTGCATATTGTTAAGTTTGATGAAGTCTCTTTCTAATTGTATGGAGTATCATTTTTGAGGCTTTGATATTGGCTTTATAATCTTGTGAATCACTATTAGGTAGACATAAAATTTCCTTGAAGTATTTATGCACAAGAATCTCTGATGAAAGCAGTCAAGTAATAGGGGAAATTCAAAAACCTTAAATTTTTACTATGAAGAGAATTTAAAAGGATTCCAATTTGTGGTTCATCATAAGGCTGTGTTTAATGGAGGACATGCCTAATGCATTCCAGTCCTAAGTTGCTCCTGTATTATAAGGCAGCAGTATTGAGAGGACTGTGGTACCACTATGCAAGGCTGCCTGATGTTCATTGGGTTTCCGTGGAGAGAACATGGATTGCGCCACAGTCGGTGTTTGAGAGTGTGGGGGATGGGAATGGGGGAGGTGTTGGGTATGTCCTTCTGACTCCCCTGCTTTGGGTATGCTGGCAGGAGGGAATGGTTGGCCCTCTGTTTCCTATGCCCATTTGACAGACTTTTTTCTCTTTAGTGATGCTGCCTTTGCAAAGTTGTGTTGGGCTTGGAGTTTGAATGGGATCTGTTGCTTCAAGGATATGATTGAGGAAGGATCATGTTTAAGCTTAGTGCAGTTGGTCCATAAGGATAGAATGCATGTTCCTTTTTTTCAATATTACCAGATACGGTATTTTATTATGCAGGAGCACCACTGGTGCCAGTTGACGCGGTTATCCACAGGGCTGGAGTGAATTCTGTTTCATAAGAGGGACCATTGGAGGGAGCTTCTGTCCTGTGTGTACTATGCCCTGCTGGAGTTAGAAACATAGAAACATGACAGCAGAAAGAGACCACATGGCCTATCTAGTCTGTCCTTCCATATCAACCACTTTTTTCCTTTAGAGATCCTCTGTGTTTGTCCCATACTTTTTTGAATTCAGATACTGTCCTCATCTCTACCACTTCCACTGGGAGACTATTCCACACATCTACCACTCTTTCTGTAAAAAGATATTTCCGCATATACTCCCGAGTCTATCCCCTTTCACCCTCATCCTATGTCCCCTTGTAGCAGAGCTTGCTTTCAATCGAAAGAGGCTCTCTTCCTGTGTATTTATGCCACAGGGTTATTTAAACGTCTTTTTCATATCTCCTCTATCATGCTTTTCCTCCAACGTATACATATTAAGATCTTTAAGTCTGTCCTCATATGCTTTATAATGAAGACCACTAACCATTTTAGTAGCCACCCTCTGCACTGACTCTATCCTGTTTTATATCCTCACCAAAGACCTATACAGAGACATTGACTCATACGGAGATACTATCACCTCCTTCTTCCTGCTGGCTATTCCTCTCCCTTTGCACACAAGCATCCTTCTGGCTTTCGCCTTTTCTACCTATTTAGCCACCTGAAGATCATCAGAAACAATCACCCCTAGGCCTCATTCTTCTTTCATGAACAGAAGTACTTCAGCCCCTATTCTATACTTCTTCCTTCTAAAAATGTAAAAGAACAGCCAAGTATAAAAGCCTAAAAAGCAAAGATGTCATAAAAAAGAAACTATATCAAGCAAAATATGTGGCAACCATCACTTACACAAAAGAGGTGCTTTAGGGATTCATGTGTTCGTGTATGATGCAGAGGTGGAATGCCTGTGTGTGTGTGTATATTTGTATGAGGTGGAAGTAGGGTACCTGCGTGTTTGAGTGTATGGTGTGTTCTGGGGGAAGGGGAATACAGTTGTTGGCAACACCTTGCACTCTTCCCTCCCGCCTCCATCCCCTCCTCTCCTGCTTACTCCCCTACTTTGTTCCTCTTCCAAATCCCTCTAGCACGCCCATCCCCTGCGCTAAAATTCCACCCATCCTCCCTGATCTGAGAAATCAGCTTAGTCATAATGTTACTTAAAGTCGTCATCATTAATAAAAATTATCATTGATAAAAATCAAACAATTGTGAATCAGAAGACAAGAGGTCTAAAGTATCAAACCAATTGTCATGTATATTAACAAAAAAACACTGTGGCTCCTCTATTTATGTCACATGGAGCCCGATTCCAACAGGGACACATTTGGGCTGGGGGAACATCCAAAAAATGGACATGCCCAAATTGCACCCTATTCTGCACTGCAGGAGCTAGTTGGTCCTGCGGTTGCAAAATCGGGCACTTAGGTGGTCTGGTGTAGCCCCTATTCTGCGGTGCAGGATGTCCCCCCTTCAGCCTGTCCAGCCCGCCCATTGATCCTGCTGGTGTGCCGGTGCCGTGGCATCCCATCGCCATGGCCTCAAGACGCCCAGCAGGAACATCAAAATGCCGCAATAGAGAGAAACATCCTTTCCTTGTATCCCCCCGGCCTGTTTGCTGGGCCTGCCTGGCCTGAACCCTGCAGTTGGTGGGACTTATTCCACTTCCGAGGTGGAAAAAGTCCCATGTCTATCTCTCTCCCACTGGACGTACAGGGCTGTGACCTGCATAGGCTCTGTATGTCCAGGTACTTCAGCCATCCACCCTCTCCTTCCACTCCCTGCCTCCGCACCTCCCATCCCGTCCTTGTCCAGCACTTCTCACACTAACCCTCAATACATATGGGGAGGGCAGGACTCAGGATTGTGTATCAGGCCGAAACGGGGGTTGGACTTCTTACCAGGACATCCAACCCCTTTATTTGCGTCTCTGTATTAGGCCCACATTGTCTATAATGGGAAGAACAACATTTACAAATGACTTAATAAAAAGTAACCTTTTGATAAATTCAGTTCATTCTTGCATAAGCTTCAGTATTGCCCACTAACCACAAAGTCATCCATATGATCATAAGTAAAGACCCACTGAAATACAAGCTCGGCTACGAGTTTGCAAGCACATAGCAGCATAGCACAAGTTAGCTGTCTACAATAAACCAAACATAAAAATATATCATAAAAAATGTATCGTAGATATTGGAGAAAGTGTGTAATTTCTAGCCAGCATTAGGCTGCTGGTAAATACACACTAAGGAATATTAAATCACTGCATTATAACCATCACTCTGTCCACGGAGGAGAACACCTTTAAACTGGTAGCCATAGCTATGATATCAGCATCAAGGAAGAAAATAAACAAAAGCTAATCATTAAAAATATGGATATAATCATTAAAAATAGCCCAGATACAAAGCCTACCTATGTGGAGCAACTGATTAATGCAGGTAATACCGATCGCGTGTCAGAGCACGCAAACACTGAAGCTGGCCTCAGGGCACTCTGTCTGCTCACAGGGACCCCACTCCCGTGGGCAGGAGCACTGCCGCAGTCAGGCAAAGATCTCTTCTGTCAGGCAGTCATGTTATGAAGGGGTTGCAGCCAATGGGGGAGGGGGCTGTAAGCAATAGAAACATAGAAACATGATGACAGAAAAAGACCACATGGCCTATCTAGTCTGTCCTTCCATAACAATCTGGACCCAGGCACAGCCACACATAAAATCTTTTTTAAATCACTGTCTCTTTCTTACAGACCATCAGACCAAAGCTCCACACTGGAGGAGACCCCAAATTATGTTTGCCAGTCTGTTATCAGGCTCACCTGGCTGCCCCAGCCTTTAATTCCACCAAACTGCTTGCTGCTGCAAGGGCCCTCCCTCACTCCCTCCCTCTGTTCTCATTGGCTGACTGACTGAGTAGCAGTTCCTCATGGGATGGAAGGAGAGAAAACCTGTCACATGCTCTCACTGGAGTCCCACCTGCCAGCCCAAAAAAAATGGCTTTTCAAATGCCCGTTTTAACTCTCTGCTGACAGCCGGCCTGGCCATATAAAAAATGGTCAGGCAGGCTGAAAACCGGCCAGCTGGCAACCCTAGGCAGCAGCCTTAACTCCTTTTTAATAATAAAAAAAAATTGCCCTGAAATAACAACTTATTAAAACAAAACTAAAACCTGCTAACAACACAGGAAACTAAGAAACCAAATATTTTTTGCCTGCACACCTCTGCGCATAACTAGGAGCTGCAGCTTCTGCACCCTCCCATGGCGCACCACATCAAGTCGCATGCAGGCTGGGAGACTTGTTTTGTACCTTTTCTGATGCTTGCTCTTGTTGGGAAATTTGGCTTAAGTCTGCCTTAGGTCTGCTGTATATATTGGCTTTATATGACTGCACCCTTGCCTGGTGAAACTACACAGTATATGGATGGCACAGAAGACAAGAAGACAATACATATGAGCTATATGAGAGTATATGCTTGCCATAAGATAATAGATGCGGCCTGCTATGGAGGATTCTGGGTAACCATATTCTGCATAGGAGTATGCAAAATATTGGGCCTAGCAATATCAGCAAGAAAATACAGGTCAAGCAAAGAATTCAAACTAATGAGCACAAAACACTCTCTCTTGCCCTGACGGTTTCAGTTAGTGCCAAGAGAAGGAAAAATACAGGAAGGGGCAGAGGTCACAGGCCATGCATAGATGAGCAGACCTAAAAGCAGATCCAGATGTATAAATGTAAAGGGATCCTCCCGTGGGGAAAAGTGTTGCAGGACGCCTGGGGCCTTGCAGACACTTAAGAACTTATGATGAATTCACTGAAACTAATTTGAAACAGACATTTGAGACAAGGAGAAATGTATATAAATCAGCCATTTTAAGGAATAGTGGGCAGTGCTTTCTCCCCATACAGAGAGAGAGTCCTGTCCGTCATCTCTAGACAGGCTTTGCTGTTCTGCATGACACTATTATTTTGCTATGCTAAAATAAAAGTCTTTGTAGTTAAAGCAACTGCCGTCTAAGTAATTCTTTGATTGGTGATATTTGGGCAACTGATTGTGGGAACCAGGCCACACTCTTCTTGTGGCCATGCAGGTTATAGAGCTAAGTCAAGTGCTCTGCTTCCTTCATGCTCAGGCTGCGCCTGTCCCAAACATCAGTACTAAAACATCTCTCAGCCAACCTGAAGGCCTGAGTCCACTACTGCTCCTCTCCTGGGTCCTGTCATTGTGCTGCAGCACCATCTATGCTGATCAAACACTATCCTCTGTCGCTTCCTTCTGTTACATGCTAGAATTCTGACAGCCCAACCGAGCCAGTGGGCCACCAAAGAGAGAGACTGGGTTATCGCCATCACAAAAGTAGGAGGGGAAAGTAGGGCTTGCCCAAGGGTTTCTGCCACCCCAGTTAGAAGCCCTGGCCGTGCCGCCCCCCCATGCCGAGCCCCCCCCCATTGCTACTGCTGATTCTATTGGTGGGTAGGACAGGGCTTGGCGGGGGTAGCGGCCTGCAGCAGGCATGTGCTTCAGCACACATGACCTGCCACTTCTGAAACCCTTCCAACACAACTTTCTGTCATACGGGGATCAGAAGCAGCAGGCCATGTGTGTTGAAGCACATACCCTATCATCACAGAGGTCTGCTGCCCTAGGCAGCAGCCTAGCCCACATAGTGGATGGACCGGCCCTAGGAAAAAGGATCTGTTAAGTCCAATGACCTTTTTTTGCCCTGGTCACTAGAGGGAGGCAGAGAGAGGGAGGTTTTAAGCAGTAAGAGGAGACAGAGGGAAGGGATAGGGCAGTGGAGCAACACAGGTGAGTGTAGGTGGGGTTGAGTCTTGGAATGGTAAGAGAGAATGATTGGGGACAAAGGGGAGATGAGAGAGGGAGAGATTGGGATGTGGTAAGAGGGGAAGAGAGAAGGGGTAGGGGCAGGATCGGAAGAGAACTGAGAGTGGGAGGGTTAAAAGAAGAGGGAAGGAGGGTATGGTGGAAAGAGAGGGAATTTCAGAACACAAAAAGAGAAGAGAGGGAATGGGGAAGGGCGGGGTATGGGGTGGGATCATGCTAGGATAAGAAGGGGCACAGAAACAGGAGGGGAAGAGTAGGGAGTGGGGGCTGAGGGTAGAGGAAAGAGAGGAAGTAAGAGGACAGCAGGAGAAGGGAATATGGGGTAAAGGGATGGGAGACATGTAAGAAAGCACAAAGGGTAGCAGAAAGAGAGAAGGAAGCCATTGCTATGTACTACTAATATTTATTACTTGTATAGTGCTACAAAACATACACAGCGCTGTAGAGACACATGTAAAAGGTGGTCTCTGCTCATCAGAACTTACAATCTAGTTGAGACAGACGACACAACAGCTGAGGTCAAGGATATATCTAGGAGAATGGTAAGGAAACACATAGGAGACTATGCAGATCAGGCTCCAAAAGCAGCCTCAAAGAGGTGAGTTTTCAGCTTTGATTTGAAAAGGACCACAGATGAAGCCTGACATACAGATAGTTTGTTCCAGGCATAGGGAGGAGGGTCAGCTCTAGAGTTGGTCCAAAGTTTTGGAGCCCTAGGTGAACCTCAAGCTTTACACCCTCTCTGGCTGTCAAAATCTATTATTCAGCTTCCAAAGATTCGCTCCTACATTAAGGATACATTTCATTTTTTGCAGATTTTACAGCAAGCACAAGATGTTCTGTTAGTCCAGTGGCTGGTAAAAATGGGCGTGGCATCATTGTGTGCCTCAGTACCACAGGATGAGGCATTGTGCCTCCTTGAGGAAGTTTGCGACTAACGATCTTGTCCTCATCGAGTGCCCACATATTATCTAGTTCAATTAGCCGAGATGGCTTTGAAGAAAAATTATTTTCTATATAAAGAAGAATACTTTCAACAAATATCAAGCACAGCGATGGGCGCTACTTTTGCCCCATCCCTGTTTAATTTGTACATGCAAGACTTTGAGAATAAATATGTTTACGCTTCAGTTTATATGGAAGATGTCATCGAACTAAACATTTTATCAATGACATTTTCCTTTTATGGAGAGGAACTAAGAAAGATCTTTATGCTTTTTTTTGCATACCTTCATGGATGTAATCAAGCGATTAAGTTTGAGATGGTTTGCAATAAAAATTCCATACATTTTCGGGATGTTCAAATACATAAGTCAGTGAACACTTTTGTGATTACTGTTTTCAAAACCAACAGATAGAAATTCTTTGTTACAATATAACAGTTTTCACCCAGCTCCATTAAAGAATAGTTTACCATTTTCACAGCTGTTGCGATGTCGGCAAATATGTTCTTCAAATGTAGAATTCAGAGTGCAAGCATGATTAATGATGGAGAAGTTTGCAGAAAGGGGATACCCTCAGGAAGTTCTGAGAAAAGCATATAAGCGGTCCTACTGTAATCATCGAGCTGGGCTATAAGATCTCATCCCCCTGTGTATGGTGCACATTCCGAATATTTTATATGCATGCTACAATATTCTTCTCTGTCATCAAAAATCGCTGCATCAATACAGAAATACTGGTCTGTACAGATATCTGTTTTTTGCCAATCTTGAGTCTAGAGTTGCCTATAGTAGGAGCAAAAATTTGCGGGATATACAGTACTCTGCCCAGCTGTTCCAAGAAGAATTTTGCTGGATGTTGGTGGTCACTGCGATGCTTCCCCTTGGGCCCAAGAACTTACAAGCAGGAAACAGCCTTATGTTGTCCACTTTTGAATAAAGCTTCCCTTGTTGTCACCAGAGGTATTCTGGGACTTGTAGTTAGTTTATTCTTTAAGGACAAATTGTAGTTGTGAGTCGGTGATTCAAGGCAGCAAGAAAATTTATTTTGTGGGGATTTCCAGGGCATTTAAGCTCAATACACAAACAAGGCAAAAAGGATGCTTCTCTAACATAAAGGATAAATCAGGTAACAGAGAATGACGTAACAAAAGCCTCCTTTCACTGTTCATCTGTTCTTATTCCCACAAGCTTACACCGAGGACTGCCTCGTGTGGTCATTCAACAGAAATACAGATAAACTTGCAACAGCTGTGATTTTCTTTTCTCAAAGCAAACTTCTTCTAAGTACTGCTTTTTAGCTTCAGAAGGCAATTAAGCTTAGTAAAACACAGTATTAGCTTTCCTTAATTCTAAGCAGGTATTGCACTTATTCTCTATATTGTTTCACAGTCTCTCAGCTCAGTTCAATAATGCAGACTCTTCTTTTAAACACAATGAGCAATCCATTGGTACAGGTTCACACTCGGAGCTTGGCAAACAGGAATCTATTTGCATTCCTTCTATGGCAACAGGATATATGGTATCTCTATCAAAGTTACAAACTCTCCCAGACTTTCTCTCCTTTAGAAATTTCTGGAACTGATTCCACAGCAATTCAGCTTGTAAAGGCACAGTTGTATTAGGGGAGTGAACTTTTCCCTCAGCAAACAACTCTCTCAGTGCTTCTAGCTTTGAAGACTCAGCTGTTCTGCTTTTATCAGGGCTATGACTTTTCCCATACGTAAAACCTTCCACCCACCTCTTAGCAGTAGACGGTGAGGGCTCTGCTTCCTGGACCTTAGCAATAGCAAACTGTTTCTCTGTTGATTTCTCAGCTCTGAAACTGCTGGCTTTACCTTGGGGATGGTTCCTCAGACAAGCGCTGATTTCTTTCTTCCTGGGATCCTCCAGGCTCTGAAATCCAGCCTCCTTATGTCCTTCTCCAGGCCCTCTTAGGTAGCTGCTTTCCTGGGAGTTTTCTTCTTTCTTTCTCCTCCAGCTATGCTCAGCCTTGCTCTCTCTGTTGTCCTCTGCCTTCCACCTTCCCTCCTCTTTCTGCTCTGCTCGTGGTTTTAAGAACCGTTGGCTGCTAGGCACTCCCTGTTCTCTGCACCTGTGTGGCCAATCATCAGGCAAGCTTGTCTCCACCCCTGAGCTAGGGCGTGGCCTGACCTTAGCAGGGAGCTGGGTTTTTTTCTGATCTGGCTTGCAAGTCTTATGCACAAGTGAACTGTCATTCATTTCAAAGGGGAAACTAGGATTTTCTTCCACTTCCATGTCTTCCTGGGAGCTTTCATCACTACATCACTCACGATTGGACACCGTCAGTTTTTTTCTATAATGGAAGAAATTGATACGATTGTTATCCCTGTAAGGACAGTTTCTTTGAAGTTTGCTAGTTCATGTGTATCCCAGTTTGTGGTGTATCTGATACGCTGTCCCTGTAAAAAGATCCAAATTGGGAAGACGATTAGACAGCTGAGAGTATGCTTACTGGAACATAAATACTGTTTGTCTAAATACAAGAGAAAAGCTCCATTGGTAGAACATTGTGTGCAATTTATGAACGATTTTTACGATCTGTGGTGTATAGCTATTGACCATATTCCCCCATTGTTATGCGGTGGTGACCATGGGAAAATCCTTGTTCAATGGGAACAGAAATGGATATACTGCCTGAATGCTATAGAACCTGAAGGATTGAAAAGGTTAAAGAGCCCTAATCTTTTTAGCCTCTCTTCATAGGGGCATCCTTCCATCCCCTTTACCATTTTGGTGGCTCTTCTCTGTACCTTTTCTAATAACGCTATATCCTTTTTAAGATGCAGTGACCAGAATTGCGCACAATATTCAAGATGCGGTCGCACCATGGAACAATACAGAGGCATTATAATATCCTTTGTTTTATTTTCCATTCCTTTCCTTATGATACCTAACATTCTATTTGCTCTCTTGGCTGCCGCTGCACACTGGGCCAAGGGTTTTAACATGTTATCCACAATGACGCCTAAAACTTTTTCCTGGGTGATGGTTCAGGTCACTTTGGCACTGTCTGAATAGTTGCAGGGCGGTCCATGGGCAGAGTGGCAAATATCTGGGTAGCAGTTAGCTGTCCTAACTTCATGGGGATAGTTATCTGGACAGAAGTACCAGTCACTGCATTATTCAAATAGCACCAGCCACTCTCCAGAAACCAGCACTGAATATCTGGATCTTTTTTTGGCACTACAGCCGGTTTAAAAAACAAAACAAAACAAAACCTAGTGTGGTAGTTGAATATTAGCCTGTATGTGATCATATATTCCATCAGCATCTATTACAGAGAATAACCGTAGGTGCTGTAAGCAAGCAGTTTTGGGGATTTTAGTTGGATCTCCTTTTGAAAGGAGGAATGTTTTTCCTGTTATTAACCACTGTGATGGTAGATTAGGCAGTCTGAATAACTGATTTTTGCAGTTTGTGAGATATTGGTGGATGGATGTTAAATGTTTGAGCCAAAAGTTGGACATTACATTAGGACCAGGGATCTTCCAGTCTAAGGCACTTCTCAAACTGGTTTCCAGTTCTCTAGTTGTTACTAATTAGTGGCTGTATATTGCCTCTGACTGGACAGCAACCAAGGTCAGTGGTGAAACCGGATATTCAGTGCCAGTGGATATCCGTTATCCAGTGATAACTATTCATTTTTATTCTTGCCTACAGTGGTTTGGGGCCTTAAGCACTGCCACCGTAGGCTGAATTTCAGGCCCTAAAGCTTTAAATATTGGCCTAAATATGTCTTTATTGGCCAAGAAATTTGCACTAAAAATATCATTAGTACAAAGTGAGCTTGCTTGATGATAAACTTAGAAAGATTCACCCTATATTTGTTTTTTTCACCCAAGGATCAATTTCTCTGCTTTTAAAGACGCTTTCTAGGATTTTTACCACTAGATGGCAGAAGATCACAGGAAAAAGGATTGAGAAAATGGCCTCTACATCGAGGTTGAAAATGAGGCCTAAAAGAGATATGACTCAAGAGATTAATAGTAGCTTTTGAATACAGGAAGAGGGAATCCGGTGTACACAATTATGTATTCTGTTTATTAAAAATGCAGGTTACTGCTTCTTGACTTCCTCTGCAGTACAAGAAGGTGTAAAGGTGTGCAGGGACTGTCTTGTGCATAAATAGCAGTCAATCATTTGTGAAAGAAAGTGATCAATTGGTTGGCTCGTTCCTGTAAAATAATTCACCTACTGTACTGTATTTTAACAGCATGGCTATAAAACATGCCCCTTGTTCTCAACTAGGTTGCCCACCAGTTGTATTTGGCCGGTTTTCATAGAGAGGCTGGTGGCGGGGTAGGGCAGACAACCAGGCAATATAAGGGCCAGTATTTTGCCGACCTCAAGCTTTCAGACCAATTGGGATAGCTAAATTTCATGGGCATCCTTGCTGCAGCTTAGCTTATCACAGTTCACCCCATTTTGTTCTAACATAAGATTACCAGATTTTTTGCAGGCAAATCTAGTACACTAATCCGAAGTATGTGTGCTTGTGTTGGGGGGGGGGGGGGGGGGGGGCGGGGACAACTTAGTTCCAGGTTTGAGCAACAAGGCATGGAGGAGGAAAGAGGAATCATTACCCTGCCTCCGCCAACCATCCCATGACCTCAACAAATATCACTTCCAAGCAGACAAATCAACAGAGAAATAGTAACAGAGATGCATTTCCCCTGTCGGCGCCGTACCTAGCCCTGTGCGAGCGGAGCAACTGTACAGGGTGCAAAGGATTAGGGGCGCATTTCGGGCTGCCAGCCTTGGCTCCTCCCAAGCTGCCTGTTGTTGCTCTGCTGCCACCACTTTTTCTGTTCTCAGCGGCAGTGGCGCCACTAGCAGCGGACAGACCTGACTTCAAATTGAAAAAACAGAAAAAACCCACACAGGTGTTTCCGACCGCATTTGTACATAGGCCTGGTCCCTCCCTCTTTTCTCTGATGTAGATCGCGTCAAAGGAGGGAGGGACCAGGCCAGCCATTCAAGCGCGGAGTTGCAAAGACCAGTGTTTGAATGGCTGGTCTGGTCCCTCCTCCTCTGAAGCGAACCTATGTCAGAGCAGGGAGGGGTCAGATCTGTCTATAAGTGCAGAGGCTAAGGACCCGCATGTTCTTTTTTTTTTTTTTAAATTGGAAGTCAGGTCTGCTCCACTGCTACTGGTGCTACCGCCTCCGAGCAGGGCAGCAGGGCAAGGGCAGGCTGCTGCCTGCTGGACATGAAGGTATGGGGGAGATGGGGGGGGGGTGCGTGCCAGATGTTCAAGTCGCACAGGGCGCAATTATGGCTTGGTACGGCCCTGTCCCCCGTACTCTGCAAAATATAAAGATAATGGATGTAAATTCTAAAAGCTGACATATTCCAATCACTAAACTGAAAATACAATTCTTTTCTACCTCTGTCCCCACTACTGGAATCAGGGACAAGAAGCTGCCAAACAGGTGGGAGTCTGGGACACAGCTCTAAAATCGGGGACATCTGGTAACCTTATTCTAGGACTTGCAAGCAGTTTGACTGTTGCTTTTACCTTCTATAATCCTGGCAGGTCGGGTGACTCCTCCCTGTAGCTGCTGAGCCATGCAGTTGAAACACTCACTGAACCACAGGACTCTATCTACCGAGCCCTGCATGGTTCAAACATCATCTGATTGAACTGTGCGGGTCTCTGTAGATAGAGCCTTGTGGTTCAGTGAATGTTTCAAACTGCAGCTGCAAGAGGGTCAAACAATATCTCCCTGCACCTATCGGACATTTTCAAGGCCAGAATTTGAAACACTGCCTTACTTCTCCCACAGCCAGGGGTCACCATCGGGTTGTAAGCCTCAAATCTCCCTCATCTGCATCCTCTTCAGAGATCACTGTTGTGCATCTCATTTTGAGCCTGCAATGTGAGATGAAGTCACTGAAGAGCTTGACTAAGCAGTGGCACTTTGGGGGCAGAATTAAACATGCGTTAAGTTGGGCAAGAACAGGGACTTGGTTACTAGAGCAGAAAGCAGGTACCAAGGTTAAATGGGACAGTGGGGATTGGGAGATAGAGAGTACAGATGGCGGCAGAAGAGGGAATTGGGGATAGGAGAGAGGGGAGGAGGGCTCAGGGACTGCCTGGAATGTTCAAGTAACAAGGGAGATCTGGTAATTGGGTGGATTTGCATGATATTGTGAGCTGGGGACAAGGCCAGCCCCAGAGTTGGTTCAAGGTGTTGGCACCCTAGGTAAACCTTAAGCCTGTGCCCCCCCCCCCCCCTTCCTGCCCCAGTTGTCAGAATCTAGCTTTGACTGTAGCTACTCTCAGCCAGCTCCCTGAAGATGCTGCCCCACGCACCTAAATGGTTGGGCTGGCCCTGGCTGAGGATAAGAAATGGAGGCAGAACTTTGTGGAGGAGTTAAGACCTGGTGTGAATGAACTGGGGGACTAGAGAGAGAGAGGATGAGAAGCAGTGAAAAGAGATGGATCTCTGATGTGACTTGGTGAAAGAGGGGTGATAGGCAGCTAGTCGACAGAAAAATGAGCTAGAGACCAGGGAAAGATGGAGCTGGGGCTGGTGAGAGGATGAGAGACAGAGCTAGGTAGTTAAAGGGGCAAGCACAGAGGGAGTAGATGGAATGCTGTATGAGTGGACAGAGGGGCAAAGAAGAGAGAAATGGAGAAAAAAGCTGAAATAGGAAATATCCATGTCAGAGCGAGATGTAGAGAGGGGATAAAAGAAGACAGGAGCGAGGAGAACTTGTATTAACATGTACTAACACACTTTCATGCTGTAAATCTCGCTCAATGTGTCTGGCAGTGGAATGTGAGTATGTTGATCCTGAGATGGTACCCCTATTTGAATTGTTGTTAAGTACCGTTGAGTTAATGCCATATTTGTATATTTTTGTATGATGAATTGGAAAGAGAAACATCCTTTCTCCATTGCAGGGATTATGGACTGTGTATTCTAGAACTGGAGGTGCACGGTTTAATATATCGGCATTCTGCCCAGTCCATAGATTCCAAACTTCACTTTCACATTAAAAATGTGTTGATGATGCTATGAAATAATTACAGTAATTTTATAAGGTGGCTGAAACTGGAATTGGTGACCATTGGATACAATAAGGCAATAAGGAGCTCAAAGATCACTGGGATGATTGTATTGCTTGGTGGGGGGGGGGGGGGAGCAAAGGGTTGCCAACCCACCCTAAGTTGTTCAAATAAGCAGATCCAGTCCTGGTTTTGTCCTATTGCATGCATGAAGTTGTAGTTCTGTTTGGACTAGTCTATCGGTTTTCTTAGATAATAATCAGAGGTACAAATCCATAAATCTAATGTGACAAAATTAGTACTGGATCAGTCTGATTGTCCTGGGGTGAGATGGGAACCCTGTGGGGAAAGAGGCACTGTGTTTGGTGCTTCTGTGCACACATTGCAGAATGTTGTGTATTCTGGAAGTGTTGCATTTGGAAACTCATATGAATAAGGAGTAGGGGAACTAGAAATGGATGACGTGATGGGGAGGTCTGTTGTTGTATTAAACTGGAGAAGAGGTGAGGGACAGTTAAGTGAAATAAAAGTTTATAAGTAGATTAATGTTTATAATATTGTGCACTATTGTATTTAGAGGGCAAACATTTAGAGGGCAACAATCAAAGTCTGTTCCACAGGTAAAATAGCATCTTACTAGCAGAAATCATGGCTTTGATTATTACCCAGCATTTCACAGGTAAAGTATATATGACATTCATTGTGTGCTATTTTGCCTGCCTACCAAAGAGGTGATCCAGGAGTGTGTTATGGGCAGGGCTGAGAATGGGAAGGGGCAGAGCAGGTGGTGGATTTTTCTCTTTCAAAAAACTGGCAACTCTAAGGGGCTTGTTTACAAAGCTGCGGTAGCGGTTTCCGATCGTTATCGGAGCCGCGGCCCCATTGATTTCAATGGGGCTGCGGCTCCGATGACGATCGGAAACCGCTATCGCGGCTTTGTAAACAAGCCCCTAAGTTCCAATATGTCCTTTAAAATGTCTTCTAGGTGTTAGCCAATGAGATTTCCTCACGGATGAGGATTTCAGGATATTAATGGTGATGTGAATGGGTGGGAGGGTTTATGAGCCCCTCTCTCACACCACTACATTGCCTCACCCATCTGTAGGATGTCTGACAGTATTTAAAACATGTGATAGGTTGATTTTAAGAAGTCAAAATTATATATTTAAATTACTTAAACGACCTGGTGTAATGTCACAAAATATTCAAAGTTAAATTAGCATCCATGCCCACAATGATAAGTGATAATTGAGACTTTTTAGGATGGTTACATCTTGCCATACTCCTCTGTCTTCATCCTTCAGATAACTGAAGTCCACTTTTTCAGAAAACGACTGCATTCTAATTTGCAGATTTTGCCCTGAATCAAATGCTGTATTTCCCTGCTTCTGATGGAGATGAATTCTCACTCGCATTCATTTTAAAGCCACCATCCTCTTCTCCATTTCATCTGCCTCCATAAACTCCATTATCTTCACTCTTGTAGAATGTCTGTATCATCCCTTCCCCGTCCCCGTTTGGAAGCCAAGAAAAGTGTGCCTCTTGCTTCTCTGCCCATTGCGCTTTGCATTTATGTCTGTATCTGCCTTCCCTGGGCTATCCTAGAGGCCCAGCCCAAACGTAACAGGCACCGTGTGTTGCTGCCATCTCACTCCCCATCAAGCCTTGCTATTGATAGCCCCGCTTCTCCAAACCCACTCTTTCAGAAACAATCATTTCATGGCAGCTTGCTTAGTATTGCTCCCCTGCAATATCAGGGTTTTCATGTGATTTCAGATAGCAAGGAACAAGTTGAGATACACGAAGATGCAACAGAAACAAGGAAACATGGAAAATGACAACAGTAAACCACAATGGGGGTTATTTTGGAAACACTATTTATGCTTTGCATGTCTGAAAATGGGCATAGAGATGTCCAAAGCACAGAGACATCCCCAGAGCCATTTTAGAAGCTGGGCATGTGGATGTCTCCAGCGTGAGGATGTCCAGGTCTGAACAGGGGCATGATGGAGGCATGACTGGGACGTTCCCAGGAACCTGGACATCACTGCCTGATCTCAGAAACATCCTGGCACAAATAGGCTTTGGGAAAGTGCTTGTTTGGGCTGAAAACACCCAGAGGGTGGAGAGAAGCTAGCACACCATCATCCCCCAGTCACAATGAGAGCACTAGTGGGATTTGAACCCTCGCTTCCCTGCTTCTAGCCCACTACTATAACCATTTCCCTAGAGATCCAGGTTCTGAAAAACTATTCTGGGGACATCTAAATAGACGTCCGTATCAGGCATGTCCAAGTTTGTGAAATCATGTCTGCACCTGGACATGCCTGCTTTTTTTTTTAGATATTCTGGGTTAGACATCCCAGATCGCACTTGGATATCCCTAATAAAATGCCCCTCAATGTGTCTCCTGCACTGTAGTATATGAGCAGAACTATCAAGACTGTAGCTCACATTAAGCCAAACTGTTTTTACTCCCCATTTTTTTGCATCTCTAAGCACTTGCCACTCCTGATATGGGAACGACTTTATTAAATTTGGTCTCTGGATTTTAGTAACAGAACTATGTCTCCACTGGCTGTCTCCTGTGAGGGCTCTGAGAGTAAGGTTACTAGATGTCGCCGATCAGGGATTGTCCCTAAGGTAATTTTCCAGACTCCATGGACTATAATCATCTCCTGTCCTCATTTTCAGTGAGATCAGAGGCAAAGGACTTTACTTCTTTTGCAGATCACTCTAATGCAGTCTTCTTGATCCTGGTAAGAGAAGATGCAAAATTAACTTATTTTATTAAAATCATCTGTAATACCTGAAGATTGGAGGATGGCCAATGTAACACCAGTTTTTAAAAATGGTTCCAGGGGTGATCCGGGAAACTACAGACAGGTGAGCCTGACGTCAGTACCAGGAAGAATGGTAGAAACCATCATAAAGAACAAAATTACTGAACATGCAGATAGTCATGGATTAATGGGAGACAGCCAACATGGCTTTAGACAAGGAAGGTCTTGTCTTACTAATCTTATTTTTTTGAAGGTGTGAATAAACAGGTAGACAAAGGTGAATCGGTTGATATGGTGTATCTGGATTTTCAGAAAGCCTTTGACAAGGTCCCTCATGAGAGACTCTTGGCAAAATTAAAAAGTCATGGGATAGGAGGCAGTGTACTATTGTGGATCGGGAACTGGTTAAAAGATAGAAAGCAGAGGCTAGGGCTAAATGGCCAATTTTCCCAATGGAGAACAGTGAATAGTGGTGTACCCCAGGGATTCGTGCTGGGTCCGCTGCTTTTTAACATATTTGTAAATGACCTGGGTGTGGGAATAAAGAGTGAGAATCAAATTTGCAGATGGCACAAAGGGGTATGTTTATTAAATGGTGGTAAGGGAGCAGTCTTTTCTGTGCGTTAATGCAGCGATAAGAAGTTACCATGTGGTAAGTGTTCTGGGCGTGTTTGATGTTAAGGGATGCTAGTGGACACTTAGCGGGCAGTAATAGCACATGCTGCGTTAAGGAGTGGTAGTGGATAGTGAGTGGTAATGGGACATGCTGCGGGAAGGTGTCTGACATGCACCTTAATGCAGGAAAGCCACTGAAATGCTGAAAGGGGGGCAGGGAAGCGATTGGAGAAGGTATGGATGCAAGCACAATTGATAGCTGATGGAGTTAACTCACCTGATGCCTGGCAATGTGGCCTATGCTGTTGACTAGGCAAGATAGGTGGCTGCCTAGTGATGATGGTCAGTATGGGTGTTGGCTGTGTCATGGGTGGGTGGTGGCGGCAGCGGAGTCAGCGGAGGGGATGCAGCAGTGGGGGGTGCTGTGAAAGGCGTGCAGTCCTAGATGGTCCTGAAAGCATACATCATGCCATAACCTACATTATAGTGTCTGTGAGGTGTGGACAAGTATCCAAATGTACTGTCAGTGTGTGCTATACCATAGGCCAGGGCAATGTCTGGGTGGAGACAGCATGTTCCTGATGTGGGCAGCAAAGGGAGGCTTGTCCATGAGTGCTCATGTGGAGCAGTCACAAGAGAGGTGTGCATGATATGACTAACTGCTGCAAATGATCCCTGATGGCCATGGCCCTGATGGTCATGCCAGTAAGCTGCCCCACCATGAATCTCCCTGACAGTCAAATGGTGGGTGCAGGGCCGTGCCATGGATTTTCCAAGCAGAGAGTTTTCAATGTGTGTGGTGGGGGATGTATGGAATCATACAGGCCAAAAGCATTTGGTGTGTGTGAACCAAACGTAGCAGTGCCATGGAGTACATGAAACACCATTTGTGCAGGCAGGACTGGTGCCTCATCCTGTGCAACTGCAAGACAATACACTCAGAGTGGCATGATAGAAAGGGACAAGTTGAATTTATCTGCCCCATGTGGGGCAAGTAATGATGGCAGAACAGTGCAGGGGATGGCTATGCAGCGAGTGTTATGTGCCTAAATGTACGAGATATATCTTCTTTACATAAAGCTGGGAGGTTACAATGATGGCAAAACAAAAACACATCCATATCAGTTGACCCAGACATCTGCTGCATATACATCACTGACCCACTGCAATGCGCTGCGGCAGAGCCACTAAAGCCATGCTCACAAACGTCCATGATGGGGAATGCTATGTTGGGCTACCCAATGTGTAGCCATAGAAATGAATGATTGTCTGTAGGTCACAGCAGAGCCAGGAGTGTGTGAGGTGGGCAAGCACACCCAGGCCCAAAATGAACACATGGGAATCAAATCCTAGACCTTTGACCATGGAGACATTGCACAAACCAGTAGGCTATATCTCTGCATAGATGGGTAGAGCTTGCAGATCTCTGATCAAACTGTTTGCTGTCTGTGCCAGTATAGGTTGGGCCCTCCATTACCCATGAGGTACTCCACATGCAAAACAGCAGTCTGCAGCTGAAGAACCAATGGAGAATGCACTGATACAGCATATCAGTTCAGTAAGATGCACTGGCTCTGTGTTCAACATGCACATTAGAACAGCAAGCCGTGCTACAGAGCGGTTTCAGATGTAATCCTGAGGGTGAGGAGGGGTGCCCAGCACCTGGTCCACTGAACCTACACTGTTAGAGATGGTCTATGCTGACTATGCTGCAGGTCTGCATCACTACTAGTGTGTAGCAGGTATTGTCTGCAGTATTATGCTTTTCTCCTTGTTTTCTGCATGCTGTAGGCAACAGTGACAGCAACAGCTTAGCCCTGCAGGTTAGTGGCCAGTGTTAATATACTGCTGTCATGGACAGCCACTGCAGTGGGGGTGCATAGGCTGGTGTGGGGCTTCTGTCCTGCCAGGACCCCAGTGAGTAGGCCATGAACCACTGCTACCCCAACCATTGAGGACTAACAGTTGACTACAGCTCAGGCAGTAAGACTGCCCCTGCTGCCCTTCACTGTGCTGTGTCAGCTAAGTATAAACAAACTGCAGTTGGTCTGCTGGTCAGCATGCATGGCATGCACCGTAATGTGACCACGAGCACTCTACCCTAAGATACTCAGCATTGACACCCAGCCATTTGCTCAGTGAATGTCATCTCCAGACAGAGAATGCATCCACATCACTGGAGCAAGACATTATAATAACATAGTAACATAGCAAATGACGGCAGATAAAGACCAGTATGGTCCATCTAGTTTGCCCAGTAAGATGGCAAGAGTAGGTGCACCTGCTGCTCCATGCAGGTCACCCCTCCCCATGTCTTTGTTTAGGGGTGAACCCATCGATCTGTGTAGGACACCCCTGTTTGTTGAGAAATTAGATAGTTACTTGACAGAAGTCAATCCTTGTAACAGCATCAGGGTTACCAACTGAGGAAAATGTTTCCTCATGATAGCTTAATTTTTTTACTGACATGTGTTAGTGTTATCTTTTCATGCATACAAGCACTTACTGTGTTAATTCTATGTGGATACATAGCTGTGCCATGGTCACTTTTTGGGCATAGTGAGAGTGCCATCTCAGCATGACATACAGTGGCCACCCAGGCAATGCATGTAGCAGACGGGCACAATGGCGTCTCAGTCAGTGATCTTACCACTGTGGCAGACACATCCAGGCCAACTGCACTGTTTCAGGTGACACCCACAATGCTTTGCCTCACCTTATTCACATTTTCCAAACAGGCTGGGAAAAACTCAGACAATGTGAGCCAAAGTGCAGTGCAGAAAGCCACAAGACAAAGGGGAGCCATACACACACACACACATACACACGCACGCATACACTCTCATTGGCGCACTGTGCAAAAGTGGAGATGGTTGGCATTCCTGCTTGACACTCCTGTCTCAATGTCAGCTCAAGGATTGATAATCTGTGCTCTGTTTGCAGACGCTATTACCATGCCTTTGCCTCACCATTCGTTGTTACCGTGTGCTATTAGCCTCCAACCAGCAGTGGATAGTGGAGCCTGTCAGTGCTGCTGGTGGGTGTTTCCACCCTTGCTGTACATACACTGTTAGCTAAACCTTGTCCACAGGAAGATGCAATACAGAAACCCCAGCAAGGACCTGAACCTGTGACCTTCCACACATATACATACCAACTGTGTGTATTGCACCACAGTGCTGCCTTAAAAGGATAACAGCTCCTATTGCTGACATGCTTCCCTTTAGCTGGCCTTTGGCACATGCTTCAATGTGCATGGCGCACACGACCAGGACAAGGCTTCTGTCTGCTACAGGCTGGTGCTACCACCAACACCCCCACCATGCAGACATGCTCATGCACTGTTAGTGGTGGTGGTCGCAGTCCCAGCATGTTAAACATGCAGGTTTGGCGGGCACCTTGGGCACAAGGGCTGGATGGGGGGGCAGGGGCAGGGGCCCATTATGGGCACACATGGACAGCCACACAGACCCCCCACCCAGCTGCCCATGCAGGGGCCCCATCACTGTCTTTCACTGATACATCTCAGGGGAAGGATGGCAGCCACTGCTCTGGTATTTCCCCAGGCACCTGCATTTTCCAGCAACCTGGAGGGCTACAGTGTCTGGCACTATCGACCTCTTCCCCCATAGCTGGGTTCTGTGGCAGCAGAGGGCGGGGGGGGGGGGGGTGGAGGCAGCTTGGATTTCTGCCTGGGATGCCATGATCCTTGGACTGCCCATGTGGCACATTGCCTTTCTGCAGCAGTAGCAGGATTGTATGCTGCCACTGTCACTGTGGGATCATGACGAACATCACAGATGGTTCTGCAGATGGAAGAATACTTCTATTTGGAGAGGCTAAAAAGATTGAAGCTCATCAACCTGGGGAAGAGATGGCTGTGAGGAGATATGATAGAGGTCTATAGATTATTGACTGGAGTGGAACAGGTAAATGTATGTCCCTTTTTATGCCATTGGACTGTGGACAGACTAGGGGATCTGCAATGCAGCTACGGTGTAACCCATTTGGGTCTTCTAGGTGAAAATGTTTTTTCAGTCAACACGTAATCAAACCCTGCAATCCATTACTGGAGGATGTGGTAAAAGCTGTCAGTGTAACTAAGTTTAAAAAGGTTTGGACAGATTCCTGGATAATGGTCCATCAGCCATTGCCAAAGAGGACCCGAGCTATGCACTCTTTGCCCCATTACAGTTATTGGGGAACCTGTGTATCTTTTGGGGAAATTGCTAGGTACTTGTGACCTAGATTGTGCACTGTTGGACACAGGATACTGGGCATGATGGACCTTTGTCTGACACAGTTAGGAACATGACTACAAAATATGTCAATGTGCCATCTAAGCAGCTGCCTGGTCCCTCCGTGCACCTGCATGACCCATGTGCCACCTCCTTTCCCCACATTTGCACCATCAACATAGTGCCTTTCATACTTGAGCACTATGCTGTTGCTGCTAATGGAGCACTACTATCACTCTCTTGGGCTCCCCCTGTCTGTGCATCACATTGCAGATGTAAAATTGTCTCTCTCTCCTCAAAAAACACCCTTTCCATGAGGTTTTAAATTGCGTTAGTGTTCCTGCCGTTAAGATGCCTGCGTTAAGGGAGCAAGCCTTGTTCCTGCCCACTCCCCGCCCATTGACCCCACTCTCTGCCCCATGCACGCCTTCTCTCCACCCACAGGTACCATTAATGTGTGCTAAAGTGGCTTTTTGCACATGCTAAAAGTGCAGATGCACAGTTAGCGCGCACTAACAGCACACTTGCTCTTTTATCGCAGTTTAGTAAACATACCCATGAGAATTGTGAAAAATTGCAAGAGGACTTTGATAAATTGGAAGACTGGGCATCCAAATGGCAGATGAAATTTAATGTGGACAAGTAGAAAGTTATGCACCTAGGAAAGAACAACCCAAACTATGGTTACACGATGCAAGGTTCCACATTAGGAGCCACCACCCAGGAAAAAGATTTAGGCGTAATCGTGGATAACATGTTGAAACCCTCCGTCCAGTGTGCAGTGGTGGCCAAGAAAGCAAAAGAATGCTAGGAACCAGAAGGAAAGGAATGGAAAATAAAACAAAGGATATTATAATGCCTCTGTATTGTTCCATGATGTGACTGCACCTTGAATATTGTGTGCAATTCTGGTCACCTTATCTTAAAAAGGATATATTGTTATTAGAAAAGGTACAGAGAAGAGCCACCAAAATAGTAAAGGCCACCAAAATGGTATAGCCTATAAAGAGAGGCTAAAAAGGTTAGGGCTCTTCAACCTGGAAAAGAGACAGCTGAGGGAAGATATGATAGAAGTCTATAAATCAATGAATGGAGTGGAACGGGTAAACGTAGGTCGATTGTTTACGCCATCAAAATATAGAAAGACTAGGGGACATGCAATAAAGCTACAGTGTAAACTATTTAAGACTAATAAGAGAAAATATTTTTTCACTCAACCTGTAATCAAACTCTGGAATTCGTTAGCAGAGGATGTAGTAAAAGCTGTTAGTGTAGCCGGTTTTAAAAAAGGTTTGGAGAAGTTTCTGGAGCAAAGGTCCATAAACCATTATTAAAGGGGACCTGGGAAATCTACTGCTTGCCCCAGTACAAGCATTATGGAACCTGTGTCTTTTGGAGAAACTTGTTAGGTACTTGTAAATTGGCCACTGTTGGAAACAGGATACTGGACTTGATGGACCTTGGTCTGACCCAATATGGCATATCTTATGTTCTTATGTTCTTAAGGTTCAGCAGCACTATCCAGATAACTTCATTTCAAAATATATAAGGAAAAGATGCCCGATGAGTTAGGATCCCTGCCCCTCCCAGCTGAACTCAGCCCTGCCCAGGTGTTCCAGATTTGCTGTCCAAAAATCTGGTAATCCTATCAAAGAGATTTAACTATAGAGCTGAAATGTCAGGAATGAAGTTGAAGAACCAGAGCTGCCAAATTAACCAGTTCCAGTGGGAAATCTTGAGCCAGTCTCGGATTTCTGACCATCCCATCCTGATGCACTATGGGACCTACGGTTCCGATTTCAGTGGGTAGAATCAGAGACTACAAACACCTAGAACCAGTACTAACCTATCAGGCACCCTAGCCAAACTTCCAGTCTTGCACACCCCATCACCTCAAGTAATCTTTAGTCCCCTAGGTGCACCCAGATATTTTGATAATTAAACTCAACAGTTGCGATCATCCCTACAAGACTCCTCCAAGAATGATCCTGTAAAATGGCATAATTGAACATCGTATTTTTAAATATTAAAGTGCTTTCAGTAGTAGTTCAGGGTGAGTTACAGTACATTCAGATATGGTAAATATTTCTCTGTCCCTGAGGGCTTACAACCTAAGATGGTACCTGAGGCAATGAGCAGTTGACTTATTTGCCCAAGGTCAAAAGGCGTACCCGTGGCACTTGAATGCCGGCTTCCCTGGTTCCTAGCCTGTCACTCTAACTGCAAGGCTACTACTCCACTCGAACACATACACGAGGACAATTTCTAAAAGCCATTTATGTGGGCGAATGGCTGTTTATTCTGGTAAATGGGCTACATGAAACGTGCCCTCCTTCCCTTTGGGTAAAAGTATGTGCTGTGGCTCTTTGAGTTTGTGTTGCTGTCAGGATCTATTGTTTTGCTGCTCTTTGTTACCTCCCAGAACTTGCTGCCCTAGGTCACTGCCTAGTCTGCCCAGTTCTTAAGCTGGCCCTGCAAATATCATATACATCAGAATAAAGTTAAACAGGACTAGCCCAAAAGTCTCCCTGCTGGAACTGGGGCAGTGCTGAGAGAACTCATCTTGGGGGACATAGGATTTGTTGCGCCGCATCACCAAAGCATTTAGCTGTTTTAATGTAGTATCCCTACATTTTCAGCACAATCAGAAAAGCCAAGGTGAACCTCAGAAAATAGGAAAGTGTTTTAAATAGGAAGGGAGCTAACCTTCCCCCCCTCCCTCCCCACCTCAGTTTTGGACTTCCTATCACGTCATCTGATGTCCGCCTGCTGTTGGCACCGGTTTATCTTCTCCCATGATGCGACCCAATTTGTCCTCTCCATGGTGACTGGCATGCTTCCAGGTGGCATTCCAGGTAAGAAGAGAGAGGCAGAGCAGCAGCGTACTAATGAGAGGAAGAGGAGGTAACACTGTGACCTTTTCTGGTGAGTCAGTGTTTCCTCTTAGGAAACAAATGCAACAGCTCATAATGACCTTTACAAGTTCCCTGTGTGGGTGTTACGTGACGGTATCTGGGTACCGAGGAGTTAAGAGCCTGTTAGAGATAAGGAGGAGGAGGCTAGGAGACAGAAAAGAGCAAATGAAATAGAGAAGAGGCAAAGGGATAACAGTGGTCTACGCTGTGTCCCCTTAGTTAAAACAATATAAGCACCTTGTCTGACTCTATAGGTGGTATTTTAGGGTGGGGAGAGTGGAGGAGAAGAGCTCCTCCATCCTTTTTCATCCTAGTGAATACATCAGGTTAGGCTCAATTCATCCAGATTTGACCCTCCTCTGGCTAAGAAGGGTGAGATACTACATAAAAGAAAAAGGGCACTGGCACTCAGAAAATAAGGATGGCGAAAAGGCAAAACAAATGTACTAGTGCAAGAAAAGTAAAGGGTCCTGGTGGAATGGGGGAGGCAGAACCTCAAGGCCTAAGCTGAAATGAAAAAGAAGCTCTAAAAAGACACCTGGATACCAAAGATCCCCAAAAATTAATGGGCCGATATTTAAAAGGGTTTATATGATTACCAGAACCTTCTAACCAGACAAACCTTGCTGAGAGGGGTAACTATAAACTATAAACTATATTTAGAGACACGAACTGCACAGTGTTGCTGAATATCCCCTCTAACCGCTGTGCTATGGTATGGGGGGTCCGTGGGCAGGGCCAGAGTGGTCCCAGCACTTATCCGGTAAGTGGCAACTTTTAGTCTGTTAATCGGATAAGTGGCCACATAAAGTTAGGTCAAAAAAAAAATTTGTCCTAATTTTCTGCAGTCTAGCTATCCGGAGAGTGGCTGAATATTGCTGTTTTCCGGCTAGCTGTGCCAGTCAGCACTGACACGGGATATACAGAGCTGGCGGATAGTCAAAGACTAAAGATTTCCCACCCCTCCCCTTGTCCCAGTGTTCTGCCCCCTTCTGTATACTGTATAATAGGAAGTGATGCATCTTCCAGAATTGTTCGCTTAGGTTTATTTGTAAATTGCATCTGAAGTTATACTGAGTTCCTAGTTCTGTGTAACAAACTTCAAGTTATATTGTTTTATGTAAACCACGTTGATTTATTGACTAAGCGGTATAGAAAAACAGTTAAATAAATAAATATTCAGCACTGGAGGATATCTAGATTCTGGCACTGAATATCTGGTTTCAGTTTGGCCCATGGCCGCCAGGCGCTTTAAAAATGCTGTGGACTGACTATGGGGTCCTAAGTATGTCGAGTTCAAAATAGTTCAAGTCCTGAAACATGAAGCAATTCCTCTCCCCTGCCCTCTGCCCTCTTCCCTCATGGCTACCGACAACTCCAGATTTAAATTTTATCATAGTAAAAAGGACTTAGGGCCTGGTATTCAGTGGCAGTGGTTAGTATGAGTACAGCACCTAGCCATCGCCTCTGAAGAGTTAACCCAGATATTCAACGTCGGGACCATATCTGGCCACCGGCATTACATATCTGGGTTTGGTGCAGAAAACGGAAGCTAAGTGGGCAGTGGTGATAATCAGCCGCTACCCGGTTAGCTTCGGTGGCAAAAGTTAGGACAGCTTTTAGTGCCCCCTAACTTTTGCTCCTGAGGGATAACCGGGCAGCAGCTGAATATTGCCGCTAACCAGTTAGCATCGGGGCGTTCTGGAGTGGTACCCGGGGATAACTGTGTAGCATCGGGGCATTTAGCGGTGTTATCTGGAGATATTCAGTGGCACTAACAATTGGATCCTTTACAATCTGGCTTCCGTCCCCTACATTCCACTGAAGCAGCTCTTACCAAAGTCTCTAATGATTTGTTCCTGGCAAAATCCAAAGGCTTTTATTCTGTCCTCATTCTTCTTGACCTCTCTGCTGCCTTTGACACTGTTAACCACAACCTTCTTCTTATCACCCTGTCCTCACTTGGATTCAAAGGCTCTGTACTATCTTGGTTCTCCTCCTATCTCTCCCATCGCTCTTTCACTGTGTCCTTTGGTGGCTCCTCCTCCTCTTCAACCCCACTACCTGTAGGTGTACCTCAGGGTTCCGTCTTGGGACCGCTCCTCTTCTCTCGCTATACCAAATCCCTTGGTGCCCTTATCTCTTCCCATGTCTTTCACTGTCATCTCTATGCTGATGACTCTCAAATCTACCTTTCTACACCTGTTATCACTCCTGAAATCCAGGCTAAGATCACGGTCTGCCTCTCTGATATTGCTACTTGGATGTCCCACCGCCGCTTAAAATTAAACATGGCCAAGACTGAACTCCTTATCCTTCCCCCGAATGCCTCCCCTCCTCTTTCCCCTTTCTCACTCTCTGTGGATAACTCTGTAATCCTTCCTGTCTCTTCGGCATGTAACCTTGGTGTTATCTTTGACTCCTCTCTCTCTTTCTCTTCACATATCCAACCTATTGCTAAAACATGCCGTTTCTTTCTATACAATATCTGCAAAATTCGCCCCTTCCTTTCTGTTAACACTACTAAAATGATTGTCCACTCCTTAATCACCTCCCGCCTTGATTACTGTAACCTTCTTGCCGGCCTCTCTGCAAACCGCCTCTTTCCCCTTCAGTCTATTCAACATTCTGCTGCTCGACTGATTTTCCGCCAGTCTTGTTTTTCCCACATCACTCCTCTCCTCATGTCGTTTCACTGGCACCCCATCTCTCTCCGTATCCAATTCAAACTCCTCCTGCTAACCTATAAATGTATTCACTCTTCTGCCCCCAAGTACCTTTCGTCTCTTATCTCTCCTTACACCCCTTCTCGGTTACTTCGCTCTTCTAATAGTCTTCGTTCATCTATGCCTTTCACTCATACTGCCAATTCTAGACTTCGCTTCTTTCAACTGGCTGCACCCTTTGCCTGGAATAGTCTACCTGTCTCTGTGCGCCAAGCATCCTCTCTGGCCATCTTCAAATCCAGATTGAAATCCCACCTCTTCACTATTGCTTTTCGTTCCTGATTCACCCTATCTTGATCTCTCCAACAACATTTGTATACTTTGTCTTGTTAAATTGTTATTTGTATTATGTAATTTATTTCGTATTTTGTCTTGACTAGGTTGTGAGCTCTGATGAGCAGGGACTGTCTCTCTTATATGTTTATACAGCGCTTCGTATGTTGCAGCACTATATAATTGCTTAATAATAATAATAACTAACCATGTTAGTGTCACTGAATATGCCACTTAGAGGCAGTTACATGGTTTATAGGTCTGTAAACTGTGTAACTGTTTTAGAATATTGGGCCCTTAAATTTTAAACAGCCATAGACATGAGGGGAGAAGGAATCTCCTATTCCCCTCTCCCACACTGTGACTGACCAGATCCTCCCTTTGGTCACTCCACCTTCAGATCGGCTTTTGCCTTTCTTGTGGCAATAGAACCAATTTCAAAGCAGAAATCCAACGCGGGTCCTACTTTTCTTAATGCTCTGGCAGGCCCTATAGTGCAGCACCCTGTCTTCTCCTCCTGCATGAGTTTCCTATTATCATGGGTGAGGTGTCATAGGGCCGGCCTGTCCATTGTGCGAGAATGTTGTTCGCACAGAGCCACGCGCGAACTTCATACTCACACAATGGACGGCTTCAGAGGAAGCCGGGGAAGCCCATGTGAGGCCCCAACTCCCTCTGCACAGCCACCAGCGTGAAGAGTGTTTTTCCCTCACGCTGACAGCTGTTTCAGTGAAGAGCGCGAGTACCGGGAAATGACCTTTAACCTTTCCCGGCATTCAGCGCGCTCTTGGGTGGGCGGCTAGGACTGGAAATGGCCTGTGATGTGGGGGAAGCTTGGACTGGAAATGGCCTGTGATGGGGGGAAGCTTGGACTGGAAATGGCCTGTGATGGTGGGGTGGCTAGGACTGGAAATGGTCTGTGATGGGAGGGTAAGCTGGGACTGCAAATGGATTGTGATGGGGGGCCTAGGACTGGAAATGGGCTGATGGGTGGGGAGCTTCTACTGGAAATGACTGATGGGGGGCTAGGATTGGAAATGGGCTGATGGGGAGCTGGAATAGGACTGGAAATGGGCTGATGAGTAGGAGCTTGGACTGGAAATGTGCTGATGGGGTTGAAATAAGGCTGGAAATGGGCTGATGGGGTGTCCAGGATTGGAAATTGGCTGATGGGGGGAGCTTGGAGTGGAAATGGGCTGATGGAGGGGCAGGAATGGGACTGGAAAGGAGCATATTGGGGGCTAGGACTGGAAATGGGCTGATGTGGGGGCATGGGAGAATGGGACTAGAAGGGAGTGGATGCTGGGTGGATCTAGAACTTGAAGGGAGCTGAATTTGGGGGAGGACTAGAAGGGGATGGGGAATGAGGATGGAGAGGGGAAAAGATATTTTGTGTGGGAGGGAAGAAAAATCTCTGATTGGCCGGGTATTAGGCGAGTAAGTTGGGATTGAGAATGGAAGGGTGACATCTGAGTGGATGATAAAGGCATAAAGAAAGAAATGGGAGAAAGAGCAAAAGGGGAAATATCAGTATGTTAAAGCAGATAGAGAATGGAAAAAATCTAGAAGAGAGGACAAATGGACAGCTCACAGAAGACATGAAGAAACCAGAAGAAAGTGACTGGAGCAATTGCAACTGAAAAATTAAATGCCCAAACAAAAGGTAGAAAATACTTTTAATTTATACTTTGAAAATATTTTGAATTTATTAACTGGAATATGTCAGGTCTGGGAAATGTGTATCGCTAACATCTTTGCGTTTTTGTTTAGTGCAAGAGGAAATTAATTTATAGTTTTATTTCTCCAGTGTTGTACATTTTATGTTTGGCTTTTGGGGTTCCTAATTTAATTATTATCTTCCTATTTCTAAATTGTGATCCCTTGTTCTTTGTGTGGTGCGAACTATATTCTGCATGTGTAACCAAGCTGAGGGATTCTGTTCATGTAACATAGTAGATGACGGCAGATAAAGACCCAACTCTCACAGAAGAAACCCCATAAGCCAAGCCACAAACGAATCCAATGAAGAAAGGCCTGCTAATTAAACATCTTGCATCATCAGTAATTTGTTATAAGAAACAGTGTAGTGCACAGTTGTTTGTGTATCAACTATTTTTTTGTCGGATCGTCTGTAAGTGAGGATGTGAAACATTCTCTTAAAACAGACCCTCCATTTTATTCAATTTTTAAAAACGGTCTCAACGACCCACATTTGCCAGAGGCTATCAACGGCCAAAAAGACCAGCCACTGCAAACATAAGACTTTTAAATGATTATCAATCCCTAATTAGAAACAGCTTCCTGCTATCACCAAATGTCACAATAGGAATTTCACAAAGTTCATCAAAACTGTGTCAGATGATATAGTGATAGGGCTGAACAAGTATAAACTTATCTCCCCCGTCGATGTTAACTTTTCATCTCATCCCGACGGAGACCGTAAGCTGGTTCGCCACAATTAATTTCCTTGAAAGACATTCTCTCCAAACATCGGGTAGTCCCATGACACAAAACTTTGTGTTTCAAGCCCAATGCGAGAATGGCCCTTTATCAAGCATCATACCCGACTTCCTGTTCCGGTCAGAACAAAGATGATGTCATTACTGTTGAATCCAATGATAGCGTCCATTGACACAAACTAACAATTAAGTTAATTAATTTAAAGACCACCATTCGATCTCCGCATTTAAACCCTGGGGGGTCACTGTCTGGAGCATAAAAATCCAGCGCTGTTCCCGATACCGCAACATGGCTTGCCGGTCTCCCCCACGTATACCTAAAGGAACCACATCGATGATTGTCCATCTTAGTTGATCAAAAGTATGAGAATGCTGTATGCAGTGTGCAACTACTGGAGCACTCATTACCTCGGTGTTTATACGCGACCGGTGTTCCTGCAATCGTGTCTTCACTGAGCGGGTGGTCATACCCACATATATCAGTGTGCAAGGGCATATGATCAAATAAACAACATGGGTAGATATACAATTAGTTGAATGACGTAAAGAATAATGTGTTCCATCTCGTGGGTCCACCCATTCAATCCCTTCTAAAGTCAAAGAGCACATATCGCACCGACCGCAGGCTCGATGACCTCCTCCGGAAGCTCCCGTGGCCAATCTCGTGGTAGTATGAACTACTCTATCAGCGATATTCGCTCCGTGACAATAAGCCACTCGTAGAGGTACCCGAAAACAAGAGTGCTCCGCCAAGATATGCCAATGAGATCGTAAAATCTTAGAGATCTCCATAGTGTGCGGCATATAGGGCAAGACCCCTGTGAAGCAATCTGAAGGACTATCCTCACTCTGTCGCGGAATATCCCACCACTCCGGGTGATTATTAAGAGCTCGCTTATACGCGGAATTTATTAAAGATAGAGGATATCCACGGGCTTGCAACCGATTCCGTAAATCTACTGCATGTTTTTTGTATTCAGCCTTGGTAGAACAGAGACGTCGGATACGTAGAAATTGACCAACTGGAAGTGCTTGTCTCATAGAACGAGGGTGAAAACTAGTATACTGCAACAATGTGTTTCGTTGGACTGGCTTACGGTAAAGAGTAGAATGTAATCGCATATTTTCCTTAAAAAGAACCATATCCAAAAATTCAAGCTGAAAGTCATTTGACTTAGCCTCAAACTTGATGTGTACATGTAAAGAATTAAGCCAACATACAAATTGTTGTAAGCCCGAGGGAGTCCCGGTCCAGACAAAAAATATGTCGTCCAAGAATCGTTTCCAAAGTAATACGTGTTGAAATTCAGGTGCAGTATACAGATAAGACTCCTCAAAATGAGACATGTACAGCGCCGCCACAGATGGGGCAACCGTTGCCCCATTGCTATACCAAAGCATTGGTGATAAAACGTTTGATCATACAAAAAATAATTCTCATTCAAAACCCAAGACAATAAACGCAGTAGAAACCGTTTCAGAATCCTGGAAGGTAATTCTAACGGTAATGATGCGAGGATGGAATAAGCCTCCTTCTGGTCGATGTTGGTATATAGGGCGGTCACGTCCAGGGTCACTAAAATGTAATGAGACAATATAGGAACGTCACGTATCTGAGACAAAAAATGGTAAGAATCCTTCACATGTGATTTGATAGCCAGTGTTAATGGTTGAAAAAATCTGTCACAAAAAACAGATAATGGCTCTAAAATAGAATCCCGACAAGAAACTATTGAACGTCCCGGAGGGTCCTCAAGCGACTTGTGAATCTTAGGGACCATATAAAGTACTGGTGTTTTGGGAAATTTTGGATTTAAGAAACTGAATTCTTTCATAGTAATCCAGGAATATTGTCGTGCCATCAAAGTATATTCCCTAATATCCATTTGCAATCTAGGTCCCGGATCTTCCGTTAATGGTGTATAATAATGTAGATTCTGTAAGTGAGCCAAAACCGTGACATGATATCTTTCAGTGTCCTGTACAACAACAGCTCCTCCCTTATCGGCACGACGAATAGTAAGGTGAGAAGCGTTATGTAAATCCTGCAAAGCTCTATGGTAGGGGCCGGACAGATTAGAAAATTGAACTTGAGAACCACTATCCACTCGGTTCAAATCACTCAGACCGTTTTTAAAAATTGAATAAAATGGAGGGTCTGTTTTAAGAGAATGTTTCACATCCTCACTTACAGACGATCCGACAAAAAAATAGTTGATACACAAACAACTGTGCACTACACTGTTTCTTATAACAAATTACTGATGATGCAAGATGTTTAATTAGCAGGCCTTTCTTCATTGGGCAGATAAAGACCAGCATGGTCCATCTAGTCTGCCCAGCAAGATGGCAAGAGTAGGTGCAGGCTACCCCTCTCCATGTCTTTGTTTAGGAGTGAACCCACCACTCCATGTAGGACACCCCTATTTGTTGAGATGTTAGATGGTTCAGAAGCTATATGTTTCAGTTTATTTTGTTTTTATCCTGTTGCTGTAAAGGGATCCACTGTGTTTGTCCCATGCCATTTTGAATTCCGTCACCATGTTTGCCCCCACCACTTCCATCGGGAGGGCATTCCAAGCATCCACCACCCTTTCAGTGAAAAAATATTTCCTGACATTGCATTTCAATTTACCACCTTGCAGCTTCATGTTATGCCCTCTAGTTTTACAGCTTCCCCGTCTTTGGAAGAGGTTTGTTTGTTCATCATTTCTCTTTAAGTATTTAAAGGTCTGAATCATATCTCCCCTGTCCCTCCTCTCCTCCAAAGTGTACATATTTAGGTCTTCAAGTCTCTTCTCATAAGGCTTCTGACGTAGGCTCCAAATCAGTTTGGTCGCTTTCCTCTGAACAGTTTCCAGGCTTTTTACATCTTTTGCAAGATATGGTCTCCAAAACTGAACACAGTATTCCAAGTGAGGCCTCACCAGTGACTTGTACAGTGGCATAAGAACCTCTTCCTTTCTGCTGGTAATCCTTCTACTACTACTACTAATTAGCACTTATAACGCACCACACACGCAGCGCTGCACAGCTAACCTACCAGAGGTGGCTAACACAAGAGACAGACAGTCCCTGCCCATCAGAGTCCTGCTTATCAGAGCTTACAATCTATTTAGAAAGGTACAGAGCATTGGTCAGTTCTGGGGAAGATACGCTGTGGTACCGTCTGGTACAGCTTGATCAATAGTTGGGTCAAAAAACATTAACAGGGGTTAGGGTAGGAAGAGGATGGAAGTCAGGATCTGAATGCAATGGTGAAGAGGAGGGACTTCAACCTGGACTTGGAGGGCCAGGGAGGGCACCTGGTGTACAGACGCAGTTAGGCTGTTCCAGGCATGTGGTGCATCAAGGTAAAAGGAGCTTAGTCGGGAGTTCGCAGTGCGGGTTAAAGGCATTAAAAGAAGCGATTTGTTAGCGGAGTGCAAATTTCGAGAGGGGACGTAGGGGGAGATAAGAGATATGAGGTATTGCGGGGGCCATAGAGTGAATGCATTTATAGGACAGCAGGAGAAGCTTGAATTGGATGCGGAATTGGACAGGGAACCAGTGAAATGACTTGAGGAGGGGAGTAATGTGGGCATGGCGAGGCTGGCAGAAGATTAGTCGAGCAGCATGATTTTGTATAGATTGAAGGGGAAGGAAGTGGCTCACGGGGAGACCAGTGAGGAGTAGGTTACAGTAATCAAGACGAGAGGACATTAAGGAGTGGATAAGCATTTTGGTAGTGTGTTCAGAGAGAAAGGGGCGGATCTTGCTGATGTTATAGAGGAAAAAGCGGCAGGTCTTGGCTACAAGCTGGACATGGGCGGAGAAGGAGAGAGAGGTGTCAAAGATAACCCCTAGATTGCAAGCAGAGGGAACAGGGTGGAAAGTAGATCCATCCATGTGGACTGAAAGAGGGGGAAGTGGGGGGAGGAGTTGGGTGGAAAGACAAGGAGTTCAGTCTTGGCCATGTTCAGTTTCAATCGACGATGAGACATCCAGGCAGCGATGTCCGAAAGACAGGCAGAGATCTTGGACTGGGTTGCCAGAGAAATATTAGGTGTAGAGAGGTAGATTTTGGAGTCATCGGCATAGAGATGGTACTGAAAGCCATGGAAAGAGATAAGCATGCCAAGGCCTTGGGTATAGAGAGAGGGAGAAAAGGAGGGGGCCCAAGACAGATCCCTGGGGAACACCTACCTGGAGTGGGGTAGGGGAGGAGGAGAGGCCGCCAGAGCATACACTGAATGAGCGATGGGAGAGGTAGGAGGAGAACCAGGATAGTACGGAGTCCCTGAAGCCCAGTGAGGAGAGGGTGGTGAGGAAAAGGTTGTGATCAATGGTGTCAAAGGCAGCAGAAGGGTCAAGAAGGATGGGGATAGAATAGAGACCCTTAGATTTAGCTAGGAACAGGTCATTGGTGACTTTTGTGAGTGCTGTTTCAGTGAAGTGTAGGGGGTGGAAGCCTGATTGTAGTGGGTCCAAGAGGGCCTGGGAGGTGAGGAAGTCGAGGCAGCGACGGTGAACTGCTCATTCTAATAATTTGGATATGAAGGGAAGAAGGGAGATGGGTCGATAGTTAGAAGGGTATGTGGGATCAAGTGAGGGTTTCTTGAGGAGGGGCATGACAACAGCATGTTTGAAGTCAATGGGGACAGTTGCAGTGGAGAGTGAAAGATTGAGGATATGAGTGATGGAGGGGACAATGGTGAGGGAGATGGAACGTAGGAGATGGGTGGGGATAGGGTCTGATGAGCAGGTGGTGGGTTTGGAGGAGGAAAGAAGAAGTGCGGTTTCTTCTTCAGAGATCGGGGGAAGAAGGAGAGGGTGGCAGGGGATTATGGATGGGGGAGGAGAAATGGGGGGGATGGGAGGTAGATGAGGGGGTAGGGAATTGGAGGGTAATTTTGAGGATTTTGTCATGGAAGTAATCGGCTAGGATTTGGGCAGAGAGGGAGGGCGGAATTGGGGGCGGAGGGACCTTGAGAAGAGAATTGAGGGTGTTAAAGAGACGGCGAGGATCAGAGGCAAGGGAATTAGTCAGATGGATGTAGTAATCTTTTTTGGCAAGTGCTAAGGCTGACTGGAAGGAGCCAAGCATGAATTTGAAGTGTAGAATGTCTTCTGGGGAGTGGGATTTGGACCAGGCTCGTTCAGCAGAACGGGCACAGATGCATAAGTAATGGATTGTGGGTGAAAGCCAGGGTTGGGGAGTAGATCGTTTTACAGGACGTGAGGTGGGGGGGCAAGAGTGTCGAGGGCTGAGGATAGTGTAGCATTGTATGAGGATAATGCTTCATCGACGGACTCAGAGTTTAAGATAGGGGAAAGAGATGGAGAAATGGTGGAGGAGAGAGTCAGGGGGGTCAATATTATGGAGGTTTCTAAAAAGGTCGGGGGAGACAGGACGGGGTTGGGATGGTGGGAGCTGAAGAGTAAATGTTAGGAGGTGATGGTCAGATGAGGGCAGGATTGAATTGTGGAAGTTTGAAGGAGAGGACTTGGAGAAGAGTATTAGGTCAAGGCAGTGGCCGTGTTGGTGCATGGGGGCAGTGGAGCAAAGTTGGAGGAAGAACGAGGAGGTAAGAGCGAGGAACTTTGAGGTATGGGGGTCAGAGGGGTTGTCGATGTGAATGTTGAAATCACCAAGAATAAGAGTGGGGGAGGATGGATCCATGAAGGCAGAAAGCCAGGAGTCAAAGTTGGTGAGGAAGGTTGATTTGGAGTTGTCGGGTGGGCGATAGATAGCAGCTACTCGGAGGGGTGGTGTGAGGAGGTGAATGGAGTTGACTTTGAAGGAAAGGGGGGGGTGTGATTGGGGTGGCAGGAGGGGTTGGAATTGTCAGGAGGGGGAGAGTAGAAGGCCAACACCATCACCATGACCAGTAGATCGAGGTGTATGGGAGATTTGGTAGCCCCCATAGCAGAGAGAGGCAATGGATGCGGTGTCATCTGGGGGGAGCCATGTCTCGGTCAAGGCAAGAAGGTGTAGGGCGTTGGAGATGAAAAGATTGTGAATAAACGTGTTTTTTTTAAATGACTGAACATGCGTTCCATAGGGTGCATGAGAACGGGAGAGCGGAGGGGGGGGGACGAGAGGGATCTGGATAAGGTTGGAAAAGTTACGTGTGGATTTCTTATCAGAGTAGCGTGGGGGCCCATTTTGTGTGGATTTCTTATCAGAGTAGCGTGGGGGCTCATTTTGTGTGGATTTCTTATCAGAGTAGCGTGGGGGTGTATTTCGTGTGGGTTTCTTATCAGAGTAGCGTGGGGGTGCATTTTGTGTGGATTTCTTATCGGAGTGGTGTGGGGGTCTATTTCTTGGGTAGTACCGAGATTTAGAGGGAGTAGGGCGTGGGTGGGTATGTCTGGGTGTCTGTGCTCTCCAAGAGGGACATGAGGGAGGGGAGGTGAGGGGTAAATTGGTGGTATCAGGTAGGTTCTGTGAGGGAATATTTTTGGGGATAGGGTTGGAGTTGATATCTATGGATGAGTGATTGTGGGATGGATGGGGGAGGGCAGAAGGAGGGAGGAGTGGGATGTGGATGAGTTTAGATAGGGTATGTGAGGAACTTTCTTTAGTGTAGGAGAGAAATCGGGGGGGGGGGGCAGGGTTGGGGTTGATATTACCTGATGAGAGAAGGAGAATAAGTATTAGAGAGCGAGGTAGAGTGGAGATAGTAAGGCGGAAGCGAGGATGGGGTTGCCTTAGAGAGAGAGGGGGGTTGGTTGAATGCAGGGGATGGTGTGAAGAAGCTCAAGAGCAGGTGCTAGGCTAGGGGGCAGAATGGAGGGAGAAGTAAGGAAGGTAGAGAGGGGGGCTGGTTGAACGCAGGGGATGGTGTGAAGAAGCTCGAGAGCAGATGCTAGGCTAGAGGGCAGAGTGGAGGGAGAAGTGAAGAAGATGGGGGAGAGGAGGGAGGATGTGAAAGGAGGGGAGGCAGTTGGGGAGGAAGAGTATGAGAAGGACAATGAGGTGTGGGACCATGGCAGTGGGCAGCAAGGTCTGAACAAACAATGGGTAGCAGTTCAAAGTAACAATGGGTGGCAGTTCTACGCAGAGAATGGATAGTAGCTCTAGGCAGCAATGGGTACGTAGCAGATCTATGCAGGCAATGGATAACAGTTCTATGCAGGCAATGGGTAGCAGTTTTATGCAGGCAATGGATAGCAGATTCTATGTAGGCAACGGATAGCAGATAGCAGTTCTGTGCAGGCAATGGATAGCAGATTCTATGCAGGCAATGGATAGCAGATTCTATGCAGGCAATGGATGACAGTTCTACGCAGGCAATGGATAACAGTTCTACGCAGGCAATTGATAACAGTGCTAATCAGGCAATGGATAGCAGATTCTATGCAGGCAATGGATAACAGTTATTTTTTATTTATTTATTTAACAGTCGCTTATATACTGCTACCTTCCACAGATCAGGTGCGGTTTACAATGAACGAGTAATGAACAGAAAACAGGTCTGTTTTACATAAAACATTGGTAAACTAAGTACAAGTTTTGCTATTACATTGAACATGGTAGAACTATGTATAGGAAATCAATCGTTAAATGAACATTCTGAAACTATTTACATACAACTATTTACAAGTCTTACAAATAGTTATTAAATCATTTTTTAATTGTAGTTTGTCTGAGAGAGTTGAATTTGGCATTCCCTGAGACCTCTATTAACCATTTCCTGTTATGGTAAAGTATTTTCTAGTGTGCCGAAGTTCTACGCAGGCAATGGATGGCAGATTCTATGCAGGCAATGGAAAGCAGATAGCAGTTCTGTGCAGGCAATGGATAGCAGATTCTACGCAGGCAATGGATAACAGTTCTACGTAGGCAATGGATAACAGTTCTACGCAGGCAATGGATGGCAAATTCTATGCAGGCAATGGAAAGCAGATAGCAGTTCTGTGCAGGCAATGGATAACTGTTCTATATGGACAATGGGTAGCAGATCTAGACAACAGTGGGTGGAGGAGTGACCATGCTTACCCAGTTCCAAGGAGCTGCGGTCAGGTGGAGAAGCAGGATAGATGGGCTACGCCAGAGCGCCCCCCTGCCCGCACCTAAGGGCCACGCCAAAGGGACTTCTGGTGAGATCCTCAGGCGCGGGTGCGCCCACTGGAGAGCACACCGTTCAAAGGGCCGATCGCCCTTTGATCTTCTGGCAGCGGCGGCGGCGTGAGTGAGGGCGCCCGCTGGAGAGCATGCCGTTTAAAGGGCCAATTGCCCTTTGATCTTCTGGTGGCGGCGGCGGCGTGAGCGAGGGCGCCCGCTGGAGAGCACACCGTTTAAAGGGCCGATTGCCCTTTGATCTTCTGGCGGCGGTGGCGGCGGCGTGAGTGAGGGCGCCCGCTGGAGAGCATGCCGTTTAAAGGGCCGATCACCCTTTGATCTTCTGGCGGCGGCGTGAGTGAGGGCGCCCGCTGGAGAGCACGCCGTTTAAAGGGCTGATTGCCCTTTGATCTTCTGGTGGTGGCGGCGTGAGTGAGGGTGCCCGCTGGAGAGCACGCCGTTTAAAGGGCCGATCGCCCTTTGATCTTTTGGCGGTGGCGGCTCTCTTTGTATGCAGCCCAACATCTTCCTGGCTTTTGCCACCGCCTTGTCGCACTGTTTTGCCACCTTGAGATTATCAGAGTACTTTCTATTTGACAGTCCCACTTGTTCTCTTTCCCCCAGTGAGATATATTGGTATTCTCTGAGATGTATTGGTTTAATATTTGCAGTGTTGCCTTTTTGATAGGTAGGGTTTGGTGCTTTGTGAATCCTGGTAGTGCTGTTATGATTCGGTAGGTTTGCTTTGGGTTCTAAATGGTCAGTGTTTATACTACTTCCTAATGGGCCTGGCGGTGGCAGTGGAATATAGTAATGTAGAAATCTGGTAGTCTTTCTTTATCCAGACACTCATTAAGAGGCATGTTTACTAAAAGTGCATGTTAATATTATGCAGATATTTATGCAAATGAGGCCCCTTATGCAAATGAGGCCCTGCAATGAATCTCCGCCCATGGCCCCTGTCAGACGGCTGCCTGGGTGAGAATGTTCACAGTCTTGGCAAGTGCATATATCAATATGATTGGCAAGGGATTGTGGACAATGCAGTCCATTCACACCAGACACAGCTGCTCACAATAAATAGTTGTGCTTGAGGGTAAAGCCAATAAGATATTTATTTATGGGGTTATTTCTCCCAACACAGATATGCTTGGTAGCACATAAATCAGGTTACTTGCTTTCAGTGTTAAACTTGGAAAAACAAAATCAGGAAAACAACATTTGAACTTGTCAGGCAATCAAAGCAAAAGAAATAAGACCTGGTTGGTAACAAACTGGTCTTTTCTGTAGGCTTTAGCTAATATTTTCTTAGCAGTGTATCAAACAACAAACAAAAATCCACAAAGAAGGGAAAAACTGTTCTTTTCAGGTTAACTTCTTATATCTTCCCACATAGATTCAGAAGTGATTCCCTCAGAGCTCACAAGCAATTAGGTAAGGCTCAATTGCTAGCAGTTACCCAGCTGAAACCCCTTAGCTGGCTTGCTTTCTACTGCGTGGCTAAAAATCCTACTCAGGAGCTTTTCTGAGTAGATTAAAGAACAAGTTTGTATTTCTTTGTGATGGTTGCTGTATTTTATAACAGAAAATCACCAAAGGAGTTTAGACAGAGAGCAATCCATGTAAACACATCCTTCATCTGCCATCTCTCCCCCTTCTTCAACAATCATGGATTCAATATCATGGATTGGCACAGATGAATTTCTCAATGGAGCACTTTCAGGAGAATACTTGTATCCCTGCTGTCTTTCAAGGTTATAGCTAGGGCATAGATCAGTGTTCATACCTGAGCTTCCATTGCTGTTAGAGTTCCTCTGTATATAGCCTGGCCAGTATGTAGTCCAGTTCTTATGTCCAGCCTTCCAATCCAGATCCCTGGACACTGGATCTCTCTTCACATACCTTCTGGCACGGGTCTTAGGGTCCCTTCCACGTGCAGCCGTCTCCCTCACAGGTACCGTCTGGAGATTCCTAGCCCTGCAGCACCATTCCTCTGGCTTTCCCCAGTCCAATGGTGTATGCTGGCCCTTGGAATGCCTCCCAGTATACGTACTGCTCCAGACTCCTCTAGACCTCCCAAAGGCTTTTCTCTTCTTTCTTCCAAGGGGTTTCTTGCCCTCTCTGTCCGTCCGGTTTGGCTTCTGCTTCTGATGATCCTCCAGATGAAACTGAGGATAATTCTGAGGATGAGGATGATGATGAGGATAATTCTCTGTAGAATAAACTCTACCTTTATTCTGCTTAGATGAGTGCTCCTCCCTAACACAGCGCAGCTGTGCTGAATCAGGCCCTGCCCTTTGAGATGAGTGCTTAGGGATTACCTCATAGCCCTCCTGATTGAACACACGTTTCCCCACTTCAGCTCCTCTAAGGCTGTTGGAAACCTGGTGCATTCTGGGACTGGTAGTATTTTTTTTTGGCAAAATTCTGTTTTCTTATTTCTACCAGAACTGACAGGTTGCTTGTTCAGAGTCACTTCACCTTTTCTATAGCTCCTTCCTGAGCTATGATAAGCTTCCTTATCCCACCCCGCACTCCCTTTGGGCCACCCTTGCCTGTCAGAATGCTACGGCAAGCAGTCCCCATGCTGGATTTTTGCTTTGAACACTGTGCTATTGCTGTGGAGTCATGGAAAAGGCAAGGGCAGGCTTGGATGGAAGTATAGCAGCAATGCCAATGCTCCAGGTTCTATCAAAATTGTGGTGCTCGAGGTAGTTGCTTATGTTGATGTACCTAAACCTGGGCCTGGATGCTGAGCTGATATCCTCGAATCTTCTTCATTCTCCCCAAGATAGTTGCAAAGCACCAAAATATACAACTTCCCACTCTCCGTGCCTTAAAAAGGCATTATTAATTTCTTGTGCTCTAAACAGTCACAAAATTCAACATCCTTCACCATGTACTTCCAAAATTGAGGTGCAAAAGAAATGGGGACGTTTTTTCCCTTCCCTAGGACAGTAAAGGTTAAAGTTTCAAAAACCTCAATACACTCCCTGGTATGGGTGTTTGGGACACAGATTTAGGGCTGGTTTAAATATCTGCAACTGCAATATAGTTGTGTATTTTCCCAGGTACACTATTATTTTATAAAGACAAGTAGGGCCTACTTACCTTCAAAGTGGTGGTCCTACACACATTTCTAGCAGAAAATTGTTGGTTGATCTGGCATATGAAGATATGAGGACAAACTTTAAGATAGTGCATGGAGACAATTGCGATGTCGAGGTCAACACATATACAGTTCCGCCGGTATTTCAGAAAAGGTTCTGCCAAACATGGGCCGTGTAGGAGTGCATGTGCATTTGCCGAGACATAGAGCCAGGGGAGTCATTTTACAAATCTACATGTGGGAAAAATGAGCAGAGGCGACTCGGCATGTGACATGTGTAAGTTGGTATTTTGCAGCTTATACATGTTAAGTACTGAAACTTAAACATGTATGTGGTCCATTTTACAAACCTATACATATAATGCCTGATATTCCGTGCCAGTCGCAAGCGCTGCTAAAGTGGCTAGCCACTGGCATGGAACTTTAACCCTGGATATTCAATGCTTGGCTATATCCGGCCACTGGAATTGAATATTCAGGTTAGCTGCAGAACCCGGAATTAACCGGGCAGTGCCGATATTGAGCCTCTGCCAGGTTAGCTTCTGCAGCTAAAGTAAGATCAGCATTTGCTGCACCTTATTTAGCCGCTAACCAGGCAGCCGCTTAATATCACTGCTGCCCGGTTAGCGACAGGTGCCACCCTGGTACCTACAGATATTTAGTGGCTTACAATCTAATTTTGTACCTGAGGCAGTGGAGGGTAAAGTGCCTTGCCCAAGGCCACAAGGAGTACCAGTGGGATTTGTGTTGAGAGGGACTTGAAATGGGGTACTAGAGACCTCTGAAAGGGTTAATTTGGAGACTAGCTGGAAGTCACTAGCAGCCTGGAGAGACATGTGTATAAAAGCCCAGGTTGTACTCTGGCATGACATTGTTTGTGAGAACGAGACAGAATGCCTTTGTTTTAGAATTCTGGAGCTGAGAAATGTCTGTGCTCTGACCTATAACATATAGATAAACGAAGCTTAACGTAGAACTGAATTTGTACCATGTAACTTTTTTCCCTAATAAAAGGAAGTGCTCTGGCTTAGCCAGGAGGAAAGGGATGTCTTTCCTTCAATATGAACCCTGGTATTTCTGGTTCCAGGCTACTCCTCCACTCAATGTCTATGAATATCCATGTGTAAATTGAGCCCTTTGAATATCAGACCCAGATATCTGTATCTATCTATCTATATGACTGCATATCCCATTTTGCTTTTAATTTTATCTTTGGTTATTTTTTCAATATTCACCCTCCAATTTTTAATTATTTCCTTAAGATTCCCCTGGTGTTCGGTTTGTCTGTCTTAGCATATTATAAGCTCTATGGAGCAGGGACCGTCTTTTAATGTGTATGTGTACAGTTCTACATGTGTTTAGTAGCGCCAGAGTTGCCAAGTTACTCAGTTCCAGGAGTGAGTTTTTTTGCCAGTTCTGGTTTTAAAGTTGCATTGCTATCCAGTATGGTATCTGTAATTCCTGATTTTACCCATTGGGATCAGTGCTGCACGTCCCATAATGCATCAGAATGAGACTGTCAGAAATCCAAGACTGGCAGAAAATCTCACTCTTGGAACTGGGTAACTTGGCAACTCTGTAGCGCTGTATCAATGACAAGAAGTAGGAGTAGTGGCCAAAATAGTTTTGGATGAATTGACTATCTTGAGAGAAATCCATCATGAGCATGCCCCCCTCATAAAGATTCCTTTATATGAATTAATTCCTACCCTCTGTGAACTAAGAGATTGCTAAGGTAGGGCCTAAAGATGTCCTCCAAACCTCAGAAGGTTTTATAGGAATCTCTGGCTTTTCAGCCCTTGTGTGTCTTTGTTTTCCAGTCCCTGAGAATCTGCTTCAGCATATCAATTGCTGGCAGGCTCTGCAGAACCTGAGGAAAATTCCTGCACAGAGTAATATGCTCACTGGGTCACTTCACTCTGACAAGCAACAGAAGCAAAGGTTAGTGAGTGAGTGAGCTGCAGGTGTTTGATCAGGCTCACCCAGGGCCGTCGCACAGGGCACAAGTAGGGAAGGGGCGCCAGTGCCATCACTGGACTTCCAGGAAGCCCGACAAAACTAAGTTTCTGCACATAGATGGGTGTGGGGGGAGGGGGCACCCACTTTGCAAGTCGTACAGGACGCACTTCTAGCCTGGTACGGTCCTGGGCTCACCTAACAGCAAACCCAAGCAAAATTGTTATCAAGTCCTCTGGTTTAGGGCATGGTATGGTATAAATGCCATATTAATAATAATTCTGGAAGCTAGACAGCACAGCTTCGAAACCACTGGAAAATGTGTGGGGAGGGGAAGGGATTAGGCCATACTTGAAACCCAGGGAGATGTGTGTGTGTGTGGACACGCTCTTTGCTCTTCCATGTTAATGTGTAACATGATAGGGTGCCGGAGAGCAGGCTTGTTCTACCAGCGGTTGCCATGGAAACCCTTGGCCCGAGCTGGCAGGAAGAGGCTCTCCATAGCAGGAATGATGTTGTCAGGAGAGAGCTGCTACTGTGCCAAGGCGAGAGAGAGATTAACTAGTTGTGTTCTCCCTTCCCCTGCCCTCAGGGCAAGCAGATGGGCTGTTTCTCTCAGAGGCCAGGGGTTCAGACAAAGGGGGCAGCTCAGATGGTGGCTATAGAAGCATGTTCCAGGTTCTCCTCTCCAGAAAGGACTGTACCCAGAGTTCATTCTGCTACAGCATGGAAATCCATTCCAGGTTTTTCTCCTCCCCTCCCCTCTCCAGAGCTGCACCCATTCTAGGATGGCCAGATAAATCCAGTTAGCGTGATCACAGGACAGAACCGAATCCCAATTCCTTATTCCCTGAAGCCAGATGGTTATCCTAAATCCAGTTCAGGTTTTTGTCTCACAGGCTGTACCCAGAGTAAGTTCCAGATGGGCATTTCAGAGGCCAGGTGCACTACTCCATCTGCTATGCTTGCATACATATTACTTGTGCTCCCCCGTAAACATGATCAATTTCCTCTGTCTTCCACTGAGTTTCACAATGGTTCTAATTTTAGATTTTCTAGTGCTCAATAGAAGAGCAATTTTTGATTGGTACTGATCCCATCAGCAGTTATAGCTTCAAAGAGAAAACATGGAGTCTGTACATTTACCAGACTCAAAACCAGCAGCCTGATATTTAAACCCCACGACTGGTGGCTTTTAAAGTGCCATCTGAGCCGGCATAGCGAGTAGTGCTAAGTGTATATATGGACGGTAATTTTACAAGGGTCACCTAGTTCTGCGCACATTCCCGTGCACGCAAAGCGTGGCTATTTTATTTAAAAAAGCAGGTGCCTACTTTTCTTTATAAAATAGTGGTTCAAGTTGTACGATTCTCCTGCCAGTCCTAGTCTTGGTGTAAATGCTTGCACCTAGTTTTGTGAAGAACACGTGTAAACTTACGCTCCACCCAAGCTCTGCTCCTGGCCACCCCTACTCTGAAAATGTGCACCATGGGTCTCATGCACATACTTATAGGATAGCGACTGCCTAAAATACGCCTGTACGTGCCCATCTACACATGTACGTCATTGAAGCTACATGACTTACAGTATGTTTGCAAATAGCATGTAACCATACACAGTTCTTTATAAAATTACCTCTATAGAGCGGTGAGTGTTAGTGGCAATATTCATTCTGGTATCCAGATAGCTATCTGGATAACTTTAGGACACCATTTCACTGTCCCATTTATCCGAACATTGGACTGAATATCACTGCTATCCTAATTATCAGCTCCCCAGTTTTCAGGGATTGTCCCTGATTTTCAGGTAGTGTCCCCGACTCCATGGATTATAACCACCTCCTGTCCCCAATTTCAGTGAGAACAGAGGCAAAGGACTTTACTTCGGCTGCCTACCCCTCTGACGCAGTCTACTCGATCCTGCTAGGAGAAGTAGTAAAATAAATTTCTGAAGGATAAAGAGGAGGAATTTTAGAAATGTATAGAATATTTATATATATAAAATAAAGTTGAAGCATAAATACATGTATGCGTGCTTATAACTTGAGAAGGGCCACTACTGTCTTTTTAAAACTTTTAAAATGACTGAACACTACCTAAACTGGTCATTTCAAAATACATTGGAGACATATGCCCCGGGAAGAAGGATCCTTGCCCCACCCAGTCCAGCTCTGCCTACTCAGGTGTCCCAGATTTGCTCTCCCTAAAAATCTGCTATCCCTATTCCACCTTAGAACTATCCAAATAGTGTCAAAGCAATCTGTGAGGATTTTCAATGGTATAGAGCTGCTGTAGATCCATGGATAATGCCAGCTAGGGCACTGAACCATTATCTAGATACGTGCCTTGAATATTGGCCTATGGATTTTAATGAGGCTGGCCAAGTGCTCAGTGTACACAACTGTGCAGATCATGTGGAGGACTGGAGTTTGATTTCCAGCTGTGGTGTTCTCTCATTTGCCCACAGCCACACAAAGTTAGTGTCAGAAGTGAATTTTAAGCTCTTGTCCCAGGGCTTCTCGTAAATCATAATCCAGTGTTTCTCAAGCAGCTCTTTGAGGCACACCTAGCTATTTGTTGTGTCAGTAATATCACAATGAAAATGCATGACACATATTTGCATATACTGTCTCCAATGTATGCAAATTCTTCTTATGCATATGATAATCCTGAAAACCTGACTAACAAGGTATGTCTTCAGGAGAGAGTTCAAAAACAAACACTGGTGTAACTACTAGGCAACTCTGTCTCATAAATGATGTTTTGATTAATATAGATCCATCATTACCGGCTAACTATTGCCCTATCTCTAATCTACCATTCCTGACTAAAATCACAGAAAAAGTTGCAGTTCAACACGTGACTCCCTTTCTAGAATCAACTAACTGTTTCCATCCAAGACAACCTGGAAGGGTCACACTACAGAATCTGTTATCCTAGCAATTTTGAATAAGATCCATAAATATTTAGATGGAGATAATAAGGTGCTATTAATCCAACTTGACTTAAATGACACCTTTGGCATCATCAACCATGTCCTTTTGTTGAACAGGTTCAAGGAAGTTGATGTTCTAGGTACTGCCTTTGAATATATTAGATCCTATTTTACTGCTTGATCTTTCAAAGTATTCATGGACAAGTCACATTGAAATATATCTCCTAAACTGTGGTGTCCCACAGTGGTCTATCTTATCACCCACATTATTTAACATCTTTCTATCCCACTTAATTACCTTTCTCCAAAACTTGGGCTTGAGCTTATACTTCTTTGCAGATGACATTCAATTAGTTATCTTATACAACAACTGGAACTCAGAGCTCCAGCAAAGTTGCAGCTTTTGATTGTGAATAACTGAGAATCGGGTCAAAATGCATAAACCTATTCTAAACCCCTCAAAATGTGAAACCATATAGTTCATCTGGGAATCCCAATCTCCTTCATTCAAACCCTGCATTGCTGATTCAGAAATTCCTCATTGACATTTAGTCCTTACATCTTGACTGTTGTAAAAAAAAAAAAATGTCCATTTGCAAGCTCAGATTGATTAACTCACTGAGGCCCCTTTTGGATATAAAAGCCCTAAATCCATTAATCCTAAATCACCTAGACTATTGCAGCTGCATTTTAGTGGGAGTCCTTTTATCTAGTCCTAAGTGTTTCCATCTCCTGCAGAATACTGCAGTGTAACTGTAATATAATGTTAAAAGTCATGACCATGTAACTTCTTTACTGTTTGAACAACATTGGCTCCCAGTATCCTATCAGATCAAATTCAAAATCCTCATGTTGGCTCATCGCGCCTTTTACTCAGGGATCCCCTGTACTTAAACTGCCTAGCTTACTTTCTCATATGCTGAGATCGTCCCAAACTAATATTCTGGTTATCCCTCCCCCTTCTAAACTGAGGCTGGAATCAGTGTGGAGAGCTGCCTTTTGCTATTTAGCCCCTTCAGCCTGTAACTCCCTGCCTCTTGAGATTCTCACGGAGACCTTCCATCATAGGTTTAAGAAGGGGTTTAAAATCTGGCTCTTCTATCAGGCTTTTCCTCAGGGCTGGCCCAAGGCCTCTGTGAGAATGTCACCTGCATATAGCCCCACACCTGACTGGCTTAAGAGGGAGCCAGTAAGGCCCAAAGCCCAGCTCCCCGATTCACCTCTGCACAGCCGTGGGAGGGTTTCCCTTTTACTCTTGTGGCTGTGTTAAGTTTCAGCTGCTGGAAGTTCCCCTGTTTAACTTCTACGAAGTGAGCGACGCCGGTCACTGAAAAAGCACAGCTGCGGGGGGAAAAAGGAAAACTCTTCAGTGGCTGTTTACTCTCGCGGCTGTGCAGAGATGAGTCAGGGAACCAGGCTTTGGCCTCACCGGCTCCCTTTTAACCGATCAGGCATGTGTGGGGCCCCTGGTGCTGTAGGGCCATGTGTGTGTGGGGGGAGCCGATGGCACTGGAAGAGGACTACTATTTGGGGCTAGAATGAGAAATGGGCTAATGTTGGGGGATAGAGAGACTGTGACTGAAAGGAAGACAATGCTGGGAGGGACTGGGACTGGAGGGGGGCTGATACTGGGGGCCAGGACTGGAAAAGGGCTGATGCTGGGAGGGACTGGGACTGGAGGAAGACTGATCCTGGGGGGCTAGGATTGGAAATGGGCTGATGCTAGGGGATGGGGAGAATAGGATTGGAAGGGAGATGATGCTGAAAGAGGCTGGAACTAGAAGGGAGCTGATGCTGGGGGAGGACTAGAAGGGAGTGAGGGTGAGGGTGTGACTGGGGCTGGGGGGAGAAAAAAAGAAGCTGGGGAAGTGAGGATGGAGAAGGGAACAGATATTTTGTGTGGGAGGTAAGAACAAAGGTCATACAGAGGTAAGAGTTGAAAGAGAAGGGTATAAGAATGAATGCTGGGGTAAGAAGGAGGAAAGGGAGAGTCAATGAATATCGGAGAATGAAGTAACTGGGCGGGTGTGCAGAAAGATGTAGGAGGCAGTACTGGGGACAGGGAGATGGGGGAGAGCAGGGACTGGGATGTAGGTGGAGACTTTAAAATTGGTTGGGAGAAAAGAAGAAGACAGAATCTAAGGTTGGCTGGGTATTGGGAGAGTAAGTGAGGACTCAGATGGTAGGCCCAGGAGCTGACACAACTCACTGTGCATGCAGCTTTGGAATCGTGCCACTTCATCTTTCTTTCTCTGAGTCAGCAACAGCAGCCAATGCTCCCTGTAGCACTCACTTCCAGTGCGCAGCGCCATTCACCGAAAGCGAATGCTATAGGCAGCACTGGCTGCTGCGTGCCGACTCGGAGAAAGAAAGATAAAGCTGGGGATGGTGCTGTGAGATCTCTCTGCGCTGACTCATAAAAGGAAAGAAGATGCCAGGGATGCTGTTGCATGATATTTTTTCTCAGGGGGGAGGACAGAGAGAGGGAGAAAGAGATGGGATATGCTGGATGGGGGATGCATGTATATATACACACACACACACATACATATCGAGAGAGAGAAAGAGGTGGATTTTACGTTATGAGAGAGAAGAGATATATTGGCCTGGAATGGGGAGGAACAGGGAGAGAAAGAGAAGCTGCTGGGCTGGGAAGGGAGATAGGAGAGATGCCAGACCACTGCAGGGGGAGGGGATAGATGGTCTATAGGGGGGTGGTCTTTGGTTGTGGGAAAGAGCTGGAGAGGTGGAAGAGAAAGCATGAGATGCTGGACTTTGGTGGTAAAGCAGAAGGGTGAGGGAATTGGGAGATGCTGAATTGGGGGTGCTGAGAGAGGGGGGGGGGGATGGTGGGTATGATGGGGCTAGGTGAGAGAGGCCAGGGGAAGCTGGCAAGGAAACGAGTGAGAGGAGGAGGAGGATTACAGAGGATTGAAATGTGGTAATGGGGAATGGGTGAAAGACAGAGGGGAATAAGAGGCTAGCGAAGGAGTGAGATGAGAAATGGGGGAGCTGAGCTGGAGGTTAGAAGAGTAGATGGAAAGTTACTAGGTGAAAAGGACAGAGGGCTGAAACTGAGTGGATGAATGAGTAAAGAAAGAAAAGGAGAAAAGAACAAAAAGTGAAAGATCAGTATGTCAGAGGCGGATATAGACAGAAAATGGAAAAAAATAGGAGAAGAGAGAAAGGACAAATGGATAACAGACAATGGAGAGTTAGCAGAAGACAAAGAACACAAAAGAGAGAGACAGAGGCAACTGTGGCAAACAAAAAAAGAGAATTGAGGCAAACAACATAAGGTAGAAAAAAAGTGTTTTATTTTAAATTTATTAACTGGAATATGTCAGCAGTGGGAAATGTGCAGTGATGTCTTTGTGCTTTGTTCAGTATAAGAGAAAATTAATTTCATAGTTTAATTTTTCCATTGTTGTGGTATATTCAAAGTTTGGCCTTTGGGGTTCCCAGTTTACATTTCTAAATCATGATCCCTTGTTCTGTATTTGGTGACAGTCTGTCTATTTTGCGTGTATGACAGACCTGTGCTATTCTGTTCATCTAGTTTCTGTGTAGTAGACCCACTTGTTCTCTTTTCCCAGTAGGAGATCTATTGGTTTAATATTTGTAGTGCTACCTTATGATAAATAGGGTTAGGTGCTGTGAGAGTCCTGGTAGTGCTGTTATGATATGGCAGGTTTGCTATGGGTTCTAAATGAGCAGGGTTTTGTAATAATGCACCTGGCAGTTGGCACTGAAGGATAGATAGAAATGTAAAAATATGATAGTCTTTCTTTATCCTCACTGTACATGCAAATGTTTTTTAAACACTCATTAAGAGGCATATTTACTAAAGGTTAATGTGCTTTCACAAACTTGAATATGTGCTAAGTGCAACAACATCCATTTATGTCTATGGGTACAATGGCACTTAACACACATTAATGTTTAGTAAACATGCCCATAAGTCATTGTTAGGACAAAAAAGAGGCTTGTGAAGGAGTCCTTGAAAGCTGCTTAAAATTTTAGATGGGCAGCATATACATTTTAAAATAAAATAAATTGAATTTATACAAATGAGGTCCAGTGGATATGAAAATATTTATGCAAATGAGCCCCCACAATTAGTCTCCTCACATGGCCCCGCAACATCCTTGGGCTGCCCCTGCTTTTCCTGGCATGGTTAATCAGTAGGACTTGCAGCATCTTAATACCATCTGATTCGATTGGAACCCCACTCCTCTCCCACCTTATTGTATCACTACAAAAGAATAATTGCTCCGAATTATTAATTGTTGCTCTATAAATCCCCCTCCAAAGTTGTGGTAATGCAAACTGTGAAGTCTTAATTCATTTCTGCTGGCTGTTATTTGCTATTACTGTAAACACAATGCTGACAATAATCTGTTCAGCGGTACATCACGTTCACATGCTTTGCCCCTCTTTTTTCACGCATTCTGCCAAGCTGTGTTGGTGCCAATTCAGCGGCAGTCTCCTCGCCTCCTGCCACTTTCTGCTCGTCCGCCCAGTGTCGCTGCTCTTCCAGTGCGGTGGACCTCTAACTTTAAAAAAACTCCCAGAAAAGCAGAGTCTTCAGCGCTGATTTTTTAAGAGTGCGGTATATAAGAACAATAAAATAAATAAAAAATAAATTACTGCACTGAGAAGGCTGGTCTGGTCCCACCTCCCTCTGATGCATGCTTCACCTTCCTAGAACAGACAAGCGCTTTTTGTTTTGTTCTTTAAGTTGGAGGCTTGCTGCTGTGGCACAGAAAAATTAGTGGCAGCGATGGGCGAGTGGCATGGGGGAGAGGTTGCGAAGAAGCACAATTAGGGTCGGAAGCTAGATGTTAGATATGAAGGGGGGGGGGGAAAGATAGATACTAGACCCGAAAAGGGGGGGGGGGGGTGGAGGGCAGATTCTCAGCACAGAGGAGGGTGGAGGGCAGATTCTCAGCACAAAGTGGGGATTAGAGAGTAAATGTTGGACACAAAGTAGAAGGGGTGGAGCCTGAGGGCAGATTCTGTACATAGAATGGAAGAATAAAGAGCAGACACAAGGTGGGGGGCATAAGGGGACAGAGAGCAGATGGTGGATATGGAGTGGGGGGAAGATGCTGGATAAGTGGGTGTCTGTGTCAAATAATGTGACAAGGGAGGTACTGGACACAAAGAGGAGTATGAAGATACAGAGGGGTGATGCTGGGCATAAGGGAGAGATACTGGAACATAGAGGAGGATGCTGGATATAAGGGGATAGGGATACAGGGGGATGCTTAACATGGGAGAGAGGGTAGGAAGACAGAAGAGTAATGCTGGACATGGTGGGAAGTAGGAGAAGCTAGATAGAGGGGTGAATAGAGATATGCCTTGTAAAATCAGCCATTGCCCACCCTGAAAAATACATGTGTCCGCAAAATAAAAGGGAAAATGGGGACAGTAATGTCTAAGATGGTATATCAAAATTTTAATAAACATAAACATAATGGATCAGATATGTGCAGGATTTTGCCTGACTTTAGAAACCTGGATATGTCAGATTCAGACATGTGCCATTCTTGGAACACAGACATTTCTGTGGCCCTATTTCAGAACATGCCCATGTATCTCTTACCACGTACACGTCTCAACCTGCCATCTTGAAAGCAGGACATGCAGCTGCGTGGGAGCTAGGACAAATGATTTTTTACTTACTACCATATTTTTTTGAAAGAACAAAAAATATCAGGGGAATGGAGGGGCATTTCTCTTCTTGATCATAAAATAAAAGGATCACAGTTGACAGACCCATCAGACACATGGGCCCTGATTCCATAAGGCACATAGTGGGGCAGTACGTCCCACCGGAACATGCTATCCCGCTATCCGCCTAGCTGGTATTCTGCCTCCATCCCCCGCTGCATGCACAAAGCTGTGTGGAACAGAGGCACGATTAAGGGAGGTAGAGAGTAGGCGGAGCATGGGCGGGACCAATCCCCAGATGTACAGGACGGATTCTATTGATGGCCCTGTATATCTGAGGATTGCTGGGGGGGGGGGGGAACGCCCTGCTTATTCCACCTCTGAGATGGAATAAGCACGGGGCGCCCTCTCAATCCTAGATGGCAGTCCCCCTCCCGAAGCCAGGAATCCCACCCTCGGTGCAGATGGAGGCCAACAGTGGGTCCCCACCACCCAATCCAGGCCCCGGTGGCATCCGTCGGGGGTCAGGCAGCACGGTTGCAGGGATAGGCGCACAGAAGGGAGGATCAGCCCTCAGGGAGGTTGTCCCCGCTTTGTAGCAGGGGCACGCCGGGCTATCTCTGGGCCCAATGCTGCACCCACGGGAGCACCTTGCTCCCATGGTGCAGAATTGGGTCCAAATGGCCCCATCTTGGTCAGAGCCATCCAGACGGCCCGGATGTGCCCCATTGTGAATCGGGCTCATTCTGGTGGATCATGCAAATTAGGGGGTCTGACAAAAAAAGTTATTTTTTCAGTAATTTGTTTCTAATTTTCTGAGTTAGGAGGATGAGATTTGTTTTGATTGTGAGTCTTTATAAAATAGGCATACAATAAGTGCTTTTTCAGAAATTTTACATTCTTATATTACCCTCCATGTACACATGCTAACTTTTCTTTTTTCTTCTATCAAACTGATGAAATTGGACTAAATGAAAGCCAAGTCATCATCACCAGAGTGAAAATAAACATAGAAACATGTCGGCAGATAAAGACCTATCCAGTCTGCCCTTGCATACCAACTACTACCGTCCCTTTTTTTCCTTTAGAGATCTGCTGTGTTTGTCCCGTGTTTTCTTGAATTCAGATACCGTTCTTGTCTCTAGTACCGCCACTGGGAGATTATTCCATGCATCTACCACTCTTTCTGTAAAGAAATATTTCCACATATTATTCCTGAGTCTATCCCCTTTCACCTTCATCCTATGCCCCTTCGTTGCAGAGCTCTGTTTCAATTGAAAGATGCTCTCCACCTGTGCATTTATGCCATGGAGGTATTTAAACATCTCTATCATATCCCCCCTCTCTCGCTATTCCCCCAGAGTATACATATTAAGTTTTTGTCCCCATATGCCTTATGACAAAGCCCAATGACCATTTTGGTAGCCACCCTCTGCACCAACTCCATCTTGTTTATATCCTTTTGAGGGTGCGGCCTCCAGAACTGCACACAATACTCCAAATGAGGTCTCACCAAAGATTTATAGAGAGGTATTATCGCCTCCTTTTTCCTGTTGACCATGCCTCTCCCTATTTACCCAAGCATCCTTCTGGCTTTCGCCGTCACCTTTTCTACCTGTTTAGCCACTTAAGATCATCAGAAACAATCACGTCCAGGTCCCGCTCTTCTTTCATGGACAGAAGTACTTCACCGCCTATACTGTACTGCTCCCTTGGATTTTTGCAGCCCAAATGCATGACCCTGCATTTTTTAGCATTAAATCTCAGCTGCCAAATTCTCAACCATTCTTCTAGTTTTGTTAGATTCCTCCTCATGTTATTTATTCCTTCCTATTGCAGATTTCGGTATCATCTGCAAAAAGGCAAACTTTACCCGACAGCCTGTCCACATTATCACTAAAAAAATTATTAAAAAGAATTGGACCAAGAACAGACCCCTGCAGCACACCACTTGTAAGATCTTTCTCCTCAGAGAGATCTCCATTTACCCTGAACCCTTTGTCAGCTCACACTCAACCAATTTATAAACCCATCAGTCACTTTAGGGTCCATCCCTAGGGTGCTTAATTTATTTATAAGTTGCCTGTGTGGAACAGTGTCATAGGCTTTACTGAAATCTAAGTACATCACATCTAGAGCTCTGCTTCAGTCCAGTTCTCTGGTCACCCAGTCAAAGAGATGAATTTGATTTGTATGACAAGACCTGCCTCTAGTAAAGCAATGCTGCCAGGTTGTTTCCATTCCATTCTATCTGCCTGTAGTGCTGCATGTTCCAGCAGAGCCTGGGTCATCATATTCCGAGTTTGCCATAACTTCTCCCACTTTGCGTTGGAGACATAAGCTGACTTGGGCCGTGGAATGTGGCCACAGGCATGTGACTATGAGCATGTGCCCAAAGGGGCATGCCCCTTAGAAGCACCTTCGGAGCTCCTGTGGAGCACCAGTGGCCATAGGAGACTACCAAGAGGGAGGTCTTTGTATTTGGTGAGCTGCTGCTGTTTTTCACTCATAGGGAAGCGCAAAGTGTAAAGTAATGCTCCTGCTGCTGTGAAGAGTGTGTAGGGCCCGATGGACCTTCACATTGTGCTGTTTCGTCAACTGCTATGTCTGCTTTGACTTCCACCTCCAGTGCGGATCAGACCTTGTTCTCGGTTGCCTCCTTGAGTTCGGGTTTGTGTACCCCACCCACTCAACCTACAGCTCTAGATAGTGCGAACGAGCCTGGTACCGTTGTGGACAATGTCATGTCACTTTTCACCTCTATACCAATTCCTGATGTTGGGACGGATCATCAGGTTGCTTTGGTCAAGCCTAGTTACCCTGTTCCGGTGTCTCTGCCTGCGAGTTTCGCGGAAGAGGTGACTTCTGGTCCGGGGACCAGGGAGATTTCCTTGCAAGATGTTTGGTCTGCCGTGACTCATATGGAGGGTGTGTTACAAGATGCAAAATGCAATGTGTGCCTTCGAGTCAGTCCTGACTCCTGGCGACCCAGAAGCTCCTGGGTTTTCTTGGCAGTGTCACCGGAAGTAGATTGCCAGGCCTTTCTTCCAAGGCAGTGGAGGGTTAAGTGACTTGCCCAAGGCCACAAGGAGTGCTAGTGGAACTTGAACCCTGGTTGCTTGGTTACCAAGCCAGTGTTCTAACCACTAGGCTACTCCTCCGTGTTACAAGATACTTTGTCTCAATTTTGCACTTTCTCTTTGAACACCTTCAATATGTTTCAACATCATGGAGCCTTGTTGTCAGACCTGGATAAGAGGATGTCCAGGCTGGAAGATTCAATTTTTGGTGTACAAGCATTGGGCAATTCATTCGTGAAGGACAGTTTATTGTTGCATAATAAAACTGAAATGTTAGAGAACCATGCAAGAACATGAAATCTATGATTGTAAAATTTTCCGGTAGTCCGATTGCTTTCTCATATGGAATTACTGAAGAAGTTTTTGCGGGAGTTTTTTGCTATCTCACTTTGATGTATCATGGGTTTCTGCTTTTTTTTTTTTTTACCTTCCCCGCAGTTCTTGTAATCAGGTCCAGGATGGGCAGGCTGATGGTATGTTAAATATTGATAGTCTTGCGCTGACTCAATTTTTAGAGTAATCTCTTCACAGTGTCTCTCAGTGAGCTACTTTACTTTATTAGTTACCCCACATTCAGACACGGAAACGTCCAGGATTATGAAGGCCTTTTTTTCAAAAAGGGGGCTTTCTTTTTGTGGACAGCCTCTTACTATATTTCCTGATGTTTGTAAGGTTACACAGCTTCATAGAAAGTCTTTTCTTCAGTTAAAGCCTAAAGTACTTGCTGCAGGAAGAACTTTATATTTAAAATTTCCCTGTAAATGTGTAATGTCATATTCAGGAGTTAAGTATGTTTTCACGGATTGTGCCCACCTAGAGAAATTTCTTGTTGATAAATGAGTTTCTTGTTCTGTTTTTTTTGTAGGCTGATTTGGAAAAGAAGAAAGGAGTTTATTATTAATTAAGAGGGCTGCTAGATATTTTGGTTCTCTCTCATAATGTGGACTTTTCTTATTATCCTTGTAATTTTTCTTTTTTTTATTTCTATATGATTGATATGTATGGAATAATGAGTTTTCCTTTTTTGTTGCTTAATGTAACATATTGTTGAAAATTTCATAAATTAAAAAAACAAACAAACAAACAAACCCATGCTGCCTCAGATCCTGCTATCTATTGGACTCTAGAAAGTTCACTATCCTCTGTTTTAGCAGTATGTCCATTAATATAATCACCACAGACTAATCGGCCTGTAGTTCCCAACCTCTTCCTTACTTCCTCTTTTGTGTACAGGGACCACCTGCGCGTCTTATTGAGCATTATCCCCATTCCAGGGGACATTGTCCCCTTACTCTCTGCATTATTGGTTTCCCGCTAATGTTATTGTTCTCTCTTTCTTGCAATGGAAGTTTCTCCCGCACATTCCCTTTGATGAATGCAAGAAGTTGGCTGTTTGGAGCATCCCCTACAGTAGCACAGTATAGTGCTACACACCACTAGGTGGGGCAGCTGCATATTAAATGTACAGAGTAGACAGCCTTACATATTCTAGCTTTTATGTTAATTTAAAAGTGCTGTTTGCCCCCTGTGTCCAGCTTCTTTTGTTAGTAAAATAAGCAGGAATACACATCCCAGAAAGCTGAACGATGCATGATATATCAAACAGCCCTTCCTATTTTCCAATGGAAAAAATCTGTATCACACAATTAAAAACAGAAATGAGAGGCGCTAAACAATTTATTGCCTTCTGAGGAGCGGCTTGCTCTATAAATCCTGTCTCTAAGCTTTCTGAAACTTCTGTCTAGTCTGTTTTGTACTGATAAAAAAAAATTACAAATCCCAAAAGCCTTCGAAATAGGTGTTAAAGATCCAGTCTACTTCCTACTTTTCCCAGTGATTCCAGGCTGTTTCATGTTCGCATCTCTCACTGTGAACACAAAATTCCATGAACTTAGTCACCCTCCCAAGCAAGGCATTCAGCTCCACAGAATTCAGTATTTGCTGTGTTTGTTTTCAACTGAACCAGGGGAATTTGAAGTCACACACAGTCTGTGATAGAAAGGAGTCTTGAACTCATGCCACAAGAATCTGAAACTCAGATCACTACATATTTTTCCTCTCCAAGTCACATAGTACCTTCCCCACAGCATCACCCTGTTGTCTTCCCTCCTATGACATCACCCTCTTAAGTACTTCTTTATGTCATGTGCTTCTATAGCATTGCCCTTTTATACTGTATCTCTTCTCTACGTCATTCACCCTCATGGGCTTTTATGATGTTACCTTTGTGAATAGACACAAAATCTTTACTTGTCGTCATTGACTCGGCGGGTTTGAATCTCAGGGTGCAAACAAGCTGGAGCTTGAGTAAGTGACTTCATCTCCCTCTCTCTAGCTTTTGGTTTTCTAAAATGTTTCTTATTTTTCTTATACTGGGACTAGGTATTGTTTTAAATAGCCTTATGTGAAAGCAAGTCTTATAAGGCAGGTGAGAATGATGGGACCAGGATATCTTCATCTTCTTGCTAGAAATATGAGTATTAAACATGAGGAACCTGAACCAGACTATTATATTATTTATTACCTCAAAACAAAAGGAAATAAGAAACAAAACATATAATTAAACACAGAGGGTAGTAAGTCTATGAATCCAGGTTAAGGTTAAAGCTACCAGCTGGCTTGACATCACCTTGATAGGCTGAACCCAAAATCTTGGATTTATCCACAGTGTGTGTCTATGAACTTGTTTCATGTTTTTCTTACAGAAATTGCAAAAGGGCAAAACTATAACTGTGTCAACTTGTCTAGAGGACATGGATCCAGTTAGCAGCTGCAGTTCCCCAGCTGCCCCAATTCTAGGAGGGATATTTTTTGGCCAGTCTTGTTTTTGAACTTACATCCCAAAGCACTGTGGTATTTGTAGTCCCTGATTCTACCCATTGCAATCAGTGCTGCAGGTCTCATAATGCTTCAGGGTGGAGTAGTCAGAAATCTGGGACTGACCTAAAATCTTCCTCTTGAAAATGGATACCGTTACAGTTCTGCACTGCACACCTTGGATCACTTCGACCTTCCATGTCAAGTCATTGCATTATTCAGTTAAATTCTTTAAGCAATTAAGGTTTTCCATCATAGTTCCCAGGGCTGGTAAAATGGTATTGGATACCCTAGGTGAGCTGTCAGCCTTATATTCCCCCATTAACTTTCTTGCCCCTCTATACCTCTCCCTCCCAATATTTTGATATTTACACTAAACAATCCTGATCACTCTAACATCACCTCTTCCAGAATGCTTCTATAAAAATACATACCATAATTTTAAATATTAAATTTAGTTTAACATTTATATACCCAAGTATATGAGGTATTTAACAATTGCTCATCCTCATCTGTTGTCGAGGCCGCCCCTCCCCTTCCAAGAGCTATAGCCATAGGCGACTGCCTAGTCTGCCTAATGGTTGACTCGGCCCTGACAATTCTTCTAAAGTCCCATGTGAGAAGTCAGCTTAGCCAGAAATGACCGCATCCTTCTTGGATGTAATTGTTCCATCTCAGTTGTGATATTGGATATTGTTCCTTGTGAGGTACTTTATGACAAAGCTTAAATTCTAGGGATGTTACAAAGGGATCAAGTAAAGAATTTCCAAAAGGGATTTTTTTTTTTTGCGTTTTCGAAATGCCTTCTTCCTTTATTTTCAGAAATATGCATATATCATATGGAAAGGACATACAAGAACTAAAACTTAGAAGGAATGCAGAAAAACAAACAGATTCAAAATAAGTAGCGCTAGTGCCTCAAATATCCTTCTGTTTGCTATACTGTCCCCCCTTAAAGGAAGCAACGCCTTTCAGCCAGATAGTCAAAGACTGCCTCTTTCGGAAGTTTTCAGGAAAGGCCTCCAAACATCGATAACCTCCAGAGATTTGTCCCTCATCATGAACATGGGCTTCTCCACTGAAAGCACACAACCACATTGCCTGTAACCACTGGGAAGTGGAGGAAGAATCTCTAAGTTAATGACAGAAGGAAAAAACTTAATTGGTACAGGGTAGTAGTCTTCGAAGGTTAGGTGAACTGTTGGAAAAACACCACGCACAACATCCAAAGAGCTTATGTCTGACCTGGAGCAATCTGGAGTGATGGTTTCAACCCGTACCATACGCTGCACACTAAAAAAAGAAGGACTTCATGGGCGAAGGCCAAGGAGGACCCCACTGCTCAAAGACAAACATAAAAAGACACGCCTGAGCTTTGCCCAAACCCACTTGTGAAACCACAGTTCTGGGAAAATATTCTGTAGACAGATGAAACTAAACTTCAGCTCTTTGGCAATGCAAACTGGCAATATAGTTTTGCTGCCTCAGGGACTGGAGGCCTGGAATGTATTAAAGGAATCATGAAATCAGAGACTACCAAAGTATTTTGGAGTGAAATTTGCTACCTAGTGTCAGAAAGCTAGGTCTGGGTCAAAGGTCATGGGTCCTCCAGCAGGACAATGATCCAAAACATACATCCAAAAGTACAAAAGAATGGTTAAAAGGAACAAATGGACTGTTTTAAACTGGCCAGCAATGAGTCATGATCTCAATCTATTCAAGAACCTTTGGAAAGAGCTGAAATTTGCCATTGGTAAAAGGAATCCTGGAAACATTCATGAGCTGGGAGAAACTACCAGCAGACAGATGTACGAAACTTATAGATGGCTACAAGAAATGTTTAGAGGCTGTCATCAATCCCAAGGGTTGTGCAACTTATTAGTGAAAGGTGCCATTATTCCTGTCCAGGTCATATTTTGTTTTGTTTTTTATTTCTCAGAAATTACTGTCTAAGTGGCACAGACATTTTTTTTTGTCGCATAGATTTGAATATACTATAAAAATATTAAGATGACATATAGTTGGAATATTTCCGATTATTTCTCATGATATTGTACACAACATACCTAAAATGCAAGGGTGCTAATAATGCTGACCATAACTGTAATGGATCCAAAAGTTTGAAAGAAAGTATGTCCCAGGAAGATGTTAAATGTAACCCTCCAATTGTGATGTGACCACTCTGATTGAAGGATAAGGTGGTATACAAATCTGTCTAAATAAATAAATATAGGGGTCTGTTTATTAAACAGCGATAGCAGCAATCGTGTGAAATTGGTGCATTTTCCTTCTGTCATTAACTTAGAGATTCTTCCTCCACTTCCCAGTGGTTACAGGCAATGTGGTTGTGTGCTTTCAGTGGAGAAGCCCATGTTCATGATAAGGGACAAATCTCCAGAGGTTATGGATGTTTGGAGGCCTTTCCTGAAAACTTCCGAAAGAGGCAGTCTTTGACTATCTGGCCCCACTGAATAAAACAGGGCTGCAGCACTAATTTCGCACGATCACTGCTATTGCTGTTTAGTAAACAAACGCCATCGTGTAAGATAAGATGAGCAGGTCATAGGGGATGAGCAGACCAAGCCAGACCCAGTTTTCCCTGTGGCAACTTCTAATTCAGTTTTCTCCAAGAACAGCAGAAGGGAACGAATCAGAAGTGACTCAGTTAGCCCCTTATAACATAGAGTTATCTTGATATTTTAACTAGCTGTTGTGATGTGTCTTCCGAGGCAGCTGAGGGATTCCAGTGCTGCTCTGGCAAATAAGGAACTCCTGCCTGCTCCCTTCTCCACTAACCTTCCTTTAGAACTAGAGAAAGCAAATGGTTTTATATGGCAAGGTCCGAAGCAGATCAACCAACTGAGAGGCTGATGCAGAAACCCTGAGTTAGAGCCCTGCGCTTGAACTTGGTGCATGATTTCCTAACACAGAACATATGCTAACTGAAGCCATAAGCAAACAGCAAGCAAATAAGCTGTGCACAAAACATCTGCACAAAACAAGGAGGGGGTCTGTGCCCGCAGCACCTATATTGTGCACAGAACCCCACCCCCCAAAAACCCCAGGCACTTGTATGCATGTGCTGGAATGCTATCTGATACCAAGCAATCTTACTCTGTGCAGAATTTCTGCTGAGAATAATATCAGTGTTCAAAAACCATGATATTATTCTGCACAGAAATTCTGCTCAGTATATTAATATTTATACATCAGAGAGCATTCCAGCACATGTGCATAACCTTGTTCCAGCACATCTCCTTCACCTTCACATTAAAATACCAGCGCTGAGCTCAGCCTTCTGTGCACTTCTTTGCATCTGTGCTGCACAGCTGACTGCTGCAGTACCATCCATTTAAGCGGATTCATATGTGCTGTGCGCTACTGTCTGCTCAAGGCTTTGAACATAACTTGTGCGCAAAACTTGTTCATGCATTGGTAGTTACAAAGTTTTGTGCTAAAACCAAGCTAACCTGTGCATAAAGCCTAGTGCACTTTTCTGCATTGTCCTGACCAAGGTGAGTCTCAGTAGAGGAGAGTTATTATGTCTGTAGAGGACAGCCTCTCCCTAAAATTTCATCTTAGTGTGCAACTAATGCTTCCGACATTGAGAACACACTAATCTGTCTTTGGTGTGGAACACTTATCTGGAATTATGTGACACTCATAATCAGGAAGACCAAAGTTATTAATGCATCCAGGCAATAATAGGTCAAAGCAGGGTTGACACCTTGCTGCCATGTCGTCAGAATCTGGTCCAGTTCTCACCTCCTACTTATTAACCCAATACACTGTAGTTCCAGTTATATGTGATTTTGAGAGACTCATTTAAGGGGTCATTCTGCTATTCATGCCAGCTTCAGCCCCCGACTAACTTCCCCGCCGTTTGTGCAGGGAAGTTAGTCGAGGGCGGGGAAGGGGCGGCTTGGGGGCGGAGAGTGGGTGGGCGGTGGGCAGTTGCCAGCTCTAAACATACAGGGCCAATTCTAATGTCGACCCTGTATGTCCAGGGCCAGCAAAATGGCCGAGATGTTATTCCACCTCCGAGGTGGAATAACTCCCCTGCATGTTTTTTTTTTTCCGGGCGCAGAAGGGGCTGGGAGAGCCCGGGACATTCCCCGCAGCCCAACCCTGGCCTTCGGAGGCCGGATCAGGGGTCGGGCTGCGGAGAATTTGCAGTTTTGGTCGGCAGCTGGCATTGTGGCTTTTAAATGGAGCCGCGGTGCCATGGTAACATGATGCCATGGCACCGTGGCTTCATTTAAAAGCCTGACTGAGCTATGCAGGCAGTTCCTGTACGTGCAGGCTGGGACTGAAGGCCTGCACGTACAAGCCTGATCGCAATTCTGATCCCGTGGAGCTAGACGTGCCCTGTGGGATCAGAATCGCAACGCTCTTTGTACGTATCAGTCAGCCTGGATGTACAAAGGGGCTAGACGTATGGGACGGAATCGGGCTGTAAACCTCCCTGTGCTGAAACCATTAACACAATCCTGTATCACTATCTTTATGCAGAGACCAGTTTTGACTGGCCTCTCAGATGGAGTTTCGCTGCAGAGCTGAAGTCAAATCTTTCAGATTAGATGGGTCCTTCCAGTCTTTAATGGCTGTCAGATTTTGTTTCATATGATGGAAGATGACTGAAACTGGGCTTTTGTATGATGCTGTGGCATATCTGGACACTTGTGCAATAAGAAGCCATCCGACATAGGAACATGGTTGCTTCAGATGGAAAAGTAAGTCAAGCAGTGATTTACTGAATTGCAAAACTGAAAGTGAACAAAAACACGGGGCCAGATGAGGATATTAAGGGAGCTCAAGGATGTCCTGGTGGGTTTGTTTAATAGATCTTTGGAGAGGGGAAAGGTTCCATGAGATTGAAGAAGGGCAACATAGAAAATGATGGCAGATAAAGACCATGGCTCGATATTCAAAAGGCATTCACATAGTTTGTAGCCCTGTAAACTGTGTAAATGCCGCTCAACGGGATCTTCAATCACACTAACACGGTTAGTGTTTCTGAATATCCCCGATCTTCTCCCCTACATGCCCTGATCCTAACCACTTAGCATTGGGGTGTATTGTAGGTGTTCCGGGGTGTGTCATGGGCAGCGACAGAGGCTAACCAGGTAGTGGCAATGTTGCACCGCTACTCAGTTAGCCTTTATGGGTAAAAGACAGGCACTGCACAAGCTGACCTATCTTTACCTGTAGAAGCTAACCGGGTAGCAATGCAATATCGCCGCCACCCAATTAGCCTCTGCGGCTTCCGGGCATGTGTGGCGACCCTGGATATTCAATGCCAAGGCTGCATATGACCCCGGCATTGAATATCTCGGGTTAGAGGATGGCGGCGACAGCTAGGCGCTGTACTCGCGCCTAGCCTTCTTAACTCAATATCGGACCCCATATGCCCTTGCCTATCTTTAAGGCGCAGAGGACTATGTGGGTAACAACGAAAATCGCTGTTACCCATGTAGCGCCATTCTCCGCCCCTGCTCCACATTGGAATGACCCTAACACGCCTCAGTGCTATGTGTATAGCATCTGGGTGCATTAGGGACTTAGCCGGGATATTCGAAGGGCACTACCCGTGTAGTTGCCCTTCGAATATCCCGGATAAGACCTTTACACGAGTAACTAAGAAAGTTACCTGTGTAAGGGCCTTCAAATACCGTATCCTCTACATTTACTTTTAAATGTACTACTTTGGAGCTTCATTGCATGTTCCCTAGTCTTTGTACTTTTTGAAGAAGTAAAAAAATGATTCACATTTACTTGTTACACTCCACTCATTATTTTATAGACCTCTATCATATTTCCCCTCAGCTGAGCTCCAAGCTGAAGAGCCCTAACCTTTCCTTACAGGGGTATCCTCCAATTCTCATTTTGATCACACTTCTCTATACCTTTTCTAATTCTGCTATATCTTTTTTAGATGCAGTAACAATAAGAACATAAGAAATTCCATACTGGGTCAGACCAAGGTCTATCAAGCCCAGTATCCTGTTTCCAGCAGTGGCCAATCCAGGTCACAAGTACCTGGCAGGTACCCAAAGTCCATAGCTTCCACAATTCTCATCCTAGGGTAAGCAGTGGACTTCCTGGGTCCTCTTTAATAATGGTTTATGGACTTTTCCTCCAGGAACTTGTCCAAACCTTTTTTAAACCCAGGTACACTAACAGCTTTAACTACATTCTCCGGTACAGTAATGAATTTCAGAGTTTATTACGCAGAGTGAAAACATATTTTCTCTTATTAGTCTTAAATGAGTTACATTGTAGCTTCATTGAGTGTCCTCTAGTCTTTCTACTTTTTGATGGTGTAAACAACTGATCTACGTTAATTCGATCCACTCCATTCATTAATTTATAGACCTCTATCATATCTTCCTTCAGCCGTCTCTTTTCCAGGTTGAAGAGCCCTAACCTTTGAAGCCTTTCCTTATAGGGATATCCTTCCATCCTCTTTACCATTTTGGTGGCTCTTCTCTGTACCTTTTCTAATTCCACTATATCTTTTTAAGATATGGCGCCCAAAATTGCACACAATATTCAAGGTGCAGTTAGACCATGGAATGATACAAAGGTATTAGAACATTCTTGGTTTTATTCTGCATTCCTTTCCTTATGGATTCCTAGCATTCTATTTGCTTTCTTGGTCACTGCTGCACACTGGGCAGAGGGTTTCAACGTATTATCCATGATGACGCCTAAATCTTTTTCCTGGGTGGTGGTTTCTAAGGTGGTACCTTGCATCGTGCAACCAAAGTTTGGGTTGTTCTTTTCTAGGTGCATAACTATGCACTTGTCCACATTAAATTTCATCTGCCATTTGGATGCCCAGTCTTCCAATTTATCAAGGTCCTCTTGCAATTTTTCACAATCCTCCTGTTTTTTTATTTCATTTTTTTTAAATGTTATCTTTATGCAATTTTACAATTTAAACCAAGATATCAATCTTGTATAGAAACTGGGAATAATAAGGAAAAACACAATCAAGGTAACAACACATCAGATCCCACTCTAGCTCACAAAAAGAAGAGATCCAAGAATAAGGAAATGAAATAACCAATATGTAGGAAAACAAAGCAAACATATACAATCGCTATCCAACAATCACGACGATTCAGAAGGAGGCCCAGATGGACCATCCAGACAATGGGAGTTTAAGAAGGTCAGCAGCTGGGAGAGTTCATAAAAAACATAGGAACAAGCTTGATACTTGATCAGGCAAGGAAACTTAAGGAAAAAAAGACCTCCCGGCTGCTGAATGCCTGGGCGCAGGAGAAGAAATTCCCGCCTCCTTCGTTGAGTTTCTCGAGCCAAATCAGGATACATTCTTACGAAAAGCTCCTTAAACTGAACATTCCTCTTCTTAAAAAGATCTTTATTAACCAATCTTTATCTTACAATAATCCCAATGTAATCAACATAGTAGAAGGTGTAACTACATCATCATGAGAGGACTCCAGAATATCAGTTAAGTTAGATAAATTAAGCCCCTCAGCTTGGTCTACCCCCCTCCCCAAACATTTCTTACAATATTATCATTTATTGCACAAGGTAAATAATATGATTTAACAATCGGTGGGTGTGATTCTGGGGGAATGCCTAAAATGTCTGTAAAATAACTGTGAAGCATATCCTTAGCGGGTATAAGTGACACTCAAGGAAAGTTCACCAAACGCAAGTTTGCTGCTCTTGCAGAATTTTCCAAGGTCTCCAGCTTAGCAGAAATTTTGGCAGCCTCCTTGATATGCATATCAGAATGCTCCTCCACCAATTTAACTTGTGTCTGGACAGCAGCAAGAGTTTTGGAGTAAAAGTACCTTAGCTGAGGATTCTTCAATGGCCCCCGAATGTTGTTGAACTGTCTGAGCCAAAGAAGTTACCTGGGGTAGAAGAGTTGCACTGAGCTGAACAATGACATTCCAAATCGTTACCAAGATAAAAATTTCAGGACGTTGCAATGAGAAATCCAGTGAGGATGCCTCCATCATAATAGGGCACTCCTCCGATCCTCCCACTCCAAGTGTCTGACATCGTACAGCAGTGTCCTCTAATGTCTGCTTTCCACCTGATAACACAGGAAGGGTGATGTTACCCTGTTGACCTGGAGAAAGCACCACTGTCTCTGCTTGGAGCCTCAAGGCAGCCCCTTGGCCGCCAACATGAACACAAACGCACACAGCATCAGAACGCTGCTGCTAGCCCAGTGACTCCTGGGTACAATGCTCCTACACTAGTCGCCACACTCCAGGGGAGACAGAACCACTGCCTGAGGACAGCACCAAGTCACCCGACTCCAGTGCCGATCCTATCAGGCTTAACTCCTCCATCAAGACCGGTTGCTGAGCTGGCCAGCAGAGGAAAACATCAATCATACCAGTCACTGGAGGTAAAGGAGAGGAGGTCGGGGAAGCTAGAGAAGGGCATCCAGCCCCCTTTCCCTTCTGTTTCCTACCCAATGAATGCCGGCCGCTCAAGCATGCCTGCAATCCGCCATCTTGGATCCATCCTCGTGGGTTTTAAAAACTTTGAATAATTTTGTGTCATCTGCAAAATTTGATCACCTCATTTTTTATTCCTATTTCCAGGTCATTTATGAATATGTTAAAAACCAGCGGACCCAGCACAGATCCCTGGGGTACTCCACTATTTACTTTTCTCCATTGAGAAAAATGACTGTTTAGCCCTACTATCTGCCTTGTGTCTTTTAACCAGTTTCTGATCCATGGGACAACATTGCCTCCAATCCCATCACTTTCTGATTTCACCAAGAGTCTTTCATGAGGGACCTTGTTCAAAGGCTTTCTGAAAATCCAGATACGCTATATCAACTGGCTTACCTTTGTCTACCTGTTTATTCACACCTTCAAAAAATATAACAGATTAGTAAGTGTAGTGATGAAAGCTCTCAGGAAGACATGGAACTTGAAGAAAATCCTAGTTTCCCCTTTGAAGTGAATGACAGTGCACACGTGCAGGGGAATTACAAGCCAGATCAGAAAAAAAGTCAGCTCCCTGCTAAGGTCAGGCCATGCCCTAGCTCAGGGGTGGAGACAAGCTTCCCTGATGATTGGTCACACAGGTGCAGAGAACAGGGAATGCCCAGCAGGCAACGGTGTTTAAAACCACGAGCAGAGCAGAGCAAAGGAGGTACAGGAGGAACAGAAAGGAGAGGCACTGGTGAACGGAGGAGAGGTGGACGTGAAGAAAGGAACAGGCACAGCTGTTGGAGTTGGAGAGGTGATGGAGGAGAGAGAGAAGGTGAAGCTGTGCTTAGCTGGAAGAGAAAGCCAGAGGAAATCTCCCAGGCGAGCAGCTACCTAAGAGGGACTGGAGAAGGACATAAGGAGGCTGCATTTCAGAGCCTGGAGGAACCCAGGAGGAAAGAAATCAGCGTTTGTCTAAGGAAACATCCCCAAGGTAAAGCCAGCAGTTTCATTACTGATAATTCAGCAGAGAGACAGCTTCCTGGCCTTTAGAAATGGCAAACTGAGTCCTCACCGTCTACTGCTAAGAAGTGGGTGGAGGGTTTTTCATATGAGAAAAGCCATAGCCCTGATAAAAGCACAGCCTTTGAAACTCCTAAGCTAGAAGCACTAAGAAAGCTGTTTTCTGAGGAAAGGGTTCACTCCCCTAATACAAAGGTGCCTGTACAAGCTGAATTGCTGTGGAACCAATTCCAGGAGTTCTTGAAGGAGAGAAAGTTTGAGAAAGCTTATAATCCTGACAGAGATACTGTTTGTCCTGGTGCTATAGAAGGAATGCAAGTAGATTCTTGTTTGCCTAATTGTGAATGTGATCCTATTCCAATGGACTGTTCATTATCTTTAAGAGAAGATTCTGCAGTGTTGAATGGAACTGAGAATCAGTGAAACCGTATAGGAAATAAGGGCAGTTCCTGCTTTAAGCTGAAGAAAGCTAATTCTATGTTTCACTAAGTTTAATTACTTGCTGAAGTTAAGAAGCAGTGCTGTGAAGAAGTTTGCTTTCAAAAGAAAAACCACAGCTGTTATAAATTTACCTGTGTTGCTGTTAACTGACCACACGAGGCAGTCCTCGGTGTGAGTGTGTGAGAGAAGGAGAACAGCTGAACAGTGGAAAAGGTTTTGTTACGTCATTCTCACTATCCTGATTTATTCTTTATGTTGGAGATGTATCCTTTTGCCTTGTTTGTATATTGAACTTGAATGCCCTGGAAATCCCCACAATAAATTTTCTTGCTGCCTTACAACCACCGACTCACAACTACATTTGTCCTTCAAGAGTAAAAATCACTACAAGTCCCAGAATACCCTGGTGACAACAAAGGGAACTTTATTCAAAGGAGGACACACAAGGCCGTTTCCAGCTTGTAAGCTCTTGGGCCCAAGCGGAGGCGTCGCATAAGATAAGACTTTCCTTGGCTAAATCCATGTTGGTTTTCTCCCAATAAACCATGACTATATACATGATCAATAATTTTATTCTTTATAATGGTTTCTACCATTTTGCCCGATATTGATGTCAGACTCACAGGTCTGTAGTTTCTCAGATCACCCCTGTAATCTTTTTTAAATATTGGCCATTCTCCACTCTTCAGGTACTACAGTTGATTTTAATGATAGTTCACAGATTACTAATAGTAGGTCTGCAATCCCATATTTCAGTTCTTTCAATTCCCTTGGATATATACCATCTGGTCCAGGTAATTTGGTGCTCTTCAGTTTATCAAATAGTTGTAATACATCTTCCCGGTTTATCGATATTTCTTTCACTTCTTCCGATACATCACCTTTATATACTATTTCAGGCATTGGTAAATTCCCTCTGTCTTCTTCAGTAAAGACCAAAGCAAAGAATTCATTCGGTCTGTCCGCTATGGCCTTGTCTTCACTTAGAGCCCCTTTTACTCCTCTATCATCTTATAACCTTAGAAACTGACTGTTTCACAGGTTTGCTACAAATGTACTTGAAAAATTTTTTTTTATGTATTTTTGCTTCATGGCAAGCTTTTTTTCAAATTCTCTCTTTGCCTGCCTTATCATTGCCTTGCATCTAACTTGGCAATGCTTATGTTGTTTCCTGTTTTCGTCATTTGGCTGCTTTTTCCATTTCCTGAAAGATGCTTTTTTTGGCCGCAACAGCCTCTCTGACTTCACTTTTAAACCATGCTAGCAGTTTTTGGCCTTCCTTCCACTTTTTTAAAAGTCTGGAATACATCTGTTCTGGGCTTCCAAGATAGTATTTCTAAACAATGCCCACACTTTATGCAAATCTTTAGCCTTTTCAGCTGCTCCTTTTAGTCTTTTGTTAACTATTTTCCTCATTTTATCAGAGTCTCCACTTTGAAAGTTAAATGGGAGTACTATGCATTTTCTTGCTGTCCTTTTTTCATTTATTAAATCAAATGCGATCATACTTTGATCACTTTAGCCAAGTGGCCCCACCACCCTTATCTCTTGCACCAGATCCTGCCACTAAGGACTAGGTCCAAAATAGCTTCCCCTCTTGTTGGTTCATGAACCAGCTGTTCCAAGAAGCAGTCATTTATTTAATCTAGAAACTTTATCTCCCTAGCATGTCCTGCTGTGACACAGACCCAGTCGATACCTGTATAATTGAAATCACCCATTATTACTGTAACTTTTGTTAGCTTCCCTGATTTCGTTCAGTATTTCATTATATATCTGTTCATTTTGGCCAGGCAGTTAGTAGTACACTCCCACTGCCATCGCCTTCCCTTTTTTACATGGAATTTCTATCCATAGAGATTCTACAGCATATTTTGTTTCCTATAAATCTTTAATTCTGTGTGGCTCAATGCCCTCTCTAACATAGAGCGCAACACCTCCACCAATTTGATCTACTCTATAATTATGATATATTTTGTACCTAGGTATCACAGTGTCCCATTGGTTGTCCTCCTTCCACCAGGTCTCTGAGTTACCAATCATATCTAATCTTTCATTTAGAGCTATATATTCTAACTCTCCCATCTTATTTTTTAGACTTCTAGCATTTGAAATACAACCTCTAAAATGCCTGTATGCACTTATATTAATCTGGTTATCAGTTGATAGGGGTAGTTTGGAATCTTTCAGCTCTGTACTTAAGGGCATCTGGATACCTTATTTTTATTGGAACCTCTCTGTTAGGATGTCCTAACTTTCCTGTTTTGTTAGGATCATTCAAAGATGCATTCTTCCGAACCATGCGCTCTTGGGCGACTGTCGGCTTCCCCTATTTTCTGGTTTAAAAGCTGCTGTATCTCCTTTTTAAATGTTAATGCCAGCAGCTTGGTTCCATCCTGGTTAAGGTGGAGCCCATCCCTTTGGAAGAGCCCCTCCCTTCTCCAGAAAGTTGTTATTTGTAAACCGTGATTAATCTTTTGGAAATCACGGTATAGAAATTTAAAAAAAATAAATAAATTTAATAAGTAAATAAATAAATAAAGTTGCCCAGTTCCTTACAAATCCAAAACCCTCTTCTATGCATCATCGTCTCATCCACGCATTGAGACTCTGGAGCTCTGCCTGCCTTTTGGGCCCTGCGCATGGCATGGGAAGCATTTCAGAGAATGCTACCTGGAAGTTCTGTATTTCAACTTGCTGCCTAAAAGCCTCAATTTGGGCTCCAGAACCTCCCTCCCACATTTTTTATGTCATTGGTACCAACATGTACGAAAACTGCAGACTCCTCCCCAGCGCTATCTAAACCCTTGTCTATGTGGCGCGTGAGGTTTACTACCTTTGCACCAGGCAGGCATATTACCAGGCGATTCTCATGTCCACCATCCACCCAGCTATCTACATGCCTAATGATTGAATCACCCACTATAACGGCTGTCCTAACCTTTCCTGCATGGGCACATGGCCCTGGAGAAACCTCCTCGGTGCAAAGGGTGTTACCTCTCCTGGTGGACAAGTCCTAGCTATAGGATCACTTCCTGCCTCACCAAACTGGAGGTGGGGCTTCAATACTATGTCCCTGTAGGTCTTGTCTATGTACCTCTCTGACTTTCTTGTGTCTTCAAAGTCTGCTACTCTAGCCTTCAGGGATTGTACTCGTTCGCTGAGGGCAAAGAGAACTACATACAACACTCAAGGTGCAGTCACATCATGAAGCAATAAAGAGGTAATTTGATGTTGTTGTTAAGTGCCGTTAAGTCTGTGTCAACTCCTGGCAAACCTCTGGATATTTGACCTAAACCTTTTCAGTCTTCAGCCAAGCGACTCATTGTTGATAGAGTGGTATCCATAGCTGCTGCTATTGTATCAATCCATTTCATTGCTGGCCTTCCTCTTTTATGGTGACCTTCTACCTTCCCAAATATTATGCCTCACCAATGATCTCTCTCTTCCCATGATGTGTCCAAAGTATGAAAGTCGAAGTCATCTGGAGGAACAAGTTTCCAGCTGGAACAGCATTTTAGCCAACGCCGCCAAACCATCCGATGGCGGGACCGAGAAACAACACCACAACAAGAGACAAAACAAACCATGGTACTCAGCAAAAATACGACAGGAAAAGAGGGAACTCAGGAAGATTGAACGGAGATGGAGAAAAAACAAAACAACTGCCGACCAGCATCTTTATCTAACGAAGCAAAAGCAATACAATGAACACATCAATCAATCAAAGAGGGAATTCCACACAAACATGATAAATACTTCCATCAACAAACCCAGAGAGCTTTTTGAAATAGTAAAAATCCTCACAAAAGAGCAAACAACAGAAGGGGAAGCACAAGTTGATCCACAGAAATTCGCCGACCACATCAAAGACAAATTTCACTCCACAGAACAAACAACGCCTAGTAGGACAACAAGGACGGACGTACACTCCAAAACCTGGGGCACATTCTCCTCACCCTCAACAGAACAGATATCCCACATCATCTCTACAATCAACACAAGCACCGCTCCTACAGACCCATGCCCAGTGTCATGGGTCAAAGCCACCAAATCAAGCCTCATCCCCACCATACATAAAATGGTACACAACTCACTCACTCAAGGACTCATGCCAAAGCAACTAAAACTTGCCTCAGTAAGACCAATCACAAAGAAAACAACTCTCGACAAAAAAGATCCAGCAGCATACCGACCAATCTCCAGCATACCCTTCCTCGCAAAAGTCATCGAAAAAACGGTTCAACTACAACTTCAGGATCACATCGACAAACACGAAACACTCGACGACAACCAACACGGATTTCGACCCAACCACGGCGTCGAAACGCTACTGATCTACCTCTTCGACAGCATCCTAAGAATAATTGACAACACCAGGAATGGAATCATAATGATCTTCATCGACATCTCCTCAGCCTTCGACACAGTGGACCACAACACGCTCCTGGAAAGACTAAAGAGCACTGGTATCACACTGAAATGGTTCCACTCGTACCTAACCGAAAGACAGCTACAGGTCAAGGTGGGACACATCACCTCCCGACCCATAAAAGTCCGTCAAGGAGTACCTCAAGGATCTGCGCTCTCAGCACTCCTATTTAACATCTACATCCAACCAATATGCAACATCATGAAAGAGAACAACATTCAATACACAATCTATGCGGACGACATCATGATATACACCCCGATATCAATCGACAACCCGGACTTCTCTAAGATAACAGACTGCCTTACACAAATGACTAGTTGGTGTCAAGACAACAACCTCGCAATAAACTACAACAAGACTGAAGCTCTAATCATCACTCGGAACCAAAGCTTCATACACCCACCAAATTTAAAGATACAAAACACTACTATACCAATAAGGTCAGAAGTGAGATACCTCGGGGTTACGCTGGACAATAAACTCAATCTCAAGCCACACATAGACAAAACAATACAAAAAGCTTACTACAAGATGCGAATCATCAGGAGACTGAAACCACTCCTCGCCCCAGAACACTTCCGTACCGTCTGTCAAGCACTGATAACCCCACTACTGGACTTCTGCAATCCGATATACCTTGGACTACTGAAACAAGCCATCAAACCACTCCAACTGGCACAAAACACCGCAGCACGAATCATATCCGGAACTGCAAGACAGGAGCACATCACACCTACCTTAAAAGACTTACACTGGCTTCCGATCGGTGCACGCATAAGATACAAAACTATCATAAATCTATTTAAGATAAAACAGCACACATCAGCCAACAGCCTGCACACCCTCATACAGCCAGACACCAGCACACGTCCTAGAAGAAAACAAACACACAACCGAGTCAGCACCCCAAGTGAATACAAACACACACGCAAGGACACAACGGACAGAGCACTCTCCATGGCTGCTCCAACAATATGGAACAAACTACCGGACGATTTGAGGGCAACTACTGACCTCAAGGACTTTAGAAAACAGCTGAAAACCATGCTGTTCATAGAACACTATGGACACATCACATAACCTAAGTGACTGTATAGCAGCACACGTTACCGCCTAACACTGTATGTATATAAAATGTTTTTAGCACCACTGTATATAGCCCACTTTGTACATAGCTCAAACCAATCTAGCACACAATACAACATGCACCCAACTAAATTTTCACCCTCACTGCATGTATAACACACTCACACTACCAGATTGTTTGCTGTGATACCACCTTGATTATTATGATAAGGCGGTTTAGAAATACTGTTAAATAAATAAAATAAATAAAATAAATCTGAGCTTCTAATGAAAGCTTAGCTTTGATCTAATACTGACTGGTTTGTTTTTGGGCAGTCTATGATATACACAGTATTTATCGCCAGCACCATAATTCAAAGGCATCAATTTTCTTCCTGCCTATCTTTTTCACTGTCCAACTTTCATATCCATATGATGCTATTGAAAAGATCATGGCCTGGACAAGTTGAATCTTTGTATGGATAGAGACATCTCTGCTCTTGAGAATTTTGTCTAGGTCTTTCATAGCCATTCTACCAAGAGCAATATATCATCAGATTTCTTGACTGCTAGTCCTTTATTGATTGATAATCCAAGTAAGTTAAAGTTGTCAACTATTTCAATTTCTTCTACATCAGTGATGAACTTATTGATTTTGCCAGTTGTCAGGATGTTTGTCTTCTTAACATTAAGGTACAGACCCATTTTAAGACTATGGGGTATGTTTACTAAACCGTCTTAATGTTACCGGCGTTAGTTGCAGTCTTACTGTGACGAATGCCATATAAGGTAGTGGGCGTTCCGGTCTTAAGGTAGCTTTTCAGGTTATCACACGATAAAGTCTGTTATCGCGCGATAGAGGGAGCCGTGGCACGTTAACGCGCGTTAGCCTTAATTAGGCATGCTGACCTGGAAACACAGCAACAGAGGTGTAGCACAATGGCAATACACTGACTGATGAAACAGGGGTCATGGGCTTAATGAGTAAGGCTGTCTGAGGCATTACCCTTTACTTTAAATTAGTGCTGTCTGAGGCATTTTCTTTTTAATTTAAATTAGTGCTGCTGGCACCCTCACAGTACCGTAACCTAAGGTACCCCATAAGGCGCCCTATAAGGCACTCCAGAGGGCACATTATAAAGTGCACTGTCCGCCAAGGCACCTTATAATGTTCCCTATAGGGCGCCTTATAAGGAGCCTTATAGGGCGCTTTATAAGGCGCCTTATGAGGCACCTTAAGGTTACAGCACTGTGAGGGTGTTTTTGCTGGCAGCACTAATTTAAATTAAAAAAGGAAATGCCTCAGACAGCCCTGTCAAATAACACCACTGTGGGATCAAACCCATGACGTCTGCCTCCACAGTCAGTGAAGTAACCAGTGGGCTACATCTCTATAGCTACTAACAAACCCCTGGCTGGCTACAGAAGGACTGCAGGTCACCACACAAACTGTCTGCTGTGGTTATCAGGATAGGGTTAACCCACCCGTACCCATGATGCACTGCACATGCAGATCAGCAGTCTACAGATGATCACAAGATGGGGTATGCACCCCCACAGCACTTCGGCCTGGTAGAGGGAACTGACCATGTGTGTTACTGGCACAGAGTAGCTACAGACCGACACATTGTGGGGGTACTGTGCTCACCCTGAGGGCGAGGTGGGGCACCCAGCACCAGGCCCGCAGCACCTGGCTTAGCTGAGATAGGCTATGCTGCAGGTCGCCATCAGTGCCAGTGTGTGATAGGTAGTCCTTGCAGACACACCTAGGATACACCTGTGTCCATCCGTATTTCTCAGTCACGTCTAGACCTTGTGGACTATGATGCACCCAGAATAGTGCATATCCTGTGTGGGTGCCATGGTCACATGATTTAAGTGAAGGGGGGTGTTTGGACCCATAGGCGGATTATGTAGCACCACCCAACCCGCCCTCTGGGGCTCAGGGTGGGGGACAGAATCTCCCACCAACAGATCCACATTCTACATCCCTGCAATGGTGGCAGTAGAGGGGACCATCAACCCCAGTCCTGCTGGGGAACAGGCACCCTACAGGGCAGTCAGTGCAGATCTGTATGCATCCATAAAGCAATGGCAGACAGACAGTAGGCCTGGAAAAGCTCAGCTGCCCCCCACCGCTATCTGACATTCTCCAGCAGCGAGCACAGTGAGTCTCCAGCTGCTGCACCCTGCAAGGTGTTCCAGCCATACACATACTAACTGCAGTCTGCTAGCTAGCCCATAGTGCATGTTCCTGGAGGAGATGCGTGCACCCAAAACTGGGATGTGAGCACACACACCAAGCAGATAAGTCAGTGATTGGGCCCCAGAAAAGAGAACCCATAAATATCACTTGAGAGAAATACTATATAGCACTATGGGGGAACCTAGCCATGCCGTGGTCACTGCTCAGTCAGGGTGAGAGTGACCTCCCAGCAGGACATGCTGTGGCCACCCTGTCCATGCAGGTGGTGGCCGGGCACTACAATGTACCAGCCATTGCCCTATGCAGATGCATCCTGCCCAGGCCACCCTGTCCGGGCCTTACCCACAGTACCTTGCTCCTCATTATGCACATTGGCAGGCTAACACTGGAAACAGTGCAAGCAGTGTGGGCTGAGTAAGGTGTAGGCAGCCACAACACACTGGATAGACAGACACACACTCCCACACCTATGCCAGCATTGTGCAAATAGAGGCTTTTGGCAGCCCTGGCCACCACACCAGTCCTGGGCACAGTGCAGGCATGGCTATGGTATGCAATACTGTTGGGGTCACTCCCCGGGGTGGTAAACACTGTTAGAAATCAAAACTGAAACACAATCCACAGATATCAGAAAGGTTGCTATGATGCAGCTCTATCAGCAAATTCTGCTTAACTTAGGAATTGCTATCTGCCATTAATCATAGCAACCTTTTGATATATGTGTAATGTATTCCCAAGTTTAGGGCGGCATTGCTAAGGTATGCAAGTGCTAGTATTGGGAGATGCTGCTGCGCACAGGGCCCAACAGCCTGACTCTCCATGAGGCTTTGGATAGTGGAGCTTGTGGGTGTGGGTGTTTATGCCCCTGTTGGCTGCTGCTCTAGGGCAGAGGTTCCCAACTCCAGTCCTGGTGGGCCAAACACGGTTCAGGTTTTCATGCTGTCCCTAATGAATATGCATGAGATACATTTGCATACAATGGGGGCGGCGCATACTAATGCAGCACAGGCATATTTATTAGGGACAGCATGAAACCTGAATGGTGTTTGGCCCTCCAGGACTGCAGTTGGGAAACTCTGCTCTAGGGATTGCACATGTTTATGGTGTCTGTGCTCTGTAGGGTAAAATATAGGCGTTTCAGGCATGTTTATTTTATCTGCAATAAAGGTTCCGTCTTTATTACCATGGTTTAGTACTGGGGAAAGGGTTGGCAGGAGCCACGGCTGGGACTTGAACTTGTGACCTTCTGCTCCTGAACACACTGGTTGTGTGTACTGCACCACACTGTTGCCATAGGGACAGTTCATTCCCTGGGGATACCATGACTGTTCATCAGACAGACCCTGTCTGTTGCATTGCACGGCACCCACCTAAAAGGAGCTAGGCCATGGTCTGCTGTGGGCAGATGCCACTGCCCTCTCCGCCACCATGCTGCCATGCCATTATGCTGGTGGTGCTCAGTCCCAGGCCATCCAGTATGCCGGTAGGCAGCTGCCTATGGTGTGGGTTCTCGGGTAGGGGTGCCTACATGGATATGCGCACTTCCCCTCCCCCCACACCGCCTGCCAATGTTATGTGCCCTTGGGGGTACCTGATGGGTAATCTCCCCTGTGACACTGTGGGACACACACTCGTGCCCATGTTGGACCCTCGTCAGTTGCTGTCTTGCTGCTTTACAGTTTCGGCATTCCTATGTGCCACCTAGGCATCTGCCTAGCCCGCACTGTGCCCTAGCTGGACCACAGCATGTGCCGCCTGCAGCCCCCTGTATCCCATTTACAGCATCAGTACAGTTGCCCTTGCCTACATGCCCACTCTGCTGTTGCTGCACATGTGCACGCCATAACAAACCTGCCCAATCTAAACGACAGAAACCCTGATCAGTGCTATTTCAATGTGGGGGTCATTCACTTTGTAGGGGGACAGAGCATAGACCCTTCCAAACATGATATCTTAATTTATACACTTTGTCAGTAGTGTTGCTTTATGTTTATCATTAATATCACTATTGGCCAGCTTGGTTATTGGGATTTTAGATGTGGTTCTGGTCCTTTTATATGTTTATTTGCCTGTTTGTTCCCTGCACATGTATCACAACTATCACTTTTCTGGGTTTCCCTGCCTTTGCTGTACATTGCTGACTGAAATGGTTTCTCTTTCCTCCAAATGTGCCTTAACGCGAGGGTTTCACTGGCGTTAGTGTTCAGACCCGGATTTCACAGCGTTAGTGTGCCTGGAGCCTCTCCTCTCCCACTCTCCGCCCATTGACCCCTTCTCTCTGCCCTCTCGGAATCTTTACTCCACCCTTTAGACCCGGATTTCACAGCGTTAGTGTGCCTTAACGCCGCCGCTGCATTATCGGGCGATAAGTGTCTTTATTGCGCGATTTATCACGCAATAACATCACTTATCACGTGATAATACCACCGCTGTGATGTTAAGACGGTTTAGTAAACATACCCCTATGTTCCTTGATCTTGAGAAGCAAATGTTTCAGATCGTCTTCACTTTCAGCCACTAATGTGGTATCATCAGCATAGCAAAGGTTGTTGATGAGTCTTCCACAAATCTTCACACCTTGATTGTCTTCATACAGTCCTGCTTCTCTGATTTGTTCTGCATATAAATTAAAGAGGAAGGGGGCAAGAATGCAGCCTTGTCGTGCACTTTTGCTGATTTTAAACCATTGTTTCTCCTAGTTCTGTTCAAACAGTTGCTTCTTGATCAGTGTAAAGGTTGTGCAAGAGAGCTATCAGGTGTTCTGGTATACCCATGCTTTTTAATGTGGCCTAGAATTTCTCATGTTTTACACAGTCAAAAGCCTTGCTATAGTCAATAAAACTCATATGGATATTCTTTTGGTATTCTTTTCTTTTCAAGGATCCATCTCATTTCCACAATGATATCTCTCATTCCTCGCCCTTTCCTGAACCCTGCTTACACTTCAGGCAGTTCTCGTTCTAGGTATGGTTGTAGTCTCTGCTGAATGATCTTGAGTAGAATCTTGCTGGCATGTGGGATCAGAGCGATTGTGCAATAATTTCCACAGTCAGTTGGGTCATCTTTCTTCAGTATTGGTATAAACACAGATCTTTTCCAGTCAGTTGGCCATTAATTTGTCTTCTAAATTTCCCAGCAGAGTCTTGTTAGTCTGATAACAGCTTCATCCAATTGCTGTAATACTTGAATGGGAATGCCATCAATGCCCAGTGCTTTGTTTTTTGATAAAGCTTTCAATGCTGCTTCAACTTCGTCTTTTATAACCAATGGTTCCTGATCATAAAGTACAGGTTGAAATGGCTGTTGGTCCACTTGATCTTTATGGTATAATGATTCTGGTAATTTGATATCCTTTATTTTATTCTCCATGTCTTTCCTTATAATTCCTAGCATTCCATTAACTTTCCCGGCTGCCACTACCCACCAAGTAGAGGATTTCAACGTATTATCCACGATGATGCCTAGATCCTTTTCCTGGATGGTGAGTCCTAGTGTGGAACCTTGTATAATCCAGCTAAAGATAGAGGGCATGCACTGGATGTGGTTTACTTGCATTTCAGCAAACCTTTTGATATTATTCTGTATTGAAGATTCATGAATAATCTGAGCAGCCTGGTGATGGATCCCAAGATAGATGACAGAGGTGGCGGCAAGTGGAATTCACTCAGTGGAGAGAAAGGTGAGCTGTGGAGAACCGCAAGGATTGGTACAGGTTCTGTTCTGTTTTGTTGTGTTCCCAAACCTGCCTCCCAGCCAGTCAAGTTTTCAGGATATCCACAATGAATATGCATGAGAGAGATTTGCATGCACTGCCTCCATTGTATGTAAATCTCTCTCATGCATATTCATTGTGGATTTCTGGAAAACCAGACTGGCTGGAGAGGCCCCAGGACCGGTTTGGGAACCCCTGGCCTAAGGGATCAAAGGAAAGTTTACCATTTTTTTTTAGATGATACAAAAATCCGCAGCAGAGTGGACACTCCAGAAGGAATAGACAACATGAGAAATAATCTACAAAAGCTGGAAGATGGGTCAATTGCTTGACAGTTAAACTTTAATGCAGAGTGATACACTGGGGGTGCATAAATGCAAAGGAGCTATATAGGGAGAAGGGAAAGAGCGTGCTAATATGTATTGGCCAGGAGAGAGACGTTGGGGTGATAGTGTATATTGTCGCGCCTCCTTCTGGTTAGGCGGTTGCCTATAGGCAGTGGATGTACCTCCTATTGTCCCTTGGTAGTATGGGTTCCCAGAGCCAAGGCTTCTGGGGATTGTAGTTGTGAAAAAAAATGAGTAGCCGAGGGTTGAAGGCAAATACAGGAAAAATTTATTCTTTTCTTCTTTTGCCCTTTCAAACATACAGCAACAAAAGTAGGATACTTCTCCAAATAAAGAAAAAGGAACTTTCACTGTAACACCGGTAGCAACTGCTTCACTCAGCTTGTTATACCAGTAGTATATCTTTTTCCATAGTTCAAGAATACAGCTTAAGGGTTCCTTGCTCAGTTCAGCCCAAATAACTGCTCTTCCAAACTGAGCACTATGCAAAGCACAACCCACTTTACTTCTGGCTGTTTATACGTTTAGATAGTGACTTCTTAAGCATTCAAATCAGCACTTCTGAACATTCTCTGCCAGCTTTAAAATGTTAGTAACTTCATTCCAAACATTTCTAGCAGAACAGGCAAGTACAAAGCTTCTGGGTTTTCTCGGTTTTAAACCTTACAGCTTCTTCACCTTTGCTTTACACCAAAGAACAGTCCATTTGAGAGTCGGCAGAACTATTATCAGAGTCATAGTTATCTACCTGCATGCTCTCACACTCGGGGTCAGTTAGCATCTGGCTGGAATCAGCTTGTGGGATTTCAGGTTTTATTTCTTCTAATAACTTTAAAACCTTCTCCCAATGAGACCTCTTTCTATGCTGAGGAATGTTGGAAGGGCTGAGGGGATTCTTATCCCTCAATAAAATATGCAAGGCTTCAAATGGGCTCACCTTACTTCTAGTAACAGAGCTCTTTACAGACCTTCCTCGAGGTGAAGCTCTTCCCCCAGGTTCTGGCAGGACCACGCCCGTGCCCTGCTCAAATACAGCACTTTCCTCAGGATAAACTCTCCTGTCTTCAGGGCCTGCTGTAATGCTCCTACAACATGGGCTTCCTTCAGAGCTGTAGTTTCCTGGGTGCTGGCTGCAATGAGAACCTTTCCTGAGGCTGCTTCTAGAACACCTCTCTCTCTCAACTTCCTTGCAAGAATCTTCCCCTTCTCCTCCTGGTTCCTCGGTAGTTCCTTCTCATCCTGGTTCCTCGGTTATCCCTTCTCTTCCTGGTTCCCCGGTTGTCTCCTCTCTTCCTGTTTCCTCAGGCTTAAATGACTGGGGCTGCCCTATGGCTTCAAACTCCACCCCCGGGTGTTCCCTATTACCTAGCCTGGTTGCCTTGGAGCTAGGGCGTGGCTTGCACTCAGCAACCCTATGTGCGTGTTTTTTTTTCTTTGGCTGGAGTTTCAAAGTCAAAACTCCCTGAACTATTCTTCTGCTTAGGGGTAAATGTCTGTTTCCTATCCATTTCCTCGGGCTCCACTACAGTCTCGCCACCACAATATTCACCTGATAAGGTAGAGAACAAAACCAGATGGATGCTGCGCTGCATGGAGTAAGATATTAGCTGAAAAAGGAAGGTGATTGGTGAGGCCTCATCTGCATACTATTTTCAGTTTTGGAAGTTGTATCTCAGTCAGAAATAAGGAAGTTAGAGGCAGTTGGGAGGAAAGCAAACAAAATGGTGATGGGCTTGTGCTAAAAGACATACGAGAAGAAAATTAAAAACCTAAATACGTATACTGTAGAGGAGGGAAGGAACAGGAGAGGTATAATACAGAAATTTAAATACTTGAAAGAAATTAATAAGGAGGAACAAACCTTTTCAAAGGAAAAGAAGCTATAGAATAAGGATGTAAACTAAGGAACGACTTCAGGAAACTCTTATGGAAAGGGTAATGGATGCCTGGCATGCTCGCCTGAATAAGTTAGTGGAGAGAAAAAGATGGCTGTGGAATTAAAAAAGGAGTGGGAGATGTACAGGGATCACTAATAGCAAGAGAATGGAAATAATTAATTATTAAGTGCTTCAGCACAAAACAGCAGTGAAAATTACCCATGCACTTCATAAGAACACATGAAGGGAGGAGGGAGGGGGGTTAGCCTGCACAGTATGGTAGCTACAACCCTAACCACCTCATTGGGGAGACTAGCTGGACCATTTCAGTCTTTATCTGCTGTCATTCCACTGTGTTACTGTGACACAATTAAGTCATGTAGTGTTTTCTTTAGAGACAAATCTCATTTACATATATGAGCACAATTCCTGCACACATACATATACATACAAGTGGGCACATGTAAATATATGCACAATCACCTAGCAACACTGCAGGCCATTGAGTAGCTGGGTGGAAACCAAGAGACTACAGCTCTGCAGAAACCACCTCTGTTGGCGCCTGCAAGCTTTTTGCTGCCAAGTACCATCCAACAAAGTCACAGGAAGCCAGGAAGTCAGAGATTTGGGCAACAATCTCAATTGTTTTGCTGGCTGTCTAAATAGTTACAAAGTTTGGTATTAAAACAAAAGAACAGGAGACCTGTGTGTTGGCTTAAATATAAGATCTTGCATGTTCATTTATCCTTCCTTGCCTTTCTTACCTATCCTGAGCCTTTGTCGATCAGGACCACTTTTGCCTCTCCACCCAAGGGAAGTTAAACTACCCATGCCTGAAATGATATTTAAAAGTGACGTATCTAAAGAATTGAAAGAAATATCAATAAACCGGTTAGATGTATTACAACTATTTGATAAATTGAAGAGCAGCAAATCACCTGGACAGGGTGTTGAAAGAACTGAAATATGAGATTACAGACCTACAATTAATAACCTGTGAATTATCATTCAAACAGCACAATATCAACTACCACATTTATGCTGATGATATCATGCTTTACACACAACTGGATACCGTCAACCCCAACTATAATCAACTTGAAACATGCCTGAATGAGATGGCACAATGGTTACAGCAAAACAACATGACGATCAACCATAAGAAAACTGAGGTGATGTATATCTCCAGTAAACCCAATTTTGAACCTCCTGCAACAATCACCCTGTGTAAAAATACATACAACACTAAGAATGAAATAAAATACCTAGGGGTCACGTTTGACAGCAACCTAAAGATGGAAAAAGCACCTACGCAAAACCAATAAGGCCATCTTCCACAAACTTAGAGTTCTACAACCTCTACGGAGCATCATCGAACCGCACGATTTCAGGACTGTTGCGCAAGCACTCATTATGCCACACTTAGACTACTGCAACGCTATCTTACAAGGGCTTCCAAAGAAAACCCTAAACATTCTGCAAATGGCCCAATATGTGGCGGCTAGAATCATCATGCGAAAAAACATTACTGAACACATCACACCTGTATTAATTGAGCTGCACTGGCTCCCCATTTCGGCTCGGATAAAATATAAAACACTGATAACCACATTCAAACTCATACATAACACAGCGCCATCCTTTCTCTCCACCCTTATCAGCACGCAACCCTCAAACAGAGACAGAAGAACCGTCACCTCAGACACCCTCCACGTTCCAACCGATATCAGATCTGTCAAAGCCAGTACTAGCCACCGAGCATACTCATACTCTGCCCCGACCCTCTGGAACCAACTACCACCTGAGATACGAGCAATCAAAGACCTTATAGTTTTCAGAAAAAAACTCAAGACACATCTGTTCCAGTGTCATTACAATTTGATGTAAATCCCAGGGGACTCCAAGCTGCCTCACTACGAATCATGGGAACTGTTATGTGAAAATGTAAAAATGTAGATATGTAAATTCTGAATCTGCTCCTTTTAAACCATCTTCCTGTGTGCTGTGCTTTTCCCTACAAATCAATGTGTTTATGCTCCAAATTTTCTGTCATGATTGACAACCTACAATCTGTAATCAAACCGCTACTGATCGCTGGAAGTAGCGGTATACAAATGTATACTAAATAAAATAAAATAAATAAATAAATCATCTGTAGTACCTAAAGACTGGAGAATGGCCAATGTAACATCAATTTTTAAAAAGGATTTCAGGGGTAAGCTCTGAGAAACTAGAGACCAGTGAACCTGATATCAGTACTGGGCAAAATGTAGAAACCATTATAAAGAATAAAATTACTGAACATGTAGATAGTCATGGTTTAATAGGAGAAAGCCAACATGGATTTAGCCAAGGAAAGTATTGTTTTACTAATCTGTTATATTTTTTTGAAGGTGTGAATAAACAGGTAGACAAAGGTGAGCCAGTTGCTATAGCGCATCTGGATTTTCAGAAAGCCTTTGACAAGGTCCCTCATGAGAGACTCTTGGTGAAATTACAAAGTCATGGGATTGGAGGCGGTGTACTATTGTGGATCAGGAACTTGTTAAAAGATAGAAAGCAGAGGGTAGGGCTAAATCGCTAATTTTCTCAGTGGATAAAGGTGAGTATGGGAGTATCCCAGGGATCTGTGCTGGGCCCACTGCTATTTAACATATTCGTAAATGACCTGGAAATGGGAATAATGAGTGAGGTGATCAAATCTGCAGATGGCACAAAATTATTCAAGGTTGTTAAAACACAAGAGGATTGCAAAAAATTACAACAGGGCCTTGATAAATTGGTAGGCTGGATGTCCAAATGGCAGATGAAATTGAATGTGGACAAGTGCAAAGTTATGCACCTAGTTAAGAACAACCCAAACTATGGTTACATGATGCAAGGTTCCATATTAGGAACCACCACCCAGGAAAAAGATTTAGGCGTCCTTGTGGATAATACATTGAAACCCTCCGGCCAGTGTGCAGCCGTGGCCAAGAAACAAATAGAATGCTAGGTATCATAAGGAAAAGAATGGGGAATAAAACAAAGGATATTATAATGCCTCTGTCGTTCCATGGTGTGACTACACCTTGAATATTGTGTGCAGTTCTGGTCGCAATATCTTAAAAAGGATATAGCAGAATTAGAAAAGGTACAGAGAAGAGCCCACAAAATGGTAAAGGGGATACCCCTATGAGGAAAGAAAAGGTTGGGGATCTTCAACTTGGAAAAGAGATGGCTGAGGGGAGATATGATAGAGGTCTTTAAGTTAATGAAGTAGAACGGGTAAATGTAGATAGGTTGTTTACACTATCAAAGAGTAGAAAGACTAGCTACATTGTAACTCATTTAAGAGCAATAAGAGAAATTATTTTTTCATTCAATGTGTAATCAAAATCTGGAATTCGTTAGCAAAAGATGTAGTAAAAGCTATTAATGTAGTTGGGTTTAAAAAAGGTTTGGAGAAGTTCCTGCAGGAAAAGTTCATAAACCACTATTAAAGAGGAACTGAGAAATTCACTGCTTACCCCGGGACAAGCATTTTGGAACCTATGTACCTTTTTGGAACATGCCAGGTAACCTCTGACCTGGATTGGCTAATGTTGGAAACAGGATACTGGGCTTAATGGACCTTGGTCTGACGCAGTATGGCATTTTTGATATTCTTATGTTCGTTATGATCATCAAATTATAACCCATGAATCTGATTTTTATCACTTTATGAATAATTGATAGCCATTCAGCTGGACATACCCTTGACCTGATTTTTACTCTTCCCACTACTTCTCTTTGTCCTTCTTTGTTAAACATACGTTGTATTCCTTGGTTGCACAACTCACTTATTACCGTATTATTATTCCTATTAACTCACAACACTCCAGACAAGCTTACTTGTAGAATCCGGTTCATACAGATCACGATGCTGTAGAATCCTAATGTTTTTTTCCAGATGCTTTCTCCTCTTTCTTTCACGGATCAGCTCTCTCGCTGGAACACATTACTGAGTTCTGCTTTAAATTCTGTTGCTCCTCCCAAATCCAGTACTAGCACTTCCAAGTCTTATCATCCCTGGAATGTCTCCGCTGTAAACAAAATACTCCCTTTTCTCTTTCACATTATAAACTGCAATGTTTATATTATACTTGGGAAGTTAAGAAAGCCAAAAAGAATTACTTTACACAACGTATCGCCTCTTCAGCTAATCGTCCTAAGAGCTTATTTTCTGTAGTATCTACCCTTACTAATAAGACCCCTAATTCTACCACTTCTTCATAATTTTTTTCTGCAGATAACTTTGATTCCTACTTCGTCTATGTCAGAATTATCTTTCAATTCCTTGATTTATTCCACATAATCTTTCCCGAGTAGTCTCGCCCCTGACCTCCCTTCCTTCTATGCTGAGATCATCTACTTGATGCACTTTCTCACTATTTAGTTTTCTTTATTGAAAGCCTTGTCCACTATAAGGACCACCATTTGTTCTCTAGATCCTTATGCATCACAGTGGATTAACGATTCATCGTTAGGTCTACTGCCATTTCTTTGCAAATTATAGATCATTGTTTCATGGTGAGTGTTTTTCCAGATCACTGGAAAATTTCTCTAATCCTTCCAGTCTTAAAAAAAAATCTAACTTAGATTTCTCCCTTGTCAGTAGCTATTGGCCCATTACTAACTTGCCTTTTATTTCTAAGATTGCTGAGAAAATTGTTTTTTCACATTTAACAAATTTAGTTCATAAAACAAATGTGCTTCATTCACGTCAGTTGGGTTTTAGAACAAGTCACAGTACCAAAATTGTACTACCTGCCTTACTAAGCAAATTACATAGTGGATAGCAAGAGAATAGCTCGCATGGTGTCACTGATATTGGCATCTCAGGTATTGTTCTTCATTGGTTTGTGTCTTACTTCTCTGGCTGTCGGTTCTCTGTTTCAGTTGACTCTTCCACCTCTGCATTTGATGAGCTATTATGTGGAGTACCCCAGGACTCTGTGCTGGCTCCATTGAGCTTTAATATCTTCCCTAATCCTCTGGACACTCTAGTACAAAACCACATTACCGATTTCTGTTGTTGTGTTATGCAGATGAATAGTTTGTTAATTCATTATACTCTTTCTTCTTGCACAGATTTAGTTCCTATCTTTATTCCTTTGCTTTCTGGTTGGATGCGCATCAACTCAGACTCAGTTTTGATAAGTTAATTGCTATGTGGGTTACCGGATGTATTTCACACCCAAATACTACTCCCAACATCTCTGGTCACCCTCTCTATTTAGACGAATCTTTTAAATATCTCTGGGTCACCTTAGACTTTAAGCTGTCTTTTGAGTCCCATATCTCTTAAACAATCAAGTCTCTATTTCTGGCTTTGCTTCAGTTTTGCTGTCTTCAAAAAGTTTCTTGAACCTGTTGATCAGTATATTTTTATCTATGCTTTCATAACAAGCTACTGGGATTATTGCGAATTTGTCTATGCTGGTCTCTGCTCCACTGATCTTAAATGCCTTCAGTTGATACAGAATACAGCTATCTACATAGAACCCATTTCAACAACTTGTAAGTTCGGCCCACAGGCATGTAAAAATCGAGAATGGGGCCGAATTAGACTCGATTCTGCAACTGTGGGTCTAGATGCACCCACGAGTCCTGAATCAGAGACATGTTTGGGCATGGGCTCACAGTATTCTGCAAATATGGAAGTAGATTAACCATCCCATTTCTGCTCAGTAATGCCTTCGCTGCCAAATCTGCATCCCCATGCTGCTCCACTCACCCTCAGCTCTGGGCGCATGGACGCCACACATGTCTGCTGATGGAACAGTATTGCCGCTGCTATACTCACTAAATACACACATAGTTGGCATGGCCTGTGCTGCACTCAAACCACACACACACACGGACAGCACAGCTTTGCTCAGAGGATGCTCTGCTCCCATACACGACAGCTGGTATGACAGCAAGGCATGGTGTCCCAGGACTACATGTCGATCTGCGTTGCACCCCCAAACATGATGCCATCCGATAGTCACCTACATGCCAGCCATACATCCATGGACACATAGTCACAAAAAACACTATTGCACAACCACGGATTGCGATATTGGTATTTACCTATGTTCCCTCACCCGTCCCTCGCCTCTGCATTCTGTTCCCTATGGAGATATCTAATGGGCCTCCAGACTGTGAACCCATCGCTTCGATACACATGGAACGCGATGAGGAGCTAAACAAAAGTCATCAAAGTTCTGCCTTTATTCTACCTTCCTGCATGACTAACTTGTACGTCCATACGTAACGCACAGCACAGCACATAACAAGTCGTTCATGAATATGCTTTGACCTTCCTGCCCGCTGACCTTGTCCTTGCTCCGCCCCCTCCCACCTACATTCAGGGATCTCCGCACAACTGCCGTGTGCATGCAGGGTTGCGATGGTTGCAGCATACGGACATAGATGCTTTCTCTGATCTATGACGCCGCGATATGTAGAACGGATTTATTCATGTTATGGAATGACCTCCTTATTGCTCATGCACATATATTTGACCACATAACACTATTGCTGTTTCAACACCACTGGTTACTGGTATTCTATCATATTCAGTTTAAGATACTTGCTTTCACCTGCAAGTCTTAAAAGCAGGCATCCCTGTATACTTGCACTCGTTTCTTATTCCCTGTATATCAGTTCATGCTACCTACTCTTCACAGGAGAATCTCTTGCTACTGTTCTCAGTTTCGAAGGTCCATTTGGAGTCAACCTAGCAGTCCGCCTACTTTTTTTATAGCTTCTAAATTGTGGAACTCTCTTCCTCCGGCTCTACATACAGAAGGTTGCTACAAGAAGCTTTGGTCAGGCTTAGAGACTCACCTCTTTACAGAGGCATTATCATCATGAAGAGTTCTTCTGTTAGGGTCAGTGTGGCTGTGATGACGAACTGCTTCTCCTATGGTGCCTCATCTCCTTACACCAGCCCTGCTCCTATGTCTTACTCCTATTTCTGCTCGATGTTGATTTGTTTAGGAGTATGTTTTTTTGTCCCTCCCCTTTTTAACATTGCTCACTTTTATCTTGTCTTCTCTTTCCTATAGAAAAATGGAGTTCCTTTCTTTTTCTTCTAGATTTTGACTTGTAAAACCACTTTGATATCTTTTGATTAAAGCAGAATATTAAGGGCCCATTTTCCAAGGCATTTGCATGCTTTACAGAGCTCTAAACCATGTAATTACCCCTAAGTGGGATATTCAGCGGCATTAACACGGTTAGTGCCGCTGAATATCCCAGACTATTGTCACTATAGGCCCCGATGCTAACCACTTAGCATCGGGGCATGTTGAAGGTGATGTAGAGCGGAGCCAATTGCAAACTGGGTAGCGATGATCTTGAACCACTGCCCAGTTTGCTACCGGTAGGTAAAGAAAGGTGCAGCAAAATCTGCACCTCTCTTTACCCATGGGAGCTAATCAGGCAGCGGCTCAAAACCGCTGCTACCCAGTTAGCTTTTGCAGCATTGGTGGCTGTGAGGTGACCCCGGGCAATGCTGGGGCTGGATATGATCCCGGCATTGAATATCTGGGTTTAATGTTCAGCGCCAGCAGCAAGCCACAGTAATTGCACTAGCTGCTGGCACAGAATATCATAGAGACATAGAAACATGACGCCAGAAAAAGACCACATGGCCTATCTAGTCTGTCCTTCCATATCAACCACTACAACAGTACCCTTTTTACCTTTAGAGATCCTCTGTTTGTCCCATGCTTTTATGAATTCAGTTACTGTCCTCATCTCTACCACCTCCGCTAGGAGACTATTCCATGGATCCACCACTCTTTCCGTAAAGAAATATTTCCGATTATCACTCCTGAATCTATCCCCTTTCACCCTCATCCCATGTCCCCTCGTAACAGAACTTGCTTTCAATCGAAAGAGGCTCTCCTGTGCATTTATGCCATGGAGGTATTTAAACATCTCAATCATATCACCTCTATCCCGCCTTTCCTCTAGGTGTACATATTAAGATCCTTAAGTCTGTCCTCATATGCTTTATAATGAAGACCACAAACCATTTTAATAGCCACCCTCTGCACTGACTCCAACCTATTTATATCCTTTTGAAGGTGCGGTCTCCAGAATTGCACACTATATTTCAAATGAGTTTGCACCAAAGACTTATACAGAGGCACTACCATCTCCTTTCTTCTTCTGGCCATTTGTCTCCCTATACACCCAAGCATCCTTCTTGCTTTTGCCGTCACCTTTTCTATCCATTTAGCTACTTTATGATCATCAGACACAATCATGCCCAGGCCCCACTCTTCTTTTGTGGACAGAAGTACCTCGCCCTCTATAATGTATTGCTTTCTTGGATTGCTGCAGCCCAAATGCATGACTGTATTTTTTAACATTAAATCTCAGCTGCCAATTTCTAGACCATCCTTCAAGCTTAGCTAGATCCCTCTTCGTTGTCTGCACCTTCCTGGGTGTCTTCTCTTGCAGATTTTGGTATCTATGCAAACGCGATACTTCAAGGGCTACCTCAATCCACCCTAACTCCACTCCAACTCGCCATGAACTCTGCAGCCAGAGTTCTATATGGGGTTTCAAGACGTGACCATATAACACCGATCCTCAAAAGTCTCCACTGGCTCCCAATTCATGGTAGGATCACCTTCAAGATCTTACTACTAACATTCAAGGCCATCAACAGACTCTCCCCCTCATCACTTGCAAGCCTTACTCTCATGACTCCCCCTACCAGAGCCAGATGACACACAGCAATAAATACTATGGTAATTCCCAAAACAATAACCCGCTGTACACAATCAACCGCAAACAGAGCTTTCAGTCTTTGTGCACCTAGAAGCTGGAATGCCCTGCCACCCAGCATACGAGCAATCACAGAGATAACCAAATTCAGGAAGGCCTTGAAGCATCACCTCTTCCTCAAGTACTACCCTGAAGTAGGTATGCCAAAGTGCCCCGCACGCAACACAGATCCTTAGCCACCCAGTAATCATTCCACAATGTGATGTACATAGGGTATCCGCCTTATGCCTTTTGTGTATATAGTTAACATGTTATCCAAGTTAATCTCCCTGTTATCTGTAATTTACGGTGTAACCCCCACCATAAAACTTCTTTGATGTTCCATGTAAACCGCACTGATGTCGAATAGCGTGGTATATAAGAGTATTAAATAAATAAATAAATCATACGTAAAGAGGCAAACTTTACCTGACAGCCCTTCCGCTATATCACTAACAAAGATGTTAAAAAGAATAAGACCAAGGGCAGATCCCTGGGGCACACCACTCGTAACCTCCTTCTCCTTAGAGTGAGCTGTATTTACCTGTATCTTTAGTCACCTCCCACTCAACCAATCTGTAACCCAATCAGTAACTTTAGTGTCCATTCCTAGGGTGCTCAGTTTGTTTTTAAGTCGCCTGTGCGGAACGGTGTCAAAGGCTTTACTGAAGTCTAAATATACCACATCTGGAGCTCTCCCTTGGTCCAACACCCTAGTCACCCAGTCAAAGAAACCAATCAGATTTGTCTGATAAGACCTGCCGCAGTAATACGTTGGACTCCAGAAACCTATTTTCTCTTTCAGCAGTGCTTCCAATTTACTCACCACCGAGCTTAAGCTAGCTGGCTTATAGTTTTGAACCACATCCTTACTTCCACTTTTGTGTAACGGGACCACATGTGCCTCTCTCCAGTCCTGTAGCACCATTCCTGACTCCAAGGAGGCATTGAAAAGGTCAGTCAGTGCAGCTGCTAGAATGTCCCCAAGTTCCCTTAGTATTCTCAGATGTATCCCATCCGGTCCCATCACTTTGTCTACTTTTAGTTTAGCTAGTTCCTCACGAACACAGTCTTCTGAAAATCATTCAAGATGCCCCTTGCTTCTGTTCCTGTTTGTGGGTGTTTTCTGAGGTCCTGCTACTGGACCTTCATCTGTGAGCAAAGAAGAGAAATATTTGTTAAGCAATTCTGCTTTATCCTCATCAGCTCCTACATATTCCTCCCCTTCACCCTTGAGTCTGGCAATACCACTTTTGCCCTTTATCTTCTCACTAACATATCTGAAAAATATCTTATCCCCCATTTTATTGGGCCCTAATAGGCTCATTCCATCCTGGATGTACAGCCCCTTTGTATGTCCGGTTTGACTGGACGTACAGAGTGGGTCGCGATTCTGATCCCATGGGGCATGTCTAGCCCCGCGGGATCAGAATCGCGATCAGTCATGTACGTGCAGGCCAGGACTGCTATTCAGCCCGGCCTGCACATACAAGACAAACCTGACTAACTCAGTCTGGGCTTTTAAATGGAGCTGTGGTGCCATGGCGTCCAGTTGCCATGGCACCACAGCTCCATTTAAAAGCCGCGATGCCGTCTGCCGGAACAAACTTTTTATTCCCCACAGCCTGACCCTCGATTTGGCCTCCCAGGGCCAGGGTCGGGCTGCGGGGAATGCTCTCTGCCACCTACCTCCCTTTCCCAGCCCCAGGCCTGCCGATGTCCAGGGAAGTTATTCCACCTCGCAGGTGGAATAACTTCCCCATTCAATTCGTCAGCCCCAGACATACAGGGCCAACCTTAGAATCGGCCCTGTATGTCTGGGGCCGGCAACCGCCCACTGCCCACCCTAACTCTGCCTCTGATCCTCCCCTTTCCCACCCCCATCTAGCTTCCCCGTACAACCAGTGGGGAAGCTAGATGCCGGCGGGAGGGGGCATGAATAGTGGGAATGGACATCCCTTTGGGATATCCATTCCCGCTGTGGCACAGAATTGGGCACTAAGTGTTTAATAAACAAAAACATAAACATATGGTAGAGAACCAAAAAAGAAGAAGCAAAAATGTAGTAGCCTGGACAGAAATAATTGAGCAGAATGGATGGAGCAATTGAACTTTATCTTCCCCTCCTCTGCTATATTATGTACACAGAGGCCCATATTGTATTTATTGTATTGTATTTCAAAGACTTTTATACCGCCTTCCCAACCTAAGGAATGTCCAAGACAGTATACAATAAATTTAATTTTTGTTGACATAAATTCTATTGTGAAAGGTATAAATATGTAGTACATACCTACACACACATACTCAGGAACATACACACAAATAAATGCATATATTCATATGTGCATATATATATATACGCACATATTTTTCGGTGGGTGCAGCAGCTTCCTTCCTACATGACATCATAGTGTACATATTAAAGGGCCTCAACGGGGGCAATTAAAAAAGAACTACTACAAGTCAAACAGCAAAATAGTTTAGGTTGCAATTTAGTAATCTGAGGCTATAAGTGATCCCAGAGAGACTTCCATGTAGCTCAGCATGATTCTTCCTTTCTAGAGCAAAACAAAGCTTTGATTTTTTTTCTATAAGAATTGTGACAGCAACTTGGACTAGAAAACAGGACATGGAGGCACGAGCTTCCTGATACTGATTATGATGTTCTACTAGATTTTTGGATTGGGAGGGGCAGGGCTCCTCCCTCTTCAGGAATTTTTTCCCATATATTTTTAAATGACAAATCTAAGTAGCATTCAGTAACTTCAAAAGTTTAAGAAAAGACAGTAGCAGCCTTTCAAGTTATAAGCATGCACGCATACATATATGCTTAAACTGTATTTTATACAAATACATGTTCTATATATTCCTGAAATTCCTCCTCTTTATTCAGAAAAAAAGTTAATTTTGCATCTTCTCCTACCATGATTGAGAAGACTGCATTAGAGGGCTATGCAGAAGAAGCAATATCCTTTGTCTTTGTCCCCACAAATCGTAGACAGGAGGAGGCTATATTTCATTGAGTCAGACACTACATCAAAATCGAGGACAGTCTCCAAAAATCGGGTCATCTGGTAACCTTATTTTATTTAATCCTTGCTCGCTTGCCCCAGACTTCAAGCACAGTGATGGGGTGCTGCTCATTCTATTTCTTTACAGGCCTCAGGCCTGGCAGTAGGATCCCACACACTCCATTCCATCAGAGGCCTCAGACCCAGCAATAGCGTCTCACTTTCTCTATTTTTTAAAAGGTCTTAGGCCCAGTGATGTCATCTCACTCACCGCATTTCTTCACAGGCCTTCAGTGGTTGACAACCTTTTTATTTTATTCAAATTTCTATTGAACCCCAGAATTCAGGTCCACATATACAAATGTGTATTATCCACAAACAAAATTCAGCCCTTTCTATGGAGAGCAATGAACATTGTTCCTATTTTTTTCCACTTTAATCCCACCAAACTTCACCACTCATCCCCTCAGACCATTTCCCAATGCTCTCTTCCCACAATATCAGTTCCTATTGAGCCAAATGCAGCTCGAACCAAACATATTTCAGTGTATTTTTTTTTTTTTTTTTTTTTTTTTTTTATTTAGCTCATGCTTTTCCAGTAGTAGTTCAAGGTGAGTTGCATTGAGGTACAGTAGCATTTTTCCTTCCCTGGAGGGGAGAAGTTACTAACTTGTGGTAAAATTTGATACAATTCCCTTTCCCTCTTCTATCATATTTTACCACAGTTTAATTTATTCCTGCAGTAAATTAATAATGCAACTTGCAATGCACCGTGCAAGCTGCATAATTCATCTCCCTGGGAGCATTAGGCTGCTAACACGTGGCCCAGTACTCCTAGGGAGCCTTTATAAAAGGACCAGTAGATTTGTAGAGGCACACAAACACCCCCGGTCATGACTTCCCCACAAAAGACTCCGTCACGCTGCCAGTCAAGGCCTTCTATCCTTCAAAATCACCCCCCCCTTCCCCCGGATCCTCTAAACCTATATAGACGTCATCTCCCCTCACCTACAGTGCCTCCTTGAAGACCTTCCATCCCTCCCTTAAGGTCCCTCCTGGCCAGCATTGTGGTACTGTCTCCAACATCTGCTGGAGGCAGAGAAATACTGGTGTGCCCCTGGCTGCATCTGTTGTTATAGCAGGATGAGGCCATAAGAAACCTCTGGAAGATTTTCTCTGTCTCCATCTCTGCTGGTAGGAAGACACAACCCATTTGTCTGGACTGGTTTAGCAGAACTCAAGGAAAGAAGATTATCCAGTAAGTAAAATGTCACCTTCCTCCACGTATCCTCTCCAGAATCTACGGAAAGAGCCTGGACACATCTTATTAATTCTACTCAGTAATAAATACCATTAATATAAAACCTTGTAACTATTCTCTTTAAACATTTGGAGACTGGAGTTTGGTTAGCCCTATAAAAAATAACCATCTGCTGTTCTGTTATCTCCTTTTCAGATCTTTCCCAGTCTTTCATGTAATTGAATTTCAGACACTTTGGCTCCTATGAAGACTGCCTCTCTAGCCATAATTTCTCAATTGAGGAATATCCATTTCTCAAAATTTGTTGGATGCCCTTTTTCCCTAAAAAATGCTGCACTTGAAGGACCTGGAAAAAGTCATAGTCTCAGAGTTGATAATCAGTTTATAGCTCCCTAAAGGTTAGCACTTTATTGTCCCAAGCGAAGTAATTAAAGAGCATAAATCTCCCTGTGCTCAGTGAATGAAGATTCCTCCCATTGTGCCAGGTATAAAAATCTTAATTGAACCTAATCGGGACCAGTAGAGGAAAGTACTGTTGCATCAAATTCACTCTTTTCACTCTGACCGATAAATATAAGACAAGCCTTGCAAAGAGGCTGTGAAAGTGCCATGGTTTAAGAGACCCCTGGGGGAGGCAGGGGAGATATTTAATGGGACAGTCTGTTACAAAACTCTATTCTGTTTGAACCCATCTTTTAGTTAGTAGTCCATCTTGCCATTCTACAATGTTTTTCAAGTGGGCTGCTAGCTATTTATGAAAGCTGGATACTTCCAACCACCATTTCCTCATATCTCTGAATAAAATCCCTATTACTACCCAGGGCAGGGGGCAACAGGCTTTTTCTTTGCAGGTGGGGGGCCCATGCACTGCCCCAAGCTCCATCCTAACTCCACCCAAGCCCCGCCCCCACGTGCAGAGACCCTTCCTATTCACAGACAGGCAGAGTCTTTAACACGAACATGGCTTTTTTTCTGCCCGTAGGTGATGGGATCCCCCTGGAGAGACTGCTGCCTGCCGGCTGTGATCATTGCAGAGACCCTTCCTCTTTGCCTGTGATCCTTGCGGGCAGACAGGAAGGGTCTTTGGAATGTTTGTGTAAGGCAGGCAGCAGGCTGCCCGCAGGGATCCCATTCCCCACAGACAGAAGAAGAGAAGAAGCTGCGATCACAGCAAAGACCCTTCCTGTCTGCCTGCGGGGTCTCCCATGGACAGACAGGAAGGGGTTTTTCTTCTGCCCATTGGGGGATGGGATCCCTGCAGGCAGCCTGCTGCCTGCCATGCTGCAATTTTTGATGGGGCCAGTGCCTGTGTGGCCCATCCCTTTCCAATGCCTATGACTCAGGGTCATCTCTTTCTCCAAATAAGCTGGAAGGCTTTATTTTGCATGAGTTCTCTAAAATTCCAGTAGTCAGTGTTTGAAATAAATACAAAAGGGTAAGGGAGATAATCATTTTGCTCACAGTGATTTAGGCAAACCATGAAATATTGCAGTCTTGCCCCCTGGCTACATTATAAAAGATTGTTTTTAAAGAGGGAAACATTTTCTTCATAAGGCTTTCATAGATCCCTAGTAGCCTTCACTCCCAAGTACTTTATGTAGTCCCTCGTCCATCTAAATGGAAAATTACTCTGCAGGAAGTTCTCCATCTCCTGGCTCAAATTTATATTTAACACTTCAGTTTTGCTAATATTTTATTTAAATTGCATTCATGGTACACTCAAGAACTAAGAAAATTAAAAAGACAATTAAGGAAAATTGAAAGTAAATGGAGAACAACCAAACTAACTCAAGACAAGAACTTATATATGGACACCCTCCGTACATACAGAGAATGCATCAACAATAAGAAAAAGGAATACTAATACTATGCAAGAACGATCATGAAAGCAGTAAACAAGCCTAGGGAGCTTTTTGAAATTGTCAAAACCTTTGTCACACCACCCAACTCAATGGAAAATCAAACACATATACATCCCCAGGTCTTGGCTAACTATTATTCAAACAAAGACAAACTTTCATCCCAATAAAGAGATCACGATTATGTTGTAAATTGTAAATAGTTACCCCTGTTATCCAAGTTGTATCACCTGTTCAACTGTAAACACAAAGTACCATCGGAAATGTGTAATTTTATTGTTCATTGTAAACCACACTGGTGCTGAATACTGCGGTATAGAAGAGACTGTAAATAAATAAATAAATAAATCCCTCCAATTCCTGCTACCAACAACAGCCCAGAAGACAGTGTAACATTCCACTCATTTTCACAAATCAATCTTGACTTACTGGAACCAATAATCAGCTCCATCAACACAACAACTTCCCCGCTAGACCGATGTCCAGTCAGCTGGGTGAAAATCACCCACACAGAAACTGTCCTCACAATACTCAAAATAGATAACCTATCACTATCCCAAGGTTTAATGCCTAAATGTCTGAAAAGGGCAACTATTCGCCCCATACTAAAGAGCACCTTCATGGATAAAACATGCCCAGAGTCCTACAGACCGATATCAATCTTCATAGCAAAAATACTTGACAAGATAATACTAAATCAACTTCAAGAACACACAGATATGCACACACTGCTTTATCAACATCAGCATGGATTCCGACCTTTATAGGGAGTTGAAACGTTACTGCTATTTCTCTTTAATAGACCAATAAAGGGTATAGAAAAACCAAGACAAGCATACAAGAGCTAGGAATTCAAGGGATAACACTAGGATGGATCACATCATACCTTACTGACCAAACGCAGCAGGTAAAATTAGGACAAGAAATATCAAACTCATACGATCAACACCAAGGTTTCCCACAAGGGTCGGTACTGTAAGCTCTATTATTCAATATATATCTGCAACTCATCTGTGTCCTATTCCAGAAGCATAATGTGAACTACCACATCTATGCGGATGACATTATGTTATATTACCCCTACAATGCATCAAACCCCAACCTTCAACACATTATAATCTGCTTTGATGAAACATCACAATTGCTTGTCTCTTGAAACCTAAATATAAAATTCAAAAAAACAGAGGTCATGTTCATCTCCAAGGATAAAGATTTTATACCTCTGAATGAAATAAAAGTCAAGGAAGCATCATTGGAGGTCAAAAAAGAAGTAAAATATCTAGGTATCAAGCTTGACAAAACACTAAATTTTACATCTCACATAAATAAAATAACAAAATTGATATACCAGAAACTGAAGACTATACAACCTCTGAGACCCTTCCTGGAATCTAAAGAATTCTGTACAGTTCTTCAGGCAATGATCTGCCTTCACTTGGACTTTTGTAATGGCATCCTCCAAGGACTGCCTAAACCTGCACTTTTCCATCTTCAAATGGCTCAGCATACTGCAGCACGGATTCTGCTGAAGGCCCCAAGATCTGTTCACAGTACCCCAATACTGCAGTAGCTATATTGGTTACCAATTGAGAGTCATATCAAATATAAATCTATAATGACTACCTTCAAAGTACTAGACAAGCTCTCATCACCATATCTAAGCTCTCTAATAAGCACTATTCCCAACAATAGGCAACAAAGAACCTGCGCTCAAAACACCCTGGTAATTTCCACAGAATTCAAGAAAGCAAATAGAACTACAAGCCACAGAGTGGTCTCATTCTATGCACCTATACTATGGAACTCATTGCCCAGCACCATGAGAATTATAACTGATCTCTTGACCTTCAGAAAACAACTGAAGACATATCTCTTTTCAGAACATTTTAGACGCAATATACCTATTACAAATACAGATCCTACATAGGACATTGCTCCAGCCCCACATCTCTTCAGTTCCCTACAGTTCGTCAACAATACCACCGAGACAATCCTGTATATACCCAACCCATAAGACCATTTTTTATGCCACATATATAATCAAACACCAATCCATTCCTTGTTACTAGTAGAAAATACAAATTTTAAATATATTTTGTTAGTTGTTAACTGTTAATTTATTGTTATTCCTTAATGAAACATGTTGAATGTAAAATGGTTTGAAAGTAAACCTCTTTGATTACAAGATACCCTGCTGTATACCCAACAAAGGGATCTAGGCAGTATACAATAGAGGATAAATAAAAATAATTTTAAAAAACCCAAAGATTTTAACAAAATACAATATATTTTTTCTTAAAAATATGCAGTTAAAACACCAGCATCAAATAAAAATAATATAAAAGTAAAACAAGTTGAAAAGTGTACACTTACAGTGTGACAAATTGGCACATTTACTCTTCTTACATTTGGAAACTCATGCAGGATTCTGGGGGGACTGGATATGAAAAGACATGATAGAGTGCATTTTAGGGCAACAGGACAGGAGACTGCAGAAAGAGGAAGACAAGCAACACTATCTGGGAAAGCTAAGAGAAGCTGACAAAGTAGTCAGGAAAGCCAGGAAGCAAATGGAAGAAAAGATAGCCAATATAAGAACATAAGATATGCCATACTGGGTCAGACCAAGGTCCATCAAGCCCAGTATCCTGTTTCCAATCTAGGTCATAAGTACCTAGCAGTTTCCCCAAAAGACACAGGTTCCACAATGCTTGTACTGGGTCAAGCAGTGATATCCTGGGTCCCTTCTAATAATGGTTTATGGACCTTTCCTCCAGGAACTTGTCCAAACCTTTTTTTTATATAGTAAGATGAGGGAACAAGACTTTTTAAAGTGATATGCTGGGGATACGAGGAAGTGTAAAAGTGTCAGACTCAAGGGTGAAAAGGAGGAATATGTAGAAGCTGATGAGGATAAAATGAAATTGCTTAACAAATATTTTTGTTCTGTATTCATAGATGAAGGGCTGGGAGTAGGACCTCAGAAAACAAACATATATAGGACCGGAAGTGAGGTAGACATCCAATGATTTTCAGAAGACTGTGTTCATGATGAGTTGGCTAACCTAAAAGTAAACAAGGTGTAGGGCTGGATGGGATACATCCAAGGGTATTGAAGGAGCTTAGAGAAGTTCTGGCAATTCCACTATCTGGATTTTTAATGCTTCTGTGGAGCTGGGAGTGGTCCTGGAGGACTGGAAAAGGACAGATGTGATTCCTCTTCACCAAAGCAGAAGGAGGAGGCTGGGAAGTAAAGGCCAGTTAGTCTGACCTCTATGGTGAGTATATTGATAGAAACACTGCTAAAAGAGAGCCTAAAGCAGTTTCTGGCTAATGCCGTTTCTATTAGATTGCAGGATCTGAGGCAGCATAGTTTTACTAGAGGTACTGTATGTCTTGTCAGACAAATATGATACATTTCTTTCACTGGGTGACCAGGGAGTTGGATCAAGGGAGAGCACTGAATATGGTGCATTTCAATGTCAATGGAGCATTTGACACAGTTCCACATAGGTGACTTATAAATAAACTGAGCATTCTTGGGATTTTCCCTAAAGTATGGGTTAGAAACTGATTGAGTGGGAGGCAATAAAGAGTAACAATAAATGGAGTTCACTCTGAGAATAAGGACATTACTAGTGGTATGCTACATGAATTGGTCCTTGGTCCATTTTTGTAAGTGATAATGCAGAACGGTAGTCAGGTAAGATTTACCTTTCTGTGGTTGATACCAAAATATGCAATAGGGTAGATACCCTGGAAGCTGTGGATAATATGAAGCGAGATCTAGCAAAACTTGAAGAATGGTCTAGAATTTGGCAGCTAAGATTTAATGCTTAAAAAATTTAGGGTCATAAATTTGGGATGCAAAAACCCTAGAGAGCGATACAGTATAAGAGGTGAAATACTTCTGTGCACAAAAGAAGAGTGGGACCAAGGGGTGATGATATCCAATGATTTTAAGATGGCCAGCCAAACAGGTAGAAATGATAACAGGAAAAGCCAGAAGGGTCCTTGGGTGCATAGGGTAATGAATGGCCAGCAGGAAGAAGGAGGTGATAATGCCTCTATGTAGTAAGTTTCTGGTGAGACTTCATTTGGAGTACTGTGTAGAATTCTAGAGATCACATCTTCAAAGAGATATAAACAGGATGGAGTCTGTCCAGAGGGTGACTACTAAAATGGCCAGTGGTCTTTACCATAAAGCATATGGTAATAGACTTAAAGATCCCAATATGCATACTTTGGAAGAAAGATGGAAAGGGGAGATATGATGAAGACATTTAAAAAACTCTGTGGCAATAACATGCAGGAGGCAGGCCTCTTGCAATTGAAATAAACTCTAGAAAGAAGGGGCATAAGATGAAGGTGAAAGGGATTAGACTCAGTAGTAATCCGAGGAAATATTTCATTATGGAAAGTGTGGTGGATGCATGAAATGGCCTCTCAACGGAGGAGATGAGGACTTTATCAGAATTAAAGAAAGCATAGGACAAATGCACAGGATCTCATTAGTGAGAAGAAATGATTGTAGAGCATAGTAGCTGGTATAGATGGGCAAACTGGAAGGCCATATCTACTTTCATTTTTTGTCTTCTTTATGTCACTTTAAGCACAGGTCAAATCAGGAGTCAGAGATTCCAGAAACTTCTTCAGGATAATTACAGGGGAACGTTTTTGAAGTCCTGTTACACCGTTGAGAAGAAAGGTTGAATATGTGCAGACAGGGAAGAAATCCTCCTCTCCTGCTTCAGTAACAGGGAAACAATCCTGCCTCTCGGCTTTGTCAATAGTGAGCGGGGTTATAGAGAAGTCAGAGGCAACCAAGGAGAGTTCTTTCCTGAAGGTTTGTTGGCTCTCAGGAGTTAAGTGAGCAGTTATCCACTGGAGATAGGAAAGTGTGTTCAGATTTCTTTCTATTGGAGGGGCCACCTGGCTTTTCTTCTCTTAAGCTTGTCTCAAATGACTCTGAGGGTCAAGACTTTGTTCAAAAAGTATCATGGGAAGACATTCAAAGATGTGAAAGGTAGACTGATTAACCTCCTGTGAGAGGATGAAAGTTCAGAAAGCTTGTTGACAACCTTGAAGAAAGGTCTGGGGCGATTCTCATGAGAGCAGATAAGGTGTGAGGAATATGCCTTTTTACAGTACATATGTTCTTTTTGTACAGTGTAAAGCTCTTTTCATTTCAAATAGCTGGTCTCAGTCTTACTTTTTCACCACTTTCTTTCTGCCAGTTGACCTTTGCCCCTTTACACATATACAAACCTGAATGATACCAGGGATGGTCGTGCTGGCAATGGTATATACTTTGAGTGGGACCATTTCACCCAGACATAAGGATACAATTCCAGCAGATTACTTGGTCTTCTAAAGAAAACTCATAAGACTCGATGGGAAAGCATGACACTTCAGTAGAAGATGATCTAAATCTAAGTGCTACAGCCCTCTAGAAGTTATATTAACAGTTGCCAATGTGGGCACAGAGGATGGGAAAACAACTTTCAATGAGACCAGAAAATGAAAGAGGAGTGGTAGAGGCCGCTGTGCCTTCCATAAGAGGACACTAGAGGAAAACATCATCCATTGTATGGCTGGTATTGTGTGTGGGAGGATGGAGAAACTAGGTGAAGCTCAGAACCTCCACTAGCTAGAGAAACTCTGGTCTTGTGTGTTTTGGGCACATTCCTCAAGTGGTGGCACCTTGTGGGGAGGGTATGTCCATCTGTCTGTCTGTTCGTTCTTCTGTACACATCTACACATGCACAAGCACACACAAATGTAGGGCTTCTGTGCACTGCAAAGAGGGGCAATGGCAGTCCTCCCGTCTCACTGGCAAAGATTGGCATGGCTTCAAAGGAGGAGGAGAGCAGAAGGAAAGGGGGAAGAAAGAGAGGGGCAGAGCATAAGGTAAGGGGAGGATAGGAGAAAAGAGGGGGAGGGCATAAGGAAAGGAGCAGGGTTAGGAGGAAGGAAAGAGGAGCAGCGCATAAGGAAAGGAGGAAGGTTTAAAAGGAGGAAGAGGAGTAGAGCATAAGAGAAGGGGCAGGGTTCGAGAGGAAGAAATAAGGGACAGAGCATAAGGAAGGAGAAGCGAGAGAGTGTGCATAAACGGAGAGGGAAAAGATAAAATGGAAGCTGCAGGGAAGGAATAAAGAGTGAAAGGTTGGTTTGTAGGGGAAGGAGGGTAGGGAGATTGTATAAGAGAGAGGGTGGCAAAGGGAAGAGAGGGAAGGGAGTGCATAACCCGGACGTCTGTGGAAGCAGCAGATAGTAGAAGACAGAACTGTGACACAGTGCCAGAGAGTTTAGTTAAGTGCTATGTTGTGGTTTACGGGCCATTGCCGCCACTGCTGGCACTGGAGAGGGGCGGCAATGGGGGTAGGTGCACCGAAGGTGGGGGCAGCAGGATGGAGGGCCCACCTAGGGTGCCTCCAATCCTCCCATCAGCTCTGCTCTCAACACTCCCTTCTTATCTTCTGTGCCTTTGAAAAGTAGTCCAGTATAGCTATATAATTCCCATCCCTCAGGGCTGATTGGTTCTCAGAGGTTAAGTGAGCCAGTCATTCACCAGAGGTAGGAAGATGTTCTCAGATTTGTTTCTGCTGGTTAGGCTACCTGGCTTTTCTTCTTTTAGGCTTGCTTTTCATGAAAGTAGTGATCAGGGTCAATGCACTGGCACTGAGGCTCTAGTGAGCGAGAGAAGAGGCTCAAAAGGTATGAGAATGAGACCATCTTCAAATGAGTATGACACACATCCAGCGGGTGAGTTCTGGATGAGTGAGGCATCCCAAAGATGCAAGACACTCTTGCTCCACAATGCCAAAAGCCCCTTTCAGAGGTCATTATATCTCAATTGTTTCCATGTCATGAAAGGGGAATACCCTACCACTGTTACCCAGAATCCCACCCCTCAACAGGGTCACTTAAGTAATAGTTAATTGCACTCTGGCAATGGGTCTACCAAAGGTAAGAAGGAGGGGCTAAGATCTAAAATTTAAAAGGGTGATACACCTCCAGGTATATGGAGGATTTAATGGTATTAATGTACTTATCTCGAGAACCAGAAAAAAAAGGAAGCATTAAAATGATGTATTTCTCCTTGGTTGGGGGATGGTATTCTGATTCCACTCAAATGTCGAGGAAACAGCTGAGTTAATAGCACTTTACCACAAAAATGATTTTTTTTTTCTGAAGAGAAATGTACTTTTTTCTTTACATTAACAGGTTTACCTACTTCTCTTCAGAGAATATGCAGCACAGATAAATTTCAGCCTTTCATTTTTCAGGGTCACTTCAGGGACAGCTAAGCAACAGGTAACATTTAGTAATACAAAAATTCATTTTGTACATTCTTAGGGTAAATGCAACTTTCTTTTTTTTAAACAGTGTTGCCAGCCATAGACCTTAGTATCAGGTGTCATGCTACAGTTATTCTTTTGTACTTCACAGCAGAATTTCCAGTTGACCAAGATTCTTTCCTTAAATCTATTTACCTTTTTTTTAAAATTTTATTTTATATTTATGCAACTTTACAATATAACCAAGACAAACAATCTTGTATAGGAATTGGGAAATGATTAAGAAAACCATATCAAATAAAGGAAAAATTCAAGGCAAAAATAAAACACACATCAAATCCCACTCTAGCCCACAATTGGGAGATCTAAGTGCTACAAAAAACATTACATTTCATAATACCACAAGATAATAACGCAAGCATATTCACGGCGGATCAGCAGGAGGCCCTGCTGGACCACCCGCACCATGAGAGTTAAGGAAGGACAACAGTTGGGAGGGCTCAAAAAAAATATAGGAAGAAACTTGATATTTAATCAGGCATTTACATGGAAATTTTAGGAAAAAGAGATCTCCCAATTGCTGGACACCAGGGCATAGGAGGAGAAACTCACGCCTCCTTTTCTGGGTTTCATGCGCAATATCAGGCTACATCCACACCTGCAGCCCCTTAAACTGAACATTCCACTTTTTAAAGAAAATAATTGTTAACCACTCCTTATCAGGTAATAATGCTAAAGTTATCAGCAATGTAGCAGGTACAAGTTCATCATCCTGAGACTTTTCCAACATATCAGTTAAATTAAGAGCCTCAACTTGGCTTAACCCTGGGACATCCCTTAAACAGTGTCCTTCTTAGAAGTCGGTAGATAATAGTTCTTAACAACCGGAGGATGAGACTCTGGAGGAATACCTAATATCTCAGATAACTCTGGCAGGTACTAACGCCACACGAGAAAAATTCAACAGGCGCAAATTAGCCATTCTCGCAGAGTTCTCCAAGGATTCCAGTTTGACTCTTATTGTGGTGGCCTCTTTAATAAGCATCAGACTGTTCCTCCACCAACTAACTTGTGCTTGAACCGTAGCAAAAGAATTTTGAAATAAGAGTACCTTAACTGAAGTTTCTTCATTAGCCAAAGAATGTTGCTGCACCGTCTGAGCTAACGAAATGACCTGTGGAACCAAAGCTGCTCCTAACTGTACAATAGCATTCCATATCGATTTCAATGTAAATGTATCAGGGTGTTGCAGAATGAAAGCCAAAAAGGATGCCCCAATTCCTGTGGGTTGACCCTGCAACTCTTCCAGCGTCAGTGTCTGATCCTGTAAGGTACTGTAGTTACCTTGCCTGCCCCCTCCCCAGCTGACTGCACAGGAAGGGCGCCGCAACTCTGCTGACCCAGAGAGAGAACCACTCCCTTGACTAGAAGACCCGGAACAGCCCCTCGACTGCTGGAAAACAAACTGACGCGATCAGCGTCAGAGTGCCACAGCACTTCTGGAGATTCCTGGATACATAGGACACCGCGTTGCGGGGAAGGACAGAATCACTGTTCGTCATCAGCTGCAAGTCACCCGACTCCAGTGCCGGCTCTATCTGGCTTAATTCCCCCGCCACGACTGGTTGCCGAGACGACCGGATAAGAAAAACAATCTGTCGGCCCAAGGCTGGAGGTAAAGGAGAGGAGGTCGGAAGAGCCAGAGAGGAGTATCTAGCCCCCTTTCCCTGCTGCTTCCTACCCATTGAAATACACCAGCTTCTCATTCATGCTTGCGATCTGCCATCTTGGACCTATTTACCCTTATGTTTTTCAGTTACCCTCCCAGCAAAGGATATTTAGTCAGATAAGTATGGCTATAGTATAGCTACAAAATGTATGTGTACATAATTCACAGAGCTCTGTAATAGCTCAATTAAACGTTGCCAATTTTGATCAGAATGTGTGTTTAGGGAAGTGAGCTCACAGATTTTACTCAGTGGGACTTTTCCCATAGCTCATTTAAAGAGATCAGCTGTGGCTCTCCCTAGCCTATCTGGCTAATCATTTTTTATGGACTTTTCCTCCCAGAAACATGTCCTTACCTTTGTTGAATACTGCTGGTTTTTGCTTTGACATTATCCTCCAGTAACCGATCTCAAGCCTAAATATGCACTGCACGAAAAACACACCTTTCTATGATTTGTTTTCCAATCTGCTGGTCACACACTTTTATATGTCCAATCCTTTAAGTCTATCTATCGCCCAAGATAACCCAACCACGTCACAGTAAACTAGCCCAATCCAGTTCCTGATTTAAACCTCTTGGCGCTAATGAGGACAGCCTAAAAATCCAAGACTGTTCAAGGAATTGAAGGCGTTGCTCCCTATCACCTCTAGATAGATCTATTTAATCATTGGTTTGGAGATCAGGTGGTTAACAAGTTTTGACTGAGTTGATGGTGGCGTCTAAGAAATGTATGGGGGCCATGTGCATTCGCAGCAGTTTAGAGCATTGAAACAGGGCATGAAAAAAGATAATCTGTCCTAAACGCAGTACTGTGTTCGTTTCTGACTGTGGACATCGGGTAACTGGGAAGTAAAGAGGATCTTCTCATTAATAATATAGTTGCTGAATCAATCAAATAAGTACAGAAAAAATTTGGGAATTTGTTGTCAGATGGAGATATCAGCACTGCTATGGTCTTTTAAGATAGACTTGAAAGCTTGGACATATAAAAGTGTGTAGAGGCACTAATTGGTGTGCTTTGTCTCACATAAGTTGGTTCTATAGGTGTGAACCGTGTTTTGATAAAAAGGGAACTTACGCTCTGAGAGGGGTTTTTTCCCCCATGGCAAAAAGTCCGACAAAAAACATTCATTAGACTCAGGTTATTTAATTACACTCTAGGTTTTGGTTGGGTTAAGTAATAGAGGGGGTTATTTAAGTAGCAGTTAGCTAAAGTAGCAAAAGTTGGGTAAGCCTTCCAGGTGCCTAACCATTGCCACTTTGGGATAACCGGCTAGAGGCAGAATATCGCTGCTAGTTAGTCATCCCCAGGTGCCACCTCTGTTCAGCTTCCAGAAGGCTCTGATACTAGCTGGCTAGCGTTTGGGGCATTTAGTGGTACCATTTGGGGATATTCCAGGACAATCATCACATTAGTGCCACTGAATATCCCATTCAGCACCATTTAGGTGGTTTGCAGGTCTGCAGACCGCCTAAATGGCTTTGAATATCAGCCCTCAGCCTCCTCTCCTTATCATATCTATCTTCAAATCCTCACAATCCCTTGCTATTTTACCCACTTTGAATAATTTTGTCACCCACAAATTTGATTACCACACTCGTCACTCCTGTCTCCAGATCATTTATGAATATGTTAAACAGCACAGATCCCAGTACAGACCTTTGAGGCACTCTACTAGTGACCCTTTCCAAGTGTATAATTGACCATTCAGTCCTGCTCTCTGTTTCCTGACTTTTAGCAAGTTTGCAATTCAGAAAAAAGAGCATGGCCTCTTATACTATGATTCTATCATTTCCTAAAACTCCAGATACACTATGGGGGTTATTTTTTTTGCAACATTTACACACCCAGATGGACATACATGTGTAAATGCCATTTTAGAACAGGGGCTTTTTTACATGGGGATATTTACCATATTTAAATGTTCTAGAGGCAGGTAAGAGCGGGGAGAGGGAGTGATTTGAGCAGGCTTACCCTATAAATGTGGCTTCCCCATTTCACAAAGGGAATTCACGTCTATACAAAAAATTATAGATGGGAAGGATAAGTGTCTTTTGGCAATGGCAGCTGTCAATGTTGGTTTGTCCTCCCTCGACCTTTCATCTCCCCCCCCCTACAATAGATCTCCCCTCCCACTACAATAGGTCCCTTCTCTGATCTCTCCCTCCAACAAAGTATCTGATTTTTATCCCCACCCCCCCCCCCCGGGTATGAACACCTTCACCTTACCCCTCCCTGACAACTACGGTCCCCTCCAAGGCCCTCCCAGCAGCCCCTATCACTCTTCACACTACAGTTTCTCTCCCCGGCCATTCTTGGGTCCATGGTGACCCATAAGATTATCACTAGAATGAGAGTGTATGGGTTTCATTCCTGCTCCCAATAGATACCAGGGGCCCCAATAAGGTCAGGCTTGGGTTGCCCCAGGAGGGGAACATTGTTGCTGGGGGGGAGGGGGTTGGATGTGGTAGATCTTCATGCTGGGAGATTGCTTGTGGAGAGGATCAGATGCTTTTAGGGAAGGCAGAGAGGATTGGATGGAAGGGGTCACAGAAATGATTGAATATAGTGGGGGTAGGAGGAAATATTGAGCTCAGGGGTGGACAGTGGGGAGGAAGATCAAGGTCAGGTAGGATGATTGCGGGAACTGGTGGTGTTGCAATGGGTGTACATGCATAGCAGGAACAATGATTTTTTTTTTTTAAGAAGCTGCTCACATGCATATGTGGGGAGTATTTTTAGTTTTCCCCCCCACATACAACTTCTTAAAATTGCTGTTCTCACTGGACATGGAGAGCCATACATGCACAGTCCTGTACCTATTTTACAAGAGGCTCTATGTTTGGCAGAGCCTCTTGTAAAATACTATGGAAATTCTCCATGTCCTGATCTGGATGTGTGACTTATCTCTACTATTTATCAAAAATCTGCTTTTACATCAACTGGCTCACCAACATTCACTTGTTTACACCTTCAAAATAAAATCGGATACATTGGTAAGGCAAGACTTGTTTCTGCTGAACCAATGCTGACTCATTCCCATTAAACTGTGTCTATTTATATTGTCAGTATTTTTTTTTTTTTTTTTTAGTATAGCTTTAACCATTTTTTCTGGCAGTGATGTCAGTCTCATCCCTGGAGCCCTTTCTAAAAACTGGCATTGCATTGGCCATCCTCCAGTCCTCAAGTATTGTGGCTGTTTTGAACAATAGATTTCAGATTACTAGTTAACAGGTCACTGGTCAACATTGAAATCATTACTGACTTTAAAAGGCCCTAATCTGTAGTATCTTGGTGAGCAGAACACGAATATAACATTAAAAAAATTTTATTAACTCTCGTTTTGAATATATTGCATGTAGTTCATTTTTGACGTTTCACCATGTAAATTTATCCAGTAGGACATCAACAACATCCCAGATAAGCCTTGACTGATGTATCACATTGCATAATACCAGCATGCACACATCATCCAGAGTTGATTGCATCATTTTCTGATGCAATGCAATACTACTGCCAGACGGCTGCTGAAGCCATCTGACATCAGCAGTGTACTATACGCAGTCGGAAAGGTTGAGCATTTAAAATATTTGCGAGACAGTGCGAGCATTTAAAATGTGTGCGAGACAGTTTAAGCTACTGTTACATGTAACTTTTATTAATCATATAATTTTAGCCATTTAGGTACAATACAGAACAGTAATGCCGCGAAAGTGCATTAATACTGTTGACAATTTCTGCTACATTTGTGGGGAAGTGACATTTACCAACCAGAAGAAAAGTATCACTTCTCAACTAAAGAAGGCATATCATCTTCACTTCAGATACAAGATTGGTGACCAAGACAAGCCTTAGGCCCCGCATGTATGCTGTGCTACATATACAGCACAGCTTTCACAGTGGTTGACTTGCAAAAGACCATCAATGCCGTTTGCAGTCCCCATGGTGTGGAGAGAGCCAAGCAACCACATAAATGACTGTTACTTCTGCTTGGTTCCTCCTCTTTCCAGCGGAATAACGAAGCAAAAGAAGTCAAGCATAGTCTACCCAAACATTCCGTCTGCATTGAGACCAGTTCCACATGGTGAGGGACTTCCTATTCCAGAACCTCCATCAGAATATTATCTTAATTCATCTGATGAGGACAAGGGTGAGCCGACCTGTTCTTCTCCTGGTTCGTCAGCATGCAGTGACCCAGATTTTCACTGGGATGCATTATCAACTCCACACAGAATAACACAGGAAGAACTAAATGACCTGGTTCGTGATTTGGACTTATCCAAGAACAAGGCAGAATTGCTAGGATCAAGACTCCAACAATGGAATCTTCTAGAAGATGTCAACATTACTTCATATCGAAAGCGCCACCAGCAGTTGGAGCCTTTCTTCAGAAAGGAAAGTAATCTGGTATTTTGTTCAGATATTGAAAGCCTCATGAATGCCTTAAAAATCACTCATGACCCGCAAGACTGGACACTATTTATAGACTCTTCGAAACTGAGTCTGAAGGCTGTGCTTTTGAACAATGGAAAACATCTTCCATCTATTCCAGTAGCGCATGCCGTCCACATGAAAGAGACATACGATAGCTTAAAGCATCTACTGACTTCCATTAACTATAACAAGTACAGCTGGCACCTCTGTGGTGACTTGAAGGTAGTTGCCCTTTTAATGGGACTGCAGCAGGGATATATAAAATACATGTGTTTCTTATGTGAGTGGGATAGCCGAGCAAGGGATTGGCACTACTTGCGGAAGGAATGGAATTGCAGACAAAATGTAACAGTTGGAGAGAAGACTATCCAGCACCCAGCTCTGGTTGAGGCTCACAAAATCCTGCCACCACCCCTTCACATCAAACTAGGTTTGATGAAAAACTTTGTGAAAGCCATGGACCACACTTCGCCAGTTTTACGATACCTGCATGAAAAATTCCCTCGACACAGCGAAACAAAGATTAAAAAGGGAGTTTTTGGGGTCCTCAGATTCGAGAGCTCTTCAAAGATGACCGGTTCAACAACTTGCTGCAGGGTGATGCGAAACAAGCATGGAATGCTTTTCGCCTAGTGTCAACAAACTTTCTCGGGAATGTTAGGGCAGAAAACTACAAGGAACTAGTAGAAAACATGCTGATGCAGTATCAGAAACTTGGCTGCAATATGTCTCTAAAGATCCATTTCCTTGATTCCCATCTCGATTTCTTTCCTGACAACTGTGGTATGGTTAGTGATGAACAGGGCGAACGTTTTCACCAGGATATCGCAACAATGGAGCAAAGATACCAGGGAAAATGATCCACTACAATGCTGGCTGACTACTGCTGGACACTCCCCAGAGAAGCTCCCGAACAGCTGTACAAGAGACAGGCGAAAAAATCTAAGAAGTAGTCTATGACTTGTTTTTTTACAGGTATTAACCGAAGGCCTATTATATTTACAATTGACATGCATTTCGTGATGTAAACATTAATTCTTGTAGATTACAAAAAAACTAGAGCCAACTTTGCAATTTCACTATCATATTTGTGTTCAGCATATAAAAATTGATAAGAAATGACTATTTTTATTTCAGTAACATGACTTTTGTAAAAATTTGTTGACCAGTCCTGATGATTTGTTGCTCTTATCAGTTTATGAATTTATGTATTATCTCTTCTAGATGTACAGTGATGTGCTCTAGTTGCTCCAAATCATCACCCTCAGTGTAGGTTTCCAGTGTGAGTATGACCTCAATATCCCCCTCAAAGATTGAAGCAAAGAAATCATCTAGGTTTTCTGCTATTACCTTATTTTTCTGAGCACTCATTTGACTTCTTTACAGGTGTTTTGCTTGAAATGTACTTGAAAAAATCTTCCTTATGATCCTCTTGGTTCTCAGTGGTCTCCATTCTCCCCTGCCCTCTCTGTCCAGGCGGGGTTCACCCTCTCATAGCGGGACTCACCTTTGCAGTGGGGCTTTGATGGCTTCACAGACTCTAGACTAGGTAATTCCTCAAATTCTCAACTCTCTCTCCCACAGCTGGACTCACTTCTGTAGCAAGGCCCTCTGCTGCTTTCCTGGGCTCAGAGCTGAGATTGGGAGAGGGGGTGAATGGAGCAGCTGCTTCAGGTATCAAGCAGCAAGAGGCATCTGGCCGTTTTTCTTCCCAGAGCAGTACCTGCTTTAATTTCCCTGCCACATGTTCACTCTTCCTTTCCCTAATCTGGCAGCCTGGGAGGATCAGTCTCGTGATAAGAGCTGCAAGATTTCCCTCTCCTTCTGCAACTGGGCTCTCTCAAGGTTCCTCACAATCTCCTACAGCCTCTCTCTCTCCATGCAGCTCTTCTTCATTCTCCAGATTAGTGCAGTATCACTCTTTGCTGCTCTATACAGTATCCTGCTGCTTCTCAACTTTAACTGCTACTGCGTGACTTCCTCTCCCAGTCTTCAGGATATTTTCTTGTGCCCTCTGCCTTGACTGCTCCTCTGCATGGGCTTTCATTCTTCTGCCCATGGACTCTACAAGACTTTGTACAACATTAAACAGATTCTTCCTTCCCTCCTCAAGAGAACCAGTCTTCAGCCTGCCTGGGGTAGGAATCTTCTCTCCCTTCATTGGGTTTTCCTGCAGGGAATTCCTTCCGATTGGGCCTGGTTTCTTGCAGTGGCAGCAGCCGCTTTGGCCTTCCTCGCCACTGCTCTTTTGTCCAGCTTCAGCTGCTGCTGCAGCTCACTTAGGGGCACCTCTTCAGTCGCTGACCTGCAGCTTACTCAGGAGCCTCTCTTCAATCACTGACTCGCAGCTCACTCAGGAACCTTTCTTCAGTCGCTGACTCGCAGCTCACTGAGGGGCCCCTCTTCAGCCACTGACTCGCAACTCACTCAGGGGCCCCTCTTCAGTCACTGACTCGCATCTCACTCAGGAACCTCTCTTCAGTCGCTGACTCGCAGCTCACTCAGGGGCCTCTCTTCAGTCGCTGACTCGCAGCTCACTCAGGGGCCTCTCTTCAATCGCTGACTCGCAGCTCACTCAGGAACCTCTCTTCAGTCGCTGACTTGCAGCTCACTCAGGAGCCCTCTTCAATCGCTGACTCGCAGCTCACTCAGGAACCCTCTTCAGTCGCTGACTCGCAGCTCACTCAGGAACCTCTCTTCAGTCGCTGTCTTGCAGCTCACTCAGGAACCCTCTTCAGTCGCTGACTCGCAGCTCACTCAGGAACCTCTCTTCAGTCGCTTACTCGCAGCTCACTCAGGGGCCCCTCTTCAGTCGCTGACTCGCAGCTCACTCAGGAACCTCTCTTCAGTCGCCGACTCGCAGCTCACTCAGGAGCCCTCTTCAGTCGCTGACTTACAGCTCACTCAGGAGCCCTCTTCAGTCACTGACTCGCAGCTCACTCAGGAACCCTCTTCAGTCGCTGACTCGCAGCTCACTCAGGAACCTCTCTTCAGTTGCTGACTTGCAGCTCACTCAGGAGCCCTCTTCAGTCGCTGACTCGCAGCTCACTCAGGAACCTCTCTTCAGTCACTGACTTGCAGCTCACTCAGGAGCCCTCTTCAGTCGCTGACTCGCAGCTCACTCAGGAGCCCTCTTCAGTCGCTGACTCGCTGCTCAATCTTCCCATGGCACTCCTCTTCAAGCTGCCAGTGCAGTGGCATGTGAGTCTCTTCTTCTGCATCCTGGCTGTGTTCACCGCCGCTGCTGTAGCTCTGCCCTTCAGACACTGCCTCTGGCCACAACAAGAAACATCTGGCAGTGCTCTCATATTTCTGCTCTGCCGCTTGCCTCTACACTGCATCTTTATTGTAGCAGTGCTCCTGCAACCCTCAGGAGGGAGATAAATAAATCTGTAGCTCCAGCCTCCAGATTACATTAATACAGTGTTCATAAGCCGATAGCCAAACCTATATTTTATCATCGATTTTTTTCACACCAATTTGCAACAAAAAGCCCCACAAACTGGAGAAAGTATCCAGAGATTGCAGACCAGAGGTAACCAAGTATCGTATCACTTTCTTTTGCAATTTGGTGACCAAAATTAGCAGTAAGGAATCTGCTAACAAAAACAATACAAACAGTGTGAAATCTGTGGAAAAATCGCATAAAGCAAAGATTTCTCACAAAAAAGGCCTGGCATTAGCATTAGATATGGGTCTGGATCTCCTTATGTAGCTCACATAGAAGTGTCTCCGTTTCTTGTTCAGAGAAGGAGGATTTTCACTCAGAGCTACCAATAATGCGTAAGATGCAAACCAATTTTAAGAGGAAAGAAGAGGGCATGGCATGAGGCTGTCAAGGGAAATGAGCTCTAGCTGCAGTATCAGGAAGTATTTCTTCACAGAGGGAAGTGGAGACATAAACAATAATAAATTCAGAAAAGTCCGGGACAGAAAAGTACTGCATGATCCTTAGTTGTAAATTTATTTACATTCTCTTATATACCGCGCTATTCTGCATCAGTGCGGTTTACATTGAACAAACTGAAATTACATTGAACAGGGCATTATAACTTGGAGATAACTATTTTACAGGAAACATGGGCTATGGAGGGTTAAGTGGCTTGCCCAAGACCACAAGGAGCACCTGTGGGACTAGAAACCCCAGTCCTTCCGGCCCAAGGTTGCTGTCCTCTAGTGGGATGTGAACCCCTGACCTTCCGGCCTGAAGTACCTTACCCCAACCACTAGGCCACTCCTCCACTCCAAGGCTCAGACTGCAACTATTCTCACAAGAAGTGCAGTTCTGTTTGTTCTGTGTTTCCAATAGTGGGTGCGTGGGTGCCATCTTTTAATAGGTAGAATAGTTGCAGTCTGAGTCCTGGGAGTAAAGGGGAACGCCAGAGACCAATTAGGTTTCTAGTACAATCCAGATGTCACTAGCAGCTCTTGCAGCTGGAATACGAGTTCTCTCTGTTATGCCAATACAGGAATGGATCTGCCCTATAAGCACTGTAAGGGGATAAACCCTGACAATTGTTGTAGTGGCCTATCCAGGAAAGGCGTTAGGTACGCTTAGCAGGTTACTTAAGGCCCTAGTTTGAGAAGTAAAGTCTTTTGGTACTTTTCTGGCACCCAATACTAAGCAGGCTTGAAGTCTGGTTACAGCAGCACCCTGAGCACCATCCAGGTCTTGGGGCAAAGGGAAAAGGGAATATTTGAAGAGGAGTCTTTCTCTGTCGGTGCCTCCTGAGTTTTCTTGAGCCTTGAAGCAAGATCAAACTGCAACCTGCAGTTCTTCTTCTTGTTCAGGTTGGGTCCCGAGTAATCGCCAAGATCTTAGGGCAATAGAGGAGCGGAGGGCACTCCTAGCAGAGGAGGTGGCTGGTTCCAGAATTCCTTTCTTCTCAGGAAGACTGAGCTCTGGCCAGGAAAAGCATTGCAGGTCTGGTGAGGGGAGATGCCCATATTAACACAGAGGTAATGAGAGAAGGAAGATATGTCTGTTGGGAGAGTCACAGGGATAGTTTCTGAACACGGATTACCCTGAAAAGTGGTTTTGAATCATAAAAAGGAGATTTACTAAGAGATAAATGTGAGCATTGCAGTATGCACAAGACCCCAGCATCCTGGGAGTCCCCATAAAAGACTTAAATGGGAGAATTCAACATAGGAGCCTGCGGGATTGTGTATGAAAGGAAGAAAGGAGTGATAATTTCACTATTTGTTTTATTATTTTTAATTTTCAAAGAGATTTTAATGACTTTACTTATCATATTCCAGCCAATGCTCTTAAATGAATGAACCATATAATATATCATCTTAAAAAACAGAATCTACACAATTATTGTTAGAGTCATCCACCAAGAATTTGCACAACTAATTGTCTCTATTTTTAATAAATTTTCCAACACAGATCATCATGTGTACCCCTTCCTCCTTATCCCTCTCTTCCTACTGTGCCACCCCCACACTCATGCGCTCGTTCATACCTCTTCCACATTAACCTACCCAAACCCTTGGCTCGAATTGAGTATAAAAGGGTTCCCAAATCTGTTGGAACTTAGCTTCCCTGTTACATTGTAATGCTGTAAGTCATTTCATGTTATAGGCATCCCACATCCAGTCAACCAAGGGTCCAGTGCTGGCAGTCCCACTTGCTTCCAAGCTGAGGCCAAATTAAGTTTTGCCACATTGAGATTGTGGCACACTAATGCTCTCTGAGGGGCTCATAGACCCTCATTCTAGTGACTGAGCAAATATATCCATAGACCTATAGAATCTTCACCCCAATCATACATTTAATATGGTACTGTACAGTCTTCCAGCAGACTTTAATATGGGGGCACCCCCACCATATATGTTCATGGTCAACACATTTATCACACCTCTACCAGCAATGATCTGATACCCTTGGGTAGCATTTAGATAAATGATATGTGGTCAGATATCATTATTACATAAATTTATAATTGTTCTCCTGTATCTAGGTAGCAAGAGAGACCTTGACAACTGTCTTTTCCATCTGTTCCCATTGCTTTAATGTATACATTCACCCTAAATCTGCCTCCCATCTAACTCAATGCAATAAGTAGGGGGAGGCCTTATTGTTTAGAAAGGCAAAGAAGACTGAGATCAGACTCGTGGTGGTTATACGATTCTCACAAAAATATTCCAATGACAAATTATCTTGGGTTACTTGAAGGCAAACTGCTCTCTGTTCCACCCAGTGGTGTAACTGCATATAATAAGATGAGATATTGTGAGATATTGTGGGGGGAAAGCTGTTCCCAGGCCATTTTTGGAGTGCTGGAGGAGCCAGAGGGAAAAAGGAAGATCATCAGAGCACCTGTGTCTGCAGCAAATGCCACTCACTGCTGAACTGAAAGTGACATCACCCTTCACCGGGCTATTTAAAAGATCTGCCTGCTGCAGTACCCGGCTGCGGTCATGTGACCCCCTTTGGAGCCCAAGGGGATCCTGAATAGAGATTACATACAGAGTTATTCAAGTTGGAGTGCTGCCCATTTGAAGTTGCTGAGGAGATACTTTGGCCTCTTTGGTGAGTGAAACATCATGGGAAAATGGAAGGGGAAGGTTGGGTCCTCTTCTAAACCCTTGGGAGTGCAAGGCCCAGTAGATAATTCTGTAACAACTGGGGTGCATGAAAGTGGGGCAAGAGCTTGTTCAACTCCTAGTTACATTCAAGAACAAGTACATTTATTAAGGGAAGAACTTCTCTTAGTCTGGGCCTCTGCTCACCGCCCTCACTCCCAGAAAGTGTGTTTTTCCCTTAAAAGCTTCATTTCTTCACCTGTAAATGTATTGCTGGTCTGCATTGCCAACGAGTTTAAGTTTGGTTTCATCTGTCCACAGAACATTTTCCCAGAAGGATTGTGGTTTTTCAAGGTGTGCTTGGGCAAAGATCAGGCATGCCTTTTTATGTCTGTATTTGAGCAGAGGGGGTCCTCCTTGTCCTTCGTCCATGGAGTCCTTTTTTTTAGTGTGCGGCGCATGGTGCAGGTTGCAACCACCATTCCATATTGCTCCAGGTCAGCCTTAAGCTCTTTGAATGTTGTATGTGGTGTTTACAACAGTTTGCACTAACCTTCAAAGACTTCTTGGATTAATTTTCCTCTTCCCACCACATCCAGAGAGGTTCTTGACAGTTCCATGAGCAGAAAATGTCTTAATAACTTTGCAAACTGTAGACACAAGAATCTCAAGGTCTTTGGAGATGACCTTGTACCCCTTTGAAGTTTGATGTTTGGTGATAATGGTTTTTTTGATGGTCTCAGGCAGCTCTCTTTTCTTAACCATTGTGAAAATTGAACAGGGCGTGAATGTGGCCATTTTAAACATTAGAGCCATCATTCTTTGGTTGATTCAACTTATGTGAATACTGACAATTGATCACAGGTATGTCTACTTTTACTGCAGTGGAAATGTGGTTCTTCTGTTCAAACTGATTTGTAATAGGGCTCATTCCGTTGCGGACGTAGATCCCCTCTGTACATCTGGTTTACCCAGGGTTTCCCTCCCCACCATCACCTCTTCCCATACTTTATCTGATGAGCATCTCTATTCCATGACAGCTTGAGCATGAGTTGTCAAAAAGTACCATCACAGATTGGCATCTCCAAACTCCCCTATCCTTTTCTTTTAGTATGCATGACCTACCTCACTATACAAAGCTTCCATCCCCCCTTGGAACCCCCATCACTCTATTTTGCAAAACAACTAATACTTTGATGGTATCTTCACAGTCAATATTTGGAAGAAATAAAGCAAGCACTGTAATATATTCATTTTAACTGTAGCTATTTGCTCCATCCATGAAATAGTTAACTTTGACCAGATGTCTAAATCTCTATTAATTTGTCTAATCAAACTGAGATAATTGATTGCATATAAGGTACTAAGAGAGTTAGTCAAGGTTACCCACAAATACTTCATGCCCCTCTCGTCCTTCTAAAGGAAAAACAAACTTTCAGATGCTCATGTAGTACTGGGATAAGATTATTACTAAATGCTTCTATTTTATTGAGATTTATTTTAAACCCTGACACCCGCCTATATTCTTCCATAATCCCTAATACATTGGGTAAGGTAGCAAGTGGGCTTATCAAGGTGAACATAAGATAGCCTTATCTAATGATGATATATTATGTTCACCTGGGCCCAGTGTTATCCTCTTAAATTCTGATCCATCTGAACCTGTTGTGTCCACATTTCCATGACAAGGGCAAACAGAAATGGTCTGACTATTTGAAAGAGACTAAATATTTGCTAAGAGGTCAATTCTGCTCCCAGCACATCCGGCCGCATTGCCCAGCCAAAACCTGGACGTGCCAGAGATGTACCTGATTCTGCCGCCACGGGACCCAGATGTACATGTGATGGCAGAATTGGGGACACAGACATCCAGGCAGACACTCTACTTTTGTGCAGGGGACATCCCCTGGGCTGCCTGTCCACATCACACAGTGCTCTGGCTGGCATGCCGGTGTATTGGCATCCCATCGACATGGCACCGAGACATCCTGCCGGAGGTGCTGAATGCCAGGTCCTGGAGCAGTCCCAGCACACCGCTGTCTGACACTCGGTGAGCTCTCTCATGATGGCACGATGGGGTTGGGGGGCTGCAGGATGCGATCTTTGCCATGCCCAGCAATTACTCCCCTATTGGGGAGGAATAAGGTGGGTGTCCATCTCTGCTCCGGGGGACACACAGAGGCCTGACCTGAATGGCCTCTGTATGTCTTGGCACTTTGCCCCACCCTAGCTCCGCCCCCTCCTGCCCTTGTCCAGCGCTCCCTGCACAAACTCTGTGTATGTGTGGGGAGCTCTGGGAAGGAATCGCGTTCCAGGGCTGAGGGCAGGTTGGACGTCCAACCCCACTATTCGCAGGATGGAATGCCATTCTAAGTGTTTTCTGAGAAGTTCATGTGCTCTCTTTAATTTGCTGTCATGTTCCCAAGTAAAGTTGGAGTTTCAGTTGTATACCACTGTGTTCTGTGGACCTATTTCTCACTCACCCCCTTCCAGAGGTATGAGGTGTGGTGAAGTGTAACAGCAGAACAGCTTTGGGACCTAGAGAAAATACAAAATTGTTTATGTAACCCCAGAATCCACTTCAGCTAACTGGTGGTTCACCAGGAATGAAATTGGGTAGACTGATTGGGCCTCATGGTCATTATTTGCTGTCAGATTGTATGTTTATGTGTATTTCCCTAAGACAAGTAACAGTTATAAGTCTACATGGCTGGCTCAGCGGTTAGCTTTAGTTTCCCCAGCTTGGGGCTAGTCCTTCAGTATGCACTGCTCAGATGTCAGGGCTTCTGTTGCATGAATGACCCAACACTGTAAGAGACCTTTTATAGTCTGATCATTTTATTTTTTTCTTCTTGTTGGTTTTCTCCTGTCTCTTTCCAGGATCTCATTTCCATTTTCTGTTTCTTCAGTCTCTCTCTCTTCTTCCCTTCCTCCACTACATCTGACTTCGACAATGATCCTTCTTTTTCATTTTTCTTCATTTCTCTCATCTGCCTTTTTATATATCTATAGCTAGATTTCATTCTTCCTCCTTCCTCCTCCAGTCTTTGATCTCTCTTTTCACCTTTCAGCTACTTACTAGCTTTTCTTTTCCTGTTCCTACTCATTTCCTAGTTGTCCAATTCCTCACCACCTTTCTCATTCCTTCCTCAGCCTCCTACTTCTCCCGTCTTTCAACAAATTTCTAGTATGCCATTGCCACCCTCTTTACTCATCCTGTTCTCAGCCTCATGCACACCCTCTGTTACTCAACTCCTCTCCACCTCCAGTCCTTTTCTTATGTCTTACTCCCTTATCAAGACCTCCATTCACCCATTTTCCTCCCCTTTTCTACTCTCTCTCACTTCCTTCAGGATTTGCTCTCTTCCTTTCTCTCTCACCTTCTCCATTGCCCTCTGACCCTTTCAACAGCCTCCCACACCTTCCAGGGCTTTCCAGCCATCTCCCCTCCCCTTCTATGCCCCCTCGTTGAACATCTTATGCCCCCTCTGTAATGAGGGGGCATAGGATGAAAGTAAAAGGGAATCAATTCAGGAGTAATATGCAGAAATATTTCTTTACGGAAAGAGTGATAGATGCATGGAATAGTCTCTCAATGGAGGTAGTAGAGACGACGACTGTATCTGAATTCAAGAAAGCATGGGACAAACTGTAAACTGTAAACATGGGACTATAGTAGTTTGGTATGGAAGGGCAGACTGGATAGGCCGTATAGTCGTTTTCTGCTGTCATGTTTCTATGTACTCTGTTTTTCTGGACTCAGTCTCACAGCCCTATTCAGATCCCTTACCTAATCACCTAGTCCCCTTTGCCCTCCATATTCCCTGCTGAATTTAATACCCATTATCCTCCCCTCTAATGTCCGTCCCTACTCTTTCATCCTACTCAGTCCCTGAGTTCTCACTCACAGTCCCACCCCAAAGTCCTGAGTTCTCCTTTATACTGTACTATTACTACTACTATTACTACTACTATCTATCATTTGTATAGTGCTACAAGGTGTACGCAGCGCTGTACAGAGACATGGAAGAGACAGTCCCTGCTCATTACAGCTTAGGCCCGATATTGGAAAGGCATTTACATGATTTATAGCCCAGTAAACCATGTAAATGCCTTAAACAGGAATATTCAACGGCATCTACATGGTTAGTGCCATCCAGTATTTCCTGTCTATGCCCCTTACGCACCCCAATTCTATCCGGTTAATATCAGGGCATGTTGGGGGCATTCTGGGGCAGAGTGCAGGCGGAGATTGGCAGTAACCGGGTAGTGGAGATATTGGACCGCTACCCGCTTAGTGCTCCATGCCTAATCTTAGCCGTGGATACTAACCAAGTAGCGGCCAATATCACCGCTACACGGTTAGGCTGTGTGGTGGTTTCCCCAGGGCACCCAAACCGGATATTCAATGCCATCAGTGCGACACTGAATATCCAGGGTTAAGGATGAGTGGGCAGGGCTATGCGCCAACGCAGCGCATAGCTTGCCAACTCAGTATCGGGCCCTGACAGTCTAGTCAGGACAGGCAACACAACAGTCAGCACAAGCTGGGACTAGGATATGGTAAGGAAACACATAGGAGGTGAACAGGAGACTAGGGGGATCATGATCCAAAAGTAGTCTCAAAGAAGTGAGTTCTTAGCTTGGATTTGAACAGGGCCACAGATGGAGCCTGACGTACCAACTCAGGTAGTTTGTTCCAGGCATAAGGAGCAGCAAGATAGAAAGGTCTGAGTCTGGAGATGGCAGTGGAAGAGAAGGGCACAGATAGAAGGGATCTGCCAGAAGAGCGTACTTCCCGAGGAAGGGTGTAGGGAGAGATAAGAGAGAAAGGTAGTGCAGAGCGCTGAATGAAGGTACCTATAGGTCAGTAATAGAAGTTTGAACTGGATGCAGAAATGGATAGGGAGCCAATGAAGTGACTTGAGAAGAGGGGAGACATTGGCAGAAAATTAGCCATGCAGCTGAGTCTGGAACAGATGGGGAGAGATGATTCAGAGGAAGGCCAGCGAAGAAGAGGTTGCAATAATTTAGATGAGAGGAGACAAGAGAATGGATAAGGGTCTTAGTAGTGCGCTCAGAAGGAAGTGATGAAGTTTTCCAATGTCATAGAGAAAAAAGCAACAGGTTTTAGCTATCTGTTAGATATGTGTGTGGAAGGAGAGGGAGGAGTCAAAGATGACCCCCAAGGTTGTGAGCTGAGGAAACAGGGAGTAGAGTGTTATCCACAGAAACAGAGAAAGGAGGAAGGGGAGATGTGGGCTTAGGGGGAAAGATAAGGAGCTCAGTTTTGTCCATGTTCAATTTCAGATGGCAGTGAGCCACCCAGGCACTAATGTCAGATAAGCAGGCAGAGATGAAGGCCTGGATTTCCGAAGAGATTTCAGGGGCATTCAGTTTTAATATGTCTTCTTCTGATTCCTCACTCAGTCCTAGAGTATTTATCTAAATCTTAGTCCCTGCTGTTCTGCATCTCCAGGTCTGTAGTATCTGCCCTCCTGCCTCTTTTACCCATTTCCTAAGTATCCATTGCCTTTGCCTCATACCTATTTCTTGCCTGCTCTTGCCTCTTTTCCTACATGTGCTTTTACTTCTCTCCCCTCATTTTATCCTTCTCTCCCTTCTCCCAGCATCAGGATCAGCCTCCTTCTCCGAGCCCCCTCCATCTGTCCTCCTCTCTCTTCTCCCAGCTCCAATGTCAGCTTCCAGCCCCCTAGCATCAGACTCCAATCCCCATCTCTCAAACATCAGCCTCAGCCCCCAGCATCAGTCTCTACCCAGATCCTTTCTCCCAGAAGCAGGATCAGCCCATTTCTCCCAGCCCCAGTTCTCCAACAACACCCTTCAGTCCCATCAACAGCCACAGTCCCCTGCTCCAAGCCCCTTCTCCTACCTGTCCTGGCATTTGCAGCAATGGTGAACACGGTGGCAGGAGCCTGCTGCTTTGCTTGTGCTGTTGTATTGGTCCTCTCTGCTGCTACAGTTTGAAATTAGAGAGAAAAGGCACTTCCTGTCTCTAGTACAAAACAGGAAGTGCCTCTTCTCCAGTTTTAAGCCTGCAGGGCAGAGAAGCACAGCACAGCAGCTAGAGCCAAACAATGTGCTGCTTCTTCTGTGAAGGAGCAAGCCATTAAGGCAGGCTTTAGGCACTCAAGCTTTGATGTACTGAACTAGTCCCTTACTGGCTCACCCTTAAGCCAGCCTTCCAAGTCTCAGCATGCAGTGGGCAGAAATGGTACTACAGTAAGTCAGCCTGTTCTTTTCTAAAATGGAGGCACTTGGGAACTCTATTAATATACCAAAGACATAGATATGTTCACATCAAGAGAAGGTGACATCCATGCCTTCAGTGACAATCCCCATGTCGGACAAATGAGCAGGGCTTTCTGAGGGCCACTTTGGAAGAGGACCCCCTTTAAATTGCGTGGCAGTGTGGATGTCTGGATCTCCACACAGAACACACAGCTCAGATAGGGCTGAGCCATAGAGAAAATAGCCACAGAAATGGCACTAACAAGTGACAGACAATAGAAACAGTTGAAAATAGTTTCTGATTTATGTTTATTGCAACTCTTAATATTCCACTATTCCGTTTACAAGCATTACTACAAAAAATTGGAGGAGGAACAAGCTGCAGGAAAAATCAGAGAACTAGCATGGCACTGAAGAAGAGCGTAAGAGAGACGGTCCTGTTAAAGCCACCACCCAAGCTGGATACCAAAGAAGTTAGTCATCAAAGGCCTGAAAGAAAAAGAATGCCTGGAGGCCTGATTTAAACTTAGTCAGAGAAGATTCAAGTCAGAAGTATTTGGGCACTGAAGTCCAAAGTAGTGGAGCTGAAATATAGAAGGCTGTATTATGAGCTAATTTGAGGCTGGTAGGAGAGGGAGGAGGAATAAACAATAATTTCACATTCTGTGATTTCAGTGATTAAATGGGGACATGAGGAATGAGAGCATTAAAAAATGTGATGGCTGGCTAGTTTTCATAACACTAAATGCAAGAATCAGAATTTTAAACTTGATTCTGTAAGTTATTGGCAGCAGTGATTTTCTTTTAGTAAGCGGATACATGGTCAGCGGTGGCAGAAGTTCAAATTAAAGGCACAATGGTAGTGTGGCATGCAGTGGAAAGGGGTTTTCTTTTAAAATGCCAGACAGCAGTTCAGGGAAAACAAAACGTGTTTTTATTCAGACCCAGTTTGTTAAACCTTCACAAAGTTGGTCTCCCAGCTAGGGTTGCCAACCAACCGGTTTTAGGCCAGCCCGGACGGTTTCACAAGTTGGAGGCTGGTGGCTGGCAGGATGGTAAAACCAGCCAATGAAGGGACAGTTTTCTGACAATCGCCGGTGCTGATTGCTCCTATCCATGTCTGCCCGTGGGGATCCCAACCCCCACAGGCAGAAATGAAGTGCTGAAATGGCCGCGACTGGGGCCATGGTGGGATCATTTAAACGGTGGCTACCCGCTTCTTGCTTCCCCTCCCATGCTGCCTGCACACCAGTTTGGTTTTGTTATCATTTCCTGTGCTCTGGCTCCCCCCTTCAATTTATCCAAAATCACCAGCGCTTTGAGGAGGGCTCAGCTGCCGCCTCTTGCTGCTCCCCATGACGAGTGGGTAAAATATATTTTTTAAAATATACCTGAGCCATCCTCTCTAGATCTGGTTGCAGCTGGGAGGGCTTTTTTTTTTTTTAGAGGGGACTTCAGACTGCAAGTTGGTCACCAAATGAGGTGAATGTGGCTGCATGATTTGGGGTTAGGATCGTTGTGCCGGTATTGAAGAGGGACACGGTGAACACAAGTGGATGTAGAGGAGCCTTTCAAAAAGAAAGGAAGAGAGCCACAAACAGCGGTGAAGAAAGGGATCGAGCCGGTAATGATTGGGGCAGACCAAGTGCATGGGGAGGCCTCAGGTGCTACTCTAGAGGTTGTGGCAAGTGTGAAGAGCTTGAGTGCAGCAAAAAAAAAAAAAAAGTTGAAAAGTGCATAATAGCAGTGTTTCCCACATTTCTAGAACAGGTGTGGGGGGGGGGGAGGGGGTTTATATGTATGTTTCATATAGGGGACTGCATGTGTGTATGTGGAGGGCTGTGTCTGGGAGAGCACCGGGGGCTGCGTATAAGTGTGTGATGGGGAGCACTGGGAGCTGCATGCCTGTGTGGGTTTGTGTCTCAATTATGGCTTCCTTCAGGCTCTCTCTCTCATAACCCCCCTCCTACCCCACCCTCTTCATCCAGCCCCTCTTTCACTCACTCATTCTTGTTCCTGACTGCAGCTCTTCAAAATGGCAGCAGTTCATACTTCTGTCACCACAATCAGCTTTCTGCATGGTGGAGCTGCATGGTGCAGGACGTTGAGGCTGATTTCCTGCTTTCAAGTCTCACCAGGCTTCAAACTGTGAGATCAGCCTGAACTTCCTTCACTATGCAGTCCCACCACGCAGAGCCAATCACAGTGGGGGAACTGTGAACCATGGTGTTCTGACTAGGCTTGCATACGCATTTCATTCACCACTCAAGGCCCATATTTCATTGTCCTTTCCAAATAGTATTACAGAGCTGGGCTTCCTCTTTCCCCTCCCATCTTCACCTCCACAGGCCCTGCATCTTCTCTTTACATTCACTGTGGTAGCTATTAAACAAATACTACCTCTAGCCAGCCCCAGAGCCTTCCCTTTGCCACAACCTCTTGTTTACGATGGGATAGGATTTGGCAGAGGGAAGGCTCTGGGACTAGCAAGAGATAGTGACTGTAAATTGGTGCTATGATAGATGGAGGAAAGAGAAGGTGCAGGACTGTGATGGACAGAAGAGATGCTAGGCCATAGGGGATTGAGGAATGGGGGCTGGGGAGAGAGGCAGTGGTGGTAGCATGGGCTAGAAACATGGGAGGGGTGTGAGTGAGACAGAGGAGGGGGTAGGGTAAAGGGATGGAAGACAAAGAGAGCAAGGCAGGGGGTGAGGAGCAATCCAGGTCTTTCACCCTGCACGCCTATCTCTCTGTCCTTATCCCTCTCACAGTGCAAGACAAATGGGGGCAGAAAGGTACAGAAAAATTCCCAATTCTATTGGGTACCAAGAATTTCCAACACTTTGATATGCTGCTTGTCTATTATACATTTTAAATTTCAGAAGAAGGGAGAAAGGGAGAGAAGGCTGGAGTGGTACAGGGAAGGGGGAAGTGGTAGCATCGGGCCTGGGGAAGGGGGAGAGGGAAAGTGCTCATCACTTGCTGCTTCATGTGAATCTGAGTGTGGCCACATGAGAGAAATTCTCATGGTGCTGGCATATTTCAGTAAAAAACTCTATTTGATATACTGATTCCTATCAGTCTGTTTATTTTTGAGATAACCATATTGAATATTGTGATGAGGCTGACACTACTGAAGCTATGGAGTTAGGAGAAAACGCCGTTTCTTTTAAAGAAACTGATTTACAGAGAATGCAGTTACCAAGAAGTGCAGCTAGAGGGAGTAGGCATGAGGCTGCAGAAGGTAGGCTGACACACCCAGATTGTAATGATGCAATAGCTAATCAAACACACCTGAGTAGAGGGTAAGAAAGCGCACTAGAGAAACGGCTTTAAAGCAGTGCTCGGTCAGGAGAATAGGGGGAGGACCACCAATACAGAGAGCAACAGAAACCCCTGCTACTAAGGAGAGAGAAAGGGGAAAGCTCCAACTACGGAAGGAAAGGCAGTTAAGCTTGCAGTCCTTACAAGGAAGGGACAACTTCCAGGAAGGACAAGCCCATGCTGAAAAGCTCCAGAAAGAAGTCTCCAGGGAAGACAGTGTAAGCAGGAGAGTGCCTGGTAGAGGGAATACCAGCAACGCACGTCTCAGAGAACAAAGGTACTTTCACACCTCCTTTCCTTAATGTGTGCCATAGATATGAGAAACAAAGCTGGGGAAAGCTTTGGAAACATGTGCAGAAGGTCCTAGATAAAAGCCATATTAATTGTTTGCCAGACCAGGTCCAGCCAGGCTGGAAAGTCTTGGAGAGAACTACTGAAGTACAACCAGTTTTGCCTAGGGAAAGCTCAGGCTTAGCAGACACCATATCTGAGCAAGAGGATATGCAAACAGACCTTGTAGAATCAGAATCATTGCTACCTGAATATCCTATGGACTGTACTCTCTGTGTAGCTGAGATCATAGAATCTCTCACAGAGTCATAGCATAAGACATGCTCTAAAATGTCATTGCTTTGTTGAGCTGAAAAGAAGAAGTTTTTGTGTTTATTTAACCTGTTTATATTGAAAAATCCTGCTTGAATGGAAAAGACTGTGAAGCTCTTATAACAGTTTTGGACTTTGTAAATACTTTGGTAGAAACCCTGAATCAAGGTGAATTCTGTTGGTCTTCTTGGAGAACCTTAGTGCATCAAGGGAATAAAACCTTATATTTAACCCAGCACAAGGCTCACACAACTATTCTTTATAAAGAAGGGAACTACAAGGACCATAATGCACCCGGTCTAAGTTAGAGTTCCGGGCTTCAACAAACAATACATGTCCGCCCTGACCCTTCAGCATGCTGCCTTCGGGAGGGGCTGTGACAATATGTATGACATGTACATATTCAAATGATATGTAGATATCACCACCCCTATCTGACTATCCCACCCTTTGCCCCTCCACCCAAATGAAACACCAAATTACACCCATGTGTGCACGTCTTTTATCTCCTGTAGCACAAATAGTGAGTTATCGTCAGCTGCAGAAGAGGAGAGGATGGGAAAAGATGTTTGGTGGGAAGGGCGTACCTAGTGTGACATAAAATGCGATTGAAAGGGGAAGGCTCCGTTTATCTCATCCTTCTCAAAATGGTAGCCACTGATGCCTGCACGATGTATTCTGGGATCCTAGCAAAAGCCATGGGAACCCAATCTGTTATGGATTTAGCTTGTGCTTTTTTTTTCTTTTTGAGAAGTAGCTGTTGGTTTGCAGCATTAGCGATTCCACCCCCATGCATATGCAAATCCACATGTGGCACCCGCAGTAGTAACGGGAATGCTGGCCTCCCTGTGTGTAAGTGAGAGAAAACTCCCAGAGATAGTAATTAGCTGTCACTTGTAAAACCGACCTTCCCAACATGGCAGATGCTGCTGGGTTGTCTGGGACAGGCAAGAGTTTTAACTTGCAACTTATGTTTTGGAGAGAAATGGGGATATTTGAACTTCATAAAATGATCTAAAACATGTGGCTATCCATCAAAGCTTCTTTGCATCTGAATTTAATTCATTTCCCTCTCCTATTTTTCTCAGGTCAGAAATTTCAAAGACCAATGTGATGGACTTCTTTTCAGCATTCTAAGATGGTGCTTGTATGTGATATATTGGGAAGGGCGCTGTTGGATTACCTAAATGTTGGTGGGGTTCATTGAGATGGCGACTGTTGTCATGTTGAATGTAGGGTTACATGCCTGTATATGTTCTTGTGCACTAAGGGAAACATAGAAACATAGAAAAATGACGACAGAAAAAGACCACATGACCTATCTAGTCTGTCCTTCAACATCAACAACTACAACAGTCCCCTTTTTTCCTTTAGAGATCCTCTGTTTGTCCCATGCTTTTTTGAATTCAGATACTGTCTTCATCTCTACCACCTCCACTGGGAGACTATTCCATGGATCCACCACTCTTTCCATAAAGAAATATTTCCGCATATCACTCCTGACTCTATCCCCTTTCACCCTTATCCCATGTCCCCTCGTAGCAGAACTTGCTTTCAATTGAAAGAGGCTCTCCCCCTGTGCATTTATGCCACAGAGATATTTAAACATCTCAGTCATATCACCTCTATCCCACATTTGCTCTAAGGTGTACATATTAAGATCCTTAAGTCTGTCCTCATATGTTTAATAATGAAGACCACTAACCATTTTTGTAGCCACCCTCTCTAATGACTCCATGCTGTTTATATCCTTTTGAAGGTGCGGTCTCCAGAATTGCACACTATACTCCAAATGAGGTCACACCAATGACATACAGAGGCACTATCACCTCCTATTTTCTGCTAGCCATTCCTCTCCATATGCACCCAAGCATCCTTCTAGCTTTTGCCGTCGCCTTTTCTACCTGTTTAGCTACTTTAAGATCATCAGACACAATCATGCCTAGGACCCACTCTTCTTTAGTGGACAAAAGTACTTCACCCCCTATACTATATTGCTCCCTTGGATTGCTGCAGCCCAAATGCATTACATTTTTTAGCATTAAATCCCAGCTGCCAAATTCTAGACCATTCTTCATGCTTAGCTAGATCCCTCCTCATGTTATCTACACCTTCCTGGGTGTCTACTCTATTGCAAATTTTGGTATCATCCGCAAAGAGGCAAACCTTACCCGACAGCCCTTCTGCTATATCACTAACAAAGATGTTAAAAAGAATTGGACCAAGGATAGATCCCTGGGGCACACCACTGGTAACTGCCTTCTCCTCAGAGTGAGCTCCATTTATCTGTACTCTTTGTCGCCTCCCACTCAACCAATTTCTAACCCAAGCAGTAACTTTAGGGTCCATCCCTAGGATGCTCAGTTTGTTTATAAGTCACCTGTGAAGAGCGGTGTCAAAGGCTTTACTGAAATCTAAATACACCACATCTAGCGCTCTCCCTCGGTCCAACTCCCTGGTCACCCAGTCAAAGAAATCAATCAGATTTGTCTGACAAGAACTGCCTCTGGTGAATTCATGCTGCCTCAGATCCTGTAATCCGCTGGACTCCAGAAACCTCACTATTTTCTCTTTCAGAAGTGTTTCCAATAATTTACTTACCACCGACGTTAAACTAACCGGCCTGTAGTTTTCAACCACATCCTTACTGCCGCTTTTGTGTAAAGGCACCACATGAGCCTCTCTCCAGTCCTTTGGCACCACTCCCAACTCCAACGAGGAATTGAAAAGGGCCGTCTGTGGAGCTGCTAGAACGTCCCCAAGTTCCCTCAGTATTCTAGGGTGTATCCCATCCAGTCCCATCGCTTTGTCTACTTTAAGTTGAGCTACTTTCTCACGAACACAGTCTTCTGAAAATTGTTCAAGATGCCCCTCGCTTCTGTTCCTGTTTGCGGGTGTTTTCTGAGGTCCTGTTCCTGATTCTTCATCTGTGAACACAGAGCAGAAATATTTGTTAAGCAATTCCACTTTATCCTCATCAGCTTCTACATATTCCTCCCCTTCACCCTTGAGTCTGACAATACCACTTTTGCCCTTCCTCTTCTCACTAACATATCTGAAAAATGTCTTATCCCCCCATTTTTGACATATTCATAAATGACCTGGAAAAGGGAATAATGAGTGAGGTTATCAAATTTGCAAATGAGACAAAACTATTTAAAGTTGTTAAAATAAATTGGAAGACTGGGCATCAAAATGGCAGATGAAATTTAATGTGGACAAGTGCAAAGTTATGCACCTAGGGAAGAACAACCCAAACTATGGTTACAAGATGCAAGGTTCCACATTAAGAACCACCACCCAGGAAAAAGATTTAGGCGTCATTGTGGATAACATGTTAAAACCCTCGGCCCAGTGTGCAACGGCGGCCAAGAGAGCAAATAGAATGCTAGGTATCATAAGGAAAGGAATGGAAAATAAAACAAAGGATATTATAATGCTTCTATATCGTTCCATGGTGAGACCTCACCTTGAATATAGTGTGCAATTCTGGTCGCCGTATCTTAAAAAGGATATAGCGTTATTAGAAAAGGTACAGAGAAGAGCCATCAAAACGGTAAAGGGGATGGAAGGATACCCCTATGAAGAAAGGCTAAAAAGGTTCGGGCTCTTTAACCTGGAAAAGAGATGGCTGAGGGGAGATATGATAGAAGTCTATAAATCAATGAACAGAGTGGAATGGGTAAACGTAGATTGATTGTTTACATTATCAGAATATAGAAAGACTAGGGGACATGCAATGAAGCTACAGGGCAAACTATTTAAGACTAATAAAAGAAAATATTTTTTCACTCAACATGTAATCAAACTATGGAATTTGTTACCGGAGGATGTAGTAAAGGCTGTTAGTGTAGCTGGGTTTAAAAAAGGTTTGGACAACTTCCTGGAGGAAAGGTCCATAAACCATTATTAAGAAGGGACCCAGGATATCAATGCTTGACCCAATACAAACATTGTGGAACCTGTGTCTTTTGGGGAAACTGCTAGGTACGTATCAGGATACTGGGCTTGATGGACCTTGGTCTGACCCAGTATGGCATATCTTATGTTCTTATGTTATTTTTTTGCACTGGCTATTTCCTCCTCTTTTTGAATCTTTGCTTTCCTGACTATTTTGCTAGCTTCTCTAAGTTTTTCAAAATATAGATGCCTGTCTTCCTCTCTCTGTGATCTCTTGTATTTCATGAAGGCCTCCCTCTTTTTCTTCACCTTTTCATCATGCTGCAGACCAGGAGACGTGGCTGATGAGGACTACTTCCTTTGATGACGGCGGGTTGTTGTGGTAGGAACAGTGCATTGGGGGTTAGGGTGTCAACATTTTGAATCAACTCAGAGGCTGGCCTGATTAATTCACAATATGTTTGGTACTGAGAGGGATTTTTTCTTGTATGGTAAGTTTTATGGGGAAGGTTCTAGCTCTGCTCTGCTCTGTGTAGATTTTTGGGGAAGGGGCCAGGAGCGGGGTTTGGTGGATTCAGAATATATGTTTGGATTTAATGCCATATGGGAGAGCATATGTATGTCATAGGGTGTGAAAAGGGGACTGTGGCTGAATAGGTGTTATATAGCCTGCAGACACTAAAGCCTGCACCATTGCCCTCTCTGCAGTTATATTTTAAGAGTGGGTCAGGGGTGGAGAAGGGGGCGGGGCATGGGGCAGGCATGGGCAGAGCATGACTAGCTACAGGTGGAGGGTTTTTCTCTTTCAAAAAGTTGGCAACCCTACTCCTGGCCCTTCTTCCAGCCCAGTTAAAGTTCCTTCCTTGCCCAGTTAAAGTTCTTACCTTTGTACGGCTTGCCTTGAAAGAACTCCTAGTTCCATGGGCCTAGGGTTGCCAACTTTTTCACCGAGAAAAACCCGACACCTGTGGCTCGCTATGCTCCACCCATTCTCCTCCCCCAGTCCCGCCCCCAGCCCCACCCACAAAAATTACCGAGGATTCACTCACACCCCCCGCCCTCAGTGCTGGTTCACTCACACCCCCCCCCCCTCAGTGCTGGTTCACTCACACCACCCCTCCCCTCCCCTCCCTGCTGGTTCACTTACCCACCCCCGTGTCACTCACTCACCCCCCCCCTTGCTGGTTCACTCACACCATCACCCCCCCTCCCCTGCTGGTTCACTCACACCAACCCCGCTCCCCTGCTGGTTCACACCAACCCCCCTCCCATGCTGATTCACTCACACCCCCCCCCTCCACTGCTGGTTCACTCACACCCCCCCCCTTCCACTGCTGGTTCACTCACCCACCCCCCTGTAACTCACTCACCCCCTCCTGCTGGGTAACTCACACCAAACCCCCCCCCCCTCCCTCCCTCCCTCCTGCTGGTTTAATCATACCATCACCCCCCCCCCCCCTTGCGGGTTAACTCACACCCCTGCCCTGCCCTGCCCAAGCCGCTGCGTCTGCTTTGTACAGGCAGCGGCTGCAATACCCTTACTTTGAAAAGTAAAGAAACGGTATGAGAAGCCCTCCGGTCATCGCAGAGCCCGAGGAAGTGATGTCATGGGGGCGGCTCCTCACGGGCTGTCTTTCCTTTTCAAATTAACTTTAGCTGCAATAAAGTTAATTTGAAAGGAAAGACATCCTGTGAGGAACCCGCCCCCATGACATCACTTCCTCGGGCTCTGCCATGACCGGAGGGCTCCTCATACAGTTTCTTTACTTTTCAAAGTAAGTGTAGTGCAGCCGCTGCTCTGTACAAAGCAGAAGCAGCGGCTGCACTATTATGGGGAATCGCGTTCGCGTTCGCATTCGCGCCGCGGACTTCGGGAGGAAAGCCGGTTTTTTGCTCTGGCCGCTCCCGATCTTGCGGCCAGAGCAAAAAACCGGCTTTTCAATGGCCGGTTTGACATCTGTGCCGGCAGCCGGCCTGGCCATGGAAAAACCGGCCAGGCCGGCTGAAAACCGGCCGGTTGGCAACCCTACATGGGCCTCTCTCTTCCTCTTGCACCTGCTAGGTTTTTAACCACTTCCTGTGAGCCACACCCTCCCAGGCCTGAACTCTGGCTCACAGGCTCTCTTAAAAGGGCCTATTGGTAATCCCTCTGGAGAGGGATGGGCTACACTCTATAAACCCCATCACAGGCTCCCAAGCAAAATATAAAAAGGGCTCCCAGAGCATGGAAGATCTACCTTAGAAGATACAGAAGTGTCTCTATGGGCCCCCTCTCATTCCCTGGGCATCCTGCATTGCAAAGGTTGCTTGGGTGGAGTTTATGCCACTGATGGTCAGTATATTTTGCAGAATGTAACAGCAGTGTTTTAGAGTCAAACTGTAAAAGGCATTATGACAGCCTGAATGACTAGTTATAAGTGCATGAACTGGGATGGTGCCTCTGTCTAACAGGGACCTAATGAATCTTATTTGACAAAGAACATAGAAGGGATTTCCAGTGTGATCAGCGTGGTTAGAAGACCTGTTAATCCCATTAATCGTGGTCACTAGGATATTCAGCAGCACTAGCGTGATTAGTGCCGCTGAATATCCCAGAGTGCCTCTGCTGTTGCAGCCCAATGCATCGGGGTGTTCCGTGGGCGGAGTAGAGGTGGCATCAAATGATAACTGGGCAGAGGTGAAATTGAGCTGCTACCCGGTTATTGTTAAGCCATGAAAGTTAGGCGCCTGAAAAGATGGCCTAACATTCGCTGCAGAAGCTAACCGGGTAGCAGCTGAACATTGCCACTCTCCGGCTAGCTTTCTTCTTCTCCAATTAACCCAGATATTCAATGACGATGGCCAGGTATGGCTGCTTGCATTAAATATCCGAGTGTTGGTTTCAACAGTGATGGCTAAGCACCGCTACTGAATATCCCCCCCTCCCATTAATACAATGATAATACCTAGGACTTGGAAGGAGGATTTAAAAATAACTGTCTGACCATTTAATTGAGGGGCGAGAGTGGAAGCATAGTCCCTGAATGTAATCCACATTGTTTGGTATTTTTAGAAATTAATTTTAATGTGGTTAGAATCAAGTCAGCACACTATTTGAGATAAAGTGCGATTTAATGGTGACAGATTAACTGAGGTGGGGTCAACATAGAATAAAAGCTGAATATCATTAGTGAAGGGGAAACAAATGACTCCTAAAGATTGAGAAAGTGTGGCTAAAGGACTGCTCTATCTCCTTTAAAAAGGAGATGGAGTAGCTTTTAAACTAGATAATAGGGGATAGCCAACAGTTGCCCAAGAGCACATGGTTCGGAAGGATGTATCTTTGATGGATACTAGCAAAAGATTAAAATTAAGGCATCCAACGGAGAGATTCTAGTGAAAACAAAAGTAACCCACATACCATTAAGAACAGAGCAGACAGAGCTTAAAGATTCCAAATCACCCCGGTCTACTGATACCTAGGTTAACATGAATATAATACAACCTCTAAAATACTTGTATGCAAATGCTAGAAGTCTAAAAATAAGATGGGATTGTTAGACTATATAGCACTAAATGAGAGGTTAGATATGATTGGTATCTCAGAGACCTGGTGGAAGGAGGACAACAAGAGAGACACTGTGATACCTGGGTACAAATTTTATCACAATGATAGAGAAGATCAAATTGATGGAGGTGTTCACTCTATGTTAGAGAGGGCATTGAATCACACAGGATTAAAGTTTTGCAGGAAACAAAATACACTGTAGAATCTCAATGGATCGAAATTCCATATAAAAAGGGGAAGGTGATGGCAGTGGGGTATACTACTGATCGCCTGGTCAGAAAGAACAAATGGATAATGAAATGCTGAAAGAAATCAGGGAAGCTAACCAAAGTTACAATACAGTAATAATATTGGGTGATTTCAATTACCCCGGTATCAACTGGGTCAGTGTCAGGGCAGGACATGCTAGGGAGATAAAGTTTCTAGGTGAAAAAAAATGACTGCTTCCTGGAGCAGCTGGTTCATGAACTGACAAGAGAGGAAGGCATTTTGGACCTAGTCCTTAGGGGCTTGTTTACAAAGCCACGGTAGCGGTTTCCGATCGTTATCGTTATAAAGAACAAAATTACTGAATATGTAGATAGTCTTACTAATAACAATTGGAAATCACTACCGCGGCTTTGTAAACAAGCCCCTTAATGTCACACAAGATCTGGTGCAAGAGATAAGGGTGTTGGAGCCACTTAGCAATAGTGATCATAGCATGATTGTATTTGATTTCATAATGGAGGAAGGATGGCAAGGAAATCCAAAGCACTGTCTTTTAACTTTCAAAAGGGATACTATGATAAAATGAGGAAAACAGTAAAGAAAAAAATTAAAAGGAGCAGCTGCAAAGGTTAAAAAGAATTACATCAAGCATAGGTGTTGTTTAAACATACTATCTTGAAAGCCCAGACCAGCTGTATTCCATACTTTAAGAAAGGTGAAAGGAAGTCCAAAAAACTGCCAGCACGGTTTAAAACTGAGTTCAGAGAGGCTGTAGCCACATAAGCATCTTTCAAGAAATGGAAAAAGGAGCCAAATGACGAAAACTGGAAACAACATAAGCACTGGCAAGTTAGATGCAAGGCAATGATAAGACAGGCAAAGAGAGAATTTGAAAAGAGGCTTGTTGTGGAAGCAAAAATGCATAATAAAGACTTTTCAAGTGCATGCGTAGCAAAAAAACTGATATATTACAACTATTTGATAAACTAAAGAGTAGCAAATCACCTGGACCGTATGGTATACATTGAAGGCTGTTGGAAGAACAGAAATATGAGATTGCAGACCTAATATTAGTATATGTGAACTATCATTAAAATAATCTGTAAAACCTGAAGATTGGCGAATGGCCAATGTAACGCCAATTTTTAAAAAGCATTCCAGGGGTGATTTGGCATCAGTACTGGAAAACTAGTAGAAACCATTATAAAGAACAAAATTACTGAATATGTAGATAGTCATGGGGGCTTGTTTACAAAGCCGCGGTAGCGGTTTCCGATCATTATCGGAGCCGCGGCCCCATTGATTTCAATGGGGTTGCGGCTCCGATAACAATTGGAAACCGCTACCGTGGCTTTGTAAACAAGCCCCATGGTTTAATGTGAGAAAGCCAACATGGCTTTAGCCAAGGAAAGTCTTGTCTTACTAATCTATTATATTTCTTTGAAGGTGTGAATAAACAGGTAGACAAAGGTTAGCCAGTGAATATAGTGTATCTGGATTTTCAGAAAGCTTATGACAAGGTTCCTCATCAGAGATTCTTGGCGAAGTTATAAAATTATGGGATAGGAGACAGTATACTATTGTGGATCAGGAACTGGTTAAAAGATAGAAAGCAGAGGGTAGGGCTGAATGGCCAATTTTTTCAATGGAGAAAGGTGAATAGTGGAGGACCCCAGGGATCTGTGCTGGATCCGCTGCTTTTTAACATATTCGTAAATGACCTGGAAATGGGAATAACAAGTGAGATTGAATAATTTTGTGTCATCTGCAAATTTGACTAAGTTGTTAAAACCTAAAAGGATTGTGAAAAATTGCAAGAAGACCTTGATAAACTGGAAGACTGGATGTCCAAATGGCAGATGAAATTTAATGTGGACAAGTGCAAAGTTATGCACCTAGGAAAGAACAACCCAATCTATGGTTATATGATGCAAGTTTCCACATTAAGAACCACCACCCAGGAAAAAGGTTTAGGCCTAATTGTGGATAACACGTTGAAACCCTCCACCCAGTGTGCAGCAGCGCCAAAAAGGCAAATAAAATGCTAGGAATCATAAGGAAAGGAATGGAGAATAAAACAAAGGATATTATAATGCCTCTGTATTGCTCCATGGTACGACTGCACCTTGAATATTGTGTGCAATTCTGGTCACCGTATCTTAGAAAGGATATAGTGAAATTAGAAAAGGTACAGAGAAGAGCCACCAAAATAGTACAGGGAATGGAAGGATAACCCTAAGAGGAGAGGCTTAAAATGTTAGGGCTTTTCAACCTGGAAAAGAGATGGCTGAGGGGAAATATAATAGAGGTCTATAATTTAATGGATGGAGTGGAATGGGTAAAATGTAGATCGATTATAGCATCAAAAAGTAGAAAGACCAGGGGACATGCAATAAAGCTACAGTGTAGCCCGTTTAAGACTAATAAGAGAAAATATTTTTTCACTCAGCACGTAATAAATCTCTGGAATTCATTACCGGAGGATGTAGTAAAAGCTGTTAGTGTAGCTGGGTTTAAAAAAGGTTTGGACAAGTTCCTGGAGGAAAGGTCCATAAACCATTATTAAAGAGGACCCAGGTTGTAGTACCTGTGCGTCTTTTTTGGGAAACTACTAAGTACTTGTGACCTGGATTGGCCACTGTTGGAAACAGGATACTGGGCTTGATGGGCCTTGGTCTGGCCCAGTATGGCATTTCTTATGTTCTTAGGTATGAAAGGGTTACCCCATTGCTTACTGGTTTGCATTGGTTGCCTGTGTCATACAGAATAAAGTTTAAGGTGCTGATGTTGAAACATAAGGCGTTGTACACCTGGCATCCTGGCTCCTTAATTGATATGTCGAAATCTTATGTTCCAACTTGCCCTTTGAGAATGCAGTGGGTTAGATTACTTGTGGCGCCCACTAATGCACATGCTTGTTGGGAATGCACAAGACAAGCTGCTTTCTATTGTTTGGTCACTCTGCTTTGGAATTCACTCCCAAGATGTTTGCATTTGGAAACATCCTCATTTAAATTCAAAATCGGGTTAAATATATTTTCTCCCAAGCATTGGGATGGATAATGGTTAGGATGAGGCCAGGGGTCCCATGATGTTTGCATAACTTTGCACTTGTCCACATTAAATTTTGTCTGCTCTTTGAATGTCCAGTCTTCCAGTTTATCAAGGTCCTCTTGCAATGTTTCACAATCCTCTTGTGTTTTAACTATTTTGAATAATTTTGTTTCATCTACAAATTTGTTTCATTTGTGGGCCCAGCACAGATCCCAGGAGTACTCCACTATTCACCTTTCTCCATTGGGAAAATTGGCCATTTAGCCCTACCCTCTGCTTTCTATCTTTTAACCAGTTCCTGATCCACAATAGTACACTGCCTCCTATCCCATGACTTTTTAATTTTGCCAAGAATCTCTCATGAGGAACCTTGTCAAAGGCTTTCTGAAAATCCAGATACACTATGAACCTGATTCAGAAAGGGGCACGCCCGAGCTGTCCAGATGGCCCGAGCAGGATGGGCCTATTAGGACCTGATTCTGTAACAGGGGAGAAAACATTCCCATGGCAAACAGAATCGGGCCCGAGGACAGTCTAGCATGCCCTACATTCAGGCGGGATGTCTTCCCCACAGGCCAGTGTGCCCCCTGCTACGCCAACCCCCTGTTCCACACAGCCCGACCCAAGGCTGGACAGCAGGGCCTGAATCGGGTGGTGGGATCCTACCTGGTTCCTGTCCCAGCCTTGGGGTAGTGTTCTGGCCCTGATCCCCTCTGTCCCAGCTGCTTATTCCACCTTCGAGGTGGAATAAGCAGCACGTCTACTCCCGAACAAGAGGAAGTACAGATCTGTAACCTGAATAGGCCCTGTAAGTCCTGCCATCTTGGCCCGCCCCTGCTCCGCCCTCAATCTGCCCCTCCCATCTCCCACTGGCTCTCCCCGTATTTCTGCTCTGGTCGTGTGGGGAGAGCCTGCAGGGGCATACATTCAGGACTGCTTGCAGGGTTGTGCAGCCCTGCAAGTTGACTCTCAGAATCAGGCCCTATATCGACCTTGTCTGAGGCCTCGACACCTCGGGAGGAGCACTCCAAACCTGAGCATTGTTGTGGGTCCTCGGAGAAGGGATCTCCCTTGAGGGAACCGAAGAGGAAGAAGAAGTCCTCAAAGGCTGCGTCCTTGGATGGCTGACAGACCGTGGTCCTCCCGGGCCCGGTTACGGAACCCCGCGCGTCCGCTCGAGCCGTCGGAGAGGGAGCGGCCGGCCAAGGTCCCACAGAATGATCCGGTTGTGGACCGGCCTTGGCAGTAAGACACAGTCCTCATCAAGGATTCTCCTCCTGGGTTGCTGGCGTTGGGCCTGAGTCCCTCGGTGCCCGCGCTGAAGGCTGCAGAGCCATCGGGACTGAAGTCCAGAATGGAGGCCTTGGAGCGCAGTGTAACTGCCTTCTTGGACCAGCAGCGGGTGCTGATGTCTGGTACATCCAGTTCCTCTGCCCCGACCACCGGGCGTTTGATGTCGAAGACGACCCTGGAGGCCGAGCCGATCCTCAAGGCCATGTGGGCCCGAGTAGATCCTCGGCTGAGGTTGCGCTCGGTCTCCTGCTCGACAGAGCTGAGGTCATTCCCGACAAGCCTGCCAGGGTCAGGTCATCCAGCACCGGGCCCCTCGAAGCCCGAGGAACAGCATGCGCTCGAGTCCTCCTTGGAGTTTTCCGATTGGGAGACCGAGGATGACGAGTCCCTGGACACCCATCAGCATCAAGATGTCCCTTCTGATTCCCTGGTCTCTGAACCTCAGAGAAAGTCCCCACTGGAAGATATGGGCTTCTTGGACTTCGTCAAGGCGAGGATCCTCGGGCTGACGAGCTCGAGATCCTCCAATACGAGGCTCCTCCTCGGGAATCAATCACGGTGCCCATTCCTCCCATCCTGAAACGGCTCATGATTTGTATGTGGGAGACACCGGCGTTGGTGCCAGTGGTGAGCAAGCGACTCGACTCGATGTACCGAGTCCGCCGGAGTCCTGGCTTTCAGAAGTCACAGCTGCCACACTACTCCATAGTGGTAGAGTTGGCCATGCGTCGGCTGAAGAGCCAGAAGACGCACTCCTCGGTGCCCCCTGGCAGGGAGGCCTGCACCTTGGATGCCCTCGGCAGAAAGTGCTACCAAGGCTCGATGCTGAATTGCCGGATCTAGGCCTACCAGCTGTACATGGGCATATACCTGAGGGACCTGGAGAAGGAACTTGCCGGGAACTCAACTGGTCTCTCCGAGGAACCTTTGCAGCGTTTCAAGAGCCTGTTCAAAGCTGTCCGTGAGTGCTCCAAATTTAATGTCTCGGTCGACTTATGATAGTTTAGAGTCGGCGACCCGGGTAGCCATGGCGGGCATCGGTGTGTGCTGCCAAGCTTGGCTCCAGTCGTCAGCAATGGGAAGAGGACAAGTTGGTTGATGTCCTGTGCCAAGGGGAAAACCTCTTTGGCAAACCCATGACTGACAAGGCCGCAGAGCTGGAGACCAAGTTCATGACGAGGACTAGGCTCTCCAAGAAGACCACTGCCCCTCTCCGATGGAAGGGCTCGGGTAAAAAAAACCCTTTTACCCGAGGAAGTCCACTGGAAACTACCCACCTTATCAAGCCTCCCTGGCTCCTCAGCAAGGGCAGCAGGCCAAGGAACAAGGGCATGGCCCACGTAAGCAGAAGACTCCCAAGCCTCAGGCTCCGGCTCTGACCCAGCCAGGAGGAAGCTTTTGACTCCTACAGCAAAGTCCCTCTCCCACACGGAGATCAGCAGCCTACAGAAGGTTGCCTCACCCTTTATGCCCATAAGTGGAAAGCTATAACTGCCGACTCCTGGGCACTAAGGGTAGTCAGGGAGGGTTATCTCCTCCATCTGAGTCAAACACCTCCACCCTACTACCCTGGAGAGCCCTTCAGGTCTCCCCTCCACCAGGACCTTCTCCTGAAGGAGTTGGCAGGGCTTCTCGAGAACCAAGCGGTGGGACTGGTGACCCACCACCTCAAGGGCAAGGGGTTCTACTCCAGATAGGCCTCCTGTCCTCTTTGGCACGAGGAAGTAAGGCCCATCCTCGACATGCGCAACCTGAACAAATTCCTGGTGAGGGAGAAGTTTAAGATGCTCTCCCTTGGAACATTGCTGCCCTACCTCCGGCAGGGAGACTGGCTATGCTCCTTAGACCTAAAGGATGCCTATATGCACATCCTAATCCACGCAAACCGCAGACAATACCTACACACTTTGTTTATTTATTTAGGCAGATTTAATATACCGCTTTATCATTATATCAAAGCGGTTTTCACATCAAACAATCGAGGGGGGGGGGCTATAGTGTGCAACGTGCAGTGGAAACATCTGAATGAGTGTGTTCGAGGGGTGTGAGTGATTAGTTTGCTTTATATGCAAGTGAACTATATAGAGTTATTAAAACAAGTGAGCTATATACAATCGAGCTATATACAGGTCTATATACAGATTGAAGGCTTCGGTTTGGTTATAGCAGAGTCTAGTTCAGGTGAAGTCCTTGTAGTGATCCATGAAAAGCTTTGTTTTGAGCAGCTTTCTAAAATCTTTGAGGTCCCGTGGCAGATCTCAGCTCGTCGGGGAGAGAGTTCCACAGGGTGGGTGCGGCCAGGGACAGAGCTCTTCTTGAGGTGTCTAGTCTGGATTTGGTGAATTCACTTGGGGTGGTGATGGTGTCAGTGGTTCTCCTTCTTCTGGGTCTGGTGCATAGGTTCACTTTGATGAGAGGTTCCAGGCTGTCGGCTGAGATGTTCTGTCTTATTTTGAATATGTTTAGGATAACCTTGTATTGTATACGGGAGCTGATTGGTAGCCAGTAAAGGTGGTAGAGGATGGGTGTGATGTGGTCATGTCCTGAGCAGCCTGTTATTATGCGGGTGGCAGTGTTCTGAGCCATCTGCCTTCAGCCTAGTCTCGGTCCCCAGGGTATTCACAAAGTGTCTAGCAGTGGTCGCCGCCTTCCTCAGGCTCCAGGGGATATTTGTCTTCCCCTACCTCGACGACTGGCTCATCAAGGGCACAACAGCCCCCGAGGTGCAGCAGGCCACAACATGCACCACCCAGATTCTGCAACACTTGGGCTTCGTTTTAAACTACCCCAAGTTCAACCTTTGTTCGATGCAAGGGCTGGAGTTCATTGGGGCAAGAATCGACACCCTCTGGTCGAAAGCCTTCTTGCCCGTGGACCGGGCAGCCAGACTCATGTCTCTGGTCTGGGACATGCAGCACCTTAACACGGTGCCTGCCAGGCATCTTCTGTGCCTTCTTGGGCACATGGCCTCCACGGTCCACGTCATTCCAGATGCCCTTCTTCATATGGGACAGCACAGTGGTGCCTCTGGGACCAATGGTCTCAGGCCATTGGCCACCTCCAGGACAGAGTCTGAGTGACCCGCCAGTTGGCAAGGTCCCTGGTCTGGTGGCGGTCGCCCCAACACCTGGAAGCGAGCATGCCTTTCCAGACCCCCAACCACTCGAGGGTCCTTACCACGGATGCCTCCTTGCAGGACTGGGGAGCCCATTGCGAGGGCTACCGCACCCAGGGCACTTGGTCCCTGGATGAGAGTGCTCAGCAGATCAACCTCCTGGAATTGCAAGCCATTCATCTCGCCCTGAAGACTTTCATCATCGCCTGGGCCACTGGTCAGTCGTAGTCCAGATGGACAATCAGGTGGCCATGTTCTATGTGATCAAGCATGGAGGCACAGGGTCCCATGCCCTCTGTCAGGAAGCCCTAGATCTGTGGTCTTTTTGCAGTCCAACAGGGCATCCTTCTCAGAGCAGTGTACCTGCTGGGCCAAGACAACTTGCTGGCCAACGGACTCAGCAGGATTCTCCAGCCTCGTGAGTGGCAGCTGGGGTAGCCAGCAGGCGTTTCCAGACTTGGGGGGAACCGGTGATGGACCTATTTGCAATCCCGGACACTCACCAGTTGCTCCGCTTTTGCTCCTGGCAGCCTCACCCCGCCAGGGTGGCCACAGATGCCTTCATGGTCTCATGGTCTGAGGGACTTCTGTATGCCTTCCCTCCGATGCCACTGATCGCCAGGACTCTGTTCAAAACTCTCCATGACAGGGCCTCGGTCATCTTGGTAGCTCCGAGGTGGCCCAGGCAGCTGTGGCTTCCACTACTCCTGCAACTGCTGGTGGAGGACCCCATACCCCTGGGGTCCGCCCCGGACTCCTTTCCCAGGAGGGGGGGCTCTCTTCTGCATCCCAACCTCATATCTCTTTCACTGACAGCGTGGCTGCTGAGAGGGTGACTCTAGCCTCACTCTGCCTCCCTAGAGAGGTGGAGGATGTTCTGCTGGCCTCGCGCAAGGCGTCTACCAAACGGGCCTATGCCTTTAAGTGGTGCAGATTCTCACTTTGGTTCACTGAGCGGGGGACTGACCCCTTCTCCTGCCCGGTGGTCATGGTGTTGCAATACTTGCTCCATCTCTCTCATTTGGGGCTCAAGTTTAATTCCGTTAGGGTACACCTCAGCGCCCTAGCGGTGAACCACCTCCAGGTAGATGGGAAGCCCCTCTTGGCACAACCAGTGGTGTCCCACTTCTTACGGGGCCTACTCCTGTCTAAGTCCCGGTTTGCCCCCCAGCGACCAAATGGGATCTCAATGTGGTGTTGGGACAGCTCACCCAGCCACTGTTCGAGCCCCTAGCTTCTTGCCACCTTCTCTACATCTCCTGGAAGGTGATTTTCCTGATTGCACTCACTTCGGCCCACAGGGTAAGAGAGCTCCAGGTCCTTGTGGCTGAAGCGCCTTACACCAGGCTTCGCATGCACCCTAAATTCCTTCCGAAAGTGGTGTCCTCTTTCCACCTCAACCAGGAGGTGGTCCTCCCTACCATCTTTCCCAGACCGCATGACAGTCGGGAAGAGATGGTCCTCCATACCTTGGATTGTGAGAGGACCTTGTCCTTCTATATGCAACGCACTCAAGGCCACCAAAAAGTCTCTCAGCTTTTCGTTTCCTACGACCCCAGTAAGCTGGGGAAGGTGGTGTCCAAGCATATACTGTCCACATCGGTAGCGGACTGTATTGCCCGGGCCTACAAGGAGGTGAGGCTTCCGCTGGAAGGTGGGTCACAGCACACTGGGTCAGGGCTATGGCGACCTCAGTAGCTACCCTGTGTTCGGTCCCACTAGCAGACATCTGCCAGACTGCCACCTGGTTTTCAGTCTATACCATTGCATCTCATTACTGTCTGGATAGAGAGTCCCGACGGGACAGTGCCTTCGGCCAGGCCATGCTCCGTAACCTTTTCGGGGTCTAGGCAACTCTTACCCTCTGACCCTTCTGTGTTCAGCCTACTGGAGTAATGGTTTCATTGGACCCAGGGGTCCTGTTTGGTCTGTCTATATGGACTCGTTTGCTGCTGCTTGTGGCTCTCAACGAGGGAGCCCTATTTTTGCTATGGGTTTTTGGTAGCCTGTTGCTGGGGAGTCCCATGTGTGAGGACTGACTTCCTGCTTGTTCCCAGAGCAAGTGTAGTTACTCACCTATAACAGGTGTTCTCCGGGGACAGCAGGAATCAGTCCTCACAACCCTCCCTCCTCCCCTTGGAGTTGCAGTTGTACCATCTTTTATTTTGTTTTTGCCGTCTTTTAGCTATGTCATCTGACTGAGCAAGATGGCACCCTTGGGCGGGAAGGGGACCACGCATGCGTGGTAGCAATCCCAAAGGCTTTCTTTGAAAGCTGGAGATTTGCTCCATGCGGGCTCCGTCGGTACCGACGTCACACATATGTGAAGACTGATTCCTGCTGTCCCCGGAGAACACCTGTTACAGGTGAGTAACTACGCTTTATCTGCTTTAACCAAAAGATTGCCCCCTTTCCCCAAGATTTAGAATATATTCCAGAAGATAAATATTTACAAATGCAGATCTATTTCCAGTTGTAGTAGTCCCTCTGGGTAGTCCTCCGTGATGGATGAATTTTGCTGCATTATTTTGAAAGGACTGCAATTTCTTCAGCAAGGAGGATGGAACCCCATTATAGATCACATAACCAAATCACTGAACAGATAAACATCACAGAAGTGCAAAATATATTCACATAATTAAATTTGGGGGAAAAAGATCTCCAGAACACATCCTTTTAATGATACTTATTTTAACCATGGGTTACTCCTCTTGGAGATTGCCAAAGGTTACCAGGACTGCTCCTCATAGGTCAACCTCCCCCCCCTCATTAAAAGAAAATTAACTTTGTCAGAGTGCAAGTCAACTCTTAATTCTGGTATACCAATTTTGTAATAATTTTTTCAGCTAACACAATGTCTAATACACCCATGCATAGATGAGAATTTCTCTTCATACTGTGGAATCACTCGATGAGGCCTGCATTTCACAGAATCTCTGCTGCATTAGGAGTCTATATTGCAGCAGCAACATGTGAATTAAACAGCTCTGCTGACACTCTTCCAGTTATACTCATCTCTTGTTTTCACTTGGCCTCCCTGCTACTTCTTTAACTACCTTACAGTCATTTCCACTATCTCAGATAGATAATTTGTTTTTAACTATCTCTCTAGCTATCCCATGAGTTGAACTTTCAGTCCATAGGATGAAACCTAGCACTTCCATCAGGTAAAGAAATTCTTTCTTCCTAGTAGTAGTGGGGGAATCATAATGGACGTTAAAGTCACCAAAAATGCAAAGCTTGGAGAAACAAGCAGAATGATGATAGTAGCAGTAAGACTTTCCCAATCAGCTAATGTCAGTACAGGTGGACAGCATAGTAGCAGAAAGTGAATGGGCTTAGGTAACTCTAATCATGCTAGCAAAGCCTCAGGATAAGGCAGTTCAAGTGACTTAACTTCCACAGGATGCAATGCTTTGCTATAACAAGAGCAATGCTACCCCCTCTACTTCCCCCAACCCACCCCCATCTAGTAACCAAATTATGGATGCGCAGTTTCTGTCAGAATGCTTTCACGGGTATGTAAAATAGAGCAATGATGATCATCTATTAAGTCTAATGTTAGAGCATATTTTTTTAAGGATCTAAGGTTCATAAGTCCAGTCATAGCTTGGAGACTGGGAAGAGTGGAAGGAGAAGTAGATGACGAGACAGTAGGTAGACATGATTGAGGGGCACAAGAAGCCACAATTTCTACCTGCAGTATACCAATTGGTAAAAGGATGAAAAGGTCTATGGGCCCGATATTGAGTTGGGTGGGCTATTGCCCATGGCAGCATATAGCCCTTCCCGTTGACTCTAAGCCCAGATATTCAGTGCCTTGGCGACAGCATTGATGATTCACCTGCAGAGCCTAACTGGGTAGTGGCGATATTAGATCGCTACCCGGTGTCATGCCACCACCACTCGCCTCTAGGTTAGAGGGGCGTGGATTATTGAAGGAACTTTCTGCTGTATGCCTTTTCAGCTTTTTTAAAAACTATTTCCCTGGTATGCCCTCTGGGAAATGTAGTCCTTATTCAGCTGTATGAGTGCACCATGCAGAAAGCTGTAGTCAGGTTCAAGTAGGTAAGGCAAATGACAGAAATTTATTATTTTTATATACACAATGGTTCGATCATACCACACATAGGATTGTTGGTTCAGGACTCTTGGAAGCAAAAATTGTCCAAAACATATCCTACCACAAAATGCAGTTTTAAAGGTTCTCTCTATTGCAGGATACACAGTCTTTACCAGCAAGCCTAATTATATTCCAATCTTAGCTTTGCTGGCTAAAGCACCAAACAAAAAGCACATTTAAAGTCTGTGGTAAACTTCCCCTTTATAAACACATGGGGATCTCAGCCACCCTGCTTGTGGTATAAGGGTACCTTTTTCCTGGGAGACCTTCTTTCAGGACTGGCTTGCTTTTTCTACGTTCCCAGGTTTATAGCTTGGCACAAGGAACAGTCCATGGGAGTGTCCTCCTCAATCAGCTTCACCTCGGGCTCTCCCAGCTGCATAGGCTCTGACTCCCCATCCTGCTCAGCATGCTCAGCTAACAGCCTCCTGGGGGATCTTAAAGTCTTTCTTGTTCCTGGCTCCAAACTCTTCTGCAGCTGTGCTACATGCCAAATAGCACTCTCTCCAGATGGATGCTCCGTTCCTCTGCTCTGCTCAGCCTGGCTTCCTGCTTCTCCTCTCCTCCTCTCTACTAAATCATACTCTGCTCTGGGTTTATACTTCCAGGGCTCTAGCTCCAACCCCACCCTACTCAGGTGACGGTAATCAGCCTGACTCCGGGCACCTGAGTGCTTGAAGCATTCACTGCCTAAAGGGTTCTGAGCCTTGTATCCTCTCCCCTTCATTCCACTAGGGGGCGCCTGAAATGTTTTCCACGTGGACGTTTTCTGATTCCTGGAGGTGTTTATGGCTTTCCTACCCTGATTTGGTAAAAGGGGGCCCTTTACTAGAGTGAATTCCCTGTCTCTTTGTTCTCCCCTGGACTCTGGATAGGCCTCCTTGCCACACCGGTTAGCCATCAACGGCTAGAACTAGGAGAGCCAAATGTTCGCCTAATTTTAGCCATGGGTGGCTAACCGGGTAGCAGTCCAACATCACTACTACCCGGTTACCAGGACTCCCCGCCTCCGTTCCATCCCAGAACGCCATCAACATTCCCCGATGCTAACCGGATAGCATCAGGGTGTGTAGGGGATATAAACAGGAATATTCAATGGCACTAACCATGTAGGAGCCATTGAATATTCCCATCTAAGGCATTTACATGGTTTACAGGACCTTAAACCGTGTAAATGCCTTTCGAATATTGGGCCCTATGTTCATATACAAAAGGGATCATGGATGTGTCCAAAGGTATAAATACTAACACAAGAAAGAGCAATTGAATAAACCTAAAATAAAACCAAAGCAATGTGGTTACTAACCTGGCCAGTCAAGGAGCACTCGAGCAGGACCTGTTCCTTGGTCATACTCCTTTGGCATGATGCTGCTGAGGGGGTTTCTTATATGCAGGACTTTTATTGACAAGCTGTGCATGGCACCTCAGGTGCAGGAGTGGCCTGAAATAGAGGGATGTCTCAAACAGCAGGCCAGGAGCTGAAAAGGGTAGAGGTAAAATGAGCCATAGAGTCAAAGTACACAAGTATACAAAAGGTGCATTAACAAGGTAAAACAGTGCCACTGAGGGTATCTTATTAAATGCAGGAATTTGTTGAAGTCTTACTTGCACTGTGAGTGGAGCTTCAGGTGGAGGAGGGATCTCACAAGTGTTTTGCTACGGAATGTACTTGAAAAAGTTTTTATTATGTGCTTTTGTTTCTTAATCACAAAGGTCTGGGCATTATTTAAATATACTGTCTTGGAAGCCCAGACAAGATATATTCTATGCTTTAAGAAAGGTGGGAGGAAGACCAAATGACAGCCAGCATGGTTTAAAGGAGAGGTCAGTTATAGCTAAGAGAAATTCCTTCAAAAAGTGGAAAAAAAAGAGCCAAATGATGAAAACAGGAAACAACATAAGTACTAGCAATTTAAATGCAAGGCATTGAAGGCATGCAAAGACAGAATTTGAAACACAGCTTGTGGTGAAAGCAAAAGCGCTTAATAAAAACGTTTTCAAGTACATTTGTAACAAAACACCTATGAGAGAGCCAGTTGGACCATTAGATAATAGAGGGCTAAAATGGGCACTAAGAGAGGACAAGGCCATAGCAGAGAGACTGAATGAATTCTTTGCTTTAGTCTTTACTGAAGAACATGTAGGAAACTTACCCTTGGCAGATATGATATTCAAAGGTGATGTATCAAAGGAATTGAAACAAAACTCGATAAATCTGATAGATGTAATACAGCTATTTGATAAACTAAACAGCAGGAAATCACTTGGACCAGATGGCATACATTGCAGGGTGCTGAAAGCGCTGAAATATGAGATTGCAGACCTACTTTTAGTAATCTGTGAACTATCCTTAAAATCATCTGTAGTATCTGAGGATTGGAGAGTAGCCAGAGCAACGCCAATATTTTAAAAGGGTTCCAAGGGGGGATCCAGGAAATTACAGTCCGGTGAGCTTGATGTCTGTACAGGGCAAAATGGTAGAAACCATTATAAGGAACAAAATTACTGAACATATGGATAGTCATGGCTTAATGGCAGGAAACGAACATGGATTTAGTGAAGGAAAATCTTGTCTCACTAATCTGTTACATTTTTTCGAAGGTGTGAATAAACATATAGATAAAGTTGAGCTAGTTGATGTGGAGAAACATTCCAACATGTGTATCCAGGCCCCTGTGCACCCGATCGGAATCAGGACACAAAAAGGTAGAACCAATTCCGATCCCGTGGGGGCCAGATGTGCCCCATGGGATCAGAATTGGGTCTAGGGTCTATACGTGCAGGCCGGGATTCTTATCGTTCTGCACATACAGAGCCTGCAGCCCGATCCCCGATCTGCCCTTTCATGGCCAGGGTCGGGCTGCGGGGAACCCTCTTCAACTCCTCACCTTACTTGTGCTGCCTGGGCCTGCCATCCTCCGACGTCCAGGGGGACTTATTCCACTCTGAGGTGGAATACGTCCCCTGTCCAGTCCAGACTTTAGAATCGACCCTGTAGGTCTGGAGTCGCGGACCAACCATTGCCTTCCCTAACTCCGCCTCTGCAATGCCCCCTCCCACCCCCGTCTAAGCCTCTCTGTACAAACTTCTTGTTCATATGGGGAGGCTTTTGACAAGGCCGGCAGGGGGGAAGATAGACCCCATAGTGTATGTGGATTTTCAGAAAGCCTTTGATAAGGTCTCTCATAAGAGACTCTTGAGGAAATTAAAAAGTCATGGGATAGGAGGCAGTGAACTGTTGTGGATTAGGAACTGGTTGCGTAGGGATACATCAACAATTTTCTCAATGGAGAGAGGTGAATAGTGGAATACCCCAGGGATCTGTTCTGGGGTCACTGCTTTTAAAAAACATGTTTTATTAAGCATTGTGACATACAGGATAAGAGAAGGCACTCCCAATGCAACCCCCCCCCCCCCCCCCAGCGACCATCCCGCTTTCCAACTCCAGCTGTTGCACATTCAATTTTACACGTCCCATACTGACTATCCCCTCCCCCTCTGACAATACAACACCCACTTACCCACAATAGAACCCCCATTCGGGTATATTCCCCAGTTTATACCCCTCCATGTCATCCTGTAACAGTGAACACAGCTTAGCTTACCACTAATTAACCATACATAACTCCAATAACATCCTAAACTTAAATAACATCATAAACATCCTAAACTTTGTGTGTTAGATGTCCAGCCCCCTCCCTCCCTCACCTCTCCCCGCAAATCCCCCAGCCTCCCTTCCAAGTATACATCCCAGATCTTATGAAACATCCATTCTTTCCCCCTCAACCGGTACGTCAATAAGTCAAAACGTACCGCTGCCTCAACTTTCGCCTCCCAATCCGCCTCCGTGGGCCCAGTCACACTCCGCCACTTCCCAGCAATCGTCACTCTCGCAGCCAGTTTCAACCTTTCCTCCAGCAACCCCCGCCATTTCCCCCTTCCGGACCCACCTTGCGAGCCCAAGAGCAACTCCCCCGGGCAAGCCGGGAGTGGTCCTCGCCCCATCCTGCCCCCTGCCGCCCCCCCCCCCTATTCTCCCCCACACCCTCCTCCAAAAGGCCTGGATCACAGGGCATTCCCACCACATGTGAAGGAACCTCCCCATCCCTCCGCAACCTCTCCAACATTTATCCGATGACAGCCCTCCTGCCAGGAACAACTGCCGGGGAGTACAGTAAGCCCCGGGTATGATTTGCAGTTGAGTCTGTCTCCAGGAGGACACCCAGGTACACCTGGTTACATTCGCATAAATCCTTTCCCAGACCTCCTCCTCCAACTCCTCCCCTAGCCACCGTGACCGGTGTGGGGCTGACCGCTGTCGACATCTTCCCGCAGCAGTACATTATAAATCCTTGCTATGATCCCTTTATCCCCCCTACCCTGATACACCACCGTTTCCATCGGCGTACTTTCTCTACAAATCTGTGCCTTAACCTCCCCTGCCGCAAGTAGGTGGCACAGTTGAAAATATTGGTAAAAGGGGATTTTCTCCTGCACGCGACTCTCCAAGTCGCTGTGAGACCTGATGACCCCTCCCACCACAAACTCCTGGAGCTTTTCCAGACGCCCTTCTTCCAACTGCCGCCCTTTCCGCACCCATCCCACCTTACCAAACGGGAGAAATTCTCCTACTGTAGACCATGGAGAGAAGGGGCTGGGGAACCACCCTCTTTTCTTACCCTGGAGACTTATCTGTGCAATAGCATCTAAGAAGGGATGCCTGAGCCATCTTAGCCGCCCACCTCCCCCCTCTCCCTCTACCAGCCATTTAGCCAGTGATAGGGTCCCCATTGCCGACCTCTCCAACTCCACCCAGGCCACCGCCCCCTCCCCCCCCCCCCCGTAGTGGTCCCGCCATGCTCTCAGTATACAGGCCTGGTGGTACCACCTCAGTGATGGGTACCGAACACCTCCCTGGTCTTTTGATGGGAGCAGGCCACATCTACTAATCCTCGCCTTCTTCCCCCCCCCAAACAAACCTCAGCAATCGGGTTTCCCATTGCTTCATCAGATTCCCCGGGATCCAGATGGGCAATTGCGAGAATAGAAACAAAAATTTCGGCACTACATTCATTTTAAGCACCTCCACCCTTCCCCGCCAACTCAATTGCAGGGGGGCCCACCCTTCCATCAATGAAGTAACTTGCCCTACCAGCGGCCGATAATTCAACTCTAACAACCTGGAGGGGTCTGCTGATATGCGCACACCCAAATATTTAATACACCCCCTGTGACCACTTCAAGGGGAATGTCAGCAGGTCCTCTCTCTGCAACCCTCCCAGGGCCATTGCCTACGTCTTGGACAAGTTCACCTTAAATCCCGAGACAGCCCCAAACCTCTCCAACTCCAGCAACAGAGCGGGAAGTGACTCCTCCGGGCGGGACATAAATATCAACGTGTCATCTGCGTAGAGAAGGATCTTGTGCTCTGCCGCTCCCACCACCACCGGCCTAATCTTTTCCTGTGCTCGTACCCTGATCGTGAGAGCTTCGATCACCATTGCGAACAAGAGGGGCGACATGGGGCATCCTTGTCTCGTACCTCTTTGCAAATAAAACTTATCCGAAACCTGGTCGTTCACCCAAAGTCATGCCGCCGGCCGCTGGTACAACGCTTTCACCCCCTGAATAAAGCCTTCCCCCAGTCCCATCCGCCCCATTACTTGGAACAGAAACGCCCACTCCACCCTGTCGAAGGCTTTTTCGGCTTCCAGCGCCACACAGAGCGCGGGAGTTTTCCAGTCCCTGATGTGGTGGAGCAACCCCACCGCTCTCCTGACATTATCCGCGATCTGCCTACCCTTTATAAACCCCGTCTGATCCGGGTGAATTAAATCCGGCAGGATTCCCTCCAGTCTACTTGCCAAGATCTTGGCATATAATTTAGCATCACTATTAATTAGGGCGATGGGACGATAATTCTCACATCTCTCCGGAGGCCGACCCTCCTTGGGGAGAACCACAATATTGGCTTGGGCCATCGACTCAAGAAGTCTATCCCCCTGTAGTAGACCGGAGAACAACCGTGCCAAAAACGGGGCTACCTCTTCCCGCATCATATGGTAGTATTCCGCCTGAAACCCGTCCTCCCCTGCTGCCTTCCCCTTCGGCAATTTCTTAATCCCTCCAATCACCTCCGCCGCCGTAATTGGCCTCCCCAACCAGCGCGCAGTGTCCTCGTCCACCTGTGGGAACTCAAGCCGAGTGGAGGAGTGGCCTAGTGGTTGGGGCAAGGTACTTCGGGCCGGAAGGTCGGGGGTTCAAATCCCACTGGAGAACAGCAACCTTGGGCTGGAAGGACTGGGGTTTCTAGTCCCACAGGTGCTCCTTGTGGTCTTGGGCAAGCCACTTAACCCTCCATAGCCCATGTTCCCTGTAAAATAGTTCTCTGTGTGCTGTGCTTTCCTGTCTAATCAATGTGTTTATACCTCAAAAATTTCCTGTCATGATTTGACAATTTCCAATCTGTAATCAAACTGCTGCTGATCGCTGGAAGTAGCGGTATACAAATGTATACTAAATAAATAAAGCCCCCCCAGATACTCCTCTATCCCTTCCAAACTAATCCCCTCTTGCTGCCGGTATAACTCCTCATAAAACAGCCGAAAGGCCTTACAGATATCCTGGCTGGCCACTGCTCGCTCTCATTTCCCATCGACGATCTCCCTCACTATCCTACTCTCCCGCTTCTTTTGCAGTTGTCGCGCGAGCATTTTCCCAGCTCTATTCCCGCCCTCCATAAAGTTCCGTTTAGTAGCTCTCATCATCCTCTCTTCCTCCTCCAAATCTAAGGAATTAATCTTTGCTCTTAAACCCACCAGTTTTTGTCGCACCGTTCGGGACCCACCTCGATTGTGTTCAGCCTGCAACTGCGCCAGTTCCTGCATCCACTGCTGGCACAATGCCTCCCTTTCCCTTTTCCTCTGACTCCCAAGTTGGATCAAGATCCCCCTCATATAGGCTTTCCACTGTCCCAAACCGTTGCATCCGACACCTCCCCGTTATCATTCCATTCCAGATAGTCCCTCCAAGCCATCCGTATTTTAACCCGCCCTTCTTTGGATTGATACAATGACATATTACCTCTCCACCCCCCTCCCCCCCCCCCGCCTTTACCACACCACTCCCCCACCACCATCCCATGGTCAGACAGAGTAATTGGGTGAATTTTAACATTCACTAGCACCCCTAATTGGTCACGTTTCCCAATGAGTAAATCCAGCCTCGAGTAAGATTCTTGTTTAGCCGAGTAACAGGTGAATTCTTGCCCCCCGGGATTCTCCCACCTCCAAATATCTACCAATTCAAAATCAACCATGCACCTCCCAAGCTCCTTGCCCTCCTTCCCATGCCTCTTTCGGCAAAAATTGGATCTGTCTTTAGCCCCCACCACACAATTCATGTCCCCCCCCCCATGATCCAATCCCCCTTAGCTTTACTTTTAAACTCCCGGAGAGCGTCAGAAAAAAAGGAACCTTTCTGCCCGTTAGGGGCATACACATTGAGGAAGGAGACCTCCCGCAAATCCACCCTCCCCACCACCCAAACCACCCTCCCCTCCCCATCTCACCCACTTTCGTATGGAATAAATCTAACCCGCTTATGTACAAGGATTACCACCCCACATTTCTTAGAATTATAGGGCGAGCCATATAGCTGCTCAAAGCCCTGGGCTTTTAGCTTCTCTTGCTCTGCCATAGTCAGATGAGTCTCCTGTATCAAAGCCACATCCACTCTCATCTTATTAAGCTGAGCAAGAATCCGTTTCCATTTAATCGGGCTATTAAAGCCCCTTACATTATATGAGGCAATCTTGAATCCCCCTGTTCGGGACATAGCCATCATCCTTCTTCCTCCCCCCGCTGGTCTACCTGCTGGAGCACAGACATCCCACACATACATAAAACACAATCAACAGTGAACAAACAACCATCACCCAACGCATGTTCCATCATCCCCCTCGCACCACAATTTTTAACCATTTCGACTCCCATTAGCCCTCTCATCCATCCGCCCTCACCAATCCCGCCACCCATCCCCCCTCAGCAACCATCTTCCACCGACCCCTCACTCATACCCCCCCTCCCTTGCCCTATAACATGGTTGCCTTTACAGGGGGGCACTGCCCTTAAGCATAGCGCCAATAACACAGTTCCTTATCCCTTACCGCCCCCTCCCAAAGCCTCTCCGAAGTTCTCTACCGTTCACCCCCTACCCCGTGCATTCATTGACTTATACAGTCTGATACACCCGGACCCTCCCCCTTCCAACACTCAAGTCCCAAACAGTCCAAAAGACATGTCCCTAGGTCTTCTCAGGACAGCCCCATCGCCTCTGAACCGTCATCTGCTGCATCAGAGCTGCTCCTTGTAGAGGCCTCCCGCTCTCTCGTGGTACTCCCCTTCTGAGCTTTCAAAAATGTCTCCAAGGCGTCCTTTGAAGTAAAGAATCACCGCGTGCCATTCACCATCATGGTAATTCTGGCCGGATACCAAATCGCCACTTGTATGCCTCTCCGCGCCAGATTTTCTTTCAATTTCACCAGGTCCTTCCTTCGCTTGACGGTTTCGGACGCTAGGTCTGGGAACACATACACCTTCCAGTCCTTATAGTTCACAAACTTGGATTTCCTGGCCGCTCGTTTCACGTGCTCTCTATCCTGGAACCGAAGAAGCTTAACAATAAAAGCATGTGGCGGCCCCGACGCCCCGGGCCTAGGCCTCAGTTCTCTATGCGCCCGTTCTATTTCAAAAGCTGGGACTGACGGGGCCCCAGGGAAACATGTCGCCAACATCTCCGCCACGAATCCAATATGTCCTCACCTTCAACTCCTTCAGGCACTCCAAAAATACGCAGGTTGGATCGCCGGTCCCTATTTTCCATGTCCTCTGCCTTAGCATTTAGCCAGCTAATTTGCTGCTGGAAGGAGCCCACCGTGCGCTGCAGCGTAGCCTGGGAGTCCTCCGTCTGACTCACCCGGGCCTCCACCTCTTCAAGCCGTTGCCCCATATCCGCAAACTTCTCCTCCAGCTTCTGAAAGACTCTCTCCACTATCTCATCTTTGGAGTCTCTGATTTCTTTCAGCACAGCCTCCAGGTCCGACTGGGGAACGTCCTCACCCTCACACGCTTCTGGGCCTTCTGACATGCTGGGAGACACAGGCGCCTGCAGAGCCCGTGGCCCAACCACCGCCGTTTTCCCAACTCCCACTTTCGCCGCATACATATCCTTTATCGGGTTACTCTGCTTAGGTTTCGCCAACTTCGGCATGATTTCGATGCTTTATGGAGCTGTGTCTACCCGATTTTTTCCGAGCGGGTGGAGAGCTCTCTCACTCATGTCTCCTCTCCTCCGTGGCTAAACCGAAGTCGGGTCACTGCTTTTTAACATATTTATAAATGATCTGTAAACGGGGATAACGAGTGAGGTGATCAAATTTGCAGATGACACAAAATTATTTAAAGTTGTTAAAACACAAGAGGATTGTGAAAAATTGCAAGAGGACCTTGATAAATTGGTAGGCTGGATGTCCAAGTGGCATAAGACATTTAATGTGGACAAGTACAAAGTTATGCACCTAGAAAAGAACAACCAACTTACGGTTACGCAATACAAGGTTCCACATTGGAAATCACTGCTCAGGATCTGGGAGTCATCGTGGATAGTACGCTGATACCCTCTGCCCACTGTGTAGCTGCGGCCAAGAAAGCAAATAGGATGTTAGGAATCATAAGGAAAGGACTAGAAAATAAAACCAAGGATATTATAATACCTTTGTATAGCTCCATGGTATGACCGCACCTTGAATATAGTGTACAATTCTGGTCGCCATATCTTAAAAAGGATATAACAGAATTGGAAAAGGTGCAGAGAAGAGCGACCAAAATGGTAAAGGGGATGGAAGGATATCCCTATGAAGAAAGGCTTAAAAGGTTAGGACTCTTTAACTTGGAAAAGAGACGACTCAGAGGAGATATGATAGCAGTCTATAAAATAATGAATGGAGTGGAATTAGTAAATGAAGATCAATTGTTTACTCCTTTAAAAAGTAGAAAGACTAGGAGACATGTAATGAAGCTACAATGTGGCACATTTAAGACTAATTGGAGAAAATATTTTTTCACTCAGCATGTAATCAAACTCTGGAATTCATTACCGGAGGATGTAGAAAAGCAATTAGTGTAGGTGGGTTCAAAACAGGTTTGGACGACTTCCTGGAGGGAAAGTCCATAAACCATTATTAAAGAGGACTGGGAAAATCCACTGCTTACCCTTGGGACAAACATCATGGAATGTGTATATTTTTGGGAACCTGCCAGGTACTTGAGACCTGGAATGGCCAATGTTGGAAACAGGATACTGAGCTTGATGGATCCTTGGTTTGGCCCAGTAAGGCATTTCTTATGTTCACTTCAATTCAAAACAGCATGGGACAAGCACAGCGTATCCCTTTACAGCAAAAGGATAAAAACAAAATAAACTGAACCATCTAACTTCTCAACAAATAGGGGTGTCCTACATGGAGTGGTGGGTCTACCCCTAAAAAAAGACATGGGGAGAGGTGGCCAGCACAGAGCGACAGGTGCACCTACTCTTGCCGTATTGCTGGGCAGACTGGATGGACCATGCTGGTCTTTATCTGCCGTCATTTACTATGTTACTATGTTACTTGGGAGCTCTGGGCCCACAATAATAGCAGCATTAGTTGTTTGATGGGAGCTATGGAGAAGCACTTCTAATCAGGGCCAGCCTCAGAGTTGGTTCAAGGTGTTGGCTTTACACATCCACACCCCTCCCCCAGCTATCAAAACCTATTGTTCAGCTTTGAATGCCCTGCTCATTGCCGCCCCCCCCCCCACCCCAGAAGTTGCCAACCTAGGTGACTGCCTAGTTTGTCCGATGGTTGGGCTTGTCCTGCTTCTAACTTCTTTAAGATAAGCAGGATGCTCCGAATAGAGCCAGGACTGGTTCATTCTGCCCCTGATGACCTTGTTGGCAACTCCAAGGAAGCTGGGAGCAAAATTCTGAATAGTGACCACAGGTAGCTTCACATTTAAAGACTAGTTTCTCCTTTGAAGGTTACCTGCTGATATTGTCTTGCCTCTCCCCTTTTTCATCTGTTTTATTTCTGTATGTACTGTGATAGGGTGGGGGAAGCTATCTTTTACTTTTTATGTCTGCCTGGCCTCTTCAGTAAACTTTCTCCCCAAGCCCCCCCCCCCCAACCACCTTTGCTCCATCTGCTACAGTGCCAGAAATTCCAGCAGAATGACCTCAAAAATACAACACTGAGCCAACTCTCCCTTCCCCCTCCCTCCAAACCACAAAACCTTTGGAGGTTTGCCAGTTTATAAATTTTTAACCTCCCAAAAGGATAAAGAAGTGTAGAAAACAGAGAAAGTAGTGGTCTAGCTTCAACATAGGTTTTCATAAGATGAACACATGAAGAGGTTGATACATTAATGTTCTGTCTTGAAACCACAAGTCGCCCAAAGATATGCATATGGTTGAAAAGTGCAGAGGATTTAGTTTGCCTGAGGATCCTTAAGCTCTTCATGGATTGTAACAAGGAATCACATCGGTCTCCTGCAACCACAGCTGGCCTCTCATGCCACAGGGAGCCCCAAATTTGCCTCAGGCTGAAAGGTGCCCCCTTACCAGTTTCTGCCCTGGGTCCCTGCATGTCTAACACTGGCCCTGACAGAGACACTTAACTTCTTTTCAAAAGGCAAAAGAACATCAGTGTGAGAGTCAGTACTGCTGCCCTGGACAAAGTGGAGCACCCAGCACCCCCTCCAGTGATGCAACTGACCCAGTTGCACAGGCACAGTCAGAATGACTCATACAATTAAAATAAAGCCTGCTCCCTACACATCCTCTCTCGGGTAGCCCATCTCTCCCCACTCACAAACATACTCGCTCTCCCTCTCAGCTCATCTTTTCCCAGCTATCTCCTCTTCCTCCCATTGTGCCCCCCCCCTAATACACATACATATACATTCTCCCATCCCAGCCTCAACTCTCACCCACCTCTCTCACCATTCAGCCTCCATCATGTTGACCCCACCCCATCGGAGTAGTTTGCCTTCTTACTTTGGGGTGGCAAAGGGGAAGGACGTCATATTGGCAGTAGGGGCAGAGGGTCCAGTTCACCATTAGTGACTACAACATTTGGGGGGCACTGTTCCCCCATGTCCCCCCAAACTATGCCTATGCCCCACCCCTATCTGTCCACGTTGGTCCCCCTCATTTGTTTATTTCTGTATTTAGATGTATAAATTGTGCCTGCTTAATCCTTGACATAATTTACAACAAAAAACAATTAAAACTAATTTAACAAGAAAACATTCTGCATTGGGGGTTGAGCACTGACATCTTTTTGCTGACTTGAAGGCAGGGATCACAGACTGAGTCCAGCCATTGCTACAGTGGGGTCATGTGAATTTATTGTCATTATATTATGTCAAGAACGAAGATGGCTCTTTTCATTTTAACTATTATTACTATGAATGCACTCTATACAGATATTGAATGGTCAGCTTTCTATTAATGTTTCTAAAAAAATTTTAAACATTTCAATTGAACACTTGGGAGGAGCCTGTGAAATGCTCTTTATAAATGGTGTCTTGTTTCAGTGCTTGGAAGTATGGCTTGAGACCAGCTACCACAGTAAGATGTTATTCTTTGCAAATTGACCCCAAGGCAGGATCCGCTGGAACAGCGATGCTGGGTCCCTGAATCATCACTATATTTGCTAAAATATGAAAACTAGCACCTGAAATTAACATCTAAAGCTAGGTATCTACAATCCTGCCACCAGAGATAATAGACAATGTTGTGTTTATAAGTAGATCCTTTTCTACAAAAAGACATGTTTTCAAAACAGAACAGAGGCAAAGGATGGGACATGCATCTTCTAAGCTTACAGAATGGCTATTATGATGCCTCTTTAAAATTTAAAGATTTATAACATGATATATGGTGGTGGTTTTCTGCTGTTAATTAATTTTGTCTGTGTTTGAATGTTTTTTGTACTTGGCATTTGGGGATATTCCTCATTTAAACACAGTGTCTTGTTGATTTTTATTTTATAAAGGCAGGCAATGGACCCCAGATAATTTATTTATTTATTTATATTTATTTAAATATATTTATAATATATAAATCATGCTAAAGAAATCAGAAGATATACTCTGGAGGTCACTACAATACAGAGGATATCTTATGATTTCTTTAGAGTATTTTATACAGGCAACATAGCTGCTTGTAGGTCTTTAAACAATAGGTACCAGAACCAATCCCAGTAGCACATAATCCTCACGTATAAATTTACACCCGCTCCAAAGAAAGTGGAAAGGTGCATCTGTATTCTACTCATGTACCTGCTTACTTTATAAATGTGAAGGACGATTTCAGATAGGTCAAATAAGTGAGGAAATCCATGTGGAGGTATAAATGCGGAGGCTGGCAACAGGATTTTACAAAAGCAGTTCAGTAGAACATGTAGGCCCAATGTAAATTTCACATCTCTTTGCCATGAGGAACCAATGTAGGAAAAAAAATGTCATGTGGAAAATACACGTGTCTTAAAAGAGAGTCGCTTCCATGTGGAAAATACCCAATCACGATAGAGGGGGTGAAGATGTGCAAATGGCAGGGATGATGGATATCCACATGTATGAGGGGTCCACCACCAACCACCTGCACGTTGATAAAGCCTGCTACCACCACGATCACTCGCATGTGGAAGTGGCAACATTTTCACAGTCTGAATGTGTAGGATCCACGTGTAAGTAACAACTTGTCTGCCACTTACGCATATCCACCTGGGGAACCAAGCCAACGTCTTTCTGGTCCTCATATTTAACAGTGGCCTTCTTTCAACAGCACCAACATGGCGACCAGGAGGGAGGGAAATTTCTCAGAGGCTGCGAGCAACCTCCTAGTACTCCTATTGCTCTCTAATGAGGGCAACCTCTATAAACTGGGTAGGCAGATGCCTGAACATACTGCAGCACATAGGGTCTGAAAGTCATTTCAGATGACCTGGACAAGGTAAGCAGAAATCAATTGACCATGCATCTACACCAAGACCTTGGAGATATCCATATAGTAGAGGGATGACCCCTATGGTGGTAGGCACCCAAGAATTTAACAGCCCAAAATGCTCTGCTATCCTGCAAGAGTTCCTCCCCCTATGCTATACAGGCAAACCATACGGTCAGAGATCAAGGTATTCTAGGTGCTGCTCACATGGATACAACAGCCACCCTGCATTTGCCATATGGCCTGTCCCCATAAGGAGACAAGGCAGGCAGGCAAGACCTTACCAAAGAAATCATGGCACGATCATCAATGTGGCATATCTACTGCATGTACACTCTGCACAATTTTTTCTTTTAATTACATAAAGGGACAACATATACCACATCCAAAAAGCAGACGATAGAACAAAACCCAGGAGTGCAAGGCATCTTTTTCCACAAATTATTACCTTTAAGAGATGATAGTAGCAGGAGCAGGAACCAAACCCTGGCTGTCAACATATCCACTGCTGTCACTCTACCTACTAGTCCAACTAGTGATTTGCCTTAATGTAACACATAATAACGTAAACCTGATCTGAGAATGGCAGGGAGTAGTGATGCTGAGGTGTCTGTCCACTAAAAATGTTTATATCTCTTCTCTGATCTAGATGATCTAAGACCCACCAAGACGGAGAGGCCCTGAATCTCCTCTTCCATGCCATCTGGAGAACCCAGCCTGATGTGCTTCAGCAGATGCAAGAGCTATCATAGGGAACTTTATGGATTTTGGTGTATGGGAGGCTGGATTGTTGTCACGTCCAAGCACTGGGAGGTTATTTCACATCCTAACCCGTGGCACTGGCAGCTGCCTTCCCCCTAAGTGGGTGTGGGCCTAGGATGTGGCTGTGGGCACCCCTTATAAGACGTCAGTGGGCCAGATGCGAGGGGTGAGAACGCATCTCATGGTCTGGGTTTGTACAGATCTTACTCCTTTGCTGCCATCATTGATACGAGAAGCACCCAATTTCTAGAGCTGATGCTCCTATGTCTGCTACATACCTTCTTCCTCTGCCGGCAGCTCTTGCAGGTCAGCTCTGTGTAGGTCAGCCCACCTCTATTTAGTGAAGTATAAAAGATAGTTAAGTTTGCTTTGATTTCGTCCTCTTGCTATAAAGGGATCTACTAACTGGAGTGGAGGAGTAGTCTGGTGGTTCGAGCACTAACTTGGCAACCAAAAGACTAGGGTTCAGTTCCCACTAGCATTCCCTGTGGCCTTCGGCAAGTCACTTAAAGCTCCATTGCCTCAAAAGAATCCAATTTTAATGTCCCTGTTTAAGGTACATTACCAAGTTTAAGTTGCAATGTAAACCGCTTTGACTAAAATGATAAAGCAATATAAAAAAACCTGTTAAATAAATACTATGTCTGTCCCATGCCATTTTGAATTCCAGCACTGTTTTTGCCCCCACATCTCCATCGGTAGGACATTCCAAGCATCCACCACCCTTTCAGTGAAAAGGTATTTCCTGACATTGCCTTTCAGTTTACCCCCTTGCGGCATCATGTTATGCCCTCTGGTTTTACAGTTTCTCCTTCTTTGAAAAATTGCTTGTTCATTGATACCCTTTATGTATTTAAAGGTCTGTATCATATCCTCCCTGTCTCTCCTCTCTAGGGTATACATATTTAGGTCTTTAAGTCTCTTCTCATATGTCTTCTGGCACAGGCCCTGAATCATTTTGGTCACCTTCCTCGGAACCGTTTCAAGTCTTTTTAAATCCTTTGTGAGATATGGTGCCCAAAACTGGACACAATACTCCAAGTGAGGACTCACCAATGACTTGTTCAAGAGCATTAATAACTTCTCCTTTCTGCTGGTTATTCTTCTCTGTATGCAGCCCAGCATCCTTCTGGCTTTGGCCACCGCCTGGCACATTATTTTGCCACTTTAAGATCCTCAGACACAATCACTCCAAAGTCCTTCTGCTGGTCCGTGCACACCAACCACTCGCTGGTGGTTTGATGGTATCGGGGGACCATGGCATTATGGGAAGCCCCCGATGCTGTCAAAACACTGGCGAGTGGGGGGATTGGGTCGCTAGGCCACCAGGGAGTTGGTGCCCTGTGGTTGCCACCAATGAGTTGAGCGTGCAGCACCAGCAATGCAAACATGTGCCGTGCTGCCACCTGCTTGGTTCTGGCAGTAGCGGGATCAATCCAAACCAGTTCCTGTTCCGATTGAATTCCGCCACTGACTACATGGATCCCATTTGTTACTTGCTCTATAACAGCTAGCAAAACTATTTAATCCTGTTGGCCACCTGGGACCAAAACCATGGGGGGGGGGGGGGACGACAAGGAAATGTTATTGTTCAGGATCCTTTGCCTACTCAATCCAGAGAGATATCCAGCAACATTTATCAGAAGAGCATAATCTCCTTGAACTTGCAGCCACCATGACAGTCCCCGATCATTCCACCACTCCCTACTCAAATACCTGCCCAGCACTGCAGGAAAAACACTGGCAAGATGGAGGCAACTCCTATAGAAAGCATGGTGCTGAATCCACCATAATGCAGAGTCCTTCATGAAGCCACTTTGCCAACCTACATCTCTGCCAATCCAGAGCTGTAATACCTAGATGCCAATGGATGATGTTCTCACCGTTCACAGTGATCACTGATGTTTTGCCCACCCATTGTGCTTCAGTGACATATACGTTTTATAGCCATGCCACCTGTCTCTACTACCCCAACAGAAGGCTGCCGTATTCACATGCTACATGCATCCCACAACCTATCATTGGCCCTATAACCCATATTTGGGAGGGTGTTTTCAAAACATGAGCCCTTATCCATAGAAGCTTGGATAGGGGAATGGAAGTGCTGGGAAAATGGACCAGGAATGAAGACCCAGGGATGCCATAGGCCTGACTGCAGGAATGCTTACATGCACAACCTTGTTGGACACTACCACCATGCAACATCGTGACAAAAGATGATGGCATGTATCTGCTGATACTTAGGTACATACCTAGCAGCAGGACCTCTAACATACTACATTTGCATTTCCCTTTTCTTCTCCAAGGAGCACATATGTCCATACCTAGAATTATTTTTCATAAAACACTTTGGCTGTCTCTGTCACCTAACACCAGGATAGCCGTGTGAAGGTGTTACATACATTACAGTAGACTAATACATCAGGCCAAAACAACAGGAATACAACAGAGGAATGACATGTAACATACATTTATTATGTAGCTGTGGCATTCTCTCAACCACATGAAATAATTCTCCTATAAACAGATATGGAGGGCCACAAGAGACATCTAAAAAGTCAGTTAGTTCTGATACAAGGTTTGTGTTTATCCCCAGAAACAATTCACCAACAATACCTGGCCAATAGTACTACCCTTCATTGCCCTCAGATAGCATGCTATTGTGAACAGAACAGCAGCACCAACAACTTACAAAAATTTTTATCAGACATCAATACCACAACATCTATTCTTGACTCATGCCCAGTCAGCTGGATAAAGGCAACTCGATCAGAATTTACCCCAATAATACTTAGAGGTATGTTTACTACATAGCGGTAGTGGCTTTTGTGCAATATCGGAGCCGTGGCTCTATTGATTTCAATGGGGCCACAGCTCCGATATCGCACGGAAGCCACTACCACCATTAGTAAACATACCCCTTAATGTGGTAAATATGTCACGCTCAAGGTTACATGCCTAAAGAATTAAAACAAGCGGTAATCCAACCTATATTGAAGCACAAGTCTTTCAATAAATCTTGCCCTACTTCATATAGACCAATATCCAGTCTGCTATTCCTAGCCAAAATAATTGAGAAAGAGAACATAGCCGTCTTCAAGACCATGTCGATTTGCATGTCCCCCTAGATGATCAGCAATATGGGTTCAGACCATACCATGGTGTTGAAATTCTTTTACACGCCCTCCTTAACAACCTAATAAAGTGAATAGATAACTCGCAAAAGGCATTCATTCTCATTTTCTTGGATATCGCTGTGGCCTTTGATTCTATCAACCATCACATCCTCCTGGAGAGACTCAAACAAATTGTCATATATGAAACAACCCTCGCATGGTTCCAGTCTTATCTATCAGACCGTTCTCAACAAGTTAGAATGGGCCAAAGAACATCCAAATCATTTAGCCAACAACAAGGATTATCCCAAGGCTTAGCACGTTCTGCATTACTCTTTAATATCTACCTACAGCCTCTATGCCATATTATCCGAAAACACAAAGCTGAGTATGCCATATATGCAGATGATATAATGTTATATGCCATTTTATATAGTAAATCCCAACTTAGACCGTATAACTTCATGCTTCAGGGACATCTCACAATGGCTGAAATCCCATAGTCTTAGGATAAACTACAATAAAACTGAGGTCCTATTTATAAGCAGACATCAGGACTTCAAACCAACCCCTAATCTAGATGTAAAAGAGGCCATCCTAGAAGTGAAGAATGAAGTCAAGTATTTATGTGTTACCATTGATCAGACTCTTAAGCTTCACATCTCACATAAAATTAACTGCTAGAGCAATTTACAAGAAACTAAAGACGATCCAACAGCTGAGATCCCTACTATCACAAACAGACTTCAGAACGGTACTACAAGCAATGATCTTCCCTCATATAGATTATTGTAACAGCATTGGGAGCACTCCAGGGGCTCCCTAAACATTCCTTACAATAGCCTACAGATGGCTCAACACATAGCAGCACGCATAACTCAAAAGAGCACAACTATTTGAACACATAACCCCAATACTATTCAACTTTCATTGGTTACCACTCCACAGCAGAATTAAATATGAGATACTTGTAATTGTTTTCAAACTACTAAGAAACATATTCCCTTCATATTTATCCAGTCTCATTAAAATAGACACAAATGATAGACTTAGAAGTGGTTTTACCCTAAAATACACTATGGGGCTTGTTTACAAAGCCGCGGTAGCGGTTTCCGATTGTTATCGGAGCCGCGGCCCCATTGATTTCAGTGGGGCTGCAGCTCCAATAACGATTGAAAACCACTACCGCAGCTTTGTAAACAAGCCCCTATGTCTCCCCTGGGAGTATACTAAAATGAATTGAAACACAAGTAATAGAACCTTCTCACTTTGTGCTCCCACGTGATGGAAAGCCCTCCCAGAAAAGTTGAGATCTTCCACTGATTTGACTATATTCAGAAAAAACCCCTCAAGATGCATTATTCATAGAACATTTTGGTGACCTAAATGCAACTGAAAAGCGCTACTCAACTTAGCCATCAATCATCTCTATATCTGAGCACTTACAACCATACTGTAATAAACTTGCACACTAGGACAATTGAGGAACCTGCTTTAACATTTTGTTGTAAATATATCATCATCATGTTGTAAATACATTCATGTTCTGACCTGAAGGTAATCATCTGTATTCGTTATTGATTAATCCTGGTTCACCATGTTATTCTGTAATAGTTTCTAATGTTGTAATGTAATGGTTATTGTTCAATGAAAACCTCTTTGAGTTTGTGAAAGGCGGTATACAAAACTCTCAAACAAATAAAATAAAATATCTTACATATACTTAGATCCTATGTGTTAACTCCCTTATATGATGCTGCAAGAAGATCTGCTCCCTCCCCCCTCAACTTTCTATATAGAGAAATATGTACAAGTATTGTATAAGAGTTGCAATCCCTCTTACCCAAATACATGCTAAAAGCAGCCCTGGATGCCCCCATGATTTCCCATTTATAAATCTATATACAGATTAGAGTTGCAGTACCCCTGCTCCATGCTTTGGTTGTAAAGTGCTATTGAATCAGTGGTGACCCTCTGGATAATTGTCTAAAACTGTGTTTGGTTTTCAGTCAGGCAGCAGCTACTTGCTGATAGAGTGGCATCCATAGCTGCTGTTACTGTTTTGATCCATCTTATTGCTGGCTTTCCTCTTCTCCATTGACCTTCAACCTTGCCAAGCATGGTTTCTTTCTCTAATGATCTCTCTCTTCGCATGATGTTTCCAACATATGAAAGTCAAAGTCTTGTCATCTGTGCTTCTAAAGAAAGCTTAGGTTTGGTTTTCTCTAGTATCGACTGGTTTGTTCTTCAGGCAGTCCATGGTACACACAATGGGCCCAATATTCATCTGGGCAGGCTATGTACCATTACACGCATAACCCTGCCCGCCAACCCTTAACTCCAAATATCCAATGCCAGGGTCACATGCAGTCCCAGCATTGAATATCCAGAGATCGTCACACATGCCGGAAACCACAGTAGCTAACCAGACAGCAGCAATATTGCATGCTGCTCGGTTAGCTCCTGCACCTTAAAGATAGGCGAGGGTTTTCCTCTTATGTAGTATCACCACTACCCAGTTAGCGACAGTTTCTGCCTCTGCTCTGCACCGGAACGCCCCCAACACACCCTGATGCTAATTGCATAGCTTCAGAGCGTGTAGTGGAGATATTTATTGGGCCCAATATTCTTTGCCAGCACCATAATTCAAAGGCATTGATTTTCTTCCTATCTTTTTCACTGTCCAACGTTCACATCCATATGACGTTATTGAAAATATCATGGCTTGGACAAGTCGGATCTTTATACAGAGAGATACATCTCTGCTCTTGAAAATCTTGGCTACGTCTTTCATAGCTAGTCTGCCAAGAGCAATGTGTCATCTGATTTCTTGACTGCTTGTCATTTCTTTATTGATTATTGATCCAAGCAGGTTAGCGTTGTCTACTATTTCCATTTCTTCTCCATCAACAATGAACTTATTGATATTGCCAGCTGTTAGGATCTTTGTCTTCTTCACGTTAAGGTGCAGGTCCATTTTAAGACTATGTTCCTTGATCTTGAGAAGCAAATATTTTAGATTGTCTTCACTTTCAGACAGTAATGTGGTATCATCAGCATAGTGAAGGTTGTTGATGAATCTTCCACCAATCTTTACACCTCGGTTGTCTTCATACAGTCCTGTTTCTCTGATGATTTCTTCTGCATATAAATTAAAGAGGTAGGGGGAAAGTATGCAGCCTTGTCATATACCTTTGCTGATTTTAAACCATTCTGTTTCTCCATGTCTGTTCAAACTGTTGCTTCTTGATCAATGTAAAGATAGTTCTCATGCACAATCACGTATTCTGGTACACCCATTCTCTGATAAACCCAGAGTTTCTCATGATTTACACAGAAATGCCTGCTGCAGTCAGTAAAACACACATAGGCATCCTTTAGGTAATATTTTGTCTTTTCAAAGATCCATCTCACATCCATAATGTCTTTCATTCCTTGCCCTTTCCTGAACCCTGCACTTCAGGCAGTTCTTGTTCCAGGTATGGTTGTAGTGTCCATTGAATGTCTTGAATAGAATCTCGCTGGCATGCAATAATTTCCACAGTCAATCAGATCATCTTTCTTCGGTATTGGTATGAACACAGATCTTTTCCAGTCGGTTGGCAATGATGTCGTCTTCCAAATTTCCTGGCAGAACCTTGTAAGTGTGGTAACAGCTGGATCTGATTGCTGTAATACGTCAGTGGGAATACCATCAATCAGTGGCGGGATCTGATCCGAACAGGAAGTGGTTTGGATCAATCCTGCCACTGACAGGACCGAGCGGATGGCAGCATGGCATGCGTTTGCATTGCTGGCACTGTACACTTGGGCTGCTGGCAGTCCCTCCATCCACAAGTGGTTTGATGGTATCCAAGGCTTCCCATGATGCCATGGTCCCCAGATGCCGTCAAACCACAGGTGGGTGGGGAGAGTGCCACCAGTGCAGTGTTGACATCTGGATGCCGTTTTTGGCCTGGTTTGCCAAACATGGCCAGTGGCAGGTACCGGTTCGCGTGAACCATGCCGAACTGGTTGGATCCCACCACTGCCATCAATTCACGGTATTTTGTTCTTTGATAATGCTTTCAATTCTGCTTCAACTTCTTCTTTCATCACCAGCAATTCCTAAACATAAGGTACAGGTTGAAATGGCTGTTGGTCCACTTGATCTTTATGGTATAAGGAGTTTGGGTATTCTTTCCATCTTATCATGATCTTCTCAGCATCATTCATCATGGATCTTTGAGCATCTTTTAGCATTCCAATTTAAGGCTGGAATTTTCTCTTTAACTCTCATAGCTTTAGAGAAACCGATATTCTTCTTCTTTTAATAGTTTCTGATTTTATTTCCTTGCATGCATCATTGTAGTACTTCTCCTTGTCTTGTCTTGCTGCATGTTGAAAATCTCTGTTAAGTTCTGTGATTACCTCTCTTTCTCCTCTGGCTTTAGCTTCTGTGCGTTTCTGGTTAATTTTCAGAGTTTCTTCGGTCATCTATTTTGGCCATTTTTGCTTTTTCACCTTTTGTAGAGACTTCTCACTTTTTTTCGAGCACAACTTTCTTGATGTCATCCCATGATTCTTCTGGTGCTCAGTCATTTTTATCCAAAGCGGCAAATCGATTTCGCAGGTAGTCTTTAATTCCAGTGATATATTCTCAAGGTCATATTTTGCTACATTCATAAGTGGCTTGCTCTTTTTCAGCTTTAGCTTGAATTTGCATAATAGTAGCTTGTGATCTGTACCACAGTCTGTTCCAGGTTTTTTTCTTTTTTGATGTTGCATCGTTTACTTCCAGAGATGTAGTCAATCTGATTTTTGTACAATCTATGGGGCAAAGTCTATGTGTACAGTCATCACTTGTGTTGCTGGAAGAAGGTGTTTGAGATAAATAGATCATTGGTCTTGCAGAATTCTATCAGTCTTTTTCACCTTTATTCTGCTGTCAAGCATCTTTTCTAACTACTTTGCCTTCTTTGTTGCCAACTTTAGTGCCCCAGTAACCCATGACTATCAGGCAGGGTCGGTGCTACCATTAGGCAAACTAGGTGGCTGCCTAGAGTGCTGGCCTTCTGGGACTGCCCATTGCCACCGCTATTGCCCCCATGAGGACCTATAGTGGTGGCAATGAAACAGCCCCATGGCACTTACCTGCAAATTGAATCGCCACGGGGTTGTCTGTTTCCACCCCTGCCAATGGCTGACTTTCTGTTTGCATGGGGGTGGAACTTCTGCCCCCTTACAAACAGGAAGTCGGCCATTGAAGGGGGTGGAAGCAGACAGCCCCCCAGTGCTAAGGTTTGCAGGTAAGCATCATGAGGCTGTTTCATTGTCGCTGCTGTAGGTTGTAGTGAAGAGTGACTGCAGCGGTAAAGAGGGGAGAGGTGGCCTCATCTCCTTGTGCCAGCCATGCTATCAGGATATCTTGTTTGCTTGTTCTGTCATTTTCAGCTTGTACTTGTTCATAGAGCTGATCAATATCTTCCTCTTCTGCAGCTGTTGCAGGGGCATATACCTGAATAATAGTTGTGTTGATGAACATTCCTCATAGACAAATAGAAGTTAAGCATTCACTGATTGCATTGTATTTCATTACAGTTCTTGCAAGTTTCTTCTTAATTATAAATGCAACACCATATGTATGATAATAGCAGGAACTCAATATTGATTGCAAACAGGATCTGATGTTTAGGTCACAGATCTGTCTAAACAAACATAATGTCCCCTTCTCACCATGCCACACATATCCCTGTAACTCATATCTGACATATAGGTCAAGGTCTTACCATGCACAATATGGAGCTTTCAACATCATGACCCACACATCAAAGTGACAGACGCACACATAGGATTGGCAACCTATCCAGGAAGAGAATGTGCACCTCCCAAATGCCTTCATAAGTTTGGGGTGGAGGCTTACAAGGAGCTGTCAGAGATGCTAAGGTCCATTAGCTATGTGGGTCAATGATTAAGCTATATGTGCAGGCATGTGTAAAATTGCCCTCATCCATGTGTAAATTGGCTACCCAGTGTAAAAATTGTCCATATAACCACCACCTTTTCCACATGGATAAAAGTTCAATTTCCATTCATTTTACAACACAGATGGTCAAGGGTGGCTCAAGGAAATCTGCTGCCTGAGACCAGGGATGAACTGGCCCTCCCCTCCCCCTATCATCCAAAATAGAGCTGCCTCCTCAGAGCTCCAATCAGAGATATCGATCAGCTGGTTGCCCCAAGAAAAAAGAAAGCAAAATATTTCCAGTCAATACAATTTTCTAAAAGATTTGCAATACAGTATTTATATGCAGCAAAAATTGTAGCAGTTTAATTATGTAGCCTGGGAATTTAATATAAAACATACAGATGCCTTCACTGCACACTGGACTGGATCATTATTAAATGTAAATATATATTTTGCAAAAAAACCCCAAAAAACAAAAACAAAGGAGATGCAAGGTGCTTGCACAAGAAAGAAAAAGCAATAACCATAGCACAGTTTATAATACCAAAATAAAATTGTTATATCTAATTTTATTTTGGTGTTAAACTGTGCTGTGGTTCTTGCTTTATTTTTAAACTTACCTTCTGCATCCAAAAAAAAACCCCTTCTCCTAACAGAATTAGGACATTTCCCCATAGAACTCAACATGCAGAAAATAATTTCTGATTCTGGTATCATGTCAGTAACAGCAATATAAACCTTCTCCAATACTCAGCATATTGTGAAATAATACAAAACCCTATAAAAGTTACTCAAAACCCATAAGGAAAATCTATCATACCATAACAGTATCAGCTTCCAAAACTCACATAAGGAGCCTACTAAGAAAAAAACAGGACCATAAATATTTCAGTACACCCTTGAACATCCATACATCTATTTGGCAAACTAGATTACAATGGTACAAATCCCTACATAGAAAGTCCATGCTAATGGAACATGTGGCCTTGGTCATTGCACATGCAGAACAGAGATAGAACCTCACCAAGAACAGAATGAGTGACATGCACGAAAAATATAAATATAGAGATAAAAATTAAACTAAACTCCAACACCTGGGAAACAGAGATGTAGATGCAAAAGACTGAACATGTAAATTCCAAAGACAGACACATTCCAATCAGTAAATTAAAAATACAATTATTTTTTCTACTTTTGTTGAAAGGCCATGTCATTCTGTAATCATGTTGATCCCAATCTCTGATTTCTGGCTTTTCTCTGTCTTCTATTAACTGCCTTTCTAAGTTCTTTCTGTCCATCTGCTACTTCTGTTCCTCCTTTCTTCTTCACTTTCTTCCATCTCTGCCATTGATCTTTTTCTTTCAGCTGTCTTCCATTTACTTTTCTAACAACTCTTATTTTACTCCTCTTTTCCTACCATCTTGTCCTCAATTTCCCTCTTTTCACTGTATCTACCTACCACTTTTCAAACCTTAACACAGTCCTCCCATCATCATCTCTCTCCTTCATGAGCTTTTAACTCATTATCCTCTTTTTTTTCTGTACCCTACTTCCTGTGTCCAGCATCTCTCTTGTCTCCTATTCAGTGCCCCTATTTTCTCTGACCACATCTGCCCCATATCCAGCATTTCCTCTCCTTGTCTCCTACTCCATTGTCCAGAATCTCTCCTCTTTCTCTCTCTATCCCGCCATGTCCACAATCTCCCTTTTTTTCTCATCCCCGTATCCTTCATCTCCGTTCCCTCTCTTCCCTTATCCCCCCATATGCAGCATCTTCTCTCTCTCCCCCATCTCCAAATATCCAGTCTCTCCTCCCTATCCCTCCCCATGTCCATCATCCCACCTCCATTTGTCTATCCCCCACTTACCTCCTCTCTTCGCAGTGATTCTCTCCTGTGCCCAGTATCTCTCCATCTCCCTATGCCCTCCCTAATGTCCAGCATCTCTCTCCATCTACCTATGTCCTTCTGTTCCCCCACCCCTATCTCCAGAATTCCCTCTCCATTTCCCTATGGCTCCCTTCTATCTCCAGCATCCTCCCCCCATCTCCTTATAGTCCTCTTCCATGTCCAGGATTATCCTCCTGTCTCCTTCTGGCTCCCTCATGTCCTGCATCCCTCTTCCATCTCCCTAAGGCTCTCTCCTGTGTATAGCATCACCTTTCATTTGTCTGTGCATCCCTGCCCCCCCCCCCACCCCGTGTCAACCATACCATTGTCTCCCCATGGCCCCCTGTGCCCATCATCACCCTCTCAGTCTCCTGCCCCCCCCACCCCGTGTCAACCATACCATTGTCTCCCCATGGCCCCCTGTGCCCATCATCACCCTCTCAGTCTCCTGGCTACTGCTGTTGCCACAACAACGTCTCTCAGAGTCTGCAGCAGTGGCAGCAATAAGTTAAACATGAAGTGCAGTCTTTGAGACTCACATGTGCTTCCAGGGCCCTGTTGGTCCCACTTCCTGTGATGTGAAAGGTATGTGTTAAAGGGGGGCAGAAGTAAAAGGGCCTTGGAAGCACACAAGAGTCTGAAAGATCCCACACTTTGTGCTTAGTTTATTGTCATCACTGCCACAGACCTCAAAAGAAGTGGAAACAGCGGCGGTCGGGGAGGAAACATAGTCATGGTGGGCCAGGCAGAAGTGAGGTAGCCTCTATGATGATATTTTTGGAGCATTTTTTGCTGCCCCCCCCCCCCAAAGTTTTGTCGCCTGAGGCAGCTGCATTATGTCTAGTGCTACAGCTGCTCCAGACTATGGCACCATAGAAGAAAACCCTCATGAGAAAAATTAACTTCACTCCAGCCGAGGTTGATGTGATGGTCTGAGAGATCCTGAAGCATCAGAGAATCTTATTTGGGCATCCGGATCAGAAATTTAGCAACTACAGAAAACAAAAACTGGAAGGGGATCAGCCATAAAATCAACGGCATCTTCCACAACAATAATGATTCTGAAGATATCAAGAAGAAATGGAGGCAAATGAGGTTCATAGCCAAGAAAAACTGGCTAGGCGGAGTCACTCACTGACCAAGAGCAGAAGAATCTAGTGATCCTGGATGAGGACTCCATTTGGAGACAACCAGTAAGTACTTCTTACACACCTCTGCTCTCAAGTCCCCTTACTCTCAGCCCTCTGTGAACCCTATCTGAAAGGCATCCTCACTACATAGCTCTGATGATGTGTCTTGTCGCTAGGTAGCATTCACATTGAATGAGGCTTGTGCCATATCCCCAGAAGAAGTGAAAGCCCTTTCTTCAGGTGTGGTCTGCTGTCGATATGTCTTTAGACCTCTGAGCACATCCCCTCTTTTCCATTGGCATGGTGCAATTTGTTCCCACTTCCCTGCTTATGAAATCAAGTGATTATCTGTCAGCTCCCCTGGAGCATTTCAGTTTGCTTATTTTATTGATTACCTATGAGTTGTATTCGCAACAAATGCTCTGTAAATAGCTCACTTTGCAGATAATGCATTTGTATATAGTTATATTGCAATATCCACCACATGCCTGCTCTCTTCAAAGCTATATTGCAATAGTCCCCTGCATGCCCCCTCACCCTACGTTGTATGTAACCTTTATAGTTACACTGTAAACTGCTTTGATTTTAGGATAAAGCGGTATAGAAATCAGTTTAGATAAATAAATACTGCTCTTCATAGCAGAAGCAGACTGGTTTAAAATACAGTGATATAATATAAGTCAAAATAAACTCACAGGCTAAAAACGAAATATGTAGATTAAGTTGAGAACTTAAAATAGAGATTAGACAAGTGAGTTCCCAGCTAGGTTAGTGAGTCTAGGAAGAGTACGCTCCAGCTTTGGTGGCCTATACATGCTGAACCCTTAAACCATAAAGTGTACAGGTAAAAACTGTGTGTGGCTGTGTTCATAAAGTTAGCCACTAGACAGGCATGAAGTATTGTCCTTCTATAATGCAACACTTGACACAACACCAACTGGGTCCTATTAGGCTTTGCATGGGTCAAAGCCAGGTCTTAATTTGTGCCGGGACGGGGTGGAATGGTGTTCCAGCACTTCTTAAGCCCAGGAAGTAATCGTGCAGCCACGGGAGCATTTTCATTTGCTTCAGCAGCTGTGCTGCACTAAATCAGTTTGGTGCACAGCATTTTTAATAAAGATTTTAAAGAAAATGCCGTGGGCTGAGCTTCTTCAGTGCAGCATAGCTGTGGGAACAAACAACAATGTTCCCTTGGCTGCATTAAGCATTAATACGGCACGGCACAAATCACTTCTCAGCTCAAGAAATGACAGAATGCTGTGGCCATATTAATGTTTAAAACAGCTGTGGGAGAATTTTTGTTTGCTCCCATGGCTGTGCTGCACTGACTAGAAATGGGCAGATGCTGGGGATATATAAATGGGCTGATACTGGGACTGGAGGGGAACTGGGGAATAGAAATGGACTGATACTGGGGCTGGAGGGGGACTGGGGATAAAGAAATGGGCTGATACTGGGACTGGAGGGGAACTGGGGAATAGAAATGGACTGATACTGGGGCTGGAGGGGGACGGCATATATAAATGGGCTGGTGCAGGGGCTGGAGGAGGGACTGGGGATTAGAAGGGTGGATACTGGGGTTGAGGGGGACTGGGGATATAGAAATGGGCTGATGCTGGGGCTGGAGGGGAAGACTAGGAATGAAGATGGGCTAACACTGGGGCTGGGTGGGGACTGGAAACGGGTTTATGCTGGAGGGGGAACTGGTGCTGGGAGGGGGCTAATTTTAGTGCTGTTGTGGTTTGGTGCTGAAAGGAGGCTAATGCTGGCACATGCTGGTGTCAGGGTGTGAAAAAGAAGGAGATGCTGGGGGAGAGAGAAGGAAGAGGACAGAAATTGTGGGGATGAGGGAAGAAGCAAAGTCATAACCAGGGTAAAACTGAGAGGGAGGGGTATAATATCAGATGCTGCAGTAAGGAGGAAGAAAGTGTATTGAAGAATGAGGTATATGGGTGGGCAATGGGGATGTGGGAGAACAGGGACTTGGGTTTAGGTGGAGAACTTAAGATTGGGTGAAATAACAGAAAAAAGACCCATAACATAGGCTGGGTATTGGATGTGTACATGGGGACTCAGGGCTTGGGTGGGATTGTAAGTGAGGACTCAGGGACTAGGTAGTGTGGGGACTTGAGGTTACCTGAAGGGATATTTGGAAGTCTGGTGATTAACACAATTGACCAGAGATTAGGAGGGCAGTGGGGAAATGGTGGTTGGATGAAGGGTATCAGTAGGGCTGTGAGACCTAGTGCAGAAATATGGGGAGGGGAGAAGGTTTTAAGGGCCTTGGCAGGTTTGGGGATGGTTTAAAAGGATGGAGTGCTATGGAGTGGGTGGGAGCCACAGGGAGGGACATGTCTTCCTTGAATATGGTGAGGGAGAGTAAATAATAGGGGAGGTGAAAGTGGAAATGGAAACCTGGATTGGGAGGAAGATGTAAGAAAGGGCCTGGAGGTGGAGAGAGGCTATGTGCTAGGGAATGAGCTAAGCTGATTAGGGGAAGAGAGGCAAAAGGAGGTAGATGAGGCTAGGGAGGAGGTGCATACAGAAGGAGGAAATGTGGACTAGAAAGTGGGTGAAAGATGGGAACATAGGAGGCTGGTGAAGGAATGAGACAGGTGTGGAATGGAAGAACTAGAGAAATAAGGTTCGGAAATGGAAAGCTGGTAAGAAAGTGAAAGGTAAAAAGAGGAAGACTGAAGATTAAAGGAGGTTGAGGGAGGAATGGAAGGATAAGAAAAAGTCAGATGAGAGAAACAGAAAAAAAAAGATAAAACAGAAGGATCAGTGTCAGAAAGATATGTAGAGAAGGAAAGGACAAAGACAGGCAGTGTGAAAAAACAGAAAATGGAAATGAGATCCTGGAAAAGGACTTAGAAGAATTCCAAGAAGAAGAAGTGGAAAAAAGAGACCAGGACCAGCCCAATTAGAAAAAGAAAATGATGAGACAACAAAGACACAAAAGAGTGGCAGTTTTTAGAGAAGGAAATGTCAGTTTTGAAAATGTGCACCTCTTATAGTTCGGTAGAGAAAGAAATGCATTTTTGTTTCTTCAGCGTTCGATAGCTGTCTCTGTTTTAGGGGTTTTCCATTTCAACTTTTGTTTGCATATTTTTTTCTAATTTGTGGTTTTATTCTTTACTAGGTGATGGTCTGCATTTTCTATGTGCAGTTGATGTGAGGGATTCTGTTAACATGTTGGTTCTGTGCAGGAATCTATAGTAGTTCAGCTTGTTCTCTATTTCCAACTGGAGGTTGCTGGTGTTTTAGAATATTTGTATTTGCAGTGCTTTTTTTCATAGGCAGGGTTGGTGCAGGTTGAGTTCTTCAACTTGGTTTTGGTGTGAGTATGCATTTGCAGAATTTTGTGTTATGACGTACAATGTTTGGCAGTAGAGGGATTTGATGGTGTTGTCACTGATGTTAGACCAGAATTTGAATGGAATCTTATTTGTATGTTGAGTTGTAAAGTGAAAATTCTACTGCTCTGCATCTGATGGGAGAATTTTATTGGTGAATCTGGGAATGTCCCATATGAATGAATAATTATGCCCTATCAAACAAATGAATGCCCCATTCAAAGGCAATTATGCATTCACTGGCAAATGCATAATTAGGCTAAGTGTGTATTTTCAAAAAATATAGAGATGATATTGGGCTGTTTAAATTGCTAAATGCCAAAGGAAGGAGCAGAGAGAGACCATAGCCACACAGAAGGGTCTTCTGTTAATACATTTTATTGAAGACCCGATTTGGCCAAGTAGTAGCAACTATGCCTGCTTCATGGGTAACATAGTTCAGCTGATGCAATATAAAGCAAAAAACATCAAAAAGAAAAACCAGGAACAAACAAGTATGTAAAAACCTCTGGTCCTGGCCCCGCCCCCCATAAGTCACTTCTGGCCCTGGCTCCGCCCACAGTTCCACTTCTTTTCTGTCTACAAATTAAGCCCTGGTCAAAGCACTTCTAGAGCTGCATGACATATATGAATTCAACAGTTTAAGGGCTATATAGACTTTTATTTAGTGCACATGCAGCCCCTGATGCATGCAATGCATTCCTAATTGGTATCAAAACACAGATGTACCAGACTTGTGGGCATGTGGACCAGGAGAAGTGGAATGCAACCAAAAATGCATCACATTGAACTTATGAACCTACAGGCAGCTGAGCCTTACCTAATATGATGTAAAATATGATTCATAACCTCTGGATACCCAAGAAGAAAGGAGTGTCTACATTATCTCACCTGTGCAGTCACTTTGTGCATACCAATGAGATGTTGATGGTGTGCTATTGTTTCCTTACATGCAAATGAGGCCATGCCTTCAAATGTGGAATAGCCTAAGGGCCACCAGCCCACCACGTTAGATGCCAAGACTTCAAAGAAGACCTGCAGGTAGGGAGGAACAGAACAAGGAACATTAGGAACCACCACCCAGGAAAAAAATTAAGTGTCATCGTGGATAACACGTTGAAACCTTCTGCTGTGTGCAGCGGCAGCCAAGAAAGCAAATAGAATGCTAGGAATCATACAGAAAGGAATGGAGAATAAAACCACGGATATTATAATGCTTTTGTATCGTTCCATGGTGCAACTGCACCTTGAATATTGTGTGCAGTTCTGGTCTCCATATCTTAAAAAGGATATAGCAGAATTAGAAAAGGAATAGAGAAGAGCCACCAAAATGGTAAAGGGGATGGAAAGAAAACCCTATGAGGAAAGGCTTAAAAGGTTAGGGCTCTTCAATTTGGAAAAGAGACGACTGAGGGGAGATATGATAGAAGTATATAAATTTTATTTATTTATTTTATTTATTTAGCTGTATTTATATACCGCCTTTCACCGGGTCAAAGCGGTGTTACATGGGGGTGGGGGAATTAACTACAGGGGTGGGGCCATTATAAATTAATGAATGGAGTGGACCGGGTAAACATTGATTGTTTGTGTAGGCCATCAAAAAGTAGAAAGACTAGGGGACACGCAATGAATCTACAATGTAACCATTTAAGACTAATAAGAGAAAATATTTTTTCATTCAACGCGTAATCAAACTCTGTAATTCGTTACCGGAGGATATAGTAAAAGCTGTTAGTGTAGCTGAGTTTAAAAAACATTTGGACAAGTTCCTGGTGGAGAGTACCATAAACCATTATTAGAGAGGACCTGGGAAATCCACTGCTTGCCCTGGGATGAGCATTGTGGAACCTGTGTACTTTTTTGGGAAGCTGCCAGGTACTTGTGACCTGCATTGGCCACTGTTGGAAACAGGATACTAGGCTTGATGGAGCTTGGTCTGACCCAGTATGGCAGAGGCAGAGAAGGAACAATAGGAGGAGCAGGCTGCTGCCTCTGCTACAAGGAGAGCTGATGAGGCTGATGAAGAGGTGGATGATGTGTCTGTCCCACCCCTATCACCATATTCTGACCTTGGAGAGCAAGCAAAAGGGCAACTGGTGCCAATCCATAGGGTGGTTGTCAAGCAGCTAGGAGCACTAAGGAACTAGTAGGCTGTGAGGACTGACCTCTACCACAAAATAAACAACTGCTAGAGTGGGAGGAGGATGGTTGGGAAAGAGGGGTTAATAATAATTGTAAATGATTGTGACAACATGGTAGTGGCCGAGTTGAAATGTTATGCCATTATAAAGTGGTTTGGTAAATGGGTATGATAAAATTCAATAAACATTTAATTTAAAAAAAACTGCTGACACAGACAGACCATAAGCTCCAGCTGCAAGAACAACTGGAGGCAGACAGAGAACATAAGCTGCAGCTGCAAGAGAGACAGTTACAACTCATTGAGATGTCGGTGAGTGGGATGCAGTCTGTGTCACAGGAAGTAGTGACCCAATGGCAGGAGGTCATAAATATGCATAGTGACCTTGGGAAAGAACAGACCATCCACTCCACCATTCAGCCAGCTTTCTAAACACCACCACTCAGAACATCTGCTGCCTCTCCACCACTGTGCCCTGTGAGGCCCCCACCCTGCCACGCACCTCCTCTGACACACTGTGTCCTTTGGTTGCCACATCAAAGCCCTCTCCAGAAGCACATGGCAGTTTGCTCCAATGGGGTGGGAGAGCCCCATGATATGATTTCCAGATTTTTATGGGGCTGTATGACTTGTAGGAATGCTGATGAGGAGTCACTGAATAATTCCCAGACCAGTGGCACCCAATCCAGCACCCTGTACACGGTAGCAGACATTTATTTATTTATTTAACAACTCTTTTATACCGCTATATCTACTAGTCACAGTGGTTTACAGAGAACTAAATGAATAACATTTTATAGGGAACAGTCGAAAAATAAAAGAGACAAGAGGGTTGAGAGTAGAAATGGGAAGAAGGGAAGGGTTAAAAATAAGCATGTTCACACTCACTGTTAAAAGAAATGTACTGCCTCACTGAAAATGCCCTTGTATGAGGTCCGTTCTTCCTGCTTGGTCCTGCTGGTGGAGATGGGCTGGCTCCTCCTCTGATGCATGTTCTCCATCCTCCTCTATGCCTGGCTCTTCCTCCTCAACCCCTTCTGGTAGGTGTAGTTTCCATCTTTGGACAAAATTATGGAGTGTGCAGCATGCCATGAAAATTTCACATACTTTTGAGGGGGACTATACAATAAATCTCCCTGTGATCAATCTAGATACAAGAAGCAGCTTTTCAGAAGGTGAAAGATCCTCTCAATGATTAACCTTGTTTGGCAGTAGGACCTTTTGTAATACTCCACTGCCTCTGTCTAAGGTGCTACTATGGGGGTCATGAACCCCATCTCCTTTGAGAGTACAGATCATCACCTGTGTAGGAGAGACAGTCATGCATGGGGAAACAAGCTGTGAGCTGTGGTGGGCAAGCACTGTAATGATGGTTTAGGAAACGTGGTAGGAACTGAGAGAGGGCACAATGACTTTATAGCAAATGCATGTAGAGTTGTCAGTATGGGGTAACACAGGGCTTACCTAGCAACTAAGCCTGAGGAAACGGCTTCTCTCAAACTTTTCATGGATTCCCAACTGTGACAGCATATATGAATCATGGGAGTCTAGGAATCTTGGAAAGATATCCATTATGTGACCCTGGGCATTGCATACCACCTGCATATTGAGGGAGTAAAAAACCTTTGTGTTGGAGTGGGTGCCCTCCCTCTCTCGTGGTGGCCTGATGGCTATGTGTGTGCAATCTATGACTCCCAATGCAGATGGGAAATGAGCTATTTAAAAAAACTGGGTCATGGTTTGATGCTTCTGCTGCACATTCTGAGGGAAGGCTATATACTGAGAGGTGTGGGGGAGAAAGGTCCTCAGCAACTGTATGATGCATGTGAGGTGGCAGACTGGCTGAGGCCCAAAGTGACAAGCAAAACAGATGGGAAACTGCCAGTGGTGAAAAAGGCAAGAGATGAGGTGACCTTTAGGTGAACTGGCATGGACTGTGTGGTGGATTAGAGAGGTTCTAGCACCTCTCAGAGATACTAGATGGCGGCCTTATCAAAATGGAACCTGATGAGATACTGCTCATCTGTAAATTCTAGGATAGGGGTCCTGGTCCTATAAATTCTCTGATCATGATATCTATTCCTGGTCCTGCTCTGTGCCCTATGTTCCTCATGCAGAATAGCCTGTACAGCCAAGTTATTAAGTTTACTCATGACTCCTTTGTTCCTCCACTAGCATCCATTGAAACCTTCCACCAACACCCAATGAAGCCTTCCAATAGTGCCTAGTAAAACCCTCCCCACCAACACAACATCAGCCTACATGCAGATACATTCCAGCACAGACAGACAGATAGAGACACACACACACACACACAGTGTGGGGAAGAAAAAATAGCTAAGACCTATGGCTACCTCTTCAAATTCTTGCTAATAGGAGAGAGTTGGGTGGGGAAGACTTGCCTGCTGTTCAGGTTCAGCAAGGATGCTTTTAACACTACTTTCATTTTCACCATCAACATTGACATCAAAATTAGAACTATAGAACTTGATGGAAAGAAAATCAAACTTCAGATATGGGACACAGCAGGCCAAGAAAAGTTTCAAACAATCACAACTGCTTATTATCAAGGTGCTATGGGAATCATGTTGGTGTATGATATCACAAATGAAGTCTTTTGACAACATCAAGAACTGGATAAGAAATATTGAAGAACATGCCTCTGAAAGAATGATTGTGGGAAACAAGTGTGATATGAAGCACCCAATCAGCATCAGGGGTGGAAGCTGGAGAACTAGACCTTCCCGCTTCCCCCACCCCCCACCAAGGCCCAGGAGCAACAGTTGAACAAGGAATTTAAAAAGAAAGCGGCAGCAGGCGCATGAACTCACCACAGCAGCGCTGATCGGCATTGGGGGTGGAAGCGGAGAACTAGTTCCTCCCGCTCCCCCTGCCAAAGCCAATCAGGCCCAAGAGCAGCAGCCAAACAAGGAATTTAAAAAGAAAGCGGCAGCAGGTGCACAGACTTACCACAGCAGTGCCAATCAGCATTGGGGGTGGAAGCGGGAGAACTAACTCCTCCCGCACCCCCTGCCAAGGCCACTTGGGCCCAGGAGCAGCAGCTGAACAAGGAAAAGAAAAGTACCAGCAGGCGTGCCCGCGCCAGCTGGGCCCGTGCCTGAGGGCGTCGCCAGAGGGCCCTTTGGCAAGGCCCTTAGGTGAGGACCAAAGAAAGCAACACAAAGCCAATACAACAACTCTGCACCGGTCACCCCAGCTCTTGAGAATACCACCTCTCCCAAACTCCTCTCCAAGGATTCCAATGCCCTCAATCATCCACTAGAATCAAGGTAATAATCCCTCCTCATTCCGTCACACAGAAAAATGATACTCTCACTTTGCTGCTTGATTATCTTGAGCGTCATCTTCCTTTCCCCTTCTCATGCCAATGTGCTCATGTTCTCTCAGTCTCCCATTCACCTAATTCCCATTCCTACAAACATGCCACCAAACATATGGCACCCATCCAGCATTCATCATGACAGAAAATACGGTTGACTCATCAAAATTTACACAGCTGTTTCAAGCTAAGCACAAAAAAATCCATACAGCAGCTCAATCCCATAAGATGTGCCCTTGTCAACTTACACTTTGCCTGCAACAAAATTCAAACCCTAGCTGACTACATAAGAGACAACAAGATTGATGTGCTATGTATCACTGAAACCTGGTTCACTGAGAATGACAATGTCCTGATCAACCAGCTTAACACATTCACCCACAGTATCCATAACTGTCCTCAGTCATCCAGTAGAGGCAGTAGAGTCTGCTACTCACAAGGAAGAGCCTTGAATTCCATACCATAAACCATGCCTCTATTCCCAACCTTGACATCATCACAATCTCCAACCGCTTCCTCTCCATCTGCCTTTCCTACAGACCCCCTCACACTAATGCTGAAGACCTTGCCACCTTACTGGAAGAAATCTTCTCACACTCTTCCATCCATAAAGACTTCATCCTTGGAGATCTACACCTACGATCTGCATCATCCACCCACTCAACAGCCTTCCTTGAAGCTATGACAGATCTACAATTCACATAGATCATATCCACCCCTACCCATGCTAAGGGTGGTATCCTGGACATAATTTTCTTCTCAAATCGACACTGAAATGCCCACAGATTTACGCCACCATCAATGCTCCCAGACCCCTGGTTTGATCACAGCCTAATCTCATTCATCATACCCAACTCCTGCCCACAAACCTCATCTCAGAGCTCCCCTCAAACAACTCCCACATTTCCGTCTTTCAATAAACAAGCCCTCATTCAAAATACCGTCCCAACTTTAATACCAGCTCAGAAAGCCTTTGAAACCAAAGTATGCTCATGGAACTTAACCATCTCAGCCGCCGCTATAGCCCCGCCAAAAGTCTCTACAAGAACCAAATGTTCACATGTCCCTGGTACTCATCAGACTTAAAAACACAGAAATGCAGCTTGTGCCATCTTGAACGTCTCTGGAGAAAGACCCAAAGCTCACAACTCAAATCCCAATATCTACAGGAACTCAAGCTATACCATGAATCCACCATCCAGGCCAAACAAGAATACTACAACAACCTCTTCATATGCTCCATCAACAAACTTAGAGAACTCTTTGAAATTGTCAAATCACTCACCAAAGTCCCATCTCAATCAAACCAAGACCACATTCTCAATCCACAAACATGGCCAAGAGCAAACCTACTCCATCCATCAGCCTCCACATTCCAACTTCAAATGAGGAAGCTACTCAAGATCACCACTGGACTACATTCAACATTCTCTCACATGAGGAGCTCAACAAAATCATCAGCAACTTCAATACTATCACCTCGCTCGACCCATGTACAGTCTCCTGGCTGAAAGTCACAAAGGACCAATTCCTACCTTTCATACCTGACATCGTCCACTCCTCCCTCAGCCAAGGATTCCTTCCTCCCTCTCTCAAACAAGCATCAGACCACTCCTGAAGAAACCAAACCTGGATCCACACTCTCCGTCCTCCTACAGACCCATAAACAACATATCCTTCATCTCCAAAATCATTGAAAAAGCCATACAAACACAACTCCAAGATCACACAGACCACCATGCACCATTAAACGCACAGCAGCATGGATTCTGACCCAATCATGGCACGGAAACCCTCATGACCTCCCTCTTAAACTCACTTATCACAGGCATTGAATCACTCACCCAAAGCTTCCTCCTGCTCTTTCTGCACAACTCTGCCACCTTTGACACTGTATCCCACCAGCTACTCCTTAACAAGCTCCACCACATTAGAATCTGTGGCACCCCCCTCAAATGATTCCATTCCTATCTCACCAACTGAAATCAGCATATAAAGATTCAAACACACCTCAATTCCTTTCTCCCTTAACCAGGGTGTATCGCAGGGATCATCCCTCTCCTCCCTACTATTCAACATATACATTTGACCTCTTTGTGATATCCTCCAACAATTCTCAGTCCAGTTTCTGATATATGTGGACAATATAATGATTTTCACACCATTCTCCACCTCCACTCCAGATTACGCCACACTCTCAAGTTGCCTCACCGAAACCATCAACTGGCTCCACCATCATAATCTATCCATCAATCTAAGTAAAACAGAGCTACTACACATAACAAAGGACCCCAACCTCACCCCCCCCTGCCTCTGTCAAGCTTGGAAACATTGCTATCCAAGTCAGCTCCCACATTAAGTACCTCAGAGTCATACTTGATCAACAACTAACCTTCAAGGAACAAATTCAGAGCATCACCAAAGTAGTATACTACAAACTAAAAACCATCTGAAACCTACGCCCCCTCTTATCCACTGATACTTTCCATATAGTCTGCCAGGCTGCCATCACTTCTCTATTCGATTACTGTAACTCCATTTATCAAGGACTACCAAAATATGCAATGCATCCATTGCAGCTCGCCCAAAACACCATTGCTAGAACCATCTTCCAAGCTTCATGGAAAACCCACATCACTCCCATCCTCAAACACCTCCATTGGCTCTCCATCAGCTCAAGAATACAGTACAAGGTTCTAATGCTCATCTACAAAACTCTAGATGGGAAATCAGCAGAGCAACTACAAGCTTTAATTCATAACTCAAACTCTAATAGGCCAAGGAGAAAGAGCACACAGAAACACCTTAGTATCCTACTACATACTCACAATTGCAAGCAGGCAACAAGAGCAAGAGTATTCTCACTATATGCTCCCAACCTCTGGAATGCATTACTCCCAGCAATTCAAACCATCAAGTCTTCCACAGACTTTCATAAACAACTCAAGACGCACCTCTTCCAGAAGCATTTTGGCAATGAGCAACTAACAACGTAGAATCAGCAGAAACTCATGCCCACAAGCACATCCTCCCCCGTCCCACCTTCATGAAACCCCTATGACCGCACTCCCCCCACCCCTATCAAACACCTATGACCCATGCAACCTACTCCCACCAACCCTTTATCCCTTTGTATATAGTTTTGTTTGTTTTCAGTTTCACAAAATGTTCATTGTTATGAGTTCACTGAATTACTCTCCATATTCATTGTAAACGTTCTATTGCTGTTCATAACTTGTTCATTGTAAATCGCTTTGACTTGTAGAAAAACGGTATATCAAAATTTGTTAAATAAATAAATAATTAACTAGATGAAAATTGACAAGTATCAAAAGAAAAAAGGTGAGAAGTTAGTAATTGATTATGGCATCAAGTTCTTGAAAACGAGTACAAAATCAAGCATAAATATGGAAGAAGCATTTTTTACTCTTGGACGGGATATAATAACAAAACTCAACATAAAAATAAATGACAGTAGTTCATCAGGAGCAGGAGGACCAGTTAAAAATGACTGAAAACTGAGCAGTTTCTTTTGCTGTATGTTACTTTGATGAAGTCCTAGCAGTAGACTACAGCACACCTAGGAAAACCTCTACTAACTTGAAGGCGCACAATTTGCAAAGCTTCAGGGAGCCCAGATCATCCAGCTGCTGCTGAGAGCTCCTTGGAACTGGACTTAAACAAATCCAAAGTGGATTTTATTGTCATAGAGATTATCAACTCCTTAGGCTCTTTTTCCCAAAGAATAGAAGCAATGAAGTAGAGATTGCAGAAGCTCACATTTTTTTTCTTGATTTACTTTTTTTGCCTGCTGAAAAAGCTGCTATATTTCTTTTAAGTTTGCACGTCAGCTTTAGACTTTGATTATTACTTGGAATTCTGGAGACCACACCTTCAAAAGAATAGAAACAGGATGACGTCGGTGCAGAGGGTGGCTACCAAAATGGTCAGTGGGCTTTGTCATAAGGCATATGGGGACAGACTTAAAGCTCTCAATATGTATACTTTGGAGGAAAGGTGGGAGAAGGGAGATATGATAGAGACAATTAAATACTTCTGTGGCATACATGCATAGGGGGAGAGCATCTTTCAATTGAAAGAGCTCTGCAATGAGGGAGCATAGGATTAAGGTGAAAGGGGATAGGAGAAATGGACAGAAATATTTTTTACGGAGAGAGTGGTAGATGTGTGGATTAGTCTTCCAGTGGCGGTAGTAAAGACAAGGACAGTATGAGGCCAATTCTAGTTGGGGCCTGTCTGGGCTGTCCAAACTCTGGACGGCCTGAAGTTGTACCCAATTATGCACCCGTGAGAGCCAGATGTCCCTGCGGGTGAGGAATCGGGCATTTAGATAGGCCGGACGTGCCCTGATTCAGTTGACCTGCATGTCCAACAACCTCCCCCTCCAGCCTTCCCTATGCTTCTGCATGGAGCCTCAGTGCTGTGGCATCAGGATACCATGCTGGAGCCCCGATTCCCCTCACCTCAGCAAAGCTGCTTTTCCCTGCCACCTGACCCCCAGAGGGACCTGCCAGGCCCGGGATCGGCAAAGGAGATCCAACTGCTATGGCTCTTCTCCTTGGGGGCCTGCCCTTGCTGTCTACAATCATCAGGGGTACTTATTCCACTTTGGAGATGGAATAAGTTCCCTATCTAACCTTTCACTCCTGGACATATATGGCTGTGACCTAAATAGGCCCTGTACATCTGGGTTGTGCAGCCGGCCCCCACTCTGCCCACTCTTCTTCCTATCACCGCCCCTTCCTGCCCCCGTCTGGAGCTCCCCACACAATGACCCTATATGTATGGGGAGCTCCTGGGGCAGAATCAGCGATCGGCGAATAGTGGGGGTTGTACGTCCAAAACAGATGTACATCCCCGCTATTTGCCATGTGGAATGACCCCCTATATGAATTCAAGAAAGCAAGGGACAAACACAGAAGATCTTTAAAGAAAAAAAAGGGACTGTTGTAGTTGATATGGAAGGGCAGACTGGATAGGTCGCATGGTCTTTATCTGCTATCATGTTTCTATGTTTCTAGATAAAGATTATCACATAGCAGAGACACACCCAAAGGCAAGAGGGTATGGGGGGAAGAGGGTTGGGGAAAGAGATACACAAGGGGTTGCTACAAGGGTTAATGAGAAAGACAGGGCACAGAACAGGGGAATAAAAGGTATGTAGCCAAGGATACACTTGTGTGGACACAGACACCAATCCATCAAAAGAATTGCAATCAAATGTCCTCCAACCACCAATACCGCAAGCAGTCCCATACGAAGTGAAGTCGTCGTTGGTGTGTAATTTATAGCAGCTGTAAATGCAGATGTTTAAATTGTACTGCTCTCTACATCAACGTGCTTTGAGAAATGTGTTATAGATGTGTAGATGTCAGCATCTCACCAGCATGCCTCTTTTTAAAACATGTTTATATTTAAAATTTGCTATATATTCTTCATTTACATAAAAAAGTGGTATATAATATGCTAAGAAATCCAGTATTAAAGTAGAATTAAAAAATTAAAAAGTTAATAATACAAAGAACACAGGTTAACTTACAAAATCATTAAGGACTGATGAGACAAAATTAAGTACAGTAAAGAGTCTCTACATACAATTTACCCGCATAGACGACTCCATGTCACTGGCCCTTCTAAATGTGGATCGCAGTTGTCCAAAAATTGCCATTTCCACATGGATTCCATTTTCATGTGTAAATGCTGGCATTTTCACATGGAAATTGCAAGTAAAGGACATCATTTTAGAAGGCTTAGTTGTGATTCAGGACGACTGAGGACGTGCATGTGGATGTCAACATCACAGAGACGTCTCCAAAGCCATTCCACAAATGACATTTACAGTTGTCTCCGGTGCAGGGACGTCCAAGTAAGGCAAGGGTTGTGGTGGAGGTGTGTCTGGTGAGATGCAATAGACGTACATATCTTCATTCAGGAACGGTCCACCTTTAGACCTGCTGCAGGCATAAATAGGCATCAGGAAAGCGCTTTAAAACATCCAGAGACCCACACTGGGATTTGAACCCTAGCTACCCTGCTCCCTACCCACGACTTTAACCATTATGCTATTAGATATCTATGTTCTGAGCTGCTCTTCTGGGACATCTATGTAGACGTCTCTATAGACATCCATATTGAGCGCATCCACGTTTCTGAAATTGTGCCTGAACTTGCACATGCTGCTTTTTTTCCAGTCGTTCAGATTGCACTTGGACGTCCCATAATAAAATGTACCTTTACGTTTCTAAAATAACCACCTATAAGCATTCATTTCATCTTCACTCACACGCCCAAAATATACTCCAAGAATGCCTATGCTCACTGCACATTTAAGTAGGTACCATCCTGTCATTCGCTCATATTCAACTGTTCAGTTTTATAAGAGCCACTTCCATGTGTAAAACATGCTTTACACTTAGGAAATGGTTTCTGAGATTACCTCCATAGGAGTAATGCAGGCCCTAGCTTTAAACCTGACTAGAATCCTTGCAGAAGTATTTTGAATGAACTGAAGCTTCTTACTATATATTCTAACTGATACACTGGATGCAAAATTATCTCCCACTATAACATCAGAAACACTTTCACATATGCACCTATGTTGCCTTTATAAAACAGGTACCTCTTTGGACTTCTTACATAGGTATCTTGATATAAGATTAAACCCCATAAGCACAATTAAATAAAGGAAAATAGCAAAGCAGTTGGGCGGAGACAAATCTCTTAAGGCTAGAAAATGTTTATAATTGCTAGCCCTCAGGATAAGTGAAGTCCCCTCTGCAAGCAATGCATTTCTCATGTTCACTTAACATCTCTCTAGGCTTTGATAACTTTGACAGGATCATCAACAAAAAGATGCTGAAGTGCACAAAAGGTTGGTCCCTTAAGAGACATCACAATCTCCATTTTCCACATGATCAATAAGTCTACTCGAGCTTTTCACTGTCACTGATTCACATAGAAAAGCTGTTCTGTAGTATCATATGGGAAAGGTCAGGTCAGCATCACTTCATTGTATGATAGAGGCTTGAGAGCAGGTGTGTTTTTATGAAGTAAAACTAACTGCCTAATGGTGTTCAAACTGCATCTCAAATGGGTGCCTCTCTAGCTCTCAGTCTGGCAACGGTTCCCCAGAACTGCCCAGGTCATGCTGGCTGGGGTATAGGGACAGGCGAGAGGGTCAAACAAAATGGGAAAAAAACCAATAACATTTCTGGTTTTATCCCGTTGCATGCACTGAAATGTAGTTCCGTCCTTTCTTAGGGAAATCAGAACTACAACTCTGCATGGAATGGGGCAAAACCAGAAAAGCGTCAATTTCGTTAGGCTGCTCAAATTGAGGTGGCAACCCTACATCCTTTAGTTTAGTGCATCCCTGAATCATAATAACTGACAACTAGAAGGGTCGAACTGGAGTAGCTAATTACACATCATCTGTATTTCTTTGTTATTAGTGGTGGCCTCTGCCCATGGTGGGTTGTGAGGTATAGGATGCTTTGAATTGATCCCTAATATGATGGGTTTTGAGGGCAAGGAAGTATTGTTAAGAACATAAGAAATGCCTTACTGGGTCAGACCAAGATCCATCAAGCCCAGTATCCTGTTTCCAACAGTGGCCAATCCAGGTCACAAGTACCTGGCAGGTTCCCAAAAAGGTACAAGGGCCCCCAGGGCTGGCCCAATCACCAGGCAAACTAACAACTATCTAGGGCAGCAACCTCGGGGGGGGGGGGGGGGGGTGGGGGGGCAGCAGCAAGTGCAGGGCATTCAAAGCCAAACAACAGATTTTGAAAACAGAGTGGAAATAAAGCTTAAGGTTTGCATAGAGTGACAGGGAGGAGTGGTCTAGTGGTTAGGACAAAGTACAGGCTGGAGGGCCGGGGGTTCAAGTCCCACCTGGGGACAGCAATCTCAGGCCGGAGGGACTGGGATTTCTAGTCCTATAGGCACTCCTTGTGGTCTTGGGCAAGCCACTTAACCCTCCATTGCCCATGTTCCCTGTAAGTATTAACGTATGTGTGTCATATCCCCTCGTGTTAAATGTATCCCCCAATTGACCACTTTGACCTGGTGAAAAGCGGAATATAAATACAGCTAAATAAATAAATAAATAAACATCTTGAGCCAACTCTGGGGCCAGCCTGCAGGTTCGACAATGCTTCTATTGGGGCAAGCAGTGGATTTCCCCAGATTCTTTTTAATAATGGTTTATGGACCTTTCTTCCAGGAACTTGTCCAAATCTTTTTTAAACCCAGCTACACTAACAGCTTTTACTACATTCTCTGGTAACAAATTACAGAGTTTGGTTATGTGTTGAGTGAAAACATTTTTCTCTTAGTAGTCTTAATTGAGTTACATTGTAGCTTCATTGCATGTCCCCTAATCTTTCTACTTTTTTTTATTTCAAATTTTGCCATTTATACAGTAGAAAAGACAAAAGGAAATTACAAGAAATAAACTGTAAAACTTAAAGAATTACAAAGAATAATCCAGAATAGTTATACTGCCCACGGTATGGGCAGTAAATTAACCTGATCTTAGGAGTCAAAGAGATGTACATAGTCAGTTAGAAAATCCTATCCCATAAATATCACAGAGGAAAAAAAGAAAAGAAAAAGATCCCAAGCTAAACATTTACAGGGAAATCACAAGAAGAAGGTTCCTCCTGCAGCAAAAACCCGAGACTTCAACTGCAGGAAGGACTTCCTCCATGCTTGTGTAAAATGTGAGACATCCAGGAAAATGGTTATCTTTTGACCACAAAAAAGAGCATCCTTTTTATGGAAATATGTCCTCAAAATAACAATTGTATCAACCTCTGTGCCCAGAGAAACAATTAAAGTGGCATGTGTGGAGATAAGATCATCAGAGGTTTCAAGAATATTTGTCAAATTAAATTCAGACGTCTCCTGCACCAGCACCATTTCCTTGTCCTGGACAACAGGGCAAACAGGCCAGTAATAAAGCTTAGAGACCAATATCGTCTCCAGTTCAGAAATCAAAAGTACCTCTTTACAATATCTATGAAATAAGATTAGAGGAAACAACAGTCGGGATTGTGGGAAATTAAGAAATCTAAAATTCTTAACTCTCAGGATATTTTCCAGAGATTCAACATGTTTATATAAAATGAAACTATCTTTGAGACCCATAGACCTGGCTGATTGCAAGGATCCAACTTGAGCCTTCAACCTGTTGAGTCGATGGGTAACAGAAACAAATTTACCATCCACATCCTGGCATTTCTTAACCACTTGCTCAGAAAAAGTAATAGTTTGGTCCCTAAACTCTTGCAAAAGAGAATTAGTCTTGGATACCTCAGTCCAATTGTCAAACATCATAACCTTGTTAGTAGCAGCTTCCATAGTCATAGAGGAAAACATGGGCTTTTTAACAGCCTGGAGAGAAGACACTGATAAATTTGAGGGGACCAGTGGTGAGCCCTCAGCTGAGGACTTTTCCAAAACCTTGCATAGGCCCATTAAGGGCCATCCATACCAGTCTGTTGTAAACCAGGATTTGGAGGTGGGGTCCTGACTATAGGACTAAGGGAAGCCCCAGATGGGTCTGAGGAAAAATCCAGTAAAGAAACCTCCAGCACACCTTTTACCTCAGAAAGCAATAGAACATGTTTGTCCATGGGCCCAGAAGACACCTTTGGAGTAGATACAGACATCTTCCTCTTTACATTGATCTTTCTCTTCCCTGAACCAGGGGCATCTCAGGCAGCACAATGGGGCCCTACAGGCCCCAAACTGGCACCAAAAGGGACCAGCTCTTTGGTCACACGGCCCTTCGGGCACGCATCCACAGGCCATGTCCATGGCCATGGAACAGCTGAAAGATGTTAAATAGTGTCCTAGAGGTCGCCCCCTGATGACGCAGTAGGCGTGAATCCCCTCCGGCAATCCTTCTCACCACTGGGATATGAGAAGTCAGGCAGGCACACACAGCAGGTACACTGCAACCAGAAGCTCCAACTCCCGATCAAAGGAGCAGCTGAACGATGTTAAATAGTGTCTAGGATCACCCCCTAATGAAGCGGTAGATGCGAATCCCCTCCGGCAACCCTTCTCATCATCAGGATATGAGAAGTCGGGCAGGCACACACAGCAGGTACTCCGCAATCAGAAGCTCCAACTCCCTGCCTTTCTACGTTTTGATGGTGTAAACAACCAATCTACATTTACCCGTTCCACTCCATTCATTAATTTATAGACTTCTATCATATCTCCCTTCAGCCATCTCTTTTCCAAGTTGAAGAGCCCTAACCTTTTAAGCCTTTCCTCATAGGGGTATCTTTCTATGCCCTTCCCCATTTTGATGGCTTTCCTCTGTACCTTTTCTAATTCTGCTATATCCTTTTTAAGATATAGCAACCAGAATTGCACACAATATTCAAGGTGTGTCACAGCATGGAATGATACAGAGACATTATAATATCCTTGGTTTTATTCTCCATTCCTCTCCATATGATTCCTAGCATGCCCGTTTTTGCACAGTGAGCGAAGGGGTTTCAACGTATTATCCATGATGATGCATAAATCTTTTTCCTGGGTGGTGGTTCCTAATGTGGAACCTTGCATCGTGTAACCATCGTTTGGGTTGTTCTTTCCTAGATGCATTATTTGGGTTATCTCTGATTCTAGTACCATTGACTCCTTTGGGTTCTTTAGTAATCCCCTCTTCTTTGAGACCTTCCTGTGTGTTAATTGATATGTTCAAGAAACTGGACGGACTTGGGAAGATTTTGACTTGTTATCTATTGCTTATTTGTACATGATTATAAAATGATTTTTATTCTCTCCAACTCAACAGATACTGGAAAAGACACATCAGGTTTAAAAATGAGCCAGATAAGATTGGGAAATTCAAGAGAAATAAACTAGGCAAAAAAAAAAAAAAAGACCCACTAACTTTGTATGAGAGAAGCAGTTCTAGTTTGTGCAGCATAGAAAATGATACAGTAGAACAAAGCATTTAGCAAATTGCTCCTTCCACTGCTTCTCTCTACTCCTGGACACAAATACATGCCTATACACACATACATACACACACACAAAACCATTCCATGAGATATGTTCTCGTGGTTTTCATCAGCACTTATCCCTCAATACTGTAACATTACTAGTCCTGATGAGCAGCCTCTTAGCGATTCAGGTGTGCATTTCATTTTTTTTGTCAGTTCTACTGTGATGAAACTGACTTACTGACGCATATGGCTTTCTTAATGGTTGCTATGTGTACTGCTAACTAATACCTGTTAGTATTAGTAGTAATGTGGTGGGACAATGGCACCCTATGGGTAAACTGTAAACTCCATCCTTTGAAATCTGTTCACATGATATCTAATGGTCTGTTAGGCTCCTCATGCTTTTCTCACTTATTATTTTTTATATTATTGCTTATTTTGAACAGACGTATTTGCTTTTATTTAGTCTACCTGGGACACTACACTTCCTCTAAACACCGATTGTTTCACACTATAAGAAAGAGGATACAGACTATATGGTCCTTTGACCCAGTATGGGCAGGTGTTATAGTACTTTCATGTGTTTCAGTTTATGTTGTTAAAGTGGGCTAGTTTGATCTTAAGAGCATCTGATATTCAAACATTAACATTGAAACCTGCAACAGATAGGACTACACAAGAATACCCTGAAATGGTTCACCTCCTACTTGGAAAATCGAATGCAACAAGTCAAATGCGACCAAAAGAAATCATTGCAGTTCCCCATCACACAGGGAATACCACAAGGTTCAGCCCTGTCATCAATGCTCTTTAATATTTACATCCAACCCATATGCAACATCACCAAACGACACAAACTCCACTATCACATATATGCTGACGACATCACGGTGTATGCTCCAATCAACCTACTAGCACTTAAAACCATAACAATAACCAAATGCCTTGAAGACATGAATGCCTGGCTCACAGCCAATAACATGACGGTCAACTACGATAAAACTGAGGCAATGTTCATCACCAGGAACCCCACCTTCATTCCCCCACAGACTATCAGCATTCTAAACAAAATCATAGTAGTCAAAGATGAAGTTAAGTATCTGGGCATCACAATGGACAGAGCGTTGAACTTGAAATCTCATATCACCAAAACTGCAAGCAAGGCCTATCAATGTTTGAGGACCATAAGAAAGATCAAGCCATTACTCTGCCAGGACCATTTCCGCACAGTGTGCCAAGCACTCATTACACCTCTGCTTGATTACGGAAACTCGTTATATCAAGGCCTCCCTCAGCAGACCTTACACCCACTCTAAATGGTGCAAAACACTGCAGCACGCCTCATAACAGACACTCCAAGAGCTGAGCACATCACCCCCGTCTTACAGCAACTACACTGGCTCCCAATGGTGGCCAGAGCAAAATTTAAAACAATCCTGATCATCTTCAAAATCATTCATCATCTCTTCGCAGATGAACTCCAAGATATCATAAAAAGGGATATCAGTATTAGGCCAAGAAGGACTAATTATGACAACATGATTGGCACACCTGCAGGATACCACAAGACTAAACAAAATACTTCAAGAAGAGCTCCATCACTACTGGCATCCACACTATGGAACTCCCTCCCAAAGAGCCTGAGGGCATTAAAAGACATCACAGACTTCCGCAAGGCCCTTAAAACACTGCTCTTTAGAGAAACCTATGAGCAGGCAGACAACAGTCCACACCCAAACGGTATTGCAACTACCCCCGCCAACTCAATACCCAATCATCCCAACTAGACTTAGGAGTTCATTGTATAGTGTTGTTAAGTATCCTCATGCTAAAATAGTTTGTTAAATGCTCTCATGTTAAATGTTGTGCTTCCTAAATTCTGTTAAATACCCTCATGTTAAATGTTGTAAAGTACCCACATGTTAAATGTAACCCTCCAATGTGATGTAACCACTTTGATTGAAGGATAAGGTGGTATACAAATCTGTCTAAATAAATAAATAGAAACATGATGGACTATCCATTCTGCCCATTCACGCCAACTACTAAACTCTGCAATCCCTTCCTCTTCTCTAGAGATCTCTCCGTGTTTACCTCATGCTGCCTTGAAGCTACAATGTAACCCATTTAGGACTAATAAGAGGAAACATTTTTTCACTCAACATCTAATCAAACTCTGGAATTCGTTAGCAGAGGATGTGATAAAAGCTGTTAGTGTAGCTGGGTTTAAAAAAGGTTTGGACAAGTTCCTGTCCTCACTTCTCTATAAACCATTATTAAGGAAGACCAAGGAAATCCCCTGCTTGCCCCAGGATAAAGCATTGTGGAATCTATGTACCTTTTTGGCAACCTGACAGGTACTTGTGACCTGGATTGGTCACTGTTGGAAACAGGATACTGGGATTGATGGACTTTGGTCTGACCCGGTATGGCATTTCTTACGTTCTTATGTAATTCATATATAGATAGTCCTTGTCTCCACCACCTTCACTGGGAGGCCATTCAACACATCTACCACCCTTTCCATAAATAAATATTTCCTTAGATTCCTTCTGATCCCCCATCCTTTCATTCATATCCTATGATCTCTTGTTCTAAACCTTCCTTTTCATTGAAAGAGGCCTGCCTTTGGGTATTTAAGTAGCTCTAAAAACAATTGTTAGGGGCATGTTTACTAAACTGCATTAGACTTTTGCAAGTAATGCAGCATGTTAGTGTAAATCACACTGCACTAGTTGCAAAAGCCATGTGGTGTCTATTGGGGGCATGCACAGCATGGCCCTAGGGAGGGCCTGCGCAAGGAGATGAGGCACCCTAGGCAAACCTCAGCTATTGTGCCCCCCTCCAGCACCCATTGCCACTGCTGCCGCCCCTCTCCAGGTAAACACAAAAGCTCTGCAGTGCTTACCTTTAAACTCCAGTGTCACAGGGCTTTTTGCTTCTGCCCCCTCTCCGATGCCTGATACCAACTTCCTGTTTGCAGTAGGAAGTCAGCATCGGGCGCTGGAGGGGCAGAATTACACAGCCCTGTGGTGCTGAAGTTTAAAGGTAAGCACCACGGGGCTGTTTGCAGTCATTGCCACCGCTACCTGTCCCAAGTGGCATGACAGTGATGGCAAAGTGCGACCCTGGAGGACTGGTGCTCTAGGCAACCTCCTAGTTCGCCTAATGGTAGTGCCAGTCCTACCCCCACAGATACTGCACTAAAAATGCAGAAAGCGTGGTTGGACAGCAGCCTGAATGCAGCTATGTCACCCATTCAGGTGATGTTAGTTGCACCTGCGCTGTCTGCAAATCTGACAGTTGCCGTGCTGTTGACATGCATGGTAACCATGCAGAGCAGACACTCCTACTCTCTGTCCTCATCCCACCCACATGCCCAGCTAGCGTGCATTCTGCAGATAAAGCAGAAAAGCACAGTACTATTTGCATCTCCCCCTCATAAGCTGTTAAGAAGGCATGCTTGGCAGCTGACAGTTTAGTAAACATGCCTCTTAGTGTCTCCTAGTTTAGGGAAGAGGACCAAGGCTACTATTCTCCCCCAGTTGGCTTAGGTGGATATTTTCTTTTTGCAGCTTCCATGGATGAGCAGCCGGAAAGGTCTCTGTAATCTCAACTGCATGACCAGAGCAAAGCTTAGTTAGGGCATTCCAATGTAATGTAAAGTATGCTCCAGTTTGGGAGAGGCCCTGAAATCTATACTTTTTCTCTACCCTAGGTGAACATGAGAGACCGAGGGACTTTAATTCTCTAGATCAAGAATCAGTAATCACTCATTATAGCGTCTTGAAGGGATTATGCTATTTAACTTCAGCAATCTGCTAATGAATAAAAGCAGCGGCCGGCATTCTGACACACAAATAGTGGGATTGGACATCTGAGTTGGACGTCCAACCTATGCTCAGCCCCAGAATGCAATTCCATTCCCAGCACTCCCCGCATGTATGCAGCGCTTGTGCAGGAAACGTTGGATGTGGGTGAGAGGGGGCAGAGTGGGAGCAGGGCAAAGCACCAGGAAATACAGAGACCATTCAGGTCGGGCCTGTGTACGCCTCTAGCACAGAGATGGACACTGGCTTTATTCCTCCCCCATGAGGGAATAATGCTTGGCACAGCAGTGATTGCTTCATGTAGTCCCCCAACTCCATCACACCGCTACAGGAGAGCTCCTGCTGCCCTACCCTGGCCTTAGGGCAACCGCAAGGGTCAGACAGTGGTATGCTGCAGACACACCAGTGCCGGGCATTCAGTGCCTCTGGCTGGACGCCTTGATGCTATGGTGATGGGATGCCAATGCACTGGCACACCAGCCAGAATGCTGTGTGATGTGGACAGGCAGGCCATGGGACATCCCCTGCACAAGAACAGGGTGTTCGCCCAGATGTCTATGTCCCTGATTCTATTGTCACGGGATGTCTAGGCCCCGTGATCTTAGAATCGGGTGCATCTCTGGCCAGATATGTTGGAAGCAGAATCAGCTTCCACCCAGTGCAGTCCTATATTAATGAATATGTGCTATATTTTATGCAAGTATTACTTTGTCATTTTATGTAATGAAAACTACTGAAGTCCACAGCAGAACACATAAACTGTCTCGCTGGAAAAAAGGCAGCACTACCCATTGAGCGAGATCCAAGGAAATCAATTCATTCAAAGTAGCACGCAAACTCTGAACAAATTGATTTCCTTGGATCTCAGTCAGTGGGTAGCGCTTACACACTTACCATTTAGAGTTGTTTTATGTTCTTGGTGTCCTTCATTTTACAACTTTCCCTCTGATGAAGGTTCCGCCGAAACACGGCCGTGGGGTTTTGCTAATAAAGGACCGTTTTTTTACTTTCTTGTTTCCATGAAAACTGTATTGTACTGATTTAATTCAGACAGACTTTTTATCACATTCTGGAACTAAAGGAGTAGCCTAGTGGTTAGAGCAACAGGCTGAGAAACAGGGAAACCAAGGTTAAAACCTCATAGATGCTTTTGTGACCTTGAGCAAGTCACTTAACTCTTCATTGCCTCAAGTACAAACTTAAGGGCAAATTTACTAAGCTGAGCTAATGGCTAACATATGCTATTGTAACTAGGGAAGAGGGGATAGTCAGAGCTAGAAATAAGAGAAAGGAACTGGAGGGGATGACCAAGAAGGAAGGAACTAGGAGTGGTAAGAGGATGAGAGACAGGATTAAGTAGATGAGGGCTATGGGTGGGGGTGAATACAGGGAGTGTAAAAGTAAATGAGAACAGGTAAACAACAGAAGGAATAAGAGAATGGGGAAGGAGAGACAGGGGAAATAGGAGGACCAGAAGGAAGGTAAAAGAGGCTAGATGGTCTAGGAAGGAGGTGAAAGAAGGAGATGGAAAGTTAATAACTAGTTGAAAAGTAAACAAGGGAGATTACAGACTGGAGTATGGGAAGGAGGGCAAATTCTGAGTGGATAGAAAGGCAGAAACAAAATGGAGGAAGAAGATGAAAGATAAAGAAAGATCAATGTTAGACAGATGTGGGGGAGGAATGGAAGAAGACAGGAGGAGAGAGGAGAAAAAGCAAATGGACATCAGACCCTGAAAAGAGTTAGGAGAAGACAGACAGATGAAACTGGGACCCAGAGACCCTGAGACCAAAATAACTGGAAAAATAAAATGCCAAGACTACAAAGGGTAGAAAAAATGGTTTTATTTTGAATTTATTAATTGGAATATTTCTGCTTTGGAAATCTCTGAGGTCTTTGTAATTTGCTCAGTACAAGCAGAAATGCATTTCTGTTTCTGTTTCTCCAGTGCTGAGCTGCATGTAGAGTCTCACTTTTTGTGGTTTCCAGTTCAGTTTTGGCCTTCATATCTTTATTACTAATTTGTGATTCCTTATTCCATATTAGGTGAGGGTTTGTCTGTGTTTTGCATGTGTGACCAATGTGCGGTAGTCTGATAGCTTGTAATTACTTTGTACAGATCTGCAGCAGTCCCACTTGTTTTGTTTTCTCAGTAGGTGGTGTATTGATGTCCTGGGGCCTATCTCCAAGCCTGTTACGCCAGCATCCAGAAGGGCCTGCACTACCTCATTCCGGGACCGCACTCTTATCCTCCGACCCTTGATCATAAAAACAAGACCAAAAGGGAAGGTCCAACCATAGCGCATGCCCTCCATTCTGAGTTTTTTGCAATACATTTTTCATTTTGCACCTTTTCTGTAGCATTATCTGTGCCAAGTCTGCAAAACGTTCCACCGTGCAGGACTCCCATTTAAAGGAGCTCGCAGAGCTTGCTCAAGCCAGCTCCTGCTCCTTTACTCCAAAATCATGAAAACAGGCTATTATATCATATGATCTGTTATTGTATTGACTCGGTCCATGTAAAAGTCCTGGTCAGTAATATTCAGTCCTGCTTTCTGCAGGAGCGCCTTTGAGATAGCTTGTACTATAGCATGGCAGTCTGTAGAAGCTTCTCCCTCTGGTATGCCCTGAAACTGCAAATTATTCCTTCTGGTTTTCCAGTTTTTCTTCCATGTCCTCCCTTTGTTTCCCTAGCATGATCAATTTAGTTTCGAGGGCTCCCACTGATTCCATGGTTTTCTCCGCTCTCTCCTCCACCTCTTCCACCCACTTCCCCAGTTCAAGAAGTTCAGAGTGTAGACCACCTATGCCTGTCACTACATCCTCACGAACCTGTGAGATGTCAGCTTTCAAATCTTTGAACCATGCACGCATGGAAAGCACGCTCGAGGGAGAATTCAGATGTCGATGCCTCTGCAGAGGCGGATGTTCTGCGTTCCTCAGGCTGAACACTTGGACTGGCATTTCCTGTGGCTTTCATCTCAGCCACCACCATTTTTCCTGCTGTTTTCCTGGTGCGTCCAGCTCCACCATATTTGGGTTAAATTGACTCTCTTCGCTTTAGAAGACATGCTGCCAGTCTATGTCAGCTCCTAAAGAGCTTGTCCACCCACTGAGGGGGTTTGGGTGTGTCAAAAAGCTGTTTTTTCCTCAGGGGCCAGCCAGAGCAAAAGCTCATGTGGCCATCTTAGATGCAGATATCAGCGGCCTCCTGAGGCAACATCACAAATGTAATATAGGAGGGCGCATTCAAAGTGATTAACGTAGATAGCAGATCTGCTAACTTCATTAATTGCGGTGAGTTGGATATTCAGCAGCACATAGCTGGTTTGTACTGCTGGATACCCCTCTCTAATGCCATCAGACAAACCTCAAAGCTAACCATATAGCATCGGGGCATTCTGGAGGTCCTGTAGGGGTGACACTAAAGATAACCAGTCAGTGGTGATATTCAGCTGCTGGCCGGTTATCCTAAAGTGGCTAAGGTTAGGCATAAAAAAGACTGTCCTAACTTTAGCCGCTTTAGCTAACCAGGCAATGGCTGAATATCATGGCTGCCCAGTCAGCTGAATCACTATTCGGCCAACCTGGATATTCAGTGCCGATGGCCAGATATCAGGGGCGGCCCAAGAGGGGTGCGGGGCCATGTGCGGAGACTCGGTGCGGTGCCTCATTTGCATAAGAGGCATCATTTACATAAATATTTGCATAGGGTCAACATACACTAACTTTTCGTAAACATGCCTCTTAATGAGTGTATGGATAAAGAAAGACTAAAAGATTTCTACATTACTATAATCCAGTGCCAACCGCCAGGCATATTAGGAAGTTCTACAAACTGCCCATTTAGAACCCATAGCAAACCCACCATATCATAACAGTACTACCAGGACTCATAAAGCACCAAATCCAACCTATCAAAAGGCAACATTGCAAATATTAAACCAATACATCTCAGAAAATACCAATATATTTCCTACTGGGGAAAGAGAACAAGTGGCACTATCAAATATAAACTACAAAAAACAGAATACTGCAGCTCAGTTCCCCATGCAGAACGAAAACCATCACCAAACAAAGAACAAGGAATCACAATTTAGAAATAGGAAGACAATAATTAAACTGGGAACCCCAAAAGCCAAACTTGGAATGTACAACAACACTGGAGAAATAAAACTATAAATTAATTTCCTCTTGTACTAAACAAAGCGCAGACATTAATGATGCACATTTCCCAGAGCTGACATATTCCAGTTAATAAATTCAAAATAAAGAGGTATTTTTCTACCTTTTGTGCATTTTTTTTTGAGTTGTAATTGTTCTAGTCACTTTCTTCTGGTTTATTCGTGTCTTCTGCTAACTCTCCATCGTCTGCTGTCCATTTGTCCTTTCTTCTCTCTTCTAGTTGTTTTCCATTCTCTCTCTACATCTGCTTTAACATACTAATCATTCTCCTTTTGCTCTTTCCTCATTCCTTTTTCATCCACTCAATCCCCACTTACTCTCCCAATACCCGGACAATTGTAGATTTTTCTTCACTCCCACACAAAATATTTTTCCCCTCTCCATTTCACTCTCCCAGCCCCATCCCATTCTAATCCTCCCCCAACATCAGCTCCCTTCTAGTTCCAGCCCCACCCAGCATCCACTCCCTTCTAGTCCCCACATCAGCCCATTTCCAGTCCTAGCCCCCCATCCATTTCCATTCCTATCTGAGCCCCTCCATCAGCTCATTTCCAATCCCAGCCCCATCAGCCCATTTCCAATCCTAGCTCCTCTCCAGTCAGCCCATTTCCAATCCAAGCCCCCCATGAGCCTATTTCCAGTCCTAGTCCCTCCATGAGTCCATTTCAATCCAAGCCTCCCCACAGCCCATTTCCAATCCTAGCCCCCCCAACAGCCCATTTCCAGTCCTATCCTAGCACCTCCATCAGCCCATTTCCAATCCCAGCCCCCCAGCCCCCCATCAACCCATTTCCAGTCCTAGTCCCCCCCAACTCAGCCCATTTCTAATCCAAGCCCCTCTATGAGCCTCTTTCCAGTCCTAGCCCCTCCCATGAGTCCATTTTAATCCAAGCCCCCACCACATCCCATTTCCAATCCTAGCCCCCTCAACAGCCCATGTCCAGTCCTATCCTAGCCCCTCCATCAGCCCATTTGCAGTCCAAGCCCCCTCTCCATCAGCTATTTCCAGTTCAAGCCCCCCTCCACTCAGCCAATTTCCAGTCCTAGCTCCCCCCCAGAACCCATTTCCAGTCCAAGTCCCTCTCCCTATCAGCTATTTCCAGTTCAAGCCCCCTCTCCACTCAGCACATTCTTAAAAGCCATGGAATCTCTGAAATACAGCCAGACAATCAACACCCCAACAAACCAGCATGGTACAGTACTGGATATGGTATTCATTCCAATGCACTTGGTGGAACAGGGCAAAACCACACCAACAATCACACCAGTCCTTTGGTCGGATCATTATGTGATAGAATTCACCCTGGCCCTAAACAATACCACCCAACACATAGAAGATGAGAGCATCACTAGACGATATAGAGCCTTCAATAAAGACTCATTCTTAGATGAAATCATCCCACAATTCCAGCAAGAATGCGACACCTTTGACCTAAGCATAGAGAAATGGAACTCCATAATATCTAATGCAGCATCAGCCCCTACAAATATAAAGCCACAAGTACGAAGGAGAATCAATGCCCCATGGTACTCAAATGATATCAGAGATGCAAAGCGCAATCTCCGAAGACTGGAAAGAAAATGGAGGCGGGACAAGTCGCATAACTCACTGACTCTATATAGAACTAAACTACTAGAATATAACAATCTGATAAATGAGTGCAAGCAACAGCACCACACCAATCTAATCATGAGATCTATCAACAAACCAAGAGAACTATTCAGCATTGTCCAAAAGCTCACTAGGGATACCACACAGCAATGTACCCATCATCTTGATCCACAGGAATTTGCTGACTACATGAGAGCGAAAAACCATACCCAGACATGCTCCACCACACGACAAATGGATGATTATGAAATGAATAAGCCACTTCATACCTGGGAGGATTTCAGCATACCATCAGAATATCAAATAGAGGACATAATACATGGGCTCAACACAACAACCTCACCTTTGGACCCTTGCCCAGTGGCTTGGATAAAAGTTACAAGAAGCCAGCTATCCCAGCACATTCATAAAATTGTCAAAGATTCACTCCAACAAGGACACATGCCTCAGTCCCTTAAGCACGCCATGATGCGACCAATACTGAAGGGCAATAACCTAAGCCCATCTGAACTGAAATCATACCGTCCCATCTCCAGTTTACCATTCCTTGCAAAAATAGTTGAAAAAACAGTGCAAAAATAACTTCAGGACCACATTGACATAAATACCCCACTGGACATACATCAGCATGGATTTAAACCACAGTATGGTGTGAAAACACTACTCACATCGCTCTTTGACAACCTCATAAGAGGTATAGATAATATAAAGAATGGATTCCTGCTGGTGTTCATGGACATTTCAGTGGCCTTTGATACAGTGTCCCATGCTAGACAGCTGCAGCGCCTGCAATAGATAGGATTGTGCAAGAACACTCTGAAATGGTTCACATCGTACCTGGAAGACCGTACACAGCAAGTCAAATGCACCCAAAAGAAATCATTACAGTTCCCCACAACATAAGGAATACCTCAGGGATCTGCCCTGTCATCAATGCTCTTCAATATTTACATGCAACCCATAAGCAACATCATCATACGACACAAACTCCACTATCACATATATGCTGACAACATCATGGTGTATGCTCCAATCAATCTACTAGCACTTAACACCACAGCAATAACTAAGTGCCTTGAAGACATGAATGTCTGGCTCACAGACAACAACCTGACGGTCAACTACGATAAAACTGAGGCAATGTTTGTCACCAGAAATACTAGCTTCATTCCACCAAAGAATATCAGCATTCTAAACAAACTTATAATAGTCAAAGATGAAGTCAGATACTTGGGCATCACAATGGACAGAGCTCTGAATATGAAATCTCACATCGCCAAAACTGCAAATAAGGCCTATCAATGTTTGAGAACCATAAGAAAGATAAAACCACTACTCTGCCAGGACCACTTCCGCAAAATTTGCCAAGCACTCATCACGCCTCTGCTTGATTATGGAAATTCTCTATATCAAGGCCTCCCCCAGCAGACCTTACACCCACTTCAAATGGTGCAAAACACTACAGCACACATCATCACTGACACCCCAAGGTCAGAACACATTACCCCTATCTTGCAGCAACTACACTGGTTACCAATGGTAGCCAGAGCAAAATATAAAATAATCGTGATCATCTTCAAGATCATCCACCATCTTTCAGCGGATGTACTACAAAAAATTGTAAGGAGGAATATCAGTAACAGACCAAGAAGGAACAATTATGACAACATGATCAGCACACCTTCAGGATATCACAAGACTAAACAAATTACATCAAGAAGAGCGCCATCACTAATGATATCAACAATATGGAATTCCCTCCCAACGAGCCTAAGGGAATTAGAGGATATCACAGACTTCAGCAAGGCCCTTAAAACCCTGCTCTTCACAGAAACTTACGAGCAGATAGACAACAATCTTCACCAGATACACAACATCCCCCCCACCCGAGTGGGATTGCAACGTAAACTCCACTGCAAGCTCAACACTTAACTAACCCAGCTAGACTCATGACACCATCATGATAAATGTAACCCTCAACCAGTATTGTCTTTAATGTTGTTAAATACCCTCATGTTAAATGTTGTAAAGTACCCACATGTTGAATGTAACCCAATTGTGATGTGTTGTAACCACTTTGATTTTAGGATAAGATGGTATACAAATATGTCTAAATAAATAAATAAATTTCCAGTCCTAGCTCCCTCCCCTCACAGTCCATTTCCATTCCAAGCTCCCCTCCTCATCAGCTATTTGCAGTTCAAGCCCCCTCTCCACTTAGCCCATTTCCAGTCCTAGCTCCTCCCCAACCCATTTCCAGTCCTAGCAACCACCCCCATAGCCCATTTTCAGTCCAAGCCCCCCCTCCCCTCCCGAAGAGCCCCGCGGCTAGCTAAGAGGGAGCCAGAGAGGCCCCGGCTCACCACTACAGCTGCTGAAGTGAAGCACGTCTTTTTCCTTCACTTCGGCAACTGTACTGAAGTTTAGAATGCTGCTGCACTGAGGTCAAAGGGGACTTCCTGTTTTTCCAGCGCTCAGCGCGGCAGCGTTCTAAACTTCAGTACAGCTGCTGAAGTGAAGGGAAAAGACGCGCTTCACTTCCGTAGCTGTTAGAGGGAGCTGGGGCCTCTCCGGCTCCCTCTAAAGCCGCCCTGCCTGCCGGTCTTCAATGCAGGATGTTGTTGGCGTGGGGCCCCCTGAAACGCGGGGCCCTGTGCAAACAACATTCTTGCTCAATGGATGGGCCGGCCTTGCCAGATATGACCCTGCCATTGAATAGTTAAAGTGGCGATGGCGGGCCGCTTTAACAGCGCTGGCCCCCACTGCTAAATATCGGCTCCATAATTTTCTATATATTGGGTGGGAATGAAGTATTATGATTTTGTACTCACTGCATTTTTTTATGTTCTTACAGTTATTGTTCTATTGTAGTTTTGTTGCTCTCTGCCTAGAAAGAGGACTTATAAAAGAATCCAATGATGTTTACTTTAGTACAAAATCGATTAGCTCTGATGTTTCTATAATGTATTCTTTGCTTTCTACACAATATGGTTCTTGTCTTACTAATCTGTTATGTTTTTTTGAAGGAGTGAATAAACAGGTGGACAAAGGTGAGTCGGTTGATATTGTGTATCTGGATTTTCAGAAAGCCTTTGACAAGGTCCCTCATCAGAGACTTTTGGCAAAACTAAAGAGTCATGGGATAGGAGGCAGTGTACTATTGTGGATCAGGAACTGGTTAAAAGATAGAAAGCAGAGGGTAGGGCTAAATGGCCAATTTTCCCATTGGAGAAAGGTGAATAGTGGTGTACCCCAGGGATCTGTGCTGGGTCCGCTGCTTTTTGACATATTCATAAATGACCTGGAAAGTGGAATAACGAGTGAGGTTATCAAATTTGCAGATGACACAAAACTATTTAAAGTTGTTAAAACCCAAGAGGATTGTGAAAAATTGCAAGAGGATCTTGATAAATTGGAAGACTGGGCATCAAAATGGCAGATGAAATTTAATGTGGACAAGTGCAAGGTTATGCACCTAGGGAAGAACAACCCAAACTATGGTTACACGATGCAAGGTTCCACATTAGGAACCACCACCCAGGAAAAAGATTTAGGCGTCATTGTGGATACCATGTTAAAACCCTTGGCCCAGTGTGCAGCGGCGGCCAAGAGAGCAAATAGAATGCTAGGTATGATAAGGAAAGGAATGGAAAATAAAACAAAAGATATTATAATGCCTCTATATCGTTCCATGGTGAGACCGCACCTTGAATATTGTGTGCAATTCTGGTCGCCGTATCTTAAAAAGGATATAGCGATTTTAGAAAAGATACAGAGAAGAGCCACCAAAATGGTAAAGGGGATGGAAGGATACTTCTATGAGGAAAGGCTAAAAAGGTTAGGGCTCTTTAACCTGGAAAAGAGACGGCTGAGGGGAGATATGATAGAAGTCTATAAATTAATGAACGGAGTGGAACGGGTAAACGTAGATCGATTGTTTACATTATCAGAATATAGAAAGATTAGGGGACATGCAATGAAGCTACAGGGTAAACTATTTAAGACTAATAAAAGAAAATATTTTTTCACTCAACATGTAATCAAACTCTGGAATTTGTTACTGGAGGATGTAGTAAAGGCTGTTAGTGTAGCTGGGTTTAAAAAAGGTTTGGACAAGTTCCTGGAGGAAAGGTTCATAAACCATTATTAAGAAGTGACCGAAGATATCAATGCTTGACCCAGTACAAGCATTGTGGAACTTGTGTCTCTTGGGGAAACTGCTAGGTATACATATGACCTAGATTGGCCACTGTTGGAAACAGAATACTGGGCTTGATGGACCTTGGTCTGACCCAGTATGGCATATCTTATGTTCTTATGTTGTGTTTTTATAAGCTGCAATAGAAAGAGAAAGACAAGAGGCACTCTATTTGCCTATTTTATATATAAATTAATAAGGCATTTAGTTATTTGTTAGAACATCAGATAAGGTTTTAGAACATTTTGCAGAATGTGGTGGGCATTAATGTTTGTCTTTATAGCAGACTTGTGTCTGATCAGTTTCAATTAAACATATTCTCCATAGTGTCCCAGCTCTTCTGGTAACGCCTCTCACTCTTGGCCAGGACCTGCTCCAGAGGAGCTGGCTCAGTATTTTAGTAGGAAAATCTTTGATATTCAATAAGGTTTTTCCCTGCACAAAATTTTCCTCCTTCTTTAGAATCTGATTCTACAGATACTATTCATTCCACCATGCTGACTCATACGTGGACCTCATTTAATCCTGCTCCCATCTTTTCTCTTTCTAAAGTCACCACCTCTGCCAGAAAGACCACTTATTCTTCTGATCCTGTCCCATCAAGCTGGATTGCTGAGTCATCCCTTCATTTGATTCCAATCGCTCACCATCATCAAGGTGTAGTTCCCACTCCCTAGAAGAGAGCTATCATTGTTCCTGTTATAAAAAAAAAACACTTTAGATAGTTCTGATCCTGAAAATTAATTAGTCAGTCTCTAATTTACCCTATTTATTAAAGCTACCAGAGAAGCTAGCATTTACCCAATGATGGTCCTGTGTGGAGAAGATTAATACATTTCATCCGCATTAGCCTGGATTCTGGCCAAACACAGTACTGTGCTTTCATCTCTCTTAAGTGAGATTCATAGTTCTCTAGATCCATGGTAAGGTTTCCCTGGCTGTTTCCTTATTTATTTATTTATTTAGTTAACAACTGTTTTACACCACCTTATCTACTAGTCACAGCGATTTATATAGTACTAATTGAAACAGAGAACTTTAACTTTACATGGAACACTTTAAAATGAAACCGTACAACGTAAACCTTGGAACACTTTGAGCAAAATAAACTGTACAGCATAAATTATAGGATACTATGATACAAGGTAAATGTACAGGATAAGTTATGCAAAGGAAAAAGTTCAGGGGCAGAGCTGAAGGTTGTTCTAAGTAATGTGTTTGTAGGGTGGATATATCCGTGGTTTGATGGGACAGGTTGGGTTTGTCTTCCGCTTTTGATCTGATTGACCACAATATCCTTCTCTCTTCTGTTTAGTATCGACGTTCATGACATTGTATTTGCCTGATTTGTCTCCTGTCTCTCTGATAGTTCTTAATCTGGTACTACAGACTTTATGTCATCCACGTTTCACCCTTTGATCCGTGGTCTTCCACTGGGCTCAGTTTTGTCCTTTTGAATTTAACATATTTCCCAGTCCTCTTGCATGTTTGGTCCAGGAAGTAGGGACTGGTACTTACTGCTATGCCGATGATGAATCAAAGTTTCTACCTGGTTAGAAGAAATATCTCTCGAATTAAATGTTAGTAAAACCTTGACTACCTGGCTTATTGGGAACAGTCATGCTCCTACAACTTCTCCTGTCTTCGATGGTCAACCCATTAAGCTTAAGACTTATTTTAAATACCCGGGCATATAGTTAGACACTGAATTCTCTTTTGAGAAACAAGTCAGCTCTATAGGTAAGAGCACTTTTTTGGCCCTGCAGCAGTTTTGTCCTTTTCTTGCTTTTCCTGCCCAAAGGATCTGGGCTCTCAGCTTCATCATTTCTTGCCTCGACTACGGTAATGCCAAATATTCAGGTATCCCTCTCTCTACATTAAAACAATTACAAACTATTTGAAATTCAGCAGAATCCTTTTTCATACTAAAAAATAGAATATAGTCTCGCTGTCTGCTATCGGATCCAGTATAAGCAGGGCTCCAACTGACTCCAAATGCACCCAACAGAATTGATTTAGTCCTTGGTTTATCCCATTGCATGCAGGAACATGTAGCTCCGATTTCCTATTGCATGCCATAAGAAAAGCAAGACTACAAGTCCCTGCATGCAATGGGGCAAACCCAGAACTGGCTCAAACCTGTTGGGTGCATCTGGAATCAGTTGGCAACCCTAAGTATGAGCTTCTTATCCCAGTTCATAAAACTCTTTATACTGACACACCTGGTCTCCCTCATTTTCTTTCAAGTTGCTACTAGGACACTCAGGACCAGTCCATCCACTAGGCGGGCTAGGTGGCTGCCTGGGGTGGCAGACCATAGCAGGTAGCATGCAGCTTTGTGCCACCCTTTGGTGCTCACGGCAGGCCACCTGCTTCAGTACACATGACCTGCCACTTCTGACCTCCTTCCCACGCAACTTCCTGTTCGGGGGGGGGGGGGTTCAGAAATGTCAGGCCATATGTGCTGATGCACATGGCCTGCCGCAGGCACAAAGTGGAGGCAAAGCCACCATTTTTAAACTGCTGCCTCTGCCAGCCTCCCAGAAGACAGAATCAGCAGCAGTGGGGGGTGGCGGTGGCAGGTGGTGTGGCTTGGCTCAGGGCGGAGTGGCTCAGCGGGGGCTCCTGCCGGAGCAACAGACACTCTTGGGCCAACCCTGAGGACACTCCATTCTATTCATGCAAATCATCTATTTATCTCTCCTGTTTCCCAAGCCAAACTAGAAAGGACCAGATGTTCAGCATTTTTCTTCATAGTTCTTAGTTTCTGGAATGATCTCTCTCTCCACCTTTGACTGAGACATCCTTTAAAAATTTAAAACTGGTCTAAGAACTCATTTATTCGAATTGGCATTTGATATCAAATAGTGGCTTGGGAAGAGTGATAGTGGCTAGTGCCTGTACATTGCATCCAGCGTTGAGCGGTGTTTTGAGAGAGCAGACAGTACCTATTATTATTTAACTCTAACCTCCTTTCCTGTCAAGTTCCTTTTTGTACTAAACTGTTTTTATCAATTGTAAGCCATTTTGATATTTCTTGAAGGACAGTATAACAAATTCTACATAAGCATAAGTTATGGGCCACTGCCTCTTGAATTGTTTCCATAGGTGAGTAGGTGGTTTAGCGTTGGTAAGTGCTTGAAATAACAGTGTAAAATATGTGAATTGTCACCCACAATGCACGACAGCTGGTGCAGACTGCTTAGGTGCACTCGGTCATTATTTGTCAGTAACTAGTATGACTCAGATCCGTGTGCCTAGTACCTCCCATGTTAAGCTTGGGCCCCTCCAAAAAATCCATTCTGACTCAGGTTCTGGGAAGATGCAAGTGCATCATCCTTTTCGTGTGTTTTCGGGCTTGTTTGTCTTAGTAAAACCAAGATGTGCCGCACAGAATTAATGGTGCCTACTTTCCGGGTCACATGCTAGTGTTTGCATCTCTTTGCAGACATGAATCAAGAAATACCCCCATCAGGACCCCTTTGGGCCTCCTGAAATGTACTGAAACCTAGTATTCCTAAAAATAATCTTGCTATTGACACAAATCAGAAAATGTTTCTGTTATGACCACAGCTACACTGGTGCAATCTTTGCCATAACTGAGCCATAAAACTTGGCTATAGGGTTGTAACTCCACCTTAATATATGGCAGTTCAATTAGAAGCGGCGACAGCCCTAAAGGACAGATTTTATAAGGGTGGCGCAGAAAGCTGTGTGTGATTTATGCACGTAGGACCCAATTTTCAAGGATTAATGTTGTGAATGGGTACTGGGCACTATGCAGTAAGGGCATGCATACGGGCTCATCAGGTGCAGGTTCTGGTGGGCATGCATGGGGGCAGCACGTCGGCAGAGCAAAGGTGCAGCCTTGTCTGACACACGTAAGCTATAGGATACCATGAGTTAAGCATGTAATGCGACAATCTAGGTGCGGCGCATTATGCCTAGATTCCAGCACAGCCATCCATAAAGCGCGCATGTGCAGAAACGTGCGCAGCCTGCTGAATCCTTATGAAATGACCCCCCAAGAACCCTTTTTCACAGTTACCCAGGGGGGAAGAGGGGCTTATCCTTATTGTTGTATTCCCCTTCCAATTCAGGCCCTTCATAGCAGGGTCAGGTTGTGGTAAAGGGGATATGTTGTGCAGCTCTCTTGAGAACTTCGATCATTCTGTCCAGTAGGCACAGCTAGCCAGCCCACTGTGCAAACTGTACATTTCCCTAGGATGGCGGGTGCACAGATGAGCTGGCCGGTGAAGTTGGATCCGCCTGGAATTTGGCTTATTTTCTCTTCTACTTAGCCCATGGCCAGCAGAAGCAGCAGCTTAGCCTATCCTTTTTGTCTCCCTGCCCTTCTATATGGCCAGCAGGAGTGGTGACACTTAGTGTCGGTTTCCTGTACTGTGCAAGGCCAGTCTTGCAGTATGAAAAAACAAACACAAAAAGAGCGAAGGTGTGGAGGTCACAAGTGCTTTATTTGATTAAAAAGCCCCGACGCGTTTCGGCTTATGCCTTCATCAGGGGGCAAGGAATGGGAAAGTGCAGATGTTGAGCACCATAAATTGACAGAAGTCAAAGCTTCAAAACCCTATGGGTAAAAACAGCGTTTAGTGTAGAAAGTAAACGGAGCACTTGACTGTGACTTTGTACACTAAATGCTGCAACCCCTTACCTCATCGCTGCCCCCCGGCTCCAGTGCCCCCATCCTCCGAGGTGGTCTATGGCACCCCCCTGAAACCTATACATTGGTGCCCCTCCCTCATAATTATTAATGATAGGCTATACCCCTGCCACAAAACTCCCTTGTGAACTTTGTTCACGTGATGCTAGTATTTCTCTTTCAAATCAAATGCTAACACAAGAATATTACAGTGAGGCAGCAAATGCCTAGCTGGAATAAAAACAAGTATTGAGAAGTAAATATTTAAAATTGTATGAACAGGCTGTGATAGCCAAAGGGTTAATGTGCTCAAAGCAAACAAAATCAATGTACAGTCAAACCTCGGTTTTCATTTGCCCCGGTTTTCATACGCTTCGGTTTTCAACGTCTTTTCTGACTGAGATTTTGTCCCGGTTTTCATGCATTGCTTCGGTTTTCAACGTCTTTTGACTGAGATTTTGTCCCGGTAGCAGGGAAGAAAAGCTGTCAACGTAAGCAGGAGATGTTGCATGAATGTGGGAGGCAGTTCTTTCTCTTGCAGGGTACGTCTGAAGCTATATCATTAAGATTTTCTGCCATTCTGAAGCATTGAGCAGATAATGTAAAGGTATTTTAATGGACTGAATTCAATGTGATTCCGAAGAGAGCTGGGCACAGCAGCTTGTCAGGGGTGGCTAAGGCCAGATGTTAACATACTGTACTGTATAGTACTGTACTTAGCTTGCTTTCAGTGATGTTAAATGTTCATTTATCCATTTCATTAGTCATTTATATTTATTTCTCATTGTTTTCTGTATGTAAAAATATAGTTATTCTCTATAAAATGTATTTTTTGTGAATATTTTTGGGTGTCTGGAACGGATTAATTGGATTTACATTATTTCTTATGGGAAATATTGCTTCAGTTTTCATACGTTTCGGTTTTAGTCAGACTTTTTCGAACGGATTAATCATGAAAACCGAGGTTTGACTGTATAATTATTTAACCAAAAAAGGCCTACAAAGATTACAATCATTTCATTTTCTGTGCCTCTTCTCTCGCTACAGATACTACTGCTGCTCTGTCTCTGCATGTACGATTGCAGGATTCTTTTATAAATCCAACAAATAAAGGATGAGGTGATAAAAGCAGTTAGTGTAACTAGTTTTAAAAAAGGTTTGGACAAGTTTCTCAAGAAGTCAATAGACTGTTAAAACAGATCTGGAGAGAGCCACTGCTATCCCTGGGTGTAAGCAGCATGGAAGCTGTGGTGAGCACCAAGAGGCAGGACTCAATCCCCAAACTGATGTCAGCAGTCCCGGTGGCAACATCAATGTGAGAACCACCACCTGGCTGGATGTTGAGATTTCTTCAAGAGCGCTGCTTTGCTGCTGCCTGTTAGAGCTGCTGCAACTGTGAGACATGCAGAGACTTTGCTGGCATTGCAGCCGGGCAGGCCGAAAGTGGAAAGATCACTCTGTAGCCTCCCATGAGAGCCAGCGGTGGTGCCCCTTGTAATGGACTGGCAGTGATGCTAACCACATGCTTCAAGCCCTGTGCTATGGCGCCCATGTTTCTAACTCCGACAGACCAACTCACTACACCAGAACCCCCCCACTCTCTCTGTTCTCTGTGGCTGGCTGCCTGGCTGGGACATAAAGGGAAATATCACTCTAATAGTGTGCCACAAGAGGGAAAGAGGGAGGTTCAGTGTGTTTGATGCCCTCCAGCGAAGCTGAAACAAGTTGAAAAGTGCACACTTCATAGTGTGATCAAAAGATGGATTTCCCTCACTCACGGGATCTGACATTTGGCTGCTTTATCTATGTGTGTCATAGGAAGCATTTGGTGGGGGTCTGGAAATGTGTGTGTGTGTGTGTGTGTGTGTGTGTGTATGTGTATGTCAATAGGGTGTGTCTTTTCTGTGTGCTATAGAGCTGCTGGAGGCTACAGTACATACATGTGTATGTATGTGGGTGCCATGGTACATTATGGGGGCAGGGCGTCTGCCTGTGTGTATGGTGTGGGGGTGGACTGCTTGTGTGTGTGCATGCTGCATGGGGCAGGTGCCTTTGTGTTTGTGTGTGAGGGTGTGCACACACAGGGTGGCTCAGGTGCATGTGTGTGTGCATGCTGCATGGTTCAGGTGCGTGTGTGTGGTGCACCAAAAGGGTGCCGCTGTGTGAGCGTGGTACAGGACTGGGGTGCCTCTATATGCATGTTTGTATGCTGTGGGGTGGGGTAACTGTGTGTCTTCTGGTGAGGGTGGGGTGGGATAAAGGGGCCGCGTCTCTTAGCATATATTGGCTGTACCCTTTTCTCCCAGCTCTTCAACTTCAAACTCCTTGCACTTTTACACCCCTCCCTGCAGACCCTCACCTGCATCTCCCCCTACTCTGTTCCTTGCCCAGCTTCCGTCCTTTTCTCCCTCCCCTTCCTCTTGTATTCTCATCCCTTGCCCTCCATTCTCCTCCTCCCATCTTTCTAGCTCAACCCCACTGCCTCCTTACATGTTATCCTCCCTTCTGTGCATCTTTGGCCTATGCTTCCTTTCATGCAGCATGCTTCTTCTTTTGGCCCGTGGGACAGGCTGCTCCCATGCTCACAACTTCGCTGCTGGCTTCACTTTTTTTTCGGTCCGTGGAAGCGGCCTGTCCTGGAACAAACTGCTAGCACGATTTTGGTGCCCTTAAACAAAGGCCCCCCCCCCTGCCACGCTTACTCAGCTTACCAGGTAGCGCCAGCCCTAAGAAACATAGAAACATAGAAATATGACGACAGAAAAAGACCACATGGCCTATCTAGTCTGTCCTTCCATATCAACAACTACAACAGTCCCCTTTTTTCCTTTAGAGATCCTCTGTGTTTGTCCCATGCTTTTTTGAATTCAGTTACTGTCCTCATCTCCACCACCTCTACTGGGAAACTATTCCATGGATCCACTACTCTTTCTGTAAAGAAATATTTCTGCATATCACTCCTGAATCTATCCCCCCCCTTCACCCTCATCCCATGTCCCCTCATAACAGAACTTGCTTTCAATTGAAAGAGCTCTCCCCCTGAACATTTATGCCACGGAGGTATTTAAACATCTCAATCATATCACCTCTATCCCGCCTTTCCTCTAAGGTGTACATATTAAGATCCTTAAGTCTGTCCTCATATGCTTTATAATGAAGACCACTAACCATTTTAGTAGCCACCTTCTGTACCGATTCCATCCTGTTCACATCCTTTTGAAGGTGCGGTCTCCAGAATTGCACACTATACTCCAAATGAGGTCGCACCAAAGACTTATACAGAGGCACTATCACCTCCTTTTTTCTGCTAGCCATTCCTCTCCGTATGCACCCAAGCATCCTTCTAGCTTTTTCCATCACCTTTTCTACCTGTTTAGCTACTTTAAGATCATCAGACACAACCACGCCTAGGTCCCGCTCTTTTTTAGTGGACAAAAGTACTTCACCTCCTATAATATATTGCTCCCTTGGATTGCTGCAGCCCAAATGCATGACCTTACATTTTTTTAACATTAAATCCCAGCTGCCAAATTCTAGACCATTCTTCAAGCTTAGCTAGATCCCTCCTCATGTTATCTACAACTTCCTGGGTGTCTGCTCTATTGCATATTTTGGTATCATCCGCAAAGAGGCAAACCTTACCCCATAGCCCTTCCGCTATATCACTAACAAAGATGTTAAAAAGAATTGGACTAACGACAGATCCCTGGGACACACCACTGGTAACATCCTTCTCCTCATAGTGAGCTCCATTTACCTGTACTCTTTGTCGCCTCCCACCCAACCAATTTCTAACCCAAGCAGTAACTTTAGGGTCCATCCCTAGGGTGCTCAGTTTGTTTATAAGTCGCCTGTGAGGAACAGTGTCAAAGGCTTTACTGAAATCTAAATACACCACATCTAGGGCTCTCCCTCGGTTCAACTCCCTGGTCACCCAGTCAAAGAAATCAATCAGATTTGTCTGACAAGACCTGCCTCTGGTGAATCCATGCTGCCTCGGATCCTGTAATCTGCTGGACTCCAGAAACCTCACTATTTTCTCTTTCAGAAGTGTTTCCAATAATTTACTCACCACCGAAGTTAAACTAACCTGCCTGTAGTTTTCAACCACATCCTTACTTCCGCTTTTGTGTAAAGGCACCACATGAGCCTCTCTCCAGTCCTTTGGCACCACTCCCTACTCCAATGAGGCATTGAATAGGTCAGTCAGTGGAGCTGCTAGAACGTCCCCAAGTTCCCTCAGTATTCTATGGTGTATCCTATCTGGTTCCATCGCTTTATCTACTTTAAGTTGAGCTAGTTTCTCACAAACACAGTCTTCTGAAAATTGTTCAAGATGTCCCTTGCTTCTGTTCCTGTTTGTGGGTGTTTTCTGAGGTCCTGCTCATGGTTCTTCATCTGTGAACACAGAACAGAAATATTTGTTAAGCAATTCCGCTTTATCCTCATCAGCTTCTACATATTCCTCCCCTTCACCCTTGAGTCTGACAATACCATTTTTGCCCTTCCTCTTTCTCACTAACATATCTGAAAAATGTCTTATCCCCCCATTTTATTGCATTGGCTATTTCCGCCTCTTTTTGAATCTTTGCTTTCCTGACTACTTTGCTAGCTTCTCTAAGTTTTTCCAAATATAGATGCCTGTCTTCCTCTCTCTGTGATCTCTTGTATTTCATGAAGGCCTCCCTCTTTTTCTTCACTTTTTCAGCTACTTCTTTCGAAAGCCATAGTGATCTCCTTTTCCTTTTACCTTTATTTACCATTTTAACAAAAAGGTTCGTTGCCCTTAAAATATCCCCCTTCAGTTTTGCCCACTGTTTTTCTGCATCCCTCAGCTGTTCCCATCCCGCTAACGACTCCCTGAGGTATTGGCCCATCCTGGCAAAGTTAGTCTTCCTAAAGTCTAAGACCCTCACCTTTGAATGGATTCTAACAGCCCTAGTCCTAATACTGAACCACACCATCTGGTGATCACTGGATGCAAAATGATCTCTCACTATAACATCAGAAACTCTTTCACTATTGGTAAACACTAAGTCCAGTATGGCCCCTTCACTTGTGGGGTCTGTTACCAATTGCTTGAATAGTTCTCCCTGTAGAGAATCCAGGATCTCTTTACTTCTAGATGATACTGCAGCAGGAATGTGCCAATCAACATCTGGCATATTGAAATCTCCTATCAGTAGCACTTCCCCTTTCCTAGCAATGCTGCACATGTCTTCAATTAACTCTCTGTCCACCTCTTCCTCTTGTGAGGGAGGTCTGTATATCACACCAATGCAAATAGATTTCTCTTTCCCTCTTTCTAGTTTAACCCACAATGCCTCCCCTCTCCCTTTTAAGCTTTGTAATTCCAAAGCTTTAATAGTATTTTTTAGATATAGTGCCACTCCTCCTCCCCTTCTTCCTACCCTGTCCTTTCTGAATAAAGTATAGTCAGGTATAGTTACATCCCAATCATGGTTTTCTGTGAACCGTGTTTCTGTAACTGCCACTAAATCCAAGTCGGCCATTTCCACCAAAGCTTCAATATCAGGGATCTTATTTCCCATGCTACAGACATTTATACACACTGCTTTCCTATGTTACCCTTGTTACCCATTTCCATAAAGGTATTTAATATATCACTTACCTGGGGGCTTTCTTCACCCATCCCCAATGAATCTAGTTTAAAGCCCTGATAAAAACATTTTTAAATATATTCATAGCAAAAATCCTGTGAAGGAGTCAGTTGGACCAATAGATGATGGAGGGGTAAAAGGTGCACTGAGAAAGGAGAAAGCCATAGCGGAGAGACTGAATGAATTTTTTGCTTCAGTCTTTAGAGAAGAAGATGTAGGAAACTTACCCATGCCAGAAATGATATTTAAAGGTGATGTAGTGACATATCTGAGGAAGTGAAATAAATCTCGATAAATCGGGAAGATGTAATACAGCTAAATGATAAATTAAAGAACAGCAAATCCCCTGGACCAAATAGCATACATCTCAGGGTGCTGAAAGAACTGAAATATGAGATTGTAGAACTACTATTAGTAATCTGTGATCTGTGGTACCCAAAGATCGGAGAATGGTCAATGTAACGCTAATTTTTAAATCGGGTTCCAGGGGTGATCATGGAAACTACAGACCAGCGAGTCTAACATCAGTACCAGGCAGAATGGTAGAAACCATTTTAAAAAACAAAATTACTGAACATGTAGATAGTCATGGTTTAATGGCAGAAAACCAATATGGATTTGGAAAGTCTTGTTTCACCAATCTCTTATATTTTTTGAAGGTGTGATTAAACAGGTAGATAAAGGTGAGCCAGTTGATATAGTGTATCTCAATTTTCAGAAAGTCTTTGACAAAGTCCCTTATGAGAGACTCTTGGGGAAATTAAAAAGTCATCGGTTAGGAGGCAATGTACCATTGTGGATTAGGAACTGGTTGAAATATAGAAAACAGAGAGTAGGGCTAAATGGCCAATTTTCTCAGTGGAGACAGATGAATAATGGAGTACCCCAGGGATCTATGCTTGGCCCACTGTTTTTCAACATGTTTATAAATGGCCTGGAAATGGAAATAAGTGAGGTGATCAAATTTGCAGATGACACCAAAGAGGCTTGTAAAACATTGCAAGAAGACCTTGATAAATTGGGAGACTGGGCATCCAAATGACAAGATGTGGACAAATGCAAAGTTATGCACTTAGGGAAGAACAACCCCAACATCGATTACACAATGCAAGGTTCCACATTAGGAACCACCACACAGGAAAAAGATTTAGGCGTGCGTCATTATGGATAATACGTTGAGCTCCTCTGACTGGTGTGCTTTAGTGGCCAAGAAAGGAAATAGAATGCTAGGAGTCATTAAGAAAGGAATGGAAAATAAAACAAAGGATATTATAATACCTTTCTATTGCTCAGTGGTGCAACCACACCTTGAATAGTGTGTGCAATTCTCATCACCATATCTTAAAAAGGATATAGCAGAATTAGAAAAGATAGAGAAAAGAGTGACAAACGTGGCAAAGGAAATGGAAGGATATCCCTATGAGAAAAGGCTTAATAGATATCTTCAACTTGGAAGAGATGGCTGAGGGGAGATATGATAAAGGTCTATAAAATACTGAATGGAGTGGAACAAATAAATGTAGATTGATTGTTTACGCCTTCAAAAAGTAGAAAGATTAGGGGACACACAATGAAGCTACATTTAAGACTAATCAGAGAAAATACTTTTTCACTCAATGCGTAATCTGACGATACAGTAAAAGTTGTTAGTGTAGCTGAATTTAAAAGAGGTTTGGACAAGTTTCTGGAGGAAAAGTCCATAAACCATTATTAAAGAGGATCGGGGAAATCCACTGCTTATCCATTGGACAAGCAGCATGGAATTTGTGTACCTTTTTGGAACCTGACAGGTTCTTGTGACCTGGATTGGCCACTGTTGGAAACGGGCTACTGGGCTTTATGGGCCATTGGTCTGAATCAGTATGGCATATCTTGGCTTCTTATGTTCTTAGGTATAGTTTGAAAGTAGATTATTTGAATTTTCCATGAAGAGAAACCACTGGACTCTCCTCATTCTCCCAAACCTCACTGATTGATTACTACTAGCATGCCCCGCCCACCCCTTCCATCAGTAGGACAGCAGTACTTCTCATAGGGACAATTTCTCCAGATGAGTTAGTTTTGTATATAATATGACAGTAATGAACTTCACTCCTAAGCCAGGGTATGTGGAAGAGTCTTGCCTGTGTGCCTCCTCTGCTGGCTTCACTCTAGTGTCTGAATGAATGCAATCCTGCCATCTCACATGATCTGCTATCCACGGGTCAAAAATGCTTCACTCCTGCTGGTGGGAAGGATTGAGCAGCGAGGAACATGATGCTAAATTTGGTTTGTGTGCCCCAAGAACTGAACAAACTCAAAAGTGTGCCACAAACTAAAAAAGGTAGGGAAGTATTGCCTTAAATTTCGAACTTGCCTTGGAGCTGCATCTCCTGCAGAAATGCATGTGAGCTGCATGCATGAGCATGAACGTGGAATTCATGGCATGGCATTTTGGTCTTTGTGCAATCATGCCATTAAATACTTTCTGCTGTCAAACATTGGAGGCTTTTTTAGTGAACTTGTTTTCTAACTCTTGTGCACAGTCACAGTGTCTGTCAGGCTTCCTGTTTTTAAGACATGTACTGTATATCTGGCTTTCAGTGGACAGGGGCCTCTCTTCCTGGTGCTGGGTGGCTCCTGTTATAGCTGTATCAAAACTTATGTGCCTGACACTATCAACTGGGCTGGTGAATGGCTTTCTTCCATTCTCTGCTGATCTTATTAATAAGAATAATGGCATCAATCTGAAGTTCTATTGCAGATTTCATCCAACAGGATAAAAAAATACATTCCTACATCCACTACTGGGGTAAACGCTCTATCACAGATTGCATCATAAGCATGGAATGAGCACATTATAATTGGATGATAATAAAGAAAACTACATGCATACTACCTTAATTGTATGCAAATCTCTCTCATGTATATTCATTAGGGTTATCCTGAAAACCTGATATGTCTGCAGCCCTCAAAGACTGAACTTGTGCATCCATTTTAAATAGAGGTTGAGGGATAAGCAGCTTTTTAAAATTATTATCCAATTATAATGTCCTCATGGCATGCTGATAATGTGATCTGTGACATCATTATTAAAAGGAAACAATCAGATCTGGCAAATGTGTGGTCATTTGCAAGATTCTTAAATACTACTCCTAAGACAACACTTCTTAAAACTGCTGTGGGGATCCTACAGCCAGCTGAGTTTTCAGGATATCTTCAATGCATATATATGAGATTAGGGGGTATGTTTACTAAAGGTTGATAAGGGAGCCGCGGATAACGAGTGTTAATGGCAGCAATAAGGATGTTTCCATGTGCTAAAGATCGGGGTGGGGAGTAGGCGTTCCAGTGGTAACGGCACTAGGCTCCACGTATCGTGCACTAACAGGGCATTGGGTGTTAAAGTGACAAGTGTGCACTGTAATGCTCAAAAATGGCTGTCACCTTAACGAAGGATAAGGGAGCTCCAGCAAAAGTTACGTGAAAGCTGAAGGATGGAAGGAAAGGTAGGAGCTGATGGACTGGACAGATCCATGGACATTCTACGTGGCAGTCAATAAGTGGGATGAGCATGTGGGAGGCAGGTGCTATGATTCAGTGAGGGGTTCCCACGGAATATGCTGTAATGTCACTGTGTCACATAGGATGGAGAAGAAGTGTCCCCCGGTGGAGCCAGAATCGCCATGATGTCTGCATCAAAAAGATGATGGAGCAGCAGTGGTGACATTCAGATCATTCACAGGAGAGGTGTGAGTGATACATCGAAATGATGAAAACGTGCCTATGTAAGCCATGGTGTAGCAGCTGGCAAGAGATTACGACTGCACATAAAGGGCAGATGCTTATGGATGGGCTGAAGGAAGGATGGCGGTAGACAACAGTGTGGTATGGGTTTGCAGCCCAAATGTACCTGATGTGATCCCATAAATGCAGTTGTAGCCTGGGTAAAAAAAGTGTAGCTGTGCCACAGGGAAGCCCCAATGCTAGCTATGTGAGTCTCACAGCTCTCCCAGCCTCCTAACCACCATACAACCCTCCTGACAGATGTGCATACATCAACTGGACAAGAGTCGCTCATACTGGCCATATGGAGCACGTAAGGAAGTGTGATGAGCCCTGAAGGTGGCCATCCCAGGGGTAGGATGTGACTCATGTAATGCATAGATGTGAAGGAGCCCAAGTTGTATAGTCATAGTTATGATGAAATTTATTTATTTATTTGTGCTTTTATACCGCTTTTCAGGAATCAAAGGAATGAAATAGTCCAATCATGTGCAACTCAGGTGCCATACATCTGCAGGGTGAACATGTCTGACCCTCTGCAATGGGCTACAGCAGAGCCGAGAACATCATGCTGTCAGAAGGGCCTGATCACAAACTACATGTTTGCAGACCCAATGTGCTATCAGAACATAAGAATGTGCATCCGCCAGTCAAAGCAGACCTCGGCATTAAAATGAACTGAGTATCCCACCACCACAAAGAGAATAAGTGGGATTCAAACCCTCATCCATTGCTTACTGAGCCAGTGCTCTAACCATTAGGCTACATCTCCACACCACCCTGCACAGCAATGTCTAGAATCAAAGAGACTGCAGGTCCCTGCCTGCAATGGGTAAAATCCAGGACATGAAACAATGTGACTGGCACATTTTGAGACAGTAGTACACCACACCTAGGGCCTGCCTACAGTGCTGCACATGCAGTACATAATACACAGGACATGTAGTACTGCAGCTGCATAACAGACACATTACTGCAGGATGCTTGTCCAAAGACCAAGGCACATGTGAGGTCATGATGCCCGTCCCTCCATTGTACCCCCAAGGGCAAACCACAGTCATACGCAGGGGTCCACTGCACTGCGGTGTGGCACTAACCCCAGAGACAGCACATGTGCAGGGCATGCAGTCCCCTGTGACCTGTTGCACACAGCGAGATAGGTACACCTGCACATACACCTGAATGCAAACCACATTAATGACCCATGCGGTCCATTATTTATTTATTTTATTTATCTACCTCTCTACGCCTGTTATCTCTCCTGAAATTCAAGCTAAGATCTCGGCCTGCCTCTGACATTGCTTCCTGGATGTCCTACCGCCGCTTGAAGCTGAACATGGCCAAAACTGAACTCCTTGTCTTTCCCCCTAATGCCTCCCCTTCTTCCCTTTTCTCAATCTCTGTGGATAACTCTGTTATCCTTCCTGTCTCTTTGGCACGGAACCTTGGTGTTATCTTTGACTCATCTCTCTCCTTCTCTTTACATATCCAAAACATCGCTAAAACATGCCATTTCTTTCTTTACAATATCTCCAAGATTCACCCTTTTCTCTCTGATAACACTACTAAACTGATTGTCCACTCTTTAATCACCTCCCGCCTTGATTACCTTAACCTCCTCCTTGCTGGCTTCCCTGCTAACCACCTCTTTCCTCTCCAGTCTATTCAACATTCTGCAGCTCGTCTGATTTTCCATCAATCTCGTTTTTCACACATTACTCCTCTTCTCATGTCACTTCACTGTCTCCCCATCCGCTTCCGTATCCAGTTCAAACTCCTCCTTCTAACCTATAAATGTATTCATTCTTCTGCCCCTCATTACCTTTCATCCTTCATCTCTACCTACACCCCCTCTCACCTACTCCGCTCATCTAATTGTCTTTGTTTATCTATGCCTTTTACTCAAACTGCTAATTCTAGACTTCGCTCCTTTCAACTGGCTGCACCCTTTTCCTGGAATTCTCTACCTGTCTCTGTCCGCCAAGCCTCCTCCCTGGCCATCTTCAAATCCAAATTGAAATCCCATTTCTTCACTATTGCTTTTTGTTCCTAACTCGTCCTTTCTTGTTCTCTCCATAAACATTCTTGTCTTGTTAATTGTTATTTGTATTATCTAATTTATTTCATATTTTGTCTTGACTAGCTTGTGAGCTCTAACGGGCAGGGACTGTCTCTTTTTATGTTTGTACAGGGCTTTGTATGTTGCAGCGCTTTATAAATGCATAGTAATAATAATAATAATAATAATAATATTTAAATGCATTTATATCCTGATTTTCACCGGGTCAAAGTGGTTTAACATAAACGGGGAGGTGGACAATAATCAAGGTGACAGAAAGAGGGAGGGGGGCCATCATCAGGGGGATAACATTGTTGATCTTCACAGAAAGTAACAGTACTAGACAGTAGACGTTTTTCGGTAGTCTCTTAGATGGTTGCTGGGGGGGGGGGGAGCTAGGTCAGGGGGTTCTGGTGAGCTGTTATTGAGAGGGGTCTGTTTCAGGTCCAAGATATTTATGAAACAGGATGTTTTTTAACTGTTTCCGGAATGCGGAGAGGTCTTTGGTGCTTCAGATCTGGTTCGGGAGGGAGTTCCAGAGGGAGGGTGCGTGCAGTTTGAATGCTCTGTTACAGGTTTGCTGACTGAACTGTTTGTTCATGGGGGATAGTGAGAGTGCTGCTGGTGGTCTGACGGGTTGGTCTGTTGAGAGTAGGGTGAGATAGTAGAGTCCGAAGTTGTGTGTTCTGGGTTTGATTGAGGGCTTTGTGGATAAGTAAGAGGGATTTGTATTTAATCCTTGCTTTGAGGGGTAGGATGTGAAGTTCTCTCAGGACTGGGGTGATGTGATTGTGTTTTTTTGCCTTCTGGATGATTCTTGCGGTGGTGTTTAAGGCAGTCCGTAGGGGGTCGGTGTGGGTGACGGGTAGTCCGTGATAAATTGCATTGCAGTAGTCCAGGTGGGGGAGCGTCATGGCCTGCATGACTGTTCTGAAGTCCTGTGGGTCGATGAGTGGTCTGAGCCGTTGTACTGCCTTTGCTTTGTGGAATATTGTTCCGGCCATCTTTTTGATCTGTTGTTTGAATGTAAGGGCTTGATCAATGATGATTCCCAAGTATTTTATGTGGGGTTGGGCTTGTGTTTGGGTGGTTCCCAAGGTGAGGTGTGGTGGTGGGGTGAGGTTTGGGTACTTGTACACAATGAGGGCTTCTGTTTAATGTTGATGGAGAGGTTGTTCTCTTGTAGCCAGCTGGAGACATCAATAAAGCTGTCTGATAGGTGATGTTTGTTGGGTTTGTGGTTGTGATGGGTCCACAAAGCATTATGTCGTCTGCATAGATATGGTAGTTGATGTTGTGAGCGCGTATTACCTAGCAGAGTGGCTGTAGGTAGATACTGAAGAGCATCGCAGATAGTGTGGAGCCTTGGGGTACTCCTTGGTGCTGTTGAAAAGGGGGGGGGGAGATTGCCATGTTTGTGCGAATTAGCTGTTGTCTATTGGTCAGGTAGGAGTGGAACCATTGTAGCACTATGTCCTTGATGCCATTCTCTTGTAGTCTATGTAGAAGTGTGTTGTGGGAGATGGTGTCAAATGTTGCGGATATGTCTAGAAAGATCATAGCATATCCAGAGTGCTTTGTCTGTGTACCTTTGATTAGGGTGTTCAGTAGTGATATCATGAGGGTCTCAACTCCATGTGATGGGCGGAATCCGTGTTGTTGTGGGTCCAGGATGTTGTTGGTATTCAGGTGGTCTTGAAGCTGTTGTTGAATTATCTTCTCGATGATTTTAGCAGTGAATGGGAGACTTGCTATTGGCCTGAATGAGGCGGGGTTGAGGGGATCCAGGTTGTGTTTCTTAATGGTTGGGCGAATGACGGATGTTTTGAGGGTGTCTGGCATGTGTCCTTGCTTGAGAGATTTGTTGACTATGTGGGTTAAGGCTGTGCTTATGTCCTCCTTAGTTTTCTTTATCCATTCCACAGGGCATGGATCTAATGGAGAGGTGGTGGTGTTTAGGCAAGAGATAGTGGATTCTATCTTTCCTTTGGTGACTGTTTCGAATGTGCTCCAGTCAGTGTCCTTAGCAGTAGGGTAGGTTGTTGTTGTTGTTGTTGCATTCGCTTTTGGGTTGGTTGGTTGTTGGAGCTGCTTGTATTGGCGTGCTAGTTGTTCTGGTGGGATGTTTGGGAGCTGGTTAGATTGTCAAGAAGCTAACAAAGGCACCCAACCAATCTCAAAGAGTTCACGTGGTCTGTTTATTGAGGTGTTTATGATTTTTGAGTGGTGGGTCCTTTTTGCATTGTCTGTTTCTGTGCGGTATGCATCTAGTTCGCTCATGTACCTCAATTTGTTTCTTTTTTGGTCTTTCTCCATTTTCTCTCAGTTCTCCTCAGTTGGGTCTTTAGTCTCCATAGGACAGGGGTGAACCATCGGGCTCTTGTTGTGTTGGCTCTAGTCTTGTTGTTGTTTGTTGTACATGATGCAGATGAAATCACAGTATTCCGGGTGTTGATTAGGTCTTCAATTTTGGTGGAGTCTGTTCGGAGTTTAGGTAACGTTTATGGTAGGAAGTCCTCTTTGTTGAATGGTTTAAATCTTCTAGTAAGTTGATTGTTCTATTTGGTGTTGATGTGCTGGTAGATGTATGTAAGATTTATGAGGTGGTGGTCAGACCATGGTACGCTTGTGATCTTAGGTTTCTTGCATGAGGTAGTGCTTTGGGAGTTGAGGAATATCAGGTCGAGAGTATTTCCTTTTTCGTGAGTGGACTCATGTATGATCTGAGTCAGGTCCATTGCTTCCATGGCGCTGATTGCAGACTGCCCTGGGCTTCCTGGGGGGGCATGTACACATCTCCCACCATCATAGACGACAAGAAAGTACTGGGGCTATGGCTACAATTTGTGCTCTGTGTACTGGTATAGGTTAACCCCTCCATTACCCATCATGCACTGCACATTCTGAACAGTTTTCTACAACTGATCACTAAATAGAGAATGCAGTGATCCAGCACATCAGCTCAGTAATACTCAGGGACATTGTGTGGTTCCAACACATAACAGTTGCAAACTGTGCTAATGAACAGTTTTGGCGGTCACCCTGAATATGAGGGGGCACAAATCACCTGGTCCCCAGAGCTTGCACTGCAATAGATGGACTCTCCAGGTTCTGGAACAGATCTATATCACTGCCAGTGTGCTGCAGTTATTGCCTACGATGTGTGATACTAGTCACTTGGTTGTTAGCACAATTGCAGCATGCTGGAGTAACCTGTCATATCTGGCCCTTATGTTCTGCTCCTGTTGGCCAAGGACTTTCCTATAACTTCACAGCAGTCCCCAAGGTTGCGGCAACTGTTTCCAAGGAAACTGAACGTAGTGATGTTTGTCTAGACAGGTAGGAGGGAGGGAGAGGGGGTGCTGACACCAAACAAATGGGTCTGCCAAGACCATAATTATTAGCCCAAGAACAACTGCTAGCCTCATGTTCTGGAACTTCCTATCTACTACAGCAAGCACAGTCAGTCTGAATGTGTTGGCTGTATCATTCATATACCAACTGTGCCCAGTCTGCTGGTCATCACACACTGCATGTGCACAGAGTGACCATGCACACCTTGGCTTGGTACAAACAGCATGGACACCCAGCAACTGGTACAGTGATTAGACTGCCAAGAAAGGAGCAGTGCCCACATCACTACAACTTGTCACTATACAGCGCAATGTGGATAAATAGCCATGACATGGTCACAGCATGGTCAGAATGAGAGTAGCCTTTCAGCAAGAAATGATGTGTGCACCCAGGCCATGGCTGTGGCAGATCAACATTAAGAAGGCTCAGCCATTGACCCTACTTCCATCTCATAAACATCCTGTGCAAACCGCTCTGTTTCATGCAGTATCCACAATTCGCTGCTCTTCATTAACCAATAATAACTCAAACACCACATCTGATGCCACTATTGACCCCCAAATACTGGCCAACTACTACAAAGATAAACTAGTTCAACATACCCCAAAACAATATAGCCAGGATGTCCAACACTGGGAGGAGTGGCCTAGTGGTTAGGACAAGGTACTTCAGGCCGGAGGGCCAGGGGTTCAAGTCCCACCTGGGGACAGCAATCTCAGGCCGGAGGGACTGGGATTTCTAGTCCTGTAGGTACTCCTTGTGGTCTTGGGCAAGCCACTTAACCCTCCATTGCCCATGTTCCCTGTAAGTATTAGCGTATGTGTGTCATATCCCCTCGTGTTAAATGTATCTCCCAATTGACCGCTTTGACCCGGTGAAAAGCGGGATATAAATACAGCTAAATAAATAAAATAAATAAAACTAAACCTGAACTAAACCCACAGATGGAGCAGCCCCTGACCACTGTGTCCAAGAAGATTATCCTGTATATATGTATTTATGTATATATGTAAATGAACTCCCCCATAGCTAAGAAGTGTTAACTCTGTATGATGTGCTTTTCTGACAATCTGTATGTAAACAAAATTTGTACCTGCCTTGATTCGGCAGTTTCACAATAGTAATCCTACCCGCTTCTGATCGCTGGAAGGAGCGGGCTACAAATGCTTGCTAAATAAATAAATAAATAAAAACACTCACCAACAACCCACACATGGTCAACTTTCTCCCCCACATCTAAAAATATGCTAGAGAACATCATCTCCAAGGTCAATACTACCACGTCATACCTAGATCCTTGTCAAGTAAGATGGATAAAGGCGACCAAAACAGAATTTACCCCTCTCATTCTCCCAATCATTAACACCTCACAACAACTTGGATACATGCCCATAGTTCTTAAACACGCATTAATACGTCCAATATGGACAAAACCAACCCCACATCCTATCGACCCATCTCTAGTCTCCCACTACTGTCTAAACTAATTGAGAAGACAATACTCATCCAACTTCAAGACCATATTGATCTACATGCCCCGCTAGACAAGCAACAATATGGCTTTAGGCCATACCATGGAGTAGAGACACTTCTCACTGTCCTATTCGACCATATTCTAAGAGGCATTGACAATGCCGAAAATATTTATCTCCTCGTCTTCCTTGACATTTTTGCAGCCTTTGACAGTGTAAATCACCATACCATGATAGACAGACTATGACATATAGGTATCAACAACACAGTACTAAAATGGTTTAAATCATACCTTTCAGAAAGAACACAGCAAGTAAAGATAGGCAACAAGTTCTCCAAACCTTACAACCAAGAACAAGGGCTCCCCCAAGGATCAGCTCTATCCGCATTATTATTTAACATCTATATCCAACCTATCTGTTCCATACTTTAAAAATTCAAAATACTATATCACATATACGCAGATGATATAATGCTATATCTCCCATTCAAAAAGAATAACTCACCAATCCAACAAATAACAGACTGCTTTGCAGAACTATGTAATTGGCTTTCATCCCACAATCTCAAAATTAACTTTAATATAACAGAAGCCCTCTTTATAACCTGTAACCAACACTTCACACCACCAGCAAACATACAAATCCAAGACACAACTATACCAGTAAAAGAGGATATAAAATATCTTGGGGTAATCTTAGATCGCATGGTCACGTTCATAAAATACACAACTAAGAAGATCTACTATAAACTTAAATTACTAAAAGAACTCCATCCTCTACTCCACCCTAATGACTTTAAATCTGTACTCAATGCAATTGTCACCCCCCACTTTGATTATGCCAACTCACAACTCCATGGACTGCCCAAACAAACACTAAGACCACTCCAGATTGCACAACACATTGCAGCGAGGATCACAGCTAATGCCAATCCCATAGACCACATCACACCAATATTGTATGACCTCCACTGGCTCCCAATACAATACCACACCCAATACAAAATAATCATAACAACTTTTAAATTAATCAACCACATTGCCCCATCCCATCTCTCATCACTAGTGATAAGAACACACGATCCCAAAGGGACTGCAGCAAAAACAAACTTATAACAACTACAGACTTCCGAAAAGCCAAGAAAACCACTAACAACAGGGCATTTTCCCACTGTGCTCCCACACTCTGGAATAAACTACCAGACTGTCTAATGTGTCCACATTTATAAAAAAACTCAAAACCTATCTATTCACACAGCACTATGGATCAATAACATAACTAATCCCCAAATTCTTACTTCCAACACCTCAAACCCAATAACCTCTAACAAATTCACACCAACACCACATGAAAGAATTGTATATATTTAACACAAAATCCTTGTATATAGTTATTTAAGCTCTGTTGCTGTCACTGTACATAGTTCAATGTTCCATGTAAACTTAATTGTACTACCCTGTACTGTTCACATTGTTCATACTGTTCATTGTAAACCGCAATTGATCTGTAGGAAATCGCGGTATAAAAATGCTAATAAAATAATAATAATAAATAACGTACCCTTCAATCTGAACTTGAGAACAGCTTATGCAATGTGAGGCACAGTGGAAAATGGGCCAGAGACAGGCTGAGAGTGCATGTCAGCCCACAGTGGACTATATCCTTCACCAACCAATACGGTGTCCCCCCGCTCAGCTGTTGCCAGTGAGGATTGAACATATTGCCATGCTTGTACTCCCACAAAAGGTCATGTCCCTAGCAATGGACACTGCAAAACTAGGCAGTGCAGCACATGCACTCTTCCATGCTACAGAAGCATTGCGCTTCCCTCCCAGAGCACATGGAATCATGGCATGGTGGACATGGGGTTGAATGTTGGATCAGTTGCTTGCTACACATACGCCACTATACTCTGCCTTTTGGTGCCCTACCCCATCCTTGTGGCTGTCACAGTCTGTGCCCATAGGGAGCCAGTGCGGCTGTCATGCAGGCCCTCTGATGTAGCACAGGTAGACACTGAGTAGGCCCACATAGGTTCTGGCCATGTGATGCTTTGCCCACCAATGGCACCTACGAAGGGCACATGATAGACAGGTATTGTACTGTTCTCTACCCCCACCCCAAAATTCACCTTCAGGAACTGCCTTCCTATACAGTGACGGATGATGCAGAGACCAACATGACATCCTGTGCCACATTTTGCCAGCTGAAAGTGTGCATGCACCAGTTAGAGGTCTCAGTTGCACTGTCCCAATCAGACACACAGGTGCATTTGGAATCCAATTTGGGGTAATAGGTAATGTACTGCTGGATGCTTTAGCCAATGATCATACGACAGTGCTGAGGTGTTTGTTCCTGTGTGTGACTTTGCCTGCTACGCACCTCCCTCTATGTGCATGTACTGCATGGATCAAAGGGACCCCTCGTTTGCACCATAGCAATGCAGTGTGGGAAAAGAGCATGCAGGTAAATTGCTGATTCCTCCAAGTGTCACCGAGTGGATGGATTGGACATTCCCAGAAGCCTAGTTCCCAAAAGGCTGCAGCTGCGCCATGTGGGCGGACACTGTTACCACAGATACAGCTGTTATGGCAGTGTGAAGTCATCTGGCCACTTGTGCACATTGGCAGGTCCTGAGGCTTGGAGGCTGTGTCGAAGATGAGGGTTAGAACGCTCACACATGTGTCCCCCCCTGCTTACTCTAGTCAAACCAGCAGACAATTTTGCAACTGCACAACAGTGTCATATTGTGAGGTAGGTGTAGGAGAATGCTGTGGTGATGGGCCTTGTTGGTGGAGTAACTGGGAATGCATTACAGCATCACAGCCACTTGAAACTGCTTACTACTAACTAACCATCCTTCTTCCTGTAAGTAGTGCCTCACACAGTATGTGGGCTTGATATATAGCAGAGAAACACAGCATGTTGTATGCACAGCCATATAGTCTGGCCACCACATGCAGGTACAGTACATTGCTGAAGCCCACAAAACTCTAGAGACACACACACACACGACACCCCTCCCCCCACCCACTATGCAAAAGTGGTGCTGATTGGCAGTCTCGCCTGCCCCTTAGGCTTCCTTAGCTGCTCAAGCACTATCAACATCTGCTCAGTGTGCAGGCACTATTAGCGCATTCTGCAATGCTCGGGTGCTGTCAACACCCGCTCAGTATGCTGATGCTTTCAGCCTGGCCTGCCATCCAGCCATGGGTAGTGTAGTTTATCAGCATGGCTGATGAGTGTATGGTCTCTTGCTGGACGATTTGTTGTAGGTTGCATATGCTGAAGCAGTCCTTGCAATGTAGGATAAAGTTAACACACCAGGACATACAGTTCCTGATCCACAGTTGGGTCTTGGACCTATGACTAGGGTTACCAACTTTTTCACTGAGAAAAACCCGACACCTGTGGCTTGCCATGCTCCACCCATTCTCCGCCCCTAGTCCCACCCCTGCCCCACCCCCAGCCCCACCCACAAAAATTACTGAGGATACGTGTAGGCTAACTTCCTTGGTCAGATAATAATTAAACTGGGAACCCCAAAATCCAAACATGAAATGTACAACGCTGGAGAAATAAAACTATAAAGTAATTTCCTCTTGCACTAAACAAAAACGCAAAGATGTTATCAATACACACTTCCCAGACCAGACATATTCCAGCTAATAAATTCAAAATAAAAAGTATTTTTCTACCTTCTGTTTGGGCATTTTATTTTTCAGTTGCAATTGCTCCAGTCACTTTCTTCTGGTTTCTTTGTGTCTTCTGCTAGCTATCCATTTGTCCTTTCTTCTCTTTTAGATGTTTTCCATTCTCTCTCTATTTCTGCTTTAACATATTGATTGTTTCCCTTTTGCTCTTTCCCCCAATTCTTTCCTTATTCTTTTATCATCCATTTAAATTTTACCCTTCCATTCTCAAGTCCCTCTTACTCTCCCAATACCCAGCCCATCATAGACTTTTCTTCCACACAAAATATTTTTTCCCCTCTCCATTCTCATTCCCCATCTATTCTAGTCCTCCCCCAAAATCAGTTCCCTTATAGTTCTAGACCCACCCAGCATCCACTCCCTTCTAATCCCATTCTCCCATGCCCCACATCAGCCCATTTCCAGTCCTATTCCAGCTCTTCATCAGCCCATTTCCAGTGCTAGCCCTCACATCACAGCCCATTTCCAGTCCAAGTCCCCCATCACAGCCTATTTCCAGTCCTAGGCCCCCCCCATCACATCCCATTTGCAGTCCGAGTCCCCCCGCACCATCACAGCCCATTTGCAGTCCTACCCCCCCCACCATCACAGTCCATTTGCAGTCCTAGCCCCCCTAATCACAGCCTATTTCCAGTCCAAGTTCCCCCTCCCTCCACCATAGCCCATTTCCAGTCCAAGTTCCCCCCCCCCCCATAGCCCTTTTCCAGTCCAGGTCCCCCTCCCCATCAAAACCCATTTCCAGTCCATGCCCCCCCCCCACATAGCCCTTTTACAGCCCAGGTCCCCCTCCCCATCACAGCCCATTTCTCTCCAGTCCAATGCCCCCCCCATAGCCCTTTTCCAGTCCAGGTCCCCCCCCTTCACAACCCATTTCCAGTCCAAGTCCCCCTAATCACAGCCTATTTACAGTCCAAGTTCCCCCTCCCTCCACCATAGCTTATTTCCAGTCCAAGTCCCCCCCCCTAGCCCTTTTCCAGTCCAGGTCCCCCTGCCCATAAAAACCCATTTCTAGTCCATGTCCCCGCCCCCCCCATAGCCCTTTTCCTGTCCAGGTCTCCCCCTCCATCACAAACCATTTCCAGTCCAATTCCTCCCTCCTAGCCCTTTTCCAGTCCAGGTCCCCTCCCCCCATCACAGCCCAGGCAGTCCTTGTCCTCCCCCCCCCCCCCACAAACCCGCGGCTGTCTGAGGCTTTAGAGGGAGCCGGGGAAGACCGCGCGAGGCCCCGGCTCCCTCTGTACAGCCGCCAGCGTGAAGAGCCTTTTCCTTCACGCTGGCGGCTGTTCCTGTGAAGCCGCGAATGCTGGGAAAGGTTAAAGGACATGTTCGGCTTCTGACCATTTGCAGGGCTGGCTTCAGAGGGCGCAGGGGAGGCCCAAGGCCCTGGCTCACCTCTGCACAGCTGATGGATTGAAGAATAGCATTTTCCTTCACTCTGGTGGCTGTGTTCTCGTGCAGCCTGCTGGCGCACCAGAGGTTAAAGGTCATTTGTTGTTTCCCAGTAATCAGCGTGCCAGCAAGCTGCATGACAATACAGCCACTGGAGTGAAGGAAAACGCCACTCGTCACTCCTCCAGCTGTGCAGAGATGAGCCAGGGCTTTGACCCTCACTACACTCTGCACATGCAGCACACATAAGAACATAAGAACATAAGATATGCCATACTGGGTCAGACCAAGGTCCATCAAGCCCAGTATTCTGTTTCCAACAGTGGCCAATCTAGGTCATACGTACCTAGCAGTTTCCCCAAGGGACACAGGTTCCACAATGCTTGTATTGGTTCAAGCATTGATATCCTGGGTCCCTTCTTAATAATGGTTTATGGACCTTTCCTCCAGGAACTTGTCCAAACCTTTTTTAAACCCAGCTACACTAACAGCCTTTACTACATCCTCCGGTAACAAATTCCAGAGTTTGATTACACGTTGAGTGAAAAAATATTTTCTTTTATTAGTCTTAAATAGTTTACCCTGTAGCTTCATTGCATGTCCCCTAGTCTTTCTATATTCTGATAAGGTAAACAATTGATCTACGTGTACCCGTTCCACTCTGTTCATTAATTTATAGACTTCTATCATATCTCCCTTCAGCCGTCTCTTGTCCAGGTTAAAGAGCCCCAACCTTTTTAGCCTTTCTTCATAGGAGTATCCTTCCATCCCCTTTACCATTTTGGTGGCTCTTCTCTGAACCTTTTCTAAAATCGCTATATCCTTTTTAAGATATGGCGACCAGAATTGCACACAATATTGAAGGTGCGGTCTCACCATGGAACGATATAGAGGCATTATAATATCTTTTGTTTTATTTTCCATTCCTTTCCTTATCATACCTAGCATTCTATTTGCTCTCTTGGCCGCTGCTGCACACTGGACCGAGGGTTTTAACATGGTATCCACAATGACGCCTAAATCTTTTTCCTGGGTGGTGGTTCCTAATGTGGAACCTTGCATTGTGTAACCATAGTTTGGGTTGTTCTTCCCTAGGTGCATAACCTTGCACTTGTCCACATTAAATTTCATCTGCCATTTTGATGCCCAGTCTTCCAATTTATCAAGATCCTCTTGCAATTTTCCACAATCCTCTTGGGTTTTAACAACTTTAAATAGTTTTGTGTCATCTGCAAATTTGATAACCTCACTCGTTATTCCACTTTCCAGGTCATTTATGAATATGTCAAAAAGCAGCGGACCCAGCACAGATCCCTGGGGTACACCACTATTCACCTTTCTCCATTGGGAAAATTGGCCATTTAGCCCTACCCTCTGCTTTCTATCTTTTAACCAGTTCCTGATCCACAATAGTACACTGCCTCCTATCCCATGACTCTTTAGTTTTGCCAAAAGTCTCTGATGAGGGACCTTGTCAAAGGCTTTCTGAAAGTCCAGATACACAATATCAACCTAGGTCACTGCATGCTTAATAGAACCATGGTGCGATGTATTGTTATATAGTTATACAAGTCTCAATACTTTTTGATAACACCTCGTATTTACATACATCAGCTCCATTTTATTTAAATATACATCACACGTATTCACTGTGGATATCCTAAAAACCATTCTGGTCAAAAGATTTCTGAGGACTGAGTTGAGATCCACTGCTTTAAGGGAATTATAGCCATGCATGCAATGGGGCAAAACCAGGACTAGGTCAGCAGCTTTTGGTTGATCTGGTTGAAATGGAAATTCTTGGAGAAACTTTGGACCATGAGCTTATGATTAAGCCCCTCCACAGACTCCAGGGCTGAGGGTGCAAGGCTCATAGCAAATCAGTTGAAAACAGCCACTGCCTCTTCCCAGCCAAAGATCAATGATCTGAAGTGGGGGTGTTTCCTTTGAGACTGAATTGCAGAACATAGGTTTGGCCTACTACTAGGTAGACTAGGCATCTGCCTAGGGTGGCAAAATTCAGGGGCCATGGTGGCAGTGCAGTTCTGGTGTGGTAGGAGTAAGGGCACCTGCACTTTAAAGCAACCCCCATGGCGCAGGCCTTTCAGTACCCACCTGTACTCAAGCCATGCTGCATCCTGCCCCTTCCAGCAGGCATTTTGCATTGGAGGGGGTGGAACGTGCAGTCTTTGAGTGTGGGCCTGTGCTGAAGGCACAACAGTTTGTGCACTGTTTTTAGTGGTGCAGAATGCTGGGTGGTGGTGGGGGATATAGACATGGATGCAGACATAGGCAAATGGAGGAATCAGACCAGGGAAAGGAAGGTGGGAGGAGATGCTGGACATGGCAGGGGAAAGGGGAGATAAGGAGAGATGCTGGATACCTGGGGGGCATATAGAAGAGAAGGGGAAATACTGGACCCCCAGGGGCCAAGAGTAGGGAAGAGAAGTGGAGATGCCAGATACAGGGAGGTGGGTGAAAAGAGAGATAAGGAAAATGCTGGATACCTGGGAGAATGGTTAGGAAAGGTAAGGGGAGATGCTGGATATGGGGGTGGAAGGGAAGGAAGATTTGGAGGTGGGAAGGGAAGGAAGATTTTTGACATAGGGAGGTGGGAGGGAAGGAAAGCAGAGATGCTGGATATTGAGGGGGCACACAGTTGAAGGTTTGCCAAGCGTGTCAGATACCCTTGGGCTGGCCCTGGCAGAGGGAAGGAGGAAACAGTCCATCCTGTCTATTGCTGAGGCTCCTGTCCCACTACTGATCAGTGCAGGACTGTTGAGACTGAAGAAGCTGTCCATCGAAGATAATTCTGATGCTCAAGAACAAGACACTTCCTGTACTTCAGTGTGCAAAGGTTTGGCTTCCCCTATCAACACTGACTAGAGTCATCATGAGGGCAGTCTTTTTTATTTGGAATGCCAAGATAAACCGTGTGAAATGTGCAGTTCCGTAAAAGAGCACATGAAGAGGGTAAAGGAGCCTCCAATCTCACTACCATGCTCTGAAGCATCACCCTTAACTACATTTGGATTACTTTAAAGGAGCAACTCCAGAAACAATGCAGGATACCTTGTAGCCCAATTCCTCATCTTCTCAATCTGGAAGAGGCTAGGCTGAGACAAGTGGGACAATTTGATGCACTAGAATTGGACTGTCTCTGTACTCTGCAAGCAGATAGAGTGTTTTGTGAAGAGGTCCACAATACAACATAATGCTGGCCTTGTGGATACCAAAGAACATATACTAGCTGATCTAGGTAAAGGACATCATGGAACTAATAACCAACCTACTGGAAGTCACCTGCATCACAATATGGCAAAATCTTGCCTCCAGGAGGCTGATGAACCAGCATAAAGACATTGCATGGATGGCCATACCAGGTGGACTACCCACTAAAGCAGTGGTTCCCAAACCTGTCCTGGGGGCTCTCCATCCAGTCGGGTTTTCAGGATATCCACAATGAATATGTATGAGGTTTTTTGCATGCAGCGGAGGCTGTGTATGCAAATCTCTCTCATGAATATTCATAGTGGATATCCTGAAAACCTGACTGGTTGGGGAGTCCTAAGGACAGGTTTGGGAACCACTGCTCTAAGACATTCATGCAGACAAGAAGCATTGGCAGGTACATGCACTAGCTGAGGGGCTGCATGACAGGAGAATTAACTGATCATCTGTTGCAGAAGTGCTCCTTTACTCAAGGGTTACTGGAAGCAATGGGCTGCATCTCAAGGAGACATGTCACTCACTAAGAAACACTTTACAGACTGTCCCTAGGGACACAAGCTGTAGGAGCTACATGAGAGATTTGATGGTTCCTCTGCTGCATCAGACATACCCTCCTCTTTACAAGAAACTATCTTATGCTCCAAAGGAAAACAATATCCATCAAGGGCTATCGCAAGCTCATGCAGAACATACACCATTATCAACAGACCTAAGGAAGGTGATGAGGACTAAAAGACCTGCTCAAGTTAAATACTCTGCAAACCATAGGATACTGGTGATACCAGTATGCTAGAATACTCCAAAACTAGCTGGATCTTTCTAGCAGGTTAGCAGAAGGTAGCCTCTGTCTGAATCTGTATAAACAGGCTATAATATTCCTAAAGTCAACTGGGTCTGTCTGGCTATAACATTCCAGAAAAATGACTGGGTCTACCTGGCAGCTAGCCTTGCGACATCTGTGTGATTGCTAAAATGTTTACAGTGTAGTTTAATGCATAAAGTTGTACATAAGAATGCAATATGATGTTGATTATCGTATTTAATATATTTTAAATACAATGTGCCCTACTATAGTCCAGCTTCTGCATTGTAATCGAATATAGTATGTAATTTATTCTAAATACTTAGAGTCAAACCGTAAACAAACTGTTCTTTACCTTGCATTGTAATTGAATAATGCAGAAAAGGTGATTTCATGTTGTTTTTTTTACCTTATTGTATTGCAACTGTGTAGTGAAATTGAAACACTCGGGTCATTTTCTCCAAATGGGTGAAGTTTGTAAGATGTAACAAGTATAGGTAGTTTGTCAAGATGTGCTTGGAAATTCTTCTTTATCAGGCCTGTGGCTCCCAGTACAATGGGAAAGATTTCTGTATCTGCCACATTTTCTTGGTCTGACTGCATTTCTTGGTACTTCAGAATCTTCTGCCTCTCCATGTGATTCACAGAAAATCACTCGTTACCGACACTTCTATCAATGCCGCTCTGTATTCTTCTCCTTTACCACTATGTCAGGTTTCCTGACATCCAGTTTCTTATCCATTGGAATGGGAATGTCCCAGGTGATCATAACCTCTTCAGTCTCTGTTATTCTCTTAGGGTCATGATCCCAGTGCTTTTTAGGGCCAGTGATGTTGTAGTGTTTATAGAGTTTCCAGTGAAGGAGGTATGCTAATTTGTTGTGCCTTTCTGTAAAGAAATTTTCTGTCATCAGAACACTCTGTGAGGGATCATCAGTCCTGGTTCCTCTGTTACACACTTCCTGCAACTGCAGGAGCAGAACTGATAAAGTCTCACCAAGTGCTTCAGTACAAGGCTCTGAAGCATGATGCTTTTTTACTTTCAGCATTGACACTGTTTTGGCAATAGGAAGGAGCCACGATAGCAACAGCAAGAAGTTTAAGGCGAGAGGAGGACCATTGGGGAGGGGGGGAGGAGGAGAAAGGGGGAGCAGCTGGAACATGTGAGGTATGGGAGAAGAAAAAAAGATACCAGAACATTTTTCGAGGGGGTGGGGGGGGGGGGTGAGGGAAGAGGGATGAGAGGGGAGATGCTGGACATGATAGAGGGAATAGGGAGACAGAAGGGTGATGCTGGTTGGAGGGGGGGAAGGGAGGGTGAAAGACAGGGGAGAGATGTTGGATGGGGAGAGGGAGGAGAGATGCTGGAAGGAGAGAAAGAGACAAGGAGGTTGATGCTGGCAAATGATAGGCTGGGAGAAGGATTTAATGGTAGGGCTGGAGCTGACACTTGAGATGAGAGAAAGGGGTTGACTGGCAGATGCTGAGGATGGAAGAAGGGGGCAAAAGCTAGGGTCTGGAGGTGCAGTTGTGAGAAGGGGGTTTATCTTAGAATAAAGTTCTGATGCTGGGGCTGAAAGAAAGGATTAGATGCTTGTGGATGGCAGTGGGAGAAGAGGGCTTGATGCTGGAGAGTGAGCGGGAAGTGTAGGACAGACAAGGTGTATGTATGGAGCAAGGTCATATGCAGTGGAAGGTGGAAATGGAGGTTCAGAGGGAATGATGTTGGGGCAAGGAGGAGGAAAGAGAGGGTATAATAATACTGGAGAAAGAGGTAGATGGGTAGATGCTGGGGGAAGAGGTGGGGGAATAGATGCTATGATGAGGGAGAGGCAGGGATAATGGATGCTAAGGGGAAAAGGGAGAAAGAGACCAAGATCTATTAAGAGGGTGAGAAACCAAGGAAGGGATCAAGTCTTTGAAAGAAGGTGGAAATGGGAAAATAAAAAGGGAATAAGAGCCTGAATAAGACATTAGAAAGGAACTGGATGTGGAGAGGGGAAGAGTGACAGGAAGGAACTGGGGATGGTGAGGAAATAAGATGCAGAGGTAAATGAGAGGGTGGAGGGAATTAGGGTGGAAATGGGAGACTAGAAAGTGGCTGAAAAACTGGAATAGGAGACTGACAGATGAATGAGAAACACAGAGGAGGACTAGAGAAGTAAGGGTAGGAAGTGGAGGGATACAAGCAGGGCCGGCCCGTCCATTGAGCAAGAATGTTTTTTGCACAGGGCCCCGCATTTCAGGGGGCCCCGCGCAAACAACATTCTGCTTTTTATCAAAATTAAATTTAAAAAAAAAAAAAAGAAAAAAAAGCTGGCTGCTACCACTGCTGCTGCCGCCGCCGCGGCAGCAGCAGCGGCAGAATGGAGTGTCCCGCGGGGCCCCCTCTGCCCGGCTGAGTCCCTCCCTCCCTCCCTCTGCGACGGCTGAGCCCCTCTGTGCCGGCTTTCAGATTCGCGAAGGGAGAGTGTCTCCCTCGCGTCTCTGTTAAGCCTGCAGGGGCAGATGGGAAATTTCCCATCAGCCCCTGCGGGCTTAACAGAAACACGAGGGAGACACTCTCCCTTCGCGAATCTGAAAGCCGGCGCAGAGGGAGGGACTCTGCCGGGCAGAGGGGGCCCCGCGGGACACTCCATTCTGCCACTGCTGCGGCGGCAGCGGTAGCAGCCAGCTTTTTTTAAAAACAAAAATTTTCCTTGAGCCGATGGGGGAGGGGGGGGGGGGGTTAGGACTGGTAATGGGCTTTGGAGGGGGTTAGGACTTGACTTGAGGTGGGCTGTGGGTTGATGGGGGGTTTAGGACTGGTAATAGGCTATAGGGGGGCTAGGACTGGAAATGGGCTGGGGGGTTAAGACTGGAGGTGGGCTGATGGGGTTAGGACTGGAAATGGTCTATGGGGGGGTTAGGACTGGTAATGGGCTATGGGGGGGCTAGGACAGGAAATGGGCTGATGGGGGGGTTAAGACTGTAGGTGGGATGATGGGGTTAGTACTGGAAATGGTCTATGGGGGGGTTAGGACTGATAATGGGCTATGGGGGGGCTAGGACAGGAAATGGGCTGATGGGGAGGGGTTAGGACTTGAGGTGGGCTGATGGGGTTAGGACTGGTAATGGGCTGTGGGCTGATGGGGGGTTAGGACTGGCAATGGGCTATGGGGGGCTGACTGGAAATGGGCTGATGGGGTTAGGACTGGAAGTAGGCTGATGGGGGTTAGGACTGGTAATGGGTTATAGGGGGGCTTAAACTGAAAATGGGGTGATGGGGGGTTAGGACTGGAAGTGGGTTGATGGGGGGGCTAGGACTGGTATTGGGTTGGGGGGTTGCTAGGACTGGAAATGGGCTGATGGGGGGCTAGGACTGGAAATGGGCTGATGCAGGGACTAGAAGGGAATGTATGCTGGGTGAGACTGGAACTAGAAGGGAGCTGATGTTGGGGGAGGATTAGAATGGGATGGGGCTGGGAGAGTAAAATGGAGAGGGGAAAAATATTTTGTGTGGGAGGGATGAAAAATCTACAATTGGCCGGGTATTGGGAGAGTAAGTGGGGATTGAGGATGGAGGGGTAAAATTTGAGTGGATGAAATAGGAATGAGGAAAGAGCAAAAGGAGAAAGATTAGTATGTTAAAGCAGATGTAGAGAGAGAATGGAAAAATACTAGGAGAGAAGAAAGGACAAATGGACAGCAGACGATGGACAGTTAGCAGAAGACACGAAGAAACCAGAAGAAAGTGGCTGGAGCAATTGCAGCTGAAAAAAAATGCACAAAAGGTAGAAAAATATCTCTTTATTTTGAACTTATTAATTGGAATATGTCAGCTCTGGGAAATGTGCATCATTAACGTCTGCGCTTTGTTTAGTACAAGAGGAAATTAATTTATAGTTTTATTTCTACAGTGTTGTTGTACATTCCAGGTTTGGCTTTTGGGGTTCCCAGTTTAATTATTGTCTTCCTATTTCTAAATTGTGATTCCTTGTTTGGTGATGGTCTATGTTCTGCATGTGTAATTGAGCTGAGGTATTCTGTTTATGTAATTCCTATTTGACATTGCCACTTGTTCTCTTTCCCCAGTAGGTCATGTATTGTTGTTCTCTGAAATGTATTGGTTTAATATTTGCAGCGTTTCCTTTTGATAGTTAGGGTATGGTGCTTTATGAGTCCTGGTAGTGCTGTTAGGATACGGCGGGTTTGCTATGGGTTCTAAATGGGCAGTGTTTGTAGTAGTTCCTAATGTGTCTGGCGGTTGGCACTGGATTATAGTAATGTAGAAATCTTTTAGTCTTTCTTTATCCGTACACTCATTAAGAGGCATGTTTACTAAAAGTTAGTATATGGTAACATTACGCAAATATTTATGCAAATGAGGCCTCTTATGCAAATGAGGCCCCGCACCGAATCTCCGCACATGGCCCTGCACCCCCCTTGGGCCGCCCCTGGATACAGGGCTGGAATGGGGAGAAGGAGAAATAAAATCTAGCTATAAGTAGATAAAAGGCAGATAAGAGAAATGGAGAAAAAAAGATGAAATAGAAGGATCAATTTTAGAGATGGATGTGGGGGAGGATGGGAAGAAGAAAAAGGAAGTGAAGAAACGGAAAACACAAATGTTGGGGGCATATTCAAAGCGTTTGAACTACAGGCAGCTGGATATCCAGTGGCACTAAACTGTTCAGGGCAGGTGCACGCCTTCTGAACCCCCGTTGCTATGCCCCAGTGCTAACTGCTTAGCGCCGGGGTGTTCCGAGTGGCAGAGCGATACTGAGCAGCTGGCTGGTTAACCCTAACTGGCTGAAATTAGGCCAAAAAAAGCTGACCTAACTTTAGCCAGTTTAGTTATCCAGCCAGCAACTGAATATCGCGCTAACCAGTTAGGTAATCCTCTATTCAGCCAAACTGGATATTCAGTGCTGGGGGCCAGATATGACCTGGCATTTAATGTCTTTTTTAAATGCCATCAAGTCAATGCTGACTTCTGGTGACCCAGCAGCCTCGGGGTTTTCTTGGCAAGGTATGATATCTGGGTTAAATTTAAAGTGGCGACTGCCAGCTGCTTTACTCAAGCTGGCCGCCACCTCTGCTGAAAATGTCCCCATAGTCTTTTATTCTTTACTAGATGATGGTCTGTGTCTTCTGTGTGCAACCAACGTGACTCTCCTGGGCATGTCAATGAATGGGTACAGCGTGCCCACACAATACTAATTAACCCTGCACTCATCTCTTAAGAATGTGGCTAAAGATCAGATTTAAGAATCAGGCAAAACACTTGCAAGTCAGCTTGCTTGCACAATTTCTGAATAATACATCTTGTGTGTGTGTACAGAGCTGCCAGGGGGTAGCCTTTGCCAGTAGTGCTTTTCACTTCAATCCTTGTGTACTTTGGTATTTGCAGCCCCTGATTTTAAGCATTGAAATCAATGCTGTGGGCTGTTAGAAATCTAAGACTGGCCTGAAATCTCCCTCTCGGGACTGTGTGGCTTGGCAGCTGTGTGTGTATACACCAATCTAAATAGCTAAGAACTGAAGAGGGGAGAGATAAATCAATCAGTCAAGAAGGAAAAATAGAAATTGTTGCTTCTCGTCTTTAATTACAATTTTCTAAAAGATATTATATCATTTAAGTTTAATTAAAGAGATGTACATACTCAATGTAACAATTTGGTCTGATTTTGCACTAAGCCCTACACTTGCATGCACATAAGGGTATAGTGCACCATCTGGGAAGGGGGAGGAAACTGTACTATACCTCCTAGCCAGGTGATGAAATGTCTACCACGACAGCTGCTGCAGATCCTGACCCACCAGACCTCCTACATCATATCAGATGTTGCAAGCGTGGCTACTACAGTAAGGAAGGATCCAAGGCAGTCATTTCAATTTGCATGCCCTTCCTCCAGGAATGTTCCTCGGTGTTGTCGGAGCAGAGCAAGAAGGATACACTCTTCCTCCTGCTACCCACCTTTACAGGAAGATCTGCTAAGGATAGGAGGGTCATCTGAGACTTGGGTTTGGTGAAAGATGTGGGGGTGAGGAAGGCCTGCTGAAGTTTTGGCAGTTGAGGGGGAAGGGAACTAGACCCCAGCGACTGGGATTATGAGGATTAGAAGATGGAGGATATTCAGAATATCTGCCTACTACTACTACTGAGCATTTGTATAGCGCTACCAATCATACGCAGCACTGCACAGACATATAAGAGACAGTCCCTGCTCATCAGAGCTTACAATCTAGTCAGCGTCAGGTATAGAAAAAGTGAGTCCTGACACTTTGTGGAATGCTCTGGTCTCTCACAGGGTGATGTCTCCAAATGGATTAGTTTTGCACATATTATAACAGAAATGAACTTCACCCCTATGCCAGAGTATGTAGGAGATCGTCTTAATTTCTCAGATTCGCTGTTAATGTTTGTCTTCATACTTGCATTCTGGCAAAGAGATCCCCCTTCTGGAGTTCATAAAGTGCAGTACATAGAGCAAAAATAGTAAGATACTTAAAAATTCTTTTTAATCAGCCTAATGGCACTCAGTACAATCAGATAGCATGCTTTGTGAATAAAAGGTAAGGGGTGCCCTTGCTGTTCTCATTATTGGCCAGCTGAACCCGCCCCGATTTCTTAGGTGGGGGCATTAAGGACTTAGGATCTGAAGTGCAGGGACAAGAAACTGTTGTTCAGTCGGATGCTCTTAAAAACAGACAGGCTAAGGGATGCCGCAGGCCTTGGTGTGAGGGGTAGAGGGAGGAGGGACAGAACATGGCTCTATTGATTAAGAAGAAAAAAGGACTGCTGTTTCTATGGAAACTGGGTTCCCTCAAGTGCATTGTCAGGAAAGACGAGGGATGAGACACTGCAGATGTCAATCTAAAGTGGGGGGGGGGGGGGGGGTGTTAGGACATGGGAGATCTGCAAGACGGGAGAACGAGAGATGGAAAATCAATGCTCTCGGCAAAGCCTAACACAGAGCGTCTCTTCATCTTCTCTTGCAGTCTGAGAACTGGATCAATCAATAAGAGCGTTTGTCATGCTGAGTTAAAAGGAGGCTGTGTGTTTCATCTGGATATAATTGAAAATTGCAGAGGTTTCCGTTTGTACAGGTGAGGCTCTTCCTTGCATCACTTAAGTTTGGAGAAATCCTGTAAAGCGGTGGTCCCACTACTAGTACTTATCATCTCTAAAGTGCTACCAGGGCATATAAGCAGCAACCCCTGCTCGACAAAGCTTATAATCTAGTCAAGACAAATATATGTGAAAAACAAGAGAATCTATTTATTTATTTACACATACTTATATACCACTAAGCAAACCAGCTGATCCAAATGGTTTGCATAGCAAAAAACATAAACATACATAACAATTAATAAAATTAGCAAAATGCAGCTCATGTAACAACCCAGTAGCAGGTCAATCAACAGTTAATGCCCATCATACACATTTTTAACAAATGGGTCTTGACCAACTTGAGGAATTTTAAATGATCAGATTCTTGCCTCACCTCCACTAGAAATTATCCCACATTTCAGAAAGCACCCACGGAAAAGGCACAAGCTTAATATTTCACCTTATGCAAGGTCTTCACAGAAGGTACCTCTAACAATGACATCTGCATTGAGCGTAAGGCTCGTGAAGGGATATACCAGCACAATAGGAAGACCTGCCCATTATTAAGATTTTTAAAGCCAGATCCAAGATGGGGGAGGAGTAAGACGCCGATACGAGTGGTCAGGACCGGCTCCTGCGTTGGCCTTCTGAATGGGGAAGAAAAGGAAACAGCGATCCCAGAAGCCCCCTGAGGCTTCGACCCTGACAGATAGACTAGTGCCGTCTTCAATTGCTGGGTTTTGCACTCCTTCGGCGATCATGGCTTTGACGGATCCACTGAATGTGTCAGAGGATCTGAGCGTTGAAGGGGTAGATTTAAGCCCCGCACAAGCGCCCCCAGCTCAGCCGGGAAGCCGCCTTAGGGAGGGGCAGTCTGGTGAGCTATCTCTAAATCGAGAGATACTTACGCCTGCCGGGGGTTCCCCTGCGAGGAGCGAGTTGACAGAGTCCACCGTTGGAGAGGTTGTGGAGGGGGGGGGGGTCGAGTGGCGTCCTTACCCTCTGGCGGCAACGGGGACAAGGAACAACAGTCCCCTGGTATATCCGGTATCTCAGCTTTTCGGCCGCAGGGCAGAGTAGAAAAACCGGCACGAGTAACGTTAGACAGCTTGTGGGAAGCTATCTCCGCCCTACAACAGTCCCTACTACCATTTGTGAGTACTTTTTCACAGGAGTTATTGGATATTAAAACTCAGTGCTCCTCTACAGTTTCAGAGGTGACGGTTCATTCTGCAAGACTTTCGTCCTTGGAGTCTAAGGTGGAAGACCTAGAGATCCTTCGGGCTGCCAATGAGCAGGATCGGTCAGTTCAAGCCAGGAAAATTGAGCATCTGGATAATCAATTACGTAGGAATAACCTTAGATTCTTGAACTTTCCTCGTTCTCCTCTGTTAGCCCCTATGGACCTGGTCCGCAAGTTCTTTATTGAAATTCTTCAGATGCCAGCTGAAGCGTTGCCACCAGTGGTGAGAGTTCAATATGTATCGATTTCTTCTTTGGAGTCAGGGGCCAGCGGACGCCTGTAGCGGACTCTGGTTCTCCTCAGATGGATTTATCAGAGTTTCTGGATAGCTCCCTGGAGGTGGTGACTAGTAGGGCGACATTATTGGTGAACTTTGCCTTTGAGTCTGATAGGAATGCTGTACTTAGGTTATTTTTTTGTAAGATTTCTATGTCTCAGTTTATGGGTTCAAAAATTGTAATATTTCCTGATTTGGCTAGGGACACGCAGAAAAGGTGGAAGGCTTTTCTGGCCTTGCGCCAGAGAACGGTCGCCTTGGGAGCGCAGTTTAAGCTAAGATATCCTTGTAAGTGTATGGTAAATTTCCAGTCTAAACAATATATCTTTTTTGAATGCAAACAATTGCTACAATTTCTTATAAGTAGGGAGGGGGGGGGGTGGAGAAGCTCTCACATCGGCTGTCATGTAATGTTATCTTTGCTCCTGTGATATATTCTATTTGGGGTTGTTGGTTTTTGCCAATTTGTTTTTGTTTCTTGGATCATATTGTGGGGTAAAGTATTGTGGTCTATTCCAGGTTGGCTCTTTGTTTCCTTTAGGTGGGTATTCACTGCTTATTGTAGTTATATTTCTGATTCAGATTCAGATGTGTATTCTCTGGATTGTATTGAACATTTTGATAAATAAAACATTAAAAAAAAGATTTTTAAAGCCAAAATTAAAAATTTAAATTGGCTCTGAACCTTAACAGGCAGCCAATCAAGTCTCACCAATAGCAGCCTTTCACTATCCTGCCTTATAGCCCATCACCACTTGGGTTGTAACATTTTGCATTGTTTGCATTTTTTTCAAAACCTTACCAGGGAGGCCTACATAAAGTAGTCTATCATGCTAACGAACCATGATTGCATAAAGATACAAATGGTGGAGGGTTCCAGAAAACCAAGCAGTTGCCATATCAATTTAAGATCAAAATAAGCACTATGGATCACGGTTTGGTCCTATGGGCCCAAAGCCATACTGCAATCTAACAGCACTCCTAGAGTGTACACTTGAGAAGTTCAATCTTGGCCATATTTATTTAAGAATTCTTGTATACCATCTTTGTGACAAATCATTCAAAACTGTCATTATTAGCCAAACATCACAATTCCTCTTCATCAGGAAACAGAATAGTCTTTACCCCTATCCAGGGCCAGCCCAAGGTTTCTGACACTCTACAGCTGTGCACACCCCCCCCCCCAAGCAGCCAAAGACCCTGCACCCCTCCTCAGAGTATCATCCTTTACCTTCCTTCCCCTTCCCCGCCAGCTGTTCACATCTCTCCTCCCCTATCCTCTTCAGAAGCCCAGCAACTTCCCTTTGCTACCTCCTCAGGTGTCAAGCATCTGTTGTCTCCTACCCTCCCTTCTGGTGTCCAGCAACTTTCCTTCCTTTTCAGGTGTACAGCATTGCCCCTTCCCTTTCTTACCCACTCCCCAGGTGAAGAGTAGCAAATCACCTGGACCGGATGGTATACATCCAAGGCTGTTGAAAGAACTGAAACATGAGATTGCAGACCTACTATTAGTAATCTATGAACTATTATTAAAATCATCTGTAGTACCTGAAGATTGGCGAATGGCCAATGTAATGCCAATTTTTAAAAAGGGTTCAAGGGGTAATTCGAGAAACTACAGACTGGTGAGCTGGACATCAGTACCAGGTAAAATGGTAGAAAACATTATGAAGAACAAAATTACTGAACATGTAGATAGTCATGGTTTAATGAGGGAAAGCCAACATGGATTTAGCCAAGAAAGGCCTTGTCTTACTAATCTGTTATATTTTTTGACGGTGTGAATAACAGGTAGATAAAGGTGAGCCAGATGATATAGTGTATCTGGTTTTTCAGAAAGCCTTTGTGTTCTTCATGAGAGACTCTTGGCAAAATTAAAACATCATGGGATAGGAGGCAGTGTGCTATTGCGGATCAGGAACTGGTTAAAAGACAGAAAGCAGCATTGGCAATGGCAGGACAGTCTTCAGCAGCCCTAAATCAGGCCAACTCTAAAACTTAGCTGAAGTGGCCAACACGAGGCCTTGAGCAGACACATGTGCTCAAGGCAGGCCACATCCTGCCCTCTCCACACTCCCATTCTGAGGGGGGGGGGGAGGGAAGAATATACCAGCCTTTGAGCATGTGTGTCTGCTCAAGACCTTGCAGTGGCTGTTTATTCTTGGAGACCTTCAAGATCCTTTGCACTGTGAGCTATATTATTCCCAGAGACCTCCAAGACTTTCCTTACTGTGTACTGCTAGCATTATGATCTCCAAGATTCCAAGATTCTCCTTACTGAGCGCTGCCAACCATATTATCCCCAGACACCTCCAAGACTCTCCTCCCTCTGTAGTGCCGGCCATATTATTTCTGATGACCTCCCAGATTCCCCTTCCCATGCACTGCTGGCTATATTAATCCTTGTCGTCATATTATTAGACAGATGAATGCTGATAAATAATGTATGGTAAATCTCTGTTTATTTTATGCATATATCTATTTCATTTATATTTGTATTTATTTCTCATTCCAGCCAGTGCTTTACATGTAGAAACTGTGGTGGGAGGGGGGGATAGTCAAAGGCATTTACACGGGTTGCAGACCTCAAACCGTGTAAATGCTGCTGAACTGGATATTCAGCGGCACTAAGATGGTTAGTGCTGCTGGATATCTGCGGGTGCTGAAGCTACATACCCCGATGGCAAGCAGTTAGCATTGGGGCACATCGCGGGTGTTCCAGGGGCAGAGCGGAGGCAGCACCCATCACTAACTGGGCAGTGCTGATACTGAGCTGCTGCCCGGCTAGTGATAAGCAGGAAGAGTCAGGTGCGGCAAAAGCTGGCCTAACTTTATCCGTGGAAGCTAACGAGGAGATGGCTCAATATTGCCACTGTCTGCTTAGCTTCTGGGTTCTGTCGTGACCCAGGTATTCAATGTCAGTAGTCAGATATGGCCCCGACCTTGAATATCCGAGGTCAGAATTCAGCGGCGAGGACTAGGCGCTTTACAAACTCTAGCAGTCGCTGCTGAATATCCCCCCTCCCCCCAATATGAATTGATAGCAGTGCTGAGATATGTGGACGTTCATCACTATTTCTACTATTGCTTATCATTTGTATAGCACTACAAGGTGAATGCAGCACTGTACAGACACATGTACGAGACAGTCCCTGCTCATAAGAGCTTACAATCTAGTCCAAAGAGACAACACAACAGGGGACTAGGATATATTAAGGGGAATGGTAAGGAAACACATAGGAGGTGATCAGGAGACTAGGGGAGCCAGGATCCAAGAACAATCTCAAGGAATAGCCCAGGAATTAAGTTCCTAGAAAGAAAGGAGTCTAAATTCCACCCAAAATCACATGGGCAGGGCACCTGGAAGGCTGAGAGAGAACAGCCGAATTCTGGGCAGAGATAGCAGCTGATGATTTTCACATCCCTCTTGAATTTCAGTGGACGGTATGAGAAAAGGGAGTATGGGGCTGCTTTTGTCAGATAGTATCTGGTCTGGGTGGGACCCAACATTTTTGAAGTTGTGATCAAAGTCTCAGGATGTTGGCCAGTGTCCCCACATTGATCTGTAAGCCCAAATCACCAGCCTTCATGTCTTAGTATAGAAACTGGTAAGTTTACTGCAGGACGCTTCCTTGCCACACTCTGGGTTTTCTTAATCAGGGAACATCGTGTGACCGTCCTTCAGATTTTCTGTTCGCCGCAGTGAAACCTTCAGCTACCCAGACCCTACCACCAACCACATTTGGCCTTTGTGATTTGGTTCTGCACCTTATTTCTTATATCGGTCTCTCATCATTCTCTAATTTATAGTTTTCTATTCAGAAAACAAGACTACTTTCAGCAGTGTCTTCAGACAGACAGTGTCTGGTAAATAAGCCCGGTGCCCAAGCACCAAAGTGAGGTGAGGTGAGGTGAGCTGGCAGGTATGAGATAGAAACAGCCTGTTCTCACATTGTCCTGCTGACTTGCACAGCAGATTAGCAGAGTGTCCCTTCCCCCACTGCACAGCACAGAGTGATGTCCAAATGCCTTCTGTAGCAAACACAAGTGTCCCCAAGAGATCTGTTTTGAGGAAACTTGGGCAAAATACAAGATACAGGTGGTGGCTGGGTAAGCAGCAAACAAATCTTCTATCAGCTGGGCATGGGGGGGGGGGGGATGCAAGGGGGTAGCAGAGTTTGTGTGTAAACATATTATCCTGGAAAAGACCTATAGCATAGTAACATAGTAAATGACGGCAGATAAAGACCAGTATGGTACATCTAGTCTGCCCAGTAAGACGGCAAGAGTAGGTGAACCGGCTGCTCCATGCAGGCCACCCCTCCCCATGTCTTTGTTTTAGGGGTGAACCCACCGCTCCGTGTTGGACACCCCTGTATGTTGAGAAATTAGTTAGTGAAGTTAATTTTGATTTTATCCTGTTGCTGTAAAGAGATCCACTGTGTCTGTCCCATGCCATTTTGAATTCTGTCACTGTATTTGCTCCCACATCTTCCATCGGGAGGGCATTCCAAGCATCCACCACCCTTTCAGGGAAAAAGTATTTCCTGACATTGCCTTTCAATTTACTCCCTTGCAGCTTCATGTTATGCCCTCTAGTTTTACAGCTTCCCCGTCATTGGAACAGGTTTGTTTGTTCATTAATTCTCTAAGTATTTAAAGGTCTGAATCATATCTCCCCTGTCCCTCCTCTCCTCCAGAGTGTACATATTTAGGTCTTCAAGTCTCTTCTCATAAGGCTTCTGACGCAGGCTCTAAATCATTTTGGTCACCTTCCTCTGAACAGTTTCCAGTCTTTTTATATCCTTTGCAAGATATGGTCTCCAAAACTGAACACAGTATTCCAAGTGAGGCCTCACCAGTGACTTATACAGTGGCATTAGTACCGCTTCCTTTCTGCTGGTAATTCCTCTTTGTATGCAACCCAACATCTTCCTGGCTTTTGCCACTGCCTTGTTGCACTGTTTTGCCACCTTGAGATCCACAGAAATAATCACACCAAGGTCCTTCTCCTGGTCCGTGCACACCAACCTCTCGCCCCCTATCGTGTACATTTCCCCTGAATTTCTGCTTCCCAAGTGCATGACACTGCACTTCTTCGCATTAAATCTTAACTGCCAAGCTTCCAGCTTTTGTAAATCTTTCCTCATGTTATCCACTCCCTCAGGGGAGTCCACTCTGTTGCAAAGTTTTGTGTCATCTGCAAAAAGACAGACTTTTCCATGAAGTCCTTCAGCAATATCACTCACAAATACATTGAACAGTGCCGGGCCCACGACCGAACCCTGGGGCACCCTGCTAATAACCCTCCTTTCATCCGAGTGAGCTCCATTTACCATCTCCTTCTGTCGTCTGTCAGTCAACCAATTTCTGATCCAGTTCACCACCTTGGGACCCATCCCCAAACTACTGAGTTTATTGATAAGCCTCCTATGAGCCTTTGCTGAAATCCAGGTAGATGACATCCATCGCATGCCCCTGATCTAGTTTTCTGGTCACCCAGTCAAAGAACTCAAATCAGATTTGTTTGGCAAGATTGTCCTTTGGCAAAACCATGTTGCCTCAGATCCTGCAACCTGTTGGTTTTGAGAAAGTCCACTATTCGCTCTTTCAGAACCGCCTCCATTACTTTTCCCACCACCGAGGTAAGGCTCACGGGCCTGTAGTTTGTCACTTCTTCTCTGTCACCACTTTTGTGAAGAGGTACCACATCCGCCCTTCTCCAGTCTTGAGGAACTACTCCTGTTTCCAAGGATCTGCTGAAAACATCCTTTAACGGCCCTGCAAGAACCTCTCTGAGCTCTTTCAGTATCCTGGGATGTATCCCATCTGGTCCCATGGCCTTGTTCACTTTCAGTTTTGCAAGTTGTTCTAACACATCATCTTCAGTGAATGGTGTGGTATCTACTTCATTCCCATTTTTATATTTGGGAGTCACAGATGGTCCTTCTCCAGGATTTTCTTTAGTAAAAACAGAACAGAAGTATTTGTTAGGAATTGTGCTTTTTTAATGTCACTTTCCACAAATCTGTTCCCAGCACTTCTGAGTCCTGCAATTCCATCTCTGATTTTCCTCCTCTCCCAAATATACCTTGTGATAAGGAAGCTTATCATAGCTCAGGAAGGAGCTATAGAAAAGGTGAAGTGACTCTGAACAAGCAACCTGTCAGTTCTGGTAGAAATAAGAAAACAGAATTTTTCCATAAAAGACTACCAGTCCCAGAATGCACCAGGTTTCCAACAGCCATTAGAGGAGCTGAAGTGGGGAAACGTGTGTTCAATCAGGAGGGCTATGAGGTAATCCCCAAGCACTCATCTCAAAGGGCAGGGCCTGATTCAGCACAGCTGCGCTGTGCTAGGGTGGAGCACTCATCAAAGCAGAATAAAGGTAGAGTTTATTCTACAGAGAATTATCCTCAGATTCAGCTTGGAGATCCTCAGTATCTTGGACAGCTTCATCATCTGGAGGATCATCAGAAGCAGAAGCCAGAGTGGACGGACAGAGAGGGCAAGAAACCCTTTGGAAGAAAGAAGAGAAAAGTATTTGGGAGGTCTAAAGGAGTCCAGAGCAGTACGTATACTGGGAGACATTCAAAAGGCCAGCATACACCATTGGACTGGGGAAAACCAGAGGAGTGGTGCTGCAGAGCTAGGAATCTCCAGACGGTACCTGTGAGGGAGACGGCTGCACTTGGAAGGGACCCGTGCCAGAAGGTATGTGAAGAGAGACCCAGTGTCCAGGGATCTGGATTGGAAGGCTGGACATAAGAATTGGACTACATACTGGCCAGGCTATTTAGAGAGGAACTCTAACAGCAATGGAAGCTCAGGTATGAACACTGATCTATGCCCTAGCTATACCCTTGAAAGACAGCAGGGAAACAAGTATTCTCCTGAGAGTGCTCCATTGAGAAATTCCTCTGTACCAATCCATGATATTGAACCCATGATTGTTGAAGAAGGGGGAGGGGTTGCAGATGCAGGCTGTGAATACATGGATTGCTCTTTGTCTAAACTCCTTTGGTAATTTTCTGTTACAAAGTACAACAACCATCACAAAGAGATACAAACTTGTTCTTTAATCTACTCAGAAAAGCTTCTGAGTAGGATTTTGAGCCACGCAGTAGAAAGTAAGCCAGCTAAGGGGTTTCAGCTGGGTAACTGCTAGCAATTGAGCCTTACCTAATTGCTTGTGAGCTCTGAGGAAATCACTTCTGAGTCTGTGTGTGAAGATAAGAAGTTAACCTGAAAAGAACAGTTTTTCCCTACTTTGTGGGTTTTGCTTGTTGTTTGATGCACTGCTAAGAAAATATTAGCTAGAGCCTACAGAAAAGACCAGTTTGTTACCAACCAGGTCTTTATTCTTTTGATTTGATTGCCTGACAAGTTCAGCTGTAGTTTTCCTGATTTTGTTTTTTTAAGTTTAACACTGAAAGCAAGTATCCTGTTTTATGTGCTACCAAGCATATCTGTGTTGGGAGAAATAACCCCATAAATAAATATCTTATTGGCTTTACACTCAAGCACAACTAATTATTGTGAGTGGCTGTGTCTGGTGTGAATGGACTGCATTTCCCACAATCCCTTGCAAATCATATTGATATATGCCTTTGCCAAGACTGTGAACATTCTCACCCAGGCACCCGTCTGACAACCTTAAGAAAGTTTTGTCGCCACACTTCACATCTTTAGCCATCTTTTCCTCTGCCTTTGATTTTGCTTTCCTTATTTCTCTTTTTGTCTCTTTTTAGTTTGATCCTGTATTCCTTACTGTGTTCCTCTGTTTGCAAGCTTTTGAATTTTGTGAAAGCTGTGTTTTTTGCCTTTATTTGAGCAGCCACTTCTTTGGAGAACCAAATAGGTTTCCTTCTCCTCTTGTTTTTATTTACTTTCCTTACATATTTATCTGTTGCCCCTTTTATTGCCACCTTTAGTTTAGCACATTGCAATTCCACTTCCCTTAGCCCCTCCCACCCTGCCAACTCCTCCTTCGGGTACATGGCCATTTTACTGAAGTCAGTGTTTTTGAAGTTTAGGACTTTGAGCTTGCTATGATTGGACTGCACCTTGGCTTTTATCTCAAACCACACCATGTGATGATCGCTGCTGCTCACAGGGGCACTCACGCAGACATTCGACATGCTATCGCCGTTGGTGAGCACTAAATCCAGCATTGAGCTTTCCTTGGTTGGTTCCATCACCATTTGTTTAAGTGATGCATCTTGGAAAGCATCCACAATTGTTTTGCTTCTTGCCAGATTCGCAGAAGGAGTACTCCAATCCACATTGGGTAGATTAAAGTCACCCAATATGATCACTTCCCCCTTTGTGGCTATCTTGGCAATATAATCAATTCATTATCTATCTCTTTGATTTGAGTTGGAGGTCTGTAAACTACAGCAGTATGGATGATAGTGCCATCTCCTCTTTCCAACACAATCCAGAGCGCTTCTTCTTTTCCCCATGCCCCCTGCATTGCTACTACTACTATTGAGCATTTATATAGCACTACTAGTCGTACGCAGCACTGTACAGACATGTAAGAGACAGTCCCTGCTCGTTACTGCTTACAATCTAGTCGACAAAACACAAAGCTAACAATCTAGTCATTGCATTGCAGTAGCTTAATATTGCTTTTTACATATAAGGCTACCCCTCCTCCTTTTCCACTTTCTCTGTCTCTTCTGAATAGATTATAGCCAGCTATGGCTATATCCCATTCATGCGATTCATTAAACCATGTTTCTGTAACGGCCAGAATGTCCAAGTCCATTTTCACCATTAGGGCTTCCAGGTATGGAACTTTGTTGGCTAAGCTTCGAGCATTTGTGCTCATTGCTTTCCAGCATTTAACTGGCTTGCATGTATTTTGCATTGATTTTGTTCTGCCCACTTCTTCCCACTTGTCGTTGATGTGTGGGTGTGCTGCCATTTTATAATAGGCCATCTATGTGTGAAGACCCAGCAGGCACTAGGGTTGCCATTTCCGTGGTTTTCCCACCCAGTTGGGTGATTTGTTTCCTTCGGTCATGAGAAAAAGTCACAGGTATAGGGTTTTGGGGCTATTGACCACCAGCCCATTGGGTGAGAAAACCATAGAAAATGGAGCACAAATCTTTAAAAAAAGAGCAAAGCGTTTGCAAATGTGCATTACATCTAAGCATTAATTACTTACACCAGTGATTCACAAATCTTTTCGGCTGGCCACCCTCTTGGTTCCATAAATTTGTTACAGCGGCCCCACTCACCCAGTGAGGCTATTGCTCAAAACAAATCACTGATATCATTCCTGCCACAGATTATTTCTTCACACCATCCAAGATTGATAGAAAAACTTGTAAAACAGCCATTGGCCAATCACATTTCACTTTCGGTATATTTCGTTTGCACAAACAAATCTGACATGCTGGACGCAACTTACTGCTTATTCCCAACAAATATGCTACTGAAACCTTCCTGGTGTAATCATGTAATGTAAATATATGCACCGTTGGTTCTCTTATGATGATGCAAACATATGTTCATCTAGTATACAGTCAATTTATATTGCACAATGTGTATATTTTCTTACTTCTTAGTTGATGCCGCTATATTTTGCTAATCCCTCCAGTGCCCTCCTAGGGCAGGGCAGTGCAGTGTCCCCATGCCACCATCTTATCTTTCAATGCCCCCCTAGATTAGCCCAACGCCCCTGGGGGGCAGTGCCGCCTACTTTGGTAATCACTGACTTACACCAACACTACAGCAGGTGTAAATGCCCATAGCTTGGTTTCTCAAGAACGTGCATAAAATATAGTGAATACAGTCCTGCAACCCTTTCACAATACCCAGTATATATTCCAGAACAGAGGCGGCCCAAGAGTGATGCAGGGCCATGTGCAGACTCATTGCGGGGCCTCATATGCATATCCACTGGACTTCATTTCCATAATTTAATGTATTTTATTTTAAAATGTATATGGTTGCTCATCTAAACCTTTGGGCAGTTTTCAAAGGAGCCCTTCACAAGTCTCTTTCTTCTCCTGGCAATGATTTAGAGGAATGTTTACTAAATATTAATGTGCGTTAAGTGCCACTGCGCCAATAGAAATAAATGGGTGTTCTTGCACTTAACACACATTAACATTTGTGAATGCACATTGACTTTTAGGAAACATGCCTCTTAATGAGTGTCTGAATATTATTTGCATGGGCAGTGAGGATAGAAAGGCTACCAGATTTTTACATTACTATACTACAGTATCAACTGCCAGGAACCTTAGGAAGTACTATAAACCCTGTCTGTTTACAACCCATAGCAAACCCGCTGTATCATAACACCACTACCAGGACTCACAAAGCACCAAACCCTACCTATCAAAAGACAACACTGCAAATATTAAACCAATACATCTCGGAGAATACCAATACATCTCCTACTGGGGAAAGAGAACAAGTGGTACTGTCAAATAGAAACTACACGAACAGAATACTTCAGCTTGATTACACATGCAGAACATAGACCGTCAAACAAAGAACAAGGGATCACAATTTAGAAATAGGAAGACAATAATTAAACTAGGAACCCCAAAAGCCAAACAAGGAATGTACAACACTGGAGAAATAAAACTATAAATTAATTTCCTCTTGTACTGAACAAACTCAAAGACATTAGTGATGCACATTTCCCAGAGCTGACATATTCCAGTTAATAAATTCAAAATAAAAAAGTATTTTTCTATCTTTTGTTGTTTGAGCATTTTATTTTTCAGTTGCAATTGCTCCAGTCACTTTCTTCTGGTTTCTTCATGTCTTCTACTAACTCTCCATTGTCTGCTGTCATTTGTCCTTTCTTCTCTTTTCTAGTTTTTTTTCTATTTTCTCTCTGTATCTACTTTAATGTATTGATCTTTCCTCTTTTGCTCTTTCCTCCATTTCTTTCTTTATTCTTTTTTCATCCACTCAAATTTCACGTTTCCATCCTCAATCCCCATTTACTCTCCCAATACACGGCCAATTGTAGATTTTTCTTCCTTCCCACACAAAATATCTTTTCCCTTCTCCATCCTCACTCTCCAACCCCATCCATCCCTTTCTAGTCCTCCCCCAACATCAGTTCCCTTGTAGTTCCAGCCCCACCCAGCATCTGCTCTCTTCTAGTCCCTTTCTCCCATCCCCTCACATCTGCCCATTTACAGTCCTATCCCAGTCACCCATCAGCCCATTTCTAGTCCAAGCCCCCCAAATCCATCCATTTCCATTTCTAGCCCCCCCACCCATTTCCAGACCTATCCTAGCCCCCCATCAGCCATTTCCAGTCCTAGTCCCCCACATCAGTCCATTTCCAGACCTATTCTATCCCACCCATCAACCTATTTCCAGTCCTGCCTCTCCCCCGCTGAAGAGCCCTGTGCTTGTCTGACCGGCTTCAGAGGGAACTGGTGTGCTGATTACTGGGAAACAGGAAATGCCCTTTAACTTCTAGCATGACAACGGGCTGCACAAGAACACAGGTGCCGGAGCGAAGGAAAACACCGCTTTTCATTCCGGTGGCTGTGCAGAGGTGAGCAGGGCCTCAGACCTTCCTAGCTCCCTCTGAAGCCGGCCCTGCAGAGGGTCAGGAGCCGAACAGCATGAAGTTGGTGCAGGGCCCCCTGAAGCTTGAGACCCTGTGTGCACAACATTCCCACACAAGGCCCTGTTCCAGAATATACACCTTTTGATTTAGAATGACATTATTATTTTATGGGTATGCATAATAGTAGCATGTGAGCTTTACCCATCAGCGAAAATCAACATTTTGCATGTCCCTCCCCCAGCAGAAGTTGACTATTCACCTAATGAAGGATCATGTTACTTTGCAGTAGTAGGTGTAACCTCTGCCCTCCTCTGCTAGATGTTGTTCCAGCTGAAAGCTAAAGAAAAATCCGTCCTTCCCTTTCCCAAACCCCTGGGAGGGGGCCACTCTTCCCACTTACATTTCTTGTTGCCCTCAGCAAGATACCACACTTTGTATGTGTCTTTTAGAAGATGCTTCTTTATGCCATTGGTATAATAGGCAGACAATTGCTTATGTATTACACTCAATGGGTCTTGTACAAGGTTTCCAGGGCTGTCATAGATCATCCTTAATGTAGGGTTTACAGCTCTGACTGTCCTTCTGGGCACTGTCCTCTCTCAGGGCTGTACCAAGCCATACATGCGCCCTGTGCAACTTGCAAACCTGGCGTGCTCCCCCCCCCCCACATCACATGTTTGTCATCTGCCCCATTCCCCCATGCCCAGCATCACCCATCCTACCCCACACCTCTTCATCTCTTGCTGGCTTCCCCCTGCACTGCCTGCCTGGCCTGCCTTTGCCCCACCGCTTTTCCTGTTCCCTTGGTGGCAGAAGCAGCAGCAGTGCGGACCTCAAATTTAAAAAAATAAATAAAAAATGCGGGCCTTTCTGACTCTGCACTTGCAGGGCTGGTCTGATCCCTCCCTCCTCTGATGTATGCTTGCGTCAGAGGAGGGAAGGGTCAGACCATACCTGCAAGTGCGGAATCGGAAAGACCTGTATGGTTTTTTTTTTAAATTGGAGGTCTGCTCTGCTGCTGCCCCCGCCACCAAGGTAAAAAGGCGGCAGTAGGTCAAGGGTAGGCAGCAAAGGGGAGAACAGAGGCCAGCAATCAGCCCTAAATGCGCCCGTATTTTTTTGCACTCTGGGTGGCTGCACTGCTCGCACAGCGTTAGGTACGGCACTGTCCTCTCCTTCTCTCTCTGGATAGATTTCTGCTGTGGTACCTCTTTCTTACTTTAGTACTAGGGGTTCCTTTCTTTCTTCCCTGCAGGGGCGGCCCAAGGGGGGCACGGGGCCATGTGCGAAGACTCATTGCGAGGTCTCATTTACATAAAAGGCCTCATTTGCATAAATATTAATGTGCACTAACTTTTTGTAAACATGCCTCTTAATGAGTCTCTGGATAAAGAAGGCCTACCAGATTTCTACATTACTATACTCCAGTGCATGTTAGGAAGTACTATAAACACTGCCCATTTGGAACCCATAGCAAACCCGCCATATCATAACAGCACTACCAGGACTCACAAAGCACCAAATCCTACCTATCAAAAGGCAACATTGCAAATATTAAACCAATACATCTCAGAGAACATCAATACATCTCCTACTGGGGAAAGGGAACACGTGGCACTGTCAAATAGAAACTACATGAACAGAATGCCTCAGCTCGGTTACACATGCAGAACATAGACCACTACCAAACAAAGAACAAGGGATCACAATTTAGAAATAGGAAGACAATAATTAAACTGGAAACCCCAAAAGCCAAACTTGGAATGTATAACAACACTGGAGAAATAAAACTATAAATTAATTTCCTCTTGTACTAAGCAAAACGCAAAGACGTTAGCGATGCACATTTACCAGAGCTGACATATTCCAGTTAATAAATTCAAAATAAAAAGTTTGGACATTTTATTTTTGAGTTGTAATTGCTCCAGTCTCTTTCTTCTAGTTTCTTCATGTCTTTTGCTAACTCTCCATTGTCTGCTGTCCATTTGTCCTTTATTCTATCTTCTAGTTTTTTTTCCCATTCTTTCTCTATATCTGCTCTAACATACTGATCTTTCCCCTTTTGCTCTTTCCTCCATTTCTTTCTTTTTCATCCGCTCAAATTTCACCCTTCCATCCTCATTCCCCACTTACTCTCCCAATACTTGGCCAATCGTAAATTTTTCTTTCCTCCAACACAAAATATCTTTTCCCCTCTCCATCCTCACTCCCCCAGTCCCATCCCCTTCTAGTTCTCCCCCAATATCAGCTCCATTCTAGTTCTAGCCCCACCCAGCATCCACTCCCTTCTAGTCCCATTCTCCCATCCCCCTGCGTCAGCCCATTTCCAATCCTAGCCCCCCAAATCAACCCATTTCCAGTCCTAGCCCCCCTCCATCAGCCATTTCCAGTCCTATCCTAGCCCCCCTTCAGCCCATTTCCAGCCCAGTCCCCCATCAGCCCATTTCTAGTCATATCCTATCCTCCCATTTCTAATCCTAGCCCCCATCAGCTTATTTCAAATCTATCCCCTCCATCAGCCATTTCCAGTCCAAGCCCCCACATCAGCCATTTCCAGTCCTATCCTAGCCTCCCATCAGCCCATTTCCAGTCCAAGCCCTCCAATCAGTCCATTTTCATTCCTAGCCCCCACATCAGCCCATTTCCAGTCCTATCCTAGCCCTCCTTCCATGCCTGTCTGACCATCTTCAGAGGGAACCGGGGAGACCCGAAGCCCTGGCTCACATCTGCACAGCCACCAGAGTGAAAAGCGGCATGTCCCTTCACTCTGGCAGCTGTATTCACATGAAGCCCACTAGCGCTGGAGATTAAAGATCATTTCCTGTTTTCCGGCACTCAGTGTGCTTCGTGAGAACACAGCTGCCAAAATGAAAGGACACCGCTCTTCACTCCGACACCTGTGCAGAGGTGATCCGGGCCTCAGGCCTCTCTGGCTCCCTCTGAAGCCGGTCCTGCACACTGACCATGTGCGGAATGAAGTTGGTGCGGAGTCCCCTGAAGCGCAGCGCCCTGTACGAACAACATTCTCGCACAATAGATTGGCCAGCCCTGCTTCCCTGTCCATATTCCGCTCAGCTCCATAATTATTCTGGGTAGACTCTTCAACCTCCCATTCCTGAGCCTCTGTCTGAAGAAGTTGCTCCCGCAGATTCCTATCTTATGCAGTTGTTACAGGAATGTAATTTCTATACTTGGCTCCCAGGTGGACCTCATGATCCTCCCACTGAACTTTTCTTTACCATCATACTCACACTGCAACTTGCCCAGTGGGTATCCAGGGGTTTTCACTTGTTCCCAAGCGGCTCTATCTCCAGTTTCTTGAGCTGTAAGTGTCTTGAGTCTCACTCCTTTGTGGCCAGGGTTGGTGGAATTCAGAGGCAGTCAGGGCTTCCACTAGGGCAGGGGTGGGCAATTCCGGTCCTGGAGGGCCGTAGACCAGTCAGGTTTTCATGATGTCCCTAATGAATATTCATGGATCTATTTCCATACAATGGAAGGCAGTGGATGCAAATAGATCTCATGAATATTTATTAGGGACATCATGAAAACCTGACTGGTCTGCAGTCCTCCAGGACTGGAATTGCCCACCCCTGCACTAGGGGAAACAACAATTGCCCAATGGGTAGGAGATGGTTTCTGTCTACAGTCTTTACTGGTCATTGTCCCCACTCTGGAGCACTGTTGCCTCTAAGCTGTGCGCGTGTGCGCGTGCACACACCTCGCCGAGCAAGCGCACACAACTTACAAAGGAGCGCACAAAAATTACAGAGTTCTTGGGTTTTCAAATTAAAAGCTTGGGTTTTTAAGGCCGCGGCTGCGCCGCCGATCTACTGCCATTCTGTAATTTCCGGGTAATTCCGAGGCTCGTGATGTCACTTCTGAATCTCTGCTCTCTGCTCTGAGTCCTCACTCCTCTCACATGTGACTGATGATTGACGAATCAATGACACAGGCTAAAGAGGGAAATAAAAGGGAGGGGCAGCCAGCTAGCCAGCCTCTCTCTGCTCTTGTGCCTGCCTGCCAGCCACGCGCCTCCTTTTATCCCTCCCTCAGCCAGCCTCCAGTGCCATGTGCTGCCTTGAATGCAGCAGAAGGCAGAGCAACACACCGCACCGGCGAAGAAGAGGAGACCGGTGCTCCGGGACTGCTGCTTGAAGATTGTGCGGGACTATGCCAGGGACGGGCCATCGGCAGCGGAGCAGGTGAGTGCTGAGGACTTTTCCCAGGAAACGGGGATGGTGGCGGCACCACGTGCTGTCTCAGACCCCATCTGGAGAGTCAGGAAGGCTGGCACCGGAGGAGGAGAAAGGAGGGGGGGGGGGGGGATAGAAAGAAAAAAAAAAACGGCGCGAGATACCCCATGAAAGAAGTGCGGAGACAAAAGGCGGCCTCTCTCTCTACCCTCCCCTCCTCCGTCCTCACTGACAGACCGAAGCCCTGCAGTGCCTGGACTAGATTTAGAGGGGCTGGCTCCCACGTGTGCTCTCTGGAAGCTGCCCCAAGTGCAATAACCATGTGTGAACTGCAGTGAATGGGTGCTTGAAATTTCTTCGATAGTGGAGTGAGGACCAATTCTTTTTTTTTTTGTCACTGATTTGCCTTCACGTGAATCTGGAGGTAAAAGAGGGAGCACAGTGTAACTCCAAGAATCCATGTGGTGTGAACCAAGATAGTTCTGTGTATATGTGATTATCAATGAAAAAGTCGGCATCTACATTTATTGTTAACCCATTCCCCAACAGAGGACTTTGTAAGCATAACTATTTCAACTACTAATTTATCATGCATGGTGTCTTCCATCTTGATTTTATCACTCTAGCCCTTATGATGCTTTGGTCATGCCTAATTTTGAACTTTGTAGTTCAAATAGTTATGCTTACAAAGCCCTCTGTTGGGGAATGGGTTAACAATAAATGTAGATGCCGGCTTTTTCTTTCTTTGACGTTGCCAGAAGCAAAGTAAGTTCTTCTGTTGAAACCATGGGGGAGCTGTTCTGTACACAGTTCTGTACGGTGAAGTAACAGTTCCTGCCACAACAGGAGTTGTTCCATTTATTTAGGGTGGAATGATAACTGTGGTGGGTGCCTTGGAGGAGGAGGGGGGGGGGGGGGGTGGATAGAGGTGAAGAAGGCTCGGTGGGACTGGATGGAGATGGAAATCCATAGTTTTAAAATTAAGTCACTTTTCTGGATTTGTGTTAAACTGCTAATCCATGTAAGTAATACTGTGCCTTCTTTTTACTATGTATACTTATGGTTCTTTTTCTCTTTGTTACCACTATAACAATATTGTTATATTGCTTGCAGTTCCAACTTCCAAGCCCTCTGATGAAGGCTTTGGATGAAATGCATTGGGGCATTTCTTTTGAATAATAAAGCACCTGCTGTGCCTGTGACCACCACACCACTTTTAAAATGTCGAAACCAATATCAATGAGAGGTGCAAAATGTAAGAGAACGGCCAGAGCTTTTAAGCCTGAATGGCTTGAAGAAATTGTTGAAACGGAGACACCGAAATCTCGGGATAAAAAATGCGTTCAACTGCGTGAAATATTCACTTACGAAGAGGATGACGGAGGTCTGTTTATACTGCTGAAATGCAAAAACCATCGGAGAGTTTTCAAATGGCAAATTTTGGGATGATGTGTGGAAACTGGACTTTTTGAAACGACATCTGTCTAGTAAGACTCATACTGAAAGTGTTAAGAAACTTAGAGCTAAAAATCCAAATTTAAGAGGAGGATTATTTAACTTGTTGCTTGAGAGCACCGCTGAAAAAGCGAAAAGGCAAATTAGTAATGAACGGAAGCGTTCTACACCAGAAGAAATTAAAATTCTAATTGATAGTGTTTTGCTGGCTGTTCAGATGAATATTTCCATGCTCCATGTTCAAGATATTAATGAACACATGTCCAAGTACATAACCATACCTGAAAGCTGGAGAAGCAAAAACTATTAGTTTGAATTTCTTGAAATTATAAACATGAATGTCCAAGATAAGCTCATAGCAGAAGTTGCATCAGCAGTATTATACATTAACTATTGATGAAAGCACAGACATTTCTGTCAACAAATACTTAATACTGTACTTCAAATATCGGCCAGTAAATTCATGTCTGTATAAAACTTCATTTGGTGGGATGCTACAGTTGGAAGCATGCGATGCTGCATCAATAGTCAGTGCACTCTGGGAATTCTATGGGAAATACAAGCTTGACCTTAACAAAATGGTCATGTTTACTTCGGATGGTGCCTCTGTCATGTCAGGCAGAATAAATGGTGTTGCTGCGCAGCTAAAACAAAATGTTTCGTGTTTAGTGCAGCAGCATTGTGTTGCCCATCGTGAAGATTTGGGGATCTATGAATCATGGAAGGAAGTAAAGTTGATGAAAGAAGTTGAAACTTTCATGAGAACTGTTTACACAACCTTTTGTCGATCTTCTACTAAAAGGTCACAATTTAAAGAATTAGCAGATGCTTCTGAATGCGAGTCAATTGCTTTTAGACCTCTGAACGAAGTGCAGTGGTTATCTAGACATTTTGCTCTTCAAGCAATTATTCAAAATTATGATCCATTATTAAAATACTTTGAAGAAGAGAAGGATGATGATCCCATTGCAAAGTACTGTTATAAAAAGCTAAACAGCCATCAATTCCATATAACACTGCAAATTTTGAATGATGTTTTATCTGAACAAGCTTCATTAACAATGGCATTTCAAAAATGTGGATTAACATATCATCTTGCACAGGGTAAGCTGAACAAAATCCGAATGCAATACTTGGGTGACACAGTAAAATGGAGTGATAATGTTAAAAATCTTCGACAAGATACCTGGAGACGTTTCAATGGATACTGGTTCCACACTTATTTTCATTAATATGCTGTGTCTGCATTTAGGGGAAGGATTTCCTGAAAATTAAATTGAGGAATGGTCTGCTTTTGACTTGACAGCAATTAGCACAGTGCGATTATGAATTTGGAATTGAAAACGTCCGATCACTCTGCTTAAAGTACAAACAATTTCTTATGGAGGAACATATTGTTGTTCAGCAGTACAATGACTTCAAGTTTTTAGTCACAGAAAAAATCAAAAGCAAACTGATAAACAGTTTTCCGGATATGGTGACTTTGGAGTTTCAGAATGCTCACTTTGCAGATTTAGCGAAATTGATGGATATTGGTGGAACATTTTTGGCTTCTAGTGCAGATTGTGAGCGTGGTTTCAGCTTGATGAACAGTTTAAAAACCAAAATAAGGAATTGCTTACATTTAGAACATTTGGAAATGCTGACGCATGTTAAGAGTCATCTTCAAGATGGCGGATCAGTAGACCTTGATAAAATTTATTCAGACTGGGTACATTTGAAAGATCGAAGAGAAAAATTTTGAGAATGAACTCTTCTTCCGTACATAAATTATTTACATGGAACAACAATGGCTTTCAATAAAAATTAACTGAAATAATACCACATTTGTGATTGTAATTACTAGAAATTTTCCGCTTCATTTAGTAATCGTCTATTTTCATTTAATTTGATTAAAATCAATGTGGTGTACATACTGTATTCTAATGTGTCGTCAAATTTTAAAGTATATAACTCCAAGTGTCGTTATGTGGCGCACAAAAAATTTAACCTTCCTTCAAAAGCTGCACAGCTGATACTTTATGCGCACACAGCCTACAGAAAATTAGAGGGAACATTGCTCGGGAGTCATCCGTTAAACAGGCAAATTTAATTTTTCCTTAATAACATAAAGGATATATTACCACCCGCTAGCATTTTCAATAGTCCTCCGTTTTCAAACAGAACTCTGTCTTCTTCCATCAGGTCACACTGTTCATATTAGTATTTGTTCCTCTGACTCCGTTTGTAGGCAGACTCTGCAGCCAGCCTCTACGCCTCCCCTAACTGTTCTTGTAACCTTCACATAACTTTGAAAAGTTTGAGGTAATGTCCCATCAACTGCAACCCCAAAATACAGGTCAATTACTAACTGTGCCCCTTGGCCAAAAATGAAATCATCATTGTAAGTGCAGCTGCAGGCATGTACCAAGTATCTCACATACTGGCTCCAGCTTCTCTTTTGAACTGGCTTCATGTTACCCAACATGTTTAGAAATGTTCTGTTTAACTTCCCAGGGTAGGGATCTCCCGGGGAAGGTAGGAAGGAGTGTGTGACTTTCTTATCCCAGTCACCTGTAACAACCTCCTTAATGAGTCTACTTTCAAAAGTCCCTCTCCTAATTCGAGTGTATGCATGCTGGAAGTCCATAGTTCACAAAGAATTTATGCCACGATACCCTGGCAACAGTCTCTGCTTTCTGGTCTCTGATGGGATATGCCTATGCATAACTAGTGAAGCGGTCTGTCACAACCAGAATGTTCTTTTTATGCTGAGAGTCCATTTCTAGAGTCAAAATGTCTATATGCACCAAGTCAATTGGGCCTTGATTGGTGATATTTACCAGTCCTGCTGATCTTTTTATACCACTGCTACATTGTTTGTAGCGTCTTTCTAGATCTTGTGCTTGTTTAGGCAATAGCATCTGTCCCTTACCAGTTGTAGGACACTCTGAGGAGCATTCTGTGCTGGTTGTCTCCCCCTTGTACAGCTGATCAGAATTGGGCTGAACAGAGGTAGACCCAATTCTGATCATGCGGCGGCTAGACGTGCCTGTGGGATCAGAATCGGGTCTATGGCCTGGACATGCAGACCGTGCCCCAATTCCGATCGGCTGCATGTCCAGCCCACATACCCGGCTAACTCAGCCAGGCTCCTGAATGGAGCCGCAGTGCCATGGTGTCCCATCGCCATGGCACTTTGGCTTCATTCAGGAGCCACAATCCCCTGCTGCAGAAGACAGTCTTCATTCCCCGCAGCTTGATCCCTGTTCTGGCCTTCCATGGCCAGGGTCGGGCTGCAGGGAATCCCCTGAACCCTCTCATCTGCATCCCCGGGTCCCATGCCACGATCCCACCCCTCCCATCCAAGGGGACTTATTCCACCTTTGATGTGAAATAAGCCTCCATCTAGGATTCGAGGCCCTGGACATATAAGGCCGACTTCTGAATTGGCCTTGTACATCCAGGGTCACAGCCCACCCATGCCCCACCCTTGCTCTGCCTCCAGAATGCCCCCTCCCACACCCATCTAGACCTCCCCATACAAACCCGCTGTTCATACGGGGAGGATATTGACGGGGCCGGCAGATGGACGAATAGCAATACACTTTGATGAAATTCTAGTGATAAACATACTTGCATAGGATGACCTCAGTGGGTGGCTCTTCTTTCTCTGCACAGTATTTTATTTCACACAAATAGATGACCCCACTCTCTGATCATCAGTTGAACTGTCTGGGGCCCTAAACCTCCCTCCTTAGTCCCGAGTACATTCCCATTCAGGGGGTCAATCTGTTGTGCTTGTTCAACGTCCTGCAAAGTCAATCTTGGCATGTTAGTAGAAACCAAAGACACAATATGACAGTATGCAGCAAATATGCCTTCTGGGAAAATTCTGCTGCCTGGTGTCATTCTCAGTACCCTGTTTATGTCCTCTGACTGCATTCTGCTGATAAATTATGAGACCCCATTAGCAATGTCACTCTTCTGGGGATGTCGGGGCAGTCTATTAGCATCCCCATTTGCACTTCCACGTAGGCATTGTAAACTGAAATTGTAAAAAGATAATGCAGCCAACCACCAATGTCCAGTTCCATCCAACTTTGCACTTGTTAAAACAGATAATAACCTATTGATTTATGTGCTAACTTTTAATTCAACCCCATATACGTAATCCCTGATTTGTCCACAACCGCCCATTTAAGGGGTAAGACCTCTAGTTTGTGAGCAGAGTAGTTTCTTTCACTCTTATTCAAGCTGTGACTTGCATAGGCCACAGGCCTTAGTCCTTCTGGATGCAGTTAGTATAGTACTGCTCCCAAACCATCCAGACAAGCCTCTATATGTAGTTCATAGGGCTTGCCTGTTTGCTTGTACTTGTTCATAGAGCTCATTAGTTTCATTCTCTTCTGCAGCTGTTGTTGGAGCCTGCACTTGAATTATAATTGTGTGAATGGGCATTCCTCGTAGACGAATAGAAATTAAGTGTTCACTGATTGCAGTGCATTTCATTACAGTTCTTGCAAGTTTCTTCTTAATTATAAATGCAACATCATTTTTTCTTTGTCTTTCATTTCCAGCATAGTAGACCATGTGATTATCAGATACAAAGTGCCCAATGCCAGTCCATTTCAGTTCGCTGCCACCCAACAGATCGAGTTGTATACATTCCATTTCATTTTTGACAACCTCCAACTTCCTTTGGTTCATACGTTCCATGTCCCGATATGTAAGACATCTTTGCAACTTCTGATTCTCATTTCATGTGCAGCTACATCAGCAAGCTGAAATTGACAGAACATGCAAACAGAATATCCTGATAGTCATGTGTGACTGGAATGCCAAGTTGGCAACAAAGAAGGCAAAGTGGTTGGAAAATATGGACTTGACAAAAGAAATGAAGCTGGAGAAAGACTGATAGAATTTTTCAAGACCAATGATCTATTCATCTCAAACACTTTCTTCCAGCAACCCAAGTGACGACTGTACACATGGACTTCACCCAATGGATTGCACAAAAATCAAATTGAGTACATCTGTGGAAGTCAACAATGAAAAAGCTCTATAGCATTCACAAAGACAAAACTTGGAGCTGACTGTGGTACAGATCACCAACTACTAGTACGCAAATTCAAGCTAAAGTTGAAAAAGAGCAAGCCACTCATGTATGTAGCAAAATATGACTTTGAGAATATACCACTGGAATTTAAAGACTGCCTGCAAAATCAATTTGCTGCTTTAGATACAAATGACAGAGCACCAAAAGAGTTATGGGATGACATCCAGAAGGTTGTGTTGGAAGAAAGTGAGAAATCTCTACAAAAGGTGAAAAAGCAAAAATGGCCAAAATGGATAACCGAAGAAACTCTGAAAATTGCCCATAAATGCAGAGAAGCTAAAGCCAGAAGAGAAAGAGAGGCAATCACAGAACATAACAGAGATTGCCAATGTGCAGCAAGATAAGACAAAGAAAAGTACTACAATGACACATGCAAGGAAATAGAAGTAGAAACTATTAGAGGAAGAACAAGATCGGCTTTCCTAAAGCTACGAGAGTTAAAGAAAAAATTCCAGCCTCGAATGGGAATGTTACAAGATGCTCAAGGATCCATGCTGAATGATGCTGAGAAGATCAAGAAAAGGTGAAAAGAATATACAATTATTTATACCATAAAGATCAACCATTCAACCTGTACCTTATAATCAGGAACCATTGGTGATGAAAGAAGTTGAAGCAGCATTGAAAGCCATATTAAACAACAAAACATCAGGCATTGATGGCATTCCCATTGAAGTATTATAGCAATCAGATGCAGCTGTTACCATACTTACAAGGCTCTATCAGGAAATTTGGAAGACAACTTCATGGCCAATTGCCTGGAAAAGATCTGTGTTTATACCAATACCAAAGAAATGAGATCCAACTGACTCTGGAAATTATTGCACTATCACTCTGATCCCACATGGCAGCAAGATTCTACTCAAGATTATTCAGCAGAGACTACAACCATACCTGTAACAAGAACTACCTGAAGTGCAAGCAGGGTTCAGGAAAGGGCAAGGAATAAGAGACATCATCGTGGATATGAGATGGATCCTTGAAAAGATTAAAGAATACCAAAAGGATATCTATTTGTGCTTTATTGACTACAGCAAGGCTTTTGACTGTGTAAACCATGAGAAACTCTGGGCCACATTAAGAAGCATGAGAATACCAGAACACCTGATCGTTCTCTTGCACAATATTTACATTGATCAAGAAGAAACAGTTTGAACAGAACAAAGAGATTTGATTTATGGAGAGGGGTGAGGGTTACCAAGCATCAGTGCAAGTTAAGGTGTATGACAAGGCCGCATGCTTTCCTCCTACCTGTTTAATTTATATGCAGAATAAATCATGAGAGAAGCAGGACTGCATGAAGACAACCAAGGTGTGAAGATAATTAGTGGAAGACTCATCAACAACGTTCACTATGCTGATGATAATCACATTACTGGCTGAAAATTAAGACGATCTGAAACATTTGCTTTGTAAAATGCAAATGAACAGTCTTAAAATGGGCCTGCACCTTAATGTAAAGACGACAAACATCCTTACAAATGTATTTAGACAGCTTTGTATACCACCTTATCCTTCAATCAAAGTGGTCAACCAGACACTGGGAGGCATATATTCAACAGGAGGAGATACGATTCACATACGTAAAAAGCTATCTACTTATAGGTCTAAATGGGGATGGGCAGTTGGGGCTAAGTGGTGAGGGTAGCTAGTGGGCCACTTGGGTGGTATCTAGTGCTTGGCAACTTAAGGTGGTTGCTCATAGGCCTCGATGAAGAGATGGGTCTTGAGAGCTTTGCGGAAGTCCTTGATATCATTTAGGGTCCTTAAGTCCATGGGGAGGGAGTTCCATAATGCAGGCGCCAGTAGCGAGGGAGCTCTCTTAGATGTTACTTGCTTAGTCTTGTGATAACCTGTGGGTAAGGTGATCCTGTTGTTATTGTTGGTTCTTCTAGGCCTGTTACTGACATCCTTGGTGGAAGATTTTGAAAATGTTCAGGATTGATTTGAATTTTGCCCTTGCAATTATTGGGAGCCAGTGCAGCTGTCGCAGGACGGGGATGATGTGTTCAGATCTTGCAGTGCCCGTGATGATGCATGCTGCAGTATTCTGCACCATTTGGAGTGTGTGAATAGACTGCTGTGGGAGGCCTTGGTATAGTGAGTTTCCATAGTCTAGCAGTGGAGTGATGACTGCTTGGCAAACTGTGGGGAAGTGGTCTTGGTCAAGGATTGTTTGAGTTTTCTGATGATCCTCAATCGGTGGTAGGCTTTTGCTGCAGTTTTAGTAATGTGAGATTGTAGGTTCAGAGATCTGTCCAGGGTGATGCCCAGGTACCTCACTTCGTCCTTGATTGCTATAGTTTTGTTTAGAATGCTGATTGTTTGGGGTGGCTTGAATGTGGAGTCTCTGGTAATGAACATAGCCTCTGTTTTATCAAAGTTGACCATCAGGTTGTTAGCGGTGAGCCAGGTGTCCATGTCCTCAAGGCAGCTTGTCATCGATGTCATGTCAGGTGATTGCAGGTTGATGGGGGCATATACCATGATATCATCAGCGTACAGGTGGTAATGTAGTTTGTGGCGTTTGATGATGTTGCATATGGGTTGGATGTATATATTAAAGAGTATAGATGAAAGAGCTGAACCTTGTGGTATTCCTTGCATAATGGGGAACTGAAGTGATTTCTTTTGAGCACATTTGACTTGCTGCATCCGATCCTTCAGGTAGGAGGTAAACCATTTTAGGGTGTTCTCACTTATTCCGATCTGCTGCAGGCGCTGCAGCAATATGGTGTGGGACACAGTGTCAAAAGCTGCTGAGATGTCCATGAACACTAGCAGGAATCCGTTCTTTATGTTGTCCATGCCTTTTAGGAGATTGTCAAAGAGAGAGGTAAGCAGAGTTCCCACATTGTGCTGTGGTTTAAAGCCATGCTGGTGGACGTTAAGTGAAGCGTTCAAATCTACGTGATCCTGTAATTGTCTCTGCACAGTCTTTTCGATGATTTTTGTGAGGAATGGAAGGCTAGAGATGGGGCAGTAGGATTTTGGATCAGAGGGACGTAGCGTGGTGCAAATGACAAAAATCAATAAGTTCATCGTTGATGGAGAAGAAATTGAAATAGTGGACAACTTTAAACTACTTGGATCAACTATCAATAAAGAAACAACAAGCAGTCAAGAAATCAGATGATGCATTGCTCTTGACAGAATGGCTATGAAGGACCTAGACAACATTCTCAAGAGCAGAGATGTGTCTCTCCATACAAAGATTCAACTCGTTCAAGCCATGGTATTTTCAATAACATCATATGGATGCAAAAGTTGGACAGTGAAAAAGATAGACAGGAAGAAAATCAAAGCCTTTGAATTATGGTGCTGGCAACGAATACTGTGTATACTATGGACTGCCCAAAGAACAAACTAGTAGGTACTAGAGGCGATCAAACCTAAGCTTTCTTTAGAAACTCAGATGACAGGACTTCGATTTTCATACTTTGGACACATCATGCTAAGAGAGAGATCATTAGAGAAAGACATCATGCTTTGGCAAGGTAGAAGGTCAATGCAAAAGAGGAAGGCCAGCAATGAGATGGAGCGATATAATAACAGCAGTTATAGGTGCCACTCTGTAAGCCTGACTGACTGAAGACCAAACACAGTTTAGGAAAACTATCCAGAGGGTCGCCATGAATCGACACCGACTCAATGGCACGTAACAACAACAAGGACTTGCCTGGGTCAGGAAATGCTAGAAGAGGTGCATTACATAAACACTGTATGATCTTTCTGAATACAACTTCATGAGTCCATTTTATATCAGAGGATTCTGACACCTTGTAATAGTTTCCCTTATGAGCTATCCTATGCTTTTGCTTTGATTTATGGAAAGGGGGGAAGGTTACCAAGCATCAGTGCAAGTAAAGGGCTTATCATTTATGAATCGCTCTTCATAAACTGTCTATAATAACCACTGAAACCCAGAAAAGAATGTAGCTCTTTAAGATTGGGAGGATGTAGCCTGGTGATAAGAAAATAAATTTTCTCAGAGTCCATGGCTACTCCTTCCTTGGAGAAAATAATAAGTGAGATGATTAAATTAGCAGATGATATCAAATTATTCAAAATTATCAAATCACAAATGGATTGTGAGAATTTCCAGGAGAACCTTGTGAGGATTGAGACTGGAATTCAAGTTGCAGATGAAATTTAATGTGGACAATTCCAATGTGATGCACGTAGGGAAAAGTAACCCATAATACAGCTACACAGTGCTAGGCTCCACATTAGGAGTCACCGTCCAGGAAAAGAATCCAAGCATTATCATGGATAGTACCTTCAAATCTTCTATTCAATGTGCATTGGTGGCCAAAAAAGCAAATAGAATGTTAGGAATTATTAGGAAAAGAACAGAAAATAAAACAAAATAGCATAGTGCCTCTGTATCACTCTATGGTGTGACCATACCTTCAGTATTGTGTGCAATTCTGATTTCCACATCTCAAAAAAAAAAAAGCAGAAGTATAAAGAAGGGACACCAAAATGCAGCTTCAAAAAAGCAGAGCCAACCAGCGCAATCACACGACCGGCGAGGGACCTGCAGCCAGCAGCAGTGGAAAGCAGGAGGTGAGTTCCTCCCCGCTCCCCCTCCACAGCCAATGACCAGCCTCCCTACAGCTTCAAAAAAGCAGAGCTGACCAGTGCAATTGCATGACCAGCAAGGGACCTCCAGCCAGAAGCAGCGGGTAGCAGGAGGTGAGCTCCTCCCCGTTCCCATTCTACAGCCAACCACCAGCCTCCCTGCACATTTAAAACACCAGCGCTGACCAGCGCACCTGTGTTTGGTGGGCCCATGCTGAAGGGCCTCACAGGGCCCTTTTGCGTGGACCTTAGGCATGAACTGGAAAGTGGATCTCTATAGCCGCAGGAAGCAGCAACCGCCCACACCGAAGGACGAACTCTACGACAACAAAAACAGTCGATCCAAACAGAGGTAGGCTTCCTTACATCACTAAAAACAGCATGCAAGCTCCCTGCTAAAGACAATCACACTCTGTAAGCAACCTACTATACACCTGGACCACTCACTCCATAACAATCAAACAGACAAAACATCCTCACATGCAAGTCAAGTTCACAAAAATGACTAACACCAACTGGCCTCCTCATCCTGCTCGCTCTCCCACTATTAATTCTCTCCAGTCAAACCATCACTATGCATGGTATGATCCCAATCCTGCACAGACAGAGAATCATACCACACTGGGACGCACCTCACCAGTAACCACAATGAAGACAACAAAGACTCATAAACATACATCTAACCATACCATACCTCAACCACCATTCACACAATATCTGAGCTAATAAATGCCTGTCCTGCCTGCAACAAGATCCATACCATTTCAGACTATTTCAATGACCACGACCTAGACCTCATGTGTGTCACCGAATCCTTGTTCATGGAAACAGATAATCCACTCAAACCAGCTCATCTCACCAGAAATATCCCTGCACAACTGCCCTAGACCAAATAAAAGTGGTGGAGGAATATTCATCCTAGCTAGAAGACATCACTTACTAAAAACCATCGCTTCCATCTCCACTGATGCCTCCAATATACTGGTAATCAAAAGCAACAGTTAACTATCTGCCTAACATATAGATCACCTAATGCAAATGTAGATAAGCTTTCTACTCTACTGGAATTAGCATGCACCCACTCAACAAAAAACAAGCCATTCATTCTCCTAGGTGACCTTAACCTCAACTTGGCTCCTGCTACCCACATATCCACATTCCCAGATGCTATGTATGCCATGGACCTCATCCAAATCATAACAGCACCCACTCACAAGGGAGGAAAAATCCTCAATTTACTATTCATACCAAGTTCACTCTACAACAGCAACCCAAAGATCTCTCCCCAAGTCACTGCTATCCCCTGGTCAGATTACCACATCATATCATTTGACATACCACTGACACCCAGTTGAACTATGACTCCAAAACAACCACCAGGGTCTCGCAGGTTCAGAGAGTTCAACAAACAGGACTTACTAAACCACATTATCCCACGACTCAATGCATCCACATCTGATCTCTCAGAAATCGTAGATAACTGGAATAATATAATTTCTTCTTAGGCTCAGGCCCCACAGAAAGCTCCTTCAACTCGTAAATCCAATGTACCTTGGTACTCCTGGGAAATAAAAGAAGCCTAGCTCAAACTAAGACAAACTGAACAACATTGGAGGAGAGTCAGAGATCCACACCTTCAGAGCGAATACTCACTCAACCAAGAGAAGTACAGTAACCTGATATCAAAACATAAGAGAGAGAGTACCACACCAACCTTCTCGTCAAATCCCTAAATTGACCCAGAGAATTATTCAACACTGTCCAATCTTTCACAAGGGTCTCACCCACTCAAACGAAGATTGCCTCCCACCCATAAGAATTCGCCAACTGTCTACAGAATAAGTTCCCACCCTGCCCAGCTAGCATTACTACAAATCATCTAACCCACAATGACACAAGAGCCACACACAGATGGACATCATTCCAACAAATTGTGACACAGTGTTAGTTGTGTTGAACATGTTGAGGATCTCATCTATCTCCCCACTCAATCCATGCCCCGTGTCATGAATCATAGCCGCATGACTAGAATGGAGCTCTCCCATATCCTAACTAAGATAATAAATCTATCACTGACCCAAGAGCATACACCTGCCAATCTAGGAACCACCTCCATCAGACCCATCCCAAAATGACCCACAGCTGACACCAAGCTAATCTCCTCTTTCAGACCAATCTCTATCATCCACCTCCTAGCCAAAATAATTGAAAAGGCTGTGAAATTCCAGCTCCAGCTTCATTGACACAGTAGTCCCACTCGACTCCCAACAACATGGGTTTAGACCCAATCGTAATGTCGAAGCACTGCTCACCTCACTCTTAAACACCTCCTCAAGGGACTCTAACACACCAAACAAGGGTTTCTACTGATATTCCTTGACATCTCTGCTGCATTCAGCTCAGTAAACCACAAGAAACTCCTGGAACTTCTAATAGACCTGGCATAAGCAGCACTCACTGACCATACACAACAAGTAAGAACAAGAGATGTAATGCCAAAACCCTTCAAACTCCAACAGGGAGTACCTCAAGGGGCATCACTATCATCCTTACTCTTCAACCTGTTCATCCAACCAGTATGCAAAATCTTCAAAGAACATAATATTCTGTACCACATCTATGCTGACGACTTGATGTTCTACACCCCCATCTCTACATCCAACCCAGACTACACCACCACAAAATCCTATTTCAATGTTGTGGCGGAATGGCTAAAAGACAACATCCTCCTAATAAACTAGGCAAATTCTGAAGTCATGTTCATCTCAAGAGATCCCCCTTTCATCCCCCGCCAAAAAAAAACAAAACAATCACACTCAACAAGATAACTCTCCCAAATACCTCTGAGACTCTACACAACCTTCACCCACTTCTGGACCACAGCCATTTTCAGATAGTATGCCAAGCTACTCCATAACCCCATAACTGGACTATTGCAATTCCATCCTTCAAGGCCTCCCAAAACATACCCTCCATCCTCTTCAGCTGGCTCACAACACCGCAGCAAGACATAACAGGGGCACTAAGACACAAATACATCACCCCAGTGCTCAAAACTCTTCCCTGGCTCTTTATACAACTACAAATCAAATTCAAAGCCATCATGCTCACCTACAAATCCACCCACATCCATACTCTAGGCTGCCTTTGTGACCTAATTCAAAAACCAACTAGTACAAGATCAAAAAGACAGCACAACCAGAACCTGCTCAACATTTCAACACTTAAGACAACCAGCACCCAAGCAACCCAAGATCCTTCTCTATATATGGTCCCACGCTCTGGAACTCACTCCCAACCACACTAAGAAACACCAATGACTGCACCAATTTTCATAAAAAAACTAAAGACCTTCCTATTCCAAGAACACTTCGGCCTCAACACGTAACGTAAAATGCACATCCCCCCACCCCCTGCTACCAATATGCTTTCAGGTTCTGGATAACCCCTGTATTTAGCCCTATGTAAATACCATCCCCCTGTACATAATTCTACCATACTACCCTCCTAATATGTTCACCCCTATCCCCTAGTTCTTGTACTATGTTCTATACTCACTGGTCCATGTATAACAAGTTTGCTGTTCTATGTAAACCACCTTGATAATTTGAAAGGTGATATAAAAGAAATGTTAAATAAATAAAATGATAAAAGGAAAGGCTAGAGAGCTTAGGGCTCTTCAGCTTGGAGAAGACAACTGAGGAGAGATATGATAGATCTATAAAATCCTGACTGGAGTGGAACAGGTAAACAGGAACTGATTGTTTACTCTTTCAAAAAGTGCATTGGTAGCTGGGGAAGGGGGGGGGGGGGGTGTGTGCAGGTTCTAAGGGACATGCCATAAATTTACAAAGTAGTACATTTAAAGCAAATAGGATAAAATAGTTTTTCTCTCAACACATAAGCTTTGGAATTGTTGCCACAGAATATGGCAAAAGCAGGTAGTGTTACTTGATTTTAGAAAGGTTTAGAGGGTGCCTAGAGGAAAATTCCATCAACTGTTAAAAGAAAAATAAAACCTTTATAAGTGCCATCAAGTCAATGCTGACTCCTAGCAACCCAGCAGCCCCTGGGTTTTCTTGGCAAGATATGACCAGGAGCAGATTGCCAGGCCTTTTCTTCCAAGACAAAGGAGGGTAAAGTGACTTGCCCAAGATCACAAGGAGTGCCAGTGGGAAGTGAAACCTTGTCTCTGGGGTATGAGGCTGTTGCTCTAACCATTAGGCTACTCCTCCACTCCTTTATTGAGTAAAAGAAAACCACTGCTTTTCCCTGGGGATACGTAGCATGGAATCTGGCTACTTTTGGGATATGTCAGATACTTGTGACCTGGATTGGCCACTGCTGAAAACAGACTATTGAGCTTGATGGACCTTTGTTCTGACTCTGTATGGCACTTCTTATGTTAAATACCTCCATGGCATAAATGCACGGGGTGGGGGGGGGGGGAGCCTCTTTTGATTGAAAGCAAGCTCTGCTATGAGGGGACATAGGATGAGGGTGAAAGGGGATAGACTCAGGAGTAATATGCAGAAATATTTTTTTATGGAAAGAGTGGTAGATTTGTGGAATAGTCTCCCAGTGGAGGTGATAGAGATGAGGACAGTATCTGAATTCAAAAAGGCATGGGACAAACACAGAGGATCTCTAAAGGAAAAAGGGGGACTGGTTTGCATAATCCGGAAGCCTGCGGCACAGGGGAATGGAAGTGGCAGATAGTAGAAGACAGAAACTGCGACCCAGCATAAAGGTGGCATATCAAGTACCAATAAACCATAAGCGCTGTGTCATGGTTTCTAAGCAATTGCTACTGCTGTCAGCCCCAGACAGGAGTGGCAGTAGTGGCAATGGGGGTAAGGGAGGGGGCGACAGGATAGAAGGTCCGCCTAGAGCGCCTCCAATCCTTGCACCGGCCCTGGCTACAGAACCCTGCAGCATACCCGTCCCCAGTCACACATGCAAACACAGACAGACCACCTTCAGCATGTATAGAATAAATGACCATAGAGTAGAGGTAGAAAGATGCAGACAGAAACACCAAGAAGCCTAATGAAATACTGGAGAAACAGAAACAGAAGTGCATTTGCTCTTGTGCTGTGCAAAGTCCTAAGGTATCGGAGAGATGTTCCCCAAAGCTGACAGAGAAAATCAAAAACTTCCCATAAGAATGAACAGGAAATATTCTGTATAATACTGCGGGAAAGAGAAGAAACAGTGGCTATAGCAGCAAAATATGTTTTATCTTGCCACTAGACAAGGAATGTAACCTGACTGGGGAGAGTATGGACCAACATCAATCTAGGAATAGTCGCCGTTGTTGTCCTTTCTATACATGGTAATTTTATTTTACTATTACTATTATTACTGTAAATTTATTTTTTTAATTAATTAATTTATTTATTTAACATTTCTTCTATACCGCGCTATTAAAATCAGTGCGGTGTACATCGAACAAAACATACTACAATGCATACAAGCAACATTGAGTTTTACATAGAACAGGGAAAGAAACATAGGACAACCGGGGTAACTATTCACAGGGTAACTATTTACAGGTTACATTAGTATTGTCACCAGTACTCTAAGCTAATTTGGTATCATCTTCATTTTGTGTGGGAGGGACAGGCGTAAAAGTGGTGGGTGGGCAATAGTATAGGCTAGCCATTTTCTGGTTGTAATAAGGTGCTGTGGTAGCTGAGACATGAGGGAAGTTTACCCGATGTGTGGGTGTCAGGGTTGGTGTCAGGGTAGCATATTGTGAATAGGTGGTGTTTCAAAGCTTTACGGAATAGGATTAAGCTTTTGATGCCACGGATTTCATGTGGAAGGGCATTCCAATTTAGGGGAGCGAATATAGAGAAAGCCCTGTTGGAAGTGGTCTTAGTACATGACGTCATCATCTTGGGGACTATTAAGGTGTTCATTGCAGTGGATCTCCTGTCTCTGTTTTCCAGGGTGCTGTGAATTAGTTTGCTAATCGGTGTAGGTGGGTAGTTATTCAGGGCTTTGAAAGTAAGGACTAATTTATTTTAATTTATTTTATTTATTTACATTCTCTTATATACCGCGCTATTCTGCATCAGTGCGGTTTACATTGAACAAACTGAAATTACATTGAACAGGGCATTATAACTTGGAGATAACTATTTTACAGGGAACATGGGCTATGGAGGGTTAAGTGGCTTGCCCAAGACCACAAGGAGCACCTGTGGGACTAGAAACCCCAGTCCTTCCGGCCCAAGGTTGCTGTCCTCTAGTGGGATTTGAACCCCCGACCTTCCGGCCTGAAGTACCTTGCCCCAACCACTAGGCCACTCCTCCACTCCACTAATGACTTATATTGGAGTCTGGCGTGTAACGGTAGCCAATGCAGATTTTTCATGATTGGTGTTATGTGGTCAGTTCTTGATGATCCAGAGAGAACTCTTGCGGCTGCATTCATAGCCAGGCGGAGCGGATTTAAAGTTGATTGAGGGAGACCGTGGAGGACGATGTTCGCAAAGTCCAGGTGTGGGAGGACTAATGCCTGAAAGGTTGTCCGGTAGTCATTGGATTCCAGTAGGGGGCGGAGGTGACGTAATGTTCTGATCTTGTGATATATAGACTTTGTAACGTTCTTCACATGTGTGGTCATATCTAGGTGCTGGTCCAATGTGATGCCAAGATATCTGATTGTAGGTTTGGACTTCAATTCTACATCATTGACAAGTAGCGATGGGGGGGGGGGGTGTGAATTTACGGTTCTTTGTAACAAAAAGGACATCAGTTTTACTATGATACTCCTGTTGTTGTTCTGTAAATTATCCCCATCCGTTCTGTGCTCCTTTTTATTCTTTCTAACCCAGTATGAGTTGGAAAAAATTGTACAACAGCAGTTAAGAAATGTCTGTCAGTCAGTTTGTCTGGGTGCAAACTAATTCTTTGAAAATTAAATGGAATGGAACATGGCATGGGGGGACGGGAGGGGAACCAGTGAAGAGACACATTTAGTTTGGAACTGAGCCAGATTGGGCTGAGGATTTCAGAGAAATAAATTCCTCCAAAAACAACCCAAATGCATGTCTATGAGAGAAGGAAATCCAGCTTCTGCAGGAAAGAAACTTGGCTTATTAAATGTGGCAGTTAGAGAATCACTCTTTTCAATCTGCCTCTCTTGTTCTCAGCTCCCCAAACCCTAAACAACCCCCACCCAAAAATACCCTCTGCAGTTGCCATTCCCAACCCTCACAATGCCCCACCCCATAAAAATACCCTCACAATTCCACCATGACCCTGCAAACTGACCCTACCCCAAAAACCTCTCTCCACAACTATCTCTCTGCCGCACCTCCCACAATCTGTTCCACCCCAAAACTTCCCCCAAAACTTCCCTGTCACCCTGCAAACTGCTCCATTCCCAAAAACTCCCCCCACAATTGACCCCCACTGCATAAACTGCTCCACCCCCAAAAATAGCCCCACAACTGCTTCAGCACCCTGCAAACTACCCCCACAATTGCCCAACACTCTGCCTCCAGTCCCAAAAAATACCCATACAATTGCACCAGCGCCCCATAAACTGCCCCGGCTACCAAGAAGCTGTAACTGCCCCAGCATCCTGAAAATTGCATCCACTCACAAATTACCACCTCTATAACTGCCCCATCATCATTGAGAATGCCCCCCCCCCAAAAAAAAAACAACCTACCTCTTGCAACTGCCCACCACCCCACAAAAGGTAGTTACTCACCTGTAGCAGATGTTTTCCATGGACAGCAGAAAAAAGCCCTCATGTGTGGGTGATGTCATCTGACAGAGCCCATGCAGGAGTAATCCCCAACTGCTTCCTGAAGCTTTTGGGATTCTTCTCTGCACATGTGTGTGATCTTCCCACCTGCCATCATTTTCACTCACTCTGATACTATAATAGAATACAAGTTCTAGGTGAGGGTTGCGAGGACTTTTCCTGCTTGTCCACGGGGAACACCTGCTACCGGTGAGTAACTGCCTTTTCTTCATGGACAAGCAGGAAATAAGTCCTCACGTATGGGACTTCCTAGCTATAGGCTACATTAAACAAGAAAAGTAATGCAAAGTTTGCCCAACAGAGGCACCCAATAGTATTATTTGTTGGCAACAGGATATATATATATATATATATATATAGAGAGAGAGAGAGAGAGAGAGAGAGAGAGAGATCTTTTCTTTTTAGGTAGCCTGAACTGAAAATAATGGGCCAAGGGGGGAAGGAGTAGAATTCTAATCCCCAAACAGATTCCACAGTACTGATTGGCCAAAGTTAATGTCACATCGCAAATCCCCTTTTAGGCAATAGTGAGATGTGAATGTGTGGCCTGAAGTCCACGTTGCAACCTTGCAAATCTCTTCCATGGAAACCGACTGCAAGTGGGCCATCAACATAATCATAGCCCTGATATTATGGACTATGACATAACCCTCAGGGCTTAGGCCTGCCTGGACATAAGCAAAAGAGATACAGTCTGCTAGCCAAATTGAAAGTGAGTGTTTGGAGATGGCAAACCCTAGCTTATTGGTGTCAAAAGAAACAAAAAGCTGGATGAACTTTCTATGGGCTTTTGTCTGCTCCAAGTAGAAAGCTAAGGCTCATTTACAGTCAAATAGATTGGACTCTTTGTGCTTGATTAATGACTTGATGTTAATGATTGACTATTTTCCAGTCCTCCTGATTTAATAGCACCCTCCTACAAGGTAAGCCGCATGCGCGGCGTTTTTTGACATTGGCAAGAGAGACCGTTCGCGGTTAACACATGCGGTGAGATTTGTCTTATTCAAGTCAATGCAGACTGTTAATCTTATGTGTATTAATTTTTAAATACCATGTTTTAAGCAAGTTGACTTTATTTTTCCAGACTACAAACAATATAAGGAGTTGGCTACTAAGCCCCTGAAGAAACGAAATGGGTTCGTGAAACGCGACAGCACTGAGTCTGGCGTTGGGATAAACAAATTGAGAAAAGCCTGACTTTTTTATAAGTTTTCGTCACGGTTTGGAACGTCTATTTTAAATTTCTTGAATGTATAGCACTAGAGTTTTATACTATTTAAAAAATGGGTCATTGATGCCAAAAAGGAGCAGTTAATGGCAAACGCCAATGTGAGAGCTCCCCTAATGTCTGAGACCCGCTAGTTATATATATCAAAAAATACTCAAAGTAATGCTAGTAATTGTTTGCACGTATTCAAGCCACTTGACAGAGTTAAATTAAAAGTGGAATTTTAGTTTTTGCTATCTGAGTAATCTAGCTTTCATTGGCTCAACTGCAATATTACTCACAAGTTTAAAGACCAACAAAGATCATTTACAGTCCAACATGTGCAGTACAGTTTCCCCTTTATGAGGATGAGGTTTTACCAAAAATGTTGGTAGAACAATTGACTGACTAAGATGGAAATTTGATACCACTTTTGGAAGGAATTTGGGATGAATATGGAGGACCACTCCACTGTGATGGAATTTATTATAAGGTGGATGAACTACTAGAGCCTGAAGATCACTCACCCTATGTGCTGAAGTGACCACCATCAAAATAATACTTTCCAACTCAAAACTTTCAGGACAAGAATTGAGTTGCTCAAAGTGAACTTTCATCAGCTACATAAGGACCACGTTGAGGTCCCAAGACACTCCGGGGCATTTATAGAGAGGCTTCAACAGAAGCAAACCCCACATAAAGCAAACAAGTAAAAGCTGTATAGAGATGGGTTTAACCTCCACACCTCAAAAGGTAAGTCTAATTGCAGCGAGATGAGTTGGATTATAGAGTTGGATTTAAATCCAGATTCAGAGATGTAGAAGCTACTCAAGCAGTTTTTGTGTGGGACAGGTAAAAGGATCTAAGGAATGGCCCTCATACCCGATAGCAACCCTTCCCCATTTGCATGAATAGAACTCTTATTGAGGCCTTTCTAGAAGCCAAAAGGACATTGGTTACACCGACCGGCAGATTGAGCTCAGACAACGTTAGCTGCTCAACATCCAAGTCGTGAGGGCCAACGGCTTGATGTTGGGATGTAAATTTAATCCATTCTCCTGCAATATCAAAACTGGTGCATGGCCCAACCAAACCACAGCTTCCTTAGTGACCAAGGAGTACTAAAGGATCTCCAATTCTTTTGCCCTGGGCTCATCCTCAGTCTTCAAAGAAAATGGTGTGGTCTTAGCCATATCTCTAACAAAATCATGGAAGGTCATATCCTCAGGAAGTGACGTGTCTCTCATGAGGAGGAGAAGCATCTGAAAGAAGTTCTAAGGACCCATCCTCTGACTCTACATCAGTGACCCAGCCTTCAGAGTCAGACTCAGAGAAGAAGTTGAAATACTTTTGAGTCTCTGCCTGGATTGTCCTCCTGCCCTTTGGGGATCAGGAACGATGATACACCGATGACCCCTTAGGCTTTGAAGAAGCAAGAAAGTGAGATTGGCCAGGCAGACTCTGGTATCAGGGCCCTTCGATGCCTCGAAGTCTATGCCTCTCCCGCAGGCAAGCTATGTTTCTCAAGGATTGGCTGAACTACTGTCGCTGGCAATGCAGCATTCAATGAGGCACTGATATTGTATGCTGCATAGCAAACAGCATTGTGATGTGTTCCGTGAGAGCCCTCAGAAGGCACTTCTGCATAGCTGTTTGGTCTTGGCATATAGCAGTCCGGCGCTGCACCTCTTCAGGGCAGTTTAGAGCAGCTTTCCTCTCTTCAGAGCAGTTTAGAGGAGTACTCCTGCCAACCCTCTTTGCTCTTGATGCCCTGTCTTGAAGGGCTTTGTCGATGCAGCAGAGTCTCCACTTAATACTCAACATGATCACTCTTTGGCGTCGAAGATGAAACCAAATTCTTCTTCACCTTTGAGTGGACATCGATTGATGGCCAATGCTCTGGGGAACTATGGTCGCTCAGATCTGAATGGGCTCAAGAACTCTTCAATGTCGATGCACCGCCAGCATCCGATGCAGCCTTTGATGCCATTGAGACTGGTGGTGAAGATGCCAATCGATTGGACTTATGAGCACCAAAAATTGTTCAGCACTGCCTTTCTCGACCTTTGAGCCCTCTTTTTGTCATCTGCAAACACAAATTACAAGCAGGCTGATGATTACAAGCAGGTCCCAGGCCCTGAAGGCACCAGCTATTATCATCTGTTCTGTATATGGTCCTTGAGCATCAAGAACACTTTTAAACCCACTGGCAAGTTTCTGGAACATGCTGGCTGGAAAATTAGCCACAGCAAAATCAAACAGTTTGATTTTGAAAAAGAAAAGAAATGAGTTAACCCCTTAGGCATAGGTGCTCTGGCTACAAGTTAACAGTGCCACAGAAAATAAAGGAAATTTGAAATGGTTGAAAATCTAACTAAGGATTATTAAGGGAGACAAACCCGCGATGGCAAGCAGAAGAGCAAAAATTGCCAACAGGCTGAGAAAATACATGTTAGTAACAGGGAAGTTACAAAAGCCTCAATGTGCTCGTTGGGCTCTGTGAAAAAATGAAGACTAGGTGAAAATGGTGCTGCAACGGCAGGTATGAAGATCACACACACATGCACAGAGGAGAATCCCAGAAGCTTCAAAAAAATAGCTGGGAATTACTCCCGTGCAGGTTCCATCAGATGATGTCACCCATTCGTGAAGACTTGATTGTTTACATCATCAGAATATAAAAAGACTAGGGGACATGCAATGAAGCTACAGGGTATCCTATTTAAGACTAATAAGAGAAAATATTTTTTCACCCAACGTGTAATCAAACTCTGGAATTTGTTACCAGAGGATGTAGTAAAAGCTGTTAGTATAGCTGGGTTTAAAAAAAGGTTTGGACAAGTTCCTGGAGGAAAGGTCCATAAACCATTATTTAAAGGGACCCAGGAAATCCACTGCTTGACCCAATTCAAGCATTGAGGAACTTGTGTCTTTTGGGGAGACTGCTAGGGGTCTAGGGAGTCAGGACTGACTTGAAGGCACACATTACATTTTGCTAGGTACTTATGACCTAGATTGGCCACTGTTGGAAACAGGATACTGAGCTTGAAGGACCTTGGTCTGACCCAGTATGGCATATCTTATATTCTTATGTTCTATGTTACTTCATGTTATTGTTCAATGTAAACTGCCCCTGATCGCTGGAAGGAGCGGTATAAAAGAGCTGTTCAATAAGATGAATTATGTCTTATTTCCTGCTTGTCCACAGAGAAACTGCCCCTACCCTCTAAAACAACTCTTGCAACTGCCCCCCCCTCACCCTGGAAACTGCACCACCCACAAAAACTAGCTCCCATCACCAGGGGCGGCCCAAGGGGAGTGCAGGGCCATGTGCGGAGATTAATTGCGGGGCCTCATTTGCATAAGGAGCCTCATTTGCATAAATACTTGCATAATGTTAAAATGCATTTTTAGTAAACATGCTTCTTAATGAGTGTCTGAATAAAGGAAGACTAACAGATTTCTACATTACTATATTCCAGTGCCAACCGCCAGGCCCATTAGGAAGTACTATAAACACTGACCTTTTAGAACTCATAGCAAATCCACCATATCATAACAGCTCTGCCAGGACTCACAAAGCACCAAACCCTACCTATCAAAAGGCAACACTGCAAATATTAAACCAATACATCTCAGAGAATACCAATGCATCTCCTACTGGGGAAAGAGAACAAATGACATGGTCAAATAGAAACTACATGAACAGAATACCTCAGCTTGGTTAAAATGCAGAATATAGACCGTCACCAAAGAACAAGGGATCACAATTTAGAAATAGGAAGACAATAATTAAACCGGGAACCCCAAAAGCCAAACTTGGGATGTACAACAACACTGGAGAAATAAAACTATAAATTAATTTCCTCTTGTACTAAACAAAACACAAAAGATGTTAACAATGCACATTTCCCAGAGCTGATATATTCCAGTTAATAAATTCAAAATAAAAAAGTATTTTTCTACCTTTTGTTGCTTGTGCATTTTCTTTTCAGTTGCAATTGCTCCAGTCATTTTCTTCTGGTTTCTTTGTGTCTTCTGTGAGCTATCCATTTTCCTTTCTTCTCTTTTAGATTTTTTTCCAAATTTTTTCTCTATATCTGCTTTAACATACTGATCTTTCCCCTTTTGCTCTTTCCTCCATTTCTTTCCTTATTGCTTTATCATCCACTCAAATTTCACCCTTCCATTCTCAATCTACACTTACTCTTCCAATACCCGGCCCTTCGTAGACTTTTCTTCCCTCCCACACAAAATATCTTTTCCCCTCTCCATTCTCATTTCCCATCCCTTTCTAGTCCTCCCCCAAAATCAGCTCCTTTATAGTTCTAGACCCACCCAGCATCTGCCCCCTTCTAGTCCCAGTCTCCCAAGCTTCCACATCAGCCCATTTCCAGTCCTAGCCTCCCATATGCTGTTTTCCAGTTCCTTTCCAGCCCCCCCCCATCAGCCCATTTCAACTCCAAGCTCCCCATCAGCCCATTTCCAGCCCTTTTCGAACTCCCATCAGCTCACTTCCAGTCCTATTCCAGCTCCCATCAGCCCATTTCCAGTGTCCTATTCCAGCCCATCACCCATTTGCAGTCTACGTTCCCCCCATCAGCCCATTTCTAGTCCTATCCTAGCTCCTCATCAGCTGAGTTTCAGTCCTAGCCCCCATATGCTCTTTTCCAGTTCCATTCCAGTCCCTCATCAGCCCATTTCCTCCACGCTCCCCCATCAGCTAATTTCCAATCCTAGCCCCCTCGTCAGCCCACTTCGCCCTATTCCAGCCCCCATAAGCCCATTTCCAGTCCTAATCCAGCTCTTCATCAGCCCATTTCCAGTCCAAGTTCCCCCCATCACAGCCCATTTCGTCCATTCCCCCCACCATCACAGCCCATTTGCAGTCCTATCCCCCCACCATCACAGCCCAATTGTAGTCCATTCCCCCCATCACAGCCCAATTGTAGTCCGTTCTCCCCCCCCACCACAGCCCATTTCCAGTCTGTTTCCCCCCATCCCAGCCCAATTTGTCCGTTCCACCCCATCACAGCCCATTTCCAGTCTGTTTCCCCCATCACAGCCCATTTCCAGTCCGTTTCCCCCATCACAGCCCATTTCCAGTCCGTTTCCCCCCCCCATCACAGCCCATCCAGTCCTAGCCGCCCCCCCGAAGAGCCCCGCGCCATCTAAGGGCTGCAGAGGGAGCCGGGGAAGCCCGCGCGAGGCTCCGGCTCCCTCTGCACAGCCCGCCAGCGTGAAGAACCTTTACCTTCCCGCTGGCGGCTGTTTCAATGAAGCCGCGAATGCCGGGAAAGGTTAAAGGCAATGCCCTTTAACCTCTCCCAGCATTCGCGGCTTCATTGAAACAGCTGCCAGCGTGAAGGTAAAGGCTCTTCACGCGGGCGGGCGGGCGGGCTGTGCAGAGGGAGCCAGGGCCTCGCGCGGGCTTCCCCAGCTCCCTCTGCAGCAGTCCATTGAGCGAGAATGTGGTTCACGCGGGGCCCTGTGCGAACAACATTCACGCTCAATGGACGGGCTGGCCCTGCCCATCACTACCCTACTTCCAAATATTTACCTGCAACCACCTCACTTCCAAAAACATACCCTCCACAACCATGCTAGCAACCTGCAAAATTACCTTCACTTCCAAAACTTCCCCCCTACAACTGCCCCACTCCCTGCAAAAGATCTCCCTCCCAAGAAAAACTACCCTCACAACTGCCCACCACTCTGCTAACTGCCCACCTCCCAAAACCCTTCCCATTTGCCACTACACATAAACATACAAAACATGCTTTCTCCACTTGTTTTTACCTGTACTCATACATGTTTGACTTTGGCAATGCATGTAAAAATGTCAGGCAAATAAATGATCTGAACCGGAATCTATATGTGGATCTCGGTACTGGAACAGCAGGAGCCAGTACAGATTGGCACAGAGGTGCATTGGTAAAATTGTGTGTGAGCTTTCAGGGTGCTAGTGGTGAGGACTGAGGTGCACTAGCAGAACTGTGGGTGGAATTCCTGAGGAGGTTTCTATTTTAGGTTACAATGTAGCTGCACTGAGTCACTGCACAGCTCAGTTAAATAAATCCCCTCAATCTTGCTTCTCCTCTCACACACTCATGAAACAGTGTCTCAAGGTCCAATGGCATCAGGACAGCAGTGAACACAGTGCAGTGGGCAGGGTCCTTCCTCACCTCGTGCTCAGACTGGCCTGTGTGACAAGTGCCTTTGAAAGCAGGGTGGTAACTAAATGAAAATAAAACCCATGCTAACTGAATACCAAGTTCCAGTGGCAGGGAAGGAGAAGTGAATGTGCTGCAAGTTACCACAACCAGGAAAAAGAGAGAAGTGAGCTCTATGCACCTTGGAAATAAGAGGAAGAGACTCTTTCTGTGATGGTAGCATTGCATGTAGCGGTGGGTGGGTGAGACTCTTCATGCGTTATGTGTTCATACAGGTGTGTAGCTTCACAGAGTATTTATGGATACAGTATGTAAATGTTATATCTTTATGGAGTGTATTTGAACAATTTATGCACATGCACATTGGGTATTTTCATGGACGTGTATACATGGTGTGCTTTTTGACTATGGGGATTATTTTCATGCTTTGGATGGCTGGAAACCAGCACAGAGATGTCCAAATCACAGAGATGCCTCCAGAGCCCTTTTAGAAACCAGTTCTATAAATGTCCCCAGTGCGAGAAGGTCCAAACTGCTGCTGGAAAGGCATCAGGAAAGGATGTGACAGGGGGCGTTTGGGGCAAGTTGGACATGCCTGATTTCAGAAATAGCAAGCACATCGCTACTCACTAGCGGGACCATCCATGTCTATTTCTGCTCCAGGGCATGAATAGGCATCATAAGACACCTGGAGGGCAGAGAGATGAAGGTACTCTGATAGCACCTATACTTTCCCTGATGGTCACAAAAACTGCAGGGAAATGAGGAAACTTGTTTTCAGTTCGGCACGTGATTGATGTCCCCATATACAAAATAGCTTGCATGGCCTCCCCACCTCAAGCTTTTGTAACGTCGACAAACATTTCAGGGACATCCATGTTTCTAAAACGAGGGCAAAACAAACATCTCCATGGGTTTTTTTGGACATTTTGCCTAGTCATCCTTTCTAAAATGTCTGTGGGGGGAAGGGGGGATGATATTCAAAGTGATTAACACAGTTAAGTGACTTGGCCAGGACATTCAGTGGCACTGACATGATTATTCCCCCTGAATATCCACAGGTGTTGCCACTGCATGCTTCAATGCTAGCCAGTCAGCACTGGGGTGTTCTGGGGGCAGCGCCCAGCGATAACCGGGCTGTGGCAATATTGAACCGCTGCCGGGTAATTGCAATACGGCAAAAGTTAGACACATGGAAGACTGGCCTAACTTTCACTGCAGAAGCTAACTGGGCAGTGGCTGAACATCGCCGCTGTCTGCTTAGCTTCTTTGCTGTCTGGCTAGCCTGTATATTCAATGCCAGTGATCAGATATGACCCCAGCATTGAATATCCAAGTCTATGGTTCAGCGGCAGCTAGCCACTTTGGCAGCACTTGCTGCTGCCGCTGAATATCTGGCCCCTACTTTATATGTACAGTCACACCCATACCAACACCAATGAGCACACTGCACTGTAAGTATTGTTGTTAAGTGCTGTTGAGTCAATATCAACTATGGGTGGCCCTGTGATAGTTATCCATGTTGTGGCTATCCCATAGGTTTTCTTGGCAAGATGTGAATGGAACTAGATTGCCAAGCCTTTTTTCTCTGCAGTAAGCTTACAGCACCTCGTGTTCCAAGGTGATCTCCAATCCAAGCACTTACCAGGCCTAACTCTACTTAGTTTCAGAGTTCAGGCCCACTTAGTGTGGCATTGCCATAGGACACTGCATGTATACTAGGGTTGCCAGATTTTACAAGAGTAGATCCGTTAGCCGCTGTCATGGTATATCAGGTCCACTGTGTCTACACACATACGAAAGCATACACTAAGGTACACCCTACTTGCACATGCATTACATACAATATATACCAGCAACCACAGCATTTGTACATCCAGCATGTGCATTACCATGAACCATGTGTTCATACAGCTCCAATTCATGAGCGCAATGTGAACATGCTAAGATCTGTGTAGACCACTGCACTTTCCACTTACATCTTCTCCTGGTTGCTAGTAGTGGGTGGGGGAAGGGGAACAAGTTTTCCTAAACCCCAAAAAGCTACCTCCATATTCAGCAACTACCACGGTCACAGAGTATTATACTTTTACATGTGTCTGTACAGCGCTATGTACGCCTTGTAGTGCTATACAAATGATCAGTAGTAGTAGACGAGGACTGTTTACTGGTGGAAGGGTCCATTAAAGACTTGTGAAATTTCAAGCTGAAAATCTTCATTAGACAGGATGCTTCCTTTCATGCAATGAGTTGTTGCAGGTCTCCAGATCTTTTGGCAATTATCACAGGCTGTGTGTATGAGTTGGGATGCAGCCTTGATCTATCCCCAACTCCTTTATTCAGTGCTATCAGGCTATTGCAAGGCTGCCAGAGTAAGGATAACCTAACCTTGACACAACCTACATTATCAATGAATGACTTAGATGAGCTTAAAATATGAAGTAATGAAGGAGGAACTCAGACAGAACAGTCAGAAACAATGTTCTGAAGAGATTATTGTCATTATAAGAGGGACTTTGGAGGAGGAGTTTATGCTCTTTTATATTATCTGGTGGGAAAATGTCACCTTCCATATTGTCCTGCTAGACTAGTCTAGACAAGTGGGATGTAACAAAGCTACAACTCCACTAGGCAGAATAAGGTTCTTTGTAAGTGATCATTCTAATAAACTGAATTTGATGTTTCTCTTTGCAGTAAGCCTCCAAAGAAAGACACCGCACCCTGCAGGCTGGAATCATCACCCAAGACATCGGTACTGGACTCCAGGTCTCGGCCAAAGGACAGTTGATCCAGATCTCCAGACTGAGATCGCTTAGAAGGCGGCTCCCGTGACAGACCCCAACTTGCAACCCGACTAGATTCTGAGCAAGTGGAAAGAATAAGAGGATCTGGAGGCTCCAAGGTCTTGAGCTGCCAAGCCAGAAAGACCAAGCTTGCTGCAGAAAGAAGAATTCCGAAGATGACTACTTGGGAACATATGATCCCCTTCCTTGAGGAAAACATCAATCACTGGACCACTACAAGAAGGGAGAGGTCAGAGGGGCGAGCTCTGGAGCCCAAAGCCTGTCGATCGTCCTTTTTTGATTTGCACTGTCCACCACCACCAAAAAAGCCACCATCATCCCTATCTCCTTCCTGCAAGGGGAGAGATGAGCCCTCCAAAGGTGCATCAAAAGCTTCCAGGCAAGAAATGCAGAAACCAGAATTCAGCGACAAAGTTCTCCTCCGCTATCCATTAACCAGACAGCACTTCTTAGACACTGGCATATGACTTTTCACCACCATAGGCAGCTGGACAATGTAGGCTCAAAGTGCGCTATCAGGCATGGAGTGCCGCCCAAACAGTAACACATGCTAGTGCCTCGTGGACAGGAACCTTAAGCATAAGGGCCATATTGGCATTAACCACTCGCACTAGGGCCACATGGACAAGTAATTGTGTGCTACTGGCACACACTGGGGAAGGTGCAGAGGCAGCGTGGTAAGCAAACCAATGCACACAAACACTTAGGCAAAGCAGGAAACACCAGTGCTGAACGAATGGACTTCCCAAGTGGCCCAACCCAACTCATGCACCACCAGCGGATGAAGTCGGGAGCCCCAAATAAACGAGTCTGACAAACAGAAACTTAGCTTTAGTACTATCCCCCTCCTGGGGAGCCCTAAGGCAGGAAAAAATATGCCATGCTCAATGCTACACCCGCTTGTCAGAGCTGCAGTCATATTCCTCTGAAGAGCCTTCTTCAAATCTTTGAGAGCAGTGGGAAGGAGGAGACATTGAGGTTGTGAAGGCTGAAGAAGCCTTCCAAACTCCCTTTTCCAGTCTTCTGAACAGGCCTTTAACCAGAGTCAGCCCCAAAGTTGTTTCAAGGTGTTGGACCCTAGGCAAGCCGTAAGCCTTATGCCCCCCTCCCCTTACTGTCAGAATCTATTGTTTTGCTTTGAATGCCCTGCTCTTTGCTGTCCCCTAGAAGCTGCCACCCTAGTTTGCCTAGTGGTTGGATGGGCTCTGCTCTTTACAAGATAAGGATAAGGAGCTGAACCAGTTCCCTCCTTATGGCCTCCGAAAAGAGCACCGGTTTTAAGGGTGTCTCCAGTGAAGCCTCTTCAGTCACACTCCAGTGAGAAAGTCACCAGCAAGAGTAGTTTCTTTTCACTCATGAGCAATCTTTCCCTGTTTAATCTTGTTTATTTTCCAAGATTCTCTCAGAGGTGAAAAACTTGCATCCATCATCTGCTGGAGACAGTGAATTACTCTTCCTAGTAATGGCCCTAGTAGCTCAGGCTGTTAATGGCATGATGATATCATAAGAAGCCTCTGGAAACTTTCTTTGTCTCCACATCTACCGGTAAGGGAACACAATCCATGTGTTTGAACTGATCTAGCAGTATGATATAGAATGGGGCTTTTAGTATACATGTTAACCGTTATATGTTAACCCAAGTCTACCTCCTGAAATGTTGATTTTTTTTGAGTGGTTAAATGGAGCTTCCAAAAGAAAATAGGCATCTATGTTTAGCAACCTTATTGAGGTAGTTTTCAAAACCACCCCATATCCTTATAATGCATCACACTACTTTAAGCCCCTATTAGATGTCTGCAATTTATCTGTTGTAGGATTTGCACCTACAAAGTCTACATGTGCATTGAAAATACAGGACGATATGGTGAGTAGCTGACCATCCACTTATAATCTTTGGCGCTCTGAAACAGGACAGCTAGCTCCCTTAAATTCAGTGGGATAGGCTTAAGAGTTTTGGTTTATGGAAAAAAAAAGGTCGAGTATATTTTTGTCCTGAAGACAACCATTCGAATCTTTTCGGCTCTGTGTCATGTCCTCTCAAGCAATATCCCAAAATGTCCCTCATAATAACAATGGAAAACAGAAATGGGCCAAGGTTTGGTAAGAAATCTTTTGCCATGTAGAAATTCTTTTCCTCTCTTGTGAATATGTAGTTCAGAGATAGGCCACTGGTTCTCGGTGCTTGAAGCTGGTATCCAGGAACTGCCACAAGACTGGAACATCTGGACAGAGAATAAACCAGAAAGAAAGACAGGGGAGATGCCATGGCAAAGGGCCGTGTTCCTACCCTCTCATTCCCCCTGCATTTTGTCTTTCTCCATGTCTATTTCTCACACTCCCTTTTTCCATTGGTTGCCTTCATCTTCTAGGGGTTCCAACTTATCCTAGGTCTACCAAACAGGTTGATTCCGTGTGGTTTTGTTCCATTGCATGCATATTATTTGCATTTCTGATTTTCTTACTAAGTTCTTTAAGAAAGATCAAACCTGCAGGTCCATAATTGCAGAGGGACAAACCCAGGAATAAATCAGCCTGCTGGGTTGCCCTGGGTTAGATGGCAACCCTTCTCAACCCTTCTTCCATTCTCTTATGGCCCTGTCTTCTCTTCCTCGCTGTTGTTGCCCTTATATTGTTCTGAATTCTTTTAAACTAACTACAAATTGGACATCAAAATTGATATGTAGCCAAAAGGAGCTGTCTGAATGTCTTTGAAATATTCTAACTGCAAACTGCACTGGGATCCCTTTGGGCTGAAAGACAAGGGGGGGGGGGGGTGTGCAATTAAGAATAATGCTAAGAAAACATTTAATGAGGGGCTATATAAGAAAATAATCTTCATTTTACAGCAGGAGAGGGATGGAGGAGAGCAGGAGAAAATGAAGTGAGGGTGAAAAAGAGGAAAAGAAAAGGAATGGGGGAGAATCTCAACTTTCAAAGTTCTTTTATTAAGAATAATATAAATTAAATTCAACAAATAACAATATTGGTCTTCCCATATATATTGAGACCTGTATGTGTATGATTAAACAGATAACACATAAATCAAAATGAATTCTTCCTAAAATAATGTTTTTAAATGTTGACATTTCTCAAGTGAGATTTGGGAAACAGTCTAAAAGAAGGAGAGGGGGAGAGGGAGAGAGAGAGACTGAGACAGGGAATAAGGAAGAGTAAAAGCACTGGGAATCTCAGCTAATTCAGTTGTTTTGTTCCCCTTTAGAATAAATTCTGTCTCCTCTCCTCCCCCCGTCTCTTTAGACAGTGGTTGTGCCAGAACAGTGTTCGCTGTGCCAAGCTGAGCTGCCAGAAGACCTTCCCTACGCCTGTTTACAGGCAGAGCTGTCTCCTGGGAGAAGCTGCAGTCCCTCTTCCATAGATGGGAGGGTAAAGAGGTTCAATTATTCACTGAAAATCTGCAGAGTCAGAACTCCACCAGCTGAGCATTCACAACACTTTTTCTGGGTCCTAGCTACCCGCTTCTATTTTGTTCTCACCTACCTTATGTCTCCTCTACCTGCCCCTGCCTTTTGAGACATGTGTAAGGAAACTGCTACAGTGACTCCTCTGATATAAACAACATTTTGTGAGTCCTCTTTCTTTCCAGACTTTCAAAGGCTCAGAAACCTCCTGCTCTGGTGAATAATCCCTAGACAGAAGCCAATTACTTCAAGCCCCAAACTGCTCAGTGATGTAGGGCAACCCAACCCTGTTAGGGGGCACACCTAACCAGTTTGGTTTTCAGGGTATCCATAAAAAAAATATACCTAATATTATTTGCATATATTGGAAACTCAGTACTTGTAAATCTATTTCATACATATTCATTGTGGCAATCCAGAAAAAGGGGATAAGCTATCCCTTCAGGACAGAGCTGGGAAACACTGTATGGCCTTGTACAAGTGCTGAAGTCCAAACTGGATTACATTTCCACAACCATCTTGAGCTGCCACCTCCTAACCAAGCACAGCTTACGTCATGAAAAAGGTGTCTTTTAGCAGGAGGCCTTTCATCTGTTCCGCAGCCTAATTATATATGCAAAGAAACATCATTCCTCAATTAACAAAGAGAAGGAAGAATGTCCCCCAGTTCTTCATACTGTTGTCCATTTTTCGTAGTAGTGTAGTGCTCCTTAAAGCTTTTTCCTGTATAGAAAGAATTTTTATTTGTGAAAAATTTAGCCTGGGAGCCACACATGCACACTTACCTATAACATGTCGGGGGGACACATGCACATGAGCAGATGCGTGAAGAATATATTTCTGTAGAGATACCTAGGCATTGGCCCTTTCTCTAGGAGTAAGGAGGTACGTCACCTTCATCAAATGGGGAGGGATCGAGCCTTGTGAGAAGGACCTGGGGTCTAACGTGGCAGCAGACCCCCAATGGAAGCCCGTGCTGGCGCCCCCCACCATGTTATCATTGGGACGCTGTGGTGATGTGGCAGGGGTGGGTCTGAGGCAGCAGAGAAAGGCAGAGGTCAGGCCAGGAATCAGCCTCTCTTGGCCCAACTGGAACGCATCCCACCCCACCCATCCCTCGCGTCTAGGCAGGCTTAGCGATGTCTAGTACAGCTGTCTTCCCAATGCTGTTCCATTTTGTATCTCTTTCACCTACATCTTTGTTGCAGCTAGGCAGCAGGTACCCAAGCTGAACAGCAGATATGCATGGATCCCGGATGGGAGAGGGACGGGTCACCCTAGCTAGCAGCAAGGCAGGGCGACTTGGCACACCCCTCCAGACAAAGCGAGCATATCACGAGCATGACAAGCATGGCACAAGCACAGCACGGCGTGGCAGGACCCCTGCCATGCCCACAACTAATGACATTCCAGACGGGCATAGTGATGTCTAGTAAGATGAAATAGCAATATTGGAAAGGAGCCTATGTATCTGCTTCACTTACATCACTTGTCGCAGCTAGACAGCGGGTACCCAAGCTGCTCAGCAACTAAGCACAGGTTCCAGTGAGAGAGGAGTGGGTCACCATAGCTGGCCCCTCCGGACAAGGCAAGCATCTGTTTCATCTAGGTATCTGTTTCAATTACATCCATTGTCGCAGCCAGACGTTGGGTACCCGAGTCGCACAGCAGTGATGCACAGATCCTGGCAAGAGAGGGGCAGATCACCCTAGCTGGCAGCAAGGTGGGGTGGCTTTGCACGCCACTCCGGACAAGGCAAGCAATTCACTATATGACGGTGTGAGCTTAGCACAGCACAACAAAGTGGGACCCCACCGTGACCACTACAAACGACATTCCAGGCGGGCATAGCAATGTCTAATAAGGCGGCTTTCCAATGTTGCTGTTTCATGTGTGTCTCTCACACATACATCATTTGTCGCAGCTAGACGGTGGATACCTGAACCAGAATACCAGTTATGCACAGATCCTGGTCGAGGGAGGGGCTGGTCACCCTAGCTGGCAGCAAGGCGGGGTGGCCTAGCATGCCTCTCCAGGCAAGGTGGGCAGCTAAACCATGTGACAGTATAGCTGGCACGGTGTGAGCCTCTCTCAGCATGGCAAGGCGGGACTTCCACCATGCCTCAACAACATTATAAGCAGGACAGTATGGCAGGCAATGTTGCATCGGTTCGGGTGAACAGGCAGGTCCCCCGCCCCATAAGTTCTTGTTAACAATAAAGCTGGCTGCAGCCAATTGTACTCACTTATGAAGCAGTATCTGAGTTCTTGCATGAGTGAAAAAGCATTGATTTGGCAATCGGACAAACTGAGGGAAAGTTCCACCTGCCTGCACTATGTCTTATCTGCAGACCTTTCCAAACTCAGTTACGTCTATAAGACTCATAGCAGCTGAAAATACTAGAGAAGACTTCTGTAAACTACGCAACGCAGGCACTGAAAACATCAGAGCATGGAGACAAAAACTCAGGAAACACTAGCAAAATATTCACTGGACATTCACTTTATTTTGCCGAGTGAAACAAGCTGGTTTTGGAGTAGTACAAAATACAGATCTACCAAACTCTTAACCACTAGATGGAATAGATGCAAAGAGAGATCGAGCCCCTGGCCGTGATCCACAACAGACCTTAACTGCTAGTGGCCAAGCTAAAGCAGAGCAGAAAGAAAAGGGACCAGAAGTAGCCTAGTGGGGGAACTTTAGGCCTACCATAGTAGGCCACTTCTGGCCCCTTTTCTTTTTGTTCTTTAAGTTGTTATCTGGCTCCAGAGAGTTACCCAAAAGGATCAGTCCAGTCCTAAGGTTATCGTATTTCACACAGGAACTTGTAGTTTCACTATTGGAAAATCAGACCTATAAGTCCCTATCCAGACATGTCCAGCAAATCTAGAGCCAGTTGCCAGCCTTAGATGGGCATTCATGAGCCCTGATGGAAGGTTTAAAACTGTGACACCCAGCAGGCAGCAATCCTCCTAACAACTCCTTCATGTAGCCATATCAGCACACACTTGTCAACATACAATAAACTTTACTGGCAAGGCAACTTCGTACTATGAGAGTCTCACTGACACTGTTCAGTACATTAGTACCAGCTCCTCTCCTTGCTACATGTGCCACTTCCTTATTTATTTCAGTATTTATGTAGCACGCTAAATTAGAGCACTATACAACAAATTGCAATCAGGTACAACAAGTTCCTGTCCCTAAGAATTTACAATCTAAGTGGTTACCTGAGGCATGAGGAGAGAAAGGGACTTGCCAAAGGTCAAAAGGAGTGCCAGTGAGAGAAGCTGGTTTTGAATGGTATCGTTTGGTTTCCAAGCCTAGCCTTTTCATCACGAGTTCACACCCTTTCTGCTCTTCTTATGAATCACTCACTGCCTTATGCTGCCTTTCTCATAAAAAAAGTCACAGGGAATTTCTGGTGACCTTACTGGCTAAAGTTGCTGAAAGAAACAAACAATCTTACCATTTCTGAACTAAGTACATATCAGTCAGTATGAAATAATCAGCTGACTTCATGGCCTCTCTAGATCTCTCTGCCCTCGTTTTGACACTCCCCGTCCACATCTAGGGTGATACCAGTACTGCTTGCTGATTTCAACTGGGAAAAGTGCAATTATAGATCCCAGAGTGCACCCAGGGAAATGCTCCAAAGACAAGAATGACCACGTGACTGTCTCTTGCCGCACGCTAAGCCTTTTTGTTGTTTTTTTTTAAACTGTTACTGTCTCTTTAAGCGGTCGCGTCTTACACGCCAGCTCCGTTCTAAGGTCTGAGCAGCGAGAACGAAGGTTGCGAGGGGGAGGGGTGAGGACGAAAGGCAGCCATAAGAAGAAGGAGTACAATTAGCTGGCTAGGGAGTGTAACGAATTACATCTTTCTTTCTTTTTTTTTCATCCCGAAGGTCTGCATCCTTTCTCCCTGTGATTTTACTAACCGAGCTTTGCCCCAGCAGGTTTACCGTTGCTGTGGTCTTGCTTGTGACACCTGACAGTGAGCTTCCTGTACCTCCCCGCACGAAGGCATGAAATGGCTCAGTCTGGTCTCTTTCCCAGGCTCGGTTCCAATGACTGGGTGAAAGAAGGTGGAGGGAACAGGGTGATTTAAGGTGAAATGCAGATGAGATAAATTAAGGTGGACCGGTACAGCTTTTTTTAATTTTAGGGAACTTTCTACAGGCAAAATGAAAATGAAATGGAAATAGGGACATGCAGAGATACTCTAAGCTAACTGTGCAAAAAACTGAAATTTGCTATGCTTTTTCCTTTCCTCCACTGATGCCATTTCATGTACAGCACACCCTTCATTGGTAGAGGATATGGCTAGATCATGGGTTCTCAATCCAGTTCTTGGGATACACGGTACCTGGCTAGTCAGGTTGCCCAGTCCGAGGAGTGAGACTTTTTGCCTGTTCTGGTTTTAAATTTGCATTCCAATGTAGTATGGTATTTGTAATCCACTAGGCGGGCTAGGTGGCCACTTAGGGCGGCAGACCTCTGTGGCGGCAGGCCATATACTTCAACACACATGGCCTGCCGCTTCTGACTTCTTCCACAGGAAGTTGTGTCTGAGGGGTTCAGAAGCCGCAGACTAATGTGTGCCAAAGCATATGGTCTGCTGTGAGCTGCTGCCTCCACATCAAGCTGAGCTGTCCCACCAACCCTGCTGACAGAATTGGCAGCAGTGGAGGGGGGGCGATGTCTCGGAAGGGAGAAAGGTTGCCAACTGGCTCCAGATGTGCCTGACAGGCTTGATCCAGTCCTGGGTTTACATGCAGTGACTTGTAGTTTTCCTTTTCTTATGGAGTGCAATGGAGAAATCAGAACTACATATCCCTGCATGCAATGAGGTAAACCCAGGACTGAATCGAACCTGTCAGGCACATCTGGAGCCAGCTGGCAATCCTAGATGGGAGGGCCAGCGCAACAAGGGCTTCTGCCTGGGGTGGCAGAAGCCCTTGGGCCGGCCCTGTTTGTAGGCCTTGATTTTACCATTTAAACCAGTGCTGCAGGTCCCATAATGCATTAGAATGGGATTGTCAGAAATTCAGGACTGGCTTAAAATCTCACTCCTGGAACTGGGTAACTTGGTAACTCTGGCATAGCTACAATAAATATCCATGAGCGAGATTTGCATACAATGGAGGCAGTGCATGCAGACCTCTCTCATGCATATTCATAGTGTTTATCTTGAAAACCTGACTGCCTAGGTGTGTCCCAAGGGCTGTGTTGACAACTCCTGTAAATTGGGTAGCCAACTTGCTTGATCCATGCCTGGAGTTACCCCATTGCATGCAGGGAAATTCCCAGAATTGGAACAAGCCTGTCAGGTGCATCTAGAGCCAGTTGGCAGCCCTACTTGGAAATAGGGTGGGAGCATAGGGGAATGTAAGGCAGACACTGGGCATAGAGTGGTGGAGGGCAGAGGGAAGATGCTGGATAAGGGTTGGGGGGCATAGGAGGATGGAAAGAAGATGTTGAATAGGGCAGAGGGCAGCTGCTGGACATGAGGTAGGGGGGCATAAGGAGATGGAGGGTGGAGAGCAGACACAACATGGGGTGGGAGTGGAGTGTGGATACTGGACATGGGATAGGGAATCATTAAGGTAGACTGAGAAAAGAAATAACTGTTTATCTCTGGGGATAAGTAGCATAGAACTAGCTACCTTTGGGATATGCCAGGTTATTGTCACCTGGATTGGCTACTGTTGGAAATAGGGTTGCCAACTGACTCCAGATGCGCCCGACAAGCTTGATCCAGTCCTGGGTCTACCCCATTGCATGCAGGGACATGTAGTCTTGTTTTTCTTATGGAGTGCAATGGAGAAATCAGAACTGCATATCCCTGCATGCAATGGGGTAAACCCAGGACTGGATCAAGCCTGTCGGGCGCATCTGGAGCCAGTTGGTAACCCTAGTTGGAAACAGGATACTGAACTTGATGGACCTTTGATCTGACCCAGCATGGCAGTTCTTATGTCATAAGAAGATAATTGACAGATACTGGACATGGTGTAAAGGTGGAGAGCAGATGCTGGACATAGAGTGTGTGGTAGAGGGAAGTTGCTGAACATGGGGAAGTTAGGGAGAGAGAGGAGAGCGATAGGGGAGAGGTACTGGACATGGGGGGGGGGAGATAGGAAGAGAGAAAGTGGAATATACTAGACTCAGGGGGATAGGGAGAGAAAGAGAGGGGATATGTTGGACATAGTAGGGATAAAGAGAGAGAGGGGGAGAGATATTGGATATGTGGTTCTCGCTTTTTGTTCCTTGATATGTAAGCAACTTGCATCTCCTTCGTTTTTTGCAGAATATATATTTACATTTAATACCGTGCCAGTCCAATATGCAATATCAGTCATCTGCATGTTTTATATAAAATTCCCAGGCTACATAAATAAACTGCTCGGATTTTTATTGTATATAAAAAGCATTGCAAAGTTTTTGTTGTTGTTGTTTTTTTTAATTACATAGCCTGGAAAAAGATGTTGAATTCTATTTTCCTTAAGCCACTACTGTTGCTAGTATTTATTTATTTAACTGGTTTTAATGTAGCATTTTTCTATCAGTCAAAATGGTTTACATCAATCAAAGGGGAATGCAGGTTGCATCGAAATTCTTGATCGTAGAACAGAGTATAACCGGGGGATTGAGGGAGTGTGCAGGATTGTATAACATTAGAAATTATTGTACAATGCAAAAAGCATTAAAGAAAATACGTAGTGTAAGGCAGAGCAATATGTCAGATGGCTGATTAGGGAGGGAGGATAGGGGGATGATCTGTGAGAGTGGCAGGTGTTCCTGCTGAGAGTCAGTTGAAAGGGATGTGTCGTAGTGCTCTTCAAAGAGGTATGTCTTGAGGTGTCTTTTGAAGACTTGGTGTGACTGGATGCTCCATAGTGTAGGAAGTAGAGTGTTCCAGAGGGTGGGAGCGTAGAGTTTGAAGGCTTTTGTGCAGGCATGTTGTGTGCTCTTATGTACTTGAGGTGGCAGGTAAAGAAGGTTGAGCATGCTTTGTCTGCATGGAGTTAGGGCATCTGATTAGCATCTGAAAGTGCTCAGATGTGGTGTTGGGTGCCTGGTGGATAATAGTGAGAACTTTGTGTTTGATTCTTGATGCTATCGGAAGCCAGTGGAGGGATTTCAATATGGGAGTGATGCGGGTGTGTCTGGAGGCTCCGACAATGGTGCATGCTGCTGTGTTCTGGGTGGAGTGGTGGTAGTTTTGGGAAGTCTTTGAAGGATGGAGTTGCAGTAATGAAGGAGAGGGGTAATGGAAGCCTGGCAAACTGCGTGGAAGCTCTCAGGAGAGAGGAAGGGGTGTAGGTTTTGGAGGGTTCTGAGCTTGAAGTAGATATTCTTAGTGGTGTTCTTTATATGTGGTTGGATTTTCAATTTGTGATCCAGAATGACACTGAGATATTTAACTCTTGACTTGACCTTTAATTCGGTGTCTTCAATTTTGATGGAGGAGAGTGGTGTGAAATTGGGGTCCTTGGTAACATGGAGGATCTCAGTTTTGTTGAAGTTAACTGCAAGGTTGTGGCATTGCAGCCAACAGACTATTTCTTTGAAGCAGGCAATTAGGTTGGAGTAGTCAGGAGCAGTGGTGTGGAATGGAGTAAATATTATTATATCATCTGTGTATAGTTGGTAGCCAACATTGAACTTCTGAATTGTGGAGCAGAGAGGCCTGATGTATATGTTAAAGAGTAAAGAGGAGAGTGTGGATCCCTTGGGAACTCCTTGAGATAGTGAGTAAGGTACTGAGATACAGTTTCCAGTTCTTATCTGCTGAGTCCGTTTGGGAGAGAGGAGTGGATCCATTCAAGTGGCTTGCCTTGAACACCAATGTTATTGAGCTGGTTGAGTAGCATCTGGTAGGACAGGTGTCAAACGCTGCTGAAATGTCTAGGAAGAGCAGCACAAAACCAGTGGTGGCCTTTTCAGTTCCGGTGATGATCGTTAATATGATCGAGCTAAGCAATGTTTTGGTGCTTTGGAAGGGGCAGAATCCATGTTGATTTCTGTCCAAAGGTGCTTGCCTGTCAATGTGCTCCTGGAGTTGAAGTTGAACTGCCTTCTTGGTGATTTTGGCAAGGAATGGAACATTAGCTATAGGACTGTATGAGGCAGGTGATCTTGGGTCTAGGTTGGGTTTCTTCAGGAGGGGTCTGACTGAGGCTTGTTTCAGAGAGGGTGGGATGTAGGCTTGTGACAAGGAAGTTTGAAGGATGACCGAGATGAACGGTAGGAGCTGCAGTTTTGTTGAGTTAACCCAGGAAACCAGACAGGAGTCTAGTAGAGAGGTGGTAGTGTTGATATGTGAGATGATGTCCAGGAATTCTTCAGGGGGGACATCTCTAAATGTGTTACAGAGTTGGATGGTTGAGGTTGTGTTACATGGCGTCAGTATAAGAAGAGTAGTTGTGCTAGATTGGTTGTGTTTGGCTTTGAGGAAGTCAGCCATCTCTTGGGGGTCAAGGGTGTGGTTCTGATGAAGCTGGGTAGGATTTCTCATGAGGGTTCTGACCAGATTGAAGAGTTCCCTTGATTTATTGAGGGCATAGAGGAGGATATTGTTATGGTGTTCATGTTTGGCGTTGAGGGAACTGTTGCAATAGGCTATAAGCATGCCCAAGTAGCTGGTCTGTAGCTGAGGGTCCTTTGGACTTTCTCCATCTGCATTTGATTCTTCAAAGTGCACACTTCTGTTCCCTGAGATGTGTGGAATACTAGGATGCGTGGGGTCAATATGCCTTGGAGGAGGCTCGTGGGGGAGCCCTGGAGGCATTAGAGATGATGGAGTTCCATGTAGCTACCATTGAGTCGAGGTCTGTGCTTTGATGGAGTTCCATGTAGCTACCATTGAGTCGAGGTCTGTGCTTTGAGGTGTGCCTTCTAGGGCTGGGAGAGTCTTTTTGATGAAGGAGGGTTCGTTGAAGGCTAGGAATCTTCTTCTTGTGGGGGTTTTGGTACGAGGAGGGTAGCTGAGATAAAGTGAAAGTTATTACATGTTGATCCGACCAGGGGACGGGGTAGATGTGGTATGAGTGTGGTATGGTGCGGTGAGTAGGTGGGTGATGAGGAAGAGCAAATCAAGTGTTCTGCCTTTCAAGTCCATTGGGGAGGTGATGAGCTGCGTGTATTGTAGGTCACTCAATAGATGAATTCACACCCCCTACCTCCCATGTTAGTTACATAATCCCTTCATGCTTAATATTTCTGACCCCACTCCAAAGCTAGTCTGTAGCCTGATAATTTGTTTCTCTGCACAGCTCCTGCCTCATACCTGATGCCCCTGGACTTGGCTTACTGTTGTCAAGGCTAATGCAAGGATATTAGTCACCCCTGGCAATCCTTCAGCCTTGTGTTTCCCTTTCCCCCTTACACATACACACAGTGGTTTAAATTCCACCCAAGCTGCCTCTATGGTATAGGGAGGCCCAGAGAAAGAGGGGGCCCCTTAGATCTGCTCACATATCTTCTGAGGTGGACTCCCCCCCCCCCTCCTCTGGAGGCCTTCACTTTGAATTTCCACCACTGCACACACAATTAAAACATATGCATTTATAATCTTCCCCATTCCCCCCTCCCCACCCACCACCACAGCAGCATCCCCATCCAATTCCCCCCACCACAGTCAGATTCCTCTCTCCTCCTCTCCTGCAGCCCCGGAAGCATCCAGATTCTCCTTTCTACTAGCCCCCAGCAACACCTATCCATTCCCTTCCTCTCCAAGCTTCCTACCCTGGTCACTGTAGACTCTGCATAGGTTGTAGTTTTCCCCTCTTACCAGCAGTCATTTTCCAAATGCAAGCAGCAAGGCAATCTTCCCTGGACAATCTCTTCCAGGGATGCGACTCCTGTGCTCATCTTCTGCATGCCATCACTCCATGCACATCCAAGGACTGATTACCCCTTCAGCTCAGGAGCTTTCACTTCTGACCATGTACAGTATAGGTACAACCTGACAGCTGGAAGAAGAAGTTGAGAGCTGCTCTATTCACCAGCACCCTGCCCTTTTGGCCTTGTGGGTCAGGCCCACAGACTGCACTCTGTACCAGTGAATAAGAACATAAGAAATGCCTTACTGGGTCAGACCAAGGTCCATCAAGCTCAGTATCCTGTTTCCAACAGTGGCCAATCCAGGTCACAAGTACCTGGCAAGTTCCCAAAAAGGTACACAGGTTCCGCAATGCTTGTACTGGGTCCTCTTTAATAATGGTTTATGGATCTTTCCTCCAGGAACTTTTCCAAACTTTTTAAAACCCAGCTACACTATCAGCTTTACTACATCCGCTGGTAACGAATTCCAGAGTTTGATTACGTGTTGAGTGAAAAAATATTTTCTCTTATTACTCTTAAGCAGGTTATACCGTGGCTTCATTGCATGTCATGTAATGTTTCTACTTCTTGATGGCGTAAACAATCAATCTACGTTTACCTGTTCCGCTCCATTCATTAATTTATAGACCTCTATCATATCTCCCTTCAGCCGTCTCTTTTTCAGGGTGAAGAGCCCTAACATTTTAGCCTCTCTTCATAGGGGTATCCTTCCATCCCCGTGGTGGCTCTTCTCTGTACCTTTTCTAATTCTGCTATATCCTTTTGAAGATATGGTGATTAGAATTGCACACAATATTCAAGGTGCGGTTGGTCGCACCAAGGAACAATACAGAGGAATTATAATATGATCCAATGCATGAATCCATTATGGCATCCTAAGCAATCACCTAGCGCTTCAATCAGTTCTCAACTGTTTTATAAGGATATACCTGGACCTGTGTTACTTGCATCCCTGTCTCTTACCTGTCCTCCTTGGTTTACAGTTTGTCAGATTATCAGCCTTAAAGTTTTTACAGGGTTTGGAGCGCAGTCAAACCCAAGCTGTGGGTACTCTGGTTGGGTGAGGCGTGGGTTGGGAATCATCCAGGCATAAGGAAAACGTGGCTCTGGAACCAGAAAGCAGCAATGGCTGGAGTGGAACTGGAGCTGGAGTGTGCACTTGGGTCATCAGAGGCACAAACTTGGAACTTGCAGGCAGCAAGAGTTGGAGTGAAATTAGACTCATCTGGGCTACAGGCATGGAATCGAGACAGAAAGTAGGTGGTGGATAATCCTGGAGCAGAGAGAACAAGGACTACCTGTACAGGAGGCTGAATAGCAAGTGGACTAGTTAGCCTTCTGGTTGCTGCAAACAACTTCCTGCTTATCACAGACCCCAGTCAGCTGAGCCTCAACTAGGGTTGCCAACTGGCTCAAGATGCACCCGTCAGACTGCTCTGGTCCTGTGTTTACCACATTGCATGCAGCGACATATAGTCTTGCTGAAACCTGAGGCTGGGGTGAAGACCTTAGTCCAGAATCCTCCCTCGGCATGGCTTTTGACTTCAGATGAAACGATGCTTTTCTCTAAGGACAGCAGGATGAGTCAGTAACACACTGGTGATGTCATTCGATGGCACCATGGACAGATCAGATCTCACAGAGCTCAGAAGTTCTGATGGCAGAACATTTCTATACAGAAGGACATATCAAGGTGGCATGTCTCATCCGTTGTAAACTTTGTAAGCACTACAACATCACTGTACCAGTAAAGCACTGGGATCATGACCCTAAGAGAATTACGAAGCATGAACTTATGATAACTTGGGCATTCCCATTCCGACGGATAAGAAACTGGATGTGACGAAACCTGACATAGTGGTAAAGGAGAAAAGCACCAGAACGTCACTGATAATAGAGGTGTCGGTTCCAAGTGATTATTCTGTGAATCACGTGGCGAGGGAGACGATCCTGAAGTACCAAGAAAATGTGGCAGAAAGATACAGAAATAGTTCCCATCATATTGGAAGCCACAGGCCTGATAAAGAACTTCCAGCCACATCTTGACAAATTACCCATACTGTTACATGTTACGTCTTATGAACTCCAGAAGGAAGCTGTCTTTGGACAACGCAACTACTACAGTGAACACTAGCATTACATTTAAGAGACTGAGATCATACTCCACATACCCTGGCTTAGAAGTGAGGTTCATGATTGTCATGGTATGCGCATCACTAATCCATTTGGGAAATTACCCCCTCAGAAAAGTCTAGAAGATTTTCCTAAGCATGTGCTAGCCATTCCCCATCATAATGCCCCCCCCCCCCATACGCACTTCAGCCTAGAAAGATCTGTCCCTCCATGAACCAGTTGGCATGTATAGTGGGACCCGCAGACTCAGACAGGGTCCCCTTCTCGAGCCAACCTCCTCCCTGGGAAGACAGGGACACAGCCCTCACTTCAAGGGATCTCCCTCTGCTAGCCAGCAATGCACTCCCTCCATGTGCTATAGGTAATGTCTCTTGGTTAGATCATTGGAAGCCGACAGAAAGGACGGGTTGCAAGCACTGAGCAAATGAATGCAATGGAAATACAGCACTTTGAGGGAATTCACTGTAGGTCTGGAACCTGAACAAAACAGCCTTTACCAGGATCATTCCCTGAAGTGCAGTGGGCAAGACTCTCACATGCGGGATCTCCCCATTCGCCAAGCCTGCTGCATGACTTTAAAGGCTCCCTGTGCTCTAGCTGCACATTCTCCACATCATCTCCCTGCCCTAACTGTGTGCACAATGCACCATATGACAGACGCCTTTACCAATGCTGGCTAAAGTTGTAAGGCCCTCGATCCTCGGGCGTTGTGGACCTGGTGCTAAAAGGAAACCCAGTCTTTGCAGAATTCAATGCTGATCCCCCTTCGGGGAATCGGACAGCTGGCGCCATCTCTCTCCACCCCCTGCCTCTATGTCAGTTACCCTCTCTCTTGGCAGTGACACTGAAGAAAAGCTGCATGAGGGCAAAACACCCTGCTACTACTACTGAGCATTTGTATAGTGCTACAAGACAAGGAGATAGGGTAAGTCAAGATCCGAAAGCGGCAGCACCCTGGTCCTGAGAGCTCCGAGTGTGCTGCACAGTGAGAGTCCTGAACCCTGCTAATAGCATCTGTATCAATCACCACACCTGCTATGGCACCTGGGTGGTCATGTTTTCCCTCGTGCGTTATGAGGCTCCATCAGGGTCTCTGCCCCCCCCCCCTCCCTACCACAACACCAGCAGCTTCTGCTTTCCCCAGCACTCAGGACCTTCAGGCATCTATTGCGGAGATGGAGCGTTGAGGCCCTGCAGCTGTGAATCCTCGCCCCGCTCTCTGAACTGACGCTCTGCAGTTGTCCGGGAGGCTTGGCCCTTCCCTGATAAGCATGGTGCTTTGCAATCCCCAGATCACATATTGAAACAATCCATATTGGACTCTCCTCATTACTCAAAGACTTGCTTTCTCTCTTTCAGCACAGAGGTGCGAGTACAACCCTGAAATGGAGAGGAAGCAAATCTGCATGGAACGGCCTGTGCAATCCCAAACAAAGACTTAGGTGATGGCAACATTCATCATGTGACAGATATATGCTAAACCTTCCTGTCCTGTGCAGCTAGTGCATGCCATTGTAGGTTGCCTTTTGTATGGTGGTTCCCCAGTCCTATTTTTGTGGGTATAGCGCGATCGGGCTCACTAATGAAGCTTGGTATGGCAAAACACCCAGTATTGGGGCTCTGAGTGCCCTCAGAAGACTTGGGGCTCTGATGGCTATTGGACACGTGAAAGCTAAGTACTGTAGAAGATTTTGTTCACAGTGTTGTCATCTTAACCTCACAGGACAGGGTGGATGTGATTTTTGACTGAGATAGTGTGGATGCGATTTTTTTGCTGAGTTTGTTATTTTACATATGAGTTCCAGCTTTTGGATTTCAATGTACATAATGTTTGAAAATTCCACTGTCACACTGTCTAAAGATATTTTACAGTACATTTTGTGTTAGTTTGAAAAAGAGAGGTTTTTTAGACCATTGATGTATCAAGCTTTTACTAGTCTTATTTGATATATTCTGGCTAGCTCGTCCTCTGCTGTTGGGGTCATGATGTGGCCCTGAGGGATACTGAGGTCTTTTCCTCTCATAGAAGGGATTTTCATTGATGCGCTGTTCAGTTTTTGTTTGTGCATTTGGATTTTTTGTGATATCAGTTCTGTTTTTGCTTTGTGTTTTGCTTTAGTTTTTTGCCAGATATGAAAAGTTTTTAATTTTAATTTTGATCTTTTCTATGTTGCTGTCTTAGACCCACATCAAGCAGGCATGTTCTTAAGACCTGATTCGGGGTCAAACTTCCCTTAGTATACTTCTTCTTCCCCTTCCCCTAGCTCTAAAACTTTGTGAGATCTAAAAGCAGAAAAATACATGTTTCCTCCCCCTCTAAGACCATCTGAGTTCTGATACAAGTCTTCACAGCTTATCTAATTTCTAATCTCTTTCTGTCTTCATAATCCACCAGGAAGGAATATGCTAACAAGCAAGATTATCCCTTCATCAAGGGGTAACCTTAATCTGGAAGCCTTTTGCTCAAATGGGGACATTTTTCCCCTTTTGGTGTTTGGATGTAGGTAGAGATCCTATACAAAAAACAAACAAAACAAAAAACAAACCTGACTTTCTCTTCATTACCATGGATCGCAAAATGGTGGCCTTTCTCCTGGGTCATGAAGCCCATCCCAGAAACTGCAGTACCCTGCAGTCTGCCACTGCCCTCAACTATATGGACATGTGTGCCTCAAGCTTGGACTACCTCATGCCCCACACTCATTTTCTGAGGACCACGTAGTCTGGGTGCCCACCTGAGGAACCAACTTAAGGCTGTTTTCACCCTGTACTATTACCCATTGGTAGCCCCCCTGGGAGGTTCTTGTAGAGCTCTCTTTGTACTTGCTCTCTAATATTTTGCAGTATACTGTGACTTAAAGATACACAGTGTTTCCATCCTGGTGGAAAGTCAACCAACTCTAGACTGAAAAAGAATCCCCACCTTTTCAGGCACTCCCCAGGAACCTAATACTATACAAACTCCTTGCAGTCTTCTGCCCCATTTCATCCAAATCACTGAACAGTATCCATTGCAAGTCTACACTTTCCAGGCATTTCTGGCTTACTCAGATGCATTTTTCCTCTGCTTACTGCAAGCAAGAGGGACCTGGACAGACAGAAGTCTATCACCTCTGCGCTATTCATATAGGAAGATTTCACTCTCTAGTCTTAAAGACGTTCTTGCCTTTCCTCTCACTAAAACCAAACACCATAGGAAACCTCTACAGTTGCCAGCCCCTTATCACCCTAATGGCCTTGTCACCCTGCCAGGCACAACATTCCAGTTAATTTCCTCCTTTATCCTCTCAATATCACTCATGCCGTGTTGTGGCACATAGAGGTATGCCTCCATCTGTGTCTTTTCTAACCTTGACAGTTCATCTTTCCACAGCATACCACGCAAGTTGTAAAGGATGAACATGCACTCCTTTACATAGCATTCTGCTTGGGAGACATCAGTTTGTGACTGATTCATCTTGTTTTTTCCATGGAGAAAGCAAGGTTACTTATCTGTATGGGGGTTCTCTATGGACAGCAAAATAAGTCAGCCACACAAACCTGCCTGCCTCTCCTCTATAATAAATCCGCCTATATCTGAAGAATATACTGAGGTGGGAATGGGTGGGCACTATAATGGGGAGAGGGCTAATAATGCCATGGAGTCATTGGATGACAATACCAATGTGTGGCTGACTTATCTTGCCGACCACGGATAACCCCTGTTCCAGGTAAGTAACTTTACTTTCCCAGGCAATAGGGAGGGATACTCTGAGCCTCTATTAACAATTCTGCTAATCAAATTACTGTAGTGACAGGTGCCCTTGCCTCTAAGTCTTTCACATGCCTGTGTGGGCACATAGCATAGTAAATGATGATACTGATAAAGACTAAAATGGCTCGTGCTGTCTACCCAGTGCTCACAGAGAGTAGAAGTGGGATTTGAAGATGGCTTCCCTCATTCTCAGCTCACTGTTCTAACCATAGACTACTCATCTATCCCTCCATCTCTTAGCAGAGGTGTACATATACAATTTTCAAATATAACCCAACACCAACTTCCCTGTTGCCCATATCTTCCACCCGACCTTTCAGTCATCTTCTGGTATCTGTCTCAAGCATGACCAAATTCCATCACAATGGTGCCCCCCACCCCAAACTTTTATTTTAACGTCCAGATACAATTAACCTGTTTAGGGTTTAGGTTTAGTGCTTACCAATGGGGAAAGTGTTTCTATGTCATAGTGGGAGATCATCTTGCATCCAGTGATCACCGGATGGTATAGTTTCGCATTAGTACTAAGGCTGATAAAATCCATTCAAAAGCGAGGGTCTTAGACTATAGGAAAACTAACTTTGCAAAGATGGAATAAAACCTCAAAGAGTCGTTAGTGGGATGGGAACAGCTGGGGGATGTAGAAAAATAGCAGACAAAACTGAAAGGGGATATTTTAAGGGCAACAAACCTTTTTGTTAGAAAGGTAAATAAATGTAAAAGGAAAAGAAGGCCGCTATAGTTCTCAAAAGAAGCTGAAAATGTGAAGAAAAAGAAGGAGGCCTTCATGAAATACAAGAGATCACAGAGAGAGGAAAACAGGCATCTGTATTTGGAAAAACTTAGAGAAGCTGGCAAAGTAGTCAGGAAAGCAAAGGTACAAAAAGAAGAAGAAATAACCAATGCAATAAATTGTGGGAATAAGACATTTTTCAGATATGTTAGTGAGAGGAAGAAATGCAAAAGTGGTATTGTCAGACTCAAGGGTGTAAGGGAGGAATATGCAGAAATTGATGAGGATAAAGCAGAATTGCTGAACAAATACTTCTGTTCTGTGTTCACAGATGAAGGGCCAGGAGCAGAACCTCAGAAAACACCCACAAATAGGAACCGATGCAACGGGGATCTCGAACGATTTTCAGAAGACTGTGTTTGTGAGGAGCTAGCTAAACTAAAAGTAGACAAAGTCATGCGTCCAGATGGGATACATCCAAGATACTGAGGGAACTTAGGGATGTTCTAACGGCTCCATTGTCTGACCTTTTCAATGCCTCTTTGGAGTCAGGAGTGGTGCCAGAGGACTGGAGAAAGGCACATGTGGTCCCTTAACACAAAAGCGGACGTAAGGATGACATTGAGAACTACAGAATGGTTAGTCTAACCTCTGTGGTTAGTAAATTATTGGAAAGGCTTCTAAAGGAGAAAATAGTGAGGTTTCTGGAGTCCAGTGGATTGCAGGATCTGAAGCAGCATGGATTCACCAGAGGCAGGTCTTGTCAGACAAATCTGATAGATTTCTTTGACTGGGTGAGCAGGGAGTTGGACCAAGAGAGAGCTCTAGATGTGGTGTATTTAGATTTCAGTAAAGCCTTTGACACTGTTCCACACAGGTGACTTATAAACAAACTGAGCACCCTAGGAATGGAATCTAAAGTTACTGCTTGGGTTAGAAATTAGTTGAGTGGGAGGCAACAAAGGATACAGGCAAATGGAGCTCACTCTGAGGAGAAGGAGGTTATTGTTGGTGTGCCGCAGGGATCTGTCCTTTGTCCATTGGTGAATTCAGTCTCCAAAGTTAAACTCTGACCCCCTGGTGATGTCAGTCTCTAGGACCTGTCTGCAGCCCCTCCTTGCTAAATCAAGAAGGGCAGACCTCAAAGGGAGTGGCCAAAGACAATAGCAGACCTCAAGGGGAAGTGCTGGAGAGGCACTATAAAGGACAGACACACTTCCTGCTTCGCTCTCTCTCTCCTTCATCGGACAGGTTTGGACACTACCATGAGGCCCTGACCCACATGTTCTCTCTGTCTCTCTCTCACACATGCACATGCACACACAGATTCATTGATGCACATTGAAACAGTTCTGCAACAATCACTATATACCTCTGTTAAATACCTATGTAATAAGCCTATTTCTACATAAAAATCTTTCTCCAAGCCACACCTGTTTGGTTGTCTTATTACAAGCCCTCCTGCCTCTGTGAAGTGAAATGAACCCAGGACCAAGCGGAGACTAGACAAGAAGATTACATATTCAGATGATTACAACTGTCGGGTAAAATTTGCTTGTTTGCATATGATACCAAAATCAGCAATAGAGTAGACACACAGGAAGGAGTCAATAACATGAGGAGGGATCTAGCTAAGCTTGAAGAATGGTCCAGAATTTGGCAAATGAAATTTAATACTAAAAAATGCAGGGTCAAAAATCCAAAGGAGTGTTCTGTGTAGGAGGTGAGGTACTTCTGTCCACAAAAGAAGAGCAGGACCTAGGAGTAATTGTGTCTGATGATCTTAAAGTAGTTAACCAGGTAGAAAAGGTGACTGTGAAAGTCAGAAGGATGCTTGGGTGTATAGGGAGAGGAATGGCCAGCAGAAAAAAAAGGTGATAATGCCTCTGTATAAGTTTCTGGGATGACCTTATTTCGAGTATTGTGTGCAATTCTGGAGACTGCATCTTCAAAAGGATATAAGCAGGTTGGAGTCGATGCAGAGGGTGGTCACTAAAATGGTTAGAGGTCTTCATTATGAAGCATATGAGGACAGACTTAAAGATCTTAATATGTATACTTTAGAGGAAAGGTGGGAAAGGGGTAATATGATAGAAACCTTTAAATACCTCCGTGGCATAAATGCACAGGAGGGTCTCTTTCAATTGAAGGCAAGCTCTGCTTCAAGGGGACATAGGATGAGAATGAAATGGGATAGACTCAGGAGTAATATGCGGAAATATTTCTTTATGGAAAGAGTGGTAGATGCGTGGAATAGTCTCCCAGTGGAGGTAGTGGACACAAGGACAGTATCTGAATTCAAAAAAGCATGAGACAAACACAGAGGATCTCTAAAGGTAAAAAGACGACTACTGTAGTTGATATAGATAGGTCATGTGGTCTTTTTCTGCCGTCATGTTTCTATGTATGCAGGTGACTGACATGTTTTCTTGAGGAATTTCTACCACTGCTGTTTTGGGTTAGAACTACTGCTCCATGCAGTTACCCCCATGTTTTTTGGAGCCTTGAGGCACTTATGTCATTGCTGTTTATAGTGCAGGTATGGACATTTTTTGCACAGGTGTGTTTCAGACATGCAGAATCACAAGCAAACATCGATTGTCATTTATCAGGCATCCTCTGAAGTGCATGGGACAGAAATAGGTGTCCTGTGGAACATGCTGGAAGGATATTGGTTCACACTGTTTGAGATAACACCCTAGGTAAGCCACTGCATTTATGGATGCCTAGGGCCCAAATATTGTGGGCACCCTCTCAGATATGCTCAGGAGGTTAGGATTTCCAACTGTCTGTAGGTTTTCAGGACTGTACAAGAGTTTGATTTAATGTCTGGAAGTCAGAAGGATGGTTAAAGTTTCTGGATATTTTTCAGAGTTTAGACCTCTATACTGTTGCAGTCCTTCCTCCTGTATGTTTGAGCCTGCCCTCCCCTGCCTGCTTCCAGTGTCACTAGCAGCAGAGAATGTGCTAGAAGTTAGCCAATAAGAAGGCTTCTCTAGTCACAGGCATGGAGGGGAGGAGCCAGGACTGTTGGCATGCAGGTGCGATGGGGAAACAGCTCTGAAAGGTCCACTGAGCTAACCTTGGAGAGAGTCAGAAGAATCAGTGAGTGTTGTAGATGGAGGAAGGGGTAAATGTTGAGTCAGGGTAAGAATGGGAGAAGTATGAGGGGGCTACTGCAGGCTAAGGAACTAAAGCTGGCAAAAAATAAAAAAACTTTACATGATGGTGGTCAGAGCTGTTTGGGGGTAGGGGCACTGACTGTGTGAGCTCATGAGCAGCAAGTAGCAGCGGAACAGCAGAAGAGAAAAGCGTGCGTGAGAAGAGTGAGAGAGTGCTCTAGTGAAAGTCATCCGCATAACTTCTACAATGTGGAGAGGAGGCAGCCCAGTAAAGAAGGGGGCCCAGTGACCCTGCAGCAGAGGCACAACATAACAAACATGATTTACCTTTGAAACATTTGCTCTGGGCTGAAGTCTCACGATAATGGCCACAAAATCACGCAGTTGTTGTGAGACTTTAGCCCAGTAACATTATGTGAGGTTCTTGGCTTCTCTGGCTGGCAAGAGAGAGAACCTTTACTAGAGGAAGCTGGAGGGAGGCAATGCAGCAACTTATATCAAAGTAACTTTTATTTGTTGCACTCCTTTACTTAACGTTTTGGGGTTGGAGAGTGAGGGAGATGGGGTATCTCTTCCCTGCCACTGTGGAAGCCCCTCATTTCAGTTTATGGCACTGGTGAGAGTGCGTGCACTGAGATGCCAAGCCTTATTCATTAGGAGTGCGTCAAATTAATTTGAAGACACTTTCACTCTCACTCACTTTCAGCTCCCTCTGTCACTCAGAGTTGGCAAGTTACCTCATTCCAGGTGTAAGATTTTAAACCAGTACTGGATTTCTGACATTATGGGACTAGGGTTGCCACCTAGCTCCAGATGCGCCCAACAGGTTTGATCCAGTCCTGGATTTACCCCTTGCCTGCAGGGACTTGTAGTTTGCCATTTCCTATGGAGTGCACTGCAGGCAAAGGGTAAACTCAGGGCTGTTGGGCGCATCTGGAGCCAGTTGGCAATCCTATGTGGGACAGCGGGTTTACTTACCTGTAACGGTAGTTCTCCGTGGACAGCAGGATAAGTCAGCCACACCTGGTGACATCCTCCGGCGCCATACATGGAAGTGCTCCCTAGAGCTCAGAAACCTTTCTGAGCATGAGCCAGAGGCCCATCCCACTAGCCCGCCCCTAGCTAGCCAGTGTGTCCCTAGCTGTGCACTAGCACATCCGCAGCTAGGAGGCGGGCAGAGGCCAACCTCGGCCTGGGGAGGTGGGTGGGATTGTGTGGCTGACTTATCCTGCTGTCCACGGAGAACTACCATTACAGGTAAGTAACCCCGCTTTCTCCTTGGACAAGCAGGATTCGTCAGCCACACCTGGTGCCTCCCAAGCTGCACAATAGCGTGAATTTAGCGGTGGAGAGGGAGGCTGAGACCAAGTGGGGTATTATTTCTTTTATTGCAGCATGCTAGAACATGTGACAGTGCAAGGTATCAGTGACAGTACAAGGTATCATAAAACAACAGTGCAAACGATAGCATCATAGTGTATTGAAGCCAACATGGCCCAAGGATCTCAAGAGGCCAACATGGCTGAACATATGAGGAAGTTAAGCGGCCAACATGGCCGAACTATGAATAACAATCAATCATAACACAGCAACAACCCGGCCAACATAGCCGAAAAGCTGTCTCAATGTCCAATAGGGAGAGACCGGAAGAGCTCACTCCGGCATAGTCCTCAGCCCTTTGTTGGCGGCTGTGGCGAGGACCGCCTGGCCGAATGCACATTGCGCCTGAGTGTCCAAGTCCAAACAGTAGTGCTTCTGAAAAGTATGGACGGAGGACCAAGTTGCAGCTCTGCAGATGTCCGTTAGAGGGACAGAGCACAGGTTTGCGATGGTGGCCGCCAGGGCTCTGAGTTGGTGAGGCCCAACATTCTATGCATCTTGGGCACCCACCTGGTGGTGGCAGAATGCGATGCAGTCCGAAATCCAATGAGCCATTGTGCATTTCGTGACTGGTTGTCCCGGTCTGTTGGGGTCGTAAGAGACAAATTGCTGGGAGCCCTTTCGGAGTGGGTGTTTTCAGAAGGTAGATGTGGAGAGCTCTGGTGCAGTCCAGAGTGTGAAGCCTTTGCTCTTCAGGCGAGGAGTGGAGCTCTGGATAAAACATGGGCAGCTCGATGGTTTGGTTGATGTGAAAAAACGATGCTACCTTGGGGATAAACTCGGGGTGCATACGCAGGGTAGCCCTGTCGTGGAAAAGCTGCATGTATGGAGGGTGTTGCATGAGAGCTTGTAGCTTGCTGATCCTACACGCCGAAGTGATTGCAATAAGGAAAAGTGTTTTCCAGGTCAGGTGTTTAAAAAAGGCTGAGAGCATGGGCTCGAAGGGCGGCTGTGTCAGCTGCTGTAGGACAAGGTTTAGGTCCCAAGATGGGATGGGGGCATGCACTGGAGGCCTCAGGTTGTTCAGTCCTTTCATAAAACTGGCCACCAGGGGTAGGGAGGAGTTGGAGTCGCTACCTACCTGGTCATGAAAAGTGGCAATTGCGGATAGATGCACTTGAATGGAGGTCGTTTTGAGCCCCTGGTCGGAGAGAAAGGTGAGGTACTGCAGAACGCATGGCACTGGGCAGGTGGTCGGGTTTAACCCCTTCGAAGTACACCACAGGCTGAACCGTTTCCATTTTAGGTCGTAGGACTTTCTTGTGGAAGGGCGCCTGGCCGCAAGGATGACGTGCTGGACCAGGTATATTGAGAGAGGAGAGGTTCATTCACTCAATCTCCATGCTGTTAGAGCAAGCGCCTTCAGGTTGGGTTGCAGTGTGCAGCTGTTGTCCTGGGAGAGCAGGGATGGGCGGAGGGGAAGACGGAGAGGCTGGTTTTGTGCCAGGTGGGCAAGGGTTGGAAACCACATCTGCCTGGGCCAGTGTGGGACCACCAGAATTATGTGAGCACTGTCCTGGACCACCTTCTGCAGCGTTTTGGAGATCAGGGGGGTGGGTGGGAATGCGTACACGAGATACCACTCCCCCCAGCACACGTCGAATGCATCCGAGGCTATGCTGAGGGCTGATGGGTGTTTTGAGCAGAATAGGTCGCACTTCTTATTCTGTTCTGTCATGAAAAGGTCAACCTGTGGCTGGCCCCAGTGGAGAAAAATGTCGTTGGTAATCTTGGGGTCCAGTGTCCATTTGTGGGGGCTCAACTGTCAGCTCAGCCTGTCTGCTAGGGCAGGGGTGGGCAATTCTGGCCCTTGTGCACCACAATCCAGCCTGGTTTTCATGCTGTCCCTAATGAATAGTCATGAGATCTATTTGCATCCACTGCCTTCCATTGTATGGAAATAGATCCATGAATATTCATTAGGGACATCATGAAAACCAGGCTGGATTGTGGTGCATGAGGGCTGCAATTGCCCACCCCTGTGTTAGGGCATTCTCCTCGCCCGGGAGGTAAGATGCTTGTAGCCAGCAACGGTGTGCTAGGGCTAGGGGCCAGATGGTGAGAGCCTCCTTGCACAGGAGCTGCGAGCCCGTTCCCCCCTACTTGTTGATATAGAACATGGCCACCTGGTTGTCTATCTGGTTGAGAATGGACTTGCTCTTGATGTGTAGTTGGAAGGCTTGTAGGGCATACCTGATGGCCCTGAGCTCCAGGAGATTTATGTGGCAAGATGCCTCTGACTTTGTCCAGGCACCTTGTGTGCATAGCTGGAGCATGTGGGCTCCCCACCTAGTCATGGAAGCATCCATAGTGATGGTGATGTCATGGCTGGGTTGCTGGAGGCTCCTCCCCACTATGAGATTCTGTTTGTTGATCCACCAGCGGAGGCTTAGCCTGGCACGCGCATCCAGTGTTCCGCACGTGGACAGGGGCTGAGCGCGTTGGTTCCAGCATGATCTCAAGCACCACTGAAGGGTGCACATGTGCAGCCGTGCAAGGGGCAAAACTTGAGTGGTGGCGGCCATGTGGTCCAGGAGGCGTAAGAGATTCTGGGCAGTCGTGGTCGTCTGTGAGGTGACTTCCCGGGCTAGAATGGATATCTTCTCTGCTCGGTGAGTGGGGAGAAAAGCCTTCGATTCCACGGTGTCTGTGTAGGCCCCGATGAACTCCAATTGTTGTGTTGGGGAGAGGTGTGACTTCTGGTAATTTATTAGGAACCCGAGGGAGCTGAGCAGGTGGATTGTCTGTTCGACTGCTGCTTGGGTTCCCTGTGCTGATGGCGATGATATGAGCCAGTCGTCCAAGTACGGGAAGACATGGATGCCCTGTTTGCGCAGGTGTGCCACTGCCACGCATTTGGTGAATACCCGTGGAGCCAGGGAGAGGCCGAATGGCAGGGCTCTGTCCTGATAGTGACCTTCCAGGGCATGAAAACGTAGATATTTTCTGTCCCCCGGGTGGATTGGAACATGGGTCCTGGAGATCCAAGGATGCCATCCAGTCGCCGTGTTGTAGGAGAGGTAGGATAGAGCCTAGCGAGTACATACGGAATCTCTCTGTGTGGATAAATTTGTTGAGGTTCCTGAGGTCAAGGATGGGGCACACCCCTTCTGACTTCTTGGGCACCAGGAAGAATCTGGAATAGAAATCTTGGTTGATCTGGTTGTCCGAGATGGGTTTGATTGCCTGTGCCCCTAGGAGATGAGTCAATTCTTCGTGCATCTGCAGGGGTCAGTCTCTGGGGGTGGCTTGGCCCGGGATTGACCGCTGGCATGGAGGGGATAGGAAGCACAAGTGGTAGCCTTTTTGAATGATCTGTAGGACCCATATGTTGGTAGACATACGTCGCCAGTGCTTGGAGAAGGCAGACAACCTGTCCCCCACCGGGAGCATTGACCGCGCCCCCTGCAGTTGTTTGTCAAAAGGAAGGGCCACTTTTCCCCTGCTGGGGTGGCTGTTTCTTCTGCTTCCTGCCCTTTGGTGTTTTTGATGATATGATGCACTATATGAGGGCTGGTAAGCCATCTGTTTGTATCGCTGAGGCTGCCATTTTCAGTAAGAGTTATGTTTCTTGTGTGATGAGTAGGACTTGCGGCTGAAGTTTCCTTTCTTGTTGGAACTGCGTTCCAGCCCGTCTTCTGCGAGGGTTTGGAGGGTGGTACAATGATCCTTCATGTCATTGACTGTATCTGTGACTTCCTCTCCAAAGAAGGACTCACCATTGCAGGGGGCATCTGCTATGCGTATGTGTGTATCCTCGCGGAGGCCCAATGTGCGCAGCTACGCTAGTCTTCTGGTGGAGATAGCGGTACCAGCGGTGCGGGTGGCTGTCTCAAAAGCATCGTACACCGTACTTATTAGGTGCTTCCCACATTCCTTGAGGTCTCCGAGAGTGGACGTAGCTGTTGCTTGAGCCACCAGTGGGAGGGAAGCAATGGTCTCTTTGAGGGTCCCAAGTAGCGAGTCCTTAAATAGTACATGTTGGAACTGGTGAGCAGCAATCCTTGCATTTGGCATGGCTCTCTGGAAGACCTTCTTTTCCAAGCTGTCTGTCTAGGAGCTTGGGGTCTCTCCCCGGTGGGGAATTTGCATGGCTGCACAACGATTTTATGCGCTTTAAGGCAGAGGACACCACAATGGAATGGTGAGGAAGCTGACTCTTCCCGAAGCCTGGTGCCTGACTGACTTGGTATTTTGTATCAAGTTTGCGGGGGCAAGCAAGTGTAGAGGCCGGGCTCTGCCAGAGTTTGGCCTGCACGTCCAACAGGCGCTGGTGGATCAGAAGGGAGACTGGCAGCTTGGGTGTGTTAATGTACATGAGGTCCTCTGGTCCGGTTTGGTCTGGAGGCCCAGAGGGCGTAAGGGCCAGGGTGGATGCCACCTTACACAAAAATCGGGGACATGTGAGGTCCTCTGCAGGTGGCGCTGCTGAGGGTGTGTGCATGCTGGCGCTTGAGGCCACAGTAGACCCTTCCGTTGAAGCTGTCGTGGCGGCAGGGCCCTTGTCTGGGGAGTCAGAGTATAGAGGCGTTGTTTCAATCTCTTTCTTCTCCTCTTCCGAGTTGAGGAAGGACTGAGGTTCGGAGTAATCGGTGATCGTTGCACTGTGCGTCGTTGCACGTAGTGGTATCTCTCTCGAGGCTCGTGGCTTGGTTGTCCAGAGGCGCCGAGGCGGTCTGGAGACCTTCTTGCAAGAGATTGGTGAGGTTGGACAGTAGCTTTAGCATGGCCCCTTGGTTGGGAAGAGTTTGTTTCAAGCTGTCAGTTATCTTAGGTGCAGGATGAACAGGGCTGTTGCTAGCATTGCTAATCTCATAACTGGCAACAGTATTCACCGGCCCGATGTCAGCCTCCAAGTCTGCAGAGCGGTACTTTTTAGGATGATGATGTCTCCTGTCCTTCTTGCTGCTGTCAGGGCTGTGGGAGTGTCTGGGATGGTGTTTTTTTGATGGGCTGCGGTCCCGACCCTGATCATGGCTCCAATTTGCGCTCCGGGCACTGCTCTGACGTTTCCTGGAATGGCGCTTCGATAGGGATTCCCTTGTCATACGCTTTGGCCCCGACAGGGAATCCCTGATGAGAAGGGAGTGCCTTGAGTCGGTGCCGAGAAGAGGAGGAGCCTCACTATGATGGCGTGGAGACCTGTGATGTCAGCCAATGGCGGAGCAGTGGGTGGGTCTATTGAGCTCCTCAAGATGGCGGCCCCCATGAGAAGCATGGCTTACCGACGATCGGGGAGTGTCCTCATGAAACGAAGGAGTCTCGAGGGGGCGTCTGGTGGCTGCAGAGGTCTCCGGGATCACGCAATCAGGGATGGAGGCCTCGGCGGGCGCATCCCGGAACAGCGGCAGGGGAGTAGGCATGTGAGAGCTCTTCGGAGGAGGTTGGGTTGCAAGGAAGTCCTGCAGAGTGTGGCCTCTGGATCTGCGGGCTCTGGGGGACATGCGGGCAGTCAGCGACCTGGTGGTTTGGCCCCTAGGCAGTGCAGGCAGACTTCATGGGAATCGGTGCAGCTCATTTTCCTGGCGCAACAAGAGCATTGCTTAAAGCCCGGTTTTGCCGGCTTGGGCATTTTGCAGAATCTGGGTTGCGATCTTCTTCAGTAAGTGTTTCTTCTTCTTCTTCTTAATTTTCTGGCTTAGATGGAGAGAGCAGGATTCCGTGCGGTAGGCACGGCAGAAGGAAAAGGACAGGCTAGCTAGGGGCGGGCTAGTGGGTTGGGCCTCTGGCTCATGCTCAGAAAGGTTTCTGAGCTCTAGGGAGCACTTCCATGTATAGTGCCGTCAGAGGACGTCACCAGGTGTGGCTGAGGAATCCTGCTTGTCCAAGGAGAATTGCAGCTGTTTCCAATGCATAAAATCAGAAACTACAAATACCATACTGCATTGTAATGGAAATTTAAAACCAGAACTGGCAAAAAATCTCACTCATGGAACTGGGTAACTTGGCAACTCTACACTCATCAAAGCCTCAGTGCCAGTGCATTGGATCCTGATCACTGCTTTTCTGAGAGGTAAGCCTAGGAGAGAAAAGCCAAATAGTCCTATGAGTAGGAAAATTTTGAGCGCACCTTCCTGCATACTTTGCCCCCTCCCCTTCCCCCTTTCTTGCATCTAAAGTGCACCTACTGTGAAATCTGTGTACATATTTTTAGTCACTGAGCAGAGGGCAATTGCTAGTCCAGAGAATTTATCTGAGTAACTGCTTAGTTACTTGGACAAATTCCTTTGAAAAATGTCCTCATATTACCTCTTCTCTGCCTATCTTTTCACAAGCACCAAAGAAAGGCAAATAGCATGTTATGCTGCTTTTAGCATTTGTAAAGTAATACAACACTTAAATCTTTCTATATTTATCTTCGAACACACCATCTGGAAAATTTCACTTTTTGAGGCAGTAAATCTCAGTCTTTGGGATGATCCACCTGTGCATGCGTGTGTGACTGAAGAACGAGAGAGTGCATGCACTCGTGTGTATGTCAGACATGCCAAGTCACGTGCATTAGGCATGTGACACGCATTCAGCCCTCCTATTATGCTCACACATCAAGGTCCCTTCCTCGCATGCATTTGGTAATGAGTAACAGGTCTTAAAGTGCAGGTACACTGCAAGCACTCTCTTCCTTCACTCAGGCCACATTACACCCCCAGTATTACCGCCAGCGCTGCTTTGCTGCCTAACTCCGTCCCAATATAGCTCTTCTTCTCTTCACTAGACCAGCAGCGCCAGCGAGTTCAATGGAAATCTGTGGGCCTAGCGCCTTTCGTGGTTGGCAGACAGCAGCCATGTGATGCTACAGAATCGCGCCAAGCAGCTGTATTGAGTTTTGGGTTTGCGCATTCTTTGACTGTCTCTAATTATCCTACCCCTCCTCTTCCCGTCCCCATTTCTAGGATGCTGGTAACTAAAACGACAAAGGCTCAAGGATCGCCGGCTCTTCTCCCCATTTGGCTGCTGCTGCGCCCATTTCACGTCTGTGCTGGTTTCCAGAGAACCCTTTTCCCAGCACATAGCTTAGTTTTCACGCAAATGGACTCTGGTTGGCCTTCTGGCCACCATTATGGTTACTGACTTCTAATACTATTTTATCACATTAATATGCTTAGTAAACAGGCACTAAAATTTAAAGTATTTTCTGTGCATGAGCTGCTAGGTGTGCTGCTGCTTGCATTTCCTGCCGTATTTTACCACAGAGAATGATAAATATAACAGAAATATGCAAACTGACTTTCCGGAACAGGACCGGTCTGCACATGCAGTTCTTGATCAGCTGCTGACAACTGAATATCGAAAATGGCTCAGGCAAGCAGGAATACATGCCTGAGTTTTGTCAAGGAAGGAGTAAAGAGGAGGGTGGAGAAGAAATGAATGACAAGGAAGGATGGCCAGAGTAGTTCCTCTCTTGGTATGCAAACCCTCTTATCTATTCACATGCTCTCCGTTCCTCTCTCATTTTATCACAGTCCCCCTGCTCCTGCCTCCTTGGTTAGTTAATGGGTAACTGCTGCGAGCTGTTCAGGGGAAAGTTTCCATCTTTGCTGGGTCGGTATTTCTTGAGGGGTTTGAGGTGGTCTGTGTGTGCAGTGCTGTTTAAGGGCTGGTGCGTGTTGGTGTTAATGAAGGTGTGTTTGTGTACAGTAGTGTGCCTGTGTGTAGGTGTCTGTTAGCTTAGTGTGCCAGCTGCCTTCATAGTTGCCCTATAGGGTTGATCCAGTGTTGGGCTTACTTCATTACACGCAGGGACCTGTAGTCTTGAAAGAACAAAGTCCCTACATGAAATAGGATCAGCCCTGTTGGCAGTCATAGTCCCCCACCCTCCTCTTGCGGATAGCTATGGCTGGGTTGACCCTCCCTGAGTCTCCGTACAGATCAGATGTTGCTAAGGACACATACGTATCTACTCTTTGGGGTGCTTGATCACCCCTCACCAGCACAGAATGAAAGCTAAAGATCATTACGTTATGTTTCTTTCATTTGCAAAACAATACAGAATGCAGATTTTTCCAAATGTATACCCCAAATGCACTGCGAGGAAAAACCTCACTCATTGGGGTGGTAAATCTCACCCTGGTATGTGTGTGTTTCTGTGGGGACAGTGTCATAAAAAGAGAGTTTCTCTTTCAAAATTTGGGCTAAAATGGAATTGCCTAATAATACAAATGCAGAGATGTCAAGGATGGACCATCCTAAAGAGTGAGATTTACCACCCCAATGAGTGAGATTGAAGGTTAAAGAGCAAGATTTTTCAGATGCCATGTCTGGGGTATAGATCTAGAGAGACTTAAAGGGGAGGAGGGATTTTCAGCAGCAGTGGTCAGCACACTTAAAGAGTTTGGCCGTCGCCACTTTAATTTTGCCCCAAACATTTTGTCAATACCAGGGCCTTATCTGGATACCAGCATTGAATATCCAGGTTGCTTGGACTGCGATTTTGCAGTGAAATCAGTGGCAATATTCAGCCGCTGACTGGACTGCACAGTCAGCTAAAGTTAGAACAACCATTCAGCTGTCCTCTTTAGCTAATTAGGCTGAATATCGCCACTGCCTGGTTAACCCTTTGTGCTGCACCTGCTCTGCCCGTCTTAGCCAGGGCTGGTGCTGCTATTAAGGTAACTAGGCAGTTGTCTAGAGTGCTGGACCTCCAGGGGCCCCATTGCCACTGCTGCCGCCCCTCTGTTGGGCCCTGTAACGCCGTTTCCTTCTCTTGCTATGCACTGTTTCCGCCTCCCTCTGACACTGCTTCTGGAAACTGCAACGCAGCACCAGAGTGTATTAGGAAGGGTTGTGTCACAGTTTGGGAGCCATTGCCACAGCTGCAGGCCCTGGAGACGGGCGGCAATGGGGGTGGGGAGTTGGCAGGATGGAGGGCCTGCCTAGGGTGCTTCCAGTCCTTGCACCGGCCCTGCGCTTAGCTGCTTAGCCTTAAGGCATTTACACAGTCTGCGTTTCTGCAAGCTGCGTAAATGCCTTTGACTATCCCCCCCCAGTGTTCTTTTGCAAATGAAGGAAGCAGCATAAAATGACATATGCTTTTCTTTGGTACCTCAGACCGGACATAGACAGACAGAGAGGAGGCAATATAAAACAATTTTCCCAAGGAATTTGCCTAGGAAACAAAAGTAGCCTAGTGGTTAGAACACTGACTTGGTAACCAAGAGACCAGCGTTTGAGTCCTGCTGGCGCTTCTTGTGGCCTTGGGCAAGTCGCTTAACCTTCCATTGCCTTGGAAGACAGGTCTGGCAGTCTATTTGTAGTCACACTGCCAAGAAAACCTAGGAGCTGTTGGATTGCCAGGAGTCAGCATCGACTCAAAGGCACACATTGCATAAACTTTCTGGACTGAAAAATGCCTTCCACTCAGTGGCTAAAAGCATGTGCATCGGTTTCAGGGCACATATACTTGTAGGTACAGGGAAAAGAGATATGACAGAGGGAGGTAATGTACACAGGAAGGTGGGCTCTCATGGCTTCCTAATGGTTAGACCAATTGGCTTTTCTTCTCTTAGACTTGCTTCTCGTGAAAGTAGTGATGAGTGAAAAAAGGGGCTCAAAGATTATGAGAGTGAGATCACCTTCAAATCAGTGTGACACACAGCTAATGTAGAAATGTACCTGTATGCATTCTAAGTGGAGGGAAGTTTCAGCTTGTGGAATTTACCCAGTTAGCTATTTAGTTACCGGGCAAATTCCTTTGAAAACTGGTCTAATAACACATCCATTCTGTCTATATCCTTCCAGAGACCTAAAAAAAAAAGCTAAATATTTGATATTATTTTGTAGATCTTATTAGTATTTTTAATTCTAAAATGCGGTTTGTTTTGTATATGTTTTATATTATTTCATATGTTTTTATGTGATACGCATAGGACTTTTGATGCATACGCTATAAATATTATTAAATTAAAACAAATAAATATGTCTTTATGTAATTGCCTTTATATACCTCCTTATTAGAATGTTAAGGCGGTTTACATATTAACAGATTAAAAAGAACATTGAAGTTACATATGAATAAATAGGAACAAATGAAAGTAAGAAACAATATGCATATTGCTGGAGAATCAACAAGCAGGAAGTGGGTAGGGATAGGGAATGTGACTGAGTAAATTATACAGTGTGCTCAGAATAGCTAACTGGAGAGTAGAGTTCTGTGCGCTTAATGATAGGAGGAGAACTAGTCCTCTCTACCGAAGTGCTTGATGAATAAGTGAGCTTTCAGTCTCTTGCGGAAGTCTAATAGGTTGTGGATGGCTCGTAAGATTAGAGGAAGTGCGTTCCATATGCTTGGAGCATATAACGAGAAAGCTTGGTTCGAGCCAATCTGGTTGCTTTTCACTTTTGCTGTGGGAATGGTGACGGAATTTTGTGCGTTGATTCTTCTGTCTACTGTCTTGTATAATAGACTGTAGGTAAACCAAGGAAAGGCTATGTGAGATTTTGAAAATGTTAAGCAAAGCCTTGTATTTTGTGCGGCTCGCTTTAGGGAGCCAATGTAAGTGTCTGAGGACTGGGGTTACACGATCTGTTCCGACTGCTCCATAGAGGAATCGGGCAGCAGTGTTTTGTGGCAGCTGTAAAGGGTGAGTCGTGTGATTCAGTAGTCCTTGTAGGATGATATTGCAATAATCCCAGTGTGGGCAGACCAGGGCTTGAAAAACTATACGAAAGTCCTGGGTGCTCAGTAATGGTCATAGGCACTGCAGTGTTTTTATTTTGTGGTAGATGCGTTTGGTGTCGCTGCTATGAGATTGTAGGGTTAGCTGCTGGTCGAGGGTTATTCCCAAGTAACACACAACCATTTTCACTTTTAGCTGTGCTCCTGGGATTCTTATAGATGTTGGTGGGTCAAAGTTTGTGTCGCTTGTAATATGGAGCCATCTCTGTTCTCTCGAGTTCACGAGCAGGTCGTGTTCTGATAACCACTGGGTGATTGATGTAAGGCACTTTATTAGAGAGGGGTAGATGGGCTGTGTAATGAAGAAGGGTACATAAAGCAGAATATCATCTGCATAAATATATATATAATTTTCTTTTGCTGCTTCCATTTGTGAAGCCTTTTTCATACTTAAAGCTTTCTGCATTCACATTTCAGGCATGTTACCCAGAAATCCCATTTTTTAGGGCAGCTCATCCTTGGAATCTCTGGCTTGTACCAAAGGCAAAGGAGAGTGAAAATGACTTGCCCAGTTTCTCTGATTCTCAGCCCACTAGGCTGGCTACTCCACTCGAAGCATGGGCTTGCACCGTCCCCCATGCTCACTCAGAGCCTGCTCCTGCCACAGCACCCAGAATTAGGCTCTGCAGTTTTCGCCATGCTACTTCTGAAAATATGAAGTGCAGTGGCTTGAGGGGAAGGCCATGAACAAAGATCCCTGGGGGAGATAGCATAGTAAGAATTAATATGAGCGGGGTGGGGGCTTACAAAAGAAGTAAGTGGTGGCCTAGGGTAGGGGCCCACAGATGTATGTTTGCCTAGGGCTAATATAGTATTAATCCAGCCCTGTCTGGAGGAGGCATCCCAAGCGGCGGTGCAAGAATATCAGGCACCTTCGATGAACATCCCTCTGCTCCCGCTCCCATTGCGACCTCTGCTGTCCCTCTCCATGACCTGCAGCAGCGGCACTGGCTTTAAACAGCACAACAACACTTACCTAAATCTTCTGGGCTGCAGTGTCAGGGCTATACCAAGGGCTGCGCGAGAGGTGCAGCCGCACAGGGCATAAGTACAGAAAGGTCACCAATATCATCACCAGGCTTCCAGGAAGCTCAAAAAGAATGACTTACTGCACATGGTTGGGGCAGAGGGATCACCAGATTTGTTAGTCACACAGGGCATCTCTAACTTGTTACAGTCCTCTGCAGTACTGTTCCTGCTTCCACCCCTCCGAAGCAAATGGGAAATCTGCATCAGAGGGGTGTTCCTGTGGAAGCAGGAACAATACCACAGCGCTGAAGGTTTAGGTAAGCACTGCAGTGCTCTTTCAAAGCATTGCTACCGCTGCTGGTCCTGGAGAGTGGTGGCAACAGTAGTAATGGCCTGCTCTTGACCATTGGGGCTCTAGGTGGCTACCTAGTTTGCCTAATGGTAGCACCAGCCCTGGGCATCTCAATGATTCCCTGAGTCCCAATGTTGTGTTTGCCTCATGGGAGAAGGGGGAGGGCTGGATCAAGCTGAAGCCATAGAAGAAAGCAGCAATGGAAGAGTCTGGCTGAGGAGAAACCAATGGGTGCAGCAGGAGCACTGCCACGTGGCCCCCTTTGCAGCTAGAAGAGAGGCAACTTGATGGATAGCAGCCGTAGCCAAGCAAGGGAAGGCTGAATAAGGCAGCAGTGAAAGACGTGAAGCAGGTGCCCCCTCCTTCCGCAGATGTGGAAGTGAGGTTGAGGCAGAATAGTGAAAGCAGCAGTCAGGCAGCCCTGAATAAAGAAGAGCTGCAGGAGGAGCAGAAGGGGAGAAGCCAGACCAGGCCAGAGCCTGAAAGACAGGGACAAACGGCAAGAATGGTCCTGGTGGAGAACAATGTTCAAGAAGGAAGGTGCACCCCTCTCCTGAGCCTTGGAATCAGCAGGAGGAAGATTAGTTCTGTTCCTGGAGAAAGAAGAGAACTTTTTTGGGTGCAATGCCTCCATCAAAGAAGGAAAAAAAAGAGGAAAAGGACAAGTGATCAAGATCAGTGCCTGAGAGGAAGATCAGGAAGCATGAGGAGCCCACGTGCAGAAGGCAGAAAGCCTGCGGAGGAAGCAGAGCTGGGCAGAAGAGATAAGAGCAGCCCCCAGCAAGAAGAGAGCAAGATTTGCAGATATTAGCTAAGACTGAGAGACAGGCAGAGACTGCATTCATCTGAACTGCCAGCAAGGAAGCTGGGAAGCAGCAAGAGAGACCCAGAAGCAGCAGGAGCTGAGCATGACCAGTGGAAGAGAGAGAGAGCACCTGAGACTGAGAGGCCAATGCAGTTATCTTGTGTCAGAGCTGTGTGCAAGCCTGATGCTGAAAGTTAGCTCACCAATGCTGTAAACAAGTGGGGAAAGCATGCAAAGCATGGCTCTTAGAATTCTTTCCAACCCTTCTTTGTGTGTAAGTGCATGCACACAACCATCTGTATCTGCATTCCGTCAGTGTGTGTTGTGTCTTGGTGTTTTTTTGTTTTGTGTGTGTGTGTGTGAGCGCGCACATATTTCTATTTTGTATGTTTATCTGGTGTGTGTATCTCTATTTTGTGTATGCATGTATTTTTCTGGGCCCATATGTATTATGCATGGTTTTTATGTACTATGGGTTTATGTTTGTGTGTCACTGCATGTGTGCGCATGAATGTTTGCATGTGTGTGTCTCTGCATATGCCGATATGTTATATGCATGTGTATGTATATTTATTTATATTTGTATTGTTTCTTTGTGTGTCTGTGGTCAGGACAGACACTGAGAGGGGAGGGCTGTTTGAGATGTATAATTCCATAACCTCTGTATTACTGTGAATTAGTGTTTGTATGCTGCAGCTATTATAGAAATGCAGTGAGGCATTTTTTGGAGGGCTGAGGGCTTCATTCCTCTTCCATCTCCCAGCACCCACAGAAACTAAATTTGTACTTCACAGGAACTTCCCCCAGCTCATTACCTCCCTTCCTGTAACTAGAGTAGTGTTGCCATTTCCATGGGTTTCCTCCTCAGTTGGGTGAGGTTTTTTTTTTACCTGGGCCATGAGCAAAAGTTGGACTATTTTCCTGCTGTGCTTTTGGCAAGAAAACCATGGGAAAAAAGGAGCAAAAAAGTTAAAAAGGCAAATTTTAACTTCAGAGAGGGTCATGGTTCTTGGCTTCATCACATTAGTTACCTCCCAGTTGTCTCGATCCTAACCATAGTCTTTGCTGCTAATTACACTGGAAGCAGGCAGGGCAGGCTCACTCACACAGGGGGGAGGATTAGAGAACTGCAGACAGAGATTTAAATACTGGAAATGTCCAGACATATTATCCTTCTGGTTTCCAGACTTTAATGTAAAAATCAATATAATCTTGCATAATGCGTCAATCCTAACTTCTTGGGTATGGAGCACATCTGACAGAGCCCCCTAAATTTTGGACTCTAAGTATGTTCCTAGCTTGACAGGTAATCTAGCCGCACACATGGCAACAGAGTTATTTGCTAATACACCTGGAGGCACATTTTGTGCGGCCGACCAGAAGCAGGACACCCAAATGTGCACCCGAATCTGATCTCGCAGGGGCTAGACATGTCCGCGAGATCAGAATCAGATCTATGGCCCAAATGTGCAGGCCGGGCCCTGATTCTGGTCAGCCTGCATGCCCAGCAGATCCCCGATTACCTCAGTCTGGCTCCTGAATGGAACCGCAGTTCTATGGCATCCCATCGCCATGGCACCGCAGCTCCATTCAGGAGCCGCAAATGCCGGCTGCCACAGACTTTCTTCTTTCCCCACAGCCGAACCCTAGATCTGGCCTCCCATAGCCAGGGTCTTGACTGTAGGGATCTTCCTTCACCCCCCCCCCCACCTCTTTGCCCCAGCCCAGCTGCAGGATCCCCTGACATCCAGGGGGACTTATTCCACCTCTGCGGTGGAATAAGTCTCCCATCCATGTTCACGGCCCCAGACATACAGGGCCAACTTCAGAATCAGCCCTGTATGACTGTGGTTGCAGCCCGACCATGCTCCACCTCAAACATGCCCCCTTCTAGGCCTCCCCGTACAAAAGAGCTGTTTGTATGAGGAGGAATTAGTTGGGGATGGCAGGGAAGCGAATAGCGAGGATGGACGTCCACGTCTATCCCTGCTATTTGTGTCGCTGAATGACCCTCATAGCAACTAATAAGAAAGCAGTAAAATTCAGTCAGTAACTTTCAGAGTAGAAAAAAACAGTAAAGAAAATTAAATATATATATGAACAATTTAAAATGCAGTACACCACAACTAGCAATCATTGGAAATCTTTGGGCTTGATATTCAGCAACGGCAGCTAGCCAATCTAACGTGACTAGCCGCCACCGCTGCTGAACTCTAAACACAGATATGCAATGCTGGGGCTATTTCTGAGCCTCGACTTTGAATATCTGGGTTGGCCAGATTGCTAGAAGCTAAGTGGGCAGAGGCAATATTCTGCTGCTGCCCAGTTAGCTCCTGCGGCAAAAGTTATGCTAGCCTTTACTTGGCCTGACTTTCACTGCATGTTGGTAACCAGGCGGCAGCTCAATATCGCCGCTGCCTGGTAATTGATGGATGCTACCCTGGAATGCCCCCCCGGCATGCCTCGATGCTGCCCTTTACCCTGTTGTCCAGCATTGTGTCCTCCTGCCACCCCTTCCCATTGTCTAGCGTATGCCATCCCTCTCCACCTCTCTTCCTGCCGCCCCTGATGCTTCTTGGCGGCAGGATTGCAAAAACATGGGATTTTCACTGGGTCAGTAGCAGCGAGCTATCACCGTTGGCCAAAAAAAAAATTATTGAAAAACGCAGGATTTTCAGGTATCTATCAGCTTGTAAGTCCCTGCTGGTTCTGCCCCTCTGAAGCAAAAAGCATCATTAGAGGGGGCAGGACCCATCAGGGCTTTACAAGCATGTCAGAGTCGCAAGAGCCCGCAATTTTGCTTTCTGGTTTTTGTTTTTGTTTTCATCATCTTTGGAAAAAAAAACCCTGGAAAGCAAAATTGCGGGCTCTTGCGATTCTGGCATGCTTGTAAGGCCCTGATGGGCCCTGCCTTCTCTGATGATGTATTTTGCTTCAGAGAGGGAACGGAACTAGCAGGGATTTACAAGCTGACCGAGACTTGAAAATCCTGCACTTTTCAATTACCTTTTTTTTGGCCAATAGCGATAGCTCGCTGCTGCTGCCCCGTATCCTCGGATCTGGGGCAGCGGTGGGCGAGCGAGGGGCAGAGATGTTGATTCTACCACTGCCGAGAAGTGGATGCAGCAGCGGCAGCAGCTGGTCCACTCAATTTTTTTTTAACCTTTGAAGACAGAGTGAGGCGGCTGTTTTGAGGGCATATTTTTGCTGCCCCCAAAACTTTGCTGCCTGAGGCAGTCGTCTCACTCTGGCTCATTATAGAGCTGCCCCTGGCCCCACCACCCCACCTACTCTTCCAGAGACAAAACCGATGTATTTAATTTTCTTTGTGTTATTTCTACTGCCTGGCAGCCACACAGAGAGCCATCAGCACATTCTTTTACCTATAGGGAGTGTGGACCTACACAAGCATGTAATGCAAAGTTTAACATTTAGGGTTGACAACTTTATGTCTTTTTTCAGGATTCTACTGATTTTTACATTAATGTCTGGAAGCCAGAAGACTGCCCCCACCCAACCCCAATAGGTCAGTCTGCCCATCCTGCTCCCAGTGTAACTAGCAGCAAGATTGTGGTTAGGATCCAGCCAATGGGAAGGCCATGAGGGGCACAGCACTGGAATGCTGCTCTGATCACAGAAAGGGAGGAGGGGAGCTGGGGAAAGTTCCTCTACTGCACAGATGGAGCGGGGGCAGGATTTAGCTTATGCCTTTTCTCAGAAGTTCAAGGAGAAGTTACATTCAGGTTCACTAGGTATTTTCCTGTTTTGGGAGGGCTTGCTATCTAACAGGCTGATGCAGAAAGACTAGCGCAGCCTTTGTGTGCCGATAACGCAACTTATACGCATAAGTTCCGCTACACCAAATGCAGAAAAGAACTTGACGTGTGTGCAAAGAGGGAGTAAAAGTATGTGCACAGAGCAACGCCAAGCATATTTAAATAATATGCAAATGAGCTGCATATATTAAAATGAGATGGTAATAAGGTTGGTGCCCATTGCAGAGAAATCTGTAGAGGATTACATAACCAGCAAGAGCACTAATATCTCTACGTCTGGTCTGAGGTGACTTAAACACCTTGCGCATGTAGGGAAAGATTGTTTCAGAGTATGACAGTAGTTATCTTTAATGTGAAAAATTTCTGCACACATCTTTCAGTGTATAAGCGAAAGTTCAGGGTTCAAGAACAAATGTCTTTTGCTTCTTATCCTTGTGTGTTTTTTGGACCCACCAGAGGGGAAGCCATTTTGGACCTAGTCCTTAGTGGAATACAAGATCTGGTGCAAAAGATAAGGGTCCTGGGGCCACTCGGCAATAATTATCATAGCATGATCGCATTTCATTTCATAAATGGAGGAAGGACGGCAAGAAAATGCACAAATCTACCTTTTAAACTTTCAAAAAGGAGACTATGATAAAATGAAGAAAATAGTTAAGAAAAAAATAAAAGGAGCAGTTGCAAAGGTTAAAGATTTACATCAGGCACGGGTGTTTAAAAATACTGTCTTGGAAGCCCAGACCAGCTGTATTCCACGCTTTAAGAAAAGTGGAAGGAAATCCAAAAAACTGCCAGCATGGTTTAAAGGTGAGGTCAGAGAGGCTGTTGTTGCCAAAAAAGCATCTTTCAGGAAATGGAAAAAGAAGCCAAATGACGAAAACTGGAAACAACATAAGCACTGGCAAGTTAGATGCAAGACAGTGATAAGGTGGGCAAAGAAAGAATTTGAGAAGAAACTTGCTGTGGAAGCAAAAACACGTAATAAAAACTTTTTCAAGTATATTCATAGCAAAATACCTGTGAGAGAGTCAGTTGGACCATTAGATGATAGAGGGGTAAAAAGAGCACTAAGAGGGGACAAGGCCATAGCGGAGAGACTGAATGAATTCTTTGCTTCAGTCTTTAATGAGGAACATGTAGGGATGTTATCCATGACTGAATTAGGTTTTAAAGCTGATGCCACAGAAGAATTGAAAGCATTGAAAGAATTGAAACCTTTACGGAGCATCCAGATACGACCACGTGACCCCCATTCTCAGACAGCTGCACTGGCTACCAATCAATGGGAGAATCACCTTCAAAACCCTTCTATTAGCTTTCAAAGCAATCAAAGGTATTTCAGCCTCCTCACTCACTCATCTTATCCACTTTGTCCCTCCCAACAGATCCAGAAGATCAACAGCTGTAAACTTGCTTGCAATACCAAAGGCTTCGACAAAGTACAACTTGTCAACCACAAACAGGACTTTCAGCTGTTACGTACCCAAATGCTGGAATGCTCTACCCCCTGACATTAGGGCCATAGCCAGCCTATATCAGTTCAGGAAGGCCCTCAAAACCCACTTGTTCCTCCAACACTTACCTGACAGCAATTGATCCTAGACATACCCTCCAGGAATTGACCCAATTTAGTTAGAAAAGACCTACATGCATTATCTGACTTTTATCTATCCTTCCAATGTAAATAGATTATGTATATAGTTAACCCTGTTTTCCAAGTTTATACTCCTGTTCGATGTAAACCTGACAGCTTGTTGTTATGGTCGTTAAGTTATAATGTAAACCGCACTGATGCTAAATAGCGCGGTATATAAGAAATTGTAATAAATAATAAATAAATAAACAATATTGATACACCAGGAAGATGTATTACAACTATTTGATAAACTGAAGAGTAGAAAATCACTTGGAATGGATGGTATACATTCAAGGGTGTTAAAAGAACTGAAATATGAGATTACAGACCTGCTATTAGTAATCTGTAAACTATCATTAAAATCATCTGTAATACCTGAAGATTGGAGGATGGCCAATGTAACGCCAATTTTTAAAAAGGGTTTCAGGGGTCCAGGAAATGACAGACCGGTGAGCCTGACATCAGCACCGGGAAAAATGGTAGAAACCATTATAAAGAACAAAATTATTGAACATGTCATGGCTTAATGGGAGACAGCCAACATGGCTTTAACTAAGGAAGGTCTTGTCTTTCTAATCTGTTATGTTTTTTTGAAGGTGTGAATAAACAGGTAGAAAGGTAAGTGGGTTGTTATTAGTATATCTGGATTTTCAGAAAGCCTTTGACAAGGTCCCTTATGAGAGACTCTTGGCGAAATTAAAAAGTCATGGGATAGGAGGCAGTGTACTATTGTGGATTAGGAACTGGTTAAAAGATAGAAAACAGAGGTAGGGCTAAATGGCCAATTTTCCCAATGGAGAAAGGTGAATAATGGAGTACTTCAGGGATCTGTGCTGGGTCCGATGCTTTTTAACATACAGTATTCATAAATGACCTGGAAATGGGAATAATGAGTGAGGTAATCAAATTTGCAGATGACACAAAATTATTCAAAGTTGTTAAAACCCATGAGGATTGTGAAAAATTACAAGAGGACCTTGATAAATTGGAAGACTGGTCATCCAAATGGCAGATGAAATTTAATGTGGACAAGTGCAAAGTTATGCACCTAGGAATGAACAACCCAAACTATGGTTACACGATGCATTAGAAACCACCACCTAGGAAAAATATTTAGGTATCATTGTGGATAACACGTTGAAACCTTCTGTCCAGTGTGCAGTGGCGGCCAAGAAAGCAAATAGAATACTAGGAATCATAAAGAAAGGAATGGAGAATAAAACAAAGGATATTATAATACCTCTGTATCGTTCCATGCTGCAACCGCACCTTGAATATTGTGTGCAACTCTGGTCGCTGTTTCTTAAAAAGGACATAGCGTTATTAGAAAAGATACAGAGAAGAGCCACCAAAATGGTAAAGGGGATGGAAGAATACCCCTATGAAGAAAGGCTAAAAAGGTTAGGGCTCTTTAACCTGGAAAAGAGACAGCTGAGGGGAGATATGATAGAGGTCTATAAATTAATGAATGGAGTGGAACGGGTAAACGTAGATCGATTGTTTATGCCATCAAAATATAGAAAGACTAGGGGGCATGCAATGAAGCTACAGTGCAACCTATTTAAGACTAATAAGAGAAAATATTTTTTCACTCAACATGTAATCAAACTCTGGAATTTGTTATCGGAGGACATAGTAAAAGCTGTTAGTGTAGCCGGGTTTTAAAAAGGTTTGGACAAGTTCCTGGATGAAAGGTCCATAAACCATTATTAAAGGGGACCCGGGAAAAATCTACTGCTTGCCCCAATACAAGCATTGTGGAACCTGTGTCTTTGGGGGAAACGGCTAGGTACTTGTGACCTGGATTGGCTGCTGTTGGAAACAGGATACTGGGCTTGATGGACCTTGGTCTGACCCAGTATGGAATATCTTATGTTCTTATTCTCCATTTAGGTTGTGATTTCATAAAAAAATGTTTTTGGTTGAAATAGTGTTGCTTATTATGGGCTGAGCGCCAAAAAAAGCCTGCATGTCCTGTGCACAGAACATGAACGTTTGACATATACACACTTACACACATGGGGGGTCATTCTGTCCCGCGACTAGTAGGTATGGACATCCGTTGAGACGTCCATCCCCGCTATTCATCCCTCTGCCCACCCTGGCAAAAGTCTAGATGGGGGAAGACTAGATGAGGCAGAGGCAGAGGGCATGGATGTGCCACAACCCCAGACATACAGGGCCAATTCAGAGGTTGGCCCTGTACATCTGGGGCCTCGGATGTAGACAGGAAACCTATTCCACCTCGAAGGTGGAATAAGTCCCCCTGGACCTCGTAGGGTCTCTGAGCCGGACCGATGGAAGCTGGTGCAGAGGCACAGGGGGATCTCCGAAGGCCGACCCTGGCCATGGAAGCTCGGATCAGGGATTGGGCTGCGGTGAAAGAGCTTTCTTTTCTGCAGCAGGGGATCGTGGCTTCTGAATGGAGCCACGGTGCCATGGCGACAGGACGCCATGGTACTGCGACTCCATTCAGGAGCCTGGCTGAGATAGCAGGGTATGTGTCTGGGCATGCAGGCTGATCAGAATCGGGGCCCAGCCTGCATGTCCAAGCTGTGGACCCGATTCTTATCCTGTGGGCATGTCTAGCAACCACAGGGTCAGACATGGGTATATTCCATGGGTATAGGCCTCCTGGCCACTTGTACCACATCTGTTGTTTGTGTATGCATTGACTCCCCTCCTTTCAACTTTATGCCAAATATTTGCGCGCAGCTTATTTGCATATATGCCCTTTGCTGCATACTAGCGCTGAAGTCTTGCGCTATTGGCATGCTACAAAAACACATACACAGCTAATAGCGCCCAACTTCAGCTCCCGCTTTCTGCATCGGCCTGCAAGTTTGTACTTTAGCAATGGAGGGTTAAGTAACTTGCCCAAGCAGGACTGTCCCCAGAGTTGGTTCAAGGTGTTGGCGCCCTAGGCAGACCTTAAACCTTATGTCCTCCCTGGCTGTCAGAATCTGTTGTTTTACTTTGAATGCCCTACACTTTGTGCCCCCCCCCCCAAAAGCTGCCACCTTAGGTAACCACCTAGTTTGCCTAATGGTTGGAATAAGATGTAGCCATGGGATTTCGAACTCTGCTTCCTTGCTTCTAGTCCACTGCTCTAACCATTAGGCTAATGAAGGGGCACATTCATAGGCAGACCTGCAAACTGCATAAATGGCACTCCCCAGTATAGCCAACGGTATTAATGCTTATTAGTACCATTGAACATCACCTCCTAACTGCTTTAAATGCCCGATGTTCGCCAGTGAGTGTTAGGGCATTCTGGAGGTGGAGTGTGGGGCGGCAATCTTATTAGCTGGTCAGTAGAGATATTGAGTCACTAACCGGCTAATAAAACACCTAAAGTTAGGACAGAGAAAAGGCTACCCTAACATTAGGCATTTTAGCTATCCGGCCAGTGCTGGATATCACTGTTGACTAGCTATCCGTCCAAAGTGAATATTCAGTGCCAATGGCTGGGAAACAGCCTGGTACTGAATATTTGGTACTAAACTAAAGCAGAGATGGCCAGCCACTTTAACAGCACTGGCCGTTGCGTTGAATATGCCCCTGAAGTTTCAACATTTACTGTAAGGGCAGAAGAGAAATGAAGCCCTTCTCCCAAAAATGCCCCAGTACATTTCTACGAGAAAAGCAGTTCCAACAGCCAGGGCCGGACCAAGTGTGAATCACGCCCTGGGCGACTTGCACATCGGGCGCTCGCTCCCCCCCCCCCTGCACCTCCATCTAGCCACTTTCTGGATGGGGGCGGGAGAGAAGAGGGGTGCCTGATGTGCAAGACGCCGGCGCACTAAGCAGATCTGTCCCTCCCTACTCTGATGCCACATCAGAGCAGCGAGGGACAGATCTGCTTAGCGTGCCGTGAGAAGGCTTAAGGGGTGCATTTCTGCTGTCTGCCATTGCCTGCCACCGGTGAGAGAAGAAAAAGTGGTAGCGGCAGGCAATGGCAGACAGCTGAAATGCTCCCCTTAAGCCTTTGCGCCCTGTGCGGCCACACCGCTCGCACCGCTCAGCCCTTCCCTCTCATCTCCTCTCGTGATTACAGTCACACAAGAAACAACACAAATCTAACTGCGCACACACAAACTGTACATACTAATATGCCCATGCCTACGCACACACATGCAAACATTCTTGAACACACATGCAGTCATGCACAGACATATATACACACATGCAATCATAGGTGCCCATATAAGAGGTTTGGAATATGTCAGTTTTGAAATTTATGGTTGGTTTATGGCTTACTAAACTTTCTATACTGCCCTTGAAGTCATATACCAGAGCAGTTTACAATATCATCAATAAAATATAGAGAGACAAAAGATTACGGGCTTAATATTCAAAGGGAAGTTCCACGGTTTACAGCACTGTAAACCATGTAACTGCCGCTGCATGCGAAAGAGCATTCTCATTGTATGCGCCAATGGTATGGAACTCCCTCCCTATGAAAATCCGTACAACCACAGACTCCAAGGATTTCAGGAAACCAGTATGCACTTTCACGGAATAACATAAGCAAACAAACAGCATCACTAAACTGTATATTAAAACACTGCTAAGATATAGCCCACCTTCGCCCCTCATTAATAAACACTTACACCACACCAATCTCCACACGAATGCACCCGCTCGGTACTTGTACACATATTGTATATACTGTATATATGTTATTTATGCCTTGGATGATTTACTAGTTTCTATCATCGAGGATATTGTTTTGGATCATAATGGTTCCATGCATGATTATATGGGTTGCTTATCTGTAGTAAAATGTTCTTTATAATGTTCACAGGTTCCATGTAAGGTTTTGTTCTGTTCTATGTAAACCGTATTGAACATTGGAAATGCGGTATATAAACTTCTCAAATAAATAAATGAACATTCAATGGCACTAACACAGTTAGTACCGCTGAATATCCACAATTATGGCCCTTACGCCCCAATGATAATTGCTTAGCATCAGGGTATGTTGGAGGAGGAGTGGAGGTAGAGACGATCGATAACCAGGGAGCAGCGATATTGCATGCTGCCCGGTTAGCGACCCGCGCCTAAAAGATAGGCAAGATAAAACCTCGCCTATCTTTTAGGTGCAGGAGTTAACCGGGCAGCAATATCGCAATATCGCTGCTGCCTGGTTAGCTACTGCAGTTTCCGGCATGTGTGGCGATCTCCGGATATTCAGTGCTGGGGCCGCATATTGAATATCGGGGGTTAAGGGTCGGCGGGCATGGCTTTGCACCGTAGTAGTGGATAGCCTGCCCAAGTGAATATCAGGCCCTACAGACTTATTAAAACACCATACACCAAACAATATTTAGTAATGTTCCAAGCAGACCAGGTTGAGCACTCTGCAACTCCAAAGGTCTTTCTGAAAGGGTGGGTCTTTAGGACCTGTTTTCTTATAAGATGCTTCTTGCCTTAAGAGAGAGGGCAGATCATTCCATAAATATGGAGCCTTGAAATAGAAAGCGTATTTCCAGGTGGATTCATATTTTGCTTGTGAGGCTGAAGGTAGGATGAGACAATTAGTGGGAATGGGACAAAGTAACCGTGGTGGGGTATGCAGACAGATACATGATGAGAGATACATACTGTAGAATGACCGGAGTAGAAAACTTTGTGTACCAAGGTCAGAAATTTGAATTTAATCTAAAAGACTACTGGAAATCAATGAACTCACAGAAATAGAGGGGTGTTATGATCAAAGCATCACACATCTAGAAGCAGCACTTTCACAGCAGTGTTTTAGATTGTCTGGAGCCTTTTCAGTTGTTGTGGTAGCCCCATGTATATCGTGTTGTAATAGTCCAGTCTTGATAGAATTACGGTGACTATAAAAAGGTTTGTGCTGCTTTATCTAATACAGACAAAATCGACGTAATGCAGCAAATGAGCTTTTAACTACGGAACTGATCTGCTTTCGGAACATCAATTGGGAATCCAAAAGTACCCCTCAATATTTAATGATGGGAGAGAGAGGAATATAAATTCCTCCTATTTTTGGAGAAAGACTAGGTATAGAACCAGAAGCTGAAAACCAAATTGCAGAGGATTTATCCACATTAGGCCTATTTGTGTTTAACCAGGCTGCCACACTACTCAGCCTGCTATTGAACGATGTAAGGTCTGATGAAACAGAGGAAGTATGAAAAAGAAGTAAAATATAATCTGCATAATAGTAAAGCACTAAGACCAAACTCGGGTGAGTGTTGCTAATGGACTTAGAAAAATATTAAAAAGCAGGGGAGAAAGCACGGAGCCCTGGGGGACTCCACAGGTAAGGGGATAGGAAGAAGGTGATGAAACGTTCATGGAGACTGTGAAAGAACTAGAGAGGAAGGAAGAGAACCATGCCAATATGGTATCCCTTAAGCCAATCTCCACTAGCCAGATTAGCAGCAGGAGATGATCCACAAGATCAAACACTGCTGAAAGATGTAGGGAAATAGCTAGAACATAGCCTCCCTGATCAAATGAGTGATAAATCTCACTGAGCAATGCAGTAAGAACTGTCTCAATGCTGTGTGCAGGGCGAAAGCCCAGTTGGCATGGGTGCAGAATATTGATCTTTTCCACAAAATCTGTAAGTTTAGCACAAAACAGCTTCTCTGTAAGTTTGGCCAAGAATGATAGATTTGAAACTGGGTGATAATTGCCTGGGACAGACGAATCCAAGGAAGGCTTTTTTAAGACTGGATAAACCAGAGCAGTTTTCCAGACATCTGGGACAATGCTTGTGATCAAGCTACAGCTTATTACTTGAAGAGCAATTGGCAGCAGTCCCAGAGACACATCACCAAGTCATGTTGATGGAACCAGATCCAAAGGACCAGTTGTCTTATGACCTGCTACGTATACTCTAGAAACAAAGTTGGAGACCTCAGTAAAAGAGGACCACATATGCATTAGGGATAGTGAAGATGATAATTTTTGTGGGGGGACAGGGTTCCCTTCAGGGTCCTTGATAGACAGCAAGAGGAGAGTGGTATGGATGGTACAAATTCTTGACATAGATTGAGGACTTTCTGGGCATAGGCGGATGTCAGCTGTTCTGCTGTGGGCTTGTAAGACACTAAGGAGTCTAAATTGTACCGCGAATAGCGTCCCACTGGGATGTCCATCCCCACTATTCGCCCCTTCCATCCTTGGCAAAAGCCTCCCCATAAGAACAAGGGGTTTGTATGGGGAGGCATAGATGGGGGTGGGAAGGTGCGTTGCAGAGGCAGAGTGAGGGCAGGCAGTGAGCGGTCCGAGGCCCCAGATGTACAGGGCCAACTCTGAAGTTGGTCCTGTACGTCTGGGGCCTTGATCTAGGCAGGGGACGGCAGGCCTGGGCAGAGGCAAAGAGGTGAGGGGGTGCAGGGCGTTCCCCGCAGCCTGACCCTGGCCATGGAAGGCCAGATCGGGGGGGGGGGGGGAGGGGTTGGCCTATGGGGAATGAAGATTGAAGTCAGCGGCCGGGGATTGTGGCTCTTGAATGGAGCTGTGGTGCCATGGCAACTGGATGCCATGGCACTACGGCTCCATTCAGGAGCCTGACTGAGTTAGCCAGGCAGGGGTCTGTGCTTGCAGGCCGATTGGAATCAGGCCCCGACCTGCATGTACAGGCCCAGACCCCATTCTGATCCCTCTGGTCATGTCTAGCCCCAGCGGGATCAGAATCAGGTCTGCTCTGTGCGCCCTGATTCTGATCGGACACACAGGGGCCTGCATGCACTCACTGGAATGTGCCTTCACGGCAGCAGTGGAATAAATGGGTGGTTTTATTAGATAGGAAATCACCTAGAAACGTTTCTTTGAATGATTAGAAGTGAGGCCTGACTGAAACTAGGGTTATTGATGTCTACATGGACAGGTATACGGTTGGAGCGGAGCTATATCATCTAGAGCTTTTCCCAACATATGATTCCAGCAGCTGGAAAATTTATGTTGCTAGTTTTTTGCACAGTACGGGGGAAATGCATCTGTGTTTCTATTTCTCAGGTGTTACATTGTATAGAGTATGGCTCTTGGGTTTTGCTTAATTTTTCTCTACATAATTTCTATTTTTAGTTTTTAGTTACGTATTGTATACTTGATAAGGGTCTATCTGCATTTTGCATGTAGGAAAGAGGCCAGTTCTTCTGCTAGTATTGAATATCTGTGTAGGATCAATCTGTAGTAATCCAACTAGTTTAGTTTCCCAATAGATGTGTTGATGTTTTAGTGCCTTTTCCTAGGTAGGACCTTGTTGTGTGACTCCTGGAGGTTAGTGCTCTTGTTGTATGGCAGAACTGCTCTATAGGTCCTGAGTGACTTTTGTAGCGTTTTGTTGTTTCTTCACAATATGACATTTACTGCAGAGACTTTATGTTAATAGGCATTTGTACAACTAATACAGATATTTAAAACATGTATGGTATTCAACAATAAATTAAACCAGCAGATATGAAGCCTAATGGCTATTTGGCAACCTACCAAAAGAACTGATAGGCAACTCATTCTATAGTTGCCAGTAACCACAGGAGTTTTGTTATAGTACTGCTGAACACCACTGTTCACATGGCAATAGGAAGATACTGGTCTGGGAGACTAGGGATGACTGGGAGCCAAAGTACTTGTATACAGGGGTGGCTCTATAATGAGGCAAAGTGAGGTGGCTGCCTCAAGCGGCAAAGTTTTGAGGGCAGCAAATGCCCCCAAAACAGCCGCCTCACTTCGCCTTCAAGTTAAACAAAAAAAGAAAAAAAGAAATCTAAAAAAAAAGCGCACAAGTTGCTGCTGCTGCCGAGTCTGCTTCTCGGCAACGGCAAACTCACCGCCTCCCTTCTTCTGCAGAAGTGGTTCCCTGCCTCTTAGGGAACCGCGGCTGTGCCGGTGAAGCCATTGCGGAGCCTTCCTGTCTCTCGACGGGCTCCGTGCAGCGTTGTCTTGCCCCCCAAAGGAAGTTGTTCCTTTGGAGGCGGGACAATGCTGCACGGAGCCCGTCAAGAGACAGGAAGGCTCCGCAATGGCTTCACCAGCACAGCCATGGTTCCCTAAGAGGCAGGGAACCGTGGCTGCAGAAGAAGGAGGCACAGGGCGGTAGCAGGCAGACATGGGGAGAGGGGAGGAGGGGGCAGCAAATCTGCAACGGGGTTGACATGGATATATGTATGGAGGGAGGGAGGGGGGCTGACATGTATGTATGGAGGGAGGGAGGGGGGCTGACATGGATGGAGGGAGGGAGCTGGAAGGGAACTGTTCCTGGCAAAATCTAAAGACCTTTACTCGGTCCTTATTCTTCTTGGCCTCTGTGCTGCTTTTGACACTGTTGATTATGATCTTCTCCTTGACACTTTGTTCTCGCTTGGCTTTAGGGACTCTGTTCTTCCCTGGTTCTCCTCCTATCTCTCCCATCGCTCATTCAGTGTGCGTTCTGGTGGCTTCTCCTCCTCTGCTACTCCGCTCCCTGTTGGGGTACCTCAGAACTCTGTCTTGGGACCTCTTTTCTCTCTCTACACTCCGTCCCTTGGTGCGCTCATTTCCTCCCATGGTTTTCAGTACCATCTCTATGCTGATGATTCCCAGATCTACCTCTCTAATCCTGATCTCTCTTCTTCAGTCCAGACCCAGATCTCTAATTGCCTTTCTGCTATTGCTGATTGGATGTTCCATCGCCGCTTGAAATTGAACATGGCCAAGACCGAACTTCTTATCTTTTCCCCTAAAATTTCCCTTCCTCTTCCTCCTTTTTCAATCTCTGAATGGCTCTGTTCTCTATCCTGTTCCCTCAGCTCGCCATTTAGGGGTTATTTTTGACTCTTCGCTCTCATTCTCCACACATATTCACCTTGTTGCCAAGACCTACCGCTTCTTTCTCTTTAATATTTGCAAAATCCGCCCTTTTCTTTCAGAACATACTACTAAAACGCTCATCCATTCACTTATCACCTCTCACCTTGATTACTGTAATCTGCTCCTTGCTGGTCTTCCACTGAGTCATCTTTCACCCCTTCAGTCTATTCAGCATTCTGCTGCTCATTTGATCTTCAGCCGACCTTGTTTTGCCCATATCACTCCTCTCCTCAGGTCTCTTCACTGGCTCCCTATCCATTTCCGCATCCGTTCAAGCTTCTCTTACTGACCTATAAATGCATTCATTCTGCAGCTCCTCTTTACCTTTCTACTCTCATTTCTCCTTATATCCCCCCTCGTGAACTCCGCTCTTCTAGCCAACTGATTCTTGCTATGCCCTTCTCCTCTGTTGCCAACTCCAGGCTTCGCTCTTTTCACCTTGCAGCACCCTATGCCTGGAATAGACTTCCTCTGTCTATACATCAGGCACCTTCTCTGACCCTCTTCAAATCCAGGTTGAAAGCTCACCTCTTTGCTTCTGCCTTCCGTTCATGACTTACCTGTTCTCCTCCTCTTCCCTTGTCTTGTTTTCACCTTTTCCTTTTCTTTTCCCTTGTTCTTACCTTTTTTTCTTTGTCTTGTTTCTCCTGTTATCCTTCGGTTGCCTTTGTTCTTTCCTCGTCCTTCGCCTTCTTTGTTTTGTCTTTTTTAGATTGTAAGCTCTATTGGGCAGGGACTGTCTATTTTTGTCTTTTTCTGTACAGCGCTGTGTGCGTCTGGTAGCATTTTATAAATGCTCAGTATTAGTAGTATTAGTAGTAGTGGTTCCCTCTCATCCAGCAGGAGCAACCGGCATCAAACAAATCAGCCTGATCGCTGCAAGCGATCAGGCTAATTTGTGCGGCGGTGGCACTCCAGTTATGTTAATTTTAGATCTTGCCACCTCTGCCCTACCTTTGCCTTTCCGCCGTTTTTTTTTTTTTTTTGCTGCAAGCATTCTTGAGGAAAAAAAATGCGGTGGGAAGGCAGAGGCAGGGCAGAGGCGGCAAAATCTAAAATTAAAACAGCCAGAGTGCCCCCGCCACCGCCAGATGAGAGGTGCAGGTGGAGGGAGTGGGGACAGGAGGAGGACAAGGAGAGACAAAGGGGAGGGATGGGGGACAAACGGGGAGACAGGGGAGAAGTAATAGATAAAGGGGGAGACGGGGGCAAATGCTGGACAAAGGGGAGAGACAGGGGGACATACTGGACAGACAGGGGATAAATGCTGGACAGAGGGGAGAGACAGTGCGGGTTAGGATTATAATGGGCTGATGGGGGGCTAGCACTGGTAATGGGCAGATCAGGGGGCTAGGAATGGGAATGGACTGATAATGGGGGGGGGGGGGGTTGGGACGTAATGGGATGATTAGGGGGGTTAGCACTGGTAATGGACTGATGGAGAGCTAGCATTGGAAATTAGCTAATCGGGGAGGCTAGGACTGGTAATGGCCTGATGGGGTGGAGGGGGGGTAGGACTAGTAATGGGCTGATTAGAGGAGGCTAGCACTGGTAATGGGCTGAGGGAGGACTAGCACTGGAAATGAGCTGATTAAGGGAGGCTAGGACTGGTAATGGGCTGATGGGGGGGCGGTAGGACTGGTAATGGACTGAGGGGGACTAGCATTGGAAATGAGCTGATCGGGGAAGTTAGGACTGGAAATGGGCTGATTAAGGGAGGCTAGGACTGGAAATGGGCTGATGGGGGTGTTAGGACTGGTAATGAGCTGATTAGGGGAGGTTAGCACTGGTAATGGGGTTTAGGGGGGACTAGCACTGGAAGTGAGCTGATTGGGGGGGCTTCAACGGGAAATGGGCTGATGGTGGGGAGGGGAGGATAGAGCTGCTGGCCTTGGAAGAAAACTGGGGGCTAGGGGTAAAAATGGGCTGATGCGAGGGGACGGGAGAATGGGACTCGAAGGGAGTGGATGCTGAGGGGCTGCCATGGTATTTGGACTAGAAGTAGCTGGACAGTGGGGAAGGACGGGGGACTGGAAGGGAATGGACACCAGTGGCAATCATGGGAATGCAAGTTTACATTGGAATGTACCGGGAGGGAGGACTGGAAAGGGGCTGATACTGGGAAGGGTTACGGGGACTGGAAATAGGCTGATGGAAAGAAGTGAAGAAAACAAAAGAAGAGATCAGAAATGGCAGATGGACCATGGGCCATAGACCACAGAAAGAGAGCTAAGAGAAGACAGGAAAGCAGAAGCCTCAGATCGGGACCAGCATGATCAGAGAATAAAATGGTCAGACAACAAAGGTAGAAAAAATAATTGTATTTCATTTTAGTGATTATATTTTACACAGTATTGGGGAACTGCATCTCTTATTTTTCTGATGTTGCATTGCATATGGACTCTGGCTTCTTGGGGTTTCAGTTTAAATTTTGTCTACATATTTTTATTTTTACTTTAGATTGTGGTTACTTATTCTGTACTTGGTGAGGGTCGATGTGAGTGTGTGACTGAGGAAAGGTGTTCTGTTAACATGGAGTTTGTACATAAAGATCTTTACTGTACTGTAGTAATTTGACTTGTTCAACTTTTCAAATAGGTGTATGGATATTCCAGGGCCCACTGTAGTATTTACAGTGACGCTTTTTTTGGATGGGCTCCTTATGTGAGTTTTGGAAGTTTGTGCTAATATGGTATGGTAGGTTTGCTCTTCGTTGTAGGGTTTTGTATTAGTTCACAATATGCCTGGTACTGGAGAATAGTGGTGGTTGTTGTTAGTGAGATGATCAGAATCAGATTTTATTTTTAAATATTGAGTTCTGTGGGTGAATTTCCTGGTTCTGCTCTGCACCCACTGTGGATGCAAAATATATGTTGAAAAAGAAAAAGCAAGAACCACTTCCGGTGATGCGGTGAGCCAGAGCAGACGCACGCTGCTCGAGCTCTGGGCCCCCTCGCCCCTCCGGCACAGATAAATGTGGTACCGGGGTTAAGTTTGGGGTCTCTCACCCCCCCCTGAGCTCTCCTGACTGGACCGTGGCAGGGGATGGTGCCCCGGTGCTCCCCTCTCACCCCCGCACGACGATCCGAGGAGGCGGCCTGGACCCGGACAGCAGACGCCGCATGGTAGGAGAGGCCGCGCTGCGGGGTGAGTCGACCCGTTGAAGACTTCGGCGGCGGTCGGAGCGGGGTCCCGTGGCAGCGGCGGCTCTTCGGCCGTTGCACTTCGCCTCTTCCCGCCCCCCCGCGTGACTGCAGTGTGGGCCGTGAGAGAGGGGCTGATGCAGCAGCTACAGGGGGAGGCCGAGAGCTGTCGTGGGGCCTTGATTAGGGCCACTGCCTGTTTTGCCCGCCCCCCCATGTAATCCTTGAGGGCCGAATATTTCCAGCACACAGAGGACGGAGATCTGTGCCTCGCCTTCGGCACGCGAGGGCCTGTGACCTATCTTAAACTCATGGGAGCTGTACCCCCTGCCTCTGGCGCACCGGAGCCTCCGAACGATGTCCTGCCACCAGCACACAGAAGCCTGTGACCTGCACCCGGCGCCCAGTCTTCGGCGCGACGGAGTCTGAGACCTGTGCTCTGCGTTTAGCGCATTGGAGCTTGAAACCTGCGCCCTCCCTCCAACGTCCAAGAACCTGGGTCCAGTGCCCTATCCCTGGCTTTCGGAGGTCTGAGCCCTGCCCTTGCCGCCGGCGCACAACAGCTGGGGACCCCTGCCCTACCTCCAGCGCATAGACGCCTGAGACACGTGCCCTACCTCTAGTGCACAGCAGCCGGAGACTTGCACCCTACCTCCAGCGCACGGGAGCCTGAGAAGAATCGGTGGCGCCTGAGACTTGGGACGGGGCCTGTACAGCGCACCTTGAAGGAGGGCAACCAAAGCCTTCGTCGCCCGGCGGTGAGGTGAGGGGAAGGGGGTCGGGACCCCCCCTCCCGTGCAGACCACAACAGCGGCCATGGCGATGGCGGCGAAGGGAGGCCGACGAGTGGAGAAGGAGAAGACCCCCCTGCCGCCAAGGGGGGGGGGGAGCAATCCTCGCCGTTGAAAGGGGAGGCTAAGGCCACGGCGGGGATGGTGGACGAAATCTCCATGGCTGTGGCAGGGGCGCTGTCGGCGCAGTTTGAAGACCTGCGGAGCCGCATGGACCTAATCCAAACCTCTGTGGAGGCCCTGGGCAACCGACTGCAAGAGGCGGAGCACCGGATAGAGAGGTCGGAGGAGCATGTGTTGGAGCTACAGCAGGAGATGGCCCGGGTGAAAAAGTTACTCCAGGGGCAGGAGGCCAAGCTAGACGACCTTGAAAATAGGTCCCGCCGTAATAACCTGAGATTTCTTGGGATCCCGGATGCCATAAAGGATCGGGATTTACAATCATACGTAGAAGACCTGGTGAAACAAATCCTGGCGAATGATCCCGAAGGCACTCAAGTGCAAATAGAGAGGGCGCACCGGGTCGGGCCTAGGAGAACCAGTGACGGCCGACCCAGGGTGGCCCTAGCACGGTTCCTGAGATTCCCACAGAAAGAAGCGGTCTTGCGTGCTGCGCGAAAGAAAGGGACCATTCAAAAGGACAATGTCCGGATACGCATCGTCCAGGATTACTCAGCGGCCTTGGGACAGCGACGACGAGAGTACGGACCCCTGTGCCAGATCCTGATAGACAATAATATCAAATTTATGGTGCAATATCCCGCACGGCTGATTTTCACTCATGGTGGGACCCGCCGGTCTTTTGAATCCGCGACAGCAGCAACGCCCTATGTGGAGGAGATACGGCGGAGGGCCGCAGTGGCGGTCGAGTCCTGAGGACTAGAGGAGAGGACTATTGCTGTGAAGAACAAGCCAGGAGTCTCCACTTTGGACTGTAAAAGAGATGGTGATGGTAACCGGGTTGGGGGAGGGGGGAGCTAAGGGGTTTGTTTAAATTACCCTCAAGTGTTGGTTGTTTCCTTTGGGTGCGGGGGGCGGGCAGGGGGCGGCCCGAGTAGTGGGGGGTGTCTGGCGGAGGGGGGGGGGAGCGGGGAGGGGGAAAGAATCTGGAGGGGGGAGAGCATCGGGGGGGACCCCGGATGGCCTGTAGCTGAGCCGGCACAATGGAGGGGTGGGGGGGGGGGGGTACCTCACGTATCTAGGAATTCACTGAGGAGGTGAGGAGGATGGTAGTAGAAATAAAGAATTGGAGTGGGGAGGAGAGGGGGAGGGGAAGGGATAGGAGGGGGGAGGGAGGGGATAGGGGAGTAGAGAGGGGGGGTGGGTGGGAGGGGGAAGGGGAGGAGAAGGAGAGCTGTATCTTAGGGGACCAGTAGAGGAGGGGATGGTGCAAGGACCATTTTGGGAGGGAAATGGGGGAGGACCTCAGGCTGGGGGGGTGTCTTCCCTACATGCTGTATGGTACATAACCGATACTATTGAGCCTAGTCTAGTACTACATGCCGCTTAAGATCATTTCTTGGAATGTGTGTGGCCTGGGCAGCCCGATTAAACGGGCAAAAATTTTGCAGGCCCTGGCAAGGCAGGGGGCGGACATCGCTATGCTCCAGGAAACCCACCAGACTGCCGAAGAGCACCGTAAGCTTTGCCGGGAGTGGGTGGGACAGGTCTGGGGGGCCCCGGCCCTTGGTAAGAAAGGGGGGGGGTAGCACTTTTGATACACAAACGTGTCCGGATGGAGGTGGTGAAGGACTTGGTCGATCCGTTGGGCAGATTTGTACTGGTGCGGGGAGTCCTTGAGGGGAGGCCGGTAATTCTCGGCAACGTGTATTGTCCCAATGTGCTCGATTTGTCCCTCTATGCGCGCCTTGCCTCTAAAATTGAGACGTTACCGGAGATCCCCGTTATCCTGGGGGGAGATTTCAACGGGGTCATGGATGTCGACCTCGATACCTCAAAAAGGGGGGGAGCAAAGAGACAGGATGGCGACGGTTCGGGCATTACGACGCCTCTGCTCTAGGTTGGGGCTGGTGGACCCATGGCGATTATTACATCCGGTCGAGCGGGATTACACGCATCAGTCCCGGGCTCATGGCACGAGCGCACGTATAGATTACCTGTTGCTGTCCACCGGGCTGTTTGCCAACGTTGGGGATGCCCAGATAGGGCCCGTAGAGATCTCTGATCATGCTTTTGTTTGGCTGGAGGTCCTTTGGAGTGGGAGTACTCCTCGCGCCTTTCAATGGCGTTTTCCCCTGGAATTATATAGAGACGCACAATTTCGTTCCTTTATTCAGAGGCGGTGGCAGGAATTTGAAGCTGATCATAGGGGTCACCAGGATGACCCAGAGTTGCTCTGGGAAACGGCGAAGGTCGTACTGCGGGGAGATATAATCGGGTTCCTGGCCAGGAAAAGAAGATTGAGGGCCGAACGTATCATTGAACTAGAGAGATTGGTGACGAAGCTGAGACGCCGATGGGCCCAAACTCCCACCGCTGGGCTTAAAAAGCAGCTGTGGGACTCCCAAACGGAATTAAATGAACTCCTACACCAGAGGGCTAAGAAGTCAGTGTTATATTACCGCTACCAATTGTATCGATATGGAGACAAGTCCGGGAAGTTATTGGCTCGGTGTCTTCGGGGACCCAGGGGCTCGAAACTGGTGCCAGCCTTGCGAGATGAATTGGGGACTTTACATAGGGAGAACCCAGCAATAGTGCGTATTTTCCGTTCCTTTTTTCAGAACCTCTACGCCGTGGAGGCGACCTCCCTCACGCAGATGGCGGATTATGTGAGGGGACTGGACCTGTCTCGCCTATCAATGGAGCAAAGAGCACAGTTGGACCGGCCGATTACGGTGGCTGAGCTGCAAGGGGCTATCTCAAAAGCTAGTTGCTATAAATCCCCTGGATCGGATGGCCTGGGTGCCGAACTCTACAAGATTCTTAATGAACAGATTTCCCCAATGCTGGCCGCCGTACATAATCGGAGAGCCCAGCAAGGCTACTTTCGGTGGGGGGCTAATCATGCTCACATCGTTCTTATCCCTAAACCGGCAAAGGACCCTCTTTCTGCGGCCTCGTATCGTCCTATCTCTTTACTTAATTTCGACCTTAAATTAATGGCTAAGATCTTGGCAGATCGACTGGCGGAGTTTTTGGGGCAGCTAGTCCATGAGTCACAAGTCGGTTTCGTTAAGGGGCGATATGCGGTCCGTAACTTACGCAAGATCATCGCGTCCCTAGAGTGGGTCAAGCATAGACATCTGTCCTCTCTATTGGTCAGCTTTGACGCAGAAAAAGCTTTTGACCGGGTGGACTGGCAATATTTGAAATTTATCCTCCCACAATATGGTATAGGGCCGTTGTTTTGTAATATGGTCGCGAGTTTGTATGCCAATCCGACCGCAGCGATACTTTGTAACGGGGTATTATCAGAGAACTTCCCGCTGCAAAGGGGGACTCGCCAGGGCTGCCCCCTATCTCCTCTTCTCTTCGTTCTCTCGTTGGATCCGCTCCTGCGGCGAGTGGCGGGTATGCGAACAATTCAGGGAGTAGGTGTTGGCAAACAAGAATTTAAGATTTCAGCCTTTGCCGACGATTTATTGGTGCACTTGCTTTCCCCTGGGGAATCCCTGCCTCTTCTTTTGCAGGAGCTTCGAGCCTTTGGGCAGTTCGCGGGGTTTAGTATTAACAGGGATAAATCCGAAGCCCTGGATGTCTCTGGCCGACTTCGGGGCAGCTGGTCGGGCGAGTTCCCCATCCGATGGGCTGAGCGCCAGTTCATATACCTGGGGATTGTACTGTCTTGCCAGCCAGGTCAACTATATGAGAGTAACTTGCGACGGCAGTTGAACAAGGTAAGAACTCAGCTGCAGGCCTGGCGGCCTCTCCCCCTGTCTCTAATGGGGAGAATTGCGGCGATCAAACTGGTCATTCTGCCGCGGATATTATACTGGTTACAGACCCTCCCTGTTTGGATCCTTCGGCGGGATATTCGGCGTTTTGAGGCGGAGTTTCGGGGCCTTCTTTGGGGGGGGTCGAGAGCTCGTATCTCCTATTGTCGGCTAGTGGGGAGGGTGCGCAGTGGGGGGTGGGGGCTCCCAGATCTTGGGGCCTATGCACTGGCTTGCCAGGCCCGTCACCTAGGGGATTGGCTGGGTGACACCGATCTTTATACCCCTCGGGCCCTTGAGGAGGCCTACGTGGCACCCCACTCCCTCAAAGCCCTGTTGCATTTGGAGGTACGTAGGTGGCCTACACACTTGGCGGACAGCGTGTTATTGGCACCGGTTTGTAAGACTTGGAGGTATTTGAATGCCTACTGGGGTCGTCGTTGGCAGGTGTCGAGCTGGTTACCCATTCAGGGCAATGCCAACTTCACCCCGGGCACTGAAACCGCCGCGTTCCATCTGTGGGGAGAGAGAGGTATGCATACTTTGGGCCATGTGGTGGACTTGGCGGGCAAACCCAAGCCCTTTCCTGCATTATCTCGTGAGTATGAGTTGGGGCCTTGGCAGTTTTTCGCGTATATGCAAGTGGCCCACTACGTGGCCTCCCTTCCGAGGACGGAACTATGTAGCGATCGTTCGGCCCAGATAATAGCATTCTTTGGTTTTGGCGAAGTTGAACGGCCGTCTATTCGGACCTTTCAACTTAGGTTGGAGCAGTTTCGACCGTAGCCGGACTATCGCGATGTAGAACGGGCTTGGGGGGCGGAAATGGGGCAGGAGATTCCCCCTGACACGATTCTGGAGGCCCTTCGGAGAGTGGCGAGCCTGGCGGATGGCGCCCACTGGCGGGAAACCCAGCTTAAGTGTTTGACTAGGGTTCACTTCTCCCCGCGGCGGGCCCTCCGCTGCCACTTGACTGCGGATGGTCGCTGCCCACGATGTGCGGAGCCTCTGGCGACATTATACCATATGTGGTGGGGTTGCCGACGGATACGCCCCTACTGGCAGAGAATTGCCTCATTTATGGCCGACCTTCTTGGACAGCCTGTTCACTGGGATGCTGCCCTGACCGTTTTAGACCTCATGGGCCTCACCTCTCCGAAGGGGAAATGGAGTCGCTGGCTGGTGCGGAAGGCATGTCTGGTGGGCAAAGGGCCAATACTACGTGGGTGGAGGGACAGCCACCCTCCCTCCTTTTGGGAGTGGCGGAACTCCTTCCATCAACTTATGCTCCTGGAGTGTAGGGCTGCTCGAGGCCATGTTAAGCGATGGTCCACTTTCTGGCTACTGTGGGAGCCCTATATTCAAAATCTAAGTCCTCGGACTCGCAATGTCATCCTGCAACTAGGCTATTGATAGCCCGATTAGTATGGGGAGATTTACGGATGTTCTATACGGGGGTATATACTGGTCCTGTTTGGTAATGCTTGGGGGGGTGGGGGGGGGGGGTTACCTGGGGGGAGATTGGGTGGGGGAGGGGGGATGGGGAAATTGTTCAAAAATCATGTAACCATCTATGTGTTCCGCCCCCTGGGGATCAGAGTCCACCCCAGGGAGCGACTGCTATCAGTTGTGTATTTGCCGTTCCTGTTTGATGGTTTATAAATAAAATTTTGAAAAAAAAAAAAAAAGAAAAAGCAAGAACCATAACGCAGTTTATAACAACAAAATAAAAATGAGTTATAATTTAGTTTTATAAACTGTGCTGCTGATTCTTGCTGTCTTTTTAGTTCCTTGGTGTGCAAACAGGACCATACCTAGCCCTGTGCAAGTGGTGCAGCCACACAGGGTGCAAAGGCTGTCTGCCGCTGGCAGGACAATAGCAGGCAGCCAAAATGGCCCCCCAAGCCTTTTCACAGCACTTTTAGCAGGTCTAGTCCCTCCCACCTGCGACGCGATGTCAGATCAGGGAGGGACAGATCTACTTAAAGTGCCGGCGCCTTTCAGATCGAGCGCATGCCCCCCCTCCTCCCCATACCTCCATCCAGTGTTGACTGCTATTTCTCTGTTGCCAGTGCCACCGTGAAAAAAAGAGAGGGCAGCAGCAGCAGGGAAAGAGCAGGCAGCACTGGACGGAGGTATGGGGGGGGGGGGAGGAGGGGGGCGCGTGCCCAAGCTGCAAGTCACACAGGGCGTGATTGCAGCTTGGTACGGCCCTGTGTGCAAACATCTTGATTCCCTCCATATAATCTAATTGGCTTTTTGGTTTGGTTCAGTCCCTGATTGGAGTTCTGAAAAAGCCCCGCCCCCTCTAAGGTGTGTGTCTGCGTGTGTGTGTGTGTGTGTGTCCCGCCCCCTCTAAGGTGTGTGTGTGTGTGTGTGTATGTGTGGAGGGGGGTGCCTTCTCATTCTTCGCCTCAGGCAGCAGATTGCCTTGAGCCGCCCCTGCTTGTATATATTTCCAGAATACTGCAGATACTCTTCTATTTAATATGATGTTATTTTGGTGCATTATTTTGATTTTTTGACACATAATTCTCTGGAGTGTATTCAGTGTGCCCACTATCATCAGTAACAGGAATACTAGGGGGAGGCAGCTTGTATAGTTAGAGTCCTTCCCTGCTGTGCTCAAAAGTACCCCCACTGTCTCTTTACTGTTGATCTAGTTGTTGCGCCCCAACTCAAGAATTTTAACTTGCCTATCCCACAGCCCCGCCCCACTTTAACCTCACCCCCAGCCCCGCCCCATTTAGCCTCTCCAGACATCTGTTACCGATCACCTATGCATGCAGTCATGCACACAGGGCCAGCATTTGGAGAGGGAAAACAGGACAGCTGCCCTGGGCCCCACAGCTACAAGCAGGGGCGGCCCAAGGGTGATGCATGGCCATGTGTGGAGGCTCATTATGGGGCCTCATTTGCAGATCCACTGGACTTCATTTGCATAAATTTAATGTAGTTTATTTTAAAATGTATATGTTGCCAATCTAAAATTTTAGGCGGCTTTCAAAGGAGCCCTTCACAAGCCTCTTTCTTCTCCTGGCAATAATTTAGGGGCATGTTTACTAAATATTAATGTGTGTTAAGTGCCACTGTGCCAATAGAAATAAATGGGTGTTGCTGCACTTAACGCACATTAACATTTGTGAATGCACATTAACTTTTAGTAAACATGCCTCTTAATGAGTGTCTGAATACCCATTTGCATGGGCAGTGAGGATAAAGAGACTACCAGATTTCTACATTATTATTCTCCAGTGCCAACTGCCACGAAGTACTATAAACCCTGCTCATTTAGAACCCATAGCAAACCCACCGTATCATAACAGCACTACCAGGACTCACCAAACCCTACCTATCAAAAGACAACACTGCAATTATTAAACCGATACATCTCAGAGAATATCAATACATCTCCTACTGGGGAAAGAGAACAAGTGGGACTGTCACATAAAAACTACATGAACAGAATACTGCAGCTCGGTTACACATGCAGAACATAGACCGTCTCCAAACAAAGAACAAGGGATCACAATTTAGAAATAGTAAGACAGTAATTAAACTGGGAACCCCAAAAACCAAACTTGGAATATACAACATCACTGGAGAAATAGAACTATAAATTATTTTCCTCTTGTACTAAACAAAATACAAAGACATTAGTGATGCACATTTCCCAAAGCTGACATATTCCAGTTAATAAATTCAAAATAAAAAAGTATTTTTCTACCTTTTGCTGTTTGGACATTTTATTTTTCAGTCACAATTGCTCCAGTCGCTTTCTTCTGGTTTCTTCGTGTCTTCTGCTAACTCTCCATTGTCTGCTGTCCATTCGTCCTTTCTTCTTTTTTCTAGTTTTTTCCCATTCTCTCTCTACATCTGCCTCTAACATACTGATCTTTCCTCTTTTGCTCTTTCCTCCATTTCTTTCTTTATTCCTTTTTCATGCACTCAAATTTCACCCCTCTATCCTCAATCCCCACTTACTCTCCCAATACTCAGCCAATTGTAGATTTTTCTTCCCTCCCACACAAAATATCTTTTCCCCTCTCCATCCTCACTCCCCCAGCTTCTTTTTTTCTCTCGCCAGCCCCATCCCCTTCTAGTCCTCTCCCAACATCAGCTCCCTTCTAGTTCCAGCCCGCTCAGCATCCACTCCCTTCCAGTCCCATTCTCCCATCTCTCCGCATCAGCCCATTTGCAGTCCTAGCCCCCAGATTTCCTCCAGGGCCGGCAGCTCCCTCCTCCTCTCCGCCCCCCCCACCCCCATCAGCCCATTTCCAGTCCTAGCCTATTTCCAGTCCTAACTCCCCCGATCAGCGTATTTCCAGTCCTAGTCCCCCCCCCCCCCATCCCCTGGAAGAGCCCCGCGCCTTCCTGACCGGATTCAGAGGGAGCCATGGAGACCCGAAGCCCAGTGCGCTGGTTCACCTCTGCAGAGCCACAAGAAAGAGCTGGGTTTGCTGTCTTTCCTTTGGCTCTGTTAAAGTTGAGCCTGCCGACGCGCTGAGTGGTAGGAGGGTAACGAGGGCATTTCCTGTTTGACTGGTGGGTACTCACTGATTTTGCTTTTGCCTTCTAAATTACACAGCATCGTTTGCTGGCACAATTATCTTTCTTTTTCCACCCTTCCCCCCCCCTTTTCCACCCTTCCCCCCCCCCCCGAGGAAGCTTATGTGAAACGCCTGAAGTGGTGTCCAGAGTGGGGTTCTTCTTGTGCGGATAGGTTCTATGCCTATGTTTAATTGTGGTTAATAGGATAATTGGTGAAGCATTGATGTTTGTATGGCAGAAATGCTCTGTGGGTGTGGAGGCAATTTATAAAAAAAGTTAGAGTTATGAAATGAGTTAAATGGATACAAGGCTGTATTGATATATAATTACCAGCTTTATTAATTGGGAGTTTTTCTGGATCTTTGATGCACTGAGCACTATTGTCATTGGCTAATGTATAATATGCCTTGACTGCTGGTTCTATGGTTTTGAGATCCTTTTCGCCCTATTATAATCTTTATTCTGCTCCTGAACCTATATGTTCTTCAGGATAGAATGATTTTTTTTTTTAGTGCAGTCAAGTAAATGCTGACTCCTGGTGACCCAGCAGCCCCTGGGTTTTCTTGGCAAGGTATGACCTGAAGTAGATTGCCAGGCCTTTTCTTCCGAGGCAATGGAGGGTAAAGTGACTTGCCCAAGGTCACAAGGAGTGCCAGTGGGAATCAAATCCTGATCTCTTGGATACTAGGCTGTTGCTCTAACTACTAGGTTACTCCTCCACTCCTTAATGCTGACTCCTGGCGGCCCAGCAACCCCTGAGTCTTCTTGGCAAGATATGACTGGAAGTAGATTGTCAGCCTTTTCTTCCGAGGCAATGGAGAAGTTTTTTATTGGATGAATAATCAGTCCTGGCAATGTCCCAGTTTTTATAGTATTTCCTACTATTTCCTTTTATAATTGGTCTTGTTTTATTTAATTCTTTTATGTGTCAAATATGTGTGCCTATATAGGACCCGATATTGAATAGGGCAGGCTATGTGCCCCTACGGCGCATAATCTTGTCCGCCAACCTTTAACCCCGGATATTCAATGCCACAGCAATGGTATTGGATATCCAGGGTCTCTGCACATGCTCCAGAGCCACCGAAGCTAACTAAGTAGCTGCAATATTGCACCACTACCCAGTTAGCTTCTGGGAGTAAAACTAGGTCAGCTTTTGCTACGCCTAGTTTTACCCACCGATTGCTAACCGGTAGCGGTGCAATATCGCCACTACCTGGTTAGCAACAGTCTCCACCTCTGCTCCGCCACGGAACATCCCCAACACGCCCCGACGCTAACCGCATAGCATCGGGGCATGTAGTGGGGTTAGAAGGGGATATTCAATGGCACTAACCGTGGAAGTGCCGTTGAATAGCCCAGTGTAAGGCATTTACACGGTTTACTGGGCTGGAAACTGTGTACATGCCTTTCAGATTTTGGGCCCATATTCCAAAGTCATTTCAGTAGCCACTTTTTTTTTTTAGGAGGTATTGGACATTAAGTGGTTGAACTGCAAGGGTGCCAATAATGTTGACCACAATTGTACATGTCCAGAATACTACATTTAATTGAGCTCAATGAATCCTTGAGTGGTGGACTGTTTGGAGGTATTTCAAGACTTGAGATGTATGCATAGGAGGAAATATTGTACTTACCTGGGTTTCAGTTATAGCAGTTGGGTCACATTCTTCTCATTCCTAAGAAACTGCAAAGGGTTATTTGAAACACACAAGCGTAAAAAGAATCTGCTTGAAAGAATCAAGATCTTTGGTCACTTTGTCTGGTAGAAAGGGAGACCAATAAGAAACTCCATACCCATCTGATGTTGCTGGCTTGTTGTATATGGTTTGGAAATCCTATGAAGAAAAGGGGAAGAAGTCCTTTTTTCTGTGGAAGGGGGGCTGGTCCCGGGAAGCAAAAATATAGGTTACCGGTGTTTGGCCTTCAAAGGGCAAATGAGAAAGAAGGCTTTTATCGGACCTTTTGTTCTACTTTAATAACATATTAATACTTAAGTTTGGTGAATTTGTTGACTATTCTTACTTGTAGCAATAGTATCTGAGGATCTCTAGGTGGCAAAACAAGGTGACAAAGCATTGGGCAAGGCCAGAAGGATGCTAGGCTGCATAAGGAGAGATAACCAACAGAAGGGAAGAGGTGATAATGCCCTGTACAAAGTGCTGGTGAGGCCTCACTTGGAATACTATGCTCAGTTTTGAAGATCATCGCTTGTGACTCCTGGCAACTCAGCCCCTGGGTTTTTTTGGCAAGGTACCGGCAGAAGTAGATTGCCTGTCCATTCTTTCACGCAGTAAGGTTACAACACCTGGGATTCCATGGTGTTCACCCATCCAAGTACTAGTTGGGCCCAACCCTGCTTAACTTTTGAGATTAATCACAATTAGGTTCATTCAGGGCAGCAAAGGATATAAAAAGACTTGAAGCACGTCAGAGGATAGCAACCTAAATAAAATGGGGTCTGCCCCAGAAAACATATGAGAACTTGAAAACCTGAATATTAAACCCTAGATGAGAGGAGAAACAGAGGAGATATGATACAGACATTTAAATACTTCAAAGGTATTAATGAACAAACAATCTTTTTCAAAGAGGGGAAGCCATATAACTAGAGGACATTAAATGAAGCTGCAAGGAGATAAACTTTAAAGCCATATCGGGAAATACTTTTTCATGGAAAGGAATGTGAATGCCTGGAATGCCCTCCCTTTGAAGGTGTTGGGAGCAAAAACGGTGATAGAATTAAAAAAAAAAAAAGAATTTAAAAAAACAATGTGACAAACACAGAGAGCCCGATCCCAGTAGGGGCCATTAGGACCCGATTCTACACTGCGGAAGCCAGATGTTCCCATGGATGCAAAATCAGGCCCGGCGTGCCACTGCATACCCACGGGGAAGTCCACCCCACATGCCACTGTGCCCGCCACAGCTCTGACCCCCTGGAAACCCACCACCCGACCCCAGGCTTGGCAACCAGGGCCCGGATCAGGCAGCGGGGACCCACCTTGTGCTGCCTCTTGCTCTGGGAAGGGGAGGGGCTGCTGGGCAGGATTGGAGGGGCGTCCCACTCTTAATCCACCTCAGAGGTGGAATAAGCAGGGTATCAACCCACAGCGATCCCCAGACGTACAGGGCTGTTACCAGAATTGGCCCTGTATGTCTGGGCGTCAGTCCTGCCCACACTGTGCTCACTCTCCATCCCTGTGCCGCCCCCATCCTCCATAGCACGCACAGCGACTCTGTATATTCAGCGGGGCCAGGAGGCAGAATAGGTTGAGGACGTCCAGCCCCACTATTCCCCTTCCTAGATCGGGCCCTGAGGATCCCCATATAGCAAGAGGATGGAATCAAAGCAAATTTAATTTTTACACTTAAAAAAATAGAAGTGGGTATCTTGCACCAGGTGGCAAGTACAACTCTAGGCACATTGTTGGGCAGAGTAGAAGGACCATACTGGTCTTTATTTGCCATCATTTATTTACCAATGTTACCAATATTTATGTGTTCTACTTAGATGTGCTTTGACCATCTTAGTTCTTTCTTATATTGTTTTAACATTACCTTACTTAGCCTCACTAGAAAAAATAAAATCTAGTCAAACATATACTTCTATCCGGTCTTTCATCTCTATCCTTTCCACCAAGAAAGACAATTACTTTAGTGCCCACCCCTTGTCCCTTTCTCCAGGGTAACCTTATGTGGCCACCAGGGGCCGTGGAATACCTTGCCGATTGGGGAGGCCAAGCTCCACCTTGACTCTGCCCAAAGTCCGTCCCTAGCCCTCATGGCCTTCCTCTCCTGTTCCTGCGGGGATCCCATCTCTCATGGGCAGAAGAGAAAGGCATGGCTGCGATTGTGGCAGACTCTTTCTGTCATAGCGGCCCTCCCCTCCTGCTCACAGGAATCTGATCTCCCACAGGCAGGGTGGAAGGTTGCTGCGATTGTGGCAGTTTTCCCCTTCTGCCTACGGGAGATCGGATTCCCAAGGGCAGGAGGGGAAGGTTGCCATGATCGCAGCAAAGACTCCTTCTGTCTACCCGTGATCTCCTGTGAGCAGACAGAAGTTGTCTTTGCATGATCATGGTGGCTTTCCACCCTGCCCCCAGGGATCCATTCTCCTGCAGGCAGACTGAAAGGGTCTGTCATGATCATGGCTGCTCTCTGCGGACGGCAAGGCAAATCTTTGGTGAGGCCAGGGCCCATTTGGCCCACCCCGTTCCAACACTTATGTTGGCCGCTCATTATAACAGCACAGAAAGATGGTATCGTGCTGTGTTTCACCTTATAGGTGGATTGGTGTCCAAAGTCTGAACTCGGTTGCTAGTGACACTATGGAACCCTGACTATTAACCTTGCCAGTGTTGGTATGAAGGTTACATTCATGCGGGCTCTTTGTTCTGAGGGCTACCATACAATCATACACATGCCACAGATTTTCATATCCACACAAAGGCCTCGGTGTAGTAAGCGGTGCTATCCTTTAGTGCAACAGTTTGCTCAAGATTTTCCTGGGCTAATCTTACTCCCAATGTAGTAAGAAATTTTAGAGTGGGAAAATCAGTATTTAAAACCATTGCATTAAATGGTAGTGCAGTGAGCATGCAAATCGCTGAAGAAAAAATTGCTCCCATTGTAAAAAACTGTGCTAAAATCTAGTGCAGCTTTTTAATCCTGTAATGCTGAATCTTTATGCCAGTTAGAGTTGCTGTGAAGATGCAGTACGGAAAGCAGAAGGGTGATCTGAGGGGGTGTGATGCTTCCCTTCAAATTATTCAAGATCCCTGGTGGCCCATGACAATAATTAATGTAGCATTATAAGCTCCCCAGATAAGACCCATCATTTCTCTGGGTATTTACATAAACTATGGGGGTCATTTTAGAAGACTTCTTCTGCTTTGCACATCTGGAAATGATGTCCAAAGCACCGAAATGCCTCTGGAGTCATTTTAGAAGCCGGCTCTGGAGACCTCCCCAGTGTGAGGATGCCCAAATCTGAATGGGGATGCAGAGGAGGCATGACTGGGACATTCCTGGGAACCTAGGGATTAGGACATCCCTGCCTGATCACAGAAAGATCATGGACGTTGTGTGTCACATCTAACCCTAGACCTGCTCTGAGGCACATCTGAAAAATGCTTGTTTTAGCTGAAAAACATCCCGAGGGTGTAGAGAAGAATACACTCACTCATCCCCAGCACTATTTCTACAACATGAACCATGGCTGCCCTATTCCTAGGCAACTACTTTAACCATTAGGCTATCCTAGACATCCAGATTCTGTGATACGGTTCTGTAGATGTCTAGGTAGATGCCCCCACAGACATCCGTATCGGGCACACCCAGGTTTGTGAAATCACATCTGCACCTGGACGTGCCTGCATTTTTTTCAGATATTCTGGCTTAGACGTCCCAGATTGCACTTGGGCAGATTTTCTAAAACTCCCCTCCACATGTCAAAGAACAACCAATGTTTAACATCACATTTGCATTCTTTTCTCTTTTAACTTATGTCACGCCCTTAGCCCCTTACCTTGGTATGGGGGGCGTGGATTTGTTTTTGTCCCCGTGGTGCTTCAACTTCTGGCCTTTTTCTAACTGGATGCCTTTACATGCATTCTGGGAAAGGTAGTTCAGTTAGATATCACTTGGGCTCAGATGAAAAAAAACACCTTCTTTGTAGTTGGGTTTGAGTGAGTGCAATTTATTCATTAGCACAAAATAAGACACACTAGGTTCACAGATCCACCTTTTAAAGATATTTTCATCCAGGAATTCTTGCAACTTATAACAGGATAACTTGAACTGAAACAAAACAGCTTCCTTCAGCCTTAATTAGCAACATCTGCCTTCAGCAGAGCTTGCCCTGAAGATCAAAACAAACAAAGAAACTTTTAAACCAGGTTTCTTTTCCTTTCCAGTCCAGAGCAAATACCTGGCTATCTTGTATGCTTAACTTCAGCACTTCATTCAGATAGATAGTCCAATTCATACAAGCAATAAAACTCTTTTCCAGGTTTTCTCAGCAGTTAGACAAACCAAAAGCATTTCTTACTTCCTTCAGTTGAAACGGCATCAAAGGAGCTCTGCACTGCTCACAGCTGTTTCTCAAAAGACAATCAGGCAGCTTCAGCTTTTTCACACTTTTCCTGAGCTTAGAACTTTAACAAGCAAACACAGCTCTCTAGGCTTTGGACACTGGAGACTTCTCTTTACGGTTGACATCACTAGCAACCATTCTTTAATTGGCAGACTGGCATGCAGAGCAGTCCATGTATGAGACCTCTTCCTCACAAGGTAAATCTGGCTCTCCCAATTCCATGGGTTCACTTTCTGGCTCAGATTCAGATAGCTTACTTGACTGCCTTCTACTATGATTAAGGCTGTCTCTGGCAAATACGTATTGCTCCTTATTAGCTAAGCTTCTGGGACTCATACCTTGATCCAAGCCTGTAATAGCTTCACTTCTTACATGCTCTGGCCACCATCTAGCACGTCCTGTTCTCCAATTAGTGCCTCTGGCTCTCACTGTTTCATTCCTTGAGTAGGCAAAACTCTGCTCTCTCTTTCCCTCTGGTTAGCAGTTGCAGCACTCTCTGGTCTCAGGAGTCCTTCCAGTTTCTCTCCACGAGTCCTGCTTGTCCCTCCTTGTCCTCTTGCTCCTCGCTTTGCTCCTTTTGCTCTTCTGCTTTCTCCTGCTGGACTGCCTGCTGGTCTAACTGAGCTAAACCTAAACCCCTCAGGCTCCTGCTCCACCCTCTCCCCTCTCAGGTGGGAAAGATCAAACTCCCTCGTGGCAGTGATTAGGGGATGCAATGACGTAAGGGTTTCTTACCCTGGGCCTGTATTCCCTATCGTTTCTACCACTAGGGGCACTATGTTCCTCATTGTAGCCAGGAATTACTGGCTTTCTAGGAGCAAATGGAGTTTTAAGTCCTGGACCTTTCAAAATGGGTCCCTTTATTAAGGTAAATTCCTTCTTTTTACCCCTCTCTTCTAGGTCCTGATAAGCTTCCTTATCACATACCCCCCTGCTTAAGTTATTACAGGCTGGCTGTAGTTGGGGAGAATCCTCCCTATAGTCCGTAATACCTGTGAGGGCTTCCGTATTGTTGTTTGGCCTATCTGTCGGCTGTTCTACGCTGGGAATATTATCCGGCATAGACCTCTCTTGCCAAGACCTAAGCACATTTATGTGGTAAGTCTGCCTATGCCCTTTAGCAGTTTCTGTGACACAGGACACCGGGGTCACCTGATTGACCACCTTCCAAGGCCCTTTCCATTGCGCTTCAAACTTGGGAGTGGCACCTGCTACTTGCACCAGGACTTTCTCCTATGTCTAGCTGGCGAGGCTTGGCCCTTTGGTCATACCGCTCCTTCTGGCGCAGCTGACTGTTTTGCAAATTTTTCACAGCTACCTGTGAGGCCCTATTTAAACGTGCTCTTAGGTCCCGTAAAAATAGTGGAACTCCCTTGCCCTCTTGTTCCGGGTCTGACCACTGCTCTCTTAATATGTCTAAGAGACCACGTGGGGCTCGACCGTAAATGAGCTCGTAGGGAGATACGCCCAGGGAAACCTGAATCCGTTCCCGGCAAGCGTATAAGACAAACGGTAATAACATGTCCCATTCCTCCATGTTTCCCGCTAACCCCCTTCTTAACATCTGTTTCAAGGTTTGATTTAATCTCTCCACCAAACCATTTGACTGGGGATGATAAGCGGATGTCTTTATATGATGAATCCCGAAAGCATCCCAGACTTGGGCCAAATACTTTGATACAAAGTTGGTCCCACGGTCTGTTAAGACTTCTCTGGGGAATCCTATCTCACAGAACAGCTTTATTAGTTCTAAAGCTATGGTTTTAGCTGAAATATTCCTTAAAGGAACGGCCCAGGGAAACCTGGTAGCCTGATCCACCATTACCAAGATATACTGGAAACCTTAGGGTGTTTTAACCAAGGGGCCTACTATATCCATTGAGATACGCCCTACAGGGTCTGCTATGATGGGAGTTGGTATCAAAGGCACGACTGGGGGTCACGCAGCAGTGACTCGCTGGCATGCTGGGCATGCGGCACAGAACTGGGCAGTTTTTCTTTAAAAACTCCTGGCCAATAAAAGCATATCAGAATTTGATCTAGGGTTCCTTGCACTCCCTTATGGCCTCCCACTGGATGATCATGGGTAAGTCTCAGAACTAACCCCTTAAAAGTCGTGGGTACCACTAGTTGTTTCCTGATTGTGCCAGTACGGGGGTCCTGACTTTCCCTATACAATATCTCATTGTCTAATAGGAATCTGGGAAGGACATCCTGCACCTCTTGGGCATACTCAAATGCTCGAGCAAGAGCCGGATCTGCTCGCTGTTCCTTAGGGAAAGTTGTAAACTTCTCCACTATTTCAGCTGGCACCTAGGGCAATCCTTGACCAAGCTCCATCTTGGCCCTACACTGTGCCCTACAACGCCTTTCATAACTCCGTTGCGCTTTTTCCTTCCTAACCTTTCCAGTTGGGGGAGTCACCGAGTCCTCATGAGAGGGTAGCTCTCCTAGAGAATCAACTTGGGTCTCTTCCTCTTGGTTGTTAGCCTTAGACTGGGATCGGGTAGAAAGAAGGCCACTCTTTTCCTCTAAGCCTTTCTCTAATCCCTGCTTGAACTGGGGCCAGTCCCTTCCCAATATTAAATCATATGGGAGCTTTGGTACCACTGCCACTGCTGTTTCTCTCTGGACCCCTAAACCCTTTATCTTTAACTTGTATGTAGGATAAAATGAAGCAGCCCCATGAATGCATCTAATGCGCACATTTTTCTCAGGCTTCCTACATTCTGAGTTATTTTTGGCCACTATTGCCTGCCAAAGCTTTTTAGAAAGCATGCTTTGGTCCGCACCAGAGTCCAAAAGAGCTTGTGTGGTAACCCCTTGTATGTCAACCATTAAACGAAAACCTTCTCCAGGTCCTTTTTCACTGACACCTATTAAATTAGTGTGGGTTTTACAACCTTTCTGCACATGACCCCACTTCCCACACTGTAAACATTTTTTTTTTCTTTGCCCACATTTCATTTTGGGAAGGTGCACAAACTCTCCCAAAATCAACAGTTTTCCCCTCCTTCTTTTCTGATGTAGCAAAATGCCCCCCAGCACCTATTTTGAGTGAGCTTCCCTTTTGCTGCCAAGCCAACTAGGCTTCCATAAACCTCTCAGACAAAAGGGTTGCTTCTCCCAGGCTTTGGCAATTCTGCTGGATGAGAAAAGACTGCAAATCCTTGGGCACTGCTGCCATAAATTGTTCTAGCATAATCATATCAACAATCATATCTACATTCTTTCCTTCAGGAGCCAGCCACTTTAGGGCTAATCCACGAATCCTTTGCTTAAGCCTTTTGGCGTCTCTCCATCCCTCAGGACTGTGGACCTAAACATACGACGATATACTGTGGCTGTCAGCCCCAAGTGATCCTTTATAGCAGCTTTTACAGCCTTATAATCTAACGCTTGGGCTGCTGGCATGGCCCTGTAAGTGGCCAAGGCCTCTCCTGTTAAGGATATGGCCAGGCATATAGCCCATTGAGTCTCAGGCCATCCTAAGGCCTGTGCCACTCTCTCAAAAGAGTTGATAAAGTCATCCACATTATCCTCTGGACTTAGTTTACCAAAATTAAATGATCCCATATTGGAAAAGTCTACCATACTGTCCATCCATGGAGCATCTGGGCCTGCTGAAGCTGGCACTCCTCCGCCTCCCTGGCTCCGGAGTGAAACCAATGCCTCCACCAGATCAAGAACTGGCTTCTGCTGTTCTCTCATGGCAGCGATGGCCTTGTCCTGTGCCATTTGCGCTAACTCCTGCTGAAGGCTGAACTGGTGCGCCATCCAACTCACAAGTTCCTTGGGATCCATGGCTTGTTACCTGTAAGGAAAAAAAAAGAGAGAAAAAAACCCAAGGGCGGCACCGTACAACAGAAAATTTCTTTTTCTCTATATGCCCCCTTTAAATGCCTCCGCATACACTTTTTTTTCCTCTCTTATCCTGAAGTGGTCACGCCCCAGGTAACTTTACCTTGTTCAGGCGTTGAGTCTCACTTCCACAGGGTCTTTTGACTGGAACTGCACCTGGAATACCTCCTTCTGTTGTTCCTCCAAGCCAGACAAGGAAATTCTTTATTCAGTTGCTTCTGCTTGGAAACTTGCAGCAGTATCCTTATGGACTTCCTGGTTACTTTAAGATGAAAAAATATCCAAGAACTACGCCACTTGTCACGCCCTTAGCCCCTTACCTTGGTATGGGGGGTGTGGATTTGTTTTTGTCACTGTGGTGCTTCAACTTCTGGCCTTTTTCTAACTGGATGCCTTTACATGCATTCTGGGAAAGGTAGTTCAGTTAGATATCACTTGGGCTCAGATGAAAAAAAACACCTTCTTTGTAGTTGGGTTTGAGTGAGTGCAATTTATTCATTAGCACAAAATAAGACACACTAGGTTCACAGATCCACCTTTTAAAGATATTTTCATCCAGGAATTCTTGCAACTTATAACGGGATAACTTGAACTGAAACAAAATAGCTTCCCTCAGCCTTAATTAGCAACACCTGCCTTCAGCAGAGCTTGCCCTGAAGATCAAAACAAACAGAAAGAAACTTTTAAACCAGGTTTCTTTTCCTTTCCAGTCCAGAGCAAATACCTTGCTATCTTGTATGCTTAACTTCAGCACTTCATTCAGATAGATAGTCCAATTCATACAAGCAATAAAACTCTTTTCCAGGTTTTCTCAGCAGTTAGACAAACCAAAAGCATTTCTTACTTCCTTCAGTTGAAACGGCATCAAAGGAGCTCTGCACTGCTCACAGCTGTTTCTCAAAAGACAATCAGGCAGCTTCAGCTTTGCACTGTGTCACACTTTTCCTGAGCTTAGAACTTTAACAAGCAAACACAGCTCTCAAGGATTTGGACACTGGAAACTTCTCTTTACGGTTGACATCACTAGCAACCATTTTTTAATTGGCAGACTGGCATGCAGAGCAGTCCATGTATGAGACCTCTTCCTCACAAGGTAAATCTGGCTCTCCCATTTCCATGGGTTCACTCTCTGGCTCAGATTCAGATATCTTACTTGACTGCCTTCTACTATGATTAAGGCTGTCTCTGGCAAATACATATTGCTCCTTATTAGCTAAGCTTCTGGGACTCATACCTTGATCCAAGCCTGTAATAGCTTCACTTCTTACATGCTCTGGCCACCATCTAGCACGTCCTGTTCTCCAATTAGTGCCTCTGGCTCTCACTGCTCCATTCCTTGAGTAGGCAAAACCTCTGCTCTCTCTTTCCCTCTGGTTAGCAGTTGCAGCACTCTCTGGTCTCAGGAGTCCTTCCAGTTTCTCTCCACGAGTCCTGCTTGTCCCTCCTTGTCCTCTTGCTCCTTGCCTTGCTCCTTTTGCTCTTCTGCTTTCTCCTGCTGGACTGCCTGCTGGTCTAACTGAGCTAAACATAAACCCCTCAGGCTCTTGCTCCTGCTCCACCCTCTCCCCTCTCAGGTGGGAAAGATCAAACTCCCTCCTGGCAGCTGTGTGATTAGGGGATGCAATGACGTAAGGGTTTCTTACCCTGGGCCTGTATTCCCTATCATTTCTACCACTAGGGGCACTATGTTCCTCATTGTAGCCAGGAATTACTGGCTTTCTAGGAGCAAATGGAGTTTTAAGTCCTGGACCTTTCAAAATGGGTCCCTTTATTAAGGTGAATTCCTTCTTTTTACCCCTCTCTTCTAGGTCCTGATAAGCTTCCTTATCACACTTACCCCTAACCTGAAATCATACCCCTTCTCCCCTCACCCCTTCCAACCCTCATCCCATTTCCTACCCTCAGTTTCGCAACTGTTGTTGTTCAATATTTAACTTTGGATAGAATCTAGAAAGACTGCCATGCACTAACACAACTCTCCTATTTGCATATAAGACACTCAATTGTTCCATTTGCATCCACTCTTACATCCTTTCCAACCAGTGTCCCACTCTAGGAGGAAGGGCCTCCATCCAGTTAATTAATATACACTTTTGTACTACCAAAATACCCAAATTAACAAATCGTTCTCCCCTGTATTGAGCCCTTATTCCTGATAGGTGTAAAAACTCCTCCTCCATTGGCATGCTTGCATCCACACAATTCTCCAACAACGTCCGCACATCAGACCAAAACCTTTGTAGCTCTGGGCAGTGAACAAAGCTATGAATATGATTTTCCACTACCGTTTGACATTTATCACACATTTCCGAGTCCACCAACCCCATTTTATAATATTTTGCTTTATGGATGTGGCAGTGATACAATTTAAATTGCATTTCTCTGAACCCTATATCATTGCATTCCTTCTTACTCTTGCTGAGCTATCTCTTTCCCCAATACCTTCCCCCAATATTGAGCTAGAGTCTGGAGCAATGCTGTGTTTTCTGATAGCGCACACATTTTAACACAGCAGTCATTTGCAGGCCATTAGTTTATTGCATTGGGAGTAAACATTTTTTTAGCATTCACATTAGTATGCTGTGCCCGGTGCTTACTGCATCAAGGCCAAAGTTTGAGCACCAAAGTTTGATTTAATAACATCTAGATTCTAAAGAAAATACATTCTTATACCGAGAAGTTCATATAAGGGCTTTGCACTGATCGCATGTTCTGTCTACGTGCTGGAACAAAGTCACATCTCCACGATCTGTGGGTGAGTGAAAAAAAAACACTTTTATTTACTCTACAGATTTCAGTGACTAAAGTCTGCACAATAACTGAACCTTCTCTTCCTTTGTCACCGTGACTTTCTCCTTCACTTTCTGTTTCTTTTTTTTTTCATTATCGCCATGACTCATTATCACTTTGGGGTAGATTTTCAAAGAGCTGCTGAGTGGTTAGCTTTATCAGGATATTAATTCCCAATTAACTATCTAAAGTTGCAAATGACATCCAGGCAACCACACTTAGGTGGGCAAATGTAACTAGTTGGTACTGAATATTGATTGCACTAAGCAGCTAAAGAGGTTATGTTAGAAGCATCTCCACATGAAACTGCAACATTTACAGATATAGAATAGAAAACAAATGTAAATATGATTTCAGAAAGCCACTATTTACACCTGGAGATCCACACCACCCAGAGATTTCAAGGGGGCGTGGTGGAGGCATAGTTTGGGTATGGCTAAGGCAGGCCAAAAATCTACATGTGTATTTCCCATTTTACAAAGCGAATCCATGTATATGGCAAAACATTTCTGCATTGGGTCTTACACTAGCTCTGAGGCATGAATGTATTTTTTAAAAATGCTTGTTTAGGCCAGCGCTTTGCATAGGCGATTAAGAAAGTTGCTCTCCTTAAACCATTGGTGTTTATTTCCTCCTCCAAAATGAAAATGAAAAAAAAAATGAGGCCTCAGTACTTAATTGGTGGCACTTAAATGTATAGGTTTGCAAAATGGCCCAGTTACATTGAACGTGCCAGCACTTGCATGTGGAAGTTGTGAAATTGTATTTTCCACATGGAAGCTGCTGTGTTTGTGACACTTGGTTTACCCACATGTAGTTTTGAAAAATGGCTCCTCCTGCTGTGCGTGGCAGCAAATCCACATACAGACCTGCATGTCCTTATACATATTTTACAAAAGGCTCTGCATTTGGCAGAACCTTTTGTAAAATACATTCCCCTGCTTCCGCGTTCACACATTAACCGTCTCTTTTCTCACAAATACTTTCTAACTAAAATGAGACTCCACAATGTTATGTTTACTAAACTGCAGTAATACATTGACCTGGGTTATTAGTAAATGTTGTGTCACTGAGTCTATGCCAACTCCTGGTGACCCGTCTCCTGGGTTTTCTTGGCAAGATAAATAGGTCCAGGGCTTCATTTGTAGACAAAAAGGAAGTGGAACTGTGGAGCCATGGGAAAGGGAGGGGAGGGCAGTCCAGGGACAGGAGCAATAGAAGAGGGGCTGGATTGGGGAGCAGAGTGACTCCTCTCTGCTCTGCTCTGCTCTGCTCCGCTCTGCTCCTCTTCCCTGCAGGCTGCCTGGAAGGAAGGGGCTGGAGAAGAACTGAACACACCTCCTCTGGATGCTGAAAAACAATGGCAGAACTCTGAGACCGCTCCCACAGATATTATGCCCTGAAAAGGCCCCAATGAGATTAATGGAGCTAATCCATGATTGTTGCATGTTAATTTGGGGTGTTGGACAGGGCGGCACTACCATTAGGTTATCCAGACGGTCACATCTGCCCCCATGCTAACAGGAAGTCTGCATGGGGACGGAAGCAGGAACAACAATGCGGCACCAGAGTTTATGGTAAGCACTGCATCACTATTTACAAGTAATTGCTTCTGCCATGGGTCCTGGAGAAGTGCGGCGGGGCGGGTGTGGCAGGAGTGAGATTTGCTAGTGCACTTCATATCCATGCACCAGCCCTAGTGCTGGATCTCTCGCTGGCATTTTTTTGACTGTGGCTAGAGGAAAGGCTTTTCACCTAATTTTTCAGGAGAGGCCTATCAGTTATCCATTAATCAAGAAGGAAGATTCTGAGGGAAGACATGGTATACCCGGGGCCTGAGGAATTTCAGCAGAATCTCATAGTTGCCAGAATCTCATAGTTGCCAAACTGCAGTTGCCAGTCCTGGTTTTCTACAGGCCTCTAAACTACCCTGACAGTCTTCCCCTGTTGCAAGTGGAGTGGTTTACCATGTGGAAGATGTTATTTTCCCCCAGCGGGGGCAGCAGAATTTGTAGACTTTGATGAAGAATTCCTCGCTTCTGTAGCCGACATGGAAAGTGAAAAGTGTTCCTTCTGCACATCAATTCAATAGGTCAGCAGTTTGAGAAAGGATGCGGCACAGTGAGATCATCAGATTCTTGACACTCTGTGGATGACTGAAGGTCAGGGTTGCTATGGGAACTCCTTGTAGACCCAAATATCTTTCCTCTATTTCCGACCTAGCATTGACAGAGACTAGCAATTCGTTGAACGGACTGTGGCCCCTTACACCTGGGCAGCATACCTCCGCAGATGCTTATGTATCACTTCCTTCCTGTCTTCCAAAGGTTAGCATCAAGAACAGCTAGACCTGGGGCTACTAGTAGCTTGCATAACAGCGACCAAATCCCAAGGTCTGTCTCGACACATTGTTCAATTATACCTTGCTGGATTTTCCTTCTCCAAGATCATGAGATAGGGCAACCCCTCGTAAAGTTTTCTACTAAGAACCCTGGTGAAAGTTTGGCTAGGAGTGCACCTAGACAACCCAATAAAGGGAGGCTGGTGACCCATTAAATGCTCAAAAGACTTTGGACAACTTTGCAAACCTCATGCTCTTCTGATTATGCGACATGCCTGTTCTGAGCATCCTTCACTTTGGCATTCTTCGGTGCATCAGAATTGGGAAACTGGTGGTTGCCTCAACAAATGCCAAGATAACATCCGGATTATAAAACTCAGACATATTTCTGTTAGAGGTCTTGCTGTGTATCCGACTCACCAGAGCAAACAATGATCCAAAGGCAAAAGGATAATTTATTACATTCAAGGAGGTACTGCAACGCCACACCTGTGCAGTAGCCGTTTACAAATATCTGGTGGTGCAACCTAGCTAATACCAACAGTTCTTGATTCACCTCAGTGGCACCCCATGAACCCTCTTCCAGTTCAGGGTTGTATTAAAAAAACCATAATGGCTATTGGACTGCAGGCTGACCTTTTTGGCACCCATTCATCTGCAAAAGGGCAGCGATAGCACTAACCAAGGTGGGGCTGCCTGCTCATGTAGTCAAGGATTTGGGGCATTGGTGGTCTCAGGTATGCCATACATTTACCTGCAGGAGAGGCCACAAGCAAATTAACACCTACTCATTTTCATCAGATCAGTGGCACATGCTAGCTGTTCTTACTACCTCTTATCCATTATGTCTTTTACAGAGCACATAATTGGCCATTCCTTCATTTTCTGGACTGCTGAGAGGGTGTCCTCACAGCTTCTGGGGCCTCACTTGTGACTGGCCAAGTGTGGTGTACATCTCATATGGCTAGGAAGTCCAAGGATGGGGTGGACACAATTCTGCTCAATGCTCTAAAGATGACTACAAACCTACGCCCACCCCAATGCTATAATCATCAACCTGGAAGAGAACAACCTTGGAACCATAACCAGAAAATAACAAATTGATACCATTAAGGACTACCTTTTCTGGACACTCTGCCTGCCCAACAACCTCTTTGTCTAGTCTGACCTCATTCTGCTTCTCAATTGGGCCAGTTCCCAACTTTAGAATAGAGAACCACCAGACTCTGGAATAGAGCAATAAAAAAAGGTCAACAGACAGCTCAGCCAGAGCATACTATGTGCCAGAAGATTGCAAATCCGACATGAGTGGGCACATTCCTTATTTCCCAGTTACTTCAGAAAGGACCACACCCTTCTATCTGACATTGTGCTGGATCTTTTCATCAATGACATTCAAGAAACATTAGAGGCCATCCTTGAGGCCAGCACATAGGCATGTACCACTTTTGAAAACCCAAGAGTGCCGGGGGTGGGATCCATGATTAGGAGACCTGGAGAATGCAGAGATCCCCATGTCTCTGGGGGTTACCTGAGATGAACTGCAGACATACAACAAATCATGACTAAGGGGCAGGAGGCTTTAGCTGTCAACAAGCGGAGTGCCCTGGTAAGTCCCTGTCAGGTTGATGGCTGACCCAGCATAAGCAGCCCAAGAGACAGTATGGAAAGGCAGCAGGCACGGGTGCGAGCCTAGCTTGGTTCGGCATATCTGGCCCCAAGCACCATGCTTGGCGGATGGCATTGAATGAGAACAATTCACCACTCATCAGCTCAGGTGACTTGGTAGGATCCCCAATCTCTTTGTATTGTAGTTGTTATTGTTGCTAATAAAGCTGAGGCCGATTGACCCACAATTACTGAATTGGCTGACTTATTGCATTAATCTCCCTATTTAACAATTTGGAGTGAAACAGATGAATGGTTCCGACTGCCTATATTATGGCTGCTTGTTGATCATTCTTCATAAAACTTACCAACTGAATGTCACTGGCAAAAATATAGATTTCTAAATTATGCAGGCACTTGGCTAGAGATGACAAATACAGGTTAAATCACAAAGGCAACAGCAATGAACCTTGCAAAACCCCTCAATGCAGGGTCTTGAAACCTGACATAGTATAATCCCAATAGATTCCCTGAGATTGCTCTTCAAACTATGATCTAAACCAGTCTAAGACAACTTTTTCAACCCCTTCTTTTGCAAGGAAAATAGCATCATATGATGGACAGTATTGCATGCTGCTGATAAGTTAAGATGTACTGTCAGACGGCTGCCTGGGTGAGAATGTTCACAGTCTTGGCAAAGGCATATATCAATATGATTTGCAAGGGATTGTGGGAAATGCAGTCCATTCACACCAGACACAGCTGCTCACAATAATTAGTTGTGCTTGAGTGTAAAGCCAATAAGATATTTATTTATGGGGTTATTTCTCCCAACACAGATATGCTTGGTAGCACATAAAACAGGATACTTGCTTTCAGTGTTAAACTTAGAAAAACAAAATCAGGAAAACAACAGATGAACTTGTCAGGCAATCAAATGAAAAGAATAAAGACCTGGTTGGTAACAAACTGGTCTTTTCTGTAGGCTTTAGCTAATATTTTCTTAGCAGTGTTTCAAACAACAAGCAAAACCCACAAAGAAGGGAAAAACTGTTCTTTTCAGGTTAACTTCTTATATCTTCACACATAGACTCAGAAGTGATTTCCTCAGAGCTCACAAGCAATTAGGTAAGGCTCAATTGCTAGCAGTTATCCAGCTGAAACCCCTTAGCTGGCTTGCTTTCTACTGCGTGGCCCAAAATCCTACTCAGGAGCTTTTCTGAGTAGATTAAAGAACAAGTTTGTATTTCTTTGTGATGGTTGCTGTACTTTGTAACAGTAAATTACCAAAGGAGTTTAGACAGAGAGCAATCCATATATTCACAGCCTGTATCTAAGACCGCTCCCCCTTCTTCAACAATCATGGGTTCAATATCATGGATTGGCACAGAGGAATTTCTCAATGTAGCACTCTCAGGAGAATACTTGTTTCCCTGCTGTCTTTCAAGGTTATAGCTAGGGCATAGATCAGTGTTCATACCTGAGCTTCCATTGCTGTTAGAGTTCCTCTCTAAATAGCCTGGCCAGTATGTAGTCCAGTTCTTATGTCCAGCCTTCCAATCCAGATCCCTGGACACTGGATCTCTCTTCACATACCTTCTGGCACGGGTCCTAGGGTCCCTTCCACGTGCAGCCGTCTCCCTCACAGGTACCGTTTGGAGATTCCTAGCCCTGCAGCACCATTCCTCTGGCTTTCCCCAGTCCAATGGTGTATGCTGGCCCTTGGAATGCCTTCCAGTATACGTACTGCTCTGGACTCCTTTAGACCTCCCAAAGGCTTTTCTCTTCTTTCTTCCAAAGGGTTTCTTGTCCTCTCTGTCCGTCCGGTTTGGCTTCTGCTTCTGATGATCCTCCAGATGATGAAGCTGTCCAAGATGATCAAGATCCTGAGGATGAGGATCTCCCAGATGAAACTTAGGATCAGGATAATTCTCTGTAGAATAAACTCTACCTTTATTCTGCTTTGATGAGTGCTCCACCCTAGCACAGCGCAGCTGTGCTGAATCAGGCCCTGCCCTTTGAGATGAGTGCTTGGGGATTACCTCATAGCCCTCTTGATTGAACACACGTTTCCCCACTTCAGCTCCTCTAATGGCTGTTGGAAACCTGGTGCATTCTGGGACTGGTAGTCTTTTATGGGAAAATTCTGTTTTCTTATTTCTACCAGAACTGACAGGTTGCTTGTTCAGAGTCACTTCACCTTTTCTATAGCTCCTTCCTGAGCTATGATAAGCTTCCTTATCACAGTACTCATAGGGTATCAAAGTCCTGATTGGAGTTGACTTTAAAGATGCCTATAATTGCAAGTAAAACTATAACAGTACTATGAAATAACCAATATCCTGACTGAAATAGGTTCAGAAGCTAATTGGATTTCACTTATCTACCAATTTACTGCTCTAACACTTTAGCCAAAAAGAAAGTTTGGAAATGGGGCGGTAATCTGAATAACCCAAGTTGAATGATATACTTTTTTTCAAAATCGGTATAATCTCAGCTCTCTTAAGCACTGCCAGGACAATACTTTGTCATCCAAGAAGGTGCACAATATTCAATCACTAATTCTCCCACAACAAATTCCCATAATCAAACAAACAGGACTAACTAGTTGTCTAAATAGTTTTTGTCGGATCATCTGTTTTGAGGATGTATAAACATACTCTTGCTACAGACCCTCCATTTTAATCACAATAAAAGGCCACCTGGGCCAAACCTCGCATGAGGCTATATGGCCCTCTGGCCCAGCCACCACAATCTTTCTAATACTTTAAAATGTATCAGTTCAATCAACGCCCAGCTGTAGAATTCATTGAAGTGAATGGGGATAGCTTGAGCGGCCTTTCGAATGGTGAAGGAAAATGACATGTTTCCACTTTTGAACCAGTTCATTATTGGCCAAAGCTCTCCATCGGTGACATCAGATGAGTATTTCTATCTTTGGGGCGACATTGACATCAAGTCAGAATATATGACATTGAGGTTTGATTGAACTGATACGTTCTAAAGTATTAGAAAGATTGCGGTGGCTGGGCCAGAGGGCCATATAGCCTCACACGAGGTTTGGCCCAGGTGGCCTTTTATTGTGATTAAAATGGAGGGTCTGTAGCAAGAGTATGTTTATACATCCTCAAAACAGACGATCCGACAAAAAATATTTAGACAAATAGTTAGTCCTGTTTGTTTGATTATGGGAATTTATGGTGGGAGAATTTGTGATTGAATATTGTGCACCTTCTTGGATGACATATTATAGTGGTTGCACCGTTTGGGTTTTTGAACTGATAGGACAATACTTTGAGCAAGAGAGAGATTTAGCAGATGGCGTTATTGAGCTAAGTGCCCTTCAAATCTCCAAAGTTGTAACAGGATGAATTATCTATCTAAATATAAAAATATTTATGCCTCAGATGCATATTTTTTGAACCAGATCAGTTGGAAGCTTTTTCTACAAGCTAGACAAGTGGAGCTTTCATGCTGATTCTGAAGATGTTTGATAATTTTATTGGATGTTCTTCTATTTTTATTTTCTGGTAATTGTTGGTGCCACTAACATGCTATGGAGTTTTTCACTTTACTTTATATTTTATTGAATCATTGGTTTCTTTTGTTGTTGCTGCTGTTGTTAAGTGCCATTGAGTCAATGTCAACTCATGGCAACCCTCTGGATAGTTGTCCGGTATTCACTCTTCAATCAGGTTGCTCACAGTAAATAGAGTGGTATCCATAGCTGCTGTTATTGTATCAGTCCATCTCATTGTTAGCCTTCCTCCTTTACGCTGACCTTCAAACTTGCCAAACATGATGTCTTTCTCTAATAATCTCTCTCTTTGCATGATGTGTCCAAAGCATGAAAGTCGAAGTCTTGTTATCTGAGCTATGAAAGCTTAGGTTTGATCTCCTCTAGTACTTACTGGTTTGTTCTTTGGGCAGTCCATGATATACACAGTATTCCTTGCCAGCACCATAATTCAAAAGGCATTGATTTTCTTCCTATCTTTTTCACTGTCCAACTTTCACATCCGTATGACGTTATTGGAAATACCATGGCTTGGACATGTCAAATCTTTGCATGGAGAGAGACATCTCTACTCTTGAGAAGCTTGTCTAGGTACTTCACAGCCATTCTGCCAAGAGCAATGTGTTGTCGGATTTCTTGACTGCTTTATCATTTCTTTATTTTATTGATCCAAGCAGGTTAAAGTTGTCCACTATTTCGATTTTTTCTCCATCAACGATGAACTTACTGATTCTCTTCTAGTTCTGGTTATTGTAGATTTAATTTTGATTTATTGTAATTTGTCTCTTTTCTTGTAATGTTTGGAATGCTTAAAAATGATTGAACTAGAGATTAATGGACTATGTGGATACCCAAAATACATTTTGCCATTTTAGTAAATATGTCCTACATTTGAAACTTTGTCTGGCCCCACCCTCACCTGGCCCCTTTTTTGTACAGCTAAATCTGTATGCATGCTCTGTAGAGTGATTTTAGTTTGATCAGGGGTGGGAGGGGGAGGTTTTTAACCATTTAGATTTATGCAGTTAAAAGCCAATTTCCACCACATACGTTTTTTGACTTCTTTAGCTCTTTGTCTTTGTGTGCATATGAGAACCTGTGGTGTGCATGAGTGCCTCTGTGTATATTCAAGGGTCTGGATTATACATGTTCATGAGATTGTATTTTCTGGATCTCTGTGTGTGTTTCTCAGCAGTGGCTATCCATTGAAATCTTGTTGTAACTCAGAGCCTCAACAAAAATATGTTAGAGCTGTTTGATCTGTTAAATGCTGACACCCCCTACCATAGCCCACCTTCCTGTCTTTGTTCATGGGCAGGGCCCAGCCCTTGGCAACAGACACTGGCACCATGGCTATGCTATCTGAGTCTCTGACTGTATGTTTTCTTCTGCTTGTCCAGAACTCCAGGCCCCTTCCTTCCTTCCTTCCTTCCTTCCTTCCTTCTCTTCTACCACTCTTGCACTCTTTTCTAGGCTATTTGACCTTTTTTAAATGTGATTGCACTTTGGAGAGATGGGAGGAAGGATGGCAGCAATTCCAATGCTGCTGTCATTGAGTTGATGAGTATATTTCTTTGCACTGGTGTATACTGGGATTTGTAGTTCAGTTTTCATATTAAGTTGGAGAATGAAACCTACAGGAAAACGGAAGGGGCGCATGTTGCGATGGGCATCTTTAGTAACTGAGAGTCACAAACAAGTCCTGGTTTTCGGCATGATCAACATATGCAAAGTAACTGGGCTCTTAGGACAAGGAATGACATATATATACAGGGTGGCCCAAAAAAAGTGAGAACATCTCATAAATTAAAAGCTTAAATAGTTTACCTATTTACCTTTTTTAGCTATATAACGTCTTTATTTCGACAAGTTCCGGTCGCCATCTTTTTTTAAAATTTGTCAATCGTTTACATCTGTCTTTTTGAATTTTTAAATAACTTATATGCTACAAGATGTTCTCACTTTTTTTTGGGCCACCCTGTATATGCAGGTCTTTTACACCATGAGGTGACCTAGGAGGTCGCCTAGAGTGCCAGTCCTCTGAGGCGCCAAATACCTGCTGGTTTAGGCAAAAGTCTGCATCAGAGGGGGGTGGAAGCAGCAACTAGTAGCCTGAAACCGCAGCACAGTGCCGGAGCCCTAAGGTAAGCACGGCATTGCTGCTTCGTAGCTATTGTTGCCGCTGCAGACCCCAGAGAGGGCCAACAGTGGTACCAATGGGGGTAGCAGAATGGAGGGCTCACCTAGGTTGCCTCTAATCCTTGCACCTACCCTGTATTCATCTACATCTGCTGAATATTTCTCAAAATATCCTGAAAACCACTCTGTGTTTTATACAGCCTAATCTGGCTCTAGTACTGTAGTCCACTGCATGATCTCCCTACGGCTGGGGAAGAACAATGCCATTATTCACATTTTCCTCTAATGCTTAGGAACCATCAGGCAATAGACGTGGGTGCATGACCACCTGTTCTGGTAAAGCCTGTGAACAGGTTACATCTGGAGTACTAAAGCAGAAAGAAATTTGCGAAGATCCAGAGAATCAGGTTTGGATTAGAGTCCCCCGATGACGTGGAGTTAAATTGGTGACAAGGTATCAATAAGGAATAATCCAATTCTGCTATTCCCATAGACCTGGGAGAAAATCTTCAGTGTAAAGGCCCCAAAGGGTGGTTCAGAAAATGTTAGGGTACAGGATTTTCAGATTCCCCCTTCCCTCATTTCAGAAACCTTCGATGGTATGATTTGTTTACTTCTAAGTATGCCCTCCTGCAAAGAGATTTACCCAGAGACTGTTCCCTACATTTGTGACATGTAGTAACTCGGCCAAAAAAAGGCATGGTAAGGCTCAATCTCACCATCCCCCTTCCTCTTTCTCAATCTCTGTGGATAATGCTCTTCTACTCCCTGTTTCCTCAGTCCACAACCTTGGGGTCATCTTTGACACCTCCCTCTCCTTCTCCACACACAGCTAAAACCTATTGTTTCTTTCTCTATAACATCAGCAAAATTCGCCCCTTCCTTTCTGAACACACTACTAAGACACTTCAACTCTTTAGTCACCTCCCATCTAGACTATTGCAACCTCCTCCTTGCTGGTCTCCCTCTGAATCATCTCTCTTCCCTTCAATTTATTCAAAGCTCAGCTGCACAGCTAATGTTTCGCCAACCCCGATATGCTCATATAATCCCTCTTCTCAAGTCACTTCATTGGCTCCCCATCCATTTCCATATCTAGTTCAAACTTCTCCTGCTGACCTATAAATTTATTTATTTATTTAACAAGTTTTCTATACCGCCTTTTCCTTCAATCAAAGCGGTCACAAGAAATACAAAGGTTATAGGCAAGGGAAACAAACACAGTATAAACATAACAGTACAATGGTAATATAGGAAAAATAACAAGGGTTAACAATAAGGCAAATTAGTTAAAATAATTAAAATAAATATAATATATTTAGTCAATTGTTGATCCATATTGTTCAATGAAAAGTGTAGTTTTCAATTGTTTACGAAAGTCTTTTAAATCATCCAGTGAGCGTAAATCAGGAGGGAGAGAGTTCCAAATTAAAGGGGCGGCCAAAGCAATTGCTCTTTGTGAGGTACATTTGCATGATTTAGAGTAGTTTTTTGGGGTGCTGAGGGTGTTAGAAGTGGATAACCTTCTTGGTCTTTTGTTGATATCATGGAGTAAGAGGGCATGAAGGCTGATTGCAGAACTGTTGTGTTTCATTTTGAATATATTTATGATTAATTTATACTTTATGCGAAGGATTATTGGGAGCCAGTGGAGTTCTTTAAGGATGGGGGTAATGTGTTCATAATTTGAGGATCCATTGATGATTCTAGCTGCTGTATTTTGTGCCATTTGAAGTGGCTTGAGAGCATGCTTAGGCAGTCCATTGTAAATGCACTCCTTCTGCTGCCTCTCACTACCTTTAATCTCTGATCTCTCCCTACACCCTTCTCGTGAACTCTGCTTTTCTGGTGGATCGCTTCTCTCTGTTCCCTTTTCTTCCACTGCCATCTCCAGACTTTGATCCTTTTATCTTGCTGCTCCTTATGCTTGGAACAAAGTGCCTATGTCAGGCTTCATCCCTGGCCCTTTTCAAATCCATGCTAAAAGCTCACCTCTTTTGAGGCTGCTTTTGGATCCTGATCCGCTTAGTCTCCTATGTGTTTCCTTCCCTTCCCTAGTTGTTTCCTTGCCCTTAGCTGTTGTATTGTCTGTCTTAACTAGATTGTGAACTCTGAGGAGCAAGGCCGTCTTTACATGTATATGTGCAGTGCTGTGTATGCCTTGTAGAGCTATATAAGTGATCAGTCGTAGTAGTAGCTGCACTAGAAGAGAGAAGTGATACAACAATGAAAATTTTTCCTTCGCAGAAAGACCACTAAATGAATGGGAACATGGTACGTTTTCAATGTACGAGTGGATATTCTCTGTAAACAAAGTTTAAGGTAGTTCTAGCTTTGCACAATTTTTTTTTTTGCTCCATATTGGAGGAGTAGCCTAGTGGTTAGAGCCACAGCCTAGTACCCAAGAGATATGGTTTTGATTCCTACTGGCACTCCTTGTGACCTTTGGTAAGTCACTTTACTCTCCAATGCCTTGGAAGAAAAGGCCCGACAATCTACTGCCAGTCATACCTTGCAAAGAAAACCCAGGGGCTGCTGGGTTGCCAGGAGTCAGCATTGACTTGACGGCACGTAAAAATAAAAAAAGTATTCCTCTGCTCCTTTTGGCTTCCAGCTCAGTCAGAATTCGACTCTATTAGGCTACAATGCCATGAGCCTTCATTCACAACTACTGGGCCTTTTGGCTGTCCTAACTTTATACAGATAGTGGACTGACTATCGCCACTAACTGGATAACTGCCAGCGCTGTCACTGCCCCACCCGCACACCACCTCGGCACTATCTAGATAGGGCCAAGGCCTTCTAGATTGATTTTCAGTGGCACTATCCGGATAGTGCTTCTGAATATTGACCTGTTAATCAATAGCAATCGCTCCACTCGGTTTCACCATTTATTCCATTTGGGAAAATATTTTGTTATAGAAAAATCTACCTCTGTTCTAGTCTAAGTAACAAAACATCCCAATGATCTCTTCACGAATCCACGTGGACCTGAACAATCGCTGTCCACTTCAGGTCTTCAAAACTGTGATCATGTTCAGTGCAACATGGAACCAGGGGAGTGGCGAAACCAGTGCAGCAGACAGGCAGAGGGTGTGTAGATGACTATGATATTCGATAAGTCTAGTCCGCATCTTCCTTTTTGTACAATGCACACATAACAAAAGGCAAAGGCAAAGGCAAATAATAACATAAATGACGTGGGTTGACAGGCCATCGGTAGCAAGTCCATCAAATCTGGTGACAGGGTGCCCAAATACTACATCTGACAGTTTGTGCTCAGAACTGAAAATCTCCACAAACAAAATATCCAACAGTGCCCAGAGATACTGTATGTCATTAGACTCACTCGGTAAAGAAGACTGTACAAATTTGTCTTTTACATTTGCTATACATCTACACACCACCCTAACCCAAGCTGAAAACTTGTTGGCATCTGTTACAGTTCCACAATGTTGATGCAAAATATTACTATTTCTAAAAATTATAAAATGCAAGTGGTTCTCTTATCTATCTCTGTTTTTGCTGGTCACAACAAACAGATCTCTATTAGCATCCAGAGCTTCCCGGGGGTACACCGTGCACTATCTGTCACTCTTGTAATAAGCAGTGGGTGCAACTACTTTCACCTCAATGGGTGGAGGTAAGTGCACTAGCAGTAATCACATCTCACACTAGTGCACGGTGCCACATGTTAACTGCCAGGAACATGCAGTCCACGCCGCCAGCAGTTAACATGGCGGCTTAGCACTTAACATTCGTGAATTTTTGTGTCATTCAGGCGCTAGCGCAAAATGACAGCACGCTTTAGTAAAAGGATCCCTTTGTTCTTAAACTCTAATACAAAAGTGCAAAGTCTTCTAATGCACAAAAATTGGCTAATCAGCAAATTCATTTTAAGAGAGTTTGAACGACGGTCATTTGATAATTTTACCAGTTGGATCCTTCTTCTAGTTCTTTGGCTCTGGAGTTCTTCTTCTCTCATAAAATAAATTAAAGTGAGAGCCAAATTCCATTAGCGTGTGTGCTTTGGTGTGTGTTACGTGGGTCACCCTTATTTATTATTTATTTATTTATTTAACAGCTTTTATATACCGCACTTTTGACATCAGCGCGGTTTACATTTTAACAAGTTTTGTACTTAAACATAAAAACAAATGTTAAGTTTACAGAGAACAGGGAATAAAAACATGGATAACAGGGATTAACAATTGACAGATATTTTCAATTATTTACAATAGGTTCTTAAATGCTTGAGTTTTAAAGGTAGGGTTTGTGAGGCCTGGTCTAGATCAAGTGGTAAGGTTTCAGGAGCTTATTTGGCTAGCCGTGGTCAATGGTCTGTGTGGGAGGGGGGTCAGTATATTGAGAGAAGTGTTGTAGGAAGAGATATGTTTTTATGGATTTTCTGAACTGGGACAGGTCCTTTTGTGCTCTAATACTAGGTGGTAGCGTGTTCCAGCATCTAGGGGCGAAGGAAGAGAATGCTCTTAAAGTGGTTGTTTGAGTGAGTTTTTTGCTGTCTTTTGGGATTGTTAGCAAGTTCTCTGTTACAGAACGTCTAGATCTGGTGTTCTGTGTGTGTTGGAGGAGATCAGATAAGGAGGATGATGAGATATGGTGGAATGCTTTAAAGGTAAGGATGAGAGCTTTGTATAAGATTCTGCCAGCTAGTGGGAGCCAGTGGAGGTCAAATAGTATGGGAGTAATATGTTGACTCTTTTGGGATCCATGAAGAACTCTGGCCGCTGTATTCATGGCCAATTGAAGCGGGTTTAGAGTGCTCTTGGGTAGGCCATGAAGAACGATATTTGCATAGTCAAAATGAGGAGTGACTAATGCCTGGAAGGTTGTACGAAAGTCAGATGGTTCAAGCATAGGTCTGAGGTGTCGAAGGGTCTTGATTTTATAGTAAATGGCTTTTACAGTATTTTTTATGTGTTCTTTGAATTCAAGTCGTTGGTCAAGTATAACACCCAGATAACGTATTGAGGTTTTGAGTGGTAGATCAGCATCACGTGTTTTTAGAGTTGGTGGGGGAGAGAAGTCTTATGACTTGCTCTTTCCTGTCTTCACTAGACTGAATATCTCTTAGAGACGAGGTTGCATATTCCCCTAGGAACTCTCAGTCTCATCAAGAGCCAGGCATTTCTTCCACTGCCATACTACTAAAAGCCTTGTGTCTCTCAGCAACTGCCTTTGCAGATACTGATACCCACTTGCTTCACACACTTTTCTCTCTGACTTATGGAAACACTCCCTAGAGTAGGTTCACAACATTCTTTGGCACACTACCACTAGCCACTTTGGACATTCACATTATGAGGCATGTCTACTAAAGGGTGTTGGCTTTTGCAGCTAATGATGGGCATTAGTGCAAAAGGTGCTGCGGTAGCTGCAAAAGTTGTGCATTATCTTTTGAGGGTGTGCCCAGCATTTCCCCAGCAGATACCACAGTGAGAACTCAGGGATTGCAGTATGGCAGCATTACCAATGCTGATAATGCCACTCATAGAGGTGGCATTAGCTGCATCCGTGATGTCTGCAAAACATGTGTCTACCAAGTGCTGTCAATGGTACAGGCATGCGCACTCTCCACCCATACCCTGCCCACTTATACCACTAATACGTGGTATGCAGCTATCACACAAAGTTGCCTGCAGTAGTTGTCATCGTGGTGCGATTTTCTCAAATTACCGCTGCAATAACAACTATCGCCCTTCAGTAAACATACCCCTATGGGTCATACCATGTGGCCCAGGAGCTACATAGGAATTAAATCTAGATTCTTCACTTGTCAGTGCACAACAGTGCCACTGAACTGACCCTTAATTTTAATTATCATTAAATTCATAGTTGCAGACAAAATAATGGATTATTGAATTTTCTCTGTCTTTCTATTCTCAGGATGTTCACAATTTGTTTGCAAGCTTTTCATGAATATTCATCCATTTTTTCACCTTAACACTTTAAAATCTGAGCATCTCATATGCCTTCCCATTCCTTCCTCATTCTTCTTCTCCACTACTCCTCTCCAAACCTCCCAATCACATTTGAGGAAGAAGAGGTAGGGATGTTACTTATGACTGAAATGGTATTAAAGTGATGCTGCAGAAGAATTGAAAGAAATATTGCTACACCGGGAAGATGTATTACAACTATTTGATAAACTGAAGAGTAGCAAATCATCTGGACCAGATGGTATACATCCAAGGGTGTTGAAAGAACTGAAATATGAGATTGAAAAGGGGACTGCTACGTCTGGAGAGAGATCTGCAATTCTGAGTATATACCTCTGGGAATTTTTCTGAAGGGACTTCTTTGGATTAAAGCTAATTAATCTGTGAACCCAGTGTATTTGTTAAATCAGTCAGGGCCTAGTAGCAGCAGTTTAAGTTTAAATTTAAAACACAGAAGAGAGCTTTCTTGTTAGATTTCATACCCAGCATAGAGCTTGTAGTTTAAATTTAATACTCACTCAGGGCCTAGTATCAGCAAAGTACTTTTAGTTTAAATTTAAAACACAGAAGAGAGCTTTCTGGTTAGATTTAGAACCCAGCAGAGTGCTTGTAGTTTAAATGTATTACTCACTCAGAGCCTAGTATCAGCAAAGTGCTTTTAGTTTAAATTTAAAACATAGAAGAGAGCTTTCTGGTTCAATTTAGAACCCAGCAGAGAGCTTCTAGTTTAAATTTCATAATAAGTCAGAGCCTAGCATCAGCAAAGAGCTTTAATTTAAATCAAATCGGAATATAACTTATCATAAAAGGCAAAACAGGGTCAGTATTCTTTGAGCAACAAATAAAGTCTTCTAGAGACCTTTACAAAGAGGCCTTCTACCTAGGGGACAAGAGACCTGTGAAACGTTTTCAATAGGTGTTAACGCAAGGTGGCAGGTTAAAAGGCCATTTTGAAAGACTCCTTCTATCGAAGCAAGGACTGTTAATCACCCAGGAAGTTAGCCACAGCTTACCTCAGCAGCACAGGACAGGGTACTGTGTAGCAGCCCTCTTTTAATAAGTGTTATTTCCCTCCCTCCCTCCCCAACACCCACCCACCCCTGGATAATCGTAGCTTTATAGGTACTTACACATCTTAAAGGAAAGGAAGTGCTCTCAGGTGCAGCTCGTTATCCAAATAAGTCATACACTAAGGACCTGAGATTAATTAAGCTTCAGGTGAACAAGGCATATTAAACGTATTAGGTACAATTTTATTAGTATAAGTATCCATAGCAACCCTTAGTAAATAAAGAACTTAAAGATCTAAACACAAGCTTAAAACTAAGATGCAGACAGCAGTCCAGCAGCAAGATGGGGGCTTTCCAGTCTTTTGCATTGAGTGTCACATGTATGATTTTCTCCCAGTTGGTGAGAGGTCTTACGTGTGCACTAGGTGCAAGGAGCTCTTTGCTCTCAGGGAACGAGTCCGTTCTCTAGAGACTAGAGTAGCAGACTTGGAAGACATAAGAAAGACAGAGAGGTACATAGACGAGACCTACAGGGATATAGTCCTGAAGTCTCACCTCTAGTCTGGCAGCATCCCTGTTGCCATGGAGGAGAGAGGTCACGTGACAGGAGAGCATCACCCTGGTGTGGCAGGAAGTGATCCTGTAACTAGGACCTGTCCTCCAGGTGATGTAAAACCCTCTCGCACCGAGGAAATTTCTCCAGGGCCATGTGCCCATGAGGGAAGGGTTAGGACAGCCGTTATAGTTGGTGAATCGATCATTAGGCATGTAGATAGCTGGGTGGCTGGTGGACGTGAGGATCGCCTGGTAACATGCCTGCCTGGTGCGAAGGTAGCGGACCTCACGCGCCACCTTGATAAGGTCTTAGATAGTGCTGTGGAGGAGTCTGCTGTCTTGGTACATGTCGGTACCAATGACATAGGAAAATGTGGTAGAGAGGTTCTGGAGGCTAAATTTAGGCTTTTAGGTAGGAAGTTGAAATCCAGAACTTCCAGGGTAGCGTTTTCCGAAATGCTTCCCGTTCCACGCGCAGGACCCAAAAGGCAGGCAGAGTTCTGGAGTCTCAATGCGTGGATGAGACGTTGGTGCAAGGATGAGGGTTTTGAATTTGTTAGGAACTGGGGAAAGGAAGGGCTTTTCCGAAGGGAAGGGCTTCACCTTAACCGGGATGGAACCAGGCTGCTGGCATTAACCTTTAAAAAGGAGATAGAGCAGCTTTTAAACTAGATAATAGGGGAAAGCTGACAGTCGCACAAGAGCGGATGGTTTGGAAGAATGTATCCTTGAAGGATACTACCAAAAGCAGAGAGGTTCCAAAAAAGAGTAAAGTAGCCCAAATGCCCTCGAGTATGAAGCAGACAGAGCTTAAAGATCCCAAATTACCCATGCCTACTAATAGCCAGATTAATATGAATAAAATAGTCTCTAAAATGCTTTTATGCAAATGCTAGAAGTCTAAAAAATAAGATGGGAGAGTTAGAATATATAGCACTAAATGAGAGGTTAGATATGATTGGAATCTCAGAGACATGGTGGAAGGAGGATAACCAGTGGGACACTGTGATACCTGGATACAAACTATATCGTAATGATAGAGCTGATCAAATTGGTGGAGGGGTTGCGCTCTATGTTAGAGAGGGCATTGAGTCAGAAAGGATTAAAGTTTTGCAGGAAACAAAATTTGCTGTAGAATCTCTATGGATTGAAATTCCATGTAAAAAGGGGAAGGCGAAGACTTATCTTATGATTTATCTTGTCTTTCCTACTTATTGCATTCACTTACAGCTTACAGAAACATACCATCGAGATAATCAATATTAAGTTTTGAATGCATGTGTATGAAAACCAATAAGAACTGTGGTCGTTGATGCAAAGATAGTACAGCGGGGAGCCAATCCCGTAATATGTACTGATAAAAGTCTGAAACCCAGTTCAATCTTCAAGCGCAGATGTGAGATTTGTGGAAAAGAGTGGTTTTGGAAAATCCACAACTAATTAAGTAAATAGCCTTGAACATATTGGAGGAGTAGATAATACATATAGCAATAGCTGAATCCTCTGTGAAATAGACCTACAACTTTTTGGGTGCCAACACAGGCATTACAGAGACATCAGCACAGCTCACCCCTTGAGGTAAAACACCAACCACAGCACTTGAAACCTCTTCCAGGTATGCAGCCAAGGTCTCCAACAGCTGATCTCCAGAGCCTCCCGCCGATGAGCCCCGCTCCAGATTCGCTATTGCCTCAACCTTCGGCGAAAATGCAAATCCACTCCTTGGGGGGGCCACTGAGCGACCCGGAAGAACAGGAGGTGAACGCTCATTCGGGGAGAGAGTCACTTCCAGGGCAGAAGACGCCGAAATCTCCTCTGCCGTCGCTTCAAAGCCCGCTCGTATCTCCCCAATCTGAGACTCGGAGAGCGTTACAAAGCGATCCATGGGCCCTGTAGTAACAGGCAATAGCTCCACGGGAGGAGCTCGAGGCTTGCCTTTTCTCTTAGACATCATAGCTCTAACTCCTCACAGCCACCATCTTGGAAGTAAGCCACTCCCCTCACCAACCCTATCAAATCGACTATTTATTGATATCAGCGGGCCTGTTTGAAAGGGTGGGGGAGGCACAAATAGGGCCCTCAGAAATATTGGATTATGCACCAGTTTGATTTGAGTTGGATTGGGCAGCAACTCGGCCTACCGTGCGGCTTTGGCACTTCCCCATAGAGTTGGCAAAGGATGATCAATTCCGTGGTTATATAAGAGAACGTTGGGATAAGTGCAAATGAATGCTCAACATGAAGGTACACCAGAGCTATTTTGGGAGGTGGCCAAGGCCGTACTTAGGGGGAATATTATAGCGTATGTGGCCAGGAAACGCAAAATCTTAAGTGCGCGGATAATAAAATGAGAGCGTAAGGCAACACAAGCTTGGAGGCAATATGCCCATCAACATACGAATCAGGCTAGGTCCCATATGCTAGAAGCACAAGCGACATTGAATGAGTTGCTGCATCAACAGGCGAAAAAGTTGATCTTCTACTATAAATTTCAGCTTCATAGATTTGGAGACAAGACCGGTTGCTTATTGGCTCGTTGTCTTAAAGGGGGAGGGACCTAATAGGATAGTTCCAGCGCTTCAAAACCAGAAAGGACAAGTTATAAAAGATCCTATGGGGATAGCCCAGATATTTAGACAATTTTATAAGGAGTTGTTTACTGGAGAGAGGGTGTTGCCTGAGAGGATTCGAGCAAATCTAGCTAGAGTGTCTCTCCCTCAGATCATGGCTGAGCAGGCGGAGTTATTGAAGTCCCCAATCTCGGCACTGGAGATCCAGCGGGAGATACAATGAGCCCCGTGTTTTAAGACCCCAGGGCCAGATGGGTATAACGCAGACTTTTATGAACTAGTGTCAGACCTGGTGGCTGCTCCGTTGGCGGCCTTCTTCCAGGCATGTACAGACCAGGGAGGTTTCAAATGGGCGGGGGGAATAAATCTTATATTATCCTAATACCAAAGCCAGGGTAGGATCAAATGCAGGCAAGCTCATATCATCCAATATCACTCTTGAACTTTGATGCTAAACTTTTTGCGACGATATTGGCGGAGCATTTGGCCCGTGTCTCCCTACTTTATTACATTCTAGCCAGGTGGGGTTTGTGAGAGGACGGTACACAGTCAAGATCCTGAGGCAGATTGTGGCCTCCTTGGAGTGGGTGCAAGAGAAGCAGGTCCCCTCCCTGTTGATAAGCTTTGATGCCCAAAAAACGTTTGATAGGGTGGGGTGGAGCTACCTATTTCAGCATTTGTCCCGCTATGGACTAGGGGAGCCCTACCTACGGATGATTTGCACCCTTTATACTTCTCCGTCCATGGCAGTGCTGGTTAATGGTTTTCTCTTGGAGGGCTTTGGCCTAGAGGGAGGCACAAGACAAGGCTGACCCTGTCCCCACTCCTTTTTGTGCTTTTTTTGGACCCGTTTTTGTGTATAGTAGCGGACTGTCAGGAGGTATGGGGAGTGGGTGTGGGAGCCTCTGAGTTTAAGTTGGCAGCATTCGTGGACAATATTTTGGTTCACCTTACTGAGCCTCAATGGTCTCTCCCACATTTATTAGCTGAATTTGTGGAGTTTGGGGGAATTTCGGGTATTAAAATAAACAAGACCAAGTCTGAGGCTATGGACGTCCTGGGGGGTTGTGAGGGACGTGGTGCCCTAGTTTCCCATTGCAATGGGTGGGCCGGGAGTTTCAGTATTTGGGAATTATTTTTCCCGGGGACCCCGGCAGACTGTGACTAAACTTGGATGCATTCATAGCCATGCTACGGAGGAAGGCGAGGGATTGGTTTCTCCTCCCACTGTCGTTGATAGGCCGGATTGCGGCCTTTAAAATGAATTAATTAATTTATTTAGACAGTTTTGTATACCACCTTATCTTTCAATCAAAGTGGTCACAACACAATTGGTGGATATATTTTTAACACGAGGGGATATGAGACACATACACTAATACTTACAGGGAACATGGGCAATGGAGGGTTAAGTGGCTTGCCCAAGACCACAAGGAGCACCTGTGGGACTAGAAACCCCAGTCCTTCTGGCCCAAGGTTGCTGTCCTCTAGTGGGATTTGAACCCCTGATCTTCCGGCCTGAAGTAACTTGCCCCAACCACTAAATGGTTTTGTTCCCTAAGCTCCTATATATCTTGCAGACTCTTCCTGTGAGGTTATCAGGGCAGGATGTGAAGGCCACTGAGCGGGAGGTTCGTTCTTTTCTTTAGAAAGATAAGGTGGTATGAGTGACTTACAACTACTTGCAGGGGCCGTGGCAAAAGGGGGGAGCAGGGCTCCCAGATATTGGGGAGTACGCTCGGGCTTGTCAGCTTTGGGCATGTAAGAGATTGGATAGGACGTATGGAGGTGTTTTCTCCTAAGTCCTTGGAGGGGGACCTTGTGGTCCCCCTTAGTTTGATGTCTCTGCTTCATTTAAAAGCTTCTGAGCTACCAAGGCGATTAGGGTCCAGCCAATTAATGAGAAGTGTGGAGGTATCTATGTGCCTGCTGGAAGCATTCCCCAGAGATATCTAGTTTTCTTACCATCCGGGGTAACGCTTGCTTTGCCCCTGGTATGGAATATAAGAGCTTTCAGGAATGGGAGAGGAAAGGTTTAAACCAAGTGGGGCACATAGTTAACTTGGAGGGTCAAGTTAAGCCTTTTGCAATGCTGCGTAGAGAGTTTGACCTAAAGACAACTCACATATTCGCATATATGCAGGTTCAGACGCTCCCGAGGGCTTCCCTGGAGGTGCCCACGATGGCAGTGGTGCTTCAATTTTTTGAAATAGGGGAAGATAACCAGGTCTCGATAGCACATTTTGTATGGAAATTAGAAAAAGAGAGCCAAATAAAGGATAATTCGGTGGGGGAGAGTAAATGGGCTAGTGAATTAGAGATACCTCTGCCACTGGGATGCCTCTTGAAAGCTATTAAAAACATTCCCTACTTGGTGAGCTCAATGCGATTGAAAGAAATCCAATTATGGGCAATAAACAGGGCATAATTCTCTCCAAACAAGCACAGAGCAGTGGGGTGACTGTAGTAGGTAAGTGCTTGCATTCTGGAGCCTATAAGGCGGATTTGGGACATATGTGGTGGAGATGCCCCAAAATCTATCAATACTGGGACAGGATATATAGATTCTCATGTAAGCTGATGAGCCAGCCCATGGAGTGGTCTTGTCTTTAGGCTTTGTTTGATTATCTGCCACCCGGCAAGCCGAAGGGCAATGGCGCTCGCATTCTGATTCGTAAAGCATGTATAACAGGTAAACAACCTATTCTGTGGCACTGGCAGCAGACTGCTGCTCCTTCCTTTTGGAAGTGGCAGAATTGCTTTCATCAGCTTATGCTAATGGAATGACAAGAAGCAAAGGGGTCCCCCAAAAAATGGACGGCGTTTTTGGAGATCTGGGGGGTATATATAGATAACCTGACATCGCATGCTCGCAATGAACTTTATTCCCCTTAGGTGTGTGTCTGGGGTAGAAGGACGAGATAGCTAATTATATGGGTAGGGGGATGAGTATAGCCTGGTGGGGAATAGTGTAGGGATGGGGGATGGATACCCAGGAGGGGGGAAGGGGGGGATGTGGCCGGTGAAACTCAGGGGTTGAGCTCAGCATTAAGGGATCACTAGGGCAAGTGTAAGAGTCCTCACATGCCCTAGATCATTTGTGTGATAGGAGATTTTAAGAGCTGAGCTGGAGGGGGGGGGGGGGGAATGGGGAGGTGGGAGAGTAGGGTGAGGAGAAAAAATTTCTACAGAAAAAATGTTATTGTTATGTGCAGTTTTGTACTTGTTAGACAATTGACATAGGTATGGTCATGATGATTAACGTTGTTGTTGAGCAATTCGTTCAGTAAAAATCATTGAAAAAATATCTGTAATACCTGAAGGTTGGAGGATGGCCAGTGTAACACCAATTTTTAAAAAGGGTTCTAAGAGTGATCAGGGAAACTACAGACTGGTGAACTTGACATCAGTACCAGAAAGATGGTAGAAGCTAATTTAAAGAACAAAATTACTGAACCTGTAGATAGTCATGGATTAATGGGAAAGGTCTCAGACTTAGTGGCACTTGTTTATAGACTACATTGATGTCTAACTTTTGTGCCCATTCGCATCAATGACCTTTAACAAACTAATTTCACTATGATTTAAAAACAGCATATATACAAAGCTTGTGCCCCACTGATTTTCACGTAATGTGAATACTACTTCAGAGTAATGCTCAATAAATCTTGTTTCTTGCTGTTAACATATTCCCATGTTATGCTTAGCTTAAATGCTTATATCTCACTGCTTATCAGTTGAGAATGGTCAGTATTGTTGGAGCGACGTTGGAGCTTGAAGATACCACAGGAATATAAGCTAAGCATAAAGTGAAAATGTGTTAACAAAGAGTTAACAAATGATATGAGAATTATTGAACTATCAAGCATTGCTCTGGAGCAGTATTTCCATCAACTGAAAAGCAGTGAGATATAAGTGAAATTGTTTGGATAAGATACAGACCCTTAGATATAAGAATTGAGTGATTACTCGTTTGGAATTTTTTGACAAAGATAACACTCAGAAAAACAGACCATTGACAATGGTTTAATGGGAGACAGCCAACATGACTTTAGCCAAGGAAGGTCTTGTCTCAGTAATCTGTTATGTTTTTTTCAAGGTGTGAACATATAGGTAAACAAAGGTGAGCCAATTGATATAGTGTATCTGGATTTTCAGAAAGCCTTTGACAAGGTCCCTCATAAGAGACTCCTGGCAAAATTAAAAAGTCATGGGATAGGAGGTAATGTACTACTGTGGATCAGGAGCTGGTTAAAAGATAGAAAGCAGAGGGTAGGGCTAAATGGCCAATTTTCCCAATGGAGAAAGGTGAATAGTGGAGTTCCTCAGGGATCTGTGCTGGGTCCACTGCTTTTTAACATATTCGTAAATGACCTGGAAATGGAAATAATGAGTGAGGTAATCAAATTTGCAGATGACACAAAATTATTCAAAGTTGTTAAAACCCAAGAGGATTGAGAAAAATTGCAAGAGGACCTTAATAAATTGGAAGACTGGATGTTCAAATGGCAGATGAAATTTAATATGGACAAGTGCAAAGTTATGCACCAATGAAAGTACAAAGCAAACTATGGTCACACGATGCAAGGTTCCACATTAGGAACCACCACCCAAGAAAAAGATTTAGGCGTCATCATTGATAACACGTTGAAACCCTCCGCCCAGCGTACAGAAGTGGCCAAGAAGGCAAATAAAATGCCAAGAATCATAAGGAAAGGAATGGAAAATAAAACAAAGGATGTTATCATGCCTCTGTATCATTCCATGGTGCGACCGTACCTTGAATATTGCGTGCAATTCTGGTTGCTGTATCTTAAGGATATAGCGTTATTAGAAAAGGTTCAGAGAAAAGCCACCAAAATGATAAAGGGGATGGAAGGATACCCCTATGAAGAGAGGCTAAAAAGGTTAGGGTTCTTTAACCTGGAAAAGAGATGGTTGAGGGGAGATATGATAGAGGTCTATAAATTAATGAACGGAGCAGAACGGGCAAACATAGATCGATTGTTTACGTCATCACAATATATAAAGACTAGGAGACATGCAATGATGCTACAGGATAACCTATTTAAGACTAATAAGAGAAAATATTTTTTCACTCAACGTGTGATCACACTCTGGAATTTGTTACCGGAGGGTGTAGTAAAAGCTGTTAGTGTAGCTGGGTTTAAAAAAGGTTTGGACAAGTTCCTGGAGGAAAGGTCCATAAACCATTATTAAAGGGGACCCAGGAAATCTACTGCTTGCCCCAATACAACCATTGTGGAACCTGTGTCTTTTGGGGAAACTGCTAGGTACTTGTGGCCTAGATTGGCCTCTGTTGGAAACAGAATACTGGGCTTGATGGATCTTGGTCTGACCCAGGATGGCATATCGTATGTTCTTATGACTCCCCTCTTCTCTGCGGGGGGAAGAAAAAGAAGATATTCTTCCGCAAATGGACAACCAGAGGAGAGCAGCGGAAGTAATGACCACAGCCTACCAGGTGATAGATACAATTATTAAGGACCCAAAAAGGGTCCTTAATAAAGAATTTTATCTATCACCTGGTAGGCTGTGGTCATTACTTCCGCTGCTCTCCTCTGGTTCCCCTCTTCTCTGCCCCTATATATGCTCCCTTCTTCCTCTACACAGTGCCCAAGATCTGTCCCTTCTACTATTAGAACCATGATCCATACCCCAGTCAGTGGTCACCTCCCTTCCTCTCTGTCCTATATTGCCCATCATTCAAGTCACCCCCATTTTACGTCTGCTCAGAGTGCAACAACAGGAATCCATACTTGACATCTCTCCTTACATCCCTCCACAGGCCAACTGCTCTTGCATTCTATTCAAAAATCTTTCTGATTGCAATCCCTGGAAAAATGTTTAATGACCTAAATAAAGTAAGCTTTCAATTTTGCTTTGTGTCATATCAAACAGTTGTAATACATCCTCCCAGTTTATCAATATTTCTTTCAATTCTTCTGCTACATCATCTTTATATACCATTTCAGGCAGGGGTAACTGACCTACATCTTCTTCAGTAAAGACTGAAGCAAAGAATTCATTCAGTCTCTCCGCTATGGCCTTGTCCTCCCTTAGCACCCCTTTTACCCCTCTGTCATCCAGTGGTCCAACTGACTCTCACTGGGGTTTTTTTTGCTATGAATGAACTTGAAAATGTTTTTATTATGCATTTTTTCTACCACAGCAAACTTCTTTTCAAATTCTCTCTTTGCCTGCCTTATCAATGCCTTGCATCTAACTTGCCAATGCTTATGCTGTTTTTGGTGTTCATCATTAGACTCCTTTTTCCATTCCCTGCCAAAAAAAGCATCCTTAAGGAAATGATAGAAAAAGATAGAAAGCAGAGAATAGGACTAAATGGGCAATTTTCTCAATGGAGAAATGTGAATGGTGCAATACCCCAGGAATCTGTGCTGGGCCCGCTGCTTTTTAATATATTCATAAATGACCTGGAAATGGGAATGACAAGTGAGGTGATCAAATTTACAGATGACACAAAATTATTTAAAGTTGTTAAAATGCAAAAGGATTGTGAAAATTGCAAGTGGACCTTAGAAAATTTGAAGACTAGACTTTCAAATGCCAGATGGAATTTAATGTGGACAAGTGCAAAGTTATGCACCTAGGAAAGAACAATCCAAACTATGGTTACATGATGTAAATAAACCACGTGACCTCTTCAACCTGGTCAAATCCCTCTCAAAGGAACCTTCTCCCGAACAACACAGTGAGATTCATCCACAGAAATTCGCTGACTACATGCAATCCAAGATAGTGCAAACTAACAAGGTGTCAACAGTCCCGTTCCAAGAACCAACGAATGCAACCCCACTAAATAACTTCTCTACACCATCCACTAAATGCATCGAGGACACCATAGCATCTCTCAATACCTCCACTGCACAAACGGACCCATGCCCAGCTTTTTGGATTAAGGAGCTACGTTGTGCGTTCAGCCCCTTCATTGCAAATCTAATGAACCTCTCATTCACAACAGGGTACTTCCCTGCAGCACTCAAGCAGACTTCCATCAGGCCACTTTTGAAAAACCCCAAGCTAGACCCGCAAAAGGTCGAATCTTATAGGCCTATAGCTAGCATTCCCCTCTTAGCCAAGATAATTGAGAAGGAGGCACAACGGCAAATCCAAGATCATATAGACACCACAGCTCCCCTAGATCACTGCCAACATGGGTTCAGAGAATATCATGGGGTCGAGACCCTTCTCACTAACCTATTCAACGACATTATCATAGGCATTAACAACATCCGACAAGGATTTGTACTCGTCTTCTTAGACATCGCTGCGGCGTTCGACTCGGTAAGCCACGAAATTCTCCTCGGACGACTGAAAGAGAAAGGTATCTGCAACAGTGCATTAGAATGGTGTAACTCTTATCTGGATGGAAGATGGCAATATGTGAAGTCCGGTACAGAAGAGTCAAAACGCTTCCATCAAAAGCAAGGTGTGCCTCAAGGTTCCTCATTGTCTTCCCTACTATTTAACATATACATGCAGCCCATCTGCGACGTCATAAGATCCTTCAAAGTCAACTGCTTGATATATGCAGATGACATTCTCTTATATATGCCTTTCTCTACAACTCAATTAGACCTGGCACCGTTGGTAGACTGCCTCAATTCGGTCTCAGAGTGGCTCCAATCACAAAACCTTCGCATTCAGCATAAAAAAAACAGAGGTGCTCTTCATCTCCAAAGACCCCAACTTCACCCCTCCAGCCCACGTCAGTGTCAAGGAAGCTGACCTACAAGCTAAAGAAACAATAAGATACCTTGGAGTTACATTGGACCAACGTCTGGATATGAAACATCACATAAATAACATAGTTAAAGCTGTATACTTCAAAATACGCTCGCTTAGGCATATGCGTTCCCTGTTGGACCCGGATGACTTCCGAACCATATACCAAGCGCTAATCCTGCCACACTTCGACTTTGCAAATGCCATATTACAAGGTCTCCCTCAATCCACTCTTAGCCCACTACAGATGACCATGAATGCCGCAGCAAGAGTCCTCTACGGAGCCTCCAGAAGCGATCACGTAACTCCCATTCTTAAACAACTTCACTGGCTCCCCATCCATGGGAGGATCATCTTTAAAACCCTAGTACTATCATTCAAGGCAATCAAGGGTATCTCATCCTCCTCACTCACAGATCTGATTCACACTGTACCCCCCAACAGATCCAGAAGAACAACAGCCGTAAACCTACTGACAACCTCGAAGGCGTTGACAAAGTGCAACATGACAACCTCAAACAGAGCCTTCAGTTTCTATGTACCCAAATGCTGGAACGCTCTACCCTCTGACATAAGGGCCATTACTGACCTACTCCAGTTCAGGAAGGCACTCAAATACCACCTCTTCCTTCAATACTACCCTACCAGCAATTGAACCAGAGGAAGTGACCCACTCATGAACACACCATGCCGTTCTTGATATTATTAAGACTCTATTCTTTTCTATGTAATTATCTCATGTATATAGTTTACCCCGGTTCTCCAAGTTTGTACTCCTGTTCGATGTAAACCAAACAGCTTGTTGTTATGGTCTTTATGTTATAATGTAAACCGCGCTGATGCCGAATAGTGCGGTATATAAGAACTTGTAATAAATAAATAAATAAATAAATAAAGTATCACCTTAGAAACATCACTCAGGAACAAGATTTAGGCGTCATCGTGGATAATATGTTGAAACCCTTCGCCCAGTGTGCAGCGGCAGCCAAGAAAGCAAATAGAATGCTAGGAATCATAAAGAAAGGAATGGAGAATAAAACAAAGGATATTATAATGCCTCTGTATAGTTCCATGGTGCGACCGCACCTTGAGTATTGTGTGCGATTCTGGTCACCATATCTTAAAAAGGATATAGCTGAATTAGAAAAGGTACAAGAGCAACAAAATGGTAAAGGCAATGGAAGGATACCCCTATGTGGAGAGACTTAAAAGGTTGGGGCTCTTCAACTTGGAAAAGAGACGGCTGAGGGGAGATATGATAGAGGTCTATAAATTAATGAATGGAGTGGAACGAGTAAATATAGAATGCTTGTTTATGTCATCAAAACGTAGAAAGACTAGAGAACATGCAATGAAGCTACAATGCAACCCATTTAAGACTAATAAGAAAATATATTTTTAACTCAACACGTAATCAAACTCTAGAATTCATTACTATAGGGTGTAGTAAAAGCTGTTAGTGTGGCTGGGTTTATTTATTCATTTATTTATTTAGACAGTTTTGTATACCACCTTATCCTTCAATCAAAGTGGTCACAACACAATTGGGAGATACATTTAACACGAGGGGATATGAGACACACACACTAATACTTACAGGGAACATGGGTTTAAAAAATGTTTGGACAAGTTCTTGGAGGAAAGGTCCATAAACCATTATTAGAAAGGACCTGGGAAATCCACTGTTTGCCCCAGAACAAGCATTGTGGCACCTGTGTGCCTCTTTGGGAACCTGCCAGGTACTTGTGGCCTGGATTGACCACTGTTGGAAAAAGAATACTGGGCTTGATGGATCTTGGTTTGACTCAGTAAGGCATTTCTTATATTCTTATGAAAATAGAGTTGCTTGTAAGAGCAAAAGATAAAGGGGGTATAGTCCTGCTTGACTTCAATGCATATTCTTTCCAACTTCTAACTGTAGTGGGGCAGTGTCAGAACATGACAGAAAAGCAGGGGCGGCCCAAGGGGGGTGCGGGGCCATGTGCGGAGACTCGGTGCGGGGCCTCATTTGCATAAGGGACCTCATTTGCATAAATATTTGCATAATGTTACCATACACTAACTTTTAGTAAACATGCCTCTTAATGAGTGTATGAATAAAGAAAGACTAAAAGACTTCTACATTACTATAATCCAGTGCCAACCGCCAGACACATTAGGAACTACTACAAACACTGCCCATTTAGAACCCATAGCAAACCCGCCGTATCCTAACAGCACTACCAGGACTCATAAAGCACCATACCCTAACTATCAAAAGGAAACGCTGCAAATATTAAACCAATACATTTCAGAGAACAACAGTACATGACCTACTGGGGAAAGAGAACAAGTGGCAATGTCAAATAGGAATTACATAAACAGAATACCTCAGCTCAGTTACACATGCAGAACATAGACCATCACCAAACAAGGAATCACAATTTAGAAACAGGAAGACAATAATTAAACTGGGAATCCCAAAAGCCAAACTTGGAATGTACAACACTGTAGAAATAAAACTATACATTAATTTGCTCTTGTACTAAACAAAGCGCAGACGTTAATGATGCACATTTCCCAGAGCTGACATATTCTAATTAATAAATTCAAAATAAAGAGATATTTTTCTACCTTTTGTGCATTTTTTTCAGCTGCAATTGCTCCAGTCACTTTCTTCTGGTCTTCGTGTCTTCCGCTAACTCTCCATCGTCTGCTGTCCATTTGTCTTTTCTTCTCTCTTCTAGATTTTTTCCATTCTCTCTCTACATCTGCTTTAACATACTAATCTTTCTCCTTTTGCTCTTTCCTCATTCCTATTTCATCTACTCAAATTTTACCCCTCCATTCTCAATCCCCACTTACTCTCCCAATATCCGGCCAATTGTAGATTTGTCTTCCCTCCCACACAAAATATTTTTTCCCTCTCCATTTCACTCTCCCAGCTCCATCCCATTCTAATCCTCCCCCAACATCAGCTCCATTCTAGTTCCAGTCCCACCCAGCATCCGCTCCCTTCTAGTCCCCGCATCAGCCCATTTCCAGTCCTAGCCCCCCATAAGCCCATTTCCAGTCCTATCCTAGACCACCATCAGCCTATTTCCAGTCCTAGCTCCCCCATCTATTTCCAGTCCCATCCGAGTCCCTCCATCAGCTCATTTCCAATCCCAGCCCCCCATGAGCCCATGAGCCCATGTCAAATCCTAGCTCCCCTCCACTCAGCCCATTTCCAATCCAAGCCCCCATGAGCCTACTTCCAGTTCTAGCCCCTTCATGAGTCCATTTCAATCCAAACCCCCACCACAGCCCATTTCCAATCTTAGCACCCCCCAACAGCCAATTTCCAGTCCTATTCTAGCCCCTCCATCAGCCCATTTTCTGTCCTAGCCCCCCCACTCACCCATTTCCAGTCCTAGCTCCCTCCTCCTCACGACCCATTTCCATTCCAAGCCCCCGTCCCCATCAGCTATTTGCAGTTCAAGCCCTCCTTCCACTCAGCCCATTTCCAGCCCTAGCAACCCCCCCAGCCCATTAACAGTCTTAGCCCCCCCAGCCCATTACCAGTCCTAACCCCCCATCAGCCCATTTCCAGTCCTAACCCCCCCATCAGCCCATTACGTCCTAACCCCCCATCACTCTATTTCCAGGCCTAGCCCCCCCATCAGCCTATTTCCAGTCTTAGCCCCCCATAGCCCATTACCAGTCCTAATCCCCCATCAGCCCATTACCAGTCCTAACCCCTCCCATAGCCCATTACCAGTCCTAACCCCCATCAGCCCATTTCCAGTCTTAGCTCCCCCCATAACCCATTACCAGTCCTAAACCTCCCCATCAGCCCACTTCCAGTCTTAGCATCCCCCCATGGCCCATTACTAGTCCAAACCCTCCCCATCAGCCCACATCCAGTCTTGGCCCCCCCCCATAACCCATAACCAGTGCTAAACCTCCCCATCAGCCCATTACATCCTAACCCCCCATCACCCTTTTTCCAGTCCTAGCCCCCCATCAGCCTATTTCCAGTCTTAGCCCCCCATAGCCCATTACCAGTCCTAATCCCCATCAGCCCTTCCAGTCTTAGCCCCCCCCCATAACCCATTACTAGTCCTAACCCTCCCCCATCAGCCCACTTCCAGTCTTAGCCCCCCCCCATAACCCATTACCAGTCCTAAACCTCCCCATCAGCCCATTTCCAGTCTTAGCCCCCCCCCCATAACCCATTACCAGTCCTAAACCTCCCCATCAGCCCACTTCCAGTCTTAGCACCCCCCATGGCCCAGTACCAGTCCTAACCCTCCCCATCAGCCCACTTCCAGTCTTAGCCCCCCCCATAACCCATTACCAGTCCTAAACCTCCCCATCAGCCCATTTCCAGTCTTAGCCCCCTCATAACCCATTACCATTCCTAAACCTCCCCATCAGCCCATTTCCAGTCTTAGCCCCCCCATAGCCAATTACCAGTCCTAACCCCCCATCAGCCCACTTCCAGTCTTAGCCACCTCTTTTCCCTTTTCCATTACTATACCTCCTCATCTGCCCATTTCCAGTCTTAGCCCCCCCATAGCCAATTACCAGTCCTAACCCCCCCATCAGCCCATTTCCAGTCAGCCCCCCCATAGCCCATTACCAGTCCTATCCCCCCCCCATCAGCCCACTTCCAGTCTTAGCACCCCCCCATGGCCCATTACTAGTCCTAACCCTCCCCTATCAGCCCACTTCCAGTCTTAGCCTCCCCACCCCCATAGCCCACTACCAGTCCTAAACCCCCTTCCCCCCTATCATCCCAAATTAAAAAATAAAAAAAACCAGCTGCTTCTGCCGCGGCAGCATCAAGAGTGCCGCCGCCGCCGCGGGGCCCCCCCCTGCCCGGCAGAGCCTCCCTGCATCGTAGGCTAGCGTTGAATCCCCGAACGCGGGCTTCTTTCAGAGCTGCGAGAGTTTCCTTTCTCGCGGCTCTGTTAATCCCGCCGGGGCTGATGGGAAATCCCCGGCGGGATTAACAGAGCCGTGAGAAAGGAAACTCTCGCGGCTCTGAAAGAAGCCCGCGTTCAGGGATTCAACGCTAGCCTACGATGCAGGGAGGCTCTGCTGGGCAGGGGGGGCCCCACAGTGGCACTCTTGATGCTGCCGCGGCAGAAGCAGCTGTTTTGGTTTTTTTTTTTTTTAAACTTGGGATGATGAAGAATGTTTTTTGCGCGGGGCCCCCTGAAACGCGGGGCCCTGTGCAAAAAACATTCTTGCTCAATGGACGGGCCAGCCCTGCAGAAAAGTACTGTGTTGGGCTAGTGAAAGAAAATGGAGATGGGGAGGCAACAGACATGGCTGGATTTGGATGAGGGGCATAGGAATGGTAGGCCTGGATAGCCAATGTACCCTCAAATTTATTTATTTATTTAACGTCTCTTCTATACCGCGCTATTTAGTATCAGTGCGGTTTACATACAACAAAGGATTTATACAGCGCAGGCAGCTGCACTGTATTTACAGAAAACAAGGTAGCATAAACTTGGACATTGCTGGGGTAACTGTTTACAGAGTATAAATATCGTTACAGGGTGTGGGTATATACAAGCTGCTATTTGCAGGTATGCATCATCAACCACGGTAGGGATATATACTTGGTGCTATTTACAGGTAAGCGTAGTTGATGCTGGCGCCCGGGGGTGTGGATGCCTTATCGCGTGCTGTGTGTGTTTGTGTGGTGGGCCTGGTGGAGGGGGGTGGCAGTATTTGCGCTGTCATCTAAGTAGTGTTTGAGGAAGAGGTGATGCTTTAATGCCTTTCTAAATTGGGCCAGGTCAGAGATTGCCCATATGTTAGGTGGAAGGGCATTCCAGCATCTGGGCGCGTAGAAACTAAAAGCCATGTTTGTCGTTGCCTGCGTGCATTGTGTTGTTTCCTTCGGGATTATCAGTGTGTTGATTGCTGCGGACCTTCTTGATCTGTTGGAGGGCGTAGGCTGGATAAGCTCCGCGAGGGAGGTGGAGGAGAGCCTGTTGATGGCCTTGAAGGTCAATAGTAGGGATTTAAACAAGAGTCTGCCATGGATGGGGAGCCAGTGGAGATGTCTCAGGATGGGTGTCATGTGATCCTTTCTGGAAGCACCGTAGAGAACTCTGGCCGCAGTGTTCATTTGAATTTGAAGTCAGACCCATCCTTCCAATCAACAGCAGTGACCCAGGTCAATGAAAGAGAACTGGAGGTAGTGTCAACCTCCACATTGTCCATGTTAACCTCAGGACCCACCAAAAAATCAGTTCAAGCTATGCTACACCACTGTTTTGGATAACAATTAAATATAAATCAAAATTATGCACTAATCATATGTTAAAGATAAACCACATTGTTCTGTCTAGGCTTGGTCTTCCTCATTATCATCCCCTTTCACCCATTTGGGATAATTCAGAATTTTTGGATAGGAAAGCATTTGGAATGTGGGCAAATTCAGGAATTACTAATCTTAAACAGATGGTTTGCTCAGAAAATTGTTCCCAGCATGGAAACCTTTAAGGATAGATATGGGTTGACAACTGTCCCAGTCTCTAATTCAAGAGTTCTTTAATGAGAGAAATATTCAAGAACTGGAGACCACAGAGAATTAACAGAATGTGAAATGTATGCAAAAAAAACATAGTGGGGGGACAGACACACATTATAAATTGCACAGATAGTAGATATAAAAGGATGAAGAGAAAAATTTAGATATATACCAATATAGGAGAGGGATATTGATTGGGAGATATTTGGGACTTAACTGCTGAGTAAGACTGGCTTAACCATTAGTTAAGCCTAGGGGGCTGCCTCATACTGCAGCTTCTGAGGAGCAGCAAAGAGCAGCAATGATCAGTCCTGACAGTGATAAAGACTTAAAGAACCAGCCAAACATTCTTTTACTTGCAGGGAGGGTGCTAATTTTTGAGGCTGCTTTTGGAACCCTTTTCCTTGTGTCTGCTTACCCTTCCCTATTCTACCCTTAATCGTATCGGTTGTCTTGTCTGTCTTAATCAGAATGTAAGCTCTGATGAGCAGGGACCATCGCTATATGTGTCTGTACAGCATTGCGGATGCCTTGTAGCGCTCTATAAATGATTAATAGTAGTAGTTGTTTCTATTAATATGTACACCTTAGAGGAAAGGCACGATAGAGGTGATATGATTGAGACATTTAAATACCTCTGTGGCATAAATGTTCAGGGAGAGAGCCTCTTTCAATTGAAAGCAAGTTCTGCTACGAGGGGACATAGGATGAGGGTGAAGGGGGATAGATTCAGGAGTGATATGCGGAAATATTTCTTTACGGAAAGAGTGGTGGATCCATGGAATAGTCTCCCAGTGGAGGTGGTAGAGATGAGGACAGTATCTGAATTAAAAAAAGCATGGGACAAACACAGAGGATCTCTAAAGGAAAAAAAGGGGACTGTTGTAGTTGTTGATATGGAAGGACAGACTAGATAGGCCATGTGGTCTTTTTCTGTTGTCATTTTTCTCTGTTTCTATGTAGTAGTAAATAGCTCATTTTCTCGAGTAAATACCTTTTGGAAATTGCCCTCATTATACACACACACACATATGTACAAAAAAGTTTAATATTTAAAAGTATGATGTCCATTATACGTATTGATAGAATTGTTGTGGGAGGGATGCTGTTGGAATGATCATGACTGTGGAGTTAAAATCTCAGGGGGGTGGGGAGGGGCGATGAGCTAGGGGCTTGCAAGTGAATTGAAGGAGGATGGTAAGACTAAAGTTTCACCCAAGGAGCCCAGCTCCCTTGCACCAGCTCTGCCTCTAAGGGAGATTCCTTCAGTGCTTGGGTTGGAGATGTGGGTCTCAGATACTCTACAGATCCTTTGGGGTATGTTTACTAAACTGTCTTAATGTTACCGGCGTTAGTTGCAGTCTTACTGTGACCAATGTCATATAAGGTAGTGGGCGTTCCGGACTTAAGGTAGCATTTCCGGTTATCGCGCGATAGAGGGAGCAGTGGCACATTAACGTGCATTAGCCTTAATTAGGCATGCTGACCTGCAGTCACAGCAACAGAGGTGTAGCACATTGGTTAATACATTGACTGCTGATACAGTGGTCATGAGTTTGATCCCCCAGTGGGCTCAGTTAAAAGACTGTCTGAGGCAATCCCTTTTCCTGCTTGTAACAGTCAGACACATCTCAACAATTTGCACTGCCAACCAAAAAGTCTTACCCCAGTGACGCAACCTAATGCACCTTTTAGGGCGCACCATAAGGCATATCATAAAGCACCACGTCATCCAAGGCAGGTCATAATGTGCCCCAGAGGGCAGCAGAAAAGGTTGGCACCCTCCAAGGCAGCATATAAGGTGCCCCATAAGCTGGCCAAACCTATGATGCCGCAAAAGATGCCCCAGGGATGCCAAGGTGACACAGGAGATGGTGCCCAGGGGCACAAAGGTGCCCCAAAGTCACAAGCATGAAATGTATGGCTCAAACACAGATGTAACCATAACACTGCACAGAGCACCAAGGAAAGGCAATGAACAAGTGATGGAAGGAAGTAAATGATGGAGCTCATGGACCAGCCAAATCTGCGTGCAGCCCATGTGGCAGCAGGTAAAGTGGACAAACATATCGGGGGCAGCTGTACCGATATACAGGGTGATGGTAATGTACAGTGCAACAATGACAGTGTGTGGCAGAGGATGGGGATACGTATCCACCAGAGGAGGTAGAGGTGGCAGGATAAGTGCAATGACAGGAGGACAGAGGAGAGCAGTGCCATGCAGAGCAGACACAGGAGAGGCAAGCATGAAGAGCTGCAATGCAGAAAAGTGTGCCAGTGCAGGACATGGGATAGCAGCCTGCACATTAGGGCAGGATGTCACACAGCTGGCACACACACACATAGACGGACAGAAGGATGGATGGCAACAGTGATGAGGGTATAATGTGGCGGTAGCACAGATATGACTGTTACACGAATGAAACGTAGTTGTGTAGGACAGCCATAAAAAAAGGGGAACAGAGAGGAATCAAACCCATGACCTCTGCTACTGAAGTCATTGCATTAACCATTGTGCTACATCACTATGGGAGTTATCATACCAATGGCTGGCTACAGAAAGAGTGCACGTCACCATAAACCTGTTTGCTGTGGCTACCAGGATAGGATAGAACCAACAGTACCCATAATGCAATTCACATGCAGAACAGCAGTCTACATCTGCTCACCAGATGGGGTATGCACCTCTACAGCACGTCAGCTTGGTAGGGGGAAATGACTGTGCATGTTACTGGCACAGAGTACCCACAGGCCATGCCAATGTGCTTGTTCTGTGCTCATCCTGAGGGTGAGGTGGCGTGGCCAGCACCAGGTCCGCAGTACCCAGGTTGGTTGAAGTGGGCTGTGCTGCAGGTCTCCATCAGCGCCAGTGTGTGACAGGTATTTGTTGCAGACACTTTTAGGAGGTCTCTGTGTCCATTTGTAATTGCCAGTCATGTCTGGCCCTTGTGGACCATGATGCACACAACATAGTGCATATCCACTGTGCTTGCTATGGTCACCTGTTTAGGGAGCAGGGGTGTGTCAGGGCTCACATGGGGACAGTGTACTTAGCAAACCACCCTCTCTGGGTCAGGGTGGGGGACATGATCAGCCCCCAACAGACCCACACTCTCACCCTTTGCAAGGGGGGCAGTGGAGGTACATGAGGACAGGCTGTGGGACCAGCAACCCCAGTCCTGGTGGCGAATGGACAGCTGCTGAAGATCTGCACTTGGGACAGGGCCACTGGCAGATAGGTAGTGGGCCCAGTCATCTCAGCTGCCCCCCACTACGATCTGACATTCACCAGCAAAGAGCAGTCAGTGTGCACCTGCTGCACCCTGCAAGGTGGTGTGGCCATATAGATGCTAACTGCAGACAGTCTGCTAGCTAGTACATAGTGTATGTTCCTGGAGGAACTGTGTGCACCCAAAACTGGGATGTCAGCACACACACCACGCAGGTATGTCAGTGATTAGGCCGCAGAAAAGAGAACCCATAAATATCACTTGAGAGAAATACTGTATAGCACTATGGGGGAACCTAGCCATGCTGTGGTCACTACTCAGTCAGGGTGAGAGCGACCTCCCAGCATGACATGCTGTGGCCACCCTGTCCGTGCAGGTGGTGGTCGGGCACTACAATGTCCCAGCCATTGCCCTATACCCTGTGCAAATGCATCCTGCCCAGGCCACCCTGTCCGGGCCATACCCACAGTACCTTGCTCCTCATTAAGCACATTGGCAGGCTATCACTGGAAACAGTGCAAGCAATGCGGGCTCAGTAAGGTGTAGGCACACACTCCCACACCTGGCAGCACCTGGCACCTGGCATAGGTGTAGACACACACTCCCACACCTATGCCAGCATTGTGCAAATATAGAGGTTTGTGGCAGCCCTGGCTGCCACACCAGTCCTGGGCACAGTGCGGGCATTGCTATGGTACTCAATACTGTTAGGGTCACTCCCCGGGGTGGTAAACACTGTCAAAATCAATAACTGAAACACACTCCACAGATATCGGAAAGGTTGCTATGATGAATTTCTATCAACAAATTGTGTTTAACTTAGGATTTATTAGCTGATATTAATTATAGCAACCTTTTGATATATGTGGAACATGTTCCCAAGTTTAGGACAGCATTGCTAAGGTATGCAGGTGCCAGTATTGGGAGATGCTACTCCGCGCAAGGCCCAACAGCCTGACTCTCCATGAGGCTTTGGATAGTGGAGCCTGTGGGTGTGGGTGTTTATGCCCCTGTTGGCCGCTGCTCTAGGGCAGAGGTTCCCAACTCCGGTCCTGGTGGGCCAAACACTGTTCAGGTTTTCATGCTGTCCCTAATGAATATGCATGAGATACATTTACATACAATGGGGGCGGCGCATACAAATGCAGCACAGGCATATTTATTAGGGACAGCATGAAACCTGAATGGTGTTTGGCCCTCCAGGACTGCAGTTGGGAAACTCTGCTCTAGGGATTGCACATGTTTATGGTGTCTGTGCTCTGTAGGGTAAAATATAGGCGTTTCAGGCATGTTTATTTTATCTGCAATAAAGGTTCCGTCTTTTTTACCACGGTTTAGTACTGGGTAAAATATGGGGACAGGGTTGGCAGGAGCCACAGCTGGGACTTGAACTTGTGACCTTCTGCTGCTCCTGAACACACTGGCTGTGTGTACTGCACCACACTGTTGCCACAGGGATAGATCATTCCTTGGGGATACCATGACTGTTCGTCAGACAGACCCTGTCTGTTGCAGTGCACGGCACCCACCTAAACGGGGCTTGGCCATGGTCTGCTGTGGGCAGATGTCACTGCCCCCTCCGCCACCAGCACCCCTCTGCCACCATGCTGCCATGCCATTATGCCAGTAGTGCTGGTGGTGCGCAGTCCCAGGCCATCCTGTGTGCCGGTCGGCAGCTGCCTATGGGGTGTGTTCTTGGGTAGGGGTGCCTACATGGACATGCGCGCTTTCCCCCGGCACCGCCTACCAATGTTATGTGCCCTTGGGGGTACCTGCTGGGTAATATCCCCTATGACACTGTGGAACACACACTCGTGCCCATGTTGGACCCTCGTCAGTTGTGTCTTGCTGCTTTACAGTTTCGGCATTCCTATGTGCCATCTAGGCATCTACCTAGTCCTCACTGTGCCCCAGCTGGACCACAGCATGTGCCTCCTGCAGCCCCCTGTATCCCATTTACAGCATCAGTACAGTTGCCCTTGCCTATGTGCCCACTCTGCTGTTGCTGCACATGTGCACGCCATAACAAACCTGCCCAATCTAAATGACAGAAACCCTGATCAGCTCTATTTCAATGTGGGATCATTCACTTTGTAGGGGGACAGAGCATAGACCCTTCCAAACATGATATCTTAATTTATATGCTTTGTCAGTAGTGTTGCTTTATGTTTATCATTAATATCACTATTGGTCAGCTTGTTGGGATTTTAAATGTGGTTCTGGTCATTTTATATGTTTATTTGCCTTTTTGGTTTCTGCACATGTATCACAACTATCACTTCTCTGGGTTTCCCTGCCTTTGCTGCACATTGCTGACTTAAATGGTTTCTCTTTCTGCAAATGTGCCTAACGCGAGGGTTTCACTGGCGTTAGTGTTCAGACCCGGATTTCACAGTGTTAGTGTGCCTGGAGCCTCTCCCCGCCCACTCTCTGCCCATTGACCCCTTATCTATGCCCTCTGGGAAGCCTTACTCCACCCTTCAGATCCGGATTTCACAGCGTTAGTGTGCCTTAACGCCGCCGCTGCGTTATCGCGTGATAAGTGACGTTATCACGAGATAATGTTACATTATCGCACAATAACATCACTTATCACGCGATAATACCACCGCTGCGACGTTAAAACGGTTTAGTAAACATACCCCTTTGTGTTCACTCACAGTTCGTAAGAATCACCAAAAGGCCAATTTTTCATGATATCCCTAATGAATAGGCTTGAGAGATTTGCATATCCACTACTTTCATTCCATACCCACTACCTCCATTGTATGCAATTCTCTCTTATGCATATTCAATAGTGATGTCCTGAAAACCTGACTTATTGACAGCTCTCGTGGACTGGGAGTGAAGATGAAAGCTCTAAAGGGTATTTAACCCCAAACTGACTTCATAAGACTGGAGGAAGGATCTCTGACCAATGTACATCTGCCAAGTTATTTGCCCAGTCCTGGTTTTGAGCTTATATCCTAAAAGCAGCACAATATTTGTAGTCCCTGATTCAATCCATTAAAATAAGTGCTGAAAATCCCATAATGCATTAGGATGGGGGTTGCTTGAAATCCAGGGCGGCCCTAAAAGCTTCTTCTTGAAAATGGGTAACTTGGCAGCTCTGCCAGTGCTGTAGAACATACGATGGCAGGGTTCTGGAAAGAGTCCTGGTACCGGGCAACTAGCAGAGGACTATTGCTGCAATAAGCATTCACAGCAAGTTCAGAAGAGCTATGAATTAGGCGGAAACCCCCATGCACTTTCAAAGGGAGGCTTATGGTATTGGTACCAGAGCCCAAGAGGTTGGTTCAGGAGGAAACTACTAGACAAATCCATTCCTATCATCCAAAATGATAAACCATTTTGATCAGAGATCTTTGCTTAGATCACGGCAGTGCAAGTCCCCTGGGACCTTCTGGTTTCACTATTGTGTGTACCCACAGAGGAGAGGTACATGAAACCAAAGTGAGTGCTGTCAGTATCCCACTTGTTAACTGTGGTCGTTGATATGGGGGTCTAGTTACTAAGGTGCACTAACATTAACGCATGTTAATTCACCATTAATGTGTGTTATTTTAGCACAGGTCCCAATGAGACCTACTTGTTAAAGGTGAATTCATACGAATTTACATTAGCTTACCTTAGTAACTAGACCCTCATATCAGCTATAGAAATGTAAAGCCACAGCTACCTGATAGCCTCATCTGGCTACAGTCCCTGGGTGACCTGGTGAAGTTATACACTATTCCTCAACATACTCATTTATATGTACAAATCAGATGAGCCCAGCCCCATCACTTGGAGTTGGGTTGGTTATCAGAAGTAGGGTTACCAATTGGCTCCAGATTTGTGTGACAGGTTGGATTCAGTCCTGGATGTACCCCATTGCAAGCAGGGACTTGTAATTCAGATTTCTCTATTACACTCCATAAGGCAAGAAAGACTACAAGTCACTGTATGCGGTCGAGTAAACCCAGGACTGGAGCTAAACCGTCAGGCAAATCTGGAGCCAATTGTCAATCCTACCAAGAAGAACTGATGCTGTTGATATGAAAGAATATCATAAGGTTCAGAATAATTATATAGTATATAGTATACCATAAGGTTCAGAATAATTATATAGCAGTGTCTGTGCTTTATCAAGGTATCCCTTTTAAGTGGAATACAGTCTCTCTTCTGCCCTAATGTGTCTTGTGATACTTCCCCTCTCAGATTTTTAAAATGTTGAACATTTAACAGTTGGCGCAGGATATGCATTAGCTAAGTACGTGGGGGAGGGTTAGGAGGAGCGTCTAATTGGATGTAAGTGAATGGTGGATGCATCCTTTCCTGACTATTTGCTTTCTCTAGGGTTTCTGTTTTCTACAATTATTAAGAGGGACAGTCCTTGGGGGTTAGAGTATCCTATGGTTGGTTTCTACTTTTACAAGGGAGTAATAAATGCTTTCAGCTTAGGGGTTCCTGAACCTTTTATGTGAAAGACCACACAGGACATTTCAAATCATGGAGAAGACTGAATGGGAATGCAGTTGCCAAGTTACCCAGCTCCAGGAGTGAGATTTTAAGCCAATCCTGGATTTCTGACAATCTCATTCATGCATTACGGGACCTGCAGAACTGATTCCAATAGGGAAAATCAGGGACTACAAATACCATTCTTCATTGTAATTCAAATTAAAACCAGAACTGGCAAAAAATCTCACTCCTGGAACAGAGAAACCTGGCAACTCTGAGAATGGGTTCCCCTTTGCAAAAGAGTTTGCTAGGTGGGAGCAGGGCTGGCCCATCCATTTTGCGGGAATGTTGCCCACACATGCCCCTGCACCTCGGGGGGCCCTGCACCTGACTGGCTGCAGAGGGAGCTGGGGAGCCCTGAAGCCCCAACTGACCTCTAAATACCCGTGGAGTAAAGAGCACCATTTGCTTTCTCTCCTGGAGCTGTGATAAAAAGGAACCCTCCAGCACACTGAGTGCCAGGAGGTTAAACGAGAGCACATTGGAGTACCCCCATTTGACCTCCCGGCACTCAGTGCACTGGCGGGCTCCTTTTTATCACAGCCATGGGAGATAAGTCAAGTGCTGCTCTTTACTCCCACGGCTGTTCAGAGGTTAGCCGGGGCTTCGGGCCTTCCCGGCTCACTCTGCAACCAATCAGGTGCGGGGCCCTTTTTGGTGTGTTGCGGGGTGACTGGGGGCTAGAAAGGGAACAGGAATGGGGGAGGAGGACTGGGGGCTAGAACAAGAATGGGAACAAGGGGCTAGAATGGAATGGGGGGACTAGGGGCTAGAATGGGAATGGGGGAGGCAGGACTGGACATGGGCTGATGTTGGGGGATAGGGGACTAGGACTGGAAGGGAGCAGATGCTGGGAGGGACTGGAGAAGCACTGATACTGGGAGGTTAGGGCTGGAAATGACCTGGGAATGGGAGACTGGGACTGGAAGGGAGCTAATGATGGGAGGGACTGGAGAAGGACTGATACTGGGGAGCTAGGACTGGAAATGGGCTCATGTGGGGGATGAGCGAATAGGACTGGAATAGAGTGGATGCTGGGAAGGGCTGGAACTAGAAGGGAGCTGATGCTGGGGGAGGACTAGAAGGAGGTGGGGTAGGACTGGCGGGAGAAAAACAGAAGCTGGGGGAGTGAGGATGGAAAAGGGAATAGATATTTTGCATGGGAGGGAAGAAAAATCTATAATTGTCTGAGTATTGGGAGAGTAAGTGGGGATTGAGTATGAAGGGGTGAGATCTGAGTGGATGAAAAAAGAATAAAGAAGTGGAGGAAAGAGCAAAAGGGGAAAGATCAGTATGTTACAGGCAGATGTAGAGAGAAAGGAAAAACCTAGAAGAGAGAAAAAAGGACAAATGGACAGCAGATAATAGAAAGTTAGCAAAAGACATGAAAAAATAGAAGAAAGAGACTGCGGCAATTGCCACTGAAAAATAAAATGCCCAACAACAAAAGGTAGAAAAAACCTATTTTATTTTGAATTTATTAACTGGAATATGCCAGCTCTGGGAAATGTGCATCACTAATGTTTTATGTTTTGTTTAGTACAAGAGGAAATTAATTTATAGTTTTATTTCTCTAGTGTTTTATATTCCAAGTTTGGCTTTTGGGGTTCCCAGTTTAATTATTGTTTTCATATTTCTAAATTGTGATCCCTTGTTCTATGTTTGGTGATGGACTATGTTTTGTATATGAAACCGAGCTGTAGTATTCTGTTCATGTAGGGCTTGATTTTCAAAGGCATTGACACGGGTAACTGCCCTAGTTACCCATGTAAATGCCATATCTGGGTTTTTTGAAGGGCACCTACATGGGTAGTGTCCTTCGAAAATCCCGGCTATGACCCTATCGCGCCCAGATGCTATGCGGTTAGCCTCAGGGCGTGTTAGGGGCATTCTGGGGCGGATTTCCAGGGCAGGCGCAGAGGCTAAGCAGGTAGCATCGAAAATTGGTGCTACTTGGCTAGCTCCTGTAGCTTCTGGGGTATGCGGCGAGACCCGGATTTTCAATGCCGGGGCTGCATATGACCCTATATGGCTTCTTTCAGAAATTGGTGATTAAATTCTATGTGTCCTTTCATTCTATTCCAAAGGACTCTTCATTAGTAAGTATACCATCAAAATAGATTCCAATGGGTTTTCAAGACCCTTTAATTTTGGGTTATCAGTGACGGGTCTTACAGGAGGTGGAACTATTAGAAAAGAAATTTCTACCCATAGGGTGGAATATGTCCTGTGCTCAATATCAGGAATTTATTTATTTACAGGTTTTTTTATACCGGTTTATCCTACAGTCAAAGCAGTTTACATTATAACAGAACATTTTACATTAAACAGGGAAATCAACTTGGAAAATCATTGATACATGTAATTGGGAGTAACTATGTACATTTGTAAATGTATAGAGGTTTGAGGTAGGGGGAGTTTGGGGGGAAACTGGGAGAGGTGAGGCTAGGGAAGTGTTGATGGGGAACTGGGGGGATGGGGGATGGGTAGCATACTTTGAAGATATGGTTTTGAGGGCTTTCTTGAAGGAAGCTGTATAGGTTGTAGTCCTTAGATTTTCTGGGAGAGAGTTCCATAGGTGCGGTGCATAGAGAGAGAAGGCTCTCTTAGATGTAGTAGCATTGGTTTTTGTAAATATCGGCGGTATATGTAGCATTTTCCTTGAGTTGGATTGTCGTCCCTTGTTGTCAGGTATGATTTGGATCAGGATTGTAAGTGTGGAGATGGGGAGTCATTGAGGACTTTGAAGGCTGTGAGTATGGATTTGAACTTTATATGTGCTATAATGGAGAGCCAGTACAGTTGCTTGAGGAGAGGTGTGATGTGCTCTGTTCTTTTTGCATTGAAGAGGGTTTGTGCAAGTTGGAGAGGGTGGGTGGTTGAGTTTGGAAAGCAGAAATTATCAGCCAATAAAGACATAGTAGTCCATAGAGCAGATAAAGGAGGGGATGTGATAGTACAATCTAACGAACAATATAACAAGGAGATTGAAAATCAATTGGAGTGGAGGAGTGGCCTAGTGGTTGGGGCAAGGTACTTCAGGCCAGAAGGTCGGGGGTTCAAATCCCACTAGAGGACAGCAACCTTGGGCCGGAAGGACTGGGGTTTCTAGTTCCACAGGTGCTCCTTGTGGTCTTGGGCAAGCCACTTAACCCTCTATAGCCCATGTTCCCTGTAAAAAATAGTTATCTCCAAGTTATAATGCCCTGTTCAATGTAATTTCAGTTTGTTCAATGTAAACCGCACTGATGCAGAATAGCGCGGTATATAAGAGAATTTAAATAAATAAATAAATTGAGAGATTTGAATTACTATAGTCTTTTGCAAATTGATCCCACTCGTGGTTTGTATTTACAGTAACAGAGGTGGTGAAAAGTGTTTTTTGCAGGGCTATAGAACATTACAAGAGAGGGATTTTCTTGTTAATAAAACTCCCTTGATTCCTATTGTATATTGACGTCTGATTGACAAAGGCATTAATGGAAGAGGACTTGAATGGTGCAGATCCTACCTGTCCGAAAGATGGCAGCATGTTCGTTCTGGAGGGATAAATTCTGAACCTTTCCACCAAAGCCAAGGAGTCCCTCAAGGATCCTCCCTTTCTGCGCTCCTGTTCAATATTTACATGCAGCCAATCTGTAATATCATCCAGTCTTTCAATGTTGATTGCATGTTATACGCAGACAATGTCCTGCTTTACATTCCCTTCTCTACCGAGTATCTGGACCTCTCCCCACTGACGAGTTGCTTCAATGCAATATCTGACTGGCTCCTGTCTCAAAACCTCAGAATACAACATAAGAAAACAGAAGTACTCTTCATTACAAGGAATCCCAATTTTACCCCCCCACAATATCTTAAAGTAAATGAAGCGGAGTTACAATCTAAATCCTCAATACGATATTTGGGAGTCACCATAGATCAACGCCTTGACATGAAGGCCCACGTAGGAAACATAGTAAGATCAGTTTACTACAAGATCCGCTCACTTAGACATTTACGTTCCATCCTTGATCCAACTGATTTCCGCACAATCTTCCAGGCGTTGGTTATACCTCATTTCGACTATGCCAACGTCATATTACAAGGTCTTCCCCAATCTACATTAAACCCGCTTCAGCTAGCCATGAACGCGGCAGCAAGAGTCATCCACGGAGCCTCCAGGAACGACCACGTGACGCCTATGCTGATACAGTTACATTGGCTACCCATTCAAGCTAGAATAGTTTTCAAGACCCTGATAATTACTTTTAAAGCTGTTAATAATCTCACATCTGCATCCTTATCCTCCCTCATCCATATCACATCTCCAAATAGAGCAAGAAGATCCATGGCTATAAACTCCCTAAAAATCCCGAAGGAACTTACTGTTTGCACTAAATCGACAGCCAACAGAGCCTTCAGTCTCAGTGCCCCAAAATGCTGGAATGCACTACCCCCTGATATCCGGGCTATTAAGAGCATAACACAGTTTAGGAAAGCCCTCAAATGCCACCTCTTCAACAAATACCTTATAGAACCCAATGGCATCACCTAGAGCTCAATAGCACCCACTGATACCAGTCCCAGATAAATTTATGGTATTTCAACAACACACCAAGTTTGATATTCAATCCTATAGTGGGCTGGTGTTTTCCTATGAAACCTCTGTGCATATGATTCCATGTAGTATGTTTTGTAAATAGTTACCCCGGTTATCCAAGTTATTTATGCCCTGTTACCTGTAAACTCATACGTGTTAAATGTACTGAGCGGTTGGAGACTTCCGGTGGCAATGAGCTGAGAGGACGCAAGCCGATCAGCTCCGGGGAAACCCCTAATTAAACATCACTGATTCCTCTCCAGTTTGGGGAGTGCTTTTCCCTGGCTCCCGAATAAACCGCGACGGCTGAGGAGATAGAGATATCCCCTACGTGAGCCTCTTAACTTACCCCGATGGCCTCAAAGCTTGCTCGGAAGGAGAAAAGTCGGCCCCCCGAGAGTAAAATGGCGGATGAGCGGCCGGCCAGTCCTGCTGCTGACACACACCAGGCCATGGTGACTGAAGTGAGCACGGCGGTGGTCAGCGCCCTTGAGGATCGATTCCGCTCCTTGGCAGAACAGCTAACCCAGGTCAGCCAAAGCATCGGCGATTTTACGGGGCGCATGGAGCAAGTCGAATCCAGGGTATCTGAGGTGGAGGACACGCAGCGCACCTTGCAAGAACGGGTGACGGCTTTGGAGGCTATTACACTGCAGCAACGAGAAAAACTCGATGATCTGGAGAACCGGGGAAGGAGGAAGAATTTACGTTTTGTGGGCATCGCAGAATCGGTTTCGGACCGGGAGCTCCTTGGCTTTTTGGAGGCTTGGATTATGCAGGCCTTCCCCAACGTGGTGACTGGCCCGCTCAGGCTGGAGCGCGTACACAGACTAGGCCAACGCCAGGAAGGAGCGCGCAGACCACGTGCTGTCATTGCACGGTTTCTCGAATTCCGACAAAAAGAAGAGGTTTTGCGGGCTGCCCGGGGACGCCGGCGGCAGTCAGAGGATGAGTCCCCGATACTGGTTTTTCAGGACTACTCCATCCTCGTAAGCCAACGACGCAAGGCCTTTAGTGCGGTTTGTGGTCAGCTGATTAACCGAGACCTGCGTTTTGCCCTGTTATACCCAGCAAAACTGCGGGTAGACTACAATGGCCGCCCGAAGTACTTTTCTACTCCGGAAGAGGCACAATTATTTTTGGGGCAACTTGGTGATCGTCCGACCCCCTGAGGCAAACTGAACATCGGTGTGCTGGAGTGACAGCGGGTGCGCTGTATCGGGGCCTGGCTGTGGATTGATTTCAGGTTGTAGAGGCGAAAGGAGACCATCATGATTGACATTGGCTGAATGCTGGGACGCTGCCATATCACTATCATTCATGGTATTCCAGTTGTCTGTATATGATGCTTGTATCTTTGTTCAATTTTGTGTTATGGGTTCTGTTTGTAGGGGCTTATGCCCTGCGGGTATATCAGGGAGAGGGAGCGGGGAGGAAAGCGGGGGGAACAGTTGAGATCGAGAGATGTAGGTTACTGTTTGACCTAGGGGGAGATGGGAGGGTACACGAGCAGGGAGGGGGTTTGCTTATTTCTATTTGTTGGGGTAGACCTGAATGCCAGAGGAGTAGGGTCCCAGGTGGTAAGGGACGAAGCAGGTGGATACGGAAGGGGAGTTTGGGGAGGGGGGGGGGAGCACAAGGGGGGTGGGGGGGAGGGGGGGCTAGTTGGTACGATTTGTTCAGGAAGGGGGGAGGGTGGGGTAGGAGCTTGCGATTGAGGGGGGTGGGGGGGTGGACAAGCTTGTCACGTATAGATGTGGGTTTACTGCAAGACATCTGTTGGACCTTAAGCTGGGCGGAAGTAGAAGGGGATGCGGATCCTAGGCTGGGGGGGGTCTGTATCCATTATCATTAGACTGTTGGAGTTTATAATGACATGGGGGCCACCGGACAATGGGTAAGTCCTTGAAACTGGTATCCTGGAATGTGTGTGGCTTGGGATCCCCTATAAAGCGATACAAGGTGTTACAGCAGTTGAGGTCCAAGAGGGTGGACATCGCCCTGTTGCAAGAGACCCACCAGTCTATGGTGGAGCATGAGAAACTGTGTAAAGGTTGGGTTGGGCGTGTCTATGGGGCTCCAGCTGTGGGGAAAAAGAGAGGAGTGGCCATTTTGCTTGCTAAAACGGTGGATTGGGTTGAAGAGCGAGTGGAAGTTGACCCTGCGGGGCGCTATGTGTTTGCTTGGGGGACACTGGACGGTGTGCGAGTGGTGTTGGGGTCGGTGTATGCACCGAATGATTTTGAGGCCCGGTTCTTCCGGCAGCTGTCACGAATGCTGACTAGTCTGGGGCATTATCACTTGTATTTAGGGGGGGATTTCAACACTGTTATGGATGACTCAGTAGATAGGTCCCGGGGGGGTGGAGGGCGAGACCAGAGGGGCTCCCGCAGCCTGCGAGGGTTGTGCGATGGGTATGATTTGTTGGATGTCTGGAGGGTGTTGCACCCGGGGGACAGGGAATACACACATATGTCTCGGGCCCATGGGACATGGTCAAGAATTGACTACTTTCTGATTTCGAGGGCCCTGTTTGGGGGGGTATCCCGGGTAGATATTGGGCCTCCTGTTCTCTCTGACCATGCCATGGTGGTATTGGAAATGCAACAAAGGGATAGGGGGACTGGGAGGTTGTGGAGATATCCCTTGGATCTCGGGGGGGACGTTGAGTTTGTGAAATATCTGCGGGAACGGTGGGCAGAATATTCGCAAGACAACTCTCAGCATGCGGATAATCCTGCTCTTTTTTGGAAGGCGGGGAAGGCCGTGATGAGGGGGGAAATTATTAGTTATTATTGCCAAAAGCGGAAGAGATTGAATAGTCGGATTCTGCAATTAGAGAGTGCCTTGGTCAAAGCGTGCCGCCGGCACGCCCGAAGTCCATCTGGGGAGGCAAGGACACGGTTGCGCGAGCTCCAGTCGGAGCTGGAGCTATTACTTGGACAGCGGGCTAAAAAATCTATGATGTTTTATAAATATCAGTTGTACCGGCACGGGAATCGAGCAGGTAAGTTACTTTCCGCATTGGTGCGTGCAGAGGGGGGTCCTGGACGCGTTGGGGTGCTTCGTCATGAAGATGGCACGGTTAGGTCTACCGAAGAGGATATTGAACGGATTTTTTGCGATTACTATCAAACCCTGTACGCGCGGGACGATGGGGATGAGAGGGGGGGACGGGAATTCCTGGAGGCTTGTGCCTTGCCGAGTGTGACGTCCGACCAACTGCAGGTGCTGAATGCGCCGTTGTCGGCGCAAGAGATGCAACGTGCGATTAAGAGCTTGAAATGTGGGAAGGCCCCTGGAGTAGATGGATTGAGGGGGGAGTTTTACAAAATTTTGGATGACAGGGTGGTGCTCCCGTTACTGGATTACTATGGGGATTTGATTAGCAGGGGTCGGTTCCCTTATGCGGCGAATAAAGCCATCGTCACTGTGCTGCCCAAACCGGGCCGGGATCCGCTTTTACCTGGTTCCTACCGGCCTATCTTCCTGTTGAATGTCGACATAAAAATTCTCGCAAAGATCATGGCGGAGAGGTTGGCCGGGTTCCTTCCTACTTTGATACATAAGGATCAGGTTGGTTTTGTGAGGGATAGACATGCGACTTATAGCTTGCAACGAGTATTAGCCTCCATGTGTGCTAGTAGGAAGGCTAATCGGCGGTCTATGCTTATCAGCTTTGACGCCAAGAAGGCGTTCGACAGGGTAGCCTGGAGTTTTATGTATCAAGTTTTGGAGAGGGTGGGTATTCGGGGCTTTTTTGTTGAGGTTATACGGCTGTTGTACGCGGATCCCAAAGGAGCGATTTTGGTAAATGGTCACTTGTCTCCTGAGTTTGCGATACAGAAGGGGACCCGGCAGGGTTGCCCCCTATCCCCACTACTATTTGTGCTAACCCTGGAGCCCTTACTGTGCCAGCTTCGGAGCTCGCCAGCCTTTCAGGGGATACCTGTGGGGAAGATGGAATTCCGGGTCGCGGCATTTGCTGATGACCTTTTGGTGCATCTTGACAACCCAGAGGAAGGACTCCCGGCACTGCTGCAGCTCATCCAGGTCTATGGTCAGGTTTCTGGATTTAAACTAAATTTAGACAAATCTGAGGCACTACCGCTTGTCGTGGATATTGTTCAGGGTTGGCCCGGTAATTTCCCCCTGAAATGGGTGGATGATCGATTTAAATACTTGGGGATTTATTTGCCCGTGGACTTGCGTGATCTATACCGTATTAATATTGCCATGTTACTGAAGCACTTGACAGAAAGGGTACAAAAATGGAAGGCCCTGCCGCTTTCCTTGGGGGGCCGGATCACCTTGTATAAGATGACCTTGTTCCCTAAGTGGCTATATGTCTTGCAAACGCTCCCTTTGTTGGTGCGCCGGAAGGATCTCAATTTGATGGAAAAACAGCTTAACGTTTTGCTCTGGCGGGGCGGCCGACCCCGAGTGCGCTTGGCGGTGTTGCAGCGACCGTGGAACAGGAGGGGGATGGGCCTCCCTGACCTTAAGCTTTATAACCGGGCGTGCCTTCTTCGGCATGTGCGGGATTGGTTATGGGGGTCTGACGACTACACCCCACTTGAGATGCTTGGAGCCTTGGTTGCGCCTTTACGCATTTCATATATCTTGCATATGAAAGGGGCGCGGGGTTTAGATCAGGGGGTGTGGACGGTATTGCTCTCTCCCATCGTTCGAGCCTGCCGGTATTTTTGTGGACAAGTGGGGGGTTCGGCCTTCTGTTCCCCATACCTTCCCATACGCGGGAATACGGATTTTGCGCCCGGATTGAATGAGGCTAGTTTTGCGCGGTGGGAACGGATGGGCATTTCTACCCTAGAGTCGTTGCTTTCTGGGGAGGGGATACTTGAGCCCTTTGCGGTGCTAAGTGGGCGATACCCCTGGACGTGTGGGGATGTGTTCCCGTACGCTCAGATTCGGAACTATATTCGTACCCTACCGGTGGACTCCTTGCGGGGCGCCATATGTTCGCGGGTGGAGGAATCCCTCCTGGGGGGGGACCGGGTGGCTCGAGTGGCTCAGCTACGTCAATCCCTTTTGGAGTTGATGCCCTTGGAGAGGGAGGACGCCTTGGCGGAGGCTTGGTGGAGGGACCTTGGTGAATGCTTGACCGGCGAAGAAGTGGTGGCGGCCATAGCGAGTATCCCTCAGCTGACGGTGTCTGTCAGCCTCCGTGACACGCAATATCGCTTGATCCGTAGGTTATATTTCGCGCCTAACCGGGCTTGGAGGGCAGGGATAGTGCCCACGAACTGTTGCCCACGATGTAGGGGTGCGGATGCTACTCTGGGCTACATGTTTTGGCATTGCCCGGTGGTGCGGAGTTTCTGGGGTAAAGTCCTTCGATACTTGGAGAGGTGCCTGGCCATAGTGCTGCGATTGACCCCTGTCAATCTAGTGCTTGATATCTGGAGGGGAGAGTCCGAGTCGGCCATAGATAAGGTACAAGGGGACTGGCTGCGTCTGGTGCTGCTCACGGCTCGTATGACTATATTGCAAACATGGGTGGACACACGGGGGCCGCTGTACGGGCAATGGAGAGTGCGACTGCATAGTCTGATGTGGTCAGAGCGGTACCGTGCGCGGGGCCACCCGTGGCGTTGGGACGCTTTCTTGAAGGGTTGGGGTCCCCATCTTCTAGGCCTGCCCGCCGCGGCTAGGAGCCGCGTTTTGGATGGAGTCTGTAGATAGAGTCTAGTGGGAGGGGGGCTGTCGGTGTAAACCCCATCGGTTGCTTGCTTGTCTGGGCGGGGGGGGGGATACAGAGAGGGGGGATTGTTAGGGGAGGGTGGGGGGTCAGTGGGGGGGGGAACTGACTAGAGGGGGGGCAACCTGGGGTTCACATTTATTTTTATTTTTCTGCTAGGCACACTCAGCTGTGCCACATGGTATATCATGTAGTTTGAGTTTCCGGGTTAGACTACTGGTTGGCGCAGAGTGTACCTGGATTGAGTGAATGGTGTGGATGGATATTGATTACATGGTGTGTCTTGGGTGGAGTGTCCTGGCTCCTTGGTGCCTTGGCTCCCAATAACATATCATGGTGGCGAGGGGGGTGGGATGTGTGCTGGAAGGAATGGGGGGGAATAAGGTCGGGAAAGATGGGTTGGGTTGGGTGTAAATGGTCTTGGGGTGGGGAGGAAGGTAGGGAGTTGTCATCGTTCCACGGTATGTTCTCTTTACTCTCTCCATGGTACGTTGTTTAGTGAGCTTGTACAGAGATTGTTGTTTCCTACTGTGTTTTTCATGGTACATGTACATTAATTTCTATTTTATTTTTGGTGGTTATATACATACAGTTGTCTTTCTTGTTTGCTTTGTTTCACCTGTTTAAAATGAATAAAAAAGATTTAACATAAATGTACTGAGCATTTTGTTCCATGTGAACCGCGCTGATGATGAATAGTGCGGTATATAAGAGATTGTAAATAAATAAATAAATAAATATACAGTTCCGAAAATCCACAAACATTTAAATTCTCCTTCAGGGCATCCCATCATGGCTGGTAATGGATCAGTTTTGGAACCATTGTTTGTTTTGTTGACCAGATTTTAAATCTATTGGCTTGTCAAGCAAAATCTTATGTTAAGGATACAACTCAAATGCTTACCACCTTGTCCTCGGTCCAGGGAATTGCACAAGTAACATTCTATATTAAATCATTATACACAAATGTAGATTAACAGGAGGCTCTTGCTGTTTTGGCATCCTTGGATTGGGGGGGAGAATTTACCTCCTTGCATACCTAAAAGCTTTGTTCTCCAATTACTGCATCTGATTCTTACTGAAAATTATTTTTGTTTTAATAATCGATTTTACCACCAAATCTATGGTATTGCAGTGGGAGTCACAGTGGTGCCTACTATTGCTACCTTGTATGTAGCCGATTTTGAGGAGCAATATTTATATAAATCTCCCTGGATGTCTTCCATCAACATTTGTAAAAGGTATTTAGATGACATCTTTTGCATTTGGCATGGATCAGTTACATCATTACAGGAATTTGTGATATGGCTTAATGCTCGAAAAGATAATATGCAGTTTGAATGTTCTAGTCATCAATATCGTAATATATTTTTGTACATCATGGTGGAAAAGACTGCTATGGGGTTAAATACTACCCCGTATCAAAAGGCAGTTGAACAAAATAGCTTGTGTCATTTCTCTAGTCATCATCCTTTGAAGTTAAAACAAGGTATCCCACTAAGCCAGCTTTTTATTATTTATTTATTTATGTATTACAATTTCTTATATACCGCACTATTCGGTATCAGCGCGGTTTACAATATAACACAACGACCATAACGCTTTTAAGGCTTCGACATATTTGTATGTCAAAAGAAGAATATCAGTTACAGACTCAAAATATATTCAGAGATATAAAGATCGGAGATATCCTAAGGAGATAATTCAGAAAGCATATAAGAGAGGATTACATGCACAACGAGAACATCTTCTATAAAAAAAATCTAGAATTGGCTCCATTAGTATAGAAACATAGAAAAATGACGGCATGGCCTATCTAGTCTGTTCTTCCATATCAACTACTATAACTAACCTTTTTTCCTTTAGAGATCCTCTGTGTTTGTCCCATGCTTTTTTGAATTCAAATACTATCCTCATCTCCACCACCTCCAATGGGAGACTATTCTACACAACTACCACTCTTTCCGTAAAGAAATATTTCTGCATAGTACTCCTGAGTCTGTCCCCTTTCACCCTCATCCTCTGTCCTCTCATAGCAGAGCTTGTTTTCAATTGAAAGAGGCTCTCCTCCTGTGCATTTATGCTATGGAGGTATTTAAACGTCTCAGTCATATCACCTCTATCCCGCCTTTCCTCTAAAGTATACATATTAAGATCCTTAAGTGTGTCCTCATACGCTTTATAATGAAGACCACTAACCATTTTAATAGCCACCCTCTGCACCGACTCCAACCTGTTTATATCCTTTTGAAGGTGCGGTCTCCAGAATTGCACACAATACTCCAAATGAGGTCGTACCAAAGATTTATTCAGAGGCGCTATTACCTCCTTTCTTCTGCTGGCCATTCCTCTCCCTATGCACGCAAGCATCCTTCTAGCTTTTGCCATCACCTTTTCTACCTGTTTAGCTACTTTAAGATCATCAGACATAATCATGCCCAGGTCCCGCTCTTCTTTAGTGGACAGAAGTACTTCACCCCTACACTGTACCAGTCCCTTGGATTGTTGCAGCCCAAATGCATGACCCTGCATTTTTTAGCATTATTTATTTTATTTATTTATTTACAATTTCTTATATACCGCACTATTCGGTATCAGCGCGGTTTACATGGAACAGAGCAATGTTCCATGTAAACCGTGTTGATACCGAATAGTTTACAAATAACAGGATATTAAAACTTGGATAACCAGGGGAAACTATTTACACACTCGAGTCATAGAATAAATGCACAAGAGAAACTGTGGTCAGTACCCTAGCTAGGGGTGTTCCCTGGCTGAATAGATGTATTGGTGTAGCTACAAGTAATCAGAGTATGTGATTCAGTGTTCTCTGGGAAGTATTTGAGGAAAAGGTAGTGTTTGAGGGCTTTTCTGAACTGTGTTAAGTTAGTGATCGCTCTGATGTTTGCAGGTAGAGCGTTCCAGAGTTTTGGGGCACAGAATCTGAAGGCCCTATTTGCTGTTGTCGCTGTGCATCTTGTTAATTCTCTCAGAATTATTAGTGTGTTTGTTGCTGTAAATCTTCTTGATCTATTAGGGGTTATGGTTTGGATGAGGTCGGTTAGTGAGGAGGAGGAGAGGTTATTGACCGCTTTGAATGTCAGTAGCACTGTCTTGAAGATGATCCTGGCCTGTATGGGAAGCCAGTGTAGCTGCTTCAAAAGGGGGGTCACATGGTCTCTCCTAGATGCCCCATTTAGAACCCTCGCTGCACTATTCATTGCGAGCTGTAAGGGGTTCAGGGTGGATTGAGGAAGTCCTTGTAAAATGGCATTGGCGTAATCAAAATGCGGTATGATAAGAGCCTGGTAAATTATACGGAAATCCTCTGGTTCGAGCAAGGGGCGAAGATGTCTGAGGGAGTGGATCTTGAAATAGATAGCTCTGACAGAGTTAGCTATGTGTGCTTTCATGTCAAGGTTTTGATCCAATATAACACCCAGGTACCGAATTGTGGGCTTTGATTGTAGATCAGCTTCTTTCACCTTCAAGTATTGTGGCGGGTTGAAATTCGGGTTCCTTGTAATGAAAAGCACCTCAGTCTTCTTATGCTGAATTCGGAGGTTTTGCGATAGGAGACATTCTGATATGGCATTGAAACAATTTGTCAAAGGGGAGAGGTCTAATTTATCTGTGGAGAATGGCATATAGAGCAGGACATCGTCGGTGTATATCATGCAGCTGACATTGAAGGACCGGATGATATTACAAATGGGTTGCATGTATATGTTGAACATCAAGGCAGACAGGGAGGATCCCTGTGGAACTCCCTGGCCTTGATGAAACGGTTCTGATGTTGCTCCGCCAGATCGTACCTGTTGCCATCTTCTGGACAAGTATGAACTACACCATTCAAGTGCTGTTCCGCAGATGCCTTTCTCCTTTAGCCGCCCTAGGAGGAGCTCATGGCATACTGAATCGAAGGTTGCAGCAATGTCTAGGAAAATGAGTGCCATCCCCTGATGGATGTTGTTAATACCAGTGATTATATTATTGAAGAGAGTGGTAAGGAGAGTTTCCACTCCATGTGACTCCCTGAATCCATGTTGGCATGGGTCTAGTGGAGCAGCAGAGTCAATGTGGTCTTGCAACTGTCTTTGCACCTCCTTTTCGATTATCTTTGCGAGTAAAGGTATACTTGAAATGGGTCTGTAAGAGTCTACCTTTTGAGGATCTAGCTTGCTATTTTTTAGTAGTGGTCTGATAGAAGTGTGCTTGAGTGCAGAAGGGAAGGAACCGGTTGTGAAGGATAGGTTCATTAACCTGTTTATTATTGGGCTGAGGTCACTGCACATTTCCTTTATCCAGAAAGCTGGGCAAGGATCAGTCTGCGCAGTGGTGGTGTTGATGGTCATGATCGTGTCTTCAATGCTTCTCTTGTCAGGGGTCGAGAAAGAGGTTAGAGATGTTGGGCACTCTTGGGCTGTGGTAGCGACCTCTATTGAAGGTTTATTTGTCTGACATGATTTGGATTGTAGGAAATCGGCAAACTATTGAGGATGGATTTCAAATTGGTGCTCGGGGGCTGTTTCCTTGGATAGAGTTTTGACTAAGTTAAACAGATCATGAGGTTTGTTTAACGAGCGCTTCAGGGTGTCAGTGTGGTATTGCTTCATCTTCTCTGTGATATCTCTGCGGTGGACGGTTAGCTGATAGATGTATGCTGACTGGTCTCCAATGGAGTGTGACCGACGCCAGTGTTTTTCAAGTTTCCGTAGTTGAGTGAGTGAAGATCTCAACTCCGCTGTGTACCATGGAGCTGTAGTTCTTTTCCTTGGTGACCTGTTAGGTGATGGTCATAGGGCTATCGCACTGAGACTACTGTTCCAGCAAGTGATCAGTTCTTCAAGGTTTAAGGTGGTCTCATTAAGGAGTGAGCGCGTTTCGACAAGGATAAGATCTCTATTAAATGGACGGAAACTTCTAGCAGGTAGTCTGGTAGTCTTGCTTGGCACTCTGTTGATCTTTGATTGGTTGTCTTTTGTGGGAATCTGAAAGAGGATGAGTTTGTGATCTGACCATGGAACAGTAGATATGGACATCACAGCGTCGTGGAATTGGTCACAAACTGTCTGTAGGGCGAATACAATGTCTAGTGTATTTCCCTTCTTGTGGGTAGTTTCATTAACTAATTGTTTGTATCCTAGGATCTCCAGAGATTCGAGAAAGGCTGATGAATGGTTATCCTGAAGTGCTGGCAGGTTGAAATCGCCTAGAATCCAACATGGTGTATTAGGATTCTGGGTGTTGGATGCGAAGTTTATTATAGTTGGGAGGTCATCCGGGGAGGCTGAGGGAGCTCTATATAGCAGGTTTATGGTGCAGAGCTTGTTGGAAATGGAGGCTGTCTCCAGGTGGTTTGTGCTAGTGGAGTCATCCATCTGGAAGTGGAGGTCTGTCCTGGCAAGGATGAGCACTCCACCTCCCCTTTTGTTTTGTCTATGGCTAGCAAAGACGGTGAAATTTAAGGGGAGTAGCTGGTAGAGTATAACATTGTCTTCGGGGGATAGCCATGTTTCAGTAGCCATGAGAATATCGAGGTTATGGAGGGATATCACGTCTGCAATCACTGGCCACTTCTTGCGGATTGAGCGGGCGTTGATGAGGGCACATTTTAGGCTTTGTGGGTACAGGCTTTTATGCTGTTTAGCTTTCATGGAGTGGTGGAGTGCAATGTGTAATAGATGGGGGTGGTGAGAGCGCGTGTCCCAATTTGCGTTGTGATTGGATGTGCCTGTACATCTTCTCCCATAGCTCTGTAGGATTGGGATCTGATTGTAGGTAGGGGCTAAGGCTAGAGAGCTTGGGAGCCAACTATTGAGGAGGAGGTAAAAGCCAAGTATAGTGGTGATATGGGCCCCCATCCTGAAAACACTAGGCGCTGTAGTCAGGACAATGAACTGGTTAAGGTGTGGGAGAGAGTTCAGAGAGATATTAATGGGTTGGATACTGTTGTAAAGTCATACAGACAGTTTGTAAGAAATAATGATGGCAGGTAAATTTGCTTGCAGGTGTATAGGTCAGACCGTCAGTCTGTAAATAAGGTGTCTAACTGCTCATGTATCGAGGTATGAGACCGGTACAATATGTTCAAACTATCCGGCTAAACAAGAGTGCAGGAGACATAAGACAAGCAATAAAGCTGCTCATAATGCAAATTGACTCACATGTTGTCCATAAGATGAAAAGTTTGTGTTATAGCTGGATTAAAAGTCCTGTCTGAGCGGCTAGCCATCAAACATCTAGTGGTTCTAGAGTATAGCTGAGAAATTGTATAGGGTAGTATGTGCTAGAGTACTTGCGTTTAGTCTCTTTGGGATGAGGTTTCTGTTCCAGGGTGATTCAGTATTTTCTTTGGTTAGTGCAGTGGCTTACTCGGGCGAGTTGTAGAGACAGGATTCTAATGACGTAGGTTCACGACGTTGCAGGTGGACAGTGAAGATGGAGAGCATGCTCGATCTCCGGGGAGCATCGGGTTTCTGTCGAACTTGTCGAAGTTTGGTTGGCCTCATGCCATGGGCCCGCGCCTAAGGGCCACGCCAAAAGGCCCTCAGGTGCGGGCGCGCCTTGCCGGCGCTCCTTAAGACTGCCCCGGGCTGCCTCGATTGGGCAGCAGCAGCAGAAGGAGGGCTTCTGGGGTGGCCTCAAAGTTGGCGGTGGGCCTCTCCCTCCAGGGAGGGCTGCTGGGCCGGAAAGGCCGATGGTGGGAGCCGGCGCTCCTTAAGACTGCCCCGGGCTGCCCCGATTGGGCAGCGGCAGCAGAAGGAGGGCTTCTGGGGCAGCCTCGAAGTTGGTGGTGGGCCTCTCCCTCCAGGGAGGGCTGCTGGGCCGGAAAGGCCGATGGTGGGAATGGCGCTCCTTAAGACTGCCCCGATTGGGCAGCGGTAGCAGAAGGAGGGCTTCTGGGGTGGCCTCGAAGTTGGCGGTGGGCCTCTCCCTCCAGGAAGGGCTGCTGGGCCGGAAAGGCCGACGGTGGGAGCCGGCGCTCCTTAAGACTGCCCCGGAAATCTCAGCTGCCAAATTTTAGACCATTCTTCAAGATTAGTTATATCCCTTCTCATTTAATCTACACCTTAAGAACATAAGAACATAAAAAATGTCATACAGGTTCAGACCAAGGTCCATCTAGCCCAGTATCCTGTTTCCAACAGTGGCTAATCCAGGTCACAAGTACCTGGCAGGTACCCAAAGTATAAGAACATAAGAAATGCCATACTGGGTCAGACCAAGGTCCATCAAGGTCCACCCTTCCTGGGTGTCCACTCTATTGCAGATTTTGGCATCATCCACAAAGAGGCAAACCTTACCCAAAAGCCCTTCCGCAGTATCACTAAGAAAGATGTTAAAAAGAATCGGACCAAGGACAGATCCCTGTGGCACTCCACTGATAACCTCCTTCTCCTCAGAGTGAATTCCATTTGCCTGTACCCTTTGTTGCCTCCCACTCAACCAATTTCTAACCCAAGTAGTAGCTTTAGGGTCCATCCCTAGGGTGCTCAGTTTGGTTATAAGTCTTCTGTGCAGAACAGTATCAAAGGTTTTACTGAAATCTAAATACACCACATCTAGGGATCTCCCTCGGTCCAACTCCCTGGTCACGTAGTCAAAGGAATCAGTCAGATTTGTCTGACAAGATCTGGTGAATCCATGCTGCCTCGGATCCGGTAATCCATTGGACTCCAGAAACCTCACTATTTTCTCTTTCAGCAGCGTTTCCAATAATTTATTCAACACCGAGGTTAAACTAAGTGGCCTGTAGTTTTCAACCACAACCTTACTTCCACTTTTGTGTAAAGGGACCACATGAGCCTCTCTCCAGTCCACTGGCACCACTCCCGACTCCTAAGAGGCATTGAAAAGGTCAGTCAGTGGAGCTGCTAGAACGTCCCCCAAGTTCCTTAAGTATTCTCGGATGTATCCCATCCAGTCCCATTTTGTTTAGCTAGTTCCTCATGAGCACAGTCTTCTGAAAATCATTTGAGATCCCCGTTGCTTCGATTCCTAATTGTAGATGTTTTCTGAGGTCCTGCTCCTGCTGTATCCTCATCATTTTCTGCATATTCCTCCCCTTCACCCTTGAGTCTGACAATACCGCTTTTGCCCTTCCTCCATAAGAGCGGTCCCTATACAAATGCCCTTTGAAAATCAGCTTTAACAACGAATTTGGACGCTCCGGACGCTCTTATTAGTACAAGAAGTTAAGTACACCATTTTTTATCTCATTGGACTAGAAAGTCCATAAGAATATATTCAATTTTTAAGATATCACAGTGGAAAAAGGGAGGTGTGCAATATATAAAAAATTGTAACAAAAAATTGATTGGACATTGGGCCGTTGATGCAATTGGGCATTGATAAACACTAAGTTTTACAGCGTTTTCCATTAAGAAAGCCCACAGGTCTGAGGCCTTATACTGATTCTGATTTGCATTTCCTCTATAAGCAATAAGATAATATTGGGGCAGCAAATTTTCTTCTACGGGGCTTCCTCCTCTCACTAACATATCTGAAAAATATCTTATACCCCCATTTTATTGCATTGGCTGTTTCTTCTTCTTTTTGTATCTTTGTTTTCTTGACTACTTTGCCAGCCTCTCTAAGTTTTTCCAAATATAGATGCCTGTCTTCCTCTCTGTGATCTCTTATATTTTATGAAGTCCTCCCTCTTTTTCTTCATCTTTTCAGCTACTTCTTTTGAGAATCACAGCGGCCTCCTTTTCCTTTTACCTTTATTTACCATTTTAACAAACAAGGTTGGTTGCCCTTAAAATATCCCATTTCAGTTTTGCCCTCTGTTTTTCTATATCCCCCAACTGTTCCCATCCTGCTAACAAGGAGTCATTAGCAGGATGGGAACAGTTGGGGGATATAGAAAAACATGGGAAAATGGGGAGGTATTGGCCCATCTTGGCAAATTTAGTTTTCCTAAAGTCTAAGACCCTCGCTTTTGAATAGATTTTATCAGCCTTAGTCCGAGTACTGAACCGCACCATCTGGTGATCACTGTATGCGAGATGATTTCTCACTATAACATCAGAAACACTTTCACCATTGGTAAGCACCAATCCAGTATATCCCCTTCACGTGTGGGTATTTGCTGGAATAGTTCTTCCTGTAAAGAATCCAGGATCACCTTACTTCTAGATGACACTGCAGCTGGGATGTGCCAATCAGCATCTGGCATATTGAAATCCCATATCGGTATGTCTTTTATTAAATCTCCGTCCTCCCTGTGAGGGAGATCTGTATATCACGCCAATGCAATGTGTTTTACCATTTACTGTAAAAGTTCCAATGATAGCTTCAGTACTTTATAAACATTGTAATATCTTACAGTCGCATACATGCTTTGTACCATGCCCTCTTGTGTCATATCAGAAGGGTCATAGTATTGCTGACTTTATAGCAAAATCAGTCACATGGGATGAGCCATTAGACATGGTTGAATATCCAATGGGTCATTTTACTTGTGGCCACTATGATTTTTATTCTTCTACCATTGAAGAAGCTACTTGGATTTGTCCAGCCAGGCAGCACTTGGTGCAGTCACGTTGTTTAAAGTCTTGCCAAACGTCCTTTGCAATATATGTCATCAATTGCCTTTGTGGCAAAACATATATTGGACGTACCAAATGGCATATAGTGAAGCAGTTATGTGAGTATAGATCTCGTTTATTTATTTAGCTGTGTTTATATACCGCTTTTCACCGGGTCAAAGCGGTTTACAATAAACACGAATAAATACGAAGAATACATTAGCGCCAATTGAAGAGCATTTTTTGAGCCTCAACCATTCTTTTTCAGATTTGATATGGTGTATAGTGGATCATGTACTGCATAATTGGAGGGGGGAAGCCAAATTGAATTACCATGAACAATTTTGGATATTTACTTTGGATACTGTCTACTCTAAGGGTTTAAATTTACAAATCGATTGGAATACTCTGGGTTGAAGATAGGGTTGAATGAATGAGTCATCAGTGTGTTGATCAATCGTCATGGACGGAGCTTAAGAGTTTATATGAGAGAACGCTGCTGTTAATGTGCATGAAGTACAACAACACTCATTTATTTCTATTGGCACAGTGGTACTTAACACACATTAATATTTAGTAAACATGCCCCTAAGTCATTGCTAGGACAAAAAAAGAGGCTTGTGAAGGGCTCCTTTGAAAACTGCCTACAATTTTAGATGAGCAACATATACATTTTAAAATAAAATTAAATCTATGCAAATGAGGTCCAGTGACTATACAAATGAGGCCACGCAATGATTCTCCGCACATGGCCCTGCATCACCCTTGGGCTGCCCCTGTGTGGGAGGGAAAGGAGGGGAGCATATCTTGCCTATTCAGTGATTTGAAATGCTGGAGAGGTAGGAAGGCAAGAGGCAGGGTTCCCAGGCAGGAAACCCTACCTGCTGCTTACCCCCTTTTCCAAACATCTGTCCCCTCTAGGTTTGCCAACTGGCTCCAGAGTTGCCCAACAGGTTGCATCCAGTTCTGGGTTTACTCCACTGCATGCAGGGACTTGAAATCTTGCTTGTCTTATGGAGTGTAATAGAGAAATCAAAATTACAAGGCCCTGCAAGCAATAGAGTAAACCCATGGCTGGATCCAACTTGTCAGGCAAATCTGGAACCAGTTTGCCAGAATCTACTGAATCCTGTGTTGTTATCTAAAATACTTGCTGGTTCCAGTCCGCAGTGCTGGCTTGGTTGTAGGTGCCATGGCACTTATAGGCACATGTGATGGGAGTGTCAAGTGCTAGGTCAGTTTTGGTTGTTGATAGGTCAGGAGATTGAGGCAATTATAGGCCATCCACCCTGCGTTTCCCTGGGGCAGGGGCTGCTAGGTAAATGGAATGGGTTGGATGTACCCTTGAGATGTAGGCTCTGATCTTCCAGCTTTTGCTTACAGCCTATTTTGCTATTGTCACATATTGGAAGCTCTTTCTCACCGCCGATCATTGGCATAAACAGATGCATGAGACAGCGAATATTGAAAAGTTGCAATTCAGTCTGAAGGGTGAAAGGCAGAGAGATACGATTGGATCTGGGCTGTTTTAGGGCTTTCTATGGTGCTGATACTAGGCAAGTCTGGAACAAGTTTGCCAATCCTAGTCCCCTGGAACAGAGTTGCCAAGTTAACCAGTTCCAAGAGTGAGAATTTTTTGCCAGTTCTGGTTTTAAATTTGCATTACAATGCAATATGGTATTTGTGGTCCCCGATTTTACCCATTGGAATCAGTTCTGAAGGTCCCATAATGTTTTAAATTTGCATTGCAATGCAGTATGGTATTGTAGTCCCTGATTTCACCCATCAAATGAGATTGTCAGACGTCCAGGAATGGCTTAAAATCTCACTCATGGAACTAGGAAACTTGGCAACTCTGCTGGAAGAGTGAGAGGTAGGAGGATAGTAGCATGGGGTGTGTGTGGCCCAATCTCTTCTACTCAAACCCTCCCTCCCCCCAGTATACATTCCTCTCTATTTTTCTCTTTTCCCCTCCTTCCCTTTCCTCTTACCAGGGCCAGAGAGGGCCCCCTGAGATTCTGACAATTAAACTCAACAATCACGATCATCCCATGTATGACTAGAAATCATATTTCTCCCTGCAGGTAAGAGAATGGGCTGGTGGCTCTTGAGTTAATGGGATTGTCGGGATCTACCATTTTGCTTTGACAGCTGTTGTTCTTTGCTGCCTCTTATTTATTTAGATTTATTTATTTATTTATTTAGACAGTTTTGTATACCGCCTTATCCTTCAATCAAAGCGGTCACAACACAATTGGGGGATACATTTAACACGCGGGGATATGAGACACATACACTAATACTTACAGGGAACATGGGCAATGGAGGGTTAAGTGGCTTGCCCAAGCTACAGCCCTGGGTGAGCACCTAGGCTTCCCTAATGGTTGAGTTGGCCCTACCTTTTACTTCCCTCTCATTCCACTCTTTTGCACCCCTCTCATTCCCTTTTGTTGTCTATTACTCCTCTCTCTTACCCTCTCACTTCAATCCACTTCCCCTGTTTCTGTGCTCTCTGAGCAGATCACACTCACGGACATGCTCTGGGTACTGCATCATGAAGAGCAGGGAGCACTACCACACACAGTCGTAGAGCAGGAAGATAAACACATACTCTTGTCTCCCCATAGCAGGGAGTATCTGCTCCTCCATAGCAATGGGGCCGAGCCCATGACCTGTGCAAGGCAGAGAGCTGTGATTGTAGGCACCGATGGCGGTAGGGTAGGTTCACTTTTGGCAGGGTTCACAGTTCCAGTCTCTGAAAGAAGAGGCTTTTTCTAGCCCTATCACTCCTAAACCTTAATGCTGGGGCTGTTGCCATTTCCTCAGAAAAAGGGAAGTTGTTTTTTTTTTTGGTCTATGCACTTGATCCTGCACTTTGGGGCTTTCAGTTGTGAGTTGCCCAGATTCAGTCTTAGTGGTTTTTACTTCTCTTTTCCTCCACCTTCTCATGCACACGCCTCTTCTACCCATCAGCTCACTCTTTGTCACCAAGCTTCTTCTCTTACTATCCTTTCAGCAATATCCTACCTGAAGGCCCTCTTCTTCAGAAAGGCAGGAACTGGAGATCAGTCCCCACAAATCCTATAGCCCCATTTCATAGCCTATTATCCCACATTCTTGCACCTGCCTCCACGCACTCTTTCCCTCAACTCTTCTCTCGGGTATTGCATCTACCTGGGAGCTGGGACTTTCCTTCCCTGTTCATTAGGATCCTGTATCAACCTCTGATACCTGGAGTAGCACTGCATACGTTATCAATACAATCTGAAGATAACTTGCCAGCAATAATCAATAATGCAGGCTTTCAGCAGAGCAAAGAACGGGGTATCAATTATTTACAGAAGTCTTCTTTCAGCTAATTTGGTAGAGTTACCTCTAGTGGCTTAATTCATAGCTGGAATGTGGATCTAGGACTTGCTTTTGAAGTACAGGACTGGAAGAGTATCTGGGTCTCCGCATATCATAGCTTGATCTTTCTGAGGGGGATGCAGATCATGTTTTGGATTATCGAATCCTGTGTTGTTATTTAAAATATTTGCTAGTTCCAATCCGCAATGCTGGCTTGGTAGTAGGTGCCATGGCACTTACAGGCATATGTGATGGGAGTGTCAAGTGTTAGGTCAGTTTTGGTCATTGATAGGTCAGCAGGAGACTGAGGCAATTATAGGTCATCCACTCTGCATTTCCCTGGGGCAGGGGCTGCTAGGTAAATGGAGTGGGTCGGATGTACCCTTGAGATGTAGGCTCTGATCGTCCAGCTTTTGCTTACAGCCTATTTTGCTATTGTCACATATTGGAAGCTCTTTCCCACCGCCAATCATTGGTAAAAACAGCGAATATTGAAACGTTGCAATTCAATCTGAAGGTTGAAAGGCCAATCTGGGGCTGTTTTAGGGAATTCTATGGCCTTGATACTGGTCCTCTTGATGAATGCGGCTATTTTTTTTTTTTTTACCTTCATTTGTTAATTATGCTCTGTTGAGAAGGACACTGTGATACTTTGTATGCTTGCCTGTGCTAAGCCTTTGTACTTTGGATATATCTATGTGCTTGTAGGCAAAATAACTTGAACAAAAATAATTTTATAATAATTATATAGGCTCTCACTAGTGCCCCTTGCTGGACTGGTACTGTCTGCCACTTTTCCTGCCCATGGGTGTTTTTTTAAATAGTCGATCCCATACAAAAAGCTGAGCTGTCTTTTCCAGTCACTGAAACCTGTTCTTCAACTTTGCCATTGAGAATACACCTCCCCTCATGCCAGGGTTACTGGCAGCTCTCTCAAAACTCTGATGTGTATATAGCGCTACCTCACTTGCCATGGTGCAGGCTGCGACTGCTTGACATGGAAAGGAGCCAGGACAGTAATCTGAGCCCACAAAATACGTCAGATGTTCCAGAAGAAAGCACAACAGACTGGGTTTTTTACACGAAAGAAGGACAGTAGAGGTGTGAGCTAATGCTTATAGAGCAGGACTGAGAGTCAGGACTCCTGGGCTTTAACTCCACCTTGCCACTGGTTCTTGGTAATATCATTACTCTTCTGCGGAGCACTTTTTCTACAGCGACGCTCATGTTCACAAGGGATAAAGATTTTTCCAAGCCTAATCTCAACTTCCTTTTATTTTATACCAGACCGTTCCAGCTGTTCTGTAATTTAGAAATGGCATTGAATATGCTTACAAAATGTGCCCTGAGATGTTTAATATCCAACGCGAAGACAAGACGTCAATCCATGCCTTCTACAAACAGTAGCACTTCCATCAGCAAGGTTTCCACTCCCACACTGCTGGGGATTGGTTCTGTACTGATTTAGACAGAAGACAGCCCCTTTTTGAGCCGTCCACTAAGTCATTACCACCAGCATACAGTGTTCTTTGGAGGTACTGATAGGGCCTGATCACGCTTTATGTCATGACATTTCATGAGATCGGAGCCTGAAATGGTCTGGATAAGCTCTGTTCTCTTTCCTCTGCATCTGGAAGGGAAAGTTGCTGGAGGGTAGATAGAGAGAGTGATTATAATTATAAGTTGGATTTTTAGCCTGCCTTTCCAAGTAATAGAAACATAGAAATATGATGACAGAAAAAGACCACATGGTCTATCTAGTCTGTCCTTCCATATCAAAAATTACAACAGTCCCCTTTTTTTTCCTTTAGAGATCCTCTGTGTTTGTCTCATGCTTTTTTGAATTCAGTTACTGTCCTCATCTCTACCACCTCCACTGGGAGACTATTCCACGGATCCACTACTCTTTCCGTAAAGAAATATTTCCGCATATCACTCCTGAATCTATCTCCCTTCACCCTCATCCCATGTCCCCTCGTAGCAGAACTTGCTTTCAATTGAAAGAGGCTCTCTCCCTGAACACTTATGCCATGGAGGTATTTAAACATCTCAATCATATCACCTCTATCCCGCCTTTCCTCTAAGGTGTACATATTAAGATCCTTCAGTCTATCCTCATATGCTTTATAATGAATACCACTAATCATTTTAGTAGCCACCCTCTGCACCGACTCCATCCTGTTCACATCCTTTTGAAGGTGCGGTCTCCAGAATTGCACACTATACTCCAAATGAGGTCGCACCAATGACAGAGGCATTATCACCTCCTTTTTTCTGCTAGCCATTCCTCTCCGTATGCACCCAAGCATCCTTCTAGCTTTTGTCGTCGCCTTTTCTACCTGTTTAGCTACTTTAAGGTCATCAGACACAACCATGCCTAGGTCCCGCTCTTATTTAGTGGACAAAAGTACTTCACCCCCTATACTATATTGCTCCCTTGGATTGCTGCAGCCCAAATGCATGACCTTACATTTTTTAACATTAAATCCCAGCTGCCAAATTCTAGACCATTCTTCAAGCTTAGCTAGATCCCTCCTCATGTTATCTACACCTTCCTGGGTGTCTACTCTATTGCAGATTTTGGTATCATCCGCAAAGAGGCAAACCTTACCCAACAGCCCTTCTGCTATATTACTAACAAAGATGTTAAAAAGAATCGGACCAAGGACAGATCCCTGGGGCACACCACTGGTAACATCCTTCTGCTCAGAGTAAGCTCCATTTACTTGTACTCTTTGTCGCCTCCCACCCAACCAATTTCTAACCCAAGCAGTAACTTTAGGGTCAATCTCTAGGGTGCTCAGTTTGTTTATAAGTCACCTGTGAGGAACGGTGTCAAAGGATTTACTGAAATCTAAATACAATACTTCTAGGGATCTCCCTCGGTCCAACTCTCTGGTCACCCAGTCAAAGAAATCAATCAGATTTGTCTGACAAGACCTGCCTCTGGTGAATCCATGCTGCCTCGGATCCTGTAATCCGCTGGACTCCAGAAACCTCACTATTTTCTCTTTCAGCAGCGTTTCCAATAATTTACTCACCACTGAAGTTAAACTAACCGGCCTGTAGTTTTCAACCACATCCTTACTTCTGCTTTTGTGTAAAGGCACCACATGAGCCTCTCTCCAGTCCTTTGGCACTACTCCCGACTCCAACGAGACATTGAAAAGGTCAGTCAGTGGAGCTGCTAGAACATCCCCAAGTTCCCTCAGTATTCTAGAGTATATCCCATCCGGTCCCATCATTTTGTCTACTTTAAGTTGAGCTAGTTTCTCACGATCACAGTCTTCTGAAAATTGTTCAAGATGTCCCTTGCTTCCGTTCCTGTTTGTGGGTGTTTTCTGAGGTCCTGCTCCTGGTTCTTCATCTGTGAACACAGAACAGAAATATTTGTTAAACAATTCCGCTTTATCCTTATCAGCTTCTACATATTCCTTCCCTGCACCCTTGAGTCTGACAATACCACTTTTGCCCTTCCTCTTCTCACTAATATATCTGAAAAATGTCTTATCCCCCCATTTTCTTGCATTGGCTATTTCCTCCTCCTTTTGAAGCTTTGCCTTCCTGAATACTTTGCGAGCTTCTCTAAGTTTTTCCAAATACAGATGCCTGTCTTCCTTTCTCTGTGAACTCTTGTATTTCATGAAGGCCTCCCTCTTTTTCTTCACTTTTTCAGCTACGTCTTTCAAAAACCATAGTGGTCTCCTTTTCCTTTTACCTTTATTTACCATTTTAACAAAAAGGTTGGTTGCCCTTAAAATATCCCCTTTCAATTTTGCCCACTGTTTTTCTACATCCCCCAGCTGTTCCCATCCCACTAACGACTCCCTGAGATATTGGCCCATCTTGGAAAAGTTAGTCTTCCTAAAGTCTAAGATCCTCACCTTTGAATGGATTCTAACAGCCCTAGTCCTAATACTGAACCACACCATCTGGTGATCCCTGGATGCAAAATGATCTCCCACTAGAACATCAGAAACACTTTCACCATTGGTAAGCACCAAGTCCAGTATGGCCCCTTCACGTGTGGGGTCTGTTACCAATTGCCTGAATAGTTCTCCCTGTAGAGAATCCAGGATCTCCTTACTTCTAGATGATACTGCAGCAGGAATGTGCCAATCAACATCTGGCATATTGAAATCTCCTATCAGTAGCACTTCCCCTTTCCTAGCAATGCTGCTTATGTCTTCAATTAACTCTCTGTCCACCTCTTCCTCTTGTGAGGGAGATCTGTATATCACAGCAATGCAAATAGATTTCTCTTTCCCTCTGTCTAGTTTAACCCACAATGCCTCCTCTCTCCCTTTTAAGCTGTGTAATTACAAAGCTTTAATAGTAGTTTTTACATATAGTGCCACTCCTCCTCCCCTTCTTCCTACCCTGTCCTTTCTGAATTAAGTATAGCCAGGTATAGTTACATCCCAATCATGGTTTTCTGTGAACCATGTTTCTGTAACTGCCACTAAATCCAAGTCAGCCACTCCCACCAAAGCTTCAAGATCAGGGATCTTATTTCCCATGCTATGGGCATTTATACACACTGCTTTCCATATGTTACCCCTGTTACCCATTTCCATAAAGGTATTTAATGTATCACCTACCTGGGGGCTTTCACCTACTTGGGGGCTTTCCTCACCCATCCCCAATGAATCTAGTTTAAAGCCCTCTTCAGTAGATTAGCCAGTCTACTACCGAAGACGCGTTGACCTTTCTTGGACAGGTGGATGCCATCTCTGCTCTGCAACTCTTGGAACAGCATCCCATGGCAGTTAACAGTAGTTTTAGAATTTGGGTACGATAAGTCCCCGCTCAAAAAAGCTTGCAATCTAAGTGAATACCTGATGGACTAGGGTTGCCAACTGGCTCCAGAGGTGCCCAACAAGCTTTATCCAACCCTGGGTTTACCCTCCTTGCATGCAGGGACTTGTAGTCTTGCTTTTATTATGGAGTGCAATAGAGAAATCAGAACTACATGTACCTGCGTGCAGTGGAGTAAACCTAGGACTGGATGAAGCCTGTCGGGTGCATCTGAAGCTAGTTGGTAATCCTATGATGGACAGAGAGATAAAGTGACTTGCCGAAAGACACAAGGGGTGTTAGTGGGGAAAATGGAATAGATAGAAAGAGAGACAGTACAATAGGAAGGGACAGTGAGAGAAAGAGAAAGAGAGAGAGAGAGTGGTGGTATTAGCTTAACACAGGAGTTCTCAATCCAGTCCTCAGGACACACTAGCCAGTCAGGTTTTCAGGATAACCGCAATGAATATGCATGAGAGAGATTTGCATGCACTGCTTCCATTGTATGCAAATCTCTCTCATGAATATTCATTATGGCTATCCCGAAAACCTGACTGGTTGAAAACCCCAGGTCTTACAGAGCAATTAAACATTAAGTCATCTGTAGGAAAGAGGGCTGTCAACTGGTTCCTTTTTTTCAGGACAGGTCAATCTAGTTTTGATTGTGCTCCCCTCTCACTGCATGCTGGAAAACGGAGTTACTTACCTGTAGGGGCGGGCCGGGGGCAGGGCCAGTTGGCCCATACTCAGAAGGGCTAAAGCCCTTCTGAGCTATGGAGAGAGTACTTCCGTCTCGGCGCCGTCGGATGACGTCACCAGGTGTGGCTGACTCATCAGGTGTGGCTGACTCATCCTGCTTGTCCTAGGAGAACTCATATTCTTGCTTTTCCTAAGGCTTTTCAAAACAGAATTAGGAGTCCAGAGTTGCCAAGTTGCCCAGGTCCAAGAGTGGGATTTTAAACCAGTCCTGGATTTCTGACAATCTCATTCTGATGCATTATGGGTCCTGCAGCACTGATTTCAATGGGTAAAGTTAGGGACTACAATATATACTGCACAGTAATGCAAACATAAAACCAGTCCAGAACTGGCAAAAAGTCTCACTCCTAGAGCTGTGTAGCTTGGCAACTCTGGGAGTTCAGAGATTCCAAGTTACCCATTTCCAGGAGGGAGAGCTTAGGCCGGTCCTGGATTTCAAGCAATCCTATTCTGCTGCATTATGGGACCTGAGGCACCGATTTCAATCAGTAGACTCAGCATCTTAGAGTTGCAAAGTTATCCAGTTCCAGGAATGAGATTTTAAGCTGGTCCTGAATTTCTGACATTCTGATGCATTATGGGACCTGCAGCACTGAGTCCAATAGGGAAAATCAGGAACAACAAATACCATACTGCACTGCAATGCAAATTTAAAACCACAACTGGCAAAAAATCTCACTCCTGAAAATGGGTATCCTGGCGACTCTGGCATCTACAAATATCAGATAGCTTTGGGATACAAGTTCAAAATAAGGACTTATCAAAACATTTCTATCTTGGAACTTGGCAGCTCTGCATGTCCAGGAATTCACTGAAGTGAAACCAGGATTCAATCATTTTGTCTGGAAGAAATGCAGCCAGCTGGTGACCCTATTCAGAAACCAAGTGCATATGTGCATGCTTACATGCATGTGTGTTTCTGTACATTTGCCAATGTATAGCTGCCAATTTACTCTGTTCTAGTAGGGATATTTTTGGCCAGTCCTGGATTTCAACACACTGAGTGCAGTATCGAATTTGTAGTTCCTGATTTTAGGAACCACCACCCAGGAAAAAGATTTAGGTGTCATCGTGGATAACTCATTGACACCCTCCACAGAGTGTGCAGCGGCAGCCAAGAGAGCAAATAGAATGTTAGGAATCATAAGGAAAGGAATGGAGAATAAAACAAAGGATATTATAATGTCTCTGTATCGTTCCATGGTGCAACTGCACCTTGAATAATGTGTGCAATTCTGGTTGCCATATCTTTAAAAGGATATAGCGTTATTAGAAAAGGTACAGAGAAGAGCCACCAATATAGTAAAGGGGATGGAAGGATACCCTTATGAGGAAAGGTTTAAAAGGTTAGAGCTCTTCAACCTGGAAGAGAGACGGCTGATGGGAGTTATGATAGAGGTCTATAAAGTAATGAATGGAGTGGAACGGGTAAACACAGATTGGTTGTTTACAGCATCAAAATGTAGAAAGACTAGGGGACATGCAATGAAGCTACAACAGAACCCATTTAAGACTAATAAGAGAAAATATTTTTTCACTCAACGCATAATCAACCTCTGGAATTCGTTACTGGAGGATGTAGTAAAAGCTGTTAGTGTAGTTGGGGTTAAAAAAGGTTTGGACAAGTTTCTGGAGGAAAGGTCCATAAACCATTATTAAAAGGGATCCGGGATATCACTGCTTGACCCAATACAAGCACTGTGGAACCTGTGTGTCTTTTTGGGAACCTGCTAGGTACTTGTGACCTGGTTTCGCCACTGTTGGAAACAGGATACTGGGCTTAATGGACCTTGGTCCTGATCCAGTATGGCATATCTTATGTTCCTATGTTTTTATGTTTTTAAATCTTTTTACTGTTAAAATCAATGCTGCTGGTCCCAAAATGCACCATGGTATGGCTGTCAGAAATCCAGGTATGGACTACAATGTCGCTACTGGAAATGAGTATGTTTGTGGGTATGCCAAGGATCCGGATATTTATAACAGGACAGAAGTAGGGTGCTGGGTATAGCTAGGGCACTGTTCCTCTCTCTGTGCCACGTCTCAGCTCTTGGGACTCATTAAGACCTGATGATTAAGTGGGAGTGATAAAAGTCTAGGCCACCATTTCAAAGCTGGCTCATGTCAGTAGGAACATAAAAGGGCGGCCCATGTGAAATGATTATAGCCCACCTCAGTAAACCTATTATCAAAGTTTAGTACTATGCAATACCACTGTTGGCAGTCTCAGTAGAGAGGCCTTCTGCATAACTATATGATGCAGAATTTGCATGTAGAATTCGGCATTTGCCCCTTAGAATTCTGCATAGGAAGCAGAGTTGTGAAATTACCCAGTTTTAGGAGTGAGATTTTTTGCCAATTCTGGTTTTAAATTTGCCTTGCAGTGCAGTATGGTATTTGTAGTCCCTGATTTTACCCATTGGAATCAGTGCCGCAGGTCCCATAGTGCATCAGAAAAAGACTTTTTGGAAATCCAGGACTGGCTTAAAATCTCACTCTTGGAACTGGGTAACTTGGCAACTCTGTGGAAACGGGAGGCGTAAGTGACAGTTGCATGGATCCCTCCAAGTTGATCACAGCAAGAGGAGGAGGAACGTGGCTGCACATTGTACCATGTCCTACTTTTCTGCCATCCCCGGCCTGACTGCAGATCTGAATTGTGTGGGACATCGTACAGACATGAGGTTCAAATCAACAGTATGACTTTGGGCAGCAAGCAGCAGGAGGAGGAGGATGTGAACCAATGTGCAAACCACATTCCTCCTCTTCCTGTCTGATAGGTTTGGGGAAGGAGGAGAACAGAGAGTAAGCTGGGGAAGTGTGTGCTTCGGGAGGCAGGGAAAGAGAGCTGCGTTATGTGTCAAGGGAAGAAGTAAGAGCAGGAGAACGGAACAGGGGGTTCTTAATGAGAGTTAGAGAGAACTTGGGAGGGAGGGGCAAGAGGGCTGGGGGGCTGAGAGAGAAAGTTGAGGAATGAAGAGAGAGCTCGGGGTCTTGCTCAGGAGTAAGGAGAGAGAGACTGCAAAGCAGAAAAAGGGGGTGGGAGTGTGAAAGAGTGCAGGGGACAGAGTGAAAGCTAATGAGTAGGGAAATAGAGAGAGAAAGCTGGCATGTGCCAACCCTGGAAAATGGGCAGAGAAGGCTGGGGCTTGAACCTGCTGGAGTAAGAGGAATCGTCTGGGAAGGAATTCAACTAAGCTGGGGCGACAGCTCACTGGGGAGGATGGGACCTGGAGAGTGATAATTCTGGGGAGGGTTGAGCCTTAAGAGAGAGAAACCTGGGAGGCAGGGCCAGAATTACAACAATCTAGACTAGGTGCATCATGCCCAGGGCAGCAGAGTTTAGGCTGAGCAGCAGAGAATAACAGGTCCTGCTCGTTCTCCATCTCTGCCACTGCTGCTGCCACCCTACCTCTGTCCAGGCTGCCCTGAAGCGCAGTAAAGCGGCATAAATGGCAGACAGTCAAGCTTTGCTGTGCCCCCCATCCTCCAGCAGGACCCAGCAGGCCTTGAGCATTGCCCACACTCAGAACTATATGCAACGCTTCAGCTTATCCGGGCAGAGGCAGGACGGCAGTGGGGCCAGCGGAGCAGAAGGGGGAGGCATGCTAGACATGGGAGGGGGAAAGAGAAAGGGAGCCACTAGTTACCTTGGGAGGTGGGTACAGAGAACATGGGGAAATTCTGGGGGGTTAGGAAAGGGCAGGAGATATGCTGGACTATGGAGAGGTGGGATGGTGCGCAGTTCAAAGTTCACTTATGGGCCAGCCCTACTGAGGGGGGTGGCAGGTCCTATAATGACGTAATTCTGCACACAAATTTGCAAATAAAGTATGTGGAATTTTAAAGTATTTGAAATATATTGTGTGCAGAATTTTATGGTGGGAGTGAAACTTTCATTGGTGCTGCATCTATTCTGTAGTGCAGCAGTGTGGGGGAGGGAAGGAGCTTGCACTGTGGCTGCCTGTGCTATACCTGCTGAGGGGGGGGGGAGGAGGAGAGTCTGTACAGCTGCTACCGATACCCTGCTTGTTCAGTGGTGGTGCAATAAGTGTGTGTATACGAGGGAAATTTACACTGCTTCTGCCTATGCTGCGACTCTTCTGTGCACAAAGACTTCAGTTGCTAGTGCTGTCAATTTGTTATATTTCACAAATAATAAAAGCTGGAAAAAGTGACAATAGTTCTCATGCAACATGCAGAGGAGTGGCTGAGGGACTCAGATTGTAAAGCACCTGGTGATGGAAGCCGCTTCCATTCCTATTAATGATTAATCACCGTTATTAATAGTATCCACTCATTTCAGTCACCACCCACACTAGCATCACGCAGAGTCTGTGTTCCGAGCCTGAAATGTCATGTGGGATAAAACACAAGATCCCCACTCACTTGTGACTCAGCAGGCTCCCCTCCACGCTCATAACGTACTGTGCTCAACCCTCATCGCTCTCACTCTCAGTCCCCTTAACTAACTACAGTCTGGGGACAACAGACTCACTTGTTTCTGGTCTTTCAGCCCAAATCCAAGCATTTGGGAAGTTTACACAGAGAACTCTCAGAACTCTGAGGCATGGGAATTAAACAAACAAACAAAAAAAATAGAAGTGGTGTAAGAGATCTCAGGCAGACTGAAGGTCTGTACTCCCACAGCAACCACATAGAGCAGGGCTTCAAGACCCTCTCCCAGAGGCACACCCAGCCACATGGATTTTCAGGATTACCAAAATGAATATGCAAGAAACATCTTTGCATACAATAGCTCTCCAGTATATGCAAATGTATCTCATTCAATGGAGGCAATGCATGCAGATCTTGCTCATGCATATTCATTGTGGATATCCTGAAAACCCATCTGGCTTAGGGAGTAACCGAGAACTGGGTAGAGAACCACTGGGCTAGGGGGTACTCCAGGACTAGCTTGAGAAACACTGTCATAACGAAATTACATTTTAGGTAAGCAGTAATGAGGCTCTGGTAATTCTTTAAATCACTCACAAATAAAGTCCCAATTTGTATAGGAGCTGAAAATGGGAAATAGGATGTCTAGATCAGAACATTCACATTTCCTGAGTATTTTACAAAAGACTCTGCTGAATGTAAAGCCTTTTGTAGAAAGAGACCAGAAAATAACTACATTTTCTGTTATGTACAACGGGATCATCGATTTTGCAGTTGCATATGTAATTTTAAAAAGCAGCGGCATCGCTTGGCAGCTTCTATATATAAACGGCAGCGCTTATATGTGGAAGGGGCACTTTTGTATATAGTGGCCAGTCTCCAAAATCTATATATATGAGTGTTGCCATTTACCTGCTGAAGCCGCAAAAGGTTTCTTTTTTGTTACTTTTGAGGCAAAAATAAGAAACATGAGATTATGGAAAATTATTCCTTTAATTCCTCCAAACATTTCTAAAATCTGTTCATGCCTTAGAGCTGTTGGAAAAACTGATGGAGAAATTGTGCAAAATGTACATTTATTTCCTGTTTCACAATAGGAAATACATGTATAATTTTTCAGCCTGCATTAATCCAAAATGCATACCCTTGAAATCTCTGCATTTTGGCAGTTTCCATCTGTAAATAGCGGCTTTCTGAAATCACGATGTGCATTTGCCATTATTTACATCTGTAGATGCTGTAAAATGACCTCCTATATGTGAAATATTATAACAGCCAAGCCAGGCCTCATCTATGGGAACAGTCAAGCCCCAAATGTTCAGTCTCTTGTCATAGATGTAAATTGATCTATAGTTTAGTTACTTTTTGTACAAGTCTACAGAACTTTATGAGCTTATTTTAAAGGTTGCCTAAAAAGCCATAAGTAGTCTGTGAATAAATAGATCCCCCTCTTCTACTCGATGTAAACAGTGAACTCTGCCATGACATGCCAAACAGCTTCAAACACAGTGTTCAGTGCCACCCACCAACCTTTAGACCTGGTCAGTGGGCACCCTGAGATATATGGGTCAAGGGCCATCATTTAAAACAACTCACAGATGCAAAGTTTGTTATCACAGATATGGCCAGTTCCACTTTGACTGATGTTTGGCCAAAAGCAGCTTAGTAACCTCTACTTATGGTCTAGCAGATTGCAGCCAAGTAGATGCTTATTGGATCATGGACAAGAAGGAAGTTTCTGAAGAGATCAGCTAAGTACATCTCTTTCCACCTCACCTGCATAGGGGGATCAAACCAAAACAAGGTCAGTTGAATGGGAGGACAAGATGATAAACAAATAGCAGAAGGTGGCACACATCTGAGTGTAGCGGTAGAAATGGTTCTAGACTTGTCCAAGGTCACAAGGAATGGCAGTGGGCTGAGAATCAGGAAAGCCAGGGATTAAATCCTTATGACCTTGGACAAGTCACTTAACCCTCCATTGCCTCAGGTACAAATTTAGGGTTCCTTTTACTAAAGTGAGCTAAGCAGTTAATGTGTGTTATCGTGTGCGGTAACTATGCACAAGAGTCCGTAGTACCTGTTACTGCATGGGCATGACAATCAAGGCCAGTCCAACCATTAGGCAAACTAGGCGGTCACCTAGAGTGGCAGCTTCTGGGGGCGGCAAAGAGCACAATAGATTCTGATAGCCAGAGGGAGGCAGAAGGCCTAAGGTTTGCCTAGGGTGCCAACTCATTAAACCAACTCTGGGGTCAGCCCTGATGACAGTTACTATGTGCCAAGTCCTACACAGCACACAGTAACTGTTATAAGGGCTGATCCCAGAGGTGGCATTAGGTGCCCCTGTGCTAACTGCACCGTGCTTTAGGGTACACATCCACACATTCTCTGCCGGGAACCTGCTGACCATGCCACTGACAGTGACGGCAGAGACATTACAGTTCTTACATGTTAGATGTAGCACTGAACACGCAGTAAGTGCTAAAACACACACACACACACTTCCGTAAAAGGGCCCCTTAGACTGTAAGCACCTTGGTGATGAGGAATACATACTGCATGTGGATATATCTGCCTTTCTTGCCTGGGCATTTTATTTTTCCTAAATGACAGTGGCTGTGGTCTTTTTTTTTCTAAGTGCCACCTTCTCTTTTTTTTCAGGATCTCTTTTCCATTTTCTGTTTCTTCTCCTGTATGCTTCATTTACTCTTCTATCTCTCTCTCTGACTTTTATCTCAGTCTTCCATACTCACTGTCTTTCACCCATTCTCCAGTGCCCTATTTTCACCCTTTGTACTCGCCCCTTTCCCATCCCTCACCTGCTTTTATCTGCCTGCCATCCCCTCACCAGTTCAAGCTTCTTTTCGGTTGCTTACCCTCCTGCCTGGCTCCCATCTCTTTCATCTGCCATCCTGGGTCCTCCTTCTCACCTTTTGTTCCCATCTTGAGTCTCTTATCCATCCTTGTGTCCACCCACTTAATCCTATCCTCCTCATCTTAATTAAAATCTCACTCACCCAGCACCCCACCATAGGGCTAGAACATGGCTCTAGGTCATCAAGGATAGGCTGAGCTAGTCCTGGTCCCTGATGACCGGGAGCCACTGATAGTCCTACTCTGCCACCCCATTTACAATGTCCCTTACCCTGCCCCTGTCAAGAGTAGCCAACCATGAAGGTCCTGGAACTCCTAGGTATGAATTCAAGACTTGCCCTTTGTACAAAATACAATATTCCTGCCAAACACCCCTGCTCAGGATGGGCCTACATGTGTACATTTACCATTCCCCAGCACATCAATCATTGTACTGTAAAAAAATACCTCCATCCTTTTTTCCAATTACACTTGAATATGGAGTTGGAGGAGAGAGCGGGGATTTTTTAAAGTATATTGATGTACTGGAGCTCCCTGATCACATTTAGGTAAGAAGGGAGCAGCTCCAGTGTGCAGCGGATGGCAGTGAGAAGCTCCCCAGTCTGCGCAGGTGGCAGCAAGAGATTCCCCTGTGTGCGCTCCCAATCTGCAGTCACCTCTCAGGTGGGTGGTCTTCCTGGTGACTCTCTCTGGCAGAGAACAACTCCACCTCCTGCATGCTTGTTCTGCACCTTCAAAGCCACGGTAGTTCTGGATTCACAGCTGTTAATTGCAGCCAATATCAGTATTTAGTGGTACCAGCAAAAGTAATGGGGTTGCAGGGAGTCGAGAGCCAAAGGCTTTCCTGAGTCTGTGCCCCTGGAGTGGAGCTGTCAGCTTGGTGATGTAGCTTAAACTGATTTTTTTGAAGCGCCCAAGGTTAACGTGGCTGAGCAACAGCCTCTTTCTCCTCCTTTCCTAACCCCCTCCCCCAAGCATCTGCCTGCATTACCACTATCCTCCAGTCCCGTGGGCAAAGCTAGGCATGGCAAAAGCCGGCCTATCTACCCATGGGAGCTAAACGGGTAGCGGCTCAATATTTCTGCTGCCCGGTTAGCTTCCGCACCCAGACCTTCAATGCTAGTGACCGGATGTAGCCCTGGCATTGAATATCCAGGGTTAGGTTCAGCGGCGACAGCTCAGCAGCAAACGGTGTAAATGCCTTGTGAAATATCTCCCCCCTCCCCTCCCCCATAATCTTTGGGCCTGATATTCAGACCTGCTGATATTCGAATGCTATAGCAGTCAGTCGTGGCTCTTAAATATTGGCAGGATATTCAGCAGCAGTAACAGGACTGAAGCTCACTGAATATTCTTGCTGAGCAGCACAATCCAGATAAGTCTCAGCACCTATCCACTTTCCCCGATTTTCAGCTGGGACTTAACCAGATCACAATTTAGGACTGCTTTTTGTGTGGCTCAAATACTACAGTTAAGTCCTGGATGAAAATCAGGAAAGCTGAATAAGTGCCAAGATCTAGCCAGTTTGTGCCGACAAGCCTGTGTTTTGCCCATGGATCACTCCTGCAATCAGAAGCAGCAGAGCAGGGTGACGAACCACACTGTAGCTAACCAGGTAGAAAAGGCAACAGCAAAAGCTAGAAGGATGCTTGGGTGCATAGGGAGAGGAATGGCCAGCAGTAAAAAGGAGGTGATAGTGCCTCTGTATAAGTCTTTGGTGTGACCTCATTTGGAGTATTGTGTGCAATTCGCACCTTCAAAAGGATATAAACAGGATGGAGTCTGTGCAGAGGGTGGCTACTAAAATGGTTAGTGGTCTTCATTATAAAGCATATGAGGACAGAAAAGAATCTTAATATGTACACCTTAGAGGAAAGGCGGGATAGAGGTGATGTGATTGAGATGTTTAAATACCTCCGTGGCATAAATGCACAGGGGGAGAGCCTCTTTAGATTGAAAGCAAGTTCTGCTACGAGGGGACATGGGATGAGGGTGAAAGGGGATAGATTCAGGAGTGATATGCGGAAATATTTCTTTATGAAAAGAGTGGTGGATCCGTGGAATAGTCTCCCAGTGGAGGTGGTAGAGATGAAGACAGTATCTGAATTCAAAAAAGCATAGGACAAACACAGAAGATCTCTAAAGGAACAAAGGGGACTGTTGTAGTTGTTGATATGGAAGGACAGACTAGATAGGCCATGTGGTCTTTTTCTGTCATTATTTTTCTATGTTTCTATGTTTTTCTATGTAAGGATTAGCGAAAGCTTTTTATTAAATTGTCAAAGCGTCCCTCCCTACACGGGCTGTGTTTTGACGAGTGGGAACTTTCTTTAGTGGTTTGGGAACTTATTAAAAAATATAAAACATAGATATCAGACATGAAAATATATCTAAATACATCCATTTATCGTGAGATGAAAATAAATATTAAGTATTAATAGGAACCATTATAATTGGAATTTATTCATGCAGTAATAAAAATAACACAAAATAATAAAATATCAAAATGAAAGACAATTATTTAAAAAAAATAATAAACAAATAAAAAATCAAAGTGGCTAAGTCTTAGCACTAACTGGTTTGCCCAGTTTTCATCAAAGACAACCAGATTACTTGGACCACACAAAAAGCGGTCCTAAATTGTAATCTGATTAAATCCCGACTGAAAACTGGGCACTAGATAAATGCAAAGATCTATCCGGACTGCGCTGTTCAACAAGGAAATTCAGTGGCAGCTCCATTCTGGTTACTGCCACCAAATAATCTGTCAGTATTTAAGTGCCAGAGCTTTTGAATATTGCCAGGTTTGAATATTAGGCCCTATGTATAATTTATATGGATTAATGGCCCTGTCCCAGAACACCCCCACTTTTACCTTCACAGCTTTATGTATAGTGTTATTATATATCGCTGAAAATACCTAACACGTTATACACAGAATGCTCCTCAATTTAAAAAAGAAGTTCTTAGATGTTCAGTACAGTACCACTGTCTAAGTGCTTTCTGAATATTGATCTGAAAGTGACTTGCCCAAGGTCACAAACAGTGTCAGCAGCAGGAGTAGGATTTGAATACCAACTTTCCTGGTTCTCAGCCCGTTGCTCCAAATACCAGAGCACTTCCTCCCCTACCTCAGCTCTGCCAATGCAAGCAGTCCTGCTATGCATCATCGCTGCTATTCTAGCACTAACAATCTCTCACACACAGCCCTTCCACTGTACCTCACTCCTGTCTTGCTGAGACCTCCCTCTCCACTCACAACTTCCTCCTGCTAAAGCACACGCTGAACACATACTCAGGAGCACGGTGGAGGGTTCCAAGAAACAGCCTCCCCCCATCCTTTATCAGCTGATAGTCCGACCTGGTCTGGTAGACAGCGTAGATGAGCCCATCAGGTTTGATAACCAGTGAAGAAGGAGCAGTATGTTGCATTTGACTTGATACACTGAAGTGACACATGTGGGGGCTTGAACTTTTACAGGGGTGGCACTAAATTTATGTACTAAAAAAATATGAATGGAAAGAATGTGCCCCCACAATACAGCCTCTGTATCTTTGTTATATTGTTAGTTTTCCACCAGGAGGGTATGTGTGGGACAGCCAAAAAACTGCAAAGACCATTTAAGTTTTAAATCCTTTACCTACTAAAGACATCAGGAAAAAGAAAATGGATGTGGGAGGATGGTTTCTTCAGAGTCTGGATAAAAAGCCTAGGCTGCTGTCCTTTTCTTCTACAAAAACCCTCCAAATAGGGTCTAGAAGAGGAAGGAGGAACACAGTCTCCATGCAGTTCCCAATAATTCAGTCCTTATTTCACACTAACACTAATATGAGAGACACCAGTATGGTCTTTAAATAAAGCAGGATGGCTCTGTGCTGTTTATCAGCAGACAGCTGCCCTCTCTATCCTCCCCCTCATCCACACTTACCTGGCACTTTCAACATATGAACATGGCCTAAACAGATGATGCGTGAACTCTTTAGAGAAGGGTTTTAAAACTACAGAGAGAGTTCATTACTATATAAGTGCCTGGTTTTTATTTACTCTATTTTCCCTTCTGTTCAATCTCCTCAAAAATAAAAATGAAAGGAGAAAGGGATCAGTAGTCTCTGCTGATCTGCGGGGGTTCACAGGATTGTGGGGCTTTGAGCTAACATTTGCTTTAGCGCCCCCTTCTTGGGGCAGTCTTGTGGTCTGAGCCATGCAATTAGGTTATTAGTTGATGCGGACATTGGCTAAGTTAAACACCAGTATAATCAATTCATTCTGCACCACTAGTCATATAGGCAGTGGCACTGAATATATAGATAATGTGCTGACCACACTGGCACCATCTGTTTAGTTTATGCCAAAACTAACCATATAACTTATCTGGGTAATGGCTGAATATCACCCTTATCTGGATGAGTTTCTGGCCTGCCTTCACTCCTCCCCTAAAATGGCCCACAAATATATAGATAATATCCGTCCATTTAGCAATTTAAATGGCCCGATATTATCCACATGTGTTTGAAAATAGATGGATAGGCTAATTATAGGGCGGGATATTCAACCCCAGTGGCTAGTGCTGCTAACATGACTAGCCACTGGCACTGAAAGTTAAACCTGGTTATTCAGTGCCCTGGCATTGAATATTCGGTTTGCCGGATTGCCACGAAGTTAAGTGGGCATCAGCGATACTGAGCCGCTGCCCAGTTAGCTAACATGGTGAAAGTTAAGCCAGGGTTACCAGCGTCTGACTTTTGCATGGGTGGCTAACCGGACAGCAACTCAATATTGCCGATGCCCAATTAGTGACGGGTGCCACATCTGCTGTGCCTGAGAGCGCCCCAATGCTAGCCACTTAGCACTGGGGCAAGTAGTGGCGGCGCCCGTGGATACTCAGTGGCACTAAAGATCCCACAGAGCAGCACTTACATGGTTTTTAGGTCTGCAAAATGCGTAAATGCCTTTGAAAATGTCCCCCATAATTACCTTTGAATCTGGATCCGAAATTATTCATTCACATGGAACATTCCCAGACCAGCCAATAAAACTCCTCCAACAATAGGTGCAGAGCAGAAGTAGGATGTTTCACTTTTCAACTCAACATACAAAAATAATTCTATTCAAATTCTGGTTTCAAATCAGTAACAACAACACAAATTCCCTCCACTGCAGAACACTAAATTAACCAACACAAATCCTTGCAAACACTCAGAAACTTACTACATCAAACCATACCAGCACCAGCTTTGAAAACTCAAATTGCACCAACCTTACCTATGAAAAGGTAGCACTGCAAATATTCCAGAACAGCAGCACAGCTCCAGCTGGAGATAAAAAAGCTGGAATGCTATCGTTCCTACACTGAATCTGCATGTGAAGAGAATCCCTCGCCTTGGTTATGCAGGCAAAACACAGACCATCACCTAGTAAAGAATAAGAGACTGCAAATTAGAAGCAAATAAGCAGACAACAAAATGAAGTAGAAAACCCAAGAACCCAGACCCTGTGAGCTGTGGAACATTGAAGAAACAGAAGCAGAGTAGCATTTCCTCCGGTACTAAACAAAATACAAAGAACAGGACATTTTCCAAGCTGAAATATTTCATTCTCTAAAAAGTGCAAATATTTTTTATACCTATGTTGTCTGATCTTTTATTTTTCCAGTTGTGTTGATCCTAATCACTCCTTATCACTTCCTCTTGTTGATTTTCTCCTAAGTCTTTGTCCAGTCTCTCATTTCCACTTTGTTTCTTCACCCTTCCTGTCTTCTTCTCTTCCTTCCCTACATCTCTGACCTTAATACTTCTGTTTCATCTTTTTTCTCTAATTCTTTCACCTGCTTTTTTAAAATCTTATAGCTGGACATCATTCCTCTTTTTCCCCTTTAGTTTTCAGTCTCTCTTTTGATCTTTCACTTATTTACCATCTTTCTACTTCATACTCGTAGTTCCCAGTCTTGCGATTACCCACTTCTCTCTCATTCCTTTTTCAGCTTCTAGTCCCTCATTTCTACTCTCTCTGCTCTTCCCCTTCTCAACCTTATCTACCTTCTTCTGCCTTTTATCTCCTCATCGGCCACAACTCCTTCCCTATCACTCATCTCCTTGCCATCTCCAGTCCTTTTCTTTGGTCTTATCCCCTATCCAGGCCCCCATTTCTACCCCCTCTTACCACCTTCAATTGCCCTATCACCTTTCTTTGTCTCTCATCTGTTCCATAGCCCTCTGTCCTTTTCAACTGCCTCCCAACACCTCCCCAAACTCTTCTAGGCCCTGTAAAACAACTCCCCTCCCCATATTTCTGCACTGGCTCTCACAGCCCTATTCATACCCTTCACTCACTCACCTAGTCCCTATTGTCCTCCCAGTCCTGGGTCAGTTCCTTAGTCCACACTATCTTCCCACCCAATCCTCAAGTTCCCAATCTTCCAGTCTCAGTCCCTGATTCCCCTTTACACTCCCAATAGTCAACCAATCTTAAAGTTGTCCATTTAAATCAGACTCTCTGTCCTCCTGCATTCCCCATGTCCCCAGCTATTTGACCTCTGGCTTCTTTCTTCCCTTTCCCCAGCCCTCACCCATCTACTTCATTCTCCAACATTCACTAGCTTTGCCTTTCCTCTTCCTTATTCCAGCATCCATCCCTATGTCCTTCCTTCACAATCTTCCCCTGCATACGGTCTCTTCTTCCTTCTCCCCTCCCCCCTCAACAATACCTGCCCTCCTCTCCCTTCTCATTCCAGAATTTGCCCTTCTCCTACCCTCCCCCAGCATCTGCCAGCATCAGTTCCATTGTCCAAACCCCAGCCCCTTTGTCCAAACCCCAGCATCAGCTTCCTTCCAGCCCTGCCTCCTTCCTGTCCCATCAGCTGATTTCCAACACCCTCCTCTCTCCAGCATCAGCCCCCTTCCATTTACAGCCCCTTCTAACATAAGTTTGTTTCTAGTTCTACCCCCTCTTCAGCTTCAGACCGCTTCCAGAACCATCCTTTATTTATTTATTTCTTTGTCTGGGTTTATATTCTGCTTTTCGCCGATGAGACTGTCCCATAAATATTTTATTACAAAATCTACAGAGAAATTATGCATTGTCCCCTTCAAAGTAATGCCCCTCCCCAGAGTTAATGCACTTTTGCATTCGCTTCTGCCACATACGGAAGCACTCAGTAAAGTCCTCCTCCTTGAGGTCCCTCAGCTCCCACATCACAGTGGCCTTGATCTCTTCTACAGAGGCGAAATGAGTTCCTTTGAGCATAGTCTTCAGCCTGGGGAAGAGCCAGAAGTTGCATGGTGCGAGATCTGGGGAATAAGAACAGTGGTCGAGAGCTCTGATCTGTTTGTTGGCTAAGAACTGCCTCACACTGAGCATGATGTATGCGAGTGCATTGTCGTGGTGGAGCATCCATGACTTGTCTCTCCACAGAGCCCACCTGCTGCACTGAACCCGGTCATGGAGGCGATTGAGGACCTGCTGGTAGAAGTGCTGGTTGACTGTCTGACCCTCAGGCACAAACTCATGATGGACCACTCCCTTCTGGTCGAAGAATGCAATCAGCATGACCTTGATCCTTGATTTGGACATGCGTGTCTTCTTGGGTCTGGATGACAGTCGAGTCTTCCACTTCAGGCTCTGTTTCTTGCTTTCAGGGTCATACTGGAAGACCCAAGTCTTGTCTCCTGTGATGACTCGGCCAACGAACTCTGGATCTTCTCAGATCTTCTCTAGCAAGTTTTGACAAACATTGACCCGGGGCTCCTTCTGGTCATCCGATAAAAGCTTGGGCACCATCTTGGCGCACACATTCTGCATCCCCAGCTCCTGCACCAAGATGGTCTGCACTGACTCCCTGTTCAGGCTGAGCTCCTCAGCTATCATCCACACCGTCAATCTGTGATCACTCCATACCAGCTGGTTCAACAACAAAACAATGTGTGCCTTTGAGTCAGTCCTGACTCCTGGCGACCCAGAAGCTCCTGGGTTTTCTTGGCAGTGTCACTGGAAGTAGATTACCAGGCCTTTCTTCTGAGGCAATGGAGGGTTAAGTGACTTGCCCAAGGCCACAAGGAGTGCCAGTGGGAATTGAACCCTGGTTGCTTGGTTACCAAGCCAGTGTTCTAACCACTAGGCTACTCCTTCACTCCTCCAGCTGGTTCACTCTGTCAATATTCTCAGCCGTCTTTGTCGTGGAAGGCCGTCCTGACTTGGGGACATCCTCCACCTCCTCGCGGCCAGTCTTGAAGCGTTTGTGCCACTCGAAGACTCGCGGCCTTGATATTGCATCTTCTCCATAAGCCTTTGGAGAAGTTGGAAACACTCAGTTGGGCCCTTCTCCAACTTAACCAGAAATTTCAAGTTGATTCTTTGCTCCATATTTCTGCCACCACCAGTTGCGTGACAAAGCGATGGAGCAGTGTGCTACAAAAAAAAACAGAAAAAGAAAAACAGAGTGAGAGAGATGAAAAATATTATAGCAGAATAGTGGCGAGATGTTGCACAACACAGTGACATAAGTGGTTAGCCAATTGGCATTGAGACATGGGCGTGGCTGCCACAGTCTTGTTTCTATTTTGTCACACCTCGTATGGCTTACATATAACGGTTAACTATGCACAAGTAAAAGTTAACTATTTACAGGTAGTATTTTTTATTTATTTATGTTTCTTTTATACCGCACTATTTGAGATCAGCGTGGTTTACAAGTAACGCATTTGTCTAGTGTAGGCAAGGGCCTTACTGGACTTACAATAAACAGGTTCATTATACAGGGTTAAACAGGGTAACTATGTACATTTTTGGGTGTAGCAGACTGTTGTGGGCTGCCCAGATTTGTTTACATGCTAACATTGACAATATTTACATTCTTGGATGCAGATAACATATTTACAGGTGCGAATAACATATGTGCAGCAGGGCTCAAATAGGTTGTATTTCAGGAAGTGGGGCCAAAGTGGTCGGAAAGTAGGAAGGTCTTTAGGTGTTTACGGAAGGTGTGGAGGTTGGAGAATCTCTTATTGGGTTTGGGAGTGTATTCCAGAGGGATGATGCATATAGCTCCTTCCTTTCCCCTCTGGTTGATCCTTTATACCAGTGGTTCTCAACCCAGTTCTCTGGGACTCCCAGGCCAGTCAGGTTTTCAGGGTATCCACAATGAATATGCATGAGATAGATCTGCATACAATGAAAGCAGTGCATGCAGATCTACTGTATCTCATGCACATTCATTGTGGATACCCTGAAAACCTGACTGCCCTGTTGGGGGGGGGGGGGGGGGTGTCCCAGAGGACTTGGTTGAGAAGCACTGCTTTACACAATGGCAGGAGCTTGGGCCTTCATTCCAGCCACTATGCTGAACCTCTGCCACCGCATTTCCTGTTTCTACTGCTATCTAACATCCCTTTAGTGGGAAAATTTATAGAAGAGACAGTCCACATTCAACTCAACAATTGGCTAAAAGAAAGAGACTGTCTAGATATGTGTCACTCTGGCTTCAGACCTGGGTATGGAGCAGAGACCATTCTCACATCCCTGCTAGACGATCTCTACAGAAACCGTGACAGGGGATCTGCCTTGATACAAGTGCTGCTGGATTTTTAGCAGCCTTCAGGTCTGTGAAGCACATTATCATGCTTGCACAGCTGGCAGAAACAAGTGTCAGCAGCATAGCGTTTGCATGATTCAAATACTCTCTTTCAGACACCCAACAGTCAATTCTGTTTGACAACAACCACATCATCACCTTGGGCACTGAACTTCCGAGTACCACAGGGATCCATACTATCACCTATTTTATGTAATAGCTACCTCAAGCTTTTAGCTGAGCTGTTTCAGTGAGGGACACAAAATTCTATGTTTAGGGGAAGTGGATTAAGCTCAGGCCTTTCTCAGAGTTCAAGGAGAGTTCATTCAGGTATTTTGCCTGTTCCCAGGGGCTTACAGTCTAACAGGCCAATGCAGAAAGCTGACGCTGAAGTCACGCACTATTAGCTGTGTATGCATTTTCATAATGTGCCAATAGTGCAAAACCTCAGCGCCTATATGCCGCAAAGGACGTGTATGCAAATGAGCCGTGTGCAAAGGTTCAACATAACGTTGAAAACAGGGGAGCCAACGCCTCCGTAGATGCACTACAAGTGGCCACGTACACATGCGCATACATTTCAGACACTCACGTTATGTGCACATGGCATGCAGGTTCTTTGATCATTAGCAAAGCCAGTAACAGCCTGATGGCGCCCACCCCAAAATAATCAACACTATTTCACGCAAAAACATGTTTATATTAAATCACAATAAAGAGACATAACAGTAAATGGAGAATGATATAAGTGAATCCAAAGAACACAGAAGGATAAGAAGCAAAAGACATTTCTTCTTAAACGCCAAACTTTCGCTTATATGCTGAAAGATACACTGAAGGAAACTGTTCACCGGTACACATGCTGGAACAGTCTTTCCCTACACACACAATATTTTTAAGTCACCTCAGACCATGCATAGAGATAATGGCACTCCTGACCTATATGGCTGGTTATGTAATCCTCCACCTTGGGCGCAGACCATATTAGCATTTCATTTTAATACATGCAATTCATTTGCATACGATTTAAATATGCTTGGCGTTGCTGCATGCGCATGAGGTTTTTTTGCTGTTTAGGCATGCATCAATCTCTTCTCTGCATTTGGTGTAGCAGTGCTAATGTGTACTGTATATGTTGCTTTATCTGCACGCAAAGGGCACACTAGTCTTTCTGCATCGGCCTGTAAATTTGTAGCTGAACCAATAGAGGGTTAAGTAACTTGCCCAAGGTCATGAGGAACAGAAGTGGGATTTGAACCAGGCTCCCTGTAGGCTTAGCCCACTAATGTATCTGTTAGGCTACTCCTCCACTCAGTATATCTACTCTACTGATATACAGCTAGTCATACCCACTGAACCAGATCTACCCACAGCTTTCAGTAAAGTGACACCTGCCTAACGGCAGCTGAAGAATGGGCAAAAAACCCAAATTCTGTCTGAACCCAAGTAAAACAGAGATTCTGTGGGTTCTTAATACAAGAGGAGAGGTACCTGATATCAAAATTCCTTTTGAGATTTATGAACTCCCCCCTAAAATCACAGGTCAGAAACTTTGGGATACTGCAGATTCATCACTTTACTTGAACTTGCAAGATCAATGTTATCTTTAAAAAAACTACTTCTGTCACTCAAGGCAACTATGAAATCTCTTTCCGTCTGATCACAATGGCAAGTCTGATCACAATGTTCCATGCCAAATAACACCACAGCAAGATTACTGTAATGCCCTGTACAATGGTCTGACCACAAAGAGTTTGTACCAGCTCCAATTAATTCAGAATGCCGCAGTATAAGTGCATGCAACATCAAGCACTTCCTCCAAAACTGCACTGGATACCAGAACTCTAGATGCCAAAATGTAAAACTATCTGTGAACTTCCAGGCCTCAGAGGAAATGGGCAAGAGCACCTAAAGAATAAGTTAACTCTACACACTTTTGAGGTCTCACTCTAAAGGACCTACCACGAAGCATCTTTAACAAAGCTTTCACCAAAGGAAGTCACATGATGTGACAGCCCAGTGAACTTTCTCAGAATTCACTCCCAGAAAGATTTCTCCTAACTCAAGACTACTTCTACATCAGAAAGCAAGTAAAAGCCTAGCTCTTCTCTCAAGCCTTTAATGACTATGCTGACTGACCAGCCAGTCACTCACACATCAGGACTAAGTTCCCGCAGACCCTCTGAGAGCAGATCCACATACTGTATCTTATTTGACTGTACATACAATTTTATCCTCAGTCTAGCCACCCACTTGTATTTATCCCAGTGCCTTTGTCTTACCCCGCTAATGTCTTTTCAGACTTTTCATTGTACTGTGCTGACAAGAGTATCCAGGGCCAGCCCAACCAGTAGGCAAGACTAGGCAGTCACCTGGGGCAGCAAAGAACAGCAGCTTTCAAAGCTAAACAATAAATCCTAATGGCCAGGCAAACTCAAAGAGCCATCAGCACATTCTGTTACCTGCAGCAAGAGCAGGCCCACAAAGCAAAGTTTAGTAATTAAAATGTCAAGTTATGCATTTTTACAGAAATGATGTTGGAAGGGTGCTGTTCACATAATTCTGAGTATAATAATCAAAATCTTGGTTGGGTTGGGGGGGGGGGCACATAAAGCTGAAGGTTTGCCTAGGGTGCCCGTGACCTTGCTTCAGCTGGTCTTGTGAGTATCATGAATGTTCAACTCTGCTGCCTATTAAGGTGCTTTCTTTGTAGTGTGCTGACAATGTAAGTATCGTAGCTATGTTATTTCGTAGCTATGTTATATCGTAGCTATGTTGCCTGTAATAGTATTTCATTTGTATTTCTGTTATATGAATATTTTGTGGTATTTTAATATGTGCGTTATTGACACTGTATCAGTCATTGCTATTAATATGATTTGATTTGCCTATTTCCAAGTTAATCATGCTGTTCTAATTACATGTTGCACTGACATTTGGTCATTTTACTATTGTTATGTTGTTCCTCCAATATACATTGTAAATTTCAAGCTACAGCTGTTGAACGCTGCCTTGGGTGAATATCTTTATAAATGTGGTTCTTCTTGTTGGAGTTAAGTGCCGTCATGTTGGGGTCGACTCATGGAAACTCTCTGAATAGTTGACCTAAACTGTGTTCGATCCTCAGTCAGGCAACTCATTATTGACAGAGAGGCACCCACAGCTGATATTATTGTATCAATTTATCTCACTGTCGGCCTTCCTCTTTTACGTTGACCTTCTACCTTGCCAAGCATTATGTCTTTCTCTGCATGATGTGTCCAAAATATGAAAGTCAAAGTCTTGTCATCTGAGTTTCTAAGAAAAGCTTACGTTTGATCTCCTCTAATACTGACTGGTTTGTTCTTCAGGCAGTCCATGATATACACGGTATTCGTCACCAGCACCGTAATTCAAAGGCATCAATTTTCTTCCTGTTTATTTTGTTCACTGTCCAACTTTTGCATCCATATGACATTATTGAAAATACCATGGCTTGAACAAGTAAAATCTGTATGGAGAGAAACATCTCTGTGGTTATTAATAAATAAATTAAGTCTTCTCTAGGTGCCAGAGGTTAGGGTAGGATAGAGGAGGTTAGGGTAAGATGGAAGATGGAAGGTGAAGAAAGAATATTTTATTTCACATATATACAGGCTCCATATTTAAGTATGTTAATCCTAAATTAATTATTTGGGTTTAATAATGATGGAAAGGGATTAGTTCTACGTTAAATGATTTAACACATGTCAATGTAGCTTTTTCTGGTCATTCCCAGCACTGAGAGCCAGAAGCCTGGAATGATAAAAGGATGGATTAACATAAGAACTGCTATACAGGGTCAGACCAAGGTCCATCAAGCCCAGTATCCTGTTTCCGAAAGTGCCCAATCCAAGTCTCAACTACCTAGCAGTTTCCCAAAAAGACACACTCATTCCATAATGCAAGCAGTGGATGAGTCCTCTTCACTGGTCAACAAATTTTTACAAAGGTCATATTACTGAAATAAAAATAGTCATTTCTTATCAATTTTTATATGCTGAACACGAATATGACAGTGAAATTGCAAAGTTGGCTCTAGTTTTTTTGTAATCTACAAGAAATTATGTTTACATCACGAAATGCATGTCAATAGTAAATATAATAGGCTTTCGGTTAATACCTGTAAAAAAACAAGTCATAGACTACTTCTTAGATTTTTTCGCCTGTCTCTTGTACAGCTGTTCGGGAGCTTCTCTGGGGAGTGTCCAGCAGTAGTCAGCCAGCATTGTAGTGGACCATTTTCCCTGGTATCTTTGCTCCATCGTTGCGATATCCTGGTGAAAACGTTTGCCCTGTTCATCACTAACCATACCACAGTTGTCAGGAAAGAAATCGAGATGAGAATCAAGGAAATGGATCTTTAGAGACATATTGCAGCCAAATTTCTGATACTGCATCAGCATATCTTCTACTAGTTCCTTGTAGTTTTCTGCCCTAACATTCCCGAGAAAGTTTGTTGACCCTAGGCGAAAAGCATTCCATGCTTGTTTCGCATCACCCTGCAGCAAGTTGTTGAACCAGTCATCTTTGAAGAGCTCTCGAATCTGAGGACCCACAAAAGCTCCCCCTTTAATCTTTGTTTCGCTGAGTCGAGGGAGTTTTTCATGCAGGTATCGGAAAGCTAGCGAAGTGCGGTCCATGGCTTTCATGAAGTTTTTCATCAAACCTAGTTTGATATGAAGGGGTGGTAGCAGGATTTTGTGAGCCTCAACCAGAGCTGGGTGCTGGATATTCTTCTCTCCAACTGTTACAACTTGTCTGCGATTCCATTCCTTCCGCAAGTAGTGCCAATCCCTTGCTTGGCTATCCCACTCACATAAGAAACACATGTATTTTATATATCCCTGCTGCAGTCCCATTAAAAGGGCAGCTACCTTCAAGTCACCACAGAGGTGCCATCTGTACTTGTTATCGTTAATGGAAGTCAGTAGATGCTTTAAGTTATCGTATGTCTCTTTCATGTGGACAGCATGCGCTACTTGAATAGATGGAAGATGGTTTCCATTGTTCAAAAGCACAGCCTTCAGACTCAGTTTCGAAGAGTCTATAAATAGTCTCCAGTCTTGTGGGTCATGAGTTATTTTTAAGGCATTCATGAGGCTTTCAATATCGGAAGAGTTACCAGATTACTTTCCTTTCTGGCGCTTTCGATATGAAGTAATGTTGACATCTTCTTCAAGAAGATTCCATTGTTGGAGTCTTGATCCTAGCAATTCTGCCTTGTTCTTGCATAAGTCCAAATCATGAACCAGGTCATTTAGGTCTTCCTGTGCTATTCTGTGTGGAGTTGATATGCATCCCAGTGAAAATCTGGGTCACTGCATGCCTACGAACCAGGAGAAGAACAGGTCGGCTCACCCTTGTCCTCATCAGATGAATCAAGAGAATATTCTGATGGAGGTTCTGGAATAGGAAGTCCCTCACCATGTGGAACTGGTCTCAATGCAGATGGAATGTTTGGGTAGACTATGCTTGACTTCTTTTGCTTCGTTATTCCGCTGGAAAGAGGAGGAAACAAGTAGAAGTAACAGTCATTTATGTGGTTGCTTGGCTCTCTCCACACCATGGGGACTGCAAACGGCATTGATGGTCTTTTGCAATTCAACCACTGTGAAAGCTGTACATGTAGCGCAGCATATATGCGTGGCCCAAGGCTTGTCTTGGTCACCAATCTTGCATCCAAAGTAAAGATGATATGCCTTCTTCAGTTGAGAAGTGAAACTTTTCTTCTGGTTGGCAAATGTCACTTCCCCACAAATGTAGCAGAAATTGTCAACGGTATTAATGCACTTTCGCGGCATTACTGTTCTGTATTGTACCTAAATGGCTAAAATTATATGATTAATAAAAGTTGCATGTAACAGTAGCTTAAACTGTCTCGCACACATTCTGAAATATTTTAAATGCTCAACCTTTCCGACTGCGTATAGTACACTGCTGAAGTCAGATGACTTCAGCAGCTGTCTGGCAGTAGTATTGCATTGCATCAGAAAATGATGCAATCAACTCTGGATGATGTGTGCATGCTGGTATTATACAATGTAATGCAATATTACATCAGTCAAGGCTTATTTGGGATGTTGTTGATGTCCTACTGGATAAATTTACATGGTGAAACGTCAAAAATGAACTACATGCAATATCTTCAAAACGAGAGCCAATAAATTTTTTTTAATGTTATATTCGTGTTCAGCTCACCAAGACACTACAGATTAGGGCCTTTTAAAGTCAGTAACAATTTCAATGTTGACCAGTGTAATGGTTTATGGACCTTTCCTACAGGAACTTGTCCAAACCTTTTTTATACCCAGCTACACTAACAGCGTTTATTACATCCTCCGTATTCCAGAGTTTGATTACGTGCTGAGTGAAAAAATATTTTCTCTTATTAGTCTTAAACAGGTTACACTGTAGCTTCATTGCATGTCCCCTAGTCTTTCTACATTTGATGCCATAAAGAATTGATCTACGCTTAGCCGTTCCACTCCATTCATTAATTTATAGACCTCTGTGATATCTCCCATCAGCTGTATCTTTTCCAGGTTGAAAAGCCCTAACCTTTTAAGCCTCTTTTCATAGGGGCGTCCTTCCATCCCCTTTACCATTTTGGTGGCTCTTCTCTGTACTTTTTCTAATTCTGCTATATCCTTTTAAGATAAGGCGACCAGAATTGCACACAATATTCAAGGTGAAGTCGCCCCATGGAATGATACAGAGGCTTTATAATATCCTTTGTTTTATTCTCCATTCCTTTCCTTATGATTCTTGGCATTTTATTTACCTTCTTGGACGCCGCTGCACACTGGGCGGAAGGTTTCAGTGTGTTATCCATGATGACACCTAAACCTTTTTCCTGGATAGTGGTTCCTAATGTGGAACCTTGCATCGTGTAAACATAGTTTGGGTTGGTCTTTCCTAGGTGCATAACTTAGCACTTGTCCACATTAAACATCTGCCATTTGAACATCCAGTCTTCCAATTTATCAAGGTCCTCTTGCAATTTTTCACAATTCTCTAGGATTTTAACAACTTTGACTAATTTTGTGTCATCTGCAAATTTGACTACCTCACTCATTATTCCCATTTCCAGGTCATTTACGAATATGTTAAAAAGCAGCAGACCCAGGACAGATCCCTGGGATACTGCACTATTCACCTTTCTCCATTGGGAAAATTGGCCATTCAACCCTACCCTCTGCTTTCTATCTTTTAACCGGTTCCTGATCCACAATAGTACACTGCCTCCTATTCCATGACTTTTTAACTTCGCCAAGAGTCTCTCATGAGAGACCTTGTCAAAGGCTTTCTGAAAATCCAGATACACTATATCGACTGGCTCACCTTTGTCTGCCTGTTTATTCACACCTTCAGAAAATATAACAGTTTAGTAAGACAAGACATTCCATGGATAAAGCCATGTTGGCTTTCTCCCATTAAGCCATGACTATCTAAATGTTCAGTAATTTTATTCTTTATAATGGTTTCTACCATTTTGCCTGGTACTGATGTCTGACTCACCAGCTTGTAGTTTCCCGTATCACCCCTGGAACGCTTTTTAAAAATTGGAGTTACATTGGACATTTGCCAGTTTTCAGGTTCTACAGATGATTTTAATGATAGTTCATAGATTACTAATAGCTTAGGTCTGCAATCTCATATTTCAGTTTTTTCAACACCTTCGGGTGTATACCATCTGGTCCAGGTAATTTGCTACTGTTTAGTTTATCAAATATTTGTAATATATCTTCTTGGTTTATCAATATTTCTTTCAATTCTTCCAACACATCACCTTTAAATACCATTTCATTCATGGGTAACTTCCTTACATCTTCTTCAGTAAAGACCAAAGCAAAGAATTCATTTTGTCTCTCCGCTATGGCTTTATCCCCTCTTAGTGCCACTTTTACCCCTCTATCATCTAATGGTCCAACTGGTTCTCTCACAGGTTTTTTGCTACTAATGTACTCAAAAAAGTCTTTAGTATGCGTTTTTGCTTCCACAGCAAGCTTCTTCTCAAATTCTGTGTTTGCCTGCCTTATCAATGCCTTACTTTTAACTTGCCAGTGCTTATGTTGTTTCCAATTTTCATCATTTGGCTCCTTTTTCCATTTCCTAAAAGATGCTCTTTTCGCTACAACAACCTCTCTTATCTCACCTTTAAACCATGCTAGCAGTTTCTGGACTTCCTTCCACGTTTCTTAAAGCATGGAATAAAGCTGGTCTGGGCTTCCAAGATAGTATTTTTAAATAACACCCATGCTCAATGTAAATCTTTAACCTTTGCAACTGCTCCTTTTAGTTTTTTAACTGTTTTCCTCATTTTATCATAGTTTCCTTTTTAAAAGTTAAAAGGTAATACTGTAGATTTCCTTGCCATCCTTCCTCCATTTATTAAATCAAACATAATTATGCTATGATCACTATTGCCAAGTGGCCCCAACACCCTTATCTCTTGCATCAAATCTTATGTACCACTAAGGAATAGGTCCAAAATGGCTTCCCCTCTTTTCAGTTCATGAACCTGCTGCTCCAAGAATCAAAGAATCAATCATTTATTTCATCTAGAAACTTTATCTCCCTAGTATGTCCTGCCGTGACATTGACCCAATCGATACCGGAGTAATTGGAAATCACCCATTATTATTACTGTATTGTAACTTTTTTAGCTTCCCTGATTTCTTTGAGCATTTCATCATCCATGTGTTCATTCTGGCCAAGTAGTCACACCCCCACTGCTATCGCCTTCCCCTGTTTACATGGAATTTCAATCCATAAAGATTCTACTGTGTATTTTGTTTCCTGCAACACTTTAATCCTTTATGACTCAATGCCCTCTCTAACATAGAGTGTAACCACTCCACCAATTTGATCTGCTCTATCATTATGATATGGTATGTACTCAGGTATCACAGTGTTCCACTGGTTGTCCTCTTTCCACCAGATCTCTCAAATTCCAATTATATCTAACCTCTTATTTAGTGCTATATATTCTAACTCTCCCATCTTATTTTTTAGACTTTTAGCATTTGCATACAAGCATTTTAGAGGTTGTATTTTATTCATATTAATCTGATTATCGGTAGGCAGGGGTAATTTGGAATCTTTAAACTCTGTCTGCTCCGTACTTAATGGCATTTGGGTTATTTTTGTCTTTATTGGAACCTCTCCGTCGATATGCCCTAACTTCATTCTTTTGCTAGTATCCTTCATGGATACATCAGTCTGAATCATGCACTCTTGGATGACTGTCGGCTTTCCCCTATTATCTAGTTTAAAAATGGCTCTATCTCTTTTTTAAAGGTTAATGCTATCTAACACCTTGTCTAGATGGCTGTGAGGGTCCGCTACCTTCGCACTAGGCAGGCATGTTACCAGGAGGTCAGGGCCGGCCCGTCCATTGAGCAAGAATGTTGTTTGCACAGGTCCCCGCGTTTCAGGCCAGGTAAATTTTAAAAAAAACCTGGCTGTTGCTGCCACTGTGGCAGCGGCAGAATTAAGTGTCCTGCGGGGCCCCCCGTGCCTGGCAGAGCCCTCCTGCAGTATCAGCTCCCTCAGCCTCGGCTTTCAGAGCCGTGGAGAGTTTTTCTCTCGTGGCTCTGTTAAGCCCGTTGGGGCTGTTGGGAAACAGGCATTTCTTGTTTCCCATCAGCCCCGGTGGGCTTAACAGAGCTGCGAGAAAGGGAAACTCTCCTTTCGCGGCTCTGAAAAGCCTGCGCTTTGGGAGCTGATGCTGCAGGAAGGGCTCTGCCGGACAGGGGTCCCCGCGGGAGACTTGATTCTGCCCCTGCCACGATGGCAGTGGCAGCAGCAGCCAGTTTGTTTTTTTTAATCTACCTGGGCTGATGGGGGGGAGGGGGGTTAGGACTGGTTATGGGCTATGGGGGGGGTTAGGTCTGGTGATGGGCTATGGGGGGGGGGACTAAGAATGGAAGTAGGCTGATGTGGGGGTTAGGACTAGTAATGGGCTATGGGGGGGCTAGGGCTGGAAATGGGATGATGGGGGGGTTAGGACTGGAGGTGGGCTGATGGGGGGGTTAGGACTGGTAATGGGATATGGGGAGGGCTAAGACTGGAAATGGGTGGATGGGGGTTAGGACTGGAAGTGGGCTGATGGGGGGTTAGGATTGGTAATGGGCTATGGGGGGGCTAAGACTGAAAATGGGGTGATGGGGGGGCTTAGGACTGGAAGTGGGCTGATGGGGGGTTAGGACTGGTAATGGGCTATGGGAGGCTAGGACTGGAAATGGGCTGATGGGGGGACTAGAAGGGAGCGGATGCTGGGTGGGGCTGGAACTAGAAGGGAGCTGATGTTTGGGGAGGGTTAGAATGGGATAGAGCTGGGAGAGTGAAATGGGAGGGGAAAAATATTTTGTGTGGGAGGGAAGACAAATCATCAATTGGCCGGGTATTGGGAGAGTAAGTGGGGATTGAGGATGGAGGGGTAAAATTTGAGTGGATGAAATAGAAATGAGGAAAGAGCAAAAGGAGAAAGATTAGTATGTTAAAGCAGATGTAGAGAGAATGGAAAAAAACTAGAAGAGAGAAGAAAGGACAAATAGACAGCAGACGATGGAGAGTTAGCAGAAGACACAAAGAAACCAGAAGAAAGTGGCTGGAGCAATTGCAACTGAAAAAAAATGCACAAAAGGTAGAAAAATATCTCTTTATTTGGAATTTATTAATTGGAATATGTCAGCTCTGGGAAATGTGCATCATTAACGTCTGCGCTTTGTTCAGTACAAGAGGAAATTAATTTATAGTTTTATTTCTACAGTGTTGTTGTACATTTCAAGTTTGGCTTTTGAGGTTCCCAGTTTAATTATTGTCTTCCTGTTTCTAAATTGTGATTCCTTGTTTGGTGATGGTCTATGTTCTGCATGTGTAACTGAGTTGAGGTATTCTGTTTATGTAATTCCTATTTGACATTGCCACTTGTTCTCTTTCCCCAGTAGGTCATCTATTGTTATTCTCTGAAATGTATTGGTTTAATATTTGCAGTGTTGCCTTTTGATAGGTAGGGTCTGGTGCTTTGTGAGTCCTGGTAGTGCTGTTAGGATACGGCGGGTTTGCTATGCGTTCTAAATGGACAGTGTTTGTAGTAGTTCCTAATGTGCCTGGCGGTTGGCACTGGATTATAGTAATGTAGAAATCTTTTAGTCTTTCTTTATCCATACACTCATTAAGAGGCATGTTTACTAAAAGTTGGTGTATGGAAACATTATACAAATATTTATGCAAATGGAGGCCCCGCACCGCGTCTCCGCACATGGCCCCGCACCCCCTTGGGCCACTCCTGCAGGAGGTTCCCATGTCCACAAGGCAACCAGCTATGTACATGCCTAATGATCGAATAACCAACTATAACTGCCGTCCTAATCCTCCCCTCATGGACATATGGCCCTTGAGAAACCTCCTCGGTGCGAGAGGGTTTTCATCACTTGAAGGACAGGTCCTAGTTACAGGATCACTTCCTGTCACGTGACCTTTCTCCTTCATGGGAACAGGGAGGTTGCCAGACTGGAGGTGGGACTTCAGTACTACATGCCTGTAGGTCTTGTCTATATATTTCTCTGTCTTCCTTATCTATCACAGCTACTAACATCTAATGAACAATCTCCTTTAGCATGTGCCATGATTATGGCAGAAGTGGCCAGAATGATTAGGGTACGTATTCATCATACAGATTATTAGCATGACCAGTACAACAGTTAATGATGTTTGTGTAGCTAATGGTTGTGAAGTCAGACCCCAGATCTCATCTTGGGAAAATTGGCTATGATGCTATTATGTTAAGCTAGAGTTTACATGGCTGTGGCTTGATTAGGGCATTTGGTCCTGAATAATGTGCTGGGGGTTTATCAATTAGTGAGGAAGGGCAATGTAAATATTGCCTTCTAACAACCATCTGTGAGATTAAACCAGCCTGTCACAAGTGCAAGAAAGTTTGATTTTTTTGTGAGAGAATCACATATAAATGGTTATGTTTAGTCAGACATTAATCTGGCAACAAGGGCCTGAATATCTCCATGTCAGCCTGAGAACAGAATCCAAGTTCCAGTCTTTCCACCTCTCGTCCCAGGAGCAGCCTGGCACTGCATGGAATGCTTTGGGACAGAAGCTAAAAAAACAAGACTGGATCAGAACCTTCTAAAGTAAAGGTTTAGGTAACCAAACCCTTGCCAATAAGCTACATTTTTATGTAAATTGGAGCTGTAAAGGCACATTTTACAAATGACATCCACGTGTAATCTGGGACGTCCAAGTCAGAATGTCCAAAAAAAAGGCAGGCACGTCCAAGTTCAGGCACGATTTCACAAACGTGGGTGTTTCCAATATGGGCATCTGCAGGGCTGTCTACATAGACATCCCCAGAATAGTATTCAAGACCGGGGATGCCTAAATGGTGCAGTGGTGGTTCAAATGCAACAGAGGGTTCCCTATCACACTATAAATATCACTGCGAGTGTGGCGAGTACCAGGGATGATGGAGTGCCGTCTTCTCTACACCCTCCAAAGACTTTCCCATTGCCTGTCCGTGCCGCCAACAAACTTGGATGAGGTCACAGACGTCCCCAGCGATTTTGAAATTGAACAGGGATGTCTAAGTCCATAGCATTGCCCCGGTCGTTCCTCTGCCACACTCCTTGCTTACCCGGACGTCCCCATGCCAGGAACATCTTTAAATATCATTTGCCAACTGGCTCCAGGGACATCTTCATGATTTGGACATCTGCAAGTCCATTTTCAAATGTCCAAATCACAAATAAGGCTTCAAAAATGACCACCATCATGTACACCTCTGGTGAATGTTCTCTTGGACTTCCACAGCTAGTATGATAATCTTTGAAATTTTCTGGGTCATGCTGCATCTTTGTAATTGGAACCGATGTTTCAGCCACCATACTGTGCCTTTCTTCAAGCCAAAATGCTTTTATATAGTAGTGCGCAAACCAGATTCTCTGAGAACCTTCCAATCTATGGGGAAAGAGAGGTCTCTAGCCTTTCTCCAAAAGACTTTCCCTCCAGAATTCAAATTCAAATCCCTTGCCTCAATCTCACCAATCTGGTTTGAGGACTACTATATATAAGAACACACCTCCACTGTGAGGGTTGTGAGGACTTATTCCTGCTGTCCACAGAGAACACTTGCTACAGATGGGTAACTACCTTTTCTCCGTGGACAAGTAGGGATTAAATCCTTACATATGGGACTCCCTAGTTATAGGCTACCTTTAAGAAAAGAACACAGCTTTCACCCAATAGGAGCAACTATGTTTGTCTTTTTGTCGGTAACGGGCCTTTTATATTTTATATATATTTACATATACACTTTATTTATTTATTTTTTTAGGTAGCCTGAGCAGAAAAGAATGGGCCTAGTGGGGATACAGTTGTATTCTAATTCCCAAACAAATTCCATAGTACTGATTGGCTGAAGTTGCTGTCATGTTGGGAATCTCCTTCTAGACAGTAGTGAGATGTGAACGTGTGGACTGAAGACCACATTGCAGTTTTGAACATCTCTTACATCGAGACTAAAAGCAAGTTGGCCACTGACACAGCCATGACTCATTGTAAGCCGTGACATGACCATCAAGGTTTAGGCCTGCCTAGGCATAAGCGAAAGAGATGCAGTCTGCTAGCCAAATTGAAAGAGCATGTTTGGAGACAGCAGCCCCTAACTTACTGGGGTCAAAAGAAACAAAAAGCTGGATGGACTTTCTATGGACTTTCATCTGAACCAAGTAGAAGACCAAGGCTCATTTGCAGTCCAACATGTGAAATGTAGTTTCCCCTTTGCGGGCATGAGGCTTTGGGGAAAATGTTGACAGGACAATTGGCTGATTAAGATGTAAATCTGATACCTAAGAAAGAACAACCCAAATTACGGTTGCACGATGCAAGGTTCCACATTAGGAACCACCACCCAGAAAAAGATTTAGGCATTATCGTGAATAATATGTTGAAACCCTCTGCCCGGTGTGCAGTGGCAGCCAAGAAAGAAAATAGAATGCTAGGAATCATAAAGAAAGTAATGGAGAATAAAATCAAGGATATTATAATGCCTCTGTATCACTCCATGGTGTGACCGCACCTTGAATATTATGTGCAATTCTGGTCACCATATCTTAAAAAGGATATAGCAGAATTCGAAAAGATACAGAGAGGAGCCACCAAAATGGTAAAGAGGATGGAAAGATAACCCTATGAGGAGAGGCTTAAAATCTTAGGGTTCTTCAACTTGGAAAAGAGACAGCTGAAAAGAGATATGATAGAGGTCTATAAATTCATGAATGGAGTAGAACAGGTAAACGTAGATAGGTTGCTTACTCCATCAAAAAGTAGAAAGACTAGAGGACACGCAATGAAGCTACAATATAACCATTTAAGAGTAATAAGAGAAAATATTTTTTTCACTCAAAACATTATTAAACTCTGGAATTCGTTAACGGAGGATGTAGTAAAAGTTCTTCGTGTTGTTGGTTTTAAAAAAGATTTGGACAAGTTCCTGGAGGAAATGTCCATAAACCATTATTAAAGAGGACTATGGAAAATGACTGCTTACCTTGGGACAAGCATTGTGGAACCTATGTATCTTTTTGGGAACCTGACAGGTACTTGTGACCTGGGCTGGCCACTGCTGAAAAGAGGATACTGGGCTTGATGGACCTTGGTCTGACTCAGTTTAGCATTTCTTATGTTCTTATGATACCACCTTTGGAAGAAATTTAGGATGAGTACAGAGGACTACCCTATTATGATGGAATTTGATGTAAGATGGATGAGCTATGAGAGCCTGAAGCTTGCTCACTCTCCATGCTGAAGTGACCGCCACCAAAAACAAAACCTTCCAGGTCAAAAACATCAGAGTGCAGGAATTGAGTAGCTCAGTAGGAGCTTTCATCAGCTGTGCAAGAACCACATTGAAGCCCCAAGACACTGCAGGAGGTTTCTAGAGAAGTTTCAAGAGAAGCAAACCTCGCATAAAGCAAACAACTAATAGCTGCATAGAGATGGATCTTCCTTCCTCACCTCTGTGGTAAGCTCCAGTTGCACTGAGGTGAACCCTAACAGAGTTGGACTTAAGTCCAGACTCAAAGATACTCAAGCAGTTTTTGTCTGACACAGGTGAAGGGATCTAGGGGATGGTCCTCACACCAGACAGCAAGCCTCCTCCACTTGCATGAATAGGATTTTCTCATTGAGACCCTCCTGGAGGTCAAAGAACATCAGTCATGCCAGCTGGCAGATTGAGCTTGGATAATGTTAGCCTCTCAACATCCATGCCGTGAGGGCCAAAGACTTGATGATGAGGTGCAACATCATTCTGTTCTGCAAAATCAGGTTCTGCGTCTGGCCCAACTGGAGTGGCTCCTGACTGGAGAGGGAACCAAGGTTGTCGATTATATTGTACACTGCCCTGACGCACATGCTTGGGTGGTATATCAAGCAATGAATAAAGATAAAGATAAAAGAATAAAGGGCCAGTAGGGAGCAATGAAAATCATCATGCCTCTGTCTGTTTTGAGCGTCAGGAGGGTCTTTGGAGGGATTGGAGGATATGCATATAGAAAATCCTCCCCCCATTGCAGGAGGAAAACATCCGAGGCTACTCTGCTTTGTGATCTTACTCTGGAGCAGAACTGATCCATCTGGGCATCTTGAAGAGTCACAAACAAATCTATGGAGGGAGTGCCCCACTCTTGAAAGATGTGAGCCGCAACCGCCCTGTCCAGTGTCCATTCATGTGGTTGGAAGACTCAACTCAGCCAGAGTGGTATGTATGTGGCTCTCAAGTCCATTCCATGGGCAATGGCAAATTTCTACAACCTGACCACTTCCCAACACAGGAAGTATGAGCCTGTTCCTCCCTGCTTGTTAATGTAGAACATTGCTACTTGATTGTTGGTTTGAATTAGGATGGTTTGGTTGGCCAATCGATCTCTGAAAGCCTACAGAGCATTTGCTATGGCTCTTAGCTCCAAGAAGTGAATCTGGTGGAGAATTTCCTGGAAGGACCAATCACCCTGAGTGTGAAACCCATCGAGATGAGCTCCCCAACCCAGTTTGGATGCATCTTTTGTTAAAACATTTTGTGGTGGAGCAGGTTGGAAGGGAAGGCCTCTGAACAAATTGTGCTGAATTGCTCACCACTGCAATGACTGAATGAGTGGATTGATGATAAACAGACAATCCCTGAGACACCCTGTGAGCTGGATCCACTGAGTCCTCAGAGTCCACTGAGCCTGTCTCATATGGAGACGTGCCAAGGGTGTTACAATTACTGTTGAGGCATATGATCTAATACAGTTAACCTCCTGCAGGCTGTGACCTGCTGACTCAATTGAGTCTCCCACACTACTACTGTCAATCTGTGAAGTCTGTTGTGGGGAGAAGGCACTCACCTGAGTCGTGTCTAGCAAGGCTCCAATAAACTCCAATTGTTGAGAGGGCTGAAGGTGGTATTTCAGGTAATTTATCATAAACCCTAGTAGCTCCAGCATCCAAATGGTCAATCATGTTGATTCTTAAACTCCTTCTTGAGTGGCACTCTTGATCAGCAAATCATCCAAATAGGGGAAGAAAAACACCCCCAGCATCAGGAGGTAAGCTGCTACTACCGCAAGGCATATAGTGAAGGAGCATGGTGTTGAGGCCAGGCCAAAGGGCAACACTCAGTACTGGAAGTGCTATTCCCCCAGGACAAATCTGAGATACTACCTGTGAGTGGGATGTATCTGTAACAGGGTATAAGCATCCTTCACATCCAAACAGCATAGCCAATCTCCTTTTTGTAGATATGGAAGTAGGGTGCCCAGAGAAATGATTCTGAACTTTTCTTTGACGAGATACTTGGTCAGGTCTCTGAGGTCTAGGATGGGACAACATCCCCCCATTTTTGGGGGGATCAGGAAATACCTGTAATAAAATACTCACCCTCTTTGCTCTGTTGGCATGAGCTTGATGGCAAGATCTCCAAGAGGGTGGTGATTTCTAAATGAAGCAGTTCCTGATCGATGGAATGAGCCCTCAGGGGGCAATTTGGAAGAAGATCGAATAGGTATAATTTGTAACAGCTTTTGACAATTTGTAAAACCCAAGTGTCTGGGGTTACCAGGGGCCACATTTGGGCAAAAAGAGAGATCCTGCCTCTGACAGGAGAGTTTTCCAGTGTGGTTACCAGTAGAGAGGCTGTGCTCCGAAGGACCCAGTCAAAACCCCACCCCAAGCTTTGGCTGAGGAGAAGGCTGGGGCTTTTGAGATTTCTCTTGCCGTGCTTGTGGACAAGAAGCCTGTTTCAGTTGAGAAGTCTGGGACCCAGGAAAGTACTTATGCCTATGAAAGTAATAGGTAATTTCTGGGAGCCACCTTAGTACTTAGTGGTAGGAGGCTGGCTTGGACATGTGCCTTGAGAGATTTCAAAGGGTAAGATGCTGCTTTTCAAAGGAGTCAGCTTTGTCCTCAGCTTGTTTTCTGAAGAGATTCTCTCCATGGCATGGCACATCAGCAAGCCTATTCTGCACTAATTGTTCCAGGTCTGAGGACCAGAATCAGGTGAGTCTCTGTGTACCAATACCCATGGCAGAAGTTCTCGATGCTGTTTTGAAAATATCACAGGTCATTCTAACCATGAACGTCAAACAGTCCTTGCCATGAGCCACTAGGGAATGATACTGTTCCTGTTTCTCTGGAGGGAGATACTGGGACAGATCAACCAGGTCACACATGATGTTCTTCAGAAACATGGCCGTGTAGAGCTGGTAAGAGGCCATGAAGGCTATAAGCATGGAATTCTGAAAAGCTCTTCTCCCAAAAGAGTCCAGTGTCCAAGCTTCCATTCCTAGGGGCAGTGAGGAGTGTGTCTTGGAACTTTTGGATCCCTTATGGGCAGAATGGTAAGGAAGCTGGGGCTTCTCAAATCTGGGAGCTTTCTAAACTCTATACATGGAGTCAATCCTACTACTAACTAGAGGCACAGTGGTGAGGTTTTTCCACATTCTCATCTGTACTCTCTGAAGAATATGGTACGCAGGCACTATCATCACTTCCTTAGAGGCCGAAAAGTACAGAAGAATCTCCAATTCCTCTGCCGGAACTTATTCTCAGTCTCTAAAGAAAATGATATGGACTTGGCCATATCCCTGACAAAATCTTGGAATGTCATAGTCTCAGGAGGGGACTTGTGTTGCTCATGAGGAAGAGAAGGGTCCGATGGAAGCTCTGGAGACCTGTTCTCCAACAAGACCTCGGACTAGACATCAATGACTCAGTCTTATGAGTCAGACTCAGAGAGGAAGTCGAAGTACTTCTGAGTCTCTGCCTGGATCTCTCTCCTGACCCTCAGAAATTGGGAGCTCCTTCGGGAATGTCAATGTACAGATGCTCATCTAGTTTTTGAGGGAGCATCAGATACCAAAATACTAGAGAGCAGGCACTGGTGTCGGGGCCCTTCGATGCCCCAATGATGATACCTCTCCCGCAGGCAAGCTGTGCATCTCAAGGATCGGTTGGATGGGTGCCGATGTCGATGCAGCTGATATTGAGGCAGTGGCCTGCTGAATGGCCAACAGCATTGAGATCCATTCTTTGAGAGTGTTTAGAAGGTGTTTCTCCATGGCAGCTGACTCTGGGGCCTCAGCATTCTCAGCCAATGTACCTGACATCTGCAAGGGGGTATCAGCAGCTTGGTCTTGGCAATCAGTAGGGCGTCGGTGCCCCTCCAATGTCCTGGATGATGAAATCTCCTCACTTTGGGGCAGCTTAGAGGGGTGCTCTTGCAGGTCCTCATTGCTCTCGGATCAAGCCAGTGCAACAGAGCCTTCACTTGGTGCTCAGCGCAATCATTCTGCAGTGCTAACAAATCTTCGGGCAAAGATCAATCAATGGCCAATGCTCTGGAGCACTGTAGGTGCTCGGCTCCGAGAGCTTGAGAACTCCACAATGTTGATGCACCACCAGCATCAGATGCAGCGTTCGAAGCAATTAAGACCAGTGCTGCCAATGCCGATGAAGATGGATTAGATTTGTGAGCGCCAAAAAAGTGATTTGTGCTATTTCTCTCGACCTTTGAATCCTCTTTTTGTCATCTGTAAACACAAATTATAAGAAGAAAGCTGATGATTGGGTCCCAGGCACTGGCAAGTTTTGGGACATAATGGCTCGAAAAATAGCTGCAGTGAAATCAAATGGCTCAATTTTGAAAAATAAAAGGACCCATGGCCAGAGCACCAGCGCCTGAGGGGGCAGAGGTACTGTGGAAAATAAAAGAAAACTTTAAATGACCAAAAAAAACCCTAAACTAACTAAAAGGAAATACAAACTGTAATGAGCAGGGGGGAAAATATTAAAAGCACCACCAAAGGCGGCTGAGACACCGATGAGAGGAAAAATTACCAACAACTTGGAGAGTCTGTGAGACTCATCTGTTGGGCTCCGCAAAAAAACAAAAACTGTCCAGAAATGGCACCGCAGCAACAGGCAGGAAGATGGCAATCATGCACAGTGGAAGCTCCCAAAAGCTTTGACTGGTAGCTGGGGAGCATTGCCGCACAGGCTCTGTTGGATGACATCACCCATATGTGAGGACTTAATTTGTGCATGTCCATGGAGAAAAGATTGAAACCACCAAAGGACCTGATTCTGAATACCCCTTGACTATAGATGAGATAATAAGAGGTTGCGATTAACAAGATCAAATGCACAGGAAAGATCTGCTTCGGGCCTCCATATTCTGCTCCTCTTCCTCCTCTCAACGGGAGATATAAAGCCGAGTTGTGGCATCCAAGGCAACTGTCACCTCATCTGTATACCCAAACCTTTACTCCTCCAGCCTTATCTCTACCTCCCTACCCCTCTCCTTTCCCTTGCTCATGTTACCTATCAAATGTCATCTCTGTTTCCAATAAGGTTGTTTATCTTTGCTTTCACTAAGGACTGTGCTTCAGCTGCTGCCATCTAAATTAGTTGGCTTAGGAGTCTGATTGTTGAATGCTGCATAAACGTCTGCATTGCCTTGCAAGCAGTGCCATTCCTGAAAAAAACTCTGTTTCAAGCAAGGTATTTCTGTGGCTCTTCATACAAATTCTCTGCTTGAGTGTTCTTAAGAGAGGGAGCTATTTTTATTTTATTAGATAACATTTTTTGCTGCTACGATTACTGGTTTATTTGTTGTAGCTGTTTGCAGAAGAGTATTTTTCTATTTTAAGCAAAACTTTACTGCTGCTGGTCTTTTTTTTCTTCTCTCCTCTGGCCTTCAGGTTCAAAGAGGAAGAAACGAACTCTTTGAAGTCACTGCACTGCTGAGGTGTTATTGACAACGAGAAGTACATTGGTGAAATACTTCTTGAGAGGCCCAAGATCTCCAACAAAAGTGAAGATAGTATGACACAGAAGGAAGAAAGCTGGACATAGGTCACCAGAGCCTGCAGAATTGACACTTCAACTTCACTGTCCCTCAAGCTGAAGAATTGGTATGCAGCCCTGGAATTGGAGAAGGGGACAATAATATTCCAGTAACAGGGGGAACCAGAGCTCAGAAACCACAAAATTGTTGAATCAATGACCACAAGAAAGTAAAGGGTCTGGATGGTTAGTAAATTCCTTTTGAGGTTTCCATCTGCCAACCAGATTTAATGTCCTGGGAGATATTCTGCCAGGTGCCAAAATCCGTGACATTACAGCAGGTTTGCTGAGATCCATCAAATCTACTGATGTATAAGAATAGAAGAAATGGCATACTGGGTCAGACCAAGGTCCATCAAGCCCAGTATCCTTTTTCCAACAGTGGCCAATCCAGGTCACAAGTACCTAGCAGTTTCCCAAAAAGACACACAGGTTCCACAATGCATATATTGGGGCAAACAGTACATTTCTTGGGTCCTCTTTAATAATGCTTTATGGAACTTTTCTCCAGGAACTTGTCCAAGCCTTTTTTAAACCCAGCTATACTAATAGCTTTTGCTACATCCTCCGGTAACAAATTCCAGAGTTTGATTACACATTGAGTGAAAAACTATTTTCTCTTATTAGTCTTAAATGGGTTACACTGTGGTTTCATTGCATGTCCCCTAGTCTTTCTACTTTTTGATGGCATAACACAGGTACACTACCAAAAAACTGCCTCCAGTTTTGCAACTGATTCCTATAGATTTTGGGGTGCTGAATCCAGGAAAAATAGCCAAAATGTTCCATCACGTCACGTTTTCTTGCAAAATTAGATTTCTTACCCATATAAGGAATGTTCACATAATTTCTTTTTAGCCGACTGCAGTTTATTTTCTTGGCCCAAAATAGAGGTTGTAATGGTTAACTAACTAGAAACACTCCCTCATGATATTTTAGAGTGTTTTGTATTCATTTTATACATTAACAGGACAATTGGGAGGCGGGGGGCTAAATCCAATACTCGCGCTGGCGCATGTTCTTTCCTGTTCGCCTCGCCTCGTTCGCTCGCTCAAACACGGTGGTTGCGACATGAACGTTCCTGTCAAATTTCAGTTTCTTGCAAGTTCATTATTACCTTTTCTTTGCTCAGTTGTAATCCAGCTTTATTCCGAAGTGGTTCACTACAGTTGTAGTTTGCAGTGCTGTGTATTTGTGATGGCTCACAGAGCCAGAGGTTGCGTCAACTCTCCGGACAGTTTTTGTTTTATTTGTGGGGAATATACCGTGAAAAAGCGGCAGAGGAACATTTCTGCATTTATTAAAAAAGTATATTTCGCCTATTTCGGTTTGAAGTTAGGCGATCAAGACAAACCGTGGGCTCCTCACAAAGTGTGCAAGACATGTGAGGAAGATCTACGCTTATGGATGAAAGGTAAAAAACAAGCATTTCGTTTCGGAATACCTATGATGTGGCGTGAACAAAGAGACCACAGCAGTGACTGCTATTTTTGCTCTTGCATTGTGAAGGGATACAACTTAAAAAATAAGAACGTAATAAGTTACCCCAACCTTCCCTCAGCAATTAGGCCTATGCCTCATAGCAACGAAGTACCTGTGCCTGAACCACCAAAATCTTTGGATCATATTTGTGTGGACGGTTCTGATCATGATGAGACTCATCAGATGGCTTTTCCCGATGAGTCCAGTACTTCCGAGTTTGAAACTGAACCAGATCCGAAACCTGAACTTTTCTCTCAAGCTGAATTGAATGATTTAGTCCGGGATTTAGGACTCCCAAAAGATGCTGCCCAACTGCTAGGTTCTCGGCTTAAACAGAAAAATCTATTGTCACCAGGAACAACTTTTTATTGGTACCGCAACCGCGAGACACAATTTTTGAAGTATTTCAGCAAAGAGGAAGATTTGGTATTTTGCAACGATATATACGGAGTGATGGAAAAGTTTAAACTCAAGTATGATCCTGCTGAATGGCGGCTGTTCATTGATTCGTCAAAAGACAGCATAAAAGGTGTTCTTCTTCATAATGGCAACACATTCGCTTCAGTTCCTATTGCTCACTCTGTTATTCTCCAAGAAAAATATGAGAATTTGGCCCTGATTCTTCAGAAGATTCGTTATGATGAGCATAAGTGGATGATTTGTGGAGACTTTAAAATTCTATCCATGCTATTAGGGCAGCAATCCGGTTTCACCAAATATCCCTGCTTCCTTTGCTTGTGGGATAGCCGGGCCCGCGACCTACACTGGGGGAAAAAAGACTGGCCAATTCGGGAGTATTTGAGACCCGGTGAGAAAAATGTTCTTCATGAGAGCTTGGTACCTCGTGATAAAATTCTATTACCACCTCTCCACATTAAGTTGGGTCTCATTAAGCAATTCATCAAGTCCCTTCCAAAAGATGGTGAGTGCTTTCGGTACCTTTGCTCAAAGTTCCCCCGACTTTCTGAAGCAAAGCTAAAGGAAGGAGTGTTTGTTGGCCCTGATATAAGGAAACTCATTTCAGATGGAGCATTCGCTGAAACGATGTCTGAGAAGGAAAAAGAAGCCTGGGATTCCTTCAAGGATGTTGTTCTCAAATTCTTGGGGAACAGGCGGGATGAGAACTATAAGGATATTGTTGCCAGGATGCTCAATGCCTTCAAAGAACAAAGCTGTAACATGAGCCTGAAAGTCCATTTCTTGCACTCCCATGTGAACTACTTTCCCGAAAACTTGGGGGCGTACAGTGAAGAACAAGGTGAAAGGTTTCACCAGGACATCAAGGACGCAGAGAGAAGGTACCAAGGAAGATGGAACACCACTATGATGGCTGATTTCTGCTGGTTGCTGCTGCGGGAAACCCCAGATGAAAAATACGCCAAGCAGCGCACCAAGAGAAGCATTCGGGGGAAGAAGAAACGGGCCCACCAGGAGATTGATTGACCCAAGAATGACTTTAAAATCTAAACTGTGTTGACAAATATCGTGTTTTTACTAAACTTTGAAATAAAAATTTGCTAGTTATTACCACAGTGTCGGATCTCATTTATTAGAATTTTATTTTCACACCATCGGGTGTTTGTCTTCATGTATTGCAATGGTGCGGTTTGCGTTTTCTATTCTTACATACATACATACCTGTACAACATTTTTTGCACATTTCTTTGCTTTGCTTTGTGTCTAACCTCGCTCTTATTTATTTATTTATTTATTTATTTTATTTATTTATCTATTTCTTCTATACCGCCCCTTCCAGAGATCAGGGGCGGTTTACATGGAACAAGTGAACAAATTTGTATACTTATATGCTCTTATATGCTCAATGTTTGTGCACATGTATGTGGCTGTTTTAAGTGCAGACAATTTTGCTACCATCACAGTGTGTTTTGTTGACATTACTCTATTCTTATGTGCTGCCTTGTTACAATTTTCTTTATTCTTATTTGAATAACTACTAAACAATTAGTATAAAGAATTCATCCAAGAAACTTTTATCTCGATCGCACTCAATCTGAAACGTTCACCTCAAACTGCTAACCCAATGTAGCAAAAAATCTGTATGTGATGGAGCAAATTGGTTACCAGATTTGGATTCAGCGCACCAAAAAACGTAAAAATTAATCGAAACATTAGAGGCAGTTTAAAAAAAAATTTTTTTAGTGTACCTGTGGAATTAATCTGCGTTTATCCGTTCCACTCCATTCATTAATTTATAGACCTCTATCATATCTCCCCTCAGCTGTCTCTTTTCCAGGTTGAAGAGCCCTAACATTTTTAGCCTCTCCTCATAGGGGTATTTTTCCATCCCCTCTACCATTTTGGTGGCACTTCTCTGTACCTTTTCTAATTCTGCTATATCCTTTTTAAGATACGGCGACCAGAACTGCACACAATATTCAAGGTGTGGTTGCACCATGGAACGATACAGAGGCATTATAATATCTTTTGTTTTATTCTCCATTCCTTTCCTTATGATTCCTAGCATTCTATTTGCCTTCTTGGCTGCCGCTGCACACTGGGCGGAGGGTTTCAACATGTTATCCACGATGACACCTAAATCTTTTTCCTGGGCGGTGGTTCCTAATGTGGAACCTTGCATCATGTAACCATAGTTTGAGTTGTTCTTTCCTAGGTGCCTAACTTTGCACTTGTTCACATTAAATTTCATCTGCAGTTTGAATGTCCAGTCTTCCTGTTTATCAAGGTCTTCTTGCAATTTTTTTCAGTCTTCTTGGGTTTTAACAACTTTGAATAATTTTGTGTCATCTGAAAATTTGACTACCTCACTCGTTATACCAATTTCCAGGTCATTTATGAATATGTTAAAAAGAAGCAGACTCAGCACCCCCTGGGGTACTCCACTATTCACCTTTCTCCATTGGAAAAATTGGCCACTTAGCCCAACCCTCTGCTTTCTATCTTTTAACCAGGTCCTATCCACAATAGTACACTACCTCCTATCCCATGACTTTTTAACTTCACCAAGAGTCTCTCATGAGGGAATTTGTCAAAGGTTTTCTGAAAATTCAGATACACTTTATCTTCATCTTTATTTAATTTCTTGATATACCGCCCAGGCTGAAAGGTATTAGAGCGGTTTACAAATGCTAGACACAGGTACTGGACATATACCCTCGTCCCCAAAGGACTCACAGTCTGCGTGTGTACCTGAGGCTATGGAGGATTAAGTGGCTTTCCCAAGGTCACTTTGTCTACCTATTTATTCACACCTTCAAAAAAATATAACCGATTAGTAAGACAAGACTTTCCCTGCTTAAAGCCATGTTGGCTTTCTCCCATTAAACCATAACTATCTATATGTTCAGTAATTTTGTTCTTTATAATGGTTTCTACCATTTTGCCCAGTACTGATGTCATTCTCACCAGTCTGTAGTTTCCCGGATCACCCCTGGAACCCTTCTTAAAAATTGGCATTACATTGACCATTCTCCAATTTTCCAGTACTACAGATGATTTTAATGATAGTTCACAGATTACTAATAGTAGGTCTGCAATCTCATATTTCAATTCTTTCAACACCCTCGGGTATATACGATCCAGTCCAGGTGATTTGCTACTATTTAGTTTATCAAATACTTGTAATATATCTTCACGGTTTATCTATATTTCTTTCAATTCTTCTGATGCATCACTTTTAAATACCTTTCAGTCATGGGTATCTTCCCTACATCTTCTTCAGTAAAGACCAAAGGAAAGAATTCATTCAGTCACTCCACTATGGCCTTGTCCCCTCTTAGTGCCCCTTTTACCCCTCTATCATCTAATGGTCCAACTGACTCTCTCACAGGTTCTTTGCTACGAACGTACTTGAAAAAGGTTTTATTATGCATTTTTGCTTCCACGGCAAACTTCTTCTCAAATTGTCTCTTTGCCTGTTTTGCCTTGCATCTAACTTGCCAGTGCTTATGCTGTTTCCAGTTTTCATCATTTGGCTCCTTTTTCCATTTGCTAAAAGATGTTTTTTGGCTACAACAACCTCTCTGACCTCACCTTTCAACCATGATGGCAGATTTTTGGGTTTCCATCCACCTTTTTTAAAGTGTGGAATACAGCTGGTCTGGTCTGGGCTCCTAAGATAGTATATTTAAACAACACCTATGCTTGATGTAAATCTTTAGCCTTTTCAGCTACTCCTTTTAGTTTTTTCCTTAACTATTTTCCTCATTTTATCATAGTCTCCCTTTTGAAAGTGAAAAGGCAGTATTGTGGATTTCCTTGCCGTCCTTCCTCCATTTATTAAATCAAATGTGATCATGCTATGATCACTACTGCCAAGTGGCCCCAACACCCTTATCTCTTGCACCAGATCTTGTGTTCCACTAAGGACTAGGTCCAAAATGGCTTTGCCTCTTGTCGGTTCATGGACCAGCTGCTCCAAGAAGCAGTCATTTATTTCATCTAGAAACTTTATCTCCCTAGCATATCCTGCCATGACACTGACCCAGTCAATACCGGGGTAATTGAAATCACCCGTTATTAGTACTGTATTATAACTTTTGTTAGCGTCCCTGATTTCTTTGAGCATTTCATCATCCATTTGTTCATTCTGGCCAGGCAGTTGGTAGTATACTCCCACTGCCATCGCCTTCCCCTTTTTATATGGAATTTCAATCCACATAGATTCTACCATGTGCTTTGTTTCCTGCAAAACTTTAATCCTGTGTGACTTAATGCTCTCTCTAACATAGAGCGCAACCCCTCCACCAATTTGATCTATTCTATCATTGCGATATAATTTGTACCCGGGTATCACAGTGTCCCACTGGTTGTCCTTCCACCAGGTCTCTGAGATACCAATCATATCAAACCTCTCATTTAGTGCTAAATATTCTAACCCTCCCATCTTATTTTTTAGACTTCTAGTATTTGCATTTTGCTCTCAGCATCACTGAGAGCTGAAGGCTTTTCAGCATCACTGAGAGCTGAAGACTTTTCAGAGTAAAGCCAGCATTTATGATGTGGTTGGATCAAAGCCCTCGGGAAGTCTCACTGCTGATGTAGCTGCGCATGAAATGAGAGTCAGAAGCTGTAAAGATGTCTTACACATTGGAACATGGAATGTACGAAGCATGAACCAAGGGAAGTTGGAGGTGGTCAAGAATGAAATGGAACGTGTACAACTTGATCTGTTGGGTGTCAGCGAACTGAAATGGACTGGCATCGGGCACTTTGCATCAGATGATCACATGGTCTACTATGCTGGAAATGAAAGACAAAGAAGAAATGGTGTTGCATTTATAATAAAGAAGAAACTTGCAAGAACTGTAATGAAATACAATGCAGTCAGCAAACGCTTAATCTCTATTCGTCTACGAGGAATGCCTATCAACACAACTATAATTCAAGTATATGCCCCAACAACAGGTGCAGAAGAGAATGAAATTGAAGAGTTCTATGAACAAGTACAAGCTGAAATTGACAGAACATGCAAACAGGATATCCTGATAGTCATGGGTGACTGGAATGCAAATGTTGGCAACAAAGAAGAAGGCAAAGTAGTTGGAAAACATGGACTTGGCAACAGAAATGAAGCTGGAGAAAGACTGATAGAATTCTGCAAGACCAATGATCTATTTATCTCAAACACCTTCTTCCAGCAACACAAGCGGCGATTGTACACATGGACTTCACCCAATGGATTGTATAAAAATCAAATTGACTACATCTGTGGAAGTCAACGATGGAAAAGCTCTATAACATCAACAAAGACAAAACCTGGAGCTGACAGTGGTACAGATCATCAACTACTAGTATGCAAACTCAAGCTAAAGTTGAAAAAGAGCAAACCACTCATGAATGCAGCAAATTATGACCTTGAGAATATACCACTGGAATTTAAAGACTGCCTGCAAAATTGATTTGCTGCTTTAGATACAAATGACAGAGCTCCAGAAGAGTTATGGAATGACATCAAGAAGGTTGTGTTGGAAGAAAGCGAGAAGTCTCTACAAAAGGTGAAAAAGCAAAAATGGCCAAAATGGATGACGGAAGAAACTCTGAAAATTGCCCAGAAACGCAGAGAAGCTAAAGCCAGAGGAGAAAGAAAGACAATCGCAGAACTCAACAGAGATTTCCAATGTGCAGCAAGACAGGACAAGGAAAAGTACTACAACGACGCATGAAAGGAAATAGAAGCAGAAACTATTAGAGGAAGAACAAGATCGGCTTTCCTAAAGCTACGAGAGTTAAAGAAAACGTTCCAGCCTCGAATTGGAATGTTACAAGATGCTCAAGGTTCTATGTTGAATGATGCTGAGAAGATCAAGAAAAGGTGGAAGGAATATACAGAGTTTTTATATGATAGAGATCAAGTGGACCAACAGCCGTTTCAACCTGTACCTTATGATCGGGAACCATTGGTGATGAAAGAAGAAGTTGAAGCAGCATTGAAAGCCTTATCAAAGAACAAAGCACCAGGCATTGATGGCATTCCTATAGAAGTATTGCAACAATCTGATGCAGCTGTTACCATACTTACAAGGCTCTGCCAAGAAATATGGAAGACAACATCATGGCCAACTGACTGGAAAAGATCTGTGTTTATACCAATACTAAAGAAAGGTGATCCAACTGACTGTGGAAATTATCGAACAATCGCTCTGATCCCACATGCCAGCAAGATTCTACTGAAGATTATTCAAAAGAGACTACAACCATACCTGGAACAAGAACTACCTGAAGTGCAAGCAGGGTTCAGGAAAGGGCGAGGAACGAGAGACATCATTGCGGATGTGAGATGGATCCTTGAAAAGACTAAAGAATACCAAAAGGATATCTATTTGTGCTTTATCGACTATAGCAAGGCTTTTGACTGTGTAAACCATGAGAAACTCTGGGCCACATTAAGAAGCATGGGTATACCAGAACACCTGAACGTTCTCTTGCGCAATCTGTACATTGATCAAGAAGCAACAGTTCGAACGGAACAAGGAGAAACAGAATGGTTTAAAATAAGCAAAGGTGTAAGACAAGGCTGCATACTTTCCCCCTACCTGTTTAATTTATATGCAGAAAAAATCATCAGAGAAGCAGGATTGTATGAAGACCACAGAGGTGTGAAGATTGGTGGAAGACTCATCAACAACCTTCGCTATGCTGATGATACTACATTACTGGCTGAAAGTGAAGATGATCTGAAACATTTGTTTCTCACAATCAAAGAACATAGTCTCAAAATGGGCCTGCACCTTAATGTAAAGAAGACAAAGATCATGACAACTGGCATAATCAACAGGTTCATCGCTGAAGGAGAAGAAATTGAAATTGTGAACAACTTTAACCTACTTGGATCCACTATCAATAAAGAAGCAACAAGCAGTCAAGGAATCAAACGACGCATTGCTCTTGGCAGAATGGCTATGAAAGACCTAGATAAGATTCTCAAGAGCAGAGATGTCTCTCTCCATACAAAGATTTGACTTGTTCAAGCCATGGTATTTTCAATAACATCATATGGATGTGAAAGCTGGACAGTGAAAAAGACAGACAGGAAGAAAATTGATGCCTTTGAATTATGGTGCTGGCGGCGAATACTGTGTATACCATGGACTGCCCGAAGAACAAACCAGTCGGTACTAGAGGAGATCAAATCTAAGCTTTCTTTAGAAGCTCAGATGACAAGACTTCGACTTTCATACTTTGGACACATCATGCGAAGGGAGAGATCATTAGAGAAAGACATCATGCTTGGCAAGATAGAAGGTCAACGCAAAAGAGGAAGGCCAGCAATGAGATGGATCGATACAATAACAGCAGCTACGGGTACCAGTCTGTCAACAATGAGCCACCTGACTGAAGACCGAACACAATTTATGATAGCTATTCAGAGGGCCGCCATGAGTCGACTCCGACTCGACGGCACTTAACAACAACAACAACAACATTAACAGCTTTTACTACATCCTCTGGTAACAAATTCCAGAGTTTGATTACACGTTGAGTGAAAAAATATTTTCTCTTATTAGTGTTAAATAGGTTACCCTGTAGCTTCATTGCATGTCCCCTAGTCTTTCTATAATCTGATGATGTAAACAAGCTAGAAGGATGCCTGGGTACATAGGGAGAGGAATGGCCAACAGGAAGAAGAAGCTGATAGTGCTTCTGTATAAGTCTTTGGTGAGACCTCATTTGGAGTACTCTGTGCAGTTATGGAGACTATACCCTCAAAAAGATATAAACAGGATGGGGGTTGGTGTTGTATGTGATAGGGGTTCAGAGGCTGGTGTGTAGAGAACAAGGGAGAAACCTCGGAGTGATAGTTTCTAAGGATCTCAAGTTTGCAAAGCAGTGTGACAAAGTGGTGCCCAAAGCCAGAAGGATGTTAGGTTTTGGCCACCAGCCAAAGAAGGACTTATTAGTGCCTGTACAGGTCATTGGTGAGGCCTCATTTATTGTGTTCAGTTTTGGAGACCGTACCTTGCAAGGGATATAAAAAGACTTGAAACGGTTCCGAGGAAGGCAACCAAAATGATATGGGGTCTGTGCCAGAAGGCATATAAGAAAAGACTTGGATCTAAATATGTATACCCTAGAGGAGAGGAGAGGATAGAGAGGAGGGATATGATACAGACATTTAATACTTAAAGCATATTAACGAACAAACAAACTTTTGTCAAAGACAGGGAAGTGGAAGAACTAGAGGACATGAAATGAAGCTGCAAGGAGGTAAACTTAAAGCAACATCAGGAAATGCTTTTTCACCGAAAAGGTGGTGGGTGCCTGGGATGCCCTCCCGAAGGAGGTGGTGGGAGCAAAAGCAGTGACATAATTCAAAATGGGATGGAACAGACACAGAAGATCACTATAAAGCAAGAGGATGGAATCAAAGCAAATGTAAATAATTTCATAAATAGAAAGAGGTAGCCTTCTTGGAGCAGCAGGTACAACCTTAAGCAAAGGCACAGAGTGGCAGGTACAACTCTACAACTTCAGCCACCTTAATGTGCAGACTAGATAGACCATCCTGCCATCATTTACTATGTTACTATGGTGCAGAAGGCAGCTATTTAAATGGTCAGTGGTATTCATCATAAGGCATATGGGGCAGGGCTGGCACAAGGAGATGAGGTGTCCTAGGCAAACCTTATCAATTGCGCCCCCCACTGGATGCCCCTCATTGCCACCACTGTTGCTCCTCACCGCACACCCCTATGCAAATAGGAAGTCAGCCATCCGAGGGGCAGATGCAGACAGTCATGCAGTGCCGAAGTTTGCAAGTAAGTGTCATGGGGCTGTTTCAATCCATTGCCACCACTGTAGGTCCCGGTGAGGGGTGACTGTGGCAGCAATGGGTGCCCCGGAGGGCTGGTGCTCTAGGTGACCGCTGAGTGCACTAATGGTAGTGCCGACCCTGGTACGAGGCCAGATTTAAATATCTCAGTATATACACTTTTGAAAAAAGGCGAGATAAAGGAGATGAGATAGGGATGTTTTAATATCCTTCATATCATAAATGCACAGGGGAGAGTCTCTTTCAATTAAAAGAAAACTCTGCAACAAGGGTTCATAAGATGAAAATAAAAAGGGATAAACAGTAGTAATTTGAGGAAATATTTATATACGGAAAGAGTGGTAGATGCATGGAATAGCCTCCCAGTGGAGTTAGCAGAGACAATAATTGTATTTGAATCCAAGAAAGCATGAGACAAAGACAGAGGATCTGTAAAGGGAAAAAGGGACTTTAAAGTTTAGTAGTTGGTATGGAAGTACAGACTGGATAGGTCATAAGGTCTTTATCTGTTATCGTTTTTCTCTGTTTCTACTGTATATTTCTATATCTTTTCTCTGATACACCTTGGTGGTGCTGGACTGCTATTCTCCCCCTCCTGTAGGTTTGAACCCCTCCTTCTACCTTAATTCCACTCCTTTTTTTCCTTGAGTCCCACTCCATCAACCTGTTCACTCCACTGCCTCTCCAGGTAGCTGTCATTTATTGGCCCCATGAAAAAATCATCTGCCTGCTTTCTCACTGACTTTTACTTCTGGCTTGCCTTTTTTCTTGACCCCTCTTTCCCTCATTCTTGAGGGCATAACTTCCATGCCAATGACACCTCTGACTCTTATACCTCAAAGTTCCTAGCTGTAGCCTTCTAATTTGACCATCATCTCTGCTCTATTGTCATACCAGTCCAGCCATTACCTTCACCTAGTCCTTTCATCCTACTGCTGTCTCTCAAAGTTTTCTATCTCAGTTCTTCCCCTCACTGGCTGTCATCTGATGACTTCATACATAACCACCTTCCCCCAAAATCTCATCTAATCACCATCAACACTGTCAGGGCTCCCCAGACTATTGACACTTTTGTACTTTCCACTGCTGTCTCATCTTTTCTCCCTACATTGTAAGTCTGCAGACAGTTTCTTCTTCTGTATAACACTGTGTTATCCTCTACTTTGGAGACCTGTACCCTTCCCTTTCCCCATCCTATAAAGGTGTACCAAACCGCAGTCTTGGCTTACCTCCAGAATTCACTTTCTATACCTTTGTACCTGCTCTGCAAAGTGCCTCTAACTAAATCATAGCTCATGCTGACTTCATACATTTCAAATTCATGCTGACTTCTTTCCAGTTTTCTATCGCTTTCACCAAGCAAGACTGCTGTGACCATCTAAGAAACTCCCTTGCATCCAACCCTCTCTATCTCTTTGACACAACTACCTCCCTCGTCGTACTGCATCTGCCTCTCAACTAGGGTTGCCAATTGGCTCCATATGCGCCTGACAGGCTGGATCCAGTCCTGTGTTTACCCCATTGCATGCACAGACTTGTAGTCTTGCTTTTCTTATGGAATACAATGGAGAAATCAGAACTACCTGTCCCTGCATGCAATGGAGTAAACCCAGGACTGGATCAAGCCTGACAGGTGCATCTGGAGCCAGTTGGCAACCCTACTCTCACCTTCTTTCACTCTCTGTCCACATAATGGATGTCTACTTCCATGATGAGGTTGATAAGGTTCATCTTCAGTTCTGCAGCAGATCCCTCCATCCCCCTTCCCCTTCCTCATTCCTTGCACCCAGTGTGTTCCTAGCCCCTTTTCTACCTAGGATTGGTGCCCTCTGTTAGTGTGGGTTATTCCTTTCCCAGCACTATATACCACTTACCCTCGGGATGTCCGTTAATCCTCTGGGCTGAGGAATCACCTTACCTTCTCTGTCTGGAATTCCAGGGGAACAAACACACACACTCGCACATAAGTAGTATGTAAGTTTATTCCACAGGTTAGAGGGGCTGTCTGTCTTTTATACATTAACAGAAACATATACATACGTCATCAACTCATCCCCTGAGGCCCACCACAGCTTATCAGTAACTTCACAGATGTTAGTCGTCTCCGTGTAGAACAATCAATTTGTCTTAGCACAGCACATTCCTTTCCATATATAGATATTGTGGTGGCCAAAGTGTCCCCAAGCCCTTAGAAAAGGGAAAAGAGCCTACTTTTACCTTTAGGGAAAGATGCAGCAGGCGGGGAGGTGAAACACAGAATGTTTTGAAACCTGAAAAAACTCACCTAGTGAATAGCTGCAGGCCACACCCTAGCTTAGGAACAAGCTACAGGGGTAATGAAAACCAGCTGGAGAGCCAGCACGTGAGCACTGCTCTGATACGTGCAGAGGGAGTTCCCAGGGGATTACAAAAAGGAAGTAACAGAGAGAGGAAGCAGTTGCAGGTTGTCTCCAAGGTTCAGCAAACAGAGGAAGTCACTCAAGAAGTTGCTGGATAGAGTGTTAGAGACCACGTTCCAGATGCCGTGGTAAATCCAGAGAAAGAAAGAGAAAGACAGAGAGAGTTGGAGCGGAAGCAACTCAGGAAGCTGGGAAGGAGACATCATTGGGCACACAGATACCGAGTGCAGAGGGCTGAGTCAGACAGCACAGATAGTGATGAAGTAAGTCTGAAAAGCAGCCTGTTTCCTGAAGCATATTCTGATGCTGGTGCAAATGCTGAGCTAGAGAAACAGCATTGCAGGAGAAAGGAAATTCCCAGGGGAGGAGCTACTGGAGACTCTGAACGGAGCAGAGAGCCCAAGGCATTGGGGAGAGGAAAAAGCTCTCGTGTTTCAGAGGAGAGAGGCATTTCCCAAGACAGCCCAGCCTTAAGGGAAACTGCTAGGACATTCAAACAAACAGGCCACAAGGCAAGGAGCTTTGCTGGGGAGAGAAGTTTGAATGAGGACAGTTTTATCACAAGCCAAAGGTTTGATAAAAGCCCAACTGAGAAATGGAGAACCGTGAGTAATCCTCTGTCTAAAAAGCAGTTAAATAAACTGAAGGCTTTAAACCATTTGGAGGGAAGGGAAGAATTGTCTACATGTGTTGAGCAGCCTAGGGACAGGAAAGCCTCTAAGTGGAAAGATATCCTTAAGCTTTTAGAAACTGCAGAACCAGGATTTATCAAGAGGAATGCATGCCATGAGATCCCAGAGTCACTCGTGGAGGATATGGAAATAGGGAGTTACCCTTCTGAGAGTGAGAGTGACAGTCTTATGGAATGTGCTATCTGTTATAAAACAAACGTTTGAGCCCTGGAAGGAAAGAAGCTCAAACAACAGCCTTTATAATTGAAGAGGTATAAACAGGCTGGACTATGTTTTAAAAGCCTTGTTTTCTTTTTATTGTTCCTGGAGTAAAACCTGAAAGTAATTGCATCTGAAGAAGTTTAGCAAAGTAACCTAGCACTGATGTTAATAAGGCTAGAAGAAGTAAGGAAGCTGTGGTTTGTGGAATCTGGAAACATTTGAAGCTGATTCTGTCAGGAGAAGAAAATCCTTTATTTTTCTTTCTTATTTTTGCGTTAAGCTTTATACAAGCACTGTTTGGAGAAGCAGTATAAATCAAATAAAATTCCTGTGCTTGCCTTAACCTCTCGGACTTTTCATTTCAATATGGAAACCCACAACTACGAAATATAGAGGTGGCACCCCACTATAGGCGACCGCCTAGGGTGGCCCTATAGTAGCTTGGCTGTAAAGGGGTGAATCGGCCACAATATATACAGGATTCCTATTTTCCCCTGCAGGCCTCTTAGTCCTGCTACACACTTTAAGCTTTATTTTTTCCCTATCAATCCCCCCTTTGGGCCTGCATAGGCCCACTATAAGAACAGCCAAACAGTCTTCTGAAGGACAGTTAAGCAGACATTATTAACTGGAGGTCGGTGGTGGTGCGCTCGGGTCCATCATCCACCGTGGAAACAGGTGTATAAGAGTACATAAAAGTGGTGGAGTTCTGCAGGGCCTTCCGACAACAGCCAAGGACAAATGAGAATATACAACAAAAAAGAACAAGGATTATAAAACTGCTCAATAGGGCAATAATCAGCCATTTGAGACCACCCCCCAACCCGCCAAACCATTTTACAACATCACCTCATATGTTACCGAAATCAATACCACCCTTGAAATCAGCCATATTCAAATCAGATAAGGTCTTAATCTTTTTCATGGCATCTAAGACAAAAATCGTGTGGTTCGCTATAACAGTACAACAATTAGTTTCATTTAAAAAAGTACAAGCCCCGCCCTCAGCTGCTAGTAAGAGATCTAAAGCTCTACGATTTTGTAAAGTCATTTGAGTATTCTGTTCCAGGGATTCTGCAAGCTTAGAAATAGATTCTGTTACTGACCTCATTTGTATATGTAACAAGCATTGTAATCTTCGAATTGCCATACCTAATTCAGCGGTGATAGCGGGGGTCTGGAAAACTGGGATCCAGGAAGTCCAGCTAAGGGCATCCAAGCGAACTTTGGTCAAAGGATAAGTAGCATTAATATATTGATATGAAGCTTGAATAGCCTCATCTTCAGGATTATCAGGTGACCAAGGATTTGCATTCCTTTTCTTTCTTTTACATGGGTCACATTCAAAGGTATTAGAGCCGAATAAGGAGTTATTTTAACTAACGCACAGGGTAACAAAGACATATTAATTTGTTGATAAATCATCTCCCCATACAACCAATAATGACCCACCACAGCGAAGAGGTCTGTGCCAGTGGTCCATATGTGACTCATATTATGCCCATCAAACTACTTCACAAAAGAACTTCCCACAGTGGAGGAGATGAGGTTCTTTCTTAAACTGGACATTGGTAGATAGCATGAAGTGTATGGGGATTCATTTTGGGACCCCTGCGTCACTACAGCTGAACCATCGTGGTAAATGGGACCAACTCCCACATACCACCGGAAGTCAGATCCGTTAAACACTACTGGGCTCTTTGTAATATTTCTCCAATCATTTTTCATATTGGAGGGGTCCATATTACCGGATTGATTATACCAATTTATCATGACTGAGTTAATAAAATGAAAAGACCCATTAAACACATTATACGACAGGTTACACCTGTGTGAAAAAGCAGGGGCGGCCCAAGGGGGGTGCGGGGCCATGTGCGGAGACTCGGTGCGGGGCCTCATTTGCATAAGGGGCCTCATTTGCATAAATATTTGCATAATGTTACCATACACTAACTTTTAGTAAACATGCCTCTTCATGAGTGTATGGATAAAGAAAGACAAAGATTTCTACATTACTATAATCCAGTGCCAACCGCCAGGCACAGTAGGAACTACTACAAACACTGCCCATTTAGAACCCATAGCAAACCCACCGTATCCTAACAGCACTACCAGGACTCATAAAGCACCATACCCTACCTATCAAAAGGCAACACTGAAAATATTAAACCAATACATTTCAGAGAATAACAATACATGACCTACTGGGGAAAGAGAACAAGTGACAATGTCAAATAGGAATTACATAAACAGAATACCTCAGCTCAGTTACACATGCAGAACATAGACCATCACCAAACAAGGAATCACAATTTAAAAACAGGAAGACAATAATTAAACTGGGAACCCTAAAAGCCAAACTTGGAATGTACAACAACAATGTAGAAATAAAACTATAAATTAATTTCCTCTTGTACTAAACAAAGCACAGACATTAATGATGCACATTTCCCAGAGCTGACATATTCCAGTTAATAAATTCAAAATAAAGAGATATCTTTGTACCTTTTGTGCATTTTTTTTTTCAGTTCCAATTGTTCCAGCCACTTTCTTCTGGTTTATTTGTGTCTTCTGCTATCTCTCCATCGTCTGCTGTCCATTTGTCCTTTCTTCTCTTCTAGTTTTTTTCTATTCTCTCTCTACATCTGCTTTAACATAATAATCTTTCTCCTTTTGCTCTTTCCTAATTTCCTATTTCATCCACTCAAATTTTACCCCTCCATCCTCAATCCCCACTTAGTCTCCCAATATCCGGCCAATTGTACATTTTTCTTCCCTCCCACACAAAATATTTTTCCCCTCTCCATTTCACTCTCCCAGCCCCATCCCCTTCTAATCTCCCCCAACCAGCTCCCTTTTAGTTCCAGCCTCACCCAGTATCCACTCCCTTCTAGTCCCCACATCAGCCCATTTCCAGTCCTAGCTCCCCCATCCATTTCCAGTCCTATCTGAGTCCCTTCATCAGCTCATTTCCAATACCAGTCCTTTCCTAGCCCCACCATCAGCCCATGTTAAATCCTAGCTCCCCTCCACTCAGCCCATTTCTAATCCAAGCCCCCCATGAGCCTACTTCCAGTTCTAGCCCCTCCATGAGTCCATTTCAATCCAAGCCCCCACCACAGCCCATTTCCAATCTTAGCTCCCCCAACACCCAATTCCCAGTCCTATCCTAGCCCCTCCATCAGCCCATTTCCTGTCCTAGCTCCCTCCCCTAAGAGCCCATTCCAAGCCCGCCTTCCCATCAGCTATTTGCAGTTCAAGCCCCCTTCCACTCAGCCCATTTCCATTCCAAGTCCCCCTCCCCATCAGCTATTTGCAGTTCAAGCCCCCCACTTCCCCTCAGCCCATTTCCATTCCAAGCCCCCCTCCCCATCAGTATTTGCAATTCAAGCCCCCTTCCACTCAGCCCATTTCCAGTCCTAGCAACCCTCCCAACCCATTACCAGTCCTAGCCCCCCATAGCCCACTCCCAGTCCTAATCCCACCAGCCCATTTCCAGTCCTAATCCCCCATCACCCAATTTTTAGTTTAAGCCCCCCCCCATAGCCCATTACCAGTCCTAACCTCCCCATCAGCCCACTCCCAGTCCTAATCCCACCAGCCCATTTCCAGTCCTAATCCCCATCACCCAATTTTTAGTTTGCCCCCCATAGCCCATCACCAGTCCTAAACTCCCCAGCAGCCCACTCCCAGTCCTAATCCCCCCTCACCCAATTTTTAGTTTAAGCCCCCCCATAGCCCATCACCACTCCTAACCCCCCCCCAGCGCCCATCGCCCAGCCCAGCCCAGCCCAGGGAAAATTTAAAATAAAAAAAAGCTGTCTGCTGCCGCTTCCGGGGCCGCCGCGGCAGAATCGAGTGTGCTGCGGGCCCCCCCCGTGCCCGGCAGAGCCTGCCCTCCCTGGTATCAGCTCTCTCCAGCTGCAGTCACACGCGCCGGCTTTCAGAGCGCGAAGGGACTAGTTTCCCTTTCGCGGCTCTGTTAAGCCCGCGAGGGAACTTCCCATCAGCCCCCGCGGGCTTAACAGAGCAGCGAGGGAGAAACTCTCCTCTCGCGCTCTGAAACCGGTTTGTTCTTTGGGCAGTCCATTGTATACACAGTATTTGCCGCCAGCACCATAATTCAAAGACATCAATTTTCTTCCTGTCTATACTTTTCACTGTCCAGCTTTCAGATCCATATGATGTTATTGAAAATACCATGGCTTGAACAACCTTTGTATGGAGAGAGACATCTCTGCTCTTGAGAAGCTTATCTAGGTCTTTCATAGCCATTCAGCCAAGAGCAATGCGTCGTCTGATTTCTTGACTGCTTGTTGCTTCTTTATTGATAGTTGATCCAAGTAGGTTAAAGTTTATTTATTTATTACAGTTTCTTATATACCGCGCTATTCGGTATCAGCGCGGTTTACATCATAACATAACTACCATAACGACAAGTTGTCAGGTTTTACATCGAACAGGGATACAAACTTGGATAACAGGGTAAACTATGTACATAAGCTATTTAAACGGCAAGGATAGGTAAAAATCAGAAACGATTTCAATTTCTTCTCCTTCAACGATGAACCTGTTGATTATGCCAGTTGTCATGATCTTTGTCTTCTTTACATTAAGGTGCAGGCCCATTTTGAGACTATGTTCTTTGATTGTGAGAAGCAAATGTTTCAGATCATCTTCACTTTCAGCCAGTAATGTGGTATCATCAGCTTAGCGAAGGTTGTTGATGAGTCTTCCACCAATCTTCACACCTCTGTTGTCTTCATACAATCCTGCTTCTCTGATGATTTTTTCTGCATATAAATTAAACAGGTAAGGGGAAGTATGCAGCCTTGTCTTACACCTTTGCTTATTTTAAACCATTCTGTTTCTCCTTGTTCCGTTCGAACTGTTGCTTCTTGATCAATGTACAGATTGTGCAAGAGAACGATCAGGTGTTCTGGTATACCCATGCTTCTTAATGTGGCCCAGAGTTTCTCATGGTTTACACAGTCAAACGCTTTGCTATAGTCAAAGCACAAATAGATATCCTTTTGGTATTCTTTAGTCTTTTCAAGGATCCATCTCACATCCACAATGATGTCTCTCGTTCCTCGCCCTTTCCTGAACCCTGCTTGCACTTCAGGTAGTTCTTGTTCCAGGTATGGTTGTAGTCTCTTTTGAATAATCTTTAGTAGAATCTTGCTGGCATGTGGGATCAGAGCGATTGTGTGATAATTTACACAGTCAGTTGGATCACCTTTCTTTAGTATTGGTATAAACACAGATCTTTTCCAGTCAGTTGGCCATGATGTTGTCTTCCATATTTCTTGGCAGAGCCTTGTAAGTACGGTAACAGCTGCATCAGATTGCTGTAATACTTCTATGGGTATGCTATCAATGCCTGCTGCTTTGTTCTTTGATAAGGCTTTCAATGCTGCTTCAACTTCTTCTTTCATCACCAATGGTTCCCGATCATAAGGTACCAGTTGAAACGGCTGTTGGTCCACTTGATCTTTATCATATAAAAACTCTGTATACTCCCATCTTTTCTTGATCTTCTCAGCATCATTCAACATAGAACCTTGAGCATCTTGTAACATTCCAATTTGAGGCTGGAACTTTTTTTCCTTAACTCTCGTAGCTTTAGGAAAGCCGATCTTGTTCTTCCTCTAATAGTTTCTGCTTCTATTTTCTTGCATGCGTTGTTGTAGTACTTTTCCTTGTCCTGTGTTGCTGCACATTAGAAATCTCTGAGTTCTGTGATTGTCTTTATTTCTCCTCTGGCTTTAGCTTCTCTGTGTTTCTGGGCAATTTTCAGAGTTTCTTCCATAATCCATTTTGGCCGTTTTTTCTTTTTCACCTTTTGTAGAGACTTCTCGCTTTCTTCCAACACAACCTTCTTGATGTCATTCCATAACTCTTCTGGAGCTCTGTCATTTGTATCTAAAGCAGCAAATCGATTTTGCAGGCAGTCTTTAAATTCCAGTGGTATATTCTCAAGGTCATATTTTGCTGCATTCATGAGTGGTTTGTTCTTTTTCAACTTTAGCTTGAGTTTGCATACTGGTAGTTGATGATCTGTACCACAGTCAGCTCCAGATTTTGTCTTTGTTGATGTTATAGAGCTTTTCCATCGTTGACTTCCACAGATGTAGTCAATTTGATTTTTATACAATCCATTGGGTGAAGTCCATGTGTACAGTCGCTGCTTGTGTTGCTGGAAGAAGGTGTTTGGGATGAATAGATCGTTGGTCTTGCAGAATTCTATCAGTCTTTCTCCAGATTCATTTCTGTTGCCAAGTCCATATTTTCCAACTACTTTGCCTTCTTCTTTGTTGCCAATTTTTGCGTTCCAGTCACCCATGACTATCAGGATATCCTGTTTGCATGTTCTGTCAATTTCAGCTTGTACTTGTTCATAGAACTCTTTAATTTCATTCTCTTCTGCAGCTGTTGTTGGGGCATATACCTGAATTATAGTTGTTGATAGGCATTCCTCGTAGACGAATAGAGATTAAGCGTTCGCTGACTGCATTTTATTTCATTACAATTCTTGCAAGTTTCTTCTTTATTATAAATGCAACACCATTTCTTCTTTGTCTTTCATTTCCTGCATAGTAGACCATGTGATCATCTGATGCAAAGTGCCCGATGCCAGTCCATTTCAGTTCGCTGACACCCAACAGATCAAGTTGTACACGTTCCATTTCATTCTTGACCACCTCCAACTTCCCTTGGTTCATGCTTCGTACGTTCCATGTTCCAATGTGTAATACATCTTTACCGCTCCTGACTCTCATTTCATGTGCAGCTACATCAGCAGTCAGACATCCCAAGGGCTTTGGTCCAACCACATCATAAATGCTGGCTTTACTCTAAAAGGTCTTCAGCTCTTCCCCAGTAGCTAGTTGAGTGCCTTCCGACCTGGGGGTCTCATCTTCCTGCACTACAGCACAATTTGTTTTGTTGTAACTATCCATTGGGTTTTCATGGCAAGATACAGAAGTAGATTGCCAGGCCTTTCGTCCGCGCAGTTTAAGTTTGGTGTTGTTGCCGTTGTCACAGAAATGTGATCCTCTGCCGTCAACACTATCCCATTCTGCTGCTGCCCAGATGGGTGGTTTGTCTTGGTCTGGCACCTCAGCTGAGACCTGTCCATCTTGGGAGACCCTGCCAGTAGTTAAACTACCGATACTTTAGCTCTCAGCATCACTGATGCACACAAGCCCTCACAGCATGACAAGCTGCAAACCAAGTGAGGGAGTCCAAGTGTAGCCTGTACTCACTCTCTCCCGCCCGAGTACAGGCAATTATAAAATTATCTCCTCCAACAACAGTGACACAAATGCTGGCTTTCCTTGGATTAGTATCCTTCTGTCATGCTTGGATCCCGGACTGTGCTTATTGGGATTCCATATTGCGAAGGGCTACTTTGCAGTTACAAGGCTCTGCATCTATTGAATGGACCCAAGAAATGCTTTCTGCATTTGCTACTTTGAAAAAGCTGCTTATCTCGGCTCCTAGTCCTAGTGTAGGAGCCACACACACTCCTGCGGATTATGGAGCGGTCCCCTTACCTTGGGACCCCCCCATCCTCTAATTAATATCCTACAATCGCACGCTTGGCCACTTGCTTTCTGCCAACCGTCACTAGCGCTATCACTTCAGGCTGAGGCAGGGGTGTCTTGCCAAGCTCACACAATCACACAAGCCACAGAGAAGGAAAAGGGTATTACCACAGGCCCAGCAGGACGTCCCTATTATGCATAGCGCTACCAAAGCGCATGTTATGCATAGCGCTACTAAAGCGCATGTTATGCATAGCGCTACCAAAGCGCATTCCCGAGACAAGCTACCAAAGCGACGTCAGTTTAGAAAGTCTGGAAATCCCAGTGCAATGGGGAAATCCTCACTTCTGACACCAAATTGTTAGTGTGGGTTATTCCTTTCCCAGCACTATATACCACTTACCCTTGGGACGTCCGTTAATCCTCTGGGCTGAGGAATCACCTTACCTTCTCTGTCTGGAATTCCAGGGGAACAAACACACACACTCACACATAAGTAGTATGTAAGTTTATTCCACAGGTTAGAGGGGCTGTCTGTCTTTTATACATTAACAGAAACATATACATACGTCATCAACTCATCCACTGAGGCCCAGCACAGCTTATCAGTAACTTCACAGATGTTAGTCTTCTCCGTGTAGAACAATCAATTTGTCTTAGCACAGCACATTCCTTTCCATATATAAATATATACAGGATTCCTATTTTCCCCTGCGGGCCTCTTAGTCCTGCTACACACTTGAAGCTTTATTTTTTTCCCTATCACCCTCCCTAGCGGCCAATGCCCCCTTCTGCAGCACGGCACCTGGGCAGTGGGGGCTGCCTGCCCCCCGGGTGCCAGCTGTGAGGGGGTGAACTTCCGCTGAGCCCACACTTTGGAGGCAATGCAGCAAGCATCCCTTAAAGATGGGTTGCTTGCCACGCTGTCTCCAATCCAGGCCGCAATCTTGAGACTTTGGCCAGGAGAGATGAGCTGGCCTAAACTGGAGACAGCACGGCAAGCGACCTGTCTTGAAGGGATGTTTGCCGCATTGCCTCCAAAGTGTGGGCCCAGTGGAGGTGCACCCTCTCCCAGCTGGCACCCAGGGAGGGCTGCACCCACCACGCCACTCTTGGTATGCCACTGCTTGCACCCTTCCTTCAATCCCTGCCACCTTTTCTTCCTTTGCTAAAAATCACAGAGCAAGAAACTGCATCTTCTCTCCTTTTCCAAACTTACTACTTGTTTCTCTGATCCCATTCTCACCCAGCTACTCAGCTCTTTCTCCCCTTCATTCATCCCCATCCATCTGTCACATCCTCAGTTGATCACTCTACTGCAGCTGTTCCTGCTGCCTTCAAACATGCTTTGAAAATACCACCTCCCGAAAATCATCCCTGGACTCTACCTGCCCTGTTCATTATCATGACATTTTCCTTCTCTCTTTTGCATGTAAACTTCTTGAACATTGACTTTTTCACCTCAAGTCATTCTGGATCCACTCAGATCTGGCTTTCACCCTCTACATTCCACAGAAAAAGCCCTTGTGATAGTCTTCAGTGACCTGTTCATGGCCAAAAAAACAGGGATATTTCTTAACCTATCCATTACTTTCAACACTGTTGATCATCACCTCTCTTAGGCAGTGGAATGAGGTGGGTCACTGAAGGCCTGATTTAGCCAACCTCTTGTCCTGCTTGGCATCACCAAGTAGGGAGCTTAGAAGCAGGAGTATTCAGTTTGTGAAATCACAGAAACTGTTAGTGTATTTAATTATGGAGGCCAAAGTTATCGATTGCGGTCTGATACCACTTGCAATTCTTGTTTTGTGGTTTACATAATCAAATGTCCATGTAATATGTTATATGTTGAGCAGACCACTCAATCATTTACGTTACGTATGGGAGAGCATAGAAGTCGTTTGCGCTGTGGAAGACTTGAGGCTCCCATGGTTTTGCACTGTCAAGAGAAAGGTCATACGCTTGCAGAGTTGAGGTGTTTTTGCATTGACCAGATATAGACGGGCATATGTGAATGTACTAGAGAACAATTTTTGTTTTTTAAGGAACAAAAGTGGATCTTTTGGTTAGATACTGTAAATCCAAAAGGTCTCAATACACAAATTGGCATTTATATGCTTAGATGGATGGGAGGAAGGCATGGTTTTATTGTCATAATGTGAATGCTAATGATTTTGTTGTGTGGGTTGCAGTGGCAGTAGAATCCTGGTTAGATCGGAAGTAGATATCGAGGGTATTGAGTTTTCTGAAGGGAAGCAGTTTGAGTTTGTGGTTGGTTCGGGGTTTAGCCAATTGGATTGGTGCTGAGTTCTTATTTCAACAATGCTCCTGCGTGGTGTTTTTAGCCAGTTGAAGCTACGGTGCATGTTAGGCGATATGGGCAGTTGGCTGGGGTAAGTATTAATCTTTTTTGACTTTTGGACTTTGGAGGTTTTTGTCTCATTTGGCTGAAAATAACCGGGCTGGTGTGTGTTTGTTTTCTGATCTGGACTGCCGTTTCTAATAACTAAGGAGTAGATGTATAGCCGGTTCAAGTTTATTAATTTGCTGTTGGGATCTGTCAGGCAAAGTCTGAATTATCTTTACACAGGTGTTTATTTCTTCACTCTCTTCTACAGCATTTCTTGCTGGTTTGACCCCTTGATAAAGCGGTAAGCGAAACGCGCAGTTGACAGAAGTGCTGATGTCGGGGTGTTCAGCTTGAAGATGAAAACTGTCTCAGCTAAGTTGTTAAATATGTCATGAAAAATATGCTATGTTGAATATGTTATGAAGACTGCTTCATAAGCTAGTGGATGACATGCTCTAGATGAGAGTGTTGTTAAAAAGTAATGAAATATAATGAAAAAAATTTGATAATATAAAAATGAGAATTTCAGAAGAGGAGTTTTTTTGGCTATTGATGTGATGGGTGATGGCACAGGTTTCTTGTTATACCTGCCTGATCCTTGTACTCTGAAGCCTTTTTTCTCCTCCTTTTTTTACCTGTGATATGATGGTCTACTGATATTTACTGTTGATACCTAGCTGATTTGGATTTGGAGTAGAGTGGATTTTTTGTCTTTTTGAACTTGGTTCTCTTCTTACCATTTCACTTTTAGGTTGTCCTCTGGTAGATTCTCCTCTGCTTGTATTTCAACTAATATGCCTCAGAGCTATGCCCTGGGTTCTTTCCTTTATTTCCCTCCAATTCTACCTCCCCTCTTTCTCCTTTTTCTCTTTCGATGGTTAACACCAACATCCTCTCAGTCTGCTCAGCCTCTAACGATGAAGTCACCTTCAACTCCTTTCCTTTTCTACAAAGAACCAAAATACTGCTAAATGTATTGATTCTTTTTCTATAATATTACCAAAATCCATCCCTTCCTTAACACTCCATCAAAACCCATTTTCATTCTTTCATCACTTCCCTTAGTTCAACTTGCTTATCACGGGTCTCTTGCTGAAGTATCTGTTCCCAATATAATATATTCAAAATTCAGCTGTGCAGCTTTCATCAATGCTGTCACACCAATAGGTTCCCTTTTTCTGAAATAACTACATTGGCGCCTTATTAGTTTTTGTATACTATTCAAGCTTCTCTTACTCATCTATAAGTGCCTTCATTACAGTGATCCTTACATAGTAACATAGTGTATGACGGCAGATAAAGACCAGTATGGTCCATCTAGTCTGCCCAGCAAGGTGGCAAGAGTAGTGCACCTGCCGCTCTGTGCAGGTAACCCCTCCCCATGCCTTTGTTCAGAGGTGTACCCACCGCTCTGTATAGGTCACCCCTATTTACTGACATATAAGAGGTAGTTATGTATGTTTTGATTTTATCCTGTTGCTATAAAAGGATCCACTGTGTCTGTCCCATGCCATTTTGAATTCTGTCACTGTATTTGCCATCGGGAGGGCATTCCAAGCATCCACCACCCTTTTAGTGAAAAAGTATTTCCTGACATTGCCTTTCAGTTTAGCCCCTTGCAGCTTCATGTTATGCCCTCTAGTTTTACAGCTTCCCCGTCTTTGGAAGATGTTTGTTCATTAATACTCTTTAAGTATTTAAAGTTCTGAATCATATCTCCCCTGTCCCTCCTCTCCTCCAGTGTACATATTTAGGTTCTCAAACTCTACTCATAAGTCTTCTGACGCAGGCTCCAAATTATTTTGGTCGCCTTCGTCTGAACTGTTTCCAGCCTTTTTATATCCTTTGTGAGATATAGTCTCCAAAACTGAACACTATATTCCAAGTGAGGCCTCACCAGCGACTTGTACAGTGGCATTAGTACTCTTCCTTTCTGCTGGTAATTCCTCTGTATGCAATTGAGCATCTTTCTGGCTTTCGCCACCTTGAGATCCTCAAACAATCACACCAAGGCCCTTCTGGTCCGTGCACACCAACCTCTCGCCCCCCTATCGCATACAATTCCCTTGGATTTCTGCTTCCTAAGTGCATGACACTGCACTTCTTCACATTAAATCTTAACTGTCAAGCATTAGACCAGTCTTCCAGTTTTTATAGATCTTTCCTCGTGTTATCCACTCCTTCAGGGGAGTCCGCTCTGTTGCAAATTTTCGTGTCATCTGCAAAAAGACAGACTTTTCTGTTCAATCCTTCAGCAATATCACTCACAAATGCATTGAACAGTATTGGTCCCAGGACCAAACCCTGGGGCACACCACTAATCAACTTCCTTTCATCTGTGTGAGTCCTGTTTACCGTCATCTCCTATCGTCTGTCGGTCCAACCAATTTCTGATCCAGTTCACCACCTTGGGACCCATCCCCAAACTGTTTTGTTTCTTGATAAGCCTCGTATGAGGAACAGTGTCAAAGGCTTTGCTGAAATCTAGGTAGATCACATCCATCACATGCCCTTTATCTAGTTCTCTGGTCACCCAGTCAAAGAACTCAGATTTGTTTGGCAAGATTGTCCTTTGGTAAAACCGTGTTGCCTCGGCTCATGCAACCTGTTGGTTTTGAGGAAGTCCACTATTCAGTCTTTCAGGAGTGCCTCCATTACTTTTCCTGCCACCGAGGTAAGGCTTACTGGCCTGTAGTCTGTCACTTCTTTTCTACTGCCACTTTTGTGAAGAGGTATCACATCAGCTTTTCTCCAGTCCTGTGGAACTTCTTCTGTCTCCAAGGATCTATTAAAGACATCCTTTAACAGCCCTGCAAGAACCTCTCTGAGCTCTTTCCATATCCTGGGATTTATCCCATCCAGTCCCATGGCCTTGGCCACTTTCAGTTTTGCAAGCTGCTCTAACACATCATCTTCTATGAATGGTGTGGTACCTTCTCCATTCCCATCTCTCTTCTCTTGCCCTACACCCACCTTCATCACTGGAACTCTGTTCATCAGTCAAGTTACTCTTATCCTCCACTGCCAATTCCCAACTCTGTGTTTTATATCTGACTGTACTGCGCACTGTGCATAGTCTTCCTGAATTGAAGTCCTATGCTCCCTCTCTGACTTTATTCTAATCTAGTCTAAAATTCCACCTTTTTGAGAAGGTTTTGAGATCTTAACTCCTGCTTCTTCCGATCATATTTGTGTTTGTTTTAACCATTTTCTTACTAAGTGAAATTCACAAAGTCAGTTTTTGTCCAGCATGCTATCTTAACAAGATTGTAAGCTCTATGGAGAAGTGGCTGTCTCGAATATGTATTTGTATAGTATTGTATACACCTAGTAGCACTTTGGAAATGATCAGGGACTCAGCCCTTGGGCTCCTGATTTAGATTCCTTGATGTAGGAGTTGTAGAGTAAGTTGGGGAATCCATGTCCAATGCTCCCCAACTTGGGGAACATTGGTCTGTGGATAGCTGTGTTTTTTTTTTAACTTCCATTTTCTTTCAGTTAGAAGTCAATTAAAGCTAAAACTTTACCTTCAGGGTTAAAGTATAGATTCAGTACATTTAGTGAAGGAAAATAGTGTGTTAAATTTTAGCAATCTTTCCTGCAGTGAAAGTAATTTCATAGGCAAGTCATTTCTATGCATTAGCATGGAAAGTGTGCTCCAATTAGCACATTTTCTGTAGCACACATTTGGGTACACACTAAAACTCTGCCTATATATGAAGCACCAAAATATCCTTTAAAGCTGCAGTAATAAGCCATTTACTGACCAGATCCTGTAGCTGTTCCATTCTCTGCTTCACACCTTGTTCAAGGCAGCAGCCGCTCACTAATCACATGACTTAGTAAATGTATCACTGTCTCCGTGGTCTCTGGACTGGGACTGATACACCAGCTCCCCATAACTGGACACAAAGTGTGTGATGCAGGCTTCTCCTGTGCCAACACAGGGCCAAATTAAAGATGTGTGTGTTTAAAACAGCTTTGCAAAAGGTGGGCCAGGAGAAGGCTAACTCCTGAAGATACTGCAATTTGCAAGAAAGAAGCAATTTAGCTCCTATAGGAGCACACTTTTGCCATGAGTACTGGCAACAGACATGCAAGGCGTGTTTCCCTATATCTGGAGAGGGTGGATTACCTTTTAATCTGAGTCACAGCATGAGTGCAACATCCCAGGTCACAAATCCCAAATGAAGGCAGTGTGCATGCAAGAAATGGACTGAAAGAAAATGTTATTTAGTGAAATCTGTCACCAACAAAAAAATAACAACAAATAATAAAGGGGATTATTTACTAACCATGCACTAACACCATTAATGTGTGATATCTACCACAGGGCCCATTTTGGGCCATGGGCCCTGCAGTAAATAATGCGTGTTAATGGCATTATCACTCATTAACTGTTAGTAAATGACCCCTAAATGAAGAATTTAATACTGTTTCTAGGACGTGTGGACTAGTGGTTTCAGCACCTGTTAGTGATCAATAGTCCCAGGATGCAAGTTAATAATTTCTCTCTGACAGTGACTCTTTGCGTGACCCTGGGCGGTTCATTTTGGAGCCCTATGTACTAACCTCTGAAAATGTTTCCGCAAAATTTAGCTAGGAAATGCAAATGAACTATTGGCTCATTTACATCCTTAGTTAAATTTTGCAAGAGATTTCTCGCATCATAGCCAGGAACATCACCTGTACCAGGCTGTGGCAACATGTAAGAATTCCAAAATCAGTGCCCTTCACACAGACCACCAGCTTGAATTAGAGATCTCTCCAAATATCCTCCTCCGGGGGGACCTTAACTCCATAGTGGCCCAGTGGACCCAATGCCTCCCCCCAGCCCCGATATGGGACTGGAACATTTTAAAGTTCCTTTTCCAAAGTCCCATATTTCTCAAAGTAAAGCGCCGGCCTGGCCTCTGCCTGCCCACATGCCCCCAGCACCATGACTCACCCCAAGGAGTTTGGGGGATAATAGGGCAGAGGCAATCCCCATTTGCCCTTGTCCCAGTTACTGCCTATCTGAAAATATCACTGGTCTACCCCTAGGGATCAGACTGCCTAATAAGGGCATGTGCTTTGGGAATGTGAGGCTTTAAAATGTTTTAACCCTGTGTTGGGGCTGGGGTTGGGCATCAGATCCACTGAGTCACTAGGAAATTGAGGTCCACCACGGGATGGGGCATGGAGGAGTAGCTAATGGTTACAGCACTGGCTTAGTAACCAAGAGACCAGGGTTTAGTTCCCACTAGCCCTCCTTGTGGCCTTGGGCAAGTCACTTAACCCACCATTGCCTAGAAGAAAGGCCTGGCAATCTACTTCTGGTCACACTGCCAAGAAACCCAAGAGATGCTGGGTCAGCATTGACTCAAAGGGACAGGGTATGGAAGGGGGGGGGGGGGATGATCTCCAGTTAATTGCCTTTAACATTGTTAATTCAAAGAAGCATTTTTCGGGGCAGCTTGGAAAAAATAACTACAGCTTTTGAGCTGTAGTTATTTTTTCTGCAAAAACAAGCCCGCAAATCTTTTTCAAGTGCTCGTTTCTGCATCTTTTTGCATTAATAAGCTGCTTTACATGATTTTTCATTGCAGCAGCTCATTTATGCAAAATTTCCATAATCTTTCATGCAAAGTGTGCTTTGAGTGAAATGGTACTACTACAAAGTGTGCTTTTGGGAAGTAACTTTACTACCTATTGGTGTTTTTGCATGTTTCCAGGCATTTTGCATGAAGTGCACTTTTCAAAGTCCCTTTGCCATTTAGTAAGGAGGGTTCTTTATCTGCCTCTGCCTGAGTTCTAATCCCACGCCGTTTCCTTTTTCACCCATGTAAACGTCAGAAAGGGGCAATATAATTCTACAGGAAAAACATACAAGCAAAATAAGCAACCAGATTTTACCCTAAGGCCTATGTTTAAATGAAAGTGTTTTGAGCACCCAATGTTGCTTGGTGTTTTTTATTGTGAAACTTTTTTATCCTTTCAAAAGCTGCAGAAAATGAAATCATTCCTTAGTCAAATGTTGCAGTACTTGAAGTGCAAAAGCAAGCAGAGGCACAGGCTTTTTTTTTTCCTTTTTGTGCTTTTTTTTTCCTTCTCCTTGCCTGCTGTTTAAATCTGACCTTAAAAGAACCCCCTCTGGCTACCCAGGGCTCCCTGTTTCAAGGGTTTTCAGGCTTTAAACACTAGAGGGGGCTTATTCAAGGGAAGTCAAGCGTTCTCAAGAAGGTGAAGGCAAACTCAAAAATTTGGAGCTACCCATTTTAACGTGACTTGATTCCCAAAAAATGATAACTGAACTGAATCCTTACCCCTTTGTCTGTATACTCCACCTCCAGCCTGCGAGAGAGCTGCAGAGTAGGGTCAGATGAGATGGGCTTGATCAATACCTGCAGCTGTCCAGATTTCTTCTTAGGTACACAATTTTCCAAACAATGGCGCATTCATGAAGGAGAATTTTCAGATTTTGTGTGCTTGCTGCGTCAGACTCACAAAGCAGATCAGCACAACTGTCCTGTGAGGTTTGATGTTGTCCATTCCCAGTGCTGGCACCGTCTGAGTGGCAGGAGAATTGTGCTGTATGGATGGGGACAATGGAACTCTTCAAAGTGGCCCAGTTTTGCAGGTTTGCCTCCATTTCCCCTAAAGGTCTGATCAGAGATGTAGCAAAGATTAGGCAAGAAGCGTGACCATCTTGAGCACCAAGAGGAGGGGAGGGGATTCCCCCCTTCTCTTCTGCTTCCTCTTCTCTCTCAACCAGAGCCAGTGCAAGGATATTCGGCACCCTAAGCAACCCCTCAATCCTTCCGCCCCCATTGCCACCGCTGCTCCCCCTCTCTGGGACCTGTAGCAGCAGCAATGGCATTTAAATGACAGTGCAGCGCTCCCTCAAACTCTCCGGCGCTGTGACCTGCCGCTTCCACCCCCAAGCAAACAGGACGTCTGCGTCGGTGAGGCAGAAGCGGCAGGTCACAGAGAGTAAGAAGAGCAATGCAGCGCCGGAGGGTTTGGGTGCTGTTTTTTCACCGCTGCAGGTCCTGGAAAAGGGCAGTAGCGGTGGCAATAGCCGCCCTGAGAATGATGGTGCTCTAGACCAGTGTTTTTCAACCTTTTTTGTGCAAAGGCACACTTTTTTCATGAAAAAAATCACGAGGCACACCACCATTAGAAAATGTTTAAAAAATTTACCTCTCTGCCTATATTGACTATATATAAAGTAATTCTCTTGAATAGGAATCAAACACTCACACCAACCCCCCTCCCCTGCTGGTTCACACCAACCCCCCTCCCCTGCTGGTTCACTCACACCACCCCCCCCTCCACTGCTGGTTCACTCACCCACCCCCCTGTCACTTACTCACCCCTCCTGCTGGGTCACTCACTCACTTACCCCCCCTCCCCTGCTGGTTCACTCACACCACCACCCCCCTCCACTGCTGGTTCACTCACACTCCCCCCCCCTTGCTGGTTCACTCACACTCCCCCCCCCCCCTTGCTGGTTCACTCACACACACACACACACCCCCCTGCCCAAGCCGCTGCTTCTGCTTTGTACAGAGCAGCGGCTGCACTACACTTACATTGAAAAGTAAAGAGAAACTGTGTCAGGAGCCCTCCGGTCATCGCAGAGCCCGAGGAAGTGATGTCATGGGGGCGGGCTCCTCACAGGCTGTCTTTCCTTTTCAAATTAACTTTATTGCAGCTAAAGTTAATTTGAAAAGGAAAGACAGCCTGTGAGGAGCCCGTCCCCATGACATCACTTCCTCGGGCTCTGCATGATCGGAGGGCTCCTGACACAGTTTCTCTTTACTTTTCAATGTAAGTGTAGTGCAGCCGCTGCTCTGTACAAAGCAGAACCAGCGGCTGCACTGCTATAGGGAATCGCGTTCGCGCCGCGGACTTTGGCACAAAAGCCGTTTTTTTGCTCTGGCCGCTCCCGATCTTGCACCAGAGCAAAAAACCGGCTTTTCAATGGCCGGTTTTACAACTGTGCTGGCAGCCGGCCTGGCCATGGAAAAACCGGCCAGGCCGGCTGAAAACCGGCCAGTTGGCAACCCTAATTTGTGAGCCGAGGCCACATGTTACGGATGAAAATGGAATTTTTCCCACGGCACACCAGACAATATCTCACGGCACACTAGTGTGCCGCGGCACAGTGGTTGAAAAACGCTGCTCTAGACAACTGCCTAGTTCACCTATTGGGTCACACTGACCTTGCTCTCACTCTCCTTCACTACCCTTCTGTCTCTTCCCTTTACCTCCCTACCCCTTTTTTTTCTTAGCCTTTTCTGTCTGGGCCACAGCTTTTCCAACAGGGACTGGGAACGTCTGCCAGCATTTTTGGCTGCACTGCCATGAGTCTAGCGTGCCTTCGCCAGTGGGCCCTGGAATCTCCATCAACATGTCCAGATGTAGCACAGCACGTCTAGTCATCTCTTTGCCAGCATATCTAACCATGCCACGATGACCCTGATATCTGCCAGTTCCAGCACAATCTCGGGTAGCTAAAGTAGCAAACTGAACCACATAGTACTCAGCATGGGATTTAATTAATCTGTGGGAACTGAGTACTGCAGGAAAATAACACTTGCAGTAACGTGATAATGGGCTCCCATGTCAGGCCTGCCATTTTTTTTAAAGGAGACAGCACACTGGTGAGCTAATGTGCATTGAGTGAAAAAATACTTCCTCCTATTTGTTGTTTCATGAAGCATCTACTAGTCTTAGCACAACTGACTCATTCCAACCCACTTATGTTTTTAATTACCTTTATCATACCCCCTTTCACCCATCTCTCAAATTTGAAGAACCCTATCCTATTTAGCTTTTCTTCAACCCTTTTATTATTTTGGTGACCTTTCCCTGTACCTTTTCTAGTTCTGTTATATCTTTTATGAGATAGGGTGACCAGAACAGCATATAATACTCAATATACCATGAATTGATAAAAAGGAATTATGATATTCCTTGTTTTATCCTCCTTCCCTTTTATTATAATTCCTATTTATTTACTTTTTAAACCATCGCTGCACATTGAGTTGAGAATTTCAATGTATTATATACAATTACTGTAATATCCTTTTCCTCGATGGTCACTCCTAATATGGAACCCAGCATCATGTACCTATATGTAGGATTATTTCACCCTATCTGCTATACCATTGTACTTGTCCACATTAAATTTCATCTGGGAACTAAATAACCAGTTCTCAGGCTTGATTGTTGTACTTTGATCTAGCATGTGGTATAATTAGAGTGTTGTTTATGGATTGTCTAGTTGTTCTGTTAGGTGTGAATTCATGGAGGAGTGTACAAAGATGGGATTTTTCCTGCTGGTGGATGGCTTTGTGAATGAGGAGGAGGGTCTTGTATTTGATGCAGGTCTCTAGGGGAACCAGTGGAGCTGTTTTAGGTTAGGAGTTGCTGGTATTTCGTATAATTTGTGCTGTTGTATGGAGGCCTGTGTGGAGCGGGAGGAGCAAGGAGTGAGGTAGGCCTTGGTAGATTGAGTTGCACTAATCAAGATGGGGGAGAATCATGGCTTGCAGAGTGGTGTGGAAGTCTTGTGGATCTAAGAGAAGGCACAGGTACTGGAGAGTTTTTGCTTTGTAGTACAGCAGATGATCTTGGTAGAGTTGTCAATTTGCGGCTTGAGGGAGAGAGAATGGTCCAGTATGCTGCCAAAGTATTTTATTTGGTTCTGCACTTTTATTTGAATGTTATTTAGGGTGAGATGAGTTGGCAGTGTAAAGGTGTCATCTTTTGTTATGAATATCGCTTCTGTTTTCTTCTAGTTGATGGTGAGGTTGTTGTCACTGAGCCATTTGGAGACGTTATCGAAGCATTTTATGAGTGAATCAGTCAAGCCGAATGGGACAGGGGCAGCACTTGCTTCCAGGCCGAAGCCACTGTCAGTTTGGCCACATTCATACAATGCTTCATCAACTCTGGCCGCACTCTCCTCAAGCCCCCTACGGGCATATTAAACAAATAAATCCCAGGTTATCTCCCTACCCACAAGTTTTTGCACCCAATATTGCATCCCCTTCCAGTAACCTTGAAGTTAAGGACATGTCCACCACACATGGGTTAGGGTACCCTCAAGCACACATAATCTCCAACAGTCTCACTCTTGGTGCCCAAAAATGCTTTAGCAAGTCTATACATCATCATATACCACCCATATTGTATTTCATAATTATTTCCTGTACATTCCCAGCTATGGAACATTTACAGAACCAATACTCCATCCACTCTCATTGTTGCTCAATGTTATTTAGTCCTAACTCTTGGGTCCAATATGCCCTATGCTTCCCCACCCAAAAAACCTTCTTTTGTAGACACTTATAAAGCACCAAGATCGAACCTTTAGTATTAATCCTATCCTCACAAAGGTTTACGTCAGTGTTTTTGTGCGCCACCTTGCGCTTAACCTCTCTCCCTCCCACCCTGTGTTCAGGCTGGATATAAGAATAAACATGCAAGGGGGACAGATCAAAATCATCACATAAGTCTTGAAAGGACATCAAATGGCCCCCCTCAAAACGTTACCCTAAATTTTTCAATTCCCTCTGTGCCCATCCCTAGAAAATCCCCTCCCCTAAACCCTGCTTGAAGGCTTGATTACCCACAACAGGAGATAAAGAAGAAAGAACATCACCCCGGGCCCTAAAAAATCTATCCCAACATTAAACAGTGTGATCAAAGTAGGGATTTGCACCCCCCTCTTATAAACCCTATACCAAACATGCAACTACAGTTGCCCCCCCCCTCCATTTTCAGCAGTCCCACCAGATGTCTCTCCATCACCAACCATGGCTTGAGATTATCATCCTTCATCCATTCCACAGCTACTCGGCCTGTGCTGCAGTATAGTACCGGCAGGGCCGGTTCGTCCATTGTGCGGGAATGTTGTTTGCAAAATTCTTCATGCTTCAGGGGGCCTGCGCCAACTTCATCCCTCACATGTTGTTGCTTCCGACCGTTTGCAGGACTGGCTTCAGAGGGAGCCAGGGAGGCCCCAGGCCCCGACTCACCTCTGCACAGCTGTCAGAGTGAAGAGCGATATTTTCCTTCACTCAGGCAGCTGTGTTCTCACGGATCCCGCTGGGGCACCAGAGGTAAAAGGGCATTTCTGTTCCTGGTACTCAGCATGCCAGCATGCTCTATGAGAACACAACTACTGGAGTGAAGGAAATTGCAACTCGTTACTCCAGCAGCTTTGCAGAAGTGAGCCGGGGCCTCAGGCCTCCTCAGCTGCCTCTGAAGCCGGTCAGACAGGCATGGGACTTTTCGGGGAGGGGAGGGGGGGGGTTAGGACTGGAAATGGGTTGATGGAGGGGCTAGGATAGGACTGGCAAGGACTCATGGGGGGGCTAGGCTGGTAATGGGCTGATTGGGGGGGGCTTGGACTGGAAAGGGCTGATGGGGTGGGCTTGGACTGTAAATGAGCTGATTGGGGGGTCTTGGACTGGAAGTGGGCTGATGGGGGGGCTAGGACTGGAAATGGGCTGATGGGGCAGGACTGGAAATGGACTGATGGGGGGAAGGGCTGGAAATGGACTGATGGGGGACTAGGAGAGGACTGGAAAGGGCTGATGTGGGGACTAGGACTGTAAATGGGCTGGTTGGAGGGGCTTGGACTGGAAATGGGTTGATGGGGGACTGGAATAAGACTGGAAATGGGCTGATGGGGGGATAGGATAGGACTGGAAATGGGCTGATTGAGGGTCTTGGACTGGAAATGGACTGATAGGGGGTTAGGACTGGAAATGGGCTGATGGGAGGCTAGGATAGAACTGGAAAGGGCTGATGTAGGGACTAGGACTGGAAATGGGCTGATTGGGGGGGGGCTTGAACTGGAAAGGGTTGATGTGGGGACTAGGACTGTAAATGGGCTGATTGGGGGGCTTGGACTGGAAATGGGTTGATGGGGGACTAGGATAGGCCTGGATATGGGCTGATGGGAGTTTAGGACTGTAAATGGGCTGATTGAGGGTCTTGGACTGGAAATGGGCTGATAGGGGGCTAGGACTAGAAATGGGCTGATGGGAGGCTAGAATAGGACTGGAAATGGGCTGATTGGGGGGGGCATGGACTAGAAAGGGCTGATGGGGGACTAGGATAGGACTGGAAAGGGCTTATGGGGGGCTAGGATTGGAAATGGGCTGATTGAGGGGGCTTGGATGAAATGGGTTGATGGGGGGCTAGGACTGGAAATGGGCTGATTGAGGGTGGAGCTTGAACTGGAAATGGGCTGATGGGGGGCTAGGATAGGACTGCAAGGAGCTTATGGGGGGTTAAGATTGTAAATGGGCTGATGGGGGGGATAGGACGGGAAATAGGCTGATGGGTGGACTAGCATAAGACTGAATATGTGCTGATGGGGGGCTAGGGCTAGAAATGGGCTGATGGGGGGGGCTTGGATTGGAAATAGGCTGATGTGGGGAGATGGGAGAATGAGACTAGAAAGGAGCGGATGCTGGGTGGGGCGGGAACTAGAAGGGAATTGATGGTGAGGACTAGAAGGGGATGGGGCTGGGGGAGTGAGGATGGAGAGGGGAAAAGATATTTTGTGTAGGAGGGAAGAAAAATCTATGATTGGCCAGTTATTGGGAGAGTAAGTGGGGATTGAGGATGGAGGGATGAAAAAGGAATAAAGAAAGAAATGGAGGTAAGAACAAAAGGGGAGAGATCGGTATGTTGGAGCAGATGTAGAGGGAGAATGGAAAAAACTAGAAGACAGAAGAAAGGACAAATGGACAGCAGACAATGGAGAGTTAACAGCAGACATGAAGAAAACAGAAGAAAGCGACTGGGGCAGTTGTGATGGAAAAATAAAGTGCCCAAACAACAAAAAAGTTAGAAAATGCTATTTTATTTTGCATTTATTAACTGCAATATGTCAGCTCTTGGAAATGTGCATTGCTAACGTCTTTGCTTTTTGTTTAGTACAAGAGGAAATTAATTTATAGCTTTATTTCTCCATTGTTGTACATTCCAAGTTTGGCTTTGGGTGTTCCCAGTGTGATCCCTTGTTCTATGTTTGGTGACGGACTATGTTTTGCATGTGTAATTGAGCTGCGGTATTCTGTTCATGTAGCTTCTATGACATTCAAACTTGTTTTCTTTCCCCAGTAGGAGATGTATTGGTATTCTCTGAGATGTATTGGTTTAATATTTGCAGTGTTGCCTTTTGATAGATAGAGTATGTTGCTTTGTGAGTCCTGGTAGTGCTGTTATGACACGGCGGGTTTGCTATGGGTTCTAAATGAGCAGGGTTTATAGTACTTCTTAATGTGCCTGGCAGTTGGCACTGGAGTATAGTAATGTAGAAATCTGATCATCTTTCCTTATCCTCACTGCCCATGCAAATGGTATTCAGACACTCATTAAGAGGCATGTTTAAAAGTTAATGTGCATTCACAAATATTAATGTGCTCTAAGTGCAGGAACACCCATTTATGTCTATTGGCACAGGGGTACTTAATGCACATTAATATTTAGTAAACATGCCTCCAAGTCATTATCAGGACAAAAGAGAGGCTTGTGAAGGACTCCTTTGAAAGCTATCTAAAATTTAAGATGGCAACATATACATTTTAAAATAAAATAAATCAAATATATGCAAATGAGGTCCCTCATTGAGTCTCCACACATGGCCCTGCACCACCTTTGGGCCGCCCCTGAGTACAACAAAATATGTCATCCTATTCTGGGCCGCCCATGCCTCTAAACAAAACCCAGCATCTGCCTCTGAAGCCGGAAAAGGACCAAAGACGGGACCTGCGGGGCAAAACCTGAAAAAGATAAAGCAATCTGGAGAGGAGCACCATGTTAATTGCTGCAGTACGTCCAAACCAGGACAATGTTAACTAATCCCGCCCAGATTTCCAAATCTTGCGTCATTTGATGGAGCAATGGAGGGTAATCAGCCCCATATAAAGCCTCTGGACTTATTGTCAGATTCACTCCTAGGTATCGAATGGAGGCATTTGCCCATTTAAACGGATAATGGGAGCACAGCCTATCACAAAGTTCAGAGTTCAGAATAACGTTAAAAATCTGATGTAGAGTAATTCATTTTAAATCCTGATGCCCGAGAAAAGGCCTCTAACACTCTCATCAAATTGAGGAGTGAGGTGAGGGGCACCGACAATGCCAGCAGAACATCATAAGCAAATAACGCTACCTTGTATTCATGTCCAGTGATATCTGGCGAGTTCCGAATAAGGTTTCTTATCTTTTAACTAGCTCCCAAATCACAATAGGGCATTGCCTCCTATCTCATGGCTTTTTAATTGCCTGAGGAGTTCTTCATGAAATACCTACCGTACCTGATTGTAACTCGCCTTGAATTACCATCACAAAGGTGTAAGCTGAATACTAATAAATACATGATAAATAAAGGAAGGACTTTGTCAAATGCCTTCTGAAAATTCCGATACGCTATGACTGGCTCACCTTTATCCACTTATTAACACTTTAAAAATTGAACAGATTGGTAAGGCAAGACTGCTTAATCCATATTGGTACTGCCCATTAAGCCATGTCTAACCATATGGCCACATAAATACATGTAAAAACTGAAAATGTTCACTTGACACTAGCTTTCTAAGTACTTATGAGTAAGCATCGGAAGCTCAACATTAAAGTTGTGGTGTAATTATGCAGCAGAATTGTTCTATCAGCCTTACTGCTCCTACTTCTCATCACTTCACATGCCAAACATAACACATTGATTTTCCTTTTTTACTTATAAAGTCCACAGCATCTATTTATTTATCTTATTTATTTAACAGGTTTTCTATACCACCTTATCCTACAATCAATGCGGTTTACATGACAACTTGAACAGTTTACATAGTAACAAGGTGAAAGGGGAGGGGAAACATGCGGGAATTGCTGAGCAAGATAACCTATATGCAAGATAACCTTTATATAAGATGTACAATGAGGTGGTGAAGGTTATGGGGGGGCGGGGGCTAAAAAGGGGGGCTTCATGGGACCAGGGGAAACACTGAGGGGGAGGGGGGATACTACCCACTAGATAATGCCAGCAAAGTGTTCCGTGTATAGAAAGGTTTTCCATTTTTTCCGGAAGTCCTTAGTGTCTACAGTATCTCTTAAATCGTTTGGTAGGGTGTTCCATAGGGCTGGTGCAGCGAGGGAAAATACTTAAATATCATCTTCCCCACTTATCTTAGTCTGGGTAATATTCCTCCATGTGTAGATAAATTCTTATGACATAAAACCAGCTTCAAAAAATGCATATCTGGGTCCAACTCCATCTCGCTTCAATCCCAGCTGGTAGTTTCACTGCAGCTTATCCTTTCGTCGGGAGCCCATTGTGCTACAGAAAAGAGCATAAAATCAGCAAATAATCTTCCCACAGTAGAAATATTTTGTTTCACCAACTCACAACTGTTAAAACCCCAAGACACAGGATGTGCTCATCACTCAGTTCTTAAGGCTGCACTACTCCTAAAACGCTGTGCATGCATGCCAATGTTTAAAGGGGACCCAGCCTTCCTATTGGTTCAAAAGAACCATTACCACTCGATTTGATGGTCCAAGCCAAGTTAACACATGGTTTGCCATTTAAAAATATAACTCTTTTCTCACTGGCATAGATGCCTGGAGGAATCCTCACCTCCCTCCACTCTTAACTGGTCTGTGACAAAACATTGTAAATCTTATGCCGAATGAGCAAAATCCTTCTCATGTGCCATTAGTGGGGCTGTTAAATTTCCCTGCCGTATAGATGATAATTTTGCCAGTTGTCAGGATCTTTGTCTTCTTAACATTAAGGTGCAGATCCATTTTAAGACTATATTCCTTGATCTTGAAAAGCAAATGTTTCAAATTGTCTTCACTTTCAGCCAGTAATGTGGTATCATCAGCATAGCGAAGGTTGTTGATGAGTCTTTCACCAATCTTCACACCTCTGTCTTCATACAGTTCTGCTTCTCTGATGATTTGTTCTGCATATAAATTAAAGAGGTAGGGGGAAAGTATGCAGCCTTGTCATATACCTTTGCTGATTTTAAACCATTCTGTTTCTCCTAGTTCCGTTCGAACTGTTGCTTCTTGATCAATGTAAAGGTTATGCAAGAGAACGATCAGGTGTTCTGGAATACCCATGCTTCTTAACGTGGCCCAGAGTTTCTCATGGTTTACCCAGTCAAACGTCTTGCTGTAGTCAATAAAACACATATAGATATCCTTTTGGTATTATTTTATCTTTTCAAGGATCCATCTCACATCCGCGATAGGTTCATCATTGATGGAGAAGAAATTGAAATAGCTGACAACTTTAACCTACTTGGATCAACTGTCAATAAAGAAGCAACAAGCAGTCAAGAAATCCGACGATGTATTGCTCTTGACAGAATGGCTATGAAGGGCAGATTCTCAAGAGCAGAGATGTCTCTCTCCAAACAAAGATTTGACTTGTTCAAACCATGTCAATTTCAATAACATCATATGGATGTGAAAGTTGGACAGTGAAAAAGATAGGAAGAAAATTGATGCCTTTGAATTATGGTGCTGGCGAAGAATACTGTGTATACCATGGACTGCCCGAAGAACAAACCAGTCAGCACTAGAGGAGATCAAAGCTAAGCTTTCTTTAGAAGCTCAGATGACAAAACTTTGACTTTCATACTTTGGACACATCATGCAAAGAGAGAGATCATTAGAGAAAGATATCATGCTTGGCAAAGTAGAAGGTCAACACCAAAGAGGAAGGCCAGCAATGAGATGAATTGATACAATAACAGCAACTAATGGTGCCAGTCTGTTAACAATGAGTCACCTGACTGAAGACCGAACACAATTTAGGACAACTATCCAGAGGGTCACCATGAGTCGATACCAACTTGACGTCACTTAACAACATAGATGATAAATGTTCAACGATACGAGTTTTGAATATGCGGGTGGTTTGCCCAATGTACAACTTCCTGCAGTGGCAAACAATGACATAAATGACCCCTTTACTTAGACAATTAGTCCGATGTAGCAAATTAAAGGTAAAACCTAGGGTTTGATGAGTAAAGCTCATCAATTCCTTTGTATGAGCACACAGCACATAATTCCCATATTTAGAATATCACCCCTTAGTGACTCTATCATAAGCAACACATAATGTAGAGGTTGCATTCTTGAGCTCGTAAGCAGCTCCCTCAGATTGTGGACCTGAGTATACCTGAATTTGGGGCTCTCTTGAAATACTGGAGGCACTTGCAAAATCTGTCTCATTTTGGAAGCTTGCGCTGAGTATGGTAGAACATAAATTGGAGACTGCTCTTTTGATGGCACTGGGGCCTGCAACAATAAATCCCTATTGACATATTTAGCTCTCTTATGTGCCCGGGAAATTACTTTCTGTGGATATTGCTTTTTTTCAAAACACTGACACATCTGGGGAGTTTGCTGCAAATATTCCTCCTTAGTTGTACAAATAAGGCAAAGGTGTAAAAATTGGCCCACAGGTATATTATCCCGCAAATGTCATGGAGGAAAACTGTGATATTGCAATAAATTATTATCTTATTGATGAATCCACTCACAAAATTGTTCCAGTTCCTGTGCAGGGCCAGACCATGCAAAAAAGACATCATCAATATAGTATGTCCATGAAACTATATGAGGCCAAAATTCTGGTGGATATATAACCTGCTCTTCAAATGATCGAACATATGAGCAGGCTTCTGATGGGGCAACAGTAGCCCACATCGCTACTCCATGTATCTGGTGAAAAAATTGCAGCTGAAATTCAAAATAATTTTGAATTTCAGCAGCAACCAGTGCAACTCAATTAAAAGGGGTGTTACTTGGTCCCATTTTTAAGATTTCATAATAATCTTGACTGCTATGTTCTGGACCAATTTAAACCTAGAACACTGCATTTTTCTTAAGCCAAGATAGACCATGTTACAGTAATCTAAATTACTACATCACCCTTGAGCCCTTCTTAAAAATTAGCATTCCATCGATCACCATCCAATCCTCAGTTACTGTAGCTGATTTTAATGATACATTGGAAATTACTCGCAATAAGTCTGCAATTTTATTTTTAAGTTCTTTCAGAACTCTGAGATGAACATCACCATCTTTCAGTTTGATTATGATATGCTTCAGTTCTCTGAATCATCATCAAAGAAGGTTTTCAGCATGGGTATCTCCCTATTTTCTACCTCAGTAAATACTGAAGCAAATAATTTTGTTTTTCTGCTACGGCCTTGTCCTCTCTGAATATTCCTTTAACTCTTTGATCATCTCATGGTCCAAACCACTTCTTCACAGGATTTTTGCCTTTAATGTGCTTGAAAATGTTTATTTGATTTCTCCTCTATGGTAAGATTCTTTCAAAAATGTTTTTTTAACTTGCCTTCTTAATTATGCACTTTCTTATTTTCTTCATTTGGATCTGCAGTGCTTTCTGTTTCGTTTTTTTGAAAGATGTCTCTTTTGCTTTAATTACTTCATTCCCTTCACCACTTCACCATGCCAACAATGCCTTGGTCTTCCTTTGACATTTTCAAATATGTGGAATAAATTCATTCTGGGCTTCCAAAATTGTATTTTTATATTTTTAATCACTATCCATGTCTCATGCCTGCTTTTAACATTTGCAATTTGTCAGACGGCTGCCTGGGTGAGAATGTTCACAGTCTTGGCAAGTGCATATATCAATATGATTTGCAAGGGATTGTGGGAAATGCAGTCCATTCACACCAGACACAGCTGCTCACAATAAGTAGTTGTGCTTGAGTGTAAAGCCAATAAGATATTTATTTATGGGGTTATTTCTCCCAACACAGATATGCTTGGTAGCACATAAAACAGGATACTTGCTTTCAGTGTTAAACGTAGAAAAACAAAATCAGGAAAACAGTTGAACTTGTCAGGCAATCAAATCAAAAGAATAAAGACCTGGTTGGTAACAAACTGGTCTTTTCTGTAGGCTTTAGCTAATATTTTCTTAGCAGTGTTTCAAACAACAAGCAAAACCCACAAAGAAGGGAAAAACTGTTCTTTTCAGGTAAACTTCTTATATCTTCACACATAGACTCAGAAGTGATTCCCTCAGAGCTCACAAGCAATTAGGTAAGGCTCAATTGCTAGCAGTTACCCAGCTGAAACCCCTTAGCTGGCTTGCTTTTTACTGCGTGGCCCAAAAATCCTACTCAGGAGCTTTTCTGAGTAGATTAAAGAACAAGTTTGTATTTCTTTGTGATGGTTGCTGAACTTTGTAACAGTAAATTACCAAAGGAGTTTAGACAGAGAGCAATCCATGTATTCACAGCCTGTATCTAAGACTTCTCCCCCTTCCTCAACAATCATCGGTTCAATATCATGGATTGGCACAGAGGAATTTCTCAATGGAGCACTTTCAGGAGAATACTTGTTTCCCTGCTGTCTTTCAAGGTTATAGCTAGGGCATAGATCAGTGTTCATACCTGAGCTTCCATTGCTGTTAGAGTTCCTCTCTAAATAGCCTGGCCAGTATGTAGTCCAGTTCTTATGTCCAGCCTTCCAATCCAGATCCCTGGACACTGGATCTCTCTTCACATACCTTCTGGCACGGGTCTTAGGGTCCCTTCCACGTGCAGCCGTCTCCCTCACAGGTACCGTCTGGAGATTCCTAGCCCTGCAGCATCATTCCTCTGGCTTTCCCCAGTCCAATGGTGTATGCTGGCCTTTTGAATGTCCCCCAGTATACGTACTGCTCTGGACTCCTCTAGACCTCCCAAATGCTTTTCTCTTCTTTCTTCCAAAGGGTTTCTTGCTCTCTCTGTCCGTCCGGTCTGGCTTCTGCTTCTGATGATCCTCCAGATGATGAAGCTGTCCAAGATGATGAGGATCTCCCAGATGAAACTGAGGATGAGGATAATTCTCTGTAGAATAAACTCTACCTTTATTCTGCTTTGATGAGTGCTCCACCCTAGCACAGCGCAGCTGTGCTGAATCAGGCCCTGCCCTTCGAGATGAGTGCTTGGGGATTACCTCATAGCCCTCCTGATTGAACACACGTTTCCCCACTTCAGCTCCTCTAATGGCTGTTGGAAACCTGGTGCATTCTGGGACTGGTAGTCTTTTATAGAAAAATTCTGTTTTCTTATTTCTACCAGAACTGACAGGTTGCTTGTTCAGAGTCACTTCACCTTTACTATAGCTCCTTCCTGAGCTATGATAAGCTTCCTTATCACAAATTGCAATTGTTTCTTTTAGGTTTTTTTTCTAATGTCCTCATTTTAAAGTTAAATGCCGCCACAGTCGTTTTTCTTAATATTCTTCCTCCAGTAATTCGTCAAATTTGATTGCACTCTGATCTCTGTTGCCAAATGGCTTCCCCACCCTTAGCTCTTGCACCAGGTCCTGCCTTCTAAGGTGAATTTGATGTGAAATAGTTCTCCCTCGTGTTAGTTCCTCCGTCATATATAGCATATACAAAGCCGGTGCTACCATTAAACGAACTAGGCAGTCTCTTAGAGGGCTAGCCTTCCAGGGGGACCCATTGCTGCTGCTGCTGCCCCTGTCTGATAGTGCAGCACATACCGAAACGCTCCGACTGAGTTCCATTTCCTGCCTTAATTATGCAGGTACAGCAGATAATAGAAGACTTGAGCCGTTAGCCGTCCTGGAGAGTTTCGGTAAGTGCTGCCGCCACTGCAGGCCCTGGAGAAGGGCAGCTGCGGAGGTAAGGGGGGGGGGGGCGGCGGCAGGATGGAGGGTCCACTAGGGAGCTTCTGATCCTTGCACCGGCCCTGGGCATCTAGAAATTTTACTTCCCAAGCGTGTCCTGATTGAAATATTTACCCAATCAGTACTGAGGTAATTGAAATCTCCTGTTATTTTTGTATTGCCAGTTTTATTTGCCTTTCTAATTTCTGTTAGTGTTTCACTATCTGTTTCTTCACCATTGCCAGGTGCTCTATTCTTTCCTGTCATGCATGGAATTTCTATCCACAAAGATTTCACAGTACATTTTGTTTCCTACAGGACTTGTATCCTGCTTGGATCTATGCCATCATGAACATTTATTTATATATTAGGCTTTATTAATTGCTTTTATGAGGCATCCAGGTATAGCATAATACACAATTAGATTTGTGAAATAAACTTAGAAATAAACAAATTAAATCCTAGTAATAGCAATAATATGATATAGTGTCAGTAAAGTATGCTTTAAAAGAGCACAATAGTACATTTATATAATAGAAGTATGATAGAATATCAGCACAGTAGAAATGAAGTCCCATAATAGGCAGCACAGCAGAACATTCGTATAACATAAATAGGAAACTCACAATGTCAAACACATACAATGAAATATTTTAAGAGGCAGCAGAGGGAACAAGTGCAGTTGGGACATATAAAAGTACATTTTAGAAAGGCCATTTAGGTGAAATCTAGGGGAAGGGCAGCAGTGAAAGTGGACATGTATAAATGTCATCTAAATATCTCCGCCTCAAAAGATAAATATGTCTGCCGCAATACAGAGCAGGACACGAACGTGCAGAGTAAGGGGCCAGACACGTGCAGAAAACCGGACAATTTCAAAAACATGTACATGTGACATATAGACATTTGCAGCTTTGGCCACATAGATGTGCCAGCGCTGGTATTTTGGGAAGCACACATGTTTGTTACCACATACATGTCACGGCTTGCCATTTTTGGAATGGATATGTGCAACAGCAGACATTAAGGCCTCGCAAAGTACCTATGAGTTTGTTTTGACTTTGCAAAAAATATTGAGGCATTCTTCTCTTCTTAATACTGTTAGTAGCTGGCAGAAATGAGAACTTCTCCGGAAACAACCAGAAAGTCAGTCCTCACATATGGGTGATATCGGCACCAATAGAAAGCTCGTGGAAGCATCTCCCCAGCTTTCAAAGAAAGCCTTTGGGAGATGCATCATGCATGCATGGTCTCCTTCCTGCACAAGGGTGCCATCTTGCTTCAGTCTCCTTTTTTCCATGGAGCCCTTCGGATGTCTGTCCAGTTTCCCCTGGAAAGAGTGTTGTTTTTTTTTGTCTTGTTTAATCCGGTACACGTACCAGTTCTTTTCCCGCCCCCAAGCCAGCTCACCTCGGCATCGCTCCTCGAGTTCATCTCTTTTTTTTGTCTTGTCTTCTCAAGGTGTACCTCGATCGGTGTTCGTGCCTTTTTTTGGCCGCAGGCCTCAGACCCGTGCCCGGGTGGCAAGGCCCCCCTTTTCCCGATAGCCTCCAGTGGTTTCAAAAAATGTTTCCAGTACGGTAAGGTGATGTCCCACATGATCCACATGACTGCTGCTTCCGCTGCCTTGGGACAGACCACAACGACTCGGACTGTGAACTTTGCAAGGCAATGACGACAAAGGCCATCAAGAGCCATCAGCTACAACAGGAAAAGATTTTCCACAAGTCTGACTCTGCGCTGGAGTCCCCGGAGGTGAAACGCAATAAGTCAAAATCCTCGAAGACCACCCCAGAGGACGAGTCTGGGAAATTGGGGAAATCCCATTTCAGGCCCCATATTCCCAGGCATGAGTCCGAGGGGTTGGAGCCTCACAAGCTGCCCGGAAGGAGTCATTGGCAGCCAGTGACCGGTCTCAGACACTTGAGGCCATCGAGGACTCCCCTTGACAGAAACAGGCCCAAAACCCTTGGTGCCAGTGTTGAAGGCTGCGGAGCCAACTGGCAAGGAGACCAGGATGGCAGCCTTGGAGCACAGTACCTCTGCCCTCATGGCCCAGCAGCAGGCGTTCATGTTTGGTTCATCCATTCCAATGATCGGACCATCGACATAGAGGCCTTCCCTGGAAGTCGAGCTGATCCTTGAGAGACACATCGGCAGAGGACGAGATCCCGATCCCGTTCCTCAGGGCACCAGTCCTCCTCGGCCAATGCCCACGGCTCAGACTGCAGGTCCTCCTGAAGTGGTGGGCCTCAGGGCCCAGGCCTCAACTCTTCCTTGGATTTCGAGTCTGATTGGAAGACCGAGGATGAGAAGCCCTCTGACACTCGGTGACACCAAGATATGCCCTCGGACCTGTCTCCTCCGGTGTCCCGGCACCATTGCCCGCCAGAGGACATTGCTTTCCTCAACTTTGTGCGGGACATGGCTAAGACGCTCACTGCACCGAGGAACTGGAGATTTTACTGTACGAGGCTCCCCTGAAGGAGGCCCTCATGGTAAACGTACCTCTGATCCTTGAGCGCCTCCTCCTCCGTATGTGGGGAACAGCAGCGTCGATGCACATAGTAAGCAGATGGCTCGCCTCCAAGTATCGCCGAAGCCCCGGGTTCCAGAAAACCCAACTTCCCCACAACTCGATGGTCATTGAGTTCGCCATGTGCAAACTCAAAAGCCAAAAGACCCACTCCTTGGTGCCCCCCCCCCCCCAGTAGGGAGGCCCGGACCCTTGACACCCTCTGCCAAAAGACCTTCCAGGGCTCGAAGCTTGCATGCTGAGTCCAATCCTATGTCAGCATGTATCTCAAGGAGCTGGCGAGGGAGCTTGCAAGTTTCTCGGCAGGCTTCAATGGTGAACTGCTCACGGTTCAAGCCATTGGCCTCAGTGGTCAAGGAGTGCTTGAAATTCTTATCTCGAGCAGCATACGACGGCTTTGAGTCCTCAGGCAGAGTGGCTGCCGCAGGCATCGGGGCCCGACGCCAGGTCTGGCTGCAGTTGTCTGACCTTGAACAATGTGTTCAGGACAAACTCATCAATGTCCCCTGTATCAGAGAGAATCTCTTCAGGAAACCCATGGCAGACAATGTGGCTGAAATAGAGACTGAGTCCCTGACAAGGACCAGACTCTATTAAAAGACCTTGGTGCATCCCCGCAAGGAGGGTCCAGGGAAGAAGCCCTTCTTCCCAAGAAAAAAGGGGATATTGGCAATGCTCCACAGTTCCAAGCCTTCTCTGTCCCACAGCAAAGCAAGCAGCATACGGGGCAAGGGCATGGCCCACGCAAGCAGAAGAGCCCCAAGATCCAGGTGCTGGCACTGGCCCTGGCCCAGCCTGGAGGGAGTTTTTGACTCCTTGGGCATGATCTCCATTCCCTCAGGAGGCCCATTACAGCCCACAGGCTGGCTCTGTTCACCCACAGGTGGTCCTCTGTCACCACCGATTCATGGATACTGCAGGTTATCAGGGAGGGTTACCTCCTCCATCTGGAACAGACACCACCCTCTTACTTGCCAGGAGCGTCTGTCAGGCCTCTCCTTCACCAGACTCTGCTCCTCTCAGAGCTCGCAGACCTCCTCAAGGACCAGGCAGTAGAATGAGTACCCAAACACCTCTGGGGCAAAGACTTCTACTCCAAATATTTCCTCGTCCCCAAACAAACAAAGGGCCTCAGGCCCATCCTAGACCTGTGGGACCTGAACAAATTCCTGTGAGGGAGACGTTCAAGATGCTCTTCCTTGGAACACTGCTCCCACACCTCTAGCAGGGAGACTGGCTATGCTCCTTAGACCTGAAGGATGCTTATACACACATCCTGATCCATCTCAGCCACTGAAAATACCTCCAGTTCATGGTGGGAGGAAGTCACTACCAATACAGGGTGCTGTCCTTCGAGTTAGCTTCATCACCAAGGGTCTTCACCAAGTGCCTAATGGTGGTCACAGCCCACCTTTGTCTCCAAGGGGCCTTCGTCTTTTCCTACCTGGATGACTGGCACAGCTGCAGAGGTGCACCACACCACTGAGCACACCATCCACACCATGCAGCATCTGAGGTTCATCATCAACTACCCCAAGTCCCACTTCTCTCCAGTGCAGTGCCTGGAGTTCATAGGGACTCAGCTAGATACCCTCCTGGCCAAGGTGTTCCTCCCTCTAGAGAGGACACAATGCCTCAGGGCACTAGCCACAGAGGTGGAGCATCGTTGGTCAGTACCCACTCACCTTCTCCTCTGCCTGCTGGGCCACATGGCCTCCATGAGCCACCTGACCCCGTATGCCCAACTGCACATGAGGGTGGCTCAGTGGTGCCTCCACTCCCAGTGGACACAAGCCATAAGCAGGCTCCGAGACAGGATAAGAGTGATCTGCCATCTGGCAGACTCCCTTGACTGGTGGCAGCTTCCCTGCCACCTTCAGGCTGGTATGCCCTTCCAGGCAGCCACCCTCCAGAGGGTCCTAACCACAGACAACTCCCTACTGGGTTCGGGAGCTCATTACGAGGACCTCCTCACACAAGATAGTTGGTCCCAGGAAGAAGGCCAGTTGCAGATCAACCTTCTGGAGCTCTGGGCGATATTCCTTGCCTTCTAAGCCTTCCGCCACCAGCTGCTGTACCAGTCTGTACTGGTCTAGATGGACAACCAAGTCACAATGTTCTACATGAACAAACAGGGAGGCACGGGGTCATACTACCACTGCCAGATGTGGTGGTCCTCTGCTCTTATGTGACACATAACAGGATGTTCCTGTGGGCAATCTACCTCCAGGACAGCAAAATGCCCTGGCGGATAAGCTAAACAGAGTCCTCCAGCCACATGAGGGATGCCTGGATCCCAGAGTGGCCTGCCGGCTTTTCCGGCTCTGGGGCATCCCCCTAGTGGACCTGTTTGCCAGCTCGGACAATGCGTAGTTGCCCAGCTTCTGCTCCCACCAGCGGCACCCGTCCTGGTTTCCAGTGGATGCGTTCCTCATTCCATGGACGGAAGGCCTCATCTATGCCTTCCCACCAACACCGCTAGTCAACAAAACCTTCTTCAAGGTCCAGAGTGACAGAGCGTCACCGATACTGATAGCCCCCAGGTGGCCCAGGCAATCATGGTTCCCACTACTTCTCTGCCTGTCGACGGCATTTCTGATTCCCCTGGGCCTCATCCCAAGACTTCTGTCACAAGAGGAGGGCTCTCTCCTGCATCCCAACCTGGAGTCCCTGTCGCTCACGGCCTGGCTGCTGAAAGGGTAACTCTCACTTCTTTTGACCTCCCACAAGTCGTGGAGGAGGTCCTTTTGGCCTCCCGGAAGGCTTCCACGAGAAGGGCGTACGCCTTTAAGTGGCACTGCTTTTTGGTGTGGTGAGCCAAGAAATGGGTGAGCCAGTTCTCCTGCTCAGTGCAGCTAGTACTCCAGTACCTACTCCACCTGTCCCAGGTGGGACTGAAGTCCAACTCAATCAGGGTGCACCTGAGCGCTATTGCAGTGCACCACCACTCCATTGAGGGAAAGTCCCTCTCGGCACGGCTCAAGACAATCTGCTGCCTAAGGCAAAGTATGAAATGGTGCCCCCCCCCCCACCTTAGAGGGGGTGGGGCTTTTTCAGAAATCCAATCAGAGAATGAACCAAACCAAAAAGCCTATTAGATTATATGGAGGAAATGCAAGATGTTTGCACACAGGGCCGTATCGAGCTACAATCGCACCCTGTGCAACTTGCAGCTCGGGCACATGCCCGCCCTCTCCTCCCATACCTCCGTCCAGCACTGCCTGCTCTTTCCCTGCTGCTGCCGCCCTCTGTATTTTTCATGGCAGTGCCGGCAGCAGGGAAAGAGCAGGCAACGCTGAACGGAGGTATGGGGAGGAGGAGGGGGACATGCGCCCGATCTGAAAAGCACCGGCATTTTAAGCAGATCTGTCCCTCCCTACTCTGACATTGCTTGGGAGGAGGAAGGGACCAGACCTGCTTAAAGTGCTACGAAAAGGCTTGGGGAGTGCATTTTGGCTGCCTGCTATTGTCCTGCCAGCGGCGGCAGGGCAGTAGCAGACAGCCGAAATGTCCCCCCAAGCCTTTCCGCCCTGTGCGGCTGCACCGCTTGAACAGGTTTAGGTACGGTCCCGTTTGCACATCAAGGAACTAAAAGACAGCAAGAACCAACAGCACAGTTTATAAAACTAAATTATAACTCATTTTTATTTTGTTGTTATAAACTGTGTTATGGTTCTTGCTTTTTCTTTTTCAACATATATTTTGCATCCAAAGTAGGTGCAGAGCAGAACCAGGACATTCACCCACAGAACTCAATATTTAAAAAAAAAATCTGATTCTGATCACCTCACTAACAACAACAACAACAACCACTATTCTCCAGTACCAGGTATATTGTGAACTAATACAAAACCCTACAACAAAGAGCAAACCTACCATATCATACCATATCAGCACAAACTTCCAAAACTCACATAAGGAGCCCATCCAAAAAAAGCGTCATTGTAAATACTACAGTGGGCCCTGGAACATCCATACACCTATTTGAAAAGCTGAACAAGTCAAATTACTACAATACAGTATAGATCTTTATGTACAAACTCCATGTTAACAGAACACCTGACCTCAGTCACACACTCACAACATTGACCCTCACCAAATACAGAATAAGTAACCACAATCTAAAGTTAAAATAAAAATATGTAGACAAAATTTAAATTGAAACCCCAAGAAGCCAGAATCCACATGCAGTGCAACATCAGATAAATAAGAGATGCAGTTTCCCAATACTGTGTAAAATATAAAAATAGCACAAAGTCCAATCACTAAAATGAAATAAAATTATTTTTTCTACTTTTGTCGTCTGACCATTTTATTCTCTGATCATGCTGGTCCTGATCTGAGGCTTCTGCTTTCCTGTCTTCTCTTAGCTCTCTTTCTGTGGTCCATGGTCCATGGTCCATCTGCCATTTCTTATCTCTTCTTTTGTTTTCTTCACTTCCTTCCATCGGCCCATTTCCAATTCCAGTAACCCTTCCCAGTATCAGCCCCCTTTCCAGTCCTTCCCGCCCAGTACCTTCCAATGTCAACCACCTTGCATTTCCACAACTGCCACTGGTGTCCATTCCCTTCCAGCCCCCCTCCTTCCCCACTGTCCAGCCCCCTCTATTCCAAATACCATCCCAGATATCAGCTCACGTCAACTCTCAGTGCCACCCCCCCAGTCAGCTCCCTTCCAGTCACCCTACCCTCTGTCCATCCCCCTTCCAGTGCCATTTGCATGTCAGCTCCCTTCCAGCCTCCTCCCCATTACCCTACCACCTACCACTCCCATCCCCAAGGGTCAGCTCCCTTCCAGTCCCCCTTCAGCACATCCCAGGTGTCAGCTCCCTTCCAGCCCCCTTCTTCCCCCGTGTCAGCTCCCTTCCTGCCCCCTCCTTCCCCTGGCAGACCCTCTTATTATCCACTCCCTCCCAGTCCTATTCTACCATCCTCCCGCATCAGCCCATTTGTAGCCCTCACCCCTAGTTTTCTTCCAGGGCCAGCAGCACTCTCCTCTCCTCCCACATTAGCCCATTTCCAGTCCCAGCCCATTTCCAGTCCTATCCCCCTTATCAGCCCACTCTAGTCCTAGCCCCCCAATCAGCCCATTACCAGTCCTAGCTCATTTCTGGGCTAGGCCCCCCATCTGCCCATTACCAGTCCTAAGCCCCCCCAAATAAATCCATTTTGAGTCCTAGCCTCCAAATCAGCCCATTTCCTGTCCTAGCCCCCCTAATCAGCCCATTTCTAGGCCTAGCCCCACCAATCAGCCCATTTCCAGTTCTAACCCCCCCATCAGCCCATTTCCAGTCCTATCCCCCCATCAACCCATTTCCAGTCCTAGCCACCCCCGATAGCGCATTACCAACCCTAGCCCCCCCCCCTCCGATCAGTCCATTTCCAGTTCCAACCCTCCCATCAGCCCATTTCCAGTCCTATCCCCTCCATCAGTCCATTTCCAGTCCTAGCCACCCCCGATAGCACATTACCAGTCCTAACCCCCCTCTGATCAGCCCATTTCCAGTCCTAACCCCCCTCTGATCAGCCCATTTCCAGTCCTAGCCCCCCATAGCCTATTACCAGTCCTAACCCCCTCATCAGCCCATGTCCAGTCCTAAACCCCCATCAGCCCATTTCCAGTCCTAGCCCCCCACCCCCACCCCAGGGAAATTGAACTTAAAAACACTGGCTGCTGAAGTTGCTGCCGCCGCAGTAGCAACAGAAGAAAGTGCCTGCAGCTGCCCCGACAGAGCCCTCTTCTCTCCCTCAGCACTGGCTTTACAGAGCCGCGAAAAGAGCATTTCCTTTTCTCGCGACTCTGCTAAGCCCGCCAGCGCTGATAGGAAATGGCATTTCCTGTTTCCCATCAGCACTGGTGGGCTTAGCAGAGCCGTGAGAAAGGGAAACGCTCCCTTTGCGGCTCTGTAAAGCTGACGCTGAGGGAGAGAAAAGGGCTCTGCCGGGGTGGCCGCGGGGCACTTTCTTCTGCTGCTGCCACAGCGGCAGCAGCTCTTCCGATCGTTTTTTTTTGTTTGTTTGTTTTTTTGAAGGCCGAGTGAGGTGGGCTTTTTGGGGGCAATTTTTGCTGCCCCCAAAAGGTTGCCACCTGAGGCCACCGCCTCACTCAGCCTAATTATAGAGCCACCCCTGCTCTCGGCTCTCATTTTCTGCAGGACCTCATGTTGTCCAAGCCCCACATCAGCCACCAATGGTGGAGTGGGATCTGAACGTGGTGCTCTCACAGCTCAATAAACCAACGTTTGTGCTTCTGGCTACCTGCCACTTATGGTACCACTCCTGGAAGGTAGTCTTTCTCATGACACTCATGTTGGCTTGCAGGACCAGTGAGCTCCAGGCTTTGATGGCAGAGCCTCCCTATATGAGGTTTTACAAGAAAAGAATGGTGCTCCTCACACAACCCATATTTCTCCCAAAGGTAGTGTCCCCCATCCACCTCAATCAGGAGGTGGTGCTCCCCACCTTCTTTCCGAGGCCTCACACCGGTAAGGCGGAGACAGTCCTCCATACTCTGGATTGTAAAAGGAATCTGTCCTTCTATCTGCAGCAGATTCAGAGCCACCAAGAAGCGCTTCAGCTTTTCATCTCCTATGACCCCAGTCGACTGAGGCTTCCAGTGACTAAGCAAACTCTGTCCACTTGGGTGGCAGACTGCATTGCCCTCGCCTATGAGCAGGCTGAGATCTCACTGGACCACCAGGTCAATGCACACCACATCAGGGCCATGGCTACCTCAGTGGCAAATTTGCATTCCGTACCTGTGATGGAAATCTGCCGGGCCACCACCTGGTCTTCGGTCCATACCTTTGCAGCTCACTACTGCCTGGAGAGGGAGTCCCAAAGGGACAGTGCCTTTGGCCAGGCTGTACTCCGGAATCATTTCAGGGTGTAGGCAACTCCTGCTTTCCAACCCTTCTGTGTTCAGGCTACCGAAGTGCTGATTCTCTACCAGACACTTGGGCCTTGTGAGAGTTTCTCACTTGGGACTTAACTACTACAGCTCATGGCTCACTTTTTCTGGCTGCCATGGCATTTTGTACAGGTTCTCGGTAGACTGTAGTTATGGAGTTCCATATGTGAGGACTGACTTCCTGCTTGTTCCCGGAGAGAACATAGTTACTCAAATGTAACAAGTGTTCTCCGAGGACAGCCGGAATCAGTCCTCACAACCCTCCCTTCTCTCCTTGGAGGTGATTCTTTACTGTATTTTATTTTTGCCATCTTAGTTATGTCATTAGACTGAGGCAAGATGGCACCCTTGAGCAGGAAGGGGACCACACATGCATGGTGCATCTCCCAAAGGCTTTCCTTGAAAGCTGCGGAGATGCTTCCGCGAGGGTTCCGTCAGCGCCGACATCACTCATTTGTAAGGACTGATTCCTGCTGTCCCTGGAGAATACTTGTTACAGATGAATAACTACATTTTTTCAAATATCTATTCATGCCCAGGAGCAGGTATAGACATGGCCATGTCTGGTGCTGATTTTAAATATGCGGCCTTGTTCTGAAATCAGCCGCACACATGTATCTTTACCAGAAAGCCCTGGACATGCCTCCCTCATGCCCATGTGCACTATAACTGTGCTTCTACAGGACATATGTAAGTTTGGAGCATTCTCAAATGCATCTTATTTTATTTTGCTGTGTTTATATACTGCCTTTCACTGGGTCAAGAAAGTTTTTACATAGAACTGAGCAGTAACTTACATTGAACATTCATATCAACTATTTACAGCATGCAATCAACAAGTGTTTTTTTCTTAACTATATACAGGATTTTTTTTATATACAACAGTTATTGACAGGCTGGTGTGTAATGTTCAGGTGTTAGGGGTTATTCCTTGTAGTGGAAGTGTTCTGTGAAGAGATGTGTCTTTAATTTTTTTTGGAAGGTCTTGAGGTCCATGATGTTCCTGAGCTTGTCCGGCAGTCTGTTCCATGTAGATGGTGTGTAGAGTTGGAAGACTCTTTTAAATTTAGACAAATCGGAGGCCTTAGCCCTGCATCAGACACTGAGGGAGGGCTGGGACGGAGACTTCTCGCTATGGTGGGCCGAAAAGGGAATCAAATATTTCGGGGCATATCTGCCAGTGGACTTGAGTAAGATGAAAACATTGAATGTTGGGAGATTGAACCTGATGGAACAAACTATAGATCGTTTGCATAGATGGAGAGACTTGCCAATATCATTGGGGGGGGGGCAGATAGCGCTATATAAAATGACTATATTCCCAAAGTGGTTATACATGTTGCAGACGCTGCCAATATTATTGACCCGGAAAGAGGTGGTAAAATTGGAGAAGAGCTTGAATGCTTTTTATTGGCAAGGGAAGAGACCAAGGTTTAGTATTAAGAAGTTGCAGAGACCCTGGAAATATGGGGGGATGGAAGCTCCTGACATAAGAAGATATAACATAGCATGTTTGTTGCGGAGCTTGAGGGATTGGTTGGGTACGACAGCAGATTATACACCTATAGAGTAGGAGCAGGAGGTAGTGAGGCCGCTGGCTTTGAGATACATCCTGCATGCGAGGACAATGGATTTACCGCCAGACGTTAGTGGGCATCCGATCTTTCGGGTAATGCGGGAGGTGTGGGGGATAGTTTGTAGTAGGGGGCGGGGGAACCCTGGGGTAACTCCCTTTCTTCCGTTGTATGGGAATGGCGATTTTGTCCCAGGGATGCAGGGGGTGACATTTCATAGGTGGGAGAGCAAGGGAATAATGGCACTTGAGCAGGTAGTAAATGAATCAGGGCAAATGTTGAAGTTTGCTGAGCTGCAAAATAGATTTGGACTAATGAGTAAGGATCTTTTTCCTTATATGCAAGTAAGAAGTTATACTGGTAGTTTGGGGGGGTTAAGGACTTGCATGTAGGAATATGTACTACATTGGAAGTATTGCTGTATTCAGGAATGGAAGGGCAGGCCAGAGTTGCAAATCTACAGAAGGAATACTTCGATTTGGAGGGGGGGCCGCAGGAGATAGAATTAGCAGCGGCATGGACATATGACTTGGGGGTAGAGATAAGAGGAGAAGATATGATGAGAGCTTTTTCTGTTATATCTAAGGGGACTACAAGTGCAAATTTTCAAGAAATGCAATACCGGATATTGAGAAGGAGCCACTTTGCTCCATGTAGGGCGTTTAGGGCAGGAAGTAGTGCTACAGCGAGTTGCTCAAGATGTGGGAAATATAGAGCTGATCTAGGCCATATGTGGTGGCAATGTCTGGAAGCAGTATGTTTTTGGGGAGTTCTTGTGAAGCATCTGGGGTCCATTGTGGGAGTCACACTGAAGAAGGACCCTAGAATCTTGATACTAGGTTTGTTTCCAACAGGGATAAGGCTGGGGAAGAGTCAACGGAACTGGTTGGGAAAAGTTTTATTAGTGGCGAGGAGGGTCATGTTGCTAAATTGGTTACTCCCAAGGGGGCCCACTATGGGGCACTGGAAAAAAGAAATATATACTTTATTAATCACTGAGCAGGCGGGGGTACGGGTTAAGGAGGGAGCTACGGGAAAATTCTTGGAAAAGTGGGGTCCATATATACAAACACTGACACCACAAAACAGGAGCAGAATTCTTAATGTACTCCAATGCTGATCTCGTAGGACGGGGGGGGGGGGGGGGGGATTTTGTGATTATGCCACCAAGGTGGAATTGAAGGGCAATTGGGAGAGATTGGAACATGGAATCTGTTTTAAGGGGGGAGGGGGGACCAGGGGGGAGGGAAGGAGTGTTTTGCAAATGAAGGTTAGGGGTGAGAAGTAGAGGAAATTGGGTGATATATTGTTGATTTAAAAAGGGTGTTTTAGACTCAGTTGTATTAGAAAGTTAAATTGTTGAAATATAAGATTATTTGGTTATAGTCTACTACATTGTTTATGGATATGCGAGAGGTGACAGTGTACACATCTGCTGGGCGGAAATGAAAATACTACTGCTAGCAATGTAGGTAAATAATAATTGGATAAGGGAGGGCAAGGGGAGGTGGGCGGTGGGAGGAGGGAGAAAAATATAAAAGAATGTCAACGATTATAGATGTTTAATATCAAATTGTAATACAAAGGTAAATGATTATGATGTTACAGCTATGTTTTTAATAAAAAAGATTTAAACATAAATGACTGTTGATTTGCTTTTGCTTTTATGTGGGAGATGCTGAGGGAGTTCTTTGTTGAGGTCCTTCTGGCTCTGTTTGGGTTGTGAGGGCTGTATGAGTGTTTTAGTTGTGTGTGTGTGTGTGTGTGTGTGTGTGTGTGTGTGGTGGTCTGAGTGAATTGCTTTATGTGTTAGCATGATGGTCTTGTATATTATGCGGCTTTGCAGGGGGAGACAGTGAAGCTGTTTGAGTATTGGGATGATGTGTTCTTTTCTAGTTGCTGCCAATAGGATTCTTGCTGTTGAGTGGAAAGCTGTCTAAAGAGGTAGTAGTGTGGAATGTGGAAGTCCTTGTAGGATGGATCTTGGGACGTGGATGTGATTAGGACATCTGAATGGGCATTTCAGATGTCCAAAACACAAATACTGTAGGGCATCTAAAATGACCCCCATAGATAGATGATGGGTAAAACAAAGGCATAAGGAATAAAAAAGTTGGTGGCTAGATAGAGGGTAAATTATATGCACAGTGCCACCTCTCCTCTAATTTGATTCACCCTGTCATTTCAGTATATAATTTGTACCTTACAGCATAGTGCCCCAACCATTATTCATCTTCTACCATGTCTGAGATGCCTATTATTCCGATATCTTCATGTATTTATTTAACTATGTTTATATACTGCCTTAGCAAAATGTCAAGGTGGTTTACAGATTAACAAGAAAAGTTATACATTTTATTTCTTCTCTCTGACTTTTTCAATTTCTGGGAACATCACAGGTACTTGTGACCTGGATTGGCCGCTGTTTGAAATAGGACACTGGGCTTGATCTGACCCAGTATGGCATATCTTATGTTCCCATATAGACAACTGAAGTTGGAGGGGGTTGAAGTGGCTGGTCAGTGAGAGCGTGAACAGCAATGCAGCATCAGAGGCTTTGGGTATATGCTGGGTTGCTGCTTTAATGGCATTGCTACCATGCAAGTCGCAAAGAAGAGTGACAGGTGCGGCATTGGCTAACCTCCTGGAAACGTTGGTGCTCTAGGTAACTGCCTATTTCCCTACTGGGTAGTGCCAGCCCTGCCACCAGTTTATCTACATTCCTAATGATTGAATCACCAACTGTAATCCTAACCCTTCCCATTTGGGTACAACTTTGGCACGAGAAGATACTATGTCACTTGAAGGGCAAGTTCTAGCTACAGAATCACTTCCTACCAGACTCAGGTAATGCTGTCCTTCCAGGTGGCCTCTATCCACCAAAATCACTGAAAGAGATAGTGGGCCTGATTCCATCCCGGATGTCGATCCCCTCTATACATCCGGTCTGATCGCAATTCTGATCCTGCGATTCAGTCTGGCCTGCACGTGCAGGACTGTCCCCGGCTAACTAAGTCAAGGCTCTTCAATGGAGCCGTGGCGCCATGGCATCATGTTGCCATGGCACCACGGCTCCATTGAAGAACTGCAATGCTGGCCGCTGCGAAATCAAGAGTATTCCCCGCAGCCTGACCCCCAATCTGGCCTCCTAAGGCTAGGGTTGAGCTGTGGGGAATGTCCTCTGGCCCTTCCTGCCCTATCTGCACCTCGGCGTTTAAATAAAGTTGCATCCAGGGAAGTTATTCCACCTTGGGGGTGGAATAACTTCCCCGCACATGTTGCTGGCCCCAAACGTATAGGGCCAACATTAGAATCGGCCCTGTATGTTCAGGACCGGCGACTGCCCAAACTCCACCCCGTCTAACTTCTCCGTATAACCAGCAAGGAAGTTAGTCACGGCCGGGTGAAGGCACGAATCGTGGGAATGGACGACCCATTGGGCCGTCCATCTCCACTATTTGTGGCACAGAATAACCCCCAGTGTAATTAGGAAACAAGCAATTTAAGTCTGTCGGTTATCTCCTGTGGCCAGGACTTAATTTCTGGAGAAATGGCCCCAGGCAATGATTTAGGCATAAAATATAGCAGGGGAGTATCAGGAGTGCGCAGAAATAGATGTCAGAAAGGGGAGGGCCACACAGGCCCTGGCCCGAACAAAATGTGGCTGCTGTGATCACAGCCTTCCCCTACTTCTGCCTGCGTGGATCCAATCTCCCACAGGCAGAAGTATGGTTTATGGTTTATTACATTTGCTATACTGCCTTTCTCAGAGAGCAAAGTGGTTTACAATAAAATAATAACCAGTCAACATAAAGAAAGAGGAACTCCAATACATTATGAAAGTGAAAGAAGTACATCAAATAATAAAAAGAGAGAAAAAAAAGGACATATTGCATGTGATCCTATGGCCGCGTCCCGGGACTCCAAATGCCTGTTGAAACAGAAATATTTTCAGACCAGCCTTAAAGCACTTGAAAATCGGTTCAAGATGTAACTGAGTGGGTAAACAGTTCCAAAACATTGCGGCAGTGAAAAAGAAAGCTGAGAGCTGCGTGGCTGCGTGGCTGCAAGCTGAGCCGCTGCAGGTAAAGGGATTACCAGGCTGGTAATCTCGTGGATCAAGCGAAGCAATTGAGCTGGGGCATATAGAGTACTAAGTGTTGAGAGATAATTAGGAGTGGAGGCATGCAAGGCCTTATAGGGGAAGGCTGCCTGCAAGGATCCCATGCCCCATAGGCAGAAGAACGCTGTGATCGCCAGCCTTCCTCTCCGGTCTGACCGCGAGAGATCGGATCCCTGTGGGCAGACTGGAGGGGAAGGCCGGCAACTGCAGCCTCATGCAGTTCAGCAGACCTAGGAGCGGAGCTTGCCCCACCCCCTCCACGAAAACGGCATTCCAGCTTCCCTGTCCACAGATATTTATTCATGCAACTCGACATGGCCATGTCAGTGCACAGCCAAACTGCTTGCCCGCAGTTCAGCTGTGTAGTTGCTGCTATTTGTGAGGGACCATCTCTTTTTTCTGTTCCATGATTTCAGCATAGGAAACATAGGTTATTGCGTAGGGCTCAAGATTTTGCAGGCAAATACCTTGGCTAAACCGGCCTGGTTCCACTTACTTTAAGGCCATGTTCTGTGATCTTTGAGTGAGTAATCTGCCCTCCCCACTGCTTTTCAGTCCTGCCTAAGGTCATCAACATCTTAAATCCAGCCCTAAATAGCCCAGAACACAGTTCTGCCATTTCTTTCCAGACTCTGGAGCCAAAGCAACAGAGATGTTCTACTCCGTCCCCTCCCTTCCAGAAAGCCTGCAAGAAAAACTTAGGAAAAGGCGAACCTGAAGCAAACAGAAGAAAACAGTAACTCTGCTCTCTAATCCAGTCCCTCTTCTCGGGTTGCTCACTGGACAGCTTACCCATTAGGCAGACTAGGCAGTTGCTTAGGGCAGCAGTTTCTGGGGGTCGGAAAAGAGCAGCTGACGTCAAAGCAAAGCATTAGGTCCTGACAGCCATGCACACTCAGACAACCATCAGTACATACATACATACAACCATACAGTACATAGGGAGGAGTGGCCTAGTGGTTGGGGCAAGTTATCTCAGGCCAGAAGGTTGGGAGTTCAAATCCCACTAGAGGACAGCAACCCTGTGCCGGAAGGACTGGGGTTTCTAGTCCCACAGGTGCTCCTTGTGGCCTTGGGCAAGCCACTTAACCCTCCATTGCCCAGGTTCCCTGTAGTGTATGTGTCTCATAACCCCTTGTGTTAAATGTATCCCCAATTGTGTTGTGACCACTTTGATTGAAGGATAAGGTGGTATAAAAAATACTTGTATGTGCTTTTACAGAATTGTTTTAACAGTGGTGGTATTCAGGTGATCATAATTGTTGAGTTTACTTATCAAAATATTGAGGAGGGGAGAAAGGAGCCTCTGGGTCTAAAAGTTAATTGAGGAGGTGCAAAGCTGAAAGTTCACCTAGAACATGTAATATACTTACTTGCCCGCCCGCCCACCCCTCTCCTCCTGTTCTTCAGGGACATGGTGAGGAGGGGGTAACCCTGAAGCGAGCACTGGATAGACATAAAAGGGAAGCGAATTAGCACAAGTCTGAAACTTGTGAGTCTCAGTGCTAGCCTTCAGTGCTTCTGATTGACATTTCTGCTCACGCATTTCAAACTTGTGCCAATTCAGCCTTTTTTCTTGTCTGTTAAACAACCCAGAACTTAATTTCTGGCAGAACAACCTAGAATGGCATTCCACCATCTCTTTGTAGAGCCCCGAGGACGTAGGGCAGAGCTAACAGTGTAAATCACTTCTATCTCTCCCATGGAAATGGAGCAAAGTGGCTGGTGGGTGCTGGACACCTAAATCCTAGAGGAAATAGACCAAAGCCAGGAGTGTTGCAGCTGTTTACCCTGAGATGGGAGCAATTACATGACCTTGATTTGTGTGTTGTTTCCCTTCACAGTTGAAGAAGCTGTGAGGGAGAACAGACAAGGCTGAAGAGAGAAGGAGTAAACCCCTGCCAGATCTACAGTTTCTTCTGCTACCTGGTCTCACTGCTACTTATTGTGCTGGATTATTGGACTTTTTGCCTCTGCCCTTGGTAACCACAGTAGGGAAGAAGGAGACTGAATAAAGGAAACAAGAGTGAAAGAAAGAAGAGTGAGGTGGGGCAAGAGAATGAGGGGATTAAAGGAGCTAAGAGCTGTGTAGAGGGGTGAAGGAAGAAAGTGAGTGAGGGGAATGGGTTATGTGAGGGCAAAGAAGAGGCAGTGGGGGAGGGGATTGAAAGAGCTGTAACTTGAGAGGGAGGGAGTGTGGGGGTTGAAGATACTTTGGGTTGTGTGGGGGGAGTTAAGGGAGAGAGTGAAGTGAGCGGATTAGAGGTGCTAAGGGATCAGAGTGAAGAGGCTGGAGGGACTGTGAGATGTAAGTGAGAGGATTAGAGTTGGGGGGGGAGGGGAGGGGGGGGACAAGCTGTGAGTGAGGTGATTGATAGGGGATGAGAGAGTGTGCAGTGGAGAATGGGTGAGTGAAGACATCATGTGGTGTCGCTCCCTTCACACCTCTGAAAAGGCAAAGCAGACCATGGTTTTGAATCCCAGGATCCCCTTCACCCATTGAAGGAGACTGAAGAGAATAAACAGTGTAGTCAGTTTTGCCTTCATCCCCCAAGATAGAGAAGAGTCAGCTAACTCTAGCTCGATGAGGAGGTCTGTACCTTATTGACCAGGAGAGTTGATGGAGAAAGTCATTTTCTGGGAAGAGGAATTAGTGACCATCATGGGGAGAGACTTTAGGACCACCAATAATTAGTAATTGAGACTTGGAGGTTCTAGGACAACTAGGGAAATTGAGGGAAGGGGACTTGGAGTGGAGAAATATAGAGGGAAAAGTCCCATTCTCTCTCCCCTCCTCCTCTACCTTAGCCAGTCATCCTCTATCCCCAGCCGTATCAGTGCTCAACCCCCCAGACATCCTTCACCCACAAGTGCTTCATGAAGAAAATGGGGGGGGGGGGGGGGTTTGGGAGGCCACACCTGGCAGCCCCCACACCACAGTTCCACTTCCTTTTTGTCTACAAATTAAGCCCTGCACGTACCACAGTGAAAAAAAGCTGCTGTTTGAAGGCTTGTTTACATCCCTTACTGCCAGATTGCACCTCATACCTTAAAGAGAAGCAACAGTCAAGCATGGTCGTTACAGGCACCACAAAGGCTTCAAAGGAATGATGCAGTCCGTAGGTGACACTGTAGCTCTGGGCTGAACTGGGCACCAGCTAGCATCACTATTTTCTATCCCCGGGGCTGTAACTAGGATTGAGAAAGGGGACAGAAAACTGACAGAAATGCAAGTGTGAGCTCTCTGCAGATGGAACGCCAGGTAAGACTGCAGCTCACCTTCTACCATCTTGAGTGAGGAAGAGGACTGGGGATCAGAATGGAGGGGGGGGGAGGAGAAAGAGGAATGCAGGGATCAAGAGGAGGTGGGAGGGCCAAATACCATTGCTCATCAGGGTGCTCAAATACCTACTTATGGCTCTGCCTACCCCACATGAACTCCTGACAGACAGAATTGGTGCCATCATCTTTCCAACCATGAGCCAGAGACCTCAGCAAAAATGCAGCTTCAAACTTCACTATGACCTAAACAGTCATTGGTTCTCAGATACAATGACCAGAAATTCTGTAGGTCTCTACTATTAACCCCAGGGCCGGACCAACCATCAAGCAAACTATGCAGTTGCCTAGAAGTGCAGTTTCTGTGGAAGGGGGGGGACAGCAAAGAACAGCACATGTAAAGCTAAACAATAGATTCTGACAGCCAGGGGAGAGGGCGAGGAGGAAGTAAGACTTAAGGTTTGCCTAGGAGGGCATGAACATCTTAAACCAACTCTGGAGTCGGCCCTGTTTATTCCACTGGAAATCAACAGCTTTGGCGTCTTTGAAGAAAGTAGTGAGTGTGAATATATTCTGTTTATGTGAGGATGGAAGAGTGGCCAAGAAAACTAATGTAAGTATTGGTTAGGGTGGTAAAACAAGGGAACAAGAATTTTTTGGGAGTGTTAGTGATGGGTGGAGGTGCAGGAGTGATATTGCAAGACTGGGGGTGAAGGGAAGGAGTGCATAGAAATAGAGAAACATAAAAACATAGAAACTTATGGCAGATAAAGACCATATGGCCTATCTGGTCTTCCCATCCATAAGAACTATTAAATTCTACAATCCTGTCTTATTCCTCGGAGATCCTCTGTACTTGTCCATGGTTTCATGCATTCAGATACAGTTCTCATCTCCACCACCTCCACTGGAAGACTGTTCCAAGCATTTATCACCCTTTCCGTAAAGAAATATTTCCTCAGATTACTCCTGAGTATATCCCATTTCACTTTTATCTTATGACCCCCTTGTTCCAAGGCATCCATCCATGGAGGTACTTAAATGTCTCTATCATATCTCCCCTCTCCCACCTTTCCTGCAAAGTATACCTATTTGAAATCTTTAAGTCTATCCCCATATGCCTTATGATGAAGACCACTGACCATTTTGTAGCTAACCTCTGGACTGATTCCATCCTGTTTATATCTTTTTGAAAGTGCAGTCTCCAGAACTGTACGCAGTACTCCAAATGAGATCTCACTTGAGACTTATGCAAAGGCACTATCACCTCCTTTTTCCTGCTGGCCATTCCTCTCCCTATGCACCGAAGCAGGGCTGGCCCATCCACTAGGCGAGCTAGGCGACCAGCCCGGGTGGGTGGTGGCAGCACATAAGCGTGGCGCTTTATAAGTGCTGAATATGGCCAGCTGTGCCGCCTCCCCCCCAGCTGCTGCTGATTCCATCGTGGGGGAAAGGTGACAGTAGCAGTATTTCTTGCCCGCGGCAGGCCATGTCCTTCAGCACACATGGCCTGCTGCTTCTGATCCTCTTCTGGTCAGTGGGGGGTGGGGGGAGGGGTCGGAAGCGGCAGGCCATGAGTGCTGAAGGACATGGCCTGCCACAGGCAGGAAAGAGGCTGCAAAAAGTGGCCGCTTTTGAAATACTGCTGCTGCCACTGCCCACCTCCCTCTCCGAGACGGAATCGGCGGCAGTTGGGGGAGGGGGGTTATGGCAGTAGCTGTAGGGGGAGGTGATGCGGCTTGGCAGGGGCAGCGTGGCCTGGGTTTCTGCCTAGGGTGGCGGAAATCCTTGGGCCAGCCCTGCACCCAAGCATCCTCCTAGCTTTTGCAATCACCTTTTTTTTTACCTATTTGACCACTTTAAGATCATCCAGTATGATCATCCCCAAGCCCTGCTCTTCTTTCAGGCATTGAAGCACTTCACCCCCTATACTGTACTACTTCCCTGGGCCCTTGCAGCATGGCATTTGGCATTATCTGCAAAGAGGTATACTTTTCCCAACAGACTTTCCGTAATATTGCTTACAAAAATGTTAAAATGAACAGGACCAATGATTGATCCCTGAGGTGTGCTACTGGTAATGCCCCTATCTCCAAAGTGAACTCCATTTACTGCTACCCTCTGGTGTCTCCCACTTCACCAGTTTCTTATCCAGTCTAGGGTCCATTCCAAAGGCACTCAGTTTATTTATAAGTCGCCAATGCAGAATGGTGTCAAAGGCCTTGCTAAAATCTAAACATACCACATCTTGCAGTTTCCTTATATTTTCATTTCTACTTTCCTTTCCATCTCCATGTCTAATATATATTTTTAATTCTAGTTTTTAAATTGTGAATCTCTTTGATATTTTTTTTACTGATAAGGCAGTATACCAAGTACAACAATAAACTATAAACTTCCTCCAATCCAATTCTCTGATAACCCATTCAAAAAAAATCAATCAGATTTGTCTGACAAGACCTACCTCTAATAAAGCCATGCTGTCTCAGATCCTGTAATCCCTTGGAGTGTTTCCATAAACTTACTCACTATAGAGGTCAGACTAACCTCTCTATAATTCCCAACCTTTTCCTTACTTCCATTTCTGTGGACAAGAGCCACCTTCATTCATGACCCATCTCCAGTCATCTGAATCACCCTTGACTATAAAGAAGCATTGAAAAGGTCAGACAATAGAGCCGTTAGAACTTCCCTAATTTCTTTCAGTACTCTCAGATATATCCCATCTGGCCCATCGCTTTGCCCAATTTTAGTTTAACTAACTCCTCATGAATGCACTCTTCTGAAAATCATTCGAGGTCTCCATTTCCATTCCTATTTGTGTTTATTTTCTGAGGTCCCAAATCTTGGGTCTTCATCTGTGAACAGAGGACAGAAATGTTTGTTAAGCATTTCCACTTTATCCTCATCTACTTATTCCTGAAGGGGAAGGGGCAGAGTTGCTCGATATGTGTTTCTGTTTGTTGTTCACTGAGGAAGGGCTGGGAGCAGGGCCGGCCTGTCCATTGTGCGAGAATATTGTTCACACAGGGCCCCGCGCTTCAGGGGGCCCCGTGCCAACAACATCCCGCATTTGAATGGCAGGCAGGGCGGCTTTAGAGGGAGCCAGAGAGGCCCTGGCTCACCTCTAACAGCTGCCGAAGTGAAGCACATATTTTTACTTCATTTCGGCAGCTGTACTGAAGTTTAGAACGCTGCCATGCTGAGTGCCGGGAAACAGGAAGACCCCTTTGACCTCAGTGCGGCAGCATTGTAAACTTCAGTACAGCTGCCGAAGTGAAGGAAAAAGATGCACTTCACTTCGGCAGCTGTTAGAGGTGAGCCGGGGCCTCTCCGGCTCCCTCTAAAGTATTTTAGATAGCTGCGGGGCTCTTCGTGAGGGGAGGGGGGAGGGCTTGGACTGGAAATGGGCTGTGGGGGGGGGGGAGCTAGGACTGGAAATGGGCTGAGTGGAGGGGGGGTTGAACTGGAAATAGCTGATGGGGAGGGGGGCTTGGACTGGAAATGGGATAACGGGGGGGGGGGGGAGCTAGGACTGGAAATGGGCTGATGGAGGGGCTAGGATAGAACTGGACATGGGCTGTTGGGGGGGATTAGAAATGGAAATGGGCTGATGGTGGGGCTAGACTGAAAATGGGATGATGGGGGGGCTGGGATTGGAAATGAGCTGATGGAGGGCCTAGGATAGGACTGGAAATGGGCTGTTTGGGGGACTTATGGAGGGTCTAGGACTGGAAATAGGCTCATAAGGGGGCTTGGATTGGAAATGGGCTGAGTGGGGATGGAGCTAGGACTGGAAATGGGCTGAGTGGGGGACCTGGACTGGAAATTGGCTGAGTGGAGGGGAGCTAGGACTGGAAATAGGCTGATTGTGGGGCTAGGAAAGGACTGGAAATGGGCTGATGGGGGGCTGGGATTGGAAATGAGCTGATGGAGGGGCTAGGATAGGACTGGAAATGGATGGGGGAGCTAGGACTGGAAATGGGCTGATGGGGGGGGCTTGGATAGTACTGGAAATGGAAGGGGGAGCTAGGACTGGAAATAGGCTGATAATGGGGCTAGGATAGGACTGGAAATGGGCTGATGGGGGGGGGGGCTAGGGTTGGAAATGGGATGATGGGGGGCTTGGATAGGACTGGAAATGGATGGGGGAGCTAGGACTGGAAATGGGCTGATGGGGGCTAGGGTTGGAAATGGGCTGAAGGGGGGCTTGGATAGAATTGGAAATGGATGGGGGAGCTAGGACTGGAAATGGGTTGTTGGAGGGGCTAGGATAGGACTGGAAATGGATAGGGGAGCATGGGACTAGAAGGGAGTGGATGCTGGGTGAGGCTGGAACTAGAAGGGAGCTGATGTTGAGGGAGGACTAGAATGGGATGGGGCTGGGAGAGTGAAATGGAGAGGGGAAAAATATTTTGTGTGGGAAGGAAGAAAAATGTACGATTGGCCGGGTATTGGGAGAGTAAGTGGGGATTGAGGATGGAGGGGTAAAATTTGAGTGGATGAAAAAGGAATAAAGAAAGAGATGGAGGAAAGAGCAAAAAGAGAAAGATCAGTATGTTAAAACAGATGTAGAGAGAGAATGGAAATAAACTAGAAGAGAGAAGAAAGGACAAATGGACAGCAGACAATGGAGAGTTAGCAAAAGACAAGAAGAAACCAGAAGAAAGTGACTGGAGCAATTGCAACTGAAAAATAAAATGCACAAACAACAAAAGGTTGAAAAATACTTTTTTATTTTGAATTTATTAACTGGAATATGTCAGCTCTGGGAAATATGCATCTTTAACGTCTGCATTTTGTTTAGTACAAATGTAAATTAATTTATAGTTTTATTTCTGCACTGTTGTTGTACATTCCACGTTTGACTTTTGGGGTTCCCAGTTTCATTATTGTCTTCCTATTTCTGAATTGTGATCCCTTGTTCTTTGTTTGCTGATGGTCTATGTTCTGCATGTGTAACCGAGCTGAGGTATTCTGTTTATGTGGTTTCTATTTGATAGTGCCACTAGTTCTCTTTCCCCAGTAGGAGATGTATTGGTATTCTCTGAGATGTATTGGTTTAATATTTGCAATGTTGCCTTTTTGATAGGTAGGGTTTGGTGCTTTGTGAGTCCTAATAGTATTGTTATGATGGTGGTTTGCTATGGGTTCTAAATGGGCAGTGTTTGATAGTAGTTCCTAGTGTGCCTGGCGGTTGGCACTGGAGTATAGTAATGTAGAAATCTGGGAGTCTTTCTTTATCCAGACACTCATTAAGAGGCATGTTTACTAAATGTTAGTGCACGTTAACATTAAGCAAATATTTATGCAAATGAGGCCCATTATTCAAATGAGGCCCCGCACCGAGTCTCTGCACATGGCCCCGCACCACCCTTGGGCCGCCCCTGGCAGGGAGTGGGACTTCAAAAAAGACACAGGCAGGAATGGAGGTGAGATAGACTGCAAGCCAATTTTGGAAGACTGTGTTTGCAAGGAACTAGCTAGAATGACAACAGACAAGATGAAGGCGATACAAATAGGATACATCCAAGGGTGTTAAAGAAACCTTTGGGGGTGGGGAGAGAGATTCTGGTGACTCCACCATCTAACCTTTTTGGTGCTTCCTCCACGTGGTTCTGGAAGACTGGAACAAACTGAGTTGGTACGCCAGGCTCCATCTGTGGCCCTGTTCAAATTTGGGCTAAAAATGTACTTTGAGACTGCTTTTGGATCCTGATCTCCCTAGTCTCCTGTTCACCTCCTATGTATTTCCTTACCATTCCCCTAGATATATCCTGTACCCTGTTTTGATTGGATTGTAAGCTCTGACGTCTCTGCACAGTGCTGCGTACGCCTTGTAGAGCTATACAAATGATAAGTAGTAGCAGTACTGGTAGTAGACTGGAGATGGATGTGCTTCCTCTTAATAGCAGTTGAAGTAAGGAAGAAGCTGGGAACTACTGGTGAGCTCTTCTAGTCTTAATGGTGAATAAATTGAAGCTTTGGTGGGAGTGGCCGACTTGGATTTAGTGGCAGTTACAGAAACATGGTTCACAGAAAACCATGACTGGGATGTAACTATACCTGGCTATACTTTATTCCGAAAGGACAGGGTAGGAAGAAGAGGAGGAGGAGTGGCACTATATGTAAAAACTACTATTAAAGCTTTGGAATTGCAGAGCTTAAAAGGGAGAGGGGTGGCATTGTGGGTTAAACTAGAAAGAGGGAAAGAGAAATCTATTTGCATTGGCGTGATATACAGACCTCCCTCACAAGAGGAAGCGGTGGACAGAGAGTTAATTGAAGACATACGCAGCATTGCTAGGAAAGGGGAAGTGCTACTGATAGGAGATTTCAATATGCCAGATGTTGATTGGCACATTCCTACTGCAGTATCATCTAGAAGTAAGGAGATCCTGGATTCTCTACAGGGAGAACTATTCAGGCAATTGGTAACAGACCCCACACGTGAAAGGGCCATACTGGACTTGGTGCTCACCAATGGTGAAAGTGTTTCTGATGTTGTAGTGGGAGATCATTTTGCATCCAGTGATCACCAGATGGTGTGGTTCAGTATTAGGAATAGGGCTGTTAGAATCCATTCAAAGGTGAGGGTCTTAGCAAAGTTAGTCTTCCTAAAGTCTAAGATGGGCCAGTACCTCAGGGAGTTGTTAGCGGGATAGGAACAGCTGGGGATGTAGAAAAACAGTGGGCAAAACTGAAAGGGGATATTTTAAGGGCAACCAACCTTGTTAAAATGGTAAATAAAGGTAAAAGGAAAAGGAGACCATTATGGTTTTCGAAAGAAGTAACTGAAAAGTGAAGAAAAAGAGGGAGGCCTTCATGAAATACAAGAGATCACAGAGAGAGGAAGACAGGCATCTGTATTTGGAAAAACTTAGAGAAGCTAGCAAAGTAGTCAAGAAGGCAAAGATTCAAAAGGAGGAGGAAATAGCCAATGCAATAAAATGGGGGTATAAGACATTTTTCAGATATATTAGTGAGAAGAGGAAGGGCAAAAGTGGTATTGTCAGACTTAAGGGTGCAGGGGAGGAATATGTAGAAGCTGATAAGGATAAAGCAGAATTGCTTAACAAATATTTTTGTTCTGTTTTCACAGATGAAGAACCAGGAGTAGGACCTCAGAAAACACCCACAAATAGGAACAGAAGCGAGGGACATCTTGAACAATTTTCAGAAGACTGTGTTCGTGAGAAACTAGCTCAACTTAAAGTAGACAAAGCGATGGGACCGGATGGGATACACCCTAGAATACTGAGGGAACTTGGGGACGTTCTAGCAACTCCACTGACTGACCTTTTCAATGCCTCGTTGGAGTCGGGAGTGGTGCCAAAGGACTGGAGAGAGGCTCATGTGGTGCCTTTAGACAAAAGCGGAAGTAAGGATGTGGTTGAAAACTACAGGCCAGTTAGTTTAACTTTGGTGGTGAGTAAATTATTGGAAATGCTGCTGAAAGAGAAAATAGTGAGGTTTCTGGAGTCCAGCGGATTACAGGATCCGAGGCAGCATGGATTCACCAGAGGCAGGTCTTGTCAGACATATCTGATTGATTTCTTTGACTGGGTGACCAGGGAGAGCCCTAGATGTGGTGTATTTAGATTTCAGTAAAGCCTTTGACACTGTTCCTCACAGGCGACTTATAAACAAACTGAGCACCCTAGGGATGGACCCTAAAGTTACTGCTTGGGTTAGAAATTGGTTGGGTGGGAGGCGACAAAGAGTACAAGTAAATGGAGCTCACTCTGAGGAGAAGGATGTTACCAGTGGTGTGCCCCAGGGATCTGTCCTTGGTCCGATTCTTTTTAACATCTTTGTTAGTGATATAGCGGAAGGGCTGTCGGGTAAGATTTGCCTCTTTGCGGATGATACCAAAATCTGCAATAGAGTAGACACCCAGGAAGGTGTAGATAACATGAGGAGGGATCTAGCTAAGCTTGAAGAATGGTGTAGAATTTGGCAGCTGGGATTTAATGTTAAAAAATGTAAGGTCATGCACTTGGGCTGCAGCAATCCAAGGGAGCAATATAGTATAGGGGGTGAAGTACTTTTGTCCACTAAAGAAGAACGGGACCTAGGCGTGGTTGTGTCTGATGATCTTAAAGTAGCTAAACAGGTAGAAAAGGCAACATCAAAAGCTAGAAGGATGCTTGGGTGCATACAGAGAGGAATGGCTAGCAGAAAAAAGGAGGTGATAATGCCTCTGTATAAGTCTTTGGTGCGACCTCATTTGGAGTATAGAGTGCAATTCTGGAGACCGCACCTTCAGAAGGATGTGAACAGGATGGAGTCGGTGCAGAGGGTGGCTACTAAAATGATTAGTAGTCTTCATTATAAAGCATATGAGGACAGACTTAAGGATCTTAATATGTACACCTTAGAGGAAAGGCGGGATAGAGGTGATATGATTGAGATGTTTAAATACCTCCGTGGCATAAATGTTCAGGGAGAGAGCCTCTTTCAATTGAAAGCAAGTTCTGCTACGAGGGGACATGGGATGAGGGTGAAGGGAGATAGATTCAGGAGTGATATGCGGAAATATTTCTTTACGGAAAGAGTAGTGGATCCATGGAATAGTCTCCCAGTGGAGGTGGTAGAGATGAGGACAGTAACTGAATTCAAAAAAGCATGGGACAAACACAGAGGATCTCTAAAGGTAAAAAGGGGACTGTTGTAGTTGTTGATATGGAAGGACAGACTAGATAGGCCATGTGGTCTTTTTCTGTCATCATATTTCTCTGTTTCTAAATTGGTGAAGTCACTGCTAAAGCCAAGGATAGTGCAGTTGCTAGTGTCCAGTGAATTTTAGGATCTGAGGCAGCCTGATTTTGCCAAAGGAAGATCTTGTCAGATGAATCTGGTCAACTTATTTGATTGGATGGCCCTGGGTACTGAATTGGGAAGAGTTCTGGATGTGGAGTGCTTGAATTGTGGCAAGGCCTTTGACATGGTTTCACACAGGCAATTAAGAAATAAACTGAGCACCCTTGGTATGAGCCTAGGGTTCTCTCTGTAAACAAATGATGTAAGATGCAAAGGGAAAAACCAATGGAGAATGACCATGGCTGAGACTCTCAATTATTCCTTAAGAGGTACTTTATTAAGGACCCAACTCGGGATCTCACACCTGCATCAGAGGTCTGTAAAATCAATAATAAAATATATATAAGATCAAATCACATAAGATGACATTGCAAAACTGTGACAAAATATAAAACACATAAAATAAAAGATTAATATAAAAATTAAATAAAACTACAATATGTGATAGTGACAGCAGTGGCACAAAACAAAATTACCTATAAATACATGTCTAAACCTTCAAATAGGACACTGTGGGCCCGATTCTGAGACATGGGTTGCAGAGCTGCACGTCCCGGCGGGATGTGCAGCCCCGAAAGCCGTCTGTGCCCGATTCCCCCTCAGGCTCTCCCTGTATGTCCTGAGCTGCAGGACGGGGCGAGCTGGCAGGGGGCAGGAGGGGGTGGGATCTGGGGAGAGTGATGTCAGAAGGTGGAATAAGCAGCACCGACCTGGTGATCAGGCCCGGGGCTGGGTGGAGGGGAGTCTCCGCCACCCAATCCAGGCCCCAGCAGGCCAGCCGTGGGTTGGGCAGTGGGGATGAGAGGGGCCTAAGCTGCGGGAGTCGGGGGCGCCTGTGGGGAGGATGTCCCTGCAGGCAGGCAGGGGCATGCCGGGCCGTCCTCGGGCCTGATTCTGGTTACAACGGGAACGTTTTATTCCTGTGGTCCAGAATTGGGTCCTAATGGGTCTGTCTTCATCGGGGATGTCTGGAAGGCCCAGGCATCCCCCTCTGGGAATTGGGCTCCACATGACCAAAAAACATGAATATGCATATATAGAAAAACATTAAAAAATGCAAAAATTCACAAAACAACATAAAAAACATAAAAAAGGAGGGTGTATGTCTCTCAAAGCATTAAGATGTTGTAAGGAAACCACCCTGAAATGAAGTCTGTATCATAAAATTATAAATATGTGCAAACTATGCAAGCCACTTATTACATCAATCACGTAATCCAAAAATCTAAAACAACAAAAAACTAAAAGAACAAAAATTTAAAAAAATATATATTCCACATACCTATTCAAGAAAAGGAAAGGAGGAGAGGGAAAAAAGTAGGGGGAAAGGAAGGAGAGGAGTTGATCTTATTTTATATATATTTTATTATTGATTTTACAGACCCCTGACGCAGGCATGATTTGCTGAAACTCGGCCGAATCGGGTCCTTAATTAAATGCTCCTAAGAAATAATTGAGAGTCAGCCATTGTCATTCTCCATTGGTTGTTTCCCTTTGCATCTTACATGGGCCCTGGTGTCACTGACTTGGTTAGATACTGGTTGAGATAGAGGCAAGGGTGGGTGGATGGATAGAGCACTCCAAGGGAAGGGGCATTGCCCATTGGTGTGCTGTGGGGATTGTTTCTTGTGGCTGGTTCTTTTCAATATTTTTGTGATTGACATTATGTAGTGACTGTCAGAAAAGGGTCGCCTTTTTATGGATGTTGTTGGAATCTACAACAAGGAAGACACTTGAAGGATGTGGAGAACATGAGAGATTTGACAGGACTTAGGGAGTGGTGTAGAGTTTGGCAACTAAGATTTAATGCTGGAAAATGCAGAGTCATACCTTTGAGCTGTGAAAACTCAATGGAATGGTGCACTATGGGGAGTGGGCTGCTTTGGTGCATGAAGGAAAAGTGGGACCTGAGTTGATCATGTGTGATGATCTTGAGATGGCCAAACAGGTGGAGAAGACAGTGGAAAAGACCAAAATGATGCTTGGGGACAGTGTGACCTGCAGAAAAAAAGGAGGTGTTGGTGCCTCTGTGTGGTTCTGGAGATCATTCATTCAGAAAGATATGCCCCAGATGAAGTCCATCCAGAAGGAGACTGCTAGGTCATGGGCTGGATGATAGCCTTCATCATGAAGCATGTGGGGGAAGACTTGGACAGATCAGGGCATATGTTTCCTGGAGGGGAGGTGGGAAGGGGAGATAACGACTTTTAAATGTTTTCACAGGAAGCAGGCCTTTTCCGATGGAAGGGAAGCTCTGAAGTGAGGGGTTCTGGGATGTGGGTGAAGAAGGGCAGACTCATGGGTAGTCTAGAGAGATGTTTCTTTGCAGGAGGGTTATGGCCTCCTGGTGGAGGTGGTGGAGATGAGGACAGTTGTTGGAGTTTGAGAGGATTTGGGAAGGCACTGGGGATCTTTGGGGGAGAAAGGGTTGTAGAGACTGTTGATTTGAGTTGGCCATGTGGTCTTTTTCTACCCTTCTTTTCTGTATAAAATTATTTATAATGTGCATGTGCTGGTGTACAAGTATTGTGTATTTCAAAATTAGTATCCAAGTATACATGTTTATGTACTTTGTGGATGGGTATACATTTATTTATTTATAAGTATTTCTATACCGCCTTCTCCTTCAATCAAGGTGGTCTCCACAGCAAACAATCATAAGAGTGGTTTGAGTGTGTTCATGCAGTGAATCATTTATTTATTTATTTAACATTTCTTATATACCGCCTTTCATGATATCAAGGCGGTTTACATTGAACAAACTGAAATTACATTGAACGGGGCATTATAACTTGGAGATAACTATTTTACAGGGAACATGGGCTATGGAGGGTTAAGTGGCTTGCCCAAGACCACAAGGAGCTCCTGTGGGACTAAAAACTCCAGTCCTTCCGGCCCAAGGTCGCTGTCCTTTAGTGGGATTTGAACCCCTGACCTTCCAGCCTGAGGTACCTTGCCCCAACCACTAGGCCACTCCTCCACTCCAAAAGAGTGGTTCAAGTGTGTTCATGCAGTGATACAGATTGTGTGTTTGTGGTGGTGTATATTAGATTCTTGGTGAGCTATTTACATCATGCGCTCTTATACGATCTTATATACAAGTGTCGGGGCGGGGGTTGGTCTTTTGTTCTTGCTTGGTGAGTAGATCATGTGACGTGTCCATAGTGTTCAATGAATAGTGTTGTCTTAAGCTGCTTCCGAAAGTCTTTGAGGTCTGTTGTTAGTCTTAGTTTGTCTGGGAGGGTGTTCCAAATTGCTGGTGCAGCCAGAGAAAGGGCTCGTTCCGCGGTGTCCTTGCGGACCTTGGTGAGGTCTTTTGGGGTGTATACACGATTGGAAGTGCCTCTCCTCCTTGGTCGTGTGCTTCTGTCAGGTTGTATGAGTGTTTGTAGGCTGAGGGCTGATGACTGTTTGATCTTGAAGATGATTATGACTGTCTTATATTTGATGTGTGAGATGATTGGGAGCCAGTGTAGATCTTTCAGTATGGGTGTGATGTGTTCTTGTCTTGTTGTGCCAGATATTATGCGGGCCGCTGTGTTTTGTGCCAATTGCAGCGGTCTGAGTGTTTGTTTTGATAGACCAAGGTAGATTGGGTTGCAGAAGTCTAGGAGTGGGGTTATTAGTGCCTGGCAGACTATACGAAAGTGGTCTGGGGCGAGGAGGGGCTTAAGGCATCGGATAAGTCTCATCTTGTGGTATGCGGTATGGTTGTGTCTTTTATCTTGATGTTGGGTGGAGGGATGAAGTCAGTGTTTCGAGTGATGATTAGTGCCTCAGTCTTGCTGTAGTTTATGGTGAGGCTGTTTTGAAACCAGTTGGTCATGTGTATGAGACAGTTTGTTATTTTGTAGTAGTCCGGGTTGTCGACTGTGATAGGTGTGTATATCATGATGTCATCGGCGTAGATTGTGTATTGTATATTGTGTTCTTTCATGATGTCGCATATTGGCTGGATGTAGAGGTTGAATAAAAGTGCTGATAAGGCTGATCCTTGTGGTACTCCTTGTAGGACTTTTATGGGTCGAGAAATGTTGGGGCCTGCCTTGACCTGTATCTGTCTGTTGGTTAGGTATGGGTGCAACCATTTCAGGGCGGGTCCATGTAACCCAATGTTCTGTAATCTTTCCAGTAGAGTTCTGTGATCCACTGTGTCAAATGCTGATGAAATGTCGATGAAGATCATTAGTATTCCTTTCTTAGAGTTGTCTATGAGGCGGAGAATGTTATTGAAGAGGTATAGCAGGAGTGTTTCAACTCCGTGGTTGGGGCGGAAACCGTGTTGGTTGATGTCTAGTGGAGCGTGGTTGTCAATGTGGTCTTGTAGCTGGTGCTGTACTGCCTTCTCAATTATTTTTGCCAGTAGGGTTATGCTTGAGATCGGTCTGTATGCTGCTGGATTGTTCTTATAGAGTGTGGATTTCTTTGGGATAGGTCTTATCGTGGCAAACTTTAGTTGATTTGGCATGTTCCCTTGAGTCAGAGAACTGTGCACCATGTTGTGTATGGTGTGGATGAAGCTTGTTTTGGTGGCTTTGATCTAAGTCACTGGGCATGGGTCTGTTGGAGCCGTGCTTGTATTGAGTGCGGTGATGATGTGAGAGAGCTGCTCTGTGGATGGAGTGCTGAATGTGCCCCAGGTTTTTGGGGGTGAGTTTGGCTTCGTGGTTGAGTTGGGTCTTGGTTGAACTGTCGAGTGGAATTTTTCTTGGATGTGGTCAGCAAATTTTTGTGGGTCTATTTGAACTTCGTTTTCTTCTTTCTGTTCCTTGGTGAGGGTTTTCACGATTTTGAATAGCTCTCTTGGTTTGTTGTTGGAGTTGAGTATAATGTTTGTGTGATATTCTCTCTTTGTTTGGTTGATGAGTTCGTTGTAGTGTTTTTGTTTTGTTAGGTATAGTTCCTGGGTATTGGACGACTTGGTGTGTCTCCATCTCCGTTCTAATTTTCTGAGTTCCCTCTTTTAGGTCCATATGGCTTTTGAGTACTATGGCTTGTGATGTAATTTGGTGCAGCGAGTTTTCTTGGGTCTATAATCTGTGGCTTTGGCGGCATTATTGATGGTGGTGTTCCAGTTTCTGATTTGAGCTTCTAGATCATCTGTTTCTGAGGTTAGGTGTGGTACAGTGTCCTGTAGGAATTGGTCCCTATCGAAGCTCTTGAATCTTCTTTGTGTGGGTGTGTTGTCCGTGTCTTTGTCTTGTTTTCCTCCTTGTAGTACAATATTTATTTCAATTATGTGGTGGTCAGACCATGGTACTGGTGTGGCAGTGGGTGTTGAAATTAGTCCTCTCGTGATTAGATAGTTGGGTGCGAAGATGAGGTCTGGCGATGATCCGTGTCTGTCTGTGTGTCGGGGTGTTAATTATTTGGGTGAATTGAAATGAACTCATCACTTGAAGGAAAGCTTCTGCATCTTTGGTGTTGGTAGATTTGAGGTTGAAGTCTACTAGCAGTAGTGTGGGTTTGTGGTTTGAGCTGATTGTGCAGACTGCTTCGAGGGTGGAGGCTAGATCATCAGGTGGTGCACGGGGTGCTCTGTAGGTGAGGCATAGGGCCATGCTTTTGTTCTCGACAGTGATGGTGTTGCATTGTTGGGTGTCTGTGGCACTTCGTGATTTGAACTTTAGGCTGTTCTTTGCGATTATCAAGACTCCTCCTTCTCGCCTGTGAGCGCGTGGGTAGTTGAATGCTGTGTATGTGTCGGGCACTAATTGATTGAGTAGTACATTGTCGGTGGGGGTGAGCCATGTTTCTGTGACAAAGTATGTCGGGTTGTTGATCATATATGTGGTCTGCTATTGTGTAGATCTTGTTATGTATGGATCTGGTGTTTATGAGCTCTATTGATATTGACACTGGGGTGTTTGTTGTGCCGTGTGCTTCCTTTGGGTTTGCGTGGGTGTCGGACTTGCACCTGGTTTGCCTTTTGAGCATGGGTGTTCTGTGTGTGTTCCCGTGATTATACTGTGGGCATGTGTATGTCCATGCTGTTGGTGGGGGCCATGATGTGTTTGTGTGTGGGTGGTGGTTGGGTGCGTGTGGTGGAAGGAGTTGTGTGAGGAGGAGGCTGATGGGGAAGATCAGGGTTGTATGCATGTTGTCTTTGGGGCTGTCTTTGTTGTATGGTCTTGTTTCCTTCACTTACGCTTTGCTGCTTTTTCTTTTTGGATGCTTCCTGGTGTTTTCTGTGCAGCTTCTGTGGGTCTTTTAGGTGGGCCTGCTCCCCCTTTTTTTTTATTTTGTGCTCGCCTCCGTGCCTCGCCTAAGGGCCACGCCAAAGGGCCCTCTGGTGAGGCCCTCAGGTGCGAGCCCGCCCCACGGGGATGCTGCTTTTCAAGTGTGCTGAGTTGCTCCCACTGCCCCGATTGGGCAGGAGCTTCTGAGCGGGAGGATATCCCGCTCAGCCGCTCTACCCCGATTGGGGGAGTTTCGGAGGTCGGCGGGGTGGAGGGAGGCTGAAACGGCTCCCTGTTTGCAGGGACACCGCCTTTCAAGAGTCCTGAGTTGCTCCCACTGCCCTAATTGGGCAGGAGCTTCTGAGCAGGAGGATTTCCCGCTCAGGCGCTCTACTCCGATTGGGGGAGCTTCGGAGGTCGGCGGGGTGGAGGGAGGCTGAAGCATGTATGAAGGCTGAATACATGTATGCAGAACTAGAAAAGGTACAGAGAAGGATAACAAAAATGATAAAGGAAATAGGTTAAATAAATTAGAGCTCTTCAGTTTAAAAAAGGACTGAAAAAGGTTATGATAAGAGACTTGTAAAAGTATAAGCCTAGTGGAACAGGTAAATAAGAAGCAGTTATCCCTTCAGATAGTACTAGGACTGGGAGACAGGCCATTAAACGAACAGATAATAGATTTAAAACAAATCTAAGAAAGTATTTTTCTCTCAATGTGCAATTAAGCTATGGAACTTGTTGCCAGAGGATGTGGTCAAGGCATTTAGCAAAGCTGTTGGACAAGTTCCAGGAGGAAAAGTCCATTATCAAATAGCAAGCAGACTGCGAAAAAGCCAGTGCTTATTCTGGGGACTGAGCAACAAGTAATGTAACGATTCCTTGGAATTCCCTGGGTAATTCCGCCGAGTAACCCGGACTGGCTACTGTCGGTTTCACCCCGTATTGGACATGTTATGTTATTATCCGCCTGCATAGGTATGCACGTGTGTGTGTGTGTGTGTTTTCTGAACGGATGTACATGTCTGCATGTTTCTGTTTATAGGTATGTATATGCATCTGTATTCGTGGTTAGTTACCTTGGTCTCTGTGTGTGAGTCGGACATGATAGGCAGTCAGAAGGAAGAGGGAGAGGGGGAGAGGAGGAGAAAGGGGCGGGGCGAGGCAGCCTGTACGGCTGCTTATGAATATTGATGATGGCTATTGTGCAATTGGAGCTGGTGCTGCCTGGAGGGAGTCCTCTTCGAGCGAGAACGGCAGAATGGAGCCAGACAGCAGCGAGAGCTGTTGAAGAGCCCGAGTAAAAGCAGCCAGGGGCTGGCAACGCACCCTCTGAAACCTCCCCCCACCCCCCATCCTCCCTTGTTTATTTATTTGGTTATTTATGTATGCATTTTTTGGAGACCGCAAGCCGGAAAAAGAAAAGGGTGGAAGACGAGGCGCAACGCCACCAGCCACCCACTTTGCACCTCCTTCTCCTCTTCTTCGGTCAACATGGAGAGGGAGCAGTGAGAGTAGGAGAAGGGGAAGCGGGGAGGAGAGATCGTGAGGAGCACGGAGCGGCCGTAGCCAGAGAGGGCCATTTTTATTGTCTCCTTGGAAGGTAAGAGGCAACTGGCTCGGAGCCCTTTTCTCGGATCTCTTTTCCTCCTTTTTTGCTTTTGCTGTCTGCACTGCACACGGCTGGGGGATGTGCGGAGCTTGGCCCGGCTCGGACCGGATCGCTTCAGTTCGCTTTCTAAGATAGGGGTGGGTGTTACTATTAACATGGAGTAAGGGGGAGGGGGGCTCCTTTGGTGTTTCTGAATAAGGGGAGGCTCTGGTTTTGTGTTCTGTTAGAAGGAGTATGCTTATTCTTCCATCTGCCTCCTAATCCTGAGACGATCTTTTTGCTCTGGTGAATTTTTGGGAAGCCATCTGCTTCTTATCTTACTGGTAGGTTTCTTTGGGGAAAGGGATAGAAGCAGTTTTGGTGGGGAGGGTAGTTTAAGGTCTCACTGCATCCAGGAATCTAAAATTTCCTTTTGGTTGAACTGGTTCCTATTGGTACCGTTCCCTGCTGGCTAGGTTCTAGCCTTTCATAATTTTGGGCATGAGGTTGTTATGCTGAGTGTCAAAGGGAGTTAGTACAAGGTGAAAGTCTCCATGGCAACACTGCTTATGCCAGTGGGAGATGTGGGGGCAGCGTTCACCCCATGGAGAGATTTAGCTGCCCCCTTCCCCCCCCCCCCCTCTTGTGCTCCTGTTGTCATGGGAGGGGGTCCTTTCTGTTCTGGTTCCTGGATTGCAGGGTGTCATGATCCGCACCTTTAATGACTCCCTGCGCTGCAGTCCTTGAGCACTGGCTGGCTTGCAGTCGGGGGTCAACAGCGGAGAATGTATGGTTGTTCTCATAAACTGTACCATGTGTCACCTGTCAAGAAAGGACATCAGGTTAGGGAAGCCAACCTTTGGATATAGTAGATTATTACTAGGTACATCTTTTGAGTTGTGCTGTACAATTAGTGGCCCAAATGGAGTAGAATCGCTTGGCTTTTTGTAGCTAATTATAACAATGCAGGTGGTTTAGAAGGTCTGTGTAATTGTGTTCATGCAGTGAGTTGGGGCTGTCTGTTGTGCCTGGTAGTATGAGAATTGGCAGTGTGCCATTTGCTTTCATGCCCACAAGTTTGGCCAAAGGGCAGGCAAAGCAAAGCTGGCTCCAAACATTTTTCCTGGGTGGAGGAGTGGGGTTAGATTGGGTCAAGCTGACGGCCACCCTGCGCCACTTTGCAGATTGACTTCCCCAAATGGCTTCATAGCAAGCACTCAGTAGTTGTTGAATGGACTTACAATTTTGATAACAACAACTGGCATGTGTTTGTAAGAGGTGGATCAGCCTTTCTGGCATCTATGCACTTTATTTGACTAACAGTTTTCTTTCAGCCAACAGAATGGGAAAAGGCTCTGTGTTTGTTGTATTCTCTCCGCCTGGCATCTTCGGCTTATGAACTGAAATACTTACCCTGTGCATTGCTGTGCTTGTGGACCACCCAAGTACCTTGGATATACAGAGGCCTGTTGTAGCAGTTGGCATCTGGGGCAACATGTCTGTTGGGTGGTACTTCTGTGTCACATTAAGTAGTGTTGTCTGAATTGAGCACAAATGAATGTGGGACTTTAGCAGTGACTGAAGGTAGCCACATTGTATGCAGATGTTATGCAACTTTCCCCATGCAATACTCCATCCTCCTGCCTTACAGTACCCACTGCTTTCCAGCACTGAAACGCCCAAGCACATAGCTGTACCAGTGCACTACTCCATGCGGTTCCAGCACTAGGGTCCCAGGCACCTCAGACCCGCTATGAAGCATCCCTGGTATTTCAGTATTGATCCTTCAGAGAATGCTCAGCATTCCTTCAACCCTGACTTGGGTTACTCCGTGCTGTGTCAATCCTGGCGTCTCCTGAGCATGCGTTGTGAGCTGTACCAAGGTATATGGTGCTTATATATCTGGGCTAATGTTTATTAGGTATCTAGATCCATCCAGACCACTCCACTGGTATCCTGAAAAAAAGGATTTGAAACCTTTTCTGTAGTAGTGAAAGGACTTATATGGGAATCCAGGTTTCATAGTGTTACCAGCTGGCTCTAGATTTTCAGAACAACAGACAGGTCTTGTGCTGGTTTTACCCCAGTGCATGCAGGACCTTAGTCTTACCTTTCTTAGAGAATGCACTAGGGACATCAGAACTACAAGTTCCTGCATATGGCGTCCTTGAAGCAATCTGTGAACCTGGTGCCAGTTTTGAATTCGAGTGTCCTGTCTGTGCCTTCTTAGTAACCAGAACATGGTTTTCTACAGGCCTCCATCTGTTGTTGTTTCCAGCCTTCACTGCTATATCGGAAGCTGTATTTGCATCGTAGCCACTGTGAAGTCAATTCCTGTCTTGGTTACACTCCACCCTGCACTTCAAAAATAAGTATGTAAAAAATGTGTTGTAACCCCTGACCATCTGATCACTGGAAAATGGGCCGGGATGTCAACTTGCCTAGGTTTCCTTACAGTTATTGTAAGCTAGCAGAGTGACACAAGCTTATATAATATTATTCTCATCTCTTCTTCAGGGTTTTCCACTGTTTCTGTGAGTAAGCAAGTGCCACATCCTGTCTATGGCTGTTTCTTCCCCTCTACTTCAGTTCATGAAACCTACTGGCACCCATCAGATCTTTAAATAGGACTGCATTTTACCGGAGAGTGGTTGGCTAACACCATGGGGTTAATATTTAAAAGGCACCTAAACATTTGCGCTATGCCATACACCCAGGTTCCTGCTGTTCACGATTGTTGGCGGTAGTATACACAAAGTGGGATATAAATATCCTGCTTTACACATATTGTGCATCTGGTGGGGAGGGTGGGTTTGGGATATTCCTGGGGCTGGGTCACCGTAACACAGAGCTTAGACATCTAGGCGCCAGTTTTCGGCACATTGATGTGTTTGGTTTAGTTGCCCCAAAACCAGGTCTATCCTGGAGCATCTACTCAAATTCATAGCCTCAATGTAAAGGTGCCTATTATCAGCATTCAGATGTTTCAGCTATGCACACACTTTTGTGCGCACCTGGCTGCCTATTTTCAGTGGCGTTAAGCAAATGCTTAGTGTTGCTGAAAAGGGGCATAAATTGAAACCTCTTATTTAGACATTTCAGTTTGTCCTAGGATGTCCTATTGAAAATTGGCTCTCAGGTGTTTTGGGGGCTTTGAACTTGGCACTGTGGCTAGAGTATAGAGTTGTGGATTCAGATTTTTCAAATTTTGTTTTGGTTTTATACCAGCTGTGTGCATGGCGTTGGCCTGCTTCTGGGTCAAAATCAGCCCTGGATCTGGCTGTCTTGAAAGAAGAATATGGGGCCAGTTGGAGTCGCCCTGTCATTCTGATATTGTGTGACCTTGGGTCCAGTTGTAGAAGAAAGCTTGGTGAGAGCAATACCTATGGGAATTATGCACATATGCTTTAAAAAATGCCAGAGATGGAAACATAGGACCAGATGTACTAAAGTGCGCTATCATATTAGTGCGCACTAACACCAGTAAAGAGGTCCCAGTGCATAAAATGGAACTAACAGGAAATAAGACGCATCAATGGGTGTTAGCACACAATAACATGCTAAATCTAAATCATAGTTAGAAAAAGTAGGTGCCAGCCAAAAATTTGCAGGCACTAGAAATGTTTTCTCCCTTTTTACGGATACTTTTTGTTTTGCTTGTCTGCTCTATTTTTCGCTTTGTGCTTTCTTCTTCTTTAGTTTCACTTTTTGCTTTCATTTACTCGCTCTTTCCCTCTTCAGGAACCCTCTCCTTTTCTTCTTCTTCATTCCCCTGCTTCCAAACAGTCTTCTACTGCCTGGACTCTTCAAGAGTCTTTTCTGTTGGGCAGCAGCCCAGAATTTTAGGGGGCTTGAGTAACCTGATGCCCAGATCTCTTCACCCCTGAATAATGCATTGTTGGTCTGGAAGCACCTTTGGGTATCTCTCTTGGCTATTGAGCCTGGGTTTTTTATTCCCACACTGTTGGTTTACCCTTGAATGGAGTTCATTATGACAGACTTTACTTCCTTTAAAACTGGGAGCACCTCAGAAGTTTTAGAGAAAGAATTGAGATCTCTGCTTCTCCAGCAGTGGTCTAGTGACCTGATTCTTAAGTGCAGTCTAACATTAGTTTCAGTGGTTAATATTGGGCCCACAGTGCTGATGAGTGCCCTTGTACCCTAGGGGAGAGGTCCATAGTTGTGATTGTACAAAGGTGGATATGTGTGTGGAAGTTATCGACAGTGGGGAAACTGGAAAATAACACATTCATTTGATCTCTGCTGAATAAAACATGAATGTTCATGCAAGGACCCCAACTATAGCGTTTTTTTCTTAGGTTTCCTTTTCCTTTATTAATTGGGATTTAAAAGGGAGTTTGGTGTTCACCGGTCTGGTTTTTTTTATGTGTATTTTTTTAAATATTAGATTTATCATCTGTATATTTTATTATGGCCTTATGACTTTGGGTTTGAAATGTTTGTTCACTGGTTCACCGTGATACAGTTATGTTGTTTATCTAGGTTTCACGGGGAGGGGGAGGCTAAGGAGATTCTGATGACAATAAGCTTAGTGCCCCCCCCTGATTTACATTAGATTCATTAATAGTGGATGTGACTAAAGAGAAGCTTCCAGAAACATAAAATGTTTGGCCATGAAAGTGAAACTGGAACAGGAAGATCTTGGTGGTTAAATGTTTTGCTGTAACATTCACACTTGTTGCCAGTAGAGTTTTGTCTTATAAATGTCTGATCTAGTAGTGCCAGACCAAACCAAAAACTTTTGGACTTGTGTTATAGGAGCTGGTGGGGTGTTAAACCCATCTAACCTGTTTGGGTAGGATTACGGTGTTCTCCTGCTTGTCCCCCTTCTTCGTCCCTCATTTCTGTCAAAGAGCTTTCTGGCTTTCCTCTTCAGAAATAGTGATGTCCAATGAAAGCCTTGAATCGCTGTCATTCTGTACAAGCACGCTTGCCTTTGAATATTCCTACATTTAGTTTTATTGCCAAAGCTGTTTATGGTACCAAAGCCTCTACTGTGGGGAGTGAAGCTATTAAATACATTGTCTCTCTGGCATGAATCCCTTGGATATTCAATCCTTTATTTGTAGAGAGAGGAGGGATGCCCTTGAGACTGGAGGAGAGGATAGAGAGGTGGATTCCCCTGTGACTGGAGGGAGAAGGTGGGATGCCTCTGTGACTGGAGGGGAAAGGAGGGGAATATCTCTGGAACTGGAAGGTGGAGAGAGGGGATATGCCCTTGGACTGGAGAGGGGAGGGCGGGAGATTCCCCTGGGACTGGAGGGTAGAGGAGTAGAGATGCTTTGGGACTGGGGGGAGATAGAGAGGGAGGATGCCTTTGGGAATGGAGAGGGGAGAGCGAGAAATTTCCCTGAGGCTGGGGGAGGGAGGATAGAGGGAGGAGGAATGCCCCAGGGACTGGTGTGGCGGTGGGGTTGTATAGATGAAAACTGACACTGTGGTTGCTCTTGTGATGTTAACATTTAAGGGCCAAAAATGTCCACTTTCAATGATGTGCTGATATTCACATACCATCAAAAGTGGGTATTTTTGGCATTTAATGATAATGTCAGAAGAGCAATGGCAGAGTTAGGGGGTAATATTGCAGGATTTTGATGCAAAGTTTTACTGCCACTGAGGCAAGGGAGAGTGAAGACCCAAAAAGCTTAACAATTTGTATTCACTAGGACAGACTTCTGCCTGGGTTGAGGAATTCCCTTCCCCTGCTTCTCATATCCCAGACTCTTGCTGGCTCTTCAACCAGTCATGGCTCCAAATGTGGCCCTGCGGCCTAAAACGTTGCCTACCTCTGACCTAGGGCATCTGGTACCCTTGCACCTGCCATAGAAATATGACCCAGTGGTGAGGGCATTGGACAAGGATTCAAGAAGAGTTGTGGGATGTGAATTTGGGAATTCCCTTTGACAGTAATTATGTGTTTGTCATCCTGAGCCCCTCACTTTATCCCCCTGTGGCTCAGTCACTGACTCCCTCTGTGACCCTGAGGCCTCGATTTATCCCCCTGTGCCTCAGTCACTGACTCCCACTGTGACCCTGAGGCCTCACTTATTCCCCCTGTGGCTCAGTCACTGACTCCCTCTGTGATCCTGAGTGTTTCACTGTATCCCCCTGTGCCTCAGTCACTGACTCCCTCTGTGACCCTGAGGCCTCACTTTATCCCCCTGTGGTCCAGTCACTGACTTCCTCTGTGACCCTGAGGCCTCACTTTATCCCCCTGTGGCTCAGTTCTAGTCTCAGCTCTACCACTTTCCCTTGTTGTGTTCCTGGAGAAATCAGTTTTCTCTATGTATCTGTTTAAAAAGAAGGGGCCTAATATTCAAAATGAGTTATGCATTTTCTGGCAGGTGGCAAACACAACCTGTTTATGTGTGTATTGATATGGATAAAATTGAGCAGCTTAATTTGTGAAATGGCCACATTTTGGCAGTATAAAAAGGAACCGGCTTTAGGGAGGAACAAAGATTCACTTATACGTCTAGAGGCAATGAACAGCCACAAATCTAAGAAGTTATTTCATTTCATTTAGATCTTTTATAGTCTGCCTATCACGGCACTTCTAAGCAGGTTACAATAAACATCAACAATAAAATCACAAAGACACAATATAAGATACAAAACATATTGTAATAAAATTAGTGCAGCATTAATAAATAAAATATTAAAAATAAAAAACAACTTGCACAGACCTATCTAAGCAACTGCATTTTCAGCTTTTTATAAAATTGAATATATCTTGTTCCAGCCTTAAATCCAATAGTACAGGAAAAGGTAGGAAAGAATGGCAGGCCTAACTCTAAGCCGACCTCAGCAGTCAAATAGTTCAGTGAGGCTAGTTAAACAGATAGCCCTGATAAAGTGAAGTGCTGGTGCTTAGCTTTAAACTCTGGCCAGACCTACGGAATATCAGGCCCAAGGTAGTTTCGTAATCTTCTTGTCTGTACAACAGGTTTTTTTTAAATCCTCCATCCATATATTGCTATTAGGATCTGTGCAGATTCACAGAGAGTAGAGCTGTGTCTTTGAACTGAATTCCACAGAACTGACCGATTTTTTTTTTTTTTATTTTTATTTTTTTTTTTTCCCTACTGAAAACAGATGCAATGCTTAAAGGATTGCACCAGGCCATCTATTAGCATGTAAAGTTGCTCTTGCCAGAATGTCTCTGGTCTAAGGACTTGTGCCTTATCACACAAATACAGTGACACAATTCAAAATGGCATGGGACAGACACAGTGGATCCCTTTACAGCAACAGGATAAAATCAAAATAAGCTTAACTATCTCTTATATCTCACCAAATAGGGGTGATCTGCACGGAGCGGCAGGTGCACCTACTCTTGCCACCTTGCTGGGCAGACTAGATGGGCCATGCTGGTCTTTATCTGCCATCATATACTATGTTACATAGACTAGGTTTGGTTGACGTTGTGCTTTGTCAGCCCAAGCTTGGCAGTTTGGCTGCCTGTTTTTCACCCGTGGTAATAGGACACTTTACTGGCACAGAATTCACTGAGAGTTTTCTGTAGTAGTATCAGGTGGTATTTCAGTGTCTCACTGTTCCTAAGTGAGTTACTCTATGTAGGACGGTTGTGTCAGGCTTAGCCCAGACAGCAGCTTGCTAATTAACCCCATCCTTCCTGTATATGCTAATTAGATGATGTGTGTCTTAGAATCAGTGGGTGAAAGGGCCATGGAGACTTCCTGTACTGGGCTTGCAAACCTGTAATTGGAAATGAGAGCAATACCAAGGAACTGGGTGCTGTGCAGTGAAAATTCTGAGCTATACCACCAAAGCCTGGGAGACTGTGCGCCAAAAACTCTTGAACAACATCACTTTGGCACTGGAATTCAAGAATCTGAAGTGTCCTAATTTCCTGTTGTACCTGTAGTTACAGATCTCGGCTCTGGCAGCACCTTTGCTAGCTCACATCCAGGCTCTATTTGGTAGAGTATTTGTATGCAGGAGATGCAGAGCGCATGAGCAGCTCGGTCTTCTCCCGGGGCCCTTTGAATGGGTGCACCACCTGACTGATTTTACTGGCCATCCAGCTAACTTAATCTGATGGATTGACACACCAAATAATGAGCAGAAATGGAAGAATGATTTTAATTATTTTGTTACTTAAAAAAAGTAACAGTATATGTAAATATAATATGAACGAATTAGAGACCTAAATGAATTTGAAACAGTGGCAAACGCATCATATATGGAACTTCCTGAAAGACAATTAGTTACATTCTGTGTTGCTAGCCGGCTTATAGTGCAGCCCACCCAGCTACTCCTTCAGAGAAACATAGAAACATTACGACAGAAAAAGACCACATGGCCTATCTAGTCTGTCCTTCCATATCAATGACTACAACATTCCCCTGGCAGGCAAAAATTTCTGGGGACAACAATGCAAATGTTAGTCTGCCAAAGAGAGAGACCAAAAATGTAAAGGCCATGCAAAATGGTATTTGTTTAGTTTTTGCAGAGATGAAAACTGTATGATATACATCAGCAAGGTCACTTTTGTACCCTGTGCGCTTTACATATTGTGCTTTTCAGAATCCCCAGGATAGCAGATCTTAATAAAATACCAGCAGGAAGCTTTTTCCCTAGAAAAAGAAGCTCAAGGTCAAGGGGTCATGATACCTAGTTTGCAAGAGGGAGGCTCAGAGGAAATACTTAATAGAGGATGGTGAATGACTGGAAGTGTCTTTAGGCAGAGGAGATGGAAATCAGAATTCTAGCGTGCTTGAGACATATCTAGAGGGTGGCAGACAGGGGCTGGGAAGGGAAGGAGGTGACTGGAAATAAATTAGAATCCATGGGGAGGGGGCAGTGAGTAGGAGGGACAGTTGGGCAGGTTGCTTGAGTCAGAAGGTGTCATAGATTGACAGCTACTCCATTGCTATAGTTTTCCAAGAAATCTTTATGCATATATATTGAACACAGTGAATTCTGTTCCATATGTGAATTGTGATGATAATGATCAGGACCAGCTCTAGGCTAACTGGCACACTGTTCAAAAACGGAAATTGACCCCAGCATCTATTTTTCCTCCAGCCTCTTATCTTGCTTCTCCTTCTAGTGTTGTGAAAGGACATGGAGTGGTGATGCCAGCACAGCAGTGGCTGCATAGGTTGCACACCCCAAAAGCTGCTCTGATTAGAACAAGTATGTCATTTGTGAACCACGGCACCAATTGATGAGTCTTAGGCCATAGTGTCTGATCATTCCTGCCTGTCTCAGAAACTTTCAGAATTATGAATTGCAGAAATGGACAGTAGGCATGGCTGAAGCTTTGAAAATGGGCTTCACTACTCACAGATTTGAAATAAGGGATAATTCAACTCTTTTTCAGCCATCTTTCGCTTAGGTTTAGAGCCTAGGGGTATTAAGGGTTCAGGCGGCTGGGCAAATGTCTATCCATTTGGGCATGTGTAAGTATATCTGCAACAAAATCCACACCATAGCAGACTATGTACAAGATCAGAATGTGGAATTCATGTGTATAACAAAATCATGGCTGACCAATGCAGACAACGTCTTATTAAACCAACTCACCCCAACCACCATGGTCGCTCACCATTACTCCAGAGCACGACGTCAAGGCAGAGGAACCCTCGTCCTATCAAACAAGCAACTAAACCTTAAGGTAGTCAACACCATCTCAACCTCAACTCTAAACACCATAACTCTCGAAAACAAAGTGCTAATGATAAGCTTAATATACAGAACCCCCTACCTCCAACTCAGACAACCTCTGAACCATAATCGAGCTAGCCACCAACTCCAGTAACAAGGGCAAACAAACAATAATTCTGGTGACTTTAACCTAAATTCTCTACCCCCAGCTCAAGCTATGGCATTCCTTGATGCTTTAAACTCACTGGACCTCTCTCAGATCATTGAAACTCAGACACACACAGGCAGAAGTACCCTTGACCTGTTTTTTGTATCCTCCTCTCTTCTTCAACTCTCACATCACCTACCAAGTAACACCAGTATCCTGGTCAGATCACCATATGATATCCTTTAACCTCCCCATGAATCCCCCACAGCCTAGACAGCACCACTCAACCACCCAACGTCACTTCAAAGCATTCGACAAGGGCACCCTGCTTGACCAAATACTCCCCAAGCTTGACACCAGCACCTCAGATCTGACATCCATAGTAGAAAATTGGAACAACATCATATTACCAGCTGCCCTTGCTCCACCCAAACAAAGAACTCCCAAAGAGAAAACAGAGCTCCATGGTACTCCTCTGAAATAAAGTTTGCAAAGATCACATTAAGAAAAGTAGAGAGAAGATGGTGCAAGTTCAAAGATCAATCAGATCTACAGGAATGTAGAACAAAACAACAGGAATACAACAAACTAATTCTTACCCTCAAGAAACATCATCACACAAACTTCATCATGAATGCCCTAAACCTACCCAGATAGCTATTCTCAATAGTAAAAGAGTTAACCAGAGACCCACATAGCCAGGCTGCAATCCTAATAACTCCAGAAATCTCTGCAACTCATCTTCAGAGCAAACTGAATTGCATACAATCCTCACCAAACCAACTCCTCACACCAACAACCAAACAAGATTTCCCAAAGATTTGGATTTCATTCTACTCAATCACCAAGGATCACTGCCTCAACCTCCTAAAATCCATGAACACAACCACTTTCCCCCTCGACCCGTGCTCCACCACAAGGATAAAGATGACTGCACAAGTGCTAGCACTGACACTCTGCAGAATAATAAATGTATCCCTCTCACAAGGATTTATGCCTCCATCACTAAAAATATCATCCATAAGACCAATTCTAAAGAACAACACAACTGACCCAAGTTCTCCACCCTCCTATTGACCAATATCCAGCATACTGTTCCTCTCCAAATTAGTTGAAAAATCAGTCCTATGCCAGGTACAAGACCACGTTGACTCAACCTTCCCACTCGACCCTCAGCAGCACGGATTCTGAGAGTTCCATGGGGTGGGAACTTTATTAACATCACTATTGAACACAATTCTCAAAGGGATTGAAAATTTCAAGCAAAGCTTCATACTCATTCATCAACATAGCATCAGCATTCAGTTCAAGAATACACTCCATACTCATGGAAAGACTGCTGGAAATAGGAATAAGCGACACCCCACCATCATGGTTTCGCTCCTACATTTCTGAGAGAACAGCATTGGTCAAGATAAAAAATAACACATTAGATCTTTCCCATTAAACCAAGGACTTCCCCAAGGCTCAGTACTTTCCACCCTCCTTTTCAACATTTATATCCAGCCAGTCTGCAAAATTATACAGAAGCATAACAAACAATACCACCTTTACGTAGACGACCTGATGCTTTACTCAACCCTTGATTCCACCAATCCTGACTACTCTTCCATCTCCTCTTGTATGATAGAAGTCTCAGAATGGCTAATACAATGCAACCTGGAAATTAACTACAACAAATCTGAAGCTCTCATAATCACAAAGGACACCACATTTCACCCCCCTCCCCCCCATAGGAAACCAAACAATCCCTGTAAAAAATAAAGTTAAATACTTAGGAATACTCCTCAACCAGAAGCTCAACTTCCAATCCCATATCAATCAATTAACCACTAAAGCCTACTATAAAATGAAGATCCTAAAGAATCTATGACCCATACTCGACCCGGACCACTTCCACTCCATCTTCCAGGCAATGATCACACCACAGTTAGATTACTGCAATCTGATTCTTCAAGGAATACCCAAATGCGCAATCCAAGCACTACATCTAGCACAAAATTCAGCAACATGACTACTCACCAGAACCAAAAGACAAGACCACATCACCCACATCCTCAAATCCCTCCACTGGCTACCCATCCGACCTTGGTTAAAATACAAAGCTGTAATGATGATATTCAAGGTACTACACAACCAGTCCCCAGAATGTTTAAAGGGGTTAGTCAAAAGAGTTCCAGGCACTCGATTAAGAAGGAGGCAACATCAGAACACACTTTCAACAGCTACCATAACTACTCTCATTCAGCCTTTCACAGAGTATTTGAATATTATACACCAGCACTATGGAACTCACTCTCGTATCACCTGAGAGCAATCTCAGATATCGCCAAATTCAGGAAACATCTCAAAACCCACCTTTCCACAGAGCACTTCAACACCACAGACAACACACAACCCTAACAGCATTTCCAATCAGCAGTCCCCATCCACAACATGTTTCCTTTTTAACCAATCACAATCAGTTAAAATGTTGTAAGATTATTGTTGTAACACACAGAGATTAACTGCTCAATGTAATTGATTTTGATCGTTAATTGTTCAATGTAAAATAATTGCTACTGTACCGTTCTATGTAAACCTCGTTATGTTTCAATGTAAACCACTTTGATAAAACTGAAAAGCAGTATATAAAAGACATTAAATAAATAAATATATGCAAACAAACATGCTTGAGGTAACCTCCGATTTGGCTGAAGCTCCTAAAGCACAGCATTTTACACTTTGTCCACTGCAATCATCTAAAAAGGGTTGAATTATCCTTTATTTCAAATCTGTGAGTAGTGATGCCATGTTCAAGACTTCAACCATGGTTACTGTTCATTTGTGCACCTCATAATTCTGTGAATTCCTGAGCCAGGCAGGAATGATTGGGAACTATGGCCTAAGAAATATGGCCTAAGACTCATTAATTCGTGCCATAGTTCACAAGTGACACACTTGTGCTAATCCATAATCGGGGCCATTTTTGGGGGATGTGACTTATGCAGCCACTTCCATGCTGGCACCACCACTCCATGTCCTTTCGCAAGACGTAGAAGAAGAAGAAGCAAGGTAAGTGGCTAGAGAAAATAAGGGTTCTAGAGCCACTTCCACAAGACTTGAAACCTTGATCAGCCTGAACTTTCTGCTCAACCGTGCACACAATCAGTTGCAATGGAGGAAGTGTAAAATGTTGCACTTCAGGAGCTGCAGCCAGGTGGAAGAATTGGTGGCTGAGAGAACAACTGGATGAAGAAGGGAGGGTTATGTGAGAGAGAGAGTGAGAGAGACTGGGTGAAGCTAGGGGCAATCACATGAGAGAGATTGGGAGAAGCTGGGGGGAGGGTCAAGAGAGAGAGAGAGGCTGAGACTGGTTGAAGCCTGAAGGTGTTAATGACAGAGACTGGGTGAAGTCTGGGAAAGAGATTATGAGAGAGAAAGTTTGGGTGAAGCCTGGGGAGTCATGAATAAGAGAGAGAAAGTCTTAAGGAATCCTGGGGATCATGAGAGAGACTGGGGGAAGACTGGTGGGAGAGGGGTTGTGAGAGAGAGAGAGAGACAGACACACACATATGTAGCCCCCGACACTCATATGAGGGGGGGGGGCTGATAAGTCTCTTGCCTTGTAACAAAACGTAAAGCTACGGTACACTTCAGTTCCAGAGGTTTGGATGATCTCTCTGCAGATCATTCAGACCTCCAGAACTGAAGTGTGCACATAAGTCTCTGGCCTTGTAATGAAACAGAAAGCTATCAGCCCCCCTCATATGAGACATGCATAGCAACCCCCCCCCCCCCCCACATGCCTGATCCTGCAAATGGGGGAAATAAACTATTGTGTCACATTGCATATGTATACTTTTCAACTTGTTTAAGTATATTTTTCTGGATAATTTATTTGATTTTTGGGGGGGAGGAATGGAGCTGTTGAAGGTATGGCTGTGGAAGAAGATAAACTTCCTACTGTGAATGCTAGCTATGCAGAAGACCCGACCTGGGAATCAAACTTAGGCCACTCTGCATGAGTCATTTTTCTGTGGGACTGGTGCAATTCCATTCAGGAGGATCTATAGCAGGGGTCTCAAACTCAAATTGCTTTGAGGGCCGAATGAGGACTTGTAAAGTAACCCGGGGGCCGCATAAGACACGGGCCTCATTTGCATAAATATTTGCATAATGTTGCATAATGAGTGCATGGATAAAGAAAGACTAGAAAATTTCTATATTACTATAATCCAGTGCCAACCGCCAGGCACATTAGGAACTACTACTAACACTGCCCATTTGGAACCCATAGCAAACCCCCCGTATCATAACAGCACTACCAGGACTCACAAAGCACCAGACCCTACCTATCAAAAGGCAACACTGCAAATATTAAATCAATACATTTCAGAGAACAATACATGACCTACTGGGAAAAGAGAACAAGTAGCAATGTCAAATAGGAATTACACAGAATACCTCAGCACTGTAGAAATAAAACTATAAATAATTTCTTGTACCAAAGCACAGACATTAATGATGCACATTTCCCAGAGCTGACATATTCCAGTTAATAAATTCAAAATAAAGAGATATTTTTCTACCTTTTGTGCATTTTTTTTCAGTTGCAATTGCTCCAGCCACTTCTGGTTTCTTCGTGTCTTCTGCTATCTCCATCGTCTGCTGTCCATTTGTCCTTTCTTCTCTCTTCTAGTTTTTTTCCATTCTCTCTCTCTACATCTGCTTTGACATACTAATCTTTCTCCTTTTGCTCTTTCCTCATTCCTATTTCATCCACTCAAATTTTACCCCTCCATCCTCAATCCCCACTTACTCTCCCAATACCTGGCCAATTGTAGATTTGTCTTCTCTTCCAGACAAAATATTTTTCCCCTCTCCATTTCACTTTCCCAGCTCCATCCCATTCTAATCCTCCCCCAACATCAGCTCCCTTCTAGTTCCAGCCCCACCCAGCAACTGCTCCTTTCTAGTCCCTGCATCAGTCCATTTCCAGTCCTATCCTAGCCTCACCATCAGCCCATTTCCAATCCTAGCCCCCCATCAGCCCATTTCCAATCCTAGCTCCCTCCCCTCACAGCCCATTTCCATTCCAAGCCCCCCTCCCCATCAGCCATTTGCAGTTCAAGCCCCCCTTCCACTCAGCCCATTTCCAGTCCTAGCAACCCCCCCAGCCCATTACCAGTCCTAGACCCCCCATAGCCCATAACCAGTCCTAACCTCCCCATAGCGCACTTCCAGTCTTACCCCCCATCACCCCATTTTCAGTCTTACCCCCCCCATAGCCCATTACCAGTCCTAGTCCCCCCCATAGCCCACTTGCAGTCGTATCCCCCATCACCCCATTTTCAGTCTTACCTCCCCTCATAGGCCATTACCAGTCCTAACCCCCAATCAGCCCACCTCCCGTCCTACCCCCCATCAGCCCATTTTCAGTCCTAGCCCCCACCCTAGCCCATTACCAGTCATAACCCCCCCACCTGCCGATAGCCCACTTCCAGTCCTAACCCCCATCTGCCCATTTCCAGTCCTAGCCCCCACCATCGCCCATTACCAGTCATAACCCCCCCCCCAGCCCATTACCAGTCATAACCCCCCCTCCCCCCTCTGCCAATAGCCCACTTCCAGTTCAGTCAGCCCCTCCATAGCTCATTACCGGCCAACAAAAAAACCCCCAAAACCCTGGCTTCTGCTGCTGCCGTTGCCGCCGTGGCAGCAGCAGAATCAATTGTCAAATTAAAAAAAAAAACTGACTTCTGCTGCTCAAGCAGCTGTCCTGCGGCCCCTTTCCCTCTGCCCGGAGATCCGACTCTGCTCTATCAGCGGCGTGCTTTTCAAGCCGCGACGAGAGTATTCCCCTCTCGCGCAGTTTTTCAAGCCGCGCGAGAGGGGAATACTCTCTTCGCGGCTTGAAAAGCACGCCGCTGAGAGCAGAGTCGGATCTCCGGGCAGAGGGAAAGGGGCCGCAGGACAGCTGCTTGAGCAGCAGAAGTCAGTTTTTTTTTTAATTTGACAATTGATTCTGCTGCTGCCACGGCGGCAACGGCAGCAGCAGAAGCCAGGGTTTTGGGGGATTTTTGGTTTTCCGCCGTCGCGGGCCGCACAAAGTTGTCTCGCGGGCCGCATGTTTGAGACCCCTGATCTATAGCTATCTCAGTGGGTACAAAGTACATTTGATATTCACTTCCATTGTTGAAGAAAAAAGGTTTGCATTCTGCCAGGAATCAGGACCGGTGCAAGCATCCTAAGTGAACCTTCAGCCTTATGACCCCCCCCCCCCACCCCACCCCAGAGAGTTTCATAATAAAACTCAACAATCATGATCATCAAAATGCCACCCTTCTCACAACACTGCTTTAAAATGGACATCATGCTTTTAAACATTAAGCTTTGCTATGTATGCGTGTATGTGCCTCCTCTCCCTCAGGTGGCTTTTGAGTTTGTGTGCCTGTCAGGATCTATTGTTTTGCTTTGACTGTGCTGCATCTCAGAAGCTGCTGCCTAGGCAACCGCCTAGTCTTGCCTAATAGTTGGGCCTCTTGCCAGGAATTAAGGAGGATCCTGGAAGGGCCAATAATTGTGTGTGTGGTGGAAAAGTAGGGGGAGGGATAAGTAGACTGTGAGAAACAAAAACCATGATCCCAATTCTCTGTGAGATCTGCTGACTCTGAAAACACACTCTTCTCTAGTTGCTTAAATCCATCAGGTCCTGGGGGTTTCTCTTTTCATGTGTGCTTTTTGGGTGCTATTATGCTCCCTCAGTCCCTTCGGCAAACTCCACTTTCTAAGAATATAACTAAATATGACGTATTGACTTTTACTTATTGTTATAAGCTCTCTGGGTGCTTGAGCACACCCATTATTGAGCAAGCTCCTTAACTATGTCCAGGGAGGGGTAATTTGTGTTGTTTTGTGCCTTCAATCATTTTGAAAAATTGGCTCCCATGTAGGTAGTTGGTAATTTTAAAAGTTATTTCCTTAGGTAAAACAGTATTTTTCCATGCAGAAATAGACTTTTATGCAATTGCATGCCTGATATTTGCATAAACATATATGCATGCAGTCTGTACGCTCATAAGTTTATGAGAATTAAGCAGAGACATTCCCGGGAGCAGGGTTGGCAAGGGATTATTGTTTATGCACAGACTTTATAAAATATGCATGCATTTGCATAAACTAAACCAAGAAATTTGTGTCTATGAGCAGGTGTAAATATATGCACATAAATTCACGGGGGTAATTTTTAAAGTGGAAGTATACACACATTTTTTGTTTTAAAAATTTGCTGGTACCAGCACAAAGAAAAGGATGTGCATACTATTTATGCAGACACACAAGTTATACGAATACCCCATTAATGTTTTATTTAAATTATCAGAGTCCTTTTGAATAATAAGAAATTCTTGGAAAAGCTGCCTATTTTCCTTTTTTTTCCAGTCAAAGTGCTGCCTTTTTTTAAACCATCTGATTTTGAAATGGAATTTGGTGCATATGTATGTATGTGTATGATGGGATGGAGGTGTATGTGCTTCATGATTGATATTTGGGCTCATTTTGGTGCAGTCCTTCTCCCTATGGTAGTATGAGCAGTAAGAAGAATTTTTAAATGTATGCGATCATATAATTGGATATCAAACAACATGCACAAATATTAAATGTTCTAACCGTCTTCTGGACTTAGGATCTCCCAGCATATTCCATATGGCAAGGGGCAGGCTTGAGCCAGTCCTGTTGTTTTTTTTTTAAATTTAACCTTTATTAAATTTTACATTAAACATCAGAAAATACTCTGAACAAGCATCAGAATTACATGAAACACAATAAATCAACCTCACAGGAGGATAACAGGTAAATATACAACTACTGGAATAGACCACAAAGAAACACCTCAATATGGTCCAAGAAAAAAGCAATAACAATAATCTGGCACGTTACACCATCATACAGAAACAAATTATATCATTGGAGCATAGTTATTATGATATGGCAGCCGATATGGGACTCACCCCTGCCTCACCAGCTTCCCTACCTAGTAAAAATTGCAATAGTTTTTGGGACTCAAAAAACATAAATTGTTTTGACCGAAAATTAACCACACATTTGCAAGGATATCTTAACTTAAATTGCGCTCCCAAGGTGATTGTTCTCTGACATAATGCCAGAAACACCCTACGCCTTTTCTGGGTGTCTCTAGCCAAATCTGGAAAAACTAAAATTTTTGAGCCCATAAACTGAGATACCGACATTTTACAGAAATACAATTTAAGTACAGTGTTCCTACCCGATTCAAAAGCGAAACTAACCAACAAAGTAGCCCTACTGGTCACCACCTCTAAGGAACTCTCCAAAAAATCTGAAAGTTCCATCTGAGGAGGCACAGGCTGTACAACCTGACCCTGTTGCCCAACAACAGCCAACAAAGAGATTGTCACATATTGAGCCCTTACCACCGGAGGCAGTGAGTCAGCAGGCATCTGAAGAACATCAAGAAAATATTTCCAGATCAGGTCCAAAGGAGCCATCAGAGGAGACCGAGGAAAATTCAGGAATCTCAAGTTATTACTTTGTAATTGATTGTCCAAATATTCTATCTTCCTTGCCTGTATTAACCGGTCCTTCACATTAACAGCACCAATGGATTGCAAATCCTCCACCTTTAATTCAAGTTGTGAGACTCCAACCACCTGAACTGCCACCTCTGAAGCCGTTGAAGAGCACTGATCCTTAACATCTGATATCTCTTGTGTAACAGCCCCCACAAAAGGAAGAAGGGACTGCTGAAGGGCAGAGATAGCTTCCCACAAGCTATCTAATGTTACAAGCGCAGGTTTCATCACACATCCAAGAAGTCTAATCGCTTGAATGCCGGGGGAGCCGCTCACAATCTGCTCCACTCCAGAGCTGTTATCGGAGGGAGGCATTCCCACTCGACCTCCAGCAGCAGATACCACCATCCGGATCTTCGCGGGAGCACCCTCCACAGCCGCGATGACCTCCCGAACCGGAGACGCGACGCTCTACTGCCCCTCCCTGAAACGGCTTCGGGGCTGAGGTGGGAACACTTGAATGGGGCTAAGAGAAACCCCTTCCATGCTCAGATCCGCACTCCCACTCTGCGGATCTCTCGAAGCCATACGATCCGAGGAGGTACAAAAACCGGCAATTGAAGACTGCACCAACCGATCCGCCGGAGAGGAGGTACCGGAGGGTTTTTGAGCATTCTGTTTCCTCTTCTTCCCCATTAGCAGTAAGTGCAGGAGCCGGCTCAGAACCAACTTCCCCGGCGTTCTACTCCGCCGCCATCTTAAGCCAGTCCTGGTTTTACCCTCATTGCCTTCATGGACTTGTACTTTCAGGTTTTCAAGAGAGATGAAGCCAGTATTGGATCAGCCAATTAAGATGAAATGGAAACAAGTTGTTAACATTAAGGCTTTGGGCCCCGAAGAGCTACAGCTAGTCTGCTTTTAAGGCATGTGAAATCATTGCTTTGATGGTGCCCAAGTCCCACAAAGCTCTTTGGAATCATTTTATAGATGACTTTTGTTGGATGGACAGCAATGACTTCTTTGACTAGAGATTTCTCCATTTACAGTGTGTGGTCTGATCTGGCATCTTGGCTTTTCATCCCTTTTCTACAAGTAAAATCGAAAATCCCCAAACTGATGGAGAACTAGAAGTCACTTTAGTGTTGGGATCTGTCATCGGGAGAAATTCCCCTGGTCTTGTTTCTAAGAGGAGCTGAGGCCAGAACAGGGATAGGAAGTGGGTGGAGGGTCTAAAGCTAGAGAATAGGATGAAAGGGGAGTGGGAAATGGAAATCACAACGCAGAGGCTGGGGCAGTCTGAATATGTTCACTTTCCACTTCCGGAGAAGGGAGTGGGCAAAAGTCTGGAGGAGCCCTGTGTGGTAATATTTCTAATTTTTCTTTAGGCATTACAGCTGTGTTGTGGCTTTGTTTCTGCTGCCCTTCCCACATTTCCCTCCAGCACTGGGGCATTCTGTGCTAGAGATTCCCTAGCTGATCTGAGGCTGAATTGTCCTGTGCCTCGAGCTAGGCTTACCACTTTACCCACGTAAAACTAAACAGTCTGATCCAGTCCTGGTTTTATCCCATGTCATTAAAGAAAATATAGTCGTACTTTGCTTAGGGAAATCAAAACCACAGCTTCTTGCATACAGTGAGGCAAACTAGTCCATGATGCCTCTGCTTTGGATTTACAGGAGTGAGTGGGACTGCAGCACCTTCTAAGGTGGCTTAAATAAGAGTCAAGAGACCTTAGCTGGTCCAAAGAATACTGCCCAAGCCTGGGCGTAGGGGCGGGTTTTCTCCTGTGATAAATGACTTTCTCTATTTCAAAGGCTTGGCCCGGAGGAATAGGAGAGCTGTAGTCTGCCTCATGTGAAAAGCTACACACTGCTGCTGGTAGAACCACAGGAATGTCAAAGTATTACTTCATGTCTGCGTGCGGGGGAACCATGTGAGACTGACAGCCCTGGGTCTCTCTCTCCTTCTTGGTATGCATGACCTTAATTTTGGAGCCTGTAAGAGTAGCACTGACAACCTAACGTCCCGTCATTTTGGAGCAAGGCTCCAGTACTGGTTTTATAACTCTCATTCCAGAAAACCAGGATGGGAAGACATTCATTTATTTGTTTACAGCATTTTATTACAGGCCTATGCAAAACATTCAAGGCATAGAACAATAAAAACAAACCCACACACAGTTTAATCCCATCCTCCTGTCACTCACAAATAAAACCACATAGCATTACAGATCCTCTTACCCACCCACCACAAACCATCAAATACTCTCCCATCCCCCCTCCCCCCCCAAAAAAATTGTTATACCAAGATAATATGGAGCCAGTAAGAACACAGGGCATGCAGAAACCAAGAGTGGATTGGAACAGGTCTGGATTTTATTACCTTTCTAAATACTACTTCTGCTTAACATTTGTATAGTGCTAGAAGGTGTAAGTACTACTGTACATATTCAAGTAAGAGACAGTCCCTGCTCTTCAGAGCTTACAAGCTATTCTGTGCACAAAGCGTGTTACAGTGCTGCAAAAGGGCTTAAAATCTAAGGGATAGGTTTACTAATGTGCATTAATGTGCCTTGTTTGCTTAGCTAGTAAATAGGCCCCATTGAAAGTAATGAGGCTTGCATTACATTAGTAAACCTAGCTCTAAGTTTGAGGCAATGGAGGGTGGAGTGACCATTTTTTAATAACCTTCTTATTTTCTCATGAGGATTACAACCAGTTACAGGGCAGGTCAGTATGTCAGCCAATAGATCTTTGTTGACTTAGTTCTAGAATCTTAGAACTTCACCTTAACAATAGAGGTAGAGTGAACTTTCGCTCTCTATATACAGCCTACCCTCCTGAGCAGCCCAGGCCCTCCATCTGGAAACTCTTTGATAGTTCAACTCTCATGTAGAAAATTTTATATTCGTGAACCATAAAATCTAAGCAGAAGGCAATGGTGAACATTGGTCGGAGAAGCAGGATTTGCACCATGGCTGTCATGTTGCTTAGCTTGCTGTTCTGACCACTAGACCACTTCTTCTCTTGCAGGGGACAGGGCTTATAGGCCATCATTGATTTTTGGGAGGGTTGGGACCCACAAGCATTACTGCAGCTTGGTTACAGTAGGGGTAATGAAGGGCCAGGGAAGGACTAGGATGCACCAAGGTGAAAATTGTTCACATTTAGTCCTTGTTTTCTATGTAAAGTTTGTGTGTTCGCCATTTGGAAGAGAGAAGAGACTTGTAAGCACAAGTGAACTGAAGTATGTGGAGCAGCCAGGAGAAGACTGCACCTGCAGCGTTATGGGAGAACTGTTACTTTGGTAGCAGTTGGTGCCTCTGTTCTGCTAAGTTTGGAGGTGTGCATAAAATCATGCCCAGGAGCACCCAGACCCCTACGATGTGGCCCTGTAGAATCTCTCTTTCACAGCTCAGCAGGGCTGAATATCTTCAGATATCTGTATGTTTCAGATTGTGTAACTATTTAGGAATTCTGCAGGACCAAAGCCAGACTCCTTGTTGAAATGTCTTCTATTGAATTGGCATTCTCGGCACTGTCCTGGAAATCTGCAAGGTGTTGGAATGCTATGCTAAGCTCCAGCACACAGCATTCTAATGCACGAGCTAAAAAATAGTACTGCCAATGGAGTAAGCTAATGACATGCAAACTACTGTGTTAAAAAGGTTTGCGCTATCCGAAAAAAACCCCACCACAGTGATGAAATGTATCTGTTCACTGCATTAGAAGTAATCCTCTTCCCTCCTTTCAGTGCGTGAATGGGGAGTGGCTTTCACACTGACAGCAATGGAGATTAGATAAATAAATAAATAAAAGGGCTGGTCTCCTGATACTCTCCTCTCTGATCACCTCTTCTCCCTGAGACCACAGATCATAAGAACAGAAGAAATGCCATACTGGTCTGACCAAGGGCCATCAAGTCCAGTATCCTGTTTCCAATAGTGGTCAATCCGGGTCACGAGTACCTGTCAGGGCACCCTTCCTGCAGTGTGGCCAGACCGAAAATAAGCAGGACAGCAGAACCACTATGGAAAGAACACTTTATTCAAAGCCTATGAAGTCAACCTCACACGTGTTTCAGCCGGGAGGCCTTCTTCAGAGGTTTATGACCTCTACAAAAAAATAATACAATTAAATTATTAATAAAATACAGTAAGAAATAATAAAAATAATAATAAAAATAACAACTTACACATTGAACATAGTGATGAACCCATTACACTCAATAATAAAAGAAAATAAAACAACAATAAGGGGAGCGTAGACATACATACTGACTTCTAATATGGTACTGAATGCCAACAGTTAAAATAAAAATTAAAGGGACAATAAATAACGATTGATCATACATAAATAGTGGGCTAAAATAGAGGCATTCCATATAATAAAATAAATACACTGCGTGTCATGTCAGACTCAATGGTATCTAACAATAAAGGATTTTATACCTAAATACGATTACTTTTATATGCAGAGCCATCACCAAATTCAAATTCAGTGATACATTGTGATATGGGAACAAAACAGAGAAGTTTACTCATTAAATGGTACAGCACTGAGCAAGGGGAACAATGTTATGATCCCTAAAAGCACAGAATACAGCTATCAGAGCATTAAAAAAAACATTACACAATAACAGCAGGAGAGAGGGAACTCATCAGAAGAGTATCGTAATTTTGTTCACAACTGGAGCCAATCCTTCATACACAGAGGGGTAGCGTACAGTAGGAGCCAACCTGGGGACGGTTAAATACATGATCTGTGGATAACCCACATCAAATATCTTCCAACTAAATGATAAATGTTACAAATGAAAGCCCGGGCACGGGCACCATTATTATATTAATATGATTCCAGTGTATAGTCATTACTAATCCTGAACTCAACCAAATAACCAAAAAATAATTGCTGGCCTTTGGGCCTGCCTGTACTCTTAACCCCCGATCCCCACGGTACCTCCAGTGTTGGGAGGCAGAAGCAATACCCAAATGCTCCTGCCTCCATGCTGCCATCTTTCAAAATGGCAGAGTCTGATCCAGCATAATGCATCCCGGAATGCACTGTGCCAAATAATTTTTACCTTATTTGTCAGATTGTTCCCTGCCCCTCCCGTGGTGCATACTGGGATGCACAGCATGGGGTCTGGTGCCGCTGTTTTGAAAAATGGAAGCACAGAGGCAGGAGCATGTGGGCATCACACCTGCTTCATAACATTGGAGGAACCAGTGGCGTACTAAGGGTGGGGCTGTGGGTTGGACTGTGGGTGGGGCTGTGGGTGTGGCCCATCCTGAGTGCCAGCCGGGAGAGTAGTGCACCCCTGCCAGGCCCATACTTCCATGGCAATGCGGCGAGCTTGCCTAAAAGCCAAATGGCTTGCTGCATTGCAGTCCAGATCCATTGGCTCTCTTTCCCGGCTGAAGTCTCACGAATCGCTGGTGCACTGTTGTGGAAGTGTGGGCCCAGTTGGGGGTAGAGGGGTGGGCACCTGCTGCAAGGGTGGATGCCTGTCCCAGGGGCCAAGGGGGCTAGGACGCCACTGGAAGGAACCGCAAAGGGTAAGATCTGAGGGTGGGGGGGGGGGGGGCTCATGGGCACTGTTCCCTCTAAGCTGTGCGCGTGCACACACCTCGCCGAGCAAGCACACATACTTTACAACAGAGCGCACAAAAATTGCGGTTCTGATTCTGATAGAAAACAACACAGACATCTTAAAATTTAAAAGTTGTTATGTATTTATGGTTTTCACAAGTTCTACAATGTTTTCTAGTGCAATCAATGTGGTGTACATACTGTATTCTGATGTGTAGTCAAATTTTAAAGTATATAACTCCGAGTGTCGTTATGTGGCACACAAAAATTTAACCTTCCTTCAAAATCTGCACAGCTGATATTTTATGTGTATACAGCCTACAGAAAATTAGAGGGAACATTGCTCATGGGCCATCAATGATATTTTAGTTTAGTTTATTCAAAATTTGATATACTGTTTTTTAACCCAGATGAACATTCCAAAACTTTACAATAAAAATGATAATAAGAAACAATATCTTTTAGAGCAGAGAAGAAAAAAAAAGGGAAAATTTCCACGGAAGGCACCCAGAACACCAAAATCAAATATTAATTTCACTAATCTGGAGCCGAACCAAAGGTTGACATAAAGAAATATGTATTTTAATGCTGATTTAAATGTGATCGGGGTCCATGGGCCACCAATGATTTCTTTGGAGATTAGGGGGTCAGGGCTTGCATGCCATTAATGATTTTTGGGAGAGTTGGGGCCCACAGGCCATCAAAGATTTTTGGAGTGTTCAGGGGGGTGGGGGTTCAGAGCAGGCCAGTGGGGGATCGGGGTCTGGGCCTGATGGGATATCTGAAGTAAAGTGTCAAAGTTCATCTCAGATGATCCAGCATAAAGAGAAGAATAAAAAACTTCTCTAAGGGATCCTTTTACTAAAGGTTTTAACATGCGCTAATGAATTTAACACATGTTAAGTGCCCCAAGCCTTTTATTTCTATGGGCACAATGGTGCTCAATGCATGTGTTAATATCATTAATGCACATTAACTTAACTTTTTAAATTGGGGAGCAGTTAGGCATTCCTTCCTTTGCATAAAATTAGCATTCCAATGTGCTATACTTTAGCACAGTGTTTTTTGCTAGCTTGCTTTCTGCATTGGGAGCAACACTAGCAAGGGAAAATCTTGAGCAAATCTTGAGCTGTTAGCCACTCTGTACCCACTGATATTTTCAGCAGCTGAAAAGGGAGCATTGCATTCTTTTCAATTAGATTTCAAATGAGATGGGGTAGTGTTAAATCAGACACCGGCCTGTTCCTTGGCCCGTTCGTGTGATATAAACTGTGAAATGGTTTCTCCTGGTTTTAAAAGTTAATTTATACTTGATGAGGTTTCTGCTTTTTGGTTCTCTGGGGCAGTCCTTTTTAACATACTTATAGATGACCTGGAAATGGCAACAAATAAGATGACAAAATTTGCAGAATTGTGAGAAATTGCAAGAAGATCTTCAGAAATTTGGAGACAGGACATCCAAGTGGCAGATTCAGTTTAATGTGAACAAGTGCAAAATTATGTATTTAGGAAAGAACGACATTAACTATAGCTACACAATGCAAGGTTTCACATTAGGAGTCACCAACCAGGAAAAGGATCTAGGCACCATCGTGGATAATATGTTGAAATCCTCTGCTTAGTGTGCAGCAGCGTCCAAGAAAGCTAATAGAATGCTAGGAATTTTAAGGAAAGGAATGGGGCATAAAACAGAGAATATAATAATGCTTCCATATCTCTTCATGGTGCGACTACACTTTGAGTATTGTGCGCAGTTCTAAAAAGACCTGATAGAGTGGAATTAGAAGAGGTACAGAAAAGAGTGACCGAAATGATAAAAGAGAATAGAAGGGATACCCTTACAAGGAAAGGCTTAAACATTAGGGTTCTGCAATTTGTAGAAGAAATGACTTGAGGGGAGAAATGATAGAGGTCTATAAATGCTGAGTGGAATGATATGGATAAATGTGAACTGGGAAAAACTAGGGGACACACAATGAACTACTAAGTAGTACATTGCAAACTAATCAAAGAAAAAAATATATGTATTTTTTTTTACTGAAGGCTTAATTAAGCTCTGGAATGTGTTGCTGGAAGATGCAGTAAAAGCTGTTAGTGTAGCTGGATTTAAAAAAGATTTGGACAAGGTCCTGGAGAAATAGTCCATAAACCATTATTAAAGTGGACTGGGGAATTCCATTGCTTACTCCTGCTATAAGCAGCATGGAATCCTTATATCTTTTGGGAACTTGACTTATGACCTGGATTGGCCACTGCTGGAAACAGGATACAGGGCTTGATGCATCTTTGATCTGACCCAGTATGACATATCTTATGTTCTCAAGACCGACTCTGTAAGGATCCATCTTAGTGCAACTGGCATTTATCACCACTGGGTTAGAAGGGAAACCATCTCTCTACAGCCTTTAGTTGTTCACTTCATGCAGGGGTTGCTTCTGTTAAAGTCTCCTCCTAAAGCTTCCTTCAGTGTCTTAGAAGCTCAATGCAGTTTTAGTTCAACTGTTGAAAGCTGCCTTTGAGCCAGTAAATACCTGTGGGCTGAAGTACCTGACCTGGAAAGTCTTCTTTTTTGATGGCAGTTAGGGCTCTTTAGCTTGAAAAAGAAACAGCTGAGGGGAGGCAATGATAGAGGTCTATAAAATGATGAATAGAGTGGAACGGGTAAACATAGATCGGTTGTTTACTCCTTCAAGAAGTAGAAAGGCTAGGGGACATGAAATGATGCTACACTGTAGCACATTTAAAACTAATTGGAGAAATATTTTTTCACTCGTGTAATCAAACTCTGGAATTTGTTACTGGAGGATATAGCAAAAGCTGTTAGTGTAGCTGGATTTAAAAAACATTTGGAAATGTTTGTGGAGGAAAAGTCCATAAACTATTATTAAAATGGACTGGGGAAATCCAGTGCTTACCCCTGGAATAAGCATCATATAATCTGTCTACCTTCTGGGATCCTGACAGGTACTTGTGACCCGGATTGGCCACTGCTGGAAACAGGATACTGGGTTTGATGGACCTTTGGTCTGATTCAGTAGCAAATCCTTTTTTTTTTTTTCTTTGCTCTCCTCAAACACAACCCCCAAAAGAAGCAAGTTCTGAATCTTGCTCCGGGGTCTCAATGCGTGGATGAGACAATGGTGCAGAGATGAGGGTTTTGGATTTGTTAGGAACTGGGGAACATTCTGGGGAAAGGAGGGGCTCTTCCGAAGGGATGGGCTTCACCTTAACTGGGATGGAACCAGGCTACTGGCATTAACCTTTAAAAAGGAGATAGAGCAGCTTTTAAACTAGATATTAGGGGAAAGCCGACAGTCACCCAAGAGCGGATGGTTCGGAAGAATGTATCCTTGAAGGATACTACCAAAAGCAGAGAGGTTCCACAAAAGAGTAAAGTAGCCCAAATGCCCTCAAGTGTGGAGCAGATGGAGCTTAAAGATCCCAATTTACCCATGTCTAACAATAGCCAAATTAACATGAATAAAATACATTCTCTAAAATGATTGTATGCAAATGCTAGAAGTCTAAAGAATAAGATGGGAGAGTTAGAATATATAGCACTAAATGAAAGGTTAGATATGATTGGAATATCAGAGACATGGTGGAAGGAGGACAACCAGTGGGACACTGTGATACCTGGGTACAAACTATATCGTAATGATAGAGCTGATCAAATTGGTGGAGGAGTTGCGCTCTTATGTTAGAGAGGGCATTGACTCAGAAAGGATTAAAGTTTTGCAGGAAACAAAATCTGCTGTAGAATCTATATGGATTGAAATTCCATATAAAAGGGGGAAGGCAATGGCAGTGGGGGTGTACTATCGAGCACCTTGCCAGAATGACCAAATGGATGATGAAATGCTCAAAGAAATCAAGGAAGCTAACAAAAGTTACAGCGCAGTAATAATAATGGGTGATTTCAATTACCCCGGTATCGACTGGGTCAGTGTCACGTCAGGACATGCTAGGGAGATAAAGTTCCTAGATGAAATAAATGACTGCTTCTTGGAGCAGCTGGTTCATGAACCGACCAGAGGGGAAGCCATATTAGACCTAGTCCTTAGTGGAACACCAGATCTAGTGCAAGAGATAAGGGTGTTGGGGCCACTTGGCAATAGTGATCATAGCATGATCGCCTTTGATTTAATTAGTGGAGGAGGGATAGTAAGGAAATCCACAGTACTACCTTTTAACTTTCGAAAGGGAGACTATGATAAAATGAGGAAAACAGTTAAGAAAAAACAAAAAGGAGCAGTTGCGAAGGTTAAAGACGTACATCAAGCTTGGGTGTTGTTGAAAAATACTATCTTGGAAGCCCAGACCAGCTGTATTCCACGCTTTAAGAAAAGTGGAAGGAAGTCCAAAAAACTGCCAGCATGGTTTAAAGGTGAGGTCAGAGAGGCTGTTGTTGCCAAAAAAGCATCTTTCAGGAAATGGAAAAAAGAGCCAAACGATGAAACCTGGAAACAGCACAAGCACTGGCAAGTCAAATGCAAGGCATTGATAAGGCAGGCAAAGAGAGAATTTGAGAAGAAGCTTGCTGCGGAAGCAAAAACGCAAAATAAAGACCTTTTCAAGTACATTCATAGCAAAAAACCTGTGAGAGAGTCAGCTGGTCCATTAGATGATAAAGGGGTTAAAGGAGCACTAAGAGGCGACAAGGCGATAGCGGAGAAACTGAATGAATTCTTTGCTTCGGTCTTTACTGAGGAAGAGGTAGGGATGTTACCCATGACTGAAGTGGTATTTAAAGGTGCGGAAGAATTGAAGGAAATATCGATACATCGGGAAGATGTCTTACAACTATTAGATAAACTGAAGAGTAGCAAATCACCTGGGCCGGATGGTATACATCCAAGGGTGTTGAAAGAACTGAAATATGAGATTGCAGACCTGCTATTAGTAATCTGTGAACTATCATTAAAATCATCTCTAATACCTGAAGATTGGAGGATTGCCAATGTAACACCAATTTTTAAAAAGGGTTCCAGGGGTGATCCGGGAAACTACAGACCGGTGAGCCTGACGTCAGTACCGGGAAAATGGTAGAAACCATCATAAAGAATAAAATTACTCAGCATGTAGATAATCACAACCTAATGGGAGACAGCCAACATGGCTTTAGACAAGGAAGATCTTGTCTTACTAATCTGTTATGTTTTTTTGAAGGAGTGAATAAACAGGTGGACAAAGGTGAGTTGGTTGATATTGTGTATCTGGACTTTCAGAAAGCCTTTGACAAGGTCCCTCATGAGAGACTTTTGGCAAAACTAAAGAGTCATGGGATAGGAGGCATTGTACTATAGTGGATCAGGAACTGGTTAAAAGATAGAAAGCAGAGGGTAGGGCTAAATGGCCAATTTTCCCAATGGAGAAAGGTGAATAGTGGTGTACCCCAGGGATCTGTGCTGGGTCCGCTGTTTTTTGACATATTCATAAATGACCTGGAAAGTGGAATAACGAGTGAGGTTATCAAATTTGCAGATGACACAAAACTATTTAAAGTTGTTAAAACCCAAGAGGATTGTGAAAAATTGCAAGAGGATCTTGATAAATTGGAAGACTGGGCATCAAAATGGCAGATGAAATTTAATGTGGACAAGTGCAAGGTTATGCACCTAGGGAAGAACAACCCAAACTATGATTACACGATGCAAGGTTCCACATTAGGAACCACCACCCAGGAAAAAGATTTAGGCGTCATTGTGGATACCATGTTAAAACCCTCGGCCCAGTGTGCAGCGGCGGCCAAGAGAGCAAATAGAATGCTAGGTATGATAAGGAAAGGAATGGAAAATAAAACAAAAGATATTATAATGCCTCTATATTGTTCCATGGTGAGACCGCACCTTGAATACTGTGTGCAATTCTGGTCGCCGTATCTGAAAAAGGATATAGTGATTTTAGAAAAGGTACAGAGAAGAGCCACCAAAATGGTAAAGGGGATGGAAGGATACCCCTATGAAGAAAGGTTAAAAAGGTTAGGGCTCTTTAACCTGGAAAAGAGACGGCTGAGGGGAGATATGATAGAAGTCTATAAATTAATGAACGGAGTGGAACGGGTAAACGTAGATCGATTGTTTACCTTATCAGAATATAGAAAGACTAGGGGACATGCAATGAAGCTACAGGGTAAACTATTTAAGACTAATAAAAGAAAATATTTTTTCACTCAACGTGTAATCAAACTCTGGAATTTGTTACCGGAGCATGTAGTAAAGGCTGTTAGTGTAGCTGGGTTTAAAAAAGGTTTGGACAAGTTCCTGGAGGAAAGGTCCATAAACCATTATTAAGAAGTGACCGAAGATATCAATGCTTGGCCCAGTACAAGCATTGTGGAACTTGTGTCTCTTGGGGAAACTGCTAGGTATACATATGACCTAGATTGGCCACTGTTGGAAACAGAATATTGGGCTTGATGGACCTTGGTCTGACCCAGTATGGCATATCTTATGTTCTTATGTTCTCCACTATTGTGGGTAGCCCGTTATTGTCACAGTTTGTAAGTCTGTTACGAGTAGGAGGTGCCACTGTTTCTAGAAGACCTAACATTGTAGCAGTCTGGTTTGTGTGTTCCAGTCAGCATTGCTTTTCTTACACCATCGCAGTGCTGTGCAGGCCCTGTGCATGTGTGCATTGTTTCCCTATGTCATGGGGAAAGCCAAAGAAAACCACTTGTATGTGTAGCAGGACAGGCACATGCTTTTTGTGTTTTGGCAAGGGACACTCAGTTTGCCTCCATTTGTCTATCGTATACAGTTCAAAGTACTCATTTATGTGCATAAAGCCATCCACACCGGTATTCCGCTCTACCTTGCTGACTTAATTCATCTTCATTCATCTCACCGCTCTCTCAGGTTGATTCACCTGAATCATATGTCCCTTCCCTCCCCATCACAAGCCCACCTTGAATTCACCCGCTCTTCCGCATTTTTCTTCCTGGGCCCCCGACTCTGGAACTCGCTCTCCCCCGCTCTCCGCTTAGAACCCTCCTATAAATCTTTTAAGACCAAGCTGAAGACCCACCTTTTCTGCACCGCCTTTAATCTCCCTCCTCCCTCTGCTCCCCTATCTCCTCCACTCCACTGAACCTGAATGTATTTATCCTTTGTTGCTGCGCACCTTGTTCTGTTCTCGTCCTGCCGCTCTACTCTTTCCTCTCGCTCTATCCTTTCTCTCAATTTTTTTGGCGTTCCTTTTTCCTTTCTAGCAGCCTAAGTATTTTTGTTGTTGTACACCGCTCTGGTGCCTTTGTAAAGAGCGGTATATTAAATGAGCAAATAAAGATAAAGATATTTTATGTCCAGTCATATTCAAGTTTCATTTTTATTTAATATACTGCCTATCGAATATAATATCTAAGCGGTTCATGTTTCTATGGCCTAGACCAAAATTAAAATATAAACTTAATAAACTACAGCCAGAATAACTATGAGCCAGAACTGAGCACTGAGGAAGACTTTACAGTAACCATCCCAAGTTTTATTGGTTTAAATAAATAATCCAGTGTAATGTTATCCTGAAATTCACTAGCAAATTGACTTGGTCCCAGCACTTCCCCACCGCCACATGAGTGGTAGAGGGGCCACACTGCAATCTGTAACTAGGGTTGTCAACTTTTTGAAAGAGAAAAACCTGCCACCTGTTGCTGACTGAACTCCGCCCCCTGCTCCTCCCCACCTCCAACAATACCTGCTGTGATGGCAGCCATACATATGATGGCACACATGGCCTGACCCCCCTCCAACAGGAAGTTGCATCGGGGGGGGGGGGGTTTGTAGTGGCAGACCATTGTGCCAAAGCATATGGCCTGCCGCGGGCACCAAATCAGTGCCACAAAGTCGCCACTTTTAAACTGCTGCTGAGCTGCCCCCAAGACAGACTCAACAGTAGGGAGGGGGGGGGGGGGGTTGATGGCACAGCCGGGATTTCTGCCTTGGGCAGCAGAAACCCTTGGACCGGCCTTGTCTGAACCACAACAAAAATAGCTTTCAAATGAAATCTGACCTTCTCCTCATGAAGCAAGGCTAATGGAATAGCATACCCTACAGATACACAACACTGGGAGAGTGTCTTGTGTCCCAGTTTTTGAGGATGCATTATTACAAAATGTTTAAAGCCAATCTCCACTATCCTGGTCAGATTACCTTTTGGTGGCCTTCTCCATCTTTACTCCTACAGCCTTATCATCTTTATTTAACACACATCTTTCTAGATGTTTTAAGATCTCCGTGTATGCCCTGGCCTTGCTTTGCTCTCTCTTTCTCCCCAGAGTTGCTTCCTTCTCTCTGGATAACTAAGCCAGTTCCTGGAATCAAATGTTGAGGCTGGCTCTCAATTCTCTTTCTCCACCTTGAGTGTGAGTGCATCCTCAGAAGCATTGCCATCTACTCATACATCAGGCTAGGAGGGCCAAAAGGATCTGGTGTAGGCAAAGGACCCCTGATGCCTTAGCTCACTCTAAAGAATGCCACCTCTAAGTTAGTACAAATGTAAAATTGATGAAGAAATGCTGCTAGTCTCAGTTGATTAATTTTCACTCTAATCGTCATAGGAAACTCTTCTCCTTTTTCAGTACATTAACTCCTCCACTCCAGTCCCATGGTCTGACCACCACCTAATTTCTTTCACCCTATCCACCCCCCAACTCAAACAGTTCCCACCGCCCAAACTTCCCACAACAAGAAGATTCAAAACTTCAATGAAGACACTTTCATCCAGCAAACTATCCCACATCTGAAGCAAGCATTTCAACACTCAGATCTTGATTTACTGGTACAAACCTGGAACACCACTATCACTACAGCCTCTCAAGCTCCACCCTATGCCCCTCCCAAAAAAAACCCGTCCCTACGCCCCCTGATATTCATCCCACCTTAGAAATCAGAAACACCTTCTCAGAAGACTAGAACGAAGGTGGAGGAAGACTAAAGGCCCACAGCTTCTGACCACCTACCATGACCATCGTGTGGTTTATTCCACTAACACCCTTGATGCCAAGCATGAACATCACAGCAGCATCTTGCTCCGCACCATAAACAAACCAAGAGAACTTTTTCACCTCATCAGAAATCTCACAAACGATTCAAGTCAACCCCTTCAGGACAACACCATCCATCCTCAAGTAATGGCAGACTTTCTCATATCTAAACACAAGCACTCCAGCTCAACTACTTTAACCATACCTCCTTCTACCACCTCGACTCCCACAACTCAACTATGGATCTCGTTCTGGGACATCCGTCCTGATGAACTATGGAATATCATCACTCTCATCAACGCTACTACCTCCCCCTTAGATCCTTGTCCAGCATCCTGGATCAAGCAAACAAAGACCTCGATGCTCCCATTTATCTCTATAATCCTCCACGCCTCTCTCAACCAAGGCTACCTCCCCCCTTTGCTGTGAGACCCATTCTGAAGAAACCCAACCTCTGTCCCACCTCACCTACATCTTACAGACCCATTGCCAGCATTCCTCTCCTCTCCAAGATCATCGAAAAAGCAGTACAAATTCAGCTCCAGGAGCACCTTGACAGATTCATCCCTCTTGACCCCAACCAACATGGCATCTGTCCCTTCCACAGTGCTGAAACATTTCTCACATCCCTCCTGAATACACTCATAACTGGAACAGAAAAACCTCGCTCAGGTTTTATATTATTATTGCTCAACATATCTGCAGCTTTTGGTACGGTATCCCACCAGACTCTCATCAATCAACTTAATACCATTGGCATCCAAGGCACCCCACTCAAAACAAGTGAGAACTGGCAACCAATCCTCATCACCCTTCACTCTCTCTCAAGGAGTTCCTTAAGGATCCGCCCTCTCCTCCCTCCTCTTCAACATCTATATCGGACCCCTATGCCACATCCTCCAGAGCCTCAATGTTGGATACCAATTCTATGCAGATGACATAATGATCTTCATCCCTTTTAACACCACCTCCTCCGACTACTCAACCCTCACAACTTGCTTCACAGAAATCATCACATGGTTACAACAGCACAAGCTTACAATCAATTTCAGCAAAACAGAGCTCCTCCATGTCTCCAGGGACCCCAGCTTTACTCTCCCTCAAAGCATCAAATTAGGTGACAATGAAATTCAGATCAAATACCTTGGTGTGACCCTTGACCACCTCCTGAACTTCCAGCCTCATATCATAAATACCTCCAAAAAGATCTACTTCAAAATCTGAACTCTCCACAACCTATGCTCCCTCCTACCCTACAACAGCTTCCGCACAGTCTGCCAAGCCTCCATCACCCCTCATCAATTATTGCAACTCCATCCTCCATGGGCTACCCAAGACCATCCTTGCCCCCCTGCAGCTCGCACAAAACACAGCTGCACGATTAATTGCCAGAGCGCCCAGACACCCCCACATCACTCCCATATTAAAATCCCTACACTGGCTCCCAGTTGCATCCTGTATCAGTTCAAGACTCTCTCATCAGCCACAGAGGCCCTCCTCAGCACCACTGCGGAACAGCTACAATCATTAGTTAGACGTCCTGACAACAACAGACGCCGGCGTCAAAATGCAACAAACCATCTCCTCCTACTATCACTAAGTAACAAGAGACCTCAGCACACCTGCACAAGAGCCTTCCAATTCTATGCTCCCACCAACTGGAGCAAACTTCCCCCTACAATATGCTGCCTCCAACCCACACCCTTTTCAAAAAACACCTCAAAAACTTTCTCTTTGAAAAGCATCCACCGCTGCAAACTCACAACAAGAACACCCCCCTGCTCCTCCTCACCACCTCAACGACCCACCCCCTAACCAATACCTCACCTCATCCCATCTCATTGCTCCCCTATCTTCCCCACCCTTCCCTCACACCATCCATTTATCTCCCACTGCCAGAAGATGATCACACTTAGTTGCCTAGATTCTAAGCTGCCTGTAAATAGTTTCATTTGTTATTTCTAAGCATCCCCGTGTTGCAATGTTTAATTATTTTGTATCAAAGTTGCATGTACATAGTTCGAACTGTTTCATGTAAACGTTTATTTCCTGTTCTATGTAAACCGTTTTGCCTTGTAGAAAAACTGTATATAAAACCAGTTAAATAAATAAACTAGGACAGCTGCTAAATGGGCCCATTGCAGAGGACTTTAACTCCCAGTTTCTTTCTACAGTTGAAGAGCCTTGAAGTAGTTTTGTTCTGCAGGATGTACTTTTTTCATTTTCATTTTCCTACTCAAGAACTGCCCAGGGATCCTTCTTTAGTTTGTAGTCTGTTCTGTCTCCTTACCTACTTTGGCCTCTTCTCTGCTCAGACCCTTCTTGTGGTCCTCTTTCAATTTGGCTACTGATTTTCTCTAACCAAAATACTTAACATCTTCTAAACCCACCACTTACAATTTTGACCCAACACCATCACTGTGGGTCAGAGAGACAATTTTTGGTTTGCTTCTATTTGCATTACAGATCATCAGTCATAGCTTAACCTAAGGGGCAATTCCTGATTCTGTGAAACAGGCAACAATTTGGCTTGTTTTGCAAAAGACCACCCTGGATTCATCCAGCCTGTCTAATTATGGTAAATCTGATACTAGACAATATCTTATAAAGCCTATAGAAAAAGTAGTTGTTTTTCTGTTGTAGTTGTTATGGAAGGACAGACTAGATAGGCCATGTGGTCTTTTTCTGTCATCATGTTTCTATGTTTCCCAATTTCTTAACTTCATTGTCAAAATGAATTGTATTCACCCACATTCATTGCCTTTTGCCCAGACCATAGTGCCAAAACTACACTGTTGAGCTTGCTTAGTGAGATCATTACTTTCATAATGCAAGTAGGTATGTTTTGGTTGTTTCCCTGGTTTTGTCATCTGTTTTTGATTTAGTGGACAATCAGCTCCTCATGGCCTAGCTCAGCAAGGTTGGGCTTGGAGGTCAAGTCCTGAACTGGTTTAGTCCTTTTCTTCATAGTTGTTTTTCTTCACACATGCCTCTCAGCTCTTCTACATCTTCGACATAGCGTTTGTCCTGTGATGTGCTCCAGGGATTGGTCCTTTCTCTGCTGCTATTCAACATTTTCTTCTACCCACTGGCAGGACTGCTACAGGATCTGAGCCCTAGTGGTGTCTACTATACTGACAGTGTTTTACAAGTTGCAGATGTGGACCCCCTATCTTGTGATCTTACCTCTCTGAATGATCGTCTTGATGAAGTTGCTTCCTGGATCAAACATCATTGCTTGAAACATAATCTCAGTAAAACTCTCTTGTTTCCCGCATGACGAGGAGGCCATCTTACCTAGTTACCCCTCCCTTTCTTCTCAGGCTCCCTATAACGTTAGGGATGCACATAGGTCTGTGGATTCATGTAAATATCTGGATGTGGTCATTGATTTTCAATTGCCTCTAGAAGAACAAATGTCAACTATGATTAGGTTTTTGTTCTAGCTGTTAAGACAAATTTGCTCTGTCAGGTGTTACCTTGACCCCTTGGTCTTGTGCTCCTTGATCTGTGCCCAAGTTACTTCCCATTTAGGTTATTGTAACATCATTTGTGCTGGTATTAGGAGCACTGACCTCAAAAGCCTTCATGCAATGCTAGGAAGTTACTCAAAACAATGTTACTTTGAAAGGTTTTTTACTGGAGATTAGTTTTAGCATTTTATGTCAGAGTTTATTTTACAGGCTCTTATGTATGTCTATGGCCTTGTAATTGTTCCTTTTATATATGTTGAATTGTAATCCACTAAGGATGTTTATTTAGTGGACTATAAAAAATTTTTAATTAAAAAAAAATTGAATTCTGCCATCAAGCGTCATTCTAACCCTCACAGATTTGCTGACATAACATTTTTGCTTGTAGAGAGTCAATGGCTTCATGTCTGTTTTTAAGTGGAGGCCAATTCTGGTTCCCGCACATCCAGCCGCAGTGGCCATGCAAAAAGTGGACATGCAGGAATTGGACCCGATTCTGCTGCTGCAGGGCCCCAGACATATCTGTGATGGCAGAATCGGGGACTTGAATGTCCGGGCACTCCTTGTATGCCGATGAGATTGGCGTACAGGGAGCTGCCCATCCAAATGCCAGAAAGGCCTGGCTGGGGCATGGGAGCCTTGGCGTCCTGGCACCGGAATGCCGTGACGTGCATCTGCCCCTGCAGCCCTCTGCCCAGCCATCACCAGCAGCATCTGTGGGCCGGATCATGGCATTGCACGGAAGACTGACCATTTGGCGGGGGTATGTGGGGCATGGTATGAGGTGCCCCTGACACTTATTCCATCTTCGGGGTGGAATAAGCCGGGTGTATAGGTCGATGTCAGGGGACACACAGAGGCAGGATTGGAATTGCCTCTGTATGTCCCAGCTGCTTGCCCCTACACTGCACTGCCCCGCTTCACCCCTGCACCGCCCCCTCCTGCCCCCTCCAGTGCTCCCCGCACAAGCCCTCTGTACGTGCGGGGAGCGCAGGATGATGAATAGTGTTCAGGGGTTAAACAAGGGTTGGACTCCAATCTGGACATCCGACTCTGCTATTCATGGTTCGGAATGACCTCCATATGGCTTACAATCCTTTTACTTGCCCATAGAGATTTCTGTACTAACGCACCATTTTGTCTGTCTGCCCTCCTCATTCCCTCTGTTCCCACTCACTCTCTCTGTTCCCAACTGGAGAACCTATTTTCCCGCCTGTCCCTTGTGCCTAACAGCCACATTTCATCTTGCGGGCTTCTTTCTGGAATTTGCTTCCAGTGTCACTTTGGAGAGAGTCTTCCTACAGGACGTTTAAAGACCATCTCAAAACGTACTTTTTCACTTTTGTTTTTGATACGAACAATTCTACGGAGACATCTGGGCGTGGCTGTTATCGGCAGCCTACCATATCTTCTTGTTTCTGTCTTTTATTTTCCTGGTGTTCACATGTCTAGTTTTAAACTTGTCGCCTACAGTAAACCATCTTGTCCTCACCGACAGGTGGCATAGCAAATGCAGTCAACATAAACATTATGCAGATATCACACATGGCTTCAGACACTTTTGAACCCAGTATTTTGTTTTCCTTACTTGCTCAATAAGAAAAAAATAAAGACTTTCTAATAGACAGCTACCAGCCCCCCACCCCTTCAAGTTTGTCGGTATTTACAAAAAAATATGGATGGATCACTGACTGTTCCGACAAAAAAGGTGTTGCTAAAGACCTGGACAGGATTTCCTGTGAGTGTTGCAGTGTTTTCACGTCAGATTTTAGGGTCAGCAGCACGGAAGTTAAAGGGGACATCAGAGGTATCCACAGATAGAAACTGAGCTGCCTGGAGACTGTTAACCTAGGATTGAAAAATGGGAACTAAATAACTAGAAACTGTGAGGTGTATTACCTTGGCAATCAGTTACTAGACAGAATATTTATTTTTCTGTCACAGGTTGGTGATCATTATGAAAGTCATACAATGGAGCAGACTTTCTTTTCTGCAGAATATGTTCAATCCTACCCACTCCTTTCCTCTCCTCTTTTCCCAGTAGTAGACTACCTCTTAATTTGTTGAAATTTCACCCTGAACTTCTTAACAATGCATAAGATTCTCCATTGTGAATTTGGAAAATTCTGTTATGCAAATATTCTAGTCACCAGTACACCTCCAATGCGGAAAGATGAGCAAGCTGAATTACAGATTCCTAAATAAAGTCAACATGTTAACAGAATCCCTCACCTAGGCTGTACCTGGAAAACACAAACCGTCACCTAGAAAAGAATAAAAAATAACACATTAGAAGCAAATATGCAGACAAAAATGAACTGGAAACCCAAAAAACAGACTCAGCATTGGAACACTGAAGAAAGCTGACATTTCATTCTCTCAAGACTGACATTTTTTGAACTTTTGTTGTCTTATCTTTACCACTTCCTCTTCTTGGTTTTTCCTACAGCTTTTCCCAGAATTTCATTTTCATTTTCTGTTTTTTACACTCTCTCCATCCCTCGTCCCTTCTTTTCCTAAATCTCTCTGATGTTCATCCTTCTGATTAATTTTTTTCTCTCATCTGCCTTTTTACCTAACTACAGCTCAGTTTCATTCCTCCTTGTGTCCGCCCTCTGGTTTTTTTGTCTTCATCTTTTTTCACCTTTCACCTACTTACCAGCGTTTCATTTTCTACTCTTGCCGCCCCAGTCCTCCCACTACTCACCTTCCCCAGCCTCCTATTGGCCTGTCTTTCACCCACTTTTTAATCCCCCACTTCCTCCCTCTGTACTCATCTGCAGGGCCTGCCCATCGGCTAGGCAGCCTCCTAGGGCAGCCGGCCTCTATGGGCGGCACAATGCCCGCAGCAGACCATGTGCCTCGGCACAAATGACCTGCTGCTCCTGACCCTCCTCTGACAGGAAGTTGTGTCGGGGGGGGGGGTCAGAAGTGGCAGTGCATGTGTGCCAAAGCACATGGCCTGCCGCTGCACCAAGCCAACCCATCCCCCCATCCCCACCCATGAAATTGACTGCGACGTGGCTTGGCAGGGAGGTGGGTGGCATGGCCAGCGCTTCTGCCTGAAACCCTTGGGCCGGCCCTGCTCATCCTTTCCACAGCCTCATCTACTTTATTTTGCCTCTCATCTCCTAGCTCCTTCCCTATCACTCACCCCCTCTCCTCCTCCAATCCCTTTCTTACATCTTCCCCCTGTCAGATTTCCATGTCTCCTTTCACCTCTCTCATTTCTACCCTCTCTCATTTTCAAAGACCTGTCCCCCTTCCTTCGTCTTTCACCCACTCCATAACCCTCTGTTGTTTTTTAATTGCCACTCAATCTCTCTCCCAACTCTCTCAAGTCCTTCAAACCCTCTTTCATCTCCGTAATTCTGTACTCTGTCTCACAGCCTTACTCATACTCATCACCTAACCCCATTGTCTCCTAATCTGTGGTCAGTTTCTTAGTGCCCAGTCTCCTTCAAGCTATCCTGAAGTCCCAGTTTACCCAGTACCTCAGTCGTTACTTAGACTTCCAATACCCAGCCACTCTTAGTCTGTCTTCAGTTCTCCTACCCAATTTTAAAATCTCTACTTAATCCAAGTCCCTGCCCTCCTGCTTCCTAAATCCTTTCCTCAGAATTCACCCATTTAATTTATTCTCCAATACACATTAACCCTGCCTTTTCCTCTTCCTTACACCAGTATCCATTTTTATACCCTTCCTTCTAACCTTCCTCCATATATGATAGTGTTGCTTCCACCTTCTGCACAACACACAGTGTCTGTCCCCCTTTCCCTTTTCACTCTGATAGCTTTTTTTTCCCCACCCTGACACCAGTATCTACCAGCATAAACCCTTTTCTAGTCCCAGACTCTCACACCAGTATCGGTTCCCTTCCAGTTTCCCCCCACATCAGTCCATTTCCTGTTCCAGCATCAGCCTCCTTCCAGTCCCAGTTCCCCTCAAGTGTCAGCCTCCCTCCAGTTCAAGTCTACACCCCAGCGTCAGCCCCCTATGTGTCAAAATCCCCAACCAGAATCAGCCTCCTTTCAGTCCCAGTACCCCCACTAGTGCCAGCTTCCTTCCAGTTCCACTATTTCCCCCTTGGTGTCCGCATTCTTTCAGTCTCAGTAGCCCAGCCTCCTCCCCAGCTCCAGCCTCATCTCAGCAGCCACATCACCTCCTCTCCTCCCCCCTGCAGCTGCATTGATTTACACAGCTGTGGAAGTTTTTTCCTTCACTCCCGCAGCCATGAAGGCATTTTCACCATGGGATTTCAAAAGGGAAACAGGCACTTCCTGTCTCTTGCAAGAAACAGGAATTGCTTGTTACTGGCCTTTTTTTTTTTTTTTTTATATACTTTATTTAATAACCACCAACAGATTACAAATACACTGTACAAATATCCTCAGAGGGGTGAACTCTGATCCCCTCACAAAGGATGAACACAACAAAGATAACAGGTGGAATGTTTTCTCCCAGTATAATCCCCCCCCCCACCACCCACTGCCCTCCCTCAGCATCCCCTTACCCAAGCACAACACCCCATATCCTCCGTCTGCGCCCTCCAAACTACTAACCCTCCTCCTCACTCCCCAACCACTTGTCTCCTCAACTACCAACGTGTAAGACCTCGTTACGACATCTGGTACTCAACTGTTGTATATAGGGCTCCCAGACTCGCATAAATAATGTCCAGCGTTTGACACTGCCCCGTGCACTCCAGCGCTCTGTGAGCATCATTTGATGGAAACAGTTACGCCACTCACCGAAGGAAGGGGGACTGCTCTCCCTCCAAAGACGCAGAAGGGGGGCCTTTCCAACCAAGCAAGCCTTGCGCACCAGCAGCTTTTCCCCCTCCGCCACTGGGCATGGGGGGTCGAGCCGATCCAACACTACCAAGGCCCCAGTCCACCTCACTCGCCGTTGTAGCACGCGATTCAAAAAGGAATTTATCCTAGCCCAATAAGGGCGTATTAATCGACAACCCCACCACATGTGGAAAAGGGTTGCCATAGGTTCTGAGCATTTCGGGCAAGCCCCGTCGGTGTCTAACTGACTGCGTAACGCTCTCCGGGGGGAAAAATACACCCTGGTTATACATTTGAACTGCGTTTCCCTCCAACGGGCCTCTATGGATAGTTTCACTATGCCGCGTAGGGCCTGGTGCACAGTCCCAGGGGGCACTTCCTCGCCCAATTCTCGTTCCCAAGCTGTCTCGACTCCTCTATAATCAAAAGCAATACGGAGGTTAGCCAAGCGCTTCCTAAAATCTGAAATCGTTGGGGGGGTCTCCCCCCCCAGTCCGAAAAACTGCAGAATCTGCGCAGAGCGGTCCACGTGCAACGCCTCGCAGGGCAAGGAAGACACATAGTGCGCAAGTTGCATATAAGCGAAGCAATGCCTAGAAGATAGCTCATACTCCCGGCTTAGAGCCAAAAAGGATTTACAGAGGCCAGAGGGTTCAATCACATGTCCGACATTCTGGATACCCTGTACGGCCCACTCTCGGAAAGCCTGTGTCTCCGAGCCTGGAAGAAAGGTCGCGTTCCCCTGCAATGGGAGCCAGCTGGTAACTCTCCATGATGTGTTCCAATGGAGGTTAAGATGCTTCCAGGTTCGCAGAGCAGAGCCAATCAGCTCGCTACGCACGGCTTGGCGGGGGAGGGTATGGTAAGCTCCATGCAGAACCCCTAATAGCGTCAAGGGCGCCACAAAACCCTCCTCCAGGACCCGCGGGGTGTACACTTCCGTCCCCCCCAGCCAGTCTCCGAGATGGCGAGCCTGGCATGCCAAAGCGTATCCCATGAGGTCTGGGAGTCCCATCCCCCCCTCACGCCAAGACCCCACCATTCGCGCCCACGAGATGCGCGCCTTCCCTCCTTTCCAAAGAAACTGTCGGAGGGCCCTCTCAAACCGCCGAATATCACGTCGGAGCACCCACACTGGCAGTGTTTGAAACCAATACAACAAGCGTGGCATGGCCACCATTTGAATCGCTGCTATCTTCCCTGAAAGAGATAGTGGGAGTAATTCCCACGCTTTTAATTGATGCTGAAGCCTCCTTAGGGACCGCTCCAGGTTGCGTGCGTATAGCAGTTTAGGGTTGCGGGTCAATATTATACCTAAATAAATAAATTCCTCGCCTGCCCATCTAAGGGGAAAGTTGCCCGCCCAAGTTCGGCACAACTGCGCCGAGATATCCAATGCCTCCGATTTATCCCTATTAATGCGCAGCCCAGCGAGACTACCGTAGCGCGCGAACTCCTCCAGTAGTTGCGGCAAGGACTGTTCCGGGGAGAGCAGATGGACCAAGATATCGTCAGCAAAGGCCGAGAGTTTAAAACCCCTGTGAGCCCATACGAATTCCCTGTATTTCTTTAGAGGCCTCTATAGTCCGGATCAAAGGGTCTAAAGACAACACAAAAAGTAGTGGGGACAGGGGGCAACCCTGCCTTGTGCCCCTTTCCAAGGGGAACTCTTCAGACAGAATACCATTACACAGTACCCCTGCCGTGGGCCGCACATATAGACTCCAAATCATCTTGCAGAATTTATCGCCCAGTCCATAGCGCGGAAGAAGTTGACGAAGAAAATGCCAATCGACCCTATCAAAGGCTTTTTCGGCATCGAAGCTTATTAGCAGCGAGGGCAACCGGTGCGCATGAACCCATTCGAGCGATGCCAAGATCTTGCGTAAATTGCGAACCGCGTGTCTCCCCTTTACAAACCCCACCTGAGAGTCATGGACTAAGTGACCTATAACCATTGCCAGTCGTGTCGCCAACACCTTTGCATTTAATTTAATGTCGAAATTGAGCAGGGAAATGGGACGATATGACCCTACTAGCAAGGGGTCTTTACCCGGTTTAGGAATCAGTGTTAGATGGGCGTGGTTATTTCCCCAGCGGAAGGTGCCGCTGTCCGCCCTCCTATTGAAAACCTCCGCAAGTAAGGGGCTCACAGGTTCTTCGAGCAGCTTGTAGAACTCCGCTCCCAATCCGTCCGGCCCTGGTGACTTGTTACCACTAGCTGCGGAGATCGCAGAGGATATCTCTTGCGCCGTGATCGGCTGTTCCAAAAGTTCACGCTGTTCCGCAGCGAGCCGCGGGAGGTGCAATGGTGTCAAATAGTCCTCAAAATCTAACATGGACGGAGGTTGCGCCCTATATAAATCTCGAAAAAAGTTTCGAAAGGCCCGCGCAATATCGACAGAGTCCTTCAGCAGCCGTCCTTGCGCATCTCTGATAGTTGTCACCAAGGGGGACCCTCTCTGTCCCTTCAGACAACGCGCAAGTAGCTTCCCTGGTTTGTTGCCAAAACAATGCAGACGATATTTATAATAAAGGATAGATTTCTTGGCTCGTTGGTGCAATAATTCGTTGAGAGCCACCTGCGCTTCCCAAAGTCTCTTCCGATTCGCAGCTGTCGGGAGACGGGCACACACCCCGCGCAGTCGGGTAGTCAATCGCTCCAAGCCAATCACTCGCTCTGCAAGCAGCCGTCGCTTTCGAGCAGCAAACCCAATAATATCACCACGTAATACTGCCTTTGCTGTTTCCCAGACCAATTCTGGGTCCTCGCTATGGCACTGGTGGTCGCTCAGAAACTCTTGCCAGCGTTGCTTCAAGAAATGCTGAAACTTAACATCTTGGCACAACCCCAGAGGAAGTCGCCAAAGTCGCGTCCGGTTCTGTATCACCCCCCAATGTATCTCCATCCCGACCAGCGCGTGGTCGGAGATTTCCAATGGGCCGATCTGCACCTCCCCCACTTTCGCAAACATAGCTCCTGATATTAGGAAATAGTCAATGCGAGCACTAGACCCGTGTGCCCTAGATAGGTGAGTAAAATCCCTCTCCGAGGGATGTAGCAAACGCCAAGGGTCTACTAATCCGAGCCTACCACGAAGACGCTGTAACACCCTCGCCAACGGTATCCTTTCTCTAGCCTCTCCCCCCCGGGAGGTGTCGAGGTCAACATCGAGAACTCCGTTGAAATCCCCCCCCAATAGTAGGGGAAACTCCGGGAGTTGTTCGATTTGAGAGGCCAGACCGTTATAAAAGCCGGGCTCCATCTTATTAGGGCCATAGAGATTCCCAAGGATCACCGGTTTCCCCTCCAGTCTACCAGCCAGCAAAACAAAGCGCCCATCCCCCGATGTCACTACTTTGTCCATAGCGAAGCGCACTCGCTTATGGATCAGAATTACGACTCCTCCTTTTTTCCCACACGCCGGGGATCCCCAAACCTGTCCCACCCAGCCCCTGCAAAGTTTTCCGTGCTCTGCCTCTGATTGATGGGTTTCCTGCAGGAGGGCCACATCGCATTGCTGCCTGGCCAAGGCCTGTAAGATTTTATAGCGCTTGATTGGGGTCCCCAGTCCGCAGACATTCCAAGTTACTATCTTCAATGGCATAGGGCAGTGTCAAAGCGTGTCCGGAACGTAATATCTAGCCTCAGCAGGGAAGCTCCCCCAGCCTGGAGCTCCCTCTCAGTAAACATTGGAGCTATGGAGAGCTGTGGCTCATGGAGCAATGAGGTGTGTGCTTTCCCCCCTCTATCCCCCCCCTCCCGACCAACCCCCCCCCCGTCCTCCCACTAACCGCCCCCTAAGAATACCATACAGATACAGGTCCTGCCCATGAAGAGCAGCAAGCTCACTACCTTGCCCCCCTCCTACCCCAAACCCCCCTACCCTCCCACTTACCCCTTCCCCCCTCTGCTCGCACTCCGCTCCTGCGACCCTACCTCCCCCCCCTCCTCTCTCTCCCCCCACTCCTTGGCCCACCTCCAGAGTCCTCTCCGGACTACCCTAACACCAGATGTGACCGGGCTCCCCCGCTCCTCTGCAGGGTAGTAGTCCCCCCCCCCCCAAACACCTGAACAATCTACCAAGGAAGCTCCCCAACTGAGAACATGAAATTATAATTTCCCCCACCCCGTCCCCCCTCCCCCCCCCCCATCCGGCAACAGGACAACATAGTAATACGGAAGCACTGTTCCAACCAATGTTCCCTCCGATTTTCCGCAGGCCGTGCGTGCACAAAATATCAGCTGGGCAACCCCTGAAGGAAGGTGAAATTTCTATGCACCACATACCTACACTCGAAATTATATACTTTAAAATTTTGACTACACGTCAGAATACAGTATGTACACCACATTGATTGCACCAGAAAATATTGTAGAACTTAGGGAAACCGCAAATACACAACAACTTTTAAATTTTAAAGCGTCTGCGTTATTTTCTATCAGAGTCAGAACCGTGCGCTCCGAGGTAAAGTATGTGCGCTCACTCGGCTAGGCGTGTGCGCGCACATACTCGCACAGCCTAGGGGGAACAGTGGTTCCAACCCCAGGTTCATATCCATTGGTCTCTCCCCCCCCTGCGGTGCCATCTTCCATGTAGGTAGTAGAGACAGCTACCCAATCCCATGGACCACAGGCATGGGGCACCGTAGTCCCACTCCACAGCCCTCCCCCCTGCAGCCCCCGCCATACAGGATACCCGAGGGATGAGGACGGGAGGTAGAGGAAGGGAGGGGAGGAGAGAGCAGAAGGGAAAGGGAAAAAGAAAGGGACCCAACAAAAAGTGAACTATCAACTGCATCTTCTCATAGGCGGCTTAAATACAAACGCTGCCAGTCTGGATACCTACAATCGGCAGTCCCTCCATCATGGACTCAAAGGGGCCCTCACTGCCCCCCACCCCAGGGGGGGGGGAGAAAAACAGCACGCCCCAAGCTCCCTCCGATATCTCAATGTTATCCAGGCTAAGTTCCATCCAACAAATCATGACGTGTCTGCTGACCCGCTGCCCGACTTCGGGGCCTGTCGCTCGAGTTGCCCCACATATACCGCTGCTTCTTCCGCTGAGCCGAACGTCTTCTGCCGCCCCTCGTGGAACACGTGCAAACGCGCTGGATACTGCACAGAGAATCTGATATTTGCTGCGATGAGACTCTGGCAGATCGGTGCGTATGCCCTTCTCTGCTTGCTCACAGCCGCTGAATAGTCCGGAGTTATGCGGAGCTTGATATTGTCACTTTCGACGGTTCCACGTCTCCGGGCCTCTCGCAGAACAGCCTCCTTATGTTGAAACTGCAAGTATTTGGCCAAGACCACTCTAGGCCGCGGGTCATTGGAACTTCTAGGGCCCACTCGGTGTGCTCTCTCAATCACAATCTGAGAACTCTGTCCCTCCGCCCCCATCAGGGAAGCCGACAGAGAGGCAATGTAAGCCCGCAGGTCTTTGTCTCCCACCGAAGCTGGCACTCCCAGGAACCTCAAGTTGTTCCGCCGCGACCGGTTTTCGAGGTCGTCCAATTTTTCCTCCTGGGCCTTCAAGGCTGTCTGCACCTGCACCAGCGTCTGGCTCAGTCTCTCCACTTCGTCCTCGGTCTGTGAAATACGGGTCTCTGCCTGCTGCATACGAGCCCCGAAGGCCTCCACGGAGCTCTGCACTGCATCCAACTTGCTCCGTAATGTTTCAAATTGGAGAGATAGGGCGCTGGAGACCGCAGCTGAAATCTCTGCTACGGAGGTCCCGGGGGAGGTAGATGGCAACTCTCCCGCTTTCGGGGGCGATTCCGCCATTTTGGAGGCCCCGACAGTTCGGTCTTTCTCCCTCCGCCCGGCTCGCACTGCCACCGCCGCCATTCGCATCCAACTCCCTCGGACAGAGAGCTAGTACGTTCGGCACTTGGGGAGAACTAGAAAATAGTTATGGTACTCACAAATGAGCACTTTTGTGCCGGTTTAGAGCAAGGGGAGCCCGGAGCTCAGGAGAGATGTGACTTCCCAAGCTCACCACATCACGTGATCCTCTGTTACTGGCCTTTAAATAAAATGCCATGGTGCTAGCGATTGCTTTACAGCACAGTTGCGAGAGTGAAGGAATAATCCTGTGGCTGTGGAGGGGCGAATAAGTGAGGTGGGCTTCCAGCACCCTTCCGTGTTGCGCACCCCAAGCCAGGGCCTCACCTGTTAAGCTGGCCCTGGATTTACTCACACACTACTTACAATATATTATGCTGTTCTTTTTTGACTTTGTAGTTTGTTAACTTCTGCTCCTTTATACTTCTAGCTAAGGTGGAACTGGGGTTGGGATATGGTACAATGAACCTTGATAAAAAAAAAAAAACCTGGTGATTTTTACATAGCCAGTCTGGTCATTGTTCTTCAAAGGAATCATGTACTGGGCACTAACTCTTGCCACTAGATATCATTCTTAAGCAGCAGCCATGGCCCCCTCCCCCCCCCCCCCAGAGGTTGTGAATGTATCCCAGCCAGTCTGGGAAGCAGAAGAGCCAACAGGTGGATTGAACTTGGAGCCTTCGGCATGGCACTGCACAGCGTTTACTACCCAAACCATTACAGCGATTCTCTAAGCTGTCTTGGGGAAGCACTGGCCAGTCATGCTTGCAGGATGTCTGTAATACATATGCATGAAATAGATTTGCAGAACTCATACTACCTCTGTTGCACGCAAATTTATGTCACGCACATACTGTATCTGTGGATATCATGAAAACTTGATTAGCTGGTACTTCCCCAAGACAGGTTGAGATCTAGTGTTCTGTAATTGGTTTCAAAATTAAAACCAGCACGAAGGAGTGAGGTGGGTCTAGCTAGCACTATGGCCGTACTTGGAAAAGCTTGATGGCTTTTTGATAAGTGTTCCCTATAGCTTATATGCAGTTTTGGGGAATTGGGGAAAGGGTTCACACTTATTCTTGATGAATATGAATGTCCTTCCTTCTCTCTGCTGCTCGAGCGCTCATTTGCTCTCGTTTTTGGCATGTGGGGTCTCAGACCTGCATTTAAGCCTCTCTTTCTAATACTGCTCAGCTTTGTAAGGTAAATATATTATAGGAAGAACCTGGAAGAGTGTCAAGTTTAGTGTGTGGTTTATACAGCATGATTTCTTTGTGCTTGGAGGCCTGCTGCTGCTGCTGCTGTCTGGTATGACAGACTAAACACAGTCTGTTTTTCAGCAGCTAAGTTGTCTCTGCAGTCTACCATGCCTGCATGACAGCAAAGGTGATTTCTGCAGTTCTGAAGTGTGTGGGATGAGTGCCTCGGAAGAACACAATATGTCCCGAGGAATAAGAGTAGGCATAAGATTTGTTCCTGGATGCCTGGAAATGTTTTCTCTTCTTCCCCCATTCTTGTTTTGTCATGTCTGCCTGGTTGTTCCTCCCACGGCGACTTGGGGCTATTTCTGGTGGGATGCTGGGCTCCAGAGTTTATCCAGAGCTTTTTAAACTAAATGGTACTGGAACACTGGGAAATGCTTGAAAAGGCATGAAATGAGTAATAATCATCCGCCCCAGCATTATGAATTCTTCTTTTTACTTGTTATCTTTAAAATCTTTTTTGCCGGCCAGAGAGTTCATAATGTCTGTCTGTCTCTTAACCTTTCTGTATGTGGGTATGGTCCTACTCTTGTGTCCTTTCATGTGGGCCTTTCCTGTAGTATCTCAAGGTAAGATACATTCATAAACAGTAGGTATTTCCCTATCCACGGAGGGTTTATCATCTGAGTTTGTTTCTGATTATTAGTTTTATATTTCAGGGAGCATTCCTTCTCTTTTTATTCTGATCATGACCTATTAAAAAATATCCCTGTGGTCTCTCGTCAGCTGTCTGTGCTGGCATCATGCTGTTTATGTGTGAGCGTGGCCCTGTATAGAGCTCTGAAGGGGCCCCTTCACTTCCTGAGATTTACAACAGTGAAAACAGCTAGGTAAGAGGACCTTTCAAATAACATGTTTACTATCTGCTCATAAGCTAAAAAAGAATCGCACAGAAGACAAATAATTTCTCTTAAGTACCAGAGTCTTCAGTTGGCCCGAATGAACCTGCACTTGGCTGATCTCTGAAGCTAAGTAGGGTCAGGATGGATGACCATGTTAGAATACCAGGAAACCCGCTGCACAGAAGAAAGGCCAGCCTGTTTGAATTGTACAGTGTTTAAAAAATGTACAACACAAGCAGTTTTGCATTGGTAAAGAATGTTATATTTCTGAATCTGTTGCTGAGCATGTAGCAGAAGAACAAGCTGACATCCTGTGTGTTTAGCTGATAGCTATGGGAGCCAATTAGCTACCTGTCTGTGAAACAATTTGTGACTAGAAAGCATATGGGGACAGACTTAAAGATCTCAGTATGTCTACTTTGGAAGATATAATAGAGACATTTAAATATATCCATAGCACAAATGTACAGGAGGTGGGTCTCTTTCATTTGAAAGGGTACTCTGTAACAAGGGGGCAATAAGATGACCCGTGTTGAATAGGACGGATGATGCTCATGGATCACTGGATGCTGGGTGGCCCTTAATATGCCTTGGAACAGACTGATGAGGTGCAGCCTATAGGAGGTTTACAGGGCCACTGGATCATCATGGCACTTAGCAACTCTGGCCTTCTCCAGTCCAGCATAAAGGGTCGCTTTGGTACATTCCATTGGTGGTCAGTATCCCATACTAGCCCAGGTTCCCACCCCAGAAGGCCATGGTCCCTAAGAAGAGGCGGAGGGGTTCGGTAAGCATCTCTTTGGGATACTGGCATATTTCGAGACACCTACTAGAGTAAATGATTGTAAACCTACTCTGGGCTGAGTTTTTGAGATATGTTTTGGATTCTAGAAACATAAAAGGATATTATAGCTGGATAGAAGTTATGGTGCCCTATAGAAAAAAATGCCTAGATAAAATTTTGAATATCTTAGTAATGATGGATCTTACTTGGACTTTCTGTAGCAAAATTATTATATGTAAATAACAAAGTTCTACGTATGATCAAAAAGTAACGAGATTTGTATAACTATATAACAATACATTGCACTATGATGCTATTAAGCATGCAGTGACCTAATTATGTGTTCTGCATGTGCAGAGTGTAGTGTGGTTGCAGCACACCTGTACGTTTTTAAATCATGTGATGTTTGGTGTTGTGTAAAAGCAGTTCATCAGATTTACGATGAGTGAAAAATTTGAAGAGCGAATTTGCTTTAAATTCTGCCAGAAACGTGGAGAATCGTGCAAAGAGACTTATGACAAGTTACAGCAAGTGTATGGCAGTGAATGTATGAGTCATGTTCGAGTTTGACTGGTACAAACGTTTCCAAGAGGGCCACCAAAGTGTTGACAATACGCTCAAATTGTTGATTATCAGGCAGCTTTCTGAGGACATGGACACCAGTTTTGGATTGGTACAGTACATTCTTACTGTCAATTTGGGGATGAGATTTCTGTCTGCAAAATTTGTGCCAAAACTCCTGTTCCCTGACCAAAAAGAAGATCGACTGTCTGCAGCCAGGGAGTTGTTGGAATGCATTGAAAATGACTCAGATTTCATCAAAAAGATTATTACCGATGATGAATCATGGGTTTATGGTTTATTGACCTGAAAACTAAGGCTCAATCCTCACAGTGGAAGACTCCAGACTCTCCCAGACTCAAGAAAGCCTGTCAGGTGAGGATCAATATCATGGTCTTCTTTGATTACCAGGGTAATGTTCATCATGAGTATGCTCCAAAAGGCCAAACCATCAATAAGGAGTACTATGTCCAAGTTCTGACTCATTTGAGAGATGCAGTTCATCGTAAGAGGCCAGAGTTGCATAAGAATGGTGAATGGTTGCTTCATTACGATAATGCCCCAGCTCATGCATCACATCTTGTCCAGCAATTCTTGGCCAAACACCAAATCAAATCCATCAGCCTCCGTACTCACCTGACTTTGCACCCTGTGACTTTTTCTTGTTTCCAAAACTGAAATTACCACTGAAAGAAAGGAAATTCAATGACTTGGAGACCATTGAGCAAAATTTTGATACAGCAGCTTCACAGCATAACAAAAGAGGCATTTCAAAATTGTTTCTAGCAGTGGCCGAAACGCTGGAGGAAGTGTGTTTTATCAGGAGGGGATACTTTGAAGGAGACTGAGTGCAATAACTGTCCGTGTTATACTACTTGTGTTTATTTAACATTTTTATACCGCATTTTCTGAAGTTCAAATGCGGTTTACATTAAACAGAATATTGAATTGTACAGAGAGGTACATATTAATTACATGAAACGTTTAACTACTGTATGTACAGTAGGACAGAGTAACATAATGAACAGTTTATTTGTTACAGGGCGGCTATTGGCAACTATTTACAATTCTTTGTAGGGTTTAGAGTGCTGGGTTTCTTAAAGGGTTATATTGGTTCTGGATTATTTGGTGTTGAACCAGTATCTGCATTGTTTGGTTTGTTCTTAGAGGTGGGGGCTGTTTCTTCATTTTTGTTTCCAAAGTGTATGGTGAACAATTGGGTTTTGATTGTTTTACGGAAGGTGGTGAGGTCGTCTATTGATCTTATACTGTCTGGGAGGTTGTTCCAGGTTACTGGTGAGAAATGTGAAAAGGCTCTGTTGTTGGTTAACTTTGTGGATTTTCTAAAATCGGGTGGGGTGGTCAGCTTGTTTTTGTTGCACTCACGCTGATTGCGGGTCTTGTTGTCTTTGGAGATGAGGGTGGTGAGGTAGGATGGGGCAATGTCTTGGATGATTTTGAATGTGGTTACAAGGATTTTGTACTGGATGTGACTCTGAATTGGGAGCCAGTGGAGGTTATATAGCACTGGTGTGATATGTTCGGCCAGGTTGATGTTGGAGGTAATTCTTGCTGCCATGTGTTGGGCAATCTGTAGTTGTCTTATGGAATGTTTAGGTATACCATGTAGTATAGAATTACAAAAGTCAAAGTGGGGGGTGACGAGGGTGTTAATGACTGATTTAAAGTCGTGTGCGTGAAGTAGTGAGCGGATCTGTTTGAGCATGTTACGTTTGTAATAAATCTTTTTTTGTTGTTTGTTTTATATGGGAAATCATGCTAAGCGAGCTGTCTTGGATGACTCCAAAATATTTTACTTTGCTTTTTACAGCTATGTTTAGGTCTTTGAAAATGATATGCTCAGGGGGAGTAAAGTTTGATTTCTGGTTATGTATAGCGCTTCTGTTTTGTTATAGTTTATTTTAAGGTTTTGAGATGAGAGCCATTCTGCTGCTTCTGAGAGGCAGTTTGTGATTTGCTGGGTTGAGGGGTAAGAGGTGTTGAACGGGATGTATATCATAATATCATCCGCATAAATATGATAGTTTACTCGGAATTTCTTGAATATAGAGCAGATGGGCTGTAGGTATATGTTAAATAAAAGTGCTGATAGAGCTGAGCCTTGTGGGAGGCCTTGTTCTTGATTGTAGTCTTGTGATAAGTGAGATCCTATGCGTACTTGTTGGGTTCTATGGGAGAGGTATGAGGTGAACCATTGGTGTACTGTATCTTCCACACCAATTTGTTGTAGTCTGGTGAGCATGATTCGATGGTTTATGCTGTCAAATGCACTGGAAATGTCTAGGAAGAGAAGTAAGAATGCCTGTTTGATGTTATCGATGCCACGTGAGATGCGATCAAGGAGGACAGTGAGTAGGGTCTCTATTCCATGATGAGGATGGAATCCATACTGTTGTTCGTCTAGGGGAGCAAAGGTATCTATGTGGTCCTGAAGTTGGACTTGAACCACCTTTTCTATGAGCTTAGCCAGAAAGGGGATTATGGATATTGTGGCGCGCGCGTGCCCCCACTAGGCGGTCGCCTAGTAGGGACGGGCGTCCATCTTGTATCCCTTTATCTCAAAGGTGTAGTTGTGTATTTAAAGTAGACCAAGTGGATGTTAAAGCACACAGAAATTTTATTGGGTTCCTCTAGGTAAGCTTGGTAACAGTCTTTAAAGAAGCTTTCACACTCAGCAAAAGAAACAAGGATAATTTTCTCCAAAATAAAGTAAATGCAAACAGTGTGTTTCAGTGGAGTTATTTACAACAGCTTCTTTCCCTTTAAGAGATTTCTTACTTCAGAATTAACAATGGTACTTGTAGCTAAAGCATACAACCGTGATCAGTAATGCTGCCAGCTCCCTTTTAGCTGCTTGCAATTTAAACAGTCCTCAGCTGAGTAGCACAGACTTGATTGCACTATCCACTTTCCTTTAGCAGAGAACCTTAGTACTTCAACATAAGATTCCTTCTCTCCTTTCTTTCAAGCTTCCAACTATGACCAACTGGTAACAGCTTCCTGAATTCTTCCTACTACTTTGCTTCCTTCAATTAGCAGCAACACATACAGCACACTCCATCTCAGAACAGGTGGACCGGACCCCTGGTCATGCTCCCTACAATCCACCTCCATGCTTTCTTCTGAGCTGCCTGCTGGGGAAACTTGGAAACGTTCAGGTACTTTTAGGTTTATGTCCTTTAAAAGCTTAAACAGCCTATCCCATTGCACTGCCCTCCCTTCCTTTGGAAGAACACTAGCAGGCTTTTCTTGTTCAGCTTTCTTTATAGAACCCTTCTTACTGTTCTGGGTTTTTCCATGGATAATCCTCTCCTCAGAATCTGAGCAAGAGTCATAAGCATTAGCTTTCTCTGTTTTCTTTCTCCTACCTTGGAGCTTTACTGTGGGAGTTTCACAGCTGGGGCTTCTGTTGGCTGTAGCTATCTCTGCCTCAGAGCTACTCAGGGAATCACTGCAGGATTTCCTCTCAGCTTCCCTGGGTTTCCTCTGCCTGAAGACACACCTTTCTTCAGAGGAGTCTGAGCCCTCCTGCCTTAGCTTCTCCACTGCCAGCCTTCTGTCTCTCTCTCTCTTGCCACTGTGTTTGGTCCTCTCCTTGGAGCGTTGTCTGCTGCTCTCTTGGCTGCAGCTTTGGCTGCCCTTGTTCTTGCCCTTGCTGCCCTTACTGCCACTCTTCTCCCTTTGCTCAAACTTAAACGTTGAGCAGGGTACCTCCCCTTCTGACTTCACCCCCATGTATCTCCTATCCTTACCTATGGTTGCCATGGAGTCTGGGTGGGGCTTTAGCCTAGCTCTACAACCGTGGTTTCTTTCACTGCCTTTACTTTGGTATGTGTGTTCAGGTGCGCCCATCCCCCGCAAAGGGGAAAAAGTCCCTTTTTCCTTTGCTTCCCCCGGCTGGGCTACCCTCTCCTTACCACAATATGGGTCTGTAGGATGAGGCAATGAGTTTGTCCAGTGTGTTATTTTTTAGAATAGGCCGTATTAGTGCATGTTTAAGTGAGGGGTGTATATATCTCTGTTGTAATGAGAGGTTTACCATTGGGAGGATGAATTGATAAGAGTTCTGATTTCGTTGCTTTTATCCAGTGGACCGGGCAGGGATCTAGGTAGGATGTAGTGGTGTTGATTTTGGAGATGAAGTTAATGAGGGCATCTTTTGACGATGGGGAGAAGTTGGACCAGGATGAGCCAGAGGTTAAGGTTGGGTTGTTCAAGGGATGTGGGGTCAGTATTTGTTTTTTTAGTTTATCTTTGTAGTAGGTCGCTAATGTCTGTGGGTTGATGCTAGGGATGATTGTGTCTTTGTTTTGAGACGCTGTTGGTTAATGTTTTAACTATTGCAAATAGTTCCCTAGGTCGGTTTATTGACTTAGAGATAATGGAATAATAGTATTCTTTTTTAGCAGAGTTTAGTGTCTCGTGATAGAGTTTTAGATTGGATGCATATTGTTGGTGCTGTGTGGATTCTGTGGATCGCCATTTACGCTCAGATCTGCATAATTCTGTTTTAAGTTGTCTGAGCTCAGGTCTGAACCATACTGAGTTTTGTTTTTTTGGTGTCGAGGGTTGTTGGGTGTTCATGAGTGATATTTTTGATATAGTATTATTCCAATTAGATATTGCTTCATCAAGGGTCATTGGATGTGAGGTAAGGTGTTGATAGGTATGGTTCAGGAACATGTCTTTGTCAAATGTATTGAATTTTCTATATGTTGGGGATGGGGTGGGTAGGCTGTCATATGATGAGAGCTGGAATTTTATGAGGTGGTGCTGTGACCATGGTACTGGTTGTATTTCAAGAGTGGATGGGTTGAAGTATAGCTTTAGGTAGGAACACTAAGGGGCTTGTTTACAAAGCTGCGGTGGGCCGCGGCTCCGATAACGATCGCGAACCACTACCGCGGCTTTGTAAACAAGCCCCTAAGTCTAGGGAGTTCCCCTTCATGTGTGTTTGCTGTCACTCACCCAGCTTCCCCCTCTAGGGTAATATAGGTAGTTGCCTAGAAGAGTTGGCAGGTGGGACCATAGTATTTTATATGGACCTTGAAACGCTGTAACCTGGTATCCGTGTAGTTGTGAGGCCAAGTGAATCACAGCCAAGGTTAAAGGGGTTAACAATAAGTTTATTGTCGCACAGGAATTTTCATACACCTACTTCCCCAAACACAGAAATAAGATGTTGGTGCTTGTTGTGCCAAATAAAGAAAGAACGATAACAAAGTCCTCCTGATGCTTCTCAGGCAATTACTTCAAACAAACATATCTTCTCAAACTTCTTTCCAGGTTTTAAATACAAGTGCTTTTCCTCAGTCTAAGCACTGCTTCTGGTACTAGGTCCAAACATAGGAAACTTTACAGCATTGCGTTTAGTTTCTCAGCTACTTATTACTAGAATTACTTTTACAGCTTTCACTCTTTCTGGCAAAAACCACAGTCCATATCAGAATAACTATCCTCTGATAAAGGTGCTTCAGTTTGCATCGGCTCCACTTCAGCATCTGATATGTCCTTATATTTAGGTTTAGATAAGTCCACAGACTTCCACTGCTCTATAAGTGCATTAAGCTGCTTCCACTTAGTTTCATTCAATCTTCTGGGTACATGCAAGGATTTAGCACTACCAGCACTCTTAAACACGGTATTAAAAGGGCTCACCTTTCTCCTGGCATAACTAAGATTCTCTCTTTGGTTAGGAGGTAAACATTTGTCTTGGTACTGCCTCCCTGGCTCCTGTGTAGCAAGTTGCTCCGCAAGGTCTGACCCCCACGTTCTGTTCCGTAGCCTGCAATTAGCTGTCTGTTTAGAATCAGCTGGGCTGTACTCAGAACTGGAGCTTCTGACACGCTGTCTGCCTTGGGAATATCGTTGCAGTTTAACCAATGGCAATTTCCTTCTTCCCCATCTCCCACGTGTGACTGTAGCTTCCAAGGAAGATTCTAGAGAGGTACTTCTATCTCTTCTGGGCCAAGTTTTAAAACTCTTCTCCCCAGGTTTAAAGTGACCTCTAATCTGTTTCTCCTCTTTGCTTGACTTGGGGTAGTTCCTACCTGGAAGCTTTTCCAGACGCCTCTCCAGAGTTCTCTCTGACTCTCTGCAATCTGGCTGGCACCTCTCCAAGCCCCTTAGGCTATCCTGGTAATGGCTGCCTCTTTTCCTGCTTCCTCCAGTCCTCAGCTTTCTGTCTTGATCCCACTCAATATCTGAGTCTCCTCCAGAAGCTGAACCTTGAACTCCCCTCGTCCTTCCAGTCTCAGTCTCACTTTCAGTTTCCTTCTCAGCAGCTGCTCCCTTACCAACTGCTCCTTCCTGATTAAGAGGACGGGGCTGCCCTATCAGCTTTGACTCCGCCCCTCTCCCCCACGTCAGCTCCCTGGGTTATCCTGGAGCTGGGGCGTGGCTCTCTTTGTGTTCTCTTGTGCAGAGAATCTTTCTGGGCTACAACTTTAACCCTTTCTTGACCTACTTTACTGACAGCTTCTACTGAAAAGAACTGCTTTAAAGCCTTATTTCTAGGTTTTAAACCCTCTGCCTTGTCAAATTGCGCATTGACAATTTGGTGGTGGTCCATGTCTTCTATTGCTGCTAGAAGAGTTGAGGCATGGTTGTTGGGCAGAGATGCTAAGTTTAGATCACCCATGAGTATGAGGGGGTTTTTGTTGATGGGGGAGCAAAGTATTTCTGTTACTATGTCCAGGTTATCTGTGTTGGGGGAGGGAGGTCTATATATTACGCAGATATGGAGGTGGTTTAGTTTTATTGTGAGTATGTCTATATTGTTTACATTCTTAGAGGTTATCAGGGAGCTCCTAGATCTTCTTTCATAATTGTAAGTACTCCCCCAGCTCTTTTTGTTGGTCTGTGTAAGTGGAAGATTTCAAACCCGGGAGCCTTCAACTGGTTTATTAATACTGTGTCTGGGTCAGAGAGCCAGGTCTCAGTTATGCATACAATGTTAGGGGTGTTATCGGTTAGTAGGTCTTGAATGAGTGGTATTTTATTCCTGATTGACCATGCATTGATGAGGTAACATTTTAAGGATTTATGTTTTGGCAAGGTTATATTTGGTTCTGCCCAGGAATTTATGGTAGGTTTAATGTTTGAGTCTGTTTGGATTGGATCTGGCGGTGTATGGGTACCTAGATGAGAAGTGGTGGGAGAATGTCTGATGGGTGTGTATATGGTGGGGATGAGTTGGAGTTGGACTGGTTTTAGTGCTTGGGAAAGGATTATTAGGCTGATGAGGTTGAGCATGGTGTTTTTTTTATCCAGATTGGTGTTTTTTTTGTCCATGGAGGAGGCTATCTCTTTTGTACAGGTGAGCTGGTGTGTATAGAATACGATGTGGTTGATAATAACTTGGTTGTGTGGGTGGGATGGTCTATAAAGGGGGTATGTGGTGGGTTGGATATGGTGAGGTGAGTGTGTGCTAGGTAGTACTAGGTGGTCTTAGTTGCTATGGTGCTATGTGGAATTTTGTTTATAAGGTTTGTGATGAGGTGTTATGTGTATGTTTTCTAATCTCCATTTGTTGAGCAAGAGCAGAAGGTGTTACATAAAGGGTGTCTGCGTACAATTTACCGACTGTGGCAGAATTTCAATCAGGGTCATGTAAATTACATAAACTGCAGTAACTGAAATGTTGGTGGATATATAAGTTTCAAGGGCTTTAGGCAGGCAATGGCATGGAGATTACATAGATTGCAGGACTTATAGTGCAAGCAGTAATGTAATTTTTAGTAACTGTGATGCAGGCAGTGATATGAGTATTATATAAATTGCAGGGGTTATAATGCAAGCAGTTATACAAATTTTAGGATCTGTGATGCAGGCAGTTATATAGATTTATGGACATGTGATACAGAGAGTAGTATGGATATTACTTAAATTGCAGAAGGTGTAAGGCAGGTAATGTGGATTTTCAGGAACTATAATGCAGGCATTAACATGAATTGCATGAACTGTAAAGCATATGACCATGAAGTTGTTAATCTGCAGGCTTCAGTATACTTTATGGCAAGATCGTACAGCTAACGTGGTATGGGAATAGTATAGAAGACCTAAGTTCTTGCTGGAGAGAGAGGGGGTAATGGTGATCAAGATTTGGGCTCACCTTCAGTTTTCCTTGATGAATGTGTCCATGAGCTATTTATCTTCTTATAGCGTTGTGATCTAGGTGTCCGTCAGGGGGTTGTATTTTGTGGATAGATAATGTTAGAAGTTGCTCGCTTCTTGACCATGTGTTGCAGTTCTTCCATGAGGTTGCCGTTCTTGTGTGTAGTTGGTTTTAACGGTGCTGCTCCACGTGCTGCCGCCTAAGGGCCACGCCAAAGGGCCCTCAGGCGCGGGCACACCTTGCTGCCTGCTGGTTCTTAAGACAGCCGGTGAGAGGCAGAGGCTGCTGCTGATAGGGTCTGCGGTGGGGAGCAGGGAGGAGCTTACCTGCCCGCTCCCTGCTGGAGAGTCCAATCGGCGGTGGTGCAGGGATGGAGGGATGGTTATTGTACAAGTCTCAATACTTTTTGATTGCACCTCATATTACTCAAGCTGGTCCTTCATCTTGATAGAGAATGCTGAGGGTTGCAGCAGGCTATAAAGTCAAGTGCTTTGTCTTCTCTCCCTCTGCTGGTGGAAGGAAATAACACCACTGGTCTAGAGTGGTCTGGTAGGACTCGAGGAACCACAATTAGCAGGAAAACATAATAGATAACTTTCTTTACAGAAAGGGTGGTGGATGTGTCGAACAGCTTCCCAGTAAAGGTGGTGGAGTCAGGGGCTGCATTTGAATTCAAGAAAGCATGGGATAAGCACAGCAGATCTCTAAAGAAGAGGAAGGCATTGTAGAGCTTAGTGTTTGATATGGCTGGGCTGCAAGGTCTTTATCTGCCCTTATTTTCTATATTTCTATAGGATACACTCGCCCACACTCTCCAATCCTCTCATTCACATTTCCTCTTCTCCTCCCCCACCTCGCTCACCATTCCATCACTCACATACATCATTAGATCGTTCAACGTGAGCTGCATGATATACGCAGACGACGTCCTACTGTACCTACCAATATCCCTGACCTACCCAGACCTCACCCCACTAACTAATTGTTTCAACGCAATATCCGAATGGCTCCTCTCCCAAAATCTACGCATCCAACATAAAAAAATGGAGGTCCTGTTTATATCCAGAAATCCTGATTTCACACCACCTAGCCACCTGACAGTGGACAACGCCATGTTGCAAGTAAAATCAGCCATACGGTACCTCGGAGTTACATTGGATCAGAACCTCAATATGAAGCAGCACATAGCTAAAACAGTAAGAGCTATCTACTTCAAGATCAGATCCCTCAGACACATACGCCCCCTACTCGATCCAAGCGACTTCCGCACCGTATATCAAGCCCTCATCATCCCTCATTTCGATTATGCAAACGCCATCTTACAAGGACTACCTCAAGCAACCCTACATCCCTTACAACTCACCATGAACAGTGCAGCGCGAATCCTTTTCGGAGTACCAAGGAGAGAACACATCACACCCCTCCTGAAGCAGCTACACTGGCTCCCCATTCCAGCTAGGATTAGCTTCAAGACCTTAGTGATGACATTCAAGGCCATCAAGGGGCTCTCCTCTTCTTCACTATGTGACCTCATTCAACCACCCACTACCACCAGGCTAAGAAGAACCTCAGTAGCCAACATGCTAGCAATACCGAGAGACATGACAAAATGCTCCAAAGCAACATCAAACAGAGCCTTTAGTCTAAGCGCCCCAAGCCTCTGGAACTCCCTACCACCAAACATCAGAGCCATCCCCAACCTGAGCCAGTTCAGGAAGGCCTTAAAACACTTCCTCTTTATTGAATACCTCACAGACTCCACTGAACCCCAACCACCATGAATGATCTACGCACAATAACTCCATCTCACATGTACATAGTTATCTATTCAAATTTCTGCACATGTAGATAGTTTCCCCTGTTATCCAAGTTAATTGCTCCTGTTCTTTGTAATGACCTGACTCTTGTTTATTGTCGGATACTGTTTGTTCTATGTAAACCGCGCTGATCGCAAATAGTGCGGTATAGAAGAAATGTAAATAAATAAATAAATAAATAAATAAATACAATCCACATCCTCAACTGGTGCATCTCTCCTCTTCTCCCTCCCCCCCCCCCCAATTGGCTGATGATCCCAGTTTTGTTTTTGTTTTTTTAAAGAAATGGCAGCAGCTGTGCCTTGGGCCATTTCCTATTCCCTTTTAGCCTAGGACCGGTTAAGAGCACAACATTCCAGCCCTAGACTCAGGGCTGGCCCAGGGGTTTCTGCCACCTCAGGCAGAAGCCCTGGCCGTGCAACCTCCCTCCAAGTTGTGCTGCTTCCACAGATTTCATCTTTGGGGGCAGTGGGGGCAGAAATTTAAAACCAGCAGCTTTGTGCCACCGCTGATTCCATTTTGTGGGCAGAGGGAGGTGTGGCTCAGCGGCAGTGGCAGTTTAAAAACCGCTGCTTTGGTGCCTGTGGCAGGCCAAGTGCTTCAGCACACATGAAATGCTGTTTTTGACCCCCCTCTGACACAACATTTTTGTCAGATGTGGGTCAGAAGTGGCGGGCTATATGTGCAGAAGCACCATAGTATGCCACCCCCAGAGGTCTGCTGCACTGTAGGTGGCTGCTTAGCCTGCCTAGTGGACGGGCTGGCCCTGCCCAGGCTGCAGGGGGGGGGGGAAGAGGAAGTGGCCCAAAGTGTCACTGCTTTTATTTTTAAATTACCAAATTGGAATCAGCAGCCAGTGGAGAAAGAGAGAACAGATGCACTATCCATCACCTCTATTGCTGCCGTTCAATTTGGCCCATGGTCGCCTACGTACTTCTGCGGCCAAAATTTAATTGTGTGACAAGGGGTGGATTCTGTAGCCCTTCTATGGCAAGAGAGTGGTGGGGGGGGGGGGGAGGCTCTGTCTAGGCATATTTCTGTAACAGGGCTGTAGCAAGTGCAGCACATACACATAAAATACACATTTTTATGATTATGATACCATTTGATGTACTACCATTCAAAAAATATCAAAGTGGTTTACAACAATAAAATCAACTTAATAAAAACAAAACTAAAAACAACCACACAGATCCCCACCCCCCACCCCCCCAATGATATCTGTAGAGGGATAGCCATGCCGGCTTCACTGTCTGTCAGACACAGACTCAATCTTCCTCTATTATTCTCAAAGGGGCCTATTTACTAACCCAAAAAAGCATGCTTAACTCAATTAACAAGTAGTAATGCACATTAACACATGTTGGCTTCACGTTAGTAGATGAGGCCCATAGTTCTATTAACAAAGTGGTGAGAAGATGGACTTGACAAGAATATTGACCATTTCCTACAGTCTGTTGCTTCTGTTGTAGTTTTTTGCTCCTTCGCCTGTAGGTTCTCTCCTCTTTAGTCCAAGCTTGAACAGTTGTGCAAAGCAATAAAAACATCTGGATCGTTTTTATATAAAACTCAGTAAGGTTTCCGCGAAGCTGTGCAGGAGTCCTCTGCCCACGCTGCTGCCGGGAAGGGGAGGTGCTGCAGTATCGTACTGTTAGGCACTGCCTGCTCCACTAAAGGCATGATATATCACCACCTCCTCCTACCGGCAGCAATGGGGCAAAAAACTTCAGTGCAGCTTCACGGGAACTTGAACTACTGAACTAGAGCAGCAGTGACCTGAATATCTGGTAGGAAATTTTAAGCACGGTGTTGAAGGATTGAGTGTTCCTATGGCATCTTCTAGAAAAACAGCAGGGGCTTGGAGAAGGAATTGAGTCTTCCTAAAATACAGCAGTGAATTGTGTGTAAGATCTAAATGTTTCCCTAAAATGAAACAGCAAAACCTGTGTAGGGCTAAGCGACCGCACCTTGAATATTGTGTGCAATTCTGGTCACCGTATCTTAAAAAGGATATAGCATTATTAGAAAAGATACAGAGAAGAGCCACCAAAATGGTAAAGGGGGTGGAAGGATATCCCTATGAGGAGAGGCTTAAAAGGTTAGGGCTGTTCAACCTGGAAAAAAGATGTCTGAGGGGAGATATGATAGAGGTCTATAAATTAATGAATGGAGTGGAACGGGTAAATGTAGATCGACTCTTTATGGTGTCAAAAAGTAGAAAGACTAGGGGACATGCAATGAAGCTACAGTGAAACCTGTTTAAGACTAATAAGAGAAAATATTTTTTCACTCAACGTGTAATCAAACTCTGAAATTCATTACCAGACGATGTAGTAAAAACTGTAAGTGTAGCTGGGTTTAAAAAAGGTTTGGACAAGTTCCTGGAGGAAATATTCATAAACCATTATTAAAGAGGACACACTGCTTGCCCCAATACAAGCATTATGGAATCTGTGTGTCTTTTTGGGAAAGTGCTAGGTACTTGTGACCTGGATTGGCCACTGTTGGAAACAGGATACTGGGCTTGATGGACCTTGATCTGACCCAGTATGGCATTTCTTATGTTCTTATGTTCTTAAATAGTTATGTTTCTATAGAAGGTTGAATATTCTCTCAAAGAAGAAGGATCACTGTAGGATATCAGGACTGGATTAAAGATTATGGTGCCCAGTAAAGGACTGGTGGGGAGAGGTTTCTCCAGAGATTGGATAATGGAAAATCACGAGCCCCATGTTTTGTGCACCTGCTGAATTTTTCTATGTTGCCTAGTCGTAAATCTAGCCCTGAAGGATGCTCTATTCAAAAAATCCCCCCCAAAATTCCAAGGACCAAAATACTGAATCAAAAAGATAATTCCAAAGAAATATCAGCAGTAATCTTACCAATAAGAATACATTTTTGGTCGGAGCTGTATATACAAAAGGGTGTAGAAAAAATACCACCACCTCGCTGTAACCGCTCCTTTTACTCAGATTATTAAAGTGATTCAAGTGAGAAGAAACACCACCACTTATCTGAAGAGTGCCATATACGCAGCCTTAGAATGACTCCACAACATGCCACGTTTCGGGTTAAAACATTTCAAACCCTGCATCAGGTAGAATAAGTATTTGTATTCAAAAGATTGTGCATGTGTTCTCTTCAACACGTTCTGGCACTCAAGTGGTAAGGGCTCACTGTAGCTCCTAGCTTGAATGTGGTAGAAAATTAGGAAAGTACTAGAGCAGCAGTTTTCCACATTGTCATAAAGGGACACGTAACTCATCTACAGTAATTTACCAGATAGTCATAATGAATATGCATGTGTGAGATTTGCATACGAGGGGGTACCCAAAAAAACAGGAATAACATTGCCGTGGGCGGAGCTTGTGTAGTACGCACTTCTGCCGCTAGGCGTGTATAGTGCAACTCATTGTCAGTTCAGTGCCGCTTGTGTTGTCGACCTGGCTTGTTCTGTTCATCTGCAGTGATTGTTTTTGCTAGCGCTGTTTTGTTCTTGTTTCTTTTTTTTATGATGACAAGTTTAAGTGAACAACATGCAGCTGTGAAATTTTGTTTTCTACTTGGTAAAAATGCTGCTGAAACTGTTTTAATGTTGAAAACAGCTTATCAAGATGACGCTATGGGAAAAAGTCAAGTGTACCAGTGGTTTGCTCGGTTTAAAAATGGCGACATGTCGATTGATGACAAACCTTGTTCTGGGCGTCCATCAACTGCCTGAATCGATGAAAATATTGAAAAAATTAGAGAGCTTGTGCTCACAGACCGTCGACAGACAATTGATCAACTGTCAGAGATTAGTGGGTTATCTTGGAGCTCGGTTCATCGAATTTTAACGGAAGATTTGGGAATGAAAAGGGTTGCTGCCAAGTTTGTTCCTCGGGTTCTGACTGACAATCAAAAGGAACATCGAGTTGAAACATGTCGTGTTTTGAAACAACAGCTTGAAACTGATCCAGATTTTCTGTCAAAGGTCATTACAGGTGATGAGTCATAGTGCTATGGTTACGACCCAGAAACAAAGCAACAGTCAAGCCAATGGAAGACGTCATCGTCACCCCGTCCAAAAAAATGTCGTCAAGTCAAATCAAACATAAAAACAATGCTGATTTGCTTTTTTGATGCCAAGGGGGTAATTCATTCAGAGTTTGTTCCCCCAGGTCAGACCGTCAATCAAACCTTTTATTTGGAAGTTTTAAGAAGATTGCGCAACAGTGTTTGTTGAAAAAGACCCGATTTGTGGCAGACAGGAGACTGGTTCTTCCATCACGTCAACACACCTGCACACACAGCCATCTCTGTTAGACAGTTTTTGGCTAAAAATGGCATGGTTCCGCTGCCCCACGCACCTTACTCGCCTGACCTGACTCCGTGCGACTTTTTCTTTTTTCCACGCATGAAAAGGGGCATGAAAGAACACCGATTTGACAACATTGAAGAAGTCAAGAAAAAAAAGAGGGAGGGGCTGTCAGCCGTTTCTAAAGATGACTACAAAAAATGTTTCGAACAGTGGAAGCACCGGTGGGACAAATGTATCAGTTGTAATGGAGAGTATTTTGAAGGGGATAAGGTTGTTTTGTAAAGAATTTGAAATAAATAGCTTTTAAAAAATAATTCCTGTTTTTTTTGGGTACCCCCTTGTACATTGCCTCTTCATTGCTTTCACATCTGTCTTATGCATATTCAAATTTTAATATCTTAAAAACAGAAGGGTTAGGTTTGCTTCTAAGACAGTGTTGTGAAGTACTACAATCTGGTAAAAAGTGATGTGAGAGTCTCCCTGATGAGAACCAGATGAAAAAATTGAAAACAAGGAGTTTATGCACGATGATTAATGCTAGGTATTTGGGTACAGACTTTAAGGATATTTGCTGTTGCCATTTTATATTTAACTGCAGCATACTGAGTTCCAGTGATGCACAGTGTAGAATTAAGTTACACATTAGTGGCAATTTCCAATCAACAAGTTTCTCATGGCTACCAGGACCAATTATGTATTTGTTTTAATTTATCTTCCATTTTCCACATTGTTTGCTTAAGGAGTATTGTAATAAGATTACAATAAATACATATAGACAACATAAAAACAGTACAAATTACAAAACATATAAAACAGTTTTCATTCAAGATCCTTCCTACACAGTGATTTCCTTAACTCTCCAACAGTATGTCTTCCATTGTGTCATTGCCACTCTATATGGCTATGTCCACTACATCACGAAATACCAGCTGAGGACCTATGGTGGAAGGACTGACCGGCAAAATCATAACTCATTTCAGACCCTCATGTTCACCTACATAGCTTTGATCTTTCACACCAACATTATTTCCAGATTGGCCATGGTCTGTGTGCAGCCATTTATCATCAGCAACCTCTTCTGAAAACACATGAGCTAAATGCATATCCAGTCATTAGAGTCTTGTGGATCCCCCAGGCTGCAGCTGTGGAGCAGTTCAGACTTTGACCCACATTACCGAGGCGCATCTCGACTAAACAGGTGGGAGAACTTTAGGAATGCTATTCAGCCACTGATAAGGTTATTGCTTGACTCAGGTATGCTGCGCATTCTAAGGGGCCTGTTTACTAAAGGTTTTATCACCTGCTGTGTCCATGAGAAAAATGCCTAGTAAATAGGACTCTACATAAATTGGATGCAGCTGTCAGAGGCACTTGTAAATCCTCCCGTCCCTTCAAAACCTCATGTGCGCATACCTAAGTGCAGCCTCTGCCCTGCGCAATGTCCAGCCTTGGATGATGGCTCCCTGAGGAAAGACAGATGGGAAGGAGGAAGGGGGGAATGCTGTGCAAGGTATGATAACATTGAAATAGCAACAGTAAAACTAGAAGTTGTACACAGAAGTGACTGCAGTCTCCTTTCTGGAAAGTACGTGCACCCACATGGATCCAGAAATTATTATCTCTATTCATTTCTCCCCCCTCCACCCCCCCTGCCAAATCTTCTGAAAAATTGGTGCAGGTTGGATTCAAAGCTAAAAGGATTTTACTAGGTAATAGTCACATGTGCATATTTGTGAAATGTGTGGGTTTTATCCTCACCATCACCACCCCTCCCTCCCCCCCAAAAAACCACCCTTCTTATAATCCCCATGGATACCCAGATATAGTAAAAATTTGGTTTGGATCAAATGCAAAACAAAAAAGTTATTACATGACACCAATTATGTGCATTGCACGTATTCATGGAGGAAGTAGATCTGGGGAAAAATACTCATGCTTAACTCCTTTTGCCCCCTCCCTCCCCCGACACGCCCTGAAAATGTAGTGGTGATAGCAAATGGAATAGGAAAGTAATGAGTGGAAGAAACATTCACATACAGGAATAGAGGCTAAAGCCACTTGAAAGTGTGCTGCTGTAAATGGCATCAGTTTATTTTTATTTAATAGTTTTTTTATAGTGCTTTATCATTTAGTCAAAGCGGTTTACATTATAACTTAAACTTGGTAATGTACATTAAACAGGGACATTGATAACTTGGATTTTTCTGCGGCAGTGGAGGGTTAAGTGACTTGCCCAAAGCCACAAGGAGTGCTGCTGGGAATCATACCCTGGTATCTTGGTTCCTAAGCCAGTACTGTAACCATTGGGCTACTCCTCCAGGTTTAGACCATTAGGTTACTCCTCCATGCAGGTTTAGAGCTGTATGTGTTTCCCAGGGCAAAATTGATAACCCTGCTGCTCTCGTATGCGCTCCAAAACTAGTCACCAGCCTTCAAAAGTTTAAAAACAAAATATCTACTGTGCCCTCTGTCTCTCTAAGCATCTAACTTCACACAAAATTTGGTGCTTACAAATGCAAATACCCATTATTGAACCAGAGCTAAAATATATATATAATTGACCCAAATAGGTGCACTCCCGCACTTCTAATCGTCTCCTGACTGCATCTCTGTGTAGTCTTCTGCGTGTGTGCTGATAGAGTGCAGATTGATAGAGGATCCCCCCTTCCCCCACACACATGCACATACTGATCACTGGCCCTCCATGTTCACCTCTGGCCAGACTTAAGGAGGCTCATTCTGCTGCAGCCATCATGTTCTTTGGCATTCTTTTCCACTCTTCCCTGTCCCAATGAGCTGGCCTCTGTTAGCATAAAATAGCTGTGGCCCTGGCTTTTTGCCATGTGGCCCAGCAGTGTCCATGCACTCAGGGATGCTGTACAATGCATTCTGAAAGTTGACATGGGATCGCTTGCAGAATACCTGTGCCCATGTGTTTGTGTATGGTGTTATATGCACACTAAAATTTGTTCCAATGCAGTGACCTCTGTGTATGCATAGACAGATTTTCCAATAGGCAGAGTTGGCAGCTACCTTAGGGCAGCTGCCCTGCCACTGAAATTCTGCCTCAGCACTTTAAATGGCAGTGCTCTTATGCCCCAATGTTATTTTCTGTTGACTGGTTGACTTTACTTCAATGAAGCCCTACTAGGCCCCCTACAACATGCAATTTCAGAGCCCCCCCCCCCAGATGTTTGTGGTTTCGAAGCGGTACAACCATCTTTCCCAACACCTAGGGATGGCCAGAGAATTAAATCTGCTACTGCAGCTGTGCAAGCCTGTGTCTTGATTTCCATCGTGCTCTCATAGGCCTTCTGTTCCTCCAAAGATATTTTATTCAAATATTTTAAGCATTTTTTTAAATACTGTAGCTTGTTCAAGGATAGTTATAATCTACAGTAGGGATTTTTATGTCTCCAGTGTGCTTCACCTGAGGCAATAGAAGATGAAGTGACTTGCCGAGGACCTCATTGTGCATCATTTGTAGAAGCAGAAGTTGAATGCTGGCTTCTCCTGGTTCTTAACCTGTTGCTCTAACCATAGGAACATAAGTTATGCCATACTGGGTCAGTCCAAAAGGTTCATGAAGCCCATATCCTCTTTCCAACAGTGGCCAATCCTGGTCACATGTACCTGTCAGGTTCCCACTACTTATGTAATGTTTGCTACATTTAGTAATTTTTTTTAAAAATTGTATTTATTTTAAGCATTTATAGCCGGCGCTATCAAAAATTCTAGGTAGCTCTCAGGTATACATACACAGATCCAAAAAAAGTACAAATCAACAATTAAAATAATACATAATATAACAATACCCCCATAGCAATGATTCTAAAAAATGTACTTGCCCATCATGAACCCACGTCTCACCCCATGATACCCCATCTTAAGTAAAATAAATAATCTCCAGGAACAAGCAGGAATGAGTCTTCACATATGGGTACGTCGGTACCGACGGAGCCTGCGCGGGAACGCTCCCCAGCTTCCCAAAGAGGAAAGCTTTTGGGAGCATCCCACAGCAACTGCGCGCTGCCTTCCCGCCTTTCCTAACCAACTCTCCTCAGTTCTTCTTTGCCGCGGAGCCAGCAGGTCGAGCCCTGTCACCGCTGAAGAAGTTCTTTATTTTATTTTATTTCTTTGGTCGCGTGTCTGCCTTCCCCGACTCCGGACCGGTACCGCCGGTCTTTTCTTTCTTTTTAAAAAAAAATATCGATATTTTTTCCTCACTTGGTGTACTTTTCTTCTTAAGGCCTCAGGGCCCACAAGAAAATTTCCCTCATGGAAAAACCAACCTCCGGGTTCAAAAAATGCTCTAAGTGCAGCGGTACTATTTCTGTTACAGATACCCATGAATGGTGTCTTAAATGTTTGGGTCCTGAACACTCCATTCCGGCTTGTCCGTCCTGCTCCCTAATGTCTAAACGGGGGTTACAGAACCGAGCAGCTAAGCTCCATGTGCTGTTTCCCGCTGAGGCACCGGCAGTAGCATTGACATCTTCCAGGTCTTCTTCTCCTGAAGGATCTCAGGTAACCAAACATAAACCTAGCAGGTCCTCGAAGGGTAGATCTCCCTCTAAGCATCGAGATGCCTCCGGGCTTGCCCTCGAGGATCCTGCACCAGCCAAACAACCCCGGCGGGAAGCTCCGGCTTCCAAAGCTCCTCCTATGGGGTTACAGGTTGACATCGATGGCACGGCCTTGACCGATCACCTGTTAGAATGCTCTGGGGTACCGGCACAATCTACCGGTACCGACCTCCAGGCATTCATGGCGTCGATGGATCAGAATGTTCTGTCCATGCAGCAGGCTATTTCAGCCTTCATTCAAGCTGCGACGCCGGCGGTACCGCAACGAGCTCCGTTGTCGGTATCGGCTCCGGTACCGGCACAAGCGCCGATGCCGGTACTGAGGGCATCGACATCGACCAGGATACCGACTGCTGCGGTTCCTTGTCCAGGGCTACTTCTCAGTACCGATCCGGTACCGGGGACGCCCGATGTCGATACCGCTCGATACGCGTATCGAGCGTTAGAAGAGCACCCTGACAGGCGATACTTCGATTCCTCTGATGATTCTGATACATCAGATGAGTCTCCTGAAGTATCCATAGCCCTTCCTGAGGAGACTTCTTCTCCAAAAAGAAGAATGTCTCCTCCAGAGGACTTGTCCTTTTAAGACTTCATAAGAGAAGTAGCTAAAGGACTCTCTATTTCAGTAACCTCTGAATCAGAGCCTAGAGCAAAAAAATTAGCTATTTTAGGATACTCTAGGTCTCCTAAAGAGGCAGTCACCTTACCAATTCATGAGATTCTTCATGAACACATGATTGATTTATGGGAGACTCCTCTCACTCTCTCTCCTCATTCTCGCAGGTTGGACACTATGTATCGTGTCCCTCCTTGTCCTGGGTTCCAGAAAAATCAGCTTCCTCACCATTCCATTGTGGTGCAGTCAGCTATGAAGAGGATAAAGAGTACAAAGAGACACTCTTCTGCTCCTCCAGGAAGAGATTGCAGGACCTTGGATGCTTTTGGTAGGAAAATCTTCCAGGCCAGTATGCTTATTGCCAGAATCAACTCATATAGCCTTCATATGGGTATGTTTCTGAAAGAAGTGGCAGAAAAGCTGCACACTTACCTCCCTTTTATTCCAGAAGATAAAAGGGAAGAATTCCGCATGTGGCTTAAGCATACTCAGGACATCTCCAAGTTTTCAAACAGGGCAGCCTTTGACTCCTTTGAAGGTGCCAGTAGAGCTTCAGGCATTGCCATAGCTGCTCGCAGAATTGCTTGGCTCCAGTCTTCTGATTTAGAACCCTGGGTTCAAGATGGCTTAGGAAATCTGCCCTGTACAGGTGAAAATCTGTTTGGCAAAGAGTGGCAAATTAAAGCCACTCAAATGGATGCAGAGAATTCTGCTCTGGATAGACTTTCAAGGTCTACCTCCATTCCTGCCAAGAAAAAGACTTTTAAAAAGTATTTTTTCAAAAAGGGCAGGTTTCCTTCCACTTCTGGCCAACAATCTTCTACAGGTCGCTTTACCGCTAAGCGTCAGCAACCTAAGCAGGCCAGGCCTAAGTCTACAGGGGCTGCTGTAACCCAGCAGTCCCAACCCCCTCAGGGTTTTTGACTTGATGCTAGAGAACGTAGCCTTTCTGGCTTTAACACAGCCAGAACCTCTCACCATTCCAGGAAGGTTAGCTCATTTTGCTCCCAGATGGGAGCAAATCACATCAGAGCAGTGGACCCTCTCCATCATAAGAGGGCTACAAACTTCATTTCTCAGACCTTCCTCCCCACACCATGGTGAGACACTTCAATTCTCCCACATCTCTTCTCGACCTTTTAGGTCAGGAGATAACTACCCTTCTTGCCCAAGGGGCAATAGAAGAAGTTCCTCTTCTTTAACAAGGGTCAGGGTTCTACTCCCCCTATTTTCTCATTCCAAAGAAGACAGGGGGATACAGACCCATTCTAGATCTCAGAGAATTGAACAAATTTCTATGCAAGGAGAAGTTCAAGATGCTTTCTCTGGGCACTCTCCTTCCATACCTTCAAAGTCAGGATTGGTTTTGTTCTCTAGATCTCAAGGATGTGTACACACATGTACTCATCCATCCAACTCACAGAAAATTCCTATGTTTTCTTTTCCAGGGAAAACATTACCAATACAGAGTGCTTCCTTTCGGTCTGGCCTCTGCTCCGAGAGTGTTCACCAAATGCATGGCAATAGTTGCTGCATTTCTACGCACTCTCGGAATATTAGTCTTCCCATATCTGGACGACTGGCTCATCCGAGCTCCATCTCAATCAGAGGCCCAGATTTCCCTGGACCGCACAAGGCGCATTCTGCAGTATCTGGGACTTGTAGTAAACCTCCCAAAGTCCCAGCTCATCCCTACTCAGTCCCTGGAATTCATAGGGGCCTGGTTGGATACCACCACTGCAAGGGCCTACCTTCCTCAGGCCCGTTGCCAACGTCTAGTGCAGCTAGCCTCCCAGATTCAGTCAAAGAGCCACTTAACTGCCAGGGAGATGCTACAACTGCTAGGCCACATGGCTTCCACAGTACATGTGGTACCCTATGCTCGCCTACACATGAGAGCAGCTCAATGGACTTTGTCCACCCAGTGGACTCAAGCTTCAGGAGCTCTCTCAGACCAAATAGCAACCTCCAAACGTCTCTTTTGGTCTCTCCAATGGTGGATGTCCACTCAAAATCTGTTGCTTTGGTCCCCCTTCCAACAGTTGTTGCCCCAAGCAACCTTCACAACAGATGCCTCTCAAACAGGTTGGGGAGCTCATCTACAAGACCTCTCCACCCAAGGCACTTGGTCCCCACAGGAGACCTCTCTTCATATCAACCACTTGGAGCTTCGAGCAGTATTTCTAGCTCTCAAGGTCTTTCATACCCTCCTCAGCTACAAGACAGTCCTTATTCATACGGACAATCAGGTAGCCATGTTTTACATAAACAAGCAAGAAGGAACTGGCTCTCTGTCGCTTTGCAACGAAGCTCTAAGATTATGGGCCTTCGCCAGAGAGCATCAAATCCATCTTCTGGCAGTATATCTCCCAGGAATCCGAAACTCTTGGGCAGACAGACTCAGTCGAGTTCTGCTTCCACACGAATGGTCCCTGCACATGGATCAGGTTCTCAGAATCTTTCAAGAATGGGGAACCCCGGACATAGAGCTCTTTGCAAGTCCGTGGAATGCCAAACTTCCCCGGTTCTGTTCCAGAATTCCGTGTCAGGGGGTTCAGGCCAAGGATGCCTTCCTCCTTCATTGGGGTCGGGGCTTCCTGTATGCCTTTCCACCCATTCCCTTGATTCCCAAGACTCTGTTCAGAGGGATCAAGGATCTATGATCCTCATAGCTCCACGCTGGCCACGCCAAGTGTGGTACCCTCTACTTCTGCATCTCTCCCAGGCCCCCTCCCTGGACTTGGGAGCTGCTCCAGACCTTCTGTCTCAAGAGGAAGGGACTTTGTGGTACCCAAACCCCAAGTCCCTTCACCTCAGAGCTTGGTTACTGAAGGCCTAGACCTTCAAAACTTGAATCTTTCTCAGCAGATGAAGGATATCCTCCATGCTTCCAGGAAACCTTCCACCAGGCGTTCCTATGCTTTTAAGTGGAAAAGACTTTCCATTTGGTGTGCTGAAAAGGGTCTTGACCCTCTAGCACTACCTTTAACTTCTTTGTTAGACTATCTCCTGCATCTCTCCAATACAGGACTTAAAAGAAAATTCAGTAGTAGTCCATTTGAGTGCTATTGTAGCATCCCTTAAGCCCATCAATGGACAACCTATCTCCTCTCATCCTCTTATTTCAAGATTCATGAGAGGCCTAACTTTAACTAAACATCCCATTAGGCCTCCTCCGGTGGCATGGGACTTAAATTTTGTTCTTGGTCAGCTTATGAAGCCACCTTTTGAACCCTTAGCCACTACCTCCTTGAAATTTCTTTCCTGGAAGGTTATTTTCCTCATTGCAGTCACTTCTGCTCGCCGCATCAGTGAACTGCAGGCCTTAGTGGCTAATCCACCTTATACAAGGTTCCATCATGACAAGGTAGTCCTTAGGACAAATCCACACTTTATGCCTAAAGTGGTCTCACCTTTTCATCTTAATCAGGAGGTATATCTACCTGTCTTTTTTCCAGCTCCTCATGCATCCAGTGCAGAGAGGAATCTTCATACTCTGGATTGTAAAAGAGCTCTTGCTTTTTACTTACATAGGACACAGCAACATAGAAAGTCTTCCCAGCTTTTTATTGCTTTTGATCCTTCTCATTTGGGACTTCCAGTCTCTAAGAGAACACTGTCCAATTGGATTGCTCAGTGTATTTCTTTCGCCTACCAGAGTAAGAACCTTTCTCTGGAGAGCCATGTCACAGCTCATAATGTGAGGGCCATGGCCACCTCTATGGCTCATCTAAATTCTGTGTCCATCGACCAAATCTGTCGAGCAGCCACCTGGGCCTCTGTTCATACCTTCACAGCCCATTACTGCTTGGACAAGGATTCCCGCCGGGATGCCTTGTTTGGTCAGGCTGTCCTCAGACACCTGTTCCATTCTTAAACAACTCCTGCCCTCCTTCCCTGGATGGATGCCTGAGATCCATAGGAGGACGCAGACCCCTTTCAGGGTCTCATATCCTTGGGGATCTCCCAGGCATCTCAGCTAGGGAGTCCCCATATGTGAAGACTCATTCCTGCTTGTTCCTGGAGATAGCACAGTTACTTACCTGTAACAGGTGATCTCTGGGAACAGCAGGAATAAGTCTTCACAACCCACCCACCTCCCCTAGGAGTTGTATCTCTTTTCTATCTTTCCTTTCCTCTCTCTCTCTATTGTCTCAGCTTTAAACTCGAACTGAGGAGAGTTGGTTAGGAAAGGCGGGAAGGCAGCGCGCAGGCGCTGTGGGATGCTCCCAAAAGCTTTCCTTTTTGGGAAGCTGGGGAGCGTTCCCGCACAGGCTCCGTCGGTACCAACGTACCCATATGTGAAGACTTATTCCTGCTGTTCCCAGAGATCACCTGTTACGGGTAAGTAACTGTGCTTTACAGCACAAATGATCACTTTCAAGCATAAAAACATACAGAAGTACTTTGTACCATGATCAAAACCTTTCAGTAAGCCATCAAGACAGGCAGTGGCCCTCACCGAGCTGCCTAAGATAACTGCCTAAATCACCAGACCTTGATGCTGTCCGAAGGTTTTATCCGCACTGACACAGCCATTCCTGCAGTGGAGCTCCCCTGCGGTGAAGCTCGCCCACTCAACGGCAGACAGGACAATAACCTACCCCACGTTTACCTCTCTGGAAGCAGTAAACACGACAGGGACCTGAACTGACATCTCTCCAACCAATTGCTCCTCCCCTACTACAGGTCGCAAGTATAACTATCTAGATCTAATTGTGATTATTAGTTTTTACCTTCTCAACAGAGAACTCGGATATCACCTATATGAGTTTCTGCCACTTTGTTGCTAGTACTTCCGTACTCTTTTACCAATACTCTATTATTTTACCTTTAATGCTGCCTGTTAATTGTTATTATTGTTGCTGTTATCCAGCTATAACTGCCGCCAGTGTCCTGCTACTATTATAGCCAATATATTGTGACCATTGTTGACATATCTTAACAACCACAAATATTCTCCTATCTCCAGGAACAAGCAGGAATGAGTCTTCACATATGGGTACGTCGGTACCGACGGAGCCTGCGCGGGAACGCTCCCCAGCGTCCAATCAGAAAGCTTTTGGGAGCATCCCTCAGCGCCTGCGTGCTGCCTTCCCACCTTTTCAACTGTCTCTCCTCAGTTTTCGTTTTTCCGCGGAGCCAGCAGGACGTCCTCCTCTCACCGCAGAAACCTTTTTCTTTATTTTTTTCATTCTTGTTTTCTTGTGGTTGCGGCTGTTTTCCCGCCGCCACCGGTACCGCCGGTGGGGTTTTTTCTTTCTTTTTCTCAAACTGAGGGAGAGTTTTCCCTCAGTTTCTGTCTTACAATTTTTTGGGCCTATAAGGCCTCTTCATTATAGAGCCTTCTTCTCCTAAGAAGTGTCTTCACTGTGGAAATACAGTTTTCTTTTTAGACTCCAATGACTGGTGTCTAACCTGTTTGGTTCCTGCCCCTTTTTCCCCTGAACCATCAGGCTACAATGCTGTGAGAAGAGATTCTCTCTTTCGAGTTTCCCTCAATACCGTTTTCCCTCCCTATGACAGGGCACCGGCCATTTCTTCTCTACAGGATCAGGTAACCCACAAACAGTCTGTCAAGACTAGCCAATTCTTGAGTGGTAAGTCTCATGCTAAGCATGCTGACGGCTCCGGCCTTGCCCTCAAGACCCCATTGGCATTAAAACCCCGGCGGGAGTCTTCGGGCTCCAAAGCATTTCAGGGGTTTCAGGTTGTTCCCGGGGCTCACCCCTCACAGAACATACCTGAGCCATGCTTGGTGGTGGCATCTGCTTCGAGCGGTACCGATACCCTGGCATCGGCACCGGTGTTGAGTGATCCGCTCTTCACCAGGGATCGTCATCTGGCATTCTCGGTACCTTCGGGACTGACCGATACGTCCCAGATTGACTTTCCAGTATCGGCAGTACTGCCGATACCACCACCGATGTCGGTACCCTCTAGGCATGCATCGATAGACTCGCTTGCTTCGATGCCGAGTCTAGAATCGATTTCTAGTCTAGAGGACTGGGTACCGGCATGTCTCGGAACCGATGTTCACCGATTCCGCATGCACGGTACCGAGGATAATCACCAAGGGTTTTTAGTTACCTCTGTACCGCTTGAGCAGCCTCCGATGACTGCTTCGGTGTCGGTTTCCCCTTCGATTCTGGCACAACTACTGGTATCGGTATCGATGCCGGTACCTGCAGTATCATCGGAACCAGCTCCTTCCATGCTTTTTTCACCTGGATCGCTCCTCTCTATACCTAGTTTGGAGTCGATACCTGGCATGGATGATGCACTACTGACTGTCTCAACTCATAACTGCCAGTTCCAGTGTCCATCCATTACAAATCCTGTTCTGCACCGGACAGGTACTTCCTCCGGTGCCCAGGCTACCTTTTCAAATTTAGCCTGTCCAGGGATGGTTCCCATCGGAGATCCTTCTTTTCAGAAATTTCTCCTTGACATGGCAACCTTCCTTAATATTCCTATCCCTGGCTATGAGTCTTCTCAGGGTTTTTCTGCAGAAAAGGAAAATATAATGCTTCCTTTACATCACTCTTTGCAGAATCTTCTTCTGAGGGTATGGGAAAAACCTTTAAGGGTTTCTTCACCTCCTACAGCAACTGATCTTTTGTATCAGGTGCCCCCCTCTCCAGGATTTCAAAAGCCTCAACTTCCCCATCATTCCATTGTAGTGGAATCAGCAATGAGGAAGGTAAAAAGCAAGAAAAAACATTCTTCTTTTCCGCCAGGGCGTGCATCTAGGACTCTGGATGCCTTTGGACGTCAAACCTTCCACACATCTATGCTGGCAACAAGGATTCTCTCATATATTTTCTATATGAGTCTATCCCTTCAGGAGGTCACAAAGAAATTATTTCTTTTGACTCCTTTTCTATCAGAGCCCAAGGCTGCAGACTATGCCTTACTTCTTAGTCATAGCCAAAATATCTCTTGGTTTCTTTCTCGTGCTTCCCTAGACTCTTTTGAGTCTGTTAGCAGAACTTCTGCTATAGCTATAGGAGCACGTCGTAAAGCCTGGCTCCAAGCATCAGACTTGAGCAGATGGGCACAACAAAGACTGAGTAATACTCCTTGTACTGGAGAAAATCTCTTCAATAAGGAGTCCTTACGTCAGGTTGCTCATTGCTCCACTGACTTTCCTGTTTCTGAGGGCCATCCTAAGCCCTCTCCTTCCTCAGCAGGTAGAAAATGCCCTACCAAACCTTCTTTCCCTAAAACAAAGAGGTTTTCCTCTTCTCCTGCCCATCATTCGGATGTTCCCAAGCAGGGGAAGTCTCGCCCTGGTCTGAAGAATCCAAATTCTAGCCAGGCTGAATAAACACAGTAACCATAGGTTTCTGATTAATCTTTTTATAACTACAGTTAATTTCTTTTCAGCAGAAGTTTTTCACTGTTTTTCCATTCAAAACTCTGCTCAGGGATTCCTATTCTCAGGAAATCCATTTACTCTTCAGTGTGCTGAACTGTCAGGATATTCATGTCTATCAGTTACAGAGTTTTCCACCTCTTCCTGACTAGAAGAGAGGTTTAGCAACTATCACATGATAGTTTCTCTGTACCAGCATGAATTTTTTCCTTCCAGGAACTTACCATGTGGTAAGTCTTTCTTCAGCTTTTATCTACCCTCTTCGCCAGGGTTTCCCCTGTAAGAGTGGTACCATACCATTGAAAGACTTTTCTTGTCTTTCTTTTCACTGTAGAGTTTCTTCTCCTGAGTAAACTTCTTCTTTATCTGGGCAGCTCTGCAGACAGAGACAGCTTGCTCTCTTTGTTCAGTCTGTTCTCTGTTTGACACAGACCGATTCTCTCTGTTGTCCTATTCAGTAGCTGCCCATGTAGGAGTTCCAGTACTTTACTACTGGTACTTTTCCACCACTCCTGTCTGGCCTTAGTAGTGATTCCAAGACAGTTTTTCTACATCTTTCTTGGATACTCCTTTTCACTACAGGCTCCTTACACTATCTTTTACCCTTGCCATCTCCAATCTCTGGGTTTGGCAACGTAGTAGACGTGGCTGTCAGTTTTCTCCATCAGCCAGTTCTACATCCCAGTTCTCCTGCATAATGCTCTCTGCAATCCTACTGAAAAGCTTTCCACTATGGGCCCTTGCTAGAGAGCATAGAGTTTCTCTAATGGCTATCCATCTTGGTTGAAAAAGGCTTCCTCAGTCATCCCCTATGACTGTGAGGGTTCTTCATACCCTACTATCTTCTTTTAAAAAAAAAAAAAAAAAGAAGAGGGATAAGGACATAAGCCTTCTCCACGTGAAATTCTAAGAGTTATCCCATTCCTTAGGGAATATACTCTTTTTTTTTCTTGCAGCTTGTCCTCATGGTATCCTCATACTTCAGGGACAGCACATATTAATCTGAAAAACGCCTGATACCTCCTTTGTCCCTCACGTAGGTCAACCTGGTATCTCATTCTATGTGTTTCTGTCCTTTTACCATGCTGGAGTTCCACAGGACTCCGGACTTGCTGTTTACAGACTGATATTATCCTCTGTTTTTTCACGTAACCATCCTGGTAATTCACGGGATAGCATTCCTTTACCATCATCTCTGGCGGAATAGATTCTCTATATATCTTCTCAAGTAGGTTCCACCTCCTTGTTCTTAGATGAATCTTTTCCTTTCACATCTCCATGTGAATGTCCTGAAATGCATAGCTCTGTCTGCTTACTGCAGGCATCTATCTTTAGACCTATATATTCAGGTATCTCTCTCTCTCTCTCTCTCTCTCTCTCTCTCTCTCTCTCTCTCTCTCTCTCTCTATATATATATATATATATATATATATATATATATATATCTATATATATATATATATATATCTATAGATAGATATATATAGTTGTTGTTAAGTGCCGTCGAGTCGGAGTCGACTCATGGCGACCCTCTGAATAGCTATCCTAAATTGTGTTCGGTCTTCAGTCAGGCGGCTCATTGACGACAGACTGGTACCCGTAGCTGCTGTTATTGTAGCGATCCATAAGACATCTTTACAGCTTCTGACTCTCATTTCATGCGCAGCTACATCAGCAGTCAGACTTCCCGAGGGCTTTGATCCAACCACATCATAAATGCTGGCTTTACTCTGAAAAGTCTTCAGCTCTTCCCCAGTAGCTAGTTGAGTGCCTTCCGACCTGGGAGTCTCATCTTCCAGCACCATAGCACAATTTGTTTTGTTGTAACTATCCATTGGGTTTTCATGGCAAGATACAGAAGTAGATTGCCGGGCCTTCCTTCCGCGCAGTTTAAGTTTGGTGTTGTTGCCGTTGTCACAGAAATGTGATCCTCCGCCGTCAACACTATCCCATTCTGCTGCTGCCCAGATGGGTGGTTTGTCTTCGTCTGGCACCTCAGCTGAGACCTGTCCATCTTGGGAGACCCTGCCAGTAGTTAAACTACCGATAGTTTAGCTCTCAGCATCACTGATGCACGCAAGTATATATATATATATATATGTATATATGTGTACATATATATATATATGTACACATCTCTATAGATGTATCTGTCTGTCAGCTAAGTGTGCATATGCCCTTTAAATCTCATCATAGATATATATATATCTATATACCCGTATATTGTGATGTAGCAGACTCTTGTGAAGCAATGGAAACTGATAATGATCCGGTGGAGAGAACCGGTACTGCAGGGGAATGCAGGATTTTCTCTTCTGAGTTAAAGAAACACAGAGCTAATCAGGAACCACACCTCACCTCAAGGCAGGTGAAGAGCCAAGTCTCTGATTGGGCACGCCCAAGCAGGAGGCAGGCAGTGCAGTACTCAAGCAGCTTGTTAAGAACCCAGAAACAGAAACAGTTAGAAAGTGAGCAAGAAGGGCAAAGAGACGATCAGCGAGATTGGCAAGGAGTGGAGCAAGGAGAGGAGGAGTCAGGACACAAGCACCTGGATGAGGACAGGTCAGATGACCAGGAACCGTTGGAAAGAGAACCACTAAGCAGCTGTGATCCACGAAGGAGCAGACAGGACCTGGGAGACTCAGGGGCAAAGAAAGACTTCTGTAAGCAGAAGAATTCAAAGGCACTGAGAGACCCAAGGCTGCAGCTCAGGAGTTTAAAGGACCAAGCAGAACCTTGGAACAGGAGGCAGTGGGAGAAAGAAATACCCTGGAAGAAGCCCCAGCATAAGGTTTCTGGTGGGTTTAGAACGGCTAGCAAGCTTAACAGTGGGAAGCCAGAAAGAGTGAACTTTAATTGTGAAAGACAGGACAAAGGCAGAAAGTTTGATAGTAATTGGTTAAGCCAAGAGAAGCCTAACTGTTTTCCTTTTAAAACTCTGACTCTCCAAGCACAGCTGAAGCGTTTTACCCTGCACTTTCATAAGGAGATAGGTGGGGGAAGGGAAATGCTTACACGCAGAACTCTTGTCCAAGTAGAAGCACTGATAATTGCCAAGAGATAAGAACTGTAAACAAGCATTTACCTGAAGGAGGATATTCTCAGCCTAGTTCAGAAAATACCCAGGCTGAATTACTTCTCACTGAATTCAGGGAGTTCCTTAAGAGCAGAGCAGTTTCTCCCAATAACGTAGCAAAGCCTATGAGCAGCTGTGAGGAAGAAATGCCTTTAATTTCTCTGCCGTCTACAGAGCAGGAAGTCCCGATGGACTGCTCTACTTGTGTGATTCAAAAGGACATTTAAATGATATGCTTGCCAATGTTTTATGAAAAAATATAACAAAGTTACCTCACTGATTGCTATGCAAAAGAAACTTATGTGACGAGAATAAGTGAAAGCATATTCTGTGCAATTCAGGAGCATTGCTGTTACCAGTTTTCTGTTACATTACTGAAAGGAGGTCACATGACAATTGAATGTGATCCAGAATGGACATTTAGCCAAGCAGTAAAAAGCCTTGTTTAGTTAAGTTTCTCAGCCTTGTTTTATGCTACATTGTTTCCTTTACGTCTGCTGCATTTGAACTGCGAAAGCAGGAAATAAACCTCACAAAAGAAATTTTTCTTTGCCTTGCCTTACTACTTGAGCTCCAACACAACTACAACCTTACCCTCAAGGGCAACCAAGGCCAGCCCCTCCCTTAACCCTCAAGGTCCAGGGAGTGGGTGGGTGGCAACATATATGTGTGTATCTCTCCAGATACTTGTTATAGGTAGATAGGTATTTCCATACTTATCTCCCTGACTGTCTATGCTCATGAAGGTTTCACCTTCCTGTATGTTTCTGACAGTGGGCTTGCACAGCTTCATACTGTTCCACAGTATGTTTTGAATATTATGCACACAACCACTGCTGTGGAACTGACAGCCCTACCATATCCTAGGTTTACGTATCCCTGAAGCTCCATGCCCCAATGTCTTCCCACCTCTCACCAGTTAGGAAAGACATGATGGATCTTCAGTGGATTTCAGATTCAATTCCTCAAACATCTGTCCTTTCCTGGGAGTATAGGGTTCTTCTCATACCCTTTCCTCCCTCAAGGACTAGGTCTATTTGTCCAGATCGGTCAGTCTTCCTCTTTTGCTCCTACCTCTGAATATTTTTGTAGCCAAAAGAGTTTTCAGCTTTCCTTGAAGCTTCCCACTGAAGACCTGCCGTGTTCGTGCTACCCCAATTGAAACCTGGGGTCGCCTCTCACTTCCAGATGTTGACCTTCACCTTCACTCCAGTGAGGTCACCTTGAACATTATTCTACTGGATTCCCAGTAGACTCCATCAGCCTCTCTACTTCCTGCAATCCAGTAGGTGAGCGTCATATGGTGATTGTTCATTTCAATATTATGGTGATTGTTCATTTCACTATATCTTTTGATAATGATCATACATACAAGGACTTCTTCAGAGTAGTCCTTTCTTAGGTTAGCTGTTTTTTCTGCAGCTCCTCTCTTTTCAACTCCTGCCCTCCATCCTCAGGATGCCTGGCCATATGAGGTGTAGCATGTTTTCAATCTTCAACATGTTAGGGCTCCAGGCATCTTAGCTTGGGAGTCCCCATATGTGAAGACTCATTCCTGCTTGTTCCTGGAGATAGCACAGTTACTTACCTGTAACAGGTGATCTCTGGGAACAGCAGGAATAAGTCTTCACAACCTGCCCACCTCCCCTAGGAGTTGTATTTTTATATCTATCTTTCCTTTCCTCTTTCTCTCTCTTTGTCTCAGCTATGAAACTCAACTGAGGAGAGACAGTTGGAAAGGTGGGAAGGCAGCATGCAGGCGCTGAGGAATGCTCCCAAAAGCTTTCTGATTGGACGCTGGGGAGCGTTCCCGCGCAGGCTCCGTCGGTACCGACGTACCCATATGTGAAGACTTATTCCTGCTGTTCCCAGAGATCACCTGTTACAGGTAAGTAACTGTGCTATAACTGTTATTGGGCAACAAAGTAGTGCCTCAGCATCTATGATACCATGATCTGTGTTTAACCCTGTACCTACCCCCACCTTAAACATACACTACACTGGTTAGGACACAAAGTTCTAAGACCTTGCTACTAATAACAACCTTGTCTCCCTATCCAAAACTCCTGTAGCAATACCTCACAACATACCTGCCTACCTACGCTCCCATTAACACTACAGAGGGCCAATATTGACTACTCAAACCAGATACATATAACACATTCCCCATACCAAAGCAACAGACCTCTGAAGACAACAGACACAACTATAATACAACCCCTACTTTGGATACACAAGGAATATTAGAACGATGCACACACTCATAGCTTTAGCCACTATCTATCTCATTATTGCACTGTCCAGCTACTCAAACGCCTTCAACCCAAGCCCCAACGCCATACCAATACTGCGAAACACTTGGAAGGAACAGGCAAACAAGACCCATACATCTTCATCAGATGCCAACCGTACAAATTATCCCCACCTGCTCCATATTGCCCTCCAACATACTAAAAAGCCCGAGATCAAGAAATATCATCATCATCGACCATTGATATGCGCCCTCATCAACGCCAGATCAATTCGCACAAAATGGCCAGTTATCACTGACCTGATAACCCACCACGACCTCAACATCCTGATGGTTACGGAGCCTTGACTATCAGACTGATAACGTCATTCTCAACCAGATGCTACCCCCAAAATTCTCGCTCCACACTTGCCACAGATCCAACCAAAGAGGAGGTGGAGCACTCATCCTTGTGAAAAATGAACTCCAATTTCAGCTGAGCACCACCACCAGCACAACCCACCTCAACATGATCTCCATCTCCAACGACACCTGCTCAATCAGTTTAGTCTACAGATCCCCGACAACTTCGCCAGAGGAACTATCAACAATAATAGACCTCGCCTGCAACACAGGCAAACCTCGATCATCAAGCTGGCTATTGGGTGACTTCAATCTCCCAACCCTACAAGACGCACAAACCTCAGCATTTCTCGAAGCACTTGCTGACCTCAGATTCAGCCAGATAATCAGAGCACCCACACATGTGAAGGGAAATACTCTGGACCTGATATTCGCCCCTCAGGCCATCACGGAAGCAAACCATGACTTCGCTATAACTATAGCGCCAGTACCATGGTCTGACCACAGCTTGATCAGATTCCAACTACCTACCTACTTTAACAATCAGAACACCAACTCCATCCCTCCCAAACCACCAGCGAGAAGATTTCGCTCCTTCAACAAAGAGGAAATACTAAAGAAACTCCTTCCACCCCTAAACTCAGAGCCCGGTCTTGACGATCTGATTAACACCTGGAACAACACCCTCAGGTCTAGCTCACAACTCCCAGATACAAATAGAAGGACCAAGAACCGAGAACATGTAGCTTGGTACTCAAATGAATTATGGTCTTCACTTCTCCATCTACGCAAGCTCGAGAGACGTTGGCGCCGATCCCGCTCCATCGAAGCACACACAATATACTGTTCATACTTAGAGAAGCATCGCCAAGAAATAGCGGAGAGAAGAAAGCAGTTCCATACAGACCTCCTGAAATGATCAATAAGCAAGCACCATGACTTATTCAACATAGTAAAAACACTAGCACGAGAACCAACCCCGGAACAAACACACATAATTCAACCCCAAGACTATGCTAACTACCTAAAATCAAAAATGATACAGATCGCCAAAAGCCCCTGTCCTGCCAGACTCTCCCAACCACCCAAAATGCCACAACCATACCCACTGACCAAATTCCACACCTTATCACCCAAAGAGATTGAAAACACCATCGCCTCCATCAATGCTACCACTGCGCCTAATGATCCTTCCCCAGCATCCTGGATAAGTGAGGTCCACAGTGAACTAAGCCCTTCCCTAAATAAAATCCTAGAACAATCATTCGCAACAGGAACCTTCCCACAAAGCCTAAAACATACCTCCATCAGGCCACTACTGAAGAACAATAGACTTGACCCGCTAAAGGTCGAATCATACAGACCGATATCCAGCATCCCGCTACTAGCCAAAATAATTGAAAAGACAGTGCAACGCCAAATACAACAACACATTGATACTGAAGACCCTCTGGACCCTTCCCAACATGGCTTCAGGGAAACACATGGCATGGAGACCCTACTCATCACCCTCTTCAACACCATAATTACCGGAATAGATAACATCCGACAAGGTTTTGCCCTTATATTCATGGACATTTCAGCTGCTTTTGACTCTGAGTCATCAAATTCTTATTGAACACCTGGAAGAAAAAGGAATCCAGGGCTCAGCACTGAGCTGGTGCAAGTCCTACCTTTCCAACAGATGGCAACAAGTGAGACTCGGCACCACAACATCAGACCCATTTCTACAGCATCAGGGAGTACCTCAAGGCTCCTCACTATCCGCACTATTGTTTAATATCTACATGCAACCCATCTGCGACCTAATTCGCTCCTTTAATGTATCCTGCCTAGCATATGCAGACGATATTCTCCTCTATATGCCTTTTACGACAGACCAACCTGATTTTACCCCACTGATAAACTGCTTTGATGCAGTTGCGGAATGGCTCCTCACACAGAACTTGTGAATCAGCCACAGCAAGACTGACGTACTGATCATAACGAAGAACCAGGACTTTGCACCCCCACTCACACTAAAGGTAAAGGGCACAGAACTGACAGTTAAATCCACTATCCGATACCTAGGCATCACCCTTGACCAAAGGATGGACATGAAGGCGCATATAAAAAACACAACAAAATCAATTTACCACAAAATAAGGACACTTCGTCATTTACGACCACTACTCGAGTACACAGATGTCAGAACAATTTACCAAGCCCTGGTGATGCCACACATTGACTTTGCAAACCCAATCCTACACGGACTCCCACAAGCAACTCTAAACCCTCTCCAACTGGCAATGAACACAGCAGCCAGGGTACTAGAAGGAATATCCAGGACTGACCACATCACACCAATCCTGAAAAGGATTCATTGGTTACCAATTCAAGCTAGAATCCAATATAAGAACATAATTATGACCTTCAAAGCCCTGAACAATCAGTCCCCCACAGCTATCACCAAACTGATACACACCTCACCTCTCAATAGAAGCAGAAGATCTGTAGCAGTAAACACTTTGACAGTCCCGAAAGAATCAATGAGATGCAAAAAGGTAACAAATAATAGAGCTTTCAGCATCTATGCCCCCAAAGCCTGGAATCCACTCCCCCCAGACATCGGCTATCACAGACCTAACCCAACTCAGGAAGGCCCTAAAACACCACTTATTCACCAGATACTTTCCGGTGTAGTCCCGATAGGGAATTACACTCACCATGTATATAACTGTAGATACTCTATATTGTATAATTATTGTTAATTCACCCTGTTATCCAAGTTCCAATTACTGTTCAAATGTAAATACATTTCATTAACCCTGAAATGTATATGTTCTGTTTTGATGTACACCGCACTGATGATAATAGCGCGGTATAAAAGAAATGTTAAATAAATAAGACAAGACAAGAATAGCATCTTGGTACTATGATGTAAATTAAACCCATATCGATAATCTAAAACCTTATTCATCGCCAAATATTCAAGTGATTCAGAAGAGCTTTGTCAAGCAGTTTCACTATAAACATCAGAGAGGAAATGGGCCTAGAACTTAAAGGATTACTAGGATCCAATATAATTTTTTTTCAACACCGACCTAATATTGGACATTGTGACCATTGCTGACACAATACCCTAAGAAAGTGATTAATGATACGTGTAAGTAGTTCTGCAATGTCCTCGCCCAGTGTTTTCATCACTACTGTGGGGTAAGGATTTAAAGGACTAGAGGTACAATTTAGACTGCTTATTACCTGCTTAATGTTATCTGGAGACACAAGGGTTAAAGAAACCCACAGTCCTGCTACTTCCTTTCTTCATTAACCCCAGCCATCATGCTGCTTAATGACAGTTTGGAACAAAGCCTATCCAGTTTAAATTTGGAATGAATCTGCAAATTCTTGTGCTGTTAATGCAGATTTCGGAGCTGGCTGATAAGCACCTACAAGCTGATCATAGTGCTATATAAAGCCTTAGGATGATGCGAGGCAAGGTATATTTATTTTGTGCAACAATTCTAACTTCCCATATTTTACCTTGGTACAGATCTGAACCATCCTTATAATCAGATAACATCGCAGTACTGGGATATTTTTGCCACTGTGGCTCGAGTTGTCTTAATTGGTTGTTATATTCCCTTAACTCAGGGGTGTACCATGGCACACTAACCCTCCTCATAATTTGAACTTCAAACCTTGGAGCAATCTTACCCAAAGCACCTGCCAAAGATGCTTGTCAAAATTCAGCAGCCAAAGATGCATTCAGAGCATGACATTTGGACTGTTCAGGCACCCATACGTCCTTTAATTTTTGAACATAGTTTACAGAAGACTATTCTAAGGCATGGATGTTACAATCAATATGATATACAGCACCATACAATGTAACTGACAGGTTAATCAAATTATGGTCAGACCAAGGCACCACCTCCTGTGAGACCACGTGGACCCTAGACAAACAGGATTGCTAAGTAAGAAACATTAACTAGGGTACAGACCCTGTCTTACAGATCAACTCAGTCTCAATTTGGTACCAGACATCTCAAAGTATATATAAACCTCAAGCAACTGGTACAGCAAACTGCAAGAAAATAGAAATACCAGTGCATACGAAATAATAACCTTAATTTGAAGGCACAAAAAAACTCACCAAAGTGGAGAAGAGACCTCGGTGTAAAATGTCACCAAGTCGATGCAATGGCCCCTTGTGTCAGCGTAGCCGAATCAACAGATACAGCTCATACTACGTAACCTCACCATCATAGGTCAAATACTCCACTTCTATATGGCATACAACAATCTGTGTTATAGTCCAGAGATCATCAACATGGCATCAGATCTCACTCAGCTGTAATCATGTTATAATCAAGAGATCCCAAACGAAACCTTGGATCCCACACAGCTGTAATATGGCCAGTCTGGTAGATGTAGCAAATATAACAAATATGACAATAAGGCAGCAAATCCCACTTAGCTATAATGTGGCTGTAATGTAGCAAGTTGTAACTTGTGGTGCTTTCCAAACAAAATTAAACCCATTCTAATCCAGTAGGAAGCAGACTGTCCAACCAGCAAAAGTCCTGGACAAGTCTAGCAGGATTCAAGGAAAAGAGATTATCAGTTATGTTAAAATCTCTCCTCCCTTATCATCCTTCTAGACCAGTCTAGGTGAATGGGATGTACCCAAGCAGTCAGGACTCAGGATGAGAGCAAGATGTCCAACAGGACAGACTACACTGCCAGAGGAGTCAACTGTATAATCTCCCCAAGGCCCTGGAGGTTTCACAACAAAGAAAACTAAAGCTAGGAGACTTATAACTGTCCTCTGGAGACAACCATGTGGACTTCATGCAAGAGAATTGTACAAGCTGTGACTCACTCCTGGGCAAACTTACCAAGCAGGATGCACACTGCACCTTGCACCCAAATGACTCCAGGGGTGAACAGGCAATAGAGGACTTGACCTCTGCCAGCACTTCTCTCAAACTTCCAAGGATGGAGATGATCCGATCAATGGAAGGCATGAGAAATTGCAAATAATTCTAGCAACACCCTGCGCCCATCCACCAGATGCAGCGAGGAGTCTGTTTGAAGACCTTTCTCTATGAAGGAAGGCAGACCCACAAACCAGTCAAAATGAGAAAAAAGGAGGAGAGAGTCTTCTTGAAGAACAGGATGGCAAAAGCTTAACTGCACACAGGAGCCATCCATAAGAACCAGAAAATCATACTTAAAGCCAAGGACTGCAGTACACACAGCCTTCGGACACCAGAAATGCAGGGAACAGATCATAAAGAATCACTTGTGGAGATCTCAGACATGGACCCTCCTGAAGGGTTCTCTCAGGGCCCTCTACCACAGGAGCCCAACACAACATCCAGGCAAACAATTCTGCTTGCTTGGAAGGCCTCTCCACATTAAGATATCCCACATGAAGGGCTGAAGTCTCATTTTGCCCAGAATCATGGAGTTCTGACACAGACCAACCGCATACTACCGGGCCCCTTGCTAATGACGATATGCACTGCAGTTAGGGCAATCAGATACTCTTCTGCCAAACAGTACCATTGTACAACCTTCAGAACTCCAGACCCGCGATCTCTGCCACAGTAAAGGGCACACACTACCATCAGGGCCATGTTTGAGAACATTCAGCCTACTGCTTCGCTTAAAGGAGATGCGAGACACCCTAGCATCAGTGTGACCACTGTGGCTTCCACATGGAAGATCCTCCTTGGGGTCCTATGAGGGAATAGTCCCTGGCCAAAAGGACTGAGTCTCTCACCCCAGCCCATCAAGCCTCTCCTCAGGCATCATACTGGCTTCTCTGAATGCTGTACCAGAGGATAATACTAAGTGATATCACTGAAAGTTGCTCATATCTGCCTCCACCTGCTGGCAGGCGGACATAACCCACTCATCTGGTCTGGTCTAGCGAGATAAGGAATTCTGTTTTTAACTTTATATTTATTGAATTTCAAAGTAGCATTACAAAAATAACTTCTTGATCAGGAAATGCAAATATTCCACATGCTAACTAAAAAAGACAAATCAAAAATATAATAAAGGAAATATAAAAAGATGGGGGGGGGGGTCATATTCAGCAGTGGCGGCTAGGAAAATAAAACATCTAACTGCTACTGCTTTAATTAAAACTGGATATTCAGCGGCGGAAGATATGAGGTTTCTCCACAGACAAGCAAGGGGATGCAGTCACACTTGATAGGCAACGTCTTTAAAAAAACTAAAAGGAAAGAGGAAAGCTAACAGCACCTCACTGCTTCATTAATGGCAGCAAATCAGTCCTGATTACACTCATCTCTCGCCTCCCTCCTACCAAGTGTAGACCAGGCACGATCAGGAGTCCCTGGGGCAGCCGCACAGCTAGAGGCAGACCTCCTACCGGCCCTGCCTCAATGAGCACATGCCCTGAGCCTACACCCTCAGGCCTGTGGCTCCACCCCCTCCCTCCCAAATCCTGCAGCTCTGCCTCAACCAGCTGCAGCCCCTAGGGTCACCAGAAGGAAGCTTAAGGAAAACACCAAGCACAAACAACATCAGGATCTCCAGAGGCTGGCCACTATCCTCCCCCCCCCCCCGGTAAGGGGCCCCAAATGGCAGGGCCACAAAGATGGGGGTCTCTCTGGTGAGCCAGCCCTCAAGATAGCCAGACAAGGGAAGCCTGCTATGCCTGCTCATTCTCCCGAAACTACCCCTTCCCAAATCCTGGGTGGATCCTGCCTAAACTCATCACTAATCTCCCTCCTACAGAAGTTTGTGGAGGACAGTGTGGCCATCCTCCAAGCCTCGACGATGGTGGAGCCTCCAACTTCTCAGAGCACCTCCCTCGAGGCTCCAGCAGACCCCTGCCTTCCTTCCCAACCAGAGTCCCCCCTTGGTCCACTGGATGACCCCCCCCCCCTCTGCTGGAAGAGGATGCTTGCTCTCTCTGGACTGCTCCCTTCTACCAAACAGCCACACAGCCACTAGGGTATATCTCCCTGCACGCTCCAGAGCATGGCTCGGAAGAGACACCTGAGGACTACTCATACCCCAAATTTCTACAGAAAGTCTCCTGAACCCTTGCACTCAGTGACACCCAGACTCCAACCAACAAAATAGATTTTCAATTCATCCTAAAAGTGTGCAGTGCTCCTAAGGAGGTCATCACCTTGCCGGTTCCCCCCCATTATCCAGGATCTTCAAGCCTCCATCTAGAAAATGCACATGTGACCTCCCGACAGTTGGACCTGAAATATAAGATGCTTTCAGCTACAGGCTTTCAACACAACTTCCTCATCAGTCCGACATCTCAGAAGCCATCTTAAAAAAAGTCTAAAACTACAAAATCATCTTTTCAGGCATTGCCAGGAAAAGAACAAAGGACTCGGGATGCCATCGGTTGGAAGTCCTTTCAAAGCAGCCTTCTAGCAATGCGAGTCCTTGCACACCATGACCTCCTCCTGCAACTAGATGAACCTTCCACTTTGTCTGCGGAGGACCAGGCCCATCCTCCATGAATCCCACTACCACATCATCTGCACCACTTATGATGCTTTTGACTCCATGGCTCGCTCCTCAGTTACCACCATCTCAACACGACGTACTGCCTATGAGTATCTGGTCTCTGTGAAGACCTCTATGACCAGTTAGCAGATGTCCATGCCTGGGAATAGCCTCTTTGGTTCAAAGTGTAAGAAGCCATCTCAGAGGTCAAAGAGGCCACAGCTCTGTGGTCCAGAAGCTAACCACTCAACCAGCAGAGCCTCAGCCACAAACTCATAGGACACAGCTTCCTCAGTACCGAAGGGCATGTCACTACTAGTATTTCCAACAATTCTACCCTTGGAGGTGATTCCAGCCCTACCTCTGCCAGCAGCTGCAACACTCCGCTGCTCTGGCCTACATGCAATGTTCCTAGTCGCAGGAGCGAATGCAACACACCACAAACCTAGCCCCTGCCCACAAAGCAAGTCCCAGTTTTTGACTACTTACCAGTAGGGTGCAGAATCTGGCACTTCAGAGAGGCCTGGCAGTTCATAACCACTGACCGCTGGGTTCTCAATATCGGTAGAGAATCAACTTCATAAAAATTCCACTGGCCCATCCACCTCTACCGGTCAAACCTGCTCCAGAGCACCATCTATGCATCTTACAGCAAGAGATCTTGCAGCTTCTTCACACGAGAAAGATTGAAAATGAATTCTGGCATCTCCATCCTCCCTCTGCTGCGGTACAATGACTGGCTAGCCTCTCTGGAGCTAAAGGACACTTCCATTCACATCCTTATCCATCCTCTCCACTGGCGCTACCTCCGCTTCAAGTTCCAAGAAGAGCATTATCAGTACCAAGTTCTTCCCTTTGGTCTTTTGGCTGCCCCATGGGTCTTCACAAAGTGCCTATCCATAGTTGCAGTACACCTGCGCCATCAGGGCCACTGTGTCTGTCCCTACTTTGACGATTAGCTAGTATCAGCCTCGCATAGGGCTGCAGCTCAGCATACCCTGCAGACCACCATCAACGCACTACAAGCAACAGGCTTCCTCATCAATACCAAAAGGTCCCAACTGGAGCCCCAGCAAATCCTGACATTGATCAACACCATCAAGGGCAGAGCATACCTCCCCAGCAACAGAGCCGTAGCCCTGCAACCACTCAGCCTCAACCTACAGCACAGTTGCATTGCTTGTGCTCGAACCATCCTACAGCTGCTTGGCCACATGGCAGCATTCATACAGATTGATCCTTTTTCAAGGTTCTACATGCAGCCCCTGCAGTGACACCTCTGACAAAATTGGAATCGGCACACACAGTCTCTAGGCATGAAGATTCCCCTGTCAAGTGACAGATTCTTCAGCCTGCACCACAACCTCCTATTGTGGTCCAACCCAGCCAACCTGAAGGTGGGCTGCCCTTTGCAACCCCCACCAAACCAGCTCATCCTCACAGCGGTTGGGATGTGCACTTGCTTCATCTGGCCACTCAGGGATGGTAGTCAATATAGGAGCATCACATCAGCATCTTGGAACTCAGAGTGGTCTTCTATGCCCTAATGGTTTTTCGGTCCTGGGCCTCCCACATGACTCTCTTGGTGCAAACTGACAAACAGGTCATGATGTTCTATATCAGGAGTCTCCAACTCCAATCCTGGATAGCACCAAACAAGTCAGGTTTTTGGAATACAATAGGGGCAGTGCATACAAATATATCTCATGCATATTCATTAGGGATATCCCAAAAACCTGACACGGGTAGGCGCAACCACTTCAAGGAGGAGACCAAACCACTATCAGCTCAGCAAATCCATCCTGGCATCTGCTTTCATGGACTGGCTACTCAGCTCTGTGATGGACTGACTAGGAAGGGAGACGGCAGGGTGGGAAGTGGAGTGTGCCTGCTGAGACAAGTCAAAAGTCTTTTGACTTGTCTGAGCTAGGGAGAACTGGCTCATAGAGTCAGAGATGTCACCTATCAAGTGTGGCTGCATACCCCTGCTGTCTATGAAGAACCCCTGTTACAGGTAAGCAACTCCGCTTGCTGCCACTGAATATCTGGGATGCTTGGCCCATTCACCTGTTCTAAATTAAACCCCTTAAGCGCCCTGCTGGCAGCTGAATATCGCTGCTAACCAGATAATGGCTGTCACCACCCCCACACACCACCCTGGGTTTTTTTGTGATCTGTGGGGATATTTATCACATTAGCCGGTTAATGCCACTGACTCTCACGGTGACCATGCTTTTGCTGGTTAGTAGGTCTGTTAGCCAGCTATAATATCACATATTGCCAAAAAGACCTCAAAAAGGAGTGAACTAAAAGAAAAAGGGCAAAAGATGACACATACAAATATTTGAAAAACAAAAATGTATTTATTTATTTAGCTATATTTATATACCGCCTTTCACCGGGATTGTAACTCGCCTTGAACTACTACTGGAAAAGTGCAAGCTAAATATACTAATGAATGAATAAATATGACGACAGGTCTCATGAAGCTCCAGTCTCATTGAGCACTTTCCCTCTCCTAGAACAAACCCCATAGTGCAGGGACATATTCATCCCAGAACATTCCTATTATCAAGAAAATTGCATAACTGATCAACCCCTGGAACGTTACCATACAAAAACAAGGAACTTGCAGAATAAAAAGGTAGCACCCCAAAATATTATTCTCTGCCAACAATTCCGGAAAGACTTATATTTGCACAGCTTTGATGTAAGTTGGGAATATAAAGCCCATTACTGCATTCCTCATGCCACCAAGCATGGGGCAGACACAGAGTATCTCTACATAGCAAGAGAATGGAATCAAAGCAAACTTAAATAACTTTTACACTTCAAAAAATAGGAGTGACCTGCATGGAGTGGCGGACACAACCCTAAACCAAGGCATAGAGAGGATAACCTACATGAAGCGGCAGATACAACTCTAGCAACCTTACTGGCAAACTAGATAGACCATACTGGTCTTTATATCTGCCATCATTTACTATGTAGAAATATCAGGAAAAAATAAAATATTAGTACCAAGAAAAGCCACATATCGAGACTTAAATAATTTTAATAACCTAATCTTGTCTGCACATGTAACCAAGAGAGTATCTCTATCTTCAGTGTCTGTCAGCGTCCTCTAGAAAGGACAGAAACATCCAGGCTGTAACCCGAGGACTCGAGATCTCTACCCACATTACTTCTCCCCCCCCCCCATCCCTAAAGAGCCAAGATGGCAAATAAAAGGCTGTGGTAATGAGCAGGGTCAGCCCGAGGGTTTCTGTTGCCCTAGGCAGGCCCTCCGTACCACCCCCCTGGCATCCATCTTCTCTCCTGGAGGAGGGAGGGGGTGGCACAGCAATCCCTTTTTGCACTGAAGCGGCATCTGAACTGCCACTTCAGCACTGCGTAAGGCCTTAAAGTGCCCACGCACATGCGTGCTTATGGCCTGCTGCTCCTGCCCCCCTCCAATGCAACTTTCTGTTGGAGGGGGCAGGAGCGGCAGGCCATAACTGCGTTCAGGGGCGTTTTAAAGTCCACGCATGGCGCTGAAGGCAGATCAAGCTGCTGCTTCACAGGGGGTAGCCATGCCACACACCAGGGTCTGCCACCCTAGGCAACTGCCTAGTTGATGGGCCAGCCCTGATAACGAGGGGGATAGACTCCATAGGCACCTTTTAATTCATATCATAGCTAAAGGACTCGCAGGTTGCCAGCCTTATCTCTAAAACTCCATATTGCTGCTCCACTTTGGCTATACGCTCCTGCGGCCCAGACAAAGGCCCCAGGACATAATCAGTCCTCATACTGGAAATAGAAACTCATCATGCATCCAAAGTGACCATGGTTGACTTGTCTACATAGATTTGACATATGCTGGGAATGTAAAGCCCAATGCTGCACCTCCTAGGCCCCCGGTAAGATTCCTCACTACCTCTCCACCTCCATTCTCTGTTCCCACATTGGCCTCTGCCATAGCTTCCATTGGCAGGGTCAAGATGGAGGAGACTTCTCCATCTCCTTTGCAGCTCTCCCTGCTATCCACATCAGAGCTTCCACCTCCCAGGGGTCCTTTCTGCAGAAAGTCCATCACTACTACTACTAGTCATTTATATAGCGCTGTAAGGCATATGCAGTGCTGTTCAAACACATATAGAAGACAGTCCCTGCTCATAGAGCTTACTATCTAGTTAAGACAGACAGCACAATACAAGAGAAATAAGGGGTTCAATAGGGGGAAGAGACACAAGGGGAAAGGATCCAAAAGCAGCCTCAAAGAGGTAAGCCTTTAGCATGGATTTGAAGAGGGAGAGAGATGAGACTTGACGTAAAGATACAAGAAGTTTGTTCCAGGCATAAGGAGCAGCAAGGTGAAAAGATCGAAGTCTGGAGATGGCAATAGAAGAAAAGGGCATAGAGAGAAGAAAGCCAGAGCAGGAGCGGAGTTCACGAGGAGGGGTGGAGGGAGAGAGGAGAGAGGAAAGTAACGAGGGGCAGCAGAGTGAATGCATTTATAGGTTAGAAGGAGAAGTTTGAAATGGATATGGAAACGGAAGGGTAGCCAGTGAAGTGATTTGAGAAGAGGGGTTATATGAGTGTATAGGGGCTGGCAGAAGGTTAGCTGCACAGCAGAGTTCTAAATAGATTGAAGAGGAGAGAGATGACTCTGAGGGAGACTAGTAAGGAGGAAGTTGCAGTAGTCAAGATGGGGGGTAACTCAAGAATGGACAAGAGATTTAGTGGGGTGTTCATAGAGGAAGGAGTGAATTTTGTTAATGTTATAGAGAAAGAAACAACAGGTTTTATCAATCTGTTGAATATGTGTGGAAAAGGAAAGGGTGAAGTCAAAGATGACCTCAAGGTTGCAGGCTGAGGAAACAGGAAGAAGGTACTTATAGGGCAGTCTGACCCCACCAGTGAATCCCAGGATGCACCGCGAGGGGGCCAGGTGCCGCCATTTTTCAAGATGATGGTGCAGGAGTGGAAGCATGTGGGCAATGCTCCCGGTCCATTGTAAAACTACTGGGAAGGGGGGGTTTGGGGCCAATGAGCTACTAGGGTTATTTCTAATTGGATGTGGGGGGAGATCAGGGCTGCTAGGCCACCAAAGATATGGTTTCTGTCGGGGGCACCAGTCCGCTGACAGTATTTTGATGGCATCAGGGACCTTCCCCGATGCCTGGATTATCTGAGGGAAAGTTTGACACTTCACTTCAGATGATCCAGGCATCGGGGAAAGCCGCTGATGCCATCAAAATACTGTTGGGGTGCATATGCAAATTTAGTCACGCGATGTCCCTGTTTCTTTGGGAAAGCATGCCAAACTTGTGCCGCTTTCTATGCACATGTGTTTGGCTTGCTCTCCTGGTTTAATGCTATCATTTGCACCACAGTTTACCATGTGGCTAATTTGCATATGTGGCCCTTTCTGAATGTCGGCACTGAAGTCGTGTGCTATCTGGGTGCTGCATAGAGGCGTACAGAGTTAATAGTGCACGACTCCAGAGCCAGCTTTCTTTACCAGCCCGTATGGGAAGGTCTGTCCTTGCCAAGCCTCATATTTGCTCTGGTATTTTGCTCCATACTCCCCGGTGGACCTGTGAACTGCAGCAAATTCATTTGAACTAGCTGGTTACCCTGTGGGAGTAGAGGTGTAACTTCCCCATAGGTTTGATGAGAAAGCAAGATCACAGAGCACTTGAAGGTATAACTGAAATTCTGCCATTTCAGCACCATATTTAAAAAATGTAATAAAAAGAAAGGAATGATTTTAATGTCTAACACACTTGCTGGGATCACAGCTACGCCTGGTAAAGAACAATGGAAATTCTTTGCACTATTTTTTTTTTTTTTGTTAAATTTAATGATATACCGGTCATAGATTTGAAGAATCAGAAATCTTTTGTCTGGGGAAATCTAAGAAAAGAATTTAAAAGCAATTTGAAATAAGACTTGTTGCGCCCCTGACATGAACAGCAGGCGCGGTATCTCCAGGAACAAGCAGAAATGAGTTTTCACATATGGGTGCGTCGTTACTGACGGAGTTTGCGCTGGAACGCTTCCCAGTGTCCAATCAGAAAGCTTTTGGAAGCATCCCAACATGCCTGCGTGCTGCCTTCCCGCCTTCCCAACTGCCTCTCCTCAGTTTTCGTTTTTCCGCGGAGCCGGCAGGACGTCCTCCTGTCACCGCAGAAAATTCATTTTTTATTTTTTATTTTTCTTGTGGTCGCGGCTGCCTTCCCCGTCGCCACCGGTACTGCCGGTGTTTCTTTTTCTTTCTTGGTAAATTTTTTCCTTTTTGGGGAATATTTTCCCTCTCAGTGCCTCACGGTTTTTTCAAGCCTGCTAGGCCTCTCCATTTTCCTTCATGGAACCGCCAGCCACTCTCCCCAAGAAATGTTCAAACGGTGGCGGTATAACCTTATTTTTAGACACTCACAACTGGTGTCTAACCTGCTTGGGTCCTGACCATTTTCCTTCGGAGCCCTCTGGCACCACTATTGTGGGAAGAAGTTTTCAACATCGAGTTTCCCTCGATACACGGTCCCCATCCAACTTCAGGGCACCGCCCATAGCTTCTTCTACACAGGATCAGGTAACCCAAAAACAGTCTAAGACTAGCCAGTCCTCGAGCGGCAGTTCTCATGCACAGCATAGAGATGCCTACGGCCTTGCCCTCGAGAATCCACTGGCTTCAAAACCCCGGTGGGAGTCTTCGGCCTCCAAAGCCTATGTGGGGTTTCAGGTTGTTCCTGAGGTTCACCCCTCACAGAACATACCTGAGCCATGCCCGGTGGTGGCATCCGCTTCGAGCGGTACCGGTACCCCGGCATCAGCAATGGTTGGATGAAACATTCCTCACCAAGGATCGTCGTCTGGCGTCCTCGGTACCTACGGGACTGGTGGATATGCTCCAGACCGACCTTCCAGTATCGGTACCAACACCGATACTATCACCGACGTCGGTACCCTCCAGACATGCATCGATAGACTTGCTTCTTTCGATGTCGAGTCTGGAATCGATCTCTAGTCTGGAGGACTGGGTACCGACTCGCCTTGGTACCGACACTAGTCTGTACCGAGGCCTCGGTTCCGATAATTCGGATCTGCAACTCTCGGTTCCTTCGATACCATTAGAGTTGCCACCGGCTGGTCTTCATCTACCGGTATCGGATATGGTACCGGATTCGGTACCGATATCCCCATTACCATTGCCGTCGGTACCTTCCATGCTTCTCTCGTCGGGCTCGCTTCCCTCGATACCGAGTTTGGAATCGATCCCTAGCATGGACGATGTGCTACCGGCTATCACGGGTCCCGACCTCCTGCAGTACTGGAGACCATCCTTTACGGATCCCATACTGCACCATTCAGGATCTTCTCTTCCTATGAACATAGACAGATCCCTCAGTGCCAATGCTAGTTCTTCACCAGATCTAGCCTATCCAAAGCAAGTTCCCTCTGGGGATCCTTCTTTTCAGACTTTCCTCATGGATATGGCAAAATCACTTGCCATTTCTATTCCTGGACAAGATCCTACACAGGGGAATACAGGATCCATCCATATTCCTGGTAAAGCAAAGGAAAACATCATGCTTCCTTTGCATCCTTCCTTACAGGATCTTCTTCTACGAATGTGGGAAGCTCCTTTAAAGGTACCCCCACCTTCCAGAGCAACTGATCTTCTAGATCAGGTGCCCCCCTCTCCAGGATTTCAAAAGACTCAACTTCCTCATCATTCCATTGTTGTAGAATCAGCAATGAGGCGGGTGAAGAGTTCTAAAAAGCACTCTTCTTATCCGCCAGGTCGTGAGTCTAAGACTTTAGATGCCTTTGGACGCCAAACCTTCCAGGCATTCCTGCTTTCAGCAAGAATTCTCTCATATATTTTTTATATGGGGTTATCTCTTGAGGAGGTCACAAAGAAATTACATTTTTTGACTCCTTTTCTTCAAGAGCCCAAGAATGCAGACTATTCCTCACTGGTTAGTCATGCTCACAATATCTCTAGGTTTCTGACTCGTGCTTCCCTAGACTCTTTTGAGTCTGTTAGCAGAACCTCTGCTATAGCTATAGGGGCACGACGTAAAGCCTGGCTCCAGGCTTCAGACTTGGACAAATGGGCACAAGAACGACTGGGAAATACTCCTTGCACTGGAGAAAATCTCTTCAACAAGGAGTCTTTACTCCAGGTTACTCAGTTAACTACTGACTTTCCTGTTTCCAGAGGCTGTTCTACGCCTTCTTCTTTCCCAGTAGGTAGGAAATGTCCTACCAGACTTTCTTCCCCTAGGGGAAGAAGGTTTTATCCATCTTCTGCCCATCATACAGATGTTCCCAAACAGGGGACACATCGCCCTGGTCTGCAGAATCCACAACCTCAACAGGGTCAACAAACCCAGCATTCGCAGGGTTTCAAATAAATCATTATAGCCCCTCTTGGTTGATGGTTTGAGTAGCAGTCTGCTTCTTTTCATTTGCAGTATCTGCACTAAATTTATCCTAGACTTCCTAGATATCTCTTCATGAGACATCTTTTCTTTAACTTAAGAGTCTTTGTGATGATCATGCCCATCCTTAACAGGTTTCCCTCTTCCTCTTCGAGGAAGCAGAGGTAACACCTATCATTAGACAGTTGTTTCCCTGTTCTGGCATGTATCATCTCACCTCTCAGAGACTTCCTCCATAGTCAGTCTCTTACATCTTTGTCTTACCTCCCTCTTACTACAACATTGGTTGGTAAGAGTGGTTCTTTTACACCTCTGGTCCTCTACCTGTTCTACCGGGGGATTCTCTCTCCTGGAGTTATCTCCTCCCTCCTACTTAAGGACAGCACATCAGACATCAGGAAATCCTACCATGTCTGTTCTTTCTTTTTCCCAATCTAAAAAAGGGAGAAAGAAAAAGAAAAATTTTATCAGCTGCCCTGGTAGTTGCTGTAGTTACAGCAATTCCTACTGGTTAGGCCACTGGTTATGTTCGCCTAGCTTCAGTGCTACGTCCCAAACAGGTTATCAACCTTGTTTGGGAAACCCTACTATCACACTCTGGTTGGTTAACTTCTATTCTCGCCCTTGTCCTTGGCTGAATAGCTCGTTACCTGCTGTTTTTTTCACAGCCAGTTTTTTCTTCTAACCAACCTGTACAATGCTCTCTGCAACCCTACACAGTAGCTTTGCACTATGGGCTCTTGCTAGACAGCATTTGTATCTGGCTTAGCAGATAACCCTAGATGGTTAGGAGGGGTTTCCCCAGTCATGTTCCATGATTGGTTGGTATTCCCTACCCTTATCATCTCATCTTAAATCTCTTTCGAGATATAAGCCTCAGGCTTTCATTACCTGAAAACCTAAAGAATGGCCAATTCCCTGACTTGGCCCATATCTCCTTTGGTCTTCTTGTCAGAGATAATTTTCTTCAATGGCAGCTAGAAGACGCCTAATACCCATCTTGCCCTCATAGGTGGGTCACTAGGGTATCTTCCCCCAGTGGCGTCCTCCATCCACTCTCCATACTGCAATTCTGGAGAGATCTGAGCTGCCTGCCTGCAGGCTGAAGTTATCCTCTGCAATTTTCACGTAGGCCATCCTGGTTATTCAAGATCTCAAATTCCAAAAGGAATCCTGACTTCTTCTTCTCAGAGAGACTTTTCCTCTGACTCTGCCATTCATAACCATGGAAAATAGATTTCTCTATATATCTCTTCAAGCAGGTCTCAACCTTCTTGCTGTTAGATAAATCTTCCTCTCTCCACATATCCCTATGGGGGATCGGGTTCTATAGACATCTCTCCATCCACATACCTGGAGATATGTGTCTATATGCCTACATATTCATTTATGTATGCAGATATAGATTATTTATATATATATATATATATATATATATATATATATATATATGTCTCTCCTGCCCATACATATCTCTTTATAGATATATATTCATATATACCCTATATGTGTATATATTTAAATATATATATATATATATATATATATATATATATTTAGATCTAGTGAGATATATTTTTAGATAGATCTCTATCTATATACTTATCTATCTGTCTGTTAGGTTCAGATATCTTTACATTCCTATCTGATCCTGACGGATGGGCACTACCCCTATCATTGCTGTGTCAGCATGTTTAGGGGGCTACACTTATAACCACCTTCTGTGGCCATTAACAAACTTTTTCCTTACCATAACCTTTTAAGGTTAGGTACTCCTGAAGCTCTCCATGTACCTTTTTTCTTTCCTACTTGACCCCATTTAGGAAAGACATTGCGCAGCTTCAGTTACGCTAACGTTTACTGCTCCAGAGTCTGTCATTACTTTCTTATCACATACAAGGGTCTCCATACCCTTTATTCCCTACATGGACTGATTCCAACCCCAGTCCAGTTAGGTCAGACTCATTTTTTCCTTTGTTCCTAAATTTGTGCTGCTTTTGCACCAAAAGAGCTTAAGCTTTCTTTAATAGTACCTTCTGCGTCTCCGCTGAAGCTCTACCTCCTAAACTACCCCATTTTCTTTTCCCCTGGGGCTATTTCTCACCCTGAAGGGTTCTGACCTCCACTTGTTCTACTTCCTTACCTCTAATCCTCAGTAGGGTACCCCTTGAGCACATTCACTGGCTCTTTTAACAGATCCATATGTAGCTCAGTGGACTTGTCCCAGGCCAACAAGGGAGGCTCATATTTCAATATTTTACTACTAAATGCCCTCTCAAAAGGGTCTTCCCCTTCAGAAGCCCTGTTCTAACCAGCTGTTTCACAGCTCCTTTTTCTGTATTCAACTCCTACCTTCCATCCCCAGGATGCCTGAGGTCCTGAGGAATAGCATGGCTCGCTCTAGACTTGCAACATGCTAGGACTCCCTCTGGGCATCTAAGCTTGGGAGTCCCCATATGTGAAGACTCATTCCTGCTTGTTCCTGGAGATAGCACAGTTACTTACCTGTAACAGGTGATCTCTGGGAACAGCAGGAATAAGTCTTCACAACCCACCCACCTCCCCTAGGAGTTGCTTTTTCTCTATCTCTATCTTTCCCTTCTTGCTCTCTCTCTCTCTTTGTCTCAGCTTTAAAACTTAACTGAGGAGAGGCAGTTGGGAAGACGGGAAGGCAGCACACAGGCATGTTGGGATGCTTCCAAAGGCTTTCTGATTGGATGCTGGGAAGCGTTCCCGCGCAGACTCCGTCGGTACCGACGTACCCATATGTGAAGACTTATTCCTGCTGTTCCCAGAGATCACCCGTTACAGATAAGTAACTGTGCTTTATCGTCTATCCTAGGTCTGCCCCGAAGAGGCTGGTCTGGTTCTTGTTTTGCCTCACTACATCTGTGGACTTGTATAAATCCCATTTCTCTAGGAAATAGCACTACAAGTTCTAGATACAGTGGCGCAAAGCCAGAAGTAGCTCAGCCTTTCAGAGTTGATCTGGGACAGGAAGCAAAACCGCTTGGGCTCCCTGTGCTTGCTTTCTTTGGGGACAGACTCAGTAGCTGGATTCATTTGGGTCAGCCCCCTTTTATCAAGTCCTGTTTTTATTTCTAGTGGTGATGGGTGTTTTGCAGCCCAAGGTTCCGAGCTGTCCTGCAGATTTTGGAGGGAGGAAGATGATGGAATCAGTCACGGGCAAAACAAAGATTAGACTCCTGCAGTGTCATGGGTGGAGTTCCCCAAGGGCTGAAGAACCTCTTAAATGGATCAGATACTGTGACTCATTGGCAAAGCCTTATAACCTTATCTCTTTCACAGCATGCCCTTTGGAGCTTCCTTCAAGCCTTGCCCCACCACCTTTGCATCAGCTATGCTCTCAGCATATGTGTGTGTGCCCGGGAGGGGGAAGTGGTGTAGCGTAATTAACTGGTTGAAGATTATACAAGGTTTCCAGCTCTGTCTGTGTACTCAGTACCCCAGGGAGCAGTTCCCTCCTCTGTGTCCCACCACTATTGCATCTTCAAGAATAGTTTTGAAGGGGCCCTAGGCGATCCTTTCTTCCCCCTTGACCCAGTCCAATCCCAGAGAAAAGATATTTATAATGGATCATAGGCAGCTGAACAGAATGGACCACCAGGCCGGCGAACTTCTTGCCCCATGGCCGGCTAACCTCTTGCCCCATGTGTCATCGAGAACTGAGGAACTTGGAGGGAGGGCAGTGGTAGAGTTTTGGTTCCCCCCATCCACCATCCTGAACCCTCCTAGTTTATAAACCATTCCAGAGTATTAAAACAACAGAGCCAGCTAGAGTGTTCAAATTATCAGTGTGTTTGGCTATTAGGCCACTGCTTTCTGCTTTGGTCGTATTCCTAGCTTCCTCTTCTTTTTAGCCCTACTACTTCATATTATATAATTTTGTATTTTACCTAGGCACAAAGCATGCATTTTTTTAAAGAAAGGAGATACATAGGATAAATCGTCTCTGAGCCCTTTCTTCGCTGTGTGCTATACTCATGCATGTCATCTATTAGTTTGATATCTGCATGGGGCTCTGCTTATCATCTACATAATAGTCTTGCCAAATTTAATGACATTTCTAACACTGGGAGTTGTAGCCAAAGCAAGAGGAGTTTTCATGAAAATACCCACATCAGGGCTCGACAGATCCCAGGCGCCAGGTCACCATCGAGACTAGAAATTTGCACCTGACGCTGGGATTTTCTTGCCACTCCGCCATGTGATCTTGTCTGCCCCCAAGGATCTGATCTCCCACGGGCAGAACAGAAGAGTAAAGCCGTGACCCCAAATATGGAAGGTTGCCTGCGGGGTTCCCTTCCCCCACGGGCAGAAGAAGAGAAGCAAGTCCCCTTTTCCCTGTGGGAAATCAGATCCCCTTGGGCAGAACAGGAGGGGAAGGCAGCAATTGCAGCTTGGAGGCAGAGGACAGTGGATTGAGACCTTGGAGGAAAAACAAAAATTAGATGGGAAGGGAAAAGTGAGGCATCAAAAATTTAAAGGGGCCACAGCATTTAAAAAAAGGGAGGAGGATAAGGGGTGTGGAGGGCAGGGGGGGGGAGGGTAGAAGTAGAGAGGGAAGAGTGCAAGGCTTGGAGGTTAAAGGGATGAATGCATGGAAACAAAAGGACAATTGTATATGCCAAGAGGTATATTCTCCCCCTCCTCCCACAAAATAAATGCACACAAGCATCCCACCTACACAGGTACATGTACGTGCGCACATGCACACACCTGACCCATACAATGGCATCCACCGCCACATCCCATGCAGAGAGGCAAACGACCTTTGCACCACACGCGCGCACGCGCGCACACACACACACACACACACTCACGACATTTGCTATCTATAAATATACTTCTGTCTAAAGATGCCTCATTTAGCCCCTGCTACCATAACCAGACATACTTTATCATCATGGGTCGCCATTTTCTTTTCTTCCTCCCTCCCTGCTGAGGAAGCAGGAATGTGCTGAGTGACTGGAAGCATAGAGAGCAGAGTAGCGAAGACAGCCTGGATGTGGCTCTTCGGGACATGGTTTCCTCCTTGTTGTGACTGCAGATTTGTTAGTGGCTACAGGATGGGAGGGGACCTTAGCTCTGGGGCATCGAAGAGTTTAGCCAGGGGCAGTTCTTGCCCAGGGATTTCTGGCAGTTTTGTTTGTTAGTGCAAATGATCACTATGCTGTTCCTTCGGTGTGTGTTCTGCGGAACGCCGGCCAAGTTCCAATCAGTGGTGCTCGGGTCTAGGACTCAGAAAGTGTGTTTCATGGTTGTTCCTTCCTCTCGGGGTCTGCAGTGTGATATAATGCTTTCTGCATGTATTTGGTGTAGGCTGTCTTGACTTTGGGCACTGCTAAGGGTTCTCCGTTTTTCATATAAGCTAGGTAGGTTCCCCACTGGAGCGAAGCTGTTTTCATCTTTTTCTTACTCTCTCTAGTGAGGCTTCTAGGGGGGTGAACATGTTTCTATGGTACGTTCAGAACTAGTTAGGAGATCCTAAGGGGGCTTAGAAATTCATCCATTTGGTCTGGTATTGGCCTTGGTAGCTGTTTTTTGTATCACAACTTGTTTTCTTTGCAGCAGACCATGGGTCTGGGTCTGCAGGGCATAAGCCGTGCTGTTTAAGGGAGGTAGGTTGTCTTTCCAGCATAGCAGAGATTGTGCCTGGTGTCAAAAAAAAGAAAGAAAAAAAACTCTTTGGGTTGCAACCCTAAGGACTGGTTTAATGTATAGTACGTTGGAGCTCAGCTTATCTCAGTGAGGAGCTTACAGGCTAGTTGAGTCAAGCAATACAGCTCTAAGTGCCCATAATCATGTCTTATACCTGGCCAAGAGCAGGTGCTTCCATAGGCACATGTGGGCAGGACGTTGTCCCTGAGCGGAGCAGCAGGGTTGCTCTAGTCCAGCGATGGCGAACCTATGGCACGCGTGCCAGCTGTGGCACGCGAAGGCCTTGCAGCTGGCACGCGGGAAGGTCCGCATTTAAAAGGTCCCAAATTTTAAAAAAAAAAACCCAAACAAACCGGCTGCTTCTGCCGCGGCAGCCTCAAGAGCTCTGCCGCGGCAGCCTCAAGAGCTCTGCCGCGGGGCCCCCCCCTGCCCGGCAGAGCCTCCCTGCATCATCTACCTTCAAGTCGCAAAACGCGGTCTTCTTTCAGAGCCGCGAGAGTTTCCTTTCTCGCGAACAGAGCCGCGAGAAAGGAAACTCTCGCGGCTCTGAAAGAAGCCCACGTTTTGCGACTTGAAGGTAGATGATGCAGGGAGGCTCTGCCGGGCAGGGGGGGGCCCCGCGGCAGAGCTCTTGAGGCTGCCGCGGCAGAAGCAGCCGCTTTGGTTGGGTTTTTTTTTTTTAATTTGGGCGGATAGGGGGGAAGGGGGTTTAGGACTGGTAATGGGCTATGGTGGGGAGGCTAAGACTGGAAATGGGCTGATGGGGGGGGGTTAGGACTGGTAATTGACCATGGGGGGGGCTAAGACTGGAAAGGGGCTGATGGGGGGGGGTTAGGACTGGTAATGGGCTATGGGGGGGGGCGAAGACTGGAAATGGGCTGATGGGGGGGGGGGTTAGGACTGGTAATTGGCCAGGGGGGGGGTAGGACTGGTAATTGGCCAGGGGGGGGGGGTTAGGACTGGTAATTGGCCAGGGGGGGGGGGTTAGGACTGGTAATTGGCCGGGGTTAGGACTGGTAATTGGCCATGGGGGGGGCTAAGACTGGAAATGGGCTGATGGGGGGGGGGTTAGGACTAGTAATGGGCCATGGGGGGTGCTAAGGCTGGAAGTGGGCTGGTGAGGGTGATGGTGATGGTTATTAGGTGGGGGGGTAGGACTAGTAATGGGCTATGGGGGGGGGCTAAGACTGGAAATGGGCTGATGGGGGGGTTAGGACTGGTAATGGGCTATGGGGGGGCTAAGACTGGAAATGGGCTGAGTGGAAGGAGGGCTTGAACTGCAAATAGCTGATGGGATTGGGGCTTGGAATGGAAATGGGTTGTGAGGGGGAGGGAGCTAGGACTGGAAATGGGTGAGGGGGGGCTAGGACAGGAAATGGGCTGATGGAGGGGCTAGAATAGGACTGGAAATTGGCTGTTGGGGGGTGCTAAGATTGGAAATGGGCTGTGGTGGGGGTTTGGATTGAAATGGACTCATGAAGGGGCTAGAACTGGAAGTAGGCTCATGGGGGGCTTGGATTGGAAATGGGCTGAGTGGAGGGGAGCTAGGATTTGACATGGGCTGATGGTGGGGCTAGGAAAGGACTAGAAATGGGCTCATGGGGGGCTGGGTTTGGAAATGAGCTGATGGAGGGACTCGGATGGGACTGCAAATAGATGGGGGAGCTAGGACTGGAAATGGGCTTATGGGGGGTTAGGACTGGACGTGGGGTGATGAGGGGGGCTAGGACTGGTATTGGGTTGGGAGGTGGCTCGGACTGGAAATGGGTTGGGGGGCTGCTAGGACTGGAAATGGGCTGATGCAGGGACTAGAAGGGAATGGATGCTGGGTGAGGCTGGAACTAGAAGGGAGCTGGTGTTGGGGGAGGATTAGAATGGGATGGGGCTGGGAGAGTAAAATGGAGAGGGGAAAAATATTTTGTGTGGGAGGGATAAAAAATCTACAATTGGCCGGGTATTGGGAGAATAAGTGGGGATTGAGGATGGAGGGGTAAATTTTGAGTAGATGAAATAGGAATGAGGAAAGAGCAAAAGGAGAAAGATTAGTATGTTAAAGCAGATGTAGAGAGAGAATGGAAAAAAAAAACCAAGAAGACAGAAGAAAGGACAAATGGACAGCAGATGGAGAGTTAGGAGAAGACACGAAGAAACCAGAAGAAAGTGGCTGGAGCAATTGCAACTGAAAAAAAATGCACAAAAGGTAGAAAAATATCTCTTTATTTTGAATTTATTAACTGGAATATGTCAGCTCTGGGAAATGTGCATCATTAATTTTTGCGCTTTGTTTAGTACAAGAGGAAATTAATTTATAGTTTTATTTCTACAGTGTTGTTGTATATTCCAAGTTTGGCTTTTGGGGTTCCCAGTTTAATTATTGTCTTCCTGTTTTTAAATTGTGATTCCTTGTTTGGTGATGGTCTGTTCTGCATGTGTAACTGAGCTGAGGTATTCTGTTTATATAATTCCTATTTGACATTGCCACTTGTTCTTTCCCCAGTAGGTCATGTATTGTTGTTCTCTGAAATGTATTGGTTTAATATTTGCAGTGTTGCCTTTTGATAGTTAGGGTATGGTGCTTTGTGAGTCCTGGTAGTACTGTTAGGATACGGCGGGTTTGCTATGGGTTCTAAATGGGCAGCGTTTGTAGTAGTTCCTAATGTGCCTGGCGGTTGGTACTGGATTATAGTAATGTAGAAACCTTTTAGTCTTTCTTTATCCATATACTCATTAAGAGGCATGTTTACTAAAAGTTAGTGTATGGTAACATTATGCAAATATTTATGCAAATGAGGCACCTTATGCAAATGAGGCTTTAATGGACGTGCTGGCACTTTGAGGAAATTCTTTGGTTTTGTGCGGCAGTTTGGGCACTCGGGCTCAAAAAGGTTAGCCATCACTGCTCTAGTCTATAGCATAGTACATGGTTTACTCTGTTTTTTTCTTCCAAGGCAGTTGAGTCAAAGCTGAGTGGTTGCGGAAGTATGGAAGGGTAACCTCCACTGGAGCCATGCCAGCAAAGTTTGTAGCTCAGGGGTAGCATTGCTGCTTCTCCTTGGGTGTTAGGACAGTGATCTTCCTTTTGGAATCTCACTCAGCACTTAGGCTGCATTACGTTGAGTGCCCAGGTGGGGCAGCCTAGTCAATGGTCTGCATGCCTCCTGCGCACGGTGCCCATTGAGTTAAAAAAAAAATGGGAGGTTCCCGACTTAGCTTGGAATAGTCATGCCTTACTAAGGGTGCCTGTATCTCCCTTGGAAACAGTGGCAGGTTAGAAGGCAGATGAGGCAAGTGTGGGCTCCGCTGTTTAGTCCAGGGCCTGTGAGGAGTCCTGGTCAATGCAGTTGTCTATGTGAGACAGCAGGTGTCCTTCCTTCCCAGGGAGTATTTCGGGGGATGCCTTTTTCCTAGCTTGTTAGGTGGAAACCAAAACTGTCCAGCTTTAGTGTGAGACTCTGAAGACCGTATGGGCAGGATTGTCTCCCGTTCTTGAATCCAGAGGGGCAGGCTCAGCAGAGCATCATTGCTTCTTGGTGGCAGCGAGTAACCGTTCCAGCTGTAAGTGACTGGGGCTAGCATTTTGAGGTTAAGTCACATGCCAGTTGTCTCTGAGGGGTTTTCTGATGAAATCCTCTTACTGTTGGGGGTTGGTGAGCTATACTGTCTTTTCCTAGACTCAGTGGCCCTTGGAGATGATGTAGGTTTCATAGGGTGACAGTCCCCAGGCTTCGTTAGCAATGGCAAATATTTGCCTCTATCAGAAGGTCAGGCAGGGCTTCAGAGGGAGCCAGCTTGGTTCTGTGCATTCCCACAATAGGTTTGTTTTGGTGCTTTCCCGGCAAACAGTGGGGGCTGTAGAGGCAAGAACTTATAGATCCTGGGAGGTGTTCCCCTCCTTAAGTTATCTGTTGTACCCTCAGGGGAGTTAGGTTGCGGAGGCAGAATATCAAGTTCCTTAGGTTGATTCACATTGTACTCAGAACTCGCATGCTATTTTGCTTCCCCTGGGTAGCAATAGCGGGTCTTCCTTGGTGGAAGAGTACAATCAGAGGTGTAGTTGTTGCTCTCCGTAATTTGCTTATGGTATCTCTGCGGCTGGGGTTTTCCTTCCGCTGCAGTTCTCCTTTTGGGTGTAAAAAAAAAAAAAACAACAACAATGGCTGATGGCTGATGTGGTACCTCTACATCAAAGTGGTGACAGGGAAGAAGTGACAAACTAAAGGCCCTTGAGCCTTACCTCGGTGGTGGGAAAAGAAATGGAGGCGCTCCTGAAAGAGCGAATAGTGGACTTTCTCAAAACCAACAGGTTGCAAGATCCGAGGCAACATGGTTTTACTGAAGGACGATCTTGCCAAACAAATCTGATTGAGTTCTTTGACTGGGTGACCAGAGAATTAGATCAGGGGCATGCGATGGATGTCATCTACCTGGATTTCAGCAAAGACTTTGAGACTGTTCCTCATAGGAGGCTTATCAATAAACTCAGTGGTTTGGGGATGGGTCCCAAGGTGGTAAACTGGATCAGAAATTGGTTGACTGACAGATGACAGAAGGTGATGGTAAATGGAGCTCACTTGGATGAAATGAAGGTGATTAGCGGGGTGCCCCAGGGTTCGGTCCTGGGCCCAGCACTGTTCAATGTATTTGTGAGTGATATTGCTGAAAGACTGAATGGAAAAGTCTGTCTTTTTGCAGATGACACGAAAATTTGCAACAGAGTGCTCCCCTGAGGGAGTGGTTAACATGAGGAAAGATCTACAAAAACTGGAAGAGTGGTCTAATGCTTGGCAATTAAGATTTAATGCAAAGAAGTGCAGTGTCATGCACTTGGGTAGCAGAAATCCAAGGGAAATGTACGTGATAGGGGGCGAGAGGTTGGTGTGCACGGATCAGGAGAAAGACCTTGGTGTGATTATTTCTGTAGATCTCAAGGTGGCAAAACAGTGCGACAAGGCGGTGGCAAAAGCCAGGAGTATGTTGGGCTGCATACAAAGAGGAATTACCAGCAGAAAGGAAGAGGTACTAATATCACTGTATAAGTCATTGGTGAGGCCTCACTTGGAATACTGTGTTCAGTTTTGGAGACCATATCTTGCAAAGGATGTAAAAAGACTGGAAACTCTTCAGAGGAAGGCGACCAAAATGATTAGGAGCCTGCGTCAGAAGCCTTATGAGAAGAGACTTGAAGACCTAAATATGTACACTTTGGAGGAGAGGAGGGATAGGGGAGATATGATTCAGACCTTTAAATACTTAAAAGAGAAATAATGAACAAACCAAACCTCTTCCAAAGATGGAGAAGCTGTAAAACTAGATGGCATAACATGAAGCTGCAAGGTGGTAAATTGAAAGGCAATGTCAGGAAATACATTTTCACTGAAAGGGTGGTTGATGCTTGGAATGCCCTCCCGATGGAAGTGGTGGGGGCAAACACAGTGACGGAATTCAAAATGGCATGGGACAGACACAGTGGATCCCTTTACAGCAACAGGATAAAATCAAAATAAACTGAACCATCTAATTTCTCAACAAATAGGGGTGTCCTACATGGAGCGGTGGGTTCACCCCTAAACAAAGACATGGGGAGGGATGGCCTGCACAGAGTGGCAGGTGCACCTACTCCTGCCATCTTACTGGGCAGACTAGATAGACCATACTGGTCTTTATCTGCCGTCATTTACTATGTTACTATGTAACAAGAGAGAATTGAGGATTCACACTCTTTATAGAAGCTCCGGAGTATAGTATGAGGATTCTTGCCCTGTAGGCCATGGAGAAGTATAAGTTGGCATATAAGGTTTCTTATAAAAATCCGTCTTGGAGCCTCATCCAGTTATGGTTCTGTGGCCTTTTTCGCCCCTAGTTTTCGTTTTCTAGCCGGTGTTGGCTACTCTGTGCAGTTTGCTGTTGCCATTTATTCCACCGGTATAGGGCACAGTGTCCACTGTGGCCTTGGAGGTTAGGTTAGGCAGTCATAGGCACTTATTCTGGAATGGTTTCAAGGCTCATAGTAGTCCCTTGGTTTCTCCCTGTCCTGTTTTTCTTCCCTGGATCCAAGGTCTCGCCTTCAGATCTATCTTCTATGGGGACCGGGAATGGCTGGTTGCAGGTAAGCTGCTTTTGTCTTCCTCAGTGGTTGTAGGGCTTCTGTAGCCACATGGGCCTCCTTTATGAGGACCTTGTCTCTTAGTGGAGCCTATAGCAGGCCTCCAGAGGGGAACAGATGAGTAGGGCAGGCTGGCCCTTTGCCTTCTGGGGGAGTGTTGCCATACTTCATGTTGAAAATGCGGGCCTTTGTCGGCGGATGCCAAATCAAGGCTAGCTTTCATCTCTTTTGTATGACAGTGCCATGGATGAGACTTTGGCTTGGTGGATGCTTCATTTGAACCTCAGATCAAACTGTTTGACCTTTTCCCTCCCAGTGGATGGGTACTGCCTTGGTACATCCCATGCTTCTGGACTGGACTGGACGGATGATAAGGAAGGGGAAATTAGACCTAACCTGCTAATTGTCTTTCCTTAAGTCCCTCCAGTCCAGGCCAGGACCTGCCCTGTGGATATATATATTATATATATATATATATTTTTTTTTTTTTGGTTTAGCTCCCAGTCGTCGGAGTTGGTACCACTGCTGCAGGGTATTTAACTGGTCCTCTGGAATCTCCAGTTCATTCATTGGAGGTTCCACTGGATTCCAGAGTGGTACAGAGGCAGGGCTATGGGTTTGCCCTCTTGAATGCTTTGGTTGGGGGTTGCCTTCCTGTAGCTCCCTCGAGCGGGGAGGCCTTGTTGATGAGTATGCAGGCATGCATTTGTTCTGGATAGATGTTTAATAGTTGTTAGTTGCCGAATCTGATTTGTTACAGAAATACTGACTGGAGTGTGAATGCACAGGACCTCTTATATTATGACGTCAAAAGTTTGAGCCAATCATTCTCAGTCTTCATCTGCTGGTAGGTGTGCATAACCCATGAGTCTGGACTGGACTAGAGGGACCTTAGCAAGTAGGGTCTAATTTCCCCATACACCCAGATGCCTTTTTTTTCTTTCTTGCTATGCAGACCCCTGATGATGGATTTTGTCAATTAGTATTGTGGGTTACTGAACAGACTGTATCTGCCCACACTTGTTTTGGCTTTTTTTCAGTCTGTACTTGTGCTCTCTGCACCAGGTAGTCCTCCTGGCAACTATTTATTGCATCTTAATTAGGCTAATGGTAGGAATTCTACATGCTATCTAAAATATTAGGGTAACCAGCATAGAGCAACAGTTAAAGCCCTAAACAGCTGTGATGCAACAGCCTCAGGCTGCCAAAAAAGGTTGGGGAGGCCTGCATGGAGGGACCATAGTTAAAACTTGAACTTTAATGAGCATGAGAAGGCCACATTAGTTTTTTTAACTATTGCGTCATTAATCTTGGTGATTATGGGGATTACTACAAAATTTGATAAGACAGAGAAAGGGCTCTGATTGTTGACTAAAGTATTGGTCTTGTAAGAATCAAAAATGAAGGTGGCAAGGCCTGAAATGGCCTGTCAGTGGAGATGGTGAAGGCCAACAGTAAAAGATTTTAGAAATACTTGGGTCAGCTATGGAAGGCAGTGGGAAGAAAAGGGTAAAGAGGCCAGATAAAAGAAATGGAGGGAGAGTTGTTTTTGAATCGTATGTGGAAATTTATGTGCCACCCACCCAAAGTAGATGAATCTCAGTTGGATGGGCCATTTTGCTCTTTATCTGTAGTCATTTAGTATATTATTAAGAGAGTGACTGGATGGCTCCTCGTTTTGTCAATTCTTTTATACTGCTTTATCATGGGGATGCTTAGCTCATCATCTCTAAAACTGTATGGGCTGTAGGAAATGAGAGGGACACCTGAGTCTGGTCATTCAGGTCTCATTGGGCAGATGCAGCTTGGTGCATTACATTAAAGCAGTGGGGGCACTTGAGGAGCAGCAGGGATTCTGCAAAGATACAGCATCAGACAGAGGTCTGGGGCTTGATCCCATGCTCGTTAAGGCTCAGCAAATCTCCTCCCTCTCCCCTCAGTAACAGGAAACTTTTGCAGGAGGTGGGAAGGATGCAGCAGGGCCTCAAATGCACACATGGACACAAGGGTCCCGCACTTAACTTTTCTTTTTTTTAATTTAATAGTTATAAATTTTTAACAAAAAAAAACCCAAGCAGACAAGCTTGTCAGAAAAGAAGACACCATCCAGCAATATATCATCAAACATTTGCGGATGATACCAAAATCTGCAATAGAGTAGACAACCAGGAAGGTGTAGATAACTTGAGGAGGGATCTAGCTAAGTTTGAAGAATGGTCTAGAATTTGGCAGCTGGGATATAATGTTAAAAAATGTAAGGTCATGCATTTGGGCTGCAGCAATGTAAGGGAGCAATATAATATAGGGGGTGAAGTACTTTTGTCCACTAAGAAGAGCAGGATCTAGGCGTGGTTGTGTCTGATGATCTCAAAGTAGCTAAACAGGTAGAAAAGGTGACGGCAAAAGCTAGAAGGATGCTTGGGTGCATACGGAGAGGAATGGCCAGCAGAAAAAAGGAGGTGATAGTGCCTCTCTATAAGTCTTTGCTGCGACCTCATTTGGAGTATACTGTGCAATTCTGGAGACCGCACCTTCAAAAGGATGTGAACAGAATGGAGTCGGTACAGAGGGTGGCTACTAAAATGGTTAGTGGTCTTCATTATAAAGCATATGAGGACAAACTTAAGGATCTTAATATGTACACCTTAGAGGAAAGGCGGGATAGAGGTGATATGATTGAGATGTTCAAATACCTCCGTGGCATAAATGTTCAGGGAGAGAGCCTCTTTCAATTGAAAGCAAGTTCTGCTACGAGGGGACATGGGATGAGGGTGAAGGGAGATAGATTCAGGAGTGATATGCAGAAATATTTCTTTACGGAAAGAGTAGTGGATCCATGGAATAGTCTCCCAGTGGAGGTGGTAGAGATGAGGACAGTAACTGAATTCAAAAAAGCATGGGACAAACACAGAGGATCTCTAAAGGTAAAAAGGGGACTGTTGTAGTTGTTATGGAAGGACAGACTAGATAGGCCATGTGGTCTCTTTCTGTCGTCATATTTCTGTGTTTCTATGTTTCTTTTTAAAGAAGAAATTAACAGTACTGGTTCACCAAAAGAGGGGAGAGTGAAAGGAAACAACAACTCTTAGTGGTTGAGGAAACCACCAAGACTATTACAATTAATAAGTATAAAGAAACAAGATACCATAGAGAGGAAGAGTAAACCTAATTTATAACAAGGTTACTTCAACCCACAGCTTGGGACAAGACCCGGTGTGATGTGGTGGGGTACAAAGGAAGAGAGAGGTGAGATGCTAGAGCAGAAGGGGAAAGGGAAGGGAGAGTTGGTGAAAGACTGGGAAAAATAAGAGGCTGGGAAAGTAGAGAGATAGAAATTGGAATGGCTGTGGTGGGAGGTAAAAGAGCTGGGGAATGGCTTATAAAAGGACTGAGAGAAATATTTGGAAAATTGTAGGTAGAGAGAGTGATGATTTGATGGTGAGACAAGGATGAAATCTTAGTGGACAGAGTCAGAAAAATAAATGGAAGAAAGTTTAATCAAGCAGATCAATGTGTGAGATGGATGTAAGAAAGGAAGTGAGGACAGGAGGAGAGAAGAGATGGCAAATGAACAGGAAACCCTCCAAAGATAGGAAATGTGCATCTTTAATATCTTCTTTGTATTGTGCTCAGTATGAGAAGAAATGCATTTCTGTTTCATTTTCTCTGTGCGCGGAGTCTGGCTTCTTGAAATTTCTAGTCTAGGTTTTGTCTATTTTTAATTTGCGATCCCCCTATTCTGCATTTGGTGAAAATCTTTCTGTGCTCTGTGTGTGTGTGACCGAGGTGCAATATTTTGTTAGTGTTTACTTTCTGTGTAGAAATTTGAGCATTTTGTCCTTGTCCTTTTTTCTTGGAGGAAGTGTATTTGGCTTGTAGGGCCGGGTGTAATATTTGCGCTGCTGCCTTTTCATAGGTATGGTTGGTACTGTGTAAGGCCTGGCAATTAGTGCTGTTATGGTGTGGCAGGTTTGCTAGAGATTTGGAGTGCGTTAGTTGCAGTGTTTTATATGACTTTATAATATGCCTAAAACAGAAGATGAGTGAAGGACTATAGCTGAATTGTGAAAAGTGCCAAAGGGATTTGTCTAGGGTTAGATCATCTACAGATAAGTGAATTGTTGATTATATTGTGACCCTTGAAGCAGGATGGACTCCATGTGAAACCTAGTGCTATGTCGGGTGATGGAATATAAGTGGAATAGGTTGTCTGTTGTTGTACATGGCCAGTTTTGAAAATTTGGATTAAGTTAAGAAGTTTCTAATAAAGAAGTATTGTGGATTACAACTTTATAGCTTTTCAGAAAAAAGGACTCTATGGGTGACCCAGTTTGCCTTATAGGGTAGGGTACGGGTTTCTGGTATGGGTATCTGACAAAAATTATTTTTATATGTGAATAATATTTACAGCTCAGTCCTTGATATGACTTTATAATATGCCTAGCAACTGAAGGAAGCTGTACCGTTGTTAATAATGTCTGATGTCCCATTATATATTTTTATAGGATCATTCTAGGAGAGTGAAGGGTTGGAAGTAATCATTATTTTAGTAATCAAAACCTTGTGTGGAGGTTCTGTGGGCCTGAGCCATGGTTATTTCAAGTTTCTAGTAATTCATCTGCCCCCTGCTCATAGGCCCCTTCTGCAGGGCCAATTCAAGTATATTAGGCAGCAGAGACAAACTCTCCTTCTTGCTACTCTTATCCTTTATCACTGCCACATCTCTCCAGGGCCTGCAGTGGCAATAAGCCCAGAAAGTCGTACAGTATGGACCTCTGAACCCATGTGTTGTGCTGATAGTTTAGCAGGTCCCATGCCCTCTGATGTATGCTGCCTGTTTACGGGATGGTGGGACTTCCAGAGTGCCTGCAGGGGTCCAGATACTCTGTCACATTCTTCTCTGTTTTGTTGCCATGGCCGCCGCTAGCCCCAGGGAGATGTGGGAGCAGAAGTAAAGACAGAGATGCTGCCACTGGGAGGGCTTTCTTGGGGGCATGTCCAAATTTGGCAATCTCCAGGAACAAGCAGGAATGAGTCTTCACATATGGGTACGTCGGTACCGACGGAGCCTGCGCGGGAACGCTCCCCAGCTTCCCAAAAAGGAAAGCTTTTGGGAGCATCCCACAGCGCCTGCGCGCTGCCTTCCTGCCTTTCCTAACCGCCTCTCCTCAGTTCTTCTTTGCCGCGGAGCCAGCAGGTCGAGCCCTGTCACCGCTGAAGAAGTTCTTTATTTTATTTTATTTCTTTCGTCGCGTGTCTGCCTTCCCCGACTCCGGACCGGTACCGCCGGTCTTTTCTTTCTTTTCTTTAAAAAAAACAAAAAAAAAACTATATATTTTTTCCCTCACTTAGTGTATTTTCTTCTTGGGCCTCAGGGCCTCACAAGAATTTTTCCTCATGGAAAAACCAGCCTCCGGGTTTAAAAAATGCACTAAGTGCAGTGGTACTATTTCTGTTACAGACACCCATGAATGGTGTCTTAAATGTTTGGGTCCTGAACACTCCATTTCGGATTGTCCGTCCTGCTCTCTGATGTCTAAACGGGGTTTACAGAACCGAGCAGCTAAGCTCCATGTGCTGTTTCCCGCTGATGCAGCTTCGGTGGCAACGACGTCTTCCAGGGCTGCTTCTTCCCCCAATGGATCTCAGGTAACCAAACATAAATCCAGCCGGTCCTCAAAGGGTAGATCTCCCTCTAAGCATCGAGATGCCTCCGGGCTTGCCCTCAAGGATCCTGCACCGGCAAAACAACCCCGGCGGGAAGCTCCGGCTTCCAAAGCTCCACCTATGGGGTTACAGGTTGACATCGATGGCACGGCCTCGACCGATCACCTGTTAGAATGCTCTGGGGTACCGGCACAACCTTCCGGTACCGAGTTCCAGGCATTCATGGCGTCGATGGATCAGAATGTTCTGTCCATGCAGCAGGCTATCAGTGCCTTCATTCAAGCTGCGACGCCGTTGATACCACAACAGACTCCATTGTCGGTATCGACTCGGGTACCAGCACCAGCACCAGCACCGGTACCGGTACCGACTGCATCGGCATCGACCAGGATACCGACCACAGCGGTTCCTTGTCCAGGGCAGCTCATCGGTACCAATCCGGTACCGATGACGCCCGATGTCGATACTGCTCGATACGCGTACCGAGCGTTAGAAGAGCACCCTGACAGTCGGTACTTTGATTCCTCTGGTGATTCTGATACATCAGAGGAGTCTGCTGAAGTATCCATAGCCCTTCCTGAAGAGCCTTCTTCTCCAAAAAGAAGAATGTCTCCTCCAGAGGACTTGTCCTTTCAAGACTTCATAAGAGAAGTAGCTAAAGGTCTTTCTATTTCAGTATGGTTTATGGTTTATTCACTTAATATACCGCTAAATGCAAGGAACATCATAGCGGTTTACAGAGGTCAAATTACAACGTTCACCAAAAGGTGAGAGGGAAAAAAGAAAAAGAAGTTACATCGGTTGATAGGAAAGCAAACTAGGCAGATTCATACAACAGGACAGTAGAGGGGAGAGTGAGGGGAGGGGGAGGGGAAGACAAAATCATGTGGGAGGTTCAGGAAGGTCAAAGGCAAGGGTAAAGAGGTGAGTTTTAAGGCGGTTCTTAAAGGTAGCATGGTCTTGTTTGAGGCGGATAGAAGAGGGGAGAGAGTTCCATAGGGCGGGGGCAAGGAAGAAAAATGCAGAGGAGCGAGTGGATTGGAGGCGAGCACAAGTGGGTGAGGGGAGATGCAGGCGATTCAGGTGAAAGGAGCGGTGGGAATGGGTTGGATTGTGAAAGTGAACCAAATCAGCTAGATACAGAGGGGAGTGGGTATGGAGGATGCGGTGGAGAAGGACCAAAATCTTGAAATGACTGCAGAATTTGACAGGGAGCCAGTGGAGACGGATGAGGAGAGGAGTGATATGATCACGGATAGATGCGTGAAAGATGAGTCGGGCAGCAGTGTTTTGGATACGTTGGAGGCGTTGTAATTGGAAGGCAGGGAGACCAGACATGACGGAGTTGCAAAAATCAATGCGAGATATAACCAGGGAGAGAAGGAGGGTAGAGAGAGCCTGAGGAGAGAGGAAGGGACGAATGGCACAAATCTGGCGCAAAAAGTAGAACGAGGTCTTTGAGACATGAGCAATGTGATCCCGAAAAGTGAGGCCAGGGTCAAAGAGGACACCCAAGTAACGAAAGGTGGAGACTAAGGGAATGGGGGAACCAGAGAAGGAGGGGGAGACCAAAGGGGGGGGGGGTAGCATCCCGTGAGAACCAAATGGCCAGAGTCTTGGTAAGATTGAGGTGTAGGCAGTGAGTGGTGAGCCAGTATCCTCTGAAGCAGAGCAAAAAAATTAGATATTTTGGGTTATTCTAAGGCTCCTAAAGAGGCAGTCACCTTACCAATTCATGAGATTCTTTATGAACACATGATTGATTTATGGGAGACTCCTCTCACTCTCTCTCCTCATTCTCGCAGGTTGGACACTATGTATCATGTCCCTCCCTGTTCTGGTTTTCATAAAACACAGCTTCCTCACCATTCCATTGTGGTGCAGTCAGCTATGAAGAGGATAAAGAGTACAAAGAGTCACTCTTCTGCTCCTCCAGGAAGAGAATGCAAGACCTTGGATGCTTTTGGTAGCAAATTCTTCCAGGCCAGTATGCTTATTGCCAGAATCAACTCCTATAGTCTTTACATGGGTATGTTTCTAAAGGAAGTTGCAGATAAACTGCACACTTTCCTCCCTTTTCTGCCAGAAGATAAAAGGGATGAATTCCTCATTTGGCTTAAGCATACTCAAGGCATTTCAAAGTTTTCCAACCGGGCACCCTTTGACTCCTTTGAAGGTGCCAGCAGAGCCTCAGGCATTGCCATAGCTGCTCGCAGAATTGCTTGGCTCCAGGCTTCTGATTTAGAACCCTGGGTCCAAGATGGCTTAGGAAATCTTCCCTGTACAGGTGAAAATCTGTTTGGCAAAGAATGGCAAATAAAAGCCACTCAAATGGAAGCAGAAAATTCTGCTCTGGACAGACTTTCAAAGTCAACCTCCATTTCTGCCAAGAAAAAACCCTTCAAGAAGTCTTTTTTCAAAAAGGGCAGATTCCCTTCTACTTCTGGCCAGCAATCCTCTACAGGTCGCTTTGCTACTAAGCGTCAGCAACCTAAACAGGCCAGACCTAAGACTACAGGGGCTGCTGCAACTCAGCAGACCCAACCTCCTCAGGGTTTTTGACTTGATGCTAGAGAACTTAGCCTTTCTGGCTTTAAAACAGCCAGAACCTCTCACCATTCCAGGAAAGATAGCTCATTTTGCTCCCAGATGGGAGCAGATTACATCAGAGCAGTGGACCCTCTCCATCATAAGAGAGGGCTACAAACTTCATTTCTCAGACCTTCCTCCCCACACCATGGTGAGACACTTCAATTCTCCCACATCTCTTCTCGACCTTCTAGGTCAAGAGGTGGCTACCCTTCTTGCCCAAGGGGCAATAGAAGAAGTTCCCCTTCTTCAACAAGGGTCAGGGTTTTACTCCCCCTATTTTCTCATTCCAAAGAAGACAGGGGGATACAGACCCATATTAGATCTCAGGGAATTGAACAAATTTCTATGCAAGGAGAAGTTCAAGATGCTTTCTCTGGGCACTCTCCTTCCATACCTTCAAAGTCAGGATTGGCTTTGTTCTCTAGATCTCAAGGATGCGTACACACATGTCCTCATCCATCCATCTCACAGAAGATTCCTCCGTTTTCTTTTCCAAGGAAAACATTATCTATACAGGGTGCTTCCGTTTGGTCTGGCCTCTGCCCCAAGAGTGTTCACCAAATGCATGGCAACAGTAGCTGCATTTCTACGAACTCTGGGAATATTTGTATTCCCCTACCTGGACGACTGGCTCATCCGAGCTCCATCTCAGTCAGAGGCCCAGACTTCCCTGGACTGCACAAGGCGCATTCTACAGTATCTGGGACTTGTGGTAAACCTCCCAAAGTCCCAGCTCACCCCTACTCAGTCCCTAGAGTTCATAGGGGCCTGGCTAGATACTACCACTGCAAGGGCCTATCTTCCTCAGGCCCGTTGCCTATGCCTAGTGCAGTTAGCCTCTCAGATTCAGTCAAAAAGCCACTTAACTGCCTGGGAGATGCTACAACTGCTAGGCCACATGGCTTCCACAGTGCATGTGGTACCCTATGCTCGCCTACATATGAGAGCAGCCCAATGGACTTTGTCCACCCAGTGGACTCAAGCATCCGGAGCTCTCTCAGACCAAATAGCAACCTCCAAACGTCTCTTTTGGTCTCTCCAGTGGTGGCTGTCCACTCAAAATCTGTTGCTGGGGTCCCCCTTCCAACAGTTGTTGCCCCAAGCAACCCTCACAACAGATGCCTCCCAAACAGGTTGGGGAGCTCATCTACAAGACCTCTCTACTCAAGGCACTTGGTCCCCACAGGAGACCTTTCTTCATATCAATCACTTGGAGCTTCGAGCAGTCTTTCTAGCTCTCAAGGTCTTTCATACCCTTCTCAGCTACAAGACAGTCCTCATTCATACGGACAATCAAATAGCCATGTTTTTCATAAACAAGCAAGGAGGAACTGGCTCTCTGTCGCTTTGCAACGAAGCTTTAAGATTGTGGGCCTTCGCCAGAGAGCATCAAATCCATCTCCTGGCAGTATACCTCCCAGGAATCCAAAACTCTTGGGCAGACAGACTCAATCGAGTTCTGCTCCCACACGAATGGTCCCTGCACATGGATCAGGTACTCAGAATCTTCCAAGAATGGGGAACCCCGGACATAGACCTCTTTGCAAGTCCGTGGAATGCCAAACTTCCCCGGTTCTGTTCCAGAATTCCGTGTCAGGGAGTTCAGGCCAAGGATGCCTTCCTCCTTCACTGGGGTCAGGGTTTCCTGTATGCCTTTCCACCCATTCCCTTGATTCCCAAGACTCTGTTCAAACTCCAGAGGGATCAAGGATCTATGATCCTCATAGCTCCACGCTGGCCACGCCAAGTGTGGTACCCTCTACTTCTGCATCTCTCCCAAGCCCCCTCCCTGGACTTGGGAGTTGCTCCAGACCTTCTGTCCCAGGAGGAGGGGACTTTGTGGCACCCAAACCCCAAGTCCCTTCACCTCAGAGCTTGGTTACTGAAGGCTTAGACCTTCAAGGCTGGAATCTTTCTCAACAAGTAAAGGATATCCTCCATGCTTCCAGAAAACCTTCCACTAGGCATTCCTATGCTTTTAAATGGAAAAGATTTTCCATTTGGTGTGCTGGAAGGGGTATCGACCCTCTAGCACTACCTTTGAATTCTCTATTGGAATACCTCCTGCATCTTTCCAATGCAGGCCTTAAGACGAATTCAGTAAGGGTCCATTTGAGTGCTATTGCAGCATCCCTTAAGCCTATCAATGGACAACCTATTTCCTCTCATCCTCTTATTGCAAGATTCATGAGAGGCCCAACTTTAACTAGACCTCCCATTAAGCCTCCTCCGGTGGCATGGGATTTAAATCTGATTCTTGGTCAGCTTATGAAGCCTCCTTTTGAACCCTTAGCCACCACCTCCTTGAAATTTCTTTCCTGGAAGGTTATTTTCCTCATTGCAGTCACCTCAGCTCGCCGCATCAGTGAGCTGCAGGCCTTAGTGGCTAATCCACCTTATACAAGGTTCCATCATGATAAGGTAATTCTTAGGACCAATCCACACTTTATGCCTAAAGTGGTCTCACCTTTTCATCTTAATCAAGAGGTATATTTACCTGTATTTTTTTCCAGCTCCTCATGCATCAACTGCAGAGAAGAATCTTCATACTCTGGATTGTAAAAGAGCTCTTGCCTTTTACTTACAAAGGACACAGCAACATAGAAAGTCTTCCCAGCTCTTTGTTGCTTTTGATCCCTCTCATTTGGGACTTCCAGTTTCTAAGAGGACACTGTGCCATTGGATTGCTCAGTGTATTTCTTTCGCCTACCATAGTAAGAACCTTTCTCTGGAGAGCCATGTCACAGCTCATAATGTGAGGGCCATGGCCGCCTCTATGGCTCATCAAAATTCTGTGTCCATCGACCAGATCTGTCGAGCAGCCACCTGGGCCTCGGTTCATACCTTCACAGCCCATTACTGCTTGGACAAGGACTCCCGCCGGGATGCCTTGTTTGGTCAGGCTGTTCTCAAACACCTGTTCCATTCTTAATCAACTCCTACCCTCCATCCCTGGATAGATGCCTGAGATCCATAGGAGGAGGTAGAACCCTTCCCAGGGTCTCATATCCTTGGGGATCTCCCAGGCATCTAAGCTAGGGAGTCCCCATATGTGAAGACTCATTCCTGCTTGTTCCTGGAGATAGCACAGTTACTTACCTGTAACAGGTGATCTCTGGGAACAGCAGGAATAAGTCTTCACAACCCTCCCACCTCCCCTAGGAGTTGTATCTCTCTATCTGTCTTTCCTTACCTCTCTCTCTCTTTTGTCTCAGCTTTAAAACTCGAACTGAGGAGAGGCGGTTAGGAAAGGCGGAAAGGCAGCGCGCAGGCGCTGTGGGATGCTCCCAAAAGCTTTCCTTTTTTGGAAGCTGGGGAGCGTTCCCGCGCAGGCTCCGTCGGTACCGACGTACCCATATGTGAAGACTTATTCCTGCTGTTCCCAGAGATCACCTGTTACAGGTAAGTAACTGTGCTTTCTCAGCAAAGCAACTACCTAGTTTGCTTAAGGGTAGCTCTGGCCCTGGCCATCTGTCACCTCACTCTGTTTTTCCCCCAACTCCTTGGGTTCCTCCCTACTCCAGCATCCTGATTCCAGCTGACAGCTGGAGCGTGGAGTTAGTGGTATGATAGGTGGGTACTTCTCTAACCTGCTGCCAGCATCTCTTCTGCCTTATTCAAAGGTCTTTGATCACATGGCATGCTGTAGAAATCCACACGGTCTGCTGATCTGAGCTGGGAACAGCATGGACAGGAATAGTGAAATTAGACGTGGTGGGTCTATCATGCTACAACTGCATGTTTCTGCAATCAGTTGGCACTGAGTGGCTGTGGTGGGTTGGGAGCCACAAATACAAGCATTGGCCCTCTGGCACCTGAGACCCTTGCTACACCACTGGACTGAAGTTTAGTGTGGGTAGAAATATAAGTGAAGTAGTGTTTTACTGGGAGTGGAGGAGTAGCTTAGTGGTTAGAACAACAGCCTGGTACCCAGGTGATCAGGGTTTGATTCCCATTGGTACTCCTTGAGCAAGTTACTTTACCCTCCATTGCCTTGGAAGAAAAGGCCTGGCAATCTGCTTCTGGTCATACCAGGCCAAGAAAACCCAGGGGCTGCTGAGTTGCCAGGAGTCAGCATTGTCTTAAAAACAAACAATCTGCTTTACCAGTGATCCCTTATGGTAAGATAGGGTGTTTTGAGGTTGGGGAACATCTATGGAGAAGTGCCAGGAGCGGGAGGCCACCTCTGCTAATACGATATGATGAGAGAGAATTAAAATGAGAATTGGCATCAAAAAAATAATGTGTTAAAATATAAGTGGTGCATATTTAGAGCACACGCATCTGTCACTTCGCAGGCCTGGGCATGCCGAGACCTGGAGGTGTCTGGTAACACTTTAACATTTGTTACTTGGTTCTCAGGAGTAGGGCTGTGCTTTATTTTCTTCTGTGTATTTGCTCTACTGGGTGTCAGTCTGGGCACAGCCACAAGATTATCTTGGAAGAGACAGGACTGTCAGGCTGTGGTTGAAAATAGGGAGACTTATGGTCATTCACTCTTTTTCCTCCTGCTCTTGGGTGGGGATAAGCAGCATGCGCAGATGGTAAAAGGTGTTTGCCTGGGTACTGTCGTTTCTTGTCATTGCGAGTTTGGAAAGAGGAAGGAAAATGGTTTTCTTGGTGCAGGCGTTGAGGCAGACACGATGTTCACATCTTGACGAATACCTTTGGGTGCCATGTGATGGCCTGATGTCATGGTGTCAGGGGACGAATCCAACAGTCAAAATTATCAGTTCACAGCAGCTCCATCCCTACATGAAGTCTAATCCAGTTCTGGTAGGCCCAGGGCAAATCTGAAAACCAGGACTGGATCCTGTTGTTGTGCTAAGAGAGTCAGTCAGATAACCGTGACGGCAAGAGAAGTAAATGAGTTTTTATGAGCAGAGCCAGTGCCACCTTTTTGCTGTCCTCTCCCCCTCCCCCCACCAGGATTCCAGTGAAGCCATTCACCAGCTTTTCTTTTGTTTCAACAGTAACTTTAACTGTTTGAACATGCAGCAGGGTTACAGGATGGCTACACAACTTCCCCCCAGTGCCAACTGCTACAAAACTACAAAACTCTGCTCATTCAGAGCCTACAGCAAATCCGCCAGACTGTAACAACACTGCCAGGACTCACACCGACCCTATTTATGGAAAGGCAGCACCACACATACTATATTGAACCCTAGAATAGCAATACTTCTCCTTTTGGGAAAACAGAACAAGCGGAACTGCTGTACAGCACTACACAGAAAGTTAACATTAGCAGAATCCCATATCGCAGTCACATGCAAAACACAGACAGCCCCTCACCAAATACACAGCAAGGGACCACAAATTAGAAATAGAAATAGGCAGGTGACAATTGAACTGAAACCTCTAAGAAGTCAGACTCTGTTTCTATTTCTCCAGTGTTGCTCTCTATGCAAACACATTTCTTTTTCTACTGAGCAAAATACAAAGACATCAGAACTGCATATTCCCCAAAGCTGACCTATTCTAATTAATAATTTCAAACAAAATATTTTTTTCTATCTTTTTGTCTAAGAATTTAATTTTTTCTGTCATGTTGGTTCCAGTCTTTTTTCCGCTTTCCTCTGTTTTCTTCTCTTTCCAGGGTTTGCTGCCCATTTGCCATTTCACCTCTGTCCTGTTTTCATCCATTCCTTCCTTACATTTGTCTGACATTGATCTTTCCTTTTCACTTTTGTCTTCCATTTCTTTCTTTTCTGCCTATCCACTCACACTGCACCCTCCAGTCCTCACTTATCATCTCTCATCTCTTTCTCAGTCCATGTCTGCACTCTTACTCTTTTCCTAGTCCTTCCATTTCTTGTCTCGCTCCTTCCCCAGCTTCTTTTCCCCGTTCACACACACTACTTCTGCCCCTTTCACCCTCTGTACTCACTCCCTTCCCAGCCATCATCTACTGTTCTGTGTCTCACCAGCCCTGGCTCTTTCCCTGCCTTCTCTTTATTCAGTCTCTTATCCCTTCCCAGTCTCCAGACTACCCCTATTACTAATGCCCCCGGCTTTATTTCCATTCTTCTCCCACTCATCTACTTGCCAATCCCCACTCATGAATTTTCCCCTTTCCTCTCCCCTCCCAGTTCAGCCCAACTCAGTCCATGATCGCCCACCTTTTCCCTTCTTCTCCTTCCAGTCCAGCCCGGCATCACCCCCCTTTCTCCTCCCTCCCCAGTTCTGTCCAGTCTAGTGTAGCATCCCCTCCTTTCCCCTTCCCTCCTGCCAGTTCAGTCCAGTCCAGTAGACTAGTCCAGCATCTCCCCCTCTCCCCCTACTCCCTACCTTCAAGCCCAATTAAATCTCTGCCTCAGCGAGTCAGTGACGACAGTGCAAACCCAGTGGCCAAAGAGAACCAAAGTGACAGCTAGTTGGGTTTTTTTTTTAGCTCTTTCTCTGGTGCATGTGGCTCTTTTGCTTTTATTAAAATGTTTCACTTCTAGTGCATGTGGGGCAATTTTCAAGACCAAAGCCACACACCGGAAGTGAAGCGTTTAAGAAGAGCTGCATGCTTCATTGACCTGGGAAGGGGCTCTAAAAACAGCGTTTTTGCTTTTCTCTTTAATGGCTGTGTTTGCACTATTGCCGCTGACTCACTGAGTCAGAGATTTAGTTGAGGTCCAGGTTGATGCTATCCTTTGCAAGTGCACAGCTTGCACAGTGGGTTGCACCAGCCCTGTTTCTGTGAGCTGTCTTATTGCATCCTGGGATTTATAGTCTTATTTTTTAAAATATTTTATTTACTAGCAAATTAACATACCAACATTTTTTAAATTGTATTTTTAGCCAAGTTTCCTCCTGTTCTTTTTGGATTCCAGCTTAGAAACAGACAGAAAAATGACAATAGATAAAGATTACACAGTCTGTCCAGTCTGTCCTTCCATACTATTAAGCTTAACAGTCCCTCCCCCACTCCTTTATAGATACATAGAAAAATAGTGGTAGATAAAGAGTATATATCCCATCCAGTCTGTCCTTCCATATTAACTACTGAACTTAATGGAAAATGGCTTACAGTGCTCTAAGGCTTAATTTTACAATGCTCCAGATTTTTTCCCCTATTTTATCCTCCTCTGTATTTCATCCCCATTTAGCTCAGCCATTGCAGGGACAGTCCTTGATCTAGGACCACAGATCACAGCACCATTCAGAACCTGGTCCATGAGCAGCAGCTGCTCCCATGGAATAATGGTTGAGGCTTCCCTACCCTTTATCACTCTTCCACCTACTTACTCTACAGCTTCCAATGCCATGCGAAAACCGGACATACAAGAGATGGACCCCATTCTGCCACCGTGGGGCCTGGACATACCCGTGACGGCAGAATCGGGGACTTGGACATCCGGGCGCTCCCCGTGTGCTAAGATCAGCATACAGGGAGCTGCCAGAACGCCACAGCTGGGGTGCAGGTGCCATGGTGTTCTGGCGCAATGGCAACAAGCCATCTATCTCATGGCTCAGAATGCTATGGTCCATATCGGCTCCTGCAGACCGTGACCCAGCCGGTAGTGGAAGCCCCCATGGCCCATATCGTGACTGCAGGGGCACAGCGTGGCCAGATGTGGGGGAGTGCGGTGCACACTGTGGGGGACACCCAGGACTTATTCTACCTTCAGGGTGGTATAAGCCGGGTGTGCAGCTGTGTGCTGGTTGACGTACAGGGCCATGACCTGAATAGGCCTTGTATGTCCAGGCACCTTGCCACTCCCCCACTCTGCCTCTGTCCCAACCCCTCCTGCCCCGTCCAGTGCTCCCCGCACAAACGCTGTGTACGTGCTGAGAACGCTGGGACCGGAATCGTGTTCCGGGGTAGAGCACGGGTTGGATGTCCACCCCAGATGTCCAACCCCACTATTCAGTTACAGAATGCCGGCCATACTGTATATCTGTTGAAGGATGGGTGCAACACATATGGTAAAGTGTGTCTTGTTGGGATACCGGTGGATCTGGGCCTACATGAGGTATCTCTGTGTGGGCTTATGTATATATTTTCTCACACTAAGTGTGCATTTTTCAACTTATTTGGATTTAGCTCAGGCCTTTCCAGCACAAGCTTAAGGCAAGTTACATTCAGTTATAATAGATATTTCCCTGTCCTCAGAGGGCTGGACTTGCATCTTAAATTCGTACCTGAAGCAGTGGAGGGTTAAGTGACCTAGGCCACAAAAAGCATCAGGGTTCTTAATCTAGTGCTCTGCCCACTAGAGCATTGCTACTTTTCCACAAAAATTAAAATGACTGTAACTGTATATCTCCAGGAACAAACAGGAATGTAGTCTTCACATATGGGTATCGTCGGTACTGATGGAGCCTGCGCGGGAACGCTCCCCAGCGTCCAATAGGAACGCTTTTGGGAGCATCCCTCAGCACATGTGTGCTGCCTTCCTGCCTTTCCAACTGTCCCTCTTCAGTTCTTCATTTTCCGTGGAGCCAACAGGACAAATACCCTGTCACCGCAGAAAATTTGTTCTTTAAACTTCTTTCTTGTGGTCACGTCTGCCTCCGCACGACACCTACCAGTACTGCCGGTTCTTTAAAAAAAAAAAAAAAAAATAAATAAAAAAAAAATATATATATATATACTTCTGAACTGTTTCTCTTCAGAAACCTTTCTTTTTGGTGCTAGGCGCCATTTTGGACATTAGGCCCCATTTTCCCTAAAACATGGAAAAACCAGCTAGTGGTTTTAAAAAATGTACTAAGTGTGGTGGTACCATTTCCGTCACCGACACCCATGACTGGTGTCTCAAATGTTTAGGCCCTGACCATTCTCCATCTGAGTGTCTCTCTTGCATGAGGATGACTAAAAGAGGAAGAAAGAACCGGGTGGCAAAGCTGGGTACCCTCTTTTCTTCGGATGCCAGGTCCATTGCATCGACGTCTTCAAGAGCCTCGTCTTCCTCCCATGGATCTCAGGTAACTAAACATAAGAGCCGGTCCTCAAAGGGTAGCTCTTCTTCAAAGCATCGAGAGGCCATTGGCATTATCCTTGAGGGAACTACACTGGCAAAACAGCCCCGGCAGGAGGCTTCGGCCTCCAAAGCATCAACGGGGTTCCAAGATGTTCTTGAGGCCTCGACCTCGACAGAACTACCGGTGCCATGCTCAGGGGTTCCAGCCGGTTTTACCGGTACCGATACCCAGGCATCGGCAGTGTCGATAGACCGGAGATTCCTCGCTATCGAACGCAGTCTTGCAGCTCTTCTTACAGCTGCGTACCACTGACACCGATGGTTCAACGTGCAATGGTACTGATACTGTTATACTGTAAACCGCGCTGATACCGAATAGTGCGGTATATAAGCAACTGTAATAAAATAAATAATAAATAAATAAATAAAATAAATAAATACCAATGCCGGTACCAGCACCTGTACAGATACCGGTACCAGCACCGACGGTACCGGCCCCGGTGGAAATTTCTTCCATGCCGACTTTTGCTGGCATCGACAGATCGGTACCAGACCAACTCGGTACCAATTTCGATCAATACCGAGACTGTGCTTTGCATAAACATCGGGATCAAAGATACTTCAAATCCTCCGATTCCGATGACTCTGATAATTCTGCCGGTACCAGAGTGTTTCTCCCGGAAGACTCCTCCCCAACGCAGAATGTCTCCTCCGGAAGACATGTCCTTTCAGGATTTTATTCATGATGTGTCCCAAGGCCTTTCAATCACGGTAGCTCCTGAAAAAGAGCCTAGAGCAAAGGAATTGGAAATTCTCCAATATCCTAAGGCTCCCAAGGAGGCAGCCACTCTGCCCATTCATGAAATTCTTCATGATTTGATGTTCAGAATGTGGGAGACACCTTTGACCACATCTCCTCATTCTTGGAGACTTGATACCATGTATCGAGTTCCACCATGTCCTGGTTTTCAAAAGACTCGGCTGCCACATCATTCAATGGTAGTGGAGTCAGCCATGCGTAGGATGAAAAGTGCAAAGAGACATGCATCCAACCCTCCAGGTCATGCAAGACTCTTGACGTTTTTGGGCATCGGACATTTCAGGCTTCCATGCTTTCAGCTAGGATCAGCTCATATATTTTATATATGGGAATGTTCCTCAAAGAGGTCACAGGAGATTTGGAGCTTTTGAGCCCCCTTCTCCCAGATGACAAACGACAAGACTTCCTTACTCTTGTCAAGCATGCCCAAGATGTCTCCAAGTTTGTAAATCGTGCAGCCTTTGACTGCTTTGAATGCATCAGCAGAACCTCTGCTATTGCCATTGGTGCACATCGGATTGCCTGGCTTCAGGCATCAGACTTGGAGATTTGGGTACAGGATAAATTAGGGAACATCCTTTGCACAGGAGAAAACCTCTTTGGCAAAAATTGGCAGGAAAAGGCTAATGAGATAGATGCTGACAATATCACATTAGATAGATTGTCAAAATCTACAGCCACTCCAGCCAAAAAGAAACACTATAAAAAACCCACTTTCAGCAAAAAGAGGAAGATTTATCCATCCTATACCCAGCAAGGGCAAGGTCAGGGTCAAGTTGCCCAAAGGGGACAACAACAATCCAGACAACAAAAGAAGCCAAAAGGCCCGAGAGCTCAACCATCTCCACAGGCTCAGCCTCCTCAAGGGCTTTGACTCCTTCCTAGAGAGCTTGGCCTTCCTGCCTCTGAAGGGTCCAGAACCCCTAAACATTCCAGGCAAGTTGTGTCATTTTGCCAACAGATGGCACCAAATAACAGCAGAAAATTGAACTCTGTTCATTGTAGGGGAGGGGTACAAGCTTCATTTTCACAGCATGCCCCCTCCTACAATCGTAAGACAATTCATTTCCCAAACCTCTGCAGACAATCTACTGGATCAAGAGGTCTCAACACTCCTTGCCCAAGAAGCAATAGAGGAAGTACCCATTCTCCAATAGGGTACAGGGTTCTACTCCCCCTATTTAATTATTCCAAAGAAAACAGGGGGACACAGACCCATTCTAGACCTCAGAGAATTGAACAAATATCTGTTCTGAGAAAAGTTCAAAATGATTTCTCTGGGAACTCTTCTGTCATACCTTCAAACTCAGGATTGGCTTTGCTCTCTAGATCTAAAGGATGCATATACTCACATTCTGATCCATCCAGATCACAGAAAATGTTTACGATTCCTTTTCAAGTGAAAACACTTCCAATACAGGGTTCTTCCCTTTGGTCTGGCTTCGGCACCAAGAGTATTCACGAAATGCATGGCAGTAGTAGCTGCATTCCTCCGAACCCTGTGGATATTCGTCTTCCCTTACTTGGACGACTGGCTCATTCGAGCCCCCACGGTTACAGAAGCCAACTCTGCACTATCTCGCACAATGCGAATCCTCCAATACTTGGGATTGGTAATAAACTTCTCAAAATCCCAACTTGATCCTTCTCAGTCCCTGGAGTTCATAGGAACCTGTTTAGATACCAGACAGTCAAGGGCTTTCCTCCCACAGGCTCGATGTCTTCGCATAGTGCAATTGGCTTCTCAAGCAGCGGGAAAATCTTCCCTAACTGCTCGAGAACTGCTACAATTACTGGGACATATGGCATCCACAGTTCATGTAGTTCCCTATGCTCGCCTCCACATGCGAGCAGCCCAGTGGACCCTATCCACACAATGGACACAGGCCACAGGACGTCTGTCAGACAAGATATCAAACAATCAATGACTGATCTTGTCCCTACAGTGGTGGCAATCACAGGAAAATCTTTTAGTGGGGTCTCCTTTCCAACAACCCCTATTCCAGGCCAACCTAACAACCGATGCATCACAGGTGGGTTGGGGAGCACACCTGCATCATCTCTCTACCCAGGGTACCTGAACTCCACAGGAGGCTTGTCTTCACATAAACCTCCTAGAATTTAAGAGCAATCTATCTAGCTCTTCGAGTATTCCATGCCCAGCTCAGCTACAAGACTGTCCTAGTCCAAACGGACAATCAAGTAGCCATGTTCTATGTGAACAAGCAAGGCGGAACAGGCTCTCTGTCGTTATGCAGCGAAGCTTTACGACTATGGACCCTTGCCAGAGAGCATCAAATTCACCTTCTCATGGTATATCTTCCAGGCATTCAAAACCATTGGGCAGACAAACTCAGTCGAGTACTGCTGCCTCACGAATGGTCTCTCCACCTAGACCAGGTGACAAAGATATTTCACATCTGGGGGACCCCAGACATAGATATCTTTGCAAGTCCACTGAATGCCAAACTTCCCCGGTTCTGTTCCAGGATTCCGGCTCACAATTGCCAGGCAAGGGAGGCCTTCCTCCTTCACTGGGGTCAGGACTTTCTGTATGCCTTTTCACCCATTCCCCTCATCCCCAAAACACTCTTCAAGCTTCAGAGAGACAGAGGACGTATGATCCTCATAGCTCCACGGTGGCCATGCCAAGCGTGGGATCCCCTGCTTCTACATCTCTCTCAAGCTGCACCTCTAGAGTTAGGGTGTGCTCCAGATCTGCTCTCCCAAGAGAACGGGATGCTATGGCACCTGAATCCCCAGTCCCTGCATCTCAGGGCCTGGTTGCTGAAAGCTTAGACCTTCAGGATCTCAGCCTTTCTCAACAGGTAAAGGATATCCTTCAGGCTTCTAGAAAACCTTCCACAAGATGATCTTATGCCTTCAAGTGGAAACGTTTTACTGTATGGTGTTCGCAAAAGGGGTTAAACCCCCTTGTGATACCTTTGGAATCAATACTAGAGTATCTACTTCATTTATCAAATTCTGGTCTAAAGACCAATTCAGTAAGAGTCCATCTTAGTGCAATTGCAGCTTCTGATCAGCCTCTAAATGGACAACCAATTTCCTCTCATCCACTCATATCCAGATTTATGAGAGGTCTTCTATTAACCGGTAGCATGGGACTTAAATCTAGTTCTTGGGCAGCTCATGAAACCGCCCTTTGAACCTTTAGCCACTACAACCCTAAAGCTTTTGTCCTGGAGGGTCATCTTCCTAATCACAATCACCTCTGCACGTCGCATTAGTGAATTGCAAGTTTTAGTGGCTGATCCTCCTTATACTTATTCACCATGATAAAGTTGTTCTCAGAACTCATCCACACTTTATGCAAAAGGTGGTTTCGCCCTTTCATTTAAATCAATTGATTTGTCTTCCTGTATTCTTTCTGAGGCCTCATGCCTCTAATGCAGAAAGGAACCTTCATACTTTGGACTGTAAAAGAGCCTTGGCTTTTTACCTACAAAGAACACAGCAACATAGAAAGTCTTCTCAACTTTTTATTGCTTTTGATTCTAGTCATTTGGGACTTCCAGTCTCCAAGACAACTCTATCCAAATGGATTGCACAATGCATATCCTTTGCTTATGAGAGTAAGAGTCTTCCTCTTCAAGGCCATGTCACAGCTCATAATGTGAGAGCCATGGCAGCCTCTATGGTTAACCTTCACTCTGTGTCTATTGATGACATTTGTTGAGCAGCCACCTGGGCTTCGGTACACACGTTTACAGCCCACTACTGCCTAGATAAAGCCTCCCGTCGGGATGCCTTCTTTGGCCAGGTTGTTCTTCAAAATCTCTTTCAGACTTAATTCAACTCCTACCCACCAACCCTGGTGGGATGCCAGAGATCCATGGGAGGAAGCATGACCCACCTTACTATAAGTGGCAGCTTCCTGGGGCCATCTCCCTGGCATCTTCCGCTAGGGAGTCCCCATATGTGAAGACTACATTCCTGCTTGTTCCTGGAGATAGCGTAGTTACTCACCTGTAACAGGTGATCTCCAGGCACAGCAGGAATTTAGTCTTCACAACCCACCCACCTCCCCTTGGAGTTGTCTGTCTATCTCTCTGTCTCTTTCCTCTCTCCCTCTATCCTTTCACTCAGCTACAAACTTAACTGAAGAGGGACAGTTGGAAAGGCAGGAAGGCAGCATGCATGTGCTGAGGGATGCTCCCAAAAGCGTTCCTATTGGACGCTGGGGAGCATTCCCACGCAGGCTCTGTTGGTACCGACAATACCCATATGTGAAGACTAAATTCTTGCTGTTCCCGGAGATCACCTGTTACAGGTGAGTAACTACGCTTTAACAGTAAAGTAGGCTTCAAGGTGCACATTTTAACATGGCAGTGCTGACTAGGTGTAGGCCTGTTATCAGCCGGCCTTTGCTGTTTTGGCTAGGCAATACCTGAATTTTCTGTGTAGTATCAATGAGGTTTAGCCTTGATCAGATGAAGTTGCAGCACGCAGTATGTCAGCAGCTATGCTAGCCCACACACTACCTCCTCAGCTGCTTCTCTTACTAAGATTCCTTTCTAATTTGCCCTGCTCTAGCTGGGCTTCCCAAACCTCCACATGCAGTGGGGTTTTCACAATGAATTTACTGATTTAAAGAAATATGCATCATAAAGCAGTGTACATTGGAGACACAGAATATTCAAACTATCCCATGCCTGTACACAGGGAAAGCCTCAGAATTGGTTCATGGTATTGGCACCCTAGGTAAATCTTAAGCCTTATGCCCCCTCCCCCGGCCATCAGAATCTATTGTTTAGCTTTGAATGCCTTACTCTTGCCCCCCCCCCCCCAAGCTACTGTCCTGGGCAACCTGGTGATTGGGCTGGCCCTGCTTATTTATCCAGGATAGTCTGAAAACCTGACCGACTATGGGGTCAGACAGGCTTGGGAAGGCCAGGCCTATATTTCCTGCTTTATTTTCCACTTTTTGTTAATTCTGATATTCCTAGTTCTCCAGGACCAAGCAGGAAGTCAGTCCTCACTTATGGGTGACGTCGGCGCCGACGGAGCCCTCGCGGAGCAATTTTCCCCAGCTTTCAAAGAAAGCCTTTGGGAATTGCAGCGCGCATGCGCGGTCCTCTTCCCGCCCAAGGGTGCCATCTTAGCCAGTCTTCTTTTTTCCGCGGAGCCCTACAGACGTCCCCGTCTTGTCCCCGCGAAAAAGTCGATATTTCTTCATTATTTTATTCTTTTTCCTTCGGTTCGACGCCGGTCTTTTTCCCGCCCGGACTCGCAACGCCGGTCACGAGTCCTCTTCCTTTTTTCGGTTTTTCTGACTTAGTCAGCTTTCGTTTTCGTTTTTCCCTGGCAGCCCGGTCCTTTGACCTCGCAGGGGCCCTTTTTCCCCCGATGGCTGCCAGTGGTTTTAAGCGGTGTGGTCAGTGTGACCGAAATATGTCACTAACTGACACACACGACTTTTGCCTCCGCTGCCTGGGCCCGGATCATGAGGAACTGATCTGTGGGCCCTGCGGCAAAGTGTCCTCAAAAGCGTTGAGAAGTCGGCGGCATCAGCGTGATAGAATCTTCGCTGACCCCAGCCGTACCCGGACCTCGTCGGAGGCCTCCGCGTCCAAAGGCTCCAGCTCGGACCGTCACCGGAGTTCCTCCGACCGGGGTTCTCCCTCCGGGGACCATCGTCAGAAGGTGAAACCCGCGAGGGCGGCGTCGGTGGACGCTCCTGGTTCCGCGAGGGCCAGGTCGCATAGCCCCGACAGCCGCCCCGGGTCCTTGGAGAAGGAACACCTCACGAAGCGACCTCGCCTGGAGTCGGAGATGCCTGCTCGGGTAAGTCCTGTGGTCCTTCTGGACTCGCCTCCGCGACAGACGCCGTCGGGGCCCGAGTCGGGGGCTGCTGGGTCACCTGAGCTCGGACTCAGGTTGACGGCCTTGGAGAGCAGACTGTCTGCCTTCATGGACCAGCAGCGGGCACTGCTCGCTGGCCTCGCTGGCGCCGCTGCCCCGACCGCCGGGACGTCGACGTCCAAGTCGACCCCGGAGACCGAGCCGATCCTCGAGTCGATGCGAACTCGAGTCGATCCTCGGTCGAGGTCACCCTCGGCCTCCCGTTCGGGACCGAGGTCACCCTCGGCCTCCCGTTCGGGACCGAGGTCGCTGACGCCGACTCCCTCGGCGTCGGGGCGGCAGGCGCCGCGCCCTGCCCGAGCCGACCCCACCGAGTCCTCGTCGGAGTCGGTCTGGGAGTCTGAAGAGGAAGAGTCGCCTGATTCTTTCCGGACTCGGTGTGTCCCCTCGGACTCACCGGAGTCCGAGCCTCGGAAGCAGTCCCCCCCGGAGGATGCCCGGTTCTCGGACTTCGTTAGGGATATGGCCAAGGCTTTGGCCTTCCCTGCGGACCCCGAGGAGGAGCCTCGAGCCGAAGAGCTCGACGCCCTCCAGTATGACTCTCCCGCAAGGGAACACTTTACTGTACCGGTTCCTCCTATGCTGGAACGACTACTCTTCCGCATGTGGGAGAGTCCGGCCTCCTCGCCGGTCCTGAGCAAGCGGGTCGATTCTATCTATCGAGTCCGCAAGAGCCCTGGCTTTCAAAAGGCACAGCTACCACACCATTCCATGGTAGTGGAATCGGCCATGCATCGTCTTAAGAGCCAGAAGATGCACTCCTCGGTGCCTCCTGGCAGGGAGGCCCGTAACCTGGATGGCCTTGGTAAGAAGTGTTTCCAGGGCTCTATGCTCGCATGTCATGTCCAGACTTACCAGCTATACATGGGCATGTATCTCCGAGATCTGGCTAAAGAGCTAGCCGGATTCTCCGCTGGTTTGTCCGAGGAACCCTTGCGGAGGTTCCTGGCCTTGTCCACTGGCATTCGGGAATGCTCAAAGTTCATGTCCCGAGCAGCCTATGATGGCTTTGAAGCATCGGCTCGAGTGGCCGCAGCCGGCATCGGTGCCCGCCGACAGGCTTGGCTTCAGTCGTCAGACCTTGAGCCCTGGGTGCAGGACAAGTTGGTCGATGTCCCCTGCCGAGGCGAAAACCTCTTTGGCAAGCCCATAGCGGAAAAGGCTGCACAAATTGAGACTGAGACTCTCACCAGGACCAGGCTTTCTAGGAAGACCTCCGCCCCTTCCCAGAAAAAGAAGGGCTCGGGGAAAAAGTCCTTTTACCCGAGGAAGGCGGCTGCCTACAAACAATACCCCCATTATCAGGCCCCTGCAGCTCCCCAACAGGGCCAGCAGGCCAAGGGACGGGGTAACGGGTCCCGTAGGCAGCAAGCCCCCAAGCCTGCACCACCAGCCCCTGCTCAGCAGGGTGGGGGTTTTTGACTCACTAAGCATAGCCTCTCCCCCCCGCTGGTTCCTCCCAGCACCGGAGGCCGGCTGGTTCACTTCGCCCACAGGTGGTCCAGCATCACCGCAGATGCCTGGGTGCTTCAAGTCGTGCGAGAAGGCTATCTTCTCCACTTCCACCAGGTCCCTCCCTCCTATTTTCCGGGAGAACCTCCACGACCCCCTCTGCACAGGGAATTACTCCTTCAGGAGTTAGCAGGTCTTCTGCAGGAACAGGCGGTGGAACCGGTGCCACACCACCTGAGAGGTCAAGGCTTTTATTCCAGGTATTTTCTAATACCAAAGAGAACAGGGGGCCTCAGACCCATCCTGGACTTGCGCAACCTCAACAAGTTCCTTGTGCGGGAGAAGTTCAAAATGCTTACCCTTAGAATCCTTCTGCCCTACCTCCAGCAGGGAGATTGGCTATGCTCCTTGGATCTAAAGGATGCCTACACGCACATCCTCATCCACCCAAGCCACCGCCAATACCTAAGGTTTGTGGTGGCAGGAAATCATTACCAGTACAGAGTACTGCCCTTTGGCCTGTCCTCCGCACCGCGAGTCTTCACAAAATGTCTCGCGGTGGTGGCGGCCCATCTCCGGCTTCACGGCCTCTATGTCTTTCCGTACCTCGACGACTGGCTCATCAGAGCAGCGTCCGCTCTGGAGGTCACCAACGCCACGCGCCGCACGGTGACTCTTCTGCAGCACTTGGGCTTTGTTATAAACTTCGCAAAGTCCACTTTGCTCCCCTCACAGGATCTCGAGTTCATCGGCGCAAGGCTACACACTCCTCAGGCGCGAGCATACCTACCGCTCGACAGGGCTCAACGGCTCATGGACCTAGCCGACCGTTTTCGCAGCCAGCCCCTGGTCTCCGCCAGGCGCTTCCTGAGACTACTCGGCCATATGGCTTCCACCGTCCATGTGACCCCCAATGCCCGCCTGAATATGCGGCCTGCTCAATGGTGTCTCCGCCAGCAGTGGCGACAAGCCACAGGCGGCCTAGCAGACCTAGTGCGCGTCTCCGAGCCGCTGATCTCGTCTCTCCGGTGGTGGCTTCGGCAGCCGAACCTGATATTCGGAATGCCTTTCCAGTCACCTCAGCCGACCCGGGTGCTGACCACGGATGCATCCCTCCTGGGCTGGGGAGCACATTGCCAAGGGGCACGTACTCAGGGCCTCTGGACCACGTGGGAGTCTGCTCAGCAGATCAACTTCCTGGAGCTCAGGGCGATCCGCCTAGCTCTCAAGACCTTCTCCCACCTGACTTCCCACCAGTCCGTCCTTGTCCAGACGGACAATCAAGTTGCCATGTTCTACGTGAACAAGCAGGGGGGCACGGGCTCCTTCCTCCTCTGCCGGGAGGCACAGAAGCTCTGCTCTTGGGCCGTCAGTCACGGCATTCTCCTCAAGGCAGTTTATCTCCCGGGCCAAGAAAATTGCCTGGCGGACAAACTCAGCAGGGTCCTCCAGCCGCACGAGTGGCGTCTGGATCCCTTGGTAGTTCAGAAGCTCTTCCTAAAGTGGGGCCTCCCCACGGTGGATCTCTTTGCCAGTCCTCACAACCGGCAGCTTCCTCGCTTCTGCTCTCGTCAGCCACACCCCCTTCGGGTTGCGGCGGACGCTTTCTGCTTTCATGGTCGGGGAGCCTTCTGTACGCTTTCCCTCCCGTCCCGCTAGTCTCTCGGACTCTTTTCAAGGTTCTCCGAGACAAAGCCTTCATGATCCTGGTGGCCCCTCGCTGGCCCAGACAGCCGTGGTTTCCGCTCCTACTGCAATTAGCGGTGGAGGATCCGTTCCCTCTGGGGGTACAACCGGATCTCCTCACTCAGGATCAGGGGTCTCTACTACACCCCAACCTCAGGTCTCTCAACCTCATGGCCTGGCTGCTGAGAGGGTAGTCCTTGCTCCCCTTCTCCTGCCGGCGGAGGTGGAGGAGGTCGTCTTGGCTTCGCGACGGCCTTCTACCCGCAAATGCTACGCCCTTAAATGGCGTCGCTTTGCAGTCTGGTGTACCCAACAGTCTCAGGATCCCTTCTCCTGCCCGGTGTCGGTGATCTTGCAGTACTTGCTACACCTCTCTAATCTGGGACTTAAGTCCAACTCCGTCAAAGTTCACCTCAGTGCTCTTTCGGCACATCATGTGCCGGTGGACGGTAGACCTCTCTCCAGCGACCCTCTCGTAGCGCGGTTTCTCCGAGGTCTCCTTCTACTTAAACCACCTCTGCGCCCGCCAGCGCCTGACTGGGACCTGAATGTGGTTTTGCAGCGGATCACCTGTCCGCCTTTTGAACCTATGGCTACCTGTTCTCTCCGTTTTCTGTCTTGGAAAACACTGTTCTTGATAGCCCTCACTTCCGCTAGACGCGTAAGTGAATTGCAGGCCCTCGTGTCTGATCCCCCTTACACTCGGTTCTACAAAAATAGGGTAGTCCTACGGACTCACCCAAAATTTCTTCCTAAAGTGGTCTCCCCTTTTCACATCAATCAGGAGGTGGTACTTCCAACCTTCTTTCCCAGACCACACTCCAGCCGAGCTGAAACGGTCCTCCATACCCTGGACTGTAGAAGGGCTTTGAACTTCTACCTTGACCATACGCGGGAGCACCGTAAAGCTGCTCAGCTTTTTGTGTCTTTTGACCCCAATAAATTGGGGCTCCCGGTCTCCAAGCGTACTCTGTTCATCTGGGTTGCGGACTGTATCTCTTGGGCTTATGGGGCAGCCGGACTCTCCTTAGAAAGTCGAGTCACGGCTCATTGCGTTCGGGCAAAGGCTACGTCAGTAGCTTACCTCCGCTCTGTTCCGCTGGCAGACATCTGCCGGGCCGCTACTTGGTCTTCGAGCCAGACTTTTGCGGTCCATTACTGTCTCGAGAGGGAGTCCCGCAGGGACAGTGCTTTCGGACAGGCAGTCCTCCGTAATCTCTTTGAGGTCTGAGCAACTCCTACCCTCCATCCCGGATGTGGGCTACTGGTGGGTGATAATTCAGCGAAGATTCTTTCCTTCTGTGCTGCTGAGCTAGAGGGAGCTCATTTTTGTGCTTAGGGTCTCCGGTAGCCTTGAGCTTGGGAGTCCCATAAGTGAGGACTGACTTCCTGCTTGGTCCTGGAGAAAGCGTAGTTACTCACCTGTAACAGGTGTTCTCCAGGAGCAGCAGGAATCAGTCCTCACTACCCTCCCTCCTCCCCTTGGAGTTGCAATCGTCTGCTTATGTTCTTTTGCAAATTTTTTATGCTGTCTTTTTTAGCTATGTCATCTGACTGGCTAAGATGGCACCCTTGGGCGGGAAGAGGACCGCGCATGTGCGCTGCAATTCCCAAAGGCTTTCTTTGAAAGCTGGGGAAAATTGCTCCGCGAGGGCTCCGTCGGCGCCGACATCACCCATAAGTGAGGACTGATTCCTGCTGCTCCTGGAGAACACCTGTTACAGGTGAGTAACTACGCTTTTTTTTCCCTCCACCTATTCATACAGTATTCAGATGTCATGTGTATCAGTGTAGGGCCTGAATGGGGGTAGCTGGGAGGGCTGGCTAATGATGAACAGTTTAACAGCACCACTGATAGACATATTCATAAGAATAGCGTTTGAAGGACTGGGTGAAACAAGTAAGCAGGCTGCCTTCATATATATTTATCTGGTTTTAGTACACTGCCCCCCCCCCCCCCCCCGGTCACCACCATGAAGAGCCACAGATCTGCTGGCAGATTAATCCAAAAGAATTGCTCCAAATGGCTAAACATGACCATCTCATTGAACTGGCTGGGAATGGGACAAGCCATGTGATGTACATTGGCCCAGCTGATTAAGCTTCATATCCTTAAAGTGTTTCCATTGCTTGGCAACCAAATTTGAAAGTGAAGAGAACATGGGCTGCATTTCTATTTTTATGTACATATAAATATAAAAAAAGAAATACATTTGAAGGTCTTGATTCATGGATAACTTGAGGATGGGAAAAGTCGTTAGTAGTGACTTTTGGAGCAGTTCAACTTGGACTTTATTTGCTAATTATTCACCAAGAAAAAAAAGGCAGGAATCCATTAAGCTATTGATATAGTGCTTCCAGTTTCCAGTCGAATCCTTTGCGTGTCACTAAGAGCTTCTTACTGTAGGGTAAAATGGCCTTGGAAGTAGAATGCCAAAGGGTGAAGGAAGGTGCTCTTGTTAAGATAATAAAATCTCGCAGAGCATTCTATGCGTTCTAGGAACGGTTGAATGTATTTCTTCATCGATGGGCACCAATATTACTGACATATGCAAGAGATGCTCTTGCAGCCATAATACTGTCACAAGCAAAGTGATGGAGTTTGACGTGGTAAATGCCTGTCACCTGAGATGCTGTTGGCATCTCAATTGATAATTGTTTGCTATTTTTTTTCTGAGTTGTCATTTTTTCTTTGCTTTTCTGAGATTCTGTGGGACCGCAACTTCTTTGTGGGGCCTGGATCACTGATGCTTTGGGGAGAGTGAGAGGGAAAGAGTGGAGGTAAAATGGCTGACAGAAGTAATAGCTATGAAGTGAATTGACAAGGAAGATTCTCTTCTCTTTAACATTGTTTTCCCCAAATCAAGTCCTTCAGAACTTCCCCTGACATGTCTGGTTTTCGTGATAACTAAAACATGCAAATCAACCTGGTTCTTAAAGCACGTGTGCAGCTATAGCTTGTGAATATTCATGGTGGGCACACAGGGGTGAGGTGTTACAAATTAAGGCTCATGAAGCTGGACTCTATCCCTGGTTCCCATCCAGTTAAAAATAGAAAGGAGCAGGAGGAGACTTTGAAAATTAACTATCGAGTATATTGCTTCCAGTGTAGTTTGATAGCAGCCCAGCCTACAGTCTCCCTGGTGGAGCTTATTACTTATGTCCTCCTGTCAGTATAATGCAACGGGCAGTATGCTCGCTGGCAGAAGGAGGGGGTGACAGGACTGTGCGAGCAGTGCAGTCACACAGGATGCAGGTACAGAAGGTGCACCAATATCATTACTGGGGTTCCAGGAAGCTCAAAAAGAGTGAGTTACTGGAGGTGACTGGCTGGAGGGAGGCATCGGATCTGTTAATCGCACAGGTCACATTTCTAGCTTGGTACAGTCCTGAGGGGTGATATTGCCTGTCTGCAGATCTCCAGTGAAGCCTCACCTTAAATACTTTGTTCAGTTCTGGAGATCAATGTAAGGACATTGAGATGATGGAAGCTGTTCAGAGAGGTACCACTAAAATAATACAAACTCTGCACAGAAAGGCTTGCAACACTCACTGGAGGGAAGAAGGGATGGGATAGGAAAGAAACATTCAAATATCTGACTGAAATGCTCCATAAGAATAGAATTCAAAAACAAGCAGTCGTGATCTGAAGTTGCAGAAAGGAAGGTGGAGAGGGTGGTTGATAGCTGGAATAACTTGCCAAAAGAGGTAGTGGCAACCATAACTACTATCAAATCTAAACAGGTTTGAGTGAGACAGGATACAGTATAGACAATGGAGGCCATGCATAGTCATTGTGGATATCTTGAAACCAGAATGAGTAGACGATACTCCAAAGAGTCTTGGTTCCCCACCTTGTCAGGGCCTCTCAAGGGAAGTTCTGGCATTTTGAATTGGCAGGCCTGCTTTTGTAAGACTGAACACCGCACTACAGATTCCATCAAGTGTAGGGCCTGATCTAGGATCTAAGGTTCCCTTCTGACTCCATATCATAAGGAACAGGCTAATTCAGCCCTAGTTTTACCCTGTTGCAGAATTTGTAGTTCCGATTGTCCAATTAAGTTTCCCAAGAAAATTGAAACCACAAGTCCATGCATGCAATAGGGTAAAACCAGGACCGTATTTACCTGTTCCTTATGACAGAGTCAGGTGCCAACCCTACCAGGATTGGAGGATGTTCACTTCATAGATTCTTGTGAGCTTATACAATATAGGGGCACGTGAAGGGGTTAAAACTCTCTCTCTGAGAGACCACGTGATGCATGAGCGAGTGAGAGGGCTCTCTGCTCGCTCCGGGACCGTCCTGTGATTACTCGGCTTATTTTCACTATCTACCCCAAGAATTTTGAAACCAAAAGTACCGGAGGACGCCGGGGTTTTCCTGAGGGCTACCCTGAGTTGCAACTCACGTCAAAAATTCCTCCCCCAGCGCGGAAAGATAAAGAGAAGGTGCTGCGGGCTGGGCCTTCCACGAATGCTGGATCTGTTACCAACATGGCGGTACCTAGGTCGCCGGGGAGCGAGAGCGTGGACTTAGGCCCGGAGGAGCTAGCGCGGGAAGTGGCTCGGCTACTTGAGCCTAAATTTGACATGATACTCAGTAAGCTGGAAACGGTGACTGAGGCGCTCACTGAATGTACTCACCGGGTGGAGGAGCTGGAACACCGGGTGTCGGCTCTGGAAGAAGAAGAAGGCAAGCGCACGCGGGATGAGAGCAGGTTACAGAAACAGGTGGACGCGCTGCTGGAAAAGGTCGACGACCTAGAAAATTGGTCCAGAAGAAATAACATTCGTTTGGTGGGCATACCAGAGTCGCATACTGATACGATGCTGCTAGATCTAGTGGAGACCTGGTTGCCACGCGAGCTGGGCCTTACCGACCTTGTGGGACTTATGAAGGTCGAACGTGCACACCGCTTGGGGCCTCCCGGTGAGACTCGGCAGCGCCCCTGAGTAGTGATCGCAAGGCTACTAAACTTTCAGCACAAGTGGCAGCTGATGCAGGCGTTCCGCAAGAAGCGGGACCTACGCTTAAATAATAACTCCGTGCTCTTTTCCAGGATTATTCTGCCTCTGTGGCGGCACGACGGAAGGAGTTCTCCCCCGTGTGTGCGGCGCTCTTTAGCAAACATGTCCGCTTCAATCTGGCCTTCCCGGCGACCCTTCGAGTGCACCATGAGGGGAAGCAACGGGTGCTGGCTACTGCGGCTGAAGCGAAGAGGTTTCTTGCGGAACTGGAGCAGAACGGCCAACAGACGGCTAAGCTGCCGGAGGACACTACAGGGAGTGCACTTTGATCTTCCCCGCGGATGGAGGATTAGACTGAACATTGCTGGTTGCTGGGCCCGGACTTGCTGCCTAGATAATGTACTGCTGTCTACTGTTTATGCTATGTTTCGGTGGGGCATGAGGGTGGCCCGGTAAGAGTTTGGGTGGCCCGGTGGGGGGCGTGGGGGCGGCTTCGGTGGGTGGCCGGGCCTAGGATCTGTGGGCCTGGTGGAGCTGCTCTCCCGCCTGCCCTCCGCGCTTCTCGCTGGGCTCTTCATAGCACACAGCTCGTTGCCTTGTTGGTATCAGAAAGATTTGAGCCCGGGGTAGTATGGCGGTTGGTTTATGTGAGTGAGCGAGTGAGTCTGTAGTAATGGGGGGTTAGCACTGTGTGGGGAGTTTGGGGGGGGTGTGCGTGTCGGTTTGAGTTGGTTGGCGTTTCTTTTTCTTCTCCTTTTTCTTTTCTTTTGGCTGGGTGTTGTCTGGTTATGGGTTGAGTGGGGACTCCTGGTATATGTGTTGAGGCGGGGAGGGGGGTCCGTATGCACGACTGGGGTGTGTGTGGGGGGACAGGCGTTCAACCCGGGCGTCATGCTGTATCATTGCATGGGGGTTTTGGCTCTGTCCCCTTAATAGGGGATTGAGCGCCACGGGGCAGGACAGTCCTGCAGCGCACGAAGACGGGTCTCAGGCCTGGCTGGGTGGGCCAGGTATTGTTCACATGGTGGTTTTATGGGGCGGGGGAGGGAGGGTATGGAGTGTGGGGGTGAGGTGCAGGGAAGGGGGAGTGGGGGGGGGAGGGGGAGAGTATGTTATGGCCACGGTGGGTGGGGATCCTTCAGCAGGGGGGGAGGGTGGGGAGAGCGGTCTCACGGTATGGGAGAAGGGGCTAGAAGGCTTTAGATTAGGGTCTCAGGGGAAGTGGAGCTGGAGAAGTGTGCTGAGCGCTGAGGCTGGGCAGCTCTCAGCACATTGGTGGCAACTTTGGATCTGGGTCTGTCAATTGCAGGGTAATGGGGGCTAATGGGCTCTGATTTAAGATTTGTGTCTTGGAATGTGGGGGGCTTAAATACCCCGGTAAAACGCACCAAGGTGCTTCAGGCACTCAACAGAGCGCAGGCCCAAGTGGCCTTCCTACAGGAAACACACTTGACTGCGAGAGAACACGCTAAGTTGAAACAGAAATGGGTGGGACAGGTCTGTGCGGTGGAAGCCGTGGAGGGCCGGAAGAAGGGGGTTGCACTCCTCTTTCACAGGAGCCTTAAGGTAGAGATCATGGGTGAGGACTCGGATCCCCTCGGGCGATATCTATGGGTGCATGTCAAACTTAACGGTGAGGAATTGATTTTGGGCAATATATATGCCCCCAATCAATATTCGCATGGCTTCTTCGAGCAGATTACTCATAAGATTGGCGGATTGCCTAACGTATCCCTGGTGTTGGCCGGTGATTTTAACTGCCCTAACGATCCGGCTTTGGATAAGTCCTCTCCTGGAGAGAAAATGGGCAGATGGCATTCCAGAGGGGTGAATTATCTTTGTCAGGTCAGTGACCTGCTCGATATCTGGCGGTTACTGCACGGGAGTGAGCGGGATTACACCCATCTATCTCGCGCGCATCAGACGTGGTCCCGCATAGATTATATTTTGGTCAGGCGGGTGGACCTCGGGAAAGTGCGGAAGACGGACATATGTCCTATTGTGGTGTCTGATCATGCGATGGTGACGCTGGATTGGGCAGGAGGTCGTAGAGTGGGGGGTAGATGGTCCTTCCCTGGCCACCTTTGGCTTAGAAAGGACTTTCAGGAGTTTGTTCGAGCACAGTGGCAAGAGTTTTTAGAGCTCAATGAGGGTAGTGTTGACTCAGTGGCTACATTGTGGGAGGCGGGAAAAGCGGTGATTCGCGGGCATGTGCTGGCTTATGTGGTTAGCGCTCAGAAGAAGGTCAATGCCGAATTGGTGCAACTAACACAGGTGATGCAAACGCAGAAGCGCGCTGTGTTGCGTCGTCCAGGGAATGGAGGGGCATACCAGGTTTATCTTGAGACTCAACGCCAAGTGAATGCGCTTTTACAGGACCGAGCGGTTTTTGATCAACAGTTTTATAGGCACCAATTGTTTCGCTTTGGCAACCGCTCTGGGAAACTGCTTGCACGGTTGGTGCGGGGGCGACGGGGGAGCCATTTAGTGGTGCGGATTCGAGATGAGCAGGGTCGATTGCGCACGGAGCCTGCGGAGATTGTGGAGGTTTTTCGGCGTTTTTATAGTCGCCTTTATTCCTCGGAAGGGGAGGACCAGCAGAATAGGCAGGCCTTTTGGAATGGTGTGTCGTTGAAGCACGTGACCCCGCAAGAGAGGGAGCTGTTGAATCGCCCGATTTCGGGGCTGGAAATTCAGAAAGTGATTCGGGGGGGCAAACTGCATCGGGCGCCGGGACCCGATGGGTACGGTATGGAATTTTACAAAATTGTAGAACGGCAGGTGGTGCCCACGTTGGGAGCGGTATATGCGGAGGTGCTGGAGTCGGGCCAATTCCCAAGGGATATGCGGACGGCCTCCATTACGCTCCTCCCCAAGCCCGGGAAGAACCTGGAGGAGCCCGCCTCCTATAGACCGATTTCGCTTATTAATGTCGACATGAAAATTCTCGCGGCGGTATTGGCAGTGCGAGCACAGGAGGTGCTCTCACGCCTGATTGGGCCTTATTAGACGGGTTTTGTTCGTGGGAGGGTAGCTGCCAAAAACATCTTGCAGGTGCTGCTGAGTATGGAGAGATGCCTTCTTCGACGTAGCCCCCTAGTGCTTGCCAGCCTAGATGCCGAGAAGGCGTTTGATCGGGTATCTTGGAGCTATCTGTTTGAGGCGCTACACCGGTTTGGCTTTGAGGGCCCATTTGTAGGGTGGATACGAGCTTTGTATGCGGAACCAAGGGCGTTCATTATGGTGGGGGGGGATCGCTCGGAACCATTTGTCTTGCAGAGGGGTACTCGTCAGGTTGTTGGTGCAGTTAATGAACAAGCGGACTGTGGCGGGGGTGCCCTGGCTAGATGGGGATTTCAAGCTTAGTGCATTTGCAGATGATATGTTGCTTTGCCTTACCAACCCTCAGGTGTCTTTACCGCGCGCTTTACAGATGATTGAATTTTTTGGTACCTTCTCGGGTTTGAAAATTAATACGGCCAAATCTTTGGGACTCGATGTGGGGGGCTGCTCCCGGGGGTGTTGGGTGGGTCGGTTCCCCCTGCTCTGGGCGGACGGGCAGATTCGCTATCTAGGCGTACTGATACCCGAATGGCCTGACCAAATATACAAGGTGAATGTCCCCCTTCTCATCGATGGGATGGCGCGGCGTCTGCGGTCTTGGCAGCAGCTGCCCCTGTCGCTCCAGGGTCGGATAGCTCTGTTCAACATGATGGAGTTTCCTCGCTGGGCCTATGTGTTATGCCATCTCCCGCTATGGCTATCGCGTCGTGACCTCGGACAGATCGGTCGCCATCTGGTGCAGTTCTTGTGGAGAGGGCGGCGGGCGCGCATTGCGCTCCGCACTTTACTGCTACCTCGAGAAGATGGAGGAGCAGGCTTGCTATCGCTTCGGTGGTATAATTTGGTATGTTGGACACGTATCTTGCGGGATCTGGTGGCGGGGACATCTGAAGTTGTTCCTCTCCCTATTATCGACGAAACGGCGAGCCCACAGCATCGCTTGTTTGTGGTCCATGCGTATGGTAGACAGCTCTCTGGGGGGTGTCGGCAGTCGTGCTTTTGGTCTGGCCTGCGCAGGGTGTGTGAGGCCCTTTGTCGCCGACGTAGGGTGGATCCTAGAAGGACGGATTGTCTCCCACTGGGGGGTAACCCGGCCTTTCTGCCTGGTTGGGGGACCCAGGTGGCCTCTGTTTGGGCCTCAAGGAGTGCTCACTTTGTCGGGCACCTCCGTATACCGGATGGAGTGGTGGTAGATTCGTTTGCTGCTTTGCGCGGGCGTTATGACCTGGATTCCCGGGATTTTTACTTTTACTTGCAGGCCCGCCATTACGTGACGGCTTTACGCCGGGAATGTGCGGGTGTGCTGGAATGCGAGGGGATGCTGTCCCTGTTTGGAGCCTTAGCTGGGAAAATTACTATAGCGGCACTTCGAAGGGTGTTCTCGCCTGAGGGTCAGTTAGAGGGCCTGCTTGGGTTGGTGGAGAGGTGGCAAAGGGATGGCGTGCCTCAGCTCACGGTGGAGTGTTTGCGGGGTGCCTTCCAGGGTATTAAATTGCTTTCAGAATCGATTCAATTACAGGAGATTCAATTTAAGTTCCTCTGGCGCGCCTATGTGCATAATATCTGGGCGGCCCGAGTGGGTTTGTCGACTTCAGATCTTTGTACTCTTTGCAAAGGGGAAAAGGGGGTTTCATGCATCGGTTCTGGGCCTGTGGTCAGGTCCAAGTGCTCTGGTCCGGGGTGGGATGAGTGTTGGGGGGTTGGTTGCAAACGCCTGTCGAATTGTCCCCGGAGTGGTGCCTTTTTGGTTTCTGGGAAGGAGTGCAGCCCCTTGGAGACGGTGCCCGCCAACTCTGTGCTAAAGGCTTTATTGTAGTTAAACTCTGCCTCCTACGACATTGGATGAGCGATATGGTTCCGGGGGTGGCAGAGTGGGAGCGGGCTGTGCGGGAGCTGATGCATATGGAGCAACGCACGGCTTGATTATTGGAGGGGGGAGCATGGGAACGATTTGAAAAGGTGTGGGGTCCCCTGCGGGTAGAGCACTGAAGTTGTAAGTTGTGCTGGATGGGATGGCTTTGTGGTCCCCTGAGAGAGCCATGACGCCAATACTGTGGGACTGCTGGGGTTACTGGGGGTGGGAGAGGGTGGGGTGGGGCGGGAGAGAGGGGGGGGCTGGGGGGGGGGATAGTTGGGTGTATTGGTATAGTATACTCTTTGCTACGGCTCGTTGCTTAGGGCTTATGGCAAAGGTGGGGAGCCAGTGTTGATTGTCTGTATGGCTTGCATTACCCTATGTTCCTTATTGCTCTCTCTGCGAATGTCGTTATTATGTTATGGCTGGCCTATGTTGGGCGTAGTTACTTATTGCTGTTTTGATGTTTGCCATTTGCTGTTCTTCTTAATAAAAATGATTTACATAAAAACTCTCTCTCTCTTCTACCTTTCCCACACTGAGGATACCAAACTGGACCTTAGCCAAATCAAGGGAGTTAAACCTCCTATAGAGGGAAAAATATGGACACCCTGCACCCAGAAATGGTGGATGGAAGGCAAAGACTGGAGTTCTGTGGGAATTTGGGAAAGCTGTCATTGTCAGATTGAATCCTGGGCTTATAGATCAAACTGGAAGTACAATGTATGAAGGATAGTGGAAAACATGTAGTTATCTATGAGGACCTGAAGGAAAGAAAGAGATCAAAAGTAGGCAGAGACTATAGGGCTCATATGGAACTTATCTGCTATCTGATTCATTTTCTGCTGATCGGTAGTGAGCATTCTGAACTTCCTGTTCCAGTTTCACTGTGCAGTGACTGGGTCAGTAATGATATTAATTAGTAAACTGAACCTGCTCTGAGCAGAAAGTCACAAGAACAGCCACTATCCAAGGCAATAAAAAGTGATTTTGTTTACAGAAACGGCATTAGAAAAAAAAGCCCACAGAAATAAAAGGGCCAAGTTAAAAACATGCTCCCTGCTGTTTAGTTGGCCTTTGTGGTGGGATTTCCTGGCTGAGGATTCTTGACACTGGGCTGGGCTGCACTGACCCAGGGTTAAAAAACAAAATCACGTGCTGTACTTTATTCCCTCTTCGCTGTGTCATTAAAATCATTTTGGGAGGTGGTGAAGAGAAGAAATCACTGTACAGCAAACAAAAACAACTTGGAAATGAAAAAAACAGCTATTGAAATGGGCTATTGGGTAATGCAGTTAGGGTGGAAACCGGTTATAACAAGAAGGTTTAGATGTAAATGTAGTGACCTACCCCCCCCCCCCCCCCCCCAATGTGAATCACTTAATCATAATATCCTGTGCAGACAAGCCCTGCTGGTCCTGGTTCATACAGGCCACAATGGGAAGTGTCTGCAGTGGGTCACTGATCCTCTGGAAAACAAAGGATTCTTTGAGAATTGGTACTTCTGAGCTGACTCTGTTTCAGTGCCATGTATAGGACCTAGCCCAGGACTCTGCTCCCTGAGTCTAGGAGTACCACGCTAAGGGAATTTTCACATTTCAGGGGATTCCAATCATCATTAAAGAGTGACACTTAATGGCTGGATTCAAGGCCCGCATTGTAGGAGTCCAGATGGAATCCTGTGATGCTCCCCCCTCCATCTGAGGACTGGTTCCTGCAAGGACTGGACTAAATAAATTGGGGGAAGAGGGGATATAAAATAGGGGGGAAAAATCTCTGGATCACTGCAAATGAAGGCAGATGGCATCAAATCCCAACCCTAGTTCCAATGGCCTGGAAGCCTAAAGGAGGAAGCTCCAAGGGGAGAGGAGGGGAAAGAATAAGTGCCTCTATATACACTTTTCCCCCTCCACCCCACACAGATAATGAGTTAGAAGGCAAGAGGGAGGGAGCACTCTGTCACAGGAATGGTGGTGTTGGATAGACAGACTGCATAGGAAGTCAAGAAAGCCTAAGATAGGCACAAATAAAGCTGCAGCTCATGGAGGTTCGGCACTACTGCACTAGATTGGGGGTGGGGGCAGGGAGGGGAGGAATGGTGGTGGGGTGATGTATGTTTAAAAAATGTTTACTCCAGAATATTAGTAGGAATTTTTCATTCTAATTCTCCATCCAAAACCAGACAGCTAAAACATAGTGGCAGCACATTTCTCCTGGAGGCCATTAAAAATAACCCCACATTAGTTTAATTGTTAGAGTCAAAATGGGGGGGAAGGGGGGGGAGGAAGGCCAAACAAAAAATATTTTCTATGCCTATATGAGGCCTTTGTCCAGTAAATTAGAAACATAGAAGCATGATGGCAGAAAAAGACCACATGGCCTCTCTAGTCCGTTCTTTCATATCAACCACTACAACAGTCCCCTTTTTTCCTTTAGAGATCCTCTGTTTGTCCCATGCTTTTTTTAATTCAGATACTGTCCTCATCTCTACCACCTCCACTGAGAGACTATTCTACGCATCTACCACTCTTTCTGTAAAGAAATATTTCCGCATGTAACTCCTGAGTCTATCCCCTTTCACCCTCATCCCATGTCCCCTCGTAACAGAGCTTGCTTTCAATCGAAAGAGGCTCTCCTCCTCTGCATTTATGCCACAGAGGTATTTAAATGTCTCTATCATATTGCCCCTATTCCATCTTTCCTCTAAAATATACATATTAAGAACTTTAAGTCTGTCCTCATATGCTACATAAAGAAGACCACTAACCATTTTAATAGCCACCCTCTGCACTGACTCCAACCTGCTTATATCCTTTGGAAGGTGCGGTCTCCAGAATTGCACACAATACTCCAAATGAGGTCACACCAGGCACTTATACACCTCCTTTTTTATGCTGGCTTTTCCTCTCCCTATACATCCAAGCATCTTTCTGGCTTTCGCAGTCACCTTTTCTACCTGTTTAGCTACTTTAAGATCGTCAGACACAATTGTGCCCAGGTCCTGCTCTTCTTTTGTGGACAGAAGTACCTCACTCCCTACACCCCCTACACTGTACTGCTCCTTTGGATTTTTTGCAGCCCAAATGCATGACCCTGCATTCTTCAAAGCTAGATTCCTTCTCATGTTATCTACTCCTTCCTGGGTGTCTCCTCTATTGCAGATGTTGGTATCATCCGCAAACAAGCAAACCTTACCCGACAGCCTTTCTGCAATGTCACTAATAAAGATGTTAAAAAATAAAATCGGACCAAAGACAGATTCCTGCAGCACAACACTGGCAACCTCCTTCTCCTCAGAGTGAGCTCCAGAAACCTCACTATTCTCTCTTTTAGTAACCTTTCCAATAATTTACTAACCACAGGGGTTAGACTAACCGGCCTATAGTTCTCAGTGTCATCCTTACGTCTGCTTTTGTGTAAAGGGACCACATGTGCCTTTCTCCAGTCCTCTGGCACCACTCCTGACTCCAAAGAAGCATTGAAAAGGTCAGACAGTGGAGCCAGTTCCCTCAGTATTCTTGTATGTATCCCATCCGGACCCATGGCTTTGTCTACTTTTAGTTTAGCTAGTTCCAAACGAACATAGTCTTCTGAAAATCATTCAAGATCCCTGCTGTTTCTGTTCCTATATGTGGGTGTTTTCTGAGGTCTTGCTCCTGGCCCTTCATCTGTGAACACAGAAGAGAAATATTTGTTAAGCAATTCTGCTTTATCCTCATCAGTTTCTGCATATTCCTGCCCTGCACCCTTGAATCTGACAGTATCACTTTTGCCCTTCCTCCTCTCACTAACGTATCTGAAAAATTTCTTATTCCCCATTTTATTGCATTGGCTATTTCTTCTTCTTTTTGTACCTTTGCTTTCCTGACTACTTTGCTGACTTCTCTAAGTTTTTCCAAATATAGATGCCTGTCTTCCTCTCTCTCTGTGATCTCTTGTATTTCATGAAGGCCTCCTCTTTTTCTTCACCTTTTCAGCTACTTCTTTTGAGCAGATATGTCCCCTCTCTTTTTTAGGGCACAATTTCCCAGTAAACCGTCTGCTGTTAATGCCCTGTTTGTCCATATGTATGTAGCAGGGACATCTGTGGATAGATTGGGCTGACATTTGGTAGAAGAGTATGGCATTATGGTATTGAGGCACCAATACCCTGCCAAATATTAGCCACCTCTATCCACTGGAAGGTCCCCTAATGTGCAGAGTTGGATGTATGAAAACCCTGATACAAATAATAGAATAACTGAAATTGGACCTCTATGTCCATTAACAGGCTGTAGGACTAGCTTGCGCTGCACCTGGAACCACCTGCTTTTGCCCAATTATATCTCCTCTTTTTTAAAAATTGTATATTTCTCATTTTAAACAACAACAAAAAAAACCCCAAGCATAACAGAAATACTTGTAAGGAAAAAAGGGTGACAGAACATGTAAATCTACATCCAGTAGAAATAGTGGAAGAAAAAAAATATTAGTACACATTACACGGCAACCAGCTGAACAGTGCTGTCCCCTAAACCAGTGCACAATAAAGGAGGGGAAGATACTGGAAAACAAACAGATAAACCCAAAATATAAAGGAAATAAACAGGTGAATTAGCAGGACTGCATTATGCATTCATGCAGTTGGGGGAACCTTTAGAAAAGCCGCTCTGTGAGCATTCAGAAATGCCAGCAATTGGGTCGGATAAAAAAAAATATATAGGAAGTCGATTGAAACTTAACCGTACATTTACATGGGAATTTAAGGAAACATTCTCCGCCCAATTTCTGCACATCCAGTTGAAGGAAGAACTCCTTCCTCCGCCATTGCGATGCCTGAGAAAAATCTGGGAATACATGTACATTTAACCCCTTAAAGGAAAGAAAACCTTTTAGAAACAGAGTGGATGGATAGGTTTCAGACCTGGATGATTCCAACAATGCCAAAACATCTAACGAATCAGCTGGTGGAACCCCAGGAATTTCTTCCGTACCAGAAGATTGCTGACCAGTAGGTAAATAAAAGATCTTAGTAACTGGCGGGTGAGATTCACTTGACACAACAAACACCTCGGCCAAGTAAAGTTTAAACATTTCTTTTGCATGTGTAACAGTAGACCGGGGAAAGTTAAGAAGCCTCAGATTTTGATATCTGGAGAAATATTTTAGCGTTTCAATCCTTGCCTGAATAGCGAACATTTTTTCGAAAGGAATCAGCTGCATCTTCCACTCATTTAGTCTTGGCCTGTAAGTCCACCATAGAAGGCTGTACCTGTAAAGATGAAATTACATCTGTATGGTGCTGTAAAAGTTGTGTATTCTCCTGTGTTTGAGCAGCCAGAGCCTGTACCTAGGGAAATAGTGTTTCTCTAAGTTTAGCTACGGCTTTCCAGATGGATACTTCAGGGCAAACAAGAGAAGAGGTTCCAGGAGTTACAAAAAGCCATGAACTAGCTTCCGAAGTTTGAAGAGCCATCTGAGGTACACCCGACCAGGCCCAAGTATCAGCCAATTCTCCCACAGTAAGCTGCAAAGATTAACTACTGGAGCGATAACCCGGAAGAACCATTTCACGCTCTTCCCCTCTCCGCTCTGTAGCTAACCCTCCAGCAAGCATTGGTACAACATGTTGGGAAACAACTGGCACCACCAAGCTCTCAGGGCTTCCCTGCTCCAGCAAGACAGCTTTCAGGGGATGTCACTGCACTAGCGATGTGATCACTGGCTCCAAGCTACTCGATGAGCAGCCCCACGCCATCAAGATGCTCTGTAACACCGGTAAACCTGGCTGCTGCTGTGGACAAATGAGAAAAGAATCCAAAGGACCAAAGATAAGGGAGAGGATGCTTCTGGGGCCTTGGAGGGCTTAGAGCTCGACTTAGCTTTTCTTTTACCCATTTGAAGGAAAGGCTCACAGCAGCGTGCACCTGTCAGCAGCCATCTTGGATCCTCCCTCCTTCCTCCAATTGCATCTTTGATTTCTTTGGAAGTGCACAGATGAGGTTAGCTTGGAGAATGTTGCCAGCGGCCAGTGCTTCTTGCCCAGGGTTTGACATCTCATTTCTCAAAAGTACATGGAGTTTTTCGGGCTTTTTGAGCTCTGCATTTGAGAATTATTTGAAAGACTTGCACTCATTTCCTTGTTTGCATGCCAGCACCCAGAATCCTTTAATAGCTTATGGAATTGTGCCAGCGTTTCTGAGGCATAGTGCCTATTGTTGAGGGTTCAGGTGGCAGGGAAATAGTTTGCCGTATGCGCATTTGTTTTTGCAAGCTCGCAGACATGCATATGTAAGCCAGTGCTGTGGTTCAGGCTTCCTTCACCACGATCGGCTGTCTGAATGGTGGAGCCGCATGGTCTGACTTCCTGCCTCATGTTGATCAGAGAGCCGATAGTGGTGGGTGGAAGCTTGAACCACTGTGTTTTTAAGGTGCTGCAGCCAAGGACAAGAATGGGCAAGTGAAAGAGGGAACAGCTTAGGTGAGGGGGTCATGCGAGAGAGAGAGACTGAGTGGAGGAAGCCTGGGGGGAGGGGATGTTTATGTTTATTAAAACTTTATATACCGCCCAATACAATTAGCATCTGGGCGGTTCACAATACATAAAATCAATTAAAAATTTTTAAAAAGAGACACACACACACACACACACACACACATATATATATGCAACCCACAACACTCCTCACGATACACACGCATGCATACAGTGCCCAACACTCCTCATGACACACACGCCACACTCCACAACACTTGCTATGAGACACACACACACATGTAACCCACAACACTCCTCATGACACACACGCCGCACTCCCTAACACTTGCTATGAGACACACACACACACACACACACACACACACATGCAACCCACAACACTCCTCATGACACACACGCCACACTCCTCAACACTTGCTATGAGACACACACACACATGTAACCCACAACACTCCTCATGACACACACGCCACACTCCCTAACACTTGCTGTGAGACACACACACACATGTAACCCACAACACTCCTCATGACACACATGCCACACTCCCTAACACTTGCTATGAGACACACACACACATGTAACCCACAACACTCCTCATGACACACACGCCACACTCCCTAACACTTGCTGTGAGACACACACACACACACATGTAACCCACAACACTCCTCATGACACACACGCTGCACTCCCTAACACTTGCTATGAGACACACACACACACACACACACACATGCAACCCACAACACTCCTCATGACACACACGCCGCACTCCCTAACACTTGCTATGAGACACACACACACACACATGTAACCCACAACACTCCTCATGACACACACGCTGCACTCCCTAACACTTGCTATGAGACACACACACACACACACACACATGCAACCCACAACACTCCTCATGACACACACGCCGCACTCCCTAACACTTGCTGTGAGACACACATATGAACCGCCCACATCCCTGATTCCAGACATGGGGGAAATACATCATTGTGTCACACTGCTAGGATGTATACATACACAAATTGTAGATGTGTGTCTATGTATATATGTTTTATATAAGTGGCAGGTAGACATTGTATGCCACAGCGCTTTTGGGAGATTGCATTGCCAGGCAAAAGCAAGATTGGGGAGGTAGTGGAGAGGGTGGGTGTGCTTCCATTGCCCAAATTCTACTTCTAGCCCTCCCTCCTCTCTCTCTCTTTTACCCTCAAATGCTTCCGTTCCCCTCTCTCTACACACCTCACTTCTTTTCCCTCCTCCTTTTCTACACTTGATCTTCCTCTCTACTTCCCCCCCCCCCCCCTCCTTCCTTTCCCCACTCCTTTCTCTGGCAGGAGGTGTATGGAGGCTGATAGGGTAGAAGAGACAGTCCTTCCTTTTCACCAAGGACATTCATGTTTGGATTGCAGTTCGGACTCTGCTTACGATCCCACAGGTGGATTGAAGGCAGAGAGACATGTACCTGTGACACAATTAGCATGAAGTTGGCAGAGAAGAATATAGTCAGTCACACTATTCAGCTAATAATATTAGTTACCTGAAGTGTTGTTGCAGAAACAAATCACTACTGCTGCTGCTCACTTCTGATTTGAATCCTTAAACTCCAGCTCCAGTATATTAAGAATGGGGGACAATGAAATTCCTGTCCTGCCGCACCCTTTCTAATTCCAGTACCACGCCCCCCTCTTCCTCTCCCCCCCCCCACCCAGCTCTATCAATGAGCCTCTGTCCTTCCCTGCAGCAGCTTCTCCTATGCCCTGCAGCAGCACCCCTGCTAGTCCATTCTCCAGAGCCACTATATCCCACCGCATCCGCCTCTGGTCACCAGAAAAGGCAGAGGCCACAGCAGGCACTGGAAGCACAGGCAGCGCAGACAGTGAGCTGTGTTATCTGGAATTTTTTTGTTCTTGTGCTCCTGGGTTACATTCTTCCCTTTCTGGCTCTTGCCCTGGGTCCTGAAGCAGAACTGGCAGAGGCTACTGCTCCGTTTGTGTCCTGTTAAGGGAATAAGGCTCCTGGGGAATGTGGGATGGCCCCCCTCCCCCGTCCCAACACACCATATCTGTGAGGAAGTGTACTGAGACACAGCAGTGTTGTAACTTCTGTCTGACACAACTCTTGGCAAAAATCTGGAAGAGTGACTGAGACAGATTGTGTGTAGGGGGGGGGCAGGGGAGAGAGGGACTGATGCCTTGGGACAGGGACGGCAGGGGACACTCCATTCCTGTAACTCTAAGAAATGACTAAAATGTGGCAGGTCTCTGATTAGTCACAAAACCACTTTCTGAATCAGCTTTCACCTCCTGTAGTTTCTCCCCTTCCCCTTTCTTCTCATTCATATTCAGAAAATTTTACTGACTGGACAGTTTGTTCAGGTTCTGACAAATTAATACAGATTCTGGAAACTTTATTGGCATGACAATTTTACATGTTGCCATTGTAATACATTTAGCAGTTACAGTAGACAAAGACAAAGAAGATAATTTGCAAAAGTAATAGTAACAGTAAAATACAATTTCATGTACAGAGAGGACAATAGTACAAACAATTCCCAAGTTCTGGTTCTGGTCCTGGTCTGTATTGTCCCTGATCAGGTTGTTTTATGCTACCACTAGGCAAGAAATATATTTTGCTGTTTTAGCTGCTGTTGCACCTTCCCCGTACCCCACCCCCAGCATTATTAAGTGTTTCCTGCTCATTCTGATTTTCTCTATTAGCTTTGGGAAATGTGTATCTCTCATATCTTTGTGTTTTGCATAGTGCAATAAGAAATGCCTTTTTTTTCTATTTCTCCAGTGTTGCACTGTGTGCAGAGTCTGGCTTCTTGGGGTTTACAGTACAGTTCAGTTGTTGTCTGCATCTTTTTATTTCTAGTCTGTGGTCTTTGACCGCAGCCGCGTATTCTGTTTGCACATAGTTTCTGTGCAGGGATCTTCTTTTAAAAAATTAAGATACCAAGGGGGAGGGGTGGGGGGTATATTCAAAGGGTTTAAAACAGATAATCCCTTCATCTGGGATATTCAGAATAACCACAGGGCCGCCACTGCACCTCCCTGTGCTTAACAGTTAGCGCCGCGGCATTCCAGGAGTGGCGTCCGCTTATGGTTAAGCAGTTAAAGTAAGATGCAGCAAAAGCTACAGAAGCTTCCTGCAAATCTGGGCAACCCAGATATTCAATGCTGAGGCCAGATATGACCCTGGCATTGACTATCTGGGTTTAAAGTTTGGTGGCAGCTAGCCGCATTAGATCAGCTAGCCACCACCGCTGAAATCAGGCCCCACATTTTTAACAGTAATAATAACAGTATCATCTCCTCTACCAGGTTCTCTCCTCCTCAAAGTCCCCATTTTTATTTGTCTCCCCATCTGTCACCTTCTTACTCTCTCGCTCTTCTTTTGCCATCTGTTTGTTTCTCTTTCCTGTTTTATCCCCTCCTCCTCACCTCCATGTGATAGTGTCTGTCTTTCTTGTCCATCTGTCTCGTGGTCTCCCTTCCATGATGGAGCTTCAAAAAGAATGGCAGCCCCATATTTCCCTTGCACATCCATGGGCTATACTGTTCCTTCTTGAATAAATTGTGATTTTAAGAGTATACATATTGATTAGTTACTCTTTTCTTTTGCAACTACTCTCATAACCTTTTATTCCTTCCTTTCATTTTTTTTTCTTCAAGCAAATCCATTTTGACTGCTTTGGGATCAGTCTGCTGCCACTCTTAGTTTCCAATTATTTTTTAAGTGCCTTCAAGTCAATGCTGACTCTTGGCAACCCAGCAGCCCCTGGGTTTTCTTGGCAAAGTATGACCAGAAGTAGATTGGCAGGCCTTTTCTTCCAAGTCAATAGAGGGTAAAGTGACTTGCCAAAGGTCACAAGGAATCAAACCCTGTTGGCTTGGGTGCTAGCCTGTTGCTCTAACCATTAGGCTACTCCTTTACTCCTTTTTTCCTTTGCTTATCTCCAGGGATTATATTATAATAATTAATAATATCTTTGGCATATCCAATTGATGGTTTAGCTACTTAGTAGCATTTTAAAATTCACCGCCATTTGGCTTCAGCATATTTGTATGTTGACCTTTTGTCCATTAAAGAGAGTGACTGTTTTCAAGAGACAAGCAAAATAGTTATCCTAATCCTAAAGATCAGGATTCTAAACATATGTTGGTAAAGTCAATCATTTATAAGGCCCCTAACGTGCAAAACTTTCTTCCGGTTGAAATTAGAAAATATGATAATTATAAGTGATACAGATGAAATGTAAAGACTTTGGCTCTTTAACAAAAGAATTTGGAGGTGAATTTTCAAAATGGCCAATATTCAAAAGCCATGGCGGCCAGTTGTGGCATATAAATATCAGCTGCAAATTTAGCAGCAGTATCCATAAAGTAGCTGCTGCTGAATATTGGGGCTGAGTGGAGCCAACAGGGTAAGTCCCCATACTTAACCTGTTAGTGGATTTTCAGTCATCACCTATCTGGATTGCATCTTAGGCCAGCTTTCTATGTGACTTAAGTTGGCTGGATATGTGCTGGTTGAAAATCCGCCAACCAGATTGGTGTGAGCAGCAGTTCTGCTCATAGTTCGAGGAAGGCTTGACCCTTAAAAGGTTCCTTTTTCAGGCTGGCCTGGTAGCTTTGTGGCACTGCAATGTCTTATCATGCAGAAGGATCTCTGTTCAATTCCTTGCTCATGTTTTCTACACCTTGGGTTGGTTGGAGCTGGGATGCTATAATACACACAGCTTTGGCAGGGTAGGGTGAAATAAGTCAAATCACTACAAAGTGGCAACACCTAGGTTTGTTGAATTTAGGCTCTATGATTGCATTTCCTAGAAGGAGTCTAGTATATGGCCCCTGGCCAAGGACTGTTGCTGCAAATCAGTTGGCTAAAATATATTGGGAGAGAATTTAAAAAATAGGGAAGTGCCCTGGTAGTTGACAATAAAAAAACTCAGGCATCAGATATGAGCTCTGGGTCTGATTTGAGCTGGAAACCCCATGGAGCAGAAGGCAATTGCTATGTTTCAAAAAATGTGGAGTGTCTGTTTTACTTTCTATAGGAAGCAAAGGTTTGGAATATAAAATACAGGAACAGAATAGATTCTGAGGTTGTTTCCCTCCCTACTATAGTACACAGACCCTGCTCACTCTCCAGCTTTACCCTCACTTCTTGCCCCAGGCTTTTTTTAAAATTTGGCCATTGCATCCATTCATCCCTTTCATAAAAAACATTTACCAATTGTCTTTCCTCTCCCAGTCTAATACAATGACACCTTGTTGTGGAACTTCTTTCTTATGTCCTTTATTTTTATCTTCTAAGGTATTTGAATGTCTGTCATATTTTGTTCTCTTTTTACCAGGAAGATATAGTAGGCCAAATCAACAAACTAAAGAGCATCAAATCACCTGAGCCAGATGGTATAAACCTCAGAGTTCTGAAAGAACTAAAAAATGAAATTGCAGATATACTGGAGTGGAGTAGCCTAATGGTTAGAGCACTGGCTTGGGACCCAAGAAACCAGGGTTCAATTCCCACTAGTGCTCCTTGTGGCTTTGGGCAAGTCACTTAATCCTCCAATGCCTTAGAAGAATCCAAGTTATTAATGTTACCTTACCAAGTGTAAGTTACAATGTAAACTGCTTTGACTAAATGATAAAAAAACCTGTTAAATAAATGCTATTAATAATCCATGACCTTATATTAAAATAATCTATGGTACTTGGAGAGTGGCCATTGTAACATCAGTTTTTAGAAAGGGATCCAGGGGTGATTCGGGAAACAAAGACCAGTGAGCCTGACATCAGTGCCAAATCACACAATCTGATCTAAAGAACAACAAAGAGGATAAACAACAACATTTTTTTTGTAGGAACGTTCGTTGTGTCAGGAGATAAAATAACCCCTTCGAATAACGAACCTCTCCCTTTTAATCTTAAATTGAAATTGTGCAAGTGAATTAGTGCAGAACTTCAAAATTAGAACCATAAAGCCACAGTGCTAAGAATAAATTCGAACAGAACCAAAGTTCTTGAACTTAGCTGGCAACTGGAACCAAAACAGAAAACAATGAGTAAATGCAAGCCGCTACAGCTGAATAAGGAGATTTTCACCCCCACCGGGGCATGAAAGGTTTTTCCACCCACCCGGGTGACATCAGTGCCAGGCAAAACAGTAGAAACGATTAGAAAGAACAAAATTACTGAACACATAGATATATACATGGTTTAATGAAACAAAGTCAGTATGGATTTAGCCAAGAGAAGTCTTGCCCAACCAATCTTCTCCATTTTTTGAAGGCATGAATTAACATGTGGATAAATGTGAGCCAGTTGATATAGTGTATCTGGATTTTCATAAAGCTTTTGACATAGTACCTCGTGAAAGACTTCTGAGGAAACTAAAAGGTCCTCGGAGAGGAGGAAATGCCCTATTGTGGATAAGGAGCTGGTTAAAAGAGAAAATAGAGTAGGATTAAATGGCCAGTTTTCTCAATGGAGGAAGGTGAATAGTGGAGGACCGGAGGGATCTGTATTGGGACATGCGCTTTGTAACATATTTATAGAAATGAAGGCAATGAGCAAGGTCAATCAATTTATAGATGATACCAAAATTATTCAGTTATTAAAATGCATGCAGATTGTGAGAAATTGTAGGAGGATCTCGCGAGACTGGTCATCTATATGGCAAATGAAATTTAAAGAAGTTAAGTGCAAAATGATGCACATAGGGGAGAATAGCCCAAATTATAGCTACACAATGCTAGGTACCATATTAGGAAGGAACAGAGAATAAAACAAAGATCATATTACCTCTGTATCACTCGATGGTGTGACTATACCTTGAGAAGTGTGTATCTCCAGGAACAAGCAGGAATGAGTCTTCACATATGGGTACGTCGGTACCGACGGAGCCTGCGCGGGAACGCTCCCCAGCTTCCCAAAAAGGAAAGCTTTTGGGAGCATCCCACAGCGCCTGCGTGCTGCCTTCCCGCGTTTCCTAACCAACTCTCCTCAGTTCTTCTTTGCCGCGGAGCCAGCAGGTCGAGCCCTGTCACCGCTGAAGAAGTTCTTTATTTTATTTTATTTCTTTGGTCGCGTGTCTGCCTTCCCCGACTCCGGACCGGTACCGCCGGTCTTTTCTTTCTTTAAAAAAAAAAATTTGATATTTTTCCTCATGGAAAAACCAACCTCCGGGTTCAAAAAATGCACTAAGTGTAGCGGTACTATTTCTGTTACAGATATCCATGAATGGTGTCTTAAATGTTTGGGTCCTGAACACTCCATTCCGGATTGTCCATCCTGTTCCCTAATGTCTAAACGGGGGTTACAGAACCAAGCAGCTAAGCTCCATGTGCTGTTTCCCGCTGAGGCACCGGCAGTAGCATCGACATCTTCCAGGTCTTCTTCTCCTGAAGGATCTCAGGTAACCAAACATAAACCTAGCAGGTCCTCGAAGGGTAGATCTCCCTCTAAGCATCGAGATGCCTCCGGGCTTGCCCTCGAGGATCCTGCACCAGCCAAACAACCCCGGCGGGAAGCTCCGGCTTCCAAAGCTCCTCCTATGGGGTTACAGGTTGACATCGATGGCACGGCCTCGACCGATCACCTGTTAGATTGCTCTGGGGTACCGGCACTTTCTCCCGGTACCGACTTCCAGGCTTTCATGGCGTCGATGGATCAGAATGTTCTGTCCATGCAGCAGGCTATAAAGTCCTTCATTCAAGCTGCGACGCCGATGATACCGCAACGAGCTCCGTTGTCGGTATCTGCTCCGGTACCGGCACCAGCGCCGATGCCGGTACCGACTGCATCGACATCGACAGGATACCGACTGCTGCGGTTCCTTGTCCAGGGCTACTTCTCGGTACTGATCCGGTACCGGGGACGCCCGATGTCGATACCGCTCGATACGCGTATCGAGCGTTAGAAGAGCACCCTGACAGGCGATACTTCAATTCCTCTGATGATTCTGATACATCAGATGAGTCTCCTGAAGTATCCATAGCCCTTCCTGAGGAGCCTTCTTCTCCAAAACGAAGAATGTCTCCTCCAGAGGACTTGTCCTTTCAAGACTTCATAAGAGAAGTAGCTAAAGGACTCTCTATTTCAGTAACCTCTGAATCAGAGCCTAGAGCAAAAAAATTAGATATTTTAGGATACTCTAAGGCTCCTAAAGAGGCAGTCACCTTACCAATTCATGAGATTCTTCATGAACACATGATTGATTTATGGGAGACTCCTCTCACTCTCTCTCCTCATTCTCGCAGGTTGGACACTATGTATCATGTCCCTCCTTGTCCTGGGTTCCAGAAAACTCAGCTTCCTCACCATTCCATTGTGGTGCAGTCAGCTATGAAGAGGATAAAGAGTACAAAGAGACACTCTTCTGCTCCTCCAGGAAGAGAATGCAGGACCTTGGATGCTTTTGGTAGGAAAATCTTCCAGGCCAGTATGCTTATTGCCAGAATCAACTCATATAGCCTTTATATGGGTATGTTTCTGAAAGAAGTGGCAGAAAAGCTGCACACTTTCCTCCCTTTTATTCCAGAAGATAAAAGGGAAGAATTCCGCATGTGGCTTAAGCATACTCAAGACATCTCCAAGTTTTCAAACAGGGCAGCCTTTGACTCCTTTGAAGGTGCCAGTAGAGCCTCAGGCATTGCCATAGCTGCTCGCAGAATTGCTTGGCTCCAGGCTTCTGATTTAGAACCCTGGGTTCATGATGGCTTAGGAAATCTGCCCTGTACAGGTGAAAATCTGTTTGGCAGAGAGTGACAAATTAAAGCCACTCAAATGGATGCAGAGAATTCTGCTCTGGATAGACTTTCAAGGTCTACCTCCATTCCTGCCAAGAAAAAGACTTTTAAAAAGTATTTTTTCAAAAAGGGCAGGTTTCCTTCCACTTCTGGCCAACAATCTTCTACAGGTCGCTTTACCGCTAAGCGTCAGCAACCTAAGCAGGCCAGGCCTAAGTCTACAGGGGCTGCTGTAACCCAGCAGTCCCAACCCCCTCAGGGTTTTTGACTTGATGCTAGAGAACTTAGTCTTTCTGGCTTTAACACAGCCAGAACCTCTCACCATTCCAGGAAGGTTAGCTCATTTTGCTCCCAGATGGGAGCAAATCACATCAGAGCAGTGGACCCTCTCCATCATAAGAGAGGGCTACAAACTTCATTTCTCAGACCTTCCTCCCCACACTATGGTGAGACACTTCAATTCTCCCACATCTCTTCTCGACCTTCTAGGTCAAGAGGTAGCTACCCTTCTTGCCCAAGGGGCAATAGAAGAAGTTCCTCTTCTTCAACAAGGGTCAGGGTTCTACTCCCCCCTATTTTCTCATTCCAAAAAGACAGGGGGATACAGACCCATTCTAGATCTCAGAGAATTGAACAAATTTCTATGCAAGGAGAAGTTCAAGATGCTTTCTCTCGGCACTCTCCTTCCATACCTTCAAAGTCAGGATTGGCTTTGTTCTCTAGATCTCAAGGATGCGTACACACATGTTCTCATCCATCCATCTCACAGAAGATCCCTGCGTTTTCTTTTCCAAGGAAAACATTACCAATATAGAGTGCTTCCTTTCGGTCTGGCCTCTGTCCCAAGAGTGTTCACCAAATGCATGGCAGTAGTTGCTGCATTTCTACGCACTCTGGGAATATTTGTCTTCCCATACCTGGACGACTGGCTCATCCGAGCTCCGTCTCAGTCAGAGGCCCAGATTTCCCTGGACCGCACAAGGCGCATTCTGCAGTATCTGGGACTGGTGGTAAACCTCCCAAAGTCCCAGCTCATCCCTACTCAGTCCCTGGAATTCATAGGGGCCTGGTTGGATACCACCACTGCAAGGGCCTACCTTCCTCAGGCCCGTTGCCAACGTCTAGTGCAGTTAGCCTCCCAGATTCAGTCAAAGAGCCTCTTAACTGCCAGGGAGATGCTACAACTGCTGGGCCACATGGCTTCCACAGTACATGTGGTACCCTATGCTCGCTTACAAATGAGAGCAGCTCAATGGACTTTGTCCACCCAGTGGACTCAAGCTTCAGGAGCTCTCTCAGACCAAATAGCAACCTCCAAACGTCTCTTTTGGTCTCTCCAATGGTGGATGTCCACTCAAAATCTGTTGCTGGGGTCCCCCTTCCAACAGTTGTTGCCCCAAGCAACCCTCACAAAAGATGCCTCCCAGACAGGTTGGGGAGCTCATCTACAGGACCTCTCCACTCAAGGCACTTGGTCCCCTCAGGAGACCTCTCTTCATATCAACCACTTGGAGCTTTGAGCGGTTTTTCTAGCCCTCAAGGTCTTCCATACCCTCCTCAACTACAAGACAGTCCTCATCCATACGGACAATCAAGTAGCTATGTTTTATATAAACAAGCAAGGAGGAACTGGCTCTCTGTCGCTTTGCAACGAAGCTCTAAGATTGTGGGCCTTCGCCAGAGAGCATCAAATCCATCTCCTGGCAGTATATCTCCCAGGAATCCAAAACTCTTGGGCAGACAGACTCAGTCGAGTTCTGCTTCAACACGAATGGTCCCTGCACATGGATCAGGTACTCAGAATCTTCCAAGAATGGGGAACCCCGGACATAGACCTCTTTGCAAGTTCGTGGAATGCCAAACTTCCGCGGTTCTATTCCAGAATTCCGTGTCAGGGAGTTCAGGCCAAGGATGCCTTCCTCCTTCATTGGGGTCAGGGCTTCCTGTATGCCTTTCCACCCATTCCCTTGATTCCCAAGACTCTGTTCAAACTGCAGAGGGATCAAGGATCTATGATCCTCATAGCTCCACGCTGGCCACGCCAAGTGTGGTACCCTCTGCTTCTGCATTTCTCCCAAGCCCCCTCTCTGGACTTGGGAGCTGTTCCAGACCTTCTGTCTCAGGAGGAAGGGACTTTGTGGCACCCAAACCCCAAGTCCCTTCACCTCAGAGCTTGGTTACTGAAGGCCTAGACCTTCAAGACTTGAATCTTTCTCAGCAGGTGAAGAATATCCTCCATGCTTCCAGGAAACCTTCCACCAGGCGTTCCTATGCTTTTAAGTGGAAAATATTTTCCATTTGGTGTGCTGAAAAGGGTCTTGACCCTCTGTCACTACCTTTAACATCTTTGTTAGACTATCTCCTGCATCTCTCCAATGCAGGACTTAAGACAATTCAGTAAGAGTCCATTTGAGTGCTATTGCAGCATCCCTTAAGCCCATCAATGGACAACCTATCTCCTCTCATCCTCTTATTTCAAGATTCATGAGAGGCCTAACTTTAACTAAACCTCCCATTAGGCCTCCTCCGGTGGCATGGGACTTAAATTTGGTTCTTGGTCAGCTTATGAAGCCACCTTTTGAACCCTTAGCCACTGCCTTCTTGAAATTTCTTTCCTGGAAGGTTATTTTCCTCATTGCAGTCACTTCTGCTCGCCGCATCAGTGAACTGCAGGCCTTAGTGGCTAATCCACCTTATACAAGGTTCCATCATGACAAGGTAGTCCTTAGGACAAATCCACACTTTATGCCTAAAGTGGTCTCACCTTTTCATCTTAATCAAGAGGTATATTTACCTGTCTTTTTTCCAGCTCCTCATGCATCCAGTGCAGAGAGGAATCTTCATACTCTGGATTGTAAAAGAGCTTTTGCTTTTTACTTACATAGGACACAGCAACATAGAAAGTCTTCCCAGCTTTTTGTTGCTTTTGATCCTTCTCACTTGGGACTTCCAGTCTCTAAGAGAACACTGTCTAATTGGATTGCTCAGTGTATTTCTTTCGCCTACCAGAGTAAGAACCTTTCTCTGGAGAGCCATGTCACAGCTCATAATGTGAGGGCCATGGCCACCTCTATGGCTCATCTAAATTCTGTGTCCATCGACCAGATCTGTCGAGCAGCCACCTGGGCCTCTGTTCATACCTTCACAGCCCATTACTGCTTGGACAAGGATTCCCGCCGGGATGCCTTGTTTGGTCAGGCTGTCCTCAGACACCTGTTCCATTCTTAAACAACTCCTGCCCTCCTTCCCTGGATGGATGCCTGAGATCCATAGGAGGACGCAGACCCCTTTCAGGGTCTCATATCCTTGGGGATCTCCCAGGCATCTCAGCTAGGGAGTCCCCATATGTGAAGACTCATTCCTGCTTGTTCCTGGAGATAGCACAGTTACTTACCTGTAACAGGTGATCTCTGGGAACAGCAGGAATAAGTCTTCACAACCCACCCACCTCCCCTAGGAGTTGTATCTCTTTTCTATCTTTCCTTTCCTCTCTCTCTCTATTGTCTCAGCTTTAAACTCGAACTGAGGAGAGTTGGTTAGGAAAGGCGGGAAGGCAGCGCACAGGCACTGTGGGATGCTCCCAAAAGCTTTCCTTTTTGGGAAGCTGGGGAGCGTTCCCGCACAGGCTCCGTCGGTACCGACGTACCCATATGTGAAGACTTATTCCTGCTGTTCCCAGAGATCACCTGTTACAGGTAAGTAACTGTGCTTTACCTCATCTCAAAAATGAGATATAGTGGAATTAGAAAAGGTACAGAGAACGGCAACCAAAATGATAAATGGGATGGAAGATTACCAGTATGAAAAAAGGCTTAAAAAGTTAAGATTCTTCAGTTTTGAGAGAGATGGCTGAGGGGAGATATGATAGAGATCTATAAAATCCTGAGTGGAGTGGAATGGGTAAATGCAAATCAATTGCTTACTCTTTCAAAAAAGTATAAAGATTAGTAATCTGTGAACTATCATTAAAATCATCTCTAATACCTGAAGATTGGAGGATCGCCAATGTAACACCAATTTTTAAAAAGGGTTCCAGGGGTGATCCGGGAAACTACAGACCGGTGAGCCTGACATCAGAACCGGGAAAAATGGTAGAAACCATCATAAAGAATAAAATTACTCAGCATGTAGATAGTCATGACCTAATGGGAGACAGCCAACATGGCTTTAGACAAGGAAGATCTTGTCTTACTAATCTGTTATGTTTTTTTGAAGGAGTAAATAATCAGGTGGACAAAGGTGAGTCGGTTGATATTGTGTATCTGGACTTTCAGAAAGCCTTTGACAAGGTCCCTCATCAGAGACTTTTGGCAAAACTAAAGAGTCATGGGATAGGAGGCAGTGTACTATTGTGGATCAGGAACTGGTTAAAAGATAGAAAGCAGAGGGTAGGGCTAAATGGCCAATTTTCCCAATGGAGAAAGGTGAATAGTGGTGTACCCCAGGGATCTGTGCTGGGTCCGCTGCTTTTTGAAATATTCATAAATGACCTGGAAAGTGGAATAACGAGTGAAGTTATCAAATTTGCAGATGACACAAAACTATTTAAAGTTGTTAAAACCCAAGAGGATTGTGGAAAATTGCAAGAGGATCTTGATAAATTGGAAGACTGGGCATCAAAATGGCAGATGAAATTTAATGTGGACAAGTGCAAAGTTATGCACCTAGGGAAGAACAACCCAAACTATGGTTACACGATGCAAGGTTCCACATTAGGAACCACCACCCAGGAAAAAGATTTAGGCGTCATTGTGGATACCATGTTAAAACCCTCGGCCCAGTGTGCAGCGGCGGCCAAGAGAGCAAATAGAATGCTAGGTATGATCAGGAAAGGAATGGACCTTTTTGCAAGTCCGTGGAATGCCAAACTTCCCCGGTTCTGTTCCAGGATTCCGTGTCAGGGAGTTCAGGCCAGGGATGCCTTCCTCCTTCATTGGGGGCAAGACTTCCTCTATGCCTTTCCACCCATTCCCCTAATTCCCAAGACACTGTTCAAGCTTCAGAGAGACAAGGGGTCTGTGATCCTCATAGCACCACGTTGGCCACGCCAAGTGTGGTACCCTCTACTTCTGCATCTCTCTCAAGCTCCCTCCCTGGACTTGGGATCTGCTCCAGACCTCCTATCCCAGGAGGAGGGAACGTTGTGGCACCCAAATTCCCAGTCTCTTCATCTCAGGGCCTGGTTGCTGAAGGCCTAGACCTTCAAGATTTGCATCTTTCTCAGCAAGTGAAGGATATCCTTCATGCTTCCAGAAAGCCTTCCACCAGACGTTCCTATGCTTTTAAATGGAAGAGGTTTACCATTTGGTGTGCAGAGAAGGGTCTTAATCCTCTTGCAATACCTCTGAATTCTTTACTAGAGTATTTGCTGCATTTATCCCATGCAGGCCTTAAAACGAATTCAGTAAGAGTCCATTTGAGTGCTATTGCAGCATCCCTTAAGCCTCTCAATGGACAGCCTATTTCCTCTCATCCTTTTATAGCAAGATTCATGAGAGGCCTTCTTTTGACTAAACCTCCCATTAGACCACCTCCAGTGGCATGGGACTTGAATCTGGTTCTTGGCCAGCTTATGAAGCCACCTTTTGAACCCTTAGCCACTACCTCCTTGAAATTTCTTTCCTGGAAGGTTATTTTTCTCATTGCAGTCACTTCAGCTCGCCGCATCAGTGAGCTGCAAGCCTTGGTGGCTAATCCTCCTTATACAAGGTTCCATCATGACAAGGTAGTCCTCAGGACCAATCCACACTTTATGCCTAAAGTGGTTTCACCTTTTCATCTGAATCAGGAGGTGTATTTACCTGTCTTTTTTCCAGGACCTCATGCATCAAGTGCAGAGAGGAATCTCCATACCCTGGATTGTAAAAGAGCGCTCGCTTTTTACTTACAAAGGACACAGCAACATAGAAAGTCCTCTCAACTCTTTGTTCCTTTTGATCCCTCTCATTTAAGACTTCCAGTCTCTAAGAGAACTCTGTCCAATTGGATTTCTCAGTGTATTTCTTTCGCCTACCAGAGTAAGAACCTTTCTCTAGAGGGCCATGTCACAGCTCACAATGTGAGGGCCATGGCAGCCTCTATGGCTCATCTAAACTCTGTGTCCCTCGACCAAATCTGTCGAGCGGCCACCTGGGCCTCGGTTCATACCTTTACAGCCCATTACTGCTTGGACAAGGACTCCCGCCGGGATGCCATGTTTGGTCAGGCTGTTCTCAAACACCTGTTCCATTCTTAAACAACTCCTACCCCCCATCCCTGGTTGGATGCCCGAGATCCATGGAGGGAGGTAGAGCCCTTCTCAGGGACTCACAACCTTGGGGATCTCCCTGGCATCTCTAGCTGGGGAGTCCCCATATGTGAAGACTCATTCCTGCTTGTTCCTGGAGATAGCACAGTTACTTACCTGTAACAGGTGATCTCTGGGAGCAGCAGGAATAAGTCTTCACAACCCACCCACCTCCCCTAGGAGTTGTATCTCTCTATCTCTTTCCTTTCCTCTCTCTCTCTCTCTCTCTTTGTCTCAGCTTAAAACTCGAACTGGAGAGAGGCGGTTGGGAAAGGCGGGAAGGCAGCGCGCAGGCGCTGTGGGATGCTCCCAAAAGCTTTCCTTTTGGACGCTGGGGAGTGTTCCCGCGCAGGCTCCGTCGGTACCGACGATACCGATATGTGAAGACTTATTCCTGCTTATTAATAATTAATAATTAATATTCAATGGCACATACACGGTTAGTGTTGTTGAATATCCCCTCCTAAATCCCTTACATGCCCCGATGATATCCGGTTGGCATCAGGGTGTGTCGGGGGCATTCTGGGGCGTAGCACTAGCTGAGCAGCAGATGGTATGGTTCAGTATTAGGACTAGGGCTGTTAGAATCCATTCAAAGGTGAGGATCTTAGACTTTAGGAAGACTAACTTTACCAAGATGGGCCAATACCTCAGTGGGATGGGAACAGCTGGGGGATGTAGAAAAACAGTGGGCAAAACTGAAAGGGGATATTTTAAGGGCAACCAACCTTTTTGTTAAAATGGTAAATAAAGGTAAAAGGAAAAGGAGACCGCTATGGTTTTCGAAAGAAGTAGCTAAAAAAGTGAAGAAAAAGAGAGAGGCCTTCATGAAATACAAGAGATCACAGAGAGAGGAAGACAGGCATCTGTATTTGGAAAAACTTAGAGAAGCTAGCAAAGTAGTCAGGAAGGCAAAGATTCAAAAGGAGGAGGAAATAGCCAATGCCATAAAATGGGGGGATAAGATATTTTTCAGAAATATTAGTGAGAAGAGGAAGGGTAACAGTGGCATTCTCAGACTCAAGGGTGCAGGGGAAGAATATGTAGAAGCTGATAAGGATAAAGTGGAATTGCTTAACAAATATTTCTGTTCTGTGTTCACTGATGAAGAACCAGGAGCAGGATCTCAGAAAACACCCACAAACAGGAACAGAAGCGAGGGACATCTTCAACAATTTTCAGAAGACTGTGTTTGTGAGACACTAGCTCAACTTAAAATAGACAAAGCGATGGGACCGGATGGGATACACCCTAGAATACTGAGGGAACTTGGGGACGTTCTAGCAGCTCCACTGACTGACCTTTTCAATGCCTCGTTGGAGTCGCGAGTGGTGCCAAAGGACTGAAGAGAGGCTCATGTGGTGCCTTTACACAAAAGTGGAAGTAAGGATGTGGTTGAAAACTACAGGCCGGTCAGTTTAACTTCGGTGATGAGTAAATTATTGGAAATGCTGCTGAAAGAGAAAATAGTGAGGTTTCTGGAGTCCAGCAGATTACAAGATCCGAGGCAGCATGGATTCACCAGAGGCAGGTCTTGTCAGACAAATCTGATTGATTTCTTTGACTGGGTGACCAGGGAGAGCCCTAGATGTGGTGTATTTAGATTTCAGTAAAGCCTTGGACACTGTTCCTCACAGGCGACTTATAAACAAACTGAGCACCCTAGGGATGGACCCTAAAGTTACTGCTTGGGTTAGAAATTGGTTGGGTGGGAGGCGACAAAGAGTACAAGTAAATGGAGCTCATTCTGAGGAGAAGGATGTTACCAGTGGTGTGCCCCAGGGGTCTGTCCTTGGTCCGATTCTTTTTAACATCTTTATTAGTGATATAGCGGAAGGGCTGTCGGGTAAGGTTTGCCTCTTTGCGGATGATACCAAAATCTGCAATAGAGTAGACACCCAGGAAGGTGTAGATAACATGAAGAGGGATCTAGCTAAGTTTGAAGAATGGTCTAGAATTTGGCAGCTGGGATTTAATGTTAAAAAATGTAAGGTCATGCATTTGGGCTGCAGCAATCCAAGGGAGCAATATAGTATAGGGGTGAAGTACTTTTTAGTTCAGATATAATAATATTACAATTATAATTAATAGTATCTTTTGCAGAAGGAAAATTTTGCATACCCAGGTACTTAATCCCTTGTGAAGCCCAATGAATGTAAGGTCTTTCATATCTCTCTGCATGGCAAGTTCATTGAGAAGGCGGATCTCACTTTTGCATCAATTACTTTTAAAGCCAGAAAATTTTGAGAATTCATCAACCGTATTCAAAAGAGGATTAGAAAGGAATACCATGATATCATCAGCATACACAGCTAATTTCCAGCTATGATCTCCTGCAGAAATGCCAGTAATGCTGTATTTTAATCAACAGCAGCTGTAGCGCTAAATCAAACAATAAAGGGGAGAGAGGGCAACTCTGTCTTGTACCCTTTCCTAGATTAACAGTCTCAGATGTAAACCCCTTAACCACAACAGAAGAACGAGGTGCTGCATACAGCGTTTTAATCCAATTAATGAATCCAGATCCACACCCAAACCAATCTAAAACTCAAAAAGATACTACCATTCAATCCAATCAAAGGCTTTCTCAGCGGCTAGGGAAAGGGCCACCACCGGACCATTCAATTGTTGCGACAACACACACAATGAAATGCACGAGAATTATCTTCTATGTATCTTACTTTAAAAAAACCAGCCTGCTCTTTGCCCACAATTAAATGATACATTACTAAGCCGGATGGCCAATACTTTTGCTAATACCTTATAATCAACATTCAAGAGGGAAATTGGATGGTAATTTGCCACTGATGAGGTATACCGACCAGGTTTTGCAAAAAGTACTACGTTTACCTCAGAAAAATTGGATTGGACACTTGTACTCTCCAGAATATCTTTATAAAGATGCTGCAATTTTGGAGCCAAATTCAGTTGTGAGACCATCTGGACCTGGCATCTTATTTCTCATCATATTCTTAATAGCTGAGAGAATCTCTCCTATTTGAATCGGAGAACCCAAGTGTCCCTTCTGAGCCGTAGTGAGCATAGGATGCTCAAGCACCTCCAAGAAAGTTTCTCTCAACGCAGCACAATCTTCACCAGAAGAGGAAAACCTTTTTCAATAATATTCTGAAAAAACATTTAGGATGTCCCGGGGACTCGTTACTTTACCGCAATCTTCCACTTCAGTGGCAGTTATAACGTGGTTTTGCCTCTGCACTTTTAAAAGCTGTGCAAGCATCTTACCTGCCTTATCCCCACCAGCATAACAACCCGTCCGCTGAATAAACAATTCTTGAGATACACCCTGCATTAATTTTTTAACTAGTTCATAATGAAATTTAGTTAATTCCCAAAAGACACCATTACAATTTGTTTTGATGTGAACTTTTTCAAATTGGGCAGTTTTCTGTTCTAAGGACTTAATCTCTTTCATTTGGCTTTTCCGCATCCATGCAGAGAGACTGAGAACTTCCCCATGCAGAGTGATTTTGAAAGCTTCCCATATTCTGCATTATGACACATCATCCTCATTCCTTTGAAAGAAATCTTCAATAAAAAACTTCAGTTTGTCCACTAAGGTGGTTTCCAGTAGCAGTCTGTTTGAAAACGCCACAGGCCTCTGTTATCATCTCTAGACCATGCTCGGAATTCTAAGCAAATTGCTGCATGATCCGATATATAGATAGGCTGAATAGAACAACTCAGAACTTCTGGCAATAAAGATTTGGAAACCAGGAGGTAATCTGTTCTTGAGTAAGTCTGGTGTGGGAAGGAAAAAAAGTGTACTCCCACTCTAGAGGGTGTATATTATACCATGCAACAGCAAGGCATAAGGACTCCACAAGGTTTTTGGAAAGCCCCTGAGAATTCCATCTGCACATTTCGACATAATGAACTCCTGTCAAGACATTCATCTAGTAACTCTGAGACATCTCAGACCACTATTGCAAACAGGCGACTTCAGAACAGTCTTTCAGGCCCTTGTCACCCCCCACTTTGACTACGCCAATGCGATTCTTCATGGCCTACCCAAGAGCACAATAAGCCCATTACAACTAGCAATGAATACCGCGGCACGCTTCCTACATGGAGCTTCCAGAGGAGACCATATTACACCGATTCTAAAGGACTTGCACTGGCTGCCTATCTACTGTCGTACTACATACAAGATAGTCTTGATGACATTTAAGGCCATCAACAACATGTCCTCCTCCTCCCTAACAGAACTGCTCCACCCTACCCCAGCAACCAGAGTGAGGAGATCTTTTGCCATCAATACCCTACAAATCCCCTGCGAAATAACTAAATGCAACCAGACAACAAAAAGAAGGGCTTTCAAGTTCTATGCCCCCACATGCTGGAACGCACTTCCATCTCCCATGCGAGCAATTACTGATATCGCTCAATTCAGAAAAGCTCTAAAACATCACCTCTTTCTATTACACTATTCACAACCTAATTTAGCAGCATCACATCCAGCTAAGCAAGGATAAGCCGCAAGACAACTCTTGGTATTAATGTACAGAATTGTAGATACTGTAAATAGTTACCCTAGTTGACATCCAAGTTTTCGCTCCTGTTCGATGTAAAGGCATAACAGATATCTGAGATGCTTGAATGTTACCTGTAAACCGCACTGATTTTAAAGAGCGCGGTATATAAGAACAATAAATAAATAAATAAACTCATTAAAGTCCCCCCCCCTCCAATATAAGCTTTTCTTCTCAGAAGGATAAAATAGTCTGAGTAAGTGTTTCATAAAAAGTTGGCGATTGTTGGTGTGTAAATATTCATCAGCAAAATCTTGCACCCTGCAGTTGTTAACTTCACACCTGCCCATCACTCCTCATTATCCATTTTCTGCTGAGCCATTAAATCTCAATTGCCAAGCATTTGACTGTTCTAATTTTTGTAGGCATTTTCTCATGTTGTCTACTCCCTCTGAAGTGTCCTCTCTGTTGCAAATCATTGTTTCATCTTCAAAAAGGCAAACGTTTCCTTTTAACCCTTCAGCAATATTACCCACAAGGACAGTGAACAGTAGTGGTCTCAGGACTGATCACTGAGGCACTCCACTACTCACCTTCCTTTCTTCAGAGTGAGTTCCATTCTCTACTACCCTCTGTAGTCCATCAGTCAACCAGTTCTTGATCCAGTTCACCCCCTTGGGTTCCATTCCAAGGCTGCTCAGTTTATGCACAAGCCTCCTATGAGGAAGAGTATCAAAGGCTTTGCTGAAATCTGAGTAGACCACATCTATCTAGTTCTCTGGTCACCCAGTCAAAGAAAATCAAATCAGATTTGTTTGGCATGATCCTTTAGTAAAGCCATATTGCCTCAGATCTTGCAACCTGTTGACTTCCAGAAAAACCATGGATCCTTTTTTTCAGCAACATCTCCACCAATGGAGAAGAACAGCAATATGATTTTGGGGGGAGGGGGCCCAAGCTCCACTTTAACTTCACCCCTAGCTCCCACAGCCTTCGCCTCTTGTTCTGCCATGGGGATCCGATCTCATCTGCCCGCAAGAGAAGGGAATTTCTGTGATTGCGGCAAAGACTCCTGTCTGCCTGTGGGAGATTGGATCACCACGGGCAGACATCCTGCATGGAGGCCATGATCGTGGCCTTCCCCTCCTGTTTTGCCCATGAGAATTTGATCTCCACTAGGCAGACAGGAGTCATTGCCGTGATTACAGCTGCTCTCTTCTGCCCATGGGAGATGGGATCCCTGTGGGCAGAACAGAAGGGGAAGGCTGTGATTGTGCCATTTATGCAGTTTGTGGCTGGCATCTGGCAGGCAAACGTTTGGTGTGGCCAGGGCCCATGTGGCCCACCCTGTTCTGACACCTATGGTCTCTATTACTTTTCCCATCATCCAGGTAATGCTTACCAGCTTGTAGTTTGCCACCTCTTCTCTGTTGTCACTTTTAAATACCATTTCAGTCATGTGTAACTTCCCTACATCTTCTTCAGTAAAGACCGAAGCACAAAATTCATTCATTCTCTCCACTATGGCCATGTCCCCTCTTAGTGCCCCTTTTACTCCTCTATCATCTAATGATCCAACTGACTCTCTCACAGGGTTTTTGCTACGAAAGTATTTGAAAAAATTTTATTATGTGTTTTTGCTTCCGCAACAAACTTTTTTTTTTCAAATTTTCTCTTTGCCTGCCTTATCAATGCCTTGCATCTAACTTATGTTGTTTCCAGTTTTCATCATTTGTCTCCTTTTTCCATTTCCTGAAAGATGCTTTTTTTTGGCAACAACAGCATCTCTGACCTCACCTTTAAACCATGCTGGCAATTTTATGGACTTCCTTCCACTTTTCTTCATAAAGCGTGGAATACAGCTGGTCTGGGCTTCCACTATAGTATTTTTAAACAACACCCAAGTTTGATATAAATCTTTAACCTTTGCAGCTACTCCTTTTAGTTTTTTCTTAACTATTTTCCTCATTTTATCATAGTCTCCCTTTTGAAAGTGAAAAGGCAGTATTGTGGATTTCCTTGCCTCCTTCCTTCATTTATGAAATCAAACACGATCATGCCAAGTGGTCCCAACACCCTTATCTCTTGCACCAGATCTTGTGTTCCACTAAGGACTAGGTCCAAAATGGCTTCCCTTCTTTTTGGTTCATGAACCAGCTGCTCCAAGAAGCAGTCATTTATTTCATCTAGAAACTTTATCTCCCTAGCATGTCCTGCCGTGACATTGACCCAGTTGATACCGGGGTAATTGAAATCACCCATTATTACTCTGTTGTAACTTTTGTTTGCCTCCCTGATATCTTTGAGCATTTCATCATCCATTTGTTCATTCTGGCCAGGCAGTTAGTACTATACCCCCATGCCATCGCCTTCCACTTTTTACATAGAATGTCAATCCATAGAGATTCTACCATGTATGTACTTTGTTTCCTGCAAAACTTTAATCCTGTGTGACTCAATACCCTCACTAACATAGAGCGCAAATCCACCACCAATTTGATCTACTCTATCATTGTGATATAATTTGTACCCAGTAATCACAGTGTCCCATTAGTTGTCCTCCTTCCTCCAGGTCTCTGAGATACCAATCATATCTAACCTCTCATGTAGTGCTATATATTTTAATTCTCCCATCTTATTTTTTAGACTTCTAGCATTTGCATACAAGCATTTTAGAGGCTTTATTTTATTCATATTAATGTGGTTATCAGTAGGCAGCGGTAATTTGGAATCTTTAAGATCTGTCTGCTCTGCACTTAAGGGCATTTGGGTTACTTATGCCTTTATTGGAACCTCTCTGTTGATATGCTCTAACTTCAAGGATACATCGTGCCAAACCATGCGCTCTTGGGCGACTGTTGGCTTTCCCTATTATTTAGTTTAAAAGCTGCTCTATCTCCTTTTTAAAGGCTCATGCCAGCAGCCTGGTTCCATCCCAGTTAAGGTGGAGCCCATCCTTATGGAAAAACCCCTCCCTTCCCCAGAATGTTGCCAATTCCTAACAAATCCAAAACCCTCTTCCTTGCACCATTATCTCATCCATGCATTGAGACTCCGGAGCTCTGCCTGACGTTTAGGTCCTGCACGTGGAACAGGAAGAATTTCTGAGAAAGCAAACCTGCAAGTTCTGGATTTCAACTTCCTACCTAAAAGCCTAAATATGGCTTCCAGAACCTCCCTACTACACTGTCCTATGTAAAGAAGAAATAGATAGATAAATAAATAAATAAATAAATTGGTACCAACATATACCAAGACAGCAGACTCCTCCCCAGCGCTATCTAGAACCTTATCTAGGTGGTGCACGAGGTCTGCTACCTTCGCACCAGGCAGGCATGTTACCAGGCAATCCTCATGTCCACTAGCCACCCAGCTATCTACATTCCTAATGGTCAAATCACCAACTATAATGGCTGTCCTAAGCCTTCCTCATGGTCACATTACCCTGGAGAAATCTCTTCGGTGCGAGAGGGTTTTACATCACCTGGAAGACACGTCCTAGCTACAGGATCATTTCCTGCACACCAGGGTGATACTCTTCTGTCACGTGACCTCTCCCCCATGGCAACAGTGAGGCTGTCAGACTGGAGGTGGGACTTCAGTGTTATGTTCCTGTAGGTTTCAACTATATACCTCTCTGACTTCCTTATATCCTCCAAGTCTGCTACTCTAGCTTCCAGCGATTTGACTCATTCCCTGACAGCAAAGAGCTTTTGCACCTAGTGCAATGCAGAAGACTGGAAAGCCCCATCTCTCTGCTGGACTGCTGTCTGCATACTAGTTTTAAGTGTTTTGTTTAGGTATTTAAGTTGTCTATTTACTTAGGTTTGCTGGGGTTACTTATACTAATATAACTATACTTAATACATTTAATGGACTTTGTTCACCTCAAGATTAATTCATCTCAGGTCCTTAATATATTTCTGATAAGGATAGCAGCTGCACCTGAAAGTGAATATGGGCATTTCCTTCTCTTTAATAGGTTTGAGAGCCTATGTAGCTGTTCCCTATTTCCAGGGGGCACCCTGCACAGGACGCTTAGTCAAAGGCAATCAAACAGGGCTTCCACTCTCCGCCTGCCCTGCACGAGACTGTGCCTGGGGGCACCCAGAGGTTGCAGGGTCTGAAGTTCCATGCCAGAAGAACCAGGCCTACTGCAAAACAGAAGAATTGAAAGAAATGTTGATAAACTGGGAAGATGTATGACAAGTATTTGATAAACTGAAGAGTAGTAAATCACTTGGACCGGATGGTATACATCCAAGGGTGTTGAAAGAACTGGAATATGAAATCGCAGACCTACTATTAGAAATCTCTGAACTATCATTAAAATCATATGTAGTAGCTAAGATTGGAAAATGGCCAATGTAATGCCAATTTTCAAAAAGAATAAAAGTACTGAACATGTAGATAGTCAGTCATGATTTAATGGGAGAAAGCCAACATGTACTTAACCAAGGAAAGCTTTGTCTTACTAATCTGTTATTTTTTTTGAAGGTGTGAATAAACAGGTAGACCAAGGTGAACCAGTTGATATAGTGTATCTGGATTTTCAGAAAGCCTTTGACAAAGTCCCTCATGAGAGACTCTTGGCCAAATTAAAAGTTATGGAATTGGAGGCAGTGTACTATTGTGGATAAGGAACTGGTTAAAAGATAGAAAGCAAGTGTAGAGCTAAATGACCAAATTTCTCAATGGAGAAAGATGAATAGTGGAGTACCCCAGGGATCTCTGCTGGCCCACTTCTTTTTAACATATTCATAAATCACCTGGAAATGGGAATAAGGAGTGAGGTGATCAAATTTGCAAATGACACAAAATTATTCAAAGTTGCTAAAATGCAAGAGGATTGTGAAAAATTGCAAGAAGGCCTTGATAAATTCAAAGACTGGATGTCCAAATGGCAAATGAAATTTAATGTGGACAAGTGCAACGTTATGCACCTAGGAAACAACCCAAACTTTGGTTACACAATGCAAGATTCCACATTAGGAATCACCACCTAGGAAAAAGATTTAGAAACCCTCTGCCTAGTGTGCAGCGGTGGCTAGGGAAAGCAAATAGAATGCTAGGAATCATAAGGAAAAGAATGGAGAATAAAATCAATGATATTATAATGCCTCTGTATCATTCCATGATGCGACTGCGCCTTGAATATTGTGTGCAATTCTGGTCGCTATTTCTTAAAAAGGATATAGCAGAATTAGAAAAGGTACAGAGAAGAGCCACCAAAATGGTAAAGGGGATGGAAGGACGCCCCTATGAAGAAAGGCTTAAAAGGTTAGGGCTTTTCAACTTGAAAAAGAGAGCGCCAAGGGGAGATATGAAAGAGGTCTACAAATTAATGAATGGAATGGAACGGATAAATGTAGATTGGTTATTTATTCCATCAAAAATTAGAAAGATTAGAGGACATGCAATGAAACTACAGTGTAATCCATTTAAGACTAATAAGAGAAAATATTTTTTCACTCAACGTGTAATCAAACTCTGGAATTCATTACCAGAGGATGTAGTGAAGGCTATTAGTGTAGCTGGGCTTAAAAAAAAGGTTTGGACAAGTTCCTAATGGAAAGGTCCATAAACCATTATTTAAGATGACCAGGGAAATCCACTGCTTGCCCCGGGACAAGCATTGTGGAACCTGTGTTCCTTTTTGGGAACCTTCCAGGTACTTGTGACCTGGATTGACCACTGTTCGAAACAGGATACTGGGTTTGATGGACCTTGGGCTGACCCAGTATGGCATTTCTTATGTTCTTAACCTCTGGTGGCTGAGGCAAATAGAGGCATGGGAGTGATGCCATTGAAACCTGGGCTTTTCATTGGTTCTTTGTCTCCACAATCTGCTGGTAGGGGAGCACAGCCCACTGGTCTGGATTGGTCTAGCAGGATGGTATGAAAAAGCCTTTTCCTTAGTTCTCTGAAAGTTCAGATGGCAGCCTTGTCATGTTTTAGGGGGCCAGTGGTGGGGCACCTATAGCCTCAAACTTAGATATGTCTTATTTCCTTCAAAGGATATGACACTTCCATCCTCCCCTGCATTCAGTCATTCCCTCTTGGGATCTCTCCAGTCCTTGATGTCAGAGCCCTTTGAGCCTCTGAAGCAGACCACACTTAAAGATCTGTCCCTTAAGACCATCTTCTTGGTCACAATCTGCTCAGCAAGACGCATCTCTAAGATGCAGGCATTGTCATACAGGGATCCTAAATTGTCATTCTCGGAAGAGGCCATGTACATTTTGCCAGTCCTCTGTTTCTTATCCAGTGTGGTGTCATCCTTTCATGTCAATTGAGTGTTCTGTCTACTCTCCTTATCTCCAGGAACAAGCAGGAATAAGTCCTCACATATGGGTACGTCGGAACCGACGGAGCCTGCGCGGGAAAGCTCCCCAGCTTCCTAGAATGGAAGCTTTTGGGGCCTCCCACTGCACATGCGCGCTGCCTTCCCGCCTTCCTGAACAGCTCTCCTCAGTTTCTCTTTTTCCGCGGAGCCAGCAGGTCGTGTATCCTGTCACCGCTGAAGAAATTGTAGTTTTTTGTTTTGTTTCTTTAGACCGCGTACCTGCCTTCCCATACCGATACCGGTATCGCCGGTCTTCCTTTTTCTTTCTTGAAAAATTATTTTCTTTTTCTTTTATTATTTTTCAGCACTTGGTCACTTCAGTTAGGCCTTCAGGCCTACTTGAATTCTCCACATGGAGAAGCCAGCCCCTGGATTTAAGAAGTGTACCAAGTGTACTGCTGTAATATCAGTCACAGACACCCATGAATGGTGTCTTAAATGTTTGGGGCCTGACCACTCCATTCCGGACTGCCCTTCCTGCTCCCAAATGTCTAAGCGTGGGCTGCAGAACCGGGCCAACAAATTCCATGTGCTGTTTGCTTCAGAGAATCCAACATCACAGTCATCCAGGTCATCATCTCCGGATGGATCTCAGGTAACCAAACCTTCTGTGGGCAAGTCCTCAAAGGGCAAATCTCCTTCAAAGCATCGAGAGGCTCTTAGTTTTGAGGACCCTGCCCCAGCCAAACAGCCCCAGCAGGAAGCTCTGCCTTCCAAAACGCCAATTCAGGGGCTACAGGTTGACATCGATGGCACGGCCTCGACAGATCACCTGTTGGACTGCTCTGGGGTACCGGCCCATACCGGTACCGACATCCAGGCAGCCGTGGCGTCTATGGGCAATACTGTCCAATCCATGCAGCAGGCCGTCATGGCTTTCATTAAAGCTGCAACGCCATCGGTACCGCTTCCAGCGGTTCCGGGCCCGGTTCCGGTATCGTCCGCCATGCCGGAACCCAGGCCTTCCTCTTCTAAACGCAAATCGGTACCGTATGGGCTTTCGCTCCATACCGCTTCCATACCCGGTACGCCCGATGTCGATACCGATCGGTATGCGTATCGTGCGTTGGAGGAAACTAGAGAATACACCGATTCCTCTGAGGATTTTGGCTCCTCTGATGAGTCTGCAGAGCTCTCCCTTGACCTTCCTGAGGAACCTTCTTCTCCAAAAAGGAGAATGTCTCCTCCAGAGGATTTGTCCTTTCAGGACTTTATTTTAGAAATGGCTAAAGGCCTTTCTATCACTACCTCCTCTGAAAGGGAACCAAGGTCAAAAAGGTTGGATATTTTAGGATACTCTAAGTCTCCTAAAGAAGCAGTTACCCTGCCTATCCACGAAATCCTTCAGGAACAATTGATGGATTTCTGGGAGAACCCTTTAACTCTGTCTCCTTATTCCCGTAGGTTGGACACCATGTATCGGGTCCCTCCTTCTCCTGGTTTTCAGAAGACTCAATTGCCTCACCACTCCATTGTGGTAAAGTCTGCAATGAAAAAGATCAAGAGTACTAAAAGGCACTCTTCTACACCTCCAGGAAGGGAATGTAAGACACTGGACTCTTTTGGTAGGAAAATTTTCCAGGCTAGTATGCTTATAGCCAGGATTAATTCCTACAGCCTCTATATGGGCATGTTCCTAGGGGAACTTGCCAAGAAAGTGCGGCATTTTGCCCCCTTTATCCCTGAGGATAAACAGGAGGACTTTCTTTCTGTAGTGAAACAACTTTCAGATGTTTCTAAGTTCTCCAACAGAGCTGCCTTTGATTCCTTCGAGGGAGCCAGCAGAGCTTCTGGCATTGCTATTGCAGCCAGACGTCTGGCTTGGCTCCAGGCTTCTGATCTGGAACCCTGGGTTCTAGATGGCTTACGGAATCTGCCCTGTACAGGTGAGAACTTATTCGGTGCAGAGTGGCAAGTTAAAGCCACTCAAATGGACGCTGAAAATGCCACCTTAGAGAGACTTTCTAAGTCCACTTCTACTCCCACTAAGAAGAAGTCTTTCAAGAGGCCTTATTATAAGAAGGCCAGATATGCTTCCAATACTGGCCAACAATCTTCTCAACCTCGTTTTGCGGCTAAACGTCAGCAAACGAAACAAGCAAGAGCAAAGCCTGCAGCAGCTACTGCAGCTCAACAGGCTCCACCCCCTCAGGGGTTTTGACTTGCCCCTAGAGAACTTGCCATTCCTGGTTCTGGACCAACCAGAACCTCTCACCATACCTGGAAGGTTAGCTCACTTTGCTCCCAGATGGGAACAAATCACAACAGAGCAATGGACCCTCTCTATCATCCGAGAGGGTTACAAACTTCATTTCTCCAACCTTCCTCCCCATCGCATGGTGAGACCCTTCAATTCTCCATCTCCTCTCCTAGCCCTGTTGGATCGGGAGATCTCTTCTCTGCTTGCCCAAGGGGCCATAGAAGAGGTTCCTCTTCATCAACAAGGGTCAGGTTTCTACTCCCCCTATTTTCTCATTCCAAAGAAGACAGGGGGATTCAGACCAATCCTAGATCTGAGAGAATTGAACAAATTTCTGTACAAGGAGAAATTCAAAATGCTCTCTTTGGGCATTCTCCTTCCATACCTTCAGAGTCAGGACTGGCTTTGTTCTCTAGACCTGCAGGATGCGTATACACATCTACTCATCCATCCATCCCACAGAAAATATCTTCGCTTTCTGTTCAAGGGAAGTCATTACCAATACAGAGTACTTCCCTTCGGTCTCGCCTCTGCCCCAAGAGTCTTTACCAAATGCATGGCAGTCGTAGCCGCATTTCTCAGAAGCATGGGGATTTTCGTATTCCAATATCTGGACGACTGGCTCATTCGAGCTCCAACTCAGTCGCAGGCCCAGATTTCCCTAGACCGCACAAGGAGCCTTCTGCAGTATCTGGGACTGGTGGTAAACCTTCCCAAGTCTCAACTCAGCCCTACTCAGTCTCTAGAATTCATAGGGGCCCAGTTGGACACCACCACTGCAAGAGCCTACCTTCCACTGGTTCGGGGTCAGCGTCTGCTGAGCTTGGCCTCCCAAGCCCAGTCCAGTACTCACTTGACAGCCAGGGAAATGCTACGCCTCCTGGGCCATATGGCCTCCACAGTACATGTGGTGCCCTATGCTCGTCTTCATATGAGAGCAGCTCAATGGACCCTGGCCACCCAGTGGACTCAGGCGTCGGGAGCACTCTCAGACCAAATACAAACCTCAAACCGTCTGTCTTGGTCCCTCCATTGGTGGATATCCACCAAGAATCTGTTGTTGGGGGCTCCCTTTCAGCCCTTGCTACCCCAAGCAACCCTCACAACAGATGCCTCCCAATTGGGGTGGGGAGCCCATCTGCTAACTCTCTCCACTCAGGGCACTTGGTCTCCACAGGAGGCCACCCTTCATATCAACCTCCTGGAACTGCGAGCAATTTACCTTGCCCTCAAGGTCTTCTATACCCTCCTTGCCAACCTGACTGTCCTGGTTCAGACAGACAATCAGGTGGCCATGTTTTACATAAACAAACAAGGAGGGATGGGCTCTCTGTCGCTTTGCAACGAAGCTCTCAGATTATGGGCCTTCGCCAGAGAGCACCAAATTCATCTGTTAGCAGTGTATCTTCCAGGAGTTCAAAACTCTCGAGCAGACAGGCTCAGTCGAGTTCTGCTGCCACACGAGTGGTCCCTACACGTGGACCAGATAAGCAGAATCTTTCAGGAATGGGGGACCCCGGACATAGACCTCTTTGCAAGTCCGTGGAATGCCAAACTTCCCCGGTTCTGTTCCAGGACTCCGTGTCAGGAAGCTCAGGCCACGGACGCCTTTCTCCTCCATTGGGGTCAGGCGTTCCTATATGCCTTTCCACCCATTCCGCTGATTCCCAAGACTCTATTCAAACTCCAGAGAGATCACGGCTCTATGATCCTCATAGCTCCACGCTGGCCACGCCAAGTGTGGTTCCCTCTGCTTCTACAGCTCTCCCAGGGATCCTCCCTGGACTTAGGAGCTGCACCAGACCTTCTGTCTCAGGAGGAGGGGACTTTGTGGCACCCAAACCCCAAATCCCTACATCTCCGAGCTTGGTTACTGAAGGCTTAAGTCTTCAAGACTTTAATCTTTCTCAACCTGTGAAAGATATCCTTCATGCCTCTAGGAAACCTTCCACGAGGCGGTCTTATGCTTTCAAATGGAAACGTTTTTCCATTTGGTGTGCTCAGCAGGGCCTTGACCCTCTGGCACTTCCTTTGAATTCCCTCTTAGACTATCTCCTGCATCTTTCCAATGCAGGCCTTAAGACGAATTCTGTAAGAGTCCATTTAAGTGCTATTTCAGCATCCCTGAAACCTATAAATGGACAACCTATCTCCTCTCATCCTCTTGTTGCAAGATTCATGAGAGGCCTGACTCTCACTAAACCTCCCATCAGACCCCCCCCGGTCGCATGGGATTTGAATCTAGTGCTTGGTCAGCTTATGAAGCCACCTTTTGAGCCGTTATTTTCTACCTCCTTGAAATTTCTTTCCTGGAAGGTACTATTCCTAATTGCAGTCACTTCCGCTCGCCGCATCAGCGAACTGCAGGCTCTAGTGGCTAATCCACCTTATACAAGATTTCATCATGACAAGGTGGTCCTTAGGACGAATCCCCACTTTATGCCCAAAGTGGTCTCGCCTTTTCATCTTAATCAAGAGGTATATCTACCTGTCTTTTTTCCGGCTCCTCATGCATCCAGTGCAGAGAGGAACCTTCATACTCTGGATTGTAAAAGAGCTCTAGCCTTTTACCTTAATAGGACTCAGCCACATCGAAAGTCTTCTCAACTTTTCGTGGCTTTTGATCCTTCACATTTGGGACTTCCAGTCTCCAAGCGTACACTTTCCAATTGGATTGCTCAGTGTATTTCCTTTGCTTACCAGAGTAAAAACATTTCTCTGGAAGGCCATGTCACAGCTCACAATGTGAGAGCCATGGCAACTTCTATGGCTCATCTGCACTCTGTTTCTATTGATCAGATCTGTCGAGCCGCTACCTGGGCCTCGGTTCATACCTTTACAGCCCATTACTGTTTGGACAAGGACTCCCGCCGGGATGCCTTGTTTGGCCAGGCTGTCCTCAAACACCTGTTCCATTCTTAGACAACTCCTGCCCACCTTCCCAGGATGGATGCCTGAGATCCATACGAAGATGGCGAACCCTTGGAGGGGGATCTCCCAGGCATCTCAGCTAGGGAGTCCCCATATGTGAGGACTTATTCCTGCTTGTTCCTGGAGATAGCACAGTTACTTACCTGTAACAGGTGATCTCTGGGAACAGCAGGAATTAGTCCTCACAACCCACCCACCTCCCCTAGGAGTTGTATCTTCTATCTATCTGTCTTCCTGTCCTCTCTCTATTGTCTCAGCTATAAACTCGAAACTGAGGAGAGCTGTTCAGGAAGGCGGGAAGGCAGCGCGCATGTGCAGTGGGAGGCCCCAAAAGCTTCCATTCTAGGAAGCTGGGGAGCTTTCCCGCGCAGGCTCCGTCGGTTCCGACGTACCCATATGTGAGGACTAATTCCTGCTGTTCCCAGAGATCACCTGTTACAGGTAAGTAACTGTGCTTTCTAAGGAACAGTGCCAAGGGAAGGGCAAGGACCTTTGTCTGGTGAAGGTCAGGAGAGTGCTTCTCCAGTATTTCGGTCACTAATTCCTTTCACAAGTCAGACCATCTATTTGTGCCATTTGCAGGCTCACTTAAGGATGACAGACACCAAGTCTACCCTGGGGTGCTGGATCAAGGAGGCCATTGCCTGAGCATATCTGTTGTAGAACCAGCCAGTTCCGGAGGGCTTGCTTGTGCACTCCATGTGGGCACAGGCATTCTCATGGGCAGAGCATAACTTGGTCAACCTCTCAGATATTTGTTAGGCAGTAACATGCGTATCACTTTCCATTTTTTGTCAAGTACTACCGTTTGGATGCCCATGCTCAGGCAGATATGGCCTTTGGATTGGAGATTTTGAAAGCTGCCTGTGTTCTTCCCAGCTAGTGGAGGCATAGTTATGTCCCACTTGTCTGGACTGGTCTAGCAGGACAATATGAAAGGTGACAATTTAATTAACAGATAATGTCCTTTCCTCGAGTTCTGCTAGACTAGTCTAGGACCCAACCCTGTAACCTGTTATGGTCTGCTGTTTCTCTGCAGTTGGCCCTGTGGGCCCATATCCTCTTGACAGGCCTATATATCTGAAGAAGATGATCCAATTCATAGTTATGATTTCTTGTTCTGTTGAACCTTATTATCTTCATTGAGATTATCTGCGGTCAGTGCTTGGGTATGGATACTGAGGTATTCTCCTAGCTGCATAAATAGGTATAGCGGGATGAGTTCTTCAGAAACAGCTGGAATATTTTCCCTGTCTACTTCTGCAGATAGGGGAGACACAACCCACTTGTCTGGACTGGTCTAGCAGGACTCCAGGAAAGGGCATTATCTGCTAAGTGAAATGTCATCTTATCTACCATCTGGGAAACTTTGGGAAGAGGATAGTAATCAACAATCATTGAATGTCTGTGCTCTGCTTGAAATTTCATGTGCTGACTCTCAGGAGAGAAAAACATATAGGGGGGTAGGTCTACTAAGCCGGGCTAACGATTAACCCAGGCTATCTGCACCTAGGTCCTATGTTATTCAATGGGAGTTAGGAGCAGATAGCCCAGGTTAACCGTTAGCCCAGTTTAATAGACATAATCCTTAGTATCCATTGTTTTCGAGCAGGTTTAGAGCCCTGTTTTTTGTTTAAATTTTAATAAGATAAAAGAATTGTTCTACAGTCAAATGATCAGGATTTTTCCTGATGTGGTTCAGGCCACACAAGAGAGAAGAAAACTCTTGCAATGAGACAAGGGAAAGTGGGCCTGATATTGCATTGTGCAGGGCTAAACGCCGTAGCCGCGTAGCTCTGCCCGCCGACCTCTTAACCCCGGATTTTCACTTACGAGGTGGCGGAAGTGAAAATCTGGGGTTCACTGCATAGCCAGAAAACTGCCAAGCCTAACCGGATGCTGCCCGGTTAGCCCAGGCACCTTAAAGATAGGTGAGGGTTTTCCTAGGCCCAGAGCACTAACTGGGCAGCATCCAAAATCATTGCTACCTAGTTAGCGCTATTCCCTGCTGCCGCTCAGCCCTGGAATGTCCCTAACACGCCCCAATGCTAACCAGATAGCACTGGGGTGCTTAAGGGACTTAATTGGGAATTTTCAAAGGCACCAGCCATGTAACTGTCTTTCAAAATCTCCGATTAAGGTGTTTACACGATTAACAAGGGCTGTTAGTCATATAAATGCCTTCGAAAATCAGGCCCAGTATCTTTGGGTACTACTTTTGTCCTTAGGTATACGAGTAAATGTCTAGTAAAGTATTTGAATGTGAAATATATTTCTTTTGCCTGAACAGTTGCGGGCTTTTCTAGATATTAGGAAGCTGGTTGCCTCAGGGCCTTCACTTACCCAATAGCAGTCTTTAAGTGCCAGTTGGAAAATGTTAGCGATTTAGAAGTCCAGTGCTAGTTTTTCCTTTGAGGGATCAGCTTTCCCCATTTTCTTTAATTTGTTCTCTACTGACTTTCTGGTCAAGCCCCCTTCTCTTTTGTGGGCTTGGGTGGTGGACTTTATTTATTTTGTAAATTGGTGTCTTTTTGTTTTAAAAATCTTCTTTCCTCCTCTCTATCATGTTTCTTTCAATAAATGGATACTTGTGTGCATTTGTTAAAATTCAATAAATTAATAAATGAAAAACAAAATAAATTGATACTTGTTACTTTAATGAAACATCCCCTAGTCTTAATACTATTTGAAAGGATAAGCAGTCCTTCTCCGTTCCCCCATCCCATGCTACTTACGACTTTATAAGTTATCATATCTTCTCTGAGCCTGTCTTCTCTAAGCTGAAGAGCTCTAATTTGTTTAGCTTTCGTGATAGGGGAGTCTTTCCATCCCCTTTATCTTTTGGGTCACCCTTCTCTGAACCTTTTCTAGTACTGCTGTATCTCTTTTGACACGCTTGCATTTGGATGGTAGATTCAGGTTAGTATGTATCATTCTCTTAGAGCTGTGCCTTTTTGGAGTGCCATGCACCTTCTTGCTTTTTGTAGGAGCGCTGCCATGCTTCTAATTCTAGTGTTTTCCCCTTCTCTGTTCCTACACCAAACAGCCTGGCATCCTGTTGTCAGTCAGACTACAGGGCTCTGCCTCAAGCTGTTCGTAGGCTGACCAATAAGTGATGCTGCGAGAGCAGTATGTGGGTTCGCTCTTCACTTCCTGCTGTGGAGAGTCAGAGGGTTGTTTTGCTAGCTGATGCCAGCCTGTCATTTTAAGAAGTTTTGAAAAAAAGGAGTTGAATTAAATCAGCACAGTTCATAAATGTAATCTTTTCCTAGACAATTCTCAGTGAATGTATGTATTTATTTATTTTGAATGCTTGTGGAAATGAGATGGGTGCCCATGCTAGGAGAGAAGATCTGTGGACGAGCAGAGGGGATCCAGAGCAATGGAAGCAGGGTGGAGACAGATTAAGAGTGATTCAGATTCAGACAACTTTATTGGCATGACAATTTCATGTGTGTTGCCAAAATAACACATTTGGCAGTTAAGGTAACAAAGAAAAGAGAAAAAGACAGGGATAATTCACAAGGTAATGCTAACAACAGTAGAATTAAATTACAGGGTAGAGTGAAACCGTTGGGCGGAAGAGGAGGGAGGAGGAGGACACAGCAGCACGTACCAGAAGAAGGGGGGAGGGGAAGGCTAAAAGAGCTAGTGAGAAAAAGCTGGTGTGCAAGGGGGGGGGGGGGGGACCAGACTGAAATGCCGAATCTATCAGTCCTCTTACAAGAAGCAGAGTGTATGAGAAAGGCGACTGTATGCAGAAGGTTGATGGTATATTTGATCTCCTTCTGTTTTTTTTCACTCTAATTTTTATTGTCATGCCAATAAAGTCATCTGAATCTGTGTACATGCCTGTGAGAGATGAAGCTGTAAGGTGCATTACAGCAAATGCCGCAATAGGTATGAGCGTGAGATAAATGGAGACAGTGTGCAAAGGAGAGAATGCACATAGACATCTTGCAGCACATTAAATATAGTGTCCTTGCTATGAGAAGGGAACACGATGAACCAAGGAGAGGACCTAATGTTCTGTGCTCTGATGAGGAGGACTGAGGATCAGGGAGGGGGGTTGGACATCCTCCAATCTCTTCTCCATTCAGTGCAGCGGGAGCGCTATCCCCTCCTGTTTTCTCTTGCTGTAATCAGGCACCACAGCAGACCCTACCTCTGATAAATATGGGGGGGGGGGGGAATTAAAATCCAAAAACCTTCCCTTCTTTCCAGTTCTGGCTCAGATCCTGAACTAGAAGGAAGTGTGGGCCAAAGAGGTAGAACTGCTGTGTGTAGGTGGAAGGCAGAGCAGAATAAGTGGCATGCCAGGGCACTTTCTCTAACAAGCATAAATAAGGTTTATTTTCATGTAGTTTAATGTCAGAACAACATTAAGATGATAAAAGAACAGTTTGTCAGTAAAAGATGAACCAGTCTTATTTTTCTAGTTTTTGAAACTGAAAAATAAATCTCTGAAGTTCTAAGTTTAAAGTAAGTAACACAGTAAGGTGTAGATTCTGATCCTTGTTTAGCGGTTCTGGACGTCCAATCCAGACTCACTAAACATTCAGATCACACTGGCAGCCATGGAGTTCCCCACACGTATAGCCAACTTGTGTGGGGAGCTCTGTTCGTGGGCAAGAGGGGGTGTGCCGGGGAGGAGAGAAGGCGGGTGGTGAGCGGGGAAGTGACCCCGGATGTACAGGGCCGATTCTGAGGTTGGCCCTGAATGTCCGGAGTTGGCAAGTTAGACAGGGGACGGTGGAGCTGGGCTGGACCGAAGAGGTGAGGGGTTGCAGGAGATTCCCTGCACCCCAGCCATGGGAGGCCCGATCAGGGGTCAGGCTGCGGGGAAAGAATGTTTTGGGAGGTAGTCGGTGATCGCGGCTCCTTCATGGTGCCGCGGTGGCATGGCAACAGGACGCCATGCCACTCCTGCTTCATGGAGGAGCCTGGCTGAGTTAGCCAGGGAAGTGGCTGGATGTCCGGGGTGCTTGAATCGGGGCACCTGCTGGACGTTGAGCCACTATGCTGTGATTCTGCTCCCACGGGGATGTCTAGCCACCGTGGGAGCAGAATCTGGTGCATCCCTAGGCCGTCCGGATGTCTAGATGTCTGGGCGGCCTGGGGACGCATATATCTGAATGTGCGGTATCTCAACCTACCTATGAAGGGGCAAGTGGCTAAGAATTAAGAGGAACTGACACATGGAATGGGAGGGTCGGGGGCAAAAGAGGGATTTATCTCCTGTGTCATCCAATCCTGAAACATGTACAATCCCAAATAATCCCCACATTCCCTGTAGTCTCCTGCTTTCACCCTACAGTGAACTCCCACATGCTTCTTCACAAAATCCTACAGCTTTCTCCTTCTACTGCACAATACCACACCTTCCATGCATGATAGTTTACCTCCTGCTTCTTGAACAGGGCCGGCCCATCTGCTGGGTGGCTGCCTAGAGCAGCCGGCCCGGGTGGGCAGTGGCTGCGGCACCAGCACCGGCACACATAACTGGCTGTGCCCCCCCCCCCCCCCCCCTCAGCTGCCACCGATTCGGTCTCGGAAGGGGGAGGCGGGCAGCGGCAGTATTTCCAAAAGTGGCGGCATAAAGCCTAGGGCAGCAGAACCCTTAGGCTGGCCCTGCTCGTGCCCCACATTGAGCATTCAGTCCCTTTCTAAACACCTTCACCCTGGTTTATAGCCCTCCTCTCTCACACAGCTTTAACTGAACTGTTCTGGACTATTTATAATGCCACCCATTTCTTAGCCGATTCAATAGACCCTCGCCACAAAGTCTTTCCAGTCCCTACCCCCATCACAGATGTTTTGACACCTGCTTTAACTCAGCTTCCTTCTGTGTTAGGGCTGACAGTATAGCCTGATGAACTGAGCTCAGAGCTGCATATCTGAAGACCTGACTCCCTCCCCCCTACCCAACTGCACTCTCTACTACACACTCATTGGACTACAGCTAGTCACATCCTTGTGGTAGTCAAACCAGTACTCAAGACTCCATTCCCCCAGTTAGTCAGGTTTTGAGGGTATTCCTAATAAATATGCATGAAAGATTTCTATAGACTGGGTATCCTAATGATGCAAACCTCTCATACATATTCATTAAGGATATCCTGAAAATCTAACCGGATTTGGAGGTGGGGTGGTTTAGAGGGATCTTGAGGGCTAGCCTGAACATTTAACCTCTCTGTGCCTAAGATTCTGAGCAGTGTGGCAGGCTGAGAATGAGCTCAGCAGGGTCATGTGCGTTAGCATTACACAGATAATAGAGAGCTCATCAGAATACCGCAAGAGGGCCTTGAGGATGAAGTGTTGGGAGGGAGCAGGGGCGCGGCAACAAATGCTGCAAGATTCCATTTTGTTTCAGCCTCTTGCAGTTGCAGCACATGTGGAGGGGGTTTTGTTGTTGGTTTTCTGTGTCACTGATATTTCATACCAGTGCATTTTGTCCAGGTGACATGTTCCTCTAAAGCATCTAGACTCGGGATCTCAGCGTTACTAGCTTAGATTCTGTATTTGTGCGGTGGATATAGTGCAGAGATGTTAAGAAGGTGTGTGGGGGGGGGTCCTACTTCTCACAGTTTGTTATGAGTATGTTTAATGGAAGTCCTTGGACTTAAGACAGTTTTCAGAAAGCAATTGTTTCTTAAGTCAAAATATTGTACCTCAAAACTGATTGTTCTTAAATGACAGTGTTCTAAAAGCAGGGCTGGCCCAAGGCAACAACCAGGGCATTCAAAGCTAAATAATGCATTCTGACAGCCATGGGGGCCATATGAATTAAGGTTTGCCTAGGGTGCCAGCACTTTGAATCAGCTTCAGGGTTAACTCTATATAAATGGGAAATAGCATACAGAACCAATATGGCCCTGTTCCAGTGGTCGCCTGCATCAGTTATGCGCCGTAGCAACACATAGCCATCTCAGTACAATATCGGACCCTATAGGGGTCATTCTGATCCTTGTTTAGCATGTCCGGATGTCCAATCTGGACATCCAGACCCTCTAAAAGCCCAGATCGCACTGGCAGGAACCCAGCTCCTTGCACGTATAGCCGACTTCATGGGCGGGAGGAGGTGTTCCCCAAGAGGAATGAGGGCAAGGAGTGGGTGGCACCATGACCCCAGATGTACAGGGATGATTCCAAGATTGGCCCTGTATGTCCAGGGTTGGCCATTTAAACAGGGGACTTATTCCATCTCAGAGATAGAATAAGTCTCCCTGGACATTGGAGGATGCCAGAGTCTGGCCCGGACACCAAGGTGAGGGGGTGCAGGGGATTCCCTGCAGCCCGACCCTGGCCATGGAAGGCCCGATCAGGAGTTGGGCTGTGGGGAAAGAAGATAATGAGGTTTGGCTGGTGATCATGGCTCCTGCATGGAGCGGTGGCATGGCAACAGGACACTATGCCACCGCCACACCATGCAGGAGCCTGGCCGAGCTAGCCGGGGAAGTGGCTGGACATCCGGGGTGCCTGAATCGGGGCATGTCCCAGACATCCAGCTACTATGCTGCAATTCTGCTCCCGCATGGACATCTAGCACCCGCGGAAGCAGAATCGGGTGCATCTTTAGACTGTCCGGACGTCTGAAGGTCCGGACGGCCCAGAGACCCACAACTCAGAATGTGCCTCCACGTACACAAATACATTTATAAATCACATCAATTATAATTTATTTTTAAAATACAGTCAACTTTTATGATTATCAGTCTCAAATAAGCAAAACCATAGGATTCAAGTAGATACTGTTACTGGGTTATCCTTCACTGAGTTAGCACAGCTCCAAATGAAACCTTTTCTTCTACGGCTTACTACAACTTCCCTTTTCATTGTTCTTTTAAACCCAATCCACAAAGCTATCCAAAAATAGAAAAAGGAGGTACATTATAAACTTACATTTTGCTTCGTTCAGACAGAGGCTCCGCAACTAGCCAAAGATTAAATGGAAGCAATGGTCACTATTTTAAAAGGCCATTCCCACATCCTGACAGTGACCTTCGTAACCATTCAGTCATACTGCAGCTCTATTGTCAATCAACATATTTTTGGTCTCATAATCAATAAAATCAACTTAGTATAAAAGATTTTGAATTTTTTGCCTTTTCCAATGTGAAGAAAGTGTAGTTACCTGTAGCAGGTGTTCTCTGAACAGCAGAAATATGTCCTCACGTATGGGTGATGTCACAAATGGAGCCCTGCATGGGAACGCTCCCCAGCTTCCAAAGGAAGATTTTGGGACGCGCACCGCACATGCGCGCCTGCCATGGCACCATCTTCTCTGGTCAGTAACATAACAGGAGCCAAAAAAAGGCAACTCCACGGAGAGGAGGGCGGGTTGTGAAGACTTATTCCTGCTGTTCACGGAGAGCACCTGCTAAAGGTGAGTAATTTATGTTTTCTCCATGAACAAGCAGGAAATAAGTTCTCACGTATGGGACTCCCAAGCTACAGGCTACCAAAGCCTGAGAAGATCAACAGCCCAACAGGGACAACCAACTGGAGAAACCAGGAAGAACAGCAAAGTAGTCCCCGGAGGGACTCATCTGATTCAGCATCTTCAGCAGACATTGACCTGAGGGATTTTAGCAGGTAGCCTGGATGGACAGAAGGGCCAGTGGGCAGGAGTTGACTCTAAGACCCAAAAAGATCCTGGAGCATGGCCTGGCCAAAATTGCTGTCCCATCAGGAATCCCCATCCAGAGAGTGATGGACTGCAAAGATATGGCCCGAAGACCACATAGCAACCTTGCAGATTTCCTCTGCAGAAACAGACTGGAGGCTGGCCACCGATGCCATCATAGCTTGGACATTGTGAGCTATAATGTGACCTTCATGGCTCAACCCAGCCTAGGAATAAGCATAAGCGATACGGTCAGCTAGCCAAAGGGATAGCGTGCACTTTGACACAGCAGAGCCCAGCTTATTGGGAGTGTAGGAAACGAACAACTGGGTGGACCGGCAGTGTGCTGTCATGCACTCCAGATAGAAGGCTAAAGTCCATTTGTAGTCCAAGGTGTGCAACACTGTCTCACCCTGGTTAGCATGAGGCTGGGGGAAGAAAGTTGGCAAGACTGTCGACTGGATGAGTATCATGTTGCAAATCCAAGCCTCCATAGGGGGCTTGAAAGGGGGCTTTGAGAGGAGCAGGCCCCGCATGAAACGAGCCACGAGAGGCTGGGCTGAAATGGGCTTTCCTCAGAGCCACAATGGTACGCCCCTATTGCAATGAGGTGAATGCACATCAAGTTGGACTTAAAACCCAAGTCCAAGAAGTACAAGAGGTACTCCAGCAGCTGGTTCACAGCACAAGAGATTGGATCCAGTGCCCTGCCCATGCACCAGGCAGCAAGCCGCCTCCACTTTAGCACATAGGCCTTGCGCATTGAGTCCTTGCAGGATGCCAGAAGGATGTTCGTAACACCCTCGGGAAGATTGAGCTCTGAGAGGACTAACCACTCAGTATTTACACTATGAGGGCCAACGAGTGGACATTGAGATGCAGCAAAGTTCCACCATCCTGCAAGATGAGATCTGGGGCAGAGCCCAGGCGGAGAAGCTTCCTCTGCGAACGTTGTAGCAGTAATAGGAACCATAGCTGCCAAGGCCAATAAGGAGAGTTGAGGATCATGGAGCCCCTGTCGACCTGGAACCTTCAGGAGGGTTTTCGCCATGAGTGGGGGAGTATGCATATCGCAAGCCCTCCCCCTCAGTGGAGGAGGAAGGCATCCGAGGCCATGTGGTTGCTGGTTGGCCTCTGGGAGCAGAACCAGCCCACCTGGGTGTTCTGCACCGTGGCAAATAGATCCACCTAGGGTATGCCCCACTCCTGAAAGATCTGGTCCACTACTGCCCTGTTGAGCGTCTACTCATGTGGTTGAAGAACTTGGCTGAGCTGATTGGCTAGGACATTGAGCTCACTGGGCAAATAAGTCACTCTCAGGTCCATGCCATGGAGCAGGGCAAACCTCCACAACCAAACAGCCTCCCAGAAGAGGAGGAACGAGCCTGTGCCCCCCTGTTTGTTCTCATAGAACATCGCCACTTGGTTATCCATTTGAATCAGGACTACCTGGTTGTCCAGGAATGCTCGGAAGGTTTGGAGGGCATTGGCTATCGCCTGATGCTCAAGGTAGTTGATCTGGAGCTGGCTCTCCTGGTAGGACTACTGGCCCTGCGTGCACAGGCTGTCCAGGTGAGCTCCCCAACTGAGCTTGGATGTGTCCATCATGAGTGTCTTGCAGAGGGCTGCCATCTGGAATGGGAGGCCTTTGAGCAGATTCTCCAGCTCAAGTCACCAATCAAGGGACCGCACTAGAGGCATAGTGACCGCTACTCTGTCATGCAGGCATCCTCTCGTCTGCTGCCATTGCATGCATAGGGTCCATTGGGCCTACCATATGAAGAGATGGGCCTGCAGGATGATATGTATCGTAGCAGCCATATGACCGAGGACTCTCAACATCCCTCAGGCCATTGTGTGGCACTGGTGCTGCACATCGCCCACCACTGCTATCAGCTGCTGCGTGCAGTCTTCTGGCAGAAAGGCCCATGCCCGAGTGGTATCAAGAATAGCCCCAATGAACTACAGCTGCTGTGGGGACTGGAGATGGGGTTTCAGGTAGTTGATCACAAAGCTGAGCCACTTGAGCACCTGGATGGTGAGATCGGCAGCCTTCCGGATGTCGTCCAGTGTGGGACCTATGATGAGCCAGTCATCTATGTACAGAAGACAAAGACCCCCATGGTTCAGAGGTAGACAGCCATGACTGCCAGAAACGTAATGGAGCTGAGGCCAGCCCAAAGGGAAGTACTCTGTATTGATAGTGCTGGCCTCCCAGCATGAACCTTAGATAGTGTCTGTGATTCAGGTGGATCGGGATGTGTACATGCACATCCTTTAGGTCCAAGGAGCATAGCCAATCATCCTGTAGAAGGCGAGACCATCTTGAACTTCTTGCGCACCATGAACCAGTTGAGGTTTCGCAGGTCCAGGATGGCCTGAACCCGCCAGTCTTCTTGGGAACCAGGAAGTATCTCGAATAGAAGCCCCATCTGACCTAAGCCAGGGGGACTGGTTCGATGGCAGATTGGCTAACAGAGCAGAACTTATTCCTGTACAGGCTGCAGTGCAATGGGTCCATGGGGTACTCCCCTGGGGCATATGAAGGCAGAAACTGGGAGAGGTGCGGCTGATATCCGCTTTGGACAATCTGCAAAACCCAAGCATCCAAGGTGATGAGAAGTTACCTGTGGGTGACGTGTACGAGCCGCCCTCTTACCTGAGGGGGTACCCCGGTAGACAGCAACCAGCTGGCTATGCTCCTGAGGAACCTGTCAAAAGCCTGCCTCCAGCTTGGGCTGTGGGGCCGGTTGAGCATTTAGAGTTTTCTCCTTCCACTGCTGGCGGGGGGCCTGCGCCTTCAGCTGGGATGGCGCAGGCACAGATAGAAGGCCTTTTTACCCTGATGTTTATTCTGCAAAGGGTCCGTTGTCTTCTTTGAGAGTCTAGAGAGGGTCATATGCTCCTTCATGAGCTCCTCTGCCTTCTCCTTCGCTGGCTTTCCGAAGGGGTTCTCGCTTCTACAGGGGACATCTGCTAACTTGTCCTGGACCCATTGTTTTAGGTCGGAAGACTGCAGCCACGCCAGCCGGCGGGTGGCGATGCCCACTGCCACTACTCTGACCCCAGCATCAAAGGCATCACAGGTGCCCTGCACAATGAATTTAGAGCAGTCCTTGCTCTGTCCCACCAGGGCCTGGAATGCCTCGAGGCAGTCAGTGGGGACATGGGCGGCAAATTCTGCCAGGACCAGCATGATGTCTTTTAGGAAAATAGTAACATACATAGTAACATAATATAGGACAGCAGATAAAGACCAATATGGTCCATCTAGTCTGCCCAACAAGGTGGCAAGAGTAGGTGCACCTGCCGCTCTGTGCAGATCACCCCTCCTCATGCCTTTGTTTAGGGTGTACCCACTGCTCCATGTAGGTCACCCCTATTTGTTGAGATATAAGAGATAGTTATGTTTATTTTGATTTTATCCTGTTGCTATAAAGGGATCCACTGTGTCTGTCCCATGCCATTTTGAATTCTGTCACTGTATTTGCCCCCACCATTTCCATCGGGAAGGCATTCCAAGCATCCACCACCCTTTCAGTGAAAAAGTATTTCCTGACATTGCCTTTCAGTTTACTCCCATACAGCTTCATGTTATGCCCTCTAATTTTACAGCTTCCCCATCTATGAAAAAGGTTTGTTTGTTCATTAATACTCTTCAAGAATTTAAAGATCTGAATCATATCTCCCCTGTCCCTCCTGTCCTCCAGAGTGTACATATTTAGATTTTCAAATTTCTTCTCATATGTCTTCTGATGCAGGCTCCTAATCATTTTGGTCGCCTTCCTATAAACCGTTTCCAGTCTTTTTATATCCTTTGCGAGATACGGTCTCCAAAACTGAACAAAATATTTCAAGTGAGGCCTCGCCAGTGACTTGTACAGTGGCATTAGTACCTCTTCCTTTCTGCTAGTAATTCCTCTCTGTATGCAACCCAGCATCCTTCTGGCTTTTGCTGCCGCCGTGTCACACTGTTTTGCCACCTTGAGTTCCTCATAAACAATCTCTGAGTTCCTTCTCCTGGTCTCTGCACACCAACCTCTCGCCCCCTATTGTATACAATTCCCTTAGATTTCTGCTTCCCAAGTGCGTGACGCTGCACTTCTTCACATTAAATCTTAACAGCCAAACATTAGACCATTCTTCCAGCTTTTATAGATCTTTCCTCATGTTATCCATTCCCTCAGGGGAGTCCCCTCTGTTGTAAATCTTCATGTCATCTGCAAAAAGACAGACTTTTCCATTCAGTTCTTCAGCAATATCACTCACAAATACATTGAACCCTGGGGCACAACGCTAATCACCGTCCTTTCATCTGAGTGAGTTCCGTTTTACCATCACCTTCTGTCATCTGTCAGTCAATCAATTTCAGATCCCAAGCTGTTGAGTTTATTGATAAGCCTCCTATGAGGAACAGTATCAAAGGTGTTGCTGAAATCTAGGCAGATCACATCCATCACTTGCCTTTGATCCAGTTCTCTGGTCACCCAGTCAAAGAACTCAATCAGATTTGTTTAGCAAGATTATCCTTTGGAAAAACCATGTTGCCTCAGATCATGCAACATGTTGGTTTCGAGAAAGTCCACTATTCACTCTTTCAGGTGTGCCTCCATTACTTTTCCCCCCACCAAGGTAAGGCTTACTGGCTTGTAGTTTGTCATTTCTTCCCTATTACCACTTTTCTGAAGAAGTACCACAACAGCCCTTCTCCTGTCTCTAAGGATCTAATAAAAACTTCCTTTAACAGCCCTGCAAGAACCTCTCTGAGCTCTTTCAGTATCCTGGGATGTATCCCATCCAGTTCCATGACCTTGTCCACTTTCAGTTTTGCAAGCTGTTCTAACACATCATCTTTTGTGATTGGTGTTGTATCTACTCTATTCCCATTTGTAAATTTGTCAATCACAGGTGGTCCTTCTCCAGGATTTTCTTTAGTAGAAACAGAACAGAAGAATTTCTTTAGCATTTTCACTTTTTCAATGTCACTTTCCACAGATCCGTTCCCGGCACTTTTGTGTCCTGCAATTCTGCCTCTGATTTTCCTCCTCTCCCGAATATACCTGAAAAACGTTTTGTTGCCACACTTCACATCTTTAGCCATCTTTTCTTCTGTCTTTGATTTTGCTATCCTCATTTTTCTTTTTGTCTCTTTTAGTTTCATCCTGTATTCTTTTCTGTGTTCCTCTGTTTGCGAACTTCTGAATTTTGCGAAAGCTGTGTTTTTTGCTTTTATTTGTGCAGCCACTTTTTTGAAGAACCAAGTAGGTTTCCTTTTCCTCTTGTTTTTATTTACTTTCCTTACATATGTATCTGTTGCCCCTTTTATTGACTCCTTTAGTTTAGACCACTGCAATTCCACTTCCCTCTTTCCCTCCCACCCTGCCAACTCTTTCAGGCACTTGGCCATTTTACTGAAATCAGTGTTTTTGAAGTCTAGGATTTTGAGCTTGTTGTGATTGGGCTCCACCTTGACTTTTATCTCAAACCACAATGTGATGATCGCTGATGCTCACATGGGCACCCACTCAGATATTCGACACACTATCTCTGTTGGTGAGCACTAAATCCAGCATCAAGTTTTCCCTGGTCAGTTCCATCACTATTTGTCTAAGTAACGTATCTTGGAAGGCAGCCACAATTTTTTTACTTCTTTCCAGATTTGCAGAAGGAATACTCGAGTCCACATCGGATAAATTAAAGTCACCCAATATAATCACTTCCCCCTTCATGGCTATTTTTACAATATCAATAATCAATTTGCTATCCATTTCTTTGGTTGAGTTGGAGGCCTGTAGACTACACCACTATGGATGATGGTGCCATCTCCTCTTTTCAACACAATGCACAGCGCTTCTTCTTTTCCCCACATTCCAGGCATTTCAGCAGCTTTTATTTATTTATTTATTTATTTATTTAATTCACATTTATATACCGCATCTTCCAAAGTTCAGTTGCGGTTTACAGGTAACAATAATTTACAAATCAAGTTTGTTTTACATGGAACAATGAAATATAACAGAACTTATTTACAAGGAATATCATATGAATATAGAACAAATAATGTGGTATAATACCGAACAGTGTGAAAAACTATATACAAGTTATATATGAATATATATATATGGAATACTTGAGTGGAGGTCAAAGGATCATCATTGGAGGGTGCTAACTGTGTAGGTTAAAGGTTTATTGCATGGAGTAATCGATTGTCTGTTTAACCTTTGTCTAGTGTACATTGCTTTTGACATAAAGGGCTACTCCTCCTCCTTTTCAACCCTCTCTATCTCGTCTAAATAGCTTATAGCCAGCTATGGCTATATCCCATTCATACGACTCGTTAAACCATGTTTCCATAATGGCCACAATGTCCAAATCCATTTCTACCATTAGGGCTTCCAGGTCAAGAACTTTGTTGGCTATGCTTCAAGCATTTGTGCTCATTGCTTTCCAGCATTTGTTGACTGATTTGCCTGTATTTTGCATGGATTTTGTTTTACATGCCTCTTAAGAACATAAGAACGTAAGATATGCCATACTGGGTCAGACCAAGGTCCATCAAGCCCAGTATCCTGTTTCCAACAGTGGCCAATCTAGGTCATACGTACCTAGCAGTTTCCCCAAAAGACACAGGTTCCACAATGCTTGTACTGGGTCAAGCATTGATATCCTGGGTCCCTTCTTAATAATGGTATATGGACCTTTCCTCCAGGAACTTATCCAAACCTTTTTAAACCCAGCTACACTAACAGCCTTTACTACATCCTCCGGTAACAAATTCCAGAGTTTGATTACACGTTGAGTGAAAAAATATTTTCTTTTATTAGTCTTAAATAGTTTACCCTGTAGCTTCATTGCATGTCCCCTAGTCTTTCTATATTCTGATAACGTAAACAATCGATCTACGTTTACCCGTTCCATTCCGTTCATTAATTTATAGACTAATATCATATCTCCCCTTAGGCGTCTCTTTTCCAGGTTAAAGAGCCCTAACCTATTTAGCCTTTCTTCATAGGAGTATCCTTCCATTCCCTTTACCATTTTGGTGGCTTTTCTCTGAACCTTTTCTAATAACGCTATATCCTTTTTAAGATACGGCGACCAGAATTGCACACAATATTCAAGGTGCGGTCTCACCATGGAACTATATAGAGGCATTATAATATCTTTTGTTTTATTTTCCATTCCTTTCCTTATGATACCTAGCATTCTATTTGCTCTCTTGGCCGCCTCTGCACACTGGACCGAGGGTTTTAACATGTTATCCACAATGACGCCTAAATCTTTTTTCCTGGGTGTTGGTTCCTAATGTGGAACCTTGCATCGTGTAACCATCATTTGGGTTGTTCTTCCCTAGGTGCATAACTTTGCACTTGTCCACATTAAATTTCATCTGCCATTTTGATGCCCAGTCTTCTAGTTTATTAAGATCCTCTTGCAATTTTCCACAATCCTCTTGGATTTTAACAACTTTAAATAGTTTTGTGTCATCTGCAAATTTGATAACCTCACTCGTTATTCCACTTTCCAGGTCATTTATGAATAAGTCAGAAAGCAGCGGACCCAGCACAGATCCCTGGGGTACACCACTATTCACCTTTCTCCATTGGGAAAATTGGCCATTTAGCCCTACCCTCTTCTTTCTATCTTTTAACCAGTTCCTGTTCCACAGTAGTACACTGCCTCCTATCCCATGACTCTTTAGTTTTGCCAAAAGTCTCTGATGAGGGACCTTGTCAAAGGCTTTCTGAAAGTCCAGATACACTATATCAACCGACTCACCTTTGTCCACCTGTTTATTCACACCTTCAAAAAAACATAACAGATTAGTAAGACAAGATCTTCCTTGTCTAAAGCCATGTTGGCTGTCTCCCATTAGGCCATGACTATCTACATGCTGAGTAATTTTATTCTTTATGATGGTTTCTACCATTTTTCCCGGTACTGACGTGAGGCTCACTGGTCTGTAGTTTCCCGGATCACCCCTGGAACCCTTTTTAAAAATTGGTGTTACATTTGCGATCCTCCAATCTTCAGGTATTAGAGGTAGTACTGTGGATTTTCTTACTATCCCTCCTCCACTAATTAAATCAAAGGCGATCATGCTATGATCACTATTGCCAAGTGGCCCCAACACCCTTATCTCTTGCACTAGATCTGGTGTTCCACTAAGGACTAGGCCTAATATGGCTTCCCCTCTGGTCAGTTCATGAACCAGCTGCTCCAAGAAGCAGTCATTTATTTCATCTAGGAACTTTATCTCCCTAGCATGTCCTGCCGTGACACTGACCCAGTCGATACCGGGGTAAATGAAATTACCCATTATTATTACTGCACTGTAACATTTGTTAGCTTCCTTGATTTCTTTGAGCATTTCATCATCCATTTGTTCATTCTGGCCAGGCGGTCGATAGTACACCCCCACTGCCATCGCCTTCCCCTTTTTACATGGAATTTCAATCCATAGAGATTCTACAGCAAATTTTGTTTCCTGCAAAACTTCAATCCTTTCTGACTCAATGCCCTCTCTAACATAGAGCGCAACCCCTCCACCAATTTGATCAGCTCTATCATTGCGATATAGTTTGTACCCAGGTATCACAGTGTCCCACTGGTTGTCCTCCTTCCACCATGTCTCTGATATTCCAATCATATCTAACCTCTCATTTAGTGCTATATATTCTAACTCTCCCATCTTATTTTTTAGACTTCTAGCATTTGCATAGAAGCATTTTAGAGACTATTTTTTTCATATTAATTTGGCTATTGGTAGACATGGGTAATTTGGGATCTTTAAGCTCTGTCTGCTCCATACTTAAGGACATTTGGGCTACTTTACTCTTTTTTGGAACCTCTCTGCTTTTGGTAGTATCCTTCAAGGATACATTCTTCCGAACCATGCGCTCTTGGGCGACTGTCGGCTTTCCCCTATTATCTATTTTAAAAGCTGCTCTATCTCCTTTTTAAAGGTTAATGCCAGCAGCCTGGCTCCATCCCGGTTAAGGTATAGCCCATCCCTTCGGAAGAGCCCCTCCTTTCTCCAGAATGTTCTCCAGTTCCTAACAAATCCAAAACCCTCATCTCAGCACCATTGTCTCATCCACGCATTGAGACTCCGGAGCTCTGCCTGCCTTTTGGGTCCTCCGCGTGGAACGGGAAGCATTTCGGAGAACGCTACCCTGGAAGTTCTGGATTTCAACTTCCTGCCTAAAAGCCTAAATTTAGCATCCAGAACCTCCCTACTACATTTTCCTATGTCATTGGTACCGACATGTACCAATACAGCAGACGCCTCCCCAGCACTATCTAAGACCTTATCTAGGTGGCGCGTGAGGTCTGCTACCTTCGCACCAGGCAGGCATGTTACCAGGCGATCCTCACGTCCACCAGCCACTTGACATTGATGTATAGGTTAATAATGCATCTGTTTCCAATGTTGTTATGATTTTGCTGGGAGTGATGTCCTGAACTTGTTCTTTTGCCATCCATCACCCCCTTTCCCTAGTTTAAATGCTTGTCCACATAATGCCTGAATTTTTCACTTAGGATCCTTTTCCCTGAACAGAGAAATGTAGTCCATCAACACAGTATAGCCTCTTGTTGTTCCATCTATTTCCCCAGTTGCCAATATATAATTAAATCCTCCTTGTGTGCACTAAGTTTGGAGCCATGTATCAAACTTTATTATGCGATGCAGCTTTTCTGCCCCCTTACCAAGAACAGGTAGAACTTCTGAGAATGCTATAGTGTTAGCAATGGGCTTGAGTTTCTCTCCCAGAATCTGGAAGTCCCTCTGAACTGTAGAGGCACTGTTTCTAGCCAGGTCATTTGTACCCAAGTGGATGATAACACCAGTTTTGGACTCACTTTCTGCAATAACTACTCATATAGATCTGGTAGGCCAAGGACCCTGGCCACCTGCATGGAACCTTGATAGCACTTTCTTCCGAAGGCATCCAGGGTTCAAGCCTCCCAGCCAGGTGGCACTGAAAAGTGGGTTTTGGAGCTCCTGGCCCACTTCAGGCCGACTCTATCATTATAGAGTTGTATGGTAGTTGAAGCTTTTCAAAGCCCAAGGCCTTCTGGACTTGGTAGAGGGAGTTGAGCCTCCAACTGACGACTGGAACCGTGAGAGGAGTTTCCACAACTGCAGCAGCAGCCATTGCAGAAAGTGGTGAATGCACATGCGCATTGGCACCGCCTCCCTGGGTTCTGAAGGGTACTGGAGGAGCTCCAGCTCCTCTACCCTCAGTTCCTTCTCGGACTCCAGAGAGAAGGGAATGGCCTTGGCCATGTCCCTGATGAAGTTCTGAAAGAACATGTCCTCTGGGGGCGTCTTACGTCACTTGGTGGGAGGTGATGGATCAGACGGGACATCAGGGAACCGGAGGTCCTATGCCATTGATTTCTCCTTACTCACCCACTGTAATTCAGACTCCGAGATGAAGTCAAAATAGTGCCAGGTTTCCTCCCGCTATTGGCTGCGCAGTTGGAGAGAGGGTGGACATCGGTGAGACCCGTACCATGCTGTGTGCGAGTGCTAGTGCCCCTATGCATTGGACTCTGACATGCTGGACAAGGAGATGGTTGTCAGGACCGGTGTCAATTCTGACATCCCACTCGATGTGCCTGCCTCGGTGGGCAGCACATAGGTCTCCAGGAAGGGCTGGACAGAGGTGCAGTGACAACGATGCCGGCGCCGCAAAGCTTGTGTTCCGTAAGGCTAGAACCACTGCCAAGTGAGCTTTGAGGATTCAAAGGCATTCCTCCAATACCACCACCTGCAAAGGGGCTGGTGCTGCAACCTCAGTCACTGGCATCGATACCTTGGATGGGGACTCCACGATTATTGGTACATCGGGAGACAACCAGCTGCCCTCTTGGGCAGTGGAGTCAACTCCTTCAGAGGGTCTATGCCTCCCGCCAAAGAAGCTAGGGCAGCTGTTCCCAGCTATCATTCTCCGCATCAGGTCGAGAAAGGCTGTGATGACAGTGCACCCAGACTATCCCGATGCTCACTGTTTGACATCGATAGGATCACATCAGAGAATCTCCTCTCAATAGTTGGGACTCTGGGCTCTGATTGGGCATGGACTTCCCTCCCTGTGGATGCCCCAGCAGAACCCCTGGAAGGCGTCAACGCCGGTGTCGGGGCTGAGTATACTTAATCTGATGAGCCGCAGAGGGATTCCTTCTGTTTTTCCCAACCCTTCCATCTCCATCGCATCATCTGCAAGCACAGGTTGCAGGCTGTGGATTGATGATTGGGACCAAGGCACTGTAAGCACTACTTGTGTTGGTCAGTGACTGAAATGGTCTTACCCAAACGGTGCATTTCTTGAAGCCACTAGCTGGCTTAGATAGGCCAGAAATACCGCTTCAGCCAAATTAAACTCCAGCAAAGACAAGACACCAAAAGGCAAAAAAAGAAAAGAAAAAGGAACCTAAGTTGTTAGGGACTGACTAAATCAATGACTAGCGGTAAGAAAGGCAGAAAAACTGGCCCAGAGGGCCAAGAAAAGAAAACGTTTTGCAGTACCCAGGAACACATCTTAAGGGCTCCACAGAAAAAAAGAAGACTGGAGAAGATGGCATCGTGGCAGGCGGGAAGGCAGGCGTGCATGTGTGGTGTGCCTCCCAAAGGCGGAGCTCCATCGATAACATCACCCATATGTGAGGACTTATTTCCTGCTTGTTCACGGAGAATCAAAATTAGAGATATAAACAAGTCAGAGTTCATACCCAATGCACTTCTTCCAGATGACCTATGGCAAGTTCTTCCAAACCGTTAGGCTCAAGATCCCAGCATTACTGATTTTATATATATATATATATATATATAATCAGTAATGCTGGGATATATATATCTAAAATGTGCAGTGGATTGTAGTGCAGGGATTTGGGGGATCCTAGTACTCCCAGTTTAGACTGTCGATATATGTAATGGAAATGCTATACAAATGTTAAGTAGGAGTAGTAATTTTTTGATCAAAATAACACAGAATTTGTAGTAAGCTGAAAATATTACTACATTTTTTTTAATATCTGAAGAGGAGAATGCCCTGGCATGCCTTTTTAATGGGTGAGGGAGCATCTCTTAGATTTCTCACCTTACCTTCTATCCATCCTTTGTCTTAGTCTACAAAAAAGGCATCATTCCAGACAGCTGGGAGCAAGCTCTTATCTTTCCTAAGCTTAAAGGCCCCATTTTGGACCAGGGCCCGTGCAACCCACTGTGCACCTGTACAGGGCAGCAGCTCCAAGGGGGCAGTGAGTAGAAGCGTAGCATCATTGCATTATAGTTTTTAAGTTTAATTATAACTTGGTAAACCACCTTTCAGAGCAACAGGGCAGTTTACAATTTAAAATAGACATAAAAATAGTTGGGAAAAGAACTCCATAGTTTAAAAGAAAAGAAGAATCATACACACAAGCACATAAAACACACAAAACAAAATCCCAGGGTATCTTCTATTTCTATGGGGGGGGGGGGGGAGAGAAAGAGCCCGTTGGAATAAGTGGGTTTGAAGAGCTGTTTTGAATTTGGTGTAAGATTATTCTAAATGGATGGGGGGGGGGGGAGGGTGAGATTGTGGTATACAGTTGTCTTTCACTTGCCTCCAATTCCCTGGTCAAGCAGTAATTTGCATCCTGCCGTGGCTCCTGCACCTTGCCAAGCTGTGCCTGAGATGGCAGTGGTAATTAGAAAGAAAGGGGGAGGTGGTGGGGCGCACGGCTGCTATGGAGTTTTCTGGCCCTGCGATGTTCAAACTCTTTTGCGTCTGTGATGTGCACTCCCTTATGAGGGCGGAACACAGCAGAGTTTCTGCGGCACAGGGCCAGGGGGATCCACAGCAGCCACGTGCCTTTGTTTGGGGTTTTTTAGTTACTATTGCCCTGTCAGATGCGACTTGGTGAGATGTAGGAGCTGCGGCATGGCACAAAGCATGGTACTAGGCTACGGAGGAAAGAAGAGAGAGGTAGGAGGTGACTCAAGGGGGAAGGGGAGAAAGAGGGGCCGTGCTGTAGTTGGAGACTGAAATCGGTATCTCAAAGCATCTAACCAGTCCACAGCTCTCTCTTGACTTCCAGCACATACTAGCTATCCCACTCCTTCCCTTGCATTGTAACATGACTTGGAGTGGCTTTCTGCATCCAGCAGCATCAGGGGTTGGCCACACTGGAATTATGGTGATTTGTGGCGGTGAGGAGAAATGTTTTGAGCCACAGGGCATTCTATAAGAGTTGAGCGCCGAGCAGTTCACTCAGCAGCTCTTTGAACAGCTAGTGTTTGAATCACACAGGTCCTATGGAGTGTCCCATGGTTCAATCAGCAAATGTTTCTGGAGAGAGGTGTCGCCCAAAGGAGGAGACAGAGAATGAGAAGTTTGCTGGTGGTAGGGTCAAGCACCAGAGTGATTACAGGTGTACTTAAGAGCAAGGAGCAGTTGCAGTAAAGAGGTGAGGTGAGGTGAGGTGAGGAAGAAGGGAGAGAGAAAACAGAACTTGGGGCTTTCATATAAAAATGTTCCCAGGGGCTGGTTAAGGCAGAGCAGGAGGGAATGGGATGTGAAGACTGGAGGATGGGAAATGGGGGACAGCAGAGACTGGGGGGCCAAGTTAGGACTGGGGATGAGCAGGAACTCTACAGGGGTCTTTACAGGAGTCTTCTGATGTGTGATGAAGGCACGCTGGGACACATGTTGCCAGCTAGTATAGGACTTTGACAACGTGGGACAATTCCCTTGCTAACTGTACAATCCATTAGGGTCATAATGAGTAGGTGGGTTAGGGGCAGAGAGTGGGCATAGTGAGCTTAGAGCAGTTAGTGTTGAGTTCTCACTGCATGCTAATAGCGTTGGTGTGGGTTCACCTATCACCATCTCAGTAGGCAGAACTAGGTGCACCCGCACTAATGTGGCCCATGTTAGTGGAAGTGCTCTGCGTTAACTGCTGGAGAAATGCTTTCCACACCCCTGACAGTTAACACGGTGGTGTTGCACCTCACGCACCATAGTTTTAGTGCTTTTGGCATGTTGGGTGCAACACCCTAGAGGTCTTTTAGTAAAGTCTAAGTTTGGGAGGAAAGGGGAAAGATTTAGGGATGCTGAGATTGAGTGGGAAAATGGGGACGGAGAAAAAGTGAAAGGGGGCCATGGAGACTGAGTAGGGATTGAGTAGATGGTGAGAGATGGGGGGGTTGGGAAGAAGTGGAATAAGGAGCTTGGAGATGGGGAGAAAATGCCTTGGATAAGAGAGTGGAGACTTGGAGATTAGGTCATAGGGAGATCAAACGGGGACTAAGGGATTGAATGGGAAGCAAGGGACGGAAGGGAGCAGGGCCCCAGATTTCAATGAGTGAGTGAGTGGGTGGGGAGGGGAGAATAGGATTTGGATTAGTTGGAGGGGCAGAAGAAGGCTAGTGATGAGTAAAGTGGCAAAAAGGGACTGAATTAGTACAGTTGTGAAAATAAAATTTGAGTCAACGAAAGAAGAAGAAAGTATTTCATTCTGTTCAGTGACTGGAGTATGTTGTCTGGAATGGGCATTCCTTATATGTTTGTACTTTTCACGATACAGTAGGAATTATGATCTTTCTCTAGTGTTGTAATGCCTGGAGAGTCTGGCTTCTTGAGGTCCCCAATTCAATTGTCTGCACATTTTCTAACCAGTGATCACTTATTCTGCCTTTGAGGGTTTGCCTCTGTTCTGTGTGAATGACCACCTTGAGGGATTCTACCAGTGTATTGTTTCTTTGTAGGGATCTATAGCAGTTTGGCCTATTCTCTCTTCAAGTACGTCACCTACTATTATTCTAGCACAGGGGTATGCAGCTCTGGCCTGAGGAATTCAGAAAAGAGACAGTGGGGCCATTATGACTGAAAAATAGAAATGCCCAGACAACAAAAGGTAGAAAAAACACATTTTATTTTGAATTTATTAAGTGTAATATGTTAGCTTTGGGAAATGTGCATCACCAATGTTTTTGTGTTTTGCTTGGTGCAAGAGGAAATGTTTCTTTTTTTATTTTGCCAGTGTTGCAATACATTCCAAGTTTGGCTTCTTGGGATTATCAGTTCAATTTTGTTGTTCATATTTCTATATCTAATTTGTGGTCCCTTTGTTCTGTATTTGGTGATGGTTTGTCTGTGTTTTGTGTATGACCAAGATCTCAGTGTATAGTTTCTATATAGCAATCCCACTTGTTCTATTTTTCCAGTAGGACATGCATCAATGTTCTGAGAGATACATTGCCTTTTGATTGGTAGTGCTGTTATTTATTTATGTATTTTATTTAGCAATGCTTATATACCACTTTCAAGTCAAAGTGATGTACATTCAGGTATGGTGTATATTTTCTCTTGTCCCCAAAGGGCTCACAATCTATGTTTTATACCTGAGGCAACGGAGGCATGCCCAAGACCACAAGGAGCGCCTGTTATGATATGGCAAGTTTATTATAGGCTCTTGGTGGTCCTTTTTTCAGGGATTTGTAGTGCTTCCTAATGTACCTGGCCATGGATACTGAAAAATAGTTGTGTAGAAATCTCGTAGCTTTTTAAAATTCCACTGCCCATATGAATGAGGTTCAGGCACTCATACACTCATTTAGTTATTACTGGGACAAAACAGAGGTTTGCGAAAGGCTCCATTAGAATCGATGGGGGAGGGGGGGGGCAGCACAGTAACTTGCACAGGGCAGCACAAAATCTAGCACTGGCCCTGCTTTAGACCCTTCCAATCCAGGACATTACAGACCCATCTCTAATCTACCATATTTATCCAAATAGTTGAGAAAACAGTTGCTACCCAACTTAACAGTTACATTGGCAAAACTAATGTTTTACTTCCCTGACAATCTGGCTTTCACAGTGGTCACAGTACTGAGACAACGGTTGCCACCCTTTTAAGTGATTTACCCAAACCTTTAGACTCTGGATGAGTAGTGATTGTTGTTTCTTTGGATCTATCTGCTTTCATTGATCTGGGCGATCATCAACTTTTGTTATCCTGACTCAAAAGATGTCAGACTTCATGGCATGGTATTAAAATGGTCCACATCCCACCTCACAAACAGAACATATAAAATTTATTTTAATTCATTACGCTCTCCAAGTTGTCATTTAGTTTGTGGTGTCCCTCAAGGATTTCTCCTCTCACCAATTCTTTTTAATATTTTCTTTAGTCCGCTAGCTATCCAGATTCAAGATCAGGGTGTCTCCTGCTATATTTAAGCTTGTCATATACATAGATCCCTTAAACGCTAATCTTACACACCTAAACTCCTGTTTTAAACTAGCCAGGCACTAGCTTACAAGTCATGAACTTAAGCTAAACCCCTCAAAGTCCACCGCGATGTGGCTTTCAGGTTGTAGTTTCAAAATTACAATTCCACCTCTGCTGCATAACACTTCAATTATCTTGACAGATTCATTAAAAATTCTAGGCTATATATTTGACTCTGAGTTTTCTTTCAATTCGCAGATTTCTGCTAAGCTAAAGCCTTATATTTTGCTTTATGATTTGCTATATCTAAAATTTCCTCACCAGACAACCCTAAATACTCTGATCCATGTTTTTGTTATCTCAAAATTGAATTTTCCCTATCATCCTGCTAGACCAGTCCAGACAAGTGAGTTGTGTTCCCCTTCCAACAGATTGGTGGAAACAAGGAACCAATGAAAAGCCCAGGTTTCAATGACATCACTCCCATGCCTCTCTCCACCTCAGCCACCAGAGGTCTCTTCAGTATTTCTTTGTCTCCAGCAAATGGTAGATGGATTTTCTCTTCTCTGAAGAAAATTCTAAAGATTGAGAGGAAAAGATTGATTAAACACTCATGAACGACCATCTTGAGGGTGACTGTCTCACTTGATCATGATGTGGCAGGCTCCACTAGATTGCTGTCTTTTTGGTAGCATAGGAGATGGGAAAATTGATTCAGCTCCAGGCGCTTTTCATGATAAGAGCCTGTTGAGCACAGAAATTGGAAGGATTTGGAAGGCTATAGAAGCATGCAACAGGCTCACACAACCTCAACACCCTCCTTCTCTGTTCCCCCCTGCTCTCTCCCGAAGATTGCAGAAAGCTCTCAGAGGGATCTGCCTGCCAGCCACCTTAAACACAGTGCTGCAAAGCCAGTGCCCACTTCTTCTGCCTGGGGCTCACAGGGGGGTGAGTGCCAAAGTTTGACCTCATCATTTTGACCTCATCATTGTCCTTGTTGGGGACTCCCGATTCCATCTGTGTGGTCTGCAATTCGGGGTAAGCCGGTGGCAACCGTTGGCATGTGTGGGGGTTTCCCTCTGTTTTCTGCATGCGCTAGTAGCGTTTTCTCATATTGTGCACCTGGAGGTCACGCAGTCTGCATGTTTGTTCTGCCCAAGCAGCTCTAATGTGCATTCCTACCCTAGCATTTGTAACATGTGTTGCAGTAAAAGTAGTTGTTCATATGGAAGGACAGACTAGATAGGCCATGTGGTCTTTTTCTGTCATCATATTTCTATGTTTCTATAGTTAATGCTTGCTGTAGTAAAAGCACAGTTAACGTGCGTCTTTAGGACGCCATGGCCTTAGCATGCGCTGTTGTGATACTTGCCTTAACTCTCTTATGTCTTCTTCAGGAATCTTATTTGGCCTGTGGGTTCTGGACTCTGCTCTTCTAGCATGGCAGCTCCTAATTGTTCCTGGAGGGACTGGCCCTCTTTCTGCGCTGGGGGGTGCAGTTAGTCTGGACTTGTCCGCCTAAGGGTAGGAGGTGACGGTCAAGCCACAGTCCACATCTCAGACAGGTCCCAGCTAATCCCCATCTCCAGGGTGCACCCTTTGCCAGCGACTCTTAGCCATAGGTAATCAAACAGGATTTCCACTTCAGCCTACCCCTCACGAGACTGCGCTCAGAGGCTGCAGGATCTGAATTTCCACACCAGAACAACCAGGCCTGTTGTAAAAAGGAAAAGAATTCTGGGGAGGACAATCCAGACTCTGGAAGCTCTCCCCACGGAAATGACGTCTCGAGCCCTGCTCCAGTGAATTCAGTCTCTTCCACCAGATGTTTCTACTCCTCTTTTGGAGTCTGCTACAGCCTTTCTTTCTGATGCCATGTACAACCTGGTGCATCTAGTGGCTAGGGATTGTGTCTTGTTGACAGTGACATGGCATTGGCTTGGCTCTGACATGGGGCAGGGAACTCATCTTCCAAAGCCTATTGCCAATCTAGCCTTATAGGGATGCTTCTCTTGAGTCCAATTTGGAGAAGCTGGTGAAGGAGCTGGGTGAGACGACATCTTACCACCTTCTGGAGGGCAGGAGGTGCTAAAGAGCCTGTGAAGTAGGCAGGAGCCCTTTTTCCATCAGCCTCCACCAGCTTTTTGCGGGTGCACTGGTCGGACTCCCCAGGGTCTCAGGACTCCCATCACTGCAGGCCTGGAAAGCCTTTCTTCCCCTCTGCTTAGGATTTTGAGCTCATTCTTAGTACTTTCGTGGAGCTCGGGTCCAGGGGCTTGGTACCATCCAGAGGAGGACTCTCCCAGGTTGCACAATGACAGTTAGGGGTCTCATTCCTTGGTTCCTATGTTTGGGGGTGGCTTTGCCTCTTCCTTCAGGAATTGGCCTGGATCACCAAGGATCACTGGGTGCTAGTCCCCATTCAGTATGGCTATGTCCTGGAATACAAAAGCCGATCCTGGCCACTTTCATTTTCTCCCCTTGTAGGGCTGCTATGCAGATCCCCTTTGACAAGTTGTCTCTCCTGAAGGCTGTGGTTCCTGTTACCCTGAATGATCTGGGCAAGGGCAGGTATTCCATTTGTTTTGTAGAGCCGACACAGAAAGAACATTCCAACCCATTCTGGATCTCAAGTGTGCCAATGAGCACTTGCACGTCTGTGCTTCTGGATGGAAACTATGATTCAAGCGGTGCGCCGAGGGGAGTTCCTGGCATCTCTGGATTTGGCTAAACCATATTTTCATATCCCAGTTTAGGGAATCACCAGAGTATGTGTTTTGCCATGCTTGGCTTTCACCTTTGGTTCACCGCTCTCCCATTCAGACTCTCCACTGCCCCAAGGATTTTCTTCAAGGTCATGGTGATGTTGGCTGTGGAGCTTTGGTGCCAAGGGATTTGTGTGATTCAGCATATGGAGCACCACCTGAGAAGGATTATACTGTACTTGCCGGATTAACTGATGAGAATGTGAGTCGGAGATCTGATGCGGCTCCTGCAAGTGCCACCTCTTCGTTTGCCTCTGTCACGGGGCCTATTGTATCACAGGCTGCTTGTCCTTCAGGACCTGGCTCCCTTCTTTCTTACAGCTTGTCTCCTGTAAGGAGATGGTTAGTGTGTTTGGGCTACTCTCCAGCTGTGTTTTTCCACTCTTTTCAGAGCTCAGAGGAGGTCTCCCAACTTGGCAAAAGTGCAGGTCTGGTGCCTTGAGTGCTGATACAACGCACGGTGACTGGCCCCTGAGGTGGCCAAGGTGCCATCTCTGTTGGCCTTTTCTGCAGGACATCTGGAGAAGGATCTTTTCTCTTAGCTGCCTGAAGGTTCAGGTGGCAGCTTTGGCCTGTTTTAGAGGTCTGTTGACTGGTAAGTCTCTAGCTTTACATCTGGATGTTTTGCACCTTCATCAGGGGGTTCAGCATCTGCGACCTCACCCTCATCCCTTCCTGGAATCTGTGGCTGGTGCTCATGGCCCTGATGTTGGAGCCCTGTAAGCTTTTGAAGTGCACTTCTCTGAAGGATTTGCGTTCAAGATGGTGGTCTTGGTCACGATTTGTTATGCAAGGTGGATTTCCGAGCTGCAGGCTCTGTCTTGCCGAGATCCTTATCTATCTTTTTCAAAGGAAGCCGTTCACATTCAGCCTGTGTCTTCCTTTTTGCCTAAGGTGATTTCTCCCTTTCATGTGAACCAGGTGGTCTGCCTGCCCTTCTTCTCTAAGGAATCCAATCACGAGCAGCAAAAAGCAACCCCTCGGGCAAAAGGTTCACCAAGCTCTAATATAATAAACACCAAGAGGGTGAACTCAAAGAAAATACTTCCCTCCTTCAAAGTGAGAAGATTTTTTGTCGGACCAAAGGTCCCATAACCGAAGCTATTTGTCGGACCAAAGGTCCCATAACCGAAGCTACCATTTATCAAAGCTATGGTAAACAAGACCAAAAGTCCATTTTAATCACAAGCAGCAATCAAAAATTAAAGCCACACCATTTGCATGGCCAAAAGAGACATTTACTTAGCTGCAATTGCTGGCGAATCTTGAAAATAAGTATTCCAACGAAAGGTGTCCAAGACTACACAGTCCTGCATTTCGGGTTCCAATTTCCCAAGGACCCTGCTTCAGGTCAAATTTGTCACCTCCTGGAAAGAATGCCAAAATTGATTCCACTGGGGAAGCCACTTTAAAGACTGGCGTCTGACATCTAAGGAGCAGTGTTGGGAGAAGGATAAGGATCTTCACCTTGTGGATATCCGGAGGGTGCTTCTCTGGTACTTGGAGGTTACAAATTATTTTCGTAAAGCCGACCATCTTTTTTTGCTGTTTGCTAGCCCGTGCAAGAGTGACACGGTGACTAAGTTGACTTTGGGGTGCTGGATTAACACTAGAAGCCCCAAAGTGCGTCAATTGACGCAAATGCATCTTCGAAGTTGTATACCAGCGCCACTGCTAGATCCATGTCAGTCATGTTCCATGACTTTGTTAGTAAGGTCAAGATGTTCAAATATATACATCGAAAATTAATGACAGATGCACCACCTAGCGGGAAAATGAATTTATACCTAGAAGTGCAAAGTACATCAATTGACGCACTCAATTTTCTTGGATGCGTCAATTGACGTACTTTGGGGCTTCTAGGTATAAATTCATGTTCCCACTAGGTGGCGCATCTCAATCACTGTTTACAGTTTTACTCTGACATTACAAACAATAAACACATGATGACGTCATGTAATGACGTCACATACTGCACATATTTAACAAATAAGTAACTTCACGTTAATTCACATCTGCATTTCATGCTAAACGCAATCGTCATGATAATGCGTCAATTGACGCACTTTGGGGTTTCTAGGTAAAATTCCTTTTGGGGCTTCTAGTGTTAAGGAAGCCATTGCCTCAGTGTATCTGTTGCAGAACCAGCCTATTCCAGAAGGTTGCATGTCCATTCTACCCGATGCAAGTGTCCTTGTGGGTGGAGTGTAGTTCGGTAGCCCCTGCAGATATTTGTCGGATGGCGGTTTTGCCAAGAATTACCGCTTGGATGTCCACACATGGATGGATACGGTCTTTGACCCAAGGGTTTTGCGAGCTGCTGTGTCTTCTTTCCACACAGTGGAGTCGTAGCTTTGGTATGTCCCACTTGTCTGGACTAGTCTAGCAGGACATTATGGAAGGTGACATTTTGCTTACTAGTTAATGTCCTTTCCTTGAGTCCTGCAAGACCAGTCCAGGGCTTGCCCCTGAAACTGTATTTACTCTGTTCTTCTGCAGAATCATTGGGTCTGCTATGATTTTTATACTTAGCTTTGCAGGTCCATCTTCTACTAACAGCTTTCTGTTTATGCTTTCTTGTACATAGTTCTCTACTGTTGATTACTCATTGTTGCCCATGATTGAGGTTGTGTGAGGCTTGCCATGTTTCTGCCATATGCTTTTGAGACGAATACTGAAGAGACCTCCGGTGGCTGAAACGGATAGAGGCATGGGAGTGATGTCATTGATGCCTGGGCTTTTCATTGGTTCTTTTTCTCCACCAATCTGCTGGTAGGGGAATACAACCTACTTGGCTGGACTGGTTTAGCCGGACTCAAGAAAGGACATTAACTGGTAAGTAAAATGTCACCATTGTTATGTCTTATATAATGGAATCTTGAATATGGATATGACAAAACTTCAAAAGGTACAGAATACAGCCATCAAACTCATCTGCAGTGCCTGGAATTGAGACCGTGTCATTCCACTTCTTATGGAAAACCATTGGCTACTTGTGATTTACTGAACAAAGTTCAAAGTTGCAACTTTGGTTCACAAGGTTCTACAAGCTGGCTCACTACACTATTTATCCTTTTCTATTATCCATTATATTCCCTCTCGTCAACTACGTTAGCAAGTGCAGACATACTCATGCTGCCCTCACCAAGTCAGGCATGGTTAAAGTGTAAGAATCTACATGGATAGCAGCTTTTTATTTTCTTGCCCCTTTCCTCTGAAATTTCCATACCTGCTGACCTGAGACTTGAACCCTCCGTTAAAAAAATTAAGAACCAACTTGAAAACATATTACAGTGTTATGGCATTTAATTCAGATCCTGGTTAATGAATCCAGAACCAGCTCTAGACGTTACCATCTTTCCTTCTGTCCTATTAGAACCGTACCAAACTCTATTACTTTTCCTCCCCCCCCCTCCGATCTTTTGTTTATGTTTATTAAAAGATTTGTTATACCGCCCAAGAGCAAAGGCATCTGAGCGGTTTACAATAATTAAAATATTTAAAAGCTTAAAAAATACAGACTGCTGGGGAAGAAAGGAACGCCATTAAGGAATAGAAAAGAATAGAGAAAAGACAGGGAAAGACAACAATCAAAGCACACATCAACGGGGAGAGGGGAGGGGAGACAAGGCTGGAGAGGGGAGGTTAAATGCCAGGCCAAAGAGATGAGTTTTGAGTTGCGCTTTGAAAGACTGGTAGGACTCTTCTTCACGGAGGGGAGGGGGAAGCGAATTCCAGAGTTTAGGGCCCAAGAAATAGAAAGCTGAGGAGCGGGTAGATTCGAGGTGGGCCTGAGAGGGAGAGGGGAGGGACATACGGTTTGTGTGAATAGAGCGGAGCAGGCGATGAGAAGTGCGGAAGTGGATCTGATCAGCAAGGTAAAGAGGGGTACCCGTGCGAACCACCCTATGTGCAAAAGTGAGGATTTTGAACTGAACACGAAATGGGATGGGTAACCAGTGCTGTTGAAGAAGAAGGGGAGTGACATGATCATAGCGAGAAGCGTAAGTGAGAAGACGAACGGCAGTGTTCTGGACACGCTGAAGACGAGAAAGTTGGGACTGTGGGAGGCCAGCTAGGGAGACATTACAATAATCAAGACGAGACATCACAAGGGAGAGGAGAAGTGTAGCCAGAGCAGAAGAAGAGAGAAAAGGACGCACGGCCCGGAGTTGTTTAAGAGAAAGAAAAGAACGCTGAACGACAGACGAGATGTGCTCCTTAAAAGAAAGAGCAGAACTGAGGATAACACCAAGGTAACGAATGGAAGAAACAAGAGGAATGGGTTGTGAGGAAAAAGAGGGAGCACAGGTGGGGGAAGGGCTTCCGAGTGTGAGCCATATAGCAAAAGACTTAGCTGGGTTTATGTGAAGAAAATTGGAAGAGAACCAGGAGGCAACAGCAGTGAGACAGAGATTATGTTATGTTTTATGTTTAGTGTAACTTCAGTTCCCATTTCTGAAATCCTGCTGGTAGATGCTCACACTTCAACTGAATAATGGATGTACATTTTAAAACCATCATAACGCCATATCATTGTAATTTGAATATCTCAAAGTCAAAGACTGCCTGTATAGTGCTGGAGTGTTGGGTTCCAGATACGTTCAGTTTGGGGTGTAGAGTGTGGTTAGTGGATTGTAGTGTTGGGATGTCAGATGTCCCAGTTCTCTAAGCTTAGACTGTGGGTGTATATAGTAAAATATAGTGTTGGTGCTCCCAGGACATGCACTGAGTTTCTGCATGAAGATATTAGGTGGAAGGGGACATTTCAACTGTTCAGCAACAGATTTTTGTGCACATTCTTGGAGTTGCAAGGATGGGCTGCTGGAGGTTGGCAGAGGGTCAGCTTTTTTGATGTTTCTCATTCCTAGTGGTATAGATGGTGAAAAGATTTATTTGCTATGTTTTAAAGTGCTCTGGCCAGAGTGTCAGAAATTGTCCACTTTCCACTGTTCTCTTCCCTTTGGCTACTGTAGCTGAGGGATCTTAGTGACCTCCAACTTTTTATCCCACTGCCTCGGCTACTTATCAAAAATCAAATTAAAAGCAGTCAAATATTAGCACTCCCTGGACAGAGTGCTCCAGTGCCCCTGTGTGTTGGGTGTGGTTCACAAAAAGAGGATCTAGAAGTTTGTCAGGGCCGTCTTTAGTGACAGTGGTCTTCGTACCTCTTTATGAAGCAAATAAAAGCATTGTATTCTCCCATGGATACTGCTTGAAGCAAGCACAGGAGGACCTGCACCATTCCCTACAGCACATTGTGCTGGGAGAAGCTGTGAGCATTCGGCCCAGTCTCCAAAGTGCCTTCTAGTGGGACAGACTGGAACCGCAGGAACTGTGACACTCGCTCCCCCGTCCCAGCACCACCACCACAGTGCTCCTTGCGCTATTCCCTATAAGTGACTTCTGAGAGAGTTTTACATTTCAGGCGCTTTAAGTTCCCCAGAGTCAGCACTCCTATACTGTTCCTTATTCCTACAGTAAAAGCTCCAGCTAAATATTTATTGTCTCTGTAAACTCCCAGATTAATGTTGACATAGTCTGGAATAACTGGTATGTTCTGCTCTTCGTAACTAGGGGTGGGAGTGCTGGGTGCAGACAGAGGGGCCTGCAGCACTTTATAACACACAGACTGTACATTCCCTCAGTATCTTGCTGTCCTTAGCTTGATCATAACTAGGTCTTCCTTTACAGCGTCGTTGTTTGCCAGGTGCCTTGTTTTTGCCAGAATCAGGCTGGACGCCAAGTTCCTTGTGGACAGTCTGTAAACTTGCCGTAATACTCTGAGCCAGGCTTCTGCACAGCAAATACAACAACTTCTCTTCAGGAAAGAGAGAATGAAAATTCCAGTTCAACCTCCCTCCAAACTGCAATGGAGCTGGGGAAATAGTGAAGGACAGGGAGGGCAGAGACGCCACTGGAAGTGTGTGGGCTAGAGCTAGTTTTAAAGGCACTGGTGGCCCATTAAGATACACAAACCATAGAGATTTGAAGTGAAAGCTATGAATACAACAGCCTTACATGACCTGCACAGAATAGTCTCAGGTCAATTCACAGAGTAATAAAAAGTGACCAAAAATAATGAAATTACTCTATTAACAACAGCACCTATTAAAAGGAAACATATAATTGTGGGAGTAATTCAAAAATTCACAAACTTTAAAATAATGGCTCAGGGACGTCTCAGACCAACCAGCTTAAAACAGAGACACAAAAGTGTCTAAGAGCGCCGCAATAGCATCAAGGACTGTCCACCGGCCATAAAATTAACATTTTCAATACTCCTACAAAATGTGTCAAAAACAGTGCAAAATAGCAATAGTACTTAATAACAGTACTTAACTTCAGATACCCCAACGCCAGTTATCTCAGTGCCATTCAATGCGTTTCACTCAATAAGACTGAGTTTCTTCAGGGGATTTACAACTGAAATAGTAAACTGTTGCTGCCCACGTTTTAAAACAAGAAGCATAGCTCGTATAGTATCAGTATCAGTGCGTTTTTTTGAGCCTTGGGCAAGCCACTTAACCCTCCATTGCCTCAGGTACACTTAGATTGTGAGCCCTTCAGGGACAAGGGAATAAAAAGTACCTGTTAGTATACATGTAAACCACACTGATTCTAAAGAGCACAGTATAAAAAAGAAATAAATAAATAGTATTAAATATGTATTATTTTTTTAGCAAATCTCTAGAGCAGTCTGCATTTCTGTTGGAAGAGGACATTGTCTTTCTGAGCCTCTGTCTTCCTGCCACTTCAAATACTGAAGTCATTCTCCCTGAAATAATATCCCAGCTCTGCAGTGGTCAGAAAAGAGCAGGGGTTGTTTGCTGCCAGGAAGAGGTGTACATGCAGGGGTGGGACAGTGGAGGGGAGAATTATATGAGATCTGGTGCGTCTGTACCATTTGCTACAAGGCCTTCTAATGGGAAAGACAAGGACTACAGGAGCTATGATTTCCCACACAGTGAGTGTTCCTCCACAGTTCTTACAGCACCTCCTGCAGGAGAGAGGCTGGGACTATGATTAAGAGAATTGGGTGGTTAGTATATTCATGTGATTGTAAGTGGTTATGTTTTCTGTGCTGGTGGTGACTGGAAGGGACTGGCTTGTTCGGTTGTGTGATTCTCTGTGCTTTTTCCTCTCTCCTTTATTCTAGGTAGCTAGAGTGAAGATAATAACAGGACTTACGCTCTTCTTTCAACGGACAATACGGCGTGCTCCCTCCCCAACCCTCACTGTTCCATAGCCAATGAACTCCATGAACCCCATCAAACCATCCCTGCCACCCACGCCAAATGGGTAAGTATGATGGTACATGCTTTGCACTTGCTTCAGGGATTCTAGCAAACGCGTGCAGCCTACAGCAGCCATTGTTCTGTCTACAGGCCCCCTACTTGTTTCTCTGGATATTGTGCTCTCTGAAGCTTACACTTCTTGCTCTCTCTTTCAGTGGCTGGCCAGGGCTCATGCTCTCTCTGTGTACCTCATTCCTCTGGCCAGTGCATGTGGTCTCTATAAGGCTCATTCCTCTGGATCGTGGCCAGTGTGCACGCTGTCTCTGTGTGGCTTATTCCTTTGGCAAGCATGGTTCACTCCTCTGGCCAGCGTGCATGCGCTTTCTGTGTGGCTGACTCTTCTGGCTAGCATGTACTCTTATTTATACTTTGCCTACTTCCCCTTCACCCAAGCTCATGCGTAGAGCAGGAAGGATATGGGAAGAGAGAGCTCAGCCCCCTCCTGTGAGTCGCAGGCTCAGAATAATGCCCACCTTTATTGCTGGCACACTGCTCTGACGAGGTAGCAGGCCCTGTGTTCCCACAATAACAGCTGGCATCTCCCTAGGTTCTCCAGATTGTGGAAGAACGGAAAAACTGTTTATCAGCCTGACAAATGGGCTGCAGAGACCTCGAGGGAAATGTCTTAAGTTCCCTGCAGGGAAATCTAACTAATTTTTGTTTGTTAACGTGTTCAGAGACATTTCAGCCTCCCAGTCCCAAACCTGACAGCTGCAGAATCTAAATGCTATTTTAAACTCTTGTGTCCAATAAATAGGCATCAGGTAGGACTGTCAATGAGGTCCCCACTGCAACTAAGGAACTTAATTCAGCTCTTTTTTAGGGAAATTGGTACTATCAGCACTGGGGACATAGCCAGGACTGGCTCAGCCTGTCCCATAGGACATGGAGCCAGTTTGTGGAAACCTAGGGGGATATTCAAAGGCATTTACACAGTTTGCAGACCTGCAAACCGCATAAATGCCGCACAACAGGATATTCAGTAGCACTTGGTTAGTGCTGCTGAATATCCCCTCCTAGCCCATTTAAACACCCTGATACTAACCAGCTATCATCAGGGCATTCAGGGGACAGAGTGGGGCGGCACCCAAAGATAAATGGTTATCTTCAATATTCAGTCAATAACTGGTAAGTTAGGCAGATAAAAGCCTGGCCTAGCTTTACCCAGATAAAGATAACTGGTTATCGATTGGCTATCACAGATAACCAGTTATCCAAATCACTAACGGGCAACCCAGATATTCAGTGCCAGTGGCCGGCTATGACCCAGCATTGAATATCTAGGTTTAAGTTAAAACGGTGATGGCCAGCCACTTTAAAAGCGCTGGCCACAGCCGTTGAATATCAACCCTCTAGTGTCCATGTCCCCTTCTTAAAGTGATGCTATACAACATTCCTTGATACATTTATAAAAGCAATTCATAATACCAACATAAACATTTAACAAGCAATTCGTAATAATAATAATCCAAAAGCAAACCCTCATTATTAAAATACTTCATTCCAACTGGCAGAGACTGTCTGTCTTTGTTAATAGAAATTTGGGCTATCTTGCACTTGAACATGGCGCTGTAAATAGCCAGATTTCAACGGCTTTTCTAAAGACCCTGTAATCTCTTAAGTGGCAAATATCATGGGACAGAGCATGCCATGACCCTGGACAGCCCTTAATTAGCTACACTGTGTCATCTCTTTGTTAAAATTACAGTGATGGTTCATTTGCATACGAGACGGTTCCTTGGCAACAGAACACCAATCAGCCTCCTGGATCTCTGTCTGTGGTAACCACTGTGTGGGGCGTGAGCAATACATCACAGAGTCAGGTGAGCCAGACCTGCCATCCAATCAGGTAGCAAGGCAAGTGGCAGGGTTGGGGGGGGGAGGGGATAAGAACAATCAATCGTGAGTAGGTGGGGGGGGTTCTCTGTAAACAGAGGAGTGAGGAGAGGATTAGTTTAATTTCTGCTCTGCTAATTAGTTTTGTAATAAAGCAGTAGTTCTCATGCTCCAGAACCTTCTCTTTGATGCTTTATGCACTGGTTGTGGTAATGTTACCTACTTTTAGGCACAAGCAGGCCAATGCAGAGAGTTAGCATGGCCACCCAGAACCAATAACGCCACGTTTAAGCACACTTTATGCATTTTTTAAAGGCAGTAAACAGATGGAAACACAGATGGAAAAACTAGCACCCAATTAACGCCACGTATATTTAAATGTATTTTAATCAGCTGCATATAATGATCTGGTATGCAAATCATGGCTATGCCCAGTGCAGAGACAGGCGTAGAGGATTTCACAACCAGCCATAGCACCAATATTTTAACTGCACGGTCAGAGGTGACTTAAACCTCTAACACGTGCCCCCGACAGTATTTTGATGGCACCGGGTGCTTTCCCCAGTGCCTAGATCATCTTCTCCTCAGATGATCAGGCAAAGCCCCCAATGTCATCAAAATAAGAAACTCAAATCCCTGGTGGCCCAGCGGCCCCGATCCCCCCCACACGACACTATTTTAATGGCATTGGGAATGATCGCAGCATCGGGAAAAAAAGACTCCAGTGCCATCAAAATGCTTTCAGGGGCCGGTGCCACGACAGAAAGAGAATCCTTGGTGACCCAGCAGCTCCAATCCTCCCATCTGATAGTATTTTGATGGCATTGGGGACCATCGCAGCATCGGGAAAAGCTCCTGATGCCATCAAAACACTGTTGGGGGCCGGTTCCCTGACAGAAAGTAACTACCTGGTGGTCTAGTAACCCCTGTACCCCCACCCCTCACTAAAAGAAAATAACCTGGCGGTCTAGTAGCCTCTGTATCCCCTACCCCCCACTAAAAGAAAATAACCAGGTGGTCTAGCAGCCCCTGAACTCCCCTCCACCCCAAAGTAAAATAAAATAAAATAACCTGGTGGTCTAGGAGCCCCTAAATCCACCACCCCCCACCTGGTACCTTAAAATAAGTGGGAGCACTGCCTACGTGCTCCCGCTCTGAGTCTGCTGTTTTGAAAAATGGTGGTGTCTGGCCCCCACGCGGTGCATCCTGGGATGCACCAGGCAGGATTAGTCTGCCATATAAGGCATAGTCTACCTTATATGGCAGTCTGACCTCACTCAGTGCATCCCAGGATGCACCGCGTGGGGCCATGTGCTGCCATTTTTCAAGACGACGGACTCAGAGCGGGAGGACATAGGCAGCGCTCCCACTTATTTTAAGGTACCGGGAGGGAGATGGTGGATTTAGGGGCTGCTAGACCAGCAGGTTATTTTATTTTATGCTACTTTGGGATGGGAGTGGGGGGTTCCAGGGGCTGCTAAAACAACAGGTTGCTTTTTAGTGGGGGGTGGGAGTACAGGGGTCACTAGACCACCAGGTAGTTACTTTCTGTCAGGGCACCGGCCCCCAACTGTTTTGATGGCATCAGGGACTTTCCCAATGCCGTGATTGTCCCTGATGCCATCAAAATACAGTTGGGGCTGATATGCAAATTAGCCACGCTATGTCCGGAGAGCAAGCCAAATTAGCGCAGACTTCTTGTGCACATGTGTTTGGCTTGCTCTCCCAGTTTAACGCTGCAGTGGCTCATTTGCATGCGCATGGCTACCACATCGTTCATTTGCATACTGTATCCTTGCTGCATCCTGCATTAGAATGCGTGCATTGTCAGGAATATAAAGGACGATTCACCATGCGTCTAGCACCGGCTTTCTGCATCAGCCTGAAAGAATGTGCATACATTGCAATATTTTAGTCATTTATGCATGCAAGTGGCCACATATTTGCATAAAATGGCCTCATAAAATACTGTCTAGCATTAAAATATGCTTATTGATTTGCATGGCACATACTTTCACTGTGGAAGTGCACAGGGGCGGAGTTTGGGCAGAGTGTGGGCAATGCAAACAAGTGCATGTGTTAATTATAAAAATCCACTAATTTATGCATGTGCTTGAAAAATGTAGGTACAGTTATTTCTTCAGCTCTGGGGCTGGTAACATAGTAACATTGTATATGACGGCAGATAAAGAACAGCATGGGCCATCTAGTTTGCCTAGCAAGGTGGCAAGAGTAGAGGTGCACCTGCCTTTCTGTGCAGGTCACCCTTCCCCGTGCCTTTGTTTAGGGGTATGTAAGTGGTGTAAGTGATCATGCATTAATTTAAGGCGGAGTCTCAGCCACTTATGCTGGTATCTTATAAAGGCAAGCAGGCCCCTACAGGTGTCTATAAAATAAGCTTAAAATGCCCTTTGACTAGGCATCCTGTTATAATATTACTTTCAGCATGTTTTCCTGCATGTGTAAGGCTGGCATTGAAGCTGCTGGGGGGGGGGGGGAGGGTATAAGGTACATCCGCCAGGGAGAGCTGCCCTGGGGTTGATTTGGTTATGTTATCGCTCACTTGCTTCTTGGCACACGTAGCCTGATGGTGTTTTGCATCTCGCTGTGTGACATGGCATAGAGGAGCAGTGGCACCATATGGTGAAGTTAGCAGGGTGGTGCCCATCATTCACGAACATGCTCTCTGTTGTTGGATGTGCAAGAACAGACTGTGTTTAGAGGTGGGCCTATTGTAGGGCCTGAATATTTAGGGGAATGGGTCTGCTGGTACTGTTACCAGATGACTCCATCAGTCATCCAGAGCCAGGCCTGGTTTGGAGCCATTGCTTCTCCGGACTTTTCTGAGTAAAATCAGGATGGCTCAGTCTGTCCCTGATGACTGGAGCCTTCTGGTCACCTCTTTTCTCTTTGGTTAGTGACTACAAGGAGGAAGGTATATGTATAATAAGAGGGGTCTTTTAATGCTAAAAAATATGGGCTAAAGATGTCTTTTAATATCCAAGACAGCTTGTAACACTATGAATACCCGGTGCTGCTTGTGGAGTCTATTAAAATTTATTTTTAAAAAAATTCTTTGTTATGCCCCAGAACATTTTATCATTTTTTTTCTTTGTTAATAAGCAAAATAAAATGCCACTCAAGTGAGAGATATCATCCCATGGCACAGACGTGGGCTTTTCTTTCAGAACTCAGAAAAAATAAGTGGTTTTCTCATGCAGCCAGCCCATTACTATCCCTTCCTCGGCCTCTTTTCATCCTCACTGCATCACAAACATGATTCAGCTCTATCTCTTTGATATTTTTTCTGGTATGGCCCTAGCATTTTGCTCAAGTTTTCTGAACATTCCAATCTCCTTCCCCACATCCCCAGCCCATCTCTTCAAAAAAAAAAAAATTGAGGTAGCAGTGGAATTCAGCTTGGTGGACTGCCTCTTTCCCATAATGCACATTGTATTGGTCTTCTAAAAGGGTCAGTGTGGCTGAAAATGTCTATTACAGAATCCACTGAAGTTTTCTACAAATGCCTTGGCTTGAACCGTGAGGTGGGGAGTTGTGCCCATTGCTTCAAAATGTCAACCAGGGCTTGGTGCTTCCTTGCTTTCAAAATATGGATTCTGACACAAAAGATACCAACAAGGTAGCACGAGTAGGTATCTCCTCTATTGAAGTTTCCAAGAAAACAGATCAATTATCTGTTAAAAGTTTAGATCTATTTCCCCTGATACAACATTGCCCACCTCTGGATCTACAACCGCACGCTCTCTAATACCGGTAGATAAATAGTATAATTTAGACACTAATATAGAGTCAGGATTAGAAATTTTCAAAACATCTTTCAAATATTTAGAGAGCAATATTTGTGGGGATAGGAAATGGGTACGGGGGAAGTTCAACATACAAAGATTCTTCATTCGCAAAGCATTTTCAAGTAATTCATCCTGACGATGTAAAATCAAAGAGTCCTGAACAGAAGACGTTAAAACTCCTTGCATAGTAGAGAGTTGAGTCTCCATCTTAGATTTAGTGGACTCCAAGACTACCAATCTATCATGGTGCTCAGTCAATGACTCAACAGTCTCTTTGGTAAATTGGGAAATTTTCACCAATGAAGACTTCAAAGATATCTCTGTACGAGAAACTATCTGCCAAATGTCTTGAAGAGACACATCCTTCGGAGGGGTCACATTATCAGAACTTGAAATAAATTCAATAGGTAAAGGTAAAGACTTACTTGGGGAGTTCAGTCTCAAAAAAGAGTCAGAAAGTTTTGTCGGACCAGAAGAGGCTGCCTCCTCTAACTTGGAGGCAAAATGCAGGGACTCCATACTGGGTGGAGATGAAACCCTACGCGGATCAGGAGACAAACTGAGCAAACCAGGACTAGCTGTACTAGAGGAATCAATCGAAGAATTAACTACCGGGGGAGGAGCCATGGACTTGAGATGGCTGTCCATAGGCCCGACCATCTTTGTCGACTTACCAGTCGAAGTAACCGGAAAAACTTTCTTTTTACGTTTCCCCATTAGCAGCGATAGAACAGCCTGGGATTAGTGCTCCTCTAAGCTCCTCCAGGCTCCGAAGGGGCGCCAAAGGGGCAGGTCTGCCCCTTTGGACAAGCCCCTTTGGAGCACGCTCCCCCGGGCACGTGCCGCGGTGCGCGTCCCGCGGTGTGGGCAGGATTTAAATAGCCCACCGGATCACGTGTCCTCCAGTGCTCACCGGCACGGTCCAGGCAGCCCCTCTCACAGCATGGCTCAGGTATGATGAAAAATAAGAACACACTCAACTTCCCGCAGTGGGGGCAGGATTTAAATAGCCCACCGGATCACATGTCCTCCAGTGCTCACCGGCACGGTCCAGGCAGCCCCTCTCACAGCACGGCTCAGGTATGATGAAAAATAAGAACAAACTCAACTTCCCGCAGTGGGGGCATGATTTAAATAGCCCACCGGATCACGTGTCCTCCAGTGCTCACCGGCACGGTCCAGGCAGCCCCTCTCACAGCACGGCTCAGGTATGATGAAAAATAAGAACACACTCAACTTCCCGCAGTGGGGGCAGGATTTAAATAGCCCACCGGATCACGTGTCCTCCAGTGCTCACCGGCACGGTCCAGGCAGCTCCTCTCACAGCACGGCTCAGGTATGATGAAAAATAAGAACACACTCGGACAGGCGATACAAGTATTTCCCGATGTGAGCCGTAGCACTCAAATGAGGAGGAAAGCTTTTTTAGCGCTTCGCCCTCGTGTCGTCGCGCTTGGAGCCTCCTTCTCATTGAAATTTCCTTGTAAGTGTGTGATTGCTCATAAGGGAAAGTCATTTATTTTTTTTGATTCCTCCCAGTTGGAGGTCTTTTTACAAGGATCAGTTTGAGGATCTGTTCTGTTATTTGTTGCTTAGTATTGTTCTCGGACACCTGCTTAGTTAAAGGGGATTGTTTATATTTGGCTCCTCATTGCAGGGTTCTCTTTGCTCTATATTGTATCACACTCCATTTGGTGGGCTAGATTTGTAATGTTATGTTGTTTAATATTGTTGTTTTTTCTTTGAAGATTTCTTGTATTTCCTTGTTTTTTCCTCAATAAAAGAATTTAAATTGAAAAAAAAAAAAATGGATTCTGAAACTTTCAGAGGTGAAGATGCTTCTTCTATGCTTTGGTCCCAAGCTGCCTCAACTGGTGAGGACTGTCATAGCTGTGCCACGTCTAGAAACACGTCTTCTGCTAAGGAGGTAGAAAGGGAACACTTCAGAAAGCGATTGCAGACAAGCCCAGCAGTTGCCTAGTGCCTCGCCAGTGGGCCCTGAGTCAAAGTCTAGCAGTCAGCATTTTCTGTCTATGACCGATTAAAACAAAAAGTTCCTATTCTTCTGTTCCAGAAAGTCAAGATACTGTAGAACAGCCTAACTTTGAATGTACTCAACATTTATTGGGGAGAGAGCCTTCTATGTGCCTATCCACTTATTCGACTAATTCCCCAAACACTCCCAAAGGTGATACCAGACAAGGCTTGCATAATACTGATAAGCCCATTTTGGCCTCAATATATCTGGTTTCCATACCTATATCAACTTTCCACACCAGGATGCCAATATTTGTCTCAGAGAATTGCTTTTGATAATAACACAGGCTCAGTGAAGGACTATTTGCCCAAATGTGCATTCTCTAACTCTAACAGCATTCACGTTGAGTAGAGTACACAATAGTGTTATCCCACAAACCTTCTCATGAAATTAGCAGGATCCTTGTAGAATCCAGAAAGCAATCCTCTGGAAAATCCTACCGCTTTAAATGCAAGAGGCTCTCTGTCTGATGCCACAGGGAAGTGGTAGACCCCTTTGCTTTGCTTTTCCATTAAGGACTCCACTCTTTAGTGTCCAGATTCATAGGGATTGATTTGCAGCAGCAGCAGTCAGTGCTGTCAAAGTGGCTGGCCGCTGCTGCTTTAAGTTAGGAACAGATATTCAGTGCTGCTGCATCTCTGGTGACCGACACGGAATAGCCGGTTTGGCTGGATTGCTGTTTTGCAGTCCAGTTAGTGGCGATATTCAGCTGCTAAGCGGATTCCAAAACCACATAACTTTAGGACAGCCTTGCACCTAATGCGGGCTTTACGAGCCCCTAATGCCACGTTTAAGCACACTTTATGATCCTTTAAATGCAGAAAACAGACATAAACGCTGACGGAATAACCAGCACTCAACTAACGCCACACATATTTAAATCTATTTAAATGAACTTTAATTATTTAAATGTATTTTAATCAACTGGTCTGGTATGTAAATCACTGCTACGCCAATGCAGAGACAGGTGTAGAGGATTTCGCAGCCAGCCATAGCATCAAAATTTTTATTGCAGGGTCTGAGTTAGACGTTAACTTCTAATACATGACCTTGACAGTATTTTGATGGCACCGGGTGCTATCCCCGATGCCTAGATTATCTTCTCCTCAAATGATCAGGCATTGGGAAAAGCCCCCGATGCCATCAAAATACTGTCGGGGGCCATGCCTGACAAAAGAGAATTCCTGGTGACCTAGCACCCCTCCCCCCCCCCCGACATATGGCATCGGGAATGATCGCGGTATTGGGACATGCCCCCAATGCCATTAAACACTGTCAGGGGCCGGTGCCCCAACAGAAAGTAAGTACCTGGTGGTGTACTGGCCCCTCTATCCCCACCTCCCAACCCCAAGTCCAATAAAATAAAAGTCAAAACCTGGTGGTCTAGCAGCCCTTGAACCCCACACTTCCCAACCCAAAGTAAAATGAAATAAAAGTTAAAACCTGGTGGTCTAGCGGCCCCTAAACCCAACCCCCCCTGTGTACCTTACGATAGGTAGAAGCGCTGCCTACGTGCTCCCACTCTGGTCCACCAGCTTGTAAAATGGCATGTCTGGCCCCATGCGGTGCATCCTGGGATGTGCTGGGTGAGGTCAGACTGCCATATAAGGTAGACTATGTCTTATATGGCCATCTAACCCCACCCAATGCAACCCATGATGCACCACATGGGGCCAGGCATGCCATTTTACAAGATGGCGGACTAGAGCGGAGCGCATATGCAGTACTCCTACCTATTTTAAGGTATCCTGGGGGGGGGCGGGGGTGTTTGGAATGAGGGGCTGCTAGATCTCCAAATAATTTTACAGTTACTTTGGATTGGGGGGTGAGGGGTTTCAAGGATTGCTAGACCATCAGGTTTTAACTTTTATTTGATTTTACTTGGGGATGGGGTGAGGGTACAGGGGCTGCTAGACCACCAGGTTTTAACTTTCTGTTGGGGCCTCAGCTCCTTTCAGTGTTTTTTGATGGCAGCGGGGGCTTTCCCCAATGCCATCAAAATATTGTCAGGGGGCCGCTGGGCCACCAGGGATTCTTTTTTGTCGGGGCACTGGCCCTGACAGTATTTTGATGGCATGGGGAGCTTTTCCCAATGCCGTGATCATCTCCAATGCCATCAAAATACTGTTGAGGCTGATATGCAAATTAGCCATGTGATGCTCGGAGAGCAACTCAAACTAGCTCAGGCTTCTTGTGCGCATGTGTTTGGCTTGCTCTCCCAGTTTAAGGCCGCGGTGGCACATTTGCATGCACATGGTGACCACGGCGGGCATTTGCATATCCTATCCTTCCTGCATCGCATGTTAAATGTGTGCGTTGTCAGGAACATTAAAAAATCAATCCAGTGCGGGTCTAGCACCATCTTTCTGCATCGGCCCGTATGTGGTTTAGTTATGTGATTAGTGGTTGAATATCACTGCTAAATGCATAGCTACCAGTGCTGCTCTTGCTCCACTCACAGAACACCCCAGTGCTATCCAGATAGCGCAGGGGCATTTAATGCTGTTTGTGGGGGATATTCAGCAGCACTTAACCGAGGTAGTACCGTTGACTATGCCTGTCAGCAGCATGTTTGCTGTTTGCAGGTCTGCAAAATGTATAAATGCCTTTGAATATGCCCCCTGTAATTTGTAAACCATTTTGGTGCTTTTTTGCTGGATGATTATAGCACATCGTTCCCATCAAGGAATCTGCCAGTGCCGTGTGACCTTAATAGGAAACCAGTGTCGTTCCTGGCTTTGGTGCGTAGGTTCATGAAGTGGTTATAGCACAGAAAAGCTCCCATTGAGGAAACTTCCAGGAAGGCTCATCTGGATGGCTCTAACCCAAGTGGCAGTAAGAGTCAGTGAGCTGAAAGCATTGCTGCTTTATTCCCCATACTTAGAATTCCACCACAACAGGAAGGTCCTGTGAACACATCCTGAGTACGTGCTGAAGGTGTAGTGGTAGACCTCCACAGCAATCAAGCTGTAGTGCTCTCCATCATCTTTCCGAAGCCGCATGCCCATAGAGGGAAGCTGGCTTTACACATGCTGCCATACAAATGAGCACTAGGCTACTATATGAAGAGAACATGGTCAGATATGAACAAAACGGGAGCTGCCGGAGCCAAGAAGAGTTTGCCTTTCATTCAATCTGTTATGACCCAAGAGGAAAACAAGTAAAGGGCCTAGTGAAAACACCCTCGGTCATAGCCACAGCAGCTTCAGTAGCTTGTCCCTTTCTGTCCCCCATCAAAGAAATCTGGTCCTCCCCTCATATCTTCACGTTACATCATAGCCTTGAAAACATGCCTGGAAAAGGGGTTTTTTGGACAGGCAGTGCTGCAAGGATTGTTCTGGTGATGATTAATTGTTTCATACAAGTTCTCCTAGTCTGCAACAATAAAAGGGCAGAAGAAAGTGCCACAACCTTCAGTTATGGGATTCTCCCCTTGCGTGGCTGATTTCCTCTTGCTTATTAATGGAGAAATTGATTTGTTTAATTGTAATGGGGTTCTCTGCAGGATAAATCAGGCACACATACCTGCCCACCTTCCCAGTAAGTCAACTCTTAAACTCTGCGTTAGACCAAGGGGCCTCATGCGGGAACCAGGGCTGGATTTCAGTTTCAGGTGCCTGTAGGCAGTACTAGAGAGAGTAGAGGTGGCAGACGTTAGAATGTTATGGTAGCGTCCCTTTGAAGTTTATGATCCTGAAGCAGAGGGGAACAAGCCCTTTTGATCAGGGTATTTGGAACCTTCAAAATTAGGCATCTAGGCAGTTGCCTGTGTTACCTATGCCTGAATATGGACCAAACAGAAACTCCCACCCATGCTCAGAAAACACTTTGTATTTTCTGCGCTCTGAGAAATCTGTCTGTTTCAGTGCCATTGCATGACATCATGTATTTGTGTACCTGATTTCTCCTGCTATCTATGGAGAATCCTCGTTACAGGTAAGCAACTCCACTTTATTTTTTATGAAGACCCCCTTCCTCACAATTTCCTTCTTTATATGTTCCTCTCCTCTTCCTCCCCACCCCTTCCCTCAATATACAGGTTTTGGGGAACCCCATGGGCCCAGGGGGCAACTCCAACGGTAGCCCCATGATGCCCAACATGGGCAGCAGTGGCCCTGGTATGAGCTCTCCTCAGTTTCTGGGGCAGCAGGCATTCTCTGAAGGTGGAGCTGGTAAAGGCTATGTGCAGCAGGGCGTGTACGGCAGAAATAGCTACCCCGGAGGTCCCGGTTTCACAGCCAGGTAAGGACATAGCCTCTGAGAATCATCTGCCTTTTCTTGTATTTTCTTTTGCTAATGATATGCGAGAAAGGCCCTCCTCCACTTCTGTCACTCCACATGTTCTGCCAGCGAGACATCTGGTTAAATTTATGTGCGAGGAGAGTGAATTATAATTCAGGGTGCGCAGATCTGGACGTTTTGGAAGGCTGCTGAAGTTGCTGGAATAAGACCCTAGTTTTTCCAATGAAAACAATAGTTACCTACCAAGGAATCTGTGTTTTCTGACCCTTTCCAAAAACAAAGCTACTTGGAGTTCCCAGTACAGTTGTAGTGATGCCAGCCCTATAAAACCTTATTATGAAACGTCAAAAACACAAGTGAAGAAAGAGGATTTGGGAGTTTAGTTTTAGTCTTTTCATTTTCTATATCGCCTTTCCTTGAGTACAGCAAAACAGTTTAGAAACTTAAACTAAAATCTTCCCAAACCTCCACTCAGCACCATGGGCTAGCCTGGCAAATCACTTGCACAAAATGGGCAGTTCAGGTCCTTGAGAACCACATCCTGGTCTTCCAAATAACTAAAGGATGCAAATGAGCTATGTACCTGTATGCACTGATGAATATTCTTAGTGGGTATCCTGAAATCCCAGTCTAGAATTGGGTCTGTGCAATTTAGAAAGGTCAGTTAGCTCTGTGTAAGGCTGTGGCTGCATAGCCTGGCAAGATATGACAGTCTGTTTTCCTGTGACTGCTGGCAACAAGTGTGGTGGGAGGTTTGCTACTGAATGCTTCTCCGTAGACGTACAATGTCTTGTTGTGCTGGAAGGGGGCCACCGTTCTCACAACAGGCAATGACCTTTGGTGTCAGACAGTCACATCATGGCATGATAACAGCCCCTTCATAGATAAAAGGGAGCAGGATGCACTTAACCTGGGTTCCTGCTAGGAAAGTGGCTGGTTGCACTAGAGTAAGACCCATCTAACTAGGGTCCAAAGGACAGTAGTGTTTTGTCCTAACAAATGTGATCTTGGTTATATTAAGGAAACCTTTCTAATAAGGACATTGGTCTAGGCTTACTACGGTCTTCCGTGTACAAGCATCACTTCATCTTAAAAAGACAGCATATCTATGAGCTGCTTGATAAGCCATTTCTGCAGTCTGAGGCCTCTCCCTTTGCCTTTGCAGCGCTTTGTATTTTAATAACTGAATCCCTTCTGGAACTGTGGGGAAATTGTGCTGTGACATGTGTCTTCTCCTTTCATCTGTCTCTCAGTTACGCTGGAAGCCCAAATGGCCCTGGGGGAATGGCGCTTCCCTCGCATGCAGGAAGACCCCCGTCAGACTTCACCCAGGCTGCGGCTGCTGCAGCAGTGGCTGCAGCAGCCGCCACAGCCACAGCAACTGCCACGGCCACGGTAGCAGCCCTGCAGGAGAAGCAGAGTCAAGATCTCAGCCAGTATGGACCGGTGAGATGCTAAAGCTGTTGTCTCGTCGTTGCCACGCTTTCTGTGCATGCGTGTCTCTCTCTCTCTCTCTCTCTCTTTCCCTTGTTCTTGCTTGCAGTGGAAGGTCACTCAGTGGATGGTGGAGTGGGATTGGAACCTGGGTCCCCACAGTCCTACGGTTACATTTGTCCCATTGGTCTACACGGTCAGCTCCATTTCCTGTTTTTGCCAGGCTCTCACCTAAGTCAGAGGCAGAGGAGTAAGGACTGGGATTGTGGGATATCATATCTGCTGGTTTTTTGAGTTCCAGCTCAATGGACCCTGGCCCTTCAGTCCTGTTAACTCCGTCTCTAAGAGAGTTTAATCTGGTCTTGACTAGGGACCAGAATGAACTGAGAATGAGATTTATAGAAACTGGGCTGATCAGCATCACAGGAAGACATGGAATTAGGCGGCTGACACTACACAAAAATAGCACTTAAGAACCTCTTCTAGCAGGCCCAGAGGAGCAAAGCAACATCTCTTGAGATGTAAAGCTACTTCAGATCGGGATTAGACTCCTTAGTTGCACACTGTGGTGTACTGTGTTTTCTCAGAGCAGGTATATTTTGACTATGTCAAGTGGGAGACTGGTAGAATAGTTAATATAAATAAGTGTTGCTGTGATTTTCATTTTATGTTCATCTCTTAGAAGACCTGCAAACATCTTAAATAAAAAAACAGAACAAGTGGATATTAGTAGCCTACAAAAGGGTTCAGGATTTGTGTGTTTGTGATGGGAGGGGGTTTCAAGTTTTGAGGAAGCTGTTATTGCACAATGGCTGTATTGTCCCTCGCTTTTTCTTTCACTCATGGCTTCTGGTTTGTTCTTAAAGAAAGTCATACCCTATGTGAGTCAAACAAAGCAGGTACTAATATTTACCCTCTAGTGTGTAATTATAAATACTTGAAAGTAGGAGTGGCCTTGTTAGCCAGCATCACAAATTACACACGCTGATTGGCTCATAATACCTCTGTCATAAATTACAATCTCCAGGAACAAGCAGGAATGAGTCTTCACATATGGGTACGTCGGTACCGACGGAGCCTGCGCGGGAACGCTCCCCAGCTCCCAAAAGGGAAAGCTTTTGGGAGCATCCCACAGCGCCTGCGCGCTGCCTTCCCGCCTTTCCTAACCATCTCTCCTCAGTTCTTCTTTGCCGCGGAGCCAGCAGGTCGAGCCCTGTCACCGCTGAAGAAGTTCTTTATTTTATTTTATTTCTTTGGTCGCGTGTCTGCCTTCCCCGACTCTGGACCGGTACCGCTGGTCTTTTTCTCTTTCTTTCTTTAAAAAAAAAAAAAAAAAAATCTATTTTCTCTTCACTTAGTGTATTCTCTTCTTGGGCCTCAGGGCCTACAAGAAAATTTCCCTCATGGAAAAACCAGCCTCCGGGTTTAAAAAATGTACTAAGTGTAGCGGTACTATTTCTGTTACAGATACCCATGAATGGTGTCTTAAATGTTTGGGTCCTGAACACTCCATTCCGGATTGTCCGTCCTGCTCTCTAATGTCTAAACGGGGGTTACAGAACCGAGCAGCCAAGCTCCATGTGCTGTTTCCTGCTGATGCACCGTTGGTAGCATCGACATCTTCCAGGTCTTCTTCTCCTGATGGATCTCAGGTAACCAAACATACACCTAGCAGGTACTCGAAGGGTAGATCTCCCTCTAAGCATCGAGATGCCTCCGGGCTTGCCCTCGAGGATCCTGCGCCAGCAAAACAACCCCGGCGGGAAGCTCTGGCTTCCAAAGCTCCTATGGGGTTACAGGTTGACATCGATGGCACGGCCTCAACCAATCACCGGTTAGATTGCTCTGGGGTACCGGCACAATCTCCCGGTACCGACTTCCATGCATTCATGGCGTCGATGGATCACAATGTTCTGTCCATGCAGCAGGCTATTACGGCCTTCATTCAAGCTGCGACGCCGCTGGTACCGAAACAAACTCCGTTCTCGGTATCGGCTCCGGTACCGGCACCAGCACCGATACCGGTACCGACTGCATCGACATTGACCAGGATACCTGCTGCAGCGGTTCCTTGTCCAGGGCTGCTTACCGGTACCGATCCGGTACCGGGGACGCCCGATGTCGATACTGCTCGATACGCGTATCGAGCGTTGGAAGAGCACCCTGACAGGCGATACTTCGATTCCTCTGATGATTCTGATACATCAGACGAGTCTCCTGAAGTATCCATAGCCCTTCCTGAAGAGCCTTCTTCTCCAAAAAGAAGAATGTCTCCTCCAGAGGATTTGTCCTTTCAAGACTTCATAAGAGAAGTAGCTAAAGGACTTTCTATTTCAGCCTCATTCTCGTAGATTGGACACTATGTATCGTGTCCCTCCTTGTCCTGGATTTCAGAAAACTCAGCTTCCTCACCATTCCATTGTGGTGCAATCAGCTATGAAGAGGATAAAGAGTACAAAGAGACACTCTTCTACTCCTCCAGGAAGAGAATGCAGGACCTTGGATGCCTTTGGTAGGAAAATCTTCCAAGCCAGTATGCTTATTGCCAGAATCAACTCATATAGCCTTTACATGGGTATGTTTCTAAAGGAAGTTGCACAAAAACTGCACACTTTCCTCCCTTTTCTTCCAGAGGATAAAAGGGAGGAATTCCTCATTTGGCTTAAGCATACCCAAGACATTTCAAAGTTTTCCAACAGGGCAGGAGTCACTTTGAAGGTGCCAGCAGAGCCTCAGGCATTGCCATAGCTGCTCGCAGAATTGCTTGGCTCCAGGCTTCTGATTTAGAGTCCTGGGTTCAAGATGGCTTAGGAAATCTTCACTGTACAGGTGAAAACCTATTTGGCAAAGAATGGCAAGTAAAAGCCACTCAAATGGATGCAGAAAACTCTGCTCTGGATAGACTTTCAAAGTCAACCTCCATTCCTGCCAAGAAAAAGCCTTTTAAAAAGTCTTTCTTTAAAAAGGGCAGATTTCCTTCTACTTCTGGCCAACAATCTTCTACAGGTCGCTTTGCCACTAAGCGTCAGCAACCTAAACAGGCCAGGCCTAAGCCTACAGGGGCTGCTGCAACTCAGCAGGCCCAACCTCCTCAGGGTTTTTGACTTGATGCTAGAGAACTTAGCCTTTCTGTCTCTAAAGCAGCCAGAGCCTCTCACCATTCCAGGAAGGTTGGCTCACTTTGCTCCCAGATGGGAGCAAATAACATCAGAGCAGTGGACCCTCTCCATCATAAGAGAGGGCTACAAGCTTCATTTCTCAGACCTTCCTCCCCACACCATGGTGAGACACTTCAGTTCTCCCACATCTCTTCTCGACCTTCTAGGTCAAGAGGTAACTACCCTTCTTGCCCAAGGGGCAATAGAAGAAGTTCCTCTTCTTCATCAAGTGTCAGGGTTCTACTCCCCCTATTTTCTCATTCCAAAGAAGACAGGGGGATACAGACCCATCTTAGATCTCAGAGAATTGAACAAATTTCTATGCAAGGAGAAGTTCAAGATGCTTTCTCTGGGCACTCTCCTTCCATACCTTCAAAGTCAGGATTGGCTTTGTTCTCTAGATCTCAAGGATGCGTACACCCATGTCCTCATCCATCCCTCTCACAGAAGATTCCTACGGTTTCTTTTCCAAGGAAAACATTACCAATACAGAGTTCTTCCTTTTGGTCTGGCCTCTGCCCCAAGAGTGTTCACCAAATGCATGGCAATAGTTGCTGCATTTCTACGAACTCTGGGAATATTTGTCTTCCCATACCTGGACGACTGGCTCATTCGAGCTCCATCTCAGTCCGGGTCCCAGAATTCCTTGGACCGCACAAGGCGCATTCTGCAGTATCTGGGACTTGTGGTAAACCTCCCAAAGTCTCAGCTCACCCCTACTCAGTCCCTAGAATTCATAGGGGCCTGGTTGGATACCACTACTGCCAGGGCTTACCTTCTTCAGGCCCGTTGCCAACGTCTAGTGCAGTTAGCCTCCCAGATTCAGTCAAAAAGCCACTTAACTGCCCGGGAGATGCTACAACTGCTAGGCCACATGGCTTCCACAGTGCATGTGGTTCCCTATGCTCACCTACATATGAGAGCAGCTCAATGGACTTTGTCCACCCAGTGGACTCAAGCTTCAGGAGCTCTCTCAGACCAAATAGCAACCACCAAACGTCTCTTTTGGTCTCTCCAATGGTGGATGTCCACTCAAAATTTGTTGCTGGGGTCCCCCTTCCAACAGTTGTTGCCCCAAGCAACCCTCACAACAGATGCCTCCCAAACAGGTTGGGGAGCCCATCTACAGGACCTCTCCACTCAAGGCACTTGGTCCCCACAGGAGACCTCCCTTCATATCAACCACTTGGAGCTTCGAGCAGTTTTTCTAGCTCTCAAGGTCTTTCATACCCTCCTCAGCTACAAGACAGTCCTCATTTATACGGACAATCAAGTAGCCATGTTTTACATAAACAAGCAAGGAGGAACTGGCTCTCTGTCGCTTTGCAACGAAGCTTTAAGATTGTGGGCCTTCGCCAGAGAGCATCAAATCCATCTCCTGGCAGTATACCTCCCAGGAGTCCAAAACTCTTGGGCAGACAGACTCAGTCGAGTTCTGCTCCCACACGAATGGTCCCTGCACATGGATCAGGTACTCAGAATCTTCCACGAATGGGGAACCCCGGACATAGACCTCTTTGCAAGTCCGTGGAATGCCAGACTTCCCCAGTTCTGTTCCAGAATTCCATGTCAGGGAGTTCAGGCCAAGGATGCCTTCCTCCTCCATTGGGGTCAGGGCTTCCTGTATGCATTTCCACCCATTCCCTTGATTCCCAAGAGTCTGTTCAAACTCCAGAGGGATCAAGGATCTATGATCCTCATAGCTCCACGCTGGCCACGCCAAGTGTGGTACCCTCTACTTCTACATCTCTCCCAAGCCCCCTCTCTGGACTTGGGAGCTGCTCCAGACCTTCTGTCCCAGGAGGAAGGGACTTTGTGGCACCCAAACTCCAAGTCCCTACACCTCAGAGCTTGGTTACTGAAGGCCTAGACCTTCAAGACTGGAATCTTTCTCAACAAGTGAAGGATATCCTCCATGCTTCCAGAAAACCTTCCACCAGGCGTTCTTATGCTTTTAAATGGAAAAGGTTTTCCATTTGGTGTGCTGAAAAGGGTCTTGACCCTCTAGCACTACCTTTAAATTCTCTGTTAGACTATCTCCTGCATCTTTCCAATGCAGGCCTTAAAACAAATTCAGCAAGAGTCCATTTGAGTGCTATTGCAGCATCCCTTAAGCCCATCAATGGACAACCTATTTCCTCTCATCCTTTCATTGCAAGATTCATGAGAGGCCTAACTTTAACTAAACCTCCCATTAGGCCTTCTCCGGTGGCATGGGACTTAAATTTGGTTCTTGGTCAGCTCATGAAGCCACCTTTTGAACCCTTAGCCACTACCTCCTTGAAGTTCCTTTCATGGAAGGTTATTTTCCTCATTGCAGTTACTTCAGCTTGCCGCATCAGTGAACTGCAGGCATTAGTGGCTAATCCACCTTATACAAGGTTCCATCATGATAAGGTAGTCCTTAGGACAAATCCACACTTTATGCCTAAAGTGGTCTCACCTTTTCATCTTAATGAAGAAGTATATTTACCTGTCTTTTTTCCAGCTCCTCATGCATCCAGTGCAGAGAGGAATCTTCATACTCTGGATTGTAAAAGAGCTCTTGCTTTTTACTTACATAGGACACAGCAACATAGAAAGTCTTCCCAGCTTTTTGTTGCTTTTGATCCTTCTCATTTGGGACTTCCAGTCTCTAAGAGAACACTTTCCAATTGGATTGCTCAGTGTATTTCTTTCGCCTACCAGAGTAAGAACCTTTCTCTGGAGAGCCATGTCACAGCTCATAATGTGAGGGCAATGGCCACCTCTATGGCTCATCTAATTCTGTGTCCATCGACCAGATCTGTCGAGCAGCCACCTGGGCCTCGGTTCATACCTTCACAGCCCATTACTGCTTGGACAAGGACTCCCGCCGGGATGCCTTGTTTGGTCAGGCTATCCTCAAACACCTGTTCCATTCTTAAACAACTCCTACCCTCCTTCCCTGGATGGAAGCCTGAGATCCATAGGAGGAAGTAGACCCCTCTCCAGGGTCTCATATCCTTGGGGATCTCCCAGGCATCTTAGCTAGGGAGTCCCCATATGTGAAGACTCATTCCTGCTTCTTCCTGGAGATAGCACAGTTACTTACCTGTAACAGGTGATCTCTGGGAACAGCAGGAATAAGTCTTCACAACCCTCCCACCTCCCCTAGGAGTTGTATCTCTTTTTCTATCTTTCCTTTCCTCTCTCTCTCTATTGTCTCAGCTTTAAACTCGAACTGAGGAGAGATGGTTAGGAAAGGCGGGAAGGCAGCGCGCAGGCGCTGTGGGATGCTCCCAAAAGCTTTCCTTTTTGGGAAGCTGGGGAGCGTTCCCGCGCAGGCTCCATCGGTACCGACGTACCCATATGTGAAGACTTATTCCTGCTGTTCCCAGAGATCACCTATTACAGGTAAGTAACTGTGCTTTACAAACATGTGATTTAATTTCTTGCATGTTTCCAGAGTTTGGTGCAGTGACTTTGACTTGTTTCTTTTGTACATTTTTTTTATTTTTTCTCTCTGCAGATGGGAACAAGACAATCCTTTAACAGCCAGTTCATGCCCCATTCAGGTCCCCGGGGGCCAGCGGTACCTAACAGCGGGATGAATCCTGCAGGCATGAGTGGCGTGATGGGCCCTTCGGGAATGTCTCCCATGAGTATGAATCCCTCCAGGGGCCCTGGAATGAACCCTATGTATGCAGGAGTGAGAATGCCTCAACATGGTTATCCAGGGCCCCCTCAGGCTCAGCAGATACCAAGACAGGGCATCAAGAGGACATACTCCAGTGATGTGAGTACAGGAGAGCAGGGGGACAGTAAAATGTAGAACACAGAAACAAGCTAATAGTACCTTAGCCTTGTAGCACAAGACCAAGCTCATTATTTAAAAAGTAGAAGTTACCAGTTCCCCCAAAGTTCCCTCTAGCAAGCCTCCTATCATATCCCAGAGTGGCTGTCTTATAGCCAGTGGGCTTTTGTCTTTTTGGGTCAGGCCTCCAAAATTGGTCTGCCACTTGGTTTCAGTTTTTCAGTCAGCCGATGTAGTCTTGCCTTTACCCCACTTTATGAATAGAAATGTGAGCTGTTCTTGGGGTGAAACCAGGATTAGGTCAGCCCGATAAAAAGTGGGGAACTAGTTTGCATCTCTGCATGTCACTATGTACCTACAAGTGGGTGATAAGATAAAGCTGCTCTAGGAGAGCCAAGTGTGAGACCCAAGATGGCTGGCTTCTCTGTTGTGACTGTTTTTGGGACCTCTTCTGAGGGGGCTTCAGTGGTTGTAACAATGAAGCTAGGTGGAAAACCACAAAGAACTGGTCTTGGATCTTTTTTTTTTGGAGGGGCGGGGGGACTCTGGATTCCATTGGTGTTTTTCAGTGAGTGCCTTAGGCAGGTAAAGTTTAAGGTGGAATTTTGTTTTGTTCTTCATTTACTATTTGAGCTTGTCCAGTGACCGCATCAGTTTGGACAACCCCTTCTGGTGTAAGAACCTCAAAAATCCCCAGAGTAAAAGCTGGTTGATACCATGAAAACTGGGTCCTATTAGTGGGTTTAGGGCAATAACAGAACTTGTATGTTTACAGTCTGCCCCTGGAGAACCCTTCCATAGTTAGGGGTCAGGCAGTCCAGATTTTACCTCTCTGCTTCTGTAGACCTATGGTACTGCTTCTCTGAAGTGCAATTGGAGCTGCAAGCCCAAACATGCAATGGGGCAAAACCCATGACCAGCTGAAGGCATCTATGATGACCTGGAGAAGTCTGTGAATCCTCCCATGGGAGGCTGTAATTCTTTTGTCTTGTAAGTCTTAAGTTGTATGACTGGGGTTTTGGCCAATGACAAGATTACTTCGATGGCTCGTGAAGACATCAGTCCATTGATGCTATGTCAGAAAAGTACTAAATGATAAAACAATCTCCTAGGTACCCATTGGCAAAGTACCACAGAAAACTACTTTAAGAAATGTGCGCTGTTCTTTATGTGTAGGACTAAGAATGTATGCAGTGCATAGATAAGTCAGTTCAGGAGAGCATGCTAGCCCAAAGAGTTTATAGCACATGCAGACATGATAGGCAATAGGACCCCTAACTGAGGAAATTCACTGATTTTCTTCCTGTGATTTGTTCCTGTATTTCTGACCACCTTATTCCCCTTTTCTCTGTGTGGTGCCCCTTAGTGTCCAGTTCCTGACGCTGTCCCTCCCTTCCTTTAGGGCTATCCATCACAGCAGTATCTACAAGGGGGCCACTACCCCTCGCAGGCCGCGCAGTATGCTCCCTCTGCACCCCAGCAACAGGCCTCCTCGCCATCCTATCCTGGGCAGCGGATGCTGTTGCAGCAGAACATGGCACAGTACCTCTCTGGCTCTGCAGCACCATATTATAAGGTAGGGGGTGTTTGGGCTTTGAGGTCATCCGAAAGAGGGCACAGCTGCAGCTGAGCATTCTGAATTGGATCCCACTAGCATCAGCGCACTGGTGCCTGCAAGCATTGTCCTCCCTGCTGGTGCTCATCAGGGAGAAGCATCACAACTTAGATCTCTTCAGATTTTACCTTGCCCTGAAGCTGCTATATCTGCACAGGTTTGAAAAAAAATAGGTGGGACAACTTCTTATAAAAGGTTTGGACAAGTTCCTGGAGGAAAAGTCCATAAATCATTATTAAAGGGGACCAAGGAAATCCACTTCTTACCCCCGGAGAAGCATCATGGAATCTGTGTACCTTTTTGGGAACCTGCCAGGTACTTATGACCTGGATTGGCCACTGTTGCAAACATCTTATGTTCTTAACTCATGCTGGCACATTTCAAATTTTAATATAGCTGCCATTAGTCATTTATATAGTGCTACCAGACAGAGACATATAAGAGGCAATCTCCCTTCTCCACAGAGCTTACAGTCTAGTCAAGATACACAAAGACAAATAAGAGGCTTAACATGAAATAAATAAGGTTTAGTGGGATTTAGCTGAGGAAACTGAAGACTTATGTAACAGAACAAAGTTTCTGAGAAGTCATATAAGAAGAATGAACATCAGAGGCAGTTTAAGCAGAGCCTAATCATCTTTGTGCAGAGACTTGGAACCAAAGTAAAATATTTTTAAAAAATCAGGAACTTGACCTATATACCTCTGAGAGGATATAGCTTTACTGTAAGGTTTCATCTTGCGCTCATGGTAGTGTCAATGCACTTTGGCACAAAAGAATTACTTCTCATGGTAGAAAGTTAGATTTAATTAAACGAGTCCACCTCCACTTCAGGTCGAAAGAAAAATAGATGACATTTGCAGGAATGTTGGGGAGGCTCCAGCATGGGGGAGGGAAAAGAAAGAGAAGAACATTGGAAGTAGGATTTAGTCCTACATTTAGTTAGAGAATAGGAGCTGGCCCAGTAGTGAAGTGGTGACCAGCCAAAATTAAGGTGATGCACAACTTAAAATAATAATAATAATAATGTCATGATGCTGGGATAACTGCATACTGGGTGTTTCCATCTGGAACCTTTCTGTTGGAGCCGTTAAAACAATCTTTGAATCTGACCCAAGACACCAGAACCTACAGCTGGGACAAGGTCGTGAAGATCATCATTCATGATCAAATGCATCAAGAAACGTGTCCCAGAAAAGGCTGTGCAGCGAGATGCGTAACCCCACTCACCTCAGCTTTCTCATCTTCTGCTGCAGTGATGTCTGATGATGCGTAGGGCAGAGTGAGACACAAACCAGATTAACAGTGGTATAAGTTGAAATCCAGGGCCCCCAAGCAGAATTTTGCCAATGACCTCTCATAGCAGAGGGGAACCTTCCCCAAGCCTTAGGTTTGTAAGAGGTAAGCACAACAAACACTTTACATGGCTTTAACAATGCTACCGCCCCATCTCTTAACATCTTTATTGAGTTAAATGACTCGATCCTGCTCAGCTACCAGAGAAGAGTTTTATGCATCATCTCAACTGTCAGGGCCACCAAGTCTTGCAATAAGAGCCATGAAGTCATGCATCTAAATGGAAGATGAAATTTAATAAGGACAAATAAAAAGTATGGAACACAAGAGGAAAAAAAATTCTTTTGGAGGCGATTTTGAGAACAGTGTGGTGCTTTAACTAGTGGACTTTCGGTAGTTCTCAAATTGTGTGCACTTTCCCTTTGAGAATTATCTACGGGAAAAGTGTGCACAGACTTACACTTGCTTTTTCTGCAGCTACTTTTCCCTTGAAAATATAAAAACTGCGTACATTCATAGCATTCTGGGCCCTAAGCCCACCTCCAGTGCAGGAAAAGCAGACCTTGCAGGGATGGCGGGCAGTTTCCAGACAGCTGATTAGCGAGGTCAATAGCCATTTACCTACAGACATGACTTCTGAAAATTGCTCACTCTGAAGGTCTTTTAACAACAGGCGCCTTGGCAGGAAGAGAACCGAGCGCATATCTGCTTGAAGATACATAGGTGTCTATTTTGTAAAATACACAGAATTGCTACTCTCCTCTCCACTATGCCTATGTATGCATTGAAAACATAGATACGATGATTTCTCTGCACCTACTTTTACATGTGTATGTACTGGCACAGTTTTATAAGAGCCTGTCTGAGCATGTAAAACACTGTTCTGGACTCTCCACATCATACGTACACAAACCTGAGTTTCACATTAGGAGATATTCAGGAAAAGCATCTTGAAGTCATTGTAAGCAATACATTGAAATTCTCAGCTTACTGTGCAGTACGCAGTCAAAAAAAGCAAATCAAATACTGGGAATTAGTCAGAAAGCAATGGAGAAGAGAACCACAAATATCATAATGCCTCTGTATCCCATCCATGATGTGACCACCACATCTTCATTACTATATGAAGCTCTGATCATCCCATCTCCAGAAAGGCATAGTGGAATTAGAAAAGGTACAGAGGAAGGCAAAACAAATAAGAGGAATGGGACAGCTCCCCTGTGAAGAAAGGCTAAAGAAGTTAGGGCTGTTTAGCTTGATAGAAATCTATAAAAATCATGAATGGGATGGAACAGGTAAATAGGCAATGACTATTTACTCTTTCCTACAGAATCAGGAGGAAGGAGCACACCATGAAACTAGCTGGCAACCAGTTTAAAATAGATTAGAGGAAGTATTTTTCAGTCACTGTACAATTAAACTGTAGAATTTGTTTCTGGAAGATGTGGTCAAACCTAATAGAATAGCTGGGCTTAAACAATGTTTGGATGAGTTCCTGGAGGGCAGGTCCATTAATAATTTAACAGCTGAACAGGCATTTTCTTCCAGGCATGAGCAATAGGGAATGAGTCTCCCTCTTAGGATCTGCGGGATCCTTCCAAGTGATCCAGACTGGACACTCTCAGAGACAGGATGTAGCTTGATAGTACTAGAGTCAGGGGAAGGAATTGAGGAGAAAGTGAGGGAGAGAGCTTTGGGGCTGAGTAGGTCAAGAAAGTGAGAGAATAAGTGTGTAAGGAAATTCTGCACTTCCCAGCTTGCTTTATCTTTATTTGACTTTTGATATATTCTCTACGCTTGAGCACTTGAGCGGTTTACAATACATAAAAGACTGCTGAAAAGGAGAAAAGAATGTCGTAATTTGGATAGAAAAGAGAAAGAAGACAGAGAAGGAGGGAAGGGAGCAGCCTCAGCATGGGGGGGAGGGGAGGGAGATTAAACATGGAACAGAAAAGATGGGTTTTCAGCATTGACAAACTTAGTGAATGAAAGTTCCAATTGCAAGTCCAGGTAGAGGGAGTTCCATTGTTTGGGGCCAAGAAAGAAGAAGGCAGAGTTGCGGATGGACTCCAGGTGTGCTTGTGAAGGGGAGGGGAGGGACATACGGTTGGAGTGGATGAGTCGGAGTGAACGCAGAGGGGTGTGGAGATGAACCAGATTTGAGAGGTATTATGGGGTGTGAATGGCTTTATTTATTTATTTATTTAACATTTATATACCGCATCTTCCAAAGTTCAGTTGCGGTGTACAATTAACAACAATTAACAAAGCGCAGTTTGTTTTACATAGAACGTCATAACTTTTACATAGAACATCATAAATTAAACAAAGCATAGTTTAATAAACAAACAGTATATTTAAGCTAGAACCGTGAGTATCAAGTTAACTAACGTAGTGTAGTGTCGAACAGCGTAAAAAAGAACATAACATGTTTATGGACTAGGGCTAAGACCTTCAACTGTATTCGGAAGGCGATGAGGAGCCAGTGTAGGTGAATAAGTAGTGGGGTGATGTGATCTCTACGGGAGGCATGGGTAGCAATACGAGCTGCGGTGTTCTGTAAACGTTGCAGCCTGTGTAACTGGTACTGTGCTACCCTGCGAGAGTGGTATTGCAGTAGTCTATATGGGAGATAACAGAGGTGTGAAGATTGGTGGAAGACTTATCAACAACCTTCGCTATGCTGATGATACCACATTACTGGCTGAAAGTGAAGATGATCTGAAACATTTGCTTCTCAAGATCAAAGAACAGTCTTAAAATGGGCCTTCATCTTAATGTAAAGAAGACAAAGATCATGACAACTGGCAAAATCAACAAGTTCATTGTTGAAGGAGAAAAAATTGAAATCGTGGACAACTTTAACCTACTTGGATCAATCAATAAAGAAGCAACAAGCAGTCAAGAAATCCGATGACGCATTGCTCTTGGCAGAATGGCTATGAAAGACCTAGACAAGATTCTCAAGAGCAGAGATGTCTCTCTCCATACAAATATTTGACTCATTCAAGCCATGGTATTTTCAATAACATCATATGGATGCAAAAGCTGGACAGAGAAAAAGATAGACAGGAAGAAAATTGATGCCTTTGAATTATGGTGCTGGCAGCGAATACTGCTTATACCATAGACTGCCCAATAAACAAACCAGTCAGCACTAGAGGAGATCAAACCTAAGCTTTCTTTAGAAGCTCAGATGACAAGACTTTGACTTTCATACTTTGGACACGTCATGAGAAGAGAGAGATCTTTAGAGAAAGACATCATGCTTGGCAAGATAGAAGGTCAACGCAAAAGAGGAAGACCAGCAATGAGATGGATCGATACAATAACAGCAGCTACAGGTACCAGTCTGTCAAGAATGAGCCGCCTGATTGAAGACCGAACACAATTTAGGACAACTATCCAGAGGGTCGCTATGAGTCGACACCAATTCAACGGCACTTAACAACAACAACATATGGGAGATCACAAGAGAGAGTAATAATGTGACCAAGGATGGAGTGGTGAGGAAGGGATGGACAGCACGGATCTGATGAAAGGAGCAGAAGGAGCAGCGTATGATGGAGGACAGGTGATCGTGGAAGGATAGGACAGAATCTAGAGTGACACCGAGATAGCGCAAGGAAGGGACCAGGAGAATGGGAGAGGATGAGAGTGAGGGAGCTAGGGAAGGAACAGGGCCACTGATGGTAAACCAGATAGACAGGATCTTAGCAGAATTGAGGTGGGGGAAATTCAAAGACATCTAGGAGCTGACACAAGAGAGGCAGGCATTGAGAGGGGTAATGTCAGGTGCGGTGGGGCTGAATGATGTTCTCATCCACGTAGTAGTATGCGGAGATGCCCTGCTGTTGTATAAAGAGACTGAGAGGGGTCTGGAAGTGCCTCCCAGGTTAACCTTGGATGCCATCTAAGCATGTCACTTTGAGTGCTGAATTATTAGGACACTGTCGTTCTGTGGCTGAGACCTGCAGATTGGAGAAAAGGTCTGGGCAGGACTTTGCATAGGAGAAGTTAGCTGGCCTTCCCTGGAGATTATCAGGGCTTCCGATCATCAGTGCTTATCATTTGGAATTTTAGGTGTTTATTTCTGAGGCAAATAGGTGCTTTCACAAAGTCAGAAAAATATAGTTTATCGATGTATTCATTTTATGAAAAAAATGTGGCTTTGTAGATAAATTCCATTAAATGACTTAAAATACAATTTTTCAGTGCTGGCCTCCCTTTTTCCTATCCCAGTAATAGAATCAGCCCCTACAAGCCTGAGCAATAGTGTCAGCCTCTCCTTCTCCATGCCCCAGCAAGAGCCCACACACAGCCCCAGGCACAGCTTCCCCTTATCCAGGCTGCAGCCCCTTCTCCTATGTTAAACAGAGTGACAGCAGTTTGTGCCTTCACTCATGTGACTCTGTGCTGTTGCTTTGGCTCGGCTAAACGATTTGAAATGCAAGAACAGAAACTTCCTGTTTCTCATGAGAACAGGTACTTTAAATCCTCCTACAGTATAGTGCTCTGATGCAGGAGCACAGGCGCAATCTTCTGCCAGTGCAGAGGGACAGCGTGGCAGCAGCAGGCTCACTCTGATGACGTCATCTGGCTCTTGCGGCAGATCCAGCGGGAACTGCAAATTTCAGGGGGGGCTCGGTTTGGTTATAACTGGAAGCTCCAAATTCCCCATCAGAGGGGTTTTATCAGGATTTTCTGGTTATAAACAAAAATCAGAAGCCCTAATTATAAGTAATATACACAGTGATGGATTAAGGGTTGTGCTGCCCTTAGACACTGTTGGCATTTCTCCTCTTCCTCCTTGCCAGAGAGATCATACATAGCTTGGGGTGGCAGCCCATTGTAGCATCTTGTTAAGCCAATCTCTGAAAGCTGTAGAGATAGCTTCTGGGCTAAGGAATCCCCAGTTCTTTGTGAATCTCTGGGGGTTATGAAACTGCTTCCCTCAACAGAGTACGTAACTGTACCATCCAGTGGTGCAGATGGTGGGGTGCTACAGCCTGGATCTGCTGCAACATTCTCTGACCCTCCGAACTTTGTTGCCCCCAGAATTTTGCCATTCAAGGCACAAGTCTTGTAAGACGATATGAAATCCAGGCCTGGACACATGCACTACCCTTAAATCATCCATTCGTCATTTGAGTATCTTTCTTGATTCAGCTTTGACATTTTCTTCACAACTAGCCACGTTTCAAAATCCACATTTGTGGCACTTCCAGTTTCAACTTAAGTGTCTCCAGACACTCCAAAATACGGCCATTCGCGTACTCATCCGAGCTGATAAATTCGACCATGTTACTGCATTATTCCTACAGTATCACTGGCTGCCCATAATAGGTCAGATTAAACTTAAGGCTCTCACTCTCACACATAAAGCGATCCACGATGCAGCTCCGGACTGTCTCTTTTCTCTAATTACCCTCCATGCACCTGCTAGATCACGCCGTTCCCTACATGGTTATTGTCTTCACTTCCCTTCCCCGGCAATAATAAAATATGACTCAACCTGGAAAACGTCCTTTTCAGCTGCTGCACCACCTTGTGGAATGCCTTGCCAGCACCATTACACACCAAACTGAATCATGAGGCTTTTAAGAAGATGCTCAAAACACATCTCTTTGAATGCTTTTCACCTCTAATCGCCCTCTTAACCGCCTGGTGCTCAGTGATGGTTTTAGCAGCAGTGGATCTCGATACCCTTTGTGTTTGTGGTGTATTTGCATGTTTTTGGCTGCTTTCCACTCCTGTCTTCTTACTGTCACTATCCTGTCTTGTATATGGAGTTCCTTTCACTCTCTGTTGATTTTTAGCTATTGTAAACTGCATAGACTGCTTCCATTGTTACGGTATATCAAATAAAATTACCCATAATCATAGCCATAACCACTCACCTGCAACAACTACACCATCGGTGCAACAGTCTCCTCTATAGAGCAATATTACATACATGAGTGCAACGCAGGCCTAGTACATGTGGGTAAAAGGACAGCAAGGTTTATAGGTATGTTTGCTTCATTATAAAATGTGACTAAAGAACTTTTGATACCCTTGGGTGTAAAAATTGAATTCAGAAAAAACAAAGCTGGTGTGGGGATCTTAGAGCAGAGCTTGCCTGTAACGTATTGGTTGTCTCCTCCTCCTCTTTCATTGGAGATGTGTGATTCATTAAAGAACAAATGCCATCCCCCATTGCACCCGCCCATCCCATCACTGTGAAAAAGGGGGCGTCTAGCAGGGCATTCAAATAAAGCATGCAGTTAGTGTGTAATCTTCATGAGTCCAACAGAATTGGTGCAGACAGGAACAAGGTGATGGAATGGATGGGGCAGAAGCCAATGAACCATTGCTCAGCATTTCTTCTGGCTAAGGAAGGAGGGTTTTCGGCTGGGGCAGGGCAGAGTTTCAATATGTTAATAGGTTCTATAGCTTCAGGATAGATTTTATAGTCAAGGTTAGGAAATTGTACAACATTTTTGCATAAACTTAAATCTAGCTGTTTAAAATTCAATGGAGGTAATTCTATAGTTATTTTAGCATGTATATGGCAATATACATGGCAATAAACATGTGTAAAGGGGCTCTTATAAAATTGCCTAGGGCATGAAAGTACACAAGGTGGCATGAATACATGTACTTTTACTGTAGGCATTGCCGTGGGCAAGGTCGGGGCAAAGAGCAAGTGGAGTCATGAAGTACATACATTCATTTTAGGGCGGCAGGCTTCAAGTGGGGGAGGGGGCAGCAGCGCAACATTTCCACCCTCTTCCGTCTTTCACTACTGCTGCCACCCCCACCACCCTGCCTCAGTGGGATGCCAAAAATAGGACGTCAAGGGGGTGGCAGCACAGCACCAGTAGAGCCCTTTAAAGCTGCTCTCAGCAGTGGGCTTTTGAGCATTTGCATGCGTGTATGCTCAAGGCTTGATTTGTCCTGATACGTCTCTGATCTGCACACATATTCACATTCTGTGTACACAGACATTTACGGTACTCCTGAGCAGGCATAAATGTCCACAACCTGAATGTAGCTAGGATTGCTGCAGGATATGTGTTAGGTGCCTGTGTGTCTTTATAAGAAGCTATGTATCTTTATGAAACTGGGTCAAAATAAGCACATTCTTGCCCTTAAACCTATGTGCCTGTTATGAAATTACCCACAAAAAATACAAGAGAAAAAGTTTAAAACGATGCAGCAGGACCCAAAAAACTGCAAAGTTTAAGAATTTATACTTATACAAAAGTTGGAATTTTAAATAGCCTCAATAAAATCCAAAGTGGGTTGTGCAAAACTGAATCATTTTGTTTTTCTTTTTCCATTTTCCTTCATCAGAGTTTTCTCATTCATTTTTATTTTTTATAACTTTCCTTCTTTTTGCCTCTTTTCTTTCTCGTCCCCTCTCCTGGAATTGCTGCTCCCTGTTGCATGTATTTGCACTCCTAGTCTATTTTTGCTACTTCTAAACATTTCTATAGCATACAAGGTGCACGCAGGCAGCGCTACACAAATACAAAGGAGATGATCCCTGCTCCTCCCTCGCCCCATTTCCTTTGCCTCTACTCTCTTTCCTCCAGACTCACTTTTTACTTCTTGCATCCTTCTTTCCTTTTATCCTTCCCAGTTCCTCCCCCCACCCCACCCCACCTTCAAGCTGGTTACTAACACCACTTTGCCAGTTTCTGACAGCTCCATTGCCACTGTTTGTCTACTGTGTGGCAGAGAGCCTGCCGGCCCCCCAGGATTCATGGGGTAGCAGCCACCCTAGAGCAAGATGAGTAGTTGTTGTTGCAGTCTAGGAGGAGTCAGCTTGGGGTTGAGTGAGTAGAGAGGTGTTGGCGGCATTGGAGAGCTGATGCATCAGATATAGATGACAGCAGTGGTGGGGGGAGGGGAGGTAGCAGTGGTTGTGTGGATGGAAGGATGGCAGCAGTGGTGGGGGGAGGGGAGGTGGCAGTGGTTTTGTGGATGGAGGGAAGGCAGCAGTGGGTGAGGGGAGGGGAGGTGGCAGTGGTTGTGTGGATGGAGGCATGGCAGCAGTGGGGAGGGGAGGGGAGGTGGCAGTGGTTGTGTGGATGGGAGGGATGACAGCAATGGGGGGAGGGGAGGGGAGGTGGCAGTGGTTGTGTGGATGGAGGCATGGCAGCAGTGGGGGGAGGGGAGGTGGCAGTGGTTTTGTGGATGGAGGGATGGCAGCAGTGGTGGGGGAGGGGAGGTGGCAGTGGTTGTGTGGATGGAGGGATGGCAGCAGTGGGGGGAGGGGAAGGGAGGTTGCAGTGGTTGTGTGGATGGAGGGATGGCAGCAGTGGGGGGAGGGGAGGGGAGGTGGCAGTGGTTGTGTGGATGGAGGGATGGCAGCAGTGGTGGGAGAGGGGAGGTGGCAGTGGTGTGGATGGAAGGATGGCAGCAAGGGGGGGAGGGGAGGGGAGGTGGCAGTGGTTGTGTGGATGGAGGGATGGCAGCAGTGGTGGGGGGAGGGGAGGTGGCAGTGGTTGTGTGGCTGGAGGGATGGCAGCAGTGGAGATGGGGTTGGTTTTCAGGCACGATGAGGGGCAAGTAAGAGGAGACAGACAGTTTTGCAACATGGGAAACTGGGGCAACATCCACGAAAGGGTGGGGATGGGGGTTGCTTATAACAACGACAATGTATTTTCATATTGCTTAGATGAGAGAACTGCCAGAGGATACTGTCTGTCCAAACCAGTGTGACATAGGGGGAGATGACCCTGCAGGTTGGAAATTATAACTTCCTGTACACCTAGACACAGGATAATAAATGGGTGAGAAGTGAAGTCTCATGAGCTGAGTGACTGACCACCCTCTTCCTCTCTCACATTGTGCTCTGCAATATATATGAGTGCTCACTGACTGAAGCTTTATAAGCGGTTCACATTTCTCAGTCACTTCTCTGTTATTTCTTCTCAGCCCACGGACCAGTACAATGGGCAGAATGCAAACTTCAGTGGAGCAAACTTCAGTAACTTCAGCCAACCCAGCATGAATGGGGTAAGATACCATGAGCCAGTACACTAAACAGAGTAAGATACCATTAACCTGTTGCCAGCCCTTGGGAAGGGGCAGGAGTACCAGCATTATGTAATGGTGATACCTATTGCCCAGATTGCAGATGCACAAGTTACGGAGGAGCCGCAATCTGTGGTCCCCTTGCTAAACACAGTTGCCACAATTATTGGGTTAAACTGAAAGGGGAAGAGTTAAGAATTGGGGAAACCTCCTGAGTAGTTGTGACTGAGGACTCCTTAGACTGATTTTGTTTGCCCTGGAAGCACATAAGATGGCAGATCTCTTATAGCACGCAAGACATTGATAAGGGCAAGGAAGAAGTACCAGCAGGGTGTAAATTCTGCCCAAGCAGCCCCTGCAGTGCATGGGTCCCAAGGAGGAAGGGGGCCTACTTGCAGTTTCTCCTAGCTCTTTTAAAATGGACTTTTTCTGCTTTGGGGCTCTTTCAGAATTTGTTGCTTGGGGGCCCTTAATTTGAATTCCTACCACTGAGTCCCAGCAAGCTTTAGAGCAGTGCAGACAGGGGTATCTGGGCAAGCTGGGTAGGCCAAATGGTGATCCTCTGCTTTCATCTTTACTTACTTTTTCATATTTATTTATTTGACTGATTTTATATACCACTCTATTTTGCAGTCAGAGCGGTTTACATAAAACAATAAATGTACATAGAACAGGTAAGTTGACTTTAACAATTGAGTTCGCTCAGAGGAACATGGATAGTGTATAGGACATGAGTCTGAGAACTCGTCGTGAGGGTGGGTTGTTGAATGTAGGTGATCATGACCACTCCCTCACTTTAACTCTCTACATCTTATGGTATATGATCATAATACTGTTGGAATAAGTGAGCCTTGAGAATCTTGCGAAAGCTTAAGATGCCTGTGTTGGCTCAGACTGGGTCCGGCAGAGTGTTCCAAAGGGTCAGTGCATAGAGCAAAAATGCCTGGTTACAGGATGTTTGGTTACTTTTTTGTCTTCTCTGCAGGAATCATGAGTGTGTTATACATGCTTTGTCTTCTACTTCTATTTTTGGGCATCAGTAGTATTAGGGATGAGAGGGAGATTGCGGATTGCTTGTGCAGAATCTTAAATATTAAGAGTATGGCTTTGTATCTTATTCGGCTCGCGATTGATAACCATTGCAGGTGCTTTAAAATTGGAGCGATGTGTTCCGCTCTGGAGGTTCCATATATGGTATACGTGGCCATATTTTGGGCCAGCTGACGTGGTTACAAGACACACTTTGGTAACCCTTGATAGACGATGTTACCGAAGTAGAAATGTGGAAATAAAAGTGCTAGGAGCACTGTACGATAGTCATTTGTTTCAAGAAATGTCCGCAGGTGGCAAAGTGTTGTTATCTTGTGATATATTGCTTTAGTGAGGTTGCTGATGTGAGGTTGCATGCTCAGCCACTGGTCGAGTGTAACGTCTAGGTAACGGATCTCGTGCTTTACATCGAGTTCTGCATTTCTTATGTTTAGTGTTGAGGGGGGATGAATGTTTGGTCTTTAGTTATGAACAACACTTCAGTCTTGCTATAATTAACCGATAAGTTACGCTTGGAAAGCCATTGTGTGACTGAATTAAAGTGGTCAATCAGCTTATTGTAACTGGGCTTGATTGTGGAAAAAGGGGCAAACAGAATAATGTCATCTGCATAAACGTTAGTGCATTCCAAAAGATTATATTTAAGGGCATAAGGGCTGAATGTAAAGATTAAATAGAAGAGAGAATAGCACTGAATCCTGTGGGACACCATGTTCTTGACTGTATGTGGCTGAAGGAAGTGATCCAATTTTCACCTGCTGAAGGCGACCGTTGAGGTAGGAGCGGAACCAGTCCAAAGCTGCATTTTCTATTCCTGTCTCTTGTAGGTGACATAATAAGGTGTTGTGACAGACTGAGTCAAAAGCTGAGGTGATATCCATGAATATTAGAATAAATCCCTGCTTTGATTTCTCAATGCCTCTGATAAGCCTATCCAGGAGGGAGGTTAGCAGAGTTTCTACTCTGTGGTATTGTCTAAAACCATGCTGGAGTGGGTCTAGGGGAGCGTGGGAATCTATGTGGTATTGTAGTTGATGTAGGCTGTTGTTCAATGTAAACCGCCTTGGATCAAAAGTGATATATAAAAAACTGTCAAATAAAATAAATAAATGTTCTCTATGACCTTTGAAAGTTGGAAATGGGCCTGAGGTTATGTCACTAGGGTCAACTTGTTATTTTTAAGTATGAGTCTTATTGAGACAGTTTTAAGAGATGTTGGAACTATTCACAGGCTAAATGATAGACGAACAGTGTTGGCAATGAATGAACTCAGATCTGAACGTAATATTTTGACCCAACTAGTTGGGCATGGGGTCGATTGCTGAAGTGGTAGTGTTGATATCATGAATGATTTTTTTCTATGTGTTCTCTTGTGGCTGGGTGGAAGGATGAAAGCTTGGGGATAGAAGGACTGCTGCTTTGGAGATTTTCGGTATGCCTGGAGGTTCCAAGGTATTTGCTTTGGATGTGGGTAGCGACAATCTGAGAGTGCGGGTTTTGGTATTGAAATTTCCAGTGGGGTCTTTTGTTAAGTATTTAACCATCTCAAATAGTTCTTGAGGCCAATTTAGTGAGGACATTAGCTGTTTGTGGTATTCCTTTCTCTTTTGATCAATTAATATGCAATGTTCTTGTAGACTGGTCATGTACATGTCTCGATTCTGTGAGAGTTTTGTGTATCTCCACTTCTGCTCAAGTTTCCTGAGTTCTAATTTGGATTCCTTTAGGCCTCTGGTGTACCAAGGGGCTGTGTGAAATTTCTTGGACTTCCTTGTGCATTGGGGTGCACTGGAAGTGTTGCTCAAGGTCCATAAGTCAATTAATATATCAAGATTAGTAGAATCAGTGTTGAGTTGGCAGAGCTTCAACCAGGAATGCTTGTTTGTCTAAACGATGGAAGTGACGGGTTATTGGGAGATCCGTGTTATTTCTGTTTAGTCTGTTGTCTTGAGGGATATCAAATATGATAGCACTGTGGTCTGACCATGGTACTAGGAGTACTAAAGGTGGAACCTGGCTGTTTTGATTGAGTGTAGATGTGGGAGCAGAAATGAGATCCAAGGTGTAGGAATGCTTATCATTTGCTCATGTTCAAGTGCCTTCATCGCTTCTAGAAAAGCTTGCTTTGGAGGAAGTGATGGGAGGCTAAAGTCACCTAGAACCCAGAGTTGCTTTCTTTGAGTCATATTGTTACACAGTAGATCTAGGATTGTGGGCATGTTGTCAGCAGATGAAGCAGGTGACCTATAAAGTAGGCAGATTGTAAGGTGTGTGTTTGTAATAGTTATAGTATCCATGCTGCTTATGCTTACAGAGTTGATGTTAGTAAATTTAAGGACTTTTCTGACTAGTATGAGGATTCCTCCACCCCTGCGATTAATTCTAGGACAATTAAAGAGGTCGAAGTTAGGAAGGCATAGTTGGTTTGTTAATGCTGTGTCTGAGTCCATGAGTCATGATTCTGTTACACATAGAACGTCCAGGTTTTGATGCTCTATATAATCTATGAGAACTGGTATCTTATTACGAGCTTATTGAGCATTGATTAGCATGCATTTGAGGTTCCTTGTTTGTGAGGGACATTGAGTCTAGATCTCTGTTAATGGTTGTATGCTGGTTAATAAGTGAATTCTTTCCTCTGGAATGAGAGGGGTGCATAAAGCTCTGAGTCAGTATGGCGTCTATAGCCATGCCCTTTTATAACGGGTATAAGACCTGGATGGAATGCGTATGCATTAGCTGTTGTGATGAATAGAATGAGGCATATTAGGAGAAGGCAGGTGGTGAGCAGAAGTGAGGCCATGGTGTTTGAATGTGGATATAGTCTACACTGTTCATTCTGAGTGTAAAGCCAGATGGAGGTTTCTGCTGCTGGGCAGAGGGTAAGATTGCTATGTAGGTGCCTGCAAGTTGTTCACGTGGAAGGTGCTAGTTACCTATCTCTTGCAGTTATCTGGTGGTCTTTGATGACGCCGAGACAGCGGTCTGCACTTAGGGGCCATGCTTAAGGGCCCTTTGGTGTGGCCGTTAGGCATGGGCCCGCCAGGCGCGGACATGCCTGAGCTGCTTTTCTGTGTAAATGTTTCGCTGGTGACGATGCTGAGCGGGAGGAGCTTACTTTCCCACTCAATTGCAGTGGTGAATCAACTGATTGGGCTTCTGGCACTGCTCCCTCACCATGTCGGTGGCTGCAAGGTGAGAGGGGGTACCTTCTCCAATATTGGTGGGCTTCTCCGGATGTTTGCTCTGCCGGGTGAGTCATCTTCTTCCTGTCTTAGCTTGCTCTGCTGAGTGAATCAGAGGTGCTGGTGGGCGGAGCTTACTGCTGCATTGATTTTTCACTCAGTGGGGGCAGGAGTGGCTTTGCTCCCATGCTGAAGAATGCAGAGATTTGGCAGGGGATCAGCTTCTTCCTGTCTCAGCTTGCTCTGTATTTCAACACTGCTCCAAGGCCTCCCCAGCCATCTTTTATTCCACCCCTGCCCCCTGTTCCGCTCTTTCACCGCTGTTCTTCAGGAGGACTTTCAGTGATAGGCCCACATGTAATTTTGTTAACCAGCTGTAACTGATGAGATAGGCAGATTTAGCAAGGAAGGGGGTGGGAAAGCATATCTCTCTGGAATTTCAGTATTTGTTCAGGACAGCTGAGTACTTTTCAGTCAGAGGCAGGCCAGGCTTAGAAGGCGTTCAGGGGTAAGAAGGGAAAGAAAGCAGCCTTGTCCAGAGTTTCCTTACAATCTGGTGATGCTCAGCGATTCTCCAGCACCCCCTTATGGTTTCTGTCTGAGCTGCAAAATCCTATATGGCAAAGCACTGGCTGCTATGACTTCAGTGCAGAAGTATCCAAAGAGCCAGGAAAACCCTGAAAGTTAATGCCCAATAAAACTTTAGGGACTATTTCTTTTATTCGGGCTAATTAGAATGTCACCACCTCCAGCATAACCAGCAGTTTGAGCTAGTGACAAGCTCCTGAAATGCTCAGCCTGGTTCTAAGGTTGGGGATGATCAGGTTCATGTCCTCTGTTGCCAGTGGTTCCTTTTGAGGATCTTGGGACATTGAGAGATGAAAACCAAAGCTGAGAAATGAGGGCAGTGCCTATGACAAACCCTGTGCATGTATTCTTAAGTAATGAAGTATAAATATACTAACAAATTGTGTGTTTTTTTTGTTTTAATAGCCTGCAAGATCCATGCCTGGGTACCCCAGTTCCCCTCTTCCTGGCAACCCCACACCCCCTATGACTCCAGGAAGTAATATTCCACCCTATATGTCACCAGGGCAGGATGTGAAGTCCCCTTTTCTGCCGGACATCAAACCGAATATGACCACTCTACATGCCTCGCCTGCGGGTGAGTGTCCATTGTCTGCTTTCCCCAGGCTCCCTCCAGAAAACTGGAAGCGCAGCTCTACTGCCATCACCAATGGCATGTTCACGACTCATCTTTGCCAGGCTTCCACCAGAAACCCAGCTGAACTCTGCTGGGACCGTTGTTTAAGCTGATAATAGCCACATGACAGGCAAACACTTTGTGGACAGCGGGAGCTTTTCTGCCAAGTGCTCATGGCACTGCTCACACCTACTGGGACACAAAATTACTTAAAAGTAGCCGTTTAAAATACTGCAGTGTAATTCTTTCCAGTAATGTGCATTGGGACACTAGGGTTGTGCTGCATTGCATGTTAAAATGTAGCACTAATGTACAAAGGAATGTTCTAATGTAGTTGCATTGTAACACTATGACAATATACCGCTGCTGATCGCTGGAAGTAGCGGGATATAAGTGTACACTAAATAAATAAATAAAATAAAATATGCAGTGGAACACTATTATGGAATGTAACGATAGACAGTGTACACTATGTCAGGCGGTTCTTCTTACATCTGTTCTGCACAATGGTGACCCCCCCACCATGTTTTCTTTTCTGCCTGCAGCGAGCCCTAATGACGAGCTACGTCTGACCTTTCCTGTCCGTGATGGGGTAGTCCTGGAGCCTTTCCGCCTGCAGCACAATCTGGCAGTTAGCAACCACATCTTTCAGCTGCGTGACACTGTCTATAAGACACTCATGCTGAGGTAAGAGCATCCCTTCTCTACTCAGTGAGGTGTGCTTTGTGCCCTGTAGATGCCTACATCTTGAGGGGGAGGAATGGCCTAGTGGTTGGGGCAAGTTACCTCAGGCCAGAGGGCCGGGGGTTCAAATTCTGCTGGAGAACAACAGCCTCAGGCCAGAAGGACTGGGGTTTCTGTTCCCACAGGTGCTCTTTGTGGCCTTGGGCAAGCCACTTAATCCTCCATTGCCTCAGGTACAAAACATAGATTGTGAGCCCTCCATTGCCTCAGGTACACCACTTTGACCCAGTGAAAGCAGTATATAAGCATTGCTAAATAAATAAATCAGGAGGGGGGCAGCAAGACTCATTCTCGAAGGGAGGAAGGGGACACAGTGATGACTACAGCATTCAAGATGATGATTACATCTTGTCCAAACCTCTGGTAGAAGGGAGTAAATGAACTAGAACTAGCAGAGTATAATAAGAGGGAATGTGTCTGGATGTGAGGTGGGAGAGAGTGAGACAGACTGCAGGTTATGCTGTAGGTACTTCCTGGTTGCTGTTTGAAGTTCATGGGGACCTCTGCTGAGCAGAAAGGAGCTCAGCTTAAAGGTGCATCCTTTTTATCTATGCCTCTTGTTTCTTCCATTATCCATGCCAAACTCTCTTCCTTGTCGTCCTTGCAATCTCTTCATTCCCCAACCCAATTTCTTGTGTCTCATATTCTTTGACCCTTCCGACTCTTGACCTCATGCTCCGTTTCCTATCTACCTGTCGTGCCTCAGACTTCATGCTAGCCAGGCTCTCTGCCATCTCTGTCTCATGCCTCTCTCGCTCTGTATGTGTCCTCCAGGCCAGACCTGGAGCTCCAGTTCAAATGCTACCACCATGAAGACCGGCAGATGAACACCAACTGGCCGGCCTCAGTGCAGGTCAGCGTGAATGCCACGCCATTGACCATTGAGCGTGGGGACAATAAGACATCACACAAGCCCCTTTACTTGAAGCAAGTGTGCCAGCCGGGCAGGAACACCATCCAGATAACAGTCACCGCCTGCTGCTGTGTGAGTTTCACATTGTTTCCCCCGGCAGTGCCATAGAAAGCGAAGGATACCTAAGAGGCAGGCCTTCATCCACCACTCAAAGGCATAGGGTTAGAACAATCAGCAGAACATGCACAGCTCTTTTTCCCCAGTAGAAAGTGGAAAGGAAGCAGGGTTGCAAAAGACAGCGCAGCCTGGGGAAATAATGGGCGCTAACCAGGGGTGATCAGATTAGAGAGTTAATTGGCACTAAACCTATATCTCCGGTAAAGTGTGTTAAAAGCACTATATGAAATCCATTTTCTTGTTCACCCTATCTAATAATTTTGCTTTTTATTTTCTCTCTGCCTTTTGCAGTCTCACCTCTTTGTACTACAGCTGGTGCACAGGCCATCTGTTCGCTCAGTCCTTCAAGGATTAATAAAGAAGCGCCTCCTTCCAGCAGAGCACTGCATCACCAAAAGTAGGTCTTTCTCTCCACCCCAGCTCCCCTGTTAGTTTGTTGAGCTTTGATGAGCAAAGTAACAGTGTTTGATGCTGCAATATGTGCTCCCTTCTCTTTCTGTACAGTAAAGCGGAATTTCAGTAGTGGGACAATCCCTGGCACCCCTGGCCCCAACGGCGAGGATGGGGTAGAACAGACAGCTATCAAAGTTTCACTGAAGTGTCCAATCACCTTCCGGAGAATCCAGCTCCCAGCTCGAGGTCACGACTGCCGGCATATACAGGTTCACACAAGGGTCTTGCTGTTGATAGCTAGATGGGATACAGTCATGTCAGGGATGTCCTGATGGAAGAGAGGGCTGCAGTCTAGGGTAGATCTATTCCTCCTCTTTGAATTTTCCTGTTAAGATCTGCCTGTTCCTTTCTAAACTTTTTGCTGTGCAGCATTTTGATAATTCAGTTTTGTCCACACAATCCATATATGAGGTTGGGGGGCAGGGAGAGAGATCTTTATGACCATAACTGGGACTCCAGAAGATACCCATTTGTATAGATTTCTTGATCAGCCTGTCTCTAGTATGTCTCTAGGTGAATTAACCCTACCAATATCCTCTCTCTCTCTCTCTCTGTTTCTTTCTTCAGTGCTTTGACCTAGAGTCATATCTTCAGCTGAACTGTGAGCGTGGAACTTGGCGGTGTCCTGTATGCAAGTGAGTCTGGGTTTGGGGTGAGGGTATGGCATTGGGAAATGGAGAAGTTACATCATCAAATGAAGACTGGGGAGCTGGGCATGACTTGGATTTAGCTATTACAAAAAGCAGGAGGAACAATGACTTAATGCAGAGGCAACCCTGGTATGCAGCCATTAAAGGATTTGGTCTTAGATTGGGGTGAGAGGCCTTTGCTTCAGCCTCTCAGCCTGCACATGAGCCTGAGTCACTAGCCCCTCTGGTAAGAAGGGCTCAGGATTGTGTTACTTCCATGTTATGCTAGTTTCTGTAATCCTTCTGGAGCAGGACTGATCAATGAATGAGAACTCAACGTGTGGGTGTCCCATATATACAGCCTTGCTCTGCTTTCTGTATTGTGTAGGGTAGACCTGGCATGATATCTTATGGCAGGGCTAGGAATGCCAAGCTGCCAAGATGGGGAAGGGCAGGTGTCACCTTTGAAATATGACCTTTGATCTTTCTGGATTGTTCTGGGAAATTAAACAGGGTAGTGGTCACTTCTCATCTAAATTCCAAATGTTTGCTAGGCTCCTACACCTCTCGAAATTCCCTAAGAAGGATCTAATTAGAAACACTGAAATCTCCCTATGCTTTCTGAATTGTACTGCGCTGGGGATAAGAAGCCAAGACAGATGCAATTCATGTGATGTACAGACTGCCACAAACACAGTGAATCCCTTTATAGCAAAAGGACAAAAACAAAGCAAAATTAAAGATCTTTAATAGAGGGGGGTGACCTGCATGGAGCTGCAGTTACAACCACTCTAGCCACCTTACTGGGCAGACTGGTCTTTATCTTCCGTTGTATACTGTTACTACTGTATGTTACTATGACATCAGTAGGAGTATATGTTGGCCCTGAGAGAGGACACATTGACCAGGAGAGCACATTGCCAAAAGGCAAAAGTCATGCTTCACCATCCTGAAGGTGAACTAGTGTGTCAAGTTGCCCTGTTCTCAGGTTATGGCATTGTTCCATGGTGTGACTTGAAGGCTGCTCTGAGGGGGAGTGAGGAGGTGAATAATGGTTCATTTCATACTGGTCAAATCCTCTGTGCCAAAATCATCAGAAAGTACTGAGACAGATATAAGGTATAATAAAAAATGAGACACAGGTAGAATTGACTTGTGGGTTTTTTTGTTTGTATGTCTCATCTTTAGTAAGACGGCGTTGTTGGAAGGCCTGGAGGTCGATCAGTACATGCTGGGGATCCTTATTTACATCCAAAAGTAAGTTCCTCCTTTAGTTTCTGGTCATCATTGTCCCTGTTATACAGAAAGTGTGTGATAGCTATTGAGAACTCTTGTGTTCTCCCCTGCTTATGTCGTCAGTTCCTGGTTAATGCCAGACTCAAATAAGCACAAGCAGCTATGATCTGTGTGATGTTGTGGAGTATATAATGAGAGTAGTTCCTTCTCACCACCAGAGGTCAGCACAGCAGAAAAGATGGAAGTGGCACCAAGCAGCTGCAAGCCTGCTGCAGGGCAAAATTGCTGGGTTACAATCAGTGCTGCCAACTCCGAGGAGGACTCCTCCCTCCCCCAGACATCATTACTACCAGCACACCTCACCAGCTCCATTCATACTTTACCTTACAGCTATCCAGTCTATGGTACTGGCCCAATCCACGAATCATCTCGAGCATACCTCAGAGATGCAGCCACGTCAATCAGTTTTCCTTGCATTTCATAGCACAGAAACTATTCTCACTTCTGTTCTCAATGACCTGCACCATATCTTGGACCGTGGTTTTCTGGCTCTCACTGTTTTCTTGGATCTCACTGCAGCCTTTGACATAGTTGATCATAGCACATTACTTTCCCATCTGGTTGATATCAGTCTGCGTGATAAGGTTCTTTCCTGGTTTTCCATCTTCCTTAGCAATCGTACATATCAAATCTTGTTACGTAACTCTTACTCTTCTCCATACTCTCTCCCTTGTGGCGTTCCGCAAGGCTCTGCTCTTTCTCCACTCCTGTTTAACGTCTTCCTTAGTCCTCTGGCTATTCTAATGCAATCCCTTGGTATTCTGTTTTACATCTATGTGGACGACATTCTGCTCATTTTTCCTGTGGATAGTTGCCTGCCGGACCTCTTATTTGTAAATGCCTCCCTTCTTGCGGTCTCCACTTGGTTGTCTGATAACTCTCTAAAATTAAATCCAGTCAAAACCACAGCTACATGGATCACTGAGTGTGACTCCACCATCTTTGGCACCTGTCCTAGATGACTCTCCAGTTTCCCTTTGCCCCTTCTTTAAGTATTTGAGAGTCTACATTGAGTCAGCACTCTCCTTTGCAATCCACATCAATGCCTTGGTTAAATCCTCCTTTGCTGCCCTTTGCCGCTGTAGGGCGTTACATCAGCTTTTTGATCCTTCTGCTTTTACCGCCATTCTCCTGATCATAGTAATCTCATATTTGGACTATTGCAATGTCATTCTCCCCGGTCTTCCTCATCAATTGTTAAAGAAAGTTCAATTAATACAAAAAAATGCCGCCCGCTTGCTCTCACACTCACGTTCCTGGTTAATGCCAGACTCAAATAAGCTGTTGGACGTGAGGATCGCCTGGTAACATGCCTGCCTGGTGCGAAGGTAGCAGACCTCACGCGCAACCTAGATAAGGTCTTAGATAGTGCTGGGGAGGAGTCTGCTGTCTTGGTATATGTCGGTACCAATGACATAGGAAAATGTGGTAGGAAGGTTCTGGAGGCTAAATTTAGGCTTTTAGGTAGGAAGTTGAAATCCAGAACTTCCAGGGTAGCGTTCTCCAAAATGCTTCCCGTTCCACGTGCAGGACCCAAAAGGCAGGCAGAGCTCCGGAGTCTCAATGCGTGGATGAGACAGTGGTGCAGAGATGAGGGGTTTGGATTTGTTAGGAACTGGGGTACATGCTGGGGAAAGAAGGGGCTCTTCCGAAGGGATGGGCTTCACCTTAACCGGGATGAAACCAGGCTGCTGGCATTAACCTTTAAAAAGGAGATAGAGCAGCTTTTAAACTAGATAATAGGGGAAAGCCGACAATCGCCCAAGAGCGGATGGTTCGGAAGAATGTATCTTTGAAGGATACTACCAAAAGCAGAGAGGTTCCAAAAAAGAATAAAGTAGCCCAAATGACCTCGAGTATGGAGCAGACACAGCTTAAAGATCCCAAATTACCCATGTCTACCAATAGCCAAATTAATATGAATAAAATACAGTCTCTAAAATGCTTGTATGCAAATGCTAGAAGTCTAAAAAATAAGATGGGAGAGTTAGAATATATAGCACTAAATGAGAGGTTAGATGTGATTGGAATATCAGAGACATGGTGGAAGGAGGACAACCAGTGGGACACTGTGATACCTGGGTACAAACTATATCGTAATGATAGAGCTGATCAAATTGGTGGAGGGGTTGCGCTCTGTTAGAGAGGGCATTGAGTCAGAAAGGATTAAAGTTTTGCAGGAAACAAAATTTGCTGTAGAATCTCTATGGATTGAAATTCCATGTAAAAAGGGGAAGGCAATGGTGGTGGGGGTGTACTATCGACCGCCTGGCCAGAATGAACAAATGGATGATGAAATGCTCAAAGAAATCAAGGAAGCTAACAAAAGTTACAGCGCAGTAATAATAATGAGGGAGGAGTGGCCTAGTGGTTGGGGCAAGGTACCACAGGCCGGAAGGTCGGGGGTTTAAATCCCACTAGAGGACAGCAACCTTGGGCCGGAAGGACTGGGGTTTCTAGTCCCACAGGTGCTCCTTGTGGTCTTGGGCAAGCCACTTAACCCTCCATTGCCCATGTTCCCTGTAAGTATTAGTGTATGTGTCTCATATCCCCTTGTTTTAAATGTATCCCCCAACCGCCTTGACCCGGTGAAAAGCGGGATATAAATGCAGCTAAATAAATAAATAAATAATGGGCGATTTCAATTACCCCGGTATCAACTGGGTCAGTGTCACGGCAGAACATGCTAGGGAGATAAAGTTCCTAGATGACATAAATGACTGCTTCTTGGAGCAGCTGGTTCATGAACCGACCAGAGGGAAAGCCATATTAGACCTAGTCCTTAGTGGAACACCAGATCTAGTGCAAGAGATAAGGGTGTTGGGGCCACTTGACAATAGTGATCATAGAATGATCGCCTTTGATTTAATTAGTGGAGGAGGGATAGTAAGGAAATCCACAGTACTACCTTTTAACTTTCGAAAGGGAGATTATGATAAAATGAGGAAAATAGTTAAGAAAAAACTAAAAGGATCAGTTGAAAAGGTTAAAGACTTACATCAAGCTTGAGTGTTGAAAAATACTATCTTGGAAGCCCAGACCAGCTGTATTCCACACTTTAAGAAAAGTGGAAGGAAGTCCAAAAAACTGCCAGCATGGTTTAAAGGTGAGGTCAGAGAGGCTGTTGCCAAAAAAGCATCTTTCAGGAAATGGAAAAAAGAGCCAAACGATGAAACCTGGAAACAGCACAAGCACTGGCAGGTCAAATGCAAGGCATTGATAAAGAAGGCAAAGGGAGAATTTGAGAAGAAGCTTGCTGCGGAAGCAAAAACGCGAAATAAAGATTTTTTCAAGTACATTTGTAGCAAAAAACCTGTGAGAGAGTCAGTTGGACCATTAGATGATAGAGGAGTTAAAGGGGCACTAAGAGGCGACAAGGCGATAGCAGAGAGACTGAATGAATTCTTTGCTTCGGTCTTTACTGAGGAAGATGTAGGGATGTTACCCATGACTGAAGTGGTATTTAAAGGTGCGGAAGAATTAAAGGAAATATTGATACATCGGGAATATGTATTACAACTATTAGATAAACTGAAGAGTAGCAAATCACCTGGGCCGGATGGTATGCATCCAAGGGCGTTGAAAGAACTGAAATATGAGATTGCAGACCTGCTATTAGTAATCTGTGAACTATCATTAAAATCATCTCTAATACCTGAAGACTGGTGGATCGCCAATGTAACACCAATTTTTAAAAAGGGTTCAAGGGGTGATCTGGGAAACTACAGACCGGTGAGCCTCACGTCAATACTGGGAAAAATGGTAGAAACCATCATAAAGAATAAAATTACTCAGCATGTAGATAATCATGGCCTAATGGGAGACAGCCAACATGGCTTTAGACAAGGAAGATCTTGTCTTATTAATCTGTTATGTTTTTTTCAAAGTGTGAATAAACAGGTGGACAAAGGTGAGTCGATTGATATAGTGTATCTGGACTTTCAGAAAGCCTTTGATAAGGTCCCTCATCAGAGACTTTTGGCATAACTAAAGAGTCATGGGATAGGAGGCAGTGTACTACTGTGGATCAGGAACTGGTTAAAAGATAGAAAGCCGAGGGTTGGGCTAAATGGCCAGTTTTCCCAATGGAGAAAGGTGAATAGTGGTGTACCCCAGGGATCTGTGCTGGGTCCGCTGCTTTTTGACATATTCATAAATGACCTGGAAAGTGGAATAACGAGTGAGGTTATCAAATTTGCAGATGACACAAAACTATTTAAAGTTGTTAAAACCCAAGAGGATTGTGGCAAATTGCAAGAGGATCTTGATAAATTGGAAGACTGGGCATCAAAATGGCAGATGAAATTTAATGTGGACAAGTGCAAAGTTATGCACCTAGCGAAGAACAACCCAAACTATGGTTACACGATGCAAGGTTCCACATTAGGAACCACCACCCAGGAAAAGGATTTAGGCGTCATTGTGGATAACATGTTAAAACCCTCGGCCCAGTGTGCAGCGGCAGCCAAGAGAGCAAATAGAATGCTAGGTATCATAAGGAAAGAAATGTAAAATAAAACAAAAGATATTATAATGCCTCTATACCGTTCCATGGTGAGACCGCACCTTGAATATTGTGTGCAATTCTGGTCGCCGTATCTTAAAAAGGATATAGCGTTATTAGAAAAGGTTCAGAGAAGAGCCACCAAAATGGTAAAGGGGATGGAAGGATACTCCTCTGAAGAAAGGCTAAAAAGGTTAGGGCTCTTTAACCTGGAAAAGAGACGGCTGAGGGGAGATATGATAGAAGTCTATAAATTAATGAACAGAGTGGAACGGGTAAACGTAGATCGACTGTTTACGTTATCAGAATATAGAAAGACTAGGGGACATGCAATGAAGCTACAGGGTAAACTATTTAAGACTAATAAAAGAAATTATTTTTTCACTCAACGTGTAATCAAACTCTGGAATTTGTTACCAGAGGATGTAGTAAAGGCTGTTAGTGTAGCTGGGTTTAAAATGTTTTGGACAAGTTCCTGGAGGAAAGGTCCATAAACCATTATTAAGAAGGGACCCAGGATATCACTGCTTGACCCAGTACAAGCATTGCAGAACCTGTGTCTTTTGGGGAAACTGCTAGGTACGTATGACCTAGATTGACCACTGTTGGAAACAGGATACTGAGCTTGATGGACCTTGGTCTGACCCAGTATGGCATATCTTATGTTCTTATGTTCTTAAATATGATCATATCACTCCAGTCGTTATCAATCACCACTGGCTCCCAGTCTCTCAACGCATCTCATTTAAAATTTTGACCCTTGGTCACAAACCTCTTGCAGGTAATTCCCCTCTATATCTTTCTTCTCTTGTCTCTCTCTACGTCCCTTCTCATTCTCTGTAGGCTTATAATTCCCTCACCGGCTCATATCAATTATGAATCGACCAGGCGTTCCACCTTTTTTTCCATTTCCCCCTCTCTATGGAATTATCTTCCCTCACATATTTGGTTAGAGCTCTCTTTCCCAAGGTTTAATTCTCTGTTGAAAGCCTATCTGTTTGAGCAGGCTTTCGGTTCTTTTGCCTCGCAGACTGCAAGTGCTTCTGGCGCAGACTGATGTGATGAATTTTAGGTTTGTCTGGCTATTGGTATGCTTGATTTCTGATGTATTTTATGTATCTATCCTATCAATTATTGTAGTTCTCATTCTTGGATTTTATGGTATTTTATTATTGTAAACCAGTCTGTATGCCCTACAAAGAGCAGTATATTAAATCAAAATAAACCATAAGCCATATATAACAGAAACAGACTAATTTATAGTAATACAAAGATGAGGGTCCATCAAAAATAATGAGGGCAAAAACTGCATATACCTACACAGACCCATCCCTTCCTGGGAATACTCTGCTACATAGTGGACATACATTTATTCTCTAGGAATAAGCAGAAAGTCCTCACATATGGGTGACATTGGCACTGATGGAGCCCGCATGGTAGCTTCTCAGCTTTCAAAGACAGCCTTTGGGAGATGCAACACGCATGCATGGTCCCCTTCCGCCCAAGAGTGCTATCTTGCGTCATTCTCCTTTTTTCCATGGAGCCCACCGGACATGTATCTGTTTTCCTCAAAAAAAAAAAAAAAGGTGTGGGGTTTTTTTTTCATTTCTCCAGCCACATACTGGTTCTCTTTTCTGCCTCCGAGCTTGCTTGCCACGGCATCGCGTCCCGGGTTCGTTCTTTTCTTTTTACCATCAAGAGCTTCTCAACTGGCTTTTCGCTTTATTTTATCTCTGGCTGGGCCAGAGATTTTTGACCTTGCAGGGGCTGTTTTCCCCACCATGGCCTTGGCCAGAGGCTTTAAAAATTGTGACCGACTCGCCAAAACTATGTTGTGCACCGACTCACACGACTACTGCCTCTAATGCCTAGGGCTTGACCATGACCTCTTGGGCTGTGGTCTCTGTAAAAAGATGACCTCAAAGGCTATCAAGAACTGTCAGCTGCAGCGGGAGTCCTTCTTCCATAAGACAGACTCTGCAATGGAGTCTCCATCAATGCCGGACTCCAGGACCCCCTCTGGAACCCTGGGGAAACCTGGCTACCTCGGAACCCAAAAGCCGCAGGTCCTCCAGCTGGCCCCCAGAAGAAGAGCCCAAGAAGAGCCAGAAACCCTCGAAGACCGCATCAGACGACATGCTTAGAAAAGTGGGCAAGTCCCACGGTCCCGGACCTGCAGTCCTCACTGCAAGTCTGAGGGGAAGGAGCGGGAGCAGCTGACCAAAATACCCCATTGGGAATCATCAGCATCTGATGACCAGTCTCGGACCCCCAAGGCCATCCTGTTTGAAGACTTCTCTTGATGGAACCGGTATCTTGCCTGAGCCCTTCAGTGCCCATGCTGAAAGGTGTGGAGCCATCTGGCCTCGAGACCAGAATGGCAGCCTTGGAGCAAGGTCTTTCTGCCTTCATGTCCCAGCAATGGACTCTGATGCCCGGCTCCACCTGGTCATCACTCCCAACTACTGGGCCCTCAACCTCAAGGAACTTCCCGGATATCAAGCCAATTCTTGAGCACCACCAGCCTCAATAGATCCCTTAGCATCGGTCCCGATTTGGGTCCTGATCCTCAGGGCTGAGGTCATCCCTGATGAGTGCTAGTGGCTCGGACTGCAGGGCCTCTGAGGGCCAGGGGCCATCAGGCTTAGGGCATGACCCCAGAACCCGAGCTGTCCTCAGCACTTCAACCGTCTATGAGTCGGACTGGGAGACTGAGGACAATGAGTCCTAGATACCCTGTCGGCACCAGGACATGCCCTCCGACCCATCTCCCTCGAGACCCGGTGTCCCTGCCCGAGGACAAGGCTTTCTTTGACTTTGTGTGGGATATGCCAAGGCACTGGCCTTTGAAATCGACTCAGAGAAGGATCCTCAGACCAAGGAACTCAAGATCCTCCAGTACAAGGCTCCTCCAAAGGAGGCAATCACAGTGCCTGTTTCCCCGATCCTGGAATGGCTGCTTCTTCATATTGGGAGACCCCCGCATTGGTGTCTATAGTGAGCAGACAGCTGGACTTGATGTACCGGGCCTGCTGGAGCCCCGGTTTCCAGAAAGCACAGCTACTACACAATTCTATGGTGGTGGAGTTGGCCATGCATTGCCTTAAAAGTCAGAAGACACACTCCTCGGTGCCCCTGGGTAGGAAGGCCCGTGGCCTTGGATGCCCTGGGCAGAAAGTGATACCAGGGCTCGATGCTCATTGGCCGGATCCAGCCATACCAGTTGTACATGGACATGTACCTGAGAGACCTGGAAAAGGAACTCGCTGGGTTCTCGGCTGCTCTCTCCAAGGAACCTCTCCAGTGGGTCTGGACCCTGGCCTCGGGTGTCAGAGAGTGCGCCAAATTCATGATTCAGGCAGTGGCTTCAAATCTGCAGCTAGAGTAGCTGCGGCGGGCATCGGTGCTTGACGCCAGGCTTGGCTACAGTCCTCCAACCTGGAGCAATGGGTTCTGGATAAATTGGTCAATGTCCCCTGGAGAACCTCTTTGGCAAATCCATGATGGATAAGGCTGAAGAGTTGGAGTCAGAGTTCCTGACGAGGATCAGGCTCTCCAAGAAGACTGCTGACTCTTCCTAATGGAAGTCCTCAAGTAAAAAGCCCTTCTACTCAAAGAAGAGGAAGACTTATGGAAACTACCCTCAATACCGGGCCTTCCCTACAGGGGCAGTAGGCCAAGGGACAAATGCATGGCCCTCATAAGCCTAAGGCTCCCAAATCCCAAGCACCAGATCTGGCCCAACCTGGTGGGAGTTTTTGATTTCTTAGGCATAGCCTGTCTTTCCCCAGGAGGCTCAGTCCAGTAGCCTGGGTCCCTTTTAATAATGGTTTATGGATCTTTCCTCCAGGAACTTATCCAAACCTTTTTAAACTCAGCTACACTAACAGCTTTTATTGCATCCTTCGGTAACAAATTTCAGAGTTTGATTACATGTTGAGTGAAAAAATATTTTCTCTTATTTGTCTTAAATAGTTTACCCTGTAGCTTCATTGCATGTCCCCTAGTCTTTCTATATTCTAATAACATAAACAATCTATCTACGTTTACCCGTTCCACTCCATTCATTAATTTATAGACCTCTATCATATCTCCCCTCAGCCGTCTCTTTTCCAGGTTGAAGAGCCCAAATCTTTTCAGCCTCTCTTCATAGGGGTATCCTTCCATCACCTTTACCATTTTGGTGGCTCTTCTCTGTACCTTTTCTAATAATGCTATATCCTTTTTAAGACACGGCAACCAGAATTGCACACAATATTCAAGGTGTGGCCGCACCGTGGAACGATACAGAGGCATTATAATACCCTTTGTTTTATTTTCCATTCCTTTTCTTATGATGCCTAGCATTCTGTTTGCTCTCTTGGTAGCCTCTGCACACTGGGCAGAGGGTTTTAACATGCTATCCATGATGACACCTAAATCTTTTTCCTGGGTGGTGGTTCCTAATGTGGAACCTTGCATCGTGTAAACATAGTTTGGGTTTTTCTTCCTTAGGTGCATAACTTTGCACTTGTCCACAATAAATTTAATCTGCCATTTGGATGCCAAGTCTTCCAATTTATCAAGATCCTCTTGCAAATTTCCACAATCCTCATGGGTTTTAACAACTTTAAATAGTTTTTTGTCATCTGCAAATTTGATAACCTCACTCGTTATTCCCTTTTCCAGGTCATTTATGTATATATCAAAAAGCAGCGGACCCAACACAGATCCCTGGGGTACTCCACTATTCAACTTTCTCCATTGGGAAAATTGGCCATTTAGCCCTACCCTCTGCTTTGTATCTTTTAACGAGTTCCTGATCCACAATAGTATACTGCCTCCTATCCCATGACTTTTTAGTTTTGCCAAAAGTCTCTGATGAGGGACCTTATCAAAGGCTTTCTGAAAGTCCAGATATACTATATCAACCGACTCACCTTTGTCTACCTATTTATTCACACCTTCAAAAAAAAACATAACAGATTAGTAAGACAAGATCTTCCTTGTCAAAAGCCATGTTCAACACAATGGGGCATCTCTGATACTAGTAGCCCCAGGCAACTGTAGTTCCCTCTGGTCCTTTGCTTATCCACGGCACCCCCAGTCCTCCTAGGGAGTGCCCCGGGGCTGCTGTTGCAGGAGGAGGGCTCCTTCCTGCATCCCAACTTGGGGTCTCTGGCTCTAACGGCCTGGCTGCTGAAAGAGTAGCCTTGGCTCCCTTTGACCTTTAGGGGAGGTGAAGGAGATCCACAAGATGGGCCTACACCTTCAAATGACACGGATTCTCAGTGTGGTGCACAGAGCGATGGGTTAACCCATTCTTCTGCTCTGTGCAGCTTGTGCCGCAATATTTGCTTTACCTGTCCCAGGCAAGTCCAGGTCCACCTGAGTGCACTCGCAGAGCACCACCACCACCTAATCAAAGGTAAGACCTTCTCTGTCCAACCTCTCATGACCTGCTTCTTGCCAGGTCTCTTGCTGTCTAAACCTTCTGTCTGCCCACTGGTGTCAGAGTGGGACTTCAATGTGGTGCTGTCGCAGCTCACTGGCCCACCGTTTGAGCCCTTGGCTACCTTCCACCTATGGTACCTTTCCTGGAAGGTCGTGTTCTTGGTGGCACTCATGTCGTTTCTCAGGGTCAGCAAGCTGCAAGCATTGATGGCTGATCCACCTTAGACGAGGTTCTGTAAGAACAAGGTGGTGCTCTGCACGCACCGAAGTTCCTTCCCAAGGTGATGTCCCCTTTCCACCTCAAGAGGTGGTGCTCCCCACCTCCTTCCTGTGGCCTCACACCATCAGGGTGGAGACAGTACTTCATACTCTGGACTTTAAGAGGGCCTTATCCTTCTGCCTCCAACATATCCAGGGCCACCGCAAAGCCTCACAGCTTTTCATTTCCTATGACCCCAGTTGGCTGGGAGCAGCTGTGACCTAGTGGACTCTGTCCATCTGGGTGACAGACTGCATTGCCCTCACCTATGAGCAGGCTGGGCTCTTGCTGGAGCACTGGGTCACAGCGCACAGCGTCAGGGCCATGGTGGCATCCGTAGCAAACCTGTGTTCTGTTCATCTGTCGGAAATCTGCTGGGCCACCACCTGGTCCTTGGTCCATATCTTCACAGCCCATTACTGCTTGGAGAGGGAGTCCCATAGGGACAGCGCCTTTGGCCAGGCACTACTTCATCATCTATTCAAGGTGGAGGCAACTCCTGTCCTCCGGCCGTTTTGTGTTCATGCTACCGGAGTGCTGGTTTTCTTGCTTGACACTTGGGATGCTCAGGAGTCTGTTATCTCAAAGACTCATTGCTGCTGCTCATGGCTCACCTTTTTCTGGTCACCCATGGCTTCTTACAGGTTCTTGGTAGCCTGTAGTTATGGAGTCCCATATGTGAGGAGTGACTTCCTGCTTGTTCCCGGAGAAAGCGTAGTTACTCATCTGTAAGAGGTGTTCTCCGGAGACAGCAGGAATCAGTCCTCACAACCCTTCCTCCTCCCCTGGGAGTTGCCTCCCTACTTTGTTTTATTTTACTACCGTCCTAGCTATGTCATCTGACTGAGCAAGATGGCACCCTTGGGTGGGAAAGGGACCATGCATGTGTTGTAGCATGTCCCATAGACTTTCTTTGAAAGCTGGGGAAATGCTCCGCATGGGCTCCATCTGCACTGATGTCACCCACATGTGAGGACTGATTCCTGCTGTCCCTGGAGAACACCTGTTACAGGTGAGTAACTACGCTGTCTACACATGTGACAGGACCTAGGTTTGGGAAATTTCATCATATGTTCTTCCCTATTCTAAGCAGAGAGTGAGGTTAAATTCCTTCTGAAAAGGGAGAGAAACATTATAGTTACTAATTCAAATCCAATATCTCTCATTTCCCTGTACAATTTGCAGTCACTAAATAGGGAAGAATTTCAGAAACTCATTTTAAATTCTCATTTCTTACTTTAACACCCTGACCAACTCTGTAAATCTTTTGTTTCCTAAGAGTCCCTAACAAAAGATGGACTTTACTGAACCCTCAGGGACCGAGGCTGCTGCAGACAAAGTGAGAGACACCTATAGAGAAGGGCTAGGAGAAGGGAAATAAAGCTAGAGACTAGGACTGAGTGGTGATGACAGACAGCTACAGACAAAGCCTGGCAGGTGACAAAAGTAAACAAAAAAACCACATGTAGTTTAATCTTGAAGACTTTTGAAATATTTTATTTGCATTTTTAAGCGTTTCAATATTTTAGGTGCAATAACTGATACCAGCTTGTTGCAGTGCTGTACTTGTTTAGCCCATTTTCGGAAAATTTTAGCGAATACCTCTTTTAAAATGATTTTTGCATGGAAGAAGTCTTATATACTCTGTAATATTTTCAATAGCTTCAGTGGTTGGTGGTATGCTGAGAATCAAGAATCCAAATGCTATTGACACCCCTTGTAACTTTGGGCAGGTCACTTCACCCTCTATTGCCTAAGGTATAAACTTAGGTTGGATCTGGTTTCTGTACCTGAAATGTAATTTACCTAGAGCTGGGGTTAGGAAAGGCTAGTAGTTAAATCCAAATTCAACCCTGCCCCACCCCATCTCAGCTGCCCACCTCCCTGAAGTTCTACAACAAGACTGTCCAGATGTCCTCATCCTCTCCAGGGCCCACTTCCTCTACCCTTTCTCCCTGGCAAGAGAAGGGTTGCTTATCTCTTTTGCTGTTCCATTGCTGACAAACCTAAGCTGGCTAAGTTCTTCTTCACACTTTAAGCCATAAAGGGCCAGACAGCATGCTTTTTACTTTTGAGTATGTTATGCAGGACAGCACGAGCTAAGCAGCTCTCTTTTTGCCTGTAGAGAGGTATGAGGGATTGGATCATTGGGGGGGGGGAGGAGGGGAGAGGAGGTGTGGAAGAAAGGGGCTTCAGGTGGCTTTCCGGAGGTTCTGGGTAGCTTTGTTGCTGTGCTGGGGAAAAGGTTTGGGGTAAGGAGTTTGAGTTCGAGCTGACTTGCTCTGTCATGAAATGAAATAATATTGTGTTGGACAGGAAAGGGGTGGGGTTTGCTAAGAGGTTAGTGCACTGAGGCTGTGATGCAAGGTCAGCATTCTAGCCTTTTTTGTTGCCCATTCCTATCTCCCTGTAATCCTCTCATGTTAATTTTCTCATAGTTAAGTGACTGTGAGGTTAGCACAGTTTTATGCATAGGATGTGAGCTTAGAAGTTTATCCGATTTACATAAATAATTAAAATACACTTAATTTGTTTTTGAACTACCTGGCATCAGCAAATTTTCTAGTGCCCACCAACTTAGGCAATTACCATAGGCCTATGTTTATCATTGTGCCTAATTTTATGCTGGGGTAAATTTCTAAGAGGTCTTTTACACCCCTGTACTGCTGTATTCTTGTGAAAAAGCCATTACAAAATGACCTCTTTAGTGTCAGACTGGCTTGGTATTGCTCGGGGCTAGGAGCACTGGTGTGTCATGTTGGCATTCTCAACTTTAGGAGCCATAGTCTAGTTGTGATGTGAGTAGTTCACTGCCTGGCACTGGCCCATCAAGCTGACCTTGTGGCTTTGTCCTTGATTGTACCACCTTCTGCCCCTCAATAACGGAACAATCCATTTACTTTCTTCCAGCTCCGATTATGAAGAGATTACCATTGACCCGACCTGCAGCTGGAAGCCAGTTCCAATCAAACCTGACATCCATATCAAGGAGGAGCAGGATGGACCAGTCCTAAAGCGCTGTCGGACCATGAGTCCCATCCACATGGTGATGCCCAATGTCATGGAGATGATCGCAGCTCTAGGGCCAGGCTCCTCCCCTTTTGCAGCGCTTCAGTCTGCACCACCCGGAGGCGGAGGCAGCAGCAGCAGCAGCAATGATTACACTGGGCAAGGTGAGTGCACCAGGGCACAACATTGCTTACTCGGTACATCTGGAGACTGGGTGTTCTGCCTCAGCAACAGCATTGAGGATGCAGTCAAAGAGCATTGATGTAGGAGATAAATAGAGGTGCAGTTCTTGTTTGTGCCATGCCTGTTTTGGGGTGAAGCTGCTTTGTGTGTGCGTAAGGGAAGCTTACATTGCTGCCATCTGTGCCGTGCATGTTCAGTGAACAAATGTTACCTTTCACTGCTGTTAAATTTAGTGGAAAAGCATAACTGTTTGCGAAATGAATATGGAGAGGAAGATATATTTCAATTAGTCTCATTATTGTATTTCCCACTGTGATAATTGAGGACACGTTCTGAATCTGCCAGCATTTAAGTTCAGTATATTCTCCGTCTTATAGTTAATGTTCTTGGCTTATTTTTCTTTCTTGCTCTTTCCTCTTCCAGGTTCCAGTTTCTCTGGTCCAGGGAGTTTCCCTGACTCTTTTCCCCCTACGAACCCCAGCACCCCAACACTGAATGAGTTTACTCCAGGACCACCGCCTATCTCTTACCAGTCTGACATCCCCAGCAGCCTCTTGACCCCAGAGAAGCCCCCAGCCCCATCTCTACCTGGACAGGTCAGTGCTAAATCACTCTCCTACTGGTGAGTGGCCCGTGGTGACCATGACAGCATTTTTGTTCATCAGTAAGTGACCAAATTACTATTAAATTTCAGAAGGATTTCCTGTATATTCTGCAGGGTATGCCTTTTAACCAAGGCAGATATATTTCTTACCAAACTATAGAGCATGTTTATTAAGATCCGCACCGGAAGTGCGTGATCAGCTCCAAAATTGAGTGCGGGAGTGGTGCTTGACCCGTACTAGGCAATAGAGGCATGTCCCCATGTTAACACAGGTATCACGCCACCCCCATTCTTAACTTTGGCATGATCAGTGCGAATACAATTAACATCACCCATTGGGGTGGTGGTACATGCATCCCGCTAAGAGTTATAGCAACAGGGAGTGTGCACCAAAATGCACTCCCTGCCCATGACCTGGATTCTCCACCCAAGTATAGCCCAGCCACCGCCCCTCCCTGTGCTATTCAAGTAGCATGGGATTTGTAGTGCGGCGCATTTTTGGTGCATGGTACTTTTTACCACAGCACACTTGGCCCGCACTTGGTAGTGCATTTTAGTAAACATCCCCCCTGTGTGTTTACAGTTCTCTGACTCTGTGCAATGCTTTCTAGAACACCTGTGGTTGCACCTGTCGTTGGCTTTCGGTGTGAAGGGTGGGTCTCCAGGGCTGAGTTGGATGCAACAGCTGGGTTTACATACCCCTTGACTCTGCCTCTGCTTCTGCATCCTTCCAGACAAGAGTTCTTGGACATTTCCTGAAGAATTCAAGAGCAGGAGCTTCATGTCCTGCTTTTCTGGTCTGTTGGGCTCTTGGCCCTCGCTGCTGCTCTTTCTCAGTGCCTCTGACCTTTGTCTTTGTACATCCCACAGTGTTGTTTTTGGCTTCAGTTTTGCTGAATATGGCATTACAGGTGGCTTCTTAGAAGCAGTATTGGACTTCTCTGGTCTATGGGGTACTGTGAGTGCTACCACTGCAAACTGTGTCCGCACATACCCAAGGAACTGGAATGTGAGCAGTATTTAGCATCTGTAATGTATACTTGGGCAACATCCGTCACATTTTATATGCATAAAATATACATGCTACATATGTGATTGCCCCTTAAACATGAATTGTGCATACAGCTTGCATGTGTCATGTTTTAAGCATGTGCTGTGTGAAATATATGCATCATGTTTTCCATGTGTTTTCTTTTTTCAGTTTGTTAATAAGGGGATGGTATTCCTCAGGGTTTTTTCTTTCTCTTGCAGATGACCCAGACAGGCAGAATGGAGCCTTCCCACAATCCCTTGCAACAGGGGCTGCATAATCCCAACCTCAGCAGCCAATCAGTGCAGCAGTTGCATCACCGGAATCCTCCGCCACAGGTGCGGCAGCCACTAGGGCAGCCTGGAACAGGAGGTCCTGCACATGATGGTGACCTGGCATTTAATCCTGGCCCTGGCATGGTGGGGCAGCAAGTGATGACAGGGGCCGGAGAAGTGCAAGAGCCATCTCTTGATGTAAGTATGATGAATCTTCAGCAAGATGAGGTGGAAAAGTGCTCAGTGAAATACTGTTGGCGGATGGTATTTTGTTTTTTGCCTTGTCTGCCTCCAGCCGGAATAAAGTGGTGTGCTCTTGTTTGTAAACCAGCATCATGAATCACATTACCTTGCTGGTGAACAGAGGAGGAGAAAAACAAATGATACAGGGTCTGCACCACAACTTAAATGTACTTACTGGAAGAGAGAAAGGATGAGGGGTATGATAGAAAATGTCAAATATTTGACAGGCATCAGTAGATCACCGAAAGGGAAAATGGCCTCAACGGTCATTTCAAGGACAGGGGGGTCATAATAGGAATTTGCAGGGTGGAAGGTTTAGAGGAAACATGAGAAAATCCTTTGCTGAGAGGCCAGTACATGCCTGGAATAACCTACCAGCAGGCTCAGGACACATATAGGGGGCCATGATAGAAATGAGGATTAGGCTGCAGTATTGCAAACAACCCACCCTTCACTCTCTCAAGGGAAAATGCTAGGGGAAAGGTGAGAAGGACAAAACAAGGGACAGATAAAAAAAATTCAAGTCAGCATCAATGCAGGCTATAGGATAGCTACAACTCCTTGAATTTAACTGGGTTAGTGCTAGCAGGTTGGTGGAGGTTAGTTATTGTCCAGCAAGGCCACAAAGACAGTGCTAGATAGTCTCACTAGTTTTGATAGCAATTTAGATAATTATAAAGCATAGAGGTGAGGGGATTCAGTGTTAGGATTAATACAGTATCTTGTATGCTTATCTAACCAGCGTGTTAGAGAAAAATTTAGGAAGAAAACAAAAGCTGACTTAGATAAAGAGTGCCGAGAGGGTTTCTGCCATCTAAGGCAGGAGTCTTGGCCGTGCTGCCCCCCCCCCCCCCGCACCAAGCTGCACTACTCTCCACTGCTGCCACCACTGATTCTGTCTTCTGGGGGGCTGGCGGCGGCAGCAGCAGCTGTTTAAAAGCGCTGGCTTTGTTGCTGCTTTGTGCCCGCAGCAGGCCATATGCTTTGTCATACATGGCCTGCTGCTTCTGATCCCCATCCAACAGGAAGTTGCATCAGAGGGAGGTCAGAAGTGGCAGGCCATGTGTACTGAAGCACATGGCCTGTTGCAGGCACCAAAGGAGCACCACAAAGCTGCCATGCTGCATGCCATGGTCTGCCACCCTAGACAACTACCTGGCCTGCCTAGTGAACAGTGCCGGCCCTGGGAGTGCTATCCTAAAACAGTCAAGCTTCTGTGGTTGGCAGCTCTGACAAGTCCTTGCAGTGCAGACAGGAATAATTGGGCAGACTGGATGAGCTGTTGGTCCTTTTTGCTGGTATGTATCAGCAGGACGGCATTCAGCCGGATGTGTGCAGATCAAATTAACTAAGCAGCTGTGGCCCATTAACAAAGGCAAGGCAGGGCCAATCATTATGCAAACTAGGTGACCACCTAGGGTGGCAGTTTCAGGTGGTGGCAAAGAGCAGAGCATTCAAAACTAAACAATAGATTCTGACAGGTTGGGGAGGGGGCATAAGGCTTAAGGTCTGCCTCGGATGCCTACACCTTGAACCAACTCTGGGGCCGGCTCTGATCAGAGACCTACATTTTGGCTGAGCAGAGTTATCTGGGCAACTCTGGCTGGTCAGCAGTGAAATTTTAAATAGCAACATTTATTAACTCTCCAAATTAATTAGATAACCCCTTCAAATATAAACCCCTACATCCCTGTTCTAAGTATTTTCAGCTCTTGGTTTCAGGGCCTTCCCTTTGTCTCCTGTATCCCAGTGATTAGAAGGTAGGAACATGAGCAGGGACTGCGCTTCTGTTTCTCTGCATGCCTTAGCTGATAGCCCTTCTCTGCTGTGCTGGGTCTTGAGTCAGAGGACAGGGCTTTAAACAGAAACAATGGGTGATTTGACACTTTGCTTAGTCTGGCTGGTGCGGGAGAGTTGGTGAATTATCTGCAGTTTAAAGATTAAGGGGCATGTTTACTAATGTGCACTACCAGAGTAGCACGGGGGTTATCGTGCAGTATTGGCATTATTCTAAAAGGTAACATGGGGCCCCACGCGAAAACCTCACCCTACCCTTGTAGTATGTGTCTGGGCCAAACGAGGGCATTCCTGCCAAGGCACAGCTAGTGTGAGTATTTGGAGTCTGTGCTATCTGCGCTTGGCCCAGGTAGCATGTGCGTAACTAATGCCACCTCAGTGGGTGGCATTAGTTGAACCTGTGGCTGGTTTACTGCAATGATGCGCAGTAACTGCAGGGGGATGGATGTACCCACTCCCCTGCAGTTAGCTCACAGCTCCAGTTACTGGCATGAGGCTTAGTAAACATGCCACTAGTGATTTACGAGCATTGCCGCAACTGGGGTGCCTTTTCTTTAATATGGATAGCTTTTGATAGCTAATTATTCCATAGCTGGTCAGTAACTGCCAAGGGTTTGCAAACTGGAAGGAATGAGCTCCTGCCTGCAGTCTGGTGTCTTAGACCTGTCACAGGACACTTCTAGCTCATAAAATCCTCAGCTTGCCTCCAGCTTATTAATAGATTAGGATGCTAATTGTTTCTTTTAGCGGCAGAGTTATACATTTATTTATTTATTTATTTTATTTAGTATACATTTGTATACCGCTACTTCCAGCGATCAGCAGCGGTTTGATTACAGATTGGAAATTGTCAAATCATGACAGGAAATTTTTGAGGTATAAACACATTGATTAGACAGGAAAGCACAGCACACAGAGAACTATTTTACAGGGAACATGGGCTATGGAGGGTTAAGTGGCTTGCCCAAGACCACAAGGAGCACCTGTGGGACTAGAAACCCCAGTCCTTCCGGCCCAAGGTTGCTGTCCTCTAGTGGGATTTGAACCCCCGACCTTCCGGCCCGAAGTACCTTGCCCCAACCACTAGGCCACTCCTCCACTCCTCCATAGAAGCTGATTCTGTCCTTTGCCATCAAACACAAAGCATTCACAAAATGTGGAGGTTATTTAGTACATTGGTGCCTCTTAGGGCAAGACACTCACCCTGCACACATTTAGTCAAGCCCTTTACTTCAGACTGTCCTGCATTTTGGCTTCTGTAAAATACAGTCCAGAACCCCATTGGCCAGTGATGCAGAAGAGCTGGGTTTTCAGATTCTCTCTTGCCCCTCTTGTTTTCTTTTCCATTTTATTTCTGGGTGGCCTCTTTATTTTTATGCTGATGTGATATTCCAAAGTGTTTATACATAGAGAGGCCGTGCAAGGTTAGACCCGATTCTGATCCCGCAGTCCCCATGGGATCAGAATCAGGTCTAGTGCCTGGACGTGCAGGCTGGGACCCGATTCTGCCCAGCTGTATGTCCCAGCAACTATCCAGCTAACTCAGCTGGGCTCATGAATGGAACTACAGTGCCCCGGAGCAACTCCCGTTCCCCGCAGCCCGACCCCAGATCTGGCTTTCCAAGGCCTGGGCGGGCTGCGGGGTACCCCCTGAGCCCTCTCGCTTGCCTGTCCATGTCCCACGCTGCAGTCCCCTGCCATCCAGGGGGACTTATTCCACTTTTGAGGTGGAGGAAGTCCCCCATCTAGATCCGAGGCCCCGGACGTACAGGACCGACCTCTGAATTGGTCCCATATGTCCAGGGTTGCAGCCCACCCATGCTCCGTCCTCGCTCCACCTTCAGAACACCCCCTCCCGCCCCCATCTAGGCCTCCCAATACAAACCCACTGTTTGTATGGGGAGACTTTTGCCAGGGCCAACAGGGGGACAAACAGCGGGGATTGGGACGTCCATCCCTGCTATTCGCGGGACAGAATGACCCCCTTACTGGCAGCAGATAAAAGTATAAGCCCTCTATCTGTGAATTTTCAGCAGCACTATACTACTGTGAAATACAAATTCTGCAGAAATGTTTGTTCTTGCATACCATGTCAAACACCAGTCCTAGAGGGTTGCAAACCAGTCAGATTTTCAGGATATCCCTAATAAATATGCATTGGATATATTTGCATGCATTGTTCCATTGTATGCAAATGTATCTTGTAAATATTCATAAGTGACATCCTGAAAATTAGGTTGGTTTGTGACCCTTCAGGACCGAAACTTGACATCCCTGGTTTACAGTATCTTCCCTAAGCCTATTCTTACACTGTGTGTGCTGTGTTCATGCTTTACACAGATCAGTGTGGATACCTGCATAAGGATCCGATAATGATCGGGAAGGCAGTGGTATTGATTTACTTCAATGTATAATTTATATGAAGACACATTTTAGATAGTATATGGAGACTGGCATTGAGAAGTCAAGGTCGGGACGAACTCAGCTCCAGTGGTATTTTAGAAACAATTACGCTAAAGATGGAGCTGTTTCTAAAATATACAGAATGAAGTGCAGGAATACATAGTAACATAGTATATGACGGCAGATAAAGACCAGCATGGTCCATCTATTCTCCAGGAACAAGCAGGAAGTCAGTCCTCACATATGGGTGACATTGGCGCCAACAAAGCTCGCGCAGAGTATTTCCCCAGCTTTCAAAGAAAGCTTTTGGGAATGCTACCAGGCATGCGTAGTCCCCTTCCCGCCCAAGGGTGCCATCTTGATCAGTCTCCTTTTTTCTGCGGAGCCCAACAGACACTTGTCCCATTTTTCCCAGAAAATTTCTCTAAAAATTATCCTTAAAAGTTGTTTTTTCACGGTTTGTGTACCGGTTCCTCTTCCCTCCTCGAGCCAGCGCCATCCTCGGCTCCCCCTTCTTTTTGATGAAGTTTTGCCTCAACTTATGTTCACGCCTTTCTTCGTCCAGGGGTCGTCAATCCCGGCTGTGTATCCCCCACCATGTTCACCGGTGGGTTCACAAAGTGTGACCGCTGCAGTCAAACCATGTCTGTTACCGACACCCACAACTGCTGCTTCGGCCCAGACCATAAAGACCCTGGACCCCAGAAAGATTAAGAAAAAATTCTCGAAGCTAGTTGAAGTTCCACCAGTGAAACCCGGTAAGGTCCTACAGCAGGTGACTCTGAGCATTGCCCCCCCCCCCCCCAAAGTCTCTAAGAAGGAGTCCTTGGCTGGCAGTGACCGTGGAAGGCTCCTCGAGGTCGTGGTCCTCGTCGAGGATGTACTTGCGAGAGTGCCGGCATCGGGCCCATGGTTCTTGGTGCCCATGCCGACAGCTGCGGAGCCTTCTGGCATTGAATCCAGAATGGCGGCCCTGGAGCAGAATATCTCTGCCATCCTGGCCTTTCAGCAGGCGATGATGTTGGGTTCATCTGCATCATCTGCCCCGACAACTGGGCCCCCGACCGTAGGGGAGTCCCCGGGCATTGAGCCAGGCCCCGAGCACCACCGGCCTCAGGCAAGCCCTCAGCACTGATTGAGATCTCGGTCCTGATCATCAGTTGTCCGGTCCTCCCTGGCCAGTTTCTGCGAGTCCGACCCAAGATCCGCCAGAGGACCCCGGTTCCTCAGGGCCGACCTTGAGGCATAGGAGTCCCGAGCCTTGGAGTCCTCGATGCCCTCCAACTCTGATTGGGAGACTGATGTCGAGGCCTTGCCCAAGACCTTCTGACACAGAGACGTTCCTTCGGAGCCATCTCCCCAGGAGCCCCGGTGCCATATTCCCCCCCAAGGACGTGACCTTTCATAACTTTGTCCAAGACATGGCCCAGGCCCTTTCAATCCCGACAGAGTCAGAGGAGGACCTGCGCACCAAAGAACTATGCTGTCTGCCAAGCAAGGTGGGAAGAGTAGGTGCACCTGCCGCTCCGTGCAGGCCACCCCTCCCCATGCCTTTGTTTATGGGTCTACCCACCACTCCATGCAGGGCATCCTGCAGAGGGATTTATATCCGCATGCAGTGGGAGGAGCCATTTCACAAATTGTAAATGGAAAAATCAGCGGAGGAAACCTAGAAACTTGCATGTGTATGCATTGGTGATAAACCGCCTCAATAATTGTAACTCGTCACTTGCTGGAGTTTCACAATATAAGCTAAGCAGACTCCAGCTTATCAACAATGTGGTGTCCAAGCTCATCTGTAATGCAGGGAAATAAGATCATGTGGTGCCTTTGCTTGCCAAACAACACTAGCTTCCGACCGTCAGAAGGGTTTCTGGTACTGACACATTGAGGGGCATAGTCAAAGTGATTAACACGGTTAGAAGACCTGCTAATCACACTGAGCAGGATATTCAGCAGCACATAGCTGGTTAGTGCTGATGAATATCCCCCTCTAGCGCCACTAAATATCCCCGATGCTAGCCACTCAGCAAAGATAACGGTACAGCGGCAATATTCAGCCGCTGCCTGGTTATCTTAAAGTGGCTAAAGTTAAGAGGAATAACAGCTGCCCTAATATTGCTGCTCACCAGTTAGCTCCGGTGCTATCCGGCCAACCTGGATATTCAGTTCCAGTGGCCGGATATGACCCCAGCATTGAATATCTGGGTCTAAGTTAAAGCGGTGCTGACCAGCTGTTTTAACAGCACTGAATGTCGGCCTCACTGGGCCTGTTATACAGGGCTCCCTCTTTATCTACACTCTCTAGAACTTCCCTACCATCCACAATGTATCTTAAACCTTTCAAGGCCTACTTTAAATTTTTAATCCACATTCTGCAGCCTAGTTAATTTTTGCATATTTCAGGAAAATTGTACCCGTCTTATTCAATATGTTCTAATAGTGATTTTCCTTCTGCTATGGTCATGTATTATATACCATTTGATAGGAATATTTAGGGGCATGTTTACTAAAGAACGCTATTTGCGCCGCGATTTGTACCTTACCGTGCGATAACGGGACGCGGCGCAAATAGCGTTCTTTAGTAAACATGCCCCTTAGTCAGAATTTTGGATCCCAAGAGTTTTGTGCTCGGCCTGGAAAGGGTTAAGACCATCCCAAGCTAATTATTTCATGGTTCCTTCTAAAACAAGGCTAAGATTAGCATTTTCTCAAAATGTAGTTTTTAGTTATCAAGCTCCACAACTCTGGAAATCACTTTATCTTGAGAGTTCATATCAGATATTTTAAAAAGGAATAAAAACATGGCTCTACAAGCAGCCTATTAAGCTGCCAATCATTAACCAGCACAATTGATATCTACATCCATTAACCTACCTTTTGTTCCTCAGTTAATTGTCTGTGGTAAAAATGTTGTTCTATACAAATCCCTATTATCTAGATGTATAGTCCTCTTGTCATCTAAAAGTGCATTTATTGTTATATAAGCCGCTATGTGTAAAGTTCAAATAGTGGTATATCAAATTTTGCTAAAGAAGTAAATAAACACTGTCACAATATGTATCTGTAAATGTCGGCCCTATCACATGTATCTGAGCCATTTCGCAAGCCTAGACATGTAGATGCTGCTAATTAACTACAGATGACTTTATCTTTACCTCATTTCAATTTGGAGGGGGAAGTAAACCTAGGCAGATTAAGGAGGATATCCCCCTTAATCCTTCTGGTAAAAGGATGGCTAAAAGGAACACTTTTTAATACCAGTTTCTTTTAGGGAGTAGGGGTAAATCTGGACATGGACAATTTTGGGCGACACATGTATTCCCTGTATGAAATGAGGGATACACATGCAGATTTCTATCTCAGGCCACACAGATTTGAAGGGGTATGGACATCCATGTGTAAAATGAGCTTTGTCTAAAATGACCATTTACATTCGGATACAATTTACACATGTAAGTGGTTGAATTTATGTGTGTAAATCAGGACATAGGGCTTTTAAAATAACGCCCATAACAAATAGAAACCTGCAAATCCAAGCAATGGCCTTCTCATTATCAGTCAGTTGAGAGAACACTGCTCTATAATTTGTGACATAGTCTGTGTTTCCCCATGAGTGCTTCATGCTAAGGCCTAGGACTGGCGCTACCATCATGCAATCCAGGCGGTTGCCTAGAGTGCCAGCCCTCCGGGGTGTCCATTGCCGCTATTGCAATGTCTTTCCAGGCTTGCAGTGGTGGCAATGGCTAGAAAACTACAATGCAGCACTTACCTCATGTCTCCAGCACTGTATCGTGGTTGCTGTCTTCGGTCTGCGGCTTCCACCCCTCTCTGATGCAGACTTGCATTGTGCTGTGGTTTCTGAATTCCAAGCCCCGGAGAGGGGTAGCAGTGGTGGTAATGGAGAAGGTGGGAGCAGCGGAGGGGGCAGGATGGAAGGCCATCCTTGGGCACTTTCAGTTCTCTGGTGATGTAAAGGGTCTCAAGAAAACAAAGGCTCTTTACATCACCAGAGACAACAACTTCACCCCACCAAACACTATAAATCTCAGTGGTACCCAGCTACAAGTAAAGCAAGAAGGCCGTTATGTAGGAGTCACACTCAATCAACACCTATCCTTCTCAGGCAACATCAAGAACATCACCAAGAGCTTCTACTACAAACTCAGTTCAGCACCTCAAACCCCTCCTAAAGCATCATGACTTTCGCACAGTTCTCCAAGCACTGGTCTTCCCACACATCAACTACTGCAATATTATCTTCCAAGGCCTACCAAAAGCAGCAACCACCCGCTTCAACTTATTAACACAGAAGCCCGCATCCCCTGCACACTGGCTACCCATAACTGAACGCATAAAATACAAATCCACCTTCACAATTTTCAAAATCATTAATGGCCTATCATTGACCTACCTTCAATCTCTCTTACAAGAGACACCAGACAACAGAAAAAGATGAACTTGTTCCCAAAATACACTGTACATGCCAGCACTATAGACCAGAATCAGCACCACCACTTCCAAGAGAGCCTTCTCCCTATTAGTACCATCCCTCTGGAATTCTATCCCCGACAAGCTACAGACACAAAGGACATAATAACTTTCAGAAAGGCCTTTAAGACTCACTTATTTATTTATTTATTTAACAGTTGCTTATATACCGCTACCTTCCGAAAATCAGGTGCGGTTTACAGGAAACAGGTAAAGAAACAGTGTAACTTGTTCATAGACTGCTTCTCAGAGGACAAAACATAGCTAACCAACCTGCATCTCCTTCTATCCCTTCTCCCCCCCTCCTATCCATGATCTCACCAAGTTGATGTCCCCTCTTGATGTACCCTATTAATCTCTCCATACCTACCATGTTACTTAAATCCAACTTGTTAAAGGTATCCTGTTCTGTTGTAATATAAACCACTTTGACCACAGAATAAAGCAGTATAGAAAATACTGTTAAATAAAATAAAATAAATAGTGCCAGCCCTGCTAAGGCCCCATTGGTAGAGCTTGCCTGCACAGTGGCCTTTGCCTATCTTAAACCTGCTGAGAAGGAACCATTGTCACACTGTTAATTTGAAGCCTGTAAGTCGATAAGTAGGGTTTTCTATGAGGAACTTGCTGTGGTTCTTGTGATACTCTTGTTTTTATATCAATGAATGGGAATCTGCAGATAGATCCTGGTTAGAGACATTGTTGACGAGGAAAGGCAGGTGGGCCTTAGGCAGATTAAATAAGTCTTTATGAGATACAGTACAAATAGTTTCAACCAGCTTATGAGTCATCATCAGCTGCAGGATGTATGAGGAAGTGATAGTTGCAAAAAAAAAAAAAAAAGGGAGTGGTCATGGGGTTAAAGTTAAACAGTAAGATTCCAGTTATGAAGCCTCTGGTTACAAGCAGCTGGGCGTCAATAAGATGTATATGTGATGACCTTAGATTCATGAAATGGAATGAGTAAGGAGGAAGAGGAGATGCTTTCAAAGGTTTTAAGCATTCATAGCTCTTCAGGAGTTAAATATAAATCAAAATCCAAATAACTCATTTTGTTTTGCTGACAAGTAAATTGTCTAATATATTTATTTCTAGTACTGCTGCTTTAAACATTTATGATATCTAAATTTAATGTTATTAGGGGTATTATCAGTACACAAAGATAACTGAAATATTGGTGAATGTTATTGATGCTTTCTAAAAATGATATATTCCATTTCAGTGAAATCAGAGCCCAATCCCTAATTAAAATCTTGAATGAATGAATGAATAAATAATTAAATAAATAACTAATTAAAATACTGGAGGGGGGGGGGAGATTTTTAGTGGCAGTAGCCAGAACATTTACAGTAAGACCATACCTTGAATATTGTGTGCAATTCTGGTTGCCGTATCTTAAAAAGGATATAGCAGAATTAGAAAAGGTACAGAGAAGAGCCACCAAAATGGTAAAGGGGATGGAAGGATACCCCTTTGAGGAGAGGCTAAAAAGGTTAGGGCTCTTCAACCTGGAAAAGAGACGGCTGAGGGGAGATATGATAGAGGTCTATAAATTAATGAATGCAGTGGAACAGGTAAATGTAGATCAGTTGTTTACTCCACCAAAAAGTAGGATGGCTAGGGGACATGCAATGAAGCTACAAGAATAATAACTAAGACTAATAAGAGAAAATATTTTTTTTACGCAATGCGTAATCAAATTCTGGAATTTGTTACCGGAGGATGTTGTAAAAGCTGTTAGTGTAGATGGGTTTAAAAAAGGTTTGGACAAGTTCCTGGAGGAAAGAGCCATAAACCAGTAATAGAGATGAGGACAGTAACTGAATTCAAAAAAGCATGGGACCAACACAGAGGATCTCTAAAGGTAAAAAGTGGACTGTTGTAGTTGTTGTTATGGAAGGACAGACTAGATGGGCCTTGTGGTCTTTTTCTGTCATCATGTTTCTATGTTTCTATTATTAAGGAGGACCAGGGAAATCCACTGCTTGTCCCAAGATAAGCATCATGGAATCTGTGTAGCTTGTTGGGAACCTGACAGGTACTTGTGACCTGGATTGGCCACTGTTGGAAACAAGATATTGGGCTTGATGGACCTTGGTCTGACCTAGTATGGCATTTCTTATGTAAAGCAGCTGGCCATCACTGCTTTAAATTTACCTTGGATATTCAGTGCCAGGACCATATCTGGGCACTGACTTGAATATCCAGGTTGCCGTTTGCAGTCCAGTCAGCAGTGATATTCAGCTGCAGGCCAGGCTGAAAAACCAGTTAAGGTTAGGACAGCCATTCAACTGTCCTAACTCTAGCTGGCTAGAGTTAACTGGACAGCTGCTGAATATCACTGCTGCCCAGTTAACCCATGGTGCCACCTCTGGTCTGCCCCTAGAACACCCCTAAGATAAGCACTTAGTGTTGGGGTATTTAATGGCGCAAAGCAGGGATAATATCCCAGTGAGCGGCATTTAGGCGGTTTGCTGTTCTGCAAACCATGTAAATACCTTTTGAATATCCCAACCCACCCCACACACACACTAGCTTTAACATCTCTCAACCCAATAGCACAGATTTTCTTACAATAAAATATAGGAATGAGACACATACACAGACATTTTTTCTGAGCATAGCAAGGTACACTCTGCAACCTGGACTTATAAAGGGAGGGTGTCCCATTCAGACTGGGACTGAAGAGAGCCTACAACCATCTAAATCTAGTCATATTACTGGCAAAGCAAAACTGGCCTCTTTTGCTTCCGGGTTAGACATCTCTGGTAGGGATGATATAGGAAATGAAATCCTTGAGTAGTTGTTCTCAAACCAAGGGGGTCAGCACAGCGATGAATAGAGGTGAAGAAGAGTGCTAGAGACAGCTGCTGGCACCATGGCAATCTTCTGACCTTCCTCCTCTCCTCTTCATGGCCAATAGGCAGGTGGAACATCTTTGTATGCCTACTGCCTGCTTTGCTGGACTGCTATTAGTTCCATGGCTTGAACATGACAAATCAACAGGTCCCGTGTACAGCTCATACGAGGAGGCAAAGAATGCTGAGGAAGAGGTGGCAGGAAAGAGATAGGGAGGGAGCGGGGCTGGAAAACATCTGGGTACAGCTGTTTTGCATTTCCTAATCCCCCTGTAGTGTGGAAACAACCTACAGTTTCAGGACTGCTGCTTTAGGCCGTAAACTGGTGAGTTGCTGGAGTCACCCAAAGTTTGGCAAATGGCACCGTATTTCTACCTGTCCTGACTCTGCTGTTGGGGAAAGAGGAAGATGGTCAACATTTCCAACAAGTGCAGTATGACCATTGAAGGATATCAAATGTCCCCTGTGGATTTAAGCTGTGAGGTCATCATAGGTATCAACTGTCCCTCTGATTTGAAAGGAAAAGAAGAGCTGCATATGTTTGTTGAATTGATTGAGGAGGATGTCCTGGGTTATTCTAGAGATGTATGTCAGTGCTTCTGCATGAATGTCAATCCTGCTTCTCTTGCTGACACTTCTTGTGACTTTGGACAAATAGTTTTCATCCTCCGTCACTTCAGGTACAGATTTAGATTATGACATCCAGGGCCATACCGATCGTGAAATGCGCCCTGTGCGACTTGCACATCGGGTGCTCCCCCCCACACCTCCAATTAGCCACTTTATGGGGGCGGGAGAGAAGAGGTGCGTACCCGATGTGCAAGTCGCCAGCACGCTAAACAGGTCTGGTCCCTCCCGGAGAGACCAGGCCTGCTTAGCGTGCTGTGAGAAGGCTTAAGGGGCGCATTTCGGGTGTCTGCCATTGCCTGCCACCGCTGAGAGAAGAAAAAGTGGTGGTGGCAGGCAACGGCAGACAGCCGAAATGCGCCCCTTAAGCCTTTGTGCCCTGTGTGGCCACACCACTCGCACAGTGCTAGGTACGATCCTGATAACATCCTCTCCCCGGGACTGCACTTGAATTGTAACTTTGTCTTGAGCTCAGTTTTGGAAAGGTGAGCAATGGAATCCATGTGAGTGGATCTGCCGCCGCCTTCTCGTCTGCTTTGGGTTGGGAAATACATATATGTTGAGAGGTTCACCTTCTTTTCTGGAATAGTCTGTTGGTTAGAGCAGTGGGCTGAGAACCAGGGACACCCAAGTTTGAATCCCCTTGCCACTCCCTGTGATCCTGAGCAAGGCACTTAACCCACCCATTGAGTAAGGTACAAACTTAGATTGTAAGCCTTCTGTGGACAGAGAAATACCTACTGTACCTGAATTAAACTCACCTTTAACTACTGCAGAAAAAGGAGTGAGCTAAATCCAGAAATCCCCTCCCTTCCCTTACTGCAGTAGCCTTGGGGCACCCAGAGCACTAGGATTTCAGCCTTCTTCAGGGAAAGCTGCTAGCACCACATAAGATCTGTTGGGTATGCTTGTCCTCTACAGGATCTTCCACTCATCCTCTCCCACCATATAGAAGACTGTGACTCAAGCCTTTGACACATCACTGCCACCACCAACCAGCCAGACTGGACAAGAACTGCTATTTTTGCTCTGGTTTTCTTAACCTTCCTCTCTGGGATGATCACACTAGGTGACTCATGTAAGGATGGAGAGCCTCCTTTAATACCAGGCGCCAAAAGGAATTTTCCTTTCAGCAAATAATTCTCCCTCTTCTTCCATCTTTCCTCACCTCCTTAGAGTACACCTTGCTCCAGTGGACAGCAGAGACCCAGTCATCAAGGGCTTAAGACTCAATATTAAAAAAAATGGACAAAATACATATCCAGTAAACGTTTTAAAATGATGATATCACTTAAACTAACTGAAGCTTTCCATGCTGTCCAGCCTCCCAGAGCAAATAATTCTGATCTCTGGAATAGTGTCTGTCAGCACCTGTTGAGAGGCCCCATGTGTAAAGCTGAATGAGGGATGGTGAAGGTGACAGATGGCATCTTTTCACCCAGATCTTGTGTCTTTGCTCAGTAGTTCCATTGTACAGGGAAATTGGAGCCAGGAGTGATCTTGGCAGGTGGGTGGAGCAGCAACCAACCACTTGCTAGTCCACTGCATCATTTATGTGACATATATAGTTCTGTCTGAGAACTGGGAGGAAGGGAGACTCCTATCCCTAACCATCAAATGTCTCTTTTTACTGCTATGGGATCTCAGACTGGGAGACTCAATAGAGAGTGAAAGGGTGGGAAGTCTAGAAATCCTTGTTCTAATCCCTTCTCAGTTACTTATAGTATCCCTTAACCTTGCAGTGCCCGAACTTAGATATAGGCACTGGCGATGGTGGTAAGAGAGATATTTAGTGGCACTAACATAGTCAATGCAACTGGATACACACGGGTGCCACTGCTACATGTCCCATTGCTATGTGGTTAGCCCTAAGGCGTTCTGGGGCACCCATTGCTAAACGGACAGCAGCGGATACTGAGCCACTGATTGGTTAGCGACCCGTGGGTAAAGTAAGGTGCAACAAAGGCTGACCTAACTTTACCCATGGAGGCTAACTGGGCAGCGGCTCAATATCGCTGCTGCCCAGTTAGCTTCCAGGGTCTGCAGCTACCTGGCTATTCAATGCCGGTGGCCAGATATTGCCCCAGCATTGAATATCCGAGATCAGTTTCCAGCATCAATGATTAACCATGTTAGCAGCGCGAGCTGCCACCACTGAATACCCCCCTCCCTAAGTACTCATGTCAGACCGCTGGTACCTATTTCCACTGTGGGCATGCACGGGCAGAGCACAAATCTACATGCATAAATTATAGATTATTATAATTTATGCTTGTTTATGAGAAATCTAGGTGCAGGTATTTACACCAGCCCTGGGGTTGAGGTGCATGATTATGCCTAGATTTATTGCAGACAACCCAATACTTATATCCCTATTGCATAAAGTCAAGTGTAATTATTTATTAGTTATATCACTTATATAGCGCAAATCTTTAAATACTCAATGCACATGCATACGTAATTTTATAAAATAAACATAATTGATGTGTATAAAAATATGCATTCACCTAAACATGCCTAATAAAATTAATTTCCATGTATAGACTTTTATCAGCGCAGAGGCCAGGCAATGTGCAGAAGCCTGTTTTATTCACAAGCAACACATTGCCATCTTTACGTCTCCTTTAAGGAAATCAATTTAACTGTGAAGCCCTTTTACTAAAGTGCGCTGGGATTGGGCAACTAACACGCATTTAGTGCTAAAACAAATGGACGGCAGTTGCAACTGCTGTGTGCTAACTGCCGGAATGTGTCAAGTACATTCCCAGCAATTGCCACACTGGACAGAACGCTTATGTGCACAATTACCGTGGGCACACATAACGCCACATATTGCGATGGTTAGGTGAACCCATGCCAATTGCATGGATTGCCTAAGATGCACCAGTCTTCTGGGGGAAATGCGTACATGCTTTCCCCGTTGAAAATTAACCCACAGAAAGTACCTGCCCATATTTTGAGGGTAATTTTAGAAAGCTGTGCCCCTCTATTGCACCTGTTTTTTAAAGTTAAGTATGCACGGAGTTAACTTTATAAAATAGGGGTGCAAGTGGCAGGAGACATGTGGCAAATCTGGGCGCAATCAGTTACACTAACCTTAGAGCTGGTGTAAAGATGCCTAGATTTTTAAGGAACACACATAGGTTGCAGTATTTTATAGCACACACATGTAGAATTGCGCTCCACCCCTTTGCATGCCCTACGCACCACCAGCCTGTTGCAAATACTTATAGAATAGCAGTCAGCTGCAGTACATGAGTAAAGAGCTATCCACATGCATAAGTCATTTAAAATCCATGGGGGGGGGGGAATTTTCAGAGTGATTAACACGGTTAACACAGTTGTTAATCATGGCGAGAGAGAGATTCAGCGGCACTATTGCAGTGCCACTGAATAGCTCTGGGTGTCGCCACTGAATGCCCCGATGCTAGTGGATGAAAGGTGGCACCCAGGAATAACCAGCTACCTGTGATATTCAGTCTCTGGCTGACTATCCCTCAGCGGCCAAAGTTGGGCACCTGAAAGGCTCGCCTAGCTTTCACTGCTGAAGCTAACCAGGCAGCCCGCTTAGCCGAGGCGCTATCCAGCCAAGCCCAGATATTCAGTGGCAGTACTTAATATCCAGGTTTAGAGTTCCGCAGCGATGGCTGCTGCCGCTGAATATCCCGTCATGATTTATGCACATTGAGGGCACATAACTTTACGTGACTCCTGCTAAAATTACCTTTTTTATGCACCTGTAAGAAAAAGTCAGTTGATTTTCATTTTCTTTTCATAAATGTTACTTGATTTTTAGATTTTTTGGGGGGTTGGTTTCATACATTTCATTTTAATATAAAATGTTTAATGCGTACTAAATTGATTTAATGTGCTCTAACCAACAAATTTAAGACATGCTAAGTTGATTAGTCTGCGTTAAATCAATTTAGCATTACTACATTTTTAAGGCACCGTAACAAATGGACACTCCTACTATTTAATATGCATGAATTTCTGGACTTACTTTACACACATTTGGCATATTTTATAATGTATGCACATAGCCACTGACCCCCTCTTGGACCTCCCCCAGGAACACTTCTATGCAGGTCAGATAAACAACTGGCCGCTGACATGCTACTAATACCAATTGAATCCACAAAGCTCAACCAGATCACCACTAATAGGGCATTCTCAAACTATGCCCCCGTGTGCTGGAACAAACTCCCCCCATACATCAGAGCAATTAGGGACCTTAGTCAGTTCAGAAAAGCTCTCAAACACCACCTCTTCCTCTTCCATTATACTCATCCTGATATCCCCCCCTTATTTCTCACACACCCCCACTATATCAAACAGCCGCTATATGATGCAAAACTATACTATGTAGTCATATCTAACATGCAATGCAACTGAATTGTACATAGTTTCCCAACTTTATGTATATAGACTTGGATTGTAGATAGTTTCCCCAAGCTTATCTCCATGTTAAACCCCCTGTTCTATGTAAACGACGGCCAATGTATCTGACCAAGTGTTATATTGTTTTAATGTAAACCGCACTGATGACAAATAGCGCGGTATATAAGAAATGTTAAATAAAATAAATAAATATGCACTTAAGCTTAGGTACACATACAGCAGGCATTTTTAGAAGAGGTTATTTATGTGCATAAGGCATTGTTGGAACCCGAAAATGCCTTTTAAAAATTCCATCCTTAAGATTTGTTTGGATATAGAGAGCAGACCCTAAGGAAGCACAATTTAACCATTAACAGGGCATTTAGACCCCTCCTGTCAGAGAATCTATAGTCCCATGGGTACATTATAACCAGGGCACCACATGCTTTCCCCTTTGGAAAATGAAGGGGCCAATGGTGACATGAGTACATGCAAGACCCATGACTGAAATCAGCCATAGGGATTGGAAAATGAAATTCTGGTGCGTGGTTGGCCAATTCTGCCCTCTCCCATCTCCAGACCTGCATGGGCACCATTTCCCTGCAGATGGGGGGGGGGGGCAGTTTTCTGTGGGAAAAGCTTTGAACCAGCCTCGAAATCTTCCAAAAAGACAGAGCAAATATGGGTTTCAGAGTATGAATTACAGAGTAATGAGCACACATGTAGTAGGTTATACTGATATATATATATATATATGTTTTAGAGATATATATTAATATATATATATATATATATATATATATATATATATATTGTTGCGCCCTTCCCCCGCCTAGGCGGCTGCCTGACGAGGTGAAGGGGGAGCGAATGTCACTTTCAAGCAACTCCAGAGCAAAGGCTTCTGGGAGTTGTAGTATTTAGAGCAAATGTAGTTGTAATCAAAGGCTGAGCCGAGAGTTGAAAGCAAACGCAGGAATATTTTTATTAGCCTCCCTTAATAGCGGGAACTTCACAATGAAGCTTGGTAAATCACGTGTACAAAATATCCACAAGAAACTCAGGTAAGAAAAATGCTCTTGCTTACTTCAGCATACAAAGGTTACTCATTTCAAAATAATGCTTCACTTCCCAGTGCTTTAAACAAACTCAAAATGTTCATTGAAACTTCAATGCAAACAACTTCCAGCAAATAAACTTTTCTTCTTTGGTTTCAGAGCTTTAAGGGTTTTAATCAGTTGTCCAGAGACTTCCAGCAGCACTCCGGTGCAAGTCTCATTTAGGGCAGCATGCACACTAATTAAAACTTCTTAGCTCTGTAAAACACCATGCATATCAGAGAAATGGAATTTTCTTCAAACATCTATTTCCACACACTCTTATTTCACTATCAGGGATAACTCACATTCCATAGCCTCCTCTGGCTCACTTAAAAGAATATTTTCCCCGATGTCCATGGACTCACATTCTGAACAGGACTGTTCTGTGACGTCGTCAGCAAACAGCTGTTCTTTCCCTCTGGTGCAGAGAACTATTCTCTCCACTAATTACTTCCTGGTCTTTCAGCAAACGTTGAACCAGTTTTAAAACATTTAAACTTCCTTTGCTGAGAGGCTTCCTGTAACCCTGCTTCTGATAAAACTCCTGGAGCTGGCTGTCTGGGAACTCTTCCTGAGACCTCTGGCTAATAACTTTAGCAGCAGTACCTTTTGGAAGTTTCTTTAGCAGTGCTTCCCTGCTCCTTCCCTGGCCATGCTGTTTCCTGGTTAAAGCAGCCTTCTCGTCTCCCTTCCTCCTGCAAGCATGAAACTCTTGCTCTGAATGAGGCTTCCTTTCAGACTCCTCCTCTGAAACAGAGTCAGCTCTCTTCCTCTCGTGTCCTGGCAATCTTTCCAGACCTGGCAATCTCCTTGCCTGTCTTTGCAATCTCTCCTCCTCCCCTGGGAAGCTCGAGACTTTCTCCAATCTTGCCAATCTATCTCTCTCTGTTCTCTGGGGCTTATAAACATGTGACTGGCTGGTATCTTTCCACCCCGCCCCCAGCTGTGCTGCATTACCACCCTCAGTTGCTATGGAGCTGGGGCGTGGCTTTTGGACAACAACTTTTGACAGGTTCTTTTTTTCAGCATTAGCTGCACTTTTAAACTGAGCATTTTTTTTCCTTTCCCTCTGACTAGGGGAAATTGCCTGTACTTTTTCTACCTCCATAGGGACTTGGCCGTCTTCGCCATCACAATATATAGATAGATAGATAGATAGATAGATATAGACAGATGTGTAGCACCACTTTTTAATGGGTTGTAGGCGAGAAAGAGGGAATTAGGTTGGGGAAGGGGAAAACACACCTCAGGTGTAGTTAGTAGGGGTAGTGAGGTACAGAGTTTCCACAGAGCAGGGACATTCATAGAAGCCACTCCCTGGGTCGGTCTTGGACCCATCAATAGGTGCTGCTATAAGAGGGGGACTTGGCCCAACTCTTCTCAATTTTTATGTGGTTTAGGCATAAGGAGCCCAATTCATAAAAGCTTTTTCTCAAGGCCACTGAAGGGAAGGAAAGATTGAATGTATCTGACCTGGAATCTTTGTCCTGATTTCATTTTCCAGCCATCCAGCATGTCTGCTGGTAGTTCTTCATTAAACCTGTACGTCTCCTGCCTTTAGTCCCTGTCTCTTGTGCTTCATGAGATGCTGCATGTGCTATTTCAGAGAAGTGACACTGGGCTTGGCATTGTTGCTCTGTGGTAGTCGTGGTGATAGCACCTATTAACTGGATGCTTTCATCATCATTTCTTTGGCCCACTCGTATTTATTGCAAAGGATTTCATATACAGTGGTGTTTACCATCACAGGGCAGTGAATAACACAAATTGTTTTGCTGGATTTCAGCATTTTTAACCTCAACCTCCCTGTGGGTCTCACTGACTTCCCTTCATTGGTGGAACTTCTCCGCCACTTCTGCAATGTTCTACATGAGATTTGCTCCTACAGTGTTAAAAGACTACCAGGAGAAATGTAAAGAAATTAAACATGTGATGAAATAGACAGACTCAATCTAGTGTAGGGGCAGCTTGGGTCCAGGAAGATGAATTGCGATAGCCTGCCAGTTCCATGGTACCGAAGCCTAAGATCTGGCCCCCAGGAGTTAGGAGACTAGGGGGTGGAAAAATGTACTTTCTCGTATGTGACCTCCTTTTGTCTTTTTTTCTTTCCTTTGTGGAGGGAAAGGAGAGAGGCATGAAGGAGGGAATGTGAGGCTCTTGTAGGCTTCTATTTTAAGGTAGTGCATTTTCCCATTGAGGGAGGTGACAAAAAGGCTTCACAGTGTACTTTGCACTTGCAGAAAGTAGAGGTTCGTGTGCCAACATGGGAAACTTGGTTATTGATCTTTCTGAGGTAAAGCCATTGCAGATTTCTTATATGTGGTTGGCAACAGAGTGTAGCCTGTCAGCATAGCACACTGAGAATGTAGGGTTACTGCTTACAGAAGTTCAGCATCATTCATATTTTTTTTCTAAATGAAATGTGTGTCAATCAATGACCCTTGTATACTCCTAAATGCAAAAGTGTGTCAATCAGAAAGCAGCTTGGGGCTGGGGATGCTGTTGAAACAATGTTCACAATCCAAGGGGGAAGGGGATCATGGTCATTATGCAATGGTGACCCCAATAGCCACACTTAGGACTATTGGTTGCAGGGTTCTCGATGGAGCTGTGGTTTCAGACCCTTGGTAGAGGCCAATGAGGAGATATAAAAATAAGGGGAAAATCATGTGGTAGTTACAAATGAGTGTTTAAGGCACCATATTCCAACTGAGCTGAAAGCCCCTAAAAGCAGGATGAAACTGCCAGACCATAAAATAAAAAAAAATCCAACTGGCTCTGAAAAGTGCAGGTTTTGGATCTGGCTACTGTCAAGGTGCTGGGTGTATCTCCTGCTCATTTGCCTTTCTACTATTTATTTATTTATCAGGTTTTTTATAGCACTTTATAATTTCAGTCAAAACGGTTTAGATTGCAACTTAAACTTGGTAATGTACATTAAACAGGGACATTGATAACTTGGATTTTTCTGAGGCAATGGAGGGTTAAGTGATTTGCCCAAGGCCACAAGGAGTGCCAGTGGTTCTCTTGATTCCCAAGCCAGTGCTCTAACCATTAGACTACTCCAAACCTCCACTGCTAAACCTCAGCATTTATTTCCTATAAGATCTTTAGTTTTACATGGGCTTTTATTATGATGACTTGATCCCATTGTTCTGTCCATTCCATTGGCTTTATTCATTTGTGATTGATATGCATTATAATTCCAGAATTGATTGAGTTCTCTGCTTCTCCCCTGTTCAGCTTCTTCCAGAACTTACGAACCCAGAGGAGCTTCTGTCCTACCTCGGCCCCCCAGATCTGCCCAACAACAACAACGATGACCTTCTCTCGCTCTTTGAGAACAACTGAGGTTGCCCCTTGGCTCTCATGCAAATGAACAGGCTTATGCTCATCCATCAGCTTTCCAGAACTGGAAGAATCGGGGCTGGCCAGCCAGCTCCAGCACCTTACCCAGCCTGTGTAATGGAAAGCAGCCATAGAATTCTCTCATGCTGAAGGGCAGAGCCTGCCTCATCACTCCGGCATGCTTGTACAGTTTGCTGAGCCAGGGATTGTCCTCACTAAGGACTTGGTTGTCCTCCATGGGTTGACATGGGGCATCTGGGCTTCAGTAGTTCTGATTCTTGTTGTCATCAAAGGGCTGCTGTAGGAACTATAAGGCTAGCTACCACCATCTCCTTGAGCCTCTGGTGAAGAATGCAGCCATTTTTCTTGGGGCTCTGGTGCATATCTATATGGCTATGGCAAAAAATTTATATATATACAAATAATTTTTTTCCATGGCCTCATGATGCTGTGCAAAGAAACCTCTGTCATCATCCCCTCTTTGTACCTTATATAGACTTGCTCAAGGAAGTGACCACCACCTCTGGCAGGAAGAAGCTCTGCAGCCTGGGACTGGAGACCTTCAAGAAGATTTGACCATCTCTAATAACCCAATAACACGACAGAAACAGTCCAGTCCCTCCGCCCAACCCCATGTATAATTGTTATTGTTCTTTACCTAAGGAATTTGCTTTGAATTGGGAGGCTTATGGAGAGGACCCACGACTTCAGATTGGCTTAAGTGAAGGCTGTCAGAGAAAAAAAAATCCTGTTGCCAGCTGCGAACGTTTCTCGGACTGTCAGAGGACCCAGATAAAGAAGAAGGTGCCAGGAAGGGCTAGAACCCATTTCTGTGATTTAGTGAAACAGCTCATCTGCTTTATCACTTCTCTTGATGGGATCCCAGAAGCCAGGTGAAGAATTTAGTCCAACACTCTCCCTCTGCTGTAGCTCTTTTGCCTCCATAAATCATGGTGCTACAGCCACAACCTCTGCACAGTCCAGCTTGTGCTTCCAGCTCGTGGTGCTTACGACACTAGGAACTTGTGTCCGTAGGATATGTTGGAAATCTATCACCCCAGTCAGAATGCTTGTCTTCTGGGCACGTTCTCAGGCGGGGGATCATGTCGGTTAATAAAGGTCTCTAAGGGCCCTGTACAGAACATCCTTGTAAGTAGTGAGTAATGCATTCACCGAGTGAAAATGAAATCAATATTTGAAGGGGGGAGGGAGGGAGGGAGGGAATAAGAGCATAAGGAGGGGCAAACTAAGACTTGTAAAATTGTAATCTGATAAAGAATATTCATCCATGGATAACCCACTATGAAGCACAACTCAGCAAAATTGTACATAGTGTAGAAACACTAAAATGCAGCAAAAATATTTAAAGGAAAACAAATATCCTCCCCTGCCCTCACTAGTCCTCTGTTGTACAGTTCCTGGGTTTCACTGCCTCTTTCTATGGAGACTTTTTTTCTGTTTAAGAAAAAGTGCATATGGAAATTATAAATAAAACTTTGCAGCTTGTGTGATAAAACCATTCCATCAGGGGACTGGGATAGGAACAGGGAGATCCTGAAACTGCAGCCATATTGAAGTCTTCTTGGCATCTTAATTCTTTTGTGTTTTTTTTTTTTAATGTAGTGGGTTTTTAACTGTGTGCCGCAAATCTGGGAAAATAAATCAAGAGAACCATATATACATACAGTATGTGTGTGTGTGCGCGTGTATGTATATATATATTTTTTTCAAGATTTAATAACCCGGAACTTTGAAGTCTAAAGTTATTTCCTTGGGTTTTTTCCCCTTCTGATACTGTGGTTTGCTTTTTAGAAATAAATGCTGATCCCTTGAGCATTCTGTGTTTCCTTTGTTGGAATATTTACAGTACCAGCTCCCTTCCTCCCTCTGCCTTTTTCACAGGGACACACCATCCTCTCTGTACAGCCCCAGCTTTTCCTTCTCATCAGGGTTCACGTGTATGCGGAGTACTAGAAAGCCTTCATTTGGCCACCTATCAATGAAAGCTGGCGGCCAAATATTTTTTATGGCCCTCATTGGCTGCCCAGCTCCTGGACTTCTGTCACGCTGCATAGTGTCTTTTTATAGTATCTCATCTGGAGAATGCACACATTTTGTTTGTGTCATGGTAAATATACACACACATCCTCCCTGTGTGTCACCTGCGGAAACACACGCAAAACTCTCCACCCCAACCCTCCACCCTCGATGTGTTGTCATGATAAATATACACACACATCCTCTCTGTACCATCTGGGGAAGAACAGATGCATCCTCTTGGTGTAGGAGAAATTCTGCGTTGTACTGTTCATACTGTGGGTGTCACATTTTGCCTTTGTGAAGCAAAAATTGATTTGTGATGGTTGTTAGTAATTGTGCCTCTGTGTGTAACTTGTTAAAGTTGTGTATAGTCCTCCATAGACACATGCGCAGTACTGGTAAACCAGACAACTCCCTGCCTTGCTCTTGAGTTTTGTTCCCTCATAAACTCCAGAGTATGCTACCATTTGTAGTCCTGCTTTTCTTCTTTAGTTAAAAAACAACTCAAAAGTTCAAAATTCTCTGCAAGGGGTGGTGGTGGTGGTGAGGGGGGGGGGGGACAGGGCCTGTGTTTACAGAGGAGTCTGATGATATTGAGATAAAATAGCATCTTTTGCTCTGTCCACAAATCCTCATGGGAATGCATGGCAGTGGGATCAGAGAGTTTCAGATCAACTATTCAGGTTGAACCAGTCTTGATTTTTACTGCTAGTGCATTTCTGGACTAGCAAAATTCCTGATTTTCTTTGAGATAGTGGAATTAGAAGTCCATGGAAGCTGTGGGGCAAACTAAGACTGGCTCAGTCTCTCAAAATGACCTAGAGCCAACTGGGAATCCTATAGCTGTGGTCATCAGTTTGGTCCTCAGGTGGGGATAGGGGTATCTCCAACTCGGTTGGATTTCAGGATGTAACAAAGAGACATGTGATAAGAGCTGAATAAATCAACTTAGTTAACTATCTCCTGCATATTTGATGTGGATATCTTGAAAAACTCAATGGGTCTGGGGCATGGGAAAGGACATGAAGACCACATGGAGTATCACCTGATAGCGTGCATACTGCATCAGATCCTGTATTACTGCTCTGTATGTGTGTGTGTATGTATGTATGTATGTACATTTGACAGAAGAGGAAGGGTTGCAGGTATGCCTTAAAATTTTAAATTGCCTGGGGAAAAAACATACAAAAAGCTGTTCCTCCAAGGTTTGGTGAAAATGGAATCCTGTGGTCAAGTCTACATTTTGTTTAGTTCTTGTGTCTCTTGATTGACTCTGTGTATATAAACTATCTATCAATGAAGTTTCCATGTTTTTTTTTTTTGTGGTGGGTGCTTGTTGTGTCATCCTTCCACTGTTGATGTGTTGCACTGTTAATGAATGAAAGGGACAGGGTTATTTTCTCTTTTTTTTAATTTGGGATGGGAGTAGGGCACCTGCCACATTTCCTTCAGCAGAAATGGGGATCACCATGTGTTGGGAAAGGGAGTCATGGGGCAGAGGGCAGTTGGCATCTGCAGGTTGAAACCCACGTGCTGAGGCTGCGGTCCTTCCCGGATTGTGACAGGAAAGGTTTGGCTGTTGACAGTGGTTTTCAAGAGGGAAGGGGAGGGGGATCCAAGCACCTTGGACTAGAAGAAGTCAAAGCGATGAACCCAAGAGAATGAATTAAAAAACCACAAATGGATCAGGTAAAAAAAAAGGACTGAGCGAGTAGCTCTGACTGTGTCCAAGGAAAGCGCTCTAGAAATGTAATATAACATTTATGATTTACTCTGTTTATAACATTTTGCAGGTGTTTTTGAAAATTCCATAGAAATTCTATTTTTTTTATGCATCTGGTTAAATGTTTTTGTGAGGAGGGAAGAGGGGCTTTTTAAATGTTTGCTTTATCCTTACCTGGGAAGCTTTAACTTTGGAAAGCTGCAAAGATTCAAGCCTGGTCTGTGTCATTCTTGATCTCCATACCTCTGGCTCCTAACAAGCACAGCACACACACAGAGGCGTGATTTGGAGGAGGAAAAGGGGAGCCTAGAGTTTTACTATCCTTGAGGTGCATTTTAAAGTCAAATAAATTCTTTATATGATGATAACACAGACTTGAAAGCATGGCTTCATCTCCTCACAGGGGATTATTCTTCAGATCCAGCTCCTTTAATGGAGGAGACCATAGACTAACTTTTTTCCTTGTTAGTAAAGATGCCAGTTCTTAAACTGACTTCCTCAGGCATGAATGAACGCTCCAGTTACAATAAAGAAATGTTTTTACACCTTCTATAACCGAGGAAAGGGGACTACTTTCCATTACTATTGCTAGAGCCACATAGCCCATGCACTGAACCCTGGGATTCATACTATAAGCCACATATTCAATATTCAGTCAATATTCAGTAGTGGCAGCAAGTAATTTGCTTTAAACATTGGCCACAGCATTTAACAAAATACTTATATTCAGCGCTACTACATTTATTTATTTTATTTATTTAGATAGATTTGTATGCCACCTTATCCTTCAATCAAGGTGGTCACGTCACATCACAATTGGAAGGTTACATTTAACATTAGGGTACATGTTTAGACAGTACATTTGAAGGTAAAATTTAACATGAGGGTACGTGTAAACATTTGGACGGTACAGTTACTTATCAGCATTAGACTTGTGTGTGTGTGGGTAGGATGGGTGCGTGCTTGGTTGGCGGCGGGAGTAGTATTTCAATTTGGGTATGGGGTGTTGCCTGGATGCTCATATGTTTCTATAAATAAAAATGTTTTGAGGTTTTTGCGGAAGTCTGTGAGGTCATCTAATGCCCTAAGGCTTGTTGGGAGGGAGTTCCATAGTGTGGATGCCAGTAGTGATGGTGCTCTTTTTGAAGTTGTTTGTTTGGTTTTGTGATAGTCTGCAGGTGTGCCGATCATGTTGTCGTTATTGGTTGTTCTTGGTCTGTTGCTGATATCCCTTGTTATAACGTTTTGGAGTACGTCTGCTGAGAGGTGGTGAATGACTTTGAAGATGATCATAAGTGTTTTGTATTTAGCTCTTGCCACCATTGGGAGCCAGTGCAGTTGTTGTAAGACGGGAGTGATGTGCTCGGTCCTTGGTGTGTCTGTAATGATGTGTGCTGTGGTGTTTTGTACCATCTGTAGTGGGTGGAGTGTCTGCTGAGGGAGTCCTTGATATAGTGAGTTTCCATAATCAAGGAGTGGTGTAATGAGTGCTTGGCACACTGTGCGGAAGTGGTCTTGATGGAGCATTTGTTTGATTTGTCTGGTTGTTTTCAATCGTTGATAGGCCTGGTTTGCGGTTTTGGTGATGTGGGATTTCAGGTTCAGAGCTCTGTCTAGTGTGATGCCCAGATACTTAACTTTTTCTTTGACTACTATGTGTTTGTCTAGGATGCTGATAGATTGTGGGGGTATGAAGGTGGAGTTCCTGGTGACGAACATTGCCTCAGTTTTATCATAGTTGACTGTTAAGTTGTTGGCTATAAGCCAGTCATTCATGTCTTCGAGGCATTTGGTCATTGTTGTAGTGTTTAGTGCTAGTAGGTTGATTGGAGCGTACACCATGATGTCGTCAGCATAAATGTGAATAGGCATACATGAATAGGCGGTGATGCTAAATATACTTAGAAAGCCAACTGGGAGTATATTATAACAGTAATATTCAACCAGTCTACTTACAGCTAAGTGGCTTAACACAGCCTTTCCTCTGACCTAAATCTAATCACATAGCAATACATATAAAGGGTCGTTTTATAAAGGGGTAGCTATTTTAGATGCTGACAGCATGTGTAACATGTCAGTATTTTAGTCATTTATGTGCATAAGTGGCCACATACACACATAAATAACCTTAAAATACCGACCAGTGTAAAGGTACGTGCGTGCGCACTATGGGTGTGTACATGGGCAGTGTGGGCAAGTACACATGTTGATTATAAAATATGATCATTTATGTGCATACTTGCAAAACGTAGGCATGGTCATATACCCCAGCTCATATACGCCACTTTAATGCTAGCATTATATAAAGATGAGTACGTGCCTACTTGTCTTTGTAAAAGAGACTTAATTTAGGCATGTTAGAATAGACTTTGACTAGGCTAGCTGTTGTAAAATTACCCTCAGATAGTGCTGCATGATGCACAGATGTAGCACTATGCAAATGATAAACGGTAGTACTAGTAGATGGGGAGCTAAACATATAGAGCCCGATATTCAAAGGATTTATGCTCCCAACTTTCATACTCCTAAATTGGCCTCTTTGAACATTTACCAGGGCTAAGTGCTTAAATATTTTCTTAAAATTTCACTAAATATAACAAATGAGTGGCAACAGGGCAGATTTAGATGTGGGCAAAAGAAGTTAGGAGCTTAGCACTGATTTTCAGCATGAGGCACCTAAATTAGGATCATAAATCTAGGCAAATGAACGGCAGGCCTACATTTAGGAGCATACATTTTAAGCTGACAACATAGGTTCCTAAGTGTGACTGAAAATAAGGCCCAAATTTAGGAGCTTAGCTTTTTTTTTGAAAACTGGGCCCATAATTCCTTTTGAATATTGGGCTGAAAATTTGCAAAATAACATTTCATCAATTGGGCAAGGAGTGAGCAAAACAGAAACTTCCAGGAATCCTATTCTATTTAGACATTGTGCAGTGCTACTCTGGACCTGCAGGGTCCAATATTCGAAAGGCAGTCCAGTGTAAATGCCTTAAACGGGAATATTTGACGGCACCTACACGGTTAGTGCCATCGAATATCCCCATCTATGTCCCCCCATGTTGGGGGCAGAGTGTGGGCGGAGATTGCCGGTAACCGGGTAGCGGCGATATTGGACAGCTACCCAGTTAGCGATCCATGCCTAAAACTAGGCAAGTTTTTGGCTCGTTTCGTTCTACCCAGTTAAGCACTGCAGGTGAATCCACTCGGTGCCAAACTTGGATATTCAATGCCATTGCCGCAGCATTGAATATTTGGGTTTAGAGGTCAGCGGGCAGGGCTATGCGCCGACGTGGTGTATAGCCCACCCAAATGAATATCGGGCCCGCAATCTTTGTTTTTATCAGAAAATAGCCATCCTGCCCTAGTTTGTGTATGTCTCTTGTTTCTTACCTGACCTGTGATGGACCGTTCTTTAGACTCGCCATGCTTGGACATGGGACATTTCTGAATATTTCCCTATCCCTACCCGCTCTCATCTCTAGTGTGTTCCCCCACCTGCTCAAGTTCTCCCATTTTGCCCATGTTCTGATTAGTCCTTCCCTTCCCTTTGAGATCCTGAAACACTTCTTCTGTTGCCTGGTGAGCAGAGCAGGCCTGATAGTCTCCTGCCATATAGTTGCAATCTCATCCAGGTCCAGTTTATGAGACTGATCCAGTCCTGGTTCTGCCTTGCTGAATGTGTGTAAATGTAGCTCTCTTTAATGAAATCAGAACTAGGCTATTCTGTCCTTAGGTTTATGTAGAGGCTTATTTCTGCACAAGGGAGCCTGATGTGATTTTTCCTCATAGAAGATAAAATACATTGAAAGAGAAGAGGATAACACATACGAGAGAGAATAACATAACAGGCCCTCCTTTCCCCCACCCTCTCTAGGGAAGAGGGAAATACAAACAGCAAAGCACAGTATCAAAGATACATAATAGAACAACTGACAATGTCACAGTACATTTACTAAAATGCATTAATCCCTTGTCCTATGTGCGTAGGTTTGGGAGGGACTTGAATGTTACATTGAGGAGAGAGTGTGAAGGTTTCAGACAAATAGAACAAAACCAGGCTTAAATTTGGACTAGCAACCTTAATGATAAATGACACTTGGGAATGCAGGTTTAATTAAATTGTAAAATTCAGCAATTGGTAGGCTTCTGTATTTACTTGCCTATTTTTCCTGCTTTTTCCTCTTACTCGATTACTGTATTCCTGTATCTTTCCATCTGTCGGCATCAACAGTATGTACTGTACATAAGATCAGCTCTGGGGATGCCTGTCCTGAAGCTGCATTAAGAAGGCTGAGACACTGTCCCTTCAACTCCCAAGCTGAAGAGGAAGCTGTGTAGAGAAACACAACGTGCTGCCAGCTCCAAGTCACTCATGAGGGTATCTCCTGCACAGCCACAGTGATGATTCCTGAAATTATGTCTGCATTCAGTCATTCAGCTAAGGATATAATTAAAGTGCCTGTAGTTTGGTTGCCATGAAAACTGGAGCCGTTTGGTTCTCTGATGGATAGCTCTGCAGACAATGTACTTTTGCACCTTTTTGTTATAATCATGTTACTGTAGAGCTTCCTTTGCCAGCGATGTTTTACAGAAATAATTATGATTCCTAAAAACATCAGCATGTCAATTAGGCCCCAAAACCCACCTCCCAGCTTAGATTTCTAAAAGTGTTGGTGGGGCATTTCCAGAAACCTGGAGGTGTGGTTACAGCATTCCCAGGGACCAGGATGTCCTCAACTGATCATAGAAATGTTATTGATGTCCAGTCCCATCACATCTAACTTTAGACCTGCTCCAAGGCATGCATAGCAATAAGCAGCTGGAGAGTGTAGAGAAAAACGCACTTTATGTTTATTACATTTGATATACCGCTCAAGCCAAAGCATCAGAGCGGTTTACAATATTACATAAAAGTTACGGAAAATATGAAAAGAACGCCATTAATTAGATAGGACAGAATAAGAGATACAGTGATAGTTAAAGGAACAATACTCAGCAGTGGCAGAATTTGAACCCTGGCTGCCCTGTTCCTAATGTACTAGTTTAACCTTTATGCTATTCTAGATGTCTGGGTTCTGGAGATGAAAGTAGATACCTTGCAGATATCCCTATCAGGTACATCCTGGACGTGCGTGCATTTTTTTCAAATGTTGTGGCTTAAACATCCCAGACTGCACTTGGACAGATCTAAAATTCCTCTCTAACAGGCCGATGCAGAAAACCTGCACTAAATGCACACGGCACTGACTTTTAATGCATTTATGTACCACACCGAGAATGTGCAAATCTAAGCGCTCAATGCAGAAAAAGCAGGCTATGCAAATGAAGGATGTGCAGATCCAAGCGTATGCAAATGAGATACATGTAAACCCCCAGTGCAAAGGAAAAAATGATCGTAAAATCCCGGCGTTAGCAACAAAGTAACGCATGCGCAAGAGAGGAAACGCAAGAAGTACTAGCATGGCATGCGCATGATTTCAGAATGCCATCCCTGGGCCCCTCTAGATGTCATCACATGGCGTCTATTGCGGCACATACAGATACACGCAAAAGTATCATGCAGATATAAAGAAGGAGCTCGCTCTTTGCACGTTTGCTGTGGGTCTCATTGCCTATTGTCTCTTCACGTTTGCTGTGGGACTCATTGCCTATTGTCTCTTCACGTTTGCTGTGGGTCTCATTGCCTATTGTTTTGTATGTCCTATTTCTGTCATTTGAGTTGTAGAGATGCAATGTGATCCAGGCTCAGGTAGTGAGACTGAACAGACTGCCAGCCAGCGGGCAAAGCATATCCACTCATCATGGTTTTCTGAGGAGGAAAAGGACATGCTGACTGCCAATTACTACCACTTATTTCTGGCAAAGGATACAGCGGGGCAAAGGACTAAATTGTGGGATTAAATTGCAGCATAGGGGTGAAGATGAGCACGATGCCGCAATTGAAGCACCAGCGGCGTGATGAGCAATGTGCTCTAAAAAAAAAAATGATTGCAATCAAAAAATCACGGCGGAAGACTGGGGGGTGCCTCCATGTCCTAGTGAGCTGACCCCACTGGATCAGTTGGTTGCACATTTCAGCCAATCATTTAATGGTTTGTCCGGTGATGTAGACTCAGGGATGTCTGGTGAGCACATATCTAGAAGTACCTGTTGTATTTGGGTGGAGGGATTGAGAGTGTGCTCAGTTTAACAGCTATCCCTTTCTCACTGCAGTGTCTGCTTCCACTGCCTCCACCTCTGCCAGTGAGTATACCCCACCCTCCCCCAGCATTATCATGGGCTTCTTTTGGAAGTTGGGCCTGGGAGGAGGGTGGCTCCATTTACTGTCCCCCTTGCTTTCTCATTGTAGTGAGTCTCTCTGTAAGCCCTGCCTCTGGGGTCTTGTCCGTTATGCCCTTCACCTCTGCCAGTGAGTATATCCCCCAGCATTACCTTGGGCTTTTGGGAATTGGTCCTGGGAGGAGGGTGGTTCCATTAACTGGTCCCCTTGCTTTCTCATTGTAGTGAGTTTCTCCTGGAACAAGCAGGAAGTCAATCCTCACATATGGGTGACGTCGGCACCGACGGCGCCCTCAAAGAAACATTCCCCCCAGCTTTCAAAGAAAACCTTTGGGAGATGCCACCATGCATGCATGGTCCCCTTCCCACCCATCTTGCTCAGTCTCCTTTTTTCCACAGAGCCCTTCAGAAGTTTGTCTGGCTTGTCCCCAGAAAAAGTTGATTTTTCTCTCCGAGTTTCATACTCACCTCCGGTATTGCAACAATACTTTTCCCGCCTACCGATCTCGTTGCTTCAGCGTTGACTTTTTTCATCCTTTTCTTTTTCTGGCATCTTTGCACCTCTTTTTCTCCACTGGCAGCATGGAGAGTCTTCAAGCTCGCAGGGGTACCTTTTCCCCCATGGCTACCAGTGGCTTTAAGAAGTGTGATTGGTGCTCTAAAATTATGTCTTTGACTGACACACATGACTGCTGTCTCCATTGCCTTGGGCCAGACCACGATCCAGCAGCCTGCGGTCTCTGCAAGAGGATATCCAGTAAGGTCCTCAAGAGCCTCCAGCAGCAGCACAATAAGTTTATCCCCGAGTCCCCGGTGCCTCCGAAGGCCAGGGTCTCGTCTGAGGCCCCGACATCTCAGGTGGAACCTTCCAAGCCTGAACCTCGTCGTGGGTCCTCAGAAAGGGGGTCTCCCTCGAGGGAATCCAGGAAGAAAAAGAAATCCTTGAAGGCAGCGTCCTTTGATGGTTCTGACCGGCAGGGTGCTCCGTGGGCAAGGTCCGCAGTCTGAGACATTCGTCCGAGGCATCAGAGAAGGAGCAGCCAGCTAAGGTCACCCAGAAGGATCCAACAGTAGACTGGTCTCAGTCCGCCGACAATATCCTTGTCGAGGATTCCCCTGTGGGGGAGCCGGCATCAGGCCCAAGTCCCTCGGTGACTGCGCCGAAGACTGCAGAGCCTTCTTGTCTGGAGTCCGGAATGGCAGCCCTAGAGCGCAGTTTGTCTGCCTTCATAGACCAGCAGTGGGCGCTGTTCTCTGGCACATCCAGTTCATCCACCCCGACCACTGGGCCCTTGATGTCCAAGACTTCCCCGGAGGCCGAGCTGATCCTCAGCTGAGGTCGTAATTGGAGTTCCACTCGACGGGACCGTGGTCATCCCCAGCAAGTTTGCCGGACACCGGCTGCAGGGCATCGTGGGCCCCGAGACCCGCGGAGCAGCCCTCCTACGAGTTCTCAATGGACTACTCAGAGTTGGAGACAGGACAAGGAGTCTCCTGATATCCGTCACCACCGCAGCATCCCATCTGACTCTCCCATCTCAGAGCTTTGACGGCGGTGCCCACCCGAGGATATGGGCTTCCTTGATTTTGTCAAGGAGATGTCTAAAGCTCTGGCATTCCCGACCAAATCGGAGGAGGACTCTCGGGCGGATGAGTTGGAAATCCTCCAGTATGAGGCCCCTCTGCAGGAATCGCTCGCAGTGCCCAGCCCTCCCATCCTGGAACGGCTGATGCGCCGAATGTGGGAGACACCAGCTTCGGTGCCGGTGGTGAGCAAACGCTCCACTCAATGTATCGAGTCTGCCAGAGCCTGGGCTTCCAAAAGTCACAGCTGCCACAAAACTCCATGGTGGTGGAATCAGCCATGCATCGGCGGAAAAGCCAGAAGACACACTCCTCGGTGCCCCCTGGTAGGGAAGCCCACACCCTGGATGCCCTCGACAGAAAGTGCTATCAGGGCTCAATGCTCATCGGCTGCATCCAGACCTACCAGCTGTATATGGGCATGTACCTGAGAGACCTGACGAAGGAACTTGCTGGGTTCTGAGCTGGTCTCTCCAAGGAACCCTTGCAGCAGTTCAAGAACCTAGCCAAAGCAATCCATCAATGCTCCAAATTCATGTCTCGAGCAGCCTATTAGGGGTTCGAGTCGGTGGCTCGAGTAGCAGCGGCTGCCATTGGTGCACACCACCAAGCTTGGCTACCGTCGTCTGACCTCAAGCAGTGGGGTCAGGACAAATTGGTCAATGTCCCCTGCCAAGAAGAGAACCTCTTTGGCAAACCCATGACTGACAAGGCTGCCGAGCTGGAGACCGAGTTCATGACGAGGACTAGGCTCTCCAAAAAGACTGCTGCCCCTCCCTGATGGAAGGGCTCGGGGAAAAAGGTCCTTTTACCCAAGGAAGGGAGCTGCTTACCGAAACTACCCATCTTATCAGGCCTCCCTAGCTCCCCAATAGGGTCAGCAGGCCAAGGGACATTGTCATGGCCCGCATAAGCAGAAGGCTCCAAAACCCCAGGCACCAGCTCCAGCCCAGTCAGGGGGTAGTTTTTGACTCCTTGAGCATAGCCTATGTACCCCAAGAAGATCATCAGCCCACAGGAGGACGTCTGGCCCTCTGCCCAGAGGTGGATGTCCATCACCACCAATTCCTGCTACTTCAGGTAGTCAGGGAGGGTTACCTCCTCCACCTGATTCAGACACTTCCCCCTTATTTTCTAGGAGAGCCCCTCAGGTCTCCCCTTCTCCGAGACCTTCTTCTGAAGGAGTTGACAGGTCTTCTCGAGGACAAAGCGGTGGAACCGGTGCCCCACCATCTCAAGGGCAAGGGGTTCTGCTCCAGGTACTCCCATGTACCAAAAAGGACAGGAGGACTAAGGCCCATCCTCGACCTGCACAACCTCAACAAATTCCTGATGAGGGAGAAGTTCAAGATGCTCTCCTTTGGAACATTGCCTCCATACCTCTAGCAGGGACACTGACTATGCTCCTTAGACCTCAAGGATGGTTATACCCACATCCTCATCCACCCCAACCACAGGCAGTACCTGCGGTTCATAGTGGGTGGAAGGCATTTTCAGTACAGGGTGCTCCCCTTCTGCCTAGACTCTACCCCAAGAGTTTTCACAAAATGCCTGGGGGTTGTGGCCGTCTTCCTCTGGCTCCAGGAGGTCTTTGTCTTTCCCTACCTGGATGACTGGCTCATAAAGGGAGGCACAGCCTCAGAGGTGCAGCAGGCCACTGCATGCACCATCCAAGTTCTGCAGCATTTGGGGTTTGTCATAAACTACCCCAAGTCTCACCTCCTCCCGACACAGTGTCTGGAGTTCATTGGGGCAAAGATCGACACTCTTCAGTCAAAGGCTTTCTTGCCCAAGGACCGCACCAATCGTCTCAGGACTCTGGCTCGGGATATACAGTACTGTCCCTCGGTGCCCGCTCGGCTTCTCCTGTGCCTTCTCGAGCACATGGCCTCCACATTCCACGTCACTCCCGATGCTCGCCTCCACATGAGGGCGGCGCAGTGGTGTCTCCGGTACCAGTGGTCTCAGGCCACGGGCCGCCTCCGAGACAGAGTTTCGGTGACCCGCCAACTGGCAGATTCTCTGGTCTGGTGGCAGTCTCTCCAGCATTTCAAGGCAGGCATGCCTTTTCAGGCCCCAAGCCCCTCAAGGGTCCTCACCATGGATGCCTCCCTGCTCGGCTGAGGAGCACACTGCAGAGATCTCCGCACTCAGGACAACTGGTCATCAGATAAAAGAACCCAGCAGATCAACCTCCTGGAGCTCCGAGCCATGCACCTTGCCCTGAGGGTCTTCTGTCACCACCTGCATCACCAGCCAGTGCTGGTCCAGACGGACAACCAGGTGGCGATGTTCTATGTGAACAAACTGGGGGGCACGGGATCTCGTACCCTTTGTCAGGAGACACTGGTCCTCTGCTCATACACAATCCAACTGGGAATCCTCCTGCAGGCAGTGTACCTGCCAGGCCAGGACAACCTGCTGGCTGACAGACTCAGCTGAGTTCTCCAGCCACCCAAGTGGCAGCTGGACCCCAGTTGGCTTTTACGGCTCTGTGGGGAACCCATGATGGACCTGTTCACCAGCCCGGACAACTTTCAATTGCCCCGCTTCTGCTCCCGGCAGGCCCACCCCTCCAGGGTAGCAGTGGGCGCATTCCTGGTCTCATGATCGGAAGGCCTCATGTACGCCTTCCCTCCTACCCCGCTGATCGCCAAGACCTTGTTCAAGATCCTCTGGGAGAGGGCCTCACTCATCGTGATAGCTCCTCGGTGGCCCAGGCAACCATGGTTCCTGCTCCTTCTACAGTTGACAGTGGAGACCTCATCCCCTTGAGGACCGCCCCGGGACTCCTATCTCAGGAGGGGGGCTCCCTCCTACACCCCAACCTGGGGTCCCTGTTGCTGACAGCCTGGCTGCTGAAAGGGTGCCGCTGGCCCCTTTCAACCTCCCGGTTGAGGTGGAAAACATTCTGCTGGCCTCTTGCAAGGCCTCTACTAGGAAGGTTTATGTCCTCAAATGGCACAGGTTCTCTGTGTGGTGCGCCAAACATGGAGCTGATCCTTTCTCCTGCCTGTGGCTTTTGTGTTACAGTACCTTCTCCACCTCTCTCAGTCCAGGCTCAAGTCTAACTCCATCCGAGTACACCTTAGTGCCCTGGCGGTGCACCACCATTCGGTGGATGGCAAGCCCCTCTTGGCCCAACCGTTGGTGACATGTTTCCTTCAGGGCCTGCTCTTATCAAACCCCCAGGTTCAAACTCCAGCAACTGAATGGGACCTCAATGTGGTGTTGGGGCAGCTCACTCACTCACCCTTCGAACCTCTGGCTATCTGCCACCTTTGCTACCTCTCTTGGCTAACTTGGCAGAGTTAGCGAGCTTCAGGCCCTTGTGGCGGAGGCGCCCTATACCAGGTTCTACAAGAACAGAGTGGTGCTTCGCACACAACCCAAATTCCTGCTGAAGGTAGTGTCGCCCTACCTTCTTTCCAAGACCTCACTCCAGTCAGGCGGAGACAGACCTTCACACCTTGGACTGTAAGAGGACTTTGTCCTTCTATACCCAGTGCACTCAGGGCCACCGCAAGGCTTCTCAGCTTTTCATCTCCTATCACCCCAGTAGGTTGGGGGAGGCGGTGGCCAAGCGTACGCTATCCACATGGGTGGCGGACTGTATCGCCCTAGCTTATGAGAAGGCGAGGCTCCCACGGGAAGGCTGCATCACGGTGCACCATGTCAGGGCCATGCCGGCCTCGTTGGCAAACTTGCACTCTGTTCTGATGGTGGACATCTGCCGGGCTGCCACCTGGTCTTCAGTCCATACCTTTGCAGCCCATTACTGCCTGGAAAGAGAGTCCCGACGGGACAGTGCCTTCGGCCAGGCTGTGTTCCATAACCTTTTTCCGGTCTAGGCAACTCCTACCCTCCGACCCTTCTGTGTTCAGGCTACCAGAATGCTGGTTTCACCAGACACAGGGGTCCTACTGTGGTCTTTGGGCACAGTCTCAATTGCTGCTGCTTGCAGCTCCCCATGAGGGAGCCCTGTTTTTGCTATGGGCTTTCAGTAGCCTGTAGCTGTGGAGTCCCATATGTGAGGACTGACACCCTGCTTGTTCCCAAAGAAAGTGTAGTTACTCACCTGTAACAGGTGTTCCCTGGGGACAGCAGGAATCAGTCCTCACAACCCTCCCTCCTCCCCTTGGAGTTGCTCTTTTACCATCTTTTATTTTGCCGTCTTTTAGCTATGTCATCTGACTGAGCAAGATGGCACCCTTGGGTGGGAAGGGGACCCTGCATGCGTGGTAGCATCTCCCAAAGGCTTTCTTTGAAAGCTGGGGGGATGCTTCCACGAGGGCTCCATGAATGAACGGAGTGGAACGGGTAAACGTACATCGATTGTTTACGTTATCATAACATGCTTTGCTGTGCTGTGTATGCTTTTGTTACCCATTGTTTGTTCCTTTCAGGTTTCCTGGTGCCTGTGTTGAACCCCTACATTCCATCGGAGTCTGTACCCGAAACCGGAAGTGACGTGACCGCGTTCCCGCGGTCGCGACCTTTCCAGGTTTCCTGGTGCCTGTGTTGATCCTCAATTTAAAGCATCACTCAAAACCCATCTGTTTCAGCAAGCTTTTAATCTCTCTCCTGATGGTCCTCCCTGATGTTCTCATTTGTCATGTACTTTTGTCTGCGCATCATTTGTCTTGTCGTGTGTTTTTGTCTACTCGTAATTTGTCTTGTCGTGTGTTTTTGTCTACTCGTAATTTGTTTTGTCTCCCCCTATATGGGCCTACTATCTCGTTGTACTCTTATGTTTTATAAAGTATTGGCCCTTTTGTTTTGTTTTACTTTACTTGTCTATGCTTTTATACTTTACTTTCCTATCTTATTATGGCGTTCTTTTCCGTGTTTTGCATTGCTAACCTTTTATTGTACACCGCTTTATGTTTCGACGGAAAGCGGTCTATCAAATTTTAAATAAAGATAAAGATAAAGATAGAAAGACTAGGGGACATACAATGAAGCTACAGGGTAAACTATTTAAGACTAATAAAAGAAAATATTTTTGCACTCAACGTGTAATCAAACTCTGGATTTTGTTACCGGAGGATGTAGTAAAGGCTGTTAGTGTAGCTGGGTTTAAAAAAGGTTTGGACAAGTTCCTGGAGGAAAGGTCCATAACCATTATTAAGAAGGGACCCAGGATATCAATGCTTGACCGAGTACAAGCATTGTGGAACCTGTATCTTTTGGGGAAACTGCTAGGTACGTATGACCTACATTGGCCACTGTTGGAAACAGGATACTGGGCTTGATGGACATTGGTCTGACCCAGTATGGCATATCTTATGTTCTTATGTTGGTGCTGACGTCACCCATATGTGAGGACTGATTTCTGCTGTCCCCGGAGTATACCCGCCCAGCATTACCTTGGGTTTTTTTTGAGAATTGGGGCCTAGCCCTCTTCCCATGTATGTGAGTATTACCCCCCAGCATTACAGTGGGAATTTTGGAACCTGTGAGTATTGTGCTGGGGCCATGCCAGAGATCAGTTACTCTCAGCTGTCCTATTTGTTTTTTCAGGTGACTACAGACAGGGATCTCTTTGCTGTGTCTTTCAGCTGGCAGAACACACCACACACCCAAGAGATAGTAGTGACTGTAGACCCACTGGAAGATATTGCAGCCCAAGTGATGACACGACAGGAACAGGCACATGATGTGTTCCTGGAGGAGCTATGTGGTGTGAGGCAAGAGCTAAACAGCTTAAACCCGCAAGCAGCTCCAGCACCTAGGCAGCATAACTAAAACAAATAACCTGGCCAATTACCAATGAATTTAATCTACCCTTTTTCCCGGCAATGTTCCTGTATGGGAACATGACAAACGTTACTTATTTTTATGTGCGTGATTTTTGAATACAAATATTCTTTGCAGAATGTGAACAAGTGGTGATGTCATATTTAACAGTGGTGCAAACATTAAATGGTCTCAGTTGCACAACAGTTTTAATTTCACTTAAATTTTCACTTTTTTTACAATTTGAAGGCAAGTCAAATTTAGCAGTTATAATTTTGAGATACTTGGTTGTTTTACATTTTGACGCTGATCACTGTACGAGGCATGCCTGGTCATGTTGCACAGGTGCACTCACATTTTATTTGATTTGTGATGGGGGTAAATTTTATGTATATGTCTCATGTTCCTAAATAGGAACACTGCCAGGATTATGCAAAAGTCGACTAATAATTGTCAATGTGCATTGTTTTCATATAATTCCTTCAGTTTTGATAACCAATGGATACAAGAAGCTTCTATGGCACCAGACGTAGCAAAATTCATCGGGCAGTTAAAGTCCAAGATGCTATGTCAACTGTGGAACGTTTAACTCGTCCGACAACCATCATTGTGTTGCCGCCGTCTGCAGGTGATTCTGCAGCTGACAGTGATGTTGAAGATGTTCCTGACAATTTGAACAGTGATGACCCCTTTGAAACTGCTGGCGAACTGCAAGTGATAGCAGAGGAGACAGATGAAGATGAGAGTGTTAGTAGTGAAGATGAAAGCAGCCCTCCAGCAAAAAAGTGTAAGAATCTGAAGCAGAAACAGGCAATTCAGTGGAAAAAGTCAACAAAGTTCACTAAGGTAATTTCATCGCTGGTGTCAAGTCAGTCATTTACCTGACAGTTTTCCTGTTCTGTTGTCGCTTTCTCCATTTTCCATATGGAGCCTTATATTCGATGACAAAATGCTGACGGAAATTGTAACGCAAAGCAACCTTTATGCTAACCGAGATAAGAACGACAGTCAGTTTCAAGTCACAGTGGATGAAATTTGTCGCTTTCTGGGAATCCTGCTGTTGTCTGGCTATCACGTCCTGCCACAGGAGTCAGACTACTGGAGCAGTCAGCAAGATCTAGGCGTGCCTATTGTCCATGAGGCCATGAGCAGCAAGAGGTATCAGACCATCAAAAAATACTTTCAGTTGGCTGACAATGCTGAACTCAAAGCAGGCGACAAGACGGCTAAGGTTGCTCCACTTATTACTGCCATCAACGCGAATTTGGTGCAGTTTGGGTTTTTCCACCATGAACTGAGTATTGACGAGTCTATACTCCGTACTTTGGCCGCCACAGCATAAAAATGTTTATAAGAGGAAAACCAATTAGATTTGGTTTTAAGTGGTGGTGTATGTGTGGCATCGACGATTACCCTTACAACATTAAGCTGTACACTGGACAAGAAAGTTATACGCATTTGATGGAACCTCTGGTCTCCAGGGTCATAAACCATATGGTTGATGTTATTGAAAAGCATTTAGATGTAATTCGTCACCACCTGTTCTTTGATAATTTCTTTACAAGTTATGCACTGATCAAGTCACTCGCAGAGAGAAATGTTGCAGCTACAGGAACTATTCGGGAACTGAGAACTGGCGGAGCACACAAAGAACTTCGAAGTACAAAGGACATGAAGAAGAGTGGCCAATGAGGAGACTATGATTACCGATGTGATGGGTCAGTCTATGTAGCAAAGTGGCATGACAATTCTGTTGTCTGCATTGCCAGCAACAATCTCACACATGACCCACTTCAAACCGCACGTCGCCGAGTCAAGGGTACATCAGATTTTGCTGTGTCTCAACCTTTTGTGGTGAAGCGCTATAATGAAGGAATGGGTGGAGTGGATCTCATGGATAGGCTCTTAGCAAGCTACAGGCCTTCTGTGCGTGGAAAGAAATGGTGGTGGCCACTATTCACAAATGTCCTCAATGTATCTGTCGTGGCTGCCGGGAAAATAAACTGTCACTTTCATGGAAGTGACATGTATCATCTAACATTCAGACGTGACATCACCTTGTGTCTCTTGAAGGGCACTGCCATTCAAGAACATTCAATCAGATCAAATCACGTAGCCAACTTGCCAAAAGATATCTGGCAAGCACAGGAGTTACTTCATGAACGTATCAGCTGCATGCAGGGATGCTGTCGCATGTGTTCGAAGAACACTACGGTCATGTGCAGGGTCTGCAAGGTCCGGCTTCACTCCGATAAGGGCAAAACTTGCTTTGTGGACTACCACAAGTGACAGACATGCATACTGTAGCATTAGTCACTAGTATCTGCTTGATTTATCTGTTATTTTTGCGTTCTAGTAGGATGTTCTCTTGCATGGGTTGAACATACATTATCTTGGCAATGTTCCTGTATAGGAACATAGATAAAAAACTACAAAGACAAACTCTGAATCTATTGACACTATACTTAACGTCTTGCAGTCATTACATGTAGTAAGAAAAAGAACACTGTTAAGAAATTAATAGCGTTTTTGTGGTAGTGCCAGGAAAAAGGTTAAAGCACAAAAAGATAACATATACACCTAGAAAGGTAAAATACATATATTAAATTTATTGCTTCATATAATACTAAAATAAAATATCAAAATACAATAGAGATGTCTGCAAGCAATATGACAACTACAAACATGTAATACAAACATACCATACTCATTCATACTCTAACACACTCATACTTGACCCACTCACTTACATTACACTCTGCTACCAGTAACAATAGGTATCCCCAATCCCGCTCAGATCTCAATCGTATAATATTGATACAATTACAACAAGTATTTATAACCCTTACATCAATTCATCTTTAGAACATTACATCATATAAACATTTAAAAATATTAACGAGCACATTATTTTTTAAACACATTCTTTAATTAATGACCTATGGATGTAAATTAAATCCTAAATTTATTTAATACTTCTCACTATTGTCATAAAGTACCCAATTGCTCTAACCACAATGCCTCAATATCATCTAAATACTGGTAGCATAATAATAAATTTATGAAAAATTCACTAATAAGAAATGCTCCACTATCACCGTTATTGCTATTACCATTATTACTATATACCTTAATACATTTATTCCCTCTATTTCTACTACAGCTCAATGCATGTGTCCCATATATATCAGAACGCACTGCATCACACAAAATTATATCCCATACACATTTACAGGACACAACCCCTTCAACTGATGCCTCCACCCTTTATTGTGTGCTGCAGCAATCACTATTCACATATACAATGTTAATTACAGCTATAATCTCTATTACTTGCATAGACCACAATGGCCTTAGTTCACTATATCGCTGATACCATTATATATCATAAAAGGTCCCACTGCACATACAACGGATGCTATTTCTTCATTACTGCTGTTTACTCCACTACACACACATTCGATGCTGTTAATTCACCGCTGCAATGCTCACTGCACACCGCAACTGTGTAATATCCACGTACTCTCTTTGGTGCTATTCATTTACTGTTATCGTAGCCTCCATGCACCACAATTACATTTCTTCCACACACTCTTTGGTGCTATTATTTCTCTTCCACGTGCATAGCGGATATAGTGGAAGAGAAATAATAGCACCGAAGTGTGTGTGGAAAAAACGTAATTGTGGTGCGCGGAGGCTACGGTAACAGTGAATGAATAGCACGGAATAGCGTATGTGGATATTACACTGCTTTTGGAAATATTGCTGCTGCCTGCCTCCCCCTCCTGAGACAGAATTGGCGGCAGCTGGGGGGGCAGTGGCAGCAGGGGGGGGGGTGTCAGTAGGGGGGGTGGCATTAGCAGGGGGGGCAGCCAGGCCAGGGTTTCTGCCTAGGGGAGCAGAAAGCCTTGGGCTGGCCCTGCGAGGGCATGGGTGTGGTTGTGGTTGTGGTTGTGGGCGGCATGGGGGGCCAGGGTCATCCTCATTCTCCTCCGGACTGGACTCTGCCAAAAGAAATGAGAAGCACATGTCATCCAGACAAAGCAATGTAAACACAAAAAACTAGACAAAATGCAACAGCCCCCAACTTCTGTTTACCTATGATGCCTACCTGATGAAATCTCCCACATGTGTCTCACCCACTGAAGGAAGCGGGGGTGCATCCTTAGCTCCCAGGCCTTTTTCTTGAGGTCACAAATCTGAGCTACCATACATTTATAGCAGCAGTACATGCACATGCGCCTGTTGACCATCCCAACTCCCGCCAGCCCTAGACTAGTCATTATCAGTGTGTGAGGTCACAGACACGGTCATTTCCCCTTTTTTCTGGACTTTCCTGTCAGACTGTAAACCCACGCTGAGTACTGGGGTCTGTACGCACACTCTACACCAGTGCATTTTAAATTAAACTGTTATCCCATATCCAGTAGTCAACATGGACTTCCAGTAACAGGAAGCTTATCAGGAAGGTGCAAAGTCAAGGTCCTATTTACTGCCCCATATGTCCCCCAAAAAAGAAACCCCTACCCCTAAAAAAATAAAAATTGACTGTCTGCTACACTGACCTCTTTGCTGAAGATTGCATCCTTATTAAAGGTGTGGCGGATCTTCCCCACACTCTATACATACGGCTATAGTTGCACTCCTTCTCTGGCCTGGGGAAGAGGTGCTTCTTATTTGCAACGATGAGGACAGCCAGCAGCTCGATGTCTTGCCGGGGGGAAGTTAGGCTTCCTCCCAGGATATGCTGCTGTTGGCCCCCCTCCATCATGCCTACGTGGTGGTCCTTCGGCAGCCATTTTAGGTACCACATTCAGAAATGCATGCAGTCACACACCCTGTAGAGCACATGCACCTTTTGCCCATACACCTTTTTTCCATGTGGGCATCCCGCTAGGCTTCCCCGCAGATGCACAACTTCCACATCCAGTTTGATGTCTCCTTTTCACCGTTTACAATCTTTTTGGGGTATCCTTGGGTTCTTTTTTCCTTTGTTAATGTGATTGGGATGGTCATAAAGGTGTTGCCAGCCTTCCTTTTCTGCATCTCCTTTTCTTGAGCCATGTTTATAGTTCTGATAAGTTACATTCATTTTAACCAATCCATTACAACCATATAAGTTTTCACAAAAAAGGAGACATCAGAAACAGATGCCAAATCTTTAAAAAAGACCAATGTCTCTTTAGCCCTGCCATTATTTGTGGTCTGAAGCTCCAGCTGCACAGTACATGCATCTGTCCAATATTGCATGAGGCAACGCTTAGCGACCAAGGAGACCTTCTGGACACATAGTATCTTCGTCCGCACCCCCAGTTCCACATTGGATTGTTTCCTTACCATTACCAGTCATACTCTGATGGCACTCACTCCCCAATAATACTAATCAAAAGTATTCTCACCCCAAAACCATTTATTAAGAAACAACAAGTAAGCATATCATATCAATTAAGAAATGCTAACATGAAATGCAAAGTCATCTTGAAATCTCCAGGAACAAGCAGGGATGACTCTTCACAGTAGGAAGGGCGGGAAGCCACCGCGCAGGCGCGGGGGATGCTCCCAAAGGCTTTCTGATTGGATGCTGGGGAGCATTTCCCTTGCGGGCTCCGTCGGCGACGTCTCCCACGTGTGAAGACTAATTCCTGCTGTTCCGGAGATCACCTGTTACAGTGTAAGTCTTCTTCGTATCTGATTACCCCTTGCTGCATCAGATAAAGCAGGGGCATGGATGTAAGGTTCCGGTGGCAAGTCGGGAGCTATTCTGCATGACATTCCATGTTCCAGGGCTATGTTGTGCAGCATGCAGCACACTAAACAATGTCCCCAACCTTTTCAGGTGCATATTGCAATGCCCCCCAGAATGGTCCAGACAACAGAAACAACTCTTGGGCAGCCTGTGGAGTGGAGGAGTGGCCTAGTGGTTGGGGCAAGGTACCTCAGGCCAGAAGGTTGGGGGTTCAAATCCCACTAGAGGACAGCAACCTTGGGCTGGAAGGACTGGGGTTTCTAGTCCCACAGGTGCTCCTTGTGGTCTTGGGCAAGCCCCTTAACCCTCCATTGCCCATGTTCCCTGTAAAAAATAGTTATCTCCAAGTTATAATGCCCTGTTCAATGTAATTTCAGTTTGTTCAATGTAAACCACCTTGATATCATGAAAGGCAGCCTCACTGTAGCACATCTCCACAGGTGTGTTCAGTGAAAGCAGAGGAATCATCAACCAGGTCTTACACCCATACCCAGCATTGCCTATGCCTTTAAAAAGAAAGACAACAGCTTGACAATGGTACAATATAGAAACATAGAAACATGCCAACAGAAAAAGACCACATGGCCTATCTAGTCTGTCCTTATGGGGGTTATTCTGTGCTATGAATAGCAGGGATGGATGGCCCGACAGGACATCCATCCCCGCTATTTGTGCCAGCTCCTGCCCCAGTAATTTCCCGCCGGAAAGTTAGATGGGGGTGGGGAATGGGCGGCCTGGGGGTGGAGTCTGGGCAGGCAGTGGGCAGTTGCTGGCCCTGGACGTACAGGTCTGATTCTAATGTCGGCCCTGTATGTTCTGGGCCAGCGAAATGTCTGGGGAAGTTATTCCACCTTCAACCAAAACTTCCCCGGACGTGATTTTTTGAGCAGCCTGGAGCACGGATGGGGCGGGGGGGGGGGGGGTGTCCAGGGTTTATTTCCTGCAGCCTGACCCTGGCCTTAGGAGGCCAGATTGGGCATCAGGTTGTGGGACTAAACACTTTTATTTGGCAGCCGGCATCACAGCTCTTCAATGGAGCCACGATACCATAGCGACATGACACCATGGCACCGCGGCTGCATTGAGGAGCCTTGACTAAGTTAGCCAGGGGCAGTCCTGCATGTGCAGGCAGGACTGAATCGCAATCCCAGCCTGCACGTGCATGTCTGTTTGTGATTCTGATCCTGCAGGGCTACGATCTACGTGTGGGGTGTGGGATGGAATCGTGCCCTATATGTATAACAGCATAAATATATATATATATATATAAACTGGCTTATAGAAATGTATAGCTGTTTGCCCTTCCCAAAAGTTTCAATGCAATACCCAGCATCCCCTATGAATACAACAAAGCAGCATGCATATATATATATATATGCAAGCAGTGTATTGTCTACATACGCTCTTCGATGCTATTCATTCACTGTTATCGTAGCCTCTGCGCACCACAATTATGTTTTTTCCACACACACTTCGGTGCTATTATTTCTCTTCCACTATATCCGCTATGCACGTAGTAGTAGTTCTGTATATATATGTACAGTTGTTCCTCCATCCTCCAAAGTTTCAGTATGCCTATGCAACACTTACCCAGGAGCTAACCTTCACCGTACTTTCCTTCTTCAAAGTTATGGCTGAGTCCTGAGTTGGAGAGGATAAAGGCATCGTGACAACTGCTCGGGAACTTGGAGACCACATTCAGGATCTTCATGCACGCATCACAGACCATTTGGAAATTAGTTGAGTGGAAGTTTTTCTTGTTTCAGAATGCCATTTCTCTGTCGTTGGGAGGTATTAGGGCTACATGGGTGCAGTCTATTGCTGCAATCACATTTGATAGTCCAGCAGTATTAAAAAAGTCAGTCTTCAACACCTTCCTTTCTGCCTCCTGCTCTGTGTACCGAATATGCTTCCCAATGCGATTTTTCAAGGCTTGCAATACCTGCTTTAAAATCCTTAAAAATGATAACTGGTCCATTCCACAGGCCAGCCCAACATTTTGGAATGATCCAGTGCCCAGAAAATGTAATGTGGCAAGTAACTTCACTAGTCCTTGTAGGGTGTGCCCGCAAGCGGTGGCAGGATCAATATGATCTTTAATGTCCTCATACAAAGACAAGATGGCTTGTCTGCATAAATGGTAATTACGCACAACATGCCTGTCTGGGAGTTCATCCAGTACCACCCTGTCTCTGAAGAGGCACCATCTGCAGGGCCTCATGATGTGGTGTGCACCATGTACCTCCTCATGCTCCTCTCCTGGGTCTTCAATGTTATTCCTTCTTTGGCTGGCTCTTGCAAGCAGGGGCGGCCCAAGGGGGGTGCGGGGCCATGTGCGGAGACTGGGTGCAGGGCCTCATTTGCATAAGAGGCCTCATTTGCATAAATATTTGCAGAAAGTTACCATACACTAACTTGTAGTAAACATGCCTCTTAATAAGTGTATGAATAAAGAAAGACTAAAAAATTTCTACATTACTATAATCCAGTGCTAACCGCCAGGCACATTAGGAACTACTACAAACACTGCCCATTTTGAACCCCTAGCAAACCCGCCGTATCTTAACAGCACTACCAGGACTCACAAAGCACCATTACCTATCAAAAGGCAACACTGCAAATATTACACCAATACATTTCAGAGAATAACAATATATGACCTACTGGGGAAAGAGAACAAGTGGCAATGTCAAATAGGAATTACATAAACAGAATACCTCAGCTCAGTTACACATGCAGAACATAGTCCATCACCAAACAAGGAATCACAATTTAGAAACAGGAAGACAATAATTAAACTGGGAACCCCAAAAGCCAAACTTGGAATGTACAACAACACTGTAGAAATAAAACTATAAATTAATTTCCTCTTGTACTAAGCAAAGCGCAGACGTTAATGATGCACATTTCCCAGAGCTGACATATTCCAGTTAATAAATTCAAAATAAAGAGATATTTTTCTACCTTTTGTGCATTTTTTTTTCAGTTGCAATTGCTCCAGCCACTTTCTTCTGGTTTCTTCGTGTCTTCTGCTAACTCTCCATCGTCTGCTGTCTATTTGTCCTTTCTTCTCTCTTCTAGTTTTTTTTCCATTCTCTCTCTACATCTGCTTTAACATACTAATCTTTCTCCTTTTGCTCTTTCCTCATTCCTGTTTCATCCACTCAAATTTTACCCCTCCATCCTCAATCCTCACTTACTCTCCCAGTACCCAGCCAATTGTAGATTTGTCTTCCCTCCCACACAAAATATTTTACCCTCTCCATTTCACTCTCCCAGCTCCATCCCATTCTAATCCTCCCCCAACATCAGCTTCCTTCTAGTTCCAGCCCCACCCAGCATCCGTTCCCTTCTAGTCCCCGCATCAGCCCATTTCCAGTCCTAGCCCCCCATCAGCCCATTTCCAATCCTATCCTAGCCACACCATCAGCCCATTTCAAGTCCTAGCTCCCCCATCCATTTCCATTCCTATCCGAGTCCCTCCATCAGTTCATTTCTAATCCCAGCCTCCCATCAGCCCATTTCTAGTCCTTTCCTAGCCCCACCATCAGCCAATGTCAAATCCTAGCTCCCCTCTACTCAGCCCATTTCCAATCCAAGCCCCCATGAACCTTCTTCCAGTTCTAACCCCTCCATGAGTCCATTTCAATCCAAGCCCCCACCACAGCCCATTTCCAATCTTAGCACCCCTCAAAAGTCCATTTCCAGCCCTATCCAAGCCCCTCCATCAGCCCATTTCCTGTCCTAGCTCCCCCCACTCAGCCCATTTCCAGTGCTAGCTCCCTCCCCTCACAGCCCATTTCCATTCCAAGCCCCCCCTTCCACTCATCCCATTTCCAGTCCTAGCCCCACCCCCATAGCCCATTACCAGTCCTAACCCCGCATCACCCCATTTTCAGTCTTAGTCCCCCATAGCCCATTACCAGTCCTAAACCCATCAGCCCACTTCCAGTCCTAGCCCCACCCATAGCCCATTACCAGTCCTAGCCCTCCCATCAGCCCATTTCCAGTCCTAGCCCCCCATAGCCCATTTCCAGTCGTAGCCCCCCCCATCAGCCCACTTCCAGTCTTAACCCCCTCCCCCATAACCCAGGTAGATTTAAAAAAAACAAACTTGCTGCTGCTGCCATGGCAGCCCGCAGAATCGAGCATCCCGCGGGGCCCCCCTGCCCGGCAGAGTCCTCCATGCGGCCTCAACTCCCTCAGCGCGGGCTTTTCAGAGCCGTGAAGGGAGAGTTTCCCTTTCTCATGGCTCTGTTTAAGCCCGCGGGGTTGATGGGAAACAGGAAATGCTGTTTCGCATCAGCGCCAGCAGCTTAACAGAGCCACGAGGGAGAAGCTCTCTCCCTTCGCGGCTCTGAAAGCCGGCACTTAGGGAGCTGAGGCCACATGGAGGACTCTGCTGCTGCCACAGCGGCAGCGGCAGCAGCAGCAAGTTTTTGTTTTTTTTTAAATTTACCGGCAGATGCAGAATGTTGTTTGCATGGGGCCCTGTGCAAACAACATTCTTGCACAATGGACGGGCAAGCAGCAGAGAGGCAAGAGGATAACCAGCAAAACTCATCTCCCTGAACGCTGAAATAGGTATGCAGACCAAAATGCCCAACTTTAAATGAACCGAACTGTGCTGTCTTCAGGACGCTCTAGATCTTAATGTCTACTCCTGACCAGGCGTACAAATAACAATGCTTTTGTAGTTAATGCATGATTGGGTAATCTCCAACGTGCTTCATTGCATCAGGCGCAGATCTCATTACCATGTTATATGAGTACGCCCAGCTCATTTGGGTGTCATTTAAATGCATTTGAATGCACACTGTGTTCTGTGTGCACTAACATTTTACACCCTTCTACCACCACCGTCCATCTATTTTCTGCTTTCAGTGCATGCGTATAGTCTGCGTTATATGCACGTAAGTGTGCATTTTCTGCAGCAGCCTCTATGTGTATTGGCCCATGTAATCTATGGAGTGGAGGAATAGCCTAGTGCCTAGAGCAGTGGCCTGGTGATCAAAGAAACCAGAGTTTGAATCTCACTGGCTTTCCTCATAGCCTTGGGCAAGTCACTTAACCCTCCATTCAGGGAGCCTGATGTGGCCTGATGCAGCAAGGGGTAATCAGATACGAAGTTAGATTGTAAGCCCTTGAGGGAAAGAGAAATTCATACCCTTCCTGATTGGAACACACCTTGAGCTACTACTGAAAAAAGTGAACTAAATACATTAAATGACCTTATAGCATGGCAATGAGCCTCAACATGCAGCGCATAAGCATTTATTGGATACATACTTGTATTATATACAGGGCTGCTTTTACCTATGGGCAAAAGGCACAGCTGCCCCAAACCCCTTGCATGACAGGGAGCCTGTCTGCCCATAGGTAAAACTGGCTCTGTTCAGGGCCAGTGCAAAGCCACATATACACCAAGTGCAATGCAACATGCAATGCAACCTAGCCTGCAACATGTTTGCCTAGTTTCATTTTATTTAATTTATTAGAACTTGATATACCGCTCTTAGTGAGGGACAGCAGAGAGGTTTACAAAGATAAAACCAAAATTATAAATACATATAGAACGGAGAGCAGACTAGAGAGCATAGCTAGGGAGGGGAAGTAGGATTATGGGGGGTCCGGTGAAAGGTTATATGCTATGGAGAATAAGTGACTTTTGCGCAGGGATTTGAACTTGGGAAATGATAGTTTTAACCGGAGGGTGGGTGGGAGATTATTCCAGAGAAAAAGGACAAGGAAATAAAAAGCAGAGTGACGCTTGGGCTCTATGTGTGCCTGAGGGGAGGGGGGGAGGCAGTTCATATGAACAGTGCGGAGGGAATGGCAAGGAGTGTGTGGTATGATGAAGGAGGACAGGTATTGCGGAAGATTGGCGTAAAGTGTTTTGTGAACCTGAGTGAGAATCTTCAACTGGATGTGAAATGAAACCGGGCGCCAATGTAAATGGATGAGCAGGGGAGTGATTGGTCAAAACATGAAGCATGGAAAATTAGTCGTGTTGCTGTATGTTGGATAAGTTGGAGGCGACAAAGTTCATATTGAGGGAGTCCAGCCAAAGCAGAGTTACAGTAGTCGAGACGAGCAAGCACAAGAGAAACAATGAGAGTAGTGAGAGCAGAGGTGGATAGAAAAGAATGGACCACACGAATGCGGTGGAGAAAACAAAAGGAGCATTGTACCATGAAACTGATGTGTTCATGAAAAGAAAGAGCAGAATCTAGGAGAATGCCAAGATAACGAAAGGAAGGTACAAGATTGATAGGAATATCATCAAAACTGGGAGAAATAAAGGAAGTGGGCAGCAAGCCAGAAAACCAGGTGGCTGTGGCTGTGGCTGTGGCTGTGGCCTTAGAGGGATTAAGTGTGAGATGATGATTATGCAACAAGGCAACGACATAGGTGAGGCAGACATTCATGGGCAAGAGATCAGGGCTCAGAGAACTAGTTTGGGAGAGCAGAAGAATATCATCTACATAGATGTAAAATGACACACTGAGCTGTTGAATCAGAAGGGCAAGTGTAGCCAAAAATATATTAAAGAGAAGAGGGGTCAGGACTGATCCCTGGGGGATGCCAAAGGAGAGAGAACAGGCCAGTGAAGAAAGAGAATGCACAGTGACTGTGATAAGAACATAAGATATGCCATACTGGGTCAAACCAAGATCCATCAAGCCCAGTATCCTGTTTCCAACAGTGGCCAATCTAGGTCACAAGTAACTAGCAGTTTCCCCAAAAGACACAGGTTCCACAATGTTTGTATTGGGGCAAGCAGTGGATTTCCCGGGTCCCCTTTAATAATGGTTTATGGACCTTTCCTCCAAGAACTTCTCCAAACCTTTTTTAAACCCAGCTACACTAACAGCTTTTACTACATCCTCCAGTAACGAATTCCAGAGTTTGATACATGTTGAATGAAAAAATATTTTCTCTTATTAGTCTTAATTAGGTTACACTGGAGCTTAATGCAGGTCCCCTAGTCTTTCTATATTCTGATGGTGTAAATAATTGATCTATATTTACCCGTTACACTCCATTCATTATTTTATAGACTTCTATCATATCTCCCCTCAGCCGTCTCTTTTCCAGGTTGAAGAGCCCTGACCTTTTTAGCCTCTCTTCATAAGTGTATCCTTCCATCCCCTTTACCATTTTGGTGGCTCTTCTCTGTACCTTTTCTAATAACGCTATATCCTTTTTAAGATAGGAAAAAGCCAAATATAGTACTCTGAAGACCAATGCCATGCAAGCGGGTGAGGAGAAGATTGTGATCAACAAGGTCAAAGGCCAATGATAGGTCCAAAGAAACAGCAAAGGTGACATTCCCTTGATCCCAGGTATGATGCACCTCACTGTTAGCAGAATGGTGTAGGTGGTGTGACCAGTGCAAAACCCAGATTGGGGAGGATGGCGAGAATTTGTGGCCTCAAGGTGTGTAGCTAATTGTTCAAAGACAAATTTCTCCAGCAGCTTAAACAGGAAGGGCAGATTGGGCATGGGTTTGTAGTTGGCAGGAATTGATTTGTCTAAGGAGGGCTTCTTTAATAGGGGGCGGATGATGGCTTGCTTCCAAATAGCAGGAAACAGGCCAGTTGAAAGACTAGTACTTATCAATAAAACAAAGGGTAGAAGCGTAAGAGAAGGAACGGAAAGCCAAGATGACAGTATGGGATCCAAGGAGCAAGTAGTTTTCTGAGAGGTGGAGAAAACTTTAGAGAGGGTGATATTAGATAAAGGGCCGGCCCGTCCATTGAGCAAGAATGTTTTTTGCACAGGGCCCCGCGTTTCAGGGGGCCCCGCGCAAAGAGCATTCTGCTTTTTTTAAAAATGAAATTAAAAAAAAAAAAATGGGACGCTGCTCCCGCGGCAGCATGGAGTGTCCCGCGGGGCCCCCTCTGCCCGGCTGAACTCTCCCGGCGCGGCTGAAGCCCTCTGCTCCGGCTTGCAGATACGCGAAGGGAGAGTGTCTCCCTCGCGTCTCTGTTAAGCCCGCAGGGGCAGATGGGAAATTCCCCATCAGCCCCTGCTTCCCATCAGCCCCTGCGGGCTTAACAGAGACGCGAGGGAGACACTCTCCCTTCGCGTATCTGCAAGCCGGAGCAGAGGGCTTCAGCCGCGCCGGGAGAGTTCAGCCGGGCAGAGGGGGCCCTGCGGGACACTCCATGCGGCGGCAGCGGCCAGCTTTTTTTTTTTTTTAAATTTCCATGAGCCGATGGGGGGGGGGGTTTGGACTGGCAATGGGCGGTGGGCTGATGGGGGGGTTAGGAGTGGTAATGGGGTGTGGGGGGGGGTTAAGACGGGTAATGGGCTGTGGACTGATGGGGGGGGGGTTAGGACTGGTAATGGGCTATGGGGTGGTTAAGACTGGTAATGGGCTGTGGGCTGATGGGGGGGGTTAGGACTGGTAATGGGCTATAGGGGGTTAAGGCTGGCAATGGGCTGTGGGCTGATGGGGGCTGTCTGGAAATGTGGTGATGGGGGGTTAGGACTGGTAATGGGCTATGGGGGGGGTTAAGACTGGCAATGGGCTGTGGGCTGATGGGGGCTGTCTGGAACTGGGTGATGGGGGGTTAGGACTGGTAATGGGCTATGGGGGGGTTAAGACTGGCAATGGACTGTGGGCTAATGGGGGCTGTCTGGAAATGGGGTGATGGGGGTTAGGACTGGTAATGGGCTATGGGGGGGGGGTTAATACAGGCAATGGGCTTGGGGCAAATGGGGGCTTTCTGGAAATGGGGTGATGGGGGGTTAGGACTGATAATGGGCTACAGGGGGGGTTAAGGCTGGTAATGGGCTGTGGGCTGATGGGGGGTTAGGACTGGTAATGGGCTATGGGGGGGTTAAGACTGGTAATGGGCTGTGGGCTGATGGGGGGTTAGGACTGGTAATGGGCTATGGGGGGGTTAAGACTGGCAATGGGCTGTGGGATGATGGGGGCTGTCTGGAAATGGGGTGATGGGGGGTTAGGACTGATAATGGGCTATGGGGGGCTAGGACAGGAAATGGGCTGATGGGGAGGGGTTAGGACTTGAGGTGGGCTGATGTGGTTAGGACTGGTAATGGGCTGTGGGCTGATGGGGGGTTTAGGACGCAATGGGCTATGGGGGGCTGACTGGAAATGGGCTGATGGGGTTAGGACTGGAAGTGGGCTGATGGGGGGTTAGGACTGGTAATGGGTTATGGGGGGGCTTAAACTGAAAATGGGGTGATGGGGGGTTAGGACTGGAAGTTGGTTGACGGGGGGCTAGGACTGGTAATGGGTTGGGCGGTTGCTAGGACTGGAAATGGGCTGAACGGAAGGGGAGGCTTGAACTGCAAATAGCTGATGGGGAGGGGGCTTGGAATGGAAATGGGCTGTGAGGGAAGGGAGCTAGGACTGAAAATGGGCTGATGGAGCAGCTAGGATAGGACTGGAAATGGGCTGTTGGAGGGAGCTAAGATTGGAAATGGGCTGTGGTGGGGGCTTGAATTGAAATGGACTCATGGAGGGGCTAGAACTGGAAGTAGGCTCATGGGGGGGCTTGGACTGGAATTGGGCTGAGTAGAGGGGAGCTATGATTTGACATGGGCTGATGATGGGGCTAGGAAATGACTAGAAATGGGCTGATGGGGGGGCTAGGATTGGAAATGAGCTGATGAAGGGACTCAGACTGGAAATGGATGGGGGAGCTAGGACTGGAAATGGGCTGATGAGGGGCTAGGACTGGAAATGGGCTGATGCAGGGACTAGAAGGGAATAGATGCTGGGTGAGACTGGAACTAGAAGGGAGCTGATGTTGGGGGAGGATTAGAATGGGATGGGGCTGGGAGAGTAAAATGGAGAGGGGAAAAAGTTTGTGTGGGAGGGATGAAAAATCTATAATTGGCCGGGTATTGTGAGAGTAAATGGGGATTGAGTATGGAGGGGTAAAATTTGTGAGGATGAAATAAGAATGAGGAAAGAGCAAAAGGAGAAAGATTAGTATGTTAAAGCAGATGTAGAGAGAGAGAATGGAAAAAAACTAGAAGAGAGAAGAAAGGACAAATGGACAGCAGATGATGGAGAGGTAGCAGAAAACATGAAGAAACCAGAAGAAAGTAGCTGGACCAATTGCAACTGAAAAAAAATGCACAAAAGGTAGAAAGATATCTCTTTATTTTGAATTTATTAACTGGAATATGAAAGCTCTGGGAAATGTGCATCATTAACGTCTGTGCTTTGTTTGGTACAAGAGGAAATTAATTTATAGTTTTATTTCTACAGTGTTGTTGTACATTCCAAGTCTGGCTTTTGGGGTTCCCAGTTTAATTATTGCCTTCCTGTTTCTAAATTGTGATTCCTTGTTTGGTGATGGTCTATGTTCTGCATGTGTAACTGAGCTGAGGTATTCTGTTTATGTAATTCCTATTTGACATTGCCACTTGTTCTCTTTCCCCAGTATTCTCTGAAATGTATTGGTTTAATATTTGCAGTGTTGCCTTTTGATAGGTAGGGTATGGTGCTTTGTGAGTCCTGGTAATGCTGTCAGGATACGGCGGGTTTGCGAAGGGTTCTAAATGGGCAGCGTTTGTAGTAGTTCCTAATGTGCCTGGCGGTTGGCACTGGATTATAGTAATGTAGAAATCTTTTAGTCTTTCTTTATCCATACACTCATTAAGAGACATGTTTACTAAAAGTTAGTGTATGGTAACATTATGCAAATATTTATGCAAATAAGGCCACTTATGCAAATGAGGCCCCGCACCGAGTGTCCGCACATGGCCCCGCACCCCCCTTGGGCCGCCCCTGATTAGATACTGCCTTGAAAGTGCCCAGGTGTGCATCAGAGATGGAAAGGGTGAGGAGGGAGAAGCAGGAGAGCAGGGCGCGATAAAAGGAGATAGCACTGGGAAGCCACACCACAGGGATGAAACCTTTTCCTGGAAGAAAATAGCCAACTGTGAGGGAGAAAGTTGATCGGCCATCGACAGCTGCTGAGATTTATTTATTTATTTTTATTTATTTATTTAACAATCATTTATATACCGCATCTTCCAGAGATCAGATGCGGTTCACAATAAACAACAATCAACAAAGCAGAGTTTGTTTTACATGTAACATCTTATAACCACAAGCAATATAATAAGTAAACAGCAAATGTTAAAACTGAACAGAACAGAGCAGTGAAAACTATATACATTATATACAGATACACATGATGGAGGTCTAGATAGACACAAGAGAATGGAGTAGAGTTGTTTCAGCTGAGAGGAAAAAGAAGCAATAAGAGAAGAATAGTAATCCTTTTGTTGCAGCCAAAATCAAGTCATGCTAGAACTTGTGGGTCAGACAAAAGAGCTGTAATGCTCTGGGGGAGTGGCATCTCCTCCAGCTCCATTCAGAGCGGTGAAGCTGGATATGGGCGAGTCGAAGGCCATGATGAAACCAAGGTTAATGACGACGAGGCTTGGGGCAGGATGGGCGAAGGGGTGTGACCTGATCAAAGGCGGACATGAGAGCGGTGTTCCACAGGTGAGCCTGAGTGTCAGCAGAAAGGGATTGGAAATCCAAGGGAAAAATGGAATCTGCTGAGGGAAAAGATGCCAGTGGTTCAGAAGTAAGCCTACGAGAGTAGCTGAAGGAGGCTGCAGGTTGGAAAGATTGAGCTGGAATAACAGAAGACAGGGGGAGAAGGAAAAGAATCAGATAGTGATCTGTCCAAGGGAGAGGAAAAGAGGAAAGTTGTAAGGGAACAGGGTAGACATCGGAATCCAATAAGATGAGATAAAGGGTGTGGTCAGCGGAATGTGTGGGGAAATTGACATGCTGGGTGAGTTGGAAGTCGGAGATGAAAGTTAGGAAAAGTCTGTTACAGGCTCTGGTAGGGGAGCCCACATGAATATTTAAACCCTCGACAATGTAAAAATTGGGCTAACGGAGAAGAGCCTTGGAGATAGTAAGCAAGAGTGAGTCCCAGAGAGGAGTGGAAAGCGAAGGCAGTGAATAGAGTATGAGGAAATGCACAGCCAGCTGTGCTGCAAGGCAGAAAAGTGAGCATTCTGGATAGAGTGACATTGCTATAGGAACTTTGGCGATCGTAAAAGAGCAGCAATAGACAATAGCGACACTGCCGCCTGTGCACGCTGCATGAGGTGTAGAGAAGGAATAGTCTGCCGGGAGAGAGTGATTCAGAAGTGGTTCGTCCTCTGGTCTTAGCCAGGTCTCCGTAAGAAAAAGGAGATCCAGAGAGTGCTGAGAGATGAGATCCTGAATAAGGGTCATTTTTGAATGGAGAACTCTGCAGTTAAGCAGATGTGTTTGTGAATGGCCCCGGTGCATCTTGCGTTCACACTACGCAAACACAAAGGAGCACGCAGCGCTAGCTGAGATACTGTTTGGAACATTTCCCTGATTGGTACGTGCTCGTGAACTAAGTGGATCACACTGCATGCAGCTTGTCTCCAAGAATACTCACTTTGTGCATGCTCTGCGTCCCAATTAGCTGGAATTTTGTTGCAGGTTGCATTACATGTCTGGATTGCCCACTGTATATGCACCTCAAGGGTATGAGGCACCCACGTTGAACATCACTGACAGAACCGCCCTGCTCCTGCCCCTCTGTGGTATGTGCAGTGGCAGCAATACATTTTAAAAGGCACCACAGCGCTGGAGTTACCTTCTCTTCTGGTATTAAAGTGCCATTCACGCGTTCACCCCCCTCCAATTCCATGTTAACAGGAAGTGGAACTGGAGGGTGGCAGAAGCGTGAATGGGAGGGAGGGTTTCCCACTGCCTCATAAGGGGTTGAAGCAACCTGAGTATATAGGTGCTTAATAAAGCATACAAGTTATTACAGCATTGTAAGCATGCATATTAAAACTTTACAATGGAATGAAGTAATTAGATCTTACCTGCTAATTATTGTTCCTGAAGGAACGACAGTCCAGTCCCTTTACTTCAGGGTTACGCAACCCTTCCAGCAGCTTGGAGGCTGAGCCCAACCTTTTTGGGATGGAGCGGTATATATACCACTGGTGCCACCCACCAACTCCAGTAACCTACTGAAAAAGCAGACTTAACAAAACCTAAGTATCTAAATGGAAACAAACAAACTCAAGCAAAGCTATGTATACTTTTTTTTTTTTTTTTTTTTACTTTACAGGAGTAGACAGGAGGAGGGAGGGCCAAGGGAGGGGGCAGATTGACTGCTACTGCACGGGCCTTTCCTCCAGCATGATCTTCCCGAGAGACCTGAACCTGCCCTCGGGCCGCAGCCCCGCCCCAGAGAAACGGCCGGAATGGTCACATAGTGCTAGGGAGGGGAATAGGGACTGGACTGTCGTTCCTTCAGGAACAATAATTAGCAGGTAAGATCTAATTACTTCTTCCTTATCGTCACTCCAGTCCAGTCCCTTTACTTCAGGGAAGTACCAGAGCAGTACCAGCCCGGGCGGAATTTGCCATTCCGGAACGTAGAACTGCATGCGCAAACCTGGAGTCCGCAGAACTCTGCACGTCCAGCCTGTAGTGCTTGGTAAAAGAGTGCAGAGAGCACCAAGTCGCTGCCTTACAGATGTCCATAGGAGGAACTAGGCTGAACTCCGCCCAAGAGGTAGCCTGTGCTCGAGTTGAGTGAGCGCGCAGACCTCCTGGGACTTGCTTCCCCTTGAGGATATAGGCGGAGGCAATCGCCTCCCTGATCCATCTGGATATTGAGGCCTTGGCCGCCGCCTCTCCCTTGTGAGGGCCTCTGAACTGCACGAAGAGTCGTTCGGATTTCCGGAAGGGCGCCGTGCGGGAGAGGTAGCGCTTCAAGACTCTGGGGATGTCGAGCAGATGGAGCCTACTATCTCCCCCTCCTAGCCCCTCCGCCGAGAGGGACGGGAGAGAGATGGATTGGTTGACATGAAAGGGGGAGATCACCTTAGGCAAGAACGAAGGAACTGTCCGAAGGACTACCTTATCCTTGAGAAACGACAGAAAGGGAGGTCGAGATGACAGGGCTTGTAATTCGGAGACTCGTCTGGCCGAGCAAATGGCCACCAGGAACACTGTCTTCAGAGTCAGATCCTTCAAGGAGGCCTTCTTCATTGGTTCAAAAGGCTCCGCGACTAGGGCATTTAGAACCAGGTTGAGGTCCCAAGGGGGGATGATCGATCTTCGTTGTGGGCGGAGCCGTCTGACCGCTTTCAGGAACCTGGCAACATCCGCATGAGCTCCTAAAGGTTTTCCGCTAACCTTACCCCTATAGCAAGCGATGGCCGCCAGCTGTACTCGCAAGGAGCTGTGTGCTAAGCCCTTGTCGAGACCTGCTTGCAAAAATTCCAGCACCTCCGGGACCGAAGCTGACAGGGGATTCTTCCGGCGTTCCGTACACCATGCCTCAAAGATACGCCAAACTCTTACATAGGAAAGACAGGTGGAGCGCTTCCTCGCGCTTAACAGGGTCGCAATTACTGCCGCCGAGTAGCCGCGCTTCAAGAGCCGCGCCCTTTCAATAGCCAAGCCGTAAGCGAGAATCGATCCACGTGTGGCATTTGGACCGGCCCTTGCCTCAGTAGGTCCCTCCTGTCGGGAAGCCGCCAAGGCCGGTCGGCGATCATCCTTACCAGATCCGCATACCAGGGGTGACAAGGCCAATCCGGGGCAATAAGGATTACTAGGCCCCGGTGAGCTTCCACCCGCTGGAGGACCTTCCCGATTAGGGCCCAAGGGGGGAAGACATAAAGAAGACCCTCCGAGGGCCATTTCTGGGACAGGGCGTCCAGGCCCTCGGACATCCTTTCCTTCTGCCGGCTGAAGAATCGGCTCACTTTGGCGGATGAGAACCGCGCCATGAGGTCCATGACTGGAGGACCCCAAAGAGCTACTATCTGGTCGAAGATCTCCTGATGCAGTTCCCACTCGCCGTGGTCTATCTTGCACCTGCTGAGGTAATCGGCGGTGATGTTGTCCGTGCCGGCCACGTGCTGAGCTGAGAGTGCTTCCAGGCGAACTTCTGCCCACTGGAACAGGGCGTCCGCCTCCTTCTCTAAGGCCGGACTGCTGGTGCCGCCCTGGTGATTGATGTAAGCCACTGCGGTGACATTGTCGGAGAGTACGCGAATCGCTTTTCCTAGCACTGAGGGCTGGAGTGCCTTGAGCGCCTGAGCGATGGCTCTCAATTCTAGTCGGTTGATGGGCCATTGAGATTCCAACGCCGTCCAACGCCCCTGGACAAACTGGTCCTCGCAGTGTGCTCCCCAGCCTGCTAGACTGGCGTCTGTCGTCAACAGCACCCACTGCGGAGGTTCGAGGGGCATTCCACGACTCAGATTCCTTGGGCACCTCCACCAGCGGAGGGACTGCTTGGTTCGAGGTGCGCAGGGAAGCTGCCGGGACAATGGGTGCTGTTGTGGAGACCACTGACGCAACAGAGACCGCTGTAACGGGCACATGTGAGCTCTGGCCCACGGGACTACTTCTATTGCTGCCGCCATGGTTCCCAGCAATTGCAGGTAATGCCACGCTGAAGGGAGCCGCCTGGCCATGAACTGCGAGACTAGGGTTCTTAGGTCCTTTATCCTCGTGCTGGACAGGAAGACCCTGTCTCTGCCTGTGTGGAACCTTGCTCCGAGATAGTCGAGCTCTTGGGATGGGACCAAACTGCTCTTTGCGCGATTGATGACCCACCCTAGCTCCTCCAGAACTTGAACTACTTTGGTTGTTGCCCCGCGACTTTCCTCTTCTGACTTTGCCCAGATCAGCCAGTCGTCCAAATAGGGGTGCACTAAGATTCCCTCCTTTCGTAGGGCAGCCGCTACCACCACCATCACCTTGGTGAACGTTCTTGGAGCCATCGCTAGGCCGAAGGGTAGCGCCTGAAATTGAAAATGACCTCGAGGCACTGCGAATCTCAGGAACTGCTGATGGGACCTTCTGACCGGGATATGCAAATAGGCTTCTGTCAGATCCAACGACGTTAGGAACTCTCCGCCCCTCATGGCCGCTATAACAGACCGCAGGGTTTCCATCCGGCAGTGTGGCACCTTGAGACAGCGATTGACCTGCTTTAGATCCAGGATCGGGTGAAAGGACCCCTCCTTTTTTGGGACGACGAAGTAAATCGAGTATCGACCCGTACCGCATTGGTCTGGAGGAACCGGAACCACGGCCCCGAGCTCTATGAGACGGGAAAGCGTTGTTTCTATAGCCGCTCTTTTTGTTGGGGAACCGCAGGGGGACTGAACAAAGGCTGGAAGTATTTGCTTTGCAAATTCGAGAGCATATCCCTCTCGGATCACTTCCAGCACCCATTGATCGGATGTGACCCGGGACCAGGCGGGAAGAAACTGCCTCAGGCGTCTGCCTACCGGCAGCCCGCCCTCCTGGACCCCCGGTATCTCATTGTTGTTTTCTAGGGCCCGAGGAAAAGGAGGAGGCCGAAAAACCTCTGCCTGCTCCCCGAAACCCTCGGAAGCCTTGTCCCCTAGCGGTAAAATGACCCCTGAGGAAAGGGTTAGGTCTGGTCGAACGAAACCTCCGGGGTTCCCTAGGTTGGTTCCGTGCTGGGGCTAAGGGACGCGTTTGCTTCGGCCTGTCCTCCGGAAGCCTGCCACCCTTGGATTCACCAAGGTCCTTTACTAACTTGTCTAGGTCCTCTCCGAATAAAAGTTTCCCTTTAAAGGGAAGGCGACTCAGGCGAGCTTTGGAGGAGGCATCGGCAGCCCAATTCCGGAGCCACAAATAGCGTCTGGCTGCCACTACCGAGGCCATGTTCTTTGCTAAGCTCCGGATGAGGTCATACTGACTATCCGCCAAGAAGGCCGTACCGGATTCCAACCTCGCCGCGTTAGCTAGAACCCCATCGGAGGAGCCCTCCTCAGCCTGGAGTTGCTGAGACCACCTCAAACAGGCCCGCGCCACCCATGCCCCTGAAACGGAGGCCTGTAAGGCAAGAGCGCTCACATCGAAGGCTTGCTTAAGGAGCATGTCCAATTTTCTATCCTGGGAATCCCTCAGGGCCGCGCTGCCCTCAACTGGGATGGTAGTTTTCTTCGTCACTGCCGATACCGCCGCATCCACCCTGGGGGACTTCAGCAGCTCTTTGTCTGACTCTGGGAGAGGGTAGAGGTGAGACATGGCCCGGACCCCTCTTAAAGCTGACTCTGGTTGGTCCCATTCCTCCTGAATCATCTGACGCACCACTCTGTGGACAGGAAAAACCTTCTGGGACCTCCTGATGGCCTGGATCAAGGGATCCTCCAATGCCTCATCCTCCGTGGGGGTATCAGAGGCTACGTTAAGAGCTTTCAGGGAATCATTTATTAAGGCGGGCAACTCCTCCCGCCGAAAGACTCTAATTATGTGAGAGTGGTCCTCCTCAGGGATCTCCCCTTCCTCTAGCTCCTCCTCTTCCTCCTCCAAATCCATTTCCGAGGCCTCCTCTTCAGGCGTGCCCTGGGAAAGTGAAGTGAGGGGCTCCTCATTCAACAGCCTGGGGCGCTTTGGGGGTATCCCTGAGTCCTGAGCGTTAGACCTCACGGGTCTGACTAGTCTGCCTTCGGCCGTAGGGCCCGCTTCTCCTGTCCCAAGCCCCCTCTTACGCAAGCAATAGGCTTGGTGCAGCAAGAGCACGAAATCAGGGGAGAAGAACTCCCCGACTCCCCCTTCTTCTGAGGGAAGGGAGGAGGGAGGAAGGAATAGGGAGAAGTGGAACCTCTGAGCGAGAAGGGAGGGATAACTGGGATGCTACTTCCCCCTCCGAAGGGTCCGAGGATCCCTGCGAGGCCTGGGTCATGGCCAGGCTGATTTCTTGTTCTACTGAGGTAGCCACTGCAGCGCAGCCCCTGCAGACCCTTGCCTCAGATAAAGTACCTCTACGGGTGCCACAAGAAGGGCACCTCGGCTTGCCAGTCATGCTCCTCAGGGGTAGCCAAATAGATGCCCAATTGCCCTGAGCTTAAACAATCAGATTTACTTTCAATAACCTTTAAAACAACAAAATAAACCAACAAAATAAACCAACAAAATAAACTTTAGATTCCAGGCTTTACCAATGCTCTCCGGTAGCAGTCATAAATAGAAAGAAACCCCCGAGGAAAACGGGAACACAGTAAAGTTTCACATTAATTTCAGATTAATTTCAAATTAATTAATTAAAGTTAAAATTCAGAGATCAAAGATTAAAATACAAATTTCAGCCCATAAGCTGAGTACTTGCGATTTAGAGGCTTCTTTCCAGGACCGTGGCTGCGATTCTTAGCCGTTGGCTCAACACGTGGTAGGCCGCGACCACGTGGAGCCCTTAGCGGAGGAACTTGAAACTGCCCTCCGTGTTGTCCTGCACGCTCCGCCGGTGAAGGAGAGGCTGGGAACCGAGACCCGAACAACCAGGGGCCTCGTTCCACTACCGGTGCTTTAGTCGCGGCTCCGGAGTTTGTCGCTGCCCTCTAAAGCGCCATGGGAAGAATGAGGGGGGCCGTAAGAAAGAGCACCCTCAGGAGGTTGAACACTCTCCCTCCTACACGGCGTTGCCTCTAGCGCTCAGCCACCGGGGGGGCTTCGGCGCGAGGTCGGGCAGGTCTTCAGAAAGGGCAGAGGAGGAGCAGGCAGCACCGACAGCGAGAGGATCTCTGACCGTTCCTCCTCGCTGCTGCAGGCAACAGAGGTAATCTCCTCCGATCCCCGGATCGGGCCGCGGGGGGGGGGGGGGGGGGGGGGAAAGAGTACAAAGGAATCGACAGGGAAAGGAAAAAACAAAGGCAAGTTTCCTAATGAAAATAAAGAAGTCTAACCATGAAAATTAGTTAAATTAGTTAAATTAGAAAAATAGAAGAAGGTAGGACTCCAGTAAGCCCTAGGCTTGCGGAACCCTCCAGCTGCTTGGAGGCTGAGAATACTGGAGTTGGTGGGTGGCACCAGTGGTATATATACCGCTCCATCCCAAAAAGGTTGGGCTCAGCCTCCAAGCTGCTGGAAGGGTTGCGTAACCCTGAAGTAAAGGGACTGGACTGGAGTGACGATAAGGAACATGTATGACCTCATGAAATAGTTTTTGTAGTAAAGCAAATTCTGGGTGTGTCAGAAAGAAGTTATAAAACTGCTATGAATGCAGGCAGGGTATTTAAGGAACACCCTGCAGGCAATGAGCCAGAAGCATGACGATATTTGCACTTGTTTTTTCAGTGGTTTCTTTTGTCTGATCATTTTTTACTTTGCTTTTTATTTGTCCTTTGTCTTCTGTAAGTTGGCTTTTTTTTTTTTTTTTTGCATTTTTGTATTCTGTACTTAACTTGTGAGAGTATCTAGAAAGTGTTAGGGGTGGATATGGAAGTGAAAGTGTTTCTGATGTTGTAGTGGGAGATCATTTTGCCTCCAGTGATCACCAGATGGTGTGGTTCAGTATTTGGACTAGGGCTGTTAGAATCCATTCAAAGGCGAGGATCTTAGACTTTAGGAAGACTAACTTTGCGAAGATGGGCCAATACCTCAGGGAGTCGTTAGTTGGATGGGAACAGCTGAGGGATCTAGAAAAACAGTGGGAAAAACTGAAAGGGGATATTTTAAGGGCAACCAACATTTTTGTTAAAATGGTAAATAAAGGTAAAAGGAAAAGGAGACCGCTATGGTTTTTGAAAGAAGTAACTGAAAAAGTGAAGAAAAAGAGGGAGGCCCTCATGAAATACAAGAGATCACAGAGAGAGGAAGACAGGCATCTGTATTTGGAAAAACTTAAAGAAGCTAGTAAAGTAGTCAAGAAGGCAAAGATTCATAAGGAGGAGGAAATAGCCAATGCAATAAAATGGGGGGATAAGACATTTTTCATATATATTAGTGAGAAGAGGAAGGGCAAGAGTGGTATTGTCAGACTCAAGGGTGCAGGGGAGGAATATGTAGAAGCTGATAAGGATAAAGCGGAATTGCTTAACAAATATTTTTGTTCTGTGTTCACAGATGAAGAACCAGGAGCAGGACCTCAGAAAACACCCACAAATAGGAACAGAAGCAAAGGACATCTTGAACAATTTTCAAAAGACTGTGTTCGTGAGAAACTATCTCAACTTAAAGTAGACAAAGCAATGGGACCGGATGGGATACACCCGAGAATACTGAGGGAACTTGGGGACGTTCTAGCAGCTCCACTGACTGACCTTTTCAATGCCTCGTTGGAGTCAGGAGTGGTGCCAAAGGACTGGAGAGAGGCTCATGTGGTGCCTTTACACAAAAGTGGAAGTAAGAATGTGGTTGAAAACTACAGGCCGGTTAGTTTAACTTCGGTGGTGAGCACTGTTCCCTCTAAGCTGTGCGCGTGTGCACGCGCACACACCTCGCTGAGCGAGCGCACATACTTTACAACAGAGCGCACAAAATTACGGCTCTGATTCTGATAGAAAACAACACAGACGTCTTAAAATTTTAAAAGTTATGATTGTAATTACTAGAAATTTCCAGCTTCATTTAGTAATCGTCTATTTTCATTTAATTTGATTAAATTCAATGTGGTGTACATACTGTATTCTGACGTGTAGTCAAATTTTAAAGTATATAACTCCGAGTGTCGTTATGTGGCGCACAAAAATTTAACCTTCCTTCAAAAGCTGCACACAGCTGATATTTTATGCGCACACAGCCTACAGAAAATTAGAGGGAACATAGGTGGTGAGTAAATTATTGGAAACGCTGCTGAAAGAGAAAATAGTGAGGTTTCTGGAGTCCAGCGGATTGCAGGATCTGAGGCAGCATGGATTCACCAAAGGCAGGTCTTGTCAGACAAATCTGATTTATTTCTTTGACTGGGTGACCAGGGAGTTGGACCGAGGAGAGCCCTATATGTGGTGTATTTAGATTTCAGTAAAGCCTTTGACACTGTTCCTCACAGGTGACTTATAAACAAACTGAGCACCCTAGGGATGGACCCTAAAGTTACTGCTTGGGTTAGAAATTGGTTGGGTGGGAGGCGACAAAGAGTACAAGTAAATGGAGCTCACTCTGAGGAGAAGGATGTTATCAGTGGTGTGCCCCAGGGATCTGTCCTTGGTCCGATTCTTTTTAACATCTTTGTTAGTGATATAGCGGAAGGGCTTTCAGGTAAGGTTTGCTTCTTTGCGGATGATACCAAAATCTGCAATAGAGTAGACACCCAGGAAGGGGTAGATAACATGAGGAGGGATCTAGCTAAGCTTGAAGAATGGTCTAGAATTTGGCAGCTGGGATTTAATGTTAAAAAATGTAATGTCATGCATTTGGTCTGCAGCAATCCAAGGGAGCAATATAGTATACGGGGTGAAGTACTTTTGTCCACTAAACAAGAGCGGGACCTAGACGTGGATGTGTATGATGATCTTAAAGTAGCTAAACAGGTAGAAAAGGTGACGGCAAAAGCTAGAAGGATGCTTGGATGCATACGGAGAGGAATGGCTAGCAGAAAAAAGGAGGTGATAATGCCTCTGTATAAGTCTTTGGTGCGACCTCATTTGGAGTACAGTGTGCAATTCTGGAGACCGCACCTTCAAAAGGATGTGAACAGGATGGAGTCGGTGCAGAGGGTGGCTACTAAAATGATTAGTGATCTTCATTATAAAGCATATGAGGACAGACTGAAGGATCTTAATATGTACATCTTAGAGGAAAGGTGGGATAGAGGTGATATGATTGAGATGTTTAAATACCTCCGTGGCATAAATGTTCAGGGAGAGAGCCTCTTTCAATTGAAAGCAAGTTCTGCTATGAGGGGACATGGGATGAGGGTGAAGGGAGATAGATTCAGGAGTGATATGCGGAAATATTTCTTTACGGAAAGAGTAGTGGATCCGTGGAATAGTCTCCCAGTGGAGGTGGTAGAGATGAGGACAGTAACTGAATTCAAAAAAGCATGGGACAAACACAGAGGATCTCTAAAGATAAAAAGGGGACTGATGTAGTTGTTATGGAAGGACAGACTAGATAGGCCATGTGGTCTTTTTCTGTCGTCATATTTCTATGTTTCTAAGTTTAGAATGCTTCAACAACTGAGACCATTGCTCTCTAGCTATGACTTCAGATCTGTTCTCCAGGCAATGATCACTCCACACCTTGATTTTTGTAATAACATTCTTCACGGACTTCCAAAGCAGACACTGAATCAGTTTCAGATGGCCCAGCATGTTGCTGCCCGTATCATTTGCAAGACCCATATCACAGATCACATCACACCTTTACTATACAATTTACACTAATTGCCAATTCTAAGCCAGATTAAATACAAATCACTGATGAGCACATTTAAGATGTTAAGGAATATAGCTCTATTATGCCTTACTTCTATGATTAACATGCCATCTAATGAGAGAATAAGACGAGGATGCACCCAGAACACCATAATAGTCCCCACTGTCGATTGTAAAACTAACTGTTCTATGAGTAACAGAGCAGTCACTTACTTTGCACCTATACGCCGGAACTCCCTCCCTGAAAAATTAAGATCCATCAATGATCTCTCCACATTTCGTAAGGAAATTAAACACATCTGTTTATTACTTTGGAAATCCACCAGAACAAATCAAAATCTATCCAACCTAACTGCTAATTTTCCCCCTGATTACCCAGTACAGGATCTAATACTGCATTTACATAGTCTTTATGGGTTAGAAACACCCTTATAAATATTTTTATTGTAAATAGTTCATGATCAGTTCATATGTAACATCAATGTCCAAAGTAATCGATCTTTGGTACTGATATTGATTCCTATGTTATAACTATGTTTTATGTAACTGGTTTTGTTCCTTGTAAAACGCTGGTGATCTCTGGAAAAGGCGGTATAGAAAAACTCATAAATAACAAATAAATGAATAATTAATATATCCCCCCCCCCTTTTTTCTCTTGCAAAATTGCATCCAGAGGAGATTGCACCAGAGTCAAGTAACAGTTAGCCAGTGGAAATAACCTGCATGGATGAAGGACCATAGACTGTGAATGTCAAAGACCAGACATCACAGATAGCCAGCCAATGACTCTGATGCTTATTTGGGAGAACTCTGGCACCACAGACTTCAGTGGTGCTCGAGGTGCACTGAAGATGACTGAAACAGTGCCAAATGCAGAATGACTTTTTGAAGAGATGGTGGCAGAAGTAGCTGCATGCCAAGAGAAGATTAATACTTTTCTGCTGGGAGAATTGCAGTGAATATGCTAAGAGCTGAAGCGATATTGGCTGGAGCAGAGGGGGCCATGGCTGTAAGAGCAGATGAGGCACAGGCAAGAACAGACAGAGCAAAGACAAGGGTAATCATGCTTGTTGCCCTAACCAGAGCCATTGAGAGACTGGCAGGGGGACAGCCACATTCTCACCATTCACAATGACTATTTGTATCTCCTCCCCCACCCTCCTTCACCTAGGATGTGCAGGTGAGGCAAATGAAATCACACCAGGTTGTTGAATGGGTGAGGGGGCAAAGAGGAGTGGTAAAGCTTTGTGCTCAGCTCTTGGTGGTGATGCTCCCTCCTGGTCTGCTGATGGGGCCTGGTCATGTGGTGGGGCCTGTGTGGGTGATGCTACTTCCATTGGGGGACCTATAATGCAGGTGCTTCCTTCTGCTCCCCTCCATCCTTGCTGATAAATTCTCCTGATGGGTCTGTGGAAAGAAAAGGTTACAGCAAATCATGTGTGAGAATGCAGTGATGTTCTTGGATGATTTCAGCTGGGAAGAATACGATGATCTCCAGTGAGGTGACGTGGTGGGCCAAACAGTTCCCAAGCAGACACCTTCCTCTGTCCAAAAGGGGAACCACTCAGGGAGGACATATCACTTCCCAATAAAAGAAACACCACAGAGAGGACTTACGCTTCCCAATAAAATCTCATCTTATGCAGGACAGCATCTCACCTTAGGTAGGACAACACGCTCGTACATGGTAATAACTATCTCACAGATTTTTCTTCCAAAAGGATCCTTTTATTATTCCCTATATTACAGAAACAAAAAAACTAAGAACAGAGGAAAACAGTCCAATGGAATTACAGATCTTGCCACCTCTCACAGCAGGCAAACAGGGTCATTGTGTCTTATCTCAGATGCAGCTCTCTAAACAGCTACAAGCAAGAATGTCTGGTCCTGCCTGCATGATTCTGTCTTACTTCCTGACTCAACAGCCAGTAAGAAAATGGATGACAGGCCTTCCTGGACACAAGCGATCAGTGTAACAGACATACACAAGACAAACTAGCATGCACAGAAAACTTTCAGACACGACAACAGGGATCCTGGGGCCATAGGGAACCCAGAGAATCCATACCCCACACAGCCTTCACTGTGCAGGAGATTAACTCATCGTATATCTGGTCCTGTCACATTATATACCCTTGCTCAGGACCATACTTGCTATTTGGGGCATTCTTCTCTAATTAGCAAATTCTTGTTCCAGCTGTCTAGGGTTCCTCTTGTGTGATTTGCCATGTTATTCTACTCATATCCGTACCCCTCTCCGTTGACCTTTTCTCAGGCCCATGCCTGAGATTATCAGCTTGGGCCTTGTCAGATTTACGTTGTTATCTGACCTCTTGCCCCTACTAACTCGGTTCTTCACCTGGTTCTCTTGCTTGGTTCTCTCCCACCCCTCAGTTCCCAAGAAATATCTCTCTTTAACTCCCCATGTTCTGACAACTATACTGGGGGCCATTTGTTCTTCTTCATGCTAAGCTGGCATGTTTATCTCTCATGATTGCCTCTTTACCCTCTCTCTGTCCACCACTTACTGATAAGTGTGTTTTCACATCTTTTCCATCTTTTCACATACCTCTGAAAGCTTCACATACACATCTATTCCATCATTCAGACATTTCGATGATTTTTTTGTGTTACTGTGTTAACCCCTTCTCCTCTGGCTCCCACACCTCCCAAGATACATACATAAAACCCCAGATCCATGGACGGCTGCTTCCCTATACTGCAATACTCATGGGTGAAGAGTTGCAACTCCACCCAGAGACTTTCCAACTAGGTCCTCTTCTTCTTGTGCAGGTGCCTGGTTTTCTTTTTCAGATCCTCAGTCTAAAAGACATGAACAAAATAGAGATGCAAGAGGGGCATACGAAAATAAAAGAGCCCTCTGCCCACTGACCAAAGCAATTTAATTGCAATGGAGAAAACAGGGAGATGGTGGTGGAAGATAGAAGTTTATTTTCCTTTGATTACTGCAATCATGACACATCTGTGCATAACCACCACTGAACCCCCATGCAAGCAAACTCTTGTGTTGCTCACTGTCCCCTATGCCCCCCACCATAGCAATTTTCAGTTGTTACCTCCTGTTGCCAAACCTTGAGGTATGAGACCTCCCACTGTTGCTGATCCTCCCCCAGGCCACTCCACAAGCTTGCCCTGCAACCTCTTCACATTGGAAACTAGCTGCACTCACCACCTCTGCCATCAACTCATCTCCCTTGGGAAGGAAAAAATCTTGCAGCCTCCTCCAGCCCTCATCTATCCTGCGTGACTTGTGCTTTTTGCCTGGCTGTGGAAATAACCTTTTCTCATTTGCCAGGAAAGGTCCTGCCAGGTGATCCATCCTTTTACAAATATTATACACCCTTGGAAACCAACCCCAGAAACATTTACAAAATACTTGATCTCCCTACCTGCCTTACTACAGGAACTGAACCCACACCCCATATAGAGATCATTTTTTTGTCGGATCGCTCACCATGAAAAGAAACATTTCCTCTCTCGAAGTGAGCCCTCCTTTTAATCAATTTAAAGAGACCGAATACCCGGTCAAAAACCAGACCAAACAACACTTGTTGCTGTCCACACCTTGTATTAAAAAATGGATTCCCCAAGCTTATGTTTGACGGAATTCTCTACTTCGTCATTAATTACTCTTCCTTATCCAGCAAAAACAAGGAAAAGAGTCACTTAGCTGAATCCATATTGTGGAGGACCTTCATACTCCTCCTTAAATTCTTCTCCGAAGGAATACCTCCAATATTCACTCCCAACAGGGTTCCCGCGACACCGACAGTGTTTCAAGCCGCTCCACAGCTTCCACAGCTCTTCCTCAGGCGAATGAACCCCGCTGTGTGTCAGTTCCGGTTAAATGATGATCTAAGGATGATGTCAGAACCGGCACTTTCAAAGAGAAGCAAAACCCCACCCGCTGGAATCAGTAATGCAAACTCCACCAATCAATGTCCATGTTCATACCTTCTGGAGCCATAGATCCCAAACAATAAATCCATTGTTCTTTACACTGTAATCTCGCCTGGCGATCACCCCCCCTATCAAACTGCGGAATTACTTCCAAATTCCGCCACCGCAAATCATTGAATTGATGGCCAGCTTGTTGGCAATGAGGCACTAAAGGGGCGGAACTCTATCTAGCGTTGATCCTTGAGCGATGCTCCAACAGCCACTTCTTAATAGGATGTATTTTTCTTCCCACATACTTTTTTCGACAAGGACAGATCAAAAGATAAATTACAAAGGCCATTTGACAATTGGAAAAATGCATAGAAGTGTTTGAATGTTTTTATGTACTATCCAATTTGCTATTGTCCGTGTTCTCCGGTATGCTATCATCAAAGGTTTGTGAAAACAGCGATGAAATGACATCCCCCAATGTTTTTTCAATATGTGCACTACCTTAGCCGCTCTAGGAAAAAAAGGAACTACACCTATGACCCTATTTTCATTTCTCTGAGCGGGAGGAGAATCCTCCGTCCACCAATCAGGATGATTGTATAAAGCCCTTTTAAAAGCTCTCCGTATTAATGATTCAGGGTAACCCCTGTCCTGTAAACGTTGGGTCAAATCCTGTGCATGCAATCGATACTGTGCACTTGATGAACAAAGTCGCCGAATTCGGAGAAACTGTCCAAAAGGCAATCCTCTTCTAAGAGCTGGAGGATGAGAACTGGTATATTTTAACAGTACATTCCGCTGAACCAGTTTTCTATACAAAGTACTCTGTAATGAAGACCCTTGTATATAGAGTAATAGATCTAAATACTCTATTTGCTGACAATCATATTTTGGGGTAAACTGTAAATTATTATCCAAAGAATTTATCCATGTCAAAAATTGCTTCAGTAATAACTCAGACCCTGTCCAGACAAAAATTATGTCATCCAAAAATCTCTTCCAAATCAAAATGTTATGAAACCCCTCAGACCCATATATTAATTTTTCTTCAAACTCCGTACATACAAGGATGCTATTGACGAAGCTACTGTAGCCCCCATTGCTATCCCAAATTTTTGATGATACAACTGCCCATTATACACAAAATAATTTTGGTCTAAAACCAATTTCAATAAATCCAATACAAACTCCCGAGGTATTCGTGCAGGAGTACTCCACTCCAATCGAGCCAAAACTTTATAAGCTTCTATTTGAGGAATATTCGTATATAATGAAACCACATCCAACGTTACTAAAATGGATCCCTGAGGAATATGTAATTTGGATACTAAGGATAATAAATGAAAAGAATCTTTCACATAGGATCGTACAGATTTCACCAGTGGCTGGAAAAAATGATCACAAAATTTGGAGAGAGGCTCAAGTACCGAATTTCTACAGGACACTATAGGCCTCCCCAGAGGATCCACCATCGATTTATGCACTTTGGGGACCATATACATGACAGGTATAACAGGATAAGCAGAATTCAAAAAATCATACTCTTTTTTAGTGATCCAACTATGTTCCATTGCTTCAGAGGTAAGCTCCTTTATAACCTGTTGGAGCTGCTTTGTAGGGTCTATGGTCAATTGCGAGTAATATTTGTCATTTGACAAATGTTGTAACATCTTATTATGATAATCAGTAGTTTTCATAAGCACAATTGCTCCCCCTTTATCAGCCCTCCGACATACTATCTCTTTCTTGTCCTGAAGGGATTTTAAAGCCTTATACTGAGACGGTGTAATGTGATCCATCCTGGCATTCATGAAATCAGGTTTGCATCCATGAGAAGGCGTTTCTAAGATGAGTTGCGTATACAATTGGAAGCGGCACAGGATGGACAGCACATGGCACATAGTTCCACACACAAAACAACAGGGCAGGACCACAAGCTACACTAACACATAAACATATGTTTGCCTGTTATGAGTACTCCCTGGTACTCGTAGAGGCCTCACCTTCTGCATAAACTAGATGGGAAGGGTCTGCCCATATGCTGGCTACTCACATAGATCTGAAATGGATCCACCAACAATGCTTCAATGTAGGTAATCCCACTATAAACACCTTCTTTTGTTGCAGATAACATTAAATTCACAAACGCTGTAGGGGCTCAACTAATGGACTTAATGGCAACAATATAATGCCTACCACTTTTTTTTTTACCTTCATCATCACCCCTAATTTCAGTATTCAGATCATACAGAAAAGCATAAAAGGTATTCTTAATCATTTCATGTCATAAACAGGCTGGATAGCACACAGAAATGACAATGTATATACTGGTTGATACTCAAAGAATACAGTATACGAAAAAGACCTTGTTGGGGCAAGATGGCGGCAGGAAGTCGACTGTCGGCGGCTGCCGCGCAGTAAGCTCCATGTTTCTGTGCTGGCAGTAAACTCTGCTCTGTTGGTGATGGGGCGGAGGAAACAGAAGCAAGCGGGTCTACCTGGAGCTCCCTCGCAGGCTTCTGCTGCTGGCTAGAGGACCCTGGAACTTTGTGGGTTTGTGGCTGTCGGGTCCGGAGCGGCGTCTTCACCAGCACGGCATGAAGAGCTGATGTCTGTGCTGGGCGCATCTGGAGTGAGTCTTTCCCCAGATCAGCAGGCGCCCCTGACACAACCAGGAAGTGTGTCAACTCCCGACGGCATTTGCTTTCCTCCTTCACCGGGTTTACGGGTGAGCACTCCGGAGCCCGGTGGTGAGGGTCAATTGCTGCAGGGGTTTGCCCTACTCTTCAGAGGGTGGAGTCAGCTGAAGGGAGGCGGTGTAGATGATCCGTCCCCTTGTGTGGTGGTTCCGTGGCTGTTGGAGCCTGGAGGAGGGCTGTTTCCTGTGAGTCGGGTTTTGGAGAAGCCGGCGGTGATAATATTGGACGCGCTGTGGGATGCCATTTCTGCTTTGACCATCACCATATCAACTGTTGTGGGTACTGTAAGTACTGAAATATCAGTTATGAAATTGGAGGCTTCTAAGAACCAGGAGCTGCAAGCTGGTTCTTTATCACAGGTGAAAGACGATGTGAGTCGTCTTCAGGAGGAGCATGTGGCTCTGATGAAAGAAAGGGCTGTGCTGACACGGAAAACTGAGCACCTTGAAAATCTTGCCCAACGGAATAATCTCCGTCTCTTGAACTTTCCTAGGTCCCCGTGTATGTCCCCCTTGGAAATGGTGTGGAAGTATTTTGGGGAGGTGCTTAAATTTCCAGCTGAGCACTTGCCTTCTGTAACTAGGGCTCAATATCTCTTGGTTAACACAATGGGAGTTTGGAGGAATGATCTGGAGGCATCAGTAAGTGGAATTGGGGACCTGACAGATTTCCTAGAAAGTTCTATGGACGTGATTATGGAAAGAACTACTATGCTTGTGACTCTGGCTCTAGAGGCTGATAAGGCATTGATTCTTCGGTCTTCTTTCAAAAATATTAATGAGAAGTTTCTAGGTTCAAATGTACGTATATTTCCTGACTTGTCTCGTGCAACCCAATTAAGGAGGAAGGAGTTTCTGGTATATCGTGCCAGGACCATCTCCTTGGGTGCTACGTTTGTGTTAAAATATCCATCTCTAGATATTATATTTCCTATCAAGAAAAGAATTTCCTGGTTTTTTGAACCTAAGCAGCTTCTAGAATTTTTAGGTGCAAGGGAGGAGGCCAGGGTTGATGTGGGTCCTAATACAGCTGACGCATAAGTCTTATCCTGCTAAAAACAGTTTTTTCTTTTTCTTAAGGCCTTCCTTTACCCTCGAGAAGGGATTGTAAATTGGGGTCATTGGGGTAATTTCCTGTAGCCCCCATTGTTTTTTGTTTGTTTATGTGGACTAATGTTTGGGACAAGATGTGTTACATTAATATATATAGAAAGAAATAAAGTATTTGTTTCTTGTGGAGTTCCCATATTTCTTTGTTCATTCATGTGAATACCTGAGTGTCCTTATATATAAATGCCAATAAAGATTATAAATATAAAAAAAAGAATACGGTATACTGTGCTCACAACCACCATTACAATAATGCTTTCCCGAAGATGTGCTCTCAGGCTAACAATACCAGCTATACCGACTTAAAGCAGGTGACCATTGCCGGCCGTCAGTTTCTGAGTCTGTTGATGAGGCAGTAGCTTCCTATAATGCTGCTCTCTCCTCTGCTCTGGATGCTCTTGCTCCGCCCATGCCACGCTGTGTGTGGCATACTTTACCCCAGCCCTGGCTGTCTTCCACTACCTGCTATCTACATTCCTGTGCCCATTCAGCTGAGTGTGCTTGGCTCAAATCCTGCACCCTTGCGGACTTTCTACACTTCAAATTCAAGCTTGTCTCTTTCCAGTCAGCCATAGCACTCGCCAAATAAGACTATTATGTCCATCTAACTAACTCTCTTGCCTCTCTTTACAACTCTCAACTCTCTCTTCAAGGTGCCTCTGCCTCCTTCCCCTCCTTCCCTTTCTGCCCAAACCCTGGCTGACTATTTCCATGACAAAATCCACAAGATCACACTCCAATTCCCCACGATATCAGCTACTTCCTCCTCCCCCTCTTCACTCCCAACTTCCCCCCCCCCCCCCCACACACACACCTCTGCTACCTTCTCTTCCTTTTTTCTTTTTTTTTTTGCAATTTAAATTTTGTATTAATTTTTTCCATATTAAACCAGAAAAGACACCATTCTTCCAGAAACACTGAAACGCAAACCAAAACAAAACCCCAAATAAACATTGTCCCTCCCTTCTATTTTCCACATTGAATTATACCTCCTCACGCCTCACCACATCCAAATCCCCATATAGCTAGGAATTGATTTTGCCAACCCATTACATTCTGCTTAGCCATACAGACATTTTACTCCACGACTTAACAAAGGAAGTGATCTTATAATGTTGCAATGCTATTAATTTGCACATTAGGTATATATGTTTTAAACAATCTTCAACATCCTTTAATACTGGTGGATCCCTTTGCTTCCAAGCCCTAGTCACAACCATTCTACAAACTGTGAAGCCTGCTCTTATTAACATACAAACCCCATCTGCAGGAACATTTAAGAGAGCCACCTCCAGTCCAGTCATTAACTCATATCCCAATATTTCCCCTAGCCAGTTAAATCTACTCCTCCATAACCTTTGCATTTTAATGCAGGTCCAACATGTGAAATAGAGCACCCCCCTCCCCACATTGCCTCCAACAGGTCACCCCTTTGTACCTCATATATGGACTATCTTTTCCAGTGAGAGGTGCCACCTATATAAAATCGTATAATTATGTTCAATCAAGTTGCTCGCTATAATCCCTTCATATAGTAGGCCTTTGTACACCTTTCCCCATGTTACCTCATCCCAGGTGACTCCAAGGTCAGTGTCCCCCTGGTGCAGGAAACCAACCTTATCCTCCTCTTCCCCTTCCATCAGTCAATATATGATTGAAATAGCTCCCTTAATCTGATTTTTGGAAAAGAGCTGTTCTATGCAAGACTCCAGGGGTCTCAGCTCCTGCATCACTTGGGTGGCAAGATAGTGTCTCAGTTGTAGATTTCAGTTCTTCAAAACCAATTATTCCCCCATCTTCTAAACATTGTCCCATCCATCTAAGACCTTTCGATTTCCATCTAGAGAATACCCCTCCTCTCTGCACTGGCAGGAAAACCCCATTTCCTACTATAGGAGTGAGTCCCGAGTAGCCATGTGGACCCACCAGATTTTCCTCCACTTCCACCAAACTTGCTAAGACAATCCAATAAAGGGATTTGATTCTACCTTTCTCCCTTTCACCTGAAATCCATAATCGCCTATCAAAGCTTCCTCTTCTTTCCATCATTTCTTCAATATGCACCCATTCCCTCTCCCCTTTTAACCACCATTCTAGGGACACTAATCTTGCCTCCTCATAATATCGACCTAAGTGTGGGACAGCTAAGCCTCCCCTTTCTTTACACCTCCACAGAATAGATCATACTACCCTGGGGTGCTCCTGGGCCGCAATAAAGTGTATCACTTTCCTCTGAGTCATCTCCAGAAAGCTTCTAGGTACCCATATAAGGAGAGTCATGAACAGGTATAGAGGTTTCGGGAGCACCATCATTTTGATTATTTCCATATGCCCTATCCAGCTAAAGCTCCCTCTACTCCAAAGCTCCAGATCCAATTCTATCTGCTGCCATACCGGAGGATAATTAGCTCTGAACAGGTCCCTATCTTTGGGGTGAGGTTTACTCCCAAATAGTGTATGCGCTCCCTTGCCCACTTTAATGGAAGCTGCCTTTGGAGTTTATCTTGCATATGTCTGGAGAGGGATATATTGAGAACTTCTGATTTAGTGGCAGTAATTTTAAAACCGGCCACTTGTCCATATTTCTCAAGAACTGTAATCAGCTCTGGTAAGGATTTTTCCAGATTTCTAAATGTAACAGTAAATTATCTGCAAACATGGAGAGCTTATAATCTTCCTTACCTACTCAAATTCCCTGTATAGTGCGGTCTACCCATACCCTTTGGCCAGTGGTTCCATAGCCAGGACAAAGAGTAAAGGTGAGGGGGGCATCCCTGGCATGTATCTCTAAGGAGTTCAACTGCTTTAGAATAATTATAATTGATATTAATGCGAACTTCAAAAAGGATTCCTCAAATCCCATCTTCCTCAATGTTTGGACCAAGAAATGCCAATACACCCAGTTGAATGCTCTTTCGGCACCCACCACTAATAGAAGCATCCCGGTTTTCTCTTTCCCTCCCTGCCAAATCATATCTAATATTTTTCTAATATTGTCAGATACTTGACATCCCAGAATAAACCCAGATTGATTAGTGTGAACTAACACAGGCATACCTCTCGGGATTCTATTAGCTAGAATTCTTGTGAAGATCTTCAAATCCATTTCCAATAGGGATATGGGATGATATGATCCACATTGACTACGGTCCTCCTGCCACCCTTATTGTTTCTGGCATATTTTCAACTTTGCCAAAGGATTACCAAAAGGGAATGCTATAACTGGAAGTAGATCTACACTTGTGAGTATAATATTCTGGAATAAACTCTAAATCTTGGGGTAAAAGGGACTTCTTGGAGTTAAAGCTGATAAATATGTGTATTTTAGAATTTAGTGTTAAAGTCAGGTGACAGATCAAAGCGTCAATTTAAAAGGTCCCTTCTAGCAAACCAAGGGCTGTGTGAATCACCCAGGAAATTGGTAAGACTTTAACTTAGAAGCACAGGACAGAGCACTGTGTAGCAGCCAACATTTAATAAATCTTCTTTCCCTCCCTCCCTCCCTGACTCCCACCCACCACTGGGATAATCTTAGCTTTATAGGTGTTTAAACCTCTTAAAGGTAAGGAGGAGTCCATATTCACTCTCAGGTGCAGCTGTTTATCCTCATCAGACATACGTTAAGGATCTGAGATTAATTAATGTTGAAGTGAACAAAGTCCATTAAACGTATTAGGTATAGTTTTATTAGTATAAGTATCCCCAGCAAAATCTAAGTAAGTAAACAATCCTAAACACAACCTTAAAACTAAGATGCAGACAGCTGTCCAGCAGCAAGATGGGGGCTTTACAATCTTTTGCATTGAGTGTCACATGTATAATTTTCTCCAAGTTGGTGAGGGGTCTTACTTGTGCACTAGGTGCAAGGAGCTCTTTGCTCTCAGGGAAGGAGTAAAATCTCTGGAGGCTAGAGTAGCAGAATTGGAGGACATAATGCAGACAGAGAGGTACATAGACGAGACCTACAGGGATGTAGTACTGAAGTCCCACCTCCAGTCTAGCAACATCCTTGTTGCCATGGAGGAGAGAGGTCACGTGACAGGAGAGCATCACCCTGGTGTGGCAGGAAATGATCCTGTAGCTAGGACTTGTCCTCCAGGTGATGTAAAACCCTGTCGCACCGAGGATGTTTCCCCAGGGCCATGTGCCCACAAGGGAAGGGTTAGGATAGCTGTTATAGTTGGTGAATTTATCATTAGGCATATAGATAGCTGGGTGGCTGGTGGACATGAGGATTACCTGTTAACATGCCTGCCTGTTGCTAAGGTAGCAGACCTCACGCGTCACCTAGACAAGGTCTTAGATAGTGTTGGGGAAGAGTCTGCTGTCTTGGTACATGTTGGTAGGGAGGTTCTGGAGGCCAAATTTAGTCTTTTAGGTAGGAAGTTGAAATTCAGAACTTCCAGGGTAGCATTCTCCGAAATGCTTCTCGTTCCATGCACAGGACCCCAAAGGCAGGCAGAGCTCCAGAGTCTCAATGCATGGATGAGATGATGGTGCAAGGAAGAGGGTTTTGTATTTGTTAGGAAATGGGCAACATTCTGGGGAAAGGAGGGGCTTTTCCAAAGGGATGGACTCCACCTTAACTGGGATGGAACCAGACTGCTGGAATTAACCTTTAAAAGGAGACAGAGCAGCTTTTAAACTAGATAATAGGGGAAAGCCGACAGTTGCCCAAGAACGCATGGTTCGGAACAATGTATCCGTGAGGGATACTAGCAATGGACTGAAGTTAGGGCATATCAACAGAGAGGTTCCAATAAAGACAGAAGTAACCCAAATGCCCTTAAGTACAGAGAAAGACAGAGCTTAAAGATTCCAAATTACCCCTGCCTACTGATAACCAGATTAATATGAATAAAATACAGCCTCTAAAATGCTTGTATGCAAATGCTAGAAGTCTAAAAAATAAGATGGGAGAATTAGAATTGTCACAGCCCCTCCTAGTGGCAGTGTGCAGAAGGGTCAGGGTGGACATTTTAATTTTGTTGAAGAAAGAAAAACTTTTAGACCAAGTGCATTCTGGTCCTTGTAGTCCCTCTTCACAAAGAAAATAGATGTGTGAGCCTTGAGCAGGGTGAAACAAAAAGGTTTTTATTCCCTTGTTACACAAAAGGTTCTTCAGGAAACAAAGTAGAATTTACCTTAGTTCAGGTTTAGTGCCAAGAATATTTACAAAAGGTCAGCAACTGTTACAAATGCGTCACAGTTCTCTATATCCAAGCAAGTTTCTCAAACAGCAAGAAAAATAAGACAAAAACTTCCTTCAGTTTTAACAGAAGCAAAAGATACTTTAAAACATGTGCTGCTGTTATATCTCGGTAAGAGATTCCAGGCTCTCAGTAATACACAAAGAACAGTCCATTGGTTCAAGCATCAACGGTTCTGGTTCTGCAGACTCAATTTGCATGGGTTCTAGCTCACTCGTGGTGTCTTCTAATCCTGAGCTTTCCCTGGTTAACACAGGTTGCAGTTCAGTATTTCTGTCCCCCACTTTCCAGCCTTGCTGGCCTGGGTTTAGCAAATAACTATTAGGGCTTTTCCCTATAACTCTCTGTACAGGGTTGCAAAACTTCCTCCAGCTTTGTTTCTTCTCAGAATGGCTTTTTAGGTTATCAGCCTTCCTAGGACCTGGCATCCATTTAATAAATGAAGTATCACTGTACCTTGGATCTCTGTAGCATTTACTGCTGGTGTTCTCTCCACCAGAGACTCTCCCTTTGTCACCGTCTTCCTTGAAGACTGGTTTCTGGAGCTTTCTAGGCTGGGCTTGTCCTCCCTGGAACTTAGCTCTGCTTTTCCATGTATCCAAGCTTCTCTGCCTTGCAGTGTATGAGGTTCCTTCCTCAGGTCCTTCCTTCATAGATCCTTTCTCTCTCTCTCTAAGGTCCTCCCCCGAGTTCCTTCTTAGATCCTCTCTGTCTGCTTCCTTGTGAGCACTGCTTAAAAAGGGGTTCCCCAACTGAGTTTCCTGGCTTTCTGCTCAGGTGCCTTTGATTAGCTACTGCATTGCTACAACCTGGGTGTGTCAGCTTAACTTCTGCAGCCTCGTGCCTGCTCCCTCTAGCTGCACTTCTAGGTAATTGCACCTTCTGTAACTCAGTTGCTTCATAAGAAAGAGAGTTTTTTTCTACATCCATTGCTTCAATGGCTTCAGCTCCATCACAGAATATATAGCACTAAATGAGAGGTTATATATGATTGGTATCTCAGAGACATGGTGGAAGGAGGACAACCAGTGGGACACTGTGATACCTGAGTACAAACCATATCGTAATGATAGAGCAGGTCAAATTGGTGGAGGGGTTGCACTCTGTTAGAGAGGGCATTGAGTCACATAGGATTAAAGTCTTGCAGGAAACAAAATACACTGTAGAATCTCTATGGATTGAAATTCCATGTAAAAAGGCGAAGGGAAAAGCAATGGCAGTGGGGTGTAATATCAACCGCCTGGCCAGAATGAACAAATGGATGATGACATGCTCAAAGAAATTAGGGAAGCTAACAAACGTTACAGCACAGTAATAATAATGGGTGATTTCAATTACCCCAGTATTGACTGGGTTAGTGTCACGGCAGGACATGCTAGAGAGATACAGTTTCTAGATGAAATAAATGACTGCTTCTTGGAGCAGCTGGTTCATGAACCGACAAGAGGGGAAGTCATTTTGGACCTAGTCCTTAGTAGAACACAAGATCTGGTACAGGAGATAAGGGTGTTGGGGCCACTTGGCAACAGTGATCATAGCATGTCCGCATTTGATTTAATAAATGGGGGAAGGACGGCAAGTACATCCACAGTACTACCTTTTAACTTTTGAAAGGGAGACTATGATAAAATGAGGAAAATAGTTAAGAAAAAATGAAAAGGAGCAGTTGCAAAGGTTAAAGATTTACATCAAGCGTGAGTATTGTTTAAAAATACTATCTTGGTGTTTAAAGATACTATCTTGGAAGCCCAGACCAGCTGTATTGTCACGCTCCCCTGCTACTGGCCGAAGGCTTTATAGTAGGGGTGACTGCTGTTTTGCTTCTGAGTGACCTTTAAACTATCTAGCAGCAAGGGTTGCTGGGATATGTAGTTTTTGGTTTCACTCTCACAAAAATGTGTTGTGGCCCAAGGGTCTCTTGGAACAGATAAATGTATTATTATTGTTGGGTTTTTCCCCTCAGGCAAATAAGCAAAGCAACATAATTATTTTCCAGAATAAACAGAAAAACAGGAGCAAATGAAAAGCATCAAATAAAAGTGGAAAAACTGTTTCTTCACAGCAGCACAAAACTTCCAAACAACTTTGTAATTCTTCTTACCAAAGCTTGTTTATCTTAGGCGCAGTCTTTCTACATTATACATGGAACAGTCTCTCTTATAGTAATCAGGTGAGTCAGGAATATCAGCTACGTCATTAAACATCCCCTTGCTTGCATTCTCACGGCTCTGTTTAGGAGAACTTCTTGGCTGCAATCCTGGGATATCTATTTGCAGCTGTTCTAAGAAGACTCCACTCTCACTGACCGTGGCTTCTTCTAGTTCAGGAGTTTGGTTAGAATGTAAGCTCTTCCTTATGGTTGTCACATTAGCTTTAAACCATTTGTCAAAAGAGTATCTGCTAGGTGCTTTCACAGCCGTGCTACCCTGGCACCTATTAGCACTTGCTCTTAACTGTTTTACAATGTCTTCCACAAAACTCTGGCTTGGCAGTAACCCTGACGTACCTTTTCTGCTGACCTTGCTTTGTCTGTGCTCGGAGCTCTCTTCCTCTCTACAGGGAAATGGCTTTGCCCTGTCTTCAGGAAGCTCCCACAATGGCTTAGGTTTAGCTTCAAGGTAACCAGTAATGGACCCACCAGAATCCTTCTTGCCTGGGGCTGGGTTCCAAGACTCCCTCAGTTGCTGCCTTCCTTGCTGAAGTGGAATAGAGAATTGCAGAGGCTCCTCTCTGCCCTCTTGTCTGTCCTGATTCTCAGTGCTGCTCTGCAAGACTAGCCCTGAAGCTGGTTTAAAACGGCTTCCTTGTTCAGGCACACCCTTCTGACTATCCAGGTGCACCTCGTTAGGGCTGCTTTCAGCTCTTATGTCATAAATCTGACTGAGCTGCATTCTCTCTGAAAGCTTCCTGCTGTCATGGAAACCTGGCTTGCTCTGGCTTTTAAAGGTGCAGTGCTCGCTCTTTTCCCTTTCTGTCTGCTCAGGAATGCTTTCGGTACCACAGTATTCCACACTTTTCTTAAAGGAAATCCAAAAAATGGCCAGCATGGTATAAAGATGAGATCATAGAAGCTGTTGCTGCCAAAAAGGAATCTGTCAGAAAATGGAAAAAGGAGCCAAATGACAAGAACTGGAAACAGCATAAGCACTGGCAAGTTGATAGGGTAGGCAAAGAGAGAATTTGAGAAGAAGCTTGCTGTTGAAGCAAAAGCATATAATAAAGATTTTTTTTCAAGTACATTTGTAGCACAAAACCTGTGAGAGAGTCAGTTGGACCATTAGATGATAGAGGGATAAAAAGGGCACTAAGAGGGGACAAGGCCATAGTGCAGAGACTGAATGAATGCTTTGCTTCGATCTTTACTAAGGAAGATGTAGGGATGTTAACCCATGACTGAAATGATATTTAAAGGTGATGCTGTAGAAGAACTGAAAGAAATATCAAAAAACCGGGAAGATGTATTACAACTATTTGATAAACTGAAGAGTAGCAGATCACCTGGACCGGATGGTATATATCCAAGGGTGTTGAAAGGACTGAAATATGAGATTGCAGACCTACTATTAATAATCTGTGAACTATCATTAAGATCATCTGTAATACCGGAAGATTGGAGAACGGCTAATGTAATGCCAATTTTTAAAAAGGATTCCATGGATGATCCAGGAAACTACAGACGTCAGAGCCTGACATCAGTAATGGGAAAAATGGTAGAAACCATTATAAAGAACAAAATTACTGAACATGTAGTCATGGCTTAACCTTTTTCCTGGCACTACCACAAAAACGCTATTAATTTCTTAACAGTGTTCTTTTTCTTACTACATGTAATGACTGAAAAACGTAAGTATAGTGTCAATAGATTCAGAGTTTATCATTGTAGTTTTTTTTATCTAAGTTCCTATACAGGAACATTGCCAAGAAATTGTACGTTCAACCCATGCAAGAGAACATCCTACTAGAACGCAAAAATAACAGATAAATCAAGCAGATACTAGTGACTAATGCTACAGTATGCATGTCTGTCACTTGTGGTAGTCCACAAAGCAAGTTTTGCCCTTATTGGAGTAAAGCCGGACCTTGCAGACCCTGCATATGACCGTAGTGTTCTTTGAAGACATGCGACGGCATCCCTGCGTGCAGCTGATGCGTTCATGAAGTAACTCCTGTGCCTGCCGGACACCTTTTGGCAAAATGGCTACGTGATTTGATCTGATTGAATGTTCCTGAATGGCAGTGCCCTTCAAGAGACACAAGGTGATGTCATGTCTGAATGTCAGATGATCCATGTTACTTCCATGAAGGTGATAGTGTATTTTCCAAGCAGCCACGACAGATACGTTGAGGACGTTTGTTAATAGTGGCCACCACCATTTCTTTCCACGCACAGAAGGCCTGTAGCTTGCTAAGAGCCTGTCCATCAGATCCACTCCACCCATTCCTTCATTATAGCGCTTCACCACAAAGGGCTGAGACACAGTAACATCTGATGTACCCTTGACTCGGCGAAGTGCGGTTTGAAGTGGGTCATATGTGAGATTGTTGCTGACAATGCAGACAACAGAATTGTCATGCCACTTTGCTACATAGACTGATCCATCACATCGGTAATCATAGTCTCCTCGTTGGCCACTCTTCTTCATGTCCTTTGTACTTCGAAGTTCTTTGTGTGCTCCGCCAGTTCTCAGTTCCTGAATGGTTCCTATAGCTACAACATTTCTCTCTGCGAGTAACTTGATCAGTGCATAACTTGTAAAAAAAATATCGAAGAACAGATGGTGATGAATTACATCTGAATGCTTTTCAATGTTGTTATTGTTAAGTGCCGCTGAGTCGGAGTCGACTCATGGCGACCCTCTGGCTAGCTATCCTAAATTGTGTTCGGTCTTCAGTCAGGCGGCTCATTGTTGACAGACTGGTACCCGTAGCTGCTGTTATTGTATCGATCCATCTCATTGCTGACCTGCCTCTTTTGCGTTGTCCTTCTATCTTGCCAAGCATGATGTCTTTCTCTAATGATCTCTCTCTTCGCATGATGTGTCCAAAGTATGAAAGTCGAAGTCTTGTCATCTGAGCTTCTAAAGAAAGCTTAGGTTTGATCTCCTCTAGTACCGACTGGTTTGTTCTTCGGGCAGTCCATGGTATACACAGTATTCGCCGCCAGCACCACAATTCAAAGGCATCAATTTTCTCCCTGTCTGTCTTTTTCACTGTCCATCTTTCACATCCATATGATGTTATTGAAAATACCATGGCTTGAACAAGTCGAATCTTTGTATGGAGAGAGACATCTCTGCTCTTGAGAATCTTATCTAGGTCTTTCATAGCCATTCTGCCAAGCGTCGTTTGATTTCTTGACTGCTTGCTGCTTCTTTATTGATAGTTGATCCAAGAAGGTTAAAGTTGTTCACAATTTCAATTTCTTCTCCTTCAACGATAAACCCTGGAGCCCAGAGGTTCCATCGAATGCATAGAACTTTCTCTTCCGGTGTACAGCTTAATGTTGTAAGGGTAACCGTCGATGCCACACATACACCACCACTTAAAACCAATTCTAATTGGTTTACTCTTATAAGCATTTTCATGCTGTGGCGGCCAAAGTATGGAGTCATAGAACTCGTCAATACTCAGTTCATGGTGGAAAAACCCAAACTGCAACAAATTTGCATTGACGGCAGTAATAAGTGGAGCAATCTTAGCCGTCTTGTCCCCTGCTTTGAGTTCAGCATTGTCAGCCAAGTGAAAGTATTTTTTGATGGTCTGATACCTCTTGCTGCTCATGGCCTCATGGAAAATAGGCACACCTAGATCTTGCTGACTGCTCCAGTAGTCTGACTCCTGTGGCAGGACGTGATAGTCAGACAACAGCAGGATTCCCAGAAAGCGACAAATTTCATCCACTGTGACTTGAAACTGACTGTCGTTCTTATCTCGGTTAGCGTAAAGGTTGCTTTGCGTTACGATTTCCATCAGCATTTTGTCATCGAATATAAGGCTCCATATGGAAAACGGAGAAAGCGACAACAGAACAGGAAAACTGTCAGGTAAATGACTTGGCACCAGCGATGAAATTACCTTAGTGAACTTTGTTGACTTTTTCCACTGAATTGCCTGTTTCTGCTTCAGATTCTAATACTTTTTTTCTGGAGGGCTGCTTTCATCTTCACTACTAACACTCTCATCTTCGTCTGTCTCCTCTGCTATCACTTCCAGTTCGCCAGCTGTTTCAAAGGGGTCATCATTGTTCAAATTGTCAGGAACATCTTCGACATCACTGTCAGCTGCAGAATCACCTGCAGATGGCGGTAACACAATGATGGTTGTCGGACGAGTTAAACGTTCCACAGTTGACATAGCATCTTGGACTGTAACTGCCCGATGAATTTTGCTACGTCTGGTGCCATAGAAGCTTCTTGTATCCATTGTTTATCAAAACTGAAGGAATTATATGAAAACAATGTGCAATGGCAATTATTAGTCGACTTTTGGATAATCCTGGCAGTGTTCCTATATAGGAACATGAGACATATACGTAAAATTTACCCCCCATCACAAATCAAATAAAATGTGAGTGCACCTGTGCAAAACGACCAGGCATGCCTCCTACACAATGATCAGCGTCAAAATGTAAAACAACCAAGTATCTCAAAATTATAACTGCTAAATTTGACTTACCCTCTAAGTGAAATTAAAACTGTTGTGCAACTGAGACAATTTAATGTTTGCACCGCTGTTAAATATGATGTCACCACTTGTTCACATTCTGCAAAGAATATTTGTATTCTAAAATCGTGTACATAAAAAATAGGTAACGTTTGTCATGTTCCCATACAGGAACATTGCCGGGAAAAAGTCAACATGGCTTTAGCCAAGGAAGGTCTTGTCTTACTAATCTTTTATGGTTTTTTGAAAGTGTGAATAAACAGGTAGACAAAGGTGAGTCAGTTGATATAGTGTATCTGGATTTTCAGAAAGCCTTTGACAAGGTCCCTCATGAGAGACTCTTGGTGAGATTTAAAAGTCATGGGATGGACTTCCGGTGATGTCATCGGGACTAATGGTGGCGTAGTGTAGGAGCTCCGCCATCGAAGCCTGCCCAGGAGATAAAAAGAACCCCAAATGAGCCAGTAGAGAGGAGCGAGGGAGGTGAGACAGAAGAGGAGAACCCCTGGAAGCGAGCGATCGCCCTGGTGGACACGGCGCTTGAAGCGGCAAGGAGCAGTGCAGAGCAGCAGATTGTGAGGTGGGCCTGAGCAGAGGACCGCGTGGCGGGCTTGAGTGAAGGACCGTACAGGGCCTGAGCGGATGATCCTGAGGCAGCCCAGAGAGCCGATCAGAGACCCAGAGTGCGAGGTGGAGATCCGGGGGGAGGATCGGAAGGCTGGAGAGAGGTCTGGAGGTGCAGAGCCGGCCAGCACATGACAGAAAGGCTGGTGAGTGGGAGAGCACCGAGTAGAGCCAGCGCAAAGCAGGGTAGGAGAGACTGCGCTGCAGAACAAACTAAGCCCGATTGGGGAAAGAAGAGCGGAGGCAGGAGAGACATGCGGCGAAGTGCTGGGGAGAGCACAAGAGGAGACAGAGAAGAATGGGAGAAGCATAGCTGTGTAGCCAAAAAGAAAAGGGCAAAAGCTGGGCAGCACGGGACATACGGCGTTGGGAAAAGGAAGCTATCAGCGCCGAGTGCAGCCAGGCACGAGAGAAGGGAGGACTAAATAAAATCAGAGCATAGTAATCTACGAGGTCAGGAGACCTGCGGTGAGGAGCAGAGAAACGGCGCTGGTACAATACAGCCAGAGGCCGGTAAGTGCAGGCAAGAAGAGGGGTCCTGGGGGCCTGAAAAACAGAGCCTGTCTAGGAATGGTCTGGAGTCCGGGTGTCCTGTAGCCCAGCGGGATCTGCTGGAGCTGGAGATAGAGTGCTGAGTTGGGTCTTGGAGAAGTGGAGAGAGGGGGCAAGGAGCCTGTGGGAAGAGGAGGGGGAAGACCAAGTGATAAAGTGCAACGAGTGTGCCACAAGTGGGGCACAGGAAAGCACTGCTTGAAAAGCTGCCAGATCGAAGAGAGGAGAGGGATAACGCTTGGCATTAATAAATAAAATACAAATAAAATAAAGATTACATAACAAATAAAAACAAAAAAAATAAAATAAAAGTGAGCATGGATAAGGCAAAGGGGAGCCAAGCAGTGCGAAAGAAGCTGGTGGAATATCAATCCTCATATGCGACCACTAGAGGAGGAAAGGAGGGAGAGAAGGATGATGGGAGACAGCGAGAGGACCCTACTGAGCAGGAGGAGGAGATGGAACGTGCATGCAGCCCAGGAATGGGGGCAATGCTAAAAGGCTAGTTTACAGAGCTGAAGGAGGAGATTAAGATGGAGCTCAGTGGAGTGAAAAATGAGTTGAAGGAGACCATACAGGCCCTGCGACAAGATATTGTGGACATTGGTAATCGTCTAGATGAAGTAGAGAGCCAGGTGGAGCAGCAAGGTGAAACGCTGGAGGAGCTACAGAGAGGGTGGGAGGAAGTGAAGAACTGGCAAGCCGAGCAACAGATGAAATTGGAGGACCTGGAAGACTGCTCTAGAAGGTGCAATCTTAGAGTGCGGGGCCTCCCAGAGGAGGCGTAGTATAAGGACTGTGAAGCAGTGATAGGGAAAATCTTCAGAGCATTGTTGCATCAAGAGGAGCCTGATGAAGGGGGAGAACATGAGAGTATTAAAATAGAGAGAGCACATAGAGGCCTGGGGCCGGTTAGGGATAGCAGGCCACGAGATATCGTGGTGTGCTTGAGCTCTTTTAAGACTAAGGAAAAGATACTCAGTGCAGCCTGAGCAGAGCGACAAGTTATCTGGGAAGGGCACAGGCTTGAGTTGTTTCAGGATCTCTCTTTGGGTACCCTTCAGCGCAGAAGAAACCTTAAAGTAGTGATGACTTATTTGCGAAAAGAGGACTTGAGATATAAATGGCTATTCCCGTTTGGACTGCTGATGACTGTAAAGGGAAGAAACTCACATCCATCCGCCCACTGCTAAAGAACAACAAGCTCGACCCAGCTAAAGTCGAATCTTACAGGCCAACCCCAAGCATCCCGCTGCTCGCAAAAATCATCGAGAAGGTCGTCCTGCGACAACTACAACACCACATCGACAATGAGGCACCTTTAGACTCTGCCCAGCACGGCTTTAGGGAAGCCCATGGCATCGACACCATCCTCACAATCCTCTTCAACAATCTAATCACTGGTCTCGATAACATCCACCAAGGATTTGTCCTCATCTTCCTAGACATAGCCGCCGCCTTTGACTCGGTGAATCACGAGACACATCTATATCGTCTCAAAGAAAAAGGGATACAAGGCACAGCACTAGCCTGGTGCAAAACCTACCTATACAACCGATGGCAACAAGTCAGAGCCGGCTCCACGACTTCTGAACCTTTTCCTCTAAAGCAAGGCGTACCACAAGGCTCATCCCTCTCCGCGCTGCTATTCAACGTCTACATGCAGCCTATCTGAACATTAATCCGCTCCTTCAACGTCCAATGCCTTGCCTACGCCGACGATATCCTCATCTACACTCTGTTCAGGACTGAGCAACCCGACTTCTCCCCAATACAAAAATGTTTTACAGCTATATCTGATTGGCTCCTAGCCCAAAATCTCCGAATCAACCACAATAAAACAGACGTCCTATTCGTCACAAGGAACTGGAAATTCACACCTCCTTCCTCACTGCAAGTTAATGACATGGAACTAAAAACAAAATCCACAATTCGATACCTAGGCATTACCCTGGATCAACACCTAGATATGTCAGCCCACGTCGCAAACACCACAAAAGCCATCTATTACAAGATCCGGTCACTACGCCATCTCTGCCCATTACTCGACTTCTCCGACTACCGAACCATCTTTCAAGCCTTGGTCATCCCACACCTTGACTTTGCGATCATCCTCCTCCATGGACTACCACAATCAACCCTGAATCCCCTCCGACTTGCCATGAACTCGGCAGCAAGGGTTCTAGTCGGATCCTCAAGGTCCAACCACATGAGGAGGCGGAGCCAGCACGGGTTAAGATGGCCGCTTGAGTCTCGAGCTCCTCACCCCCTCGCACGATAAATCCCCCCAGCCGAAGTGGAAAAGGCCTTGGCGATTCTCCGGTGCTCAGCGAGGTGTGCGAGATGTCGAGTAGTAAGCCCACGAGGCTCGACTTCGCTGCAGCGGCGAGTGGTGGTGTTAAGAGAGCTAAGGCCGAACCGCCTTCGCCGCACAAAACGGTGCAGGTGGGAGAAGAGTGGGCGGGCCTAAAGGAAGTGTTGGCAGAGATCCAGGCAGTAAAAGGCATGGTGGACATCAATGGAGAGACCTTGTGAGGAGTGCAGGCAGACATCGCAGAGCTAAAAGAAATGCGAGAGCAAATGTTTCAGCTAACGGAGAGGCTGCAGAAGCTGGAAACCACCGTGGAGGTGCATGAGGAGCGATTCAAGCAGGTGGGGGCGAACTCCAGAAGGCTGGCGGCCTTGGAGCGCAGCCTTGAAGATCTCAATAATCGCACGCGGCGGAACAATGTGCACATCATCGGGGTCCCAGAGGGGGCCGAGGGAACTGATATGAGAGCCTTCCTGTGTGCCACAATACCTAAGCTGCTCAAGTTGGAATTTTGTTACCCGCTCGAGATTGAAAGAGCGCACCGCGCCCCCACCCATCCGGGCCCCAGCGTTCGGAGGCCCCGGCCGATCGTCATGTGCGTTTTGCGCCATGGTCAAGCGATGCAAATTCTCTCGGCTGCAAGGGCACTCCGCTCGGTACAATTCGACGGGCAGAATGTTGCCTTCTACCCAGACTTTCATAAAGCGACAGTGTAGCGTCAGAAGCAGCTGTTGTCCTTCAGGCCGCGGCTCCAAGCCCTCCAAGCCCGTTATGGCCTTTTCGCCCCTGCTCGCCTGCGTGTAACGCTGCATAACCAGACGAGGATGTTTGAAGACCCTGAGGCCTTGGGGGAGTACCTAGAGGACAAGGAGGCAGCGATTATGCGTTGAGACGGGTGCCTCTTGCCTGATATTGCGCCGAGAGATGTCGGAGAGACTCAGGTGCCCCACTTTGCTTCAGGAGCTGTGTTAGCTGCAACTGAGGACTATATGGTTTATGCTTAGCGAAAGACTTTGAGTACGGGACAGAGTTGTTTATCCTATTGTTTTTTCTCCCCAGAAGCGCATTCTAGTCCCCGCTACTGCGGTCAGGCACGGATGGGGTTGATGGTGGGAGGTTGGTTGGTAATGGGGTCATATAGGCCCTGTGAGAGCCCGGGGCTATTGTGAATCAATATGTTGTTCATGAACAAGATGGATGCTGTCAATGTATGGGGGAGTGTTACTTTATTAGTTGCTGTTTATTAGCGAGGGGGGGGGGCAGGGGTTCGAGGGGTTCTCTAGCCTAAATGGTTCACCCATTTAGAGCCCATTTTCGGACGGGTATGGTGTCTCCTCATGGGTATGAGAGGGCAGTTCGGGGTCCAGAGGCCCTTGCGGGGGCCGTGAGCAGCGGGGTGTTCGGTCCTATTCCAGTCAGGCAGCTGTGCCCGTTTAATCCCCCTGTTAAGGTGAAGCGAAGCATCTTGTCCCATGGCGACACTTAAAGTGTTGACGCTGAATGTGAAGGATATTAACAACCCCATTAAGAGGAAGAAAATCCTTCAGTACTGTAAGCGAGAGGGTGCTGACCTGGTTCTGCTGCAGGAGATGCGCTTGTCTGACGCGGAGACCATGAAGCTGGGCATGGGCCACCTATTAATTGTTGCGCATTCCGCTGCGCGTCAGGGCAAGAATGGGGTGGTTATCCTCACCAGAAGAGGCTTGCCCCTGTGTATAGAGAACACAAAGAAACTAAAAAGCGTCACTTTTCAGAGCTTGTTGCTATTCAGCTGTATAATATTAAATAAGCTCTACTCTTTTACCTTCATATGTAGATAACTAACTTTCTTAACGTATTCGAGACTATATGTGTATAGAGAGGCAACGCGCGGACGTGGAAGGGAGATGGGCGTCAGGTCTGGTTCTAGTCCATGGGAAAAAGTTGGCCCTTTTTACTGTCTACAGCCCCAACTCAGACGACCCCAAGTTTTTTCGAGGGCTGGCTCTGGAGATACAGGATCTTTCTGGGCATGAGGTAATTCTGGGGGGGGATTTTAATCTGGTCCTAGATCCCTTGATAGACTGTGCTCCCTACCGGCGCCAAAGGAGCCAAAGGGCCTCCAAGGTTCTGTCGGAATTCATGAGGGAAGCCGGCCTAGTAGACATTTGGAGACTGCTGCACCCTACAGATAGGGAGTACTCTTTTTTCTCTTTGCCCCATGGGTCGCATTCTCGGCTAGATTTCTTCCTAATTTCCCAGGCCATGGCCGCGGGTGTGGGGGAAACCGAAATAGCAGCAATGCATATTTCAGACCACGCGGCGGTCTGGTTCACTTTTCAGGTTGAGGTGGACGTCCCTCCATCGCCGGGCTTTTTCTTTAACAGGAGTTTGTTGGAGAACGAGGCTTTTTGTGATTGTATGCGTCAGAGCATACAGGAATACTTCGGGGCCAACCTCTCTCACGACACGGCGGGGTGGGCTTGGTGGGAGGGTTTCAAGGCCTTTTTAAGAGCAAAGATAACCAGTTTCAGCATTGGCCTACGGAGAGCGCAGAAGGCGCAGTTGGCCTTGCTGGAGGAGCAGATAAAAGCAGGAGAGCGTATTTTGGTCAATAGGACCGAGGCGGGAGTTTTGCTTCGGCTCCAACGTCTCCGCTATCAGTACAATCAAATTTTGAGCCGCGAGGCAGAGCAGATTCTGTCCCTCCAGAGGGCCAACTGTTATCTGGAGAGCAACACAGCGGGGAAGTTGCTGGCCAGCACTTTGAAGCCTAAGTCAAGGAGAACTAACATCCAGGCTATTGTCCGGGAAGACCAGGTGACACTTTTGAGCAATGCTGCCATTGTCGAGGAGTTCCGGAGGTTCTACGAGTCGCTGTATGCCTCAGAAGGCCGGGCCACCTTGGAAGACTTTGCGGCTTTGTTTGCTGAAATTCAGCACCCAGTTGTCACATCCCAGCAGGCCCGCAGCTTAGATAGTGCTATTTCGGCCCAAGAGATTTTGGATGTCTTGAAAGCGGCGGACAGGGGGAAGGCCGCAGGCCCAGATGGGATTCCTATGGAGTTTTACCAGGTGTTCGCGCTGGATCTGGCCCCGTTTATGTTAGACTTTTTCAATTGTCTGGAGGCCCAGTTGCCTCAAACAGGGTCATTCAGCGATGCAGTGATTGTGGTTCTCGAGAAGCCGGGGAGGGATGTAACAAAGGTAGGGAATTATAGGCCTATATCGCTGTTAAATGCCGACTATAAGGTCTTCTCGGCCATCTTGACTAGGCAACTGGCCAAAGTGGTATCGGAGCTGGTCCATGTGGATCAGTGTGGGTTTATCTCTGGGCGAGCTACCTCGGACAACTCGAGGCTGCTGTTGAATCTGTTTTCAGTGATGGAGTCGAGGGCAGAGCCGATGTTGGGCCTCTCGCTCGATGCCGAAAAGGCATTTGACAGGCTAGAGTGGAGTTTCTTGACTCTTGCGCTGCAATGGTTTGGTATCGGGGAGCGGTTTATCCGCTTTATTCAGATTTTGTATTCTCACCCCACCGCGCGAGTCCTAGCTAATGGTGTTGTATCGGCACCTCTATCCTTGCATAGGGGGTCCAGGCAGGGGTGTTCGCTTTCCCCACTGCTATTCAATCTAGCATTAGAACCCCTGCTGTTGAAGATTAGGCAATCTCAGGCTATCAAGGGCATTCGAATAGGGGACATGGAAGTCAAGGTTTCAGCTTTCGCGGACGACCTCCTTCTCTTTGTGTGCCCGCACTCGGTTGATGGGCTTCTTGCCACGATTGATAGCTACTCGAAGCTCTCGGGATACAGGGTCAATTGGTCAAAATCCTTGGCTTTCCCTTTGAATAAGCAGATGAGCAAAGATTTGATAGAGCCTTGTGCGTTTGAGTGGAAGCCCACTGATGTCAAATATCTGGGGGTCAGGTTCAGTATGGAGATAGAGATCTTTCCTTTATTTCTTTCTTACAGGATTTATCTCTCGTGCAGCACGTAACTTTTCCCACACATCAGGCCGGACACACTCTTGATCTTTTTCTGACGTCCTCTTCTTCCTCTCTTACTCTTTTCAATCTTTCTTCAATAATTCTGCCTTGGACAGACCATGTCTGTCTCTCTGTTTCCTGCTCCTACTCACAGGGGTCCCCCTCTCTCTCTTCTCCCTCCTCCTCCACTGCCTCACTTCTCTCTACCCCCCCTCCTCCCTCTACCCCCCCTCCTCCGCGACTTTCCCGAGCCCTTTCATCTTTAACCATCCACCAATTCCCCACAGCAGCTGAACTTTTCCCTCCTGACTTCTCCCTTCTTTCTCCCAACTCTCAAGCTGCCCTTTGGTCATCGGCTCTCTCAACAACACTTGATCGTATCGCCCCACTACGTCCTCATCCACCCCGCCACAGCCGACCCGTGCATCCGTGGTATCATGGCGGCCTACGGCTTTTACGCACGCAGCTCCGCAGGGCGGAGCGCCTGTGGCGTAAAAATCCTTCTCCCACCTCACTTGCATCCTTTAAATCTACCTACTCCCACTATCGCTCATCTGTCTATCTTGCCAAACGCACCTTCTTCTCTAATGCTATTCTCAATGCCCCAAACCAGACCCGGCACCTCTATTCCACTCTTCGGTCTCTCACCTCTCTTCACTCCTCAGCCTCAGCTCCCCCGGTCCTTCCTTCCCCACCGCCTTCCATGCTAGCTACTTGCTTCAGTAATAAAATCTCTTCCCTGCGAGCCTCTTTACCTTTTTGTCCTGCTCCAATTCTCTCTCCTCCCCCTACTGCTTCCCCCCCACCCATTTCTCAAACTTCCCATTGCTGGGCGTCTTTCTCACTGATCTCCCCTCCCGAACTGCACCGTCTTATCTCCTCCTCAAAAAAGACTTCCTGCCCGCTTGATCCTATCCCCTCTTCTTGGCTCCTCGAATCTTCCCTGGGTCTCCTTCCTTACATCCTCACTATATTCAACTCTAGTCTTTCTTCAGGGTCCTTCCCTCACTCCTGGAAACATGCTTTAATTCGTCCCCTTCTGAAAAACCCCTCACTTGATCCCTTAGTTCCCACCCACTACCGTCCCGTCTCCAACCTTCCTTTCCTTTCAAAGCTTTTAGAGAAATTCGTCTTTGCTCAATTATCGCATCACCTTGATTCCACTAACTTCCTCCACCCTCGTCAATCAGGTTTCCGTCAGGGTCACAGTGTTGAAACTATCCTTCTCGCCTTTACTAACGCACTGCATGTAGCTCATGACCGTGGTGATATTTCGGTGGCGGTTGCACTTGATCTTTCCGCCGCTTTTGACTTAGTTGATCACTCCCTTCTTCTTCTTCGTCTCCGGGAAGCGGGTCTTTGCAGTACTGTTCATCGTTGGTTTCACTCCTTTCTTTCCTCCCGTTCTTGCGCGGTTTTGTCACCCCCCTCTTCCTCTGCCCCCCCTCAGATACCTTCCCTCTTTCTTGTGGGGTTCCTCAGGGTTCTGTGTTGGCTCCCCTCCTCTTTAATCTTTTCTTAGCCCCCTTAGCCCTCTTAATCCAACAGTCTGGTATATCTGCTTTTCTTTACGCTGACGACATTCTATTACTTCACCACACCTCTCCATCCTGTCCCGATCTCTCTCCGCTTAATTCGTGTCTTTCCACTGTGGCTGATTGGTTGACTCGTAATTGCCTTCACCTTAATCTCACCAAGACTGTTGCTATCTGGTTCTCTCACAACAATCCACCCCCCACATTGGCCCCCTCCTTCTCTGGTTCCTTGGTTCCCCTGGTTTCTTCCTTTCGTTATCTAGGGGTTCACTTCGAGTCTGATCTTTCCTTTCATGCTCATGTTTCTCATGTCACCAAGTTGTCCTTCTTCTTTCTCCGACAAATCCGTGCAGTTCGTCCTTTTCTATCCCCTTCTGCTCTTACTACTCTGTTACTTTCCCTGGTCATGTCTCGGGTGGATTTTGCAAACTCACTTTTTGTCGGCTTTTCTAAGAAACAACAGTCCCGGTTACAACGTATTCAGAATACTGCCGCTCGTCTGGTCACCCATTCCTCCCCTCGTGATCACATCACACCCTTACTGTTCCGTCTTCACTGGTTGCCCTTCCCCCACCGCGTTCACTTCAAGTTGCTCATTTTGGTTCATAAAGCTCTCCACACAGGTGCCCCCCAATATCTAACGGACCTCCTTTCCTTCCACTCCCCTAGGTACACCCCTCGCTCCTTTCACCTTAACCGCCTCACTCTTCCCTCCCCTTCCCGTGCCCATTTACAGTCTACCCGTTCCTCTGCCTTCTTTTTTGCTGGCCCCGCCCTCTGGAACTCCCTCCCCTCCTCACTTCGACTGGACCCTCACCACCCCACATTTAAACAAAACCTCAAAACCCACCTTTTTTCCCTTGCGTTTGATATCCCCTCTCCTTTTGTGTGATTCCCATTTGTATTATCCTCTGCTCTCCTTGTGACTTGTCTTTGTTACGGTTTAGCTTTGTCTCTTCTGCTTCTATTGCTTTTCTGTCCAGAAAGTGTATTTCTTTTCCTTTTCACTGGCCTCGGCCTTTTTAAAAACAAAGTTTTTATTGGTTTTTATTGTACACCGCTTTGCTTGCCCATGAAAGGCGGTTTTTATCAAGTGAAATAAAACATAAACATAAACATAACATATTCAACTCAATATCAGGTGCATGGAGGAGACGATCAAGTCTTTCACTGAGCAGTGGTCCCCCCTGCACCTATCGTGGTGGGGTAGGTTGGAGTCCATTAAGATGGTGTTGGTCCCTAAAATAAACTACTTGTTGGAGATGCTCCCTTTGCGGTTCCCGGAGAACTTCTACCGCTCGGTAGAGCGCTGTCTGTCTGAGTTTTTGTGGCAGCATAAAACGCCTAGGATCGCCCTGAGGAAACTAAAGGCAGCAAGGAGCAAGGGGGGAGTGCAGTTCCCCGATTTTTGCAACTACCATCACGCCTTCCGGCTTAGGCAGGGGGCTCTATGGTTGGCCCCGGAGAGCAAGGGTGTTAAGCCGACCTGGCTGGAGGTGGAGGAGCGGCTCGTCGCTCCGGTGGGCCTAGAATGGCTGGTAGGCATGAAATTCCCGGATACCTTCCCGGCGGGGAGGGTGGTGCGAGACACACAGGAATCGGTGTGCGCGTTGGGCCGATTGGTCGAGGAGGAGCGCCCCTCGTGGGGGCAGATGCCCCTTTGGTATAACCCGCACTTTAAGATAGGTCGCAAGGTGGTCAGCTGGAGGGCTTGGCAGGTGAAGGGGGTTTGGTCCCTCGGCCAGCTGCTGGCGGGCAAACGATGGAAACGTTTTGAGGACCTACAGCGGGAGTTTGGGATAGGGAGCAGTCAGTACTTTCGGTGGATGCAACTGCGGCACTGTCTGGCGCAGGCCGGAATAATGGCTGGTGAAGTGGCGGAGGAGTGCCAGCTCCGGAAGCTTCTGGAGCAGTACGCGGGGCAACGGGGGGCCTCCTCCAAGCTGTATGCCCTGTTGCGGGAGAAGGCTCCTGGCGACCTATGTAAATTGGAAAGGGCATGGGAGTGCGACTTGGGGGTTCCTGTATCTCAGAGTAGCTGGGCCGCGATATGGGGGCCCATGAGTAAAGTGGCCCAGGGGGCCTCGATGAGGCAAACTCTTTTTTTTCTAGCGCACAGAGCCTATATAGCTCCTGCGCGGCTTAGCAAGTGGGACGCGAGCCGAGCAGGCAGGTGCTGGTCTTGCAGCAGCACTCAGGGGACCCTCCAACATATGCTTTATGGTTGCCCTCACGTTCAGCACTTCTGGCATTCGGTATGGGACAAGATGCTGAAAGTATTAGACATCCAGGGGCAGATATCGTGGCAGACTGTCTTCCTGAGGTCTCAGGATGCCTCTTTGAAGGTTCCCAAAGACCAGTCCTTCCTATTTGACTTTATGATGGCTGTAGCGATTAAATTGATCCTGAGTTGCTGGAAGGACTCGTCACAGTTGGGTGAGAACCAGTGGTGGAATTTGGTCTGCCTGTATGTGGGGTTTGAGAAGGGACAGGTGGTGCGGAATAGTCAGAGGACGATGCCCGGGGTGGGCAGGGGGTTGGTTGTGGGCTGCAGAGGGAGGAGGGAGCGGATAGATAAGTGGAAATGTTTAGATGAGTTTGCAGCTCAAGCGAGAATATGCGAATAGGATTGACAATAGGAGCTTGCTGGAATGTCCGACTAGCTGAAGAGCTGCAGGTTGCTCAATGTTCGGTGCCAGTACCCATGAGGAGACGGGGGTCAGAAAGGGGTGGGGGGGATTGGTCAGCTGGGGTCGGAAGGGGGAGGGGGAGGAGCAGAGGGGGGTAGAGTAGTGGGTTGTTGCTGTTGTACCCTGTGTTGTTGTTGGTTGATGGTGTTGGAAATTTAAATAAACATATAAAAAGAAAAAGGTCCAACCACATAACGCCAGTCCTGAAAAACCTACACTGGCTACCGCTACCTGCTAGAATTACCTTCAAGACGCTAGTTCTGACATTTAAAGCCATCATGAAATTACCACCCACGCCTATCAGCACTCTTCTGCATCATACACCAGCAAACAGGGCCAGGAGATCTACACAGTCGAATACACTTGAAGTCCCTAAATCTTTGACGAAATGTACAAAGTCATCAGCAAGTAGAGCCTTCTCCATCTTCGCACCCATGGCTTGGAACACACTCCCTGCAGAAATCCGTGCCATCCCAAACTTAATGTTGTTCAGAAAAGCCCTCAAACACCACCTGTTCCTTCAGCACTACCCTGATACCAAGCCTGAAAAACACACAACCTCTACATCGACCCCCAGCCTACCACATCCCATTGAACAGCCCCCGGCCGTCAATGGATAATCAACCGCCACCTCCGTCCCCCCCCCCACCCCAAGTGCTCTCGCATCCACTACGAATCCTACATGCCCCATGTGAATACTCACTACTGTACAATTGTATATAATTTGTATTTAGTTCTCCCCAGTTCATCCAATTTTTTGACCACCTGTTCCATGTAAACTCAAAGTACCATACTGCATTGTAGTGTGTTTCTGTTCTTCTGTGAACCGCACTGATTATAATAACGCAGTATATAAGAAATGTTAATAAATAAATAAATAAAATAAATAAGATCCAGAAAGGTGCAGACAAGTGAGGAAGCCTGGAAAGCACTTAAAGACCTTGGACTATCAAACTTGCCAGAGGGGGAGAGAAGGACACCCGGAACGGCTGCAGCGGGAAGAGTGATCAGTGCAAAGAGGGGCAGCCTAAGGTGGCATAGAATTCCAACGACGGGGAGACGGCTGGCAAGGCTGAACAGAGAGAGCACAGGAGAAGCGCCAGAGGCGGAGACTGGAGCTGGTTGAAAATGAGGACATTGTTATATTATGAGTATGTTGGGGTAGTGGTGTAAGGGGGGGGAGGGGTAGAGGAATGTTGGGATTGGGTGGGGGGGTGAGATGGATAGAAGGGGTGGCAGTAGAGGGGGTGGGGACCTGGAGTCTCCAGTGAGTTTGCGGGGAGGAGATGAGAAGGGAGGGGGTAACGAGCTCTGGGGTTCTAGAGGAGGGGGTAGGGAGGGCGGAATAAGAGGCAGGCGGCCTGAGTACGTCAAAGTAACGTAAGACAAATCTCTTTATGGGAGAGGGGGTTTAGGGGTGGGACATGGGATGGGACATGGGGTGGAAGAAGTGAGGGGAAGGGGAGGGGAGGTGGGGTTAGAGGGTGGGGAGGTGGAGGGAGGGGGAGGGAGGGGGAGGAGTAGGAGAGGGGGGGACTAGGGGAGGGGAGGAGGAGTGGGCCAGAGAAGGGAATGGGAGAGAGGCGTGGGGGGGTAGAAGGGAGGGAACAAGATCTTGGTGAACTGAAAATTGTTACACTGAATGTGAAAGGTTTGAATTCACTCTTTAAGAGACAGAAATTGTATAAGGAATTATCTAGGCAGAAAGCATCAATTGTATTATTGCAGGAGACACATTTGTTTCGGAAGCATGAATCAGTGGTGAGACCAAAAGGGTATGGAAAGCTGTTGTTTGCGTCTAACATGAATGAACGGAAGAAGGGTGGGGTGGCTTTGCTGAGTGATGTGAGGCTAAAGGTAGAGGTACACTCGGTCGTCCGAGATAGGGGGGGGGGGAGATATTTAATGGTGCGAATGAAGGTAGGGAAGAAATGGTTGTGTGTGATTAATGTATATGCGCCCACTGGGACGCAAAAAGAGTTTTGGGAGGAGGTGGATATGAAAGTGAGCATGTTGGGGGAGGGAGCCAGGATATGCGGAGGAGATTTCAATATGCCCTGGGAGATTGGGAGAGATTATACAGGGAAGGGGGAAGGGAGAAGGGCAGACAGGAAGCGATATAAGAAGTTTGTACAAGACCATGATTTGATCGATGCGTGGAGATTGATGAACCCGGGCAGGCATCAATACTCTTTTTTCTCAGCGGTTCATGGCACCTATTCAAGGTTGGACACCATTTGGGTAGGGAAGGAGATAGCGGGCAGGGTATGGGGGGGGGGTGAAATGGAGGCGATTACGTGGTCTGACCACGCGCCGGTGATTGTGCGTATGAGCTGTAAGAGAGAAAACAAGGGGGTACAGTATTGGAGACTGAATGAGGACCTCTTGGGAGATCCAAGGGTGGTGAAGGATTTGGAAGAGATGATACCAGACTATTTTAAAAGAAATGCGAACGGAGAGGTAAGGGCAGGGGTGGTCATGGATGCCTTTAAGGCGGTGGTGCGAGGCATTTTGGTAAAATGGGGGGCGAGAATAAAGAGGGAAAGGGAGGAAAAGGAGTTACAACTGCGGCAGAAGCTGGTTAGGCTGGAAGAGGCGGATGCAAAGGATGGGGCTGGGAAATATAGGGGGGAGGTGTTGGAAACTAGGGCCAAGCTAAATGCGCTGGAAGCTGAAAGGATTCAGTATCAGCTGCAGTTGTTGAGGCAGGAATTTTTCGAAGGAGGGAATAGGGCGGGAAAGTACCTTGCACGACGCTTACAGAAAGAGAGGAACCGGCAACTGATAATGCAGCTTAGATGCTGAGGAGTGGTGGAGCGCGATGAGCAGAAGATAAGGGATGATTCTGTGGGGTATTACTAGAGATTGTATGCAGCAATGCCAGACAGGGCAGAGGTGGAAATGAGGGAGTATCTTGAGGCAGCGGGACTCGTAAAATTGGGGGAAGGTGAACGCGGGGATCTGAATAAGGAAATACAGGTAGGGGAAGTGGAGCAGGCGATAAGGGATCTGAAGCCAGGGAAGGCTTCAGGACTTGATGGACTTATGGGGAGCTTTTATAAAAAAGTTCAAAGGAGTGTTGCTGATGCCATTGACAGGGGTGTTTAATTTACCAAAGGAGGGGGAACGATTGGCGGAGACGATGGGGTGGGCTGGAGTGGCTCTGATTCCGAAGGAGGGGAGAGATCCTTTGGAGTGTGCATCATACCAGCCGATTTCGCTGATAAATGTAGATGCGAAGTTGCTGGCTAAAGTGTTAGCGGGCCGACTTAATAAATTATTGGACAAGTTAGTTCATGAAGACCAAGCAGGGTTTATACCAGGGAGAGAAGTGTCTGACAATATAAGAAAAATTTTGAATGTAATTTGGAAAGCGAAGCAGATGACTGGTCAGACAATACTGCTTTCATTGGACATGGAAAAGGTTCGACCAGGTATCATGGAAATTTTTGTTTGCAGTGCTGGAACATATGGGCTTTGGTAAGGGCTTTGTGGATTGGGTGAAAGCATTGTATGAGGGGCCTAAAGCATGTGTGAGAGTGAATGGGGGTTACTCGCAATTCTTTCCCCTGGGGAGGGGAACTAGACGAGGTGCCCGCTTTCCCCATTGCTGTTTGCATTATCCTTGGAGCCGCTGGCAGGGAAGATTCGGGGAGATACCATTATTAAGGGGGTAGGGGTGGAGCAGAAGGAATATAAACTGGCAATGTTTGCGAATGATATTATGCTTAGGATAACTAGACCTATGGAAACACTGCCTGCCATTATGAGGGAGGAGGAGGAGTATGGGGGCCTGGCGGAGTTTCGTATAAATTGGAGTAAGTCCAAAATCTTAAATTTGACAGGGGGGATAGAGCTGCAAAGGAGTTTGCAGCATAAATTTCAATTTAGGTGGGCCGGTCGTTCAATACGGTATTTGGCTGTCCAGTTGGGAAGGGAGTTGGAGGAGTTATACGAGTTAAACTATAAGAAGCTCTTTGGGCAAGTAGAAATGCAGTTGGAGGGCTGGAAGAGGGGTTATGTTTCATGGATGGGGAGGATGGCGGTGATTAAAATGCTGTTGCTTCCCCAGTTCCTCTTTTACTTCCAGGTACTGCCAATTGAGATACCGGCCAAGCTGTTAAAAAAGGTGCAGAAGCAAGTGGAGGGGTTCATATGGGGATACAAGCGCCCTAGGGTGGTGACACGGACTTTGCAGGCTCCCAGGGGGGAGGGAGGAATGGGGGTGCCAAATTTTGGAAAATATTACCAAGCAGCACAACTGAGAGCCGTCTACTCTTGGTTGAGGGAGCCAACGAAGCACTGGGTAAGGATGGAAAAAGTGGGTCTGAGGGCAGGGGAGTTGGAGAGGCTGGTGTGGGGGGGTAAAGGGCAGCGAGGGGAGAACCCTCTGGTAGGCCATACGTTGCATATGTGGCAACAGCAGAGGAGGCGGTTGGTAGGGGATAAGAGTTGTGCATGAACAATGTCGTTGCTGGCTTGTTGTGAGGAGGGCATGGGACCGGATGTAGGATTGTTGCAAAGGTGGGCACAGCAGGGGTTAAGCCACGTGTCTCAGATAATTGGTGAGGAAGGGATAAGGGAGTTTGCTGGCATTAGGGATTTATACCATTTGCGGGAAAGTGATCGATTTGCATACTTGCAGGTTGGCTCGTATGTCAGGCAGAGGAAGCGCTGGCAGGATATTGTTAAGGAGCCGGGATGGTTTGAAGGTAGTTGCCTAGGTTTGTTTGGGCGGAAGGGGGTCATTTCGAGAATCTACAAAGGCCTGACTACAAGAGGGGAGAAATTCAGTTATATGCTGGCTTGGGAGAAAGAGCTGGGGGTGAATTGGGAGATGGAAGAGTGGGAGCGGATAGCCTTAGAAGTTGCGAAAGCTTCAATAACTATTTCCCTTAGAGAAAATGGGTGGAAGGTGCTGACTAGATGGTATTTGACACCAGAACGCTTGTTTAAAGCGGGGGTATGTCAGTCAGATGACTGTTGGAGGATGTGTGGAGCGAAAGGCACCTGGTTACATATGTGGTGGACATATCCGGTGGTAAATAGATATTGGGAGAACATTGGGGAGTGCATTAGGAGCATTACAGGACATAGGTTGGTATTGACGCCAGAGATATGTTTGCTGCTTAGGAGGGGGGAAGGGGGGGAAGAACCATGGAACATAGTGTGGCAATGTATTTTGGCGGCAAGATGTGAGATTGCGCAGCACTGGAAGGATTGTTGGTTGCCACCTATAGGCAGTTATGCTAGGCGATCGTCGGAGCTGTATCAAATGCATATGATCACAGGGATAAAAAAAGGTATCGAGGAGAAAGTGGAGAGGCAGTGGAGGGGGGTCTGGGGATGGTTGCATAGGGGTGAGTGGAAGGATGGGGTAGGGGAGGGGAGAGGTGAGTTAAGGGAGGGGAGGGGAGAGTAGGGCAATGAAGCGTTCTGATGATTAACAGTGAGTGGGATATGGGGGGGAGGGGGGAATGGGGGTAGGGATCGGAACTAAGAGTCACCGGAAGGGGGGAGGAGGGGTAATAGTGCCTTTGGGAAGGGAGTTATGGGAGGGGAGGAGGAATACCCAGCTTGGGGAACCAAACGGGTTCAAGGGGTTTGGTAAGAGAGGGGGGGTGGGACAGGTGATCAGAGGATGAGGGGCGGGGGGATAGTTGTTATGTTGATGTACATAGGGTGAGGTGTGGTAGGGAGGGGTGGTTAAGTAGGGGATTTGAGGGTTGGATAGCGAGTGTGAGTGAAAGGTGGATATAGTGCATGGTGTATGAGGTAGCTCGGGGGTGTATAAATGTGGGGGTGCGAGGTGCGGAATCATACACTCTATCTTAAGCACAAGATATACCAAACAGGCTGGTTGGTGTGTGTTGAGATTCAGGTGTTATTGTGATAGGCCAATCAATAGCCACATGTAAGGGCGGAGTGAAATGGGTCAATGAAATGTAATATAGTAAGTGTGGTTTAGTAGTACATGGAGAGAAGTATGAAGAATTGTATATGTTTTGAAGTTTTATTGGTGGACGGTTTATACGAGATGTGCATAGTGAGCGGGTATCTCTGCACGGGAGTAAGGATTCTAGACTGTATAAAGGTAGTGAAAGCCTGTGAATTTTAAGTTTAGTTGGGGTTTTAAAGTTATGTGATGTTTATTATGATCGGGGATGTATTATAAAAGATGTGATAATAAAACTTTAAAAAATGAAAAAAAAAGTCATGGGATAGGAGGAACTGGCTAAAAGATAGAAAGCAGAGGGTAGGGCTAAATGGCCAATTTTCCCAATGGAGAATGTGGACAAGTACAAAGTTAAGCATCTAGATAAAAACAACCCAAACTATGGTTACACAATACAAAGTTCCATATTAGGAACCATCACCCAGGAAAAAAGATTTAGGCGTCATCATGGATAACATGTTGAAACCCTCCGCCCAGTGTGCAACGGCGTCCAAGAAAGCAAATAGAATGTTAGGAATCATAATGAAAGGAACGGAGAATAAAACAAAGGATATTATAATGCCTCTGCATCGTTCCATGGTGCAACTGCACCTTGAATATTGTGTGCAATTCTGGTCGCCGTATCTTAAAAAGGATATAGTGTTAGTAGGAAAGGTACAAAGAAGATCCACCAAAATGGTAAAAGGGGTGGAAGAATAGCCCTATGAGAGGCTAAAAAAGGTTAGGGCTCTTCAACCTGGAAAAGAGACGCTGAGGGGAGATATGATAGAGTTCTATAAATTAATATATAGAGTGGAGCAGGTAAACAAAGATTGATTGTTTACGCTATCAAAATATAGAAAGACTAGGGGACATGCAATGAAGCTACAGTGTAACCTATTTAAGACTAATAAGAGAAAATATTTTTTTACTCAACACTTAATCAAACTCTGGAATTCATTATTGGAAGATATAGTAAAAGCTGTTAGTGTAGATGGGTTTAAAAAAAGTTTGGACAAGTTCCTGGAGGAAAGGCCCATAAAGCATTATTAAAGGGGATCTGGGAAATCCACTGCTTGCCACAATACAAACATTGTGGAACCTGTGTCATTTGAGGAAACTGCTAGGTACTTGTGACCTAGATTGGCCACTTTTGGAAACAGGATACTGGGCTTGATGGACCTTGGTCTGACCCAGTATGGAATATCTTATGTTCTTATATAATCTTGTCAATAAATCTACAATCATACTCCCACAAACCTTGTAAAACCTGTTAGAAAAGCCATCCAGCCCGGGGGGGGGAAGGGGGAGGTAATCCCTTTATGACTCCTGATATTTCCTGCAAGTCAATAGGCTTTGATAATTCTCTCTCAGAGGCTGACAATTGGGGGAGGGATGTTGTCTCCAGATATTGATCTACCTGGGCCAGCTGGCTGGCATCTCAGGAGTATACAGTTCCTGTAGAATTCCACAAATCTTTCACTTATCATCCATTCCCTCCTCAGCTCTTGGCCTTTACTATCCTGAATTTTAAGAATATGGGGCGGCATTTTTGAAGGCATTTACATGGTTAGCTGCCCTAGTTACCCATGTAAATGCCTTATCCTGGATTTTTGAAAGGTAATCTACATGGGTGGTGCCTTTTGAAAATCCCAGATAAGTCCCTAATGCGCCCAGATGCTATGCGGTTAGCATCGGGGCATGTTGGGGGCGTTCCTGGGCGGAGTGGAGGCAGAGGAAAGGGCTAAGTGGGTAGCATCGAAAATCACTGCTACCCAGCTAGCTCCTGCAGCTTCCAGGTTGTGCGGCGTGAACCGGATTTTCAATGCTGGGGCCACATATGACCCCGGCATTGAAAATCCGGGTTAGACGGACGGCGGGTGGGCTATGCGCCGACATGGCACATAGCACTGCCCAAATGAAAATCTGACCCATGATTTTTAGATTGGTGCTTTTTTAACTTCTCTATATTATGCTTGATATCCTCGAATTGCTTTTCCTCGAGGGCCTGCTTAATTGCTTCCATTTTCTGCATCCCTTCTTTGTTTAAGCGTCCCCCTTTATGTCTCCCTTCAAGGGCCCTCAGCTTCTCTGGCAGCCTTGCAAGTTCTTGCTGCTTTTGGGTTTTTTTTCTTTTTTTTATATGCCTCTACAGCAACGAGTTTACCCCTTATCACAACCTCCAGACTTTCCCACAATAATCCAGGGAGACACCCCTCGACATCATTTAATTCTATATAATCCTTTATTGCTGTTTGAATCTGAGTAACCACATCTAAGTCATCTAGCAGTGATTCATTTAGGCGCCATCATTGTCCTTCCCTCTTCTCAACCCCCCCCTCCCCCACTGGTCTGACTAGGTCCGTTTTCCAATCCCGCGTTCCCTTACCTCTTCCGCTAATTGCTTATCTACCCATATCATATCAAGTCTTGAGAAAGACCCATGCACTGTGGGGTAGAAAGAGTAATCCCGCTTATTTCCATTTACTATCTGCTATAGGTCCACCACTCCTAGTTCAGCCATTAGGGTCTTCATTACTCGTCTCGATTTGCTTGTTTCCATGCTTACTCCCCTTGATGTATCTAATCTTGGGTCCACTACTAAATTAAAATCTCCCCCCATTATGATTGAACCCTCCACAAACCGTATCCCTTCTCCTAACAATGTCTTGAAAAAATTTGATCGATCACTATTAGGTGCATAGACATTTATCAGGGTGAATTTCTTCTCATTTATCATTACCTTTACCATTACATATCTCCCTCCTTTGTCTCTATATATATCAATTGTATTCTACTGTATTTTAGAAGATACCAGAATTCCACCCCTCCCTTTTTCTTTTTTACTCTGTTAGAGGCAAATAGCCTGATTGGGTATCTTGGGTGGAATACTATCCATTCATCTATGGACCGAAAGTGAACCTCCTGCACAAAACCAATATCACATTTAAGTCTTTCCAGTTCCTTAAACAGTAGCTGTCATTTCCTCTCACATTCATTGTTATTACATTAAGTTCCCCCATCTTTAACAGTCATTCTGCTTTCTAGCTCTTTGATGCTGTTGCTTCTCCCTCCTCCCCCCTTCCCAACTTTCCATTTCCCACTCACATCCCCCTCCCCCTTTCACTCCAATCCATCCACCAGCGCTATGCCACTCTTGTCTCGGGCCCATGGAGGCGTGCTGGCACTGCTGGCCATTAAACAATCTCCTTAAACCCTTCCCCGCTTTACTTACTCATGAGTATTCCCCGCTTCCATCCCCACTTCTCACTTACTCCATGTACATTCAACGTCCCATCCAAAAACACACTTCCACAATTTACAACCTATCAAGTCTATTAAGGTCATTGTAGGCATCCTGCTCCAGTCTCTGTTGGTTCATCAGGTTCCGGTTCTCCTTTAGGTTCTTTAAAACCTGCCCCCTCCATGTACCATCTTCTTCTATTTGCGTAATTTGCGTTCACTACCTGATATACAAGACCATCCCGCCAGTCTTTTCCTATCTAGAGGACAAGTGTTTTTCGCCAGCTCAGCACTAGTCGATACATCAGTCCATCCTGCCTGTTGCGTTGCTTGCAGTGCTGCATCCACTGATTGTGCATGAGTTGTAATCCCCTGAATTGTAAATTGCAGGCCTGTCAGGAAAAGCCATCTGTAGCAAACTTTTTCTTTGTGGAGCTTTTGCATCACAGCCTGGTAAGCCCTCCTTTTTTGTAGCATTATAAGGGATAAGTCACCATATATTTCTATCTCTTGATTCTCCCGCTGTATTTTTCCAAGAGGATAGCTTCTTTAGTGGTATATTTGTGCATACATGCCACAATATCATGAGGCCTCCTTTCTCGCCTTTCAATTTTAAAGCATAAGTCTGTTTCATCAAGTCCTGTTCCTTGAGCCACCATTCTGCAGATCCTTTCAGTTACCTTTTTGCAATCAGCCTTTTCCTTCAATTTGGGAATCCCCCGAAATCTAAGATTAGCCCACCTTGAGCGATTCTCGAGGTCCTCGACTTTTAAAGCTAATTCATCTTGCACCCCTTGAAGCATTCAATTCTCCTGCTGCAATGCCAAACTTCATCTGCTCTGGTTGTCCAGTCTATTTTTGGACCCTGTAGGACTGGTACCCCTGCAATTCTGCACCTGCAGATCTCCGGCCTGCTTAGCAGCTAAAGCTTGAACCAAAGCTGACCAAACAAGATGGTTTCCTGCTACAAAGGACTTTTGCTGTGTTTTCAGTCACAGACTTGACCTTCAAGCAACTGCTTGCCAAGCGTTTTTATGTGTGCATACTGAAGCCCATTGTTCCTGGCCAATTCACTGCCCACATGCAAGAACATCTGCTTCTCCGGTTCTTATCTATAGATGATTCTGCTGGCCTTGGACACTTGTACCTATGCCCAGAAACTATATACTGTTTCCTCCGAATGACATCTTACTATGGATCCTTTGTCTGCAAGAAAGATGCCTTTAGACTACCTTCTGATTCGCTGAAAACACCTCGGACTGTCTTGTGCCAACCAATCACCAGACCTATGATGGAGACTCATCACAAAGAATAATACACTGCAGAAGAACTTGCGCGCCTTTTCACTGTTTGTGCCCTGTTTACCTTGTGTCTGCTACCTGATCTGTCTGCAAGACAGGCACACACTATGTGTGTGCAAGGCCGTTCTCCTAAGGACTGAGATAAGACTTTCACAGATACCTTCGGTTCTGTGTTCTCCCACGGCTCACCTCCGAAAGGACTGTAGCCTGCATTATCTAGCCTGCCTCCTTGGACCTGTGCTGCTCCAGAGTCTTATCGGACCTCAGCCACCAGCGTGCCAGCCGGCACCAAGGTACTGTCTTATCTCTCTTCCTTCGGGTGGGCAATGGTTAGCTCGAAACTTATTTCATAACTTTTCTCAGTGCAGAGCGAATCAGTGACTTCTGGTTACTAATCAGTGATTTATCACTTCGTCTAACTGTAATTCTGTGTCGCAACAATCTGCTACCTCATGTTTCTAATTATATATCTTTAGCTATATATCTGTATATTTTTCTACCTTGCTGTCCATAATAAACATAATATATATATACAGACGAGACTCCTTCCGTGGCTCATTACCAGCAAAACTCATAGAACTTCGGGCTGGGTATTAGTAGCTAATTACCCCTGAACATAACTGGGAGCCTAACTTATTTTTTTTGTGCTGCTAATAATCCCTACAACCCCTCCACACTGAAAAAGATAGACAGGAAGAAACTTGATGACTTTGAATTATGGTGCTGGCGACTAATACTGTGTATACCATGGACTGCCCAAAGAACAAACCAGTCAGTACTAGAGGAGATCAAACCTAAGCTTTCTTTAGAACCTCAGATGACAAGACTTTTGACTTTCATATTTTGGACACATCATGTAAAGAGAAAGATCATTAGAGAAAGACATCATGCTTGGCAAGGTAGAAGGTCAACGCAAAAGAGAAAGGCCAGCAATGAAATGGATTGATACAATAACAGCAGCTACGGGTGCCATTCTGTCAACAATAAGCCATCTGACTGAAGGCCAAACACAATTTAGAAAAACTATCCAGAGGGTCGACACCAACTCGATGGTACTTAACAACAACAATAAACCTGCTGGCCCAGCTCATTAAGGTTTGATTGGAGATCCTCCACTCATTTTTGTACCTCTTGCTATAGACTTGTAATGTCCTGATGTAGCTAGCTCCTCCCTTTGAGATCTCCACACAGTTGCTGCACTTTGTTTTCAGAACTAGGAGCTGTTTCCCCTGCCATATGCTTCTTATCACCGGCTACAGTGTTGTCGCCATCTTTGATTTCCTTGGTATCGCATCTAGCATGGTTTTAAACACAAAAGCTTTCAAGTCGGGGGCTGCTTTCTTCACCACCATGAACCTCGGGCACTTAGGAAAGTATTTCACCCCCACCGGGTCTTTGTCGGACAGTGGCTCTTTTGCATGAGTTGGCCATGGAGCAGCGAATTCAGGCTGCCATTCGGTCAGTGATGTCACTTCCTCCCCTCACATCATTTTCTATGATCTCTGAGGAGGAAACCACACACTTTCTTTACTACCTGCTCCTCTGATCCTATTCCCACCCATCTCCTAAGTTCCATCCCCTCCACTGTTTTCCCTTCTATCACTCATATTCTCAACCTATTGCTCTCCACTGCAGCTGTCCCTGCAGCCTTCAAGCATGCTGTGGTTGCACCTCTTCTCAAGAAATCCTCACTAGACCCTACCTGTCCTTCTGTTGACCCATCTCCCTCTTCCCCTTCATTTCTAAACTACTTGAACGTGCGGTTCACCACTGTTGCCTCGACTTTCCTCTCAAGCCCCCCTGGATCCATTACAATCTGGCTTTCGTCCTTTTACATTCTACTGAAACGGCTCTTGCCAAAGTCTCCAGTGACCTGTTCCTGGCTAAAACCAAGGGCCTTTACTTGATCTTCATCTTTCTTGACCTTTCTGCTGCTTTTGACACTGTTGATCATAACCTTATCCTCGATACCTTGTCCTCGTTTGGTTTTAAGGGCTCTGTGCTATCCTGGTTCTCTTCTTATCTCTTCCATCACTCTTTCAGTGTTTGTTCTGGTGGATCTTCCTCTACTGCTATCAAGCTCTCATTTGGTGTACCCCAAGGATCAGTTTTCGGTCCACTCCTTTTCTCTTTCTATACCCAGTTGTTTGGTGCACTCATCTCTTCCCATGGCTTTTAGTACCATCTTTATGCTGATGATTCTCAGATCTACCTCTCTACACCTGAAATCTCTCCAGCAATCCAGGCCAGGATCTCTGCCTGCCTTTCTGACATTGCTGCTTGGATGTTTCACCGCCACTTGAAATTGAACATGACTAAAACTGAGCTTCTTATTTTTCCCCCTAAACCCTCCTCTCCCCTTCCTCAGTCTCTGTAGATAACTCTCTACTCCTCCCTGTCTCCTCAGCTCGCAAACTTGGGGTCGTCTTTGACTCCTCTCTCTCCTTCTCTACACATTTCCAACTGATAGCTAAAACCTACCGATTCTTTCTCTATTACTTCAACAAAATTTGCCCATTCCTTTCTGAACACACTACTAAGCCACTTATCCACTCCTTAGTCACCTCCCGTCTAGACTATTGTAACCTATTCCTTGCTGGTCTCCCTCTAAATCATCTCTCTCTCCTTCAATCTGTTCAATACTCTGCTGTGTGGCTAATCTTCCGCCAGCTTCATCATGCTCATATTACCCCTCTTCTCAAGTCACTTCATTGGCTACCTATTCATTTCTGCATCCAGTTCAAACTTCTCCTGCTGACCTATTAAGTGCATTCACTCTGCAGCTTCTTACTACCTTTCCTCTCTTATCTCTCCCTACACCCTTCCTTGGGAATGCCTCTCTTCTGGCAAATCACTTCTATCTGTGTCTTTCTCTTCTATTGCTAAGTCTATACTTCGCTGCTTTCATCTTGCTGCTCCTTATGCCTGGAACAAACTACCTGAGTCTGTACATCAGACGCCTTCTCTGACCCTTTTCAAATCCAGGCTGAAAACACACCTTTTCGCTGCTGCTTTCAGATCTTCTCACCTGATCTCCTTGGTATTTCCTTACCATTCCCCCTAGATCAGGGGTGGGCAATTGTTTTGGCTCAGGGACCACTTTGAGAGGGCCGTGGTTAGCGGAGGGCCGCACCTTCTAAAACTGATCGTATTCATTAGTTAACATTACATTTCATTTAATGCAAAGTGTAAATTGCATAATAATAATAAATAAATAAATACAACTAAAACAATAGTGGTACACATCAAAGTTCAAAGACAATCCATATTTCAATAACACCTCCCCCCCAACACCCTACAGTTGACTAAAACTAATAAGAGAGAATTATTTTTTCATGGCTATCAGAATTAGTTTTGCTTATGTTACATCTTCCCTCCTTATCAATATGCTCATAGCAAAATAAATCTGATGTGCAAACTCTGGCAAAAAAAGGCACCTCTGAAGATGAGATGGTCCTTCCAACAGAGCTATAGGACTACCTTCTATGCAATAGACTCTGCCCAGCTCAAATCTGAAGGGCCTTCCCTGAAGCCCACTGCCTGTCCTAGAGGTGCTACAGTGGCCCACCAAAATCTGGCTATCTACTAACGCCAGTGACAAATTGTCTGAAGCTGCCCCCCCCCCCCCGCCCGCCTCACTAACCTGCTCTGCCTCGCTGTCGCTGAGATGCAAAAAATAACAACCTGTGCCAAAAACAGCTCTCCAGCAGCTGTGGCAGCACCAGGCTGTGCTGAGGTGACTTCGACTGCTGGCAAACTGGCAGCGATTTGGCACAGCTCTGCCCTGCCGCTTTTGCTGTGTTGGGGTCGGCAGCAGCAGCAGAAGATCGCCAAAGCTGGGAGTTTGAATTAAAAAAAAAAAAGAAGAGAGAACCAACCAAGCAAAAGCACGGTCTTGTGCCTCATTCCACTCATGTGAGCAGACCGGCTGGTCCCGTCCCCTCTGATGTCACGTTAGGGGGCGGGACCAGCCGACTGCTCACAAGAGCGGAATGAGGCACGGGCCTGCTCTTTTGCTTAATTGGTTGTCTCTCTTAATTCAAACTCCCAGCTTTGGCAATCTGCTGCTGCTGCTGACCCCAACACAGCAACACGGCAGGGCAGAGCTTCGCTAAATTGCAGATCTTCTCAGATTTGGGGATTGTATTTTTTGGCAGTGTGAGGCAGCCGGCGCTGGTGATTTGGAGGCATTTTTTTTCCCCTGCTTCCGCAGGCTGCAGAAAACTCTGTGGCGGGCCATATGCGGCCGTAAATTGCCCACCCCTGCCCTAGATGTATCCCATGTCTACAGTTACTGTGCCTTCTGTCTTAACTAGACTGTAAGCTCTGATGAGCAGGGACCGTCTTTTCCATGTGTCTGTGCAGCACTGAGTATGTCTTTTAGCGCTATACAAATGTTCATTAGTAGTAGTAGTAGGGGCTGTGCACAGCTCCAGGGATAAACCAAGACCCGTTGATAATTTGATCAGCCTTTAAATAGAGTTAACCAGAACATACACACCATCAAAATCAACCACTCCTAATCACTACATACATACAGGGACGGTTCTTCCATTAGGCCACCTAAGGCGAAGGCCTCAGGCGGCACTCTGATGGGGACGGCACTCCGGCTCTGTTTTAATTTTAGATTTTGCAGCAGCGGGAAGGCAGAGGCAGGCCAAAGGTTGGGAAATCTAAAATTAAAACAGAGCCGGAGTGCTGCTGGCATCGGACAAATCAGGCTGATTCGTGTGGTGGCGGCACTTCAGCTGTTTTTATTTTAAATTTTGCTGCCTCTACTACTACTACTATTGAGCATTTATACAGCACTACCAGTCGTATGCAGCGCTGTACAAACATGTAAGAGACAGTCCCTGCTCGTCAGAGCTTACAATTTAATCTGGCCTGCTTCTGCCTTCCCACTGCTTTTTCTTTTCTCGTAGCAAGCATTCTTGAGGGAAAAAATGGCAAGAAGTAAAAAGCAGGCCAGAGGCAGCAAAATCTAAAATAAAAACAGCCGGAGTACCACCGCTGCCGCCAGATGAGAAGTGCAGATGGAGGGAGTGGGTCAGGCAAAGGACAAGAAGAGACAAAGGGGAGAGAAAGGGTGTGGGGCAAATGCTTGACAAAGGGGGAAACAGGGGGCCATACTGAACAAAGGGGAGAGACAGGGGGCAAGTGCTGGACAAAGGGGGGAGTCAGGGGGACATGCTGGACAAAGGGGGAGACAGGGGAGAGACAGAGGACAAGTGCTAGACAAAGGGGAGAGATGGGGGCAAATGCTGGACAAAGGGGTAGATGGGGGGCAAATGCTGGACAAAGGAGGAGACAGGGGGACACACTGGACAAAGGGGAGAGACGGGGCAAGTGCTAGACAAAGGGGAGAGACGGGACAAATGCTGGACACAGGGGGACAAGTGCTGGACAAAGGGGGAGACGGGCGACAAGTGCTAGACAAAGGGGAGAGATGGGGGGCAAGTGCTGGACAAAGGGGGAGACAAGGGGCAAGTGCTAGACAACAGGGAAGCAGGGCAGGAAGACAAATGCTGGGCAACGGGGTGGGGGCAGACAAGAGGACAAATGCTGGACAACACAGGGTGGCAGGGGGACAAATGCTAGACAACAGGGGAGGGGGCAGGAAGACATGCTGGAGTGGGGAAGCAGGGAGACAAATGTTGGATGGGGGGAGTAGGGAGACATGCTGGACAGTGGGGCGGGGAGACAGGAGGACAAATGCTGGACAACATAGAAGGGAAGAAGAGCTGGGGAATGGCAGGACTGGGGATGAAGGTTGAAAAGCAGTAGGTAGATGGCATAAAAAAGAGGGAGATTGAGAACTGGATAGTAAGGAGTAGTAAAATCTGAGTGGCCAGAGAGAGAGACAAATAAATGGAAGAAAGGTGGAAAGAAAAAAAAAATCAATATCCAAGATAGAAGGAAGTGAAGAAAACAAAAAGAGAGACAAGAAATGTCAGATGGAGTTGAGACTGTGGAAAGAGAGCTAAGAGAAGACAGAAGAAAGCAGAAGCTTCAGATCGAGACCAGCATGATCAGAGTATAAAACAGTCAGACAACAAAGGTTGAAAAAATAATTTTATTTTCAAATGAGTGATTGGACTTTGCACTATTTTTATATTTTACACAGTACAGGGAAATGAGTCTCTTTTATTTCTCTGGTACTGCATTGCATGCAGAGTCTGTCTTCTTGGGCTTTCAGTTTAAATTTTGTCTACATATTTTTATTTTCACTTTAGTTTATCCTCACTTATTCAGTACTGGGCCAGGGTCTGTGTCCTGAGGCCAGGAGTTCTGTTAACATGGAGGTTGTACAAAGGGACCTGTACTGTAGTAATTTGACTTGTTTAGCTTTTCAATAGGTGTACGGATGTTCTAGGTCCCAATATTTATTGTGTTGCTTTTATCTGGGTAGGCCCCTTGTATGAGTTTTGGAAGTTTATGCTGGTATGATATGGTTGATTTGGCCTTGTAGATCATCTGTGACTTTTGTATTAGTTAACAATATGCCTGGTACTGGAGAATGTTTGTTAGTGAGATGACCAGAATCAGATTTTTTTTTAAATTAGTTATTGAATTTTGTGGGCATATGTCCTAGTTCTGCTCTGAGTTATTTAATTTGGTGTTATAAATTGTACAGTGGTTCTCGCTCTCTCTTTTAGTTCCGTGGTGTGCACACATCTTTTTATTTCCTCCACATTATCTAACTTTTTGATTTGGTTCAGTCCCTGACTGCAGTTTTGAGAAAGCTTCCCCTCTCCCCTTCATGCAACAGATTGCCTTGAGCCGCCCCTGCATATATACACCATTCATTCAACGAATCATAACTCATCCATCCAACTGTGCTAGAAACCATCCCATTTATGTCCAAAAACCTTGCGATGGATGAATATTGTAGGAGACTGCTTAATATGTCAAAAACAGGAGCTGACTGCAGTCGCAGTGTAACCCCGGACCCGATGACAGCCAGGTCAAAGACTGCCCGTTGTTCAAAGACCCCATAATCATTGATTCAATAAAACCAGTGCCACACCATCAGATCAAGCCACCAGGATCAAACGTGTTCCAGCGAAAAATTAAAACCTGCTCACGCTGCAACAAACGTAGGTCTGGATTCCCACCACCCACAAGTCTGATTTGGTCTATTACACAGCATCTCAAATCAGCAATTTTATGCCCTATAGTAGCCCAATGCTCCATCAATGGAGCCGAGGAAACCCCTCAACGCAGGGCCGATGGATGATCGGGAAGGGGAAGGTGCAAGGCAAACGCTTTAATAGCATCGTAGAACAGGATAAACTAAAACGGTACTGATACTACAGTTTCTATTGAAATAAGACAAAGTTTTCACTTGGCAAAGCAGGGAAGACACCCTTCATATTTTGAAATAACGGTGTTTTTCGAACTGTCGCCAAACTGTTTTTTGGCGCCTGCGCAAAACTCATCAGTCAATCACTGCTATAGTTCCGCTGCTTTCGGTTGTCCACGCAACAGAATCAATCTACACGCAGACTGGGGTGGGGGAGGTTGTTTCTTAAAGCCTGCCTCGTCTTTTTTTATGTCACGCGCGCTCTCTCTTTCCCACAGCGGATTGGTCCTCCTGGCACGTCAATCTCCCCATTCGACCATATATATTGCGCACGTTGGTTCTACGAGGTCTCTTTCCGTTAGAAGGTGGAGTGCAAGAGTTGTTGGTTTCAGCTGTGTTTTGTACAGTGTTACAAGACTATAGCTAACATGTCCCTTCCGCGAGTCTTCTTCGACATGGCGGCCGATGGTGCACCCCTTGGTCGCGTCATTATGCAGGTGATGATTGTGGTGGGGGCCCTAGTGGGAGCGTATATATTAGATCGGTCACTGTTGTCCCTTATAGCTCGCGCGGTTAAATGGGGGGAGGGTCGTGGGTGTTGCTGGGTACTAATTAAAGTGACTTGAGTGATCATCTTACTTGTTGGTCCTAGTGTCGTAATATAGTAGCTTTGTAATGTGTTTATTCATCTTTTTAGTTACCTGAAGCGAGTGATTAAAAAGAGAAATTCACTCTTTGCTTACCCCATAAATACCCCACCTAGCTCTGAGGCCTGCCAGGGCCGCACGTGGTCTCCTGGCCTGCACTCTTATTCCGCCTATATGGCTAATATGAAACATGCCTAGAAATTAGTTTGGCCTTGGTTACCGGCTTCCCGGCCAATTCAATAACCAAACTTAACGAGCATAAGAGCGGTTACCTAGTGTCTGTACATTGCGCCAGTTTGTATCTTTACCGCCGTTTGTAATTTTCATGTTGTAAGCTTTGTCTCACAAGTTCGTATGTTGGATTCTATGTTTCTTTGTTCTGGAGGTCATTAGGCCCTAGCTGAGAGACTGTACTGAGTTGTGGGGAGAAAAGCGTAGGGGATTAGTGCGTAACATCGATCGGCTCTGGCTGAGGGCTAATGAGTTCAAATCTGGCTTTCTGGCCTAAAATCGGATCTTTATTGGATCTGGCTTCCCCCATCTCGATGGAGGGTATTTAAGCATGCCTCTGCGCTGATGAGTCTCATTTCGGATACACAAACATAACCGGCGTTGCATAAGTTAGATATGGTGGAACCGGCAGATCGGAGCCTAATTCTCCTGATCTAGCTGCATTCTTGCAGTGCTGGAATGCAAACCTAGCCGTACCACCTTTTAGTGGAGTAACTTACTATGACTTTCCATTCTAATATTACTGCTGATGCAGTAAGACATGAATATGGTGAAGTCCACTAAAAGGTAAAATAGGCATGCAAGCTACCGAATAAACAGTTGATCCGGATGTAAAATGGCTTAAAATGTAATACTGCTTTTTAGGATCCCTACTGCCTCCTTCCCTCATGCACTGCCAAATATTGACAGGAGCAAATAACTATTTATTTAAAGCTCATAGGTGCTCTTTATTAGTGCGGTTTACAATTAAACAACTTAACAGGACGGGGTAGATCTGCCCTGAGTTTACATATAACGGGTATGGTAACGGGGAAAGTAACTGGCGAACTATGTACAACGTTCATACAGATCGTTAGAGTTAAGTCGGGTAATCAAATATAACTGGGAGGACTATGTACAAATTTATAAATACAACCAGAATTAAGTTGGATAATTACATGAGGCACTTCTTGATGTTAGGTTTGGGATAGATTCTCAATGTGGTGTGCAGCGCTGTTGGGTTTGGGTGAGGGGTGCGTCTGTGCTGTTGGGAAGAGAAATGTAGCAGGAATAAGTGATGCTTGATTTCCTGAATTTCTTCCTCAACTACCATCTTCCTCTACTACCATCTTGCAACATGATCAGCACAGGGCACTTAGTGGTGTGTTGAAATGCACCACCAAGGGTCAGTCTACCAAATACAGTAATACAAAGCAAAAATTGCTTTATTGGGCAGACTGACCTTCTTTTATTGTGTTCCTACATTAGTAGGGGTCAAGTGCTGCCATATTTGCTAAATAGCAGTTCTGGGGGCAGGAGCTTGTGGGTATCAGTCTTGCTTCTGTTTGAACACTTGAGCTGGTTCCATTCATGCTGACAGGCAGGAAGACTTTGCGATGCAGCAAACAGTTGTATGTTGCTGAAGTGGGGTGAGCTGTTTTAATATGGTGTTAAGTTGCATGTTAAGTGCATTGGAAGTAAAATTATTGGCACCATGTGCTGCTTAGCACAGCATTCTAATGCAGTGCTTACTACATTGAGGCTTAAATGGAGGGAGGGGGGCAGGTGAGAACTCTGGCCCAGAAAACACTTAAAGCATAGCCATTTTCTGGGCTGTATAATGGGAGGTTGGGACTTAAATGCTGTGCTAGTTGAGTATGCTTACATTCATGACATAGAGTGAAGAGTAACACAAGAGGATCTAAAAAACTATGCACTTAGTGGTGTGGGAGGGAGGAGTAGCCTAGTGGTTGGGGCAAGGTACTTCAGGCCGGAAGGTCGGGGGTTCAAATCCCACTAGTGGACAGCAACCTTGGGCCCGAAGGACTGGGGTTTCTAGTCCCACAGATGCTCCTTGTGGTCTTGGGCAAGCCACTTAACCCTCCACTGCCCAGGTTCCCTGTAAGTATTAGTGTATGTCTCATATCCCCGCGTGTTAAATGTATCCCAATTGTGTTGTGACCGCTTTGATTGAAGGATAAGGCGGTATACAAAAAAACTGTCTAAAAAAAAAACTTGTCCTTATGACTAGCAAGGCTTGCAACATGAATTGCAAACACTTTTCCTTCCAGCTTAAGGAAACTGCAGCAACATGCAGGTAGCCATTGTGACATTTGGGGACTACCATAGGTGGTAAAAAGGGATTAGGGTCACAGAATAGTACAGACTCTCAAGCACAGCCTGCCCTTAGTGGGATAACTTCTCCCTTCAGTGGGTGATAGGCTGGAGCGTCCAAGACTGTATGTAAAGCATGTTTGATTTGCCCTAGTCTAGGGAGAACTTGGTATTAAGAATAAAGCAGAACACATTAAATGTACAAGATATAACTCAGCATTACATCAGTGCAAATGCATAAGACAGTCAAGTACTATATACAATTTATATAGTAGTGCTACATACCAACTAAAAGCAAGCATTCCATTTTTAGCAAAGATAATTGAAAAATTAGTCCAACTCCAATTACAAGATTCATTGACCTCCAAGCACCACTTGATCCCCCCACCAATACAGTTTCTGCCCTTACCATGGTGTTAACACTCTTAGTATTTGACACTTATTTGTGGACTGGATGACCCAAATCAGGCATTTATGATATTCCTAGACATCTCCTCTGCCTTTGGCAGCATTGACCACACTATCCTCCTAGATTGTTCCAGCAATACCTAAACTTGCTAGTCTATCTTAAATTGGTTTAAATCCTACATATCCAAGTGTTACCAATTTGTAAAAATCAACCAAGAAGTATTGGCAACATTCCCCCAGGAATGGGGTTTACCCCAAGGCTTGGCCCTCTAAGCATTACTATTTAATCTATACATCCAGCCTATATGCACAATATTTAAAAAATACAATATCAAATATCACATCTATACAGATGATATAATGGTTAATGCCCCAGTTGACAAAAGAAACCCCCAATACAATGACATTACTGATGGGATAATTGAAGCAAAAGCTTGGCTAAATGCAAATGTTTGAGGCTAATTTGAATGTTCTTATTCATGGTGAGAAACCAAAACTTTACACTCCCACCACCTTCAAAATTCAGGACATCGAACTTCCAGTCAAACAGGAAGTAAAGTATCTGGGTGTCATCAACAGGGCACTCACTGACTGCCAAAGTCAAACTGCTAGAGAAATTTTCTTCAAATTAAAAATACATCTCAGACCAATCCTGGAATCGCATGACTTCAGAACTTTCCTCTTAGTCTCTCCAGGCCAGTCCAGTCCAGGAACCATAGGGTAGTCAAACCTTCAGCAGCTGAGGACTGAATTCTAAGTCTTGCTGACAGCTTAACCAGCTCCCTCTGGCATCTGAGACTGTCTTTCAGACCTCAGCAGCTGAATAGGACATAGGCTGGCAGGCTCCTAGGAGAGAAGAGGAATGGATAAGGCATACCCCGGCGTAGCACCAATTTAGTTTTTTGCTTGCTCTAGCAGGGCAGACATAGCAAAAGACAAATTTGCCATTTAAGTGTTAAAAAAAATCTAATCGGTGTGGTGGTCTCAGCTGCCATCAGGGCTCTAGTTTAGCAGCGGGAGCAGAGCCTGATCTGATTTGAGGATCCATGGATCGGGGGTTAGAGAAAGGAGCTGGGGCTCTAGAATCTACCTCTTTCCCTCTGACACCCAAGCTCTTTTTCCTGCTGGCAGTGGTGAAAACAGGAGCTGGCATCAGAACAGCCTTCGCTGAGGTAAGAGCACTTGGTGTTGGGCTCATCAGTTCTGGCGCATTGTTGGTTTCAACGGGAGCAGGTCAGATCATGAGGCTGTTGGCTTGGGGCTATCAGAGAAGCAGTGTTTAGGTTTAGCAGGGACTGCATGCTACCAGCGTCAGCAGCATGTCTTCAGTGTGGGAATCGCCATGGGTTGTTGGGGCTTGGTCTCTGCAGGACATGTCAGACGCAGCACTTGTTTGGAGAGGCTGCTAGGTGGTTTAATGGATCTGATTTTGTCATCGGGAACTGAGCGGCATACTGCAGGACACAGGGAAGGCAGGAATGGTGGCCATGTCTGAGGCAGCTTTCTCCTGCGCTTCTGAGCTTGGCAAAGAAGTTAAATCTAAAAGGATGACTCCAGAGTTCCCAGGTACAGGGGCTGTTGCCAGGGGTGCCAGATGGTGTGGAGTGCTTTTTTTTCACCAGAGTTTATTTTGGCTCTGCACAAGGCTTCATTTGCAAAAAGACCAGTCTACTGCAGTGGGTTCCAGCTTGCACATGGCAAAGTTGGAAGAGGGCAATTTACTGGGCCCTTCTCAGGCAGCAAAGTCCAGGGGCAGGTTCTGAGGGGTTTGGGCAGTAGCTCTCTACCTCTCAGGTATTGGAAGATGGGGAAATCCTGTCAACAGGTTTGGAGTCCTGGGCAGGTGAATTGGAGGAAGGAGAGATTGGCCCAGGCAAGGATCCAAATGTGTTCAGGGTTTTTTGCAAGGAGGGAGTTAGGAGCTCTTATTGTTCACTCCCTGACAGCCTTAAATATTGCCCTCCCTACAGTACCTCAAACCTTTGGAAGATCCCTTACTTAAGGGGTTTAAAACAGAACAGCGCTGTTTCCCAGTCCATAGAGTAAACAGTCAGAATGGGAATGTCCAGGGCTACACTGAGGGGTAACCGTGCCATTGGCCAGCTTTACCCTGTTCCACTGGAGGAGTTGCAGATGCCAAAAGTAAATGCCTTAGTAGCAGCAGTGACAGACAACGATCCCAGTGGAAGGTGGTACTGTGCTTAAAGATCTGCAAGGTAGGAAGTTAGAGGCGCTTCTGAAGCAGGCGTTTGATTCCTCAGCTCTTTCTCCACAGCCCTCCATTTGTGGGACACGTGGCAAGGGCCTCTATCTGGTGGCTCGAAGGGCCTCTATCTGGTGGCTCGAAGGGGAGGCAGGTCTGAACAAGGACAGGTCTTCATCAGAAGGAGCAAAGCTGGAATAGGCATCTGCTAAGCAAGCCACTGCAGTTTTATGATTTGGTCAGGATTTCAGCAGGGAGATTTCTCTGGCTGAGGAATTGGGCAGCTGATGCATCCTCTAAGACTTGTCTTAGCAAGCTTCCTTATAAGGGCAAGTTGCTTTTGGGGAGGCCTTGGAGAAAATAGTAAAGGATTTGGGAGATTCCAAGGGTGGTTGCCTTCCAGAGGATCAGCCAGAGTACTAGGCCTGGAACTCTGCAAAGAGGTCAGGGTAGAGACTTTAGCAGATTTCAGGGGGCCTCGGTTTACACCCTACCAGAGGCTGGTTTGTGGCAAGAGGGCTGTCCTTTCAGGGAGCTAGAGGCTTCGGCAGGGGATATTTCAACTCTCAGCAGGCCTCTAGCAAGAAGCCACAATGGAAGGGCAGCAGGAGTTTCTGTCTGGACCTCCATAACTACAGATTGGTGGGTGCTGGAGATCATCCATCAGGGGTATGCGCTGGAGTTAGCTCAACTGCTGGCAGAGGCTTTTGTGGTGTCTCCCTGCGGGTCCCAGGCAAAAGACAGTAGTTAACATGCTGCAGTGCTCAAGGCTTCAGGCAGTGGTGCTGGTACCTCAGGACCAATGTGGGTTAGGTTGCTACTCAATTTACTTCATGGTCCCCAAAAAAGAGGGGTCTTTCAGGCCAATTCTGGATCTGAAGCATGTAAACCATTGTTTGCAGGTCCCACATTTTCAGATGGAAACCCTGAGATCAGTAATTCAAGCTGTAAAGCCAGGAGATGTGCTTTCATCCATAGATCTGAGGTGTATCTGCACATCCCATTCAGAGCAGAACATCAAAGGTTTCTATGTTTTGCCATCCCCATGGGGCATTTTCAGTTCAGGGCATTGCCGTTCAGGCTGGCCACCACCATATACATTCACCAAGGTAATGGTGGTGGTGGCAGCAGCCTTATGGAAGGAAGGCATTCAAGTGCATCCCTACCTGGACGATTGGTTGATCTGTGCAGCATCGGCAGAGGAATTGGAAGCAGCTTACCTGGCAGGTGGTTCAGTGCTTGGAAGGGCTCAGTTGGGTAATCAAGCAAATAGTCGCGGCATGTGCAGCGCCTTATGTACCTCAGGGCATTGTTCAACACTGGCATAGGGGCAGTCTACCTGCCCGAGGACCAGACTCAAAATATTTTATGGCAGGTATGGGCATTACAGATGAAAGCACCAACAGTGTGGTGGTATTTGCAGCTGCTGGGGTCCATGGTGGCAGCATTGGACCTGTTTCCATGGGCCAGGGCACATGTGCCCTCTCCAGCAAGCACTGTTCAGATGGTCACCACAGGCTCATCCTGTCAGAGGCTGGTACTACAGGAAGCCATGAGGGACAGTCTGCTGTTTTGGTTGGGCTCAGGGCATCTTTGTGCAGGGGTGCCCTTGGTAGATCTGGAATGGGTGTTGGTCACCATGGATGCCAGCCTGTTGGGCTGGTGAGCTCCACTGTCTCATGTGACACAAGGCAGCTGGAACACAGTGGAAAGCAGCTGGCCGATCAATCATTTGGAGCTCAGGGCAGTGTGTTTAGCATGCCAAGATTTTGGCACATTGGTGGAGGGGAAAGCAGTTTGTTTTCTCCGACAATGTGGTGATGGTGTCGTATATCAACAAGCAAGGTGGCCAGGCAGTGCAGCACTGTCGGCAGCACATGTAGCAGGAAAGGACAATGTGCAGGCTGACTACCTAAGTCAATGTCCTGGATCCAGGAGAGTGGGAGATGAATGTGGCTGTCTTTCATGACATTGTGATGTGGTGGGGGCAGCCCATGATGGATCTCATGGCTACTCTAATACCAAGGCAGCTTGGTTATCTCCAGGAACAAGCAGGAATAAGTCATCACATATGGGGTATGTCGGTACCGACGGAGCCCGCACGGGAAAACTCCCCAGCTTTTCAGATTAAAAGATTTTGGGGCCTCCCACTGCACATGTGCGCTGCCTTCCCACCTTCCTGACCAGCTCTCGTCAGTTTCTTTTTTTTCCACGGAGCCAGCAGGTCGTGTTCCTGTCACCGCTGAAGAAATTGTTAATTTTATTGTTTAGACCGCGTACCTGCCTTCCCCATTCTGAAACCAGTACTGCCGGTCTCTTTCTTTTCAAAAAAAAAAAATTTTCTTCAGCACAGCTTGGAGAAGCCAGTTCCTGGTTTTAAAAAGTGTACCAAGTGCAGTGCTGTCCTTCCTCTTAGACACCCATGAATGGTGTCTTAAATGTTTAGGACCTGACCATTCCATACCGGACTGCCCATCCTGCTCCCAGATGTCGAAACGTGGATTGCAGAACCAGGCCAACAAGTTCCATGTGCTGTTTCCTTCAGAAGCATCAGTCATCCAGGTCTTCCTCTCCGGATGGATCTCAGGTAACCAAAACTCCAGTGGGCAAATCCTCTAAAAGCAAATCTTTCTAAAGATCGAGAGGCTCTCAATTCTGAGTTCGAGGATTCTGCCCAGGCCAAAAAACCCCAGCGGGAGGTTCCAGCCTCCAAAGCAATCATGGGGTCACAGGTTGACATCGATGGCATGGCCTCGACAGATCACCTGTTGTACTGCTCTGGGGTACCAGCCCATACCGGTACCAACATCCAGGCAGCAGTGGCGTCTATGGGCAATACTGTCCAAGTCATGCAGCAGGCCATTCTGGCTTTTATTAATGCTGCTACACCCTCAGTACCACAGCCAGCGGTACCGGGTCCGGTTCCGGTAATGGCTTCCATACCGGAACCGAGGCCATCGTCGTCCAAATGCGGATTGGTTCCACATGCCAGATCCGGGCTTTTGCCCGGTACCGATCCCATACCCGGTACGCCCGATGTCGATACCAAACGGTATGCATATCGTGCGTTGGAAGCACATAGAGGATACTCTGCTTCTTCAGAGGATATTAACTCCTCTGATTCTGAGTTCTCCCTTGATCTTCCTGAGGAGCCTTCTCCTAACAGGAGAATGTCTCCACCAGAGGATTTGTCCTTTCAGGACTTCATCATAGAAATGGCTAAAGGTCTTTCTATTGCTTTATCCTCTGAAAAGGAACCCAGATCAAAGAAACTGGATATTTTGATACTCTAAGTCTCCTAAAGAGGCAGTCACCCTGCCTATCCATGAAATCCTTCAAGAACACTTGATGGACTTATGGGAGGCTCCTCTAACATTGGACACCATGTACCGTGTCCCCCCTTCTCCTGGTTTCCAAAAAACCCAGTTGCCTCACCATTCTATTGTGGTGAAGTCTGCAATGAAGAAAAGAGTACCAAAAGGCACTCTTCTACTCCTCCAGGGCGAGAATGTAAGACTCTAGACTCTTTTGGCAGGAAACTTTTCCAGGCTACTATGCTTATAGCCAGGATTAATTCCTATAGTCTTTACATGGGCATGTTTCTCAGTGAAATCACTCTAAAAGTTCGGCATTTTGCCCCCTTTATCCCTGAGGATAAGAGGGAGCAGTTCCTTTCCTTAGTGAAACACCTTTTGGATATTTCAAAGTTCTCCAACAGGGCAGCTTTTGATTCCTTTGAGGGTGCTGGTAGGGCTTCAGGCATTGCTATAGCAGCCCGTCTTGCTTGGCTCCAGGCTTCTGATCTAGAACCTTGGGTCCTAGATGGCTTACGAAATCTGCCCTGTATTTGAAGTGGCAAATTAAGGCCACTCAAATGGATGCAGAAAATGCCACCTTAGATAGACTTTCTAAGTCTACCTCCACTCCTGCCAAGAAGAAGTCTTTTAAGAGTCCTTATTATAAGAAGTCCAGATTTTCCACAAATACTGGCCAACAATCCTCTCAGCCTCGTTTTGCTGCTAAACGTCAGCAACCTAAACAGGCAAGGTCAAAGCCTGCAGCGTCTGCTACGCCTCAGCAGGCTCCACCCCTCAGGGGTTTTGACTTGCCCCTAGAGAACCTTTCTGGCTCTAGAACAACCAGAGCCCCTCACCATACCCAGAAGGTTAGCTCACTTTGCTCCCAGATGGGAGCAAATTACATCAGAGCAATGGACCCTCTCTATCATCAGAGGGTTACAAACTCCATTTTTTCGACCTTCCTCCTTATACTATGGTGAGGCAGTTCAATTCTCCCCCATCTCTCCTGGCCCTCTTGGGTCAGGAAGTCTCCTCCCTCCTTGCCCAGGGGGCAATAGAGGAGGTCCCTCTTCTTCAACAGGGGACAGGATTCTACTCCCCTTATTTTCTAATACCAAAGAAGACAGAGGGCTTCAGACCAATTCTGGATCTGAGAGAACTGAACAAATTTCTGTTCAAGGAGAAATTCAAAATGCTTTCTCTGGGCATTCTCCTTCCATACCTTCAGAGTCAGGATTGGCTTTGTTCTCTAGACCTAAAGGATGCGTATACACACATACTCATCCACCCATCCCACAGAAAATACCTTCGATTTCTGTTTCAGGGAAAACATTTCCAGTACAGAGTACTCCCCTTCGGTCTAGCCTCTGCTCCAAGAGTGTTCACCAAATGCATGGCAGTCGTAGCTGCCTTTCTAAGAGGCCTGGGAATTTTCATATTCCCATACCTGGACGACTGGCTCATCCGAGCTCCCTCTCAGTCCCAGGCCCAAATTTCCTTGGACCGCACAAGGCATCTTCTGCAGTATCTAGGACTGGTAGTAAACCTTCCCAAGTCTCAACTAATCCCTACTCAGTCTCTCGAGTTCATAGGGGCCCAGTTAGACACCATCACTGCAAGGGCCTACCTGCCTCAGGTCAGGGCCCAATGCCTGCTGAGTTTGGCCTCCCAAGCTCAGTCCAGCAGTCATTTGACAGCCCGGGAAATGCTGCGACTTCTGGGCCACATGGCCTCCACGGTACATGTGGTGCCCTATGCTCGTCTGCATATGAGAGCAGCTCAATGGACCTTGGCCACCCAGTGGACTCAAGCATCTGGAGCGCTCTCCAACCAAATACTCACCAAGCTGTCTATTTTGGTCCCTCCAATGGTGGACATCCACCAACAATCTGTTGTTGGGGGCCCCCTTCCAACCTTTGTTGCCCCAAGCAACCCTCACAACAGATGCCTCCCAGACAGGGTGGGGAGCTCATCTTCAGAACCTCTCCACTCAGGGCACTTGGTCTCCACAGGAGGCCACCCTTCATATCAACCTCCTGGAACTGCGAGCAATTTACCTTGCCCTCAAGGTCTTCTATACCCTCCTTGTCAACCTGACTGTCCTAGTTCAGACAGACAATCAGGTAGCCATGTTCTATATAAACAAACAAGGAGGGACAGGCTCTCTGTCGCTTTGCAACAAAGCTCTCAGATTATGGGCCTTTGCCAGAGAGCATCAAATTCACCTTCTTGCAGTGTATCTTCCAGGAGTTCAAAACTCTCGTGCAGACAGACTCAGTCGAGTTCTGCTTCCACACAAATGGTCCCTACATATGGACCAGATACACAGAATCTTTCAGGAATGGGGGACCCCAGACATAGACCTCTTTGCAAGTCCGTGGAATGCCAAACTTCCCTGGTTCTGTTCCAGAACTCAGTGTCAGGGAGCTCAGGCCCACGATGCCTTCCTCCTGCATTGGGGTCAGGAATTCCTCTATGCCTTTCCACCCATTCCTCTAATATCCAAGACTCTGTTCAAGCTCCAGAGGGATCACAGGACTATGATCCTCATAGCTCCCCGCTGGCCACGCCAGGTGTGGTTCCCTCTACTTCTGCATCTCTCCCAGGGATCCTCCCTGGACCTGGGAGCTGCACCAGACCTGTCTCAGGAGGAGGGGACTTTGTGGCACCCAAACCCCAAATCCCTACATCTCAGCTTGGTTACTGAAGGCCTAAGTCTTCAAGACTTTAATCTTTCTCAACCTGTGACAGATATCCTTCATGCCTCTAGGAAACCTTCCACGAGGCGTTCTTATGCTTTCAAATGGAAACGTTTCTCCATTTGGTGTGCTCAGCAGGGTCTTGACCCTCTAGCACTTCCTTTGAATTCCCTCTTGGACTATCTCCTGCATCTTTCAAATGCAGGCCTTAAGACGAATTCAGTAAGGGTCCATTTGAGTGCTATTGCAGCATCCTTAAAACCTATAAATGGACAACCTGTCTCCTCTCATCCTCTTGTTGCACATTTCATGAGAGCCCTGACTCTAACTAAACCTCCCATCCGACCTCCTCCAGTAGCATGGGACTTGAACCTAGTTCTAGGTCAGCTTATGAAGCCACCTTTTGAGCCTTTGGACTCTACCTCCTTATTTCTTTCCTGGAAGGTTGTTTTCCTTATTGCAGTCACTTCGGCTCGCCGCATCAGTGAACTGCAGGCTTTAGTGGCTCATCCACCTTATACTAGGTTTCATCATAAGGTGGTCCTTAGGACGAATCCCCACTTTATGCCCAAAGTGGTCTCGCCTTTTCATCTTAATCAAGAGGTATATCTACCTGTCTTTTTCCCGGCTCCTCATGCATCCAGTGCAGAGGAACCTTCATACTCTGGATTGTAAAAGAGCTCTTGCCTTTTACCTCAACAGGACTCAACCACATCGAAAGTCTTCCCAACTTCATGGCTTTTGATCCTTCTCATTTGGGACTTCCAGTCACCAAGCGTACACTTTCCAATTGGATTGCTCAGTGTATTTCTTTTGCTTACCAGAGTAAGAACATTTCTCTGGAGGGCCATGTCACAGCTCACAATGTGAGAGCCATGGCCACTTCTATGGCTCATCTTCACTCTGTGTCCATAGATCAGATCTGTCGAGCAGCCACTTGGGCCTCGGTTCATACCTTCACAGCCCATTACTGCTTGGACAAGGACTCCCGCCGGGATGCCTTGTTTGGTCAGGCTGTCCTCAAACACCTGTTCCATACTTAAACAACTCCTGCCCACCTTCCCTGGATGGATGCCTGAGATCCATGCAAAGATGGTTTACCCTTGGAGGGGGATCTCCCAGGCATCTTAGCTAGGGAGTCCCCATATGTGATGACTTATTCCTGCTTGTTCCTGGAGATAGCAGTTACTTACCTGTAACAGGTGATCTCTGGGAACAGCAGGAATTAGTCATCACAACCCACCCACCTCCCCTAGGAGTTGTATCTCTATCTATCTTCCTGTCCTCTTTCTCTATTGTCTCAGCTTTAAACTCGAACTGACGAGAGCTGGTCAGGAAGGCGGGAAGGCAGCGCACATGTGCAGTGGGAGGCCCCAAAAGCTTTTAATATGAAAAGCTGGGGAGCTTTCCCGCGCGGGCTCCGTCGGTACTGACGTACCCCATATGTGGTTCATTCCTGCTGTTCCCAGAGATCACCTGTTACAGGTAAGTAACTGTGCTTTACAGCAGGGGCAGGGAACACATGTTGGAAGGTCTCGACAGGCTAGTTCAGCCATGGCCACAGGACAAGCTGCTTTGTTTCCACCATGGCGGCTGCTTGGCAGGGTGATTCAGAGGATTAGCACAACACAGGGGGCAAGGTGATTCTCAGTGCTCCAGATTGGCCCAGACAACCTTGGTATGCAGATCTAATGCAGCTTAGTGGATCATCCTTGGCAGCTTCCCAGTCGGATCAACTTGTTGTCAGGGACCTGTTCTGATGCCTCAGGTAGATTGGCTCTTGCTTACGGCTTGGCTCGAGAGGGAACAGCTGCACCACAGGGGTTCTCGGCAACAGTGATAGCTATGATAGTCAAGAAGGCCAACTTCCCTAGCATATGTTTGTGTAATGGTGCATTTTTGAGGCTTTAAGTGAGGAGCATAGTGTAAGGCAGTTTTCTGCATCTTTGCCAAATATATTCCTGCAGGGGGGGGGGCAGGGCTAGAGAAGGGGCTAGCCCTCAGCACTCAAGGTTCACCTGGCAGCTCTGGCTTGCTTTAGGGGCCATGTTCAGGGGGGCATGTCAGCACTTCCAGATGTTCAATGTTTCCTTAGGGGAGCTAGGAATATCAGGCTGCCAGTGAGGCAGGTGGTGCCCGCTTGGGATTTGAACTTGGTGCTCAAGGCATTGACTCAGCCTTCCTTTGAGCTGGGGGCATCAGGAACTTTGAAAGAGCTCTCATGGAAGACCGCCTTCCTGGTGGCATTGTGTTCCATGGAGGGTGTCAGGCCTGCAAGTGCTCTCGTGCAGGGAGCCATACATTCAGTTCTCAGCAGAGAAGGTGACATTGAGGCCAGTGCCACCTCCCAAAGGTGGTTTCCAGTTTTCACATGAACCAGTCTGTCTCCCTTCCTATCTTTCAGGGGTGAGAAGGTGCATCAGGTGCTTCGTAAGTTGGATATGGGGCGTGTGCTGCAATGACTTCTCGAGGACGAAGTCGTTTCAGAGGTCTGACAGGTTGTTTGGTGGTCCCCATAAGGGCAAGGTGGCATCCAAGGCTTCCATTGCCCAGTGGGTGAAGCAGGCTATAGGAGCTGCATATGTGGCACAAGGTAGGTCTCCACCAGAGGGGCTCAAGGCTCATTCTACAAGAGGCCAGGCAGCTTGGGCAGAGTTTGCAGTGGTGCCACTGGTGGACACTTGTCAAGTGGCCACATGGTCTTCATAAGAACATAAGATCAAAAGATATGCCATACTGGGTCAGACCAAGGTCCAAGCCCAGTATTCTGTTTCCAACAGTGGCCAAACTAGGTCATATGTACCTAGCAGTTTCCCCAAGAGAAGTTCTACAATGCTTGTACTGGGTCAAGCATTGATATCTTCAGTCACTTCTTAATAATGGTTTAAGGACCTTTCCTCCAGGAACTTGTCCAAACCTTTTTTAAACCCAGCTACACTAACAGCCTTTACTACATCCTCCGGTAACAAATTCCAGAGTTTGATTACACGTTGAGTGAAAAAATATTTTCTTTTATTGGTCTTAAATAGTTTACCCTGTAGCTTCATTGCATGTCCCCTAGTCTTTCTATATTCTGATAACATAAACAATCGATCTACGTTTACCCGTTCCATTCCGTTCATTAATTTATAGACTTCTATCATATCTCCCCTCAGCTGTCTCTTTTCCAGTTTAGAGCTCTAACCTTTTTAGCCTTTTTTCATAGGAGTATCCTTCCATCCCCTTTACCATTTTGGTGGCTCTTCTCTGAACCTTTTCTAAAATCGCTATATCCTTAAGATACAGCGACCAGAATTGCACACAATATTCAAGGTGTAGTCTCACCATGGAACGATAGAGGCATTATAATATCTTTTGTTTTATTTTCCATTCCTTTCCTTATCATACCTAGCATTCTATTTGCTCTCTTGGCTGCCGCTGCACACTGGGCCAAGGGTTTTAACATGGTATCCACAATGACGCCTAAATCTTTCCTGGGTGGTGGTTCCTAATGTGGAACCTTGCATAGTGTAACCATAGTTTGGGTTGTTCTTCCCTAGGTGCATAACCTTGCACTTGTCCACATTACATTTCATCTGCCATTTTGATGCCCAGTCTTCCAATTTATCAAGATCCTCTTGCAATTTTTCACAATCCTCTTCGGTTTTAAGAACTTTAAATAGTTTTGTGTCATCCGCAAATTTGATAACTTCACTTGTTCCACTTTCCAGGTCATTTATGAATGTCAAAGCAGCAGACCCAGCACAGATCCCTGGGGTACACCACTATTCACCTTTCTCCATTGGGAAAATTGGCCATTTAGCCCTACCCTCTGCTTTCTATCTTTTAACCAGTTCCTGATCCACAATAGTACACTACCTCCTATCCCATGACTCTTTAGTTTTGCCAAAAGTCTGAGGGACCTTGTCAAAGGCTTTCTGAAAGTCCAGATACACAATATCAACCGACTCACCTTTGTCCACCTGTTTATTCACTCCTTCAAAAAAACATAAGATTAGTAAGACAAGATCTTCCTTGTCTAAAGCCATGTTGGCTGTCTCCCATTAGGTTGTGACTATCTACATGCTGAGTAATTTTATTCTTTATGATGGTTTCTACCATTTTTCCCGGTACTGACGTCAGACTCACCGGTCTGTAGTTTCCCGGATCACCCCTGGAACCCTTTTTAAAAATTGGTGTTACATTGGCAATCCTCCAATCTTCAGGTATTAGAGATGATTTTAATGATTCACAGATTACTGATAGCAGGTCTGCAATCTCATATTTCAGTTCTTTCAACACCCTTGGATGTATACCATCCGGCCCAGGTGATTTGCTACTCTTCAGTTTATCTAATAGTTGTAAGACATCTTCCCGATGTATCTATTTCCTTCAATTCTTCCACACTTTTAAATACCACTTCCGTCATGGGTAACATCCCTACATCTTCCTCAGTAAAGACCAAAGCAAAGAATTCATTCAGTCTCTCCGCTATCGCCTTGTCGCCTCTTAGTGCTCCTTTAACCCCTTTATCTAATGGACCAACTGACTCTCTCACAGGTTTTTTGCTACGAATGTACTTGAAAAGGTCTTTATTTCGCATTTTTGCTTCTGCAGCAAGCTTCTTAAATTCTTTGCCTGCTTTATCAATGCCTTGCATTTGACTTGCCAGTGCGCTTGCTGTTTCCAGGTTTCGTCGTTTGGCTCTTTTTTTCCATTTCCTGAAAGTTGCTTTTTTGGCAACAGCCTCTGACCTCACCTTTAAATCATGCTGGCAGTTTTTTGGACTTCCTTCCACTTTTCTTAAAGCGTGGAATACAGCTGGTCTGGGCTTCCAAGATAGTATTTTTCAACAACACCCAAGCTTGATGTACGTCTTTAACCTTTGCAACTGCTCCTTTTAGTTTTTTCTTACTGTTTTCCTCATTTTATCATAGTCTCCCTTTCAAAAGTTAAAAAGTAGTACTGTGGATTTCCTTACTATCCCTCCTCCACTAATTAAATCAAAGGCTATCATGCTATGATCACTATTGCCAAGTGGCCCCAACACCCTTATCTCTTGCACTAGATCTGGTGTTCCACTAAGGACTAGGTCTAATATGGCTTCCCCTCTGGTCGGTTCATGAACCAGCTGCTCCAAGAAGCAGTCATTTATTTCATCCAGGAACTTTATCTCCCTAGTATGTCCTGACATGACACTGACCCAGTCGACACCAGGGTAATTGAAATCACCCATTATTATTACTGCACTGTAACGTTTGTTAGCTTCCCTGATTTCTTTGAGCATTTCATCATCCATTTGGTCATTCTGGCCAGGCGCTCGATAATGCACCCCCACTGCCATTGCCTTTCCCCTTTTATATGGAATTTCAATCCATACAGATTCTACAGCAGATTTTGTTTCCTGCAAAACTTTAATCCTTTCTGAGTCAATGCCCTCTCTATCATAGAGCGCAACCCCTCCACCACTTTGATCAGCTCTATCATTACGATATAGTTTGTACCCAGGTATCAGTGTCCCACAGGTTGTCCTCCTTCCACCATGTCTCTGATATTCCAATCATATCTAACATTTCATTTAGTGCTATATATTCTAACTCTCCCATCTTATTGTTTAGACTTCTAGCATTTGCATACAAGCATTTTTTAGAGAATGTATTTTGTTCATGTTAGTTTGGGTATTGTTAGACATGGGTAAATTGGGATCTTTAAGCTCTGTCTGCTCCATACTTGAGGGCATTTGGGCTACTTTACTCTTTTGTGGAACCTCTCTGCTTTTTGGTAGTATCCTTCAAGGATACATTCTTCCGAACCATCTGCTCTTGGTCAACTGTCAGCTTTCCCCTATCTCCTTTTTAAAGGTTAATGCCAGCAGCCTGGTTCCATCCCAGTTAAGGTGAAGCCCATCCCTTCGGAAGAGCCCCTCCTTTCCCCAGAATGTTCCCCAGTTCCTAACAAATGCAAAACCCTCATCTCTGCACCATTGTCTCATCCACGCATTGAGACTCCGGAGCTCTGCCTGCCTTTTGGGTCCTGCGCATGGAACAGGAAGCATTTCGGAGAATGCTACCCTGGAAGTTCTGGATTTCAACTTCCTACCTAAAAGCCTAAATTTTGCCTCCAGAACCTCCCTACCACATGTACCAAGACAGCAGACTCCTCCCCAGCACTATCTAAGACCTTATCTAGGTGGCGTGTGAGGTCCGCTACCTTCGCACCAGGCAGGCATGTTACCAGGCGATCCTCACGTCCACCAGCCACCCAGCTATCTACATGCCTAATGATCGAATCACCAACTATAACGGCTGTCCTAACCCTTCCCTCATGGGCACATGGCCCTGGAGAAACTTCCTCGGTGCGAGAGGGTTTTACATCACCTGGAGGACAGGTCCTAGTTACAGGATCACTTCCTGCCACACCAGGGTGATGCTCTCCTGTCACGTGACCTCTCTCCTCCATGGCAACAGGGGTGCTGCCAGACTGGAGGTGGGACTTCAGGACTATATCCCTGTAGGTCTCATCTATGTACCTCTGTCTTATGTTTTCCAAGTCTGCCACTTAGCCTCTAGAGAACGGACTTGTTCCCTGAGAGCAAAGAGCTCCTTGCACCTAGTGCACACAAGACCTTTTACCAACTGGGAGAAAATCATACATGTGACACTCAATGCAAAAGACTGGAAAGCCCCCATCCTGCTGCTGGACTGTCTGCATCTTAGTTTTAAGTTTGTGTCTAGATCTTTAAGTTCTTACTTACTAGGGGTTGCTATGGGTATTTATAACAATAAAACTGTACCTAATACGTTTAATATATCTTGTTCACCTGAAGCTAAATTAATCTCAGGTCCTTAGTGTATGACTGATTTGGGTAATGAGCTTCACCTGAAAGCACCTCCTGTCCTTTAAGATGTGTAAGTACCTATAAAGCTATGATTATCCCAGGGGAGTAGGGAGGGAGGGAAATAACACCTATTAAGAGGGCTGCTACACAGTACCCTGTCTTGTGCTGCTGAGGTAAGCTAAATTCTGATTTGATTTAAATTATAGCTCTTAGCTGCTGCTGCTAAGCTCTAACTACTTATGAAATTTAAACTACAAGCTCTCTGCTGGATTCTAAATTTAACCAGAAAGCTCTCTTCTGTGTGTTTAAATTTAAACTAAGAGTACTTTGCTGTTACTTGGCCCTGAGTCTATTTAAATTTAATAGACACTCAGGGCCAAGTAACAGCAAAGTACTGTTAGCTCTCTTCTGTGTGTTTAAATTTAAAATTTCTGGTTAAATTTAAACTACAAGCTCTGCTGGATTCTAAATTTAACTACAAGCTCTCTGGGTATGAAATATAACCAGAAAGTTCTCCTCTGGGTTTTTAAATTCAAACTTTAATTGCTGCTACTAGGCCCTAACTGATCCAACCAAACAGTGGGTTCACAGATTAAGTAGCTTTAATACAAAGAATTCTTTTTAGAAAATTACCAGAAGTATATACTCAGTTGCAGATTTCTCTCCAGAAGAAACAGCCCCCCTTTCTAGTCCTTCAAGACAAAGGATCACAGAGCTCTGGTTGAGCTATTTATGCCTCTGCTGCTGAGGTCCCTTCACACATTCACAAGGCACTATCAGTTGGATGTGCAGGCGAGAGAACACAAAGGTCAGGGCCTCGGCTATTACAGCAGGACTCACAGGACCCTCCCAAGGTTAGGAACTGCTTTGTTACTGCCCTATGGTTCCTGGACTGGCCCAGACAGAGGAAGGAAAAATTAGACCTTACCTGCTAATTCTTTCCTTGAGTTCTCTCCGTGCTAGTCCAGGGCCCCACCCAGTTTGTCTGCGAGTGGTCAGTCCAGCTAGTGCTTGACTGTTAGTGGTAGGTTGGGAGTATGGTTGCAGCGGCACTCCTGAGGTGGAGTAATGGTCAGCTGTTGTGTCTGTCAGTGAGTTTTGTAAGCAGAGTGGATTGTGGGGCCCTTCAGAGGTTGTGGGGGGGCTCCATTCAAATGGGGGGGAAAAGAGGACCTAATGGAAGTATGTTACTTGGTTTGGGTTATGAAGGGGCTTTGCTGGTTGTGTTTGGTGTTCAGATAGTCTTGGCTGCTTGGACAAAAGATGACTGTCTTGGACGCCAGAGGGAGCTGGTTAAGCTGTCAGCAAGACTTTTAGAATTCAGTCCTCAGCTGCTGAAGGAGATTGCCTACCCTATGGTGCCTGGAGAGAACTTGAGGAAAGACAATTAGCAGGTAAGGACTAACTTCTCTATAGTCCAGGCCTTGATTACCCCTCACCTGGACTACTGCAACAGTCTACTAGGCCTACCTAAATCACTTTACATGCTTCAGCTTGCATAAAATGTAACTGCTAGTCATAGCCAGAGCAAGCCTCACTGACCACATCACCCTGATATTCTACAGTCTCCATTGGCTCCCCATTGCATCCATGGTAAAGACAAAATGCTAGTCACAACTTTTTAAACTTGATATCTCCCCCTCACACCCCCTCAACCCTAATTCATTCTCAAGCTGATATCGGGATCAGAAGCAAGACCTCACCATACCCTCAAAACTAAGAAGGCAACGAGCAACAGAGCCTTCAGGTATTCTGCCCCACCCCTATGGAACTCCCTTCCCAATTACTATAAGATCAAGGAAGGACCTTCAGGGCTTTTGTAAACTACTTAAAACCTTCCTCTTAGAATACAACTCATCTGCCTCCCCCTCTTTCCTCCAGTCCCCCTCCCCAGTACAGATTTTGCTCTGTTGTAAATAGTTCAGACCTAGCCTTCATTACATCTCGGGTTATTTAAACTGATCTGTAATATGTATATAGTTGTATTTGAAATGTTCTCTGTAACCAGGACCCTGGAATGTTCAATGTAAACCGCCTCTGATGGAAAGGGTGTTATATAAGAAATGTTCAAATAGGAGTGGAGGAGTAGCCTAGTGGTTAGAACACTGGCTTGGTAACCAATCAACCACTCCTTGTGGCTTTGGGCAAGTCACTTAACCCTCCATTGATTTGGAAGAAAGGCCTGGCATCTATTTCTGGTCACACTTCCAAGAAAACCAGGAGTCAGCCTTGACTTGAAGGCACACATTGCAGTGCTATATATATATATATATATATATATATATATATAATCATGTAATGCAGTGCTGTATAGACATAGTCCCTGCTCACAGGGCTCACAATCCAAGAGACAGAATATAAGAGAAACAAGGAGACACAAGGGATTAGGATCCAAATGCAGCCTGAGGTAAGCCTTTAGCATGTATTTGAAGAGGGGGAGAGTCTTTACAGGAAGCTTGCTCCCATGCATAGGAGCAATAACGCAAAAATGTCTGGAGCTTCCAGAAGGGCATTGAGAGGAGAGCCAGAGGAGCAGAGCTCATGAGGTGGGAAAGGGAGAGAAGAGGAAAGATGAGGGGGGCAGAAGAGTGAATGCACTTGTTGGGGAGAAGTTTGACTTGGATGCAGAAATGGAAGGGGAGCCAGAAGCTTTTTTAGAGGGGGTTATGAGTGTATCAGGACTGGTGGAAGATTAGCTGCACAGCAGTGTTCTGGATAGATTGAAAAGGAGAGATGACAAAAGGAAGATGGCAAGGAGGAGGTTGCAATAGTCCAAGACAGGAATGGACAAGAGCCTTTGTATCAAAGGAAGGGATGAATTTTTGTTAATGTAGAGAAACAGGTTTTAGTTGCATGTGTGAAGGAAAGGGAGGAGTCAGATGACCAAGGTGGTGGGCTAAGGAAACAGGAAGAAGTGGTCAGTGATAGAGGGGGAGGAAGGATTAGGAGGAAAAATTCAGTTTGTCATATTCAGTCTTGGGCAGAGGTGAGACATCCAGGCAGCAATGCCAGATTAACAAGTAGAGAAGTTTGGAGCAAAGGGGAGATGTCAGGTGTAGATTTGTCAGCATAAAAATGATACTGAGCAATGGGAAGAGGGGCCCAGAACAGACCCTTGAGGGTACACTGAGGGATGGGTGGCAGAGGAACCTCAGAACAAACAGAACCAAGACAGTACAGGACCTCAAACAGTATCAAAAGCAGCAGAAAGATTGAAGAATGAGAGCTGAGTAAAGTAGTATACATTTAGTAACTGCTAAAACAGTTCTCCAGTTTATGTATATATAGTTTTAATTGGTTTAAGTATAAAATGCTGTCTTTTTGGGAATAAATCTAGCCCCCTCAAATTCAACAAAGCTGATTTGGGTAATGTATTGCTTGACAAGGATAGTGGTCTGGAATTTGTTTATACACCTTTTCAAAACCACAGGTCCTCAAGGTGCTTATGTATCTAACCAAATGGTCTGCAAAGTTGGGTGTGTCAATTAACAATTAGGTAGGTTTAAAGCTGTTATGTGAATGTATTGGGTTAATTCTAGATTTAATTTTCAGATGTTTCATAATGGGGCACAGCATTTGAGGATGAATGCACCACAAGTCTCATTGAGGACAAATGACTGTTAGTGTGGCTTATGCCTTTCCCAGCACTATATACCACTTACCCTTGATGTCTGTTAATCCTCTGGGTTGAGGAATCACCTTACCTTCTGTCTGGAATTCCAGAGCAACAAACACACACACTCACACATAAGTAGTATGTAAGTTTATTCTACAGGTTAGAGGGGCTGTCTTTTATACATTAACATATACATACATCAACTCATCCCCTGAGGCCTACCACAGCTTAGTAACTTCACAGATTTAGTCATCTCCTTGTAGAACAATTTATCTTGGCACAGCACATTCCTTTCCATATAGATATACCCAGGATTCCTATTTTCCCCTGCAGGGATCTTAGTCCTGCTACACTTTAAGCTTTATTTTTTTCCCTATCAATGACTTCACTATTTAACAAGGCTGAAAAGATGAGCTGTAGTTTGATTGCCATCTGTCTAGCACCTGCAAGTGATTGAAAGGAGCCTAAACTAATGGGGCTAAGCTGGATATCTTAGATTGGGAGGAGGGGGAAGAAAGCTTGGAGGTCTTGTATAGTGTGGTAAATCTGTGGGGACATCTGGAGAAAGTAAGCTGGGGGGAGGGGGATATTGACCCTGGAGAGGACTTGGAGCAAGGAGTTTAGTCAAAGCTATTCCTCCATCTCTGGGCCAGTCCAGGTACCTTAGGGTTGTCAAGCTTCTCCAGCAGCTGAGGACTGAATTCTGAAGTTTTGCTGACAGCCAAACCTGCTCCCTTTGGTGTCAGAACTCAGCCTTTCAGTCCTCAGCAGCTGGAAAGGACATGGGGCTGACAGGCTCCTGGAGAAAAGAGAATTTTCAAAGACTACTTTGTTTTATTTGGTAGGGAAAGCTGTCCTGAGGGGGGGGGGGGGGCACGGGGCAGCTGGCCCTAGCAGGGTACTACACTCAGGCAGAAGGTGCTCCATACCAATTTAAAAAAAAAAAGCTCAGCTGCCACAGATTATAGACCAAAGGGCAGCAGAGGCAGAGCCTGCCTCAGGTGCTCTGGACCAGAGTAGAGCAGAGCCAGAAGCTGGGAGCCCCAGATTCCATGCTAAACACCTCCAGTTTTGAGTAATCTCTCCCACTAGCAGCAGGGGTGAAGTACTCGTGCAGTTAGCATCGTGGCAAATCAGGTATGTCAGATGCACAAGTTTTACCAGACCCGGGTATCTGGCCCTGTCTGTGCTGCAGGGCTTGTTCATGGTGGTTTAGCATCAGCTTTATTTTGGTTTGGGGGGGGGCTGAGTACATACTGCCAGGTTCAGCAGTGTGCACACAGTGGCAGCCGGTGGGGCCTTTCAAAAGTGGGTCTCTTGCCATTTTTTTTGCTTTAGGAGAGGCAGCACTTTTCAGGGGAAGCATGGAAGGCAGGCCTGAGTCCATGGAACTGTTGGGACATCAGTGTTAGAAAAGGCAGGAACGGCAGCCATTTTAGAGAGCATCTGTTCCTATAGTGGTTCAGGAAAAGCCTGTGAAAAAAACCTTAAGTCCAGAAAGCATGTTTTGGCAGGAGGGGCCCCCAGTGCTGGTGTCATTTACAGGGGGGTTTGGAGTCTGTTTTTGCAGATTTCATTCTCTATGCACAAAGCTTATTGCCTGAAGTTGCAACAGGTTCAAGGCAAAGTATCTTCCCCTGTTTCTTCAAGGGGACCTAGTGGGGATGATACCCTTCTGGATCCCAAGAAGGGATCCTCCAAATCATGCTTGGGAGGTGAGGCAAGTGCCAATAGCTTCAGGCAGCATGTCTTAATTTTCCCCAGGGTGCTGAGGGGGAAATATACTCTGGGTTAGATCAGTGGGTGGGGGAGCTTGGGCCAGGTGAGGACCCTAATGTGTTCAGAGTATTTAGGAAGGAGGAATTGGGGGCTCTTATTGCCCATTTGCTAGCAGGCCTAAATATTGCTCTTCCAGCAGTTCAGGAAGAGCCCCTGGAGGACCCTCTGCTGCAGGGTTTTAAAGCAGAGCAGAGGTGTTTCCCAGTTCAGAGTGATCAAGCAGATGGTAGAGTCAGAATGGGAGTGTCCAGAGGCTACCCTGCAGGGGACACATGCCATCAGGCAGCTGTACCAAATGCCACAGGAGGAAAAGGACTTACTGAACATGCCAGAGGTGGATGCCTTGGTGGCAGCGGTGACAAGACTATAATTCTGGTGGAGGGTGGTGCAGCCTTCAAGGATTTGCAGGATAGAAAGTTGGAGACACTACTTAAGCAGGCATTCACCACCTGTAGTGAAAGAGCACTGGTGTCAGTCTGTGGAGCATGTCTCCAGGGCTTCCATTTGTTGGATCCAGGGGGATTCTCACTCTAAAGGAGAGGATGGCTCTACCTTGGAGGGAGCAAAGTTGGAGTCAGCAGCAGTGTACCTTGCCAATACTTTCTATGATCTGGTACAGATTTCAGCTAAATCCACAGCATTGATTGCCGCAGAAGATTCCTCTGGCTGAGAAACTGGGCAGCAGATTCTTCATCTAAGGCTCACCTTAGTAAGCTTCCATACAAGGGCAAACTGCTTTTTGGGGAAGCACTGGAGAAGACTTAAGGATCTCAGGGATTCCAAAGATGGGTGGCTCCCAGAGGACCGTCCGACAGGCCCAAAGCTGAGTAACCTGTACAAGGGCCAAACTAGGGAGTTTCACATGTTCAGAGGATTTAGATTTGCTCCATATCAGAGGGGTTGCTTTGTCCCAGGGACAGTCCTTAAATGGAGCTCGGGGGTTCAGAAGGGGATATTTCGGTCCCCAACAAAACTCCACTAAAACCTCCAATGAAAGGGGGTTGGTCCAGAGGTACCTGTAGGAGGGTGTTACAGAACTTCCCCCTCCGTCTGGGCCACGATCATGTCAGACCAGTGGGTACTGGAAAGTATTCACAATGGTTACACATTTGAGTTTGCTTGGCCATTGGAGGCCTTTGTCCATGCAGATCTGCATTAAAGAAAGCAGTGTCCGATACTCTTCAGTGGTTACTGCAGCTTCAAGCAGTGGTTCCAGTCCTGCAAGACCACTGCAGGTGAGGTCAATAAATTTATTTTGTGGTACCAAAAAAGGAGGGGTCCTTCCGGCCTGTTCTGGATCTCAAACACACAAACCGCTGCTTACAAATTCCACATTCCAAATGGAGACCCTGCAGTCGATTATTCAGTCAGTGAAGCTAGGCAAGGTGCTCCCTTCCATAGATTTGACAAAGGCATACCTTCACATTCCCATCAGGCCAGAGCATCTAAAGTTTGTTGCGGTACCCATGGATCATTTTTAGTTCCAAGCATTGCCCTTTGGTCTGGCTACAGCACCACACACATTCACAAAAGTGGTGGTGGCAGTGTTGTGGAAAGAGTATCCTTGTGCACCCTTATCTCAACAATTGGTTGGTTTGCACAGTCCAGCTTGGAGTCAATCATGGCAACAGCATGTGGTGGACTTTTTTCTGGGACAACTGGGCTGGGTGAACCAGGCCAAGAGCCAGTTGCTCCTGGTGCAGCGTCTCATGTATCTCAGAGCAGTCTTTGACACAGTGGTAGGAGCAGCTCTTCTGCTGGAAGGCAGTCAAACCTTTGAGGCAAGTAACAGCCTTTTGCGCATGAGAGCTCCAGTGGCATGGCAATACTTGCAGCTGCTGGGTTCTATGGCAGCAGCCTTGGACCTGGTGCCATGGGCAAGGGTGCATATGCATCTGCTTCAGAAGGCATTGCTGTCCAGATGGTTGCCTCAAGATCATCCTCTGGATCAAAGGTCCAAGTACTCACTGTCATCGCCAGTTTGCAGTGGTTGGATTCCAGTCATCTTTGAGCAGGAATGCTGCTGGAACAGCCAGTGGGTGGTACTCACCAGATGCCAGCCTGTTTAGCTGGGGAGCACATTGTATGTCAGGGGGGCTGGTTGGCAGAGGAGACCGCTTGGCCAATCATTTGGAAGTGAGAGCAGTGCACCTCACTCTTCAGAATTCCTCCCACTGGTAAAGGGAAAGGCAGTACCGTATTTTTGCACATATAACGCACACACTATGATTTTTACCTACTGTGCAACCCTCTCACACATTATTTGCAGGTGCGCACTATACCAAATCTTTTTTCCCGACTAGCTTTCGGGAACTAAACCCCTCTTCCTGCGATTGGAATGAAACCAGCAGGTAAATTACAGCCCAGCAAAGGTGGTTTTTTTTTTTTTTTTGTTTTGTTTTTATTTTGTTCTGAGGGTGAGCTCAAGCTCCTTGAGCACTCATAGTACCGTTTTTTTACATGCATATAATGCACACAATATATGGTTTCCAAATCATATCAGTGGTAAGTCAAGTTTAAATTAAATCAGACCAAGGCTTTTAAACTCTGCACTTTAGCACATTTCCCTTCTGCCGGTTCATTTCAGTATTGAGCAGAACCTCTCGGTTTACAGCGTCAGGCCTTTTGCCATCAGGCCCATCTTTTCCTATTGTCTTATTTGTTTATCTCACTCCTTTCTTGTCACAGAAATACACCCCCTTGCCCTTTTCAATATTTACCATCGTAAAGGACCCCCCTCCCCACTGGGCGGTCTGAATGTGCAATACAGGTAGATGTAAGGAACCTAGAACTTGGGCGCATAAACATTTCAGAACGTTTCCTTATCTGTGTAGAGCTCTGGGCTGTCTCCTGGGTGAACTATGGGATTATTGTACATTTTGGTGATTTCTAAATCCACACTCCTCTCCAGCACCGGGAAAGCTGTAATCCCAGCACTCGGCTCCTTGCACCAGATCCTCCAGGCGATGCACTTGCAGGACGGAGGGCATGCCAATCCTCTCAAGAACGTGCATATAATGCACACACTATGCAAGGGTGCGTAATGTGAACTTTATTACATAAAAGCCCAATCTCCACACATTATATGCAGGTGCACATTATATGCACAAAAATACAGTACATGTTTTCTGACAATGCCATAAGTGTCTTATATTAATCAGCAAGGCAGCACAGTGCAGCTTTGTTTGGAAGAGTCAACAGTTGATGAGCTGGGCAGAATCATCTGCTGGCACTTTCAGCAGTTCATGTAGCAGGACAGGACAACATACAGGCAGATTCTCAGCCAGCATCTGGTGGATCCTGGAGAGTGTGAGTTGAACACAGCAGTCTCACATTAGTGTGCTGGGGCAGCCAGTCATGGATCTGATGGCCACCTTCCACAATGCCAAGGCTGGGCAGCTTTTCAGCAGGTGCAGAGAGCACATGGCAGAAGGACTCAACAGGTTGGCTCAGCCATGGCCATTGCACGAGTTGCTTTTTCCCCCATGGTCGATCAGGCAATTTGTAGAGTAGAACATCACAAAGGACAGGTGATTCTCATTGCCCTGGACTGGCCCAGGAGGGCATGGTATGCAGACTTAGTGCAGCTCCTAGTGAACTGTCCTTGGTGGCTGTCCAGTCAAGTACCTATTATACCAGGGACCTTCTAATAACAAACATGGCTCGCTTCTCTTACAGCTTGGCTCTTGAAAGGGAAAGGCTAACTCATAAGGGTTATTCAGCAGCAGTGGCCACAATGTTGAAGTCCAGGAGAAGATCTACATTGTTGGCATATATTCGTATTTGGCATATTTTTGAAGCTTGGTGCAAAAAGCAGGTCCTTCAACCATGGCGCATGATGGTACCAGATGTGTTGTCTTTTCTACAGGAGGGTCTGGAGAATGGTCTAGCCCTCAGTACCCTGAAGGTTCAATCAGCAGCCCTAGCATGTGTTAGAGGCAAAATACAAGGGCACCTCTTGTTGGGACATCCAGATATTCTGAGATTTCCAAGGGCAGTTAGGAATGTGCGTCCCCCAGTGAGACTGGTAGTACTGGCCTGGGATTTGAATTTGGTCCTGGAAGTGTTGACACGGTCTCCCTTTGAGCCAGCAGAAACTGTCACTCAGGGAATTTTCATGGAAGACTGCCTTTCTAGTGGCAGCATATTTGGCATGTAGAATCTCAGATCTTCAAGCGCTTTCATGTAGAGCCATATATTCAGCTTACCAAGGAAAGTGTTGCAGCCAGTCCCGGCCTTCCTGCCAAAGGTGACGGGTTTTCATATTGGTCAACTTCACTGCCGACCTTTCAATGCAGGGATAGGAAAGGCATGCATAGTTCCCTAAAGAAGCTGGATTTAGGTAGGGTGCTCTGGAGGTACCTTAGAACAGCACTGTTTCAGCAGACAGGTTATTTGTACTCCTTGGAGGACTTCAGAAAGGGGAAGTGGCTTCTAAAGCCTCCATTGCATGCTGGGTGAATGCTGTGGCAGCAGCATATCAGGTGAGCAGAAAAGCAACCCCAGAGGGCCTTCAGGCTCATTCTACTCAGGGCCAGGTGGCTTCTTGGGCTGAGCTGGGTTTGATTCCACCATTAGATATATGCCGAGCAGCTATGTGGTCATCTCTACACACTTTTGCAAAGCACTATAGATTGGATGCTCAGGCAAGAGGAGACACAAAGGTGGGAGCCTCAGCCATCATAGCAAGCTTTAGCGGGACCCTCCCAAGGTTAGGTACTTCCCTAAGGTACCTGGACTGGCCCAGAGGAAGGAGAAATTAGACCTTACCTGCTAATTGTCTTGATCTCTCTAGGCCAGTCCAGGGCCCACCCATTGCAGTCTGTCGATGCAATCGGTACCAGCACTGGGAATGATGCGGTACCAGAGCTGATACCGGCAACAGGGATTGTTGCAGTACTAGAGGCATCGCAGCCTGCATGAATGCCGTCAGGGTGCGCTGCATGGTCAATCTTCTGATCCATCGACACCAAAGTCTGGATGTCGGTACCAGTGGGAGCCATTGGTACCCCAGAACACAGCAACAGGTGATCGGTCAAGGCCAAGCCATTGATGTCAACCTGTGACCCCATAGAGAATGCTTTGGAAGCTGGAACTTCCTGCTGGGGTAACTTTGCTGGTGCAGAGTCCAAGGACAAGCCCGGAGGCATCTAAATGCTTAGAGCAGTGGTTCTCAAACCCAGTCCTGGGGGCCCACCAGCCAGTCGGGTTTTCCGGATATCCACAATGAATATGCATGAGAGGGATTGGCATATACTGGAAGTAGAAGGCATGCAAATCTCTCTCATGTGTATTCATTGTGGATATCCAGAAAACCTGACTGGCTGGTGGGCCCCCAGGACTGGATTTGAGAACCACTGGCTTAGAGGGAGATTTGCCCTTCGAGGACCGGCCAGATTTATGCTTGGTTACTTGAGATCCATGGGAGGAAGAAGCAGCCCTGGAAGATGTCGATGCCACTGAAGCTGCATCAGAGGGAAACGGGGTACTGAGCTTGGCTGCTCGGTTCTGCCAACCTTTTAGACATGGTACAGGACACAATCTGTGATGGAATGGTCAGGACCCAAACATTTTAGACACCAATCATGGGTGTCGGTAACAAATAGTACCACCACATTTTGTGCACTTAAACCTGGAGGCAGGCTTCTCCATGAGGAGAATTTTTAGGCCTAAGGCCCAAAAACTAAAATGTGCAGTGAAGTCTTTTGTCTAAAAAAAAGTGGTACCGGTCAGATGTCAAAGAAGGCAGACATGACACAAAAGAATAAAGAAAAAATAAAGTCGTCTGCAGTGACAGGAACACGACCTGCTGGCTCTGGAAAAGAACTGGAGAGAGGTGGTTGGGGAAAGGCAGGAAGGCAGCATGCAGGCGCTGTGGGATGCTCCCAAAAGCTTCTAATGGATGCTGGGGAGCGTTCCCGCACAGGCTCTGTCAGTACTGACAATACCCATATGTGAAGACTCATTCCTGCTTGTTCCTGGAGATATCTTGACTTACACATTTTAACAAATGTCACCTGCAGGTGACAGGATTAAGATCCTTAAGTTGTACTTAGGTTATCTGATGCAGATCACATATAGTACTGTTTACTCTAGGAGCCCTTAGAATTCAAAAAGGCTGACTATTTCAGTACTAGTTAAGCTGCTCCTTCATGTATTTCAAATGCATCCTATATGATCCTGCATTTTACTCCATTAGTAATAAACCAGGAGTTGACAAATGCTAGGTGCAAGGTCACCATGGCACCTAGAAATTACACCCTCAGGATTTCATGCTCCCAAAAGTCTTATGCACCAGTACTGCCTCTTTGACTTGCAACCAGAGCTTGAGCTGTGCACTGGAAGTTCTGGCTGATTGCAGAGCTGCAGGACTTAACTACAAGATCAAACTTCCTCCAGTGTGCAGCCCAAGCTTTGTAGAGACTTTAGTGAGAAAGTGGCAAGGCTTCTAGTGGAGATTGTTTCTTTATTCCCCAGGGACTTATGCCTGCTCAGGGAGGCAAGTAATAACTTATTGCAGTCTGGTGGATTAGAAAGGCATGGAAGTTCCCTGCTGCCTACTTAACACAAGTAGATTCAGAGTGAATGTGCTTGGTTGAAGAGTGCTGTGAGCTTTGCAGCCATGCAGTCCAGCATTCTAAAGCAGCCACATGTAGTTTCATGGAGATCTTGAGTACAAGAAGTGAGGGGGGGGGGGTGGTGCTGAGGGATTTTTGCCAGGCCATGTGATAAGTGATGCAAAAAAGGGTGACATTACTTACCAAATATGTCTTTTCCTTAAATTCTGCTAGACCAGTCCAGACAAGTGGTTGTGTTTTCCTACCAGCAGATTAGTGAAGACAGGATCAAATGAAAAGCCCAGGTTTCAATGACACTTCTATGCCTATCCTGCTCAGAGGTCCCTTCAGTATTTGTCCCAAAGCATATGAGATACATGTTAGCAATCATGAATACACAGCAGCAGACTGCATACAGGAAAACAAATAGAAGGCTGTCAGAAAATTTAGCCTGCAGAGCAAAGTATAACATACTGGCAGACCCAAGGGTACTGCTGCAGAAGTCATTTTAGGGGTGAGCCCTGGACTGATTTAACTCCAAGGACATTATCTTGTATCACCTTCCATATCCTCCTGCTAGACCAGTACAGACAAGTGGAAGGTCCTGAAGCTACACACCACTGGACAGAAAACAGCAGCTCACAAAACTCAAGCTGAAGGCAGTGTCTACTTGTGTGGACATCCAAGTGGTAAAGTGGAAAGACTGCCAGATTGCTGCCTGGATAGATGTCTGCAGGTTGCCACTAAGCTCTGCCCATCAGGCTTGGTGTTGCTGTCTCTAAGCACACTGTCCACCTGGGTGGTGGACTGCATCTGTGTTGCCTACAAGCAGGCTGGACTCTCCCTGGAGCATCATGTTACCCTCCACAATGTGCATGCCATGGCAGCCCAAGTAGCCATGTTCTATGTAAACAAGCAGGGCGGGACTGGCTCTGTTGCTTTGCAACAAAGCTTTGCGACTGTGGGCCTTCGCCAGAGAGCATCACCTTTATCTTCTGGCAGTATATCTTCCAAGCATTCAAAACTCTTGGGCAGACAGACTCGAGTTCTGCTTCCACACAAGTGGTCCCTCCACATGGACCAAGTAGCCAGGATTTTTCAAATTTGGGGAACCCCGGACATAGACCTCTTTGCAAGTCTGTGGAATGCCAAACTTCCCCAGTTCTGGTCCAGAATTCCATGTCTGAGTTCAGGCCAAGAATGCCTTCCTCCCTCACTGGGGTCAAGACTTCCTTTATGCCTTTCCACCCATTCCCCTAATTCCCAAAACACTATTCAAGCTTCAGAGATCGAGGAACCATGATCCTCATAGCACCACATTGGCCACGCCAAGTGTGGTATCCTCTACTTCTACATCTCTCTCAAGCTCCGTCCCTAGACTTGGGGCTCTGCACCAGACCTTCTATCCCAGGAGGAGGGAACATTGTGACACCCAAACCCCCAGTCTCCATCTCAGGGCTTGGTTGCTGAAGGCCTAGACCTTCAAGGTTTTCATCTCTCAGCAAGTCAGATATTCATGCCTCTAGAAAGCCTTCTACTAGACATTCCTTGCTTTCAAATGGAAAAGATTTACCATTTGGTGTTCAGAGAAGGGTCTTAACCCTCTTGCAATACCTCTGAATTCTCTACTAGAGTATCTCCTGCATTTATCCCATGCAGGTCTTAAAACAAATTTGGTAAGAGTCCATTTGAGTGCTATTGCAGCGTCCCTCAAGCCTCTCAATGGACAGCCTATTTCCTCTCATCCTCTTATAACAAGATTCATGAGAGGCCTTTTAACTAAACCTCCCATTAGACCACCTCCAGTGGCATGGGACTTAAACCTGGTTCTTGGCCAGCTTATGAAGCCACCATTTGAACCTTCAGCCACCACCTCCTTGAAATTTCTTTCTTGGAAAGTTTATCTTTCTCATTGCAGTCACCTCAGCACACCACATCAGTGAATTGCAAGCTTTGGTGGCTAATCCACCTTATACAAGGTTCCATCATAAGGTAGTCCACAGGACCAATCCACACTTTATGCCTAAAGTGGTCTCGCCTTTTCATCTAAACCAAGAGGTATATTTACCTGTCTTTTTGTCCAGGACCTCATGCATCAAGTGCAGAGGAATCTTCATACCTTGGATTGTAAGAGCTCTTGCTTTTTACTTACAAAACACAGCAACATAGAAAGTCTTCTCAACTCTTTGCTTTTGATCCTTCTCATTTAGGACTTCCAGTTTCTAAGAGAACACTGTCCAACTGGATTGCTCAGTGTATTTTTCACCTACCAGAGTAGGAACCTTTCTCTGGAGGGCCATGTCACAGCTCACAATGTGAGCCATGGCAGCCTCAATGGCTCATCTAAACTCTGTACATCGACCAAATCTGTCAAGCAGCCACCTGGGCCTTGGTTCATACCTTCACAGCCCATTACTGTTTGGACAAGGACTCCTGCCAGGATGCCTCGTTTGGTCAGGCTGTTCTCAAACACCTGTTCCATTCCTAGTCGACTCCTACCCACCTACCCTGGTTGGATGCCAGAGATTCATGGGGGGAGGTAGAGTCCTTTTCAAGGACACACAACCTGGGGTCTTCCCCTGGCATCTGCAGCTAGGGAGTCCCCATATGTGAAGACTCATTCCTGCTTGTTCCTGGAGATAGCAGTTACTTGTAACAGGTGATCTCTGGGAACAGCAGGAATAAGTCTTCACAACCCACCCACCTCCTAGGAGTTGTATCTTTTCCTCTGTCTCAGCTTTAAAACTCAAACTGGAGAGAGGTGGGTGGGAAGGCAGCATGCAGGCGCTGTGGGATGCTCCCAAAAGCTTGCTTACTGGACGCTGGGGAGCATTCCCACGCAGGCTCTGGTACCGACTATACCCATATGTGAAGACTTATTCCTGCTGTTCCCAGAGATCACCTGTTCAGGACCAAGCAGGAAGTCAGTCCTCACATATGGGTGTCATCGGTGCCGATGAAGCCCCAGCAGAGCATTTCCCCAGCTTTCCATGAAAGCCTTTGGGAATGCTGGCACACATGTGCAGTTCCCTTCCTGCCTAAAGGTGCCATCTTACCTCAGTCTTTTTTTTTTTTTTCCCCCCCCCCAATAAGCCCGCTGGACATGTCCTGTTCTCCCCGATAAAGTGATTTTTTTTTCTTCAGTGTTTTTTTGCTATTTTTCTCCAGTTCGACACCGGTTCCCCTCCCACCAGGTTCGGTACACCAGTATCAAGCCCATTTATTTCTTCGGTTTTTGCCCTTCGTGGCTGGCGTTCACACCCTTTTCATTTTTTCCCTGGAAGGCCAGTCTTTTGACCTCACAGGGACTTTTTCCCCAATGGTTTCCAGTGGTTTCAAAAGGTGTGATCGGTGTAAAACTTGTCTGTCTCTGACACACGACTGCTGCCTTGGCCCTGACCACAACCCCAAGTCATGTGTGCCATGTGGGAAGATGTCTTCCAAGGCACTCAAAAGTCAACAGCATCAGAAGGAAAGGGTTTTTCTCACTGCCTCCAGCCGGGCCCAGACCTCATCTGAGGCCTCAACATCTCAGGATTCCAATCCAGAGTGCCATCGAAGCTCCTCGGACAGGGGGTCCCCCAACCAGGAACACAAGAGGAAGAAGCAGCTCACGAGGGTGGCATCAGGTCCCTGGTCCCGCAAGGGCCAGGTCTAAGACCTCCAACTGCTGTCCTGGGCCTGTGGACCAAGAGAAGCCTGCCAAAGTTCCTCATGTGGAGCTGGAGTCTGCTGGACATGAGCTCCATAGTCCTCGTGGACTCTCCTCCCAGAGAGCCAACATCACCAGGCCCCAAGTCAGTGGCTGCTGCGTCTCCCGAGCTGAGTCTCAGGATGACAGCCTTGGCATGCAGATTGTCTGCCTTCATGGAGCAGCAGCGGGCACTGATGGCCAGCCTGTCTGCATCTGCCCCGACCACCAGGACATCAACTTCTAAGTCAACCCCAGAGACCGAGCTGATACTCAAGACCCTTGTGGCTCGGTCTCCCTTGACATCCCATTCAGGACCAAGGGTGTCAACACCAGTGCCCTGGCATCAGGGCAGGTGCCTTGGGGCCCCACGGGGTCAGACCCTGACTCCTCGGATGAGTCCACCTGGGAGACGGAGGACAAGGAGTCTCCTGATACTTAAGACTCAGTGTGTCCCATCGGACTCAACGCAGTCTGAGCCCTGGAGTAGATCCCCCTCCAGAGGACACTAGGTTCTCGTTCGTCCGGGATATTGCTGCTGCCTTGGCTATCCCTGCCAATCCCAAGGAAGAGCCTCAAGCCAAGGAGCTCGATGCTCTACAGTACAACTCTCCTCCAAAGGAGGCCTTTACTGTCCCGGTTCCTCCAATGCTGGAACAGCTCCTCTTCCGGGTGTGGGAGGCACCAGCCTCAGTGCTGGTTCTGAGCAAGCGAGTCTATTTCATTGACTCCACAAAAGCCATGGTTTCCAGAAAGCACAGCTACCACACCATTCCATGGTTGTGGAATCAGCCATGCATCATCTGAAGAGCCAGAAGATGCACTCCACAGTGCCCCCCAGCAGGGAGGCCCACAACCTCAATGGCATCAGTAGGAAGTGCGTCCAGGGGTCTGCTTGCTGTGTCCAGTCTTACCAGCTGTACATGGTATGTACTTGCGAGACCTGGCCAAGGAGTTGGCCGGATTCTCTGCTGGTCTGTCTCTCCAGAGAACCCTTGTAGAGATTTAAGACCTTGTCCTCAGGGGTTCAGGAATGCTCAAAGTTCATTTCCCGCGCTGCCTATGATGGCTTCGAGGCTACAGCCCAAGTTGCGGCTGCCAGCATCATGGCTCGATGCCAGGTGTGGCTGCAGTCATCGGACCTCAAGCCATGGGTTCAGGACAAGTTGGTCAATGTCCCCTGCCGAGGTGAAAACCTTTTTGGCAAACCCATGACCGAGAAGGCCGCTCAGCTCAAGACTGAGCACCTTACCCAGACAAGGCTGTCAGACCTCTGCCCCTTCACATAAGGGCTCGGGTAAAGTCCTTTTACCCAAGGAAGGGCACTGCCTACATACAGTACCCTCAGTATCAAGCTGCCCCCAGGGTCAGCAAGCCAAGGGCTGGGGTAATGGGCCCCATAGGCAGAGGACCCCAAGCCTCAGGCCCCTGCTACCACTCAGCAGGGTGGGGGTTTTTGACTCCTTGAGCATAGCCTCTCCTCCACTGCTCCCCCAACCCTGCACAGGAGGTCACCTTGCCCTTTGCCCACCAGTGGCCCCTTATCACCAGGGACAGTTGGGTGCTGGAGATGCCATAAGGGCTATGCCCTCCATTTTCACCAACTGCCTCCACCATATTTTCCAGGGGAGCCTCCAAGGCCTCCCCTGCACACAGACCTTCTACAAGAGCTTCATGGTCTATTGGTGGACAGGGCAGTGGAGCCTGTGCCTCCCCACTTGCAAGGTCAGATTCTACTCCAGGTATTTCCTGGTACCCAAAAGGACTGTTGGCCTTTGACCCATTCTGGACCTCAGGAACCTCAAGTTCCTAGAGAAGTTCAAGATGCTTACTCTTGGGACACTTCTGCCCTTCCTCCAGCAGGGAGATTGGCTATGCTCCTTAGATCTAAAGGATGCGTACACTCACATCCTCATTCATCCAGACCACAAAGTAGCTCAGGTTCATTGTGGGAGGAAACCATTATCAGTACAGAGTACTACCTTTTGGCCTGACCTCCGCTCCCAGGGTCTTTACCAAGTGCCTGGCAGTTGTAGCAGCCTACCTGAGAAATCAGGGCATCTTTGTCTTTCCCTATCTGGACTGGCTCATCAGAGGTCAGACATTCCTGGAGGCCAGACAAGCCACCCTCAGAACCATTGCTCTGCTTCAAAACATGGGCTTTGTCATAAACTTCGCAAAGTCCACTTTGCTCCCCTCCCAGAACTTGGAGTTCATAGGGGCAAGGTTGGATTCTCAACTGGCAAAGGCATTCTTGCCAGAAGACAGGGCCCACAGGCTGGACGTGGCCAAACAGTTTCTAAACAAACCCCTGGTCTCCACCAGACTCTGCCTCAGACTTCTGGGCCACATGGCTTCGACAGTGCATGTGACTCCCAATGCCAGACTCCATATGAGGCCTGCACAGTGGTGCCTTCGGACTCAGTGGTCTCAAGCCACAGGCCACCTAAGACAGGATAAAGGTGTCCAGACCCCTTTTGGCCTCCCTCAGCTGGTGGCTACATCCACCCAATCTGCTGAAGGGGGATGCCCTTCCAAATGCTAGAATACTGTGGTCCTCACCACTGACACCTCTCTGAAAGGCTGGGGTGCTCATTGTCTAGACAAGTGCACTCAGGGCCTCTGGTCTCCCTGGGAAGCAGCCCAACAAATCAATCTCCTGGAACTTCAAGCTATCCGCTTGGCTCTCGGCTTTTTCTCCAGTCCTGGCTCATCACTCAGTCTTGATTCAAACAGACAACCAGGTAGCCATGTTTTATGTGAACAAACAGGGCAGGACTGGGTCCAAGCTTCTTTGTCAAGACTCAGGACCTTTGTTCCTTTGCCCTGAAGCACAACATGCTTCTCAAGGCAGTGTACCTTCCAGGCCAGGAGAATTGCCTGGCCAACCGGTTGAGCAGAATTCTACAGTCCCATGAGTGGCAGCTACATCCCTTGGTCGTTCAAAAGATCTTCCTGAAGTGGGGTCTCCCTTGGATAGATCTTTGCCAGTCCACTAAACAAGCAACTGCCCAAGTTCTGCTCCAGGCAACCGCATCCTTTGAGGATAGCACCAGATGCTTTTCTGTCCTGGTCTCAGGGCCTCCTGTATGCATTTTCTCCCATGCCCTTGGTGGCCCGAACTCTTTTCAAGACTCTTCAGGATAAGGCCTCGGTCCTGCTGGTAGCTCCCAGGTGGCCAAGGCAGCCTTGGTTTCCACTTCTACTTCAGCTGGCAGTGGATTTCCCCCTACCTCTGGGGTTACAACCAATGTTCCCTCTAATTTTCTGTAGGCTGTGTGCGCATTAAATATCAGCTGTGCAGCTTTTGAAGGAAGGTTAAATTTTTGTGTGCGCCACGACACTCAGTTATATACTTTAACATTTGACTACACGTCAGAATACAGTATGTACACCACATTGATTGCACTAGAAAATATTCTAGAACTTGTGAAAACCATAAATACACAACTTTTAAATTTTAAGACATCTGTTTTCTATCAATCAGAACCATAATTTTTGTGCGCTGTTAAGTATGTGCGCTCACTCGGCAGTGTGTGCACACGCACACACGCACACAGCTTAGAGGGAACAGTGGTTACAACCCAACCTTCTCTCACAGGAGCAGGGTTCCCTTCTGCACCCCAATCTCAAAGCTCTCAATTTGATGGCCTGGAGGCTGCAAGGGTAGTTTTGGCTCCCTGGGGCCTACCTCAAGAGGTTGAGGAGGTTGTCCTAGCCTCTAGGAAACAGTCCACTAGGAGAACCTATGCCCTCAAATGGAAGAGGTTTTCTGTGTGGTCAGCTCTGTACAGAGGATCCTTTCTCCTTTACTGTGCCAGTAGTGCTTCAATACTTACTGCACTTGTCCAATCAGGGACTTAAGTCCAATTCTGTTAGAGTCCATCTCTCAGCTCTAGCAGCTCACCACTCACTGGTGGAGGGACATTCTCTGTCCGGTCACCCTTTGGTGTCCTGCTTTCTCAGGGGCTTGCTTTTGCTCAAGCCTCCCATCCATCTTCTGCTCCTGAGTGGGAGCTGAATGTAGTCTTGCAGCATCTGACTCGCCCACCCTTTGAGCCGATGGCTACTTGCCCTCTACACTTCATCTCCTGGAAGACTCTTGATAGCCCTCACCTCAGCTAGGCAAGTGAGCTTCAGGCACTGGTCTGATAGGCCTTACACCAGGATTTATAGGAACAGGGTAGTCCTTAAGACTCATCCAAAGTTCCTCCCTAAGGTTGTCTCCTCCTTCCACCTCAACCAGGAGGTGGTTCTTCCAATATTCTTCCCTAGGCCTCATACAAACCAGGCTGTAGCAGTCCTGCATACTCTGGACTGTAGGAGGGCCTTATCCTACCTTGACCATACGCAGGGGCATAGAAGGGCTACTCGGCTCTTCATCTCCTTTGACCCCAATAAGTTGGGGTTGGCTGTGTCCAAGCATACCTTGTCCATATGGGTGGCTGACTGTATCACCTGGGCTTACAAGGCAGCTGACCTTCCTTTGTAAGGTAGGGTCACGGCCCATCGTGTCAGGGCAATGGCTGCCTCAGTGGCTCATCTCCGCTCTGTGCCCTTGGTAGACATCTGCAGGGCTGCAACTTGGTCTTCAAGCCAGACTTTTGCGGCCCATTACTGTCTGGCGAGGGAGTCCCATAGGGACAGTGCTTTTGGCTGAGCAGTACTCCGTAATCTGAGGTTTAGGCAACTTCTGCCCTCTGGGCTACTGGTGGAGGTTGTGTCCTTGAAAAGCCTTTCTTGATGCTGTGACTCGGAGTTCTCTTATTCAGCCTGGGTTCCTGGTAGCCCAGAGCTAGGGAGTCACCCATATGTGAGGACTGACTTCCTGCTTGGTCCTGGAGAAAGTAGTTACTTACCTGTAACAGGTGTTCTCCAGGAGCAGCAGGAATCAGGCCTCACAACCCTGCCTCCTCCCCTTGGAGTTGCAGTTGTACATAGTTACATTTTTGTGTGCACTGTTCTTAGCTATGTCATTTGAGGTAAGGTGGCACCTTTAGGCAGGAAGGGAACCGCACATGTGTGCCAGCATTCCCAAAGGCTTTCATGGAAAGCTGGGGAAATGCTCCACTGGGGCTTCATCGGCGCCGATGACACCCATGAGGACTGATTCCTGCTGCTCCTGGAGAACACCTGTTACAGGTGAGTAACTACTCTTACAGGTAAGTAACTGTGCTTACTTTGAAAATAGCAAATTAGTGTGCACTGCATTTCAGTGTAAATGGAGTAAGATACATGCTGTGAAGTCCACTTAGTTTTGCATTGTCTAGAGCTTTTGAGACTTAAAGTAACTTTTTGTTTTCATTCCACAGCTGAGGCCAGATGTTGTCCCAAAGACTGCAGGTATGTATTCATTTTCACATTTCATACAGCTGCAATACTAGCTAATTTTGCTTAGTTGTCCTTTCTACTTTTTGCCCAATACTTATTACTTTCTAATTTTTAGAAATCTGGCATTAAATGTCTATTCCTGATCAGCCCTCCAGTCTAGTCTCAGAATCTCTGGGTTGTCGTTGTCTTCCAGCAGCTTTGGAGACTGAAATGTCATCCTTTTGATGACCCTGGTTTATATAGAGGTACTGCCTCACACCAGTTCTCAGTCTCCAAGCAGCTGGAGAGTGGTGAGCCCAGAGGTTAAGGGCTCACTAGAGGAGCAATTAAGGTTTTAGTGAGTTAGAAGTTGGAATCTAGTAATTTTTTAGATTTAAATCCAGTCTTGTTTTCAGGGGCTCTGTAGACTTAAAATTGAAAGGAGTGTGTAAGGCCTCCCCTCTCCCCTCCAGCTTAATTGTCAGGAGTAAGGGAGCACAGAGGATCAGCCATTTGGAGGGACAGGAAGAGGAATCTGGTTCCTGAACCCACATTGCTGGGTGAGGAACCAGTCCTGAGGCTCTGGATCACACCAGAAGTGTGTTTCCAATAGCAACCAGAGCCAGCTGAATCTGAACAGGGAAGCGGCAGCTAATAAACTAATGTGAGTTTTCCCTCTGGGGCAGCAAGCTGGACAGTGGCAGCAGGGGGGCATTACTCTGTCAAGGTAAGTCACTGGGTAACAGGACGCCAGGGCTGCAGAGGCCAGGTGTCCCTGAAGGCCTGAGCACATGAGACGGCGCAGGAAACACTGTTTCAGATCAGAAGGCCCAAGGTCTGTTTTCAGAGCCAGAGCTTCGTTAAATATTTTCAGCTCCCATCTAGGACATCCAGGGGGAGTGTGCCTATAACTTTCAGGTGTTAGGTTTTTTCAGTGGTTACAGCTGACTGGAACCTGGAGGGACAATAAGGAAAGTGAAATTAAGCTTACCTGCTAATTGCTGTTCCTTGAACTCCAGTCCAGTCCCATATCCCTCCCTTAGAACAGTTTGGCATGAGATTGCAGCCTGAAAATGGATCCATGTAAAGTACCTTAATAGGTAGGTATGGTAGGGGAGGTGGACTACTGTTTGGGTTTGCACTTGGCAAGGTCATCCTTCCCCTAGTGTGCCATGGATCAGTTCTGCATCTTGGGCAAGGCAGGGGGTTTTATTTTATTTGTGTGCTTTTCTATTCCACCCCTTCCAGAGATCAGGGGTGGTTTACAAAACTTTTAAACAAGATGATAAACAGTGAAATATTGCATTACATAGAACATTATGGGCACATAGTTTCTATGTTACAGAGAAACAAAATTTTTAACTATTTACATGGATGAGTAAAAGTACTGCTTCTTTACAGATGAAAGTATGGTATTTAAAATTAAAAGACCAAGACAAACTATTTACAATTTGCAAACATATTATAGTAAGAACTAGGTGCACAGTGTTGGGAGGGGGACTATTTAGAATAGTCATTTGAGGAATGATTGGGATTCAGTAAGTACAATGTATCAGATGTCTGTAGGCAAATGCTAATGGGAGTGAGTCTTAAGTTATGTAGGGTAGACTTGTGTTTGGTTAGTTGTGCATTCTTGTGTAGCATATCTGATTGTGGGTTGTAGGTTGCAGTAGTGTTGACTAAACAGGTACGTTTAAGTTCCTTCCGGAAAGAGAAGGTCCTTAATCTTAGGTTTAGTGGTAGTTTGTTCCATTGGCTGGGTGCATAATATGGAAAGGCAGTGTTGGTGATTATTTGCTTCAATTTTCTCACGGCATTGGGAATTAATAGCATGTTGAGATTTGTTCTAAGTGTTTTTCTGGTGGGGTCTGAAGTAAAGTTGCTAGATGTGGTGAGGCAAGTCATTAATGAGTTTAAATATGGTGACGATGGTTTTATATCAAATCCTACTAGTGATTGGAAGCCAGTGGAGAGTGTATAAGATGGGGGGAAATATGGTCGTATAGTTTGGCTTTAGAAATGATCCGGGCAGTGACATTCTGGGCTCTTTGAAGGATGTGTAGATTCTTTTTAGAGGTACCTTGGAGTATGCCATTATAGAAGTCTAAATGTGGCATAATAGCCTGGATGACTGTTCTGAAATCGTTAATGTCAATGAGGGGTCTGAGTTGTTGGATAGTTCTGAGCTTAAATATAGTTTTGGCGGTCTGTTATGTGGTGTCATGCTCAGTGTTTTGTCCAGAGTAACTCCAAGATATTTAATTTCAGATTTGACTGGGAGAGATGGTCATCAGACAGATGGAGAGGTGAACTTGGTGTTTCTGGTCACGAAGAGTGCTTCAGTTTGAAGTTGATATCAATATGGATTGAGCAGAACCACTGTTCAGCTTCAGAGAGGCACATGGCAATTCTGTTGAAATCAAGGTTAGCTATGTCACAAGGGGCGAACAAGTCTGCATAGATAAAATAGCTTAGATTATGGCATTGAAAGATTGTGCAAATAGGTTGGATATAAAGGTTTAAAATAAGGCAGATAGCGAGGATCCTTGTGGGATACCTCATTCTTGAGGGAATGGTAGTGATGGGGCATGATCTATATGAACATTGGAGACAATTAGCTGGTTTAAGTCTTACATATCTAAGAGTGATATCTTTTAAACCTAGTTGTGATAGTCTGGGTAAGAGGATATTGTGATTCACTGTCAAAGGCTAAGGAAATATCAAGGAATATAAGGCGGCTTGCTTCATATCCATACCTCTGATTAGTGAGTCAAAAAGGGATACGAATAAGGTTTCTACTCCATGATATGGGTGGAAACCATACTGGTGCTCATCTAATGGGAAGTTGGTATCAATATGATTTTGTAGTTGTATCGACTACCTTTTAAATTTTGGCTAGAAAAGGGATGCTAGCAATGGGGCAGTATGAGGAGGGGTCATTACTGTTAAGGATTTTATTTTTTAGTAGAGGGCGAATTGCTGAATACTTGAGGTCACCCGGCATGAAGCCTTGAAGTAGAGATTGGTTTACAACTTTCAATATGTATGGAGCGAGTTCAGATTTTGCTGCTTTAACCCAAGACACTGGGCAGGGATCAAGTAATGAAGTGGTAGTATTGAGGTTTGATATAGTCTCCAGAAGTTGGTGGTTGGAGATAGTGTGAAACAAGCTCCATTCAGTGATGGCGTTTGATGTGGTAGGGGCCAGGATAATGCCTGGACGGGTACTTAGTTTAAGCTTGTTGGCAAAGTGGTTTGCCAGGAGTTGGGGGTCCATTAGTGTTTTGTTTTGGGGTGTTTATTAAATCTTTAAGGTTCCCAATCTCAGAGTTCCCTGGGTCGGTGGTTGGCTTTTGATAATGTGTTAGTGTGGTATAGTCTGTGTTAATGGCTTCCTTATAGGTTTCTAGGTTTGAAGTATTGTACCCTGAGTTCAGGGGTATTTTTCTTACACCATTTAGTTTCTAATTTCCAGAGGTTTTTCTTGAGTGCAGCAAGCTCAGAAGTGTACCATTTTTCAGATGAGTTTCTTCTAGGTTTTCTTTTATTTGGAGGTAGATATTTAGCTTCTGCCTCTACAACAGAGTTCCAGATTGATACAAGTTCATTGAGATTGAGGTATTGTCTAATTTAGTAGATTGATTCCAGAAATCTTTCCTTGTTAAACTGGCAGAATCTTTGTTCTGTGTTTAGCATTGCTGTGAGATGAGTTAGGGAGTTGTGAAGGGAGAGAAATGTACCATAAAATCAGACCATGGTACTTGAGTTGTGGTGGGTGGAGTAAAATGAAGTGAAGTGTGGTGGTAGGAATATTACATCAAGGGTGTTACCTTTGCAGTGAGTAGGGTGAGTTTGTTTAATTTCTTGATATACCGCTCAGGCCAAAGCATCAGAGCAGTTTACAATACAATATAAAATTTAAGAAAATATGAAAACACCATATGAGGACAGTGAGATACAGTAATAGATAAAATAGGAGACAAGGAAGGTGAACAGCAGTTTACAGCCATGATATAACAGCATGAGAGTTAAGCCCAAAGTCATGAAATAGATTTTACTCGCACACTGCAGCTCCACGCCTAAGGGCCATGCCAAAGGGCCCTCTGGCAAGGCCCTCAGGCACAGGCCCGCCTCAGGAGCAGCAGTATTTGAGCTGTTGGAAAGGGCTGCTGATTGGCAGGTGCAGGAGGTGAGGAGCTCCCACTCCCTCCAATGAGTAATTATTTGCCTGAATCCCATTGCTTCGAGGAAGAATAGTTCATGGCTATTTGGTAAAGAGGCAAGGTTAAGGTCTCCTAAGATAACAGGTTTTCTCAGTGAGGAGTTACAGGCAACCTCAAGGATTAAGTCTAAGCTTTGTCAGGTGTGGGGGTCTATAGATAAGGCAGATGGCCATGGAGTGACTTTCTATTCTGAGTATATCTATACCCTCATGCTTATCTAGTAAGGTAGGTGAAAGATTAAGATTAGCTTTCGCTATTACAAGTACTCCACCTTTTTTTGTCTATTACTGCTGAGTATGGTATAGCCATGTACTCAGTTGGTTAAGGAGAACAAACTCATTTAGCCAGGTTTCTGTTATACAAAGCAAATGAGGTTTTTCGTCTGAAATGAGGTCAATCATAATTGGGATATTATTCCTGATTGACCTGGCATTGATAAGGATGCAATTTAGTTGTGTTAAATGGGTAGTGTTTTTTTGTTTGGGGTTATTCATTGGTGTTGAGTTCAATTGGATTAACCTTTGAACATGGATATGTTGGTGATTGCATGGTCTGTCCATGGAGGGATTTCTGTTTTGTGCATTGGGCCTGTGGAATGATGTGAATGTGGGCTGGCTTTAAAATGTTTGTAGTTGGGGTTAGAGTGAATGGGAGGAGTGAAAGAAACCCTAGCGTGAGCATTAGTATGTTTAAAGTGAGTGTTAGAAATCTTCCTGGGATGGACTAGTCAGGTGGTTGAGAGATCAGGTCATGAAGGTATTTAAGCATCAAGTTGGTATGTCAATTTTCATGGTAAGCATACCACACTGAAAAGCTGCTTCCCATTGCAGCCAAAGTATTCTTTCCCTGGCAGTCTATACTTGTGCTTTGGAGGACTTTGCCTTAAGAACCACCTCAGTCTATGGACTGATGGAGTTGATGTTGGAAACCCAGTGCTGGTAGTACTTTATATTTAAGGTTGATGTGTCAAGCTGTAGTGTGCCCTGACATGAGTTCTCCAGGCTGACACAAGGAGATCCTGTGGGATAGGCATAATCAAAACATTTGGTGTGCTACAAGCTCTCAAAATGGACTGAGTCTATTAGTGGTGGTGGGGGGGGGGGGGGGTCCTGGGAGTCACTGAGGGCAGCACCTTAGTTTTTGGAGAAATGTCAGGCTTGTGTGAAAACTGGAGATGGTATTGCCTCTATCTCCCAAGAGGGAGGGTGTTGTATCCCACTGATGGGAGTAGGAAATCTTGTCGATCAGGCAAGGGTTGAAAATCACAGCAATCTGACACAGGGGACCTCCCTTGGAGGATGGTAGGAGGGAGCCTCTGGAGAAAGTGGTCATTCAAAAGATGGAGCAGCTGAGGCAGGTTGCAGAGTCCTGGACAAACCAATATAGCTCCTGTAGGAGGGGGGTCCCTAGGGAAGAAAGGAAGTATTGTCTGACATAAGGACTATGGCAGGGGTCTCAAACTCAAATTGCTTTGAGGGCCAAATGAGGACTTGTAAAATAACCCAGGGGCTGCATAAGATGCAGGGCCTTATTTGCATGAGCCTCATTTGAATAAATTTGCATACCATATCCTAACCTTTAGTAAACATGCCTCTTAATGAGTGTATGGATAAAGACTAAGATTTCTACATTACTATAATCCAGTGCCAACCGCCAGTCACATTAGGAACTACTACAAACACTGCCCATTTAGAACCCATAGAAAACCTGCCATATCCTAACAGCACTACCAGGACTCACAAAGCACCATACCCTACCTATCAAAAGGCAACACTGCAAATACTAAATCAATACATTTCAGATAATACATGACCTACTGGGGAAAGAACAAGTAGCAATGTCAAATAGGAATTACATAAACAGAATACCTCAGCTCAGTTACACATGCAGAACATACACCATCACCAAACAAGGAATCAAAATTTAGAAACAAGACAATTAAACTGGGAACCCCAGGAGGCAGGGGAGAGCAGAGTTGCACTGAGTGGTGGTACTGAAGAGAAGCAGCACTCATACTCAAGTCCAAAGGAAGGCTGAATTAATAGAACTTGAGAAAAAAACTTGATGCGCTGTAGTGGCTTGAAGGGTGGCACCAAGTCCCAAGTAGTAAGCTGAGAAGACTTTGGGAGAGAAGCTATCAGATGGCATGCTACAAGATGAGACATGGGCCATGGCTGTATCTTGCACTGGAAGCAAACTCTGGGCAGACATGTCAAAGCCACCTGCAGGAATGCCAGAGGGCATATCTACTTTCCGCTAAACTAATGCTGACAGCAACCACATCTGAAACATGAACAAAAAAGTAGGTAGAAGCATGCCTTGACTCCAACAGCATGGGGAATAACCTTGTGCTAGAGTATCTTTCAAGGGCCAGGAAGGGAGTTAGGCTGTTTCGGACCAGATTACTGTCAGAAGCCTTTTTCTTGCTAAAGAATCACCAGATCTGTATTTGTGGCCCATCTGGATGGTCCTCTATCCTGCATATCACTGTACAAGAGGTTAATTCTCCAGGACCAAGCAGGAAGTCAGTCCTCACATATGGGTGTCATTGGCACCGATGAAGCCCCAGCGGAGCATTTCCCCAGCTTTCCATGAAAGCCTTTGGGAATGCATGCATGCACGGTTCCCTTCCCACCTAAAGGTGCCATCTTACCTCAGTCTTTTTCCGAGAAGCCCACCGGACATGTCCCGTCCCAGATAAGTTTGATTTTTTTTTCAGCGATTCTTGCTATTTTTCTTCTCCGGTTCAATGCCAGTTCCCCTCCCGCCAGGTTTGGTACACTGGTATCGAGCCCATTTCTTCTTTTTCAGTTTTTGCCCTTCATGGCTGGTGTTCACACCCTTTTTTGCTTTTTCCCTGGAAGGCCAGGTCTTTGACCTCGTGGGGGACTCTTTCCCCGATGGCTTCCAGCAGTTTTAAAGTGTGATCGGTGTAAAGTTGTCTGTCTCACCAACACCCACGACTGCTGCCTTCGGTGCCTCAGTCCTGATCACGACCCTAAGACGTGTGGACCATGTGGGAAGATGTCTTCCAAGGCAGTGCAAAGTCACCAGCAGCAGAAAGGCTTTTTTCTGACTCAGCCTCCGGCCGGGCCCAGACCTCATCTGAGGCCTTGACATCTCAGAATTCAGATCCCAAGTGCCATCATGGCTCCTCAGACAGGGGTTCCCCCAACCAGGAACACAAGAGGAAGAAGCAGCTCATGAGGGCATCAGAAGAGGTCCCTGGCTTCTTGAGGGCCAGGTCTAAGACCCCCAACCATTGCCCTGGGGCCCATGGAACAGGAGAAGCCTGCCAAGGTTCCTTGCATGGAGCCGGAGTCTGCTGAACACGTAAGTCCTGTTGTCCTCAGATTCTCCTCCCAGAGCCAATGTCAGGCCCAGCGCTGCCAGGGCCCGAGTTGGTGGCTGCTGAGTCTCAGGATGACAGCCTTGGAGTGCAGACTGTCTGCCTTCATGGAGCAGCAGCAGGCACTGATGGCCAGCCTGTCTAGAGCATCCACCCCGACCACCGGGACACTGACTTCAAAGTCGACCCCAGAGACCGAGCTGATACTCAAGACCATGAAGGCTCGGTCAACCTCAGTCTCCCTCGACCTCCCATTCGGGACCAAGGGCATCAACACCGGTGCCTCTGGGAGATAGGATGAGGAGTCCCCCAACACATTCAAGACTTGGTGCGTCCTGTCAGACTCGCTGCAGTCTGAGCCCTGGAGTAGATCCCCCTCCAGAGGATACCTGGTTCTTGGAGTTTGGGATATGGCCACCATGTTGGCTATCTTGGCAGACCCCAAGGAGGAGCCTCAAGCCAAGGAGCTTGAGGCCCTGCAGTACAACTCTCCTCCAAAGGAGGCCTTTACTGTCCCAGTTCCTCCGATGCTGGAATGGCTCCACTTCCAGATGTGGGAGGCACCAGCCTCAGTGCCGGTTCTAAGCAAGCAGGTCGATTCCATTTATCAACTCCAAGAGCCCTGGCTTTCAGAAGGCACAGCTACCACACCATTCCATGGTGGTGGAATCAGCCATGCATCGCCTGACAAGTCAGAAGATGCACTCCATGGTGCCCCCTGGCAGGGAGGCCCGAAACATCGATGGTTTTGGTAGAAAGTGCTTCCAGGGCTCGATGCTTGCTTGCCATGTCCAGTCTTACCAGCTGTACATGGGCATGTACTTGTGGGACCTGGCCAAGGAGTTGGCTGGGTTCTCTGCTGGTCTCTCCAGGGAGCCCTTGCAGATATTCAAGTCCTTGTCCTCAGGGATTCAGGAATGCTCCAAGTTTGTCCTGCATGGCCTACAATGGCTTCGAGGCTTTGGCCCGAGTTGCAGCAGCCGGCATCATGGCTCAATGCCAGGCATGGCTGCAGTCATCAGACCTCAAGCCATGGGTTCAGGACAAGTTGGTCAATGTCTCTTGCTGAGGTGAGAACCTTTTTGGCAAGTCCATGGCCAAGAAGGCCACACAGCTAGAGACCGAGCACATCACACGGGCAAGGCTGTCTAGGAAGACCTCTGCCCCTTCTCACAAGAAGGGTTTGGGTAAAGCCCTTTTACCTGGGGAAGGGCACTGCCTACAAACAGGACCCTCAGTATCAGGCTGCCCAAGCTGCACCCCAGGGTCAGCAAGCCAAGGGGCAGGGTAATGGGCCCCATAGGCAGAGGACCCCAAGCCTCCAGCCCCTGCTCCCACTCAGTAGGGTGGTGGTTTTTGACTCAAGCATAGCCTCTCCATCCCTGCTCTCCCAACCCTGCACAGGAGGTCACCTTGCCCTCTTTGCCCACCAGTGGCCCCACATCACTGGGGACAGTTGGGTGCTAAACATAGTCCACAGGGGCTATGCACTACACTTTAATCAACTCCCTCCTCCATATTTTCTAGGGGAGCCTCCAAGGCCTCCCCTGCACACAGATCTTCTCCTCCCAGGAGCTCCAAGGTCTGTTGGTGGACAGGGTGGTGGAGCCTGTGCCTCCCCACTTGCAAAGTCAAGGGTTCTACTCCAGGTATTTCCTGGTACCCAAAAGAACTGGTGGCCTTCAACCTATCCTAGACCTCAAACCTCAAGTTCCTAGAGAGGTTCAAGATGCTTACTCTTGAACACTTCTGCCCTTCCAGCAGGGAGATTGGCTATGCTCCTTAGATCTAAAGGATGCATACACTCACATCCTCATTCATCCAGACCAGAGTACCTCAGGTTCATTGTGGAAGGAAACCATTATCAGTACAGAGTTCTGCCTTTTGGCCTAACCTCCGCTCCCAGAGTCTTTACCAAATGCCTGGCAGTGGTGGCAGCCTACCTGAGAAATCAAGGCATCTTTCTTTCCCTATCTGGAAAACTGACTCATAAGAGGGCAGACATGCTAGGAGGCCTGACAGGCCACCCTCCGAGCTATTGCTCTTCAAAGCTTGGTTTGTAATAAACTTCGCAAAGTCCAGTTTGCTCTCCTCCCAGAACTTGGACGTCATAGGGGCAAGGCTGGACTCTCCTAGTAAACTTTCTTGCCAGCAGACAGGGCCCAAAGACTGATGGACTTGGCAAAACAGTTTCTCAGCAGGTCAATGGTCTCTGCCTGAGGCTGATTGGCCACATGGCTTCGACAGTTCATGTGACCCCAATGCCAGGCTCCATATGCAGCCTGCCCAGTGGTGCCTTCAGAGTCAGTGGTCACAGGCCACAGGCAGCCTCAGACAGGATAAGGGTGTCCAGACCTTTTCTGGACTCCCTCAACTGGTGGCTGCACCCACCCAATCTGCTGAAAGGGGTGCCTTTTCAAATTCCTGGGTACACAGTGGTACTGACCAGACACCTCCCTGCAGGGCTGGGGGGCTCATGTGAACAAGTGCACCCAGGGCCTGTGGTCTCCCTGGGAAGCCACACAGCAAATCAATCTACTAGAATTCAGGGCTATTCAGTTAGCCCTCAAGACCTTCTCCAGCCCTGGCTCATCAGTCTGTCCTAGTTCAAACAGACAACCAGGTAGCCATGTTTTGTGAACAAGCAGGGTGGAACTGGGTCCAGGCTCCTTTGTCAGGAAGCAGCACAACATGCTCCTCAGGGCTGTGTATCTACCTGGCCAGGAAAACTGAGTGGCAGCTCCATCCTTTGGTGGTTCAGAAGATTTTCCTGAAATGGGGACTCCCTTCCATAGACCTGTTTGCCAGTCCACTGAACAAACAGCTGCCAAGGTTCTGCTCCAGGCAACCACATCCTCTGCAGATAGCAACAGATGCTTTTCTGATTCCCTGGTCTCATGGCCTCCTGTATGCATTTCCTCCCATGCCCTTGGTGGCCCGAACCCTGTTCAAGATTCTTCAGGACAAGGCCTCAGTCCTGCTGGTGGCTCCCAGGTGGCCGAGACCACCTTGGTTTCCACTTCTGCTTCAGCTGGCAGTGGATCCTCCACTGCTTCTGGGGTTGCAACCCGACCTTCTCTCTCAGGATCAGGGTTCCCTTCTGCACCCCAATCTCAAAGCTCTCAATTTGATGGCCTGGAGGCTGCAAGGGTAGTTTTGGCTCCCTGGGGCCTATCTCAGGAAGTTGAGGTTGTCCTGGCCTCTAGGAAACAGTTCACTAGGAAAACCTATGCTCTCAAATGGACAAGGTTTTCTGTGTGGTGTCAGCTTCGCACAGAGGATCCTTTCTCCTGTACTGTACCAATAGTGCTTCAGTATTTACTGCACTTATCCAATCAGGGACTTAAGTCCAATTCTGTTCAGGTCCACCTCTCAGTTCTAGCAGCTCACCACTCACTAGTGGAAGGACATTCTGTCAGTTCACCCCTTAGTGTCCTGTTTTCTCAGAGGCTTGCTTTTGCTAAAGCCTCCAATCTGTTCTGCTCCTGAGTGGGAGTTGAATGTGGTCTTGCAGCAACTGACTCACCCACCTTTTGAGCCGATGGCTACTTGCCCTCTACACTTCCTGTCCTGGAAGACGCTCTTCTTGGTAGCCCTAACCTCAGCCAGGCGAGTAAGTGAGCTTCAGGCCCTGGTCTGACAGGCCTTACACTTGCTTCTATAGGATCAGGGTAGTCCTTAGGACTCATCCAAAGTTCCTGCCTAAAGTTGTCTCCTCCTTCCACATTAACCAAGAGGTGGTTCTTCCGACATTCTTCCCCAGGCCTCATGCAAGCCAGGCTGAAGCAGTTCTGCATACCCTGGACTGTAGGAGGGCCTTATCCTTCTACCTTGACCATACACAAGGGCATAGAAGGGCTACTCAGCTCTTATCTTTTGACCCTAATAAGTTGGGGTTGGCTGTGTCCAAGCATACCTTGTCCATCTGGGAGGCTGACTGTATCACCTGGGCTTTCAAGGCAGCTGACCTTCCTTTGCAGGGTTGGGTCACGGCCCACCATGTCAGGGCAATGGCTGCCTCTGGCTCATCTCCGCTCTGTACTGTTGGTAGACATCTGCAGGGCTGCAACCTGGTCTTCAAGCCAGACGTTTGCGGCCCACTACTGTCTGGAGAGGGAGTCCCATAGGGACAATGCTTTTGGCCAGGCAGTACTCTGGAATCTCTTTGAGGTTTAGGCAACTCCTGCCCTCTGGGCTACCAGTGGAGGTTGTGTCAGTGAAAAGCCTTTCTTTGATGCTGGGACTAGAGGGAGTTCTCTTGTTCAGCCTGGGTTCCTCAGTAGCCCAGAGCTAGGGAGTCACCCATATGTGAGGACTGACTTCCTGCTTGGTCCTGGAGAAAGTTGTTACTCACCTGTAACGGGTTCTCCAGGAGCAGCAGGAATCAGTCCTCACAACCCTTCCTCCTCCCCTGGGAGTTGCAGTTGTACATAGGTGTTTTTTTTGTGCTGTTCTTAGCTATGTCATTTGACTAAGGTTTGTTTATTACATTTGATATACCGCTCAGGCCAAGAAACATCAGAGCAGTTTACAATCCTACATTTATGCTATGAAAAAAGAAAAGAGCACCATTAATAAGATAGGACAGAGTAGGAGAAACAGACAAAGATAGCAAAGATAGAAAACAGAACAGCAGACTACCTTCACAAACTACAGGCATGACAAATAGACTCTCAATTTCTGTATGATTTTAATCCTTCGCCACAGACCCTGCCTAAGGGCCACACCAAAGTGCCCTCAGGCGCAGGCCCGCAAGGCATGGGCGTGCCTCCGGAGCAGTGGTTTAAATGCCAGTGAGCAGGGCAGTTGCTAGGCAGTCTGAGGTTAGATGGCACCTTTAGGCAGGAAGGGAACTGCGCATGCATGCCTGCATTCCCAAAGGCTTTCATGGAAAGCTGGGGAAATGCTCTGCTGGGGCTTCATCAGCACCAATGATACCCATATGTGAGGACTGATTCCTGCTGCTCCTGGAGAACACCTATTACCTGTAACTACTGTCTCATGGCTACATAAATGCCTTATTTTTCCAGCCACTGAAAAACCCTTCCACTTTGGCCTTGCCAAAGTCACCATTTGAATGATATGGTGCCTTCAGTCCGCAATATGCTGTAATGAGGTGCAAGCTCCCACTGGCTTGTCAGCTGAAATCGGCTTTGTTCTCCATTTCTGCAGTGTGCTGTGCCAAGTGCCTGCAGGTAATGCCCTGCCCAGGGAAACAGGACAGCTTGCAGGTTACCAATATTCTTGGTCCTTGCTGTTATAGTTCAGGCAGTCCAGGACTTAGACTAAGGGATAAACTGTAGCACCATTAATAAATGCCCTACATAGAGGCAATTGATCCAGGCTGAGAACCCTAACCCAGTAGGCTGGCATTGGATGTCATAAGCAACTGTTGGGTTCAGGTAGCATACACCAACAGATTGGGTGAATGAGACTAGAGGTTCAGTTTCACTAGCAGCTGAAGGAAAACTCTTCAGCAGGACAAAGGCCCCCCTAAAGCAGCCTTATGTAAGCCTGAGCCCAGAAGCTGTAGATAATCCCAGACTCTGCTCAATGTTCCTCACTCAGATGCACCTTTGCCTGTTTCATATGGTAGACAGAAGAGCCACCAAAATGGATGGAAGGATTTCCCCCCCCCCCCCCAGGACAGGCTAGGGCTTTTCAACTTGAAAAGGAGATGGCTGAGGAGATGAGCAGTTGATATAAATTAGATGAATGGAATGGCTAAACTTAAATCAGTTTGCACCATCAAGAAGTAAGACTAGGGAATGCAATGAAGCTACAACCTATTTAAGACAAAATTTTTCACTCGTGTAATCAAACTCTGGAATTTGTATGTAGTAAAAGGGGTTAGTGTAGCTAGGTTTAAAAGTCCAATAAACCATTAGAGGACTCAAGTAATCCACTGCTCTGAACAAGCATTGTGGGACCTGTGTGTGCCTTTTTGGGAACCTGCTAGGTACCTGTGACCTGGATTGGCCACTTTGGGGAAACAATACTGTGCTTGGACCTCAGTATGACATTTATATTCTTATGCTAATCAGGCTCCAATACACTCAGCACAGGAACAAGGTGACTGGTTCAATTTGTGACCCAACTTGAGGAATTGCTGTTCAAGTGGCTGCCTGAGCCATCTTTGCCAGCAACTTGGCCCAAACAGTTCCTGATGCTGTTGCAAGCCTCAAGGGTAGGGCATGAACCCAAAAATGCTGGCCCTTCACTGCAAAGCATAATAGTGCTGTTTGATCTTTAACTAGGCATGTGAAGTAGGCCTTTACTAGGTCCAGTGTGACATTAGAATTGCCCCTTTCTGCACTGCCTGGATGACTGATCAGAGTCTCCATGCAAGAAAGTCACCTGGAATGAGAAACTGACCAGATCCAGGATAGCTGATATAAGTAGATTGCTCCACTCTAACTTACTACTAAATGTGAGGTGTTCATTGGGTATTAAAAGTTGAATGAGGAATAATCCTATTTGTAGTCTCAGATTGACACGGCACTGATTACACAGGTACACTAAAAAAAATTTTTTTTAAACTGCCTCTAATGTTTCGATTGATTTTTACGTTTTTTGGTGCGCTGAATCCAAATCTGGTAACCAATTTGCTCCATCACGTACAGATTTTTTGCTACATTGGGTTAGCAGTTTGAGGTGAACGTTTCAGATTGAGTGCGATCGAGATAAAAGTTTCTTGGATGAATTCTTTATACTAATTGTTTAGTAGTTATTCAAATAAGAATAAAGAAAATTGTAACAAGGCAGCACATAAGAATAGAGTAATGTCAACAAAACACACTGTGATGGTAGCAAAATTGTCTGCACTTAAAACAGCCACATGTGCACAAACATTGAGCATATAAGAGCGAGGTTAGACACAAAGCAAAGCAAAGAAATGTGCAAAAAATGTTGTACAGGTATGTATGTAAGAATAGAAAACGCAAACCGCACCATTGCAATACATGAAGACAAACACCCGATGGTGTGAAAATAAAATTCTAATAAATGAGATCCGACACTGTGGTAATAACTAGCAAATTTTTATTTCAAAGTTTAGTAAAAACACGATATTTGTCAACACAGTTTAGATTTTAAAGTCATTCTTGGGTCAATCAATCTCCTGGTGGGCCCGTTTCTTCTTCCCCCGAATGCTTCTCTTGGTGCGCTGCTTGGCGTATTTTTCATCTGGGGTTTCCCGCAGCAGCAACCAGCAGAAATCAGCCATCATAGTGGTGTTCCATCTTCCTTGGTACCTTCTCTCTGCGTCCTTGATGTCCTGGTGAAACTTTTCACCTTGTTCTTCACTGTACGCCCCCAAGTTTTCGGGAAAGTAGTTCACATGGGAGTGCAAGAAATGGACTTTCAGGCTCATGTTACAGCCTTGTTCTTTGAAGGCATTGAGCATCCTGGCAACAATATCCTTATAGTTCTCATCCCGCCTGTTCCCCAAGAATTTGAGAACAACATCCTTGAAGGAATCCCAGGCTTCTTTTTCCTTCTCAGACATCGTTTCAGCGAGTGCTCCATCTGAAATGAGTTTCCTTATATCAGGGCCAACAAACACTCCTTCCTTTAGCTTTGCTTCAGAAAGTCAGGGGAACTTTGAGCAAAGGTACCGAAAGCACTCACCATCTTTTGGAAGGGACTTGATGAATTGCTTAATGAGACCCAACTTAATGTGGAGAGGTGGTAATAGAATTTTATCACGAGGTACCAAGCTCTCATGAACATTTTTCTCACCGGGTCTCAAATACTCCCGAATTGGCCAGTCTTTTTTCCCCCAGTGTAGGTCGCGGGCCCGGCTATCCCACAAGCAAAGGAAGCAGGGATATTTGGTGAAACCAGATTGCTGCCCTAATAGCATGGATAGAATTTTAAAGTCTCCACAAATCATCCACTTATGCTCATCATAACGAATCTTCTGAAGAATCAGGGCCAAATTCTCGTATTTTTCTTGGAGAATAACAGAGTGAGCAATAGGAACTGAAGCGAATGTGTTGCCATTATGAAGAAGAACACCTTTTATGCTGTCTTTTGACGAATCAATGAACAGCCGCCATTCAGCAGGATCATACTTGAGTTTAAACTTTTCCATCACTCCGTATATATCGTTGCAAAATACCAAATCTTCCTCTTTGCTGAAATACTTCAAAAATTGTGTCTTGCGGTTGCGGTACCAATAAAAAGTTGTTCCTGGTGACAATAGATTTTTCTGTTTAAGCCGAGAACCTAGCAGTTGGGCAGCATCTTTTGGGAGTCCTAAATCCCGGACTAAATCATTCAATTTAGCTTGAGAGAAAAGTTCAGGTTTCGGATCTGGTTCAGTTTCAAACTCGGAAGTACTGGACTCATCGGGAAAAGCCATCTGATGAGTCTCATCATGATCAGAACCGTCCACACAAATATGATCCAAAGATTTTGGTGGTTCAGGCACAGGTACTTCGTTGCTATGAGGCATAGGCCTAATTGCTGAGGGAAGGTTGGGGTAACTTATTACGTTCTTATTTTTTAAGTTGTATCCCTTCACAATGCAAGAGCAAAAATAGCAGTCACTGCTGCGGTCTCTTTGTTCACGCCACATCATAGGTATTCCGAAACAAAATGCTTGTTTTTTACCTTTCATCCATAAGCATAGATCTTCCTCACATGTCTTGCACACTTTGTGAGGATCCCACGGTTTGTCTTGATCGCCTAACTTCAAACCGAAATAGGCGAAATATACTTTTTTAATAAATGCAGAAATGTTCCTCTGCCGCTTTTTCACGGTATATTCCCCACAAATAAAACAAACTGTCCGGAGAGTTGACGCAACCTCTGGCTCTGTGAGCCATCACAAATACACAGCACTGCAAACTACAACTGTAGTGAACCACTTCGGAATAAAGCTGGATTACGACTGAGCAAACAAAAGGTAATAATGAACTTGCAAGAAACTGAAATTTGACAGGAACGTTCATGTCGCAACCACCGTGTTTGAGCGAGCGAACGAGGCGAGGCGAACAGGAAAGAACATGCGCCAGCGCGAGTACTGGATTTAGCCCCCCGCCTCCCAATTGTCCTGTTAATGTATAAAATGAATACAAAACACTCTAAAATATCATGAGGGAGTGTTTCTAGTTAGTTAACCATTACAACCTCTATTTTGGGCCAAGAAAATAAACTGCAGTCGGCTAAAAAGAAATTATGTGAACATTCCTTATATGGGTAAGAAATCTAATTTTGCAAGAAAACGTGATGTGATGGAACATTTTGGCTATTTTTCCTGGATTCAGCACCCCAAAATCTATAGGAATCAGTTGCAAAACTGGAGGCAGTTTTTTGGTAGTGTACCTGTGTTATCACAGGAATCAATGAAAATCAATGTGCCTAGAAAACAATGACTACTGGGCTTTTTTTCTTTTTTTGTGATGCTGGTTCAACCCTTCTATGTTTGTCTTCCCTTGTGACAAAATATATATATATCCGTATTGATATTTTCAGAATACCAATTCTCCTTAATCACAACTATGTTTTTTTCAAAATATATATTCGTGTTGATGAACTTATCTTTTTATGTTGATTCTTCTTATGCTTGAGAATGCTAATTCTTCTCCTTGGCGAAATGCACTGATTTATATTTACTCAACGCCCCATTTGGCACCTGTGTTTCACTCCCTTTTGAGAGTTTCATCAGGAGATCTATGTATGAGCAAAAATAGCATTATAGATAAAAAGACAAAAATCCACTTAGCATTAGGTTTTGAAAAACTTGCTAATTTAACGTGCTGACCTTAACTTTTAAAACCTATATTATAAAACGATATTTAAAAAGCTAGTTAACTGTTCAAACCTGTTTCTTTGTGTTTCTACCGACTGTTAACTGCTGCCCACGTCTCTGTGGTTTTCATATCAAACGCTGCGCATGCGGGCTTATCTTCACTGCCTCCTTTTTAAAGTGCTCAGCTGATCCACCTAGATCGGAAATCATTTGCATACTTGCCATTCTATGCACGCATTTAAACCTAATGGTTGGACTGTGTTTAATATGAAAATCCAGCGTTCATAGAACAGCAAAGTTTTTTTCATCCAATGTTTTGCCTTTTTTAGATTTACTAATGTGATCAATACAGAAACAGATGTAAGAAGTCATGGTTCAGTTCTATGCAATGTTGTACTAGAGGTGCCGTCATGATTTTGTTTTTCAACCGGCTCTTATGTTCTTGTATCCGGACCCTAAATCTACGACTGGTCTTTCCGATGTATAATTTTTGACAGGGGCATTTGATTACGTAAATCACTGATGTTGTGTTACATGTGGTGGTTTTTTTAAGTACATACTTTTTACCGGCATGAGTGAACTCAGAGACTTCCTCTGTTATCTGGCAAATGGTGCATTGTCCACATGCTGTGTGACCAGCGGGCTTTGAGTCCTCTATTGATATACATGAAGGAAATGCTTTAATTGGACTCAATTGTTCTTTAAAATTGTTATCTTTGCCAGACACATCTGATGGTATTCTCTGTCAACCCGGGGACTGTTCTCAATATGTGTAAGTTCTTTGTAACAAGCCTCTGAATGCGATGACTGAGGAGAATATCTCGTAACTAGATTTACACTGTCATCCGACTTGTTTCTGCTAGTAGGACGTACCAACCAAGTTCTATCATTGTTCAGGGCTCTTTTGTACGCCCATGTTACAATGTGTTCAGGATAGCCTCTGTCAATCTTTAATCAGTTCTTTTGATTTATTTTTGAAATCAGACTTGTCTGAGCAATTTTGTCAGAATCTTAGAAATTGTGAAAAAGGAAGACTATTTTTAGTTTCATTGGGTGTGCACTAGTATAATGTAAAAACGTATTTCTGGTTATGGGTTTTCTATATATAGTGGTTTCCCATTTTGTCTGCCCTTTAACTACTGTCAAATCCAAAAATGTTATTGATTGTGAAGCTATAGTGTGAGTGAACTTGATGGCCATATTACATCCATTTAACCAGGTAACAAATGCCTCTGCTGCCTCTGATCCTTTCCAAAGTGTAAAGATGTCATCTATAAAGCGCATCCATAGTATGATTTGTGAAGCCCATGGGGACGGATGTAATGGCCATCAAGTTCACTCACACTATAGCTTCACAATCAATAACATTTTTGGATTTGACAGTAGTTAAAGGGCAGACAAAATGGGAAACCACTATATATATAGAAAACCCATAACCAGAAATACGTTTTTACATTATACTAGTGCACACCCAATGAAACTAAAAATAGTCTTCCTTTTGCACAATTTCTAAGATTCTGACAAAATTGCTCAGACAAGTCTGATTTCAAAAATAAATCAAAAGAACTGATTAAAGATTGACAGAGGCTATCCTGAACACATTGTAACACGGGCGTACAAAAGAGCCCTGAACAATGATAGAACTTGGTTGGTACGTCCTACTAGCAGAAACAAGTCGGATGACAGTGTAAATCTAGTTACGAGATATTCTCCTCAGTCATCGCATTCAGAGGCTTGTTACAAAGAACTTACACATATTGAGAACAGTCCCCGGTTGACAGAGAATACCATCAGATGTGTCTGGCAAAGATAACAATTTTAAAGAACAATTGAGTCCAATTAAAGCATTTCCTTCATGTATATCAATAGAGGACTCAAAGCCCGCTGGTCACACAGCATGTGGACAATGCACCATTTGCCAGATAACAGAGGAAGTCTCTGAGTTCACTCATGCCAGTAAAAAGTATGTACTTAAAAAAAAAACCACCACATGTAACACAACATCAGTGATTTACGTAATCAAATGCCCCTGTCAAAAATTATACATCGGAAAGACCAGTCGTAGATTTAGGGTCCGGATACAAGAACATAAGAGCCGGTTGAAAAACAAAATCATGACGGCACCTCTAGTACAACATTGCATAGAACTGAACCATGACTTCTTACATCTCCGTTGTTTCTGTATTGATCACATTAGTAAATCTAAAAAAGGCAAAACATTGGATGAAACTTTGCTGTTCTATGAACAACGCTGGATTTTCATATTAAACAGTCCAACCATTAGGTTTAAATGCGTGCATAGAATGGCAAGTATGCAAATGATTTCCGATCTAGGTGGATCAGCTGAGCACTTTAAAAGGAGGCAGTGAAGATAAGGCCACATGCGTGGCGTTTTTTGATATGAAAACCACAGACGTGGGCAGCAGTTAACAGAGTCGGTAGAAACACAAACAGGTTTGAACAGTTAACTAGCTTTTTAAATATAGTTTTATAATATAGGTTTTAAAAGTTTTTAAGGTCAGCATGTTAGCATTAGGTTTTGAAAAACTTGCTAATTTAAGTGGATTTTTGTCTTTTTATCTATAATGCTATTTTTGCTCATACATAGATCTCCTGATGAAACTCTCAAAAGGGAGTGAAACGCACAGGCGCCAAATGGGGCGTTGAGTAAATATAAATCAGTGCATTTCACCAAGGAGAAGAATTAGCATTCTCAAGCATAAGAAGAATCAACAAAAGTTCATCAACACGAATATATATTGAAAAAAACATAGTTGTCATTAAGAAGGAGAATTGGTATTCTGAAAATATTAATACGGATATATATTTTGTCACAAGGGAAGACAAACATAGAAGGGCTGAACCAGCATCACAAAAAAGAAAAAATGCCCAGTAGTCATTGTTTTCTAGGCACGTTGATTTTCATTGATTCCTGTGATAATCAGTGCCGTGTTAATCTGAGACTACAAATTGGGTATTAAAAGTTGAATGAGGAATAATCCTATGAACACCTCACATTTAGTAGTAAGAGTGGAGCAATCTACTTATATCAGCTTATATACAGCTCCGAAAAGACCACATACAATTTTTCAGATCCAGGATAGGCCTGAAAGGATGTTCTTGGAAACTGGATAAGAGACTGCCCAAACCTCCCTCTAAAGGGTGAAAGAGCAGAAGGCCTATAGAGGTCTTAGCCTTTCCTGGGCGGTTTGAATCTCTTGGACTTGCATTGACCACAATCTGAAATAGGCTCCACATGCTCAAGGACCTAAGTCTGTCACTTGGGCCCACCCCTGGTGAAAGGGTAGAGCTTGCTGTCCACCAGGGACAACCTGGAATGGGCCCCCTGCCTGTCGCTACTATTCTATTTCCAGATATTCACCCTGCCCAAAGTTCCCATAGGCTCCCTGAAAGGACAGCCTTTTGCAGTTTGAGACTAAGCTTGTTTATGTTCAGGGTTTCTAAAACATGGGCAGATTTGTGCTAAACATCCCTAAAGGAACCTTTTGGCTTATCCTCCAGGAGCTGTTGAAGTTTAATCTTGCCCAAGTCTTTAGCCAACATCTCCATGTCCTTCCTAAAAGTGTAGTTACTGACTTTTAATATACTCATGTAAATGATTCCTGCTGTTCAGAGATCAACACTGAGTATGCACAGAAATGCTCCCAGCATCCAATAGGAAAGCCCTTGGGAGTGCTCCACTGCACCTGCACATCCACCTTCCCAAGCTCTCTTCAGTTAAGTTTGCAGCTGAGCAATAAAGGGAAATACCCTACAGCTCCTAGGGGAGGAGGGCAGGCTGTGAAGACAGATTCCTGCTGTTTCCAGAGATCACCTGTTACAGGTGAGTAACTTATCTCCAGAAACAAGTAGAAATGCAGTCACATGAGACTAGTTCCCAGGTCCAAACTATTAGCAGTGGTATCCCCAAGGCTAAAGGATGGAACCAGAGGGTGTGGATACAGAATGATCCTGTTGTATGCAAAGTTAGCAAGAACAAGACAGTCTGGTGTCGAGTCTGGGATGGAGGGTAGGAGTTGCAGTTAAGTCCCATAACAGTGCTGGAGGACAGCCTGGCCAAAGACAGCATCCCAATAAGTCCCTGTCTAAGCAGTGAAAGTGAATGAGGACCAGGTAGCTGCCTGAGATCTCAATTGAGACTGAAGGTTGGCAACAGTTTGCCACGATTCACACATTGGGAGAGTCCCGCTTTAAGCATAGGCAAAATAAATGCAGTCTGTAATAGTTTCAGAGTGCATGTTGAGACAAAGTACAAGGTGACTCGAATCAAAGGAAACAAGTATGAGGATTTCCTGAAAGCCTTATCTCCAGGAACAAGCAGGAATGTAGTCCTCACATATGGGTATTGTCAGTACCGACAGAGCCTGTGTGGGAACGCTTTTGGGAGCATACCTCAGCACATGTGTGCTGCCTTCCTGCCTTTCCAACTGTTCCTCTTCAGTTCTTTGTTTTCCACAGAGCTGACAGGACCTATTCCCTGTCACCACAGAAAATTCCATCTTTAAATTTATTTCTTGTGGTCATGTTTGCCTACTGCAACACCTACCAGTACCACCGGTTCTTTTTCTTAAAAAAAAAAAACAACTTTTCAGAAACGTTTCCTCTTTGGTGTTGGGTGCCATTTTGGGCATTAGGCCCTAATTTCCTAAAACATGGAAAAGCCAACTAGTGGTTTTAAAAAATGTACTAAGTGGCAGTACCATTTCCATCACTGACACCCATGATTGGTGTTTAAAATGTTTAGGACCTGATCATTCTCCAACTGAATGTCTCTCCTGCATGGGGATGACCAAAAGAGGAAGACAGAACCAGGCCGCAAAGCTCAGTACCCTCTTTTCTTCAGATGCCAGATCCATTGCATCGACATTGTCAAGGGCCTCTTCTTCCTCACATGGATCTCAGGTAATTAAACATAAAAGCCGGTCCTCAAAGGGTAGCTCTCCTGCTAAGCATCAAGAGGCCATTGGTATTGCCCTTGAGGGAACAACCCCAGCGGGAGGCTTCAGCTTCCAAAGCATCAATGGGGCTTCAGGATGTTCTCGGACTCAACCTCGCAAAAACTACCTGTGCCATGCTCAGGGGTTCCAGTTGGCCTCACCAGTACCGACACACAGGCATCAGCGACATCGATAGACCAGAGGTTCCTTGCTATCAAGCGCAGTATCACAGCTCTTTTGGCTGCAGTACCAGTAGTCCCAAGGGCACTGGTGCCAACCAACACCAATGCTAGTACCAACACTAGCAATGACAGTACTGGCCTCAGTGGGAACTCTTCCCATGCCACTGACTTGAGTGGACAAAGCAGTACCAAGTTCAATCGGTACCGGGATTGTGCTTTGCAAGAGCATCGGGGTCAGGAATACTTCGATTCCAAAGACTCTGACAATTCTGCTGGCACTAAAGGGTTTCTCCTAGAAGATCTCCCCAACACAGAATGTCACCTCCAGAGGACATGTCATATCGGGATTTCATCCGTGATATGGCCAAAGGTCTTTCAAGCACAGTAACTCCTGAAGAGGAACACAGAGCAAAGGAATTGGAAATCCTCCAATATCCTAAAGCTCCTAAAGAGGCAGCTACTCTGCCTATCCATGAAATTCTGCATAGCTTGATGCTCAATGTGGGAGACACCTGACTACTTGTCACTCTAGGAGACTTGATACTATGTATCAAGTTCCACCATGTCCTAGATTTCTGAAAACTCAGCTGCCACACCATTCAATGGTAGCGGAACCAGCCATGCATAGGATGAAAAGTGCAGAGGCATGCATCCAATTCTCCAGGTCATGAGTGCAGGACTCTGGATGCTTTTGGATGCAGAACTTTTCACACTTCCATGCTTTCAGCTAGGATCAGTTCATATATCCTATATATTGGAATGTTCCTTAAGGAAGTCACAGGAGACTTGGAACTTATGAGCCTATTTCTCCCAGATAAAAGACAAAATTTTCTTGCTCTAGTTAAGCATGCTCCAAGATGTCTCCAAGCTTTATTTTATTTAGTCTCCTATACCACGCTATCTGGCATCAGTGCGGTTTACGTACAACAACTTGCACATCTCATTAGTTTTGCATTTACATTGAACAAGGTAATAGAGCTTGGATAACAAGGGTAAACTATGTGCATCTATGAGGCAAGATGGGTATCACCTTGCTGGAGATAGTCATGGTTGATTGTGTGGAGGGGTTACTGAACTGTCAGCTAAGTGGCCGATGGGGCTATTAAAGCGCTGTCTAGGGGGTAGTTTGTCTAGTTTGTCAATCGTGTGCAGCCTTTGACTGCTTCGAATGCATCAGCAGAACTTCTGCTAGTGCCATTGGCACGTGACAGATTGCCTGGCTACAGGCATCAGACTTGGAGACTTGGGTACAGGATAAGTTAGGCAACATTCCTTGCATGGGGGAGAATCTCTAAGAACTGGCAGGGAAAAGGCTAATGAGTTAGATGCTGACAATTCTACCTTGGATGCAATGGCTGTAGACTTTGGCAAAAGGAAGCCTTATAAAAAAAACCCTCTTAGCAAAAAGAGGAAGTCTTATCCTTCCTATACCCAGCAGAGTCACTCCAGGTCAGGTTGTCCAAAAGGGACAAACTAGATAGCAAAAACCCAAAAGACCCGAGAGCCCAACCAGCTCTCCAGGTTCAGCCCCCTCAAGGGCTTTGACTCCTTCCTAGAGAGCTTTGCCTTCCTGCCTCTGAGGGGTCCCCAACTCCCCAATATTCCAGGCAGGTTATACCACTTTGTCAACAGATGGCATCAGATAACAGAAGACTGGACTTTGTCCATTGTAGGAGAGGGGTACAAACTTCATTTTCATAGCATGCCCCCTCTTACAATTCTAAAGCAATTACATAACCTCTGCAGACAGTCTGCTAGATCATGAGGTCTCCACACTTCTTGCCCAAGGGGCAATAGAGGAAGTACCCATTTTTTCAACAAGGGATAGGGTTCTACTCCCCCTATTTTTTTTATTCCAAAGAAAACGGAGACACAGACCCATTCTAGACCTCGGAGAATTGAACAAATCTCTTGAGAAATTAAAAATGACTTCTCTAGGAACTCTTCTGCCATACCTTCAAGGCCAGGACTGGCTTTGCTCTCTAGACTTAAAGGATGCATACACTCATTCTCATACATCCAGATCACAGAATTTTTACGTTTCCTTTTCAGGGGAAGACATTTCCAGTACAGGGTTCTTCCTTTGGGTCTGGCTTCAGCACCAAAGGTGTTCACTGAATGCATGGCAGTAGTAGCCGCATTTCTACAAACCCTGGGGATTGTCTTCCCTTAGATTGGCTCATTCGAGCCTCTACAGTTGCAGAGGCCAGCACTGCACTGTCCCGTACAATGCAAATCCTCCAATACTTGGGATTGGAAATAAACTTCCCAAAGTCTCAACTAGTTCCTTCCCAATGCCTAGAATTCATAGGAGCCTGTCTGATACCAGACAGGCAAGAGCTTTCCTTCCACAAGCCTGGTGTCTTTGCATTATGCAGCTAGCTTCTCAAGCAGCAGGCAAAGCCTCACGGCTCAAATTACTGCAGTTACTGGGACACATGGCATCCATAGTTCATGTAGTCCCATATGCTCACCTCCACATGCAAGCAGCTCAGTGGACCCTATCCACACAGTGGACACAGGCCTCATGGGTCATTTGTCAGACAAAATCTCTCAACGACTAATTTTCTCCCTCCAATGGTGGCAATCGCTAGAAAATCTGACAGTGGAGTCTCCTTTCCATCAACCCCTTTCAGGCCACCCTAACAGATGCATCACAGGTGGGTTGGGGAGCACACCTGAATCATCTCTAACCAGGGCACCTGGACTCCACAGGAGGTAGGCTTACACATAAACCTCCTGGAATTAAGAGCAGTTTCTTTAGCTCTGAGTGTTCCATGCTCAATAGACAGTCCTAGTCAGGTAGCCATGTTCTATGTGAACAAGCAGGGCGGAACAGGCTGTCATTATGCAATGAAGCTTTACAACAATGGGCCCTCACCAGAGCATCAAATTCGCCTTCTAGTGGTATACCTTCCAGGCAATCAAAACCTTTGGGCAGCCAAACTCAGTCGTACTGCTACCTCATGAGTGGTCACTCCACCTAGACCAGGTGGCAAAGATATTTCATCTTTGTGGTACTCCAGACATAGACCTCTTTGTAAGTCCATTGAATGCCAAACTTCCCCGGTTCTGTTCCAGGATTCCAGCTCACAATTGTCAGGCAAGGGATGACTTCCTTTATGCCTTCCCACCCATTCCCCTCATCCCCAAAACACACTCCAAGCTTCAGAGAGACAGGGGTAGCACCACAATGGCCATGCCAAACATGGTATTCCCTGCTTCTGCATCTCTCTCAAGCAGCACCTCTGGAGTTAGGGTATGCTCCAGGTCTCCTTTCCCAGGAGAACAGGACACTATGGCACCCGAATCCCCAGTCCCTGCTCCTCACGGCCTGTTTGCTGAAGGCTTAGACCTCCAGGATTTCAGCCTGTCCCAGCAGGTAAGAGATCCTTCAGGCTTCTAGGAAACTTTCCACAAGATCTTATGCCTTCAAGTGGAAACGTTTTACTATATGGTGCTCCAGGAGGGGATTAAACCCCCTGGTCATACCCTTAGAATCGATACTAGAGTATCTCCTTCACTTATGGAATTCTGGGTTAAAGACCAATTTGGTAAGAGTCCATCTTAGTGCAATTGCAGCTGCTTATAAGCCTCTAAATGGACAACCAATTTCCTCTCATCCACTCATATCAAGATTTGAGAGGCCTTCTATTAACTAAACCTCCCATCAAGCCACCACCAGTGGCATGGGATCTAAATCTAGTTCTCAGGCAGCTCATGAAGCTGCCTTTTGAGCCTTTAGCCACTGCAGCCCTTAAGGTTTTGACCTGGAAGGTCATCTTCCTAATTGCAATCACCTCTGCCTGTCACATCAGTGAATTGCAAGCTTTAGTGGCTGATCCTCATACTAGTTTTCATCATAAGGTTGTACAAATTCACCCACATTTTATGCCAAAGGTGGTTTGCCTTTTTTATTAAAATCAATCTGTTTACCTTCCTGTATTTTTTTCCAAGGCCTCACGCCTCTAATGCAGAAAAACCTTCATACTTTGGATTGTAAAGGGCATTGGCCTTTTACAAAACACAGCAACATAGAAAGTCCTCAACTTTTTATAGCTTTTGACCCTAGTCATTTGGGACTTCCAGTCTCCAGAAGAACTTTATCTAAATGGATTACCCAATGCATATCCCTTACTTATGAGAGTAAGGGTCTCCCTCTTTAGGACCATGTCACAACTCATAATGTGAGAGCCATGGCAGCTTCTATGGCTAATCTCCACTCTATCAATGACATTTGTCGAGCAGTCACCTGGGCTTCGGTACACACCTTCACAGCCCACTACTGCCTAGATAAAGCTTCCCATTGGGATGCTGCCTTTGGCCAAGCTGTTCAAAATCTTTCAAACCTTAAACCAACTCCTACTCACCAGCCCTGGTGGGATGCCAGAGATCCATAGGAGGAAGGATTCTCACCTTTGATGGTGGCAGCTTCCTGGGGCTATCTCCCTGGCATCCTCAGCTAGAGTCCCCATATGTGAGGACTACATTCCTGCTTGTTCCTGGAGATAGCATAGTTACTCACCTGTAACAGGATCTCTGGGAACAGCAGAAATTTAGTCCTCACAACCCACCCACCTCCCCTAGGAATTCTTTCCTCTCCCTCTATCATTTCACTCGGCTACAAACTTAACTGAAGAGGGACAGTTGGAAAGGCAGGAAGGCATCGTGCATGTGCTGAGGGATGCACCCAAAAGCGTTCCTATTGGATGCTGGGGATCGTTCCTGCACAGACTGTCAGTACCAACAATACCCATATGTGAGGACTAAATTCCTGCTGTTCCTGGAGATCACCTGTTACAGGTAAGTAACTATGCTTTCTGTTCAAGTAGGAAGCCAGTGCATGCATAGTCTAAAGTGTGCAGCACTGCTTCAACCCTGGAAGCTTGCAGTCTGGGGAAGACCACCACTAGCATGACCAATTTAGATGGAAAGCTGAGACCACCTTTGGGAAGTGGCTGTGGACACAAGATGTGGCTGAGTCTCTGCTAGGGACAGTTCACCTGGGGGAAGTACACTGCTCAGTGTGCAATGAAGAACCAGGGACAAAGGGCTTCTTGGCAAAGGATAGGAACTAGTTCCCCCTGTTCATAGCCCAGACAGCCAGGTGGCTATGTTCTAAGCCCTGTTTGCCTGAAACTTGGGGTTGAAAAATCCAAAGGGCATTTGAGAGCCTGTAACTTCAGGTTGACTTGCAACTGAGACTCCTGTGGCCACTGCCCCTGTGTAGGAAATGTTCAGATGTGCTCCCTATCTGAGTTTGGAAGTATCCACTTTGAGGATGCATGAAACTAACATTCTCCCAGTGTCTGCAAGCTTTGTGGTTACTCATTTTGCAACATGCTCACCACTCCATGAAGCCTACAGAATCTGATTCCAGCTGCCTTGCTTCTCACAATCATTACCTGTTTTCTCTTTACCCACAGAGGGCTCAAATGCTGTGCTCCCGTGTTTTGGAAATTAACTGAAGAGATGAGTGGCATGGCAAGATGGGAACCAGTGCACATGTCCAGAAGTCCAAAGGACTTCTGAGCTCAGCTGGGCACAGGTGCTGTCAGACAGCACCTAGAGTGACTGCATACCCCCTGCTGTACACAGGAGAGCCCCCACTACAGGTAAGCTACTATATCTACTTACACCTCAACTAGGTAGTTTGTTCCACCCTCTTACTAAGAGTGCAGTAGGACTTTAGTTGGTTACCTGACTCTGGTGTTGAGGCTGCCTCTCCCCTTGCAGTCCTAAAGTCCACTTAAATTGTGTTTAGAGTTCTCTGCCTACAGATGGAGGAATAGGCTTGTACTAGAGGGGTTGAAGGTCACTCCACATGGGCACATGCTCTATCCTGGACAGTAAAGGTAGCATCACCCAATTGGTCAAGCAGCAACAGCCTTCCCTCTTGAGCATTACCACTTGGGTAGTGGTATTCTGGTTTGTCCCTGTAGTGTAGAAGTGGCTGAATGGATGTCATCCCTGATGAAACTGTTGTAAAGACTGGATTTGCTGTCATTGAAACCAGTCCAGACACATGGGTTGTAATCCTCTATCAGCAGATTGGCAGAGACAATGAACCAGTGAAAAGCTCAGGTGTCCGACATCACCCCATGCATCTATTTGCCTCAGCCACCAGAGGTCCCTTCAGTGTATTATCTCAGCAGTTGGATTTTCTTCTTCCTGAAAACTTGAGGAGAAATTGATTTAAAACACAACAGCCTGCAGGTTGATTTTGAGACAGTCTCCACTGTACTGCAGGCTTCTCTGGTAGCCATAAGAGGGAATTTGTTTGGCTTCACTTTGGGCTGCTCAGGCTCTTATCCAAAGTTGGAAGGATCTAGAAAAATATAACTACCTCAGTGCTGCCTCCTGTTCCCACACTCTCCTGAAGACTGAAGGCAACTCTGAGGGATCTGCTTGCTATCCACTTTAAACAGTGCTGCACAGCCAAAAACATTTCTGGGGGGAGTAGTTAAGCCCAGCCTAGGTTTTCAGCCTGGGGCTCTCAAAGGGTGAGTACTAAGGCTTGACCTTGTCACTGTCCTTGTTGGAGGCTCCTGATTTCAGTCTTCCTGGTTTGCAATTCAGGGTGGACTGCTGGCAACCATTGGTACAGTGGGGATTTCCTGCCATTTCTGCACATTAGCATTTTTACCTGTTGTGTGCCTGGCAGTTACATGGTCCTAACATGTTCACCCAAGCAGCTTCAATACATGTTCGTAAGCAGTTACTACACACCTTCAGGTCACTGCAGCCTTAGCACACACTATTGTGACTCTTGCCTTAACTCTCTTCTAGGACATGTCTGACCTGTGGCAAACAAGGGGCCTAGTCTCTGGGTTCTAGACTGATTTTCCTGTATGGCAGCCTCAGTCATCCCTGAAGGGCATGCTCCTCTGACAGTGGATGCAGTTAGTCAAGCCTTGTCTGCCAGGGCAGGAAGCAACAGATGGCACTTTGGGTAAGGATATCAGCTAACTGATGGGTCCAGTGACTGGGCTGTGAGCTTTTTCTCCTAGGGGATCTGCCATAGCAATGACCCCTGGTGTTAACCTTTTCTGAGAGGTGATATTCCAGATTATCCTCCCCAGAATTTTCTTTTTTGCAGCAGCCTGGTTCTACCTTGCCACTTCTGCATGTCCCTGGATAGTTTCATGGGGGGGCAGGCTGAGAGTGCAAGACCTGTTAGATTGCCTTTAGACTGTCTCCAGCAAGGGGCATCCCCAGAGATGGAGTTACTCAAACCATTCCAAGATGACACCCAATTCAGAGGTCGGTGCTGGGCAGTGATGTGGACAAGGAAGGACTTTGAAGCCAGGGTGATACACCTGTTTCAGGAGGAGCTGGTAGCATTGATTGCCAGGGTTTCATCTGCCTTGAACTTGCAGATGTTAGACAGGATTTGAAGGTGCATTCCCTTCTGAGGGACACATTTTACTGTCTACCATTTCTAGAGGTGATCAAGCATATGATCTGGTTGGTGTGGGACCAGATGAGTGGTGTAGTTATTCCCAAGGTGAATGCACAGGTCATGATAGTTACAAAGCAGACTGCCATATCTGTGGAAGATGAGTTGGCCTTAAAGGATCCTCAGGACTGAAAGGTGGATACCTTGTTAAGAACATAAGAACATAAGATATGCCATACTGGGTCAGACCAAGGTCCATCAAGCCCAGTATTCTGTTTCCAACAGTGGCCAATCTAGGTCATATATACCTAGCAGTTTCCCCAAGGGACACGTTCCACAATGCTTGTATTGCTTCAAGCATTGATATCCTGGGTCCCTTCTTAATAATGGCTTATGGACCTTTCATCCAGGAACTTGTCAAAACCTTTTTTAAACCCAGCTACACTAACATACTTTACTACATCCTCCAGTAACAAATTCCAGAGTTTGATTACATGTTGAGTGAAAAAATATTTTTTTATTAGTCTTAAATAGCACAGGTACACTACCAAAAAACTGCCTCCAGTTTTGCAACTGATTCCTATAGATTTTGGGGTGCTGAATCCAGGACAAATAGCCAAAATGTTCCATCACGTCACGTTTTCTTGCAAAGTTAGATTTCTTACCCATATAAGGAATGTTCACAATTTCTTTTTAGCCGACTGCAGTTTATTTTCTTGGCCCAAAATAGAGGTTGTAATGGTTAACTAACTAGAAACACTCCATGATATTTTAGAGTTTTGTATTCATTTTATACATTAACAGGACAATTGGGAGGCGGGGGGACTAAATCCAGTACTCGCGCTGGCACATGTTTCCTGTTCGCCTCGTTCACTCACTCGCTCAAACACGGTGGTTGTGACATGAACGTTCCTGTCAAATTTCAGTTTCTTGCAAGTTCATTATTACCTTTTGTTTGCTCAGTCGTAATCCAGCTTTATTCCGAAGTGGTTCACTACAGTTGTAGTTTGCAGTGCTGTGTATTTGTGATGGCTCACAGAGCCAGAGGTTGCATCAACTCTCCGGACAGTTTGTTTTATTTGTGGGGAATATACTGTGAAAAAGCGGCAGAGGAACATTTCTGTATTAAAGTATATTTCGCCTATTTCGGTTTGAAGTTAGGCGATCAAGACAAACTGTGGGCTCCTCACAAAGTGTGCAAGACATGTGAGGAAGATCTACGCTTATGGATGAAAGGTAAACAAGCATTTCGTTTCGGAATACCTATGATGTGGCGTGAACAAAGACCACAGCAGTGACTGCTATTTTTGCTCTTGCATTGTGAAGGGATACAACTTAAAAAATAAGAACGTAATAAGTTACCCCAACCTTCCCTCAGCAATTAGGCCTATGCCTCATAGCAACAAAGTACCTGTGCCTGAACCACCAAAATCTTTGGATCATATTTGTGTGAACGGTTCTGATCATGACTCATCAGATGGCTTTTCCCAATGAGTCCAGTACTTCGGAGTTTGAAACTGAACCAGATCCGAAACCTGAACTTTTCTCTCAAGCTGAATTGAATGATTTAGTCCGGGATTTAGGACTCCCAAAAGATGCTGCCCAACTGCTAGGTTCTCGGCTTAAACAGAAAAATCTATTGTCACCAGGAACAACTTTTTATTGGTACCGCAACCGCGAGACACAATTTTTGAAGTATTTCAGCAAAGAGGAAGATTCCGTATTTTGCAACTATATATACGGAGTGATGGAAAAGTTTAAACTCAAGTATGATCCTGCTTGAATGGCAGCTGTTCATTGATTCGTCAAAAGACAGCATAAAAGGTGTTCTTCATAATGGCAACACATTTGCTTCAGTTCCTATTGCTCACTGTTATTCTCCAAGAAAAATACAAGAATTTTGGCCCTGATTCTTCAGAAGATTGGTTATGATGAGCATAAGTGGATGATTTGTGGAGACTTTAAAATTCTATCCATGCTATTAGGGCAGCAATCCGGTTTCACCAAATATCCCTGCTTCCTTTGCTTGTGGGATAGCCAGGCCCGCGACCTACACTGGGGGAAAAAAGACTGTCCAATTTGGGAGTATTTGAGACCCGGTGAGAAATGTTCTTCATGAGAGCTTGGTACCTCGTGATAAAATTCTATTACCACCTCTCCACATTAAGTTGGGTCTCATTAAGCAATTCATCAAGTCCCTTCCAAAAGATGAGTGCTTTCGGTACCTTTGCTCAAAGTTCCCCTGACTTTCTGAAGCAAAGCTAAAGGAAGGAGTGTTTGTTGGCCCTGATATAAGGAAACTCATTTCAGATGGAGCATTCACTGAAACGATGTCTGAGAAGGAAAAAAGCCTGGGATTCCTTCAAGGATGTTCTCAAATTCTTGGAACAGGCGGGATGAGAACTATAAGGATATTGTTGCCAGGATGCTCAATGCCTTCAAAGAACAAGGCTGTAACATGAGCCTGGAAGTCCATTTCTTGCACTCCCATGTGAACTACTTTCCTGAAAACGTGGGGGCATACAGTGAAGAACAAGGTGAAAGGTTTCACCAGGACATCAAGGACACAGAAGGTACCAAGGAAGATGGAACACCACTATGATGGCTGATTTCTGCTGGTTGCTGCTGCGGGAAACCCCAGATGAAAAATACACCAAGCAGCGCACCAAGAGAAGCATTCAGGGGAAGAAACGGGCCCACCAGGAGATTGACCCAAGAATGACTTTAAAATCTAAACTGTTGACAAATATTGTGTTTTTACTAAACTTTGAAATAAAAATTTGCTAGTTATTACCACAGTGTCGGATCTCATTTATTAGAATTTTATTTTCACACCATCGGGTGTTTGTCTTCATGTATTGCAATGGTGCGGTTTGCGTTTTCTGTTCTTACATACATACCTGTACAACATTTTTTGCACATTTCTTTGCTTTGCTTTGTGTCTAACCTCGCTCTTATATGCTCAATGTTTGTGCACATGTGGCTGTTTTAAGTGCAGACAATTTTGCTACCATCAGTGTGTTTTGTTGACATTATTCTTATGTGCTGCCTTGTTACAATTTTCTTTATTCTTATTTGAATAACTACTAAACAATTAGTATAAAGAATTCATCCAAGAAACTTTTATCTCGATCGCACTCAATCTGAAACGTTCACCTCAAATTGCTAACCCAATGTAGCAAAAAATCTGTACGCGATGGAGCAAATTGGTTACCAGATTTGGATTCAGTGCACCAAAAAACAAAAATCAATCGAAACAGGCAGTTTAAAAAAAACTTTTTTAGTGTACCTGTGTAGTTTACCCTGTAGCTTCATTGCATGTCCCCTAGTCTTTCTATATTCTGATAAGGTAAACAATTGATCTACGTTTACCCATTCCACTCCGTTCATTAATTTATAGACTTGTCATCTCCCCTCAGCCGTCCTTTTTCCAGGTTAAAGAGCCCTAACCTTTTTAGCCTTTCTTCATAGGAGTATCCTTCCATCCCCTTTACCATGTTGAGGGTGGCTATCTCTCAGTTGTCAGTATGTGCAAGCCTGACTTCTCAAGCCCTGCTTTAGTGGATCCAGTCTCTTCTGCCACATACGTCCCCTCTTTTGGGGTGGGTTGTGGCTTTCCTGTCTGATGCCACATGATGACCTGGTATGGTTAGCAGCCAGGAAAATTAACCTGTCTGCATCAGATGGATCTGGCTCCAACACTGGCCAGTGGACAACTCAAAACACAACTGGCCTTTAAAGGGAAGTCTGTTTGGAACCAACTTGGAGAAACTAGTGAAGGACCTGGGCAAAACAGTCTTACAGCCTTCTGGAAGACAGGTCCAAGGGGCCTGTGAAACAGACAGAAGCCCCTTGGATCTCATCAGTCTTCACCTGCCCACTGGGCATGCTGGTGCAACTCCTGGGGATCTTAGGACTTCATTACTGACATGGAAAGGTGTTTCTGAAACAGCTTGCTTCAAGCTCATTTGGCCCTTTCATGGGGCCCAGGGACTTGGTCCCCTCCAGAGGAGAACCCTCCCAGACTACAATGGTTTGGGGCCCATACCTGGTGGTTCTAGTTGTAGGCAGGTTTCATCTGCTCTTTCAGGAATGGGCCTGGGTCACCAAGGATTGATGGGTGCTAGACCCCATTCAGTTTGCCCTGGAATGCAGGGAGCTGATTCTAGATGCCTTAATTTCCTCTTGCAGGAAGTTGTTCCTAAGGGCTATAGTGCCATTCACTTAGATAAGCATGGCAAGGGCAGATACTATATTGTGGTGGTAAAAAGATGATTCCTTCCAACCCATTCTGGACCTCAAAGGGGTCAAGCACTTGCATGTCCTGTGCTTTTGAATGGAAACCTTGGTACTGCAATTAATGGTACATCAAGGGGAGTTCTTGGCTTTTCTAGATCTGGCTGAGGTATACTTTCATATCCTGATACAGGCAGATCAGCAGACGTATCATTGTTCTTGCCATGCTTGGCTCACTATCAATTTGCTGCACCTCCCCTTCAGGCTATCCGCTGCCCCAGGGACCTTAAAGATCATGCCCTGGCAGCTGTGGCATCAAGGGATTTGACCATATCTGGACAGCTGGCTCATCTGGCCCTGTTCTGTCAGCTATCTTGGGTGGCATCTGGAGTGGTTGGCTTGGGCTTTTTTAAAGCCTTGGCTGGATGATCAATTGGGGAAAGCCAGCTGTTGGCTCCCATGAGCTAGGAAAGCATTTTAAACACAAGCTGACAGCTTTCCTGCCAGAGGTTGAGATTCTTGGGTTGCCTGGGCCTGTTCTGTATACAGCAGGCTCCCAGAGGGTGCAGTGGGCACATGCCCATATGGGACCACTCCAGCAGTCCTTGCTGGCTTGATGGCCCCTTACTGTTTAAGTGCAGGGTCCTGCTCCTGTTGAAGTCCAGCCTGGAGTAGTGGCAGCAGCCCTGTCATTTGAGGAAGGGCATGCTCTTGGGGGATTTTTTCTCCTAGATCCTGCTGGCAGATACAAGTCTCAGGCAGGGAGGGGGGAGCATTGCTAAGACCAGAAGACCCAGGACCATTCCAATTGCAAGAGCAGTGGGGTCCAACCAACAAGGCAAGGGCCATCAAGGTGGCTCTTCATTTCCAGCCCCTGGTTGACACCTAGGCAGTTTCTCTTCAGACAATACCATGGTGGCTTGTGCTGCCTTGTCAATTGAGTGCCACAGTAGCTCTAAAGATGGCTTGCCTGTCTGGGTGGAGAAGAACCTCCTAGTCAACTCAGCACATATGGGTTGGACAGTGAGGAAGTGGACTTCCTCAGCCAGCACTTGAGTTCTGGAGAATGGGAGTTGTCAGGCATTAGTTCTGTGCTGATGGGGGTCACCCCAAGGGATCTGATAGCAACCTGCTCCAGAGCTAAAGCTTGCCGCTTCAGTCACCACAGAGGCCATATTGAAGTAGATCTGTGGCATCTAGGATTGCAGAAACTTTGGCAGGGTCCCTGCCTGAAATGAGCCAGTTGCTAAAGTAAGGAAAAACAATTAGCTTGGAAGTACTACCATAAGATACTTTCTGAAGACCCTGGGAGCAGAGGAAAGCCAAAAGGAGGACCTGATACTGATAGCACAACTGGGAAGGTGAAACCAATTGTGAGTGATTGAGATGTGGGCATATATCCCTGAGGTCTAGCCCTTGGCTGTGTAGTAACTAGTATTCATGTTTAATTGTTTTGCAACATATCTCCAGGAACAAGCAAGAATGTAGTTTTCACATATGGGTATAGTCAGCACTGATGGAACCTGCACAGGAACACTCCCCAGCATCCAATAGGAACGCCTTTGGGAGCATCCCTCAGCACATGCATGCCTACTTTCCAACTGTCCCTCTTCAGTTCTTTGTTTCGTGGAGCTGACAGGACCCATACCCTGTCACTAGAAAATTCTGTCTTAAAAATTGTTTCCTTGTCACGTTTGCCTCTGCACAACACCTACCAGTACCTTATTTTCTTTTCTCAAATTTTATACTTTGAACTGTCTCTTCAGAGACTTTTTTTCAGTGCTAGGTGCCATTTTGGGCATTAGGCCTCTTATTCCTGAAACATGGAAAACTAGTGGTTTTTTAATGTACTAAGAGTGGCGGTACCATTTCCATCACTGACACCCATGATTGTCTCAAATATTTAGGGCCTGAACATTCTCCATCTGAATGTCTCTCCTGTATGGGGATGACTAAGAGGAAGACCAGAACTGTGCTGCAAAGCTCAGTACTTTCTTCCTCGGGTGCCAGATCCATTGCATCGACATCTTCAAGAGCCTCCTCTTATCCCATGGATCTCAGGTAACTAAACAAAAGCCAGTCCTCAAAGGGTAGCTCTCCTAAGCATCGAGAGGCCATTGGCATTGCCCTTGAGGGAACCACACCAGCAAAACAGCCCCAGCGGGAGGCTTCGGCTTCCAAAGCATCAATGGGGTTCCAGGATGTTCTCAGGGCCTTGACCTCACAAGAACTACTGGTGCCATGCTCAGGGGTCCCAGCTGTTTTTCACCGGTACCAACACCCAGGCATCAGCAGTGTCAGACGAGGTTCCTCGCTATCAAACGCAGCATTGCAGCTCTTCTCACAGCTGCGGTACCATTGACACCTATGGTTCAACAGGCACCAGTACTGACATTGATACCAATGCTAGTACCTACACTGGTACCAGCCCTGGTGGGAATTCTTCCCACACCATCTTTGGCTGGAATCACCAGATCGGTACCAGATCACTTTGGTACAGACTTTGATCAATACCAGGACCATGCTTTGCATGAGCATCGTGGTCAGGAATACTTCAAATGCTCCAATTCTGAAGACTCTGACAATTCTGCTGGTACCAGAGGGTTTCTCCCAGAAGATCCCTCTTCTCCCCAAGGCAGAATGTCATCTCCAGAGGACATATATCAGGATTTCATCTGATATGGCCAAGGGCCTTTCAATCATGCTAGCTCCTGAACAGGAACCCAGAGCAAAGGAATTGGAAATTCTCCAATATCCTAAAGCTCCAAAGGAGGCAGCCACACTGCCCATCCATGAAATTCTGCATACTTGATGCTCAGAATGTGGGAGACGCCTCAAACTATATCTCCTCATTCTAGGAGGCTTGATACTATGTATCAAGTTCCACCATGTCCTGGATTTCAAAAGACATCTGCCACACCATTCAAGGGTGGTGGAGTCAGCCATGTGTAGGATAAAGTGCAGAGGCATGCATCCAATCCCCCAGGTCGTGAATGCAGGACTCTGGATGCTTTTGGGCACTGAACTTTTCAGGCTTCCATGCTTTCAGCTAGGATCAGTTCATATATACTATATATGGGCATGTTCCTCAAAGGTTACAGGAGACTTGGAGCTTATGAGCCCACTTCTCCCAGATGACGAGAAGACTTTCTGGCTCTAGTTAAGCATGCTCAAGATGTCTCCAAGTTTGAATCATGCAGCCTTTGACTGCTTTGAATACATCAGCAGAACCTCTGCTATTGCCATTGGGGCACGATGGATTGCCAGGCATCAGGCTTGGGTACAGGACAAGTTAGGCAACATTCCTTGCACAGGAGAATCTTTGGCAAGAACTGGCAGAAAAAGGCTAACGAGTCAGATGCTGACAATACCACTCCAGATTGTCAATCTACAGTCACTCCAGCCAAAATTATAAAAACCCTCTTTCAGCAAAATTTTATCCTTCCTATACCCAGCAAAGTCACTCAGGGTCAGGTTGCCCAAAAGGGACAAACTAAACAGCAAAAGAAGCCAAAAGGCCCAAGAGCCCAACCAGCTCCACAGGTTCAGCCCCCTCAAGGGCTTTGACTCCTTCCTAGAGCTTAGCCTTCCTGCCTCTGAGGGGTCCCCAACCCCCCCAATATCCCAGGCAGGTTATGCCACTTTGCCAACAGATGGCATCAGATAACAGCAGAAGATTGGACTTTGTCCATTGTGGGAGAGGGGTACAAGCTCCATTTTCACAGCATGCCCCCTCCAATTCTAAGGCAATTCAATTCTCAAACCTCCGCAGACAATCTGCTAGATCATGAAGTCTCAACACTTCTTGCCCTAGGGGCAATAGAGGTACCCATTCAACAGGGTGCAGGGTTCTACTCCCCTATTTTCTTATTCCAAAAAAAGGACAGACCCATTCTAGACCTCAGAATTGAACAAATGCCTGTTCCGAGAGGTTCAAAATGACTTCTCTTGGAACTCTTCTGCCATACCTTCAAAGCCAGGATTGGCTTTGCTCTCTAGACTTTAAAGGATGCATGCACTCACATTCTGATCCATGCAAATCACAGGAAATTCTTATGATTCTTTTTCAAGGGAAAACATTTCCAGTACAGGGTTCTTCCCTTTGGTTTGGCTTCAGCTCCAAGGGTATTCACAAAATGCATGGCAGTAGTAGCTGCATTTCTGCAAACCCTGGGGATATTAGTCTTCACTTAGACTGGCTCATTCGAGCCCCTACAGTTGCAGAGGCCAGCACTGCACTGTCTCGCACAATGCAAATCCTCCAATACTTGAGGTTGGTGGTAAACTTCCCAAAATCCCAACTTGTTCCTTCCCAATGCCTGGAATTCATAAGGGCCTGTCTAGATACCAGAGGCAAAGGCTTTCCTTCCACAGGCCCAGTGTCTTCGCATAATGCAACTAGCTTCTCAAGCAGCAGGGAAATCCTCTAAGTGCTCTAGAGCTACTACAGTTGCTGGGACATATGGCATCCACAGTTCATGTAGTTCCATATGCTTGCCTCCACATGCGAGCAGCTCAGTGGACCTTATCCACACACACAGGCCACAGGACATTTATCAGACAAAATAGTAAACTCAACTAGTTTTCTCCCTCCAATGGTGGCAATCACTAGAAAATCTGACAGTGGGGTCTCCTTTCCATCAACCCCTTTTTCAGGCCACACTAACAGATGCATCACAGGTGGGTTGGAGCACACTTGAATCATCTCCCTACCCAGGGCATCTGGACACCACAGGAGGCTGGTCTACACACAAACCTCCTGGAATTAAGAGCAATCTATTTAGCTCTTCAAGCATTCCACACCCAGCTCAGCTACAAGACAGTCCTAGTCCGAACAATTAAATAGCCATGTTCTATGTGAACAAGCAGGGCAGGACAGGCTCTGTCATGCAACGAAGCTTTACGACTGTGGGCCCTTGCCAGAGTATCAAATTCACCTTCTAGTGGTATCTTCCAGGTATTCAAAACTGTTGGGCAGACAAACTCAGTTGAGTACTGCTGCCTCATGAGTGGTCTCTCCACCTAGACCAGGTGGCAAAGATTTCATCTCTGGGGCATTCCATAGACCCCTTTGCAAGTCCATTGAATGCCAATCTTCCCCAGTTCTGTTCCAGGATTCCAGCTCACAATTGTCAGGCAAGGGATGCCTTCCTCCTTCACTGGGGTCAGGACTTCCTTTATGCCTTCCCACCCATTCCCCTCATCCCCAAAACACTCTTCAAGCTTCAGAGAGACAGGGGTTGCATGATTCTCATAGCACGACGATGGCCACGCCAAGCATGGTATCCCCTGCTTCTAAATCTCTCTCTCAAGCTTCACCTCTGGAGTTTTAGGGCATGCTCCAGATCTCCTTTCCCAAGAGGATGGGGCACTGGCACCCAAGTCCCCAGTCCCTGCTTCTCACAGCCTGGTTGCTGAAGGCTTAGACCTCCAGGATTTCAACCTGTCCCAACAGGTAAAGGATATCCTTCAGGCTTCTAGAAAACTTTCCACAAGATCTTATGCCTTCAAGTGGAAATGTTTTACTATATGGTGCTCCAAGAAGGGATTAAACCCTTGTCATACCTTTAGAATCAATACTAGAGTATCTCCTTCACATATTGAATTCTGGTCTAAAGACCAATTCAGTAAGAGTCCATCTTAGTGCAATTGCAGCTTCTTATAAGCCTCTGAATAGACAACCAATTTCCTCTCATCCACTCATATCCAGATTTATGAGAGGTCTTCTGTTAACCAAACCTCCCATTAAGTCACCACCAGTGGCATGGGATCTAAATTTGGTTCTCAGGCAGTTCATGAAGCTGCCTTTTGAGCCTTTAGCCACTACAACCCTTACATTTTTGACCTGGAAGGTCATCTTCCTAATTGTAATCACCTCTGCACATCACATTAGTGAACTGCAAGATTTAGTGGCTGATCCTCCGTATACTAGGTTTCATCATAAGGTGGCTTCACCTTGTCATTTGAATCAATTTATCTTCCTGTATTTTTTACGAGTCCTCACACCTCTAATGCAGAAACACTCCTACTTTGGATTGTAAAAGAGCCTTAGCTTTTTTTACCTATAGAGAACACAGCAACAAGTCCTCGCAACTTTTTATAGCTTTTGACTCTAGTCATTTGGGACTTCTAGTCTCCAAAAGAACTTTATCTTTCTCCAGGACCAAGCAGGAAGTCGGTCCTCACATGGGTGATGGTGTCGACAGAGCCCCATGTGGAATGCAGGCACATGCATGGTCCCCTTCCTGCCCAAAGGTGCCATCTTGCTCAGTCTTTTTTTCCACAGAGCCCTACAGATGCCTGTCCTTGTCACCCATGAAAAAAGTTGATTTTTCAGCGTTGGGTTGAGTTTTTTTTCTTCGTTTCAACGTCGGTTCCTTTCCTGCCTGGACTCGGTACATCAGTGCCAAGCCCAGATCTTTTTTCAGTTTTTGTCCTTAGACTGCATTTGTGCCTTTTTCTTTTCCCTGGCAGCCCAATTTTTTTGATCTTGCAGGGGCCCTTTTTCCCTCGATGGCTGCCAGTGACTTTAAGAAGTGCGATTGGTGCAAGAAGCTGATGTGTCTCACGACACACACGACTGCTGCCTCTGGTGCCTGGGTCCGGACCATGATTCTATGGTCTGTAGTCCCTGTGGCAAAATGTCTTCCAAGGCATTGCGGAGCCGTCGGCACCAGCATGAGAGGATCTTCTCCGAGTCTGCCTCTGGACTGGTCTGGACTTCATCAGAGGCCTTAACGTCTCAAGTCTGACCCCAAGCATCGTTGGGGGTCCTCTGAAAGGGAGTCCCCCTCGAGGGAGCACTGAAGGAAGAAGAAACCCACAAGGGTGGCATCGGTGGATGCTCTTGGCTCCTTGAGGGCCAGGTCGCATAGCTCCGATCGCCATCCCGGGTCTTCAGAGTTGGAGCGGCCTGCAAAGCATCCTCATGTAGTTGAAGGCCCCGAGTCACATGAGTACTGTAGTCCTCATGGACTCTCTTCCATGGGAGCTGCCATCAGGGCCCGAGTCAGAGGCTGCTGGGTCTCCTGAGCTCTGACTCAGTTTGACAGGCTTGGAGAGAAGATTGTCTGTCTGCCTTCATGGAACAGCAGCAGGTGCTGATCGCTGGTCTCACCAGTGCATCTGCCCCGACCACCAGGACATCAACATCCAAGTCAACCCCAGAGGCCAAGCAGATCCTCGACCATGCAAACTCAAGTCAATCCTCAGCCAAGGTCACCCTCGGCCTCCCGTTCAGGACTGATGTCATCTATGCCAGTTCCCTTGGCATCAGGGCAGCTGGCATCAGTGCCCGCCCACTCAGCCACTCAATTCCTCCTCAGAGGAATCAGCATGGGAGATGGAGTTCCCAGACACCTTCTAGACTTAGTGCATCCCTTCAGACTCACTGGGATCTGAGCCTCAGACAAGGTCCTCCCCTCCCCCCCAGAGGATACCAGGTTCTCAGATTTCATAAGGGACATGGCCAAAGCATTGGCATTCCCTGCAGACCCCAAGGAGGAGCCTCGAGCCAAGGAGCTCGAGGCTCTGCAGTATGACTCTCCTCCCAAGGAGGCCTTTACTGTCCCAGTTCCTCTAATGCTGGAGTGGTTGCTCTTCCGCATGTGGGAGGCACCAGCCTCGATGCCAGTTCTAAGCAAGCAGGTCGATTCCATCTATCAAGTCCACAAGAGCCCCAGGCTTCAGAAGGCACAGCTACCGCACCATTCCATGGTTGTGGAACCAGCCATGCATTGCCTGAATAGTCAGAAGATGCACTGCTCAGTGCTTCCTGGCAGGGAAGCCCAGAACCTGGATGCTATCAGTAGAAAATGCTTCCAGGGCTCTATGCTTGCTTGCCGTGTCCAGACCTACCAGCTGTACATGGGCATGTACCTTTGAGACCTGGCAAAGGAGATTGCCGGGTTCTTTGCTGGTCTGTCCAAGGAACCTTTGCAGAGGTTCAAGGCCTTGTCTTCTGGTATTCAAGAGTGCTCAAAGTTTATCTAGAGCAGCCTACAATGGACTTTGGCCCGGGTAGCAGGGGCCAGCATCGGTGCATGCTGCCAGGCCTGGCTACAATCCTCAGACTTCAAGCTGTGGGTACAGGACAAGTTGGTCAATGTCCTTTGCCAAGGTGAAAACCTATTTGGCAAGCCCATGGCCAAAAAGGCTGCAGAACTCAAGACCAAAACTCTTACCCAGACAAGGCTGTCCAGGAAAACCTCTGCCCCTTCTCAGAAGGGCTCAGGGGAAAAAAGACCTTTTACCCAAGGAAGACCACTGCCTACATAACCTATCCTCACTACCAGGCCTCTGCAGCTCCCCAACAGGGCCAGCAGGCCAAGGGGCAGGGTCATGGGCCCCATAGGCAGAAGGCCCCAAGCCTCCTACTCCTGCTCAGCAGGGAGGGGTTTTTGATTATGCCAGCATAGCCTCTCTTCCTCTTCAGGGCACAGGAAGTTGGCTGACCCTGTACGCAGACAGGTGGCCAGCCATCACAGGGATACTTGTGTGTTAAGCATCATCAAAAGGGGCTATCTGCTCCACCTCACCCAGATACCCCCTCCTACTTTCCAGGGGAGCCTCCAAGACCCCCTCTGTACAGAAACTTACTCCAGGAGTTGGAAGGTCTACTAAGGGACCAGGTGGTAGAACTGGTGCCTCACCACCTGGAAGGGCAAGGCTTCTACTCCAGGTACTTCCTGGTACCAAAAAACAGGAGGCCTCAAACCCATCCTTGACCTGAGAAATCTGAACAAGTTTCTGGAGAGGGAAAAGTTCAAGATGCTTGCCCTTGGGATCTTACTACCCTACCTCCAGCAGGGAGATTGGCTATGCTCCTTAGACCTGAAGGATGCTTATACTCACATCCTCATCCATCCAAGTCAAACAATTCCTCAGATTTGTGGTGGGAGGAAAGCACTTCCAGTAGTGTGCTTCCTTTTGGCCTCACCTCCGCCCCCCAGGGTTTTTACAAAATGCCTGGCAGTGGTTGCAGCCTACCTCAGAAACCAGGGGATCTTTGCATTCCCTTACCTGGACTGGCTAATCGGAGGCCAGTCTCCACAAGAAGCCAGGCAAGCCATCTGCAGAACCATATCTCTGCTTCAGCACCTGGGGTTCATTATAAACTTCCCAAAGTCCACTTTGGTCCCCTCACAGGATGTGGAATTCATAGGGGCAAGGTTGGATACCATCCATGCAAAGGCCTGTTGGCCTATTTGCCTGTGGAACAGAGCTCACAGGCTGATAAATTTGACCAGCCAGTTTTGGGCAAACTCTCTGGTCTCAGCCGGAACCTTCCTCTGGCTTTTAGGTCACATGGCTTCCACAGTGCATGTCACCCCACATGCCCAGCTACACATGAGGCTGGCTCAGTGGCACCTCAGGGTGCAGTGGCTGCAGGCCACAGGGAAATGTCAGACAGAATAAAGGTGTCCAAACTCTTGGTGGACTCCTTACACTGGTGGAGGCATCTCCCAAATCTGGTCAGTGTTCCTTTTCAGGCCTCCCCACACTCAGGTACTGACAACCAATGCTTCCCTGCAGTGCTGGGGGGCACACTGCCAGGGAGCCTGCACCCAAGGCCTGTGGTCTCTGTAGGAGGCTGCCCAGCAGATCAACCTGTTGGAATTGAGGGCCATTCGACTGGCCTTATAGACTTACACTCAGATCCTGTCTCACCAGTCTGTCCTAGTTCAGATGGAGAACCAGGTGGCTGTTCTACGTCAAGCAGGGAGGCACAGGATCCAGACTTCTGTGCCTGGAAGCACAAGCTCTGTTCCTGGGCTGTCACTCGGGGCATGACCCTCAGCAGTCTACCTCCCAGGCCAGGAAAACTACCTGGTGGACACTCAGCAGACTCCTGCAGCCTCACTAGTGGCAGTTGGATCCTCTGGTAGTTCAACAGATCTTTCTGAAGTGGGGTCTTCTGACATGCATCTTTTTGCCAGTCTGCTAAACAGGCAACTACCCTGGTTCTGTTCCAGGCAACCGCATCCCTTGAGGACAGCACCAGATGCATTCCTGATCCCCTGGTCAGAGGGCCTGCTGTATGCCTTTCCTCCCACACCTCTGGTGGCCTGGACTCTATTCAAAATCCAGCAGGACTGAGCCACAGTGATCCTGATAGCCCCCAGGTGGCCCAGGCAGTCGTGGTTCCCTCTTCTTCAGTTGGCAGTGGATACTCCACTTCCTCTGGGGTTGCAACCTGACCTGACTCAGGACCAGGGGTCCCTCTTTCAAATCCCTCAATTTGATGGCCTGGCTGCTGAAAGGCTAATCCTTGCTCCCTTGCTCCTATCCAAGGAGGTTGAAGTGGTGTTGGCTTCCAGGAAGCATTCCACTAGGAAGGCCTATGCTCTGAAGTGGCATAGGTTCTCTACTTGGTGTTCTCAACAGCAAGAGGACCCCTTCTCCTGCTCTATCCAGGTGGTGCTACAATACCTGCTCCACCTTTCCAACCTAGGACTTCAGTCCAACACTGTCCAGGTTCACCTCAGTGCCCTCTCAGCTCACCACTTGCAGGTGGATGGACAATCTCTCAGGCCACCCTCTGGTGTCTTGCTTTCTCAGAGGCCTGCTTCTGCTTAAGCCTCCTATTTGTCCACCAGTCCCTGAGCAGGATCTGTGTGGTCTTGCAGCAGTTGACTCGCCCACTTTTTGAGCCGATGGCAACCTGCCATTTACATTTCCTCTCCTGGAAGGTGTTCCTTGTGGCACTCACCTCAGCTAGGTGGGTGAGTGAGCTTCAGGCCCTGTTCTTGGATAGGCCATATACCAGATTCTATAGGAACAGGGTAGTCTTGCAGACTCATCCTAAGTTCCTTCCAAAGGTAGTGTCCTCCCACCTCAACCAGGAGGTGATACTTCAACATTCTTTCCCAGCCCTCATGCCAGTAGGGCAGAGACTGTCTTGTAGAAGGGCACTTTCCTTTTGCCTTGAATGTACACAGGGGCATAGAAGGGCTTCTCAGCTCTGTTTCCTTTGACCCTAATAAATTGGGGTTGCTTGTCACTAAGCATATGTTGTCCATCTGGGTGGCAGACTGTATCACCTGGGCATACAGGGCAGCCAGCCTCTCCCTGGAGGGTCGAGTCACAGCCCACTGGGTCAGGGCAAAGGCCACATCAGTAGCTCACTTCCATTCTGTTCCATTAGCAGACATCTGCTGGGCCACTACTTGGTCTTCAAGCCAGACTTTTGCAGACAACTACTGCCTCGAGTCCCATCGGGACAGTGCTTTCAGGCAAGCAGTACTCCATAATCTTTGAGGTTTAGGCAACTCCTACCCTCCGGCCCTGGTGTTGGGCTACCGTTCAGGTGTGGTTTCGGAGAAGATTCTCACTGTTGCTGAGGCTCTAGAGGGAGCTCTATTTTTCAGCCTGGGTTCCTGGTAGCCCAGTGCTAGGGAGTCACCCATATGAGGACTGACTTCCTGCTTGGTCATGGAGAAAGTAGTTACTCACCTGTAACAGGTGCTCTCCAGGAGCAGCAGGAATCAGTCCTCACAACCCTCCCTCCTCCCCTTGGAGTTGCAGTTGTGTATAGTTTTCTTTGTGCTGTCTTTTAGCCATGTCATTTGACTGAGCAAGATGGCACCTTTGGGCGGGGAGGGGACCACACATGCATGCCTGCATTCCCAAAGGCTTTCTTCGAAAGCTGTGGAAATGCTCCACATGGGGGCTCCGACACTGACATCACCCATATGTGAGGACTGATTCCTGCTGCTCCTGGAGAACACCTGTTACAGGTGAGTAACTACTCTAAATGGATTGCCCAGTGCATATCCTTTGCTTAAGGAGTAAGGGCCTTCAAGGCTGTCATAGCTCATAACATGAGCCATGGCAGCTTCTATGGCTAATCTGTACTGTGTCTATCGATGACATTTGAGCAGCCACCTGGGCTTCAGTACACACCTTCACAGCACACTACTTCCTGAATAAAGCCTCCTGTTGGGATGCCTTTGGCCAAGCTGTTCAAAATCTTTCAGACCTCATTCAACTCCTGCCCACCAACCCTGGTGGAATGCCAGAGATCCATGGGAGGAAGGATGTCTGCCTTTCTAGGGTGGCACCTTCTTGGGGCTATCTGTCATCTTCAGCTAGAGTCCCCATATGTGAAGACTACATTCCTGCTTCCTGGAGATAGCATAGTTACTCACCTGTAACAAGTGATCTCCAGGAACAGCAGGAATTTAGTCTTCACAGCCCACCCACCTCCCCTAGGAGTTGTCTGTTTTTCCTCTCTCCCTCTATTCTTTCACTCGGCTACAAACTTAACTGAAGAGGAACAGTTGGAAAGGTGGGAAGGCAGCACGCATGTGCTGAGGGATGCTCCCAAAGGCATTCCTATTGGACACTGGGGAGCATACCAATGATACCCATATGTGAAGGCTAAATTGGAGGAGTGGTCTAGTGGTTGGGGCAAGGTACTTCAGGCCAGAAGGTCAGGGGTTCAAATTCCACTAGAGGACACCAACCTTGGGCTGGAAGGACTGGGGTTTCTAGTCCCACAGGTGCTCCTTGTGGTCTTGGGCAGCCACTTAACCCTCCATAGCCCATGTTTCCTGTAAAATAGTTATCTCCAGGTTATAATGCCCTGTTCAATGTAATTTCAGTTTGTTCAATGTAAACCACCTTGATATCATGAAAGATGTTAAATAAGATAAATAAATAAAATTCCTGCTGTTCCCAGAGATCACCTGTTACAGGTGAGTAACCATGCTTTCTCCAAACAAGCAGGAAGTCTGTAATCTCATGGGTGATGTCAGCACTGACAGAGCCCTTGCAGAAAACATCCCCAGCTTTCAAAGAGCCTTTGGGAGATGCCACCACATGCATGGTCCCCTTCCTGCCCAAGGGTGACATCTTGCTCAGTCTGTTTTTTTCTACAGAACCCTTCAGACATTGTCTGCTTTGTCCCTGGAAAACGTTGATTTTTCTGTTTCATACACTCCTCCAGTATCATACAGTCGCTTACCACCTGCTGACCTCGTTGCCTCTGAGTTTGTTTTTTTTGTAGTTCTTTTCCTGGCATCTTTGTACCTTTTTCTCCTGCTGGCAGCCCAGAGTTTGACCTCACAGGGGTACCTTTTTTTTCCCCATGACTATCAGTGGCTTTTAAGTGTGATTGGTGCTCCAAAATTGTCCTTGACAGACACACAGGACTGCTGTCTCCACTGCCTAGGGCAGCCTGACAGCCTGTGGTCTGCAATAGGATGTCCGGTAAGGCCCTCAAACCACCAGCAGCACAATTCCCCCCCCCCAGGTCCCCACTTCAAACCCAAGCCTCATCGGGGGTCCTCAAAGGGGGTATCCCTTGAGGGAACCCAGGAAGAAGAAACCCTCAAAGGCAGCATCCTTGGATGGTTCTGACCATCCAGGGGCCCCCATTCCTGCAGCCCAAGGCATTCATCCAAGGTGTTGAAGGAGCAGCCTGCAAAGGTCCCCCAGAAGAATCCAACTGCAGACTGGCCTCAGTCCCCAGACACTATGCTTCAAGGATTCCCCTTTGAGGGACTCGGGTCTGACACCAGCTCCCCCCAGTGCCCACACCAAAGGCTGCAGAGTCTTCTGGCCTGGAGTCCAGAATTGCAGCCCTGGAGCACAGCTTGTCTGCCTTCATGGACCAGCAGCATGTACTGTTTGGCACAACCAGCTCATCCACCCTGACCACTGGGCCTGTGATGTCCAAGACATCCCTGAGGCCAAGCCAATCCTTGGTCCTTCAGCCTAGAGTTGATCCTTGGCCAGAGTTGTGTTCTGAGTCCTGCTCAACAGGACCACAGTCACCCCAGCAAGTTTACTGGGCACTGACCACAGGGCATCAAGAGCCTCAAAGCCTGCAGAGCCCTCCAAGTCTTCAGACTACTGTGAGTGGGAGACTGAGGATAGGTCCCCAATACCATCACTACTGACATACCATCTGACTCCTATCTTGGATCCTCAACAGAGGTCTTCTCTGAAGGATATGGGCTTCCTGGATTTTGTCAAGGACATGTCCCTGGCATTCCCAGCAGTCAGAGGATTTATCAGGTGGATGAACTGGAAATCCTCCAGAACAAGGCCCCTCCACAGAAATCATGGTGCACATTCCTCCCATCCTGGAATAGCTAATGCTCTGGATGTGGAAGATAATCCTTGGTGCCAGTGGTGAGCAAACTGCTAGACTGAGTCTGCCAGAGCCCAGGCTTCCAGAAGTCAACTGCTGCATAACTCCATTGTGGTGGGGTTGGCCATGCATTGGCTGAAAAGTCACTCGGTGCCCCCCAGCAGGGAGGCCCACACCCTGGATGCCCTTGTCAGGAAGTGTTACCAGGGCTCTACTCATCAGCTGCATCCAGGCTTACCAGCTGTACATGGGCATGTACCTGAGACCTGGCAAAGGAACTCACTGGGTTCTCAGCTGGTATCTCCACTCTGCAGCAGTTCAAGAACCTGGCCAAAGCAGTCCATGAATGCTCCAAATTCATGTCTCAGGCAGACTGATGGGCTTGAGTTGGTGGCTTGAATAGCAGCAGCTGGCATCAGTGCATGCTGCTGAGCTTGGCTACAGTCATCAAACATCAAGCAATGGGTTCAGGACAAAGATTCTCTCCATGGCAGGGGACATAGACCAATTTGGCAAACTCATAACTGACAAGGCTGAGCTGGAGACAGTTCATGACAAGGACCAGGCTGACTGCTGCCCCCTCCCCTACTGAAGGGCTCAGGTAAAAGGCCCTACCCAAGGAAGGGTGCTGCTTACATAAACTACCCACCTTATCAGGCCTCCCCAAGAGGATCAGCAGGCCAAGGGACATAGGCATGGCCCACCATAAGCAGAAGGCTCCAACTCCAGGCACCAGTTCCAGCTCAGCCAGGAGGGAGCTTTTGACTCCTTCAGCATATCTTCTCTACCCCAAAGATCAGCAGCCCACAGGGGGATGTCTGGCCCTCTATGCCCAGAGGTAGGTGACATCACAGATTCATGGGCACTACAGGTAGTCTGAGGGATGCCTCCTCCACCTGACTCAGACAACTCCCCTTTATTTCCCAGAAGAGCCTCTCAGGTCTCCCCTCCACTGGGACCACCTTCTGAAGGAGTTGGCAGGTCTTATCAAGGACAGCAGTGGAATCAGTGCCCCACTACCAAGGGCTAGGAGTTCTACTCCAGGCAGTTCTTCATGCCAAAGAGGACATGGTCTAAGACCCATCCTCAACCTGCACAATCTGATTCCTGGTGAGGGAGAACAAGGTGCTCTCCCTTGGAATATTGCTGCCATACCTCCAGCAGGGAGACTAGCTATTCTCCTTAGACCTCAAGGATGCTTAAACCCACATCCTCATCCACCCCAACCACAGGCAGTACCTGAAGTTTGTGGTAGGGGGCAGGCACTTCAATACAGGGTGCTCCCCTTCAGCCTCACCTCTGCCACAAGAGTCTTCACAAAATGCCTGGCTGTCATGGCTGCCTTCCGGCTCCAGGGGGTCTTTCCCACCTGACCTGGGTTATAAGGGGAAGCATGGCCTCTGAGGGTGTAGCAGGCCACCATCCAGGTTCTGCAACACTTGGGCTTTGTCATAAATTACCCCAAGTCTCCTTCTCCCAGTACAATGTCTGGAGTTCATTGGGGCTAAGATCAACTCTCTTCAGCCTATGGCTTGGTCCCTGGGCAAGAGCCTATTGTCTCAGGTCTCTAGCTCAGGACATACAGTACCATCCCTCAGTGCCCACACAGCTTCTGTGCCGCCTTAGGCACATGGCCTCCACAGTCCACATCACCCCAGACACTCACTTCCACATGAGGGTAGCACAGTGGTCTCCAGGACCAGTGGTCTCAGGCCACAGCCACCTGTTTGTGACCCACCAGTTGATGGCTTCTGTCTAGTGGCAGTTGCTCCAGCATCTCAAAGCAGGTATGCCTTTACAGACTCTTAAGTCCCTTGAGTCTTCACCAGACACCTCCCTGCTTGACTGGGGGAGCCCACTGCAGAGATCTCCAACCCAGGGTAACTGGTCACCACACACACCTAGCAGATCAACCTCCTGGAGCTCTGAGCCATATGCCTAGCCCTGAGGGTCTTCTGTCATCACCTGCATCAACAGCCAGTCTTGGTCCAGACAGAACATCACCACCTGATTGTGAACAAATGGGGGCACAGGGTCCCAGACCCTTTGTCAGACTAGAACATCTGTTTGTATGCAATTTGACAGGATTTCCTCCTGCAGGCAGTGTACCTGCAGGCCAAAACAACCTGCTGGCTGACACTCAGTTCTCCAGCTGCATGAGTGGCAGCTGGATCCCAGGTTAGCCAGTTGGCTTATCTCCAGGAACAAGCAGGAATAAGTCCTCACATATGGGTACATCGGAACCGACAGAGCCTGCGCAGGAAAGCTTCCCAGAAAGGAAGCTTTTGGGGTCTCCCACTGCATATACACGCTGCCTTCCCGCCTTCCTGACCAGCTCTTCTCAGTTTCTCTTTTTCCACAGAGCCAGCAGGTCGTGTTCCTGTCACTGCTGAAGAAATTCTTATATTCGTTTGTTTAGACCGTGTACCTGCCTTCCCCATACCTAAACCGGTACCGCCGGTCTCTTTTCTTTTAAAAAGAAACAAAACAAAACCTTTTTATTCTAGCACAACTTGGTAATTTGTTAGGCCTCAGGCCTACACAAATTCTCCTCATGGAGAAACCAGCCCCTGGTTTTAAGAAGTGTACCAAGTGTAGTGCTGTGATTTCTGTTAGACACCCATGACTGGTGTCTTAAATGTTTGGGACCTGACCACTCCATTCCAGACTGCCCATCCTGCTCCCAGATGTCTAAACATGGTTTGCAGAACCGGGCCAACAAATTCCATGTGCTGTTTGCTTCAGATAATCCAGCATCAGTCGTCCAGGTCTTCCTCTCCAGATGAATCTCAGGTAACCAAACCTTCTTCGGGCAGGTCCTCAAAGGGCAAATCTCCTTCAAAGCATCGAGAGGCTCTCACTTTTGAATCTGAGGACCCTGCCCCAGCCAAACAACCCCGGCGGGAAGCTCCGGCTTCCAAAGCTCCACCTATGGGGTTACAGGTTGATATCAATGGCATGGCCTCGACCGATCACCTGTTAGACTGCTCTGGGGTACTGGCCCATGCCGGTACCGACATCCAGGCAGCAGTGGCGTCTATGGACAATACTGTTCAGACCATGCAGCAGGCCATCCTGGCTTTCATTAAGGCTGCGACACCCTCGGTACCGCATCCAGCAGTTCCAGTTCTGGTATTGTCTTCCATACCGGAACCGAGGCCATCGTCTTCCAAACACAGATCGGTGCATGCCGGATCCGGGTTTTTACCCGATACCGATCCCATGCCCGGTACACCCGATGTCTATACCGAGCGGTATGCGTATCGTGTGTTGGAAGCAAATAGAGGATACTCTGATTCTTCTGAGGATTTTGACTCCTCTGACTCTGAGCTGTCTCTAGTTCTTCCTGAAGAGCCTTCTTCCCCAAAGAGGAGTGTCTCCACCAGAGGATTTGTCCTTTCAAGACTTCATTATAGAAGTAGCTAAAGGACTTTCTATTACCACATCCTCTGAAAAAGAACCTAGATCAAAGAAATTGGATATTTTAGGATACCCTAAGGTTCCTAAAGAGGCAGTCACCCTGCCTATCCATGAAATCCTTCAAGAACACTTGATGGACTTATGGGAGACTCCTCGAACGTTGTCTCCTCATTCTCATAGGTTGGACACCATGTACCAGGTCCCTCCTTCCCCTGGTTTTCAAAAAACTCAGCTGCCTCACCATTCCATTGTGGTGAAGTCTGCGCTGAAAAAGATTAAGAGTACCAAAAAGCACTCTTCTACCCCTCCAGGGCGAGAATGTAAGACCCTAGACTCTTTTGGTAGGAAATTCTTCCAGGCTAGTATGCTTATAGCCAGGATTAATTCATAGTCTGTATATGGGCATGTATCTAAGGGAACTTGCCCTAAAGGTATGGCATTTTGCCCCCTTTATCCCTGAGGATAAAAAGGAGGAGTTCATTTCTCTGGTGAAACAGCTTCTAGATGTTTCTAAGTTCTCCAACAGAGCAGCCTTTGATTCCTTTGAGGGTGCCGGTAGAGCTTTGGGCATTGCCATTGCAGCCCGACGACTTGCTTGGCTCCAGGCCTCTGACCTAGAACCCTGGTTCCTGGATGGCTTACAGAATCTGCCCTGTGTACAGGTGAGAACTTATTTGGTAAAGACTGGCAAATTAAAGCCACTCAAATGGACACAGAAAATGCTACCTTAGACTTTCTAAGTCTACCTCCTACTCCTGCCAAGAAAGTCTTTCAAGAGGCCTTACTACAAGAAGGCTATTTTTCCACAAATACTGGCCAACAATCTTCTCAGCCTCGCTTTGCTGCTAAACGTCAGCAACCTAAACAGGCAAGGTCAAAGCCTGCAGCATCTGCCACTCAGCAGGCTCAACCCCCTCAGGGGTTTTGACTTGCCCCTAGAGAACTTAACTTTTCTGGCTCTAGAACAACCAGAGCCCCTCACCATTCCCGGAAGGTTAGCTCACTTTGCTCCCAGATGGGGGCAAATTACATCAGAGCAATGGACCCTCTCTATCATCAGAGGGGGCTACAAGCTTCATTTTTCCAACCTTCCTCCACATACCATGGTGAGGCACTTCAATTCTCCCCCATCTCTCCTGGCCCTGTTGGGTCAGGACGTCTCTTCCCTCCTTGCCCAAAGGGCAATAGAAGAGGTTCCTCTTCAACAAGGGACAGGTTTCTACTCCCCTTATTTTCTCATACCAAAGACAGGGGGATTCAGACCTATCCTAGATCTGAGAGAATTGAACAAATTTCTATACAAGGAGAAATTCAAAATGCTTTCTCTGGGCATTCTCCTTCCATACCTTCAGAGTCAGGATTGGCTTTGTTCTCTAGATCTCAAGGATGCGTACACATATACTCATCCACCCATCCCACAGAAAATATCTACAATTTCTGTTCAGGGAAAACATTTCCAGTACAGAGTACTTCCCTTCAGTCTAGCCTCTGCTCCAAGAGTGTTCACCAAATGCATGGCAGTTGTAGCTGCATTTCTAAGAGGTCTGGGAATTTTTGTATTCCCATATCTGGACGACTGGCTCATCCGAGCTCCATCTCAGTCAGAGGCCCAGATTTCCCTGGACCGCACAAGGCACATTCTGCAGTATCTGGGACTGGTGGTAAACCTTCCCAAGTCTCAACTTATCCCTACTCAGTCTCTGGAATTCATAGGGGCCCAGTTGGACACCACCACTGCAAGGGCCTACCTACCTCAAGTCCGGGGCCAACATCTGGTGTGCTTGGCCTCCCAAGCTCAGTCCAGCAGTCACTTGACAGCCAGAGAAATGCTGCGACTTCTGGGCCACATGGCCTCCACGGTACACATGGTGCCCTATGCTCGTCTTCATATGAGAGCAGCTCAATGGACCTTGGCCACCCAGTAGACTCAAGCATCAGGAGTGCTCTCTGACCAAATACTCACCTCAAAGCGTCTGTTTTGGTCCCTCCAATGGTGGATATCCACCAAGAATCTGTTGGGGGGGCCCCCTTCCAGCCTTTGTTGCCCCAAGCAACCCTCACAACAGATGCCTCCCAAACAGGGTGGGGAGCCCATCTTCAACACCTCTCCACTCAGGGTACTTGGTCTCCACAAGAGACCACCCTTCATCAACCTCCTGGAACTGCGAGCAATCTTCTTTGCCCTCAAAGTCTTCCATACCCTCATTGTCAACCTGACCGTCCTAGTTCATACAATCAGGTGGCCATGTTCTACGTAAACAAACAAGGAGGGACAGGCTCTGTTGCTTTGCAACAAAGCTCTCAGATTATGGGCCTTCGCCAGAGAGCATCAAATTCATCTTCTGGCAGTGTATCTTCCAGGGGTTCAAAACTCTCAGGCAGACAGACTCAGTCGAGTTCTGCTTCCACACGAATGGTCCCTACATATGGACCAGATATGCAGAATCTTTCAGGAATGGGGAACCCCAGACATAGACCTCTTTGCAAGTCCGTGGAATGCCAAACTTCCCCAGTTCTGTTCCAGGACTCCGTGTCAGGGAGCTCAGGCCAACAATGCCTTTCTCCTGCATTGGGGTCAGGAATTCCTATATGCCTTTCCACCCATTCCTTTGATTCCCAAGACTCTGTTCAAACTCCAGAGGGATCACAGATCGATCCTCATAGCTCCATGCTGGCCACGCCAAGTGTGGTTCCCTCTACTTCTGCATCTCTCTCCCAGGGACCCTCCCTGGACCTGGGAGCTGCACCAGACATGTCTCAGGAGGAGGGGACTTTGTGGCACCCAAACCCCAAGTCCCTACACCTCAGAGCTTGGTTACTGAAGGCCTAAGCCTTCATGACTTCAATCTTTCTCAACCAGTGAAAGATATCCTTCATGCCTCTAGGAAACCCTCCACGAGGCGTTCCTATGCTTTCAAATGGAAACGCTTTTCCATTTGGTGTGCTCAACAGGGTCTTGACCCTCTAGCACTTCCTTTGAATTCTCTACTAGACTATCTCCTGCATCTTTCTAATGCAGGCCTTAAGACGAATTCAGTAAGTCCATTTGAGTGCTATTGCAGCATCCTTAAAACCTATAAATGGACAACCTGTCTCCTCTCATCCTCTTATTGCAAGGTTCATGAGAGGCCTGACTCTAACTAAGCCTCCCATCCGGCCTCCTCCGGTAGCATGGGATTTGAACCTAGTTCTAGGTCAGCTTATGAAGCCACCTTTTGAACCATTGGTTTCTACCTCCTTGAAATTTCTTTCCTGGAAGGTCCTTTTTCCTTATTGCAGTCACTTCAGCTCGCTGCATCAGTGAACTACAGGCCTTAGTGGCTCATCCACCTTTTACTAGGTTTCATCATAAGGTGGTCCTTAGGACGAATCCCCACTTTATGCCCAAAGTGATCTCTCCTTTTCATCTTAATCAAGAGGTATATCTACCTGTCTTTCCCGGCTCCTCATGCATCCAGTGCAGAGGAACCTTCATACTCTAGATTGTAAAAGAGCTCTTGCCTTTTACCTCAACAGGACTCAGCCACATCGAAAGTCTTCCCAACTTTTTGTGGCCTTTGATCCTTATTTGGGACTTCCAGTCTCCAAATGTACACTTTCCAATTGGATTGCTCAGTGTATTTCCTTTGCTTACCAGAGTAAAAACATTTCTCTGGAAGGCCATGTCACAGCTCACAATGTGAGCCATGGCCACTTCTATGGCTCATCTTCACTCTGTATCCATAGATCAGATCTGTCGAGCCGCCACCTGGGCCTCGGTTCATACCTTCACAGCCCATTACTGTTTGGACAAGGACTCCCGCCGGGATGCCTTGTTTGGTCAGGCTGTCCTCAAACACCTGTTCCATACTTAAACAACTCCTGCCCACCTTCCCAGGATGGATGCCTGAGATCCATACGAAGATGGCAAACCCTTGGAGGGGGATCTCCCAGGCATCTTAGCTAGGGAGTCCCCATATGTGAGGACTCATTCCTGCTTGTTCCTGGAGATAGCACAGTTTCTTACCTGTAACAGGTGATCTCTGGGAACAGCAGGAATTAGTCCTCACAACCCACCCACCTCCCCTAGGAGTTGTATCTTCTATCTTCCTTTCCTCTCTATTGTCTCAGCTATAAACTCAAACTGAGGAGAGCTGGTCAGGAAGGCGGGAAGGCAGCGCGCATGTGTGCAGTGGGAGGCCCCAAAAGCTTCCTTTCTGGGAAGCTGGGGAGCTTTCCCACACAGGCTCTGTCGGTTCTGACGTACCCATATGAGGACTAATTCCTGCTGTTCCCAGAGATCACCTGTTACAGGTAAGTAACTGTGCTTTCTGGTTCTTGGGGAACCCATGATGGACCTGTTTGCCAGTCTAGACAACTTTCAGTTGCCCTGCTTCTGCTCCCAGCAAACCCACCCCACCAGGGTGGTGGCAGCTGCATTCCAAGTCTCATGATCAGAAGGCCTCATTTACACCTTCCCACCATGACCTTGTTTAGGACTCTTCACAACAGGGCCACACTCATCCTTAGTGGCCCAGGCAGCTGTGGTTCCATCTGCTTCTACAGTTGACAGTGGATGCCCCATCCCTTTAGGGGCTGCCCCAGGACTCCTGTCTCAGGAGGGGGTCTCACTCCTGCACCCCAACCTTGGGTCCACCTCTCTTCCAGCATCCTTGCTGAGAGGGTGACTGGTCCCTTTCAACCAGGAGTGCTGGTTCATTGACACTGGTCTTATTGTAATCACTGTACATGAGCTAATTTCTGCTGCTTGCAACACCCCATGAGGGAGCCCTATTTTTGCTGTGGGCTTCAGTAGCCTGTAGCTAGGGAATCCCATATGAGAACTAACTTCCTGCTTGTTTCTGGAGAAAGCAGTTACTCACCTGTAACAGGTGTTCTCCAGGGACAGTAGGAATCGGTCCCAACCCTCCCTCCCCTTGGAGTTGCTCCTTTACCATCTTTTATTTTTGCTGTCTTTTAGCTACATCTGAGCAAGATGGCATCCTTGGGCAGGAAGGGGACCACATGTGGTGGCATCTCTCAAAGGCTTTATTTGAAACCTGGGGGATGCTTCCATGAGGGTTTGGTCAGTGCTGATGTCACCCATATGCAAGGACTGATTCCTGCTGTCCGCAGAGAACACATGTTAAAGTAATTATGCTTTACCTGTAGGGAGATCCCATACTAAGATAACTGGTAGATGGCTTCTATTCAGCCCTCCAGGATGGAAAGCACTTTTTGCTTTGAGAAGCAGGAACTAGTTCCACTAGCCATCAAAGCTGGAAGTTCTCTGAAGGATGACAATGCAATTGACAGGAAGCACAAGTATAGGTAGTATCTCCAGCTCATGATGCTCTGGACCCAGTGACAGTTAAGCTTGAGGGGTGCTGCAGCAGGTGCAGACTTTATACAATCAGGGTCTCTGCAGTGAATAGTTGACTACTGAGGTGCAGGTCTTGTATAAAGTTGAAAATGGCACCTGGGGTAAGAGTACAGAAAATACTGCTTACAAAAGGGCTTTTTGACAAACTGGCTAGGATCTACAAAATTGAAGCCTAGTCAGGTACAGGTGGAGTTCTCTCACTGTAGAATATCTGAGACTAATATTCTTGGAGAGTCCATCTCAAGTGCCTAATATTTGTAGTTGGGTAGATTCTGTCTGAAGATTGAAGCCATGCAGTTCTTGCTGCAGTGGGTATAGCTGCTAAACACAAAGTAACATAGGCTGCTCTAAGGTGATAAGCACACTCCTGAATTGCTAAGTGACCCTGAGCCAAGTTCTCAAGATGCTAGCATTTGTAATATGCTCCAATGGAGAATGGTAAGACTTTGAAGCTGGTATGCTAACCTTTTTTAGGGTAAGCATAGATTGATACATCTTGACTGTATATCTAAGATTGCTCATTTCACAGTGGTGTGTATTTGGACTTGGAATGTTTGAGAGCTTCAGATCTGACAGATGAGGAAGCTGGGACTTGCAGGTGTCCAGGGCCTTCTAGCAGCAACACAGATGCTGACTGCCAGATAGTGAGCTGCAAGCCACTGCATACTTCAAGGAGAAAGCAAGACCCTCTTTAGGCCAATGATTGTCCTGGTAGAAGGGATCTCCACAGCTCTTAGAGCTAAGCTTTGAGCTCAGACGTACAGTAGGAGTGCTTATACTGAGTCAGTTTGAGAGGGTTGACCATGTAGGTTGGACAGTGCACCCCTCATCCTGGTCTTTAAGCTAGTGTCGGTGTATGCAGGATACCTGTGGCCATGGTGATTGAGGTAAGGTCTCAATGGAACCTTGTAAATGTGGGATGAGGCATTTTTCTGCCCCAGAGAAAAAAATGAACTTTGTAGGTTAGGAATTGCAGCAGGTGGTGCTATAGAAGTTTGTAGCAAGGCTGGAATTCATGAGGAATTTCAGCATGAGCAGAGAACCATGCTGAGAAGGCAGAGCTATTGGAGGGGCCATAATTGGGGGGGGGGGGGGGGAATGGCTGAGAGCTAACAAGGCATCAAAAGTGAGACAGGCTGCACAGGAACACTTACCAAGGGCTGTGCCATCAGTGAAATGAGTTTAAATTGCAGTCATTCATGCCGCACACTTGAAGCAGTATAGTATATTTCAGCATGCTGCTTAGAATGCTGAAGACATTATCCTGGTACTGTGGCCCACAGGAGGGGTGGGAGTAGAGGAACAGTCCTCTTATTTTCATGCTGGCCACTTGCAACAAGTTGTGAGCTTGACCACCAGTGTCACCCAGTCAGGCCACTTGTCACTCTTCTCTTCCCCAGGCAGTGGGCTGAGGATGCAGAGGGAGGTGGGTCTGACAAGCAGCAGACATCCTGAGGAACTGCTGAAAGCTGAGGTCACACGACTGCAGAAAAACATCTCATGAACTGAAAAGGATGAGGCACATTGACAATGTGTGTGGTTGTGTTGTGGGGGGTTTTGGCCAGAGCTTAGAACAGCATATGAACTTGTGGGGGAAAAACAGAGCCCTATAGTATCAGGACAGGTGGGGATTTCCATAGATGCTTGGGGACTTGGACAGCAGAGCTATAGAAAACCATACTGGATCTCTCCAGTCAGTGCAGTGTGCCACCATTGCTACTGCTTGTCCAGAGAAACATACATACCATGCATGTACACAAGATGAGGTAAAATGGATCTAAACATTCAAGGGCTTTTCCAACTGTCATGTTTTTGTTTGCCTACACTGGATGTCACTTTCCTCTTTCCAAAGTAATTTTTGCTGCCAGCAAAGGGTGAGTCTTGGATACTTTGAGAGGTTTGCATAGTGTGTGTAACCAGTATTCATTCTTACAGCTAAGTTAACTGGGTAAATGGGAATCTCCAGGAACAAGCAGGAATGTAGTCTTCACATATGGGTATCGTCAGTACCAACAGCCTGCGCAGGAATGTTCCCCAGCATCCAATTAGAAAGCTTTTGGGATTATCCCACAGCACCTGTGCTGCCTTCCCGCCTTTCCCAACTGCCTCTCTCCAGTTCTGTTTTCTACAGAGCCAGCAGGTCATTGTTCCTGTCACTGCAGAAAAATTTTCCTCCTTCTCTTGTGGTTGTCTGCCTTCCTCTGCTATACCGGTACCACCAGTTCTCCTTTCTTTTAAAAAAAAGTACTTTTTTTCCAAACTTTTCTTTTTCCAGGTGCACACACCATTTTGGGCCTTGGGCCCAAAATTTCCTCCACTATGGAAAAACCTGCTTTGGGTTTCAAAGTGCACAAAGTGTGACGGTACCATATCAGTCACCGACACCCATGAGTGGTGTCCTAAATGTTGAGGTCCTGACCACTCCATCACCGAGTGTATGGCTTGTGCCATGATGTCAGAGGGCGACAAAACCGGGCTGCTAAGCTCAGCACCCTTTTTCACTCTGATGCAGCTTCTGCGGCATTGACATCTTCCAGGGCTTTGTCTTCCTCCCATGGATCTCAGGTAACTAAACCTAAATCTAGCTGGTCCTCAAAGGGTAGATCTCCTTCCAAGCATCAAGATGCCTCTGGCGTTGCCCTTGAGGGTTCTGTACTGGCAAAATTGCCCAGCGGGAGGCTTCAGCTTCCAAAGCATTATCAGGGCTCCAGAATGTTCAAGGCCTCAACCTCGGCAGAACTACTGGTGCCATGCTCTGGGGTACCAGCTGCTTTCTCCAGTACTGATACCCAGGCATCAGCAGCATCTAGACCAGAGGTTCCTGGCTATTGAATAGTCTGGCTGCTCTCCTTGCAGCAGCGACACCCTCAAACCGCATCAGACAGTTCAACCAGTACTGGTACAGACTCTGGCACCAGTATCGGTACTGGTACCGACAGCATCAACATTGGGGTCTGCTTTGCCAGCACCCAGTCATGTGGTGCCTTCTGGTACCGATTCCCCCCAGCACCAACTTCAGTCAGTATGGATATTGGGCTCTTCAAGAGCATCCAGACTGTACTTTGAAGCCTCTGAGGATTCTGACAGCTGTCAGTACCGGAATACTTCTCTCAAAGGAGCCTTCCTCTCCTAAATGCAGGATGTCTCCTCCAGAAATCTCCTTTCAGGATTTTATCAGGGAGGTGGCTCAAGGTCTTTCCATTACTGTGGCTCCTGAAACAGAGCCCAGGGTAAAGGAGTTGGGGATTCTACAATATCCCAAGGCTCCTAAAGAGGCAGCTACTTTGCCTATCCATGAGATCTTACATGATCTCATGCTAAGAATGTGGGAAACACCTCTTACCGCCTCTCCTCACACTCATAGACTGGATACCATATATAGAGTCCCTCTTTGTCCTGGTTTCCAGAAGACTCGGCTTCCTCACCACTCTATTGTAGTGGAATCAGCTATGAGAAGGATCGGGAGTGCAAAGGTTTGCCTCTAATCCTCCAGGATGTGAGTGTAGAACTTTGGATGCCTTTGGACATTGTACTTTCCAGGCTTCCATGCTTTCTGCCAGGATCAGTTCCTATATTTTATATATGGGAATGTTCCTTGAAGTCACAGGTGATTTAGAGGTTTTGAGCCCTCTTCCTGAATAGAAGGCAGGATTTTCTCACACTGGTCAAACATGCCCAGGATGTTTCTAAGTTCATCAACCATGCAGCTTTTGACTGTTTTGAGTGTATAAGCAGAACCTCTGCCATTGCTATAGGTGCACATAGAATTGCCTGGCTCCAGGCATCTGATTTGGAGCTCTGGGTGCAGGACAAACTGGGCAATATCCCTTGTACAGGTGAGAATCTATTTGGCAAGAGCCAATGAATTAGATGCTGACAACTCTACTTTGGATAGATTATCCAAGGCAACAGCTGATCCTGCAAGAAAAATCTCAAACCATTCTCCAAGAAGGTTTTATCCCTCTTATTCCCAGCAGGGACGTTCTGCAGCTCAATCTGTCCAAAAGTCAGCAACCACCTAAACAAAGGAAAGCAAAGACTGCTAAGCCTCAACCGTCTCAGCAGTCTCAGCCTCCACAGGGCCTTTGACTTTCATCTAGAGAACTTAGCCTTCCTGGCTCTCAATGGACCAGAGCCTTCCACCATTCCAGGAAGGTTGTCACTTTGCCCCCAGATGCAGGCAGATAGCAGAACATTGGACACGCCATCATAAGAGGGGTACAAGCTTCACTTTTCATGCATGCCCCCTCCCACAATGGTAAGAGTTCAATTCAAAGACCTCATCAACCTGTTAGGTCAAGAGGTCACTGCTTCTTGCCCAAGGGGCAATAGAAATAGTACCCATTCATGTCCAGGGTTTTACTCCCCCTATTTCCTTATCCCAAAGAAGACAGGGGGACACAGACCTATTTTAGACCTCAGAATTGAACAAATTCCTGTTCAAGGAGAAATTCAAGATTTCTCTGAGAACTCTGCCATACCTTCAGAGTCAGGATTGGCTTTGTTCTCTAGATCTCAAGGATGCATACACATGTTCTCATCCATCCTACTCACAAAGTTCCTTTGGTTCCTTTTTCAAGGAAAGCACTACCAGTATAGGGTCCTTCCTTTTGGCCTGGCCTCTGCACCAAGGGTGTTCATGAAATGCATGGCTGTGGTAGCAGCATTTCTTCACACTCCAGGAGTATTCGTCTTCCCTTATTTATTTAGACAACTGACTCATTCGAGCCCCATCAGTCAGAGGCCAGGATTTCTTTATCTTGCACAATGCATATCCTTCAGTATTTGGGTCTGGTCATAAACATCCCAAAATCCAGTCTACCTCCCACTGTCTTTTAGAGTTCATAGGAGCTTTGCTGGATACCAGAAAAGCAAGGGCCTGTCTTCCTCAGATCCGTTGCCTTCGCATGGTGCAGTTAGCTTCTCAAGCAGTGCTAAAACCATCTCGCTGCTCGATGTTACAACTACTAGGCCACATGGCATCTACCATGCATGTGGTTCTCTATGCTCACCTCCATATGAGAGCAGCCCAGTGGACATTATCCACTCAATGGACCCAGGCAGCAGGGTGCCTGTCAGACAAAATAGCAAACACAAATCACCTTATTTTGTCCCTCCTTTGGTGCACTCAAAACCTGTTGCTGGGGTCCCTTTCAACAACCTTTACCCCAGGCAACTCTCAACAGATACTTCTCCAACAATGGGTTGGGGAGCTCATTTGCAAGACCTCTCCACCCAAGGCACTTGGTCTCCACAGGAGACATCTACATATCAATCTCCTGGAACTCAGAGCAATCTTCCTTGCTCTTCAAGCGTTCCACACCCTGCTCAGCTACAAGACAGTCTTCATTCATACGGACAATCAAGTAGCCATGTTCTACATGAACAAGTAGGGGGAACAGGCTCTGTCGCTTTGCAACTATGGGCCCTCGCCAGAGAGCATCAGATTCATCTCCTGGCAGTGTCTTCCGGGCATACAAAACTCTTGGGCAGACTGTCAAGTTCTGCTTCCACACAAATGGTCTCTGCATGCAGACCAGGTGGCCAAGATTTTTCAAAGCCAAACTTCCCTGATTCTGTTCCAGAATTCCAGCTCAGGGCTCTCAGGCCATGGATGCTTTCCTCCTTCACTGGGGTCAAGACTTCCTTTATGCCTTTCCACCCATTCCCTTAATTCTCAAAACCCTGTTCAAGCTTCAGACAAAGGCAGTATGATTCTCATGGCAGTGATTCTCATAGCACCACGTTGGCCACAGCAAGTGTGGTACCCTCTGCTTCTACATCTCTCTCAAGCTCCCTCTCTGGAGTTAGGATCTGCTCCAGATCTCCTGTCTCAGGATGACAATGTTATGGCATCCCAATCCCCAGTCTCTGCGTCTCAGGGCTTGGTTGCTGAAGGCCTAGATCTCCATGATCTTAACCCCCCTCAGCAAGTAAAGGATATCCTTTATGCTTCCAGGAAGCCTTCCACAAGACTCTTATGCTTTCAAGTGGAAAAGGTTTGCCATAAGGTGTTTGCAGAAGGGTCTTAAACCCCCTTGTGATACCTCTAGAATCATTACTAGAGTATCTCTCTCCTTTTATCCAATGCAGGACTTAAAACTAACTCAGTCCATTTGAGTGCTATTGCAGCTTCTTTCAAGCCTCTAAATGGACAACCTATTTCCTCCCATCCTCTTATAGCAAAATTTGAGGCCTTCTAACTTAGCCTCCCATTAGGCCACCACCATTGGCATGGGACTTAAATCTGGTTCTTGGTCAGCTCATGAAGCCGCCTTTTGAACCCTTAGCTACTACCTCATTGAAATTCCTTTCTTGGAAGGTTCGTTCTCATTGCAATCACATCAGCACGTTGCATCAGTGAGTTGCAGGCACTGGTAGCTGATCCACCTTATACAAGGTTCCATCATGACAAGAGTCCTTAGGACTCATCCACACTTTATGCCAAAGGTGGTCTCGCCTTTTCATCTAAACCAAGCGGTCTACCTACCTGTCTTTTCCAAGGCTTCATGCATCAAATGCTGAAAGGAATCTTCATACTTTGGACTGTAAAAGCTTTGGCCTTTTTACTTACAAAGAACACAGCAACATAGAAAGTCCTCTCAACTCTGTTGCTTTTGATCCTTCATTTGGGACTTCCAGTCTCCAAGAGAACACTGTCTAAATGGATTGCTCAGTGTATTTCCTTTGCCTGTCAGAGTAAGAATCTTCCTCTGGAGGGCCATGTCACAGCTCACAATGTGAGCCATGGCAGCTTCAATGGCTCATCTGCACTATCAACGACATCTGTCGAGCAGCCACCTGGGCCTCGTTTCATACCTTCACAGCCCATTACTGCTTGGACAAGGACTCCCATCGGGATGCCTTGTTTGGTCAGGCTGTTCTCCAACATCTGTTCCATACCTAATCAACTCCTACGCACCATCCCTGGTTGGATGCCAGAGACCCATGGGGGGAAGTGGAGCCCTTTCACAGGGACACAAATTCTGGGGTCTCTCCCTGACATCTAAAGCTAGGGAGTCCCCATATGTGAAGACTACATTCCTGCTTGTTCCTGGAGATAGCATAGTTACTCACCTGTAACAGGTGATCTCCAGGAACAGCAGGAATTTAGTCTTCACAACCTGCCTACCTCCCCTAGGAGTTGCATCTCTTTCCCTCTCTGTCTCAGTTGTAAACTCAACTGGAGAGAGACAGTTGGGGGGGGGGGGAGGCAGGAAGGCAGCATGCAGGCGCTGTGGGATGCTCCCAAAAGCTTTGTAATTGGACACTGAGGAGCATTCCCATGCAGGCTCCATCAGTACCGACAATACCCATATGTGAAGACTAAATTCCTGCTGTTCCCAGAGATCACCTGTTACAGGTGAGTAACTATGCTTTATTGTCCTTGGTTGTGACAGACTTTGTTCTTTTGGCAGAGAATTTCAGGGCCCTGTGTACAGGGGAGAAAGGCTTTGGCTACAAAGGATCTACCTTCCATAGAGTTATCCCCGGCTTCATGTGCCAAGTAAGATTGCATGTTCTATGTTGTATAAGTGTACAAAAACCACAAAGTTGAGTCCTGAGAAATTGCTTGTTTCAGCTGTCAATTATGCAGTTGGGCATGCTAGGGCAAATGTGGATCATGACTAGTCTAGGAAATCTTGACACAATGACAACTGTCAAGATTGCAGTTTATCCCCTTAATGTCTAGTATCTCAAGTGGCCAGTGAAATAGCTTTGGACTACATGCAAACATTTGGCCATTAAAACTCTCTCCCAATTTAAGGAGATAGTATAAAAACTGGAACATTGCCAGGGGTCACAATGTGTAAATTAAGACACCTTTCCATCCCTCTTCCTAGGTTTCAAGAGCCAGAACCAATCAGATCTAGCTCTGGTGTAAACCTCTTGTACCAGTGAACTGGGATAACCCCTAACCAAAAATTCCCCATATAGGTATCAAGCTTTGAAGTTTATATTCTAAAACAGAACTTCACCTATATCTTATGAACTGGGAATAAGGCAAGCCCTTAGGCTTTACCCTATTACATTTTTCCAGTCTAGATCTATTTCTATCCATTGTTTGCCTGAATACTGTAGTCAGCCAACATCCTCACCCTTTTGTACCAGTACATCTAAATATCTGCTACTTATTGTATTCTAAAACAGTGTTGGCATCCTCCATTTAACAAATTGTGAAACGGTCTCAGACACTGTTCCCTCTAAGCTGTGCACGTGTGCGCGCGCACACCTTGCCGAGTGAGCGCACATACTTTACAACAGAGCGCACAAATTACGGTTCTGATTCTGATAGAAAACAGACGTCTTAAAATTTAAGAAGTTTGTTTAGTTTCACAAGTTCTACAATATTTTCTAGTGCAATCAATGTGTACATACTGTATTCTGATGTGTAGTCAAATTTTAAAGTATATAACTCAGTGCTGTTATGTGGCACACAAATTTAACCTTCCTTCAAAAGCTGCACAGCTGATATTTTATGCGCACACAGCCTACAGAAAATTAGAGGGACCATTGGTCTCAGACCCCCTCACACAGCAAATGTGGCAGATTTTGATTTGTTTTGGGGGTCAATTTGATGTTGCTTTGACATCCCACTCTAACCTTTTTCAAAGGGGAACACACTTACCAATGCCCTCATGAAAAGTTTGAATTTGGTTCTATCACTGTGCCCCTTCAAACTCTCGAGTACTGGCAGACAAGTTATTCTCAGTTATGTCTAGGGAAAGTCTTGGTCTCTCACATGCAGGTTTGATGGGACCCACCTGGTATTGAGTCAGGAGAAAGTTCTGTGGTAGGCTTTATTTGGGATAGAAAAAATAGGAAAATGAGACCATATCTATTGCTAGGCTTGTATATGTTGTAGCACTATTACATAGTAATCTGACTAATCAGATCAGGCTTGCTCTGCACATAAGTAGCTTTTCTGTACTTTTCTTGACTAATTCTCACACAGATGACATAAGGCCAGGACCTTAGTTCTGCCATCTGGGGCTGAGGCATTTTGTGGGAACAAGCAGGAAGTCGGTTCTCTCATATGGCATGACATCTGTACCAATGGAGCCCTTGTGGAAGCATCCTACCTAGCTTTCAAAGAGCCTTTGGGAGATGCTACCACACGTGTGGTCCCCTTCCCACCCAAGGGTGCCATCTTGCTCAGTTTTCTCCCCCCCAGAGTCCTTCAGACTTTTCTTGCTTGTCCCTGGAAAGTTGATTTTTCTTGTTTCATACTCTCCTCTAGTATCACTAGTACACTCCCTGCTTACTGACCTTGTTGCCTCAGCATTGAGTTTGGTCTATTTGTAGCTTCTTTTTCTGGCATCTTTAGCTTTTTTCTCCCACTGGCATCCCAGAGAGTAATTGACCTTGCATGGGTGCTTTCCCCCATGTCTACAAGTAGCACTTAAGTGTGATCGGTGCTCTAAAATGGTCTTTGACCGACACACTATTGCTGTACCCACTGCCTTGGGCCATACCTAGACCCTGCAGTCTCTGCAAGAGGATGTCCAGTAAGGCCCTCAAGCCACCAGCAGGAGCACCCCATAAGGGAGTCCCATATGTGAGGACTGACTTTACTGATTGTTCCTGGAGAAAGTGTAGTTACTCACCTGTACCAGGTGTTCTCCAGGGACAGCAGGAATCAGTCCTAACAACCCTCCCTCCCTTTGGAGTTGCTCCTTTACCATCTTATTTTTGCTGTCTTTTAGCTATGCCATCTGAGCAAGATGGCACCCTTGAAGGGGACCATGCATGCATGGTATCTTCCAAAGGCTTTCTTTGAAAGCTGGGGGATGTTTCAGGTAAGGCTCTGATGCCAACATCACCCCATATGAGGTCTGATTCCTGCTGTCCAGAATACCTGCTACAGGTGAGTAATTACACTCTGGATCAGCACAAAGGCTAAAGTGATAGCTAGTCAAGCTTCACTGGCTCAGGCTGTTTGAGGCAAGCCAAATAGGAGCACAGAAACCTGCAGGCAGAGGAGTAAAGAATGTTAAAACAGCCTTGGAATGAGTTTGTGCTTATAGAAGCAGTAAGGCAAGACAGTGGCCCCTGTGCATAATGTATTCTTTGATTAGTCCTTACGTTTTTTGATATGAGATACTGCAAGGTATCTTGCAGAGGGTTCATGGTAAGACTAAATGCAGTAGATGGCATGCAGTCTTATACACCAAGTGGCCAAGGCTGATAGAACAGTCTGGATGACAGGTTTGATAAGCAGCTTCTCAACACAAGTATGACCAGTAACAATAGTCTTCTGTATGCACACACACTTGGCAGGCAGTTGCTTGGTCAGCAGGTCTGAGGCTTGAATTCCCATAGTTGTGTACCATTTTAGTTGGTTCAGACTCGGTTCAGAGCAGTCTATAGGGTTACCAGTCCTACAGCCTCTCAGGAGGGCTTCTGAAGGATCTTACCTTGGTAGTTGTCTGTGGTGCACTTTTGGAGTTGCAGGCTCTAGAAGAGCTTTTGCTGCATTTGAAATAGGAGTTGCCATTAATATTGGCTCTTTTGCTTAAGGTGATGTCTCCCTTCAACTTTGTTTTGGAATTGCCTTTTTTCAGTCATAAAGATTGGCTGGCTAGTCTGGGGTTTTCTCCTTTCTACCCTGACTTTCCTTGTGACCAAGTCTTGAGGCACATATCTGCATTGGTTCACATAGTGCCTTTTTGGCAAGGTTTCAGGTGGGTCCCCTTCACCTGAAACTATGGTGAAAATGGCTATATCATTGAAACAGTCAAGTGGTGATACAAGATATTTGCAGGTGGTCAGACTCCAACAAGCTCAAGGAGGGATGACCTTTGGTGGGGTGCACATCTTCAGGCCAATGGACAAGTGCAGAAACAGCTACATATCAAGCTCTAATAACTGAACCATTTTTCATGGCCTCTTTTGGACAAATCAAGAACAATCAATTGAAGAAGCTGTATTTACATCAAGCAGGGAGGTGTAGGGCTTAGTTATGCAGAGAAGTAATATGAATTTAGAACTTGGCTCTTACTGCTTGAAGGGGAGCACCCAGCATAATTTCACAGGACAACAATTGAACAGACAGGTTTGGTCTCAAAGTGGTGTCTCCTATAAACTGCTTTGAATGTCCAGCCGACTGGGACATGCCAGTAATCAATTCTCTGGGGGAGAAAAAAGCAGGGAGTTGGCACTCACATATGGGTGACATCATATTGGTACCCTTCTTGCCCTGGCAGGAGATGCCACTGGCATTTGGGAATCAGTCTGTCCTCAAAGGCCATCCTTGTCAAGCACCCTCAACAGTGCTGGCACCAGGCCCTCGGTGTCCATACTAGTGACTGCAGAGCCTTCTGGCCTCAGCCAGGATGGCAGCCTTGGAACACAGCTAATCTAGCTTCATGGCCCAGCAGAGGGCTCTGATGCCTGGTTCTGAGTCATTCCTGACCACTGGCCCTTCCATCACAAGGGAGTTGAGGTGGAGCCAATCCTTGAGCATCACTTGGGACCAAGAACTTCCTACCCAGCACACCCAACTCTGAGCACAGGGGATCAGGGTTGTCCAGGCTGGGGCACAAGCCTGAGGCCCAGAGGACCCTATCTCATCACTCCATGTCTGAGTGGGAGTGTGGAAGGACAACCAGTGGGACACTGATACCTGGGTACAAACTATCGTAATAGAGCTGATCAAATTGGTAGAGGTTGCACTCTGTTAGAGGGCATTGAGTCGCAAAGGATTCAGGTTTTGCAGGAAACAAAATTCACTGTAGAATCTATGGCTTGAAATTCCATGTAAAAGGGGGAATGCAATGGTAGTGGAGTTGTACTATCGACCAGCTGACCAGAATGAACAAATGGATAATGAAATGCTCAGAAATCCAGGGAAGGTAACAAGTTACGGAACAGTAATGGTGGTTTTTAATTACCCCGATATTGACTGGGTCAGTAACAGCAGGACATGCTAGGGAGTTTCTAAATGAAATAAATGACTGCTTCTTGGAGCAGCTGGTTCATGAACCAACCAGAGGGGAAGCCATTATGGACTTAGTCCGTAGTGGAACACCAGATCTGGTGCAAGAGAAGGATGTTGGGACCACTTGGCAATAGTGATAATAGCATAATCATGTTTGATTTAATTAATGGAGGAGGAATGGTAGACATCCACAGTACTACCTTTTTTAACTTTTAAAAGGGAGACTATAAAACTGATTAAACTAAAAGGAGCAGTTGCAAAGGTTAAAGACTGACTTCAAGCTTGGGTGTTTAAAAATACTATCTTGTAAGCCCAGACCAGCTAAATGCCACACGTTAAAAGTGGAAGTCCAAAAAACTGCCAGCATGGTTTAAAGGTGAGGTCAGAGGCTTCCAAAAAAGCATCTTTCAGGAAATGGGGGGGGGGGGGGGGGGGCGGAGCCAAACAGGGAAACAGCACAGGCATTGGTAAGGCAGGCAAAGAATTTGAGGAGAAATTTGCTGTGGAAGCAAAAACATGTAATTAAGTACATTTGTAACAAAACTGAGTTGGACCATTAGATGGAGGGATAAGACAGTAAGAAGGGACAAGGCTGTAGCGGAGAGACTGAATTCTTTGCTTCGGTCTTTACTGCAGAAGATGTAGGGATGTTACCCATGACTGAAGTGGTATTTAAAGGTGACACTGGAAGAAGTGAAAAATCAATACACCAGGAAGATGTGTTACAACTATTTGATAGATTGAAGAGTAGCAAATCACCTGGACCAGATGGTATACATCCAAGGGTGTTGAAAACTGAAATATGAGATTGAAGACCTGCTATTGGTAATATGAACTATCATTAATCTATAATACCTGAAGATTGGAGGATCAATGTAATGCCAATCTTTAAAAAGGGCTCCAGGGGTGATCTGGGAAACTACAGTACTGGGAAAAATGGTAGAAACATAAAGAACAATTACTCAGCATGTAGATAGTCATGGCTTAATGGGAGACAGCCAACATAGCTTTAGACAAGGAAGATCTTGTCTTACTAATCTGTTACTTTTTTGAAGGTGTAAAACAGCTAGACATAGGTGAGTCGGATATAGTATATCTGGACTTTCAGAAAGCCTTTGACAAGGTCCCTCATCAGACTTTTGGCAAAACTATAAAAAGTCATGGGATAGGAGGCAGTAGACTATTGTGGACCAGGAGCTGGCTAAAAGATAGAGGGTAGGGCTAAATGGCCAATTTTCCCAATGGAAAGGCGAATAGGGGAGTACCCCATGGATCTGTGCTGGGTCTGCCTTTTGACTTTCAAAAATGGCCTGGAAAAGGGAATTAAGAGGTTAACAAATTTGCAGATGACACAAAGTTTAAAACAAGAGGCTTGTGAAAAATTGAAAAGATCTTGATTGGAAGACTGGGCATCCAAATGGCAGATGAAATTTAATGTGGACAAGTGCTAACTTACACACCTAGGAAAGAAAAACCCAAACTATGGTTACACAATACAAGGTTACACATTAGGAACCACCACCCAGGAAAGATTTAGGTGTCTTGGATAACATGTTAAACCCTCTATCCAGTGTAAAGCAGCAGACAGAGCAAATAGAATGCTAAGTATCAAGGAAAGGAATGGACAATAAAACAAAGGATATTTATGCCTCTATCGTTCCATGGTGCAACCACACCTTAAGTGTTGTGTACAATTCTGGTTGCTGTATCTTAAGGATATAGTGCTAGAAAAAGTACAGAAGAGCCACCAAAATGGTAAAGGGGATGGAAGGATACCTCCTATGAAGAGGCTAAAAAGGTTAGGGCTCTTCAACCTGAAAGACAGCTGAGGGGGAGATATGATGTCTATAAACAAATGAAGTAAAACAGGTAAATGTAGATTGTTTACATCAGAATATAGAAAGACTAGGACATGCAATGAAGCTACAGGGTAAACTAAGACTAAATATTTTTTCACTCAACATGTAATCAACTCTGGAATTTGTTACTGGAGGATGTAATAAAAGCTGTTAGTGTAGCTGAGTTTAAAAAAGGTTTGGACAAGTTCCTGGAGGAAAGGTCCATGAACCATTATTAAAAGGGACCCAGGATATCACTGCTTGACCAATACAAGCATTGAGGAACCTGTCTTTTGGGGAGACTGCTAGGTATTTATGACCTAGATTGGCCACTGTTGGAAAAAGGATACTGGGCATGATGGACCTTGCTCTGATCCAGTATGGCATATGTTATGTACTAGTCCCCAGACACTTGGCTCCACATGGAAATGCCCTTAGACTCTTCCCCTCCTGAAGCCCAGTTCTGGTCTCCACTAGAGGGCCTGGACTTCATCTAGGATATGGCAATATGGCTCTTGCCTGGACTCCAGAGTCCAAGGACAAATCTCAGGAGGACCTCGGTTCTCCAGTATGAGGCTCCCTACCACTGAGCCCATTGTGATGACCTCTTGCACTCCGTGGTCACAGGTGGAGAGCCTCCAGAAGATCAACCTCCCTAGAGTTTCAAGCTATAGTACTAGCCCTTCAGGCTTTTCACCACCTACAGCACCAAACAATACTGATCCAGACTGATAATAGGTGACAATGTTCTATCAAGCAAGGAGTTACAGAATTGTCCCTCCTGTGCTAGGTGGTGAGCATCTGCTTGTTAGACTGCCTACAGGAGCATCCCACTCTTGCTGGCAGTCTTCCAGGTCAGGACAACCTGGCAAACAAGCTCAATCAGCTCCTCAAACTGCACAAGTGGTGGGTGGCCCATCAGCTGTTCTCTTGAGGCTCTGCAGACTTGCTTCTCTTTAGGGGGTTCTCGCCTGTTCCTAACTCCTTTCCTCCTAGGTGTATTCCCTATTTGGTCTGTTGCTTGACCACAGCTGCAAGAGAACAGTGCTCCCTCTGATCTTCCAGCTGACTTCTCCTCCATTCCTATTGACAGACAAGCCAGTCTATGGAACTCCTTGCTTCTGCAACAGCTGGATGCACTTGCTCCCCTAACCTGATGCTTGGGCCTATATTGCCCTTCTCAGTCCTGGTTCCACCCTGGCTTGCATTTCTGAAAGCACCTTTGGGCAGCTGAACAGGCCTAGTGAATGGAAGGAGCCAATTCTCCTTTAAAGCCCAACATCAGTGTCACAAAGCAATCTTAACAGCTAAAACTATTCTTCCTTGGTATCTGCATCAGCACATGACCCCAAAACTCTTAGCTATTGCAGCTTGTTTGACTTCTCTCCCTGGCCTTACTTCTAATAAAGGGCCAACATGACTATTTGCCAATGCCGTTAGATCAAATGATGACTGCTAGAGTAGGCTTAGCTTTGTCAAACTTGTCTCCTCCCCAGAACAGCCTTCAACAATTGCCTCGCATACCTGGCACTTTATACCCATTACAGAAACTTCCCTGTTCAGAACACGCGACTATTAAGCCTTCCTATTGTCATTGAGATCTGTTTCCCTCAATGGGTAGCTTATCCATCCTTAGGCTTCGTTCCTGTGCTGTGCTCTCTACACAATACTTCTGTCCTCTGGCTTAATACTTCAGAAATGGAAGAGCCCTTATCTATCTGCTGCTGAATGGGATGTTGATCCCACCCTCTAACATCTTGTCTAACATCTCTTACAGAAAGGTTCATACACAACCAATTCAATCATATTGAACAATCCCTCATTCTCCACCCTTGCCAATTCTGCTTACATCCCTCATAGTACAGAAACGGTCCTATCCTCTTAGCTAGACTAGGGATACTGTGCTCTCACCAGTTCCCTGGATCTTACAGCAGCATTTGATCTAGTCAGTCACAACCTTTTTGCTCTCCCATCTTTGAGGTGGGTTTATGGGGACTTACCCTGGTGTAGTTCTTTTCTTCAAGATCTATCTTATCAGGTGCCTCATGGTGGCCTTTCCTCCCCTTTTCTCCCTTCCATGTGGAGTACCCCAGGGCTCAGTGCTCTCCCCCTTTTCACAATTATCTTGCTCCACTTGCAATCCTTATTCAGTCCTTTGGTGCTTATTTTTACATGGATAAGTCTAACATTAGCCCCATATTGATAGGGTCTCCCCTGACTTGTCCAATATGTTCTAAAATCTACAGCCACATGACTTCATGGGTTCTTCCATCATACCCTCCCTGGCTCTAGTCTTAGGCTCCCATCTAATCTGTTCAACCCTTATTTAAATACCTTGGAGTCCTTTAAGGACCTCTCCTCATATTTCTTTCCTGTTCTACCTTTGTAGTGCTCTGCAGATGTAGAGCACTTCATCCCATCCTGGATGAACCAGTTCTAACTACCTTCCTGAGCACTGTTTCACAAATAGATTGTAATATCTGTTTTGCTGGGCTCCCTCAGACTCGAACAGCTCCAATCAATTCAAAATATTGCTGTCCATACGTGGGTAAAGAAATATGATCATATTGCCCCACCTTTGATTGAACACCACTGGCTTCCTGTTAATCAGCATATTCAATTCAAGGTTCTTAAGGATTCTGCCCCTCTACTTGCCTTCAGTCATTGTTCCATAAGAATTGAGTCTGCCTTTGTTTCTAAGCACTCCCTGAAGGCTCATCTCTTCACTTAGGCTTTCAGGATCACTCCCCCCATCGTGAGCTGTGATAGTACCTGCAAGATACTTATCTGTTTGCCTTTGTTTTATTTTACCTTTCCTTTGCTTTACTGTTTGAGTCCATTTCTGCTTTTATTTAGTCGTTGAATGGTATTTTGTTAGCTTTATCATTGTAAACCACACTGCCACATGCAATATGTCCAAACTAAAACTATAAACCTCTTTGGCTGGGCTGGCAATGCCCAGCTGCCCTGCTCCAGGCAGCCACATCCTTTGCAGGTGGCAGCAGATATTTCTCACTCTGGACTGGAGGTTGCCTCTACACCTTCCTGCCCATGGTGCTGATGGTCCAGACACTGTACAAGGTCAAGCTGTACAGAGCCATCTTGATACTGGTGGTTCCTTCAGCCCAGCAGCTGTAGTTCCCCCTTGGCTCCTCTGCCTGTCCCAGGCACCCCTGGTCTCTGGGGTGTGCCCCAGACCTGCTCTTGCAGGATGGTGCACTTCTGCACCCCAGTCTGGGGTTCCTGACTAACAGCCTGGCTGCTGAAAGGGTAGCTTTGGCCCACTTTGATCTCCCTAACAAGGTGGGAGGTGGTCTTCCTGGCCACCTGCAAAACTTCCACCCACCAGGCTGTGTCTTCAAGTGGTGGAGATTGTGGTGTGTGGAAGCAAATCAACCCTTTCTGTTCTGTCCAGAAGGTGCTGCAGTACCTGCTTCACCTGTCTAGGGCAGGGCTGAAGTCCAACTCAGAGTACACTTTAGCACACCCTTGGTGCACCACCATCTTGTCAAGGGCACACCCCTCTGCTCATCCCCTTGTGATGCTTCCTGAGGGGCCTACTACTCAAGGCACACTGCCCCAAGTGGCAGAGTGGGATCTCATTGTGGTTCTCAACTTAGTGCTGCCTTCTGAGCACCTCAGCTCTTGCCACCTCCAGTATCTTCTGGAAGATGGTCTTCCTTGTGATGCTCACCTCTGCTCAGTTAGCAAGCTCTGGGGCCCTGGTGGCCCATGCACCTTATACAAGGTTCCACAGGAACAGGGTTGTGCTCCCTCCACACCCCAGGTTTCTACTTAAGGTGGTGTCTCCATTCTGCCTAAACCAAGAGATGGTGCTTGTCCACCTTCCTGCAGTCTCATGCTAACAAGGTGGAGACTGCTTTCCACATGCTGAACTATAAGCAGGATTTGGCCTACTATCTGGAACATACCCAGGCCCACTGTCACTCCTCACAGCTCTTAATCTTACATCCCAAATTGGCTGGGACAATGGTCTCTATAGCCTGTCCATTTGGGTGTCAAGACTGAATTGCCTTTACCTACAAGCAGACTGCTCTTGCTGGAGGGTTGTCATGGTGCACAGCATCTGGGTCATGGTAGTCTCTGGAAAACCTGGACTGTTTCCTTGTCATGTCTGATGGGCTGCCAACTGATCCTTAGTCCATACCTTCACAGCTAATTGCCTGGAGAGGTAGTCCAGTCAGGACCATGCCTTCAGCCAGGCAGTACAGCCATTTGTTTGGGGTGTAAGGCAACTCCTGCCATTCAGTGTGTTCAGGCTACTAGAGAACTGGTTCCTCGCTTGACACTTGGGGCTGCCTGTGGGTCTTGCTGTTCCTTGACTCTATTGCTGCTTCCTTTTTCTGGTCACCTATGGCTTTTACAGGTTTCAGTAGCCTGTAAATGGTGAGTCCCACATGCAAGGACTGACTTCCTGCTTATTCCCACAGAAGGTATAGCTACTCACCTGTAACAGGTATTCCTTAGCATCCCTCTAGTCCAGTCCCGGAACCATAGAGTTGTCAACCTCCTCTAGCAGTTTTGGAGACTGAAATACATCATCGCTTTGCTGGCACCAGTATAAGTAGGCAAGGACCGCCCCCTCTCACCAGTACTTTGTCTCCAAGCAGCTGAAGGAGATTCTGAGCCTGCTTCTGGGCTCAGTTAAGGATATAGGCAGAGCTAAATAGAATACATTTACCTTTTCACTTTGACTTTATTTTTATTGATTTGCCCTTTTGGGTTTGTTGCAGGCGCTGTGTGACTGGTGCAGGAGATTTCTTCCTCTGGCTCCATTTGTTCCCCCTCCCTCTTACTTTTCCTCTGACTTTACATTTTTCTTTATTTGCCCCATTGTTTTAAACTAGCACCAGGATATTTCTGTGCCTCCCTGCTCCCGAACCCGCTTGGAAGGGTGAGGAGCAGGTTGCAGGCTGACAGCAGTGGCCCCGAGTGGGCAGGGCAGCTGACAGATTGCTGCTAGTGTTGGAGCTGAAGCCACAGGCAGGCTGAGCTCCAGCGAGGCTGCTGCATCTCTCCCTCTCTCCTTCACCTCTTCTTGCTGTGGTGAGTAGAAGGGGTTATTTCTCTATTTTTTGGGGTCCCCCCTTTGGGGTTAGCAGGGGGGGGGGGTGCCTAGGTTTGCCTTTTAGTCCTCAGGGTGGCCTGTCGCGTGGTTTTTTCGGCGGGAATCGGCAGCGGCGGCCATTTTGAATAAATCCCGATTTTAATTTTTGCTTTTAATTTGCTTTTTCTCCAGGACCAAGCAGGAAGTCAGTCCTCACTTATGGGTGACGTCGGCACCGACGGAGCCCTCGCGGAGCAATTTTCCCCCAGCTTTCAAAGAAAGCCTTTGGGAATTGCAGCGCGCATGCGCAGTCCTCTTCCCGCCCAAGGGTGCCATCTTAGCCAGTCTTCTTTTTTCCGCGGAGCCCTACAGACGTCCCCGTCTTGTCCCCGCGAAAAAGTCGATATTTCTTCATTATTTTATTCTTTTTCCTTTGGTTTGACGCCGGTCTTTTTCCCGCCCGGACTCGCGACGCCGGTCACGAGTCCTCTTCCTTTTTTCGGTTTTTCTGACTTAGTCAGCTTTCGTTTTCGATTTTTCCCTGGCAGCCCGGTCCTTTGACCTCACAGGGGCCCTTTTTCCCCCGATGGCTGCCAGTGGGTTTAAGCGGTGTGGTCAGTGTGACCGAAATATGTCACTGACTGACACACACGACTTTTGCCTCCGCTGCCTGGGCCCAGATCATGAGGAACTGATCTGTGGGCCCTGCGGCAAAATGTCCTCCAAAGCGTTGAGAAGTCGGCGGCATCAGCGTGATAGGATCTTCGCTGACCCCAGCCGTACCCAGACCTCGTCAGAGGCCTCCGCGTCCAAAGGCTCCAGCTCGGACCGTCGCCGGAGTTCCTCCGACAGGGGTTCTCCCTCCGGGGACCATCGTCGGAAGGTGAAACCCGCGAGGGCAGCGTCGGTGGACGCTCCTGGTTCCGCGAGGGCCAGGTCGCATAGCCCCGACAGCCGCCCCGGGTCCTTGGAGAAGGAGCACCTCACGAAGCGACCTCGCCTGGAGTCGGAGATGCCTGCTCGGGTAAGTCCTGTGGTCCTTCTGGACTCGCCTCCGCGACAGCCGACGTCGGGCCCGACGCCGTCGGGGCCCGAGTCGGGGGCTGCTGGGTCACCTGAGCTCGGACTCAGGTTGACGGCCTTGGAGAGCAGACTGTCTGCCTTCATGAACCAGCAGCGGGCACTGCTCGCTGGCGCTGCTGCCCCGACCGCCGGGACGTCGATGTCCAAGTCGACCCCGGAGACCGAGCTGATCCTCGAGTCGATGCGAACTCGAGTCGATCCTCGGTTGAGGTCACCCTCGGCCTCCCGTTCGGGACCGAGGTCGCCGACGCCGACTCCCTCGGCGTCGGGGCAGCAGGCGCCGCGCCCTGCCCGGGCCGACCCCACCGAGTCCTCGTCGGAGTCGGTCTGGGAGTCTGAGGAGGAAGAGTCGCCTGATTCTTTCCAGACTCGGTGTGTCCCCTCGGACTCACCGGAGTCCGAGCCTCGGAAGCAGTCCCCCCCGGAGGATGCCCGGTTCTCGGACTTCGTCAGGGCCAAGGCTTTGGCCTTCCCTGCAGACCCCGAGGAGGAGCCTCGAGCCGAAGAGCTCGACGCCCTCCAGTATGACTCTCCCGCAAGGGAACACTTTACTGTACCGGTTCCTCCTATGCTGGAACGACTACTCTTCCGCATGTGGGAGAGTCCGGCCTCCTCACCGGTACTGAGCAAGCAGGTCGATTCTATCTATCGAGTCCGCAAGAGCCCTGGCTTTCAAAAGGCACAGCTACCACACCATTCCATGGTAGTGGAATCGGCCATGCATCGTCTTAAGAGCCAGAAGATGCACTCCTCGGTGCCTCCTGGCAGGGAGGCCCGTAACCTGGATGGCCTTGGTAAGAAGTGTTTCCAGGGCTCTATGCTCGCATGTCGTGTCCAGACCTACCAGCTATACATGGGCATGTATCTCCAGGATCTGGCTAAAGAACTAACCGGATTCTCCGCTGGTTTGTCCGAGGAACCCTTGCGGAGGTTCCTGGCCTTGTCCACTGGCATTCGGGAATGCTCAAAGTTCATGTCCCGAGCAGCCTATGATGGCTTTGAAGCATCGGCTCGAGTGGCCACAGCCAGCATCGGTGCCCGCCGACAGGCTTGGCTTCAGTCATCAGACCTTGAGCCCTGGGTGCAGGACAAGTTGGTCGATGTCCCCTGCCGAGGCGAAAACCTCTTTGGCAAGCCCATGGCTGAGAAGGCTGCACAAATTGAGACTGACTCTCACCAGGACCAGGCTTTCTAGGAAGACCTCTGCCCCTTCCCAGAAAAAGAAGGGCTCGGGAAAAAAGTCCTTTTACCCGAGGAAGGCGACTGCCTACAAACAATACCCCATTATCAGGCCCCTGCAGCTCCCCAACAGGGCCAGCAGGCCAAGGGACGGGGTAACGGGTCCCGTAGGCAGCAAGCCCCCAAGCCTGCACCACCAGCCCCTGCTCCGCAGGGTGGGGGTTTTTGACTCACTAAGCATAGCCTCTCCCCCCCCCCCCCGCTGGTTCCTCCCAGCACCGGAGGCCGGCTGGTTCACTTCGCCCACAGGTGGTCCAGCATCACCGCAGATGCCTGGGTGCTTCAAGTCGTGCGAGAAGGCTATCTTCTCCATTTCCATCAGGTCCCTCCCTCCTATTTTCCGGGAGAACCTCCACATCCCCCTCTGCACAGGGAATTACTCCTTCAGGAGTTAGCAGGTCTTCTGCAGGATCAGGTGGTGGAACCGGTGCCACACCACCTGAGAGGTCAAGGTTTTTACTCCCGGTATTTTCTAATACCAAAGAGAACAGGAGGCCTCAGACCCATCCTGGACTTGCGCAACCTCAAGTTCCTCGTGCGGGAGAAGTTCAAGATGCTTACCCTTGGAATCCTTCTGCCCTACCTCCAGCAGGGAGATTGGCTATGCTCCTTGGATCTAAAGGATGCCTACACGCACATCCTCATCCACCCAAGCCACCGCCAATACTTAAGGTTTGTGGTTGCAGGAAATCATTACCAGTACAGAGTACTGCCCTTTGGCCTGTCCTCCGCTCCGCGAGTCTTCACAAAATGTCTCGCGGTGGTGGCGGCCCATCTCCGGCTTCACGGCCTCTGTCTTTCCGTACCTCGACGACTGGCTCATCAGAGCGGCATCCGCTCCAGAGGTCACCAGCGCCACATGCCGCACGGTGACTCTTCTGCAGTACTTGGGCTTTGTTATAAATTTCGCAAAGTCCACTTTGCTCCCCTCACAGGATCTCGAGTTCATCGGCGCAAGGCTACACACGCCTCGGGCACGAGCGTTCCTACCGCTCGACAGGGCTCAACGGCTCATGGACCTAGCCGACCGTTTTCGCAGCCAGTCCCTGGTCTCCGCCAGGCGCTTCCTGAGACTGCTCGGCCATATGGCTTCCACCGTCCATGTGACCCCCAATGCCCGCCTGAATATGCGGCCTGCTCAATGGTGTCTCCGCCAGCAGTGGCGACAAGCCACAGGCGGCCTAGCAGACCTAGTGCGCGTCTCCGAGCCGCTGATCTCGTCTCTCCGGTGGTGGCTTCAGCAGCCGAACCTGATATTCGGGATGCCTTTCCAGTCACCTCAGCCGACCCGGGTGCTGACCACGGATGCATCCCTCCTGGGCTGGGGAGCACATTGCCAAGGGGCACGTACTCAGGGCCTCTGGACCACGTGGGAGTCTGCTCAGCAGATCAACTTCCTGGAGCTCAGGGCGATCCGCCTGGCTCTCAAGGCCTTCTCCCACCTGACTTCCCACCAGTCCGTCCTTGTCCAGACGGACAATCAAGTTGCCATGTTCTACGTGAACAAGCAGGGGGGCACAGGCTCCTTCCTCCTCTGCCAGGAGGCTCAGAAGCCCTGCTCTTGGGCCGTCAGTCACGGCATTCTCCTCAAGGCAGTTTATCTCCCGGGCCAAGAGAATTGCCTGGCAGACAAACTCAGCAGGATCCTCCAGCCGCACGAGTGGCGTCTGGATCCCTTGGTAGTTCAGAAGCTCTTCCTAAAGTGGGGCCTCCCCACGGTGGATCTCTTTGCCAGTCCTCACAACCGGCAGCTTCCTCTCTTCTGCTCTCGTCAGCCACATCCCCTTCGGGTTGTGGCGGACGCTTTTCTAATCTCATGGTCGGGGAGCCTTCTGTACGCTTTCCCTCCCATCCCGCTAGTCTCTCGGACTCTTTTCAAGGTTCTCCGAGACAAAGCCTTCATGATCCTGGTGGCCCCTCGTTGGCCCAGACAGCCGTGGTTTCCGCTCCTGCTGCAATTAGCGGTGGAGGATCCATTCCCTCTGGGGGTGCAACCGGATCTCCTCACTCAGGATCAGGGGTCTCTACTACACCCCAACCTCAGGTCTCTCAACCTCATGGCCTGGCTGCTGAGAGGGTAGTCCTTGCTCCCCTTCTCCTGCCGGCAGAGGTGGAGGAGGTCGTCTTGGCTTCGCGACAGCCTTCTACCCGCAAATGCTACGCCCTTAAATGGCGTCGCTTTGCCGTCTGGTGTACCCAACAGTCTCAGGATCCCTTCTCCTGCCCTGTGTCGGTGATCTTGCAGTACTTGCTACACCTCTCTAATCTGGGACTTAAGTCCAACTCCGTCAAAGTTCACCTCAGTGCTCTTTTGGCACATCATGTGCCGGTGGACGGTAGACCTCTCTCCAGCGACCCTCTCGTAGCGAGGTTTCTCCGAGGTCTCCTACTTAAACCACCTCTGCGCCCGCCAGCGCCTGACTGGGACCTGAATGTGGTTTTGCAGCGGATCACCTGTCCGCCTTTTGAACCTATGGCTACCTGTTCTCTCCGTTTTCTGTCTTGGAAAACACTGTTCTTGATAGCCCTCACTTCCGCTAGACACGTAAGTGAATTGCAGGCCCTCGTGTCTGATCCCCCTTACACTCGGTTCTACAAAAATAGGGTAGTCCTACGGACTCGCCCAAAATTTCTTCCAAAAGTGGTATCCCCTTTTCACATCAATCAGGAGGTGGTGCTTCCAACCTTCTTTCCCAGACCACACTCCAGCTGAGCTGAAACGGTCCTCCATACCCTGGACTGTAGAAGGGCTTTGAACTTCTACCTTGACCGTACGCGGGAGCACCGTAAAGCTGCTCAGCTTTTTGTGTCTTTGGACCCCAATAAATTGGGGCTCCCGGTCTCCAAGCGTACACTGTCCACCTGGGTTGCGGACTGTATCACTTGGGCTTATGGGGCAGCCGGACTCTCCTTGGAAGGTCGAGTCACGGCTCATTGCGTTCGGGCAAAGGCCACGTCAGTGGCTTACCTCCGCTCTGTTCCGCTGGCAGACATCTGCCGGGCCGCTACTTGGTCTTCGAGCCAGACTTTTGCGGTCCATTACTGTCTCGAGAGGGAGTCCCGCAGGGACAGTGCTTTCGGACAGGCAGTCCTCCGTAATCTCTTTGAGGTCTGAGCAACTCCTACCCTCCATCCCGGATGTGGGCTACCGGTGGGTGATAATTCAGCGAAGATTCTTTCCTTCTGTGCTGCTGAGCTAGAGGGAGCTCATTTTTGTGCTTAGGGTCTCCGGTAGCCTTGAGCTTGGGAGTCCCATAAGTGAGGACTGACTTCCTGCTTGGTCCTGGAGAAAGCGTAGTTACTCACCTGTAACAGGTGTTCTCCAGGAGCAGCAGGAATCAGTCCTCACTACCCTCCCTCCTCCCCTTGGAGTTGCAATCGTCTGCTTATGTTCTTTTTGCAAATTTTTTTATGCTGTCTTTTTTAGCTATGTCACCTGACTGGCTAAGATGGCACCCTTGGGCGGGAAGAGGACCGCGCATGCGCACTGCAATTCCCAAAGGCTTTCTTTGAAAGCTGGGGGAAAATTGCTCCGAGGGCTCCGTCGGCGCCGACGTCACCCATAAGTGAGGACTGATTCCTGCTGCTCCTGGAGAACACCTGTTACAGGTGAGTAACTACGCTTTCTGGGCTTTCTAACCCTTGTTTTGGCTGCAGACCACCTGGGTTTGGCTGGGGGGTGTCTTAGCATCATAGTTTGAAGAATTAAAAAAAAAAGTTACTTTTTAAAAGGGGGTTTTCCTGGCTTCAGCCTCACAAGCTTTCTTTTTGCTGGGCTGTGCTGTGGACCCACGGGCAGGGGATGGCAGGAGAGCTTCCCTCCGAGTATGCCTGCGAAGCCCCACTGTGTGGCTTGTGGGGCTAAGCGAGGTTTGCTGACAGGGTCCAGCGTGTGTGGGTCCTGCACTCTGGCTTCCAATGTTATGGAAGCTGCGGCTCCTTCTCCGGCTATCGCAGGAGAGGAGGTTCTGCTAGGGGAAATGCCAGCTTTACCTCCAACTCTGGATTTTCAGGGGTCGGAGTCTTCCCCTGGGGAGGGGCCCTCGGCTTCGCAGGGTCAGACTTCGGTGGCCCTTGCCCCGGGGATTCCGCCAGATTTTTTTCTCTCTCATGCAACAAGCCTTTGCGCTCCTGCAATCTGGCTTAGTCTCTTCGGCTCGTGCTCCGGAGGGGCTTAAGCATACGGGTTCCCTGCCTCGGATGGAGGACAGCACTCCTCCTGTGAAACTGGCCAGGGGGTCCACGGAGGAGGGGTCTCCGTCTCCCCTGGGGGACAACCTCGGGGCGGAGGACAGGGATCTGGATGACTCCTCCAGTGGGAAGCTCAAGGGAGAGTTACCTGATGCGGAGCAGCATAGTCAGCTTGTCAGGGTGTTTCGGAGGGAAGAGCTTCTGGCCTTGATTGCCGAGACTCTCAAAACATTGAATATGCCAGCGGAGGCGACGGCGTCGGAGGATGCTCTGGAGGATCCTCTGCTCCAGGCGGTGCGAAAGTCTCAGCGGGTCTTTCCTCTGCATAGTCTTTAGAGGGATGATTCAGGAGGAGTGGGACTCGCCCGAATCGGCGCTACGGGGCTCTCAGGCCTTGTCACGCCTTTATCCGTTGTCAGATCAGGATAGGGAGTTTTTTCGGTCTCCCAAGGTGGATGCGGCGGTATCAGCAGTCACTAAGAAGACTACGATACCGGTTGAGGGCGCCACGGCCTTGAAAGATGTGCAGGATAGGAAGTTGGATACCCTGTTGAAGCAGGTGTTGTATGTGCCCTCTATGCAAGCCACCATGGCAGGGGCTTGGGTTGCAAGAGGTTGCTTGCGCTGGTCCCAGCGATTGTAGGGCGATGTTGTGACAGCGCAGGTAGAGGATGCGGCGCATTTGGAGTCGGGAGCCACCTATTTGTCAGACATTCATTATGATCTCATCCGTAGTGGGGCTAAGTCAATGGCCTCTGTGGTGGCAGCACGCCGGTATTTATGGTTGCGCAATTGGGCGGCCAATAGTTCCTCCAAAGCTCGTCTTAGTAAACTTCCCTTTTCGGGGGAAGTTGTTTGAGGATTTGGAAAAGCTGGTTAAGGATCTCGAGTCTATGGGAGGCCGGCTTCCAGAGGATAAACCGAAGATGGTCAGGGCTGCCCCTAGGGATTTTCGCCATTTTCGGGCAGCTCGTTTTGGTCTGCCCCAGCAGGGTCGGTTCCCGACTCGAAACCACGGGTTTCGTGGCTTCAGAGGAGCCGGCAGAGGCTTCACCTTTCCTTCCGCCTCTGGTAAAAAGCCCCAATGAGATGAGGCGGGCTCAGGTGGCGGTAGTTCCTGTAGGAGGGCGGTTGCGGGAGTTCTAACCTGCCTGGGTCCACCTTACGTCAGATTAGTGGGTTCTGGAGGTAATTCGGGAGGGCTACGCTCTCGAGCTCCATTGTCCCGTCTTAGATTCCTTTGTTCTTTCGCCCTGCAGTGCTCCGCTCAAGCGGAGGGCCGTCTGCGAAACATTGCAGCGATTGCTGTGCCTCAGGGCCATCATTCCGGTGCCGGAGGACCAGTACGGTTCTGGTTGGTACTCTATCTATTTCGTGGTGCCAAAAAAGGAGGGGTCCTTTCGGCCTATCCTCAATTTAAAAAGGGTAAATCGGTGCCTCCGGGTAACTCACTTTCACATGGAGACCCTTCGATCTGTCATAGCGGCCGTCCGGTAGGGAGTTTCTGACTTCGCTCGACCTCAAGGAGGCCTACCTGCATATTCCGGTTCAGAAGGAGCACCAGCGCTACCTGCGCTTTGCAGTTCCCATGGGGCATTTTCAGTTTCAGGCGTTGCCTTTCGGTCTGGCAACGGTGCCGCGCACATTCACAAAGGTCATGGTCATGGTAGCGGCAGCTCTTCGCAAAGAGGGGGTGCTTGTGCATCCCTATCTAGACGATTGGTTAATTCGGGCAAAGTCTCGGGCGGAGAGTGCGGAGGCCACCGCCAAGGTGGTTCGGTTGCTACAGTCTTGGCTGGGTGGTCAACTTTGCAAAGAGCAGGTTGACTCCCTCGCAGTCGTTGGAATACCTGGGGGCACGCTTCGAGATGCTCCGAGCGAGAGTGTTCTTGCCGGATCAGCAGGCGCAAGTGTTGCAGGAGCTGGTGCGGCGTTTTCTCCGGCAGCCTGCGCCCACAGCATGGCAGTATCTCCAGTTGCTCAGCACGATGGCAGCGACAATCGAGGTAGTGCCCTGGGCCAGAGCGCATATGCGGAAACTTCAGAGCACGCTCCACTGGCGTTGGTCTCATCAGCGCAATGCGTTGTCTCGGCGTTTGATCTGTCCCCTGGTGGTCCGTCGGGATCTTCGGTGGTTGCACCCGGAGAATCTTACCGCAGGCATGCCCTTGGAGCCCCCATCCTGGAAGCTGCTGATCACAGATGCCAGCCTTCTGGGGTGGGGGGCGTGCTGCGGGGACACATATGCCCAGGGTCTGTGGTCGATGGTGGAGAAGGAATGGTCCATCAATCGGTTGGAGATGCGAGCGGTGTTCCTGGCTCTGCAGGCGTTTCGGGAGACTCTTGCACGGCAGGCGGTTCGGGTTCTCTCGGACAATGCGACCAGTCACTTACATCAATCGTCAGGGCGGCACCGGCAGCATGGCGGAGCAGGAGGCGGCTCAGTTGCTAGCTTGGGCCGAGTCGCATCTGCAGTGTCTGTCAGCACAGCACATGGCAGGCGTAGAGAACATAGTGGCCGATTTTCTGAGTCACCGAAGGGTGGACCCAGGAGAGTGGGTCCTTCACCCCGAGGTCTTCGCGCTTCTGGTCGGGCGCTGGGGGATTCCCCTAATGGATCTCATGGCGACCTTCCAATCGGCTCAGGTGGATCGCTTTTTCAGCAGACGGCAAGAACGGATGTCGGAAGGGCTCGACGCCCTGGCGCAGCCCTGGCTGCAGGAGGTGTTGCTCTGTCTTCCCACCTTGGGCGCTGATAGGCTGGGTAGTGCAGCGCATAGAGCGTCATTGGGGCCTCATAGTGCTGGTGGCGCCCGATTGGCCCAGGCAACCGTGGTACGCGGATTTAGTGCAACTGTTAGCAGATCGCCCGTGGAGGCTCCCTCAGCGAGCCGATCTCTTGACTCGGGGCCCACTACGCATGCCTCAGGTAGCTCGGTTCTCGCTTACGGCATGGCTCTTGAGAGGGCTCGGATGACCGCTAAGGGTTATTCGCCAGCGGTCGTTTCGACCTTGCTGAGGGCTCGTAGACGATCGACTTTGGCATACGTTTGCGTCTGGCGCATCTTCGAGGCTTGGTGTTCAGAGCGTACCATCTGTCCATTGGGAGCTTCCGTGCCGCAGATCCTTTCATTCTTGCAGGATGGTGTGGATAAGGGTTTGGCAGCTAGTTCGTTGCATGTGCAGCTTGCTGCCCTTTCCTGTTACCATGGGAAGGTGCAGGGTCAGTCTCTCGGGGCCCACGCAGATGTCCGGCGGTTTTTGAGGGCGGTGTTGCTCATGCAGCCGCCTCAGCATTGTGCTGTTCCTCCGTGGGATTTAAATTTGGTTTTGGAGGCCTTGCTGGCTCCCCCGTTTGAGCCATTGTCTACTGCTTCACTAAAAGACCTCACATTGAAAACGGTGTTCTTGGTGGCGATTTGCTCAGCTAGAAGGATCTCGGAGCTACAGGCCTTGTCTTGTAGGGAGCCCTATCTCTTTTACCGACCACAAGGTGGTTCTCCGTACCGTTCCGGCGTTCTTACCCAAGGTGTCCGCGTTTCATGTTAACCAGGTAGTCTCCCTTCCAGTGTTCTCCGATCACGATGGGGCTGGACCGGGGGGTCGGTTGCGGCTGTTGGACGCCCGCAGGGTTCTCGAAGTATCTCGCCCAGACGGCGTCCTTCCGGCGGTCTGATCGGTGTTTGGGGGTCCGCATAAGGGAGAAGCGGCGGCAAAGTCCTCTATTTCCCACTGGTTGAAGGAAGCTATCGCATCTGCTTACCTCTTGAAGAGCAAGTTGGTTCCGCTGGGTCTTCAGGCTCATTCCACTCGGGTGCAGGTGGCGTCTTGGGCGGAGTTCAGTCTGGTCCCAGTGGCCGACATCTGTAGGGCGGCGACTTGGTCGTCCTTGCATTCCTTTGCTAAGCATTACCACTTGGATGTTTTGTCAGCAGAGGATGGGCGTTTTGGCTCGGCAGTGCTTCAGGCTGGGCTGGCTTGTCCCTCCCGTTGATGTGCACTGCTGTTACATCCTCTATGGTTCTGGGACTGGACTAGAGGGACGCTAAGGAAGGGTAAATTAGACTTACCTGCTAATTGTTCCTTGCGGAACTCTAGTCCAGTCCCGGATCCCTCCCTTGGTTTGAAGTGTTGCCAGCCTGATTGTTTCGGCTCCTGCGGGTACTCTGTTACCTTTTTTTCCGGGGGGCGCGAGATGAAGCCATTGGAGGACCCTCTTGCATAGCGCTCTTGTCTGGCCATCCTCTTCGGAGGTGGGCTGGTGGGGCGCTTCTGTCTGGTCAGAGGATATTCTTATTCAGACAGTCCATGAATGCAATTTCTTTCCTTGCAAAAAAAAAAAAAAAATTTTTTTACTTGGAGTGGAACAGGGCATACTCTGTTCTGTATATATCTCTATTGCTATGTTGAATGTATTCTGGTTAATTCTCCTTATGTGATGTTCTGCTTAGTGTGCTTTGTCAATAGGTACTGGTGAGAGGGGTTGGTCCTTGCCTACTTATACTGGTGCCAGCAAAGCGATGTATTTCAGTCTCCAAAGCTGCTAGAGGAGGTTGACAATTCTATGGTTCCGGGACTGGACTAGAGTTCCGCAAGGAACAATTAGCAGGTAAGTCTAATTTACCCTTCTCCAGGGACAGCAGGAATGTAGTCATCGATATGGGTATCGTCAGCACTGACAGAGCCTGCGCAGGAATGCTCCCCAGCATCCAATTAGAATGCTTTTGGGAGCATCCCACAGTGCCTGCATGCTGCCTTCCTGCCTTTCCCAACTGCCTCTCCAGTTCTTCTTTTTCCATGGAGCCAGCAGGTCGTGTTCCTGTCACCACAGAATTTCTTTTTCTTGTGGTTGCTTCTGCCTTCGGTCTACTGGTACCACTGGTCTTTTCTATTTACAAAAAAAAATCTTTTTCCTTTTCAGGTGCACCTGCCTTTTTGGGCCTTAGGCCCAAACACTTTCCTTAACATGGAAAAACCTGCTTCAGGTTTTAAAGTGCACAAAGTGGCGGTACCATTTCCGTCAGACACTCATGAATGGTGTTTAAAATGTTTAGGTCCTGACCACTCCATCACAGATTGTGTCCTGTGCTATGTCTAAAAGAGGTCGACAGAACCGAGCTGCTAAGCTCAGTACCCTGTTTCTCTCTGATGCGGCTTCGGTGGCATCAATGTCTTCCAGGGCTGCTTCTTCCTCCCATGGATCTCGGATAACTAAACATAAATCCAGCCAGTCCTTGAAGGGTAGATCTCCTAAGCATCGAGATGCCTCTGGTGTTGCCCTCAGATTTTGCACCAGCAAAATTCCCCTGGCAGGTGGCTTCGGCTTCCAAAGCATCAGGGTTCCAGGATGTTCTCGATGGCTAGGCCTTGACAGATCTCCTCCTGGTGCCATGCTCTGGGGTACTGGTTTCCACCAGTACTGACTTCCAGGCATTGGCAGCATCTATGGACCAGAGAATTCTGTCCATAGAACGCAGTCTAGCAGCTTTCCTTGCGGCATCGATGCCCTTGGTACTGCGAAAGACAACTCCACCAGTACCAGCACTGGCACCAGCATCGGTACTGGTACCGATAGCATCAGCATCGGTGTCTGCTATGCCAGTATCCTGTCCTGATGCCCTCTGGTACCGATTCTCCAGTACCGGTTATTCCTGGTACCAATCTTGCTCGGTATGGGTATCGGGCTCTGCAGGAGCATCCGGACAGACAATACTTCAATTCCTCAAGAATCTGAGGATTCTGAAAGTTCTGTTGATGCAGCGATGCTGCTTCCACAGGAGTCGTCCTCCCCTAAATGCAGGATGTCTCCTCCAGAGGACATGTCTTTCCAAGACTTCATCAGAGGTGGCTTGGGGCCTGTTCACCACTGTGGCCCCTGAGACAGGGCCAAGGAGTTGTATATTTTACTATATCCCAAAACTCCTAGAGGCAGCTACCTTATCCATTCATGAGATTCTATATAATCTCATGTTGAGGATGTGGGAAACACCTCTTACCACCTCTCCTCATTCTTGTAGGTTAGATACTATGTATAGTGTCCCTCCTTGTCCTGGGTTCCATAAAACTCAGCTTCCTCATCACTATTGTGGTGGAGTCTGTGAGAAGGATTAGAAGTGCAAAAAGACATGCCTCTAATCCTCCAGGACGTGAGTGCAGAACCCTGGATGCTTTTAGACGTAGTCTTTCAAGCTTCCATGCTTGCAGCAAGAATCAGTTCCTATAGTCTCTACATGGGAATGTTCCTAAAGGAAGTCACAGATCATTTACAGACTTTAAGTTCTTTCATCTCTGAGGATAAGACAGGATTTTCTCACTTGGCTCAAACATGCCCAAGATGTTTCTAAATTTCCCAACCATACAGCCTTCAACTGCTTTGAATGTATAAGCAGAACCTCCAGCTATTGCCATAGGTGCACGTAGAATTGCTTGGCTCCAAGCATCTGATTTTAGAGCTCTGGGTACAAGATAAATTGGGAAATATCCCTTGTACTGGTGAGAACCTGTTTGGTAAAGATTGGCAGGAAAAAGCCAATGAAATGGATGCCGAAAATTCCACTTTGGATAGACTATCCAAGTCCACTGCTGATCCTGTTAGGAAAAAGTTGTTCAAGAAAACATCTTCTAGAAAGAGAAGATTTTATCCTGCTTATGGTCAGCAGGCATCTTCAGGTCAGCTTTCAACCAAACATCAGCAACCACCAAACAGAAGAAAGCAAAGGCTGCTAGGCCTCCACTGGCTCAGCAGCCTCAACCTCAGGGCCTTTGACTTTCAGCTAGAGAACTTAGCCTTTCTGGTTCTGGAAGGACCAGAACAGTCCACCATTCCAGGAAGGTTATGTCATTTTGCCCCCAGATGGGGGCAAATAACAGCAGAGCATTGGGCACCATCATAAAGGAGGGGTACAAACTTCAATCTCCAGGAACAAGCAGGAATGAGTCTTCACATATGGGTACGTCAGTACCGACAGCCTGCGCAGGAACGCTCCCCAGTGTCCAATCAGAGCTTTTGGGAGCATCCCACAGCACCTGCATGCTGCCTTCCCACCTTTACAACTGTCTCTCCTCAGTTCTTTTTCCACGGAGCCAGCAGGTCGTGTTCCTGTCACCACAGAAGAATTTCCTTTATTTTTTTCTTTATTTCTTTTGTCGCATCTGCCTTCCTCGATGCTATACCGGTACCGCCGGTTCTTTTCTTTAAAAAAGACTTTTCCATTTATTTTTCTTCAGGTGTACTTCAGTTTTGGGCCTTAGGCCCAAAACCCTTTTCCTTAAATATGGAAGTCTGCCTCAGGATTTAAGTGCACAAAATGTGGCGGTACTATCTGTCACTGACACCCATGACTGGTGTCTAAAGTGTTTAGGCCCTGACATTCCATTAAAGATTGTGTCCTGTTCCATGATGTCTTAAGAGGTCGACAGAACCGAGCTGCCAAGCTCAGTACCCTGTCTCCCTCTGATGCAGCTTCGGTGGCATCAAAGTCTTCAAGGGCTGCTTCTTCCTCACATGGATCTCGGGTAACTAAACATAAATCCAGCTGGTCCTCAAAGGGCAAATCTCCTAAGCATCGAGATGCCCCTGGCCTTGCCCTCAGATTCTGCACCAGCAAAATTACCCCGGTTGGAGGCTTCGGCTTCTAAAGCATCATCGGGGTTCCAGGATGATCTAGATGGCATGGCCTCAACAGATCTCCTGGTGCCATGCTCTGGGATACCAGTGGCCTCTACCAGTACAGACTTCCAGGCATTGGCAGCATCGATGGATCAGAGAATTCTGTCCATCGAATGCAGTCTGGCAGCTTTCCTTGTGGCATCAACACCCATGGTAACACAACAGACTACTCTGCTGGTACCAGCTCCAGTATCTCCATCAGCACAGATTCTGGTACCAGTGGCATTGGTGTCAGCTATGCTGGTACTCTGCCCTCTGCAGCCCTCCAGTACCAATACCCTGGTACCGGTGATTCCCAATCGGTACAGGTATCAGGCTTTGCAAGAGTATCCTGACAGGCGATACTTTGATTCCTCTGACTCTGAGGATTCTAAAGAGTCTGTCGATGCAGTGATGCTTCTTCCACAGGAGTCCTCTCCTAAACAAAGGATGTCTCCTCCAGAGGACTTGTCTTTTCAAGACTTTATCAGAGTTGGCTCAGGGCCTCTCTATTACAGTAGCCCCAGAGCCTAGAGCTAAGGAGTTAAATATTCTACAATATCCTAAAACTCCTAAAGAGGCAGCTACCTTGCCTATTCATGAGATTCTGTATGATCTCATGTTAAGGATGGGGGAAGCACCTCTAACCACCTCTCCTCATTCTCACAGGTTGGACACCATGCATCGTGTCCCTTGTCCTGGTTTCCATAAAACTCAGCTTCCTCACCATTCTATTGTGGTTGAGTCTGCAGTGAGATTAGAAAGTGCCAAGAGACATGCCTCTAATCCTCCAGGATGTGAATGTAGAGCCTGGATGCTTTTGGTAGATTCTTCCAAGCTTCCATGCTTGCTTGCGATAATTAATTCTTAGTGTCTACATGGGAATGTTAAGTCACTGACCATTTGCAGACTTTAAGTCCTTTTTATGTCTGACAGTAAAAGGCAAGAATTTCTCACTGGGCTCAAACATGCCCAGGATATCTCAATTCTCTGTGCAGCTTTTGACTCCTTTGAATGCGTAAGCAGAGCCTCAGCTATAGCTATAGGTGCACATAGGATTGCTTGGCTTCAAGCATCTGATTTGGAGACCTGGGTCCAAGATGAATTGAAATATCCCTTGTACAGGTGAGAATCTGTTAAAGATTGGCAAGCAAAAGCCAAGCAAATGGATGCTGAAAATTCTGCTTTGGATAGACTATCCAAATTTGCTGCTCCTGCTAAGAAAAGGTTGTTCAAGAGTGCCTTTTTCTAAAAAAGGAAGATCCTATCCTGCTTATAGTCAGAGCATCTTCTGCAGCTCAGTTCCCTTCCAAACGTCAGCAATCCTCCAAACAGACCAAGGCAAAGACTGAGGCCTGCTCCAGCCCAGCAATCTCAGCCCCCTCAGGGCCTTTGACTCTGCTAGATAACTTAGCCTTCCTGGCTCTAGAAGGACCAGAGCCCTCCACCATTCCAGGAAGGTATGTCACTTTGCTCCCAGATGGGGGCAAATCACAGCAGAGCATTGGACACTCCATCATAAGAGGGGTACAAACTTCATTTTTCCAGCTTGCCCCCTCCGAGTGCACCAGTTCAATTCTCCAACCTCCCTCAGCCTGTTAGAGCAGGAGGTTGCCACTCTTCTAGCCTGGGGGCAATAGAGGAAGTGCCTTCTCAACAGGGCACAGGGTTCTACTCTATTTTCTTATCCCAAAGAAAACAGGGGGCTTCAGACCCATTTTAGATCTGAGTTGAACAGTTTCCTAGTCAAAAGTTCAAGATGGTTTCTCTAGGAACTCTGCTGCCATACCTTCAGAGTAAGGTTTGACTTTGTTCTCTAGATCTCAAGGATGCATACACTCATGTTCTCATCCATCCAACTCACAAGGTTCCTTTGGTTCCTTTTCCAGGAGAAGCACTATCAATACAGTGCTCCCCTTTGGCCTGGCCTCTGCACCAAGGGTGTTCACAAAATGCATGGCAGTGGTTGCTGCTTTTCTGCGCACCCTAGGAATATTTGTCTTCCCTTATCTGGACAACTGGCTCATTCGAGCTCCCACTCAGAGGCCAAGACTGCTCTAACCTGCACAATGCATATCCTTCAATATTTAGGGCTGATGATAAACATCCCAAAATCCAATTTAATCCCTACTCAGTCCCTGGAGTTTATAGGGGTGCTACTGGATACTACAAAGGCAAGGGCCTATCTTCCCCAGGCCCGTTGCCTTCGCTTGATGCAGTTAGCTTCTCAAGCAGAGTCAAAACCCCTTCTAACTGCTAGAAAAATGTTAGTTGCTAGGCCACATGGCATCCACAGTTCATGTGGTACCATATGCTCGCCTTCACATGAGAGCAGCTCAGTGGACTTTATCCACCCAATGGACCCCAGGCAACTTACAACAGATGCTTCTCCAATGGGCTGGGGAGCTCATCTTCAGGACCTCTCCACCCAGGGCATCTGGTCCCCACAGGAGACTTGTCTACATATCAATCTCTTGGAACTCAGAGCAATCTTCCTTGCTCTGAGTTTTCCACACCCTGCTCAGCCACAAGACAGTCCTTGGCTACCTGATTGTCCATGTGGACATGTTCTATATAAAGAAGCAGGGAGGAACTGGCTGTCGCTTTGCAACGAAGCTCTGACTGTGGGCCCTCACCAGAGAGCATCACATTCATCTTCTGGCAGTCTTCCAGGTGCTCAAAACTCTTGGGCAGACACTCAGTCGAGTTCTGCTTTCACACAAGTGGTCCCTACATATGGACCAGGTATCTAAGATTTTTCAAATTTGGGGAATGCCAAACTTCCCAGTTCTGTTCCAGAACTCTGGCTCAGGCAAGGGATGCTTTCCTCCTCCATTGGGGTCAACTTCCTGTATGCCTTTCCACCCATTCCCCTAATTCCCAAAACCCTGTTCAAGCTTCAAACAGAGGTCACATGATTCTCATAGCTCCACATTGGCCATGGCAAGTGTGGTACCCTCTGCTTCTGCATCTCTCAAGCTCCCTCACTAGAGTTAGGGTCTGCTCCAGACCTCTCTCAGGAGGACAAAGTTGTGGCACCCCAATCCCCAGTCGCTGCATCTCAGGGCTTGGTTGCTGAAGGCCTAGATCTCCAGGATCTTCATCTTTCTCAACAAGTGAAGGATGTTTATGCTTCCAGAAAACCTTCCACTAGATGTTAAGTGGAAAAGGTTTACCATCTGGTGTTCTGGAAAGGGTCTTAACCCCCATGCAATACTTCTGGAATCGTTGCTAGAGTATCTCCTGCATCTGTCTAATGCAGGCCTTAAGACAAATTCAGTAAGTCCATCTGAGTGCTATTGCAGCTTCCCTCAAGCCTCTAAATAGACAACCTGTTTCCTCTCATCCCCTTGTAGCAAGGTTCATGAGAGGCCTCCTTTTAACAAAGCCTCCCATTAGACCATCTCCGGTGGCATGGGACTTAAATTTGGTTCTTGGTCAGCTTATGAAGCCGCCTTTTGAACCTTTAGCTACTACCTCCTTGAAATACCTTTCTTGGAAGGTTCTTTCTCATTGCAATCACAGCATGCCGCATCAGTGAATTGCAAGCACTAGTAGCTAATCCACCTTATACAAGGTTCCATCATGACAAGGTGGTCCTTGGGACTAATCCCCACTTTATGCCTAAGGTGGTCTCTCCTTTTCACCTCAACCAAGAGGTCTACCTACCTTTTTTTTTTTTTTTTTTTTTTTTTTACCCCAGGGCCTCATGCATCAAGTGCAGAGGGATCTTCATACCCTGGACTGTAAAAGAGCTCTAGCTTTTTACTTAGAGGACACAACATAGAAAGTCTTCTCAACTCTTTGCTTTTGATCCTTCTCATCTGGGACGACCAGTCTCCAAGAGAACACTTTCCAACTGGATTGCCCAATGTATTTCTTTCGCCTATCAGAGCAAGAACATTTCTCCGGAGGGCCATGTCACAGCTCACAATGTGAGAGCCATGGCAGCCTCAATGGCTCACCTGAACTGTCTATCGACATCTGTCGAGCATACACTTGGGCCTCGGTTCATACCTTCACAGCCCATTGCTGTTTTGACAAGGACTCTTGCAGGGATGCCTTGTTTGGTCAGGCTGATCTCCAGGAACAAGCAGGAATGAGTCTTCACATATGGGTACGTCGGTACCGACAGCCTGCATGGGAATGCTCCCCAGCATCCAATCAGAAAGCTTTTGGGAGCATCCCTCGCACCTGCACACTGTCTTCCCGCCTTTCTGACTGTCTCTCCTCAGTTTTTGTTTTTCCACAGAGCCGGCAGGACATCCTCCCTGTCACCGCAGAAACGTTTTCTTAAATTCTTTATTTTCTTGTTTTATTGTGGTTGCGGCTGTTTTCCCACCGCCACCTGTACTGCCAGTGGGTTTTTTCTTTTCTTTTTCTTAACTTGGACAAAAATCCCTATTTCTGTTTTTGAAACTTTTTTTTTGGGCCTGCAAGGCCTCACCATGGAGCCTTCTTCCCCTAAGAAGTGCTCCCACTGTGGAAACAGTTTTCTTTTTAGACTCCAATGCCTGGTGTCTAACCTGTTTGGGTCCTGACCCCTTTTCTCCTGAGCACTCAGGCTGCGATACCATGAGAAGTTCCCTCTTTCGAATTTCCCTCGATACCGTTTTCCCTCCCCCGGTGGGGGCACCGGTTTCTTCTTTTCAGGAACAGGTAACCCACAGTCAAGACTAGCCAATTCTTGAGTGGTAGGTCTCATGCCAAGCATGCAGACGGCCCCGGCCTTACCCTCAAGACCCCATTGGCATTAAAACCCCAGTGGGAGTCTTCGGGCTCCAAAGCATTTCAGGGGTTTCAGGTTGTTCCTGGGGCTCACCCCTCACAGAACATACCTGAGCCATGCTCGGTGGTGGCATCCGCTTTGAGCAGTACCAATACCCTGGCATCGGCACCAGTGTTGAGTGATCCACTCTTCACCAGGGATCGTCATCTTGGTCCCTCAGTACCTTCAGGACCAATCAATATGTCAGATTGACTTCCCAGTATCATCGATACCACCACCGTTGGTACCCTCTAGACATGCATCGATAGCCTTGCTTCCTTCGATGCCGAGTCTAGAATAGATTTCTAGTCTAGAAGATTGGGTACCGACGCGTCCTAGAACCGATATTTACCGATTCCTCATGCACAGTACCAAGGATGCTTACCAAGAGTTTTTAGTTACCTTGGTACTGCTGGAGCAGCCTTCGATGAATGAATGCTTCGGTGTCGGTTTCGCCTTCGATTCCGGCACAACCACCAGTATCGGTATCAATGCTGGTACCTACAGCATCATCGGTACCAGCTCCTTCTATGCTTTCTTCACCTGCATTGCTCCTCTTGATACCTAGTTTGGAGTCGATACCTGGCATGGATGATGCACTACTGAACTCATAACTGCCAGTTCCAGTGTCCATCCATTACAAATCCTGTTCTGCACTGGACAGGTACATCCTCCGGTGCCCAGGCTACCTTTACAAATTTAGCCTGTCCAGGAATGGTTCCCATTGGAGACCCTTCTTTTCAGAAATTTCTCCTTGATATGGCATCCTTCCTTAATATTCCTATCCCTGGCTATGGGTCTTCAGTTCTTCTGCAGGAAAGGAAACTGTAATGCTTCCTTTACATCACTCTCTGCAGAATCTTCTGAAGATTTGGGAAAAGCCTTTAAGGGTTTCTTCACCTCCTACAGTAACTGATCTTCTGTATCAGGTGCCCCTCTCCAGGATTTCAAAAGCCCCAACTTCCCCATCATCAGCAATGAGGAAAGTAAAAAGCAAGAAGACTCATTCTTCTTTCCCTCCAGGGCGTGCATCTAGGACTCTGGATGCCTTTGGACATAAAACCTTCCAAACATCTATGCTGGCAAAAAGGATTCTCTCATATTTTCTGAGTCTATCCCTTCAGGAGATCACAAAGATTATCTCTTGACTCCTTTTCTATCAGAGCCCAAGGCTGCTGACTATTCCTGGCTTAGTCATAGCCAAAATATCTTTGTTTCTCTCTTGTGCTTCCCTAGACTCTTTTGAGTCTGTTAGCAGAACTTCTGCTATAGCCATAGGAGCATGTCATAAAGCCTGGCTTCAGGCATCAGACTTGAGTAGATGGGCACAACAAAGACTGAGTAATACTCCTTGTACTGGAGAAAATCTTTTCAATAAGGAGTCTTTGTCAGATTGCTCATTGCTTCACTGACCTACCTATTTCTGAGGGCCATCCTAAGCCCTCTACTTCCTCAGCAGGTAGGAAATGCCCTACCAAACCTTTTCCTAAAACAGAGGTTCTTCTCCTGCCCATCGTTCTGATGTTCCCAAACGGGGGAACTCTCGCCCTGGTTTGAAGAATCCAAACTCCAGCCAGGCTAAATGAGCACAGTAACCATAGGTTTCTGATCACTTTTTATAATTAGTTCATTTCTTTCAGCAGAAGTTTTTCCATTCAAAACTCTGCTCTGGGATTCCTATCCTCAAGGAATCCTTTTACTTTTCAATATGCTGAACTGTCAGGACATTCATGTCTATGGCTTACAGAGTTTTCCACCTCTTCCTAATCAGAAGAGGTCTTCAACTATCAGTTTTCTCTGTAACAGCATGACTTTTTTTCCTTCCAGAGACTTACCAAATGATAAGTCTTCAGCTTATATCTCTACCCTCTTTACCAGGGCTTTCCCCTGTAAGAGTGGTATCATACCATTGAAAGGCTTTTTGTCTTCCCTTTCATTTCTGTATATGGGCTGCAAACGGACAGCTTGTTCTCCTTGTTCATCCTGTCTGACACTGACCAACTCCTTCGGTTGTCCTATTCAGAAGCTGCCCAGGCATAAGTTTCAATAACTGACTACTGGTACTATTCCACAAGTCCCAGTCTTGTTCTCTACCACTCCTTAGTAGTGGTTTCAAGATAGTTTACTACATCTTCCTTGGATAAGCCTTTTCACTTAAGGCTTCTTACTTTATCTCCTACCTTTGCCATCTCCAATCCTGGGTTTGGTTAAGGTAGTGGAACTGTCAGTTTTTGCCTCGTCAGCCAGTTCTACATCCCAGTTCTCCGGCATAATGCTCTCTGCAATCCTTCTGAGAAGCTTTCCATTATGGGCCCTTGCTAGAGAGCATAGAGGTTTTTTCTAATGGCTATCCATGTGTTAAAAAGGCTTCCTCAGTCACCCCCTGTGACTGAGGGTTCTCCATGCCTTTCTATTTTCAAAAACAGAGGAAGGCAAAGGACTTAAGCCTTTTCCACATGAGAATCTAAGACTTATCCCATTCTTATAGAGAATGTACTTTTCTTGCAGTTGCTCTCATGGTATCCTAATACTTCAAGGACAGTACATATTAATCTGAAACACACCTGATACCTCCTTGTCCCTCATGTAGGTCCACCTGGTATCTCGTTTTAGGCATTTCTGCCCTTTTTACCATGCTGGAGTTCCACAGGACTCCAAGTTTGCTGTTTACAGACTGATATTATCCTCTGTTTTTTCACATAACCATCCTGGTTATTCACTGGATAGCATTCTTTTTCATTCTCCCTGTGGGGACAGGTTTTCTATATATTCTCAAGTAGGTTTTACCTTGTTCTTAAATGAATTTTCTCCCTTCACATCCTCATGTGAATGTCCTCATATATATAGCTGTCTGCTTAGTTGCAGGCATTTATCTCAAACCTATGTATTCAAGTATTTATATCTGTGTGAAGCTTCCCACTGAAGACTTGACGTGTTTGTGCTACCCCAATTGAATCCTGGGGTCACCTCTCACCTCCAGATGTGAACCTCCACCTTCACTCCAGTGAGGTCACCTTGAACATTCTTCTACTGGATCCCAGTAGACTCCATCAGCCTCTCTACTTCCTGCAATCCAGTAGGTGAGTCGTATGGGGATTGTTCATTTCAATGTTAGGTTTTCATCTCATTATATTCTTTAATAATCATACATGCAAGGACTCCTTCTAGGTAGTCCTTTCTTAAATTAGCTGTGTTCTCTACAGCTCCTCTTTTCAACTCCTGCCCTCCATCCTTTGGATGCCTGACCATATGAGGTGTACCATGTTTCATTCTTCAACATGTCAGGGCTCCAGGCATCTCAGCTTGGGAGTCCCCATATGTGAAGACTCATTCCTGCTTGTTCCTGGAGATAGCACAGTTACCTGTAACAAGTGATCTCTGGGAACAGCAGGAATAAGTCTTCACAACCCACCCACCTCCCCTAGGAGTTGTATCTATCTTCCTTTCCTCTCTCTCCCTTTGTCTCAGCTAAGAAACTCAACTGAGTAGAGACAATCAGAAAGGCGGGAAGACAGTGCAGTGCGCAGGCATGAGGGATGCTCCCAAAAGCTTTCTGATTGGATGCTGGGGAGCATTCCCATGCAGGCTCCGTCAGTACCAACGTACCCATATGTGAAGACTTATTCCTGCTGTTCCCAGAGATCACCTGTTACAGGTAAGTAACTGCTTTTTTCAAGCATGCCCCCTCACATAATAGTGAAGCAGTTCAATTCTCCGACACCTCTCATCAACCTCTTAGGTCAAGAGGTTGCCATTCTTCTTGCCCAAGGGGTGCTAGAAGTGCCTCTGCACCAACAGGGCACAGGGTTCTATTCCCCATATTTTCTTATCCCAAAGAAAACGGGGATACAGACCTATATTAGATCTCAGAATTGAACAAATTCCTTGTCAAGGAGAAATTCAAAATGATTTCTCTCGGTGCTCTGCTTCCATACCTTCAGAGTCAGGATTGGCTTTGTTCTCTAGATCTCAAGGATGCATGTACTCATCCATCCAACCCACAGGAAGTTCCTTTTTCAAGGAAAGCACTACCTATACAGGCTGCTTCCTTTTGGTCTGGCCTCTGATCCAAGGGTGTTCATGAAATGCATGGCTGTGGTAGCAGCATTTCTCCGTACCCTGGGAATATTCGTCGTCCCTTACTTGGACGATTGGCTCATTCGAGCTCCAACACAGTCAGAGGCCAAGACTTCTCTGTCCTGCACAATGCATATCCTCCAGTATTTAGGGCTGGTAACAAACATCCCAAAATCCAGTCTGACTCCCACCCAATCTTTAGAGTTCATAGGAGCTCTTCTGGATACCACAAGAGCAAGGGCCTATCTCCCCCAGGCCCATTGCCTTCACTTAATGCAGTTAGCTTCTCAAGCAGTGCTAAAGCCTCATCTAACTGCTCAAATGTTGCAATTGTTGGGCCACATGGCATCCACCATGCATGTGGTTCCATATGCTTTGCCTCCACATGAGGGCAGCTCAGTGGACTTTATCCACCCAATGGGCCCAGGCATCAGGGTGCCTGTCAGACAAAATAGCAATCTCAAGTCGCCTCATTTTGTCCCTCCAATGCCCCTTCCAACAACCCTTACCCCAAGCAACTCTCAACAGATGCTTCTCCAAAGGGTTGGGGAGCTCATCTGCAAGACCTCTCCACCCAGGGCACCTGGTCTCCACAAGAGTTGTCTACATATCAATCTCTTGAACTCGGGGCAATTTTCCTGGCTCTGCAAGTGTTCCACTCCCTGCTCGGCTACAAGACAGTCCTCATTCACACGGACAATCAGGTAGCCATGTTTTATGTGAACAAGCAGGGGGGAATGGGCTCTGTCGCTTTGCAACGAAGCTTTGTGACTATGGGCCCTTGCCAGAGCATCAGATTCATCTGCTGCCAGTATATCTTCCAGGCATTCAAAACTCTTGGGTGGACAGACTCAGTTGAGTTCTCCTTCCACACTAGTAGTCTCTGTATGCAGACCAGGTGACCAGGATATTTCAACTTTGGGGAACCCCAGACAGACCTCTTTGCAAGTCTGTGGAATGCCAAACTTTCCTGGTTCTGTTCCAGAGCTCTGGCTCAGGGAGCTCAGGCCAGGGATGCTTACCTCCTTTACTGGGGTCAAGACTTCCTGTATGCCTTTCCACCCATTCCTCTAATTCCCAAAACCCTCTTCAAGCTTCAGAGAGACAGAGGCCACATGATCCTCATAGCACCACATTGATCACGGCAAGAGTGGTACCCTCTGCTTCTACATCTCTCTCAAGCTTCCTCCCTAGAGTTGGGGTCTGCTCCAGATCTCCTATCTCAGGAGAACGGGATGTTATGGCTCCCCAGTCCCTGCATCTCAGGGCTTGTTTGACGGCCTAGATCTCCAAGATCTTCATCTTTCTCAGCAAGTGAAAGATGTTCGTTATGCTTCCAGAAAACCTTCCACTAGACATTCTTATGCTTTCAAGTGGAAAAGGTTCACTATTTGGTGTTCAGGAAAGGGTCTTACCCCCTTGCTATACCTCTGGAATCTTTACTGGAGTATCTCCTCCATTTGTCTAATGCAGGCCTTAAGACAAATTCAGTAAGTCCATTTGAGTGCTATTGCAGCTTCTCTTAAACCTCTAAATGGACAACCTATTTCCTCTCATCCTCTTATAGCAAGATTCATGAATTCTCCTAGCTAAGCCTCCCATTAGACCACCTCCAGTGGCATGGGACTTGAGCCTGGTTCTTGGGCAGCTCATGAAGCCACCTTTCGAACTCTTAACCTTCCAAGAAAGGAATTTCAAGGAGGTGGTAGCTATCTTTCTCATTGCAATCACATCAGCATGCCGCATTAGTGAATTGCAAGCACTAGTAGCTAATCCACCTTATACAAGGTTCCATCATAAGGTAGTTCTTAGGACTCATCCACACTTTATGCCTAAGGTGGTCTCGCCTTTTCATATCAACCAAGAGGTCTACCTACCTGTCTTTTTTTTTTTTTTTCTTTTTTTTTTTTCCAGGACCCCATGCATCAAATGCAGAAAGGAATCTTCATACCTTTGGACTGTAAAAGAGCTCTAGCTTTTTACTTAAAGGACACAGCAACATAAAGTCCTCAACTTTGTTGCTTTTGATCCTTCTCATTTGGGACTTCCAGTCTCCAAGAGAACACTATCTAACTGGATTGCTCAGTGTATTTCTTTCGCCTATCAGAGTAAGAACCTTTCTCTGGAGGGCCATGTCACAGCTCACAATGTAAGAGCCATGGCAGCCTCAATGGCTCATCTGAACTCTTGTCTATTGACGATATCTGTCAAGCAGCCACTTGGGCCTTGGTTCATACCTTCACAGCCCATTACTGCTTGGACAAGGACTCCTGCTGGGATGCCTTGTTTGGTCAGGCTGTTCTCAAACACCTGTTCTATACCTAATCAACTCCTACCCACCATCCCTGGTAGGATGCCAGAGATCCATGGGGGGAAGTGGAACCCTTCTCAGGGACACACAACTTCTGGGGTCTCTCCCTGGCACCTAAAGCTAGGGAGTCCCCATATGTGATGACTACATTCCTGCTTGTTCTCCAGGACCAAGCAGGAAGTCAGTCCTCACATATGGGTGACATTGTCGATGGAGCCCCTGCAGAGCATTTCCCCAGCTTTCCATAAAAGCCTTTGGGAATGCAGGCACATGTGCACAGTCCCCTTCCCGCCTAAAGGTGCCATCTTGCTCGGTCTCTTTTTCCATGAAGCCCGTCAGACGTGTCCTAGTCCTCCCGGAAAATTGGATTTTTCTGTGATTCCTTTGCTATTTTTTTGCTGGTTCTCCTTCCACTGGGTTTGGTACACTGGTATCGAGCCTGATCTTTTCTCGGTTTTTGCCCTTCGTGGCTGGCATTCGCCCTTTTTTCTTTTCCCTGGAAGGCCAGTCCTTTGACCTCATGGGGGCTCTTTTTTCCCCCCCCCCAATGGCTTCCAGTGGTTTCAAGAAGTGTGATCGGTGCAAGAAACTGTCTCTCACCAACACACAACTGCTGTCTTCGGTGCCTGGGTCCGGACCATAATCCTGAGACCTGTGGACCATGTGGAAAAATGTCCACCAAGGCACTTCGAAGTTGTCGGCACCAAAAGCAAAGGCTTTTCTCCAACTCAGCCTCCAGCTGGGCCCAGACCTCGTCTGAGGCCTCGACATCTCGGGAATCTGATCCCAGGGGGTCCCCTGACCAGGAACAGAAGAGGAAGAAGCGGCTCATGAGGGTGGCGTCGAGGTCCCTGGCTCCTCAAGAGCTAGGTCTCGGACCCCTGACTGCCGTCCCAGGCCCATGGAACAGGAGAAGCCACCAAAAGTACCTTGTGTGGAGCTGGAGTCTGCTGGACAAGTCCTGTAGTCCTTGTGGACTCTCCTCCCAGAGAGCTGACGTAGTCAGTGGCTGCTGAGTCTCCTGAGCTGGGTCTCAGGCTGACAGCCTTGGAGTGCAGATTGTCTGCCTTCATGGAACAGCAGCAGGTGCTGATGACAGCCTGTCTTGTGAATCTGTCCTGACCACCAGGACATTGACATCAGTGTCAACCCCAGAGACCGATCCGATACTCAAGACCATGAAGGCTCGGTCGACCTCAGTCGTGGTCACCCTCGACCTCCTGTTCAGGACTGACAGTGTTGACGCCGGTGCCTTCAGCATCAGGGTAGGTGCTTGCAGGCCCTGCAGTCAGACCCCGATTCCTCATCAGACAAGTTCCCCTGACACCTTCTAGACTCGGTTTGTCCCGTCGGACTCACTGCAGTCCGAGCCCCGGAGTAGATCCCTTCCGGAGGATACCTGGTTCTTGGAGTTCAGGATATGGCCACTGCATTGGCTATCCCTGCAGATCCCAAGGAGGAGCCAAGGAGCTTGAGGCCCTCCAGTATGACTATCCTCCAAAGGAGGCCTTTACTGTTCCAGTTCCTCCAATGCTGGAACAGCTCCTCTTCCAGATGTGGGAGGCACCAGCCTCTGCACCAGTTCTAAGCAAGCAGGTCGATTCCATTTATCGACTCCACAAGAGCCCTGGCTTTCAAAAGGTGCAGCTACCACACCATTCCATGGTGGTGGAATCGACCATGCATTGTCTGAAAAGTCAGAAGATGCACTCCAGTGCCCCCTGGTAGGGAGGCCTGGAACCTGGATGGTTTTGGTAGAAAGTGCTTCCAGGGCTTGATGCTTGCTTGCCGTGTCCAGTCTTACCAGCTGTACATGGGCATGTACTTGCACGACCTGGCTAAGGAACTGGCTGGGTTCTCTGCTGGTCTCTCCAGGGAACCCTTGCAGAGGTTCAAGTCCTTGTCTTCAGGGATACAGGAATGCTCCAAGTTTGTCCCGTGCTGCCTACAATGGCTTCAAGGCTTTGGCCCAGGTTGCAGCAGCCAGCATTGCAGCTCGACACCAGGCATGGTTGCAGTCATCGGACCTCGAGCCATGGGTTGAGGACAAGTTGGTCGATGTCCCTTGCCGAGGTGAGAACCTTTTTGGCAAGCCCATGACAGAAGGCCACACAGCTCAAAACCAAGCACCTCACTAGGACAACGCTGTCTAGAAAGACATCTGCCCCTTCTCACAAGAAGGGCTCGGGTAAAAAGCCCTTTTACCTGAGGAAGGGCACTGCCTACAAACAGTACCCACAGTACCAGGCCTCCCAAGCTCCTCCACAGGGTCAGCAGGCCAAGGGGCAGGGGAATGGGCCCCATAGGCAGAGGACCCCAAGCCTCCGGCTCCTGCTCCAACTCAGCAGGGTGGAGTTTTTTGACTCAGGCATAGCCTCTCCGTCCCTGCTCTCCCAATCCTGCACAGGAGGTCAACTTACCCTGTTTGCCCACAGGTGGCCACTCATCACTGGAGACAGGTGTTAAGCATCATCCACAAGGGCTATATGCTACACTTCCAGCAGCTGCCTCCACCATACATTCCTGGGGAGCCTCCAAGGCCTCCCCGTCACACACATCTTCTCCTTCAGAAGCTCCAAGGTTTGTTGCGAGACAAGGCGGTGGAGCCTGTGCCTCCCTACTCCAAGGCCAGGGGTTCTACTCCAGGTACTTCCTCATACCAAAAAGAACCAGTGGCCTCAGGCCTATTCTCGACCTCCATCTCAACACTTTCCTGGAGAAAAAAGTTCAAGATGCTTACTCTTGGAACACTTCTGCCCTACCTCCAGCAGGGAGATTGGCTATGCTCCTTGGATTTAAAGGATGCATTCACTCACATCCTCATTCATCCAGACCACAAAGTACCTCAGGTTCATTGTGGGGGGAAACCATTTTCAGTACAGAGTACTGCCTTTCAGCTTCACCTCTGCCCCAGGGTCTTTACCAAATGCCTGGCAGTGGTGGCGGCCTACCTGAGAAATCAGGGTATCTGTCTTCCCCTATCTGGATGACTGGCTCATCAGGGGTCAGACGTGCCAGGAGGCCAGACAAGCCACCCTCCGAACTATTGCTCTTCAAAACCTGGGTTTTGTCAAACTTCGCAAAGTCCACTTTGCTCCCCTCCCAGAACTTGGAGTTCATAGGAGCAAGACTGGACTCTCTCCTGGCAAAGACTTTCTTGCCAGACAGAGCCCAAAGACTGAAACTTGGCAAACCAGTTTCTCAGCAGATCCCTGGTCTCCACCAGACTCTGCCTGAGGCTTCTTGGCCACATGGCTTCAACAGTACATGTGACCCCCAATACCCAGCTTCATATGAGGCCTGCACAGTGGTGCCTCAGAACTCAGTGGACACAGGCCACAGGAAGCCTCAGAGTAAGGGTGTCCAGACCATTCCTGAACTCCCTTTGCTGGTGGTTGTACCCACCCAATCTGTTGCAAGGGGTGCCTTTTCAGATTCCTGGGTTCAGTGGTGTTGACCAGATGCCTCCCTGCAAGGCTGGGGGGCTCATTGTCTGGGCAAGTGCACCCAGGGCCTGTGGCCTCCCTGGGAGGCCACGCAGCAGTTCAATCTACTGGAACTCAGGGCTATTTGTTTAGCCCTCAAGACTCTCTCAAACCCTGGCTCATCAGTCTGTCTTAATCCAAACGGACAACCATGTAGCCATGATCTCCAGGAACAAGCAGGAATGAGTCTTCACATATGGGTATCGTCGGTACCGACGGAGCCTGCACGGGAACGCTCCCCATCCCACTACTGCCTCTCTCCAGTTCTTTTCCGCAGAGCCAGCAGGTCATGTTTCCTGTCACTGCTGAAGAATTTCTTTTTATTTTTCTTTAGTTGCATGTCTGCCTTCTCGATTCCGGACCAGTACCACCGGTCTTTTTTCTTTTAAAAAAAAAAAAAAACAAAAAAAAAACTCTTCAGTGCATTTTTTTTTTCTTCTGGGGCCTTAGGCCTACAGATATATTTTTCCTCATGGAAAAACTTGCCTCCGGGTTTAAAAAGTGCACGAAGTGCAGTAGCACTATTTCTGTCACTGACACCCATGACGGGTGTCTAAAATGTTTAGGTCCTGACCACTCCATTGTGGATTGTGAGTCCTGTTTCATGATGTCTAAGAGGGTTACAAAATCGAGCAGCCAAACCCTGTTTCCCTCCGATGCAGCTTCTGTGGCATCGACGCCTTCCGGGGCTGCTGCTTCATCCCATGGATCTCAGGTAACCAAACTTAAATCTGGTTGGTCCTCAAAGAGTTCATCTCCCTCTAAGTATCAAGATGCCCCCGAGCTTACTCCTGAGGAATCCACACTGGCAAAATTACCCCGGCGGGAGGCTCCAGCTTCCAAAGCTCTGTCACAGGTTGACATCAATGGCTCAGCCTCGACCGATAACCTGTTAGAATGTTCTGGGGTACCGGCGGTTACCACCAGTACTGACATCCAGACATTGGTGGCATCAGTGGATCAGAATATTCTGACCATGCAGCATGCCATCACAGCATTCATACAAACTGCAACACCTACAGTACCACAACAAACCCCATTGTTGGTACCTGTACCGGATCTGAAATCTGTTCCAATACCAGTACTGCTTGCATCGACATCAGCATGAACAGCAGCGGTATGCTATCCAGTGATGCCCATCAGTACCGACTCGGTACCAATTACTCCCGATGTCGATACCTCCTGGTACGTGTATCGCGCTCTGCAAGAGCATCCAGACAGTCGATACTTCGATTCCTCTGAAGACTGATACTTCAGAGGCCTCAATTTAAGCATCAGGGATCCTTCCTCAGGAACCCTCTTCTCCAAAAAGGAGAATGTCTCCTCCTGAAGATTTGTCCTTTCAGGACTTCATTAGGGAGGTGGCCAAAGGCCTGTCCATCTCAGTGACCTCTGAAACTGAACCTAGAGCCAAAAAATTAGATATCCTACAATATCCTAAGGCTCCTAAAGAGGCAGCCACCTTACCAATACATGAGATTCTTTATGATCACATGTTGGGCATATGGGAGACTCCTCTTTCCACCTCCCCTCATTCTAGAAGGTTGGACACCATGTATCGTGTTCCTCCTTGTCCTGGGTTTCATAAGACTCAGCTTCCTCACCACTTCATTGTGGTAGTCTGCTATGAAAAAGATCAAGATCAAGAGCACAAAAAGGCACTCCTCTGCTCCTCCAGGAAGAGAATGCAGAACCCTAGATGCCTTTGGCGCAGGAAAGTCTTCCAAGCCAGTATGCTTGTAGCCAGAATCAACTCCTATAGTCTCTATATGGGGATGTTTCTAAAAAGTTAGATCTGCAAACCTTATCTCCTTTTATGTCAGAAGATAATAGAGAAGAATATATCACCTGGCTTAAACATGCACAGGATGTATCCAAGTTTTCCAACAGTGCAGCCTTTGACTCTTTTGAGGGGGCCAGTAGAGCCTCGGCTATTGCCATAGGTGCACGCAGAGTTGCTTGGTTGCAAGCCTCTTTGGAATCCTGGGTACAGGATGGTCTAGGTAACCTTCCCTGAACAGGCAAAAACCTGTTTGACAAAGATTGGCAAGCAAAGGCCAACCAGATGGATGCTGAAAATTCTGCTTTAGATAGACTTTGAAAATCTACTACTGCTCCTTTTAAAAGAGGTTGTTCAAAAGGATCTTTCCCAAAGAAAGGGAAATTTTCTTCTAGTTATGGTCAGGCCTCTTCTCTAGGTCGTTTTGCTACAAAGACAGCAACAACCAAAACAGGCCAAACCTCAGGCTGCGAGGACTGCTACGGCCCAACAGCCTCAGCCTTCTCAGGGCCTTTGACTTTCCACTAGAGAACTTAGCCTTTCTGGCTCTAGAACATCCAGAGCCTCTCACCATCCCAGGAAGGTTAGCTCACTTTGCTCCCAGATGGGAACAAATCACAGCAGAGCAATGGACCCTTTCCATCATAAGGGAAGGGTACAAGCTTCATTCCTTAAACCTTCCTCCTCACACCATGGTGAAACAGTTCAATTCTCCAACATCTCTCCTCAACCTTCTAGGTCAAGAGATTGCTACCCTTCTTGCCCAAGGGGCAATATAAGTACCTCTTCAACAGGGCTCAGGATTCTACTCCCCTTTTCTCATCCCAAAAAACAGGGGGGGGCTACAGACCCATATTAGATCTGAGTTGAACAAGTTTCTATGCAAGGAGAAATTCAAGATGACTTCTCTCGGAACACTCCTTCCATACCTCCAGAATCAGGACTGGCTTTGTTCTCTAGATCTCAAGGATGTGTACACCCATGTCCTCATCCATCCAACACACAAGGTTCCTTCGGTTCCTTTACCAAGGAAAGCACTACCAATACAAAGTGCTTCCTTTCGGTCTGGCCTCTGCTCCAAGAGTGTTCACAAAATGCATGGCAGTAGTAGCTGCATTTCTGCGCACTCTAGGAATATTCGTATTCCCATATCTGGACAACTGGCTCATCCGAGCTCCATCCCAGTTAGAGGCCCAGGCTTCCCTGGCCTGCACAAAGCATGTTCTTCAGTATCTGGGACTGGTAATCAACATTCCAAAATCCCATCTCACCCCTACTCAGTCTCTAGATTTCATAGGGGCCTTACTGGATACCACAACTGCAAGGGCCTATCTTCCCCAGGCCCATTGCCTACACTTGGTGCAGTTAGCCTCCCAGATTCAGTTAAAATCCCATTTAACTGCTCAAGAGATGTTGCAACTCTTAGGCCACATGGCATAAACAGTGTATGTGGTTCCTTATGCTCGCCTTCACATGAGGGCAGCTCAGTGGACCCTATCCACCCAATGGACCCAGGCATCAGGTTGCCTGTCAGACAAAATAGCAACCTCCAGTTGCCTCGTGGTCCCTCCAGTGGTGGACGTCCACTCAATCTGTTGCTGGGGTCCCCCTTTCAACAGGTGTTACCCCAAGCAACCCTTACAACAGATGCCTCTCCAAAGGTTTGGGGGCCTCATCTACAAGATCTCTCGACCCAGGGCATCTAGTCTCCACAGGAGACATCTCTTCATAGCAACCTCTTAGAGCTCAGAGCAATCTTTCTGGCTCAGTCTTCCACACCCTGCTCAGCTACAAGACAGTCCTCATCCACACAGACAACCAGGTAGCCATGTTCTATGTGAACAAGCAGGGAGGGACTGGCTGTCGCTTTGCAACAAAGCTCTGAGATTGTGGGCCTTCGCCAGAGAGCATCAAATCCATCTCATGGCAGTGTATCTTCCAGGGGTTCAAAACTCTTGGGCAGACAGACTCAGTCGAGTTCTGCTTCTGCACGAATGGTCCCTCCATGGGGACCAGATAGCCAGGATTTTTTGGATTTGGGGTACCCCAGACATAGACCTGTTTGCAAGTCCATGAAATGCCAAACTTCCAGGATTCCATGTCAGGGAGTTCAGGCCAGGGATGCCTTCCTCCATTGGGGGCAAGACTTCCTTTATGCCTTTCCACCTATTCCCCTCATCCCCAAGACTCTGTTCAAGCTTCAGAGACACAAGGGGTCTATGATCCTCATAGCACCACTTTGGCCACGCCAAGTGTGGTACCCTCTACTTCTGCATCTCTCTCAAGCTCCCTCCCTAGACCAGGGGTCTGCTCCAGATCTCCTCTCCCAGGAGGAGGGAACCTTGTGCCACCCAAATCCTCAGTCTCTTCATCTCAGGGCCTGGTTGCTGAAGGCCTAGACCAGTGATGGCTAACCTTTTTGAGCCCGAGTGCCCAAACTGCCGCACAAAACCAAAGAATTTCCTCAAAGTGCCAGCACGTCAATTAAAGCCCCATTTGCATAAGGTGCTTCATTTGCATAAATATTTGCATAATGTTACCATACACTAACTTTTAGTAAACATGCCTCTTAATGAGTATATGGATAAAGAAAGACTAAAAGGTTTCTACATTACTATAATCCAGTACCAACCGCCAGGCACATTAGGAACTACTACAAACGCTGCCCATTTAGAACCCATAGCAAACCCGCCGTATCCTAACAGCACTACCAGGACTCACAAAGCACCATACTCTACCTATCAAAAGGCAACACTGCAAATATTAAACCAATACATCTCAGAGAACAACAATACATGACCTACTGGGGAAAGAACAAGTGGCAATGTCAAATAGGAATTATATAAACAGAATACCTCAGCTCAGTTACACATGCAGAACAGACCATCACCAAACAAGGAATCACAATTTAGAAACAGGAAGACAATAATTAAACTGGGAACCCCAAAAGCCAAACTTGGAATATACAACAACACTGTAGAAATAAAACTATATATTAATTTCCTCTTGTACTAAACAAAGCGCAAAAATTAATGATGCACATTTCCCAGAGCTGACATATTCCAGTTAATAAATTCAAAATAAAGAGATATTTTTCTACCTTTTTTGCATTTTTTTTCAGTTGCAATTGTTCCAGCCACTTTCTTCTGGTTTCTTCGTGTCTTCTGCTAACTCTCCATCTGCTGTCCATTTGTCCTTTCTTCTGTCTTCTTGTTTTTTTTTTCCATTCTCTCTCTACATCTGCTTTAACATACTAATCTTTCTCCTTTGGCTCTTTCCTCATTCCTATTTCATCTACTCAAAATTTACCCCTCCATCCTCAATCCCCACTTACTCTCCCAATACCCGGCCAATTGTAGATTTTTTATCCCTCCCACACAATATTTTTCCCCTCTCCATTTTACTCTCCCAGCCCCATCCCATTCTAATCCTCCCCCACCCCCAGCGCCCTTCTAGTTCCAGCCTCACCCAGCATCCATTCCCTTCTAGTCCCTGCATCAGCCCATTTCCAGTCCTAGCAGCCCCCCAACCCAATACCAGTCCTATCCCCCCCTCATCAACCCACTTCCAGTCCTAACCCCCCATCACCCCATTTTCAGTTTAAGCCCCCCCCTATAACCCATTACCAGTCCTAACCCCCCACTTCCAGTCAGCCCCCCATAGCCCATTACCAGTCCTAACCCCATCAGACCACCTCAAGTCCTAACCCCTCCCCATCAGCCCATTTCTTGTCCCAGCCCCCCATAGCCCATTATCAGTCCTAAACCCCCCCATAGCCCATTACCAGTCCTAACCCCATCAGACCACCTCCAGTGTTAACCCCCCATCAGCCCATTTCCAGTCCTAACCCCACCCAACAGCCCACCTCAAGTCCTAACCCCTCCCCATCAGCCCATTAGCAGTCCTAACCCCCCCTAGCCCATTAGCAGTCCTAACCCCCCATAGCCCATTACCAGTCCTAACCAGTCCTAACCCCATCACCCCATTTCCAGACAGCCCCCATCAGCCCACAGCCCATTAGCAGTCCTAACCCCCCCTCCTAGCCCATGAGCAGTCCTAACCCCCCCTCCTAGCCCATTAGCAGTCCTAACCCCCCCTCCTAGCCCATTAGCAGTCCTAACCCCCCCTCCTAGCCCATTAGCAGTCCTAACCCCCCATCACCCCATTTCCAGACAGCCCCCATCAGCCCACAGCCCATTAGCAGTCCTAACCCCCCTCCTAGCCCATTAGCAGTCCTAACCCCCCATCACCCCATTTCCAGACAGCCCCCATCAGCCCACAGCCCATTAGCAGTCCTAACCCCCCCACCTAGCCCATTAGCAGTCCTAACCCCCCCCCCCCCCCCCGGCAAATTTAAAAACACAAAAAGCGGGCTCTGGCTGCTGCCGCAGACGCGGCAGCATGCAGTGTCCCGCGGGGCCCCCTCCGCCCGCTAAGCCCCTCTGCAAGGGCTTTCAGATTCGCGAGGGAGACAGCGTCTCCCTCGCGTCTCTGTTAAGCCCGCAGGGGCTAATGGGAAATTTCCCATCAGTCCCTCGCGTCTAAAGGGGCTGATGGGAAATTTCCCATTAACCCCTGCGGGCTTAACAGACGCGAGGGAGACGCTGTCTCCCTCGCGAATCTGAAAGCCCTTGCAGAGGGGCTTAGCGGGCGGAGGGGGCCCCGCGGGACACTGCATGCTGCCGCGTCCGCGGCAGCAGCCAGAGCCCGCTTTTTCTTTTTTTGCGGACCTTCACGCGTGCCAGCTGCAAGGCCTTCGCGTGCCACAGCTGGCACGCGTGCCATAGGTTCGCCATCGCTGGCCTAGACCTTCAGGATTTACACCTTTCTCAGCAAGTGAAGGATATCCTTCATGCTTCCAGAAAGCCTTCCACCAGACGTTCATATGCTTTTAAATGGAAAAGGTTTTCCATTTGTGCAGAGAAGGGTCTCAACCCTCTTGCAATACCTTTGAATTCTTTACTAGACTATTTACTGCATTTATCCCATGCAGGCCTTAAAACAAATTCAAATTCAGAGTCCATTTGAGTGCTATTGCAGCACCCCTTAAGCCTCTCAATGGACAACCTATTTCCTCTCATCCTCTTAGCAAGATTCATGAGGCCGCCTTTTGACTAAACCTCCCATTAGACCACCTCCAGTGGCATGGGACTTGAACCCTTAGCCACTACCTCCTTAATTCCTTTCCTGGAAGGTTATTTTTCTCATTGCAGTCACCTCAGCTCGCCGTATCAGTGAGTTGCAAGCTTTAGTGGCTAATCCTCCTTATACAAGGTTCCATCATGACAAGGTAGTCCTCAGAACTAATCCACACTTTATGCCTAAAGTGGTCTCACCTTTTCATCTGAACCAGGAGGTGTATTTACCTGTCTTTTTTTTCCAGGACCTCATGCATCAAGTGCAGAGAGGAATCTTCATACCCTGGATTGTAAAAGAGCACTTGCTTTCTACTTACAAAGGACACAGCAACATAAAGTCCAACTTTTTGTTGCTTTTGAACCTTCTTATTTAGGACTTCCAGTCTCTAAGAACTCTGTCCAATTGGATTGCTCGGTGTATTTCCTTCACCTACCAGAGTAAGAACTTTTCTCTGGAGGGCCATGTCACAGCTCACAATGTGAGGGCCATGGCAACCTCTATGGCTCTTCTAAACTGTGTCCATCGACCAAATCTGTCAAGCGGCCACCTGGGCATCGGTTCATACCTTCACAGCCCATTACTGCTTGGACAAGGACTCCCGCCGGGATGCCTTGTTTAGTCAGGCTGTTCTCAAACACCTGTTCCATACTTAATCAACTCCTACCCTCCATCCCTGACTGGATGCCTGAGATTCATGGGTGAAGGTGGAGCCCTTCCCAGGGACTCACAATCTGGGTGATCTCCCAGGCATCTCTAGCTGGGGAGTCCCCATATGTGAAGACTCATTCCTGCTTGTTCCTGGAGATAGCACAGTTACCTGTAACAGGTGATCTCTGGGAACAGCAGGAATAAGTCTTCACAACCCACCCACCTCCCCTAGGAGTTGTATCTCTTTCCTTTCCTCTGTCTCAGCTTTAAAACTTGAACTGGAGAGAGGCAGTTGGGAAAGGCAGGAAGGCAGCACGCAGGCGTTCTGGGATGCTCCCAAAAGCTTTCCTTTTGGACGCTGGGGAGCGTTCCTGCGCAGGCTCCGTCGGTACCGACAATACCCATATGTGAAGACTTATTCCTGCTGTTCCCAGAGATCACCTGTTACAGGTAAGTAACTGCTTTTTATGTGAACAAGCAGGGTGGCACGGGGTCCAGGCTCTTTTGTCAGGAGGCACAGGATCTGTGCTTGTTTGCCCCCACATGTTCCTCAAGGCAGTATCTGGCCAGGAAAACTACCTGGCCGACAGGTTGAGCAGGATTCTGCAGCCCCACAAATGGCAGCTCCATCCCTTAGTGGTTCAGAAGATTTTCCTGAAATGGGGACTTCCATCCATAGATCTCTTTGCCAGCCCCCTGAACAGACAGCTGCTAAGGTTCTGCTCCAGACAACCACATCCTCTGTGGCTAGCAGCAGATGCTTTTCTGATTTCCTGATCCCAGGGCCTCCTGTATGCATTTCCTCCCACACCCCTGGTGGCCCAAACCCTCTTCAGAATTCTACAGGACACTGCCTTGGTCCTGCTGGTAGCTCCCAGAGGGCCGAGACAGCCTTGGTTCCCACTTCTGCTTCAACTGTCAGTGGATCCCCCACTGCCCCTGGGGTTGCAGTCTGACCTCCTCTCAGGATCAGGGTTCCCTTCTGCACCCCAATCTCAGAGCTCTCAATTTGATGGCATGGCGGCTACAAGGGTAGTTTTGGCTCCCTGGGGCCTACCACGAAGTTGAGGTTGTCCTAGCCTCTAGAAAGCAGTCCACTAGGAAAACCTATGCCCTGAAATGGAAACAGTTTTCTGTGTGGTGTCAGCTACGTACATAAGATCCTTTCTCCTGTGCTGTACCAGTAGTGGTTCAGTACCTGCTGCATTTATCCAATCATGGACTTAAGTCCAATTCTGTTTGGGTCCACCTCTCAGCTCTAGCAGCTCACCACTCGCTGGTGGAAAGACATTCTGTCGGTTCACCCCTTGGTGTCCAGGTTTCTTAAAGGCTTGCTCTTGCTAAAGCCTCCGATCTGTCCTCCAGCTCCTGAGTGGGAGTTGAATGTGGTCTTGCAGCAACTGACTCGCCCACCTTTTGAGCCGATGGCTACTTGTCTACGCTTCCTCTCCTGGAATACTCTTCCTAGTAGCCTTAACCTCAGCCAGACAGGTGAGTGAGCTTCAGGCCCTAGTCTGACAGGCCTTACACCCGCTTCTATGGGAACAGGGTAGTTCTTAGGACTCATCCAAAGTTCCTCCCAAAGGTTATCTCCTCTTTCCACCTCAACCAGGAGGTGGTTCTTCTGACATTATTCCCTAGGCCTAATGCAAGCCAGGCTGAAGCGGTTCTGCATAACCTGACCTGTAGAAGGGCCTTATCCTTCTACCTTGACCGTACATAGGGGCATAGGAGGGCTACTCAGCTCTTCATATCTTTTGACCCTAATTTGGGGTTAGCTGTGTCCAAGCATACCTTGTCCATCTGGGTGGCTGACTGTATCACCTGGGCTTACAGGGTGGCTGACCTTCCTTTGCAGGGTCTGGTCACATCCCATCGTGTCAGGGCAATGGCTGCCTCGGTGGCTCATCTCCACTCTGTACCATTGGTAGACATTTGCAGGGCTGCAACTTGGTCTTCAAGCCAGACTTTTGCGGCCCATTACTGTCTGGAGAGGGAGTCCCATAGGGACAGTGCTTTTGGCCAGGCAGTACTCCAGAATCTCTTTGAGGTTTAGGCAACTCCTACCCTCCTGCCCTCTGTTGGGCTGCCGGAGGTTCTGTAAGTGAAAAGCCTTTCTTTGCTGGGATTAGAGGGAGTTCTTGTTCAGCCTGGGTTCCTGGTAGCCCAAAGCTAGGGGAGTTACCATATGTTTGCTGCGCCTTCCATCTGGAACTCTCTACCTAATGATCTGAGAGCAGCTCAGGACATCAATGACTTTAGGAAGCAACTGAAGACGGTTTTATTTATGGATTATTAGTCATGAAATCAACTAATTTTTTAGAAAGCAAATCATATATATATGTGTATATGTGTATATGTGTATATGTGCTCACATTATAGATAGTGCACCTAATTCCAAGACATTATTTCATATATTTACAAACTATGTATCTTTTATCACTGTTTCACTATTACTTGTTATATTTTCGTTTGTTGAACCGCTTTGATTGTATGATAAGGCGGTATACAAATCCAATTAAATAAATATGTGAGGACTGACTTCCTGCTTGGTCCTGGAGAAAGTAGTTACTCACCTGTAACAGGTGTTATCCAGGAGCAGCAGGAATCAGTCCTCACAACCCTCCCTCCCTCCTCCCCTGGGAGTTGCAGTTGTACATAGCTAAAAAAACAGCACAAATATAAATAAACTGTCATTTGACTGAGCAAGATGGCACCTTTAGGCAGGAAGGACCGCATGCGTGCCTGCATTCCCAAAGGCTTTCATGGAAAGCTGGGGAAATGCTCTGCAGGGGCTCCATCGACATCAATGTCACCCATATGTGAGGACTGATTCCTGCTGCTCCTGGAGAACACCTGTTACATGTGAGTAACTACTCTTTCCTGGAGATAGCATAGTTACTCACCCTGTAACAGGTGATCTCTGGGAACAGCAGGAATTTAGTCCTCACAACCCACCCACCTCCCCTAGGAGTTGTATCTCTTTCCTTTCCCTTGCTCTTTGTCTCAGCTCTAAAACTCAACTGGAGAGAGGCAGTTGGGAAAGGCGGGAAGGCAGCACGCAGGCACTGTGGGATGCTCCCAAAAGCGTTCTAATTGGATGCTGGGGAGTGTTCCCACGCAGGCTCCGTTGGTGCTGACTATACCCATATGAGGACTAAATTCCTGCTGTTCCAGAGATCACCTGTTACAGGTGAGTAACTATGCTGTCCTCAACACTCCCTCTTCCCTGTGGTTTTTTTTTGCCATCTTGAGCTATGTCAGTCTGAGGCAAGATGGCATCTTAGGTAGGAAGGGGACCATGCATGCATGGTGCATCTCCCAAAGGCTTTCTTTGAAAACTGGGGAAGGGTTACCACATAGGCTCAGTTGGTGCACATGTAACCCATATGAGGACTTATTTCCTACTGTCCCTGGAGAACTCCCGATCTCCAGGAACAAGCAGGAATGTAGTCTTCACATATGGGTATCGTCAGTACTAACAGCCTGTGGGAACGCTCCCCAGCGTCCAATGGGAAAGCCTTTGGGAGCATCCCACAGTGCCTGCATGCTGCCTTCCCACCTTTCCCAACTGTCCCTCTCCAGTTCTTTGTTTTCTGCAGAGCTGACAGGTCACACATCCTGTCACTGCAGAAAATATTCCCTTTTATTATTTTTGTAGTCACGTCTGCCTTCCCTCAACACTACACCAGTATCGCCAGTGGTTCGTTTTTCTTAAAAAAAAATCTTTTTTTTTTTTTTCTGGAGTCTTTTCCAGGTATTTTCTCAGGTGCCACGTGCCATTTTGGGCACTAGGCTCAACTTTTTCCTTTAAAATGGAAAAACCCGCTTTGGGTTTTAAAGTGTTCCAAGTGTGGTGGTACCATCAGACACCCATGAGTGGTGCCTCAAATGTTTAGGTCCTGACCACTCTATTTCAGTGTTGCCTGTGGGATGTCGAGGGGCCGGCAAAACAGAGCTGCTAAACTTGGCACCCTTTTTTCCTCCAATGCAGCGTCTGGCATCAACATCTTCTAGGGCTTCGTCTTCCTGCCATGGATCTCAGGTAACTAAACATAAATCTGGCCGGTCCTCAAAGGGTAGATATCCTAAGCATCAAGATGCCTCTGGCGTTGCCCTTGAGGGACTTGACCCGGCAAAATTGCCCCAGCATAAGGCTTCGGCTTCCAAAGCACTAACGGGGCTCCAGGATGTTCTCAAGGCCTCAACCTCAGCAGAGCTACTGGTGCCATGCTCTGGGGTACTGGCTGCTTCGTACAGTACCAATACCCAAGCATTAGCAGCATCGCTAGACCAGAGATTCTTGGCTACTGAATGCAGTCTGGTGGCTCTTCTCACAGCTTCTGCCCCTGAAACCACTTCAGACAATTCAACCAGTACCAGCACAGACTCCAGTACCAACTGCATTGACATTGGCAGGTATTCTACCAGGACCAAGTCATGCTTATCCATCTGGTATCGACAAGTCGGTACTGGACCCCTCCAATGCTGACTTCAATCGGTACTGGTACTGTGCCTTGCACGATCACCCGGATAGGAGATACTTTGAATCCTCGGATAAGTCTGAAGACTCTGAAAGCTCTGCCAATACCAGAGTACTTCCTGAGGATGATTCTTCTCAGCATAGGATGTCTCCTCCAGAGGATATGTCCTTTCAGGATTTTGAGATGTGGCTTGGTCTTTCCATCACAGTGGCTCCTGAAACCTAGGGCAAAGGAATTGGAAATCCTGCAATACCCTAAAGCTCCCAAGGAGGCAGCTACCTTACCTAGTTATGAGATCTTGCATAATCTCATGTTAAGGATGTGGGAAACACCTCTAACCACTTCTCACGCTCAAAGGCTCGACACCATGTATTGAGTTCCTCCTTGTCCTGGGTTTCAGAAGACTCAGCTACCACCATTCCATGGTGGTGGAATCAGCTATGAGAAGGATCAAGAGTGCAAAAAGACATGCATCTAATCCTCCAGGACATGTGTAGGACTCTTGATGCCTTTGGATATCAAACCTTCCAGGCTTCCATGCTTTCTGCTCGGATCAGTTGCTATATATTATATATGGGAATGTTCCTTAAGGAGGTCAAGGGATATTTAGAGCTTATGAGCCCTCTCCTTCCTGATAAGAGGCAGGATTACCTTGCCCTTGTCAAACATGCTCAGGATGTTTCCAAGTTTGTAAATCATGCTTTGAGTGCATAAGCAGCTCTGCTATTACCATAGGTGCATGTAGGATTGCCTGGCTCCAGGCATCTGACTTGGAACTTTGGGTACAGGATAAACTGGGGAATATTCCTTGCACAGGAGAGAATCTCTTTGGCAAGAATTGGCAGGAAAAAGCTAATGAGATTAGATGCTGACAATATTACCTTGGATAGATTGTCTAAATCTACAGCTGATCCTGCAAGGAAAAAATCCTACAAGAAACCATTCTTCAGTAAAGTTTTACCCCTCCTATACCCAGCAAGGGCATTGTTTAGGTCAGTCTGCCCAGAAGGGACAGCAACAACCTAGGCAAAGAAACAAAAGCTGCTAAGCCTCAACCGGGTTAGCAGACTCAACCTCCACAGGGGCTTTGACTCCTATCTAGAGAACTTTGCCTTCCTGGCCCTTAACGGCCCAGAGCCTTTCACCATTCCAGGAAGGTTGTCATTTTGTCCCCAGATGGGGGCAGAAAATTGGACTCTGTCCATTGTAAGAGGGGTACAAGCTTCATTTCCTCAGCATGCCCCCTCCTACAGTGATAACAGGTCAATTCTTAGACCTCTCTCAACACCCATTTAGGTCAAGAGGTCACTTTGTGTCTTGCCCAGGGGGCAATAGAAGAGGTACCCATTCTCCAACAGGTACAGGGTTCTACTCCCCCCTATTTCCTTATTCCAAAGAAAACAGGAGGACAGACCCATTTTGGACCTCAGAATTGAACAAATTCCTGTTCAAAATGATTTCTCTAGGAACTCTGGCTGCCATACCTTCAGAGTCAGGATTGGCTTTGTTCTCTAGATCTCAAGGATGTGTACACATCTCATCCATCCAACTCATCAAAAGTTCCTTTGCTTTCTATTTCAAGGTAAGCACTACCAATACAGGGTTCTTCCTTTTGGCCTGGCCTTGGCACCAAGGGTGTTCACAAAATGCATGGCTGTGGTGGCAGCATTTCTTCACACCCTGGGAATATTCATCTTCCCTTACTTAGACTGGCTCATTCAAGCCCCTTCAGAGCCAGAGGCCAGGATTTCTCTTGCACAATGCACATCCTTCAGTATTTGGGACTTGTCATAAACCTCCCAAAATCCAACCTTGCTCCCACTCAGGCCCTTGTCTGTCTGGTATCCAGCAGAGCTCCTATAAACTCAAGACTATCTTCCACAGCCACGCTGCCTTCACATTGTGCAGTTAGCTCTCCAAGCAGTGCTAAAGCCTCACCTCACTGCTTGGGAAATGTTAGTTGCTAGGCCACATGGCATCCACCATGCATGTGGTTCCTTATGCTTGCCTCCATATGAGGGCAGCCCAGTGGACTTTATCCACTCAATGGACTCTGGCATCAGGTTGCCTGTCAGACAAAATAACAAACTCAGATTGTCTTATGTTGTCCCTCCAATGGTGGCAGTCACCTGAAAACCTTTTGGTGGGGTCCCCTTTCCAACAACAAGCAACTCTGCAACTCCCAAGCAACTCTGACAACAGATGCCTCACAGGTGGGTTGGAGAGCCCACCAGCAAGGCCTCTCTAGGTCTCCTGTGGAGTCCAGGTACCCTGGGTATCTACACATCAATCTCCTGGAACTCGGAGCAATCGTCCTTGCTCTGAGTATTCCACACCCAGCTCAGCTACAAGACAGTCCTAGTTCAAACAGACAATCAGGTAGCCATGTTCTATGTGAACAAGTAGGGCAGAACAGGCTGTCGCTCTGCAACAAAGCTTTGACTATGGGCCCTTGCCAGAGCATCAGATTCATCTCCTTGCGGTGTATCTTCCAGGCATTCAAAACGCTTGAGCAGACACTCGAGTTCTGCTTCCACAGGAATGGTGTCTCCATACAGACCAAGTGGCCAAAACTTTTCAAATTTGGGGAACCCCAGACATAGACCTCTTTGCAAGTCTGCTGAATGCCAGACTTCCCCGGTTCTGTTCCACAATTCCAGCTCAGGGTTGTCAGGCCAGGGATGCTTTTCCTCCATTGGGGCCAGGACTTCCTGTATGCCTTTACACCCATTCCCCTAATTCCCAAAACCCTGTTCAAGCTTCAGAGACAGAGGTCATATGATCCTCATAGCTCCACATTGGCCTCGGCAAATGTGGCACCCTCTGCTCCTACATCTCTCTCAAGCACACCTCTGGAGTTAAGATCTGCTCCAGATCTCCTTTCTCATGAGAACAGGATGATGTGGCCTCCCAATCCCCAGTCTCCATCTCAGGGCCTGGTTGCTGAAAGCTTAGAACATCATGGTCTTAACCTTTCTCAGCAAGTAAAGGATATCCTTTATGCTTCCAGGAAACCTTCCACAAGGCACTCTTCTGCTTTCAAGTGGAAAAGGTTTACCATATGGTGCTCACAGAAGGGTCTTGACCCTCTTGCAATACCTCTGGAATCATTAGTGGAGTATCACCTTCATTTGTCTAATACAGGGCTTTAGACCAATTCATTGAGTTCATTTGAGTGCTATTGCAGTTTCTTTCAAGCCTCTAAATGGGCAACCTATTTCCTCATTCTCTCATAGCGAGATTTGAGATTTTAACTAAGCCTCCCATTAAGCCACCACCAGTGGCATGGGACTTAAATCTGGTTCTTGGGCAGCTCATGAAGCCACCTCTTGAACCATTAGCTACTACCTTTTTGAAATTCCTTTCCTGGAAGGTCATCTATCTTATTGCAATCACATCAGCATGTTGCATCAGTGAATTGCAAGCATTGATGGCTGATCCTCCTTATACAAGGTTCCATCATAAGGTAGTCCTTAAGACTCGTCCACGCTTTATGCCAAAGGTGGTATCACCTTTTCATTTAAACCAAGTGATTTACCTTCCTGTATTTTTCCCAAGGCCTCACGCTTCAAATGCAGAAAGGAATCTTCATACTTTGGACTGTAAAAGGGCTTTGGCCTTTTACTTGCAAAGGACACAGCAACATAGAAAGTCCTCTCAACTTTGCTGCTTTTGATCCTGGTCGTTTGGGACATCCAGTCTCCAAAAGAACACTGTCCAGCTGGATTGCACAGTATTTCTTTTGCCTATGAGAGTAAGAACCTTCCTCTTGAAGCCATGTCACAGCTCACAATGTGAGAGCCATGGCAACCTCTATGGCTCATCTTCACTCTATCGGCAACATCTGTTGCAGCTACTTGGGCCTCGGTTCATACCTTCACAGCCCATTACTGCTTAGACAAGGACTCCTGCTGGGATGGCTTGTTTGGTTAGGCTGTTCAACACCTGTTCCATACTTAATCAACTCCTACCACCATTCCTGATAGGATGCCAGAGATCCATGGGGGAAGTGGAGCCCTTTCACAAGGGCACACAACGTCTGGGGTTTCTCCCTGGCATCTGCAGCTAGGGAGTCCCCATATGTGAAGACTGCATTCCTGCTTGTTCCTGGAGATAGCATAGTTACTCACCTGTAACAGGTGATCTCCAGGAACAGCAGGAATTTAGTCTTCACAACCCACCCACCTCCCCTAGGAATTGTATCTGTCTCAGCTTTAAATTCCAACTGGAGAGGGACAGTTGGGGAAGGCAGCACACAGGCACTGTGGGATGCTCCCAAAGGCTTTCCTGTTGGATGCTGGGGAGTGTTCCTGCACGGGCTCCGACAATACCCATCTGTGAAGACTAAATTCCTGCTGTTCCCAGAGATCTGTTATAGGTGAGTAACTATCTCCAGGAGCAAGCAGGAATGTAATCATCACATATGGGTATCGTCAGTACCAACAGAGCCTGCGCGGGAACACTCCCCAGCGTCCAATTAGAAAGCTTTTGGGATCATCCCACAGCACCTGCATGCTGCCTCTCCAGTTCTTCGTTTTCCACAGAGCCAGCAGGTTGTGTTCCTGTCACCATAGAAAATTGTTCTTTTGTGGTCGCTAGGGTGGTCCATAAAAATGAATTCCTGAATTCCTTTGCTCTCTGGTTCCATTTAGGTAGAAAACTGTACAAAGTTTGAAGCCAATCAAATAATAATTAGGGGTGGCTCAAGTCTTGATTTCCCCCTGGGAGCAGATGACGAAATGTTGCATCATGTATCATCCACTCAGTTCCACGCTGATTACATTTGATTGCGTCATATTTGAACTAATCTCATCTGAGAGGTGGCAAAGACATTGTACTATTTTTGTATCTTTATTCTTTTCAGATGGCAAAAAAACATGGTTTTTATCTCATTGAAGAAATGTCCACCACAATTCTGGGGGCCAAGCTCCCCAGCAAGGAGCAAGTGTTAAGTGTATTTTTTACATCACCATATGACATTAAACAAAGGTGTTAGTGAAAGTGCATCTATTGTAACAAGTGAAGTAGAAGCTTACTGGGAAAAGGCCAGGCTTCCTGTTCAAAGAAATGACAAAATTCAAGAAAAAGTAAAATTGTTCAATCAGTGGAAACTTTTGAAGAAAAACAAAGGGAGAGGAGGGAAACAAGAGGCAAATGAGAGTTCAGGTTGCAATGAAAAACCTATTTGATGTGGTGCATGCCAATGCAATGTCTTTAATTCATATTCAAGAAGACAAGAATTCTTAATAGCGCAACGAGAACCAGGGCGCCACGGCTCAATGTGCGTGATGGACAAGATACTGGCCAGCACAGAAGCAAGATCGCAACAGCGAGAACTGAAAAGGCACAGACAAACGTTGCCAAAGCCAAGGCAACTACAAGCCAAGTTCAGCTGGAAGGATCTTCTTCCTCAGCAGAGTCAGGTGAAGACTCGTCAACATCTGCGGATTCAGATAAGACAGAAGAAAGCAACTCCACAAACGAAGCAGTTTCGACCTAACAATGTCTGGACCCCAGAGCTTACAGCAGCCCTGGATCGGACAGGGACAACGGATCGCAATGCTCTGTTTGTGGTAGCTGAAACCACCAGAAGTCTGGGACATTATCCTGGGGAGCTCAATATCAGCCACTCCAGCGTCAAGCACCATAGAGAAAAGCACCGTCAGCAACAATGGACAGACCTGCACAATGCATTCAAAGCCGAAGGCAAAACATGCATTGTACATTGGGATAGCAAGTTATTGCCATCTCTCCTCTGTTCAACCACATCCATTGACTGCCTTACAGTTTTGATAACGGCTGTCTCCACTGGAGAAACACAACTTCTTGGTGTACCAAAACTGACATCAGGAACGGGCGAGAATCAAGCTGCAGCAGTTTATGAACTGTTACAGGAATGGTGTTTGGATGAAAAGGTTGCAGGCTTCTGCTTTGATACAACTGCATCGAACACAGGACATCGATCAGGAGTGTGCATTCTTCTAGAACAGACTCCGTCGCACAGTCCTTCATTTGGCATGCCGCCATCACATTTACAAAATAATTCTTGGTGCAGTATTCTCTACATGCTCTGGAGCTTCATCAGGTCCCAATGTCCAACTCTTTCGCCGGTTCCAAAAGAATTGGGGCTCCCTTGACAAGTCCAACTATCAAACTGGAAAAGACTTGGAGGTGCTGCAACCTGACAGGGATCGCATCATGAAGTTTGCAGAATCCAAGTTGGCACAGGGCAATCACCGAGATGATTACCTGGAATTCTTGGAGTTAACAGTTGTCTGCCTTGGAGGGAATCTTCCTAGTTTCAATTTCAAACCCAGAGCTTTCCATCATGCCAGATGGATGGCAAAAGTCTTGTACTGTCAAGATTTGGATGTTCCGAGGACAACTCAAAGATCTTACCCAACGGGAGGAGTCCTGTGTTCATGATAGCATTTTCTCCATCCTGATTCATGTGGAAGCCTGGTTTTCTGCCCCTGATGCCGCAGTTGCTCCTCAAACAGATTTGGAGATGCTGAAGAAACTACACTCTTACCACAATGACCGTGTTGGAAGAGCAGCCAGAGACAAACTGCAACAGCATCTGTGGTATGTGTCAGAGCTTGTGGCACTGTCACTGTTCGATGAAGCTGTTTCAGCACCAACAAAGCGGGCCATAGTGTCGGCCATGATCCCAGCAGAATCAGATGAAAGCGATGAGGATGATGACGAAGACAAAGATCCCCCAAAGCGGGTCGAATTGAAAAGTTCCATGATTCCACCACTTGAATCTTTTGCAACTCACAAGTCAGTCCGTTTCCTGAAACACCTCAACATCAACAGTGATTTTCTTAATGCAGACCCAGAAGACTGGGAAGAGAATGCATCATTCAAAGACGGTCTGAAGAAAGTAAATCTTCCAGTGATAACGATGTGGCTGAGCAAGGGGTCAAACTCATTGAGGAGTTCAACGGCCGACACACCACAAAAGAGCAACTCCAGTTCCTTCTGGGTGTTGTCTCACAACACTGTAAGATGTTCCCCACATCGTCAAAGTCCTTACTAGCATCTGGACCACATTGAGTGCTTGGCAAGCATGATACCTCCGTCTATGAGTGGATAATACCCAGTGGTCTGAACCCTGGGGGGATCCAGGGGCCTGATAGGGACCTTGAGTCACCCCTAAATATTTGATTGGCTTCACTTTGCACACAGTTTTCTACATAAATGGAACCAGAATCAGACCAGGGAGCACAGAAATTCCTACTTATTTTTTCCCCTATGGCAGTGGACCACCCTAGTGGTCGTGTCTGCCTTCCTCGACACTTTACCGGTACTGCCGGGTTTTTTTCTCCTTTTTAAAAAAAAAACACTTTTTTTTTTTTTTTTCTCCAGGTGCATGTGCCATTTTGGCCCTTAGGCCCAGGATTTTTTCCACAATGGAAAAACCCTCCTCTGGGTTTAAAAAGTGCACCAAGTGTGGCGGTACCATCATAGTCACTGACACCCATGAGTGGTGTCTGAAATGTTTAGGTCCTGACCATTCCATCTCGGAATGTATGGCCTGTGCCATGTCCAAGAGGTTGACAGAACCGAGCTGCCAGGATGTTCTCCAGTACCAACACCCAGGCATCGGCAGCATCAATAGACCAGAGAGTCCTGGCTATTGAGCAGTCTGACTCTCTCTCCTTGCAGCATCGATGCCCTCAAACTGACACAGTCCGGCCGGTACCGACACCAGTATCGGTACCAGTACCGATGGCATCGACATCAGTATCTGTGTCTGCATTGCCAGTACCCAGTCATCTGATGCCTTCTGGTATTCGACTACTCCCACTACTGACTTCGCTCAGTACGGTATCAGGCTCTTCAAGAGCATCCAGACAGACAGTACTGCAAGTCCTCAGAAGAATCTGAGGATTCTGACAGTTCTGTCAATGCAGTAATGCTTCTCCCAGAGGAGCCCTCCTCCCCTAAGCTCAGGATGTCTCCTCCAGAGGATATTTCCTTCCAGGATTTTATCAGGGAGGTGGCTCAGGGTCTGTCCATTACTGTGGCCCCTGAAACAGAGCCCAGAGCTAAGGAGTTGGAAATCTTACAATATCCCAAAACTCCTAAGGAGGCAGCTACCTTGCCCATTCATGTGATTTTACATGATCTCATGTTAATGTGGGAGACACCTCTTACCACCTCTCCTCATTCTCAGACTGGATACCTTGTCCTGGTTTCCAAAAAACTCAGCTTCCTCACCACTCTATTGTAGTGGAATCGGCTATGAGAAGGATCAAGAGTGCAAAGAGGCATGCCTCTAATCCTCCAGGACATGAGTGCAGAACCCTGGATGCTTTTGGACATCATGTCGTCCAAACTTCCATGCTTTCTGCCAGGATCAGTTCCTATAGTCTGTATATGGGAATGTTCCTGAAGGAGGTCACAGGTGAATTAGAGGCTTTGAGTCCTATTCTTCCTGAGGATAGACAGGATTTTCTCACATTGGTCAAACATGCCCAAGATGTTTCTAAATTTGTCAACCGTGCAGGTTTTGACTGCTTTGAGTGCATAAGCAGAACCTCTGCCATTGCCATAGGTGCACGTAGAATTGCTTGGCTCTGGGTACAAGACAAATTGTGAAATCTCTTGTACTGGTGAGAACCTGTTTGGTAGAGCTTGGCAAGAAAAGGCCAATGAGTTGGATGCTGACAACTCCACCTTGGATAGATTATCCAAGTCCACAGCTGATCTTGCTAGAAAAATCTTTCAAGAAACCATTCTTTTCTAAGAAAAGATTATCCTGCTTATGCTCAGCAGGGACGTTCTGCAGGTCAGCTTGTCAGGAAAGGTCAGCAACCACCCAAACAGAAGACTGCTAAGCCTCAGCTGTTCCAGCAGTCTCAGCCTCCACAAGGCCTTTGACTTTCAGCTAGAGAACTTAACCTTCCTGGAATGGTGGAAGGCTCTGGTCCCATGAGATCCAGGAAGGCTGTCACTTTGCCCCCAGATGGGGGCAGATAACAGCAGAGCATTGGACATCATAAAGGAGAGGGGGACAAGCTTCACTTTTCAAGCATGCCCCCTCCCACAATAAGGCAGTTCAATTCTCCAACCTCTCATCAACCTGTTAGGTCAGGAGGTCACTATGCTTCTTGCCCAAGGGGCAATAGAAGTACCCATCCATCAGCAGGGTACAGGGTTTTACTCCCCCTATTTCCTTATCCCAAAGAAAACAGGGGGATACAGACCTATCTTGGACCTCAGAATTGAACAAATTCCTTGTCAAAGAGAAATTCAAGACTTCTCTTGGAACTCTGCTGCCATACCTTCAGAGTCAGGGTTGGCTTTGTTCCCTAGATCTCAAGGATGCATACACCCAGGTTCTCATCATCCAACTCACAGAAGGTTCCTGCGGTTCCTTTTTCAAGGAAAGCACTACCAATACAGGGTGCTTCCTTTTGGCCTGGCCTCAGCACCAATGTTCCCTCTAATTTTCTGTAGGCTGTGTGCGCATAAAATATCAGCTGTGTGCAGCTTTTGAAGGAAGGTTAAATTTTTGTGCGCCACATAACACTCGGAGTTATATACTTTAAAATTTGACTACACATCAGAATACAGGATGTACACCACACTGATTTTAATCAAATTAAATGAAAATAGATGATTACTAAATGAAGCAGGAAATTTCTAGTAATTACAATCATTACTTTTAAATTTTAAAACGTCTGTGGTGTTTTCTATCAGAATCAGAGCTGTAATTTTTGTGCGCTCTGTTGTAAAGTATGTGCGCTCGCTCGGCAAGGTGTGCGCGCGCACACGCACACAGCTTAGAGGGAACAGTGCTCAGCACCAAGGGTGTTCACGAAATGCATAGCTGTGGTAGCAGCATTTCTCCGCACTCTAGGGATATTAGTCTTCCTCCTACTTAGACCACTGACTCATTCGAGCCCCAACAGTCAGAGGCCAGGACGTCTCCATCCTGCACAATGCGTATCCTTCAGTATTGAGGGCTGGTAATAAACATCCCAAAATCCAGTCTTAACTCCCACTCAGTCTTCAGAGTTCATAGGAGCTTTGCTGGATACCAGAAAGGCAAAGGCCTATCTCCCCCAGGCCCGCTGCCTTCGCATGGTGCAGTTAGCTTCTCAAGCAGTGCTAAAGTCTCGTCTCACTGCCCGAGAAATGCTACAACTACTAGGCCACATGGCATCTACTGTGCATGTGGTTCCCTATGCTCGCCTCCATGAGGGCAGCCCAGTGGACTTTATCCACTCAATGGACCCAGGCATCAGGATGCCTGTCAGACAAAATAGGAAACACAAGTTGCCTTTTGTCCCTCCAATGGTGGAAGTCCACTCAACCTCTCCATCCAAGGCACCTGGTCTCCACAGGAGACTCATCTACATATCAATCTCTTGGAGCTCAAGAGCAATCTTCCTTGCTCTTCGAGTGTTCCACACCCTGCTCAGCTACAAGACAGTCCTCATTCATACAGACAATCAAGTAGCCATGTTCTACATGAACAAGCAGGGGGGAACAGGCTCTGTCACTTTGCAACTATGGGCCCTTGCCAGAGCATCAGATTTATCTCCTTGCAGTGTATCTTCCAGGCATAAACTCTTGTGCAGACAGACTCAGTCGAGTTCCGCTTCCACACGAGTGGTCTCTGCATGCAGACCAGGTGGCCAAGAGTCTTCAAATTTGGGGAACCCCAGACATAGACCTTTTTGCAAGTCTGTGGAATGCCAAACTTCCCTGGTTCTGTTCCAGAATTCCGGCTCAGGCCAGGGATGCTTTCCTCCTTTATTGGTCAAGACTTCCTGTATGCCTTCCCACCCATTCCCCTAATTCCCAAAACCCTGTTCAAGCTTCATAGACAGAGGCCATATGATTCTTATAGCTCCACATTGGCTATGGCAAGTGTGGTACCCTCTGCTTCTACATCTCTCAAGCTCCCTCCCTGGAGTTAGATCTGGAGCAGACCCTATCTCAGGACAGAATGTTATGGCATCCCAATCCCCAGTCTCTGCATC